>OX291559.1:7026425-9555910 GCA_946406115.1 Apoda limacodes
GACATAATTTTTGTGACATCTCAAATAAAGGGGTATAAAAATTAAATTGCTGTTTCAACGCACTGGCCAGTTTGAATAACAATTACACAAGCATATTGTCAGATTTCAAAGTATTTTTTTTTTTTAACGCGAATACAATAAAGTTCTGAATTAAAAAAAGACATAATACCTACTTAATGTTCGACCTTCAATTGTTTTTGCATTCAGATAAATATAGCGAAAATCAGAATAATATTCTAATACGAGTTTTGACGTGGGACTATTGCAGCAGAAGCTGCTCGTAATGTTAGTACTGTGTTCGGAGAGGATACGGCTACCGAAATGTAGACTTGCAGAACGAATGAATTTTCCAGCCACTAAGGTAAATAACGATGAACTGCGGAAGCAGAACCGTGTCAGACTACTAAAGAATTAGCGGCATGGTTTGATGTTAGCATACCCACAATTTTGACTCATTTGTAGCAAATACGTTAAATTAAAAAACTTGAAAAATGGGTGCCTCATGCTCGTAAAACAGTTTTAACACCACAAAAACTGCAGTTGGAAACCATACGTCATCCTACGTACTCGCTGGAAATTGCACCGTATGACTACCACAATAATATTATATTATTCCTGCGATTCGGACATTTTCTTTCACTAAAAAAAATATTAAGAAGCGATAAAAAATACCTTAACACAATTTCTAGGGCCGACCTACAGAGTGTAACCCCTAATATTTTAAAAAATAAGTTTTTGTTTTTTTCTAATAACACTAAGGTGGCAAACAAACTCACGATTCGCCTGATGGTAAGCGATCACCGTGGCCTATGGACGCTTGTAACACCAGGGGCATAACTCGGGGCGTTGCCGACCCTTCAAAAATCCAATAACTTCTTTCTTGAAGTACCCCATACTTTAGTCCTTCGAGAAAACCTTGGCAGGGAGCTCATTCCACAACCCAAGCGCTCGCGGGAGGAAGTTTCTCATAAACTGCACTGTACGCTACCATTTCGGTTCTAAGGGATGAGAATGAATTATCTGCTGATTGCGAGCGGTGCGATGGTAGAAAGTAGCCGTGGGCATCATTTCGAACAATTCCTCAGAACACATCCCATTGTACAAGCGGTAGAACACACACAGGGAGGCAAAGTCTCTCCTCAGACTTAAGGGTTCGATATGGCTAGTGAGTTTGGGATCGTCGACAAATCTCACAGCTCGTCGTTGAACCGAGTCAAAAGGGCTAAGCTGGTATCCGGGTGCACCCGCCCAGAGATGGCGGCAGTACTCCATATGGGGCCGCACTTGCGACTTGTAAAGCAGCAACCTCTGCCCCGACGTGAAGTACTGCCTGACTCTGTTGAGTACACCTAGTTTTTTGGAACCCAGCTTCATCTTGTCATGCAAATAACTCGGATCTGAACATCGCTGGAGATGTTAACACCAAGGATCCCAATGCTCTTGGAGATGGAGAGGGGAGTTTTCTGGAATTGTGGGACTACAGTGAATGGGGTTTTCTTGGCAGTGATCGCGCAGACTTGTGTCTTTGTAGGGTTGAATCGGACCAAGTTTACCCGACCCTAGCCAGAGACATTGTGGTCTCGATTTAAGGCACAAGTTCTCCGCGGTTTTCTTCCACAATGGAACGAGGGATGTTTGCACGACCCGTGTAATAAGCGTCTCCAGTACTGTCATCTGCATAGCAATGCATGTTGTTGATGTCAAACATGTCATTGATATGCAGTTGAAACAGCGTAGGAGACAGCGTAGAGCATAAGTTATTAAAAATAAAATAAATCATTTCTAAGCTGTATTATTAAGGGCTGGTTCATTCTAACCCATATCCGGTCCGCTAACTTCAACGAATATTCAGCTAAATATGTACCAGTTGAATGGCTGTGTTTCATAATTTTATTTGTAAAATGAATGAAAGAAACCTGGATGGCATCTAGGTATAAATATTAGTTTATTTCAGTATCTCAGTCGGTACGAGTCTGCGGTTCCTTATTTAGTCACAATATCTGGTCGTACTGAGTCTGCCGTTAGAATGATACTCAATGATTTAAAGAGTCGTCAAATTGATCCGGAGGAGTTGGCTTTACTACATAATGTTCATGAAAAAAAAATAATTGGTCATTTAAACCGAGGATTTAGTATACTAGGTAAGAATATAACAATAATTATTTAGTATAATAGTTAAAAATATAACAATAATAATTTAGTATACTAGGTAAGAATATAACAATAGTAATTTAGTATACTAGGTAAGAATAAAACAATAGTAATTTAGTAAACTAGCTAAGAATATAACAATAACAATAAAACAAATACTCCCTCGCAGCCTAGTTTGTAGTGTGGCCAGAAATTGTAAAATGTAATTCGTAACTTATATTTTATACGTTAGTTGAATGGAAAAAATACTGAATTGTTTTTTACACATTGTAGGTTTAGACGAACAACGTGAAACAGTTAGTTTCCAGGAAAATATTGTTCATTTTGATGATCTCCAACGACCTTTGTGGTTTATATACAGCGGAATGGGCTCACAGTGGGTCGGTATGGGCGCTCAGCTAATGAAAATACCTGTATTTGCTTCCTCAATCAAAAGGTATTTATAAAATTTTTCTATGTTTTCAAATAACCATACCTCCTGCTTTTTGTTTGTATACTGCTTATGAATTTCAGACATATAGGTGAAGAAAATAGTTCGGTAGCAAGTACTGCACGCGTAACTTCTCTTAAGAATATTTTTTTTATATTTTAGAATTTATACATGAAGATTATAATTACGTTTTTAAAAAATTCAGTGTTTTAGCGATAAAATAAAAACTGCTGGGCCGATTTTTTACACTCTATTTAGATCAAATGTATGACGTGGCGTATCGATTGATATGGTCACAAGAGTTATTTTGTCGATTGGTTCTTGAGATATCGAGGGGCAAAAACACTTACATACACACATAGGTACACATTCACACACAGAGACAGAGAGAGAGAGAGAGAATTATTACACTAAAAACGATGGCAAACGAATCTCCAGGTCTCAAAACGTAAAGAAAACGCAAATTTAGCGATTTCGATTTTCGGCACTATTATAATAATTTCTCCCAAGAGAAGTTAATTTAAGTAACCTTAAAAGTCGTGAGTTAACTGCAAGTAAGAAACCCTTATTGTGCACCATAAACAAATACACTGTATATAAAATTTCATTGATGTAGAAGAAATGTCTAAGTTTTTCTTCGATATCAATTTTAGAACGCGAGTGCTCAGAGGTAGCTCACAAGTTCTCACAGGTAGCAGACAATAATTTTTTTTACGTCATGTGTTTTTCAAATGACAAATTTAAATTGTATTCGCACTACGAAAAATAAATATTCTACTCTTTATTGGCACAGTGGTGACCATTCGCGTAAGGGTGAGGTCAAGCGCCAAAGACTTTCAGCGAGCGCTTATATGCAAAATAAAACTGTGTGACCCGACCGGTCATAGCAGGGCCTACCTTATTTACCCATCACTGATGACGTTCATTTGACTTACATTATTGGTAACACCGGTCCTAGAAACCGGAGTTATTTGCCGAAGTATTTCTAAATGTACATTCTTTGACAATAAACAAAGTCATTTCAGAAATCACAGCTCGATTCTTTTACTATTTATACACAGAATACAATTTCACTTAGAACATCAAAATTTACCATGATTTTACCTATAAATTACTTAAAATTTTAAATCATACAAGAATTATATATTTTTATAACTAAATTAGCCAATAATTTCATAGTCAGTCATTTAACACAAGGTACTTATTCACTTCCAACCGGTATCCTTCTATTTTTTTCCTAAAGAAGAATTAGTTATTCTTCAGCCAACAGATTATGTAAAAAGAAAAATTTGACTTACGTGCTTTATGATTTAAAACATGCATCTGCAGCGTCGCCCCTGGGGGGACTAAACAGTGGTGAACATGTATGGTGCAACTGCTCAACATTACAGCACAAATACAATATTCATTTATTGCGCTATCGTACACAAACATGACAATTTATATTACATTAAAAATGTAACACTTCAGAACTTTCGCCGCACGGTAGAAAGAGAGGGTGGTACTTCCTCTCCTACTCTCCCTCTGCCTTACGAATTTTCGATCAGGTCACGTGACCTGACGCTAGTTAAACATTTTTTACCCATCACAAAAAAGTGCACATCGGCGCTAAATAAGTTTTCAGTTCTAAAAATGAACCCCATATTGGATTTAAAATCTAATGAAAGATTTGGATTCAGCCTTATTCAATTCAATTCAAAAACTTTATTTTAGACAGTTTTAAGTACATGTTCATAATATTTTGTTAGTAATTTGTTTATTCCATGTTAGTAAATACTTTATTGTATTCAGCTGTGGATCTATATATGCTATAAATATAAAGATAGCTATCTGTGTCTTACTGAAACACTAGGGATTGCAGATTTTACATGTAGTCTTACCCAGTGCTTCAGCAGGACGCAGTCCGGTTTATAAGCAAGTATTTTTATAATAGTGTCGGAGCTGCCCCGCACCCGGCACGTCAGAGATGCGACTCTTTTTCGTATGATGGCATGAAAGCCATCAGTTTGCGACGCGGCAAACATCTCCGACGCACTGCAGTGGCGAGGCCTCCCCAACAACACCCGAAAACCGTTGTTATATTGTACACGGAGAGCATTGTAGGTTTTTTGTGTGTACTTAACCCACAGGCTGCACGAGTAAAAGGACTGGCAGTAAGCTTTGAATAAAGTTACTTTTACCTGAGAAGTACAACGTACAAACCTGCGAGTCAGCATGTTACATTTGATCGACAATTCTCTCCGTTCCCTCTTTGTCTTAATCGTCACTAAGGTCTTCTGTGACCCAGTGACCCAGATATTTAAATTTGGTAACCCTGCGTAGGGGAACTTACAAAGTGATACCGGTGGCGGCTCTTTCTAACTTTTTTTACCAGCCTCAAAGACCAATACTTCACTTTAGTTTGAACCCTTGAAAAGCAGCATATGCTTCACATATTTTAACAAGTTTTCTCAGCGCTCTGACCGAGGGACTCAGCAACACCATATCGTCCACATAACTAATATTATTGACTGGGGTTCATTTTTTGAAGTAAAAACTTCTTAAGCGGTGTTGTGCACTTTTTTGTGATGGGTAAAAAATTTTTAACTAGCGTCAGGTCACGTGACCTGATCGAAAATTCGTAAGACAGAGGGAGAGTAGGAGAGGAACCCGTTTTTTATGCAGGGGCCCTAGATCCAAATCTTTTATCAATTTTTAACAGTGGCGGATCTGGCGTCACGTTTTGTAAAAAAACAAAACAATTGCGATATAACAATTTGAGTCGGATAGTTTAGAGCCGTATATTAATTTTTTGCCATGGTTTCAGAATTCAAGGTGACGTATCTAATAAAGTTTACATGGTTTTGGTTTTGTCTAAATTCTTCGATGACAAAGTTACTCATACGGTGGTTAGTACTGGACCAATTTTTATGTCTGCTTCCACCAACTTGTAATAAAATGTTTAACCGACTCTAAAAAAGTCGCGCTTAATTTTATTAATCCTATGTTACGCGAAATCTTCGATTCTGACATCCCATTTTTTACACAACTATACCTATGAAATAGTTTGGAATACTTCCATTAAAATTTGGCAAGTATCGGATCAGGTAATTATATAAAGCTTAAGTTCATAGTTTGGGACCAAATAGCGCCGTTTGTAATGTCCAAAAATATTTATTTCTATTACATATTATTTTCTGAAATATATTCAGGAGTGGTAGGTCGAATACTTATAATAATAATAAAAATACTGACGTTTTTTTAAGTGTATAGTTTAAGTACAAGCAATAAATTTAAAAATAACTATAAAAATTAAAAAAGTAACAAATAAATCATTCCAACTTCAAAATCAGCTTAAAAGTAAATAATAAGCCTTTAAGGCAGACTTAGGTAGAGTAAATTGAGATACGTGTTTTTTTGCTGTGTTGTCGAATGCCAAACATTTGCTTTAAACAGAGATAAAATTTGTACACTGACCTCTTGGAAGTCAAAATTCTTATATGTAAACTTCTCATTTTAGGTGCCACGAAACTTTAAAGCCGAAAGGCATTGATGTAATTAACATAATTACATCCAGTGACAAAACTACTTTTGACAATATCCTGAACTCTTTTGTGGGCATTGCTGCAATACAAGTAGCTCTCACTGATGTACTCAAAGAACTGGGACTGGTGCCTGACAAGATAATTGGTATGTTAAATCATATTACTCGAAAGATTACGTTAAACATACATTTTCTTGTGTTACACATAGCACTGATTCAGAACTAGTTACGAAAATTCACTTATGCAGAAACTAAAAGCCTACTACTGTAGTAGCCATTGATAAAACGAACACACATTATAGAAATATCGAATACTTAAGTATAAGGTCCCTTCAAGTTGTGAAAAATATCAAGCTTCTAAGTCAACGCAAAAATAATTCAGCCATTTTTGTCGCATATTTTGGCATTCACAAATAAATCAAAACCTATTGGGTTAAACCTAATCCCGAAATTTGGTAAGAAGCAAGATGTTATATCACAAATACAGAAAAAAAATTCAAGAATTGATAAACTATCTACATATAAAAAGTTTTTATAGAACCCTCGGTGCACGTGCCATACTTGCACATAGACGGTTTTTTTTAAACTACCTACTATTTTGTATTAATGACAAATTCTCATTTATACTGACTGAGGTTATTTATTTTTCATCATACTAAGCCATAAACAATGTCATTATGTGCAGGTAAAGCTGGAGCAAGCACCTTAATTACTCTCACGGGCTTTTTCTTTGTAAATTGTATTTACTCTAAGCAAAGCGCGCGTTAATAGAAACGCGCCTTTTTTGTTAAGTATGTATAGGACTGTTTTATTATTTTAAACACGAACTACGCGCACACTACAAGTAACCAATTATTACCTACAAATTTTAACTTCAGGCAAAACTTTTTAATTCATATATTCTCTAGATATGGCGGATTGTTTCCTCTCCTTTTATTTCTCGATATTTTAATTGTATTCTGGTGAGTTTATTTATTTATTCACCTAATATTTTTATTTACTCGCAAATGTGATGAAACATATCGTAGGTACACTAGCATAACGAAAATTACAAACTCGTCATTAAATCCATCGGCCTTTGGCCTTGGGCTTCTAAATAGCCTCTTGTTAGTTTTTTTTCCCTAACCACCCTTAATACACAATGTACTATTTTTCCTACTATAACACTATAGAATAATGTACCATATCAGGCTTTCGTGGAGTAAGGACCTGGAGATCTGTAATACAGGGCTTTACCTACATCAGACACCGGCTCCTCACTTGTTTAAATCACGTTACATTACAATGTTACAATTACAATACCTACCTGTGTTCCTAGTTCAGAACTGAGGAGAAATAAATGAATTATTATTATTATTTTTATTATTGATCTAAGAAACTCAAAAACTTGAAACTGAAGACGGCAGTTTTATTACGAATGACCAATTTATTGATTGCTGATTATTTTCAGAGCAAGTAGGTTAGCAGTGGAATGTGGAATGTAGGTAAAATAGTCACTATAGAAAAAAAATCAAATTTAACTGAAACTCGCTTGTCTGAACCATTGTAAAGATTTTCCTTTAATAGTATGGACTATTATTAAACCCTCAATACCGACTGACACTTGTAATTTGGACAATAGAGAAATCAATTCTACTAGTTTGAGCTGTCGCAAATATGTCCTTTACGTCCTTCATTATTATGTTTGCCTTTGTCTAGAGTGCAGGTTTACAGGATGTTTACAGATCTTCCCTAGCGAAAAGGGTAACAACAGTATATATACTATTTAGGATACAAAACTTTACGAGAAAATGATTCTAAAGCCTATTATTAGCGTATTTACTAGTAAAATACCGTTACTCTCGACTTGAAGTTACTTTAAAATTTTAAATATATTTTTACGTACAACTTACTATTATTTACTTTTAGGTCACAGCGTTGGTGAAATAGGCTGTGCTTATGCTGACAACTGTTTAACAGCTGAAGAAATGATGCTTGCTGCATACTGTCGAGGTATTGGATCAGTTCGGACACCTCTTATCAAAGGAGCTATGGCAGCTGTCGGGATGGGATTCAAACAAGTAATCAAAAGTTAAAAAATAGTTTATATTCCACTTTTAATAAATTTAAAATTCATTTCGAATGCCATTACATTTAGAGTTTTTTTAGGGAAATTACTTCTACCAACTTTCTTTTCTGAACATAACTTCCTTGGATGGTTTCTCAATTCAAGATTATTTATTTAAATTTTATCTCTGTATAAAAATATTTTTAAATAAGCTTCGTCCGAAAAGGAAAGTAATAAATTTTTTTTTCAACAAAAAAAAAAACAACCGGGTTCAAAAAGAAGCACTAAAAAGGTAAAAATGATAGCTTATTTCCAAAAATCTGATCTGTATTAAAGTTTTAAGTGTAGTGTCATGCAAGTGGAGTGTGTTTCAAACTCTTAGTTACATAGACACCAACTTTAAAATGTAATTCGGATCAGATTTTTGGAAATAAGTAATTATATTTACCTTTTTAGTGCATCTTTTTGAAGCTGGTTGTTTTTTTTTTTGTTAAAACGTTTTTATTTTTTTACTTAAGTGAAGAATTGCTTTTTTCATAGAATAAAAACATCCATACTCGTAACAATATGTTATACCATCATCAACATAAAAGGCGTTTCACCAGTTCCAAATTAATCCCAATTATTTTTTTTCACCAAAAGTTAAGTTAAGTTAATTAATAAAGGACCACTTCGGAAGTACACTCTCCTAAATAAAAAAAAAATTTTGCAAATTCGTCTTTATATGACGGAGTTACGCCCGAACATAGATAAAAAAAAAATATATATATATATAAACATGCGAACTGAGAATCCCTCCTTTTTTTAAGTCATAAGTTAAAAATATCATAAAGCGGCACTTACGCGTTTTCGTTCCATTTTCAATTAAAAATCGGCTATCCCGATTTACGTCACTAATCAAAGATGACTTATACGTCTAGATACCGTGTTCGGGCACACAAAACGAGCCGATCTGAGTACCTGAATTTTCAGTTACTTGCCGTCACACTACATCATACGTAATCTGTGCCTCGACGCGACCTGTGCTCCGGCGAAAAGTAATAAAAATAACGATTTGTGCAATAAAATCGTGTAGAAACTATAGTAAAAAGAGGGTTTATAAAAAATATCACTTTTCACAACAAACAACAAACTAAGTTTTCAAAATAATTATTCGCAAAACAAACAAGTTATGTTTTTTTGTCTGTGCTGCCAAGTCTGTAGGTACTTTAATTTCCCAAGTTTACTAAGGCGAGCGAGCACTCAAACGACAGTACATATTTTTCACCTAACATCACTTACATACATTACATTATTTCGAGTGATAAAGTATTTATGTATTGATGACCCCAGTGACACATTGTGTCTATTGCTAAGCCTACGCTGACCTTTAAAGAGCTCGAAGTAGGCAAAAGCCTCAAATTTTCTCAGAACATGTTATATAGGCGGGTTTCCTAAATAATATTTTTTTTTTTTCTGAACTGTCTATGCAGTTGGCTGTTGCAGCCATTACTGCTTCACCGGGCTTTTGGGGCGAGACTCTGAAGGAGCCTCAGCCCATATAGCGCCCAACGCTCAAGGGCTCCCCGCGGGGGAAGCCTCGGCTTGGGTTGTCGCTCTCGGGGGCGTCCCTTCGACCGGCGTGAGTCTCGAACCCGAAGGTGAGTCACCGCCAGGAGGGGAGTTCCCCGTTACGCGGGTACGGTTGCGATTGAGTGGGGGCGAGAAGCGCCCCGGCACTCTATGATACCTCGTGTATTCTTGTGGGCGCCGACGAACCCGGGGACGTTGGCGTCGTGTTTGGAGGGAGGCCCTATTCGGGGAGGTCGTAGAGACTAATCTCGCTATCCGGACAGCGAGATCGTCATCTGGGGCCGTTAGTACGTGCCGAGGCCGCCTAACTATAAAGTGGTTTTGGAGGATCTGAAGTTTGTGGAGATTGCGCTTGGATAATGCAAAGACTACGCTAGCATAAGCTAGTATGGGGCGGATACAAGTTGTGTAAAGATTCAGCTTATTTCTAAGCGACATCTTACTGTACTTGCCTATCATGGGAGAAAGACCAAAAGCGGCTCGGTCTCTGACTATTTTGGTGTGAGCGTGGAAGTTCAAACGACTATCCATGGTCCCACCAAGATATTTGGTCTTATTTTGCCAGGGAATGGCACGACCGAAGAGAGAGAGGGGAGGTGGCCGCGGAGGGCAGCCTACGGTAAAGAGGACGGCAGAGCTTTTGTCGGGATTCACCTCGATTCTCCATTTCCGAAACCACGCGCCTAGGGCGGTGATAGCGGGTTGGAGTCTCTTAGTGATTCGACTCACTTGCCTATCGGTGGTATAGAGAGCGGTATCGTCCGCAAAGAGGGCTAGATGGGTACCTATCGTTTTGGGGATGTCGTTGGTGTACAGAAGGTACAAGATGGGGGCGAGCACGGACCCTTGCGGGACTCCTGCTTCTATGGGACAGGGGGAAGAGAGAGTGCCTTCAACTTTGTAGCGAAAGCTACGATTCGACAAATAGTCTCGTATGATGAGCACGAGACGATCTGGCAACTGAAAGTTGTACAGTTTAAAAATTAAACCGTTGTGCCAGACTTTGTCGAAAGCTTTCGCTACATCGATCGAAGAAGACAGCGCCCGTGTGGTAACTAATAATAGAAATATAAAAACAAAAACTATAAATTTAAGAGGGCTTAAATTTTGGCTGTAACTTACAGAACACTGACGAGTATGAAATGTATAATAAATATTAATTAAGAAAATTGTACAAATTTAAATAATAGCACTGTGGTTCGATTTTTGCGGTTCCGCGCGGCCGCTTTTACAATATCAGCAATATCGCTTTCGCAAAAGAAATTTAGTAATTATTCTAATAAACACTTACGGCCCACATTTAACGCATCGGCTGCACAAGCTGAGGAGGTAGAACAGTGGATGTTCTTTAAAAAATTAAACAGCTATTTTGTTTGTTGGCAGTTGGCGAATAAAACGATTTCAATGGCTTTGTGAAGCGATTGCTTTCTATGTATAAAAAATCTTATGGCTATTGTCAATAATTTTAAGATTGGTAACACCGAAACTACGCACTGAGATGTAAAAATGATAGTCGTATTAGCTGATTTACACACACATTGATAGCTATATAGCTCGCAATACTCCGTTTGATGTTGTTTCGGACACGGTATCTGTATTTGTATTTGTATTACTTTATTATCACCACAGGAACAGTTTTATGTACACTTGGTTAAGTCAATATTAACAATAATTTTTACATTTTCTTACAGAAATTATAAATTACATGTTAAAAATTTAACATCGCACCAAATCGATTAAATAATGTTAAATAGCAACAGAAAAAATAAAATGTAAATATATAAAATTGAAGCTGCTGTAAAGAGGCATTGTCAGATGTCATTCTATGTTAATTTAATATTGATAAGTATTATTATCATTTTAATGCTGCTGTACAGGGGCATTGTCAAAATTATAATAATTAATTGAATCTCAATAAAAAAAATAAAAAACCTGGCGGTGAGTAAGGTTGCCAGAGCTCTTTGAGGATTCGCTGCGCGGACAGCGGAGGACCGGCGGTGCTTGTTGCTGTCATGCTCGGCGTAGACGCGGCGTGCTGGTTCGGCGGTCAGGGAGACCTGATGAAACGGCTGACCGCTGGCCGCCCGCAGGTTGAACGGGATCCCGAACCCAGGGATCACTTAATCTCCGCCCAGGGAGGCTGATTCGCCAGCCTGTGTAAAGTATCTGAAGTGGTAGTTGTGCCGGAGAAGGAGACCGGAGTGGACCCGGCTACTACAACAGAGGGGGATCAGGGGCCCTTCCGCCCGCCGTGCCAGCAACCGTATCATCTGTGGCGAGCTTTTGTCCTCTATGCTGTCTGTGCAGTGAATCCTCATCCCTTAGTCTTAATAACTTCTTTTATATATATTATGGCCATAAGAAAGAAAAAGAAAAGAGTTTGCACAGCGGCTACTCCATCCACATATAATGTGGATTTTTGCAACATCAGGGGTATTCACGCAAATCTTAACGCAGTCCACCACCATCTCGAAACTGCGCAGCCGACCATTCTTTTTCTAACGGAGACGCAGATATCCTGCCCGGTCGACACATCATACCTTCACTATCCCGGCTACAAACTCGAACACAATTTCATGAGTCGTGCCAGTGTATGAATGTTCGTCCGGGAGGATATCTGCTGTCGCCGCCTTCATAGCCTTGAAGACAGGGACCTGTGAATATTGTGGGTGCGCGTAGATTACGTCGGCCACACTCGTATCTATGCGTGCCTATACAGGTCTCATAGCGGTGACACGGACGTAACTCGACTCTTCACGCACCTGAGTTTGACGACTGACAAAGTTCTAGAGCAATATCCCACAATTTCCGTCTTCATGGAAGACTGCGAATGTGCACCCGGTGCCCAAAAAGGGCGATAGATCAGATCCATCGAATTACAGGCCTATCGCTATTACCTCTCTCCTCTCTAAGGTGATGGAGCGTGTGATCAACACACAGCTCCTAAGATACCTAGAATTACACGATCTGGTCAGTGACCGTCAATATGGCTTTCGCCACGGTCGCTCCACTGGTGACCTTCTAGTGTATCTCACACACCGATGGGCACTAGCCATTGAGAGTCAGGGGGACGCATTGGCATGTAGCTTGGACATAGCGAAGGCGTTCGATCGGGTCTGGCACCGCGGTCTTCTATCGAAGTTGCCATCTTACGGAGTGCCCGAGGGTTTGTGCAAATGGGTGGCTAGCTTTTTGTCCGGCAGACGCATACGAACCGTAGTTGACGGTAGTTGCTCTGATAGCATGGACATTAATGCTGGTGTCCCGCAAGGCTCTGTGCTGTCTCCTACGCTGTTTCTACTGCATATCAATGACATGTTGGACATCAACAACATACATTGCTATGCAGATGACAGTACTGGAGACGCTTTTTACACGGGTTGTGCAAACATCCCTCGTTCCGTTGTGGAGGAAAACCGCGGAGAACTTGTGTCTCAAATCGAGACCACACTGTCCCAGGTCTCTGACTGGGGACGGGTAAACTTGGTCCAATTCAACCCTACAAAGACACAAGTGTGCGCGTTCACCGCTAAGAAAACTCCATTCACTGTGGTCCCACAATTCCAGAACACTCCCCTCTCCATCTCCAAGAGCATTGGGATCCTTGGTGTCGACACCTCCAGCGATGTTCAGTTCCGAGATCATTTACAAGATAAGGTGAAGCTGGCGTCCAAAAAACTTGGTGTACTCAACAGAGCGAAGCAGTGCTTCACGTCGGGGCAAAGGTTGTTACTTTACAAGTCGCAGGTTCGGCCCCATATGGAGTACTGCTGCCATCTCTGGGCAGGTGCACCTGGATACTAGCTTGGCCCTTTTGACTCGGTTCAACGACGGGCTGCGTTTCGTTTACTTCACTGTCATCACCTGATTTTCTATTCACATTAAATATAAGGGAAGTATCGTCAGCGAAAAGCAATATTTTTGAGTACCTCTCAACATAGAACGGTAAATCATTGATATAAACTAGAAACAGAAATGGACCCAGTATAGAACCTTGAGGCACCCCTATTGTAACATTAGATGTCACAGATTGTTGGCCATTTATGATTATTGTTTGTTTTCTATTTTTAAGGTAAGATTTCAAAACATCACGTGCTTTATTTCTGATTCCATAAAGTTACATGATCCACACAATCAAAAGCTTTCGAAAGGTCGCAAATACGCCAATAGCATCCTGCGACCTTTCGCATGCCTCATGTATGTGTCTTATTACAGAAACACTTGCATCAGTTGTTGACTTACCTTTGGTAAAGCCAAATTGCTGACTATGTAGTACACCGTCCGTTCTGATGAAGAAAAGCATTTGATCTAGAATAAGGCGTTCAAAAATTTTACTGATTGCAGGCAGTATTCATAGTGGGCGATAATCTGAAGGATTGTTCTTATCACCAGACTTAAATAATGGAATAATTTTACTACACTTCATTATATCAGGAAAAATACCATCGTCAACACAATTATTAAATATACTAGCTAAATAAGGAGCAATAATAACAATAATATGGCCAATTAAGAATACAGATATTCCCCACAGGTCTTTAGTGTTTTTAATTTTAAGTGATTTGAATACTTAACTATGTCTTCAGGAGATACAGGACTGAAACTGAAATACACTGAATTGTGATAAGTGTTCTCTTTTAAAACTTTATCTGCAAAGATGCAGGATGAGTTAAGGTATTTTTTTGTCTCAAGTGGGATGTTTGTGAAATGGTTTACAAAAGCATTTGCAACATCTTTATCGGAAGTTATAATATTGTTCCCTATATGAAGTTTACAGTCATTTCCGCAAGTTGACCTACCTTTTCCAGTTTCCTTGTTAATAATCTGCCATGTAGTTTTTATTTTATTTTCAGAAGATTTAATTTTATTGTTTAGATATAGTCTTTTTGCTGTTAAACAAGCTTTTTCAATATCTTGGAATATCTTTTGACATATTCAGTAAATGCTCTGTCACAACACAGTGACTTACTACTGTATAATTCATATAGATTGTTGCGACACTTTACCAAGCCAGGTGTTGCCAATTCACTGAATTTATATTTAGACAACTTGTTACTTTTTTTCTAGTGAAAATAGCGTCAATATTTTTATTTAGAAATTGAACTAATATTTTGCATTGCATGTCTATAGTACTATTTTCGGCACTATCTAGCGTATGTAAGTTAGTTGATATTGTGTGCACAAGTTTTTTAATCTTTTGGTTAGTAATGGGCCTACAAACAACGCTTGGTGAAGTATTCTTGCTTACAGTGGCAAAAGTTATAAACTGTCCGATATGGTCAGAACTTATAGAATCGAAGACATTTTTTTCATCAACAGGAAAATTACAAAAAATGTTATCCAAACACGTTTCTGAACCATTTCAAATTAGAGTAGGTTCTTCAAAAATATGAAGTAATTCGAATGATAAAAATAGACTTAGCAGTTTTTTACTGCCTAAGGACTCTAATAATATATTAACATTAAAGTCACCACATACAAGAACTTATTTTGATTTTTTAAATATAAGTCTTAAAACTTTTCCATAACTTTTAAACAAAAATTTAAATCACTTTTTGGAGGCCTGAACACGCTAACTATAATAAATTTTTCCATCTCTATGCATGACAGCTCAATAATTTTTTCAACAGAGAGTGCCACTACATTTTTACGTTTTTTGCATTTTAGTTTGTTATGTATTAAGATTAATGAACCACCGCCTGATACGGATTCTCTTTTAAAAAAACTTACTATATTATAATGAGATATATTAAAACTAATACAAGGACCTTTTAACCAAGTTTTAGTGAGACCAGCAATGTCAACTTCATATTCGTTTAAGAATAGTTCCAGTTCAAGAACTTTGCTAGAGAGACTTTGCAAATTTTATGTATTAATTTCATACTATGATGTCTCTCTATTGTCTTTTTAGCTAGTTTAAACTAATAATAGTTGGTATACAATTTACAACGCTGCTGCAACCCAGTGAAGTAGATGTGTAATTTTTCCTTGAACTGTTAATATTATGAGCTAGCAAAGCTGTTATTTGTCCTTTAAAAAGTGTAGCCTGATACATTTTATCAGTTCTTAGATGGAGTTCATTACTTAATTTATTTGTATCAAAAAATAATATGTCACTGTGTTTTATGACCTTATGAATTAAAGTGTTTAAATTGTATGTGTAGCAGTTTTGTGTCTGAGTGGCTTTAAACGAATATGGTAATGCACATATTATTATTTTAAATAGATTTTGTGATAATTTTGTAAGTATGTCAAGACAGCTTACTAATTCTTTTTTGTTGCAAGTGAATCTCTCACCAATTATTAAAATCAATGTTGTATTTTTTGTTAACTTATTTTGCACAATTTTATTTAAAATATACGTTAGTGATGCTCCTGGATAGCAATTATTTATAACCTTCTCATTTAAACAATCTCTTAAAAATTACACTATGTCTATTCCTAACTTATCTGAAAAAATTACGGTTTGTTTATCTTCGGATGTTGGGAGAGCAGTCAAACATTCCTTAGTAGGAGTGACGGCCGAAGTAGAATCTTGACTCTCCGACATCGTTTTTTCCAAGGGTAATACTTTAGGAACCATGGATGCAAAACCCATGTCTTGACATTGTATCGATTTTTCATCATCTGTACTGTGCTCCTGTTTGTCGGTTAGTGACTCAAACCGTTCCAAATTATATTGCCCTATTGCAGTTAGTTCACTCAAAGTGGCTATATGTGCGGAAATATCATTTTGTGCTGATTCATATTTTTTAGTAAGATGCAAATTTGGATTGCATATCTTCAATTCTATTCATCAATTTTTTTTTAATAGTCAGTTGCGAGATTTGTCTAGGTACACATATATTTTTCTTAATTTTTGCTGTTAATTTTCGAATGATTTTATGTGTTTTAATGCTCCACATTTACAAATTCATCGTTTACAGTTTTGGCGTTTGTATTTTCTTTTTGTTTATTTTGCGGATTAATATTTTGAATGTACATTACAGTAAGTTTTTGTTCAAGGAGACTTATTTTTTGTAAGGCAGAATCGTAGTCAATACGGCACTGGTTAGATTCCTCAGCAATAGTAATGTATTTGTCACGCTGTTCACGCATGTCTTCCAATTTCATATCCGGTTTAACCAATTCGTTTATAAGTGAACTATTTTTATCGATCATTGATTTTATTTCAATTTCGCTATCTTCGCGCTCTTGTATGAGGGCCGTACACTGTTCTTTACATAACTTAAGCTCGTACAGAGTTGACTTAAGTTTAGATTCCATTTCTTTAGCGCGAGTCATCATCTTTTATAGTAGTTTAAAAAACAAAAAGTGAGAGAACGCGTGGTCTCGAACCGACGGTCGACAGATCACAAGTCCGGTATTGTAACCGATACACCGGAGCTGATTACAATTCCGTGGTGAAAAAGTCAAATCAAATGTTTGATACATTTACTTATGTTGTCGTTTTGTAGCAAGACAACTGTCTAATGGGTTCAAAGTTCACAATTTCTATAATGTTAATAACTTGAGACGGTTATAATTAAAAACAAATATTTAAAATTGTACACTGTGCGACTTGTCAATTTGAATATTTTGTATTCACTTTTATTTCTATAGACACAGTTAACAAACGGGTAAAAAGATATTTCAAAAATAATGTTGTGCAGCTAGTAAATGGATCACTTTCTATTTTGGGTAAATATTATTATTTTCACTGCTTACAACTTGTTACAAACACTCACGCTATTTATTTATATTGTTATTAAGAGCTTGATAATCTTTTTTTGTCAAATATCACTATTTAAACATTTATATAATTTTTTTTTTGTATCGGCACAGATACATTACGTTGTCACCGTCACAATCTAGACGTATAAGTCATCTTTGTCACTAATATTTCATTTTCTCGTTGACATTTGTAAAATCTCCCCAGTGAAAAAGAAGAGGAAAGACTTTATTGATTTTGATAAAATATAATTTGGTAGTAAAATAAATAAATATCCTAAATACTAGTGTTTATAACTTAGCTATATCTGTCTAATCTCGCCGTTGTGAAACCGGAGTACGCTCGTAGGTTCCCGCTTGTCGTTCATGCTCACACCACGCTGAGTTCGCTTATTCGCTCCTGGAATTCGAAAATAAAAGTGTGTATATATTGGATTCATAATAATTAATAATATAGATTTTTTAATCTTAGTTAAAAAAAAATGAAAATAAATAATAAAAAAAATATGAAATTACAAATAAACAAATAAAATTACAAACATCAAGTTAGAAGTTAAGAAACATTTTTAATTAATTGGACCCTTTATCCTTATCTCCAAACAGATATAATTAATTCTGCTTTTTTGTAATCACCAAATTAATTATGATAATTTGACCAATCATATCTGTTGCCCTCTCCTCGAGATTTTTAAATAGAAAAACCGCAATCTATTTAAGATCTCTACACATAAAGGCTGTCCAGTGACTCTATTTACTACGTAACAAAAAAAATTATAACACTCAAAAAAAAAAACAAGAGAAACAAGAAATACAAATTGAGTGTTTGGGATGTACTAATTTAAACTGTCAGCGAGTTACGATGGGCCAATTATAAGCCATAAAAAAAAGGACGCTGAAAGAAAATTAGATTAATACACATTGAAATAAATTTACATTAAAGTACATAAGTGTTTGAAACAGTAAGCAAAATTAATTGAACTTTTTTCAAAGAAAACAAAGTAGCCTAAATCAATTTTTCAGTGAGTTCGTGTTTGGTTCTTGTATTTTAAAACTTCACTGAAATCGGGCATTACTTAAGTACAATAAAATACCTAATTATTTAATCAATGTAATTAGAATAAATAATCCCTTACGATAAATTTATATGATAGAATAGAATTAAAGTAATGCCGTGCAAGTGAAAAACTACAATAGTAATTAATTATACTCAGCTTTTATGAATTTCAGCATTATAGTCCTGAAGTATCTCCAGTTCCACAGGTACATGATGTCTGCATAATTACCGTAAACTCCCATCGGACAGACAATGACGAGCACTCACGAAACATGACAAATAAAAATAAAATAATGAATAAAGATAACATTTCATTATAACATTTATAGCCGAAAGGAAAATTTAGTTAAAAGTAAATAACAAAATTACTTTTCAAAATTACTTCTTACAAAATATAACTCATTCCTGTACACACTCTTCATCATTCAAAATCTCATTAGAAATCTCGATACACAAAAGCATCTTTCCTTATACACAACATACGTCGCCTTAATTTTTTGATTATGTGTGATTTACAATGTATATATGTAGTATAAAATATATATTATGTATATAAAATTAGAATTCACATTTCTCGTATTTTGAGATCTTACTTTTGAAAACTTTAGAACTTCGTTCCGAAGTTCACCTCATACGTACATTCACCTTTAAAACATACATCTCATTCAACTGTCATAACCATTTAGCAACATAAGAATTTAACCAAAATCTGAATGAAACCTGTCAAAGACATAATTTAATAAAAAAAAAAAATATTATAAAAATTAATAATATGATACTACTTTACCGAACTGTTTTGTAGAACACAAACCACTAATTAAAAAATAAAAAATTTAAATATTCAAATATTGTAAAGTTTAATTATACACATCTGTACTTCCGTACACTCTCTGATTGACTCAGCCGTTTAAAAAATAACATGAAACTCCACGACTGTACTCTAGAGAACTCTCTGGCAGACTGTCGCAACTTCGTTCCCGCAAGCTTCCTCGAAATCCTCTATACCGGCTATCGGCTCTGGGGCCCTTTTCTGTACATTCACGCGGTTCATGGATCTAATAAAACTGGCTATTCAACATCACAATCTGTATTCTTTGTTATACAAATTATGTGACAAACTGAAAATACACCTCCACCACCACCTTTTTTTTGAAGTCCGTTAAAAGCTGGCACAGTTTTGCGAAAACGTGTTATTTTGCAAGGAATGTGTAACATATTGTTTTATGCTACTTTAAAAATAAAGATGCAAGTAAATATAGAGAACAGAAACTTTGTTCAATTCTTAGAAACTTGAATTTTGTCCTTAAGTGAATACGTGCTTTTATTTAACACAGTCAATAGTCTATGATGATAGACAGAAATGTCGAGTGTTTAACAACTTTAAACACGGCGAGAAAATTACTTAATCTTTAAAAAAGGATCAACTAAAATTTGGTAAGTCACGTACTCGAACTGTATTTTGTTTTCATCTCTAAAAAATATACAAATACGGTGTATTTTTAGTTTGTCACGTAATTTGTATAACAAAGAATACAGATTGTGATGTTGAATAGCCAGTTTTATTAGATCCATGAACCGCGTGAATGCATAGAAAAGAGCCCCAGAGCCAATAGCTGGTATAGAGGATTTCGAGGAAGCTTGCGGGAACGAAGTTGCGACAGTCTGCCAGAGAGTTCTCTAGAGTACAGTCGTGTTATTTTTTTAAACGACTGAGTCAATCAGAGAGTGTACGGAAGTACAGATGTGTATAATTAAACTTTACAATATTTGAATATTTAAATTTTTTATTTTTTAATTAGTGGTTTATGTTCTACAAAACAGTTCGGTAAAGTAGTATCATATTATTAATTTTTATAATATTTCTTTTTTTTATTAAATTATGTCTTTGACAGGTTTCATTCAGATTTTGGTTAATTTCTTATGTTGCTAAATGGTTATGACAGTTGAATGAGATGTATGTTTTAAAGGTGAATGTATGTTTTATTGACGACAAAAGGTGTGGAATATGTATAACAAAGGGAGTTGATGTATGAGATATTTTTTGGAAGTATGACACTAAAGCAAGACAAAATCTTAATCACTCTTATTTATATTTTTCTATAAATAGATCGACATCTTAACTCTACTATCTAAAACATCTACTTTCTACTTTCTAAAACATGGCACTAATTTTAGGTTCATTTCTAGGTATAGGTACCTACCGCCTTTTGGATTTCGATATTTTTTTGTAAATTTTAATTGTTTTATTTTTGTTGCATCATTTCCACAAAGGCCTTTGTGGAAATATATTGCAACAAAAATATAACAATCGAAATTCACACAGCGAACCACACATTGGGTGTAACTATGATACCTTCATGTACTTAAATTAAAATCAAAAATAATTGTTACTATTTATTAAAAACACCAGATACGAATATTAACGTAATTTGAGTATATATTTAACCAATCGTCACTACTAATAGTCACTATCAGCACACAACTAACACCTAAAGTCACTTTTCCAAAACTTGACACACGAAACTAGCTCCTATCGAACGATTACTCAATTGTCCATACAACCCACTCCGCCGAGAACGCTTTAACTCAAAATCTGAAGAACGCAGAGGCAGCTTCAACTCAACGTATGAGAAATTCTCAATTTAATACGAAAAATAGCGATAAACTTTTAAAATCAACCGTAGCCGCACACCATTGTTGTTTGTTACAGATTATTGTCATTACTTTTCGGTGTTGCCACTTCAATAAAAAAAAGCTACTATTAATAAGGTTATATTTATTGATTTTGCTTGGTTATATCTTATATAAATCATGTCGACCAGTGACATCTGCTCGTATTCATCAATTTCAAGTTAATGTTGAATATAAAATTTCATTATTGCAATCTACACAGGCTGATCTAGATCATATGTACAATACTCTTTTTGACTTTTTGAAAACTGAGTTCGAGCAGGTACTTAAAGTAAAAACTATTAAAGAAAATTCAGGAATGAAATTCAGTGATTGGGCTACACCAGGAATACATACAAGTCGAGTCAAATTATATAAATTATATGAAATGAAAAAATACAATACAAGTTCAGATTTTATTGAATATGTGAAAAAGTTTTCTAAAACATTTAAAAAAGTCTGTGTTGCTGCTAAGTCAATGTTTCTCAGTAATAAAAATAGGAATTCTGACAATAAAATTAAAGCTACATGGAGTGTCATAAGTAGCGAAACAGGAAAACTCAAACCAAGTGATAATCATTATAGTTTAAACATTGGAGCAAATCTGTTAAATCAGATGTTGATGTAGCTAATGCATTTGAAAAATGTTTTAAGGATATGCCTGCTCTGACTACTAGCTAACTTAAGTCATCCCCGTCAGAAGCAGAATTACTTTTAAATAATACTGTTCCTAAATGTGTTAAAAAAATTAAATTTGAACATGTTACCCCTGATGAAATCTTCAAAACTTTCAAATCTCTTAATCCTAAAAAGACAGCGGATCGTTGGTGTATATCAGTAAAATCACTTGTTGGTATTATAAACAGTATATCTTAGCATCAATTTTGTAATAAATGTGTAGACGAGGGAGGCTTTCCCGATTTTATGAAACATAGTAAAATCATACCACTGTTTAAATCTGGAAGTAAAAGTAAACCTACTAACTTTAGACCAATTTCGATATTACCAGCTTTGAGCAAGATTTTCGAAAAACTCATGCTCAATCAACTACTTAGACATTTTAACATCCATAAACTGCTACACAGTCAACAGTTCGGATTTACGAAAGGTAGGTCCACTACCGACGCGGGTGTTGATCTAGTAAAACATATTTATGGCGCATTGGTATTTTCTGCGACTTGTCTAAGGCATTTGATTGTGTTGAACACAAAACTCTTATTTTAAAGCTGAATCATCATGGTGTTGGAGATACGGCTCTTAAACTTATATTCTCATATTTAAGTGATAGAACTCAGAAAGTTGAAATCAATGGAGTGAAATCTTCTGGATCACCTGTTGTGATGGGAGTACCCCAGATTTCTATACCCTATATACCCTATATAGGGCCCTTTTTATTCTTAGTGTATATTAACGATCTGCCTTTTTATGTAGAAAACCTGTGCAAAATTGTATTGTTTGCAGATGATACGTCTTTGATTTTTAATGTTGATAGAAACAAAGATACATATAACGATATAAATCATACACTTTCGCAAGTTCTTAGTTGGTTTACATCAAATAATCTTTTACTGAATGCACAGAAAACAAAATGTTTAAAGTTTTCTTTACCAAATGTCAAAGAAACTCCAACACAATTATTTATAAACGGTGAAGAACTCAAACTAGTTGAGTCAACAGTCTTCTTGGGCATTACTTTAGATACTAAATTGCAATGGCACTCACATATTTCTGTCTTAGCTCGAAAACTCAGCTCCGCCGCCTATGCTGTCAGAAAAGTTGCTTAATTTACTAATATAGAAACTGCTCGGTTAGTATACTTTAGTTATTTTCATTCCCTTCTGTCATATGGTATTTTATTGTGGGGAAGGGCGGCTGATATAGAAACTATTTTATACTTCAAAAAAGAGCAAAAAGATCAATGTATAACTTATCACGGCGAGATTCTCTTCGTAACCTTTTTAAAAAAATTAATATACTTACTGTAGCTTGTCAGTATATTTACTGTATGTACGATTCAAAAGTGATTGTAAAATCCTTATTTCAATAAACCATTATGACTTTGACTTTGACTTTACGTAAAAACCTAAGTTTATTTGTTAAAAATAGTGACATACACAACGTTAATACTAGAAATAAAAAAAAACTTGCGATTCCAAAATGTCGCCTTCAGAAGGTGCGTGGCTCTTTCATAATTCAGAGCATTTGCTTTTTTAATGCAATTCCTGAGAATAACCTGAGTTAACCTACCTGTACATACTTTTGAAACTTATATTAAAAATTTCTTATTAACAAAGGATACTATACTGTGGAAGAATTCAATAAAGATAATAATGTCTGGAATTAAAGGTATAGGCTCAATATTGGACATCCATCTATGACTTATGTAGTTGATAATTAATGACACATTACGATGAGGGGATAAACCATGGATAGTCGTCCACCGTTGGCTGCTTGGTGTTTGGGGGTTCTGGATGGGGGTTGGTGTAGCGCATAGACGTGTACATGTATGTGTGTTTACACACATTTGCAAAGATTTTGTGTGTTTGGCGGCCTGGTTCCTGCGTGATTGATGGTAACATGTTGGATTTCTTGTCACTTCTTCTTACCTTAGGCTTGTTTCCGAAGTGACAGTACGTTAAATGGTGTGCATTTGTTGCTGGACTGTCGTGTGGATTGCATTGCAGCGGGTTATTAATACTATATTTATTATATTATTATACTTGTACCTATGTAAGCTTATACATATATGTATAGTTTTTTTTTTCTAGAAGTATCAATTTTTGATACACTGTTTGTGTTTTATGTATATTTATGTGTGTCCTTGAGTGTGTGAGTGAGACCTTCCAATCTTATCTTATCTAAATATTTTTAAAAGCAACTATACATCAGTTTAAAGTTCAGAGTACGTGTGTAGGATTTATATTTTCTTCCTTTACTACACACATTGTAACTAGTACAATCGAAGTTTCATTAGAGTTGCTTGAGTGTGTCATGCTCTCTCAAAGTGTCTCTGCGGTGGTGGCATGTGCGTCGGGTCGTTACGTTCCCTAAAACATGGTTGAGCGAAGCGATGGCTGATTCATGTGTCATACTTGTGAACGGGTGCCGCTGTGGAGACTGATCTGCTCTTGCAAACTTCTCTGCATTCTTAGTATTCAGTCATCAGTGTAGGATTTCAACGGCAACACCTCAATTATGGAAAAAAAAACGAACAGATAATACTTGACGTTTTCAAGTAGCTTATGTCCTTTTCCGGGACTCAAACTATCTGCATGTCAAATTTGATCTTGATCGGTACAGTGGTTTCAGCATGAAGAGGTAACAGACGGATTTACTTTCGCATTTATAATATTTATTATTATATTATATTCGTGGATAGTATGGATTGTTTTAAGTATATGTAAGTATGTATGTACATATGATTGTGCAAAAATATAATTATGATGGCGCTAATGCCACTAGTACTCTTAAATATCTGTATTCCTTCACTCGATTGACGATATTTGACGCTTCACATGGTGCGCCCCCTATGCTACATAAAAACAAAAAAAAATATAATTGACATGTTTGACTTTGTTTTTAGTAGCTTACTAATTTATTGTTATTGCCTTATAAGTTTTTCGGTACATATTGTATACTCTTTAGTTAATTATCAAAGGATTGTATTATTACTTTAAATATAACTTCTTGCCAGCTCTTTTTGGCAGAAATTAACATTGTATACATTGTATTGACGATTCAAAAGTGTTCTTAGAAACCTATTTGAATAAAGTTTTATTTGATTGATTGAAATCTTGTTAAGTATTTTATTTTCTGTAAGAAAGTGTTCCTATTATTATTATTTGTCATTAGGTACGTACGACATATAATTGTCGTAATTTAATTATTGTACACCAAAAAACGATAATTGCTACATTAAAATGCTATTTTCAATAAATATTTTATTAAGATTAACTAGACTCGGGAAACCGTAGAGAGGTTTACTCCTTATCCATATATTGAATGAAAATGAAACATATTTTCTGACACGACCGGCGATGGATATCGTGAAAACGTTAATACCCGACCAAATAGACAGGTTGTAGATTAAATTGCAAAGGCTGACCGAAATATATATACTTTCTTATTTTGTCGGGTAATAATATATAATAAACATTTCTTTGATGATGCAATTACCATCACACACGGATCATACATAACAAAGGATATAACGATATATTTTCTATAGAAATCTTTGTGCTAGCACAGCTATAAATATATTTCAGTTTTGTATGGATATATTTTGGTATATTAATACAAATATTATAGCTCTGAGTGTAATGAACTTTGGACACTGGACTGTGGACCCTATGGCGACTGGATTTTGATTTCTTGAACATCAAAACTCATAGACAAGTGTGCACGATAGCGATCATAGGAACGTCGTTACCGGACCAATTATTTTCTATATATTCTTAAGCAGATATTTTGAAAGTTATCATATAAAATATCTTCCGAACACACGACTCTATCATATCGTAGTGTGTTGTATTCAGTCTCTTGGTATATCTATACTAATATTATGAAGAGGAAAGATTTGTATGTATGATTATATTGAATAGGCTCCGAAACTACTGGACTGATTTGAAAAATTCTTTTACCACTAGAAGGCGACATTATCCCTTGATAAACATAGGCTACTTTTTACCGCGGAAAAATCCTTCATTCCTACGGGAAAACGGGTAATAGGACAACGGGTAGTGAGAATTGTCTTTCCGTACTTATCTTTTTCACATAACTTCTAAACGGCTTGACGGATTGGGTTGGGTATTTCAATGGTTTCACAGAGACGAATGTATTATGCCATTAAGGAGGAAATATTTAATAGTTTGTTTTTTTCTATACTTGAGAAGCTGCCGAAAGAACCTACGCCGATAACGAAATGTAGCGCGGGCGAAGCCGCTGGCAGAAGCTAGTTATTAATATAAATATGTGTTGCATTCACAAACATGGATAAGCTTCTGTTCTTATACTTTAATAGTTATGATGAGTGGATTCTACTAAACTATTTACAATGTTTTGAATTGGCATTCCTAGACAACTTCCAATTCTTACTGTATATAGCGCCATCTGCTAAATTTATATAAAATTAAATTGTGTACTAGTAAATAAATTACTATCTGATTTGGGGAACAGCTTGCAACACTATCCTTTGATTATTTATTTTGTACTAAGATGACACAGCATGGCCTAGACCGATTCGAGAAACATTTTTTTTATTTAAAAGGGTATACATCCCAAGTGGTCCAATATTAACGTGATGAGTTAAAAAATTTAACATTGGAGAAAAAAAAATATACCTAATATGTTAATTTAGATTTGGATTTGGAACTGGTGTGAACTTACAACACTAGTTTTAAAGCTGGGAAATTCTCATGGATACCACCCGGCCGCGTGAGCTGGGTTTTGTCGGACTCTTACCGACTAAAACCCAGCGTTTTCCCTATACAGGGGTCACGTATACGTTTCGCATTCTTCCGCGACCCAGAATTGTGAGAATGTAGTTGGAAAACCGCTCTTCATATTCTCTCCTGGAAGAATATAATTCTCTCCGGGATATAATATGAAGAGCGATCTCCCTCTCTTTTTCTGCCAACTACTTCCGCGAGATAACCTCCTCACAGAAGAACAGAACCGAGTTTCACGACCTCTCGGTTCTGACCATCATTTTACCACGGCCGACAGCGAAAGGTCCCCCACGAAACTTACCACGACGCTACCCCAAGGCCACCCGAGGTCAGTGTAGTAATTATTGTTGCACTGTACAACAAACTTCACAACTTCTATTTCTGTACTTCTTTTTTATAGTCTTAAATATTTAAATAAATAACAAAATCATATTTTATATTCTTAAAACTTTTTTATTGAAACAATGTATTTACTGATGAATCATAACATGAAGTTAAATTAAGATGGTATTGTATGTGGTGCTGTGAATCGTTAAATAAAGATTTATTTCATTTATTCATAATTCAATAAAAGAAAAAACTGTAGCTAAAAAAGTCATTGATTCGTTACTTAATAGAGGCTTTGCTTGCAGATGGTGTCCATGTGTCCACCAGGAATTTATGTTGCTTGCCATAACGGGCCGCATTCTTGCACTCTTTCTGGCCCAGCTGAAGATATGTCAAAATTTATTGCTTATCTGACATCCAAAAATATATTTGCTAGAGAAGTGCCCAGTGCAAATATTGCTTATCATTCAAAATACATTAGTGATGCTGGTGAGTAGATTATTACCTTTTTCGGGTTCAGTAGTTAAATGGCAAAAACGGAACTTAAGTAGGCCCGTCCGTCCGTATGTCCCGGCCTTACAATTCTAGTGCATTTGTATCGATTACAATGAGTTTTAACAGAAAGGTGTTTTAAAATTAAATTATTATCAAAATATTTTTTCATAAGAATAAGAGATAATAATTATTTTAGGGGTAGCTCATTAAATCCAAAAAAATCTTTAACATTGCAAGTTAGTTAATTAATGTTTATCACTTTCTGTAACTTAAAATCGGATATAAAAATAATTATATTTCACAATACCTATATTATATATATATATATATATATATATATATATTATATACATATATTATATACATATATATATACATATACATATATACAGAGTTTAACGGAAAATCCCCAAATGCCTAAAGGCGGCAAGAGTGCACCGTTTCACTATTGTTATTTGCAAGATTTAAACCAATTTTTCGTGGATTGCGAAAAAACATGTAATTATATATGAAGAACCCTTAAGATAAAATATGTGCTGGAAAGAGAAAATAGTTCCCTCTCAACCTGCACAATTTCTGATGTCCGAGTTCTTCAAAGAACAACGGATCTTAGTAGCGACATTGACTAAGTTCTTATTGTAATTAAAATTTATTAATACACAATCTTAACATGTTGGATATCACGTGGCTAGTTACTACTAGACCGGTCTGCACTAATATTCTAAATCGAACACGCACATATACATCTAAATTAAAATAACGAAACATGTATCTTTATTAGCGATAAAGAACATTTTACGGTATAAAAATGATTGGTTAATAATTTTCTTGTAATTTCACTCATAAATTTAAAAATAAACAATAAAAAGAACAAGCAAAAGGTCTTAAACTATTTATCTTTATCTTTAAATAAGCCTAACAGAGACATCACCTGTAGGTGAAAATAGAAAAAAAAATTAAGATATTTTATCACAAATTTTGTCAAAATGACCGGTTATCGACCCTCACACAGCTGAGTTTAAGGAGATGTTTTTTTTAAGCTTTTACCAAATTACTAAAAGCTGCGGATGTTTCAGGTTAATGATGTCGCCCTTACTAAATACTATTACTAAATACTTGTGTACCACACAACCTTTGACCTATTTAAGGGATTTGGTGGTATTCCGTTACATATTGTATATAACCATATTATAGAATATATCTAGAATTTTCATCAAAAAATAAAAAAGGCACACACAGAAAATGTAAGAACAGAAAATGAGTAAATGCTTGTTTATGATGCAGGTCCTTGGATGTTAACTAATTTAAAGGAAATAATCAAGACGCCAAAACTTCGAAGCAGCCGATGGCTATCGACATCCGTTCCTCAAGAGAAGTGGAACGAGCCATATGCTAAATTCTCGTCGGCTGAATACTTTACAAACAATTTATTAGTAAGTTTGCACATTTTGTTGAAGCACGTCAAATTGTTTATATAGCACACACTGTGGTCAAATTTCCAAAGCCGTTTATCAGTTAACTTCATCACATACTGTTATGTACCTAATTGCAAACTCATACTGATACTAGCTGTCCAGGCGAGCGTTGTGTCATGATAGGTAACATTTGAAAAACTGCTATAAATTTAATATTTAACTTTAGCCTCGCAGTACATATATTATGAAAATATTAATAATTTCAGCAAGAAAAGTGATTTTCACAAAGTAAATACTAGAAGTAAAAATCAGCACTTGGTGCACGATACACATTAACAAAAAAATTGTAACTCTTTTATGGGGTGTTGTAAGAGTAACTATCGAATTTCTTACCGGATTCTTCGCGGTAGAAATCTACATTGTGAATCGGATTTCAAAATATAAAAAAATTATTTAATAATCTTGACGATTCAAAAGTGTTTGTATACACCTAATTTGAATAAAAAATATTTGAGTTTGAGTTTTGAATTTGGAAAGGGGGAAAGAGAGAGTGATTTTTTTTTAGTTTGTTTATATATGATGGAGGGGACCACATCAGAAAAACATAAACCCGGCATTTTCGTGATTGATACAAAAATATGTTTAAAACAGAACAGTGGCTCGTAAAACCTAAAATTATCACTACCTACCACTACCATTCACTCACATCCATGTGTCATGGCTCACTAAGCTGCCTTCAACCAACAAAACGAGATTAACAAAGTCTTAACACAATAATAATAATAACAATGCAATAAAACTATCATTATTCCATTTAATGTTCTCATAATCATTCAGATTTTGGAAACAAATATAAACTATAAAAAATTGATATTAAAAGAAAACCGAATCGATATAAGTGTGATTGTCCGACAAAAACTGAATGACTTCCTCCAGATAGCGATGAGTTTGTGCCACAGTCCGAGCGAATAAAATGAGGGAGTCCACGCCGACTGACAAACCGCGACAGACATGCGACAAAGGCCTCCGTAGACAAGGCTGAAACGAGCTTCAGATGCCAAGCCTTGGAAGACAAACAGACGAAGACGCATAAATTGGCCTAAACCTATCGCGCATTTTTTTTTTATACCACTAAGGTGGCAAACAAGCCTACGGTCCGCCTGAAGGTAAGCGGTCCCCGTAGCCTATGGACGCTTGCAACACCAGGGGCATCACTCGCGCGTTGCCGACCCTTCAGAAATCTAATAACTTCTTTTTTGAAGAACCCTATACTGTAGTCCTTCGAGAAAACCTTGGCAGGTAACTCATTCCACAACCCAAGGGTTCGCGGGAGGAATTTTCTCTGAAACCGTACTGTACGCGACCATTTTGGTTCCAAAGTGTGAGAATGAATTCCTTGTCGATGGCGAGCGGTGCGATGGTAGAAAGTAGCCGTGGGCATCATTTCGAACAATTCTTCAGAACACAATCCATTGTACAAGCGGTAGAACACACACAGGGAGGCAAAGTCTCTCCTCACACTTAAGGGCTCGATATCGCAAGTGAGTTTGGGATCGTCGACAATTCTCACAGCCCGTCGTTGAACCGAGTCAAAAGGGCCAAGCTGGTATCCGGGTGCACCCGCCCAGAGATGGCAGCAGTACTCCATATGGGGCCGGACTTGCGACTTATAAAGTAGCAACCTTTGCCCCGACGTGAAGTACTGCTTCGCTCTGTTGAGTACACCAAGTTTTTTGGACGCACTTTAAGTCTTCACCAAAAACGGACCCGCTAAATCCAACCCAACCTTAACGAAAAGTCGAGCGGGCGGGACACGATCGAACGGCAAGTCATCCATTGTGGCTAAGTTAAGGTTCCCTTTATCCTTAACAAGTGATACATATAAAAATGACGCTTCGAGCTGCTCGTCTGGCGGACAAAATCCAGAAATCTCGCTGCAGACAAGCCAGCAATGCGTTGAGACCGGCATGGCAGTTCCTAACATGGCGGTCCCTGATCAGCAACTCAACAAAATGACCGCTCTTGGGCAACAAGAGAGGATGCCGAGCCCCATAGGGCAATTCTGAGTTGCGAAGCCTACCACCCACTCGCAAAAACTCCGACTCGTCCAGAAACTAATTTAAACGAACAAGACTTCCCCGCAATTTTCCGTTCTCTGAATAGAGAAGACCAATTTCCTTTCCAAACGACTGGGCTTGTTCCAGTCGAACACAGGTGAGAAGGGCATCCTGACGCTCTTCAGGAGTCAAGACTGAAGACGTCCTTGGTTGTGACCTTTTCCGTAAGTTGTCGAGAAACCTCTTACTTCCTCTTACAACCGGTAACATCAACGAGGTTGTTGAGAGAGCTGAACCGATTCAGCAGGAAATTTGGTGAAGTCTGCTCAACAGCAAAGACCTTTAATCGTGGCAGAGGGTCAACAAACTCCATAACTGTATGTGGCTAAGTGTCTTAAGGAGAGGTCAGCCAGTCAGGATCCCACCAGATCAGCTGATTAATGTTTTGCGAGGGAATCAGGCCCCGTGAAGCGCAATACGAGGGATTCAAGGACCCTGGCATGCAACGCCAATCCAGAGACACGATTGGCCACAAAGGCCTCTAGGGCATGAAGGGACGCCTTACGCCAAGACAAAACGTTTTGGCAATCCGCCTATGCCGTGACGGTGTCAAATTGGACCCATTGACCCAAGGTGGAGAAGACATGGTTCAGGAGTCGACAACAATGTAGCTCCTGACAACTTCAGCTTAGGGATTGGTCCCCAAAGGTGCAACCTTACTCTTTGCGACCACCAGACTGAAGCGGACATGTCCATTGCTGTCAACGCTGTGGAGATAGACAACAACCGCATACCCGGATTCCGACGCGTTAGAGAAACCGTGATTGCCCGATAAGGACCTGGGGGTATGATCGACCGAGGCACGGAGACCTTTTGAAGGTCCGAAAGTGTCTCATAAAAGCGTAGCCAATAAGACAACAAGTCTCCGGTCAAGGGGGTATCCCAGACCAGACCAGAAATCCAGAGCTCCTATAGGAAACATTTGGCCCAAAAGACTACAGGAGCCACCCAACCATTGGGTTCAAAGACCCGCGCTGATGTGGACAGAACCAGTCTCTTACTCCACCTCTTCATTGAGTCCGACGGTTCAACCGAGTGAGTGAAGATATCCTGAACTGGTCAATACTGAACAACAAGGACCTCGATAGAGTCAGGATTTTAAGGATTCTGGAATAGGTAGGGCTCCTGCTGATGTTCTGACGGCAAGTCTTCCAAGACGGCAGGGGAATTGGAAATCCATTTCCTCAGGTCATAGCTACCTGCCCGTGATAAGCCGATGAGCTCATCCCTCACGACTAACGACTCCTCCACCGACGAAAGACCCGTACAAATATCGTCTACATAGGCGTCATAAGGGAAGACAGCAGCCGCGCGGGAAATCCAGACGCTCACGATCAGCCAAATGTAGCAACGAGCGAATTGCTATTATCGGGCTCTACTTTAGCCCGTTGGTATTGGTGTTGAGCTCATAAACCACCAATGGAGAGGCCGGATCCTCTCTCCACTAAAAAAGCTGAAACCGCCTATTTTCAGGGTGTATCATGACTTGACGGAACATCATCTTGATGTCAGCCACAAACACTACCTAGTGGCGACAAAATCCAGTAAAGATGTCCGAGATGTCTACCTGAAGCTTTGGTCCTGACATCAGGCAGTCGTTCAAGGATACACCCGAAGATGTAGGCGCCGACCCATCGAATTACCATTATCTTACCATTTTTAAAGACGGCGTGATGAATAAAATAATGTTCTTTGCCTTCCAACTCAAACTGCGAAACCAACATGTGACCTAGGGATTCGTATCCGCGCATAAAATCCACGTATTTTGTGCGAAATTCTGTATCACTGTTTGTCTACTGACTCGGAATGTGCGTATAGATTTGGTGTGTAATGTAGTTACCGAGTTTTGTCTTGGGTGGGACTCGTTGACCGGGGGACGCGCCTCTTCACTTCACTTGGTAACGGGAGGCCGGACTCCTCTTCTAGCGGTGACGAAGTCTAGCTGGCAATTCTGGACGGCCTTACTCCCATTTGAGCAGATGGTATTCCAATGCACCGTACACTACACTTCTACACAAACGAAAAGAGAGCGGTGATAACCGTCGCGCCACAGCAAACGACGCCGAACGATACGGACAGCTGGCCGGTTTCAGGTGAAAGATTCTAAATCTTCTAAAATTCTAAATCGAATTTAAACTGCAACGGATTGACTGTCGTATACAGTGAGATACGACCGATCCTCGCATCCAGTTATGAGCGACTGACGCGCACACAAAGCGTAGGCACGCTGAATGAAATGGCTAACTCGTCGCCGGTCTGAAACCAGTAGGTCATTAATTCTTTTTCGAACAGTAATTATGTTTTTTTTTCGGGATATGGACCTTAAATTACAATTATTTTTTATCTTTTGATCTATCTGGTAAATACTGTAATTTTATTTTGTGCCGTACGTTCATGAGACCTTCAAGAGTTTCATGAGAGTTTTAATACTTTCTACAGTTTCTATTAGTTGGCCATTGAAGTCGTCCACATTCTTGCGATTTTCAAGGCGCCGAGTCGAAACGAACTATAGCTAAGCTAACAGTTATAGCTTGCTCTAGCAAACATCTATAATTAAGAAGTACCACGCCGACAACCGAATTTAGGACGGGCGGAGCCACTGGCGAAATCTAGTATATTCTCGCCAGCCTTCATACGTCCCCACTGTTGGGGCACGGCCTACCCTCATAAGCGAGGGTGATTGATGAAAATCTAGTATATAATAACAATATTCGTACCAATTAAAATTTTATAACAATTAATATTTGTACGTATACAGAGCCCGGTATTATTTGAAGAAATTTTGACGATGGTGCCATCAAATGCAGTACTGGTTGAGATAGCACCGCATGGCCTCCTTCAGGCTATCTTGAAGCCATCTCTGCCTAAAACTTGCTTAAATATACCATTGACTAGAAGAGGGCACTCTGAAACCGCAATATTCTTGCTCAAATCTATTGGAAAGTAAGTCACAGCATAATTTTTTTCATGTTTAGTTTTGTGTTAAGTTTTTTGTATGAATACTAGTTGGATCATATGAGGATAAGATAATAGACTTTAAGATACTAGAGACTTTAAGAGAATATACTTAGGTCCACCGTCTAAATTCAATATATTTTGTCAATTAGAAAATGTACTGTGTTTATTTTTTTATACTTATATTCAATTTTCTGTACTTACTAAAGTAATTTTGTAACATGTCGAAAACTTGGTTATCTGGAAGAGAATTCTGTTAGGCCATGGATAAACGACCACCATACATGTAGTAGTACATCAATGTTTTAGGCATTAATTTTGTCTGTTGCACGTTTTTATTTTTGCACTAAAGAGTTCTACATTCTACATTTGCTTATTGAAAAAGTTCAAATCTAATAATTTTATTTTGTTTCAGTATCTACAATGCGGGTTACGAACTGAACATTAAAAATATTTACCCAAAAGTCGAATTTCCTGTTTCAACAGGAACACCGATGTTATCCCACTTAGTAGAATGGTTTCATGAGGAAAAATGGTATGTGCTATTGATGTAAAAAATCAAACAAACTGTCCAAATACGAGTCGGACTCACGCACCGAGGGTTGCGGTCCACCACAGGATGGACTATACTACTAAAACTAACTTAGTAAAAATTAGGTACCGTTGTAATCTATGCACTTTTGTCATTTTATAGGGAGTTCATTGATTCCTTTGCTCAAAAATTACTGGAGCAAGAATCAAATAAACCTTTGAAGGTGTTTTGGAATGCCTCATCTGAATTATTTTTTTTGCCAATTAAGAAATTAACCATATTCCGAAAAAAGTTGTAATTGGTTGAAGGCGTTTGTTGGTTTGCTTCACTTAGTTCATGCGGTACCTATTTTGCAAGCTTTTCACTTTTCCATTTGTTTCAACTGATTCAAAATGGTTTTATTTCTCACACCGAAGCCTGCAGCTAACTCTGACGTGGTTTGAGATGGATCTGATTCCACAATCACTTTCAATTCCTCATTGAAAACTAGGGTCTCCGGCCGTCCACGAGCTTTGTTCGAGAGGTCATAATTTCCAGAACAAAAGTGTTGGAACCAAAAACGTACTGTGTTTTCTTTTACAGTGGCTTCTCCATACACATCATTAATCCTTCAAGCTGTTTCTGCAGTGCCAGTGCCACGATAGAATTCTTATCCAAAATAATGCAATATTTAATGTTTGCCATATTGAGAACAGAACGATGTCAAAACAAAACTGAATGACACGAAAGAAAAATTAATTATTACATTTGAAACACTAAAAGACCAGCTTAAAATTGATATAAATCTGATTTTAAAATTCGTAACCAAACGCTTTTAGAGATCAAAGTGGCCAGTTCTATAAAACATCAATTTCATATGTAAGGACATATATGTATTATTGTATGTTCTATTGATAGAGCAAAAAAACCAATACGTTCACTGGATAATCTTCTATTTAACTTTTTGTCTTTCATTTTTAAATAATGAAAGAGATCCTGTAATGAGAATCCTGTAATTTTATACATAAAAACTTTTTAACAAAATTTCATGCAAGTCAAGTGTGTTATAAACTGTTACGTACATAGAAACCAACTTCAAACTGTAATTCAGGTCAGAGTTTTGGAACAAGTTATTGTTTCTACTTTTTTACATATCCGCTCGAAGCTTGGATTACTTTTCCTTTATATCATATACTCCATCATACCCTTGTAAATTTAATTTCTATAATTTTTAAAACAAAATTTTACATTTTGCTGCTATTGGCACTATCCATTTTTAAGGGCCATGTAATTCGGAGAATTTTGACAACAAGCTTCGGTCTATTAGACCTAGTAATTGAAAAGGAGAGCTTAGATAAAGGATAAAAACTTACAGAAGATTGGATGATGCGTAGAAACTATAGGTAGGTGCAGATTTCTTCGCTGTAGGGCTAAGACACTGCGAAATACTTCACTGTATATAGTTCCGAGTCCCGCGCGGGTAATAGAGTTCTTATAAACAAATATTTAAATGAGCGGAGAAACTTTAAATTCACTTTTCGTTATTATTTAAATATTTGACATTCACACATCAGCTGTAGCGAGCGGATGCACAGTGTTGCTGCGCTAAAAGTGTGGCTGTATAAAAATATTCCTTCAATTATTTGCCGCTTCTGTATAAGTATAACGTGCATCTAAAGCTGATGTTTCATAAGTCATTAAAGCAAGGAATGGAAGAGCTTTTTGCCCGTAACTTAATGTTCTCACACAAAAAAAGTATGGCTAAAGAATTTCGTTTACAAATTTTGCTGAAAATTAAACCCTTTGTTTTTTCAAAGTCAAAGTAATTTTTTTATTCAAATTAGGATTTTACAAACACTTATGAATCGTCAAAGTTATGAAACATAAGTTTATTAGATCGTAAGGCCTATAGCCAGGAGATGTTTTTGCTGACCCGTTAAAAACTACACGTAGTAGAGCCCGGGGCTTATTTGACATTGTAATGTGTCAGATAACATATGTGTCAGAATTCGAGACTTGTGTTTATTGTAAATATTCATTCATAAAATCTGGTTTCGAAATTTACGCTCTATGTTGCAAAACTAAGTCATGACCAAGTACGCTTGTGTATTTGATGTTTATCATTGAGTGTAGTGTACATACAGAATAGCACACATGCATACATTTGTGTATGCACGGGGCACACAAACGCAAAGGAAGGCACCGCGATTTTTTGTCTTTGCTGCACAAATATTATGAGCTGTGCCGGTGTGCTCATTCTTCTCACATGCGCCATGCACATTTATAACGTCAAATTTTTGCTCATGAAATATTAATTATATACGTGAGATGGCGCTGTTATATCTTTAGCCAAATCAATAACAAAATACAATAATCTTAAAAATAATTCCCAATCAGATTATAAATTTAAGTAAGATGAATTTTACAGGACAAGCATTGCCTTTTAATCTCTATAAAGTGCACGCTACTGAATAGGTTTCATCTACGGCCCGAACTTAGACTTGTGCTGTGGCTAGTAAAATTTTGGAAGTATTATTCTGTGATAAATTTTACATTTGTCGGCTTCGTTGCTCAGCGGTTAGCGACTGCTGAATCGAGGGGCGTGGGTTCGATTCATGCACAAGGCAAACATTTATTATTTGTGTTTGTCTTGAGACTTGGTGTTTATATATAATATGTATGTATTTACAAAAAAAAAAAATGATGGTCATCTAGACCATTTTAGTGTGAATTTTCCTGATTCCTATAAATTCCTATAAGGTGTAAGGATATTGTGAGCTCAAACTAAAATGGAGGGTAGTATCAAGGATTTTAATACAGAAAATAATTGAATTTCATTGCCCTGAACCACTAACCTTTTACAAAAAATAAAAATTTGTTAAACTCCTACTTGGTTAATTTTTACTGAGGCATAATACTACGGTAGTGTTTTTACTGTGCTGTGGCCTAATGCATTTAACTCTTTTATGCATTAATGTCGGATGTAAACACCGGTCGACACTAACAGTTTAGTCAGTGGATAAGTGACACAAACTTGGCTAATACGGTGTTCTAGTGTCGCGTGTATTTTACAGTATTTTAATCTTTTTTTTTAATATTTATTATTATTATTGTTTTTTACATTGAGCACACTGGAGCAGAAAAGTTTGTGACACTGTACCTTAGTTCGACCGAACGAGACTTTGTTATGTAAAACTACCATCTATAGCTGTTCTATTGTAACAAGCTGAAAACTTTCCATCACACTTGACACAGGTTTTGAACTGTCGAATTAGTACAATAACAGCACTAAATGTTATTGGCAAACACTTGTTTTTAATTTAAATCAAAAATACTAAAAAGTATGCAGCAGTGCTAATTACAGTAATTTCTCGTTTTTCAAAGTTTGATTGTATTGAATAGGCTCCGAAACTACTGGAGCGATTTGAAAAATTCTTTTCCCATTAGAAGCCGACATTATCCCTGATGAACATATGCTACTTTTTACCGCGGGAAAATGCTTCATTCTTACGGAAAAACGGGTAATAGGACAACGGGTAGTAATAATTTCACGATTGGGTTGAACTTTTATATGGGTATTTCGATGGTTTCCTGGATAATTTCAAAATAATTGGACCCGGTAGGTGGTGCTGCTGTCGGTATGTCAACTACTAAATGGCTTGACCGATTGGGTTGAATGTGTATTTCCATGGTTTCACAGACTCGAATGTATTATGCCATTAAGTAGAAAAGATTTGATTGTTTGTTTTTTTCTATAATTAAGGAGTTGCCGTAAGTACCTACGCCGATAACGAAATTCAGCGCAGGCGAAGCCGCCGGCAGAAGCTAGTCTAATCAATAATCAGATATTTCAAATGTATACAATAAATTCAAATTCCCGCTTTTTTGGGGATAGTCGTATGTACTAAGTCGACAACATATCGGTTTTCACACAATGTTATTTTCCATTACAACAAATATTAAGAGGGAAAATGAAACAAATCTACTCTACTTTTACCCAACTTATTACTATTTCATAACTTTTTATAATAACATTTTCTAAATTCTGAAGTTCATTGTGTTAATGTATAGCTTAATACTAACGTACCTGACATTGTGAAATATTAAAAATCAGTAAGTAGATGCAGTTTGTGCTGCAATCTCGTAGCGGTGATAACACTAGCGATCAAACACTGGGTTAGGCAAGTTTGTGTCACTAATCAGCTTCCTTAAACCGTATAACAAAAAGAGAGAGTTTGTTGCCTATGCACAGACTGACCATCGTACTTGAAATTCTTAAAATCAGGTAAGGAAGAGCGTAGAATTACGACAATTTTTTCATTAGAAGGAGAAACAGACATACTAGGATTAGAATCTACTTTTTCAACCTTGCCATTTCAAAATTCCATGTACATTTTTGAGACCTTTGTATTGTCTTTCGAGAGGACTGAAAACTTTTCTACTAAAGATTCCTCCTCATCTTCACATACACAGATTCTAGAAAATCTTAGTAGTAAATGTTGGAAAATAGCTTTCACAACAATTTTTGATACTTCTCTGCTAGAAATGGACATTAAATCAACTTTAGCCTTCCAGATTTTGAGCAATATAGATATCTGATCGATATCTTCGTAGAAATCCAATGGGCTTAGATCAGATACTATGGTATCAGGTGATAATTTTTCGTACTGATTGCGCATCTCATCAATTTTAGTAGCAGGTTCTACATCTCTGAGCATCAATTCGTATTGTAGAGCCATTTTAGGCAGAAACCTAATTTAATCGCCTGCCATCTGGAATGCCTCCGTTTCTCACAGATATACTGTAAATATTAAGAAAATTTAAATTTAAATAAGGAGAAAAATACGCTAGTTGCCTAGTATATGGTACTCGGCTTACTACCGATACGTTCTAAAGAGATTGTGAATACCTTACCTAGGGTTAACTGAACAATGAATGAGTATACCGCTACGCCAGAATACAATTTCACCAAGCTGAAAAAAAATAAGGATTAGACACCCTAAGAACCGAACCTTACCTTGAAAAAAAGATAAGCTTTACGTTACAGGAAGTAAAGTAGCTACAAACCCCACGTTGGGCGTCACTATAACAAAAAGAGAGAGTTTGTTACCTATGCACCGGCTAGGTGCTCAAGAGAGAGATACGGCAAAAGTGGGTTCGAAACCAAGTAAAAATAAGTCGCAATACAAGGTCAAGGCAAGTTATAAAGTAAACTCATTCAAGGTTATATTAAGATTTAACGATGAGCAGTGTAACCTAATCACTTAAGGTGATTCGTAACCCTTAATATATCGAAATTAAAGTATCTTTTTACAATATTTGAAACTACCTATCTACACAGAAAGATAGAAAACCGTAAGCCTGCCTACACAGATTTCTGGATAAATGGTTTGCAAAATATATATTAGGGATAGAAAGTACATTCAATTTCTTCGGCCTAGAGCCCGACCGATGATGTCTTCCACAACGTCCACATCCAGTAGGTATCCGCCGCCGGCGTAGGTTTGCGCGGCCGGACAGACTTTTAGGGAACCTATGGATGTGAATAATGTTATCCCAGGGCTTTGACGAGCTGGCACGGTGCTGATGCTCACCCCGTAGACTCGTTGAGCAGTGTCGCTCAGGCCAAGGATCTGGATTGTAGCGAGCAGTGTTGCTAAGGCCGAGGATCTGGATTGTAGCGAGCAGTGTTGCTCAGGCTGAGGATCTGGATTGTACTGAAACCCCCAGAATCCTCTTCAGTGCGGACGTCACTCAAAAGATGACGTGCAATGGCAACCAGAGCAATTGAGGAGGACAGCCTTCTCAAAGACAGTAGGTTCGGCAAATAGCCGTAGGATAAACAGAAGACCGTTTTGACTACAGTGAGTACTGAAAAGATATGCATGAGTTACTTACATGAATTAGTTTCATTCATACACAACACAATATAAAACTGATAAAAATACCGTACCGAAACGGTCTTGTATGAGCACATAGAATAGGCAACTATAGTTGCAGGTTAAAATCATTTATTGAATAAGCGTTGTTGAAAATAAGTATATTTAGAAGAAAATTCAACTCAACGCACAGGACTACATAGCAGTTATGAGTCCTCCAGTTTCTATATTTGAAACCTTGTACATGTACAAAGACCTAGGAATTGATGTCTGGAAACTTCCATAGTTTTTTGCGTCCTCCGGTCATTTACCTGACCCGGAGAACCTAAAACGGTAATTCCGTTTTAACAGTTGGTGTCAAATGGTGTTAACATTCGACATTCGTTCATAAATGAGTTAAACTCATTATGTCACAGCACAGGACAAACACTACAGTAGCATTTTGCCACAATAAAAAATGACCAACTAGGTGTTTAATTAATTTTTATTTTTTGTATAACGTTAGTTGGTCAGGGCAATGAAATTTAATTATTATCTTATACCATCTTGACACTACCTCCCATTTAAGTTCGGGCACATATTATCCTTAAACCTTTTATAAAATAAAGTGACAAAGGATGTAAGTATTATGGCGTTCTCAGTGGTTACTTTTTTCAAGCTTCGCACAGTTATGATATCACTATATCAATATAAATATAGAAATTTTAAGTTCAAGTGAAGAAAATATGGACTTTGAGTATAATAGGTACATACATACATAACATCACTCCTATTTCCCAGAGGGGTAGGCAGAGACCAAAGACTGCCACTTACTACGATCCTGTTATACCTCTCTTGCCTCATCTATACGCATCAATGCTTTCATACATTTTCTACGGTTCCGAGTATAATAGGTACTGCACTTGATATAAAATCCTGAGCAAAGCGAGGAATTCAAAGGCACTAAAAATTCGTGCAAAATACAGAACTTTTCGTCTTACTACAACGAGAAAGCAATAACAAAAAACAATTCGAATCTAATTAATTTGTAATTCATTTCATTAAACCAACATACAAAATGAAACATAAGGTGTCTATACTTGTTCTTTTTTTGACAGTTCAATTATTGAGTATGATTACATACAAAAAGACAGCCGATAAAAAGTTTATGCATCTTTAAACTATCCGCGATACGTATGCATTCGACGAATTTTACGCACTGTGAGATACTTTTAACCCATAACTACGTTCAGAAACATGGGTCTTAAAACAAAAATTTCCAACTAATTTATTCTTAAATTAATTTATTCTAATTCTATTTTTAAAATTTTAAAAATAAAGTGTACCAACGGATCACTTTTGTATAAAGAAATAAGGAAGATTCTTGCCAATTCAGAACGAACTTAAAAAATTTCACTCTCTTAGATTTTTTTTCTATTCACATGATTGTAGTTGGTTTAGTAACGACCTAAAAAAAGTAATTCCAGCAACGAAAATATGAATTGAACACTCATAAAGTGAGTTAACAGAATTTTCTCGCAAAAAGTAAAGTTAATTAAAGTTGATTGCATACAGGCCGACATTCAAAAGAAGCGTAAAGTTTTTCAGAGACTTAGTGTAATATTGAACTATTTAAAACAAGTAAGTAAGCTAACTGAATGCCCCATTTTAGAATTGCGCATTAGCCCCACAAAATTGACTGCTTTTTGGAAAGAGACAAAACGAAGTTGTGGTCTCTTTTCTTTATCTATCAACATCGGCCATTTTAAAAAACAAGTTAAAAGACTCAGTTTCGTTTCGACTCTGTCATACTTTTGAAACAATTTTTTTTTCACATTTGGCTAGGAAACGCGCTGTTGTCTTTGTCTATGTAGATGCCATATATGAGTATATGTTGTTTCTTTATTTTAGGAGTATTCCTGGCTATAATATTGAAGCCAGAAAAAAAATGGCATCGTGTAGATTCCCTATATCTCTGAGTGAAGAAAACAACTACTTGGAAGGACACATTATTGAAGGTATATTGATTTAGCTACTCATTATACAACTGATAGTTCACGCAAAAAATTTTGACATGTGCAAGATTTTACAAAACTTAAATTAAAATTAAAAAACCTACACAACATTTTTTTTTCTTGAAGTAGTCGGGATACCGCTTAGTAAACAGAAATGAGGCAATAAAACTTTCGAATTTGAAACAGAATAAAAAATTATGCCTTCGTTCTGTTACAGGGGAGACCCGAAATAGGTTTTTAAAAAAAGAAATTTTACACTTTGAAATAAATCACTTTAATAAAAGAAATAAAAAATAGAACACAAAATTGATTTTTGGAAATAGAAGGGGTGAGTGGCAAGTATGTAGCTTTCTGACCGGACTAGATACGACTGGCTGGTCCCGATGGCTCTTAAGCCCACCAGTATTACAGGACTGCTGACATTGGGTTTGTCTAAGCATAACACCCCCCTTCTTAAGATGAAAACTCACGGGGTGAGTTTTCAGAAATTATCCAAAACGCAGACGCGGTTGGACTTCAGGTATTTCGATACCTGAATCTTTCGATACTTCTAATTTATCCTTTTTACTCATGAGTTTCAAAAATTAAAGATCAAACACTAATAACGGGAAAACTAATATGGTTGCTTATATTACTAAAAGGGTTGGTCATTTTTAATTCTTTCAGCTCTTGATCATATACATTTTTGAGAGTTTTGAGATTTTGTAAATTAATTGTTTTTATTTCAGTAACTGGTAAGTTGACTCTTAATTTATCAAAACGGCTAATGTTACAACAAGGGTTGTTAATAATATTATAATCTGAAAGTACGACAGGTATGTTTACACTGGGGTTACTTTTCTTTCTTTAATAATTTAAGATCTTTATGATAGGCTATACATTTTAATGGGATATCTAGCTCGCCTGTTCCAGTTATCACAATTTCATTTGAAGTATTGTCATCACACTCTATTGAAAGTTTGGTTGGTTTCGATTGGACAAAAACCCATTTATCGCTGTTTAACTTGTGCCAGATGTTAATATCTCCACACAAAAACCTAAATTGGCAACTTACTAGCATTGAATTTAGAGCTTTTGTTATAATTTCAGTTTCACAAGACGGATTTCCCAAAACTGAATACAATTCAGTGATTTCAGAAAGGTAAGAAAAGTGTATGATGTTTTCTCTTTACTTACAGTTAAGAGTTTTCCGGAAGGTAAGACCATAGCGTAGGAGTTAGGGTTATTTACAGCTCGAGGAGTCAGCAAAGGTACAGTATTATAAAGGTTATATTCTGTTATACTCACTAAAGGTATTTTCATTATAAAAACTAACTTATTATCTAAGTAATAACAAATCAAATCTGCGAGGTTCATTATTGTTTGTATATTATTTAAGTCTAGACTAACAGGAAAAATTACAAATTTTAGCAGAGTTTTCAGGCTATCTACAATATCGTCATACAACTGGTTTGGTGTTAAAATAGAGGGGTGCAGAGTATTACTTTTTACAAATAATATTGCACTAAGTATATCTTCTATCTTAAAAGAAAGAGTTAATAAGTGTGACTGCAAAAGGCTTATTACTGAATTAAGCTTTGTTTTAATATTACTACTTATTACTAATAACAGATATAGAAATATTAAATACAGTCATAGAAATATTATTTACTACTTTATTCAGCTGATTTTGGTTATTTTCCATTTCATACAAGGAATTGTTCATATTTATCATAGCTGTCTGGAATATCACAATGTTTTGCTTAATAGAATTTTCTAATCGTTATCATACAGGGTTTGTAAAGCGTCATTATACGTTTTGGCATCATTTTCATCTATCGTGCCGAAGATATGTTTAAAAACGGTGCCAATACCGGAAAACCAAGCAGATGTTTGGGAGACTGATGTCGATATTATATGTAAAATAGAATCATAGTCGCGGAGAATGTCCTTGAATAGGGAATCTAAAGGCTGTAGCATATTTTGGCATTGAATATTCTCAGAGTCCTCATTTGCATGACACAGTGTTTGAATTTCGCCGAAAACATAATTAATGTTTTCTATGTGATGTTTGAAATAGGATACGTCTACTGGGATTACTACATCGAAGTGGTCGTTTACGGTCCTCAAGTAGCCAACGGGATCAAAGAGCATTCCGGGACTTTTGGAAATATAATTGATGTATTTGTAGTTGTAAGCAGTCTGCCAGCCAGCATAACTGGCGGTGACCATTCTGAAATAATATCCTAAGTAAATATAACTGTAAAATTGCGTAAAATAATATATGACTACGTCTAATAAGTGTGTAAAATGTAAAAAAAAGGAAATAGTAAAATTATAACCTTAACCTATTTAAAATTAAATAATTCTATTCTTATTCTATTCAACGTCATGTGCTGGTTTTAATTCGTCAAAATGGTGCTTCACATGTCGACGGTTTATTAAAAGGGACAACGTATTGTTGCCGTGGACCTTTACAATTTTATAGGGGCCCTTCCATTAAGACGATAGAGCTTTGCGGCGCCGTAGGTGATTCTTCAGGTAAACGTATTCTCCGGTTTTGTATTCAGTAGGGCGAATGTGTCTGTCATAGTACGTCTTGGATCTCTCTTTGGAAGCCACAATATTTTGAAGTGCCTTTTCCCTAGATACTTTGAGGCGGTGATGAAGCATTTTGATGTAATCTGGGTTGTCAAGTCAGTGCGTGAGTGGAGTCTGGGATAAAAGGTTTGTGACCGAAGACAAGCTCATACGGAGTAAACTGAGTTGTAGCATGGACATTGCTGTTGAAAGCGAGCATAGCGGTATATAAAAATTTGTGCCAATTGTTCTGATTCTCATTGACATATGATTTTAGGTACTCTTTCAGAGTCGAGTGACTTCTCTCCAGAGCACCTTGAGTCTGGGGATGGTATGGTGAGGACCAGAGCTGCTTTATTTTAAGGAATTCACAGGTTTTCTTAAAGAGCTCAGCGGTAAAGTTTGTTCCTTGGTCGGTAAGTATCATTTTCGGTATACCAAACAGGGATATGAAATGGACAAGGCACTCACATGATTCTTCGGCGGTATCATTTGAGATTGGGTATGCAATAGAAAATTTGGTCAAATCATCTTGTAGAGTGAGAATGAATTTCAAATTTTGGAGTCCTGCTTCAGGCAGAGGACCCACTAGGTCAAGACTAATTCGTTCAAATGGACGAGTGGAAGTACTCGTTATCTGCATTGGTGATTTGTTAGTTCTGCGTAGGGCTTTATTTGACTGACATAGTTTGCACTTTTTGACGTAGTTTTCTATATCATTTTGCATGTTTTTCCATAAGTAACGTTCTTTAATTCTTTTTAACATTCTGTTTGACCCAGGGTGTCCTGCTATTGGATTATCGTGATTTTCCCTGAGGAGCTTAGAGATTTCAGAGGGAGTTGGGTAAAGTATACTATTATGATGTATGTTAACCGTAATATTTGTAGAATTAAATAAATACATGAGCATGCCGTAAATGTTTACAAAAGAATTCTGTTCAAATGGATTTTTGAGATCGGATACTGCGATTTCATTAATGTCACCTGTAAGTAAAATGTCATTTCTTACTGATTTCAGGTTTTTGAAGATGTCGGGATAGCTGGGGCTGTCGAAGTAGTATACTTTGGTAAACAGTAAGTAGTATAACTTTTCTTTTAATTCGAATTTCTTAAAAGAGTGGAGTTCTCGTTCACCCTCAAGAATTTGGATAGAGTTAGCGGGAGAGGATATGAGGTCTTGAAGGTAAGGATTTGAGTCGTCAAGGTCAATCGATACGGGAATAAAGATGGTTTTCGAGGTACTCTTTAGAAGGTTCTCGTTATGTTCTCTCACATAGGTGTTAAAGGTCTCATTTTTGTCTGCAAAGGATTTCAGGAAATTGAAGTAATCGTCATTTGGATTGATGGGATTAGGAGGGATTTCTGGTGACGGCCCTGTTGTTTCATTACAGTGATTGTCCTGTGGAGTAGGAGGATTTAAGGGGCTAAAATCAAGGATTTGTCCAGCTGGGGATAAGTCGAGAGCGCCGAGATCTGTTAAATCGTCTAGAATATCTTGGGGTATTTCGGAGCTGTAGCTAGGGTCTGGATTTGTGGAGATACCTGATGTGGAAGGTTGAGGATCTAATGTGTCTTGTGTGATAGGATTAACAGGGAAACGAGACAAAGTGTCGGCGTTAACGTTCATTTTACCTTTGCAGTGTATAACTTCGTAATCAAATTCCTCTACTTTCAATTTCCACCTGACGAGTTTGGATCCTGGATCGTTGCAATTAAACAGCCATTTAAGTGGCTGGTGGTCTGTTATTATTTTGAAGTGCCGACCGTAGAGGTATGGTCTGAATGTTTTAGTTCCAAAAATAATGGAAAGGCATTATTTTTCCGTAACGCTATAGTTACTCTCTGCTCTATTTAAGGTTCGTGACGCGTATGCAATGGGACGGTCGCTTCCGATTGGACCTTGGGATAAAATAGCAGAGATCGCGAAATTGGATGCGTCACAAGTCAGAAAGAATGGTTTTGAAAAGTCGGGATAAGCTAGAACAGAGGCTGAGCATAGAGCATTTTTTTATTTTTCAAACGCTAATTGTTGTTCATTCTGCCAATTAAAACAAACGTCCTTTTTTAGTAAGCTTGTGAGAGGTTTGGCTATTTTGGACAGGTCTGGAATAAATCTTCTATAATATGATACTAGGCCCATAAAGGATTTAATATCTTTAGGGCTATTGGGACGCGGAAAGTCACGGACGGCTTTAGGTTTTTCGGGATTTGGCTTAACGCCTTCATCTGTGATAGTGTGCCCTAAGTAGGAAACTTCCTTGGGAATAAATTCACACTTATCGGGCTGGAGCTTAAGGTTGAAAGTGCGGAGTCTATCAAAAACATTGGAGAGGTTTTGGATATGTTTTTCGAGGTCAAAACTGTAAATTACAATATCTTCAAGGTATACGAAGCATTGTATACCTTGGAGACCCGACAAGGCGGTGTTCATGAGCCACTGGAAAGTGGCTGGGGCATTCTTAAGCCCAAAAGACATGCGCGTGAACTCAAAATGCCCCTGTGGAATGGAGAACCCTGTCCTTTCCCATCCTGATTTGATGAAAACCAGAAGCGAGATCAAGTGTACTGAAGTATCGAGATTTTCCCAACTGGTCTAGAATTTCATTAATTTTGGGGATTGGGTAGGAATCTCCAATGGTTATATCATTTAGTTTGCGGTAATCGATAACAACACGCCATTTGCGTTGGCCAGTGGCGTCTGCCTTTTTAGGGACAATCCAAATGGGAGATGACCATGGGGATGTTGATGGTTTGATAACCCCTTGGTCTTGGTCATTTTATTGATTTGGGAGTTTACTTCTTGTTTATGTATTTCGGGAAATCTGTAGAATTTTGTGTTTATTGGAACAGAGGATGAAGTCGGTATTTCGTATTGTACGGCTTCGGTACAAGTAAGTTTGTCGTTGAGCAAATGGAAAATGTCGGAGTAAGTGGAAAAAAAATTGTATTAAGCGTCCTTCTCTTTTATGTTTAGATGGGAGACTCTAAGTAGTTTTAAAGTTTCTTCGGCTCGGATCATTGCGTAGTTCATGTCATCTTTGGAATAAGTAGGTATTTGAGTGTGGAAGATTTCATATTCTTGGGTTTTATCTAATGGTAATAATTCGAGTTTCATGTTTGCATCAACACGTAATGGTGATTCGGAAATATTTACGACAGAAATATTGACCCTAGAGTTTGGTTTTACCTTAACAATACAGTTAGCTATTAGAAGGTTGTCTATTGGTCTTTGGTCGAGGATAAGCCCTTCATAAATTTCGGGGTTTATCACTGAGCATTCAATTACAGTTCCAGTCCGCGGGGGTATAGTGTAAACAGGTTCGTTAAATTTTAAGGTTAATTTTGCATTGTCGACGACAAGGATATTGTCCGAATAATCTATTTTGCAGCTAGTGCCAAAAAGAAATCATTGCCAATTATTCCATCGTATGGGAGGTTTATTTCTTGACCGTGAAACTGTGAGACATAAAATTGCCAGGAACCTTGTCGTTTACGAAGAGTTTGAGTTGGAAGTGCCCTATTGTAGGGCTTGATTCTTGAATGGGGTCAATGCCTTTTATGTATATGGGTTCTTCTATTATGTTCGGGGCCATCCTTATGGAACTTTGTTTTAGCTAACTAATGGAGGAACCCGAATCGACTAGAAGTGTTAGTGGAATTTCGGAAACTGGTGTGTGGATTGAGACGTGACGTAATAGTCTGTTAGGGTTTGAGTTTACTTCGTAGATTTTGATATCTGTCTTTTGTTTTGCAGGTCGGTTGTATTTCTCGTCTTCAGGTAAGGTAAGTCTGGTGTTTCGAAATTGATCCGCGCCGTCTCCCCAAAGCAACAAATCTCGTTACACTATGGATATAATTAATTCTCGTGATATAGGCATTCACAGTATGCTCAGATGAGCCGGTGAAGCCGATGTATCCCTCAGATCGAGAATTGTTCGTTACACAGATTGCTGAACGAACTTTAAGCTCATGGTCTAGCCTTGCTTTTGCAAACAGCTCAACTGCTAGATAATTATGTAAAAAAAAATTGTTATAACTACCAAATTTAAAATATTGACTACTTACTTATTACTTCATTTAAAAGCGGTAAATCATGATCATAAATAAAAAAATCTAATTTCTAAACATGTCTAATCAATAAATACCATCGATTACTTTCTTATTTTATATGCTAAAATGCTGTAACCCGCATTGCACGGGATATGAAGAACGAAGTATAGTGCAACTTTTCTGATGTAATTTCAAATGGTAATTGGCCGTATAAAAAATACGAGAGAGATTATTTTGACTTGGAAACGTGCCCTTTTTACAGCTTCAAGGTACTTGGGATCTAACTGTTCAATGTTAAATTCCACTTGGTACCTTGAAAAAAGATTCTTAAGATACAGACAGATAGATATATTTTAAGCGATTTAACTACAAATGATTATCATTTTTTTGATTTTTCCCTTGCTACTTGCCAAACTTCATGATTTTAAGTCAACGGGATTTTTGATTTATTTGCAAGTGCAATAAATATGCGGCAATAATAGCTGTAAGTATTGGTTGCGTTGATATAAAAGCTTTATTTTCATACAGTTTCAGGGAACCGTAACATTTGATATTAATTTTAACTTGATAACTCCACCCGTTCCCTGAAAAATGCCCTTAACAGACCTAGAAACTGACAATAAAGAGATTCTACAGGATTTCGATATTTCTTTTGTGAATGGCACCCTTATAGAATCACTTTGTTGTCCGTCTGTCGTCTCTTGAAATATTTTGATTGATATTGCTTCGGTTCGGCCTCGAGGGACGAAGAACGCCATATTTTTGTTTTGAAGTTTTTATTTGCCACAAAAATTCACTTTATGAGAAAAAGTGCCTATGAATGGAGTTACATTTATTCTGTTTGTCTTATGGATTAAAAGTTACAAGCGACATTAACTAGAGTCACGCATTTGAACTGAATTGGTTCTTTTTGATTACAGATTAATCAAGCTTTAAAGTTACATATATAGTGAGAACTCTAAAATGAACATGGCACCTATTGGAAACCTAAAAACCTCTATACTTTTTGTTTTAGGAAAAAGTTTATATCCGTTTGCGGGTGCTTTAGTGGCAGTTTGGGATACTTTCGCTATGTGTACAGGTGTGATGAAAAAGAAGTTGTCCGTAAAGTTTAGTAATATCCAATTCTTTAGTCAGCCAATGATACACAAACAGCAGGAACTAAAGCTAAGTGTGACTATACATAGGGGTTCTGGATATTTTGAGGTTGGTTAAATAAAAGTAACTATAATATTAGTATTAAAATTAAAATATTTGTTGCCAGGGTTGACTTGCAGTACAAAAACGTAGTTTCTATTTTTTGGTCTTTTAAATAAGCTAAATTTGAAGTTCTCCAGAATTGTGTTTGATCAAAGAAGTTTCACATTAGCATGGCAGTATGATTATATGTTTGTATGAGAATTTTGTAACTTAATTTAATATGTTATTTGTATTGTAACTTAAATACTTATGGGTACTTAGCAGGCATCTCCAGTTAGTGTTATGAGTACAGCGCTACTAACTTTTCTGACACGGTAATTGGTCGCTAATTTTTTTTTAAGTTTACACCATCACAAAAAAATATTTATTATTATTATTACAATATGGTGATAGTAGTTTTGATTTTTGACCACCGGGTTTAAAAAGTTTGTTGCACTTTATAAGCATTTAACACAGAGCCAAATTCCGAACTATAAGAACATTATTTTCTTAACAAAAGAATTACCAGCCCTTAAATTATCTGTTAGGTTGATGTTCCTATAAAAAGCAATGACTTTTATCTCTAATTCTTTAGCTATACCGTTTTCTAAATGTTTACGGCTTTCTTATGATACTTGCTGGTACCCATCTGTATACAAATCTGTTGATTAATATAAGCATTCTACATCCTTTTCATTATAAACATTAACTATGTAAAATTGTTGTTAATACGATACAAATTATTGCCTTAATTATAATAATAAAGTAACTTCTTGATATGTAATGATTATTGTCCGCACTGTTTTTTTGGAGTTAAAAACTAAACCTCTAAATTACTGTACTCGTCTATCATGAAGTTTTTTTTGTATTTCAGGTTTTAGAAGACAATATTATCACTGTCAAAGGTTATATAAGTGCAATAACAGAACAGTTTTATGAACCAAAAACATGTTTACAAAATAATTTAGAAGAAATGTGCCTAAAATCTGAAAATATTTACCAGTTACTCAGAGAAAGAGACTATTCTTACAAGTAACTAAAAATTTTTATTCGAAATCTCAGTTTACATATTTTATACTGGAAACTTAACATGTGCCCCTATACTACATAAAAACAAAAAAATAATAAGCGTCTCCAGTACTGTCATCTGCATAGCAATGTATGTTGTTGATATCCAATATGTCATTGGTATGCAGTAGAAACAGCACAGAGCCTTGCAGGACACTAGCATTAATGCCCACGCTATCAGAGCAACTATCATTAACTACGACTCGTATGCATCTGCCGGTAAAAAAACGGTGTCGGATCCGATCCGATTAACCCAATAGTTACAGTTCACCCTGATCACTAGTTTTTTACATAAAAAGTTGTCGCGGGCAAAATCGTGTGATACCATTCAGTTATGACCTGATTTTTGGCATTTGAAAAGTTTTTTTTTAATATATATTAAAAAAATTATAGTAGGATTATCTCCTTCACCTTTTTAAGGAAAGAATGCGAATTAGTTTAAGATTTATTGAGATACGTTAGACAAGGTCAACCTGTGTCCACGCTTCAATTTACTTTTATCTCACAAATTTGTTTCGTGCATCTTCTTTCGTTCATTCTCTCAACATGCTCAAATAATCTTAACATTTTTTTTTATTTTTTGTCTTTTGTGTCGCAACTCCAGTGTCAATACTTTTCGTTCTGTCATTTAGATAAACGCCACACGTACTTCCTAACGCTCTTTATTTTCCACAGCATTAATTATACTTCCATGCTTTGCTTGCCATACTCAATATCCACTTTATATACACCCTTTACCCTGGAACACACACAGCCTCATGCATAACTAAATGTTATTGCTCATAAAGATGTACAGCAGTCATAAGCCTGATTTCTTGCGTTAATTTTTATTTAAATAACATTCTTACATTTTTCTTTCCTGGAAGACAAAAATTCTAAGTATACAAATTCTCGCACTCTTTTTTTTTTTCTTTCCACCAAGCATTATGTAACAGTTTCTTTCTTTCTATTCTTTACTAAAACCTTTAAGTTCGTTTTACTTACATTGACGTTGATTCCATTCCTTTCTGTGATTAAAACATAATAGTTACCATTTCTTCACCTTTTAAAACAGTTAAAATAAATATTATAAAAACTAGTATCCCCGCATAAATAATCTATTTCTGAATAAATTCATTTAATGCATCAGGTGAGTGAAAAGTACTACATCGATAATATTTATTTTTAGTAAAATAAATTTAGTGTAATAGATATAGATCAAATTTTAAATAGATTCGTTTAATAGATCTGCTACCACTATAAAGGTTAACTAAGGTAATGCTCTAAAAATTTAAGTAATGGTAGAAACTATGTCATCATAACATCGATTTACTACCACCAAGGATATCGCACGCCGTACAAAACGCTACAAAAATTGTGAAACACAACATGAATTACAAATTATATTTGCATTACATCCTTTTATATTCAAAAAACCTTGTTAGCTAGTTTTGACGAATTTCGTAGGTACCTTGTATATGAGTAAGCTGGCACTCAAATAAATTTGGAATCTATATCAACCTCGTAAAACTTAAAATTGATTGTAGGCGCTCAGTTGTTACGACTGATTTTTTGATGTTCTTTTTTGAAAAGATTGCTACGACCGAGTTTGAGAGGACCTTGGGAGGTATTATTATTGTCTTTCTTATGCGCTATTCTGGGTAGTAGTACATCGATGCATTATTGTTATAAATGAATTGTGAGGTCTTTAAAACTCTAGAAACTTAATCTTCAGTAAATTTTGTTGATAGATGTTGTGACTTAAATAAATGGTCATGAATCTAAAATATTTTGAATATTGCGTATTTATTATTTTTAGTGGTGATTTCTGTAGTATCTGCAGATCAAATCCTACATTCAGTGCCGCTGAACTTATATGGAATGGAAATTGGGTTACATTTATTGATGGAATGATTCAATTGAATATTTTAAAACAAAAGCATGACAGCGTTTCACAACTTACTTACATTAACAGTTTGATCATCGATTTGGAAAACCATGCAGATGAAATAATTAAATCAAATGGAAATTTACTAGCAACTTACTCCTCAGAAGCTCAAGAGACAAGGTATGAATTATTAAATGCAAGCATCAAAATGGTGTTTACAAACGCTGTTCCTGATGTTATCGACAAATTAAGTGTTGTGTATTTTAATTTGATATTTTAGCAATGTAATGAAATATAATATGAATTACAGATGTGGAGGCCTCCTACTGAAAATATCGAAATTCATTGATATTCCTTCTACTAAACAAAACTTTTTTTTAGAATATTTAAATGCTTCTGATAATGTTGAAGCTGTTCAGAATAAGGTATGTACATACGCTTTTATTTTTAAACCGTTAACCAATCTAGAAGAATTCTTTAATGGCAACCATAAACTAAGAAATCCACCACTACACGGTTTTTTACTCGGTGGACAGACAACCTATTAATATATTTAATTGCAAGAATCCACTGGATGCTAATGGCTTATGAATGGCCATTGTAAAATCTCATTGTGGAGGCCCATGTTCGACTCTTGACCCGTAGAGACCTAGATGATTATAACATTATATTCCCGTTGGTCTGTCCTATCGTTAGTTTAGCTTGTAGGAGGATATTAACGTAAAGTGGCAATAAAAAACAAGGGACAAGGTATTATTTGTACGTCTTGTCACTTCCCATATAGGCGGCGTCTCCGCTGTCCAAGGATGCAACAATCGTGGCTGGTGGCACAAAATACCAAACGAATTGTTAAACTCCGAAACCGTCCGTATCGAGTTGACCAAACAAAAAAAAAACAATATGCATGGGACGCGAACGCGCTTTCTCGAGGTAACGTTAAATGTCGGGCGAGGCCTTTTTGTCGAGTGTAACGTTTAAAGCAACCATGTACACTATTGCATACTTCAGAGTAGCTTTGTTAACTTTGAAAGAATTGAACTTCTGCTGACTGCAGCGACTACGCTTTAGATTTTATATTTACACTGTGTGAATGTGCAAGGCCTGTTTTTATATATACCTTTATATACTAAAAACTTAGTTTGACACTAGAAAGGGTGGTCTTCTGACCTATTTTGAGATTTAGCGTTCGATAATTTCTAAACTATTTATCTTTGTGCATCTTCTCGTGACTTTTAACAAAATAGTCTATATTTCATTCGATTATTGTAATATCATCATCTCATAATAAATAACCATCATATTTATCTACAAAGACGATTCAGGGTCATTTGATTCATGATTTATTTACTGAGTTAAACAATATCCAGTTAAAGGTATGTCATAATATTTATATAACACTGCGGATTATGTATACAAAAACAGTGAGGTATATAGGTCAAGAGCAGAGTTTTGAAAAAGAATATCTTAAAACGAACCTGAACAGATAGGTTGACGAGCACGGCTACGGCACAATATTTTGACCGAAAAGTCAGGTCCGACTCCCTACGCACGTAGGCAAATTTGAGGAAAGGTTTTTTACTGCCTGGAAAGTGTTGTTACTAATCAAATATTTTTTTGAATGTTTATCCCGACTTTTCTATAAGTATACATTACAAACTATTTTTTAAATCAACTGCCCATTGCGCATATTAATGTAATATTCATTTGACCCCTCGTTGTCTTTCTTGGTAAATGTATTATTTCATCTTTCTAGCGTTAAGATTTGTTATATGTTTCTATACAAACATACGACAATCATTTGTTTTGCACCTTACGGCACTTATTCCATTCACTTCATAGTCAGTGGCTTAGTCACAGCCGTAGTCAGCACATTGGCTTAAACCGCGTATAGGCATTGCTTTTTATTTTTACCAACACCAAAAACCGGTATAACAAGGTAGGTAGCTTCAACCTGCGCTGTTCTTTGCATATCAGTGAAATGATAAGGCACAAATTTCCCGAGTTCTTTAAATATATCAGTTTGGTACAAATATATCAATGTTCTGGATATGCTATTGTCAACAAATGTTTTAACAAATGTTATAACTGCAGAACTTAACCATAAATAATTCATTTTATTATATTAAATTTTTATTGTAGAATTTGCAAAAGAGTGACTATTTACCAATAAAAGCGCACGCTGCTATAGAAAGTAATCTTGTCTTAAAAACTACCCAGATAGGAAATTTTGATGCACTAAAATGGGTGGAAACTTCACAAACTAGTGGTCCTGGCTTGGACGTCAAGGTAAGAAACAAGCTAGGTAAGTATTTAAAGAAGACAATTCACGTTTTATACTAAATAAGGCCCAAATCTGTAAATGTCAACAAAAAAAATAAAAATATTAACATTTTTCGTTTCGTTTCATCGTTCGTGCTGATGTTTTGGACAGAACTGAGACCTATTTTGTTCCGCTGGCTGGCATTTTAATTTTTAGGCCCAATAAAAAAATGATGTCCGGTACAGTTCAGCCGCTCAGAGAATGCGTTTATGACCGATGACGATAAAAAAATCTTTTAGACGTTTATATTTACTACAATAAATTAAATTAAATATTGCACTAAAATTTGTATTAGCTTAGGATAAAATGTTATGTAGAATAAATGAGAAATATAGTATTTATGTCACGTACATATATCTTTTTTTTCACGAGCTGTGCTGTGACAAAGTTACGTCTACTGTCAATTTTACTAAATATTTGGCAAAAAATACTAAGACATTTTATTATTTACGTGAGTAGATTTACCAAGAATTTTTCATATTATGCGAAATTGTGAATATCCAGTAAAAACATTCTATCGTTTCCATGTAAATACATAGATTTTTAGGTTGCATGGTTACATGTCATCTAAAAATAACATATGTCTGTTAGAAAAGAGTTTTATAAACCTTGTGTTTGACAGTTAAAAAGAAACATTCTAGTTCCATTTCACTTGTCAGCTTATGTAACGTAAAGGTAACATAAATAATACAATTTTATATCTTCTGTATTTCATTTCATTTAAATAGTGTAGAAGATCTTCAGTGTCCAAATCAACTTACGTATCGATCCTTTTACTACAATATGGTAGCAGAGCGTATGGTACCAGAAAGTTATCAAAAACTAAACAAGTACTGTCGTATGTTAGAAAAGGGTAACCAAAAAGTACAGTCGTCCTCAGAAAATACCTGCAAAAATGGCAACCAAACTTGAGGTAAGCAGAGTTCAGATTGAAAGACTAGATGGTTCAAATTGGCTTACGTGGAGGTACAAAGTTTTGATCATGCTTAGAGCTATTCCTCAAGCATTGGATATTTTAGAAGGTCGTTTCTTAAAGCCAAAGCAACTCGCAGCAGCTGCTGACAAAGATGTTGTTGCGAATTACGGATTGCAATTAAAGAAGTTTACGGAAGTGGATAGCCAAGTCCTACATATTTTAACAACTAATATGACAAACGAAACCATTCAAAAAGTTATGCGTTTTTCGACGTCAAGAGAAGTATGGGAAGAGTTACAAAGATTATTTGATGGCGATAGTGAAGATTATGTTTATGACAAATGTTTTAAAATTTTTGATTACAAGAAACTTGTTGACGATGATATGGTTTCACACCTGTCAGAGCTGAAAAATATTTGGTTTAATCTAAATCAGGAAATTATGAAGCTTAAAGGGCAAGAAAGAGAATTGCCTGAGATTCTTCTAATTTGTAAGATTTTGGATACATTACCACAAGAATTATTTTTTTTAAGTCAAGCTGGCTTTTAATGTCAAAGAAGGACAGAACTGTTCAAATGGAGGGACAAAAGGTAACATAAATAATACAATTTTATATCTTCTGTATTTCATTTCATCCAAACAGTTTAGAAGACTTTCAGTGTCCTAATCAACTTATGTATCGATCCTTTTACTACAACAATGTCAAAATAAAAAAGATTGAAAACTATAGTTTCATTCAATATAAGTTCTGAATTATATAGGTTTACTACCTCTGCTATTAAGCTTATCTTTACTGCTTCTTGTTGTTTCTTTTTTGTGATCCAGCTTACGTTAATTTGACTGTTCCTGCTTGGTATACTGACTTTGGCACTCAATTGGATTTCGATTGTGCTTTGCTACTACTTTTGGTCTTTAACAATGCTAAAACGAGGACAAAAATTGAAAATTGACCCCCGTAAACTTATCATAAAGCTACAAGATCACTTGGAGAGCAAAAAGCAAAATGGTGGGCCCTTGATACCTGTAACCCAGCGTCAAGAACGCGTTGTTCAAGTACTTGTTGTTAGTAAACAGATTACAAATATTAATAAACAAATGTTTGGTCTGCCTGGCAGCGAAAAAAATAGTGTGGGAACACCGAAAAAGAAACGCAGAACTAGGTAGGAGACAGAGATTGATAACTTAAATGTGGATGCAATACGAAATCATTTTAATATTTATTACTTTGCGAGGAAAGAATACTTGAACAGAAAATGCTTTTGGCGTCTATACGCGAAACAGGCTTATTCACTAGAGGTAAAACATTGTTGCTAGGCCTACCAGAGCCTTCCATTATATTTATGGTTAATGCGCCTTATTATTCGGTGCAAATAAACACGAAACCAACCCAAGCTAATAAAAAAGAAGAAATGTTGGTTTGTTTGTAATGAACCGGTATTGATGCAAATATGGGGATGCTTAAAATGTAACTGATTAAATTTATTAAAGACAATAGTTCGATATGAGATAGATGAACTGGCAATAGTTCGATATGAGATAGATTAACTAACTGTCTTTGGCAAATGGACATCGCGTCCTCAGAATACCGTCATATCATTACCAGTATAACGCGGTTCATCTTATCTGTGCCCAAATCGAAGGTTATGCAACCCTCAGTAACATGTCTCCGCCATTTGGCACAAAAAGATGATGACTTTATTAAAAGAAGCTTCAATTAAAAGTTACAAAATACGATTGGGCAAAGGTTATCGAAAAAAAAAAATTTTTTTTGAGGGCTTTTACCGTGATATTAGAATTAAGGTGAAGACACTTTGTAAGCGAAGTAGGACTGACTGACTAAATTACATACAAAACGGTTTTTTTGTACATAGCTTTGCAATTCAGCTATAAGATGTTAAGCTTGTTGGTAACATTTTGAGTGTAAGTCCCCTTTTTTTTTTATATCTTAGCTTAGTATATCATTATATGGAAACGGTACGAACACGACCGGCTGTTGTGAAGACACACAGAGGAGTCCTACGTTCAATACATCATCCTCTGAGTGAGGAGAAAAAGAAGATAATATTGTCGTAATTTTATTATCTACGTTAGTTACAAAAAATTAACTTTAATACTCTTTACTTAAATCGGTTGTAAGTACCTAGTACGTAGGTACCAGTGTAACTTATTGCCCACCACTAGTTAGGTATACCTGATATGTGTCAAGAAGGCATACTCTAAGCGGCCGGATAGTACTGTATTAAAGCCATATTTTCGACCACTGTAACTATTGCCTATATTCTAGGTTTACTTTGCTGGGATTAATAATTATGACGTCACAATTGCCAACGGAACAACTACATATACAAAAGAAGAAAAAGCTGTAAAAACTTCATTTGGAATGGATTTTAGTGGCGTTATAAAAAGGTATTAATTAAATAATTCAATACTATAATTTTTAGTAGCTCTGAGGGCCTGAACTAAGGGGCGTGCAGTGCGAACCAGGTTTGGGGTGGTGTGGCAAATGGAATGTGGTGAAGTAGGTTGGCAAGGGTGCCTGAATAAAGCGATAGTACTACGGTATGGAAAATGTGTTTTCAGTAAAGAGCTAAATAATGAAATGTACAGTATGCTCTCGGTAGGCTGGCACTAGAATCCAGAACGGTAGCGCGGTGGTAACTAGCGAGGATACGTACATGGGTGGCCTGTCAAGCGTGTTTCGCTGTGTAAGCGAAATCTAATATATTGTATTTGCGGTATAGACCGCCATACAGGCATAAGGCAAAAATTTATATAATAATAGCTTTTGCCCGAGGTTCACCCGCCCTAAATTCGGTTATCGGTGTAGGATTTAAACGGAAAATCCTCAGTTATAGAAAAAAACTAACACTTCTCAAGTTCTCAAGTGGCCTTGTCCTTTTTTGGGACTCAAATTATCTTCATGTCAAATTTCACCTTAATTGGTAAAGCGGTTAAAGCGTGAAGAAGTAACACACAGACAGACAGGCAGACACGCTCTGAAGCATTTTCCCAGATTCTCAATTCACCAGATCAGAAAAAAATACTTTCGCATTTATAATATTAGTATTTCCCATGACATCGTCCCCGCGACTTTTGAGAAAAAATATTTTAATTGTCGTACGAATTTTCATCTTCAATTATTCCCCTAAGAGATGATTTTTCAAAATCTGAGAAACACGTCAATTTTCATCCTCATGGCCAAGTACTATTAATACGTCGCCCAACAATATAACATTTTACAACCGAGTAAAACACTCTGCTTTTCATCAGCCTCCATGAGAAAAATGCCGTTAAATATATAACTATATAACATACTTGTATATAAAATGGTGCATATATTAATGTTTTAAGTAATAGTACTACATAAGGGTAGTAAGGAGAAAATTACCAACGTGAGGCTATTTAGAAGCATAATGCCGAAGTCCGGCTTTAATGACTCAAGTTTGTAATTTGTGTACCGCCCGTGTTACACACAATATGCTTAAACACATTTCGAGTAAATAAATAAAAAAATAACTAAAAAAAAACTCACCAAAACACAATTGAACACGGGATTAGAATAAAAGAAAACAACGCCACCGCTTGATCTACTACTAGTATCGAATTTATAAATCAAAAAGTTTTAGCTAAAGCTGAAGTTAAATGTAGTTTAATCTATGTCCTTACTCAAGGTGCATGAACAAAAAAACCTTGTTTTTTTATATTAGATTATTGTTCGTATAACAGTGCACTCCTCGATCTATTGCAGCAATGAAAGATGTTTTTAAAGCACAAGCTTTATATAGGTATTTAATATAAATTACAAACATATGTGATATGTGAGGTTTGGCTTGTGCTGCAACCAACAACCTCGTCTATGATGAACTCACTTGTATCATAATGTACTATTGTAGCACAGGAGAACGCGTCATGGGAGTGGTTTACAGCGGCACTGTAAGCAGAGAGTTACGTGTGCAAACTGAGTTACTGTGGCCAGTCCCTGCACACTGGAGTCTAGAAGAAGCGGCTACTGTTCCGCTGCCTTACGTACACGCATACTATTGTCTTGTGAGTACACTTTTTGCCATTCCATTATCACGGTAAAACTTTGCAGAAATGACGTTTCTTGAAGAACAATATTTATCCGTGGGTTTAATGTTTTCAGAGCATTAAATATCAGCTTAGTCGTGAAAAAAGGATCCTTGTCATAGGTGGAACTGGTGGGCTAGGACAAGCAATAATATCCATAGCCCTGTCAATTGGATGTGAAGTATTTGCTGCAGTCAACGGCTTAAGAAAGAAACAATTCCTAAGTAAACTATTTCCGGATTTAAAAGGTAAGCGTTTCTTTTCAAACAGTGTAAACTACAGATTGCAACCTACTTCTATAAATAAAATGACTGTTAAGGCTGTACAAATAATTTTCATAGGGGTATCATATCATTAACTTTACATAATGAAATCTTTGATAGATTAGGAGAATATATCCATCATCATATTCAGCACACACTTGATGTATACCGAAATGTGCCTAATGGATAACGACCTGAACTCATCTGTTTTACCCATAATTGTAATTATTATATAAATAGATGTTTTTAGATTTATTTAACATCCAAATTTTAATTTTAATTTGTTTTCACCAGTTGACAACATATTCAATTCACTAGATAGTAATCTTAGTGACAAAGTCAGAACAAAAACTAAAGGAAGATGTTGCGATTTAGTGATTAATTGTATAAAAGGCTCATTCAGAAAGGTAATATTTTTTTGAAGTAACTTTTAGATATAGTTTAAGAGTGTGGTATTAAGTTAGTGGTCTGGTGGCAGATTTGGTCATTAATGCTGACAATTTACCACAAATGGTAAGGTGGCAATAATTTTGTCACAATTGATCACGAGTTGGGGCTGATGTTGGTCAAATGGTCCTGATTGGTTGATATAATTGAAAGTTTTTCTTAATTGGCATTCCTGTAGGTATATATACTTGCTAGGTATATATACTTGCTTTGAAGTTACAGCTTAATGTTTTTTAAACAAGCGTTCTTAACCCTATTAACAATTTATCGTTCTAGTATGCACCTGCAGGTCAGGCAGATTAAAAAATATATTAGCGCTATATATCCATACTAATGTTAAAAATTGTTTTATTTAAAAAGTGAGTTTTTTAGATTGTTTTTTTTTTGTTCTCGAACTGGATCATCCAATTTAGCTTAAATTTGGCACAGAGATAGTTGAAGAGATGGACATAAAGAAAGATTGATACCGAAAAATTTAAAAGTTCCTGTAAGAATAACTACAACAGAATTTCACGTGGACGAAATACAGCTGTAGCTTTGCTATAACAAGCTGAAGACATCACATACCGATAACGGAATTTAACGCAGGTGGAGATGCAGACAGAAGCTAGTTCTAAAATAACGTTATTATATTTTTGATGTAGTTAATTGAGCGTTTGATTGTAGATCTGCAGCATCACTGGCTAAAAATCCACTGTGACCGCATATCCATTGAAGAGTTATCCGATTCTTTAGTACAATTTTTTGTAACTAACAGTGACTCCAGGATTAGTCCCATCGTAGACGATGCGTATCGAAATGTCACTTAAGTTTCTTGGCAAGACCGCTGTTCCAGCAGATAATAGAGCCGTAGCTATCGATGGTTTGAGGTTATATTTCTAGCCTATTAGTTTTCTGTTTTCATATTCAGATGCCTACTCCAGTTTATCTTTTGGTCTTGGATTACTCCTAGGTATTGACTTCACTAGACAAGTGTGAAAATCGTGCCAAATGGTTTTCGAATGGTTGTCATTTAAATTTTTCTTTTATTGATGAAAAGGCCTAATTGTGGTTTAATTTTCTGGTTTAACGCCATGTAGCAACATCCCTCCTCCTAACAATGTTTTTAGCCTACAGTACCTAAGCCCCCTACAGAACCCCAGAATCTTATAATAATATTTGAATTTGGCTATGATCGTTTAATGGCGTGATAAGGACCGCTACACTGTGAACCTTAGTAACCCTGACTCTAAAAAGGTATGAGTTTAGTCAGTCACTAGCATGGCGAGTGAACTTCGATTTTAAGATTACATTTTACATAATGTAACTATCCTAGTCTCTTAACAATTTATCTCAATTAACTTGTCGCATACGAGTGATATATCTGTCTAAGATAGCTATTGTAATACGTCCTAGTTATTATTTAAATTATCGTCACACTGACCTTGACTAAGTGAATTCTACTAATAACTAATAACTATCCTAAATTATAACGAAGACATGTATCAGATATCTTTTAGTTAGAACAGGAAGATTACTAAAATATTTAAATCCTGCCAAAGAGTAAGCCTTCTTAATTCAATAATTCTGAATAGTTCAAGTTTTATTACTTTATTTATGTATTTAACTTAACTTAATAGCAGTAAACCGAACATAAGGATTGTTAGATTTCATTTATAAGTCTAGACAATAAAGTAAAGTATATGGGCTATGTTATTCCAACATTATAACCACTTCACCACGTGGTCAGTAAACGTGAGTGAATTTATCCTAATATCTCTGCCCTTTGAAGATAATTCCCTTTACTCTCTGTAAAAGTGGTAAACAAACATACGGCCCTATAATAATATATTTTACATAAACAATGTACTATTTAGTTTCCATGGTAGTTCTTCTTACAACCCAAATATCTTATTATACGTGAAAATTTCAGTAACTCGGACATCTAATATAATAAGGACAAATAATAATGAATGAACCAGTTCTTTGCCTACAGGAACTTATAAAGGAGACACCATGCGCATCCCTTCCCTTACGAACTTGAAGTATATAAATAATATTGATAAATAAAGAACAAATTGTGAATAACGTTGTGGAGGACTTCTACCTGTCCTAAGGCGATATAACGCATTAATGACGTCCTATCTAACATTTTTTTCTTTTGGTTTTAAATGGTGGCCAAATCGATATGATTAGTTTATTGATCTTCTATTGCTTTAGCTTTAAGTTTATAATTTTAATTTTAGAAAAATTAGGTATCTACGTTGTGTCTTGCCCTATACACATATAGAAAAAAAAACAAAGCAGAAAAACTAATGAATTACTTACGTACAGTTGGTTATTTGAGCATGGTATCACGGCTGCCTGCCTCGTAAAACTTCGTAAGTGCGCGTCCCGCCGTTTCTTTTTATTCGTAATTGTTTTTGTCTGCTCAAGCTTGTTTATCTCCGTTTTTTCAGTGCTCGTGGTTTAAGAGTTTCCCTGAAAATGGTCAATTTTTAGGTCTACTGAAATAAGTTTATTGCTGTAACAGAAAATGCGAAGGAAAATGGCGCCAAAACGCTGAATAGAACCACATTACTTCCGAAGGCTTAGTTTTTGTCTAACAAAGCCTAAGCTTCAATGGCCAGAAATTTCCCTGGCTGCTCCAAATTTACAGCAGCGCCCTCAGTTCACAGATTTCGGAGGGAGGGAGAGCTGTATGTTTACACGGTGCCATTCAAGGAGAAGTCTCCAGACTTTACTCTATAATTTATCTACATTCAAAAATGATATTTCCAAATTCTAATCACGGATATATAGTAATCTTACGTTAGTCACACCCTATCTCTCTGTTCATTATGTGGATAACCAACCACCAAAGCTAATTAATTGGTAACTAACTTAACAATAAAATATTAAGATAACAATTTAGATTGTCAGTAAGATTCAAGTGCAAGTGCTAATTGTAATTTACATCAGTACAATTTTAAAGTTTAAATTCTTAACCAAATCAAATAATATTTCAATTATACTCAACTGAACTCAACTTGCTGGACATCTCAAGGAAGAGTTTTCCTAAAACAAAATGAATCTTCGAATCCTGATCAACACTATTACTATCGAAGCTCTCACGATCTCTAAGGACTGACAAGTATAGTAACTATCATTGTGTTTACCTTCACAGGACTTTATTGTTTTATTGTTTCTAGTAAGTTTTAATGTTTTTTTTTACTCGTAAGTTTTACCAATTCTCTTTTTTTATTTTACAACTTATTTCTATTCTTATAACATATCTTAAGTAACGCATTTGATTTTGATTTTAAGGAACTAATACACTTAATATCTATTACACTCACTATCCCTTACGATTTATGACCACAGCTTTATCTCTTTTGTTTTGTTGTCAAACCAACATTTACGATATAGTAAAATATAATGGAAAATTTACTAGAAATTGCAGATGACATTGATAGATCTATCAATGCCGGGCAAATGATATTACTAAATGACACCAGGGAATGCAAAGATATTATTTCCAAAACAAATGGGAAAAGATTCAACGTGTTAACTCAAAATATATGCAGTATCAACAGTGATTTTGACCAACTAAATTTATTTTTTTATTATTATTTATTTATTTGGATTTATAAACAGTTACATCATAACATCTTATATAGTCTTAATTAACAGTATAAATTATCAATGTAACCAGCACCATACACCTCCAAATTATTACAAGTAGATGCTAGTTTAGACGGACAGAATTTAATAAGTACAAGTTTAGTGTTAATTGAAAAAAGTTCTGTTTAAAATGTATAATATAACATATGCATATAAATACATACAATATTATAAAAAAAAGGAAAAAAAAATAAAAATACATACACATACATACACATGGGTACACATATATATACAAATACACACATATACATACACATATGCGTACAGACAAAAGTTATTCGTTTAATTATCCCACTAAATTTTTAATACTTAATGCTTCTTTTGTAAGCTTTCTAAAGGTTCTTTCCGGTGAACAGAATATATCAATGTGATTGAAATTCTTATTTTAATTTTGTACCATATGACGCAAGGGCGCGCGCTCACCGGCGTTGTTACGACAACGTCCGACAGCGAAGATTCCATGAGGACGCGCCTCACGTTGAGGACATGTTCGAGAGGGTAAACTGTAACATAGGTTATTACACAACGCAATACAGTTGACTTTGTTACTACATATTTTATACAGTGTTAGTGATTCTAAGTATTCACGTCGTGATTCCAAGTCCAACAGATGAAACTTTTGTAGCAAATGCGAGTAGGACAAAACATTACCAAAACACTTGTAATGTGAAGTACGTAAAAATTTCTTTTGAACTTGTTCTATTGCATTAATATATTTTTTATACATATGATTCCATATAGGTACGGCGTACTCTAATTGTTGTCGAAATAATGATTTAAATAGAGGAATGAAAGTTTTTGATTGCTTAAATTCTCTCGTAGATCGCATAACAAACCCGTACATTTTGAATGATTTATTTACTATTTTAGAAATGTGCTTGTCGAAATGCAACTTTATGTCCAACAACAGACCGAGATCATTAATAGTTTCTACTTTTTCAAGCTTCGAGTCACACAAATTGTAATGGATTTTTTTAATGGTTGACTTTTTTTGTGAATGTTATTGATTTACATTTTGAAATACTTAAATTTAGCCTATTACACACACAAATATCGGCTCTGATGTCACTGAAGCATGGGTTTCTGAAAATACTGTCCCACCTCATCTTCCTAGATATACAAATTATATTACCAAAAACCACTACAACCAGAATGATGGCATAGTTATGTATATTAAGACGGGTATAACACATAAATGTTATGAACCTCAATTTCTTGAAGCCAACTGTATAGTAACTGTAATTGATGTGGATCTTGTAATAATCAGTATTTACAGATCTCCGTCATTTCGTAATATTGTAAATTTTATTAACTCGCTTGACTCATTATTAACTACTCTCAAAAAACTTCCTAACATTATCTTAACAGGCGACATAAACATAAACATCAGGGAAGGTGGCACCGATAACAGAGCTCCTGATTACATGGATCTATTAAGTATGCATGGCCTACTACCAGGACACTTACTAGCAACTCGTAAAGCCAATTGTTTGGATCACTTTTTTCTTAAATCGAAATCTGATGCTATATCAATAGTTTGCGATCAACAGTAACAAATCACAGATCTGTAATTATGTCTATAGATTACCAAACCATACAGTGTTTTAAAATTGATTATAATGCCACAATCAGAGACCTCATGCTAAATGGAACTGGACCGATGTTCTTTCTTATACAAATACTGACTCTGCAATGATTGTTTTTGTGGATATGTAACGAAATATCTCTTCAAAAACACAAAAACCACAAAATTATCACAAAACAGCCGGATTCTTAAGCCATGGATAACACCAGGCCTCATTCGCTGTATGAGATTTCGTGACAAACTTCATAAGAAAGTTAAAACTTACCAAAATAACGAGGTACTCAAAATTTCCTACAAAAGATATCGCAATACGTGCAATAATATTCTAAAAAATTAAAACAATCATACGAAATGGACCAGTTAAGTAAACATAAAGATAATAATAAAAAAACTTGGAATACCCTCACACAGATTTGTAATTATTATCAAGTAAAAAAAACATCTTTTGAATTACTAAATACTTGTGACTCCACTAAAACATCCTTAGATAATGCCAATAAATATTTTGTAAATGTAGGTAACAGCTTGGCTGATGATATACTCAAGAAACTGTCTACAAATGAAACTGAAGTTGATAATACATATTTATCAAATTGTCCAAGTATTTCTAACTCATTTGTACTTTTTCCAACTGATGAGCATGAAATTAGACGCAAAATTTCGTCACTAAGGAACAGCCACACAACTGGATGGGATGGAATTTCATATGTACTGCTAAAGCTTGATATTGACGTTTTTTGTAAACCATTAACATATTTATTTAACTTAAGTTTTTTACAAGGAAAATTTCCTGAGGCCTTAAAGAAATCAGTAATAATACCTGTGCACAAATCAGGAGACAGAGACAGTATTAGTAACTGTAGACCAATTTCCCTATTATCAACCTTCTCGAAAATACTAGAACAGCTTATCAATAATAGATTAAAAATATATCTTGATAAATACAACTTACTTTCTGATAACCATTTTTGGGTTCAGAGCAAAGAAATCAACGGCTGATGCTGTATTACAATTAACCACTCATGTTGTACAAAATATCGAAACAAAGAATAAGTGCCTTGACATTTTTTTAGACCTAGCTAAGGCGTTCGATTCTGAATGGGGACACCATTTTACTACAAAAACTAGAAAATATTGGACTGCGTGGTGTACCTCTTTTATTGCTCCAGGATTATTTAACAAATAGACAGCAGTCGGCTAAGATAGGTAACAATATGAGCACTTTTCTTCCAATATCATATGGTGTACCACAAGGTGGTGTCCTTGGACCTACCCTTTTTTTAATCTATATCGACGACCTTTGCAGAAAACAGTCTTTGCAGTTAAAATGCTCGTGTAATCACATTTGGCGATGATACAGTAATTCTTTTTTCTGAACGTACGTGGGAAAAGGTAAAAACTACATCTGAAACAGTATTTGCTGAAATATATAATTGGCTAAACCTAAACGAAGTTTATGCCATTTGCTATACGTAAAAGTAGCCTTCTACAATGCAACATATTTTGTATTCAGCTACACTGTTGCACTAACAAGTATCAATGTGATTGCTTAAAAATTGCTAAAGTTACGAAAATTAAATATTTAGGGGTGATACTAGATCAAAATCTAACATGGCACGCTCAAATAATAGCCCTTAGTAACCGTTTAAGGCATTTTATACATGTCTTCAGAAATCTCCGACATATAAGAGACACTAAGATATGAAACGGGGTATATTATGCATTGGTTCAGTCAATTATTACTTATTGCTTGCCTGTTTGGGGCAATGCTTCTTAAACTAGAAAGAGTCCAACGATCCATAATTAAAGTTATGAATTATAGACCATTTAGTTACTCAACTACTTCTTTTATGTCGAAAACGCGCTTCTCACAGTTAGACAACTTTTAATTCAATGCACTATCATTTCACAACACATTAAACCTACCACATTGCACAGGAATACTAGGCGTCCTGATTTAGTTTTTAAAGTACCAGCTTGCAGGACTATATTTGCCCAGTCTTTTTTTTATTTCATGGGCCCATTCCTATACAACAGTATAAGCAAGCATGTATCCTTATACAATCACACCAAATACCACGTAAAATTCACACTATTTAAATATTTAAGTACATTAGACTACGTGACAACAGAAAAACTATTAAAACCCCTTAAATAGCCCTACTTAGTTCAATAAAATACCCCTTAACCTAACTTAGTGTGATCTGTAATATTATATATATATGTTTATATATATAATGTGTGTATACTATGTATATATACAAAAAAAATTCTATATATTCTTTTTTTCTTTTTAGTACACTCATTGCCAGTTGCCACACTTATTATAATTTTATTGAACTTCTATAGCTAAAAATACTGAAAACACTTAGGTACACAAGTTTCACATAAATATATACATTCACACTCAGTCACGCACACAAACCCACAAACTCGTCGTACACTAAGGCCCAGAACACATGGTGAAACGCAAAAGGGACGAAACTGCAACTCCTAGTTACTTTTGAGTTTCATTTGAGTTTATGCCATGGACTCCTTTGAGAGACCACACATGACGCAACAAAGTTGAAACTGGTTTCAAACGCATTGCAAATCAGCCGCATTGAAACCGGCCTGCAGACAACTTGTGTTTGCGTTTCATCGTTTCGCGGTTTTTTTGATGCAACAAAATGGCTGATGACGAAAATAAAAACATTCAATTTGTGTTGGAAGTTGAGAAGTATCCTTTTTTGTACAATGCAACACTATCGAGCAACTCAAGCAAAACTGACACTGATAAAGCATGAGCAGAAATTGGAAAAGCAATGAAGATACAAATACATAACCACAACTTCTTCATCACTTAAGCTAAACATTTTACACGCGTCTGTTCTCAAAGAAACTGAAATGATTGTGATAATTTTATCACATTGTGGTATAATTTAGGTTGCGCCGTGTGTGGATAACGTCTGAAACTAGTTTCAAACCAATAATTTCAAAAGGGTTTCGTTGGAGTTGCGTTTCACCGTCTGTTGTGGGGCTAACCCTCACACTTTTTATTTTTCCTTAATATTAATTTAGAGAGTATGCTAATATGCTAATTAATAATAATAAACATATTTACCTATCTATAAAAACTGATATTATACCTAATGTACGATTTTCTTATCCTAGTGTCTAATTTTAAACTATTTTAGCTTTTAACTATTAAGTTTCTAACATTCTTACTATATATGCCTAAGCAAATCAGTTGACTTTTAAGTTGATAATTTATAAATAACATGCCTGGCAAAATGTTTCATCTTAATTTTTGCCATATACTTGCACGAAAGCATTTCATCAAGTAAACAACTTACACGTACACGTTCCTTATCTATGAACTAGCGTGATTCTACTTGTCCACCATACAGTTTTTTACTAGTGTGGAGGGTAGATTTTCATAATTCTACCTAAACTTCACAGTGACTCAAACAAAATTGTCGTAAATGTACCTATATCGAATTTCACTGTTGCACACTACGACAGCGAAGCATTTAGTTCTCACTCATGCTGATTACGCTAAAGTTCGTTCTTTACACACGTGTGTATTTGTTGTGTATCTAATGATATTATGTAACCAATTTAGATAGAAGCAAATCGTACGATACATCTACAAAAATCTTGGGCTGCCACTTGACATAATATGTTTATGTGCATAGGACATAAGTGTGTGAACTGTATAGTCAAAAAAAACCGATGTTAATTATATGAGTACACTGTGTTGTTAGTTTTTGTTTTGCACTTCACATAATGTTATCTTACATCATATGGCTGACATTTAATGAAGTGTTAAGCTATAACTTAACTAACTATATCGAAGTATTAATTGTTACTCAGCTAAACATTTTAAGTAAGTTGTAGTAATAAGCTTGTATTGTTTTGTGCAAAAGAAAATAAATTAAAAACTTTGGTCCTTTCACTGGCTGCCTTAGCTAACGATTTTACTGACACTCACGATTAGATCGAAATTTCTAACGACCGATATTCAAATAGGTTAAGACCTGACCGACCATCTCCGCTCGCGTCTAACTATACTAAAATAGACTCAAGGAACACATAAGTATTCATGCACATGACCCTATTGTGTAAACAGTAGGAACGAGTTTCATTTAACTCTTGAAATATTACGTAGCTCCTCCTATCTTTTTGTTCCTTAACTAACCTTGTCTTGCCTGTCAGCAACCAGATAAGCCCTTTGTTCAACTTTCTACTGACTTTAGTGAAAGACTCGCAGTTAGAGTTATTAAATCTTCTTTAACGAATAGTATAGGAATTCTCTGATTCATTATATATTTTCTAAATAAAGTATTTGTCTAGTGAGCTGCCCTGGTAGCAAGTACTGACAATGTATAATATTTGGACAAATACCACCAACACATAAAAATGGTTTACATGCACCCTTTTAGGTTCTGGCTTATTATTAGCTTAACATAACTGTATATGATAACTGACTAGTTATATAAGATAGACTTATCAACTATGTTTCTTTTCACACATATTTTACAACTATATATATAATACAATAATATATAATGCTAATGATTTTGTGTCAAGTATGTATTACAAGAGCGCTCTTAATGTTATCGTGTAAGTGTTCTAGTAGTAATAATACATATACTAGAGTTTAAGTATTTCGCTCGGTGCATAAGCAGCTCGCGCGGTCCTTTTTGAATTTTATTTCGTGCATTAAACAAAACAATTTGCCAAACCATATACCTATACTCACGGAACCATTTCGATCAAACTTCCCCTACATAATTATTACCCTCGGGCACTCTTTCTGGAAGAATAATAGGCTTTAACAAAATATCACTGTGGCGAATTTTGGAAAAACGTAAATTCGACTCAACATTAAGTATCAGCGACCATTACGCTTTCCACCATTTTGAATTTTTTTCACCAGCGATCAAATTTGACCAGGGTGTAGCCAAACAAAGTACAAAAAGTTTGCCTCAACGTGCTATAGTTTAAGTGGGCTGCACCTTGACTCTCTGATGAGGAGCAGATTTTGAAGATCTGGAAGTTTTCCCATAGTCACAGGCCCATTTCCATGAAACCCCCCATACATTATTTTCACCCCCGGAGACTCCTCCTGGGAGATTAACACGCTTTGATAAATAACGACTATGGCGGCATCTTGAAATTTAAAAAATCTAAAAAATCGATTTTATATTCAAGCGACCCCGAAAAGCCCAAGATGAAAAGTTTTAGTTGGATCGGTGAAAACATTTTTTCGACCGCCATTTTGAATCCACCATCTAGAATTTATTTCCGCCATGCAGATTCTCCTCGTTGCCCTTTACAACATATTTTCGAGCACCCCCTTCTGTAGCAAACCGTTTTTGAGATAATATAATGTTTTGTATGGGCGGCCATGTTGTTTTTCGCCATTTGGAATATCTAAAAGTTTGTCCATACTCACGGGACTATTTCGATAAAACCCCCATATATTCACCCCTGGAGGCTTCTTCTGGTAGAACAATAGGCTCCAATAAAACATCACTATAGCGGCCATCTTGGAATTTTGGAAAATCAATAAATCGACTCAATATTTAGTGTCAGCGAACCATAAAACCCCTAGATTCAAATTCTCAGTGGGATCGGTAAAAAAATATTTTCGAACGCCATTTTGAATTTTTTTTCCACCAAGCAGTTGCTTCTCATTGCTCTTTACAATATTTGTTGGAGCACCCCCTCCTGTAGCAAATCGTTTTCAAGATATCTTTAATTGAATTTGGATGTTCTGTATTGGCGGCCATGTTGTTTTCCGCCATTTTGAAAATCTGTAAAATTCCTCATACTTACGATACCATTTCCATCAAACCCCCCATACGTTACTTTTATCCCCGGCGACTCCTGCTGTAGGATTAAAAGGTTTCAATAAATCATTACTATGGCGGCCATCTTGAAATTTTAGAAGATTGAAAAATGGACTCAATTTTAAGTTACAGCGACCCTGAAAGCCCTGGATGCAAAGCTTCAGACGGATCGCTGAACAAATTTTTTCGACCGCAATTTTGAATCCGCCATCTTGAATTTTTTTCCGCCATGCAGATGCTCCTCGTTGCACTTCACAACAATCTTCGAGCACCTCCTCCTAGAGCAAACAGTTTTTGAGATAATATAATGTCTTGTATGGGCGGCCATGTTGTTTTTCGCCATTTTGAAGATCTAAAAGTTTGTCCATACTCACGGGACTATTTCGATAAAACCCGCCATATATTATTTTCACCCCCGGAGGCTTCTGGGAGAACAATAGGCTCCCTTAAACATCACTATGGCGGCCATTTTGGAATTTTGGATAGTCAATAAACCGACTCAATATTTAGTGTAAGCGAATCATAAAACCCCCGGATGCAAATTCTTAGCCGGATCGGTGAACAAATATTTTCGACCGCCATTTTGAATCCGCCATCTTGAATTTTTTTGCACCAAACAGTTGCTCCTCATTGGCCTTTACGATATTTGTTTAAGCACCCCTCTTCTATAGCAAATCGTTTTCAAGATATCCTTCATTGTATCAAATGTTTTGTATGGCAGCCATGTTGTTTTCCGCCATTTTGAAGATCTGACACTTTTCTCATACGCACGGTACCATTTCCATAAAACGTCCCATACATTATTTTCACCCCCGGTGACTCCTGTTCGGAGACTTAAAGGCTTCAATACAACATTATTATGGAGGCCATCTTGAAATTTTGAAAAATTTAAAAAATACCTAAATATTTAGAATTACCGGACCCAAAAACCCCCGGATGCCAAATTTCAGCCTGATCGTGACATTAATTCGACCGCCATTTTGATCAAAACCCCTCAAACATCATTTTCATTCCTGGAGACTCCTTCTGGAAAATGATTTGAAAATTAAAAACTCGACTCAATATTTAATATCAGCGATCCCGAAAACCCCCGGATGCAAATTTTCAGACGGATCGATGAACAATGTTTTCGACCGTCATTTTCCATCCGCCATCTTGATTTTTTTCCCCACCAGGCAGTTCCTTTTTATTGCCCTTTACAACATTTGTTCGAGCACCCTCCTCCTTTAGCAAATTGTTTTCGAGATATCCTTCGCTGCATGTTTATATGGCAGCCATAATGTTTTCCGCCATTTCGAATTTTTTGCACCGGCGATCGAATTTGACCAGGTTGTTGGTCTTATCGATCAAAAATTTGTTCCGAAATGCCATATTATCGGCGGGCTGCAACCTAACATCCTGTTGAGGAGCAGATTTCGAAGATCAGGAAGTTGTCCCACACTCACTTGTATATTTCGATCAAACCCCTCAAACATTATTTTCACTCCCAGAGACTCCTGGTGGGAGACAAAAAGGCTTCAATAAATCATCACTATGGCGGCCAACTAGGAATTTTGGAAAATCAAAACACCGACAGAATGTTTAGTATCAGTGACCCCGAAAACCCCCGAATGCAAAATTTCAGCTACATCAAATGTTTTCGACCGCAATTTTGAATCTGCCATCTTGAATTTTTTTTCGACCAGGCAGTTGCTCTATTTAGTGCCCTTTACCATGTTTGTTTGAGCACCCCCCCTATCTTATAGCAAATAGATTCCGAAATATCCATCGTTGAATGTTTGTATGGCAGCAATATTCTTTTCCGCCATTTTGAATTTTTTTCACGGCCGATCAAATTTTACCATGGTTTAGCTACACAAAGTACAAGAAGTTTGCCCCGACGTGCCATAGTTTAGGTCGGCTGCACCCTGACTCTCTGATGAGGAGCGGATTTCGAAGACCTGGAAGTTTTCCCACACTCATGGGCCCATTTCCATCAAACCCCCAATACATTATTTACACCCCGGAGACTCCTGCTGTGAGATTAACATATTCTTCGATAAATTATCGCTACGGCAGCCATCTTTAAATTTTAAAAATCTAAAAAATCTATTCAATATTCAATATTCAATATAAGCGACCCGGAAAACCTCTGGATGAAAGTTTTAGTCAGATCGCTGAACAAATTTTTTCGACCGCCATTTTGAATCCGCCATCTTGAATTTTTTTCCGCCATGCAGATGCTCCTCGTTGCACTTTACAACAATTTTCGAGCACCTCCTCCTAGAGCAAACAGTTTTTGAGATAATATAATGTCTTGTATGGGCAGCCATGTTGTTTTCCGCCATTTCGAAGATCTGGCAGTTTTCTCATACTCACAGTACCGTTTCTATCAAACCTCCCATATATTATTTTCACCCCCAGAGACTCCTTCTAGCCGACTAAAAGGCTTTAATACATCATCACTATGGCGGTCATCTTGAAATTTTAGAAAATCGAAAGACTAACACAATATTAAGTATCAGCAAACCCAAAAACCCCTGGATGCAAACTTTCAGCCGGATCGGTGAACAACTGTTTTCGACTGCCATTTTGAATCCGGCATCTTGGTTTTTTTTTAAGCCAGGCAGTTGCACTTTGTATTCATTTTCAATATTTGTTTGAGCACTCCCCTTCTATAGCTAATAGTTTCTGAGATATCCTTCGTTTATTATTTGTATGGCGGCCATGTTGTATTCCGCCATTTTAAATTTGTTTCACCGGCGATCGAATTTGACCAGGGTGTAGGTACACAAAATACAAAAAGTGTGCCTCGAAATGCCATAGTTTACGCGGGCTGCACCCTTATCTGGAAGAATAATAGGATACAATAAAAAATCACTATGGCGGCCATCTTGAAATTTTGGAAAATCAAAAAATCGACTCAATATTTTGTATCAACGACCCCGAAAACCCCCGGATGCAAAATTTCAGCGAGATCAGTGAACAAATTTTTTCGACCGCCATTTCGAATCCGCCATCTTGAATTTTTTTTTTCATCGGGCAGTTGCTCCTTACTGAAATATTTGTTTGAGCCACCTGCAAGTAGTCATCGAGATAACCATCATTGAATGTGTATATGACAGCCATGTTGTTTTCCGCCATTTTGAAGATATGAAAGTTGCCTCATACTAACAAGACCATGTTAATTAAACGCTCTATACATTGTTTTCACCCCGGAGACTCCTGCGAGAATAATAGACTTCAATCAATAATCACTACTCATTGCCCTTTACAGTATTTGTTTAAGCACCCCCCCCCCCCCTTCTATAGCAAATCGTTTTCATGATATCCTACGTTTAATTGAATGTTTTGTATGGCGGCCATGTTGTTTTCCGCCATTTAGAATATCTTGCGCAGTTTTCTAATACTCACAGCACCATTTCGATCAAACCCCCCACTCATTATATTCACCCTGGAGATTCCTGATGGGAGATTAAAAGGCTTCACTAAATCATTACTATGGCGGCCATCTTGAAATTTTAAAAATCTAAAAAATCGACTTAATATTCAATATAAGTGACCCCGAAAACCCTGGATGTAAAGTTTCAGTCGGATCGGTGAACAGATTTTTCGACCGCCATTTTGATTCCGCCATATTGATTTTTTTTCCTCTAAGCAGCTACTACTTATTGCCTTTTACAATATTTGTACGAGCACCCCCCTCCTTTAGCAAATCGTTTTCAAGATATCCTTCATTGTATCAAATGTTTTGTTTGGCGGCAATGTTGTTTTCCGCCATTTTGAAGCTCTGATAGTTTTCTCATACTAACGGGACCATTTCGATCAAACACCTTGTATGTCATTTTTACCCCCAAAGACTCGTACTGTGACAATAATAGGCTCCAATAAAACATCACTATGACGGCCATCTTGATATTTTGGAAAATCAATAAATCGACTCAATATTTAGTGTCAGCGAAACCTAAGACCCCCGAATACAAATTAATCGGTGAACAAAAGTTTTTGACCGCAAATTTGAAACCACCATCTTGATTTTTTTTCCAACAGGCAGTTGCTCCTTGGCGTCTTTAACAATATTTGTTTAAGAACCACCTTACTATAGCTGATAATTGTCGAGATATCCTTTGTTGCATATTTGTATGGCGGCCATGTTGTTTTCCGCCATTTTAATTTTTTTTCACCGGCGGTCGAATTTGACCAGGGTGTAGGTTCACATCGATGAAATAGTGTGCCTCAAAATGCCATAGTTTCGGCGGGCTGCACCCTGACTCCCTGATGAGTACCAGATTTCGAAGCTAGGGAAGTTTTCTAATACTCACAAGACCATTTTGATCGAACCCTTAATACATTGTTTTCATCCCCGGAGACTCCTTCTGGGAGAATAATAGGCTTCAATAAGATAATTTAAACATAAGGCAATAAAAAAATATATTTAAACTTATATCACTGTAAAAACCTAAATAATATTTTTACGTCTATTACGTCTTTTACGTCTATTTTACTTAGTACTTGAAAAATAGTTCTACTGCACCGCGAGCTAAGCCTCGCAATTGGGCTCCGCTGAAAATCAGCGCTGTGGCTATTAAGCTGCAGCACATGCTGAGTTGCGTCCATTTTGTACATTGCACTACGACACCCATGATACAAAAACTCATATTTAACTGTGATATATTTATGTGTTCTTGTTTTTATATGCTTATTTTTTGTTATTTTTCTTTGTGTAATGTGAAATAAATAACTGTCTAACTGTCAATAAAACTTCACTATGGTGGCCATCTTGAAATTTTGGGAATTCGAAATACCGGCTAAATAAGTAGAATCAGCGACCCAGAAAACCTCTAGATGCAAATTTTCAGCCTGATCGGTGAACAAATGTTTTCGACCGCCATTTTGAATCCGCCATCTTGAATTTTTTTTCCACCGGTTGCTGCAGGCAGTTGCTCTTTGGTGCCCTTTACAACATTTGTTCGAGCACCCTCCACCTATAGAAAACCATTTTCAAGATATCCTACAATAGATTCAGTGTTTTGTATTGGCGGCCTTCATTTTGAAAATCTGAAAAATTCCTCATACTCACGGTACCATTTCCATTAAACCCCCCATACATTATTATTACCCTCGAAGACTCCTGCAGGGAAATTAAAAGGCTTCGAAAAATTATTACTACGGCGGCCATTTCGAAAGTTTGAAAATCTAAAAAATCGACTCAATATTCATATAAGCGACCCTGAAAACCCCTGGACGCAAAGTTTCAGTCAGATCGGTGAAAAAATTTTTTTGATCGCCATTTTGATGCCATTATCTTGATTTTTTTTCCTCCAAGCAGTTGCTTCTTATTGCTTTTTACAATATTTGTTCGAGCTCTCCCGTCCTATCATATAGCAAATCGTTTTCAAGATATCCTTCATTGTATCAAATGTTTTGTATTGCGGCCATGTTGTTTTCCGCCATTTTGAATATCTTGCAGTTTTCTAATACTCACAGCACCATTTCGATCAAACCCCCCACACATTAGTTTCACCCTTGAGATTCCTGATGGAAGATTAAAAGGCTTCAAAATGATCACTATGGCGGCCATCTTGAAATTTTAAAAATCTAAAAAATCGACTTAATATTCAATATAAGTGACCCCGAAAACCCCTGGATGCAAAGTTTCAGTTGGATCAGTGAACAGATTTTTTCGATCGCCATTTTGATTCGGCCATCTTGAATTTTTTTCCTCTAAGCAGCTACTACTTATTGCCTTTTACAATATTCGTACGAGCACCCCCCTCCTATAGCAAATCGTTTTCAAGATATCCTTTATTTTATCAAATATTTTTTTGGTTGGCTGCCATGCTGTTTTAAGCAATTTTGAATTTTTTTCACCATGATTTGTTAATTAATAAAACGAACTTTCCAAAGAAAGAAACGATCTGTATCCCGACAACTTATCACTCATTACTTTGACGAAAACTAATCCGCACCAATTTATACTAACAGTTTAGATAGTCAAACAAAGACCTGTTCTATTCTACTTATAAATACCCATTCCTATTCTAATTTTACTTTAACCGCGACATCCTGTTCTGTCGACGAAGCGTTATCATCAAGGGGTTATGACCTTACAATACCATTACTTTCTTTGAAAGAAATACTTAACCTCACTCACACACTCGTCTCCTTTGAATTAATTGATTTTCCTCTATACAATTCACCTAGTTCTGTGTTCTTATATGGGAACAGACCTACAACTATTCTAAACCCTCTATCAAAGCGTTCATCTCAACATAAATTATTTATCTTTTCACTAGGGATGTATACCTACAAATATTAGCGGTCGACGGGGTGTGTGTGTGTGTGTATGTGTGTGTGTACTACAATGCCTAACCCAACCTGAACGGCCAACGGCCCCATTTTAACCTGCAATCACTGATGTCCTTTCATTTGCTTGTCGAAACGATTTTTAACACACTAAGAGACAATGAGAACTACTCACTTAGGTAGAATACAGATCGACTAGACTCCAAAAATCCGCAAACCCCGAACACTTCTTACACCCTTCAATGTTTTTACTACTCAAAGTTCACTTTGTGATTTATTCCACCATCACTAACAATAAAACGCGGGAAAATACACCTTTCAATGTTTATACCACACAAAGTTTTCTATTTTATACAAATTTGTACTACTGCAATCACTTTGTAATTCCAACCACCATTTAGGTATTAAAAAAACGCGGGTAGTACAACGTACATTTTTGTCAAAATTCTATTTAAGCATGTGGGTGTAGAGGCGGGAAACACCAGTGACAGCTAGAACTTTCATGCCAGTCTCAAGGGCCTTGCGTCCTGTCTCACTCTTACTTTTTTAAAGGCGCTGATCCATCTCTTTCCCCCATTGAAACAATAACATATCCTGAGTTTTCATTATGGTATGTATATTAAATGAATAAGTGTGCGTAACCCAATTGTAACACAGCCATGAATTAACATTCTTTTTGGGTATCGATTTCGCGCGTAATATTAAAGAAAATAAAGCAAGGATAATCTTATTCGTTCCTTAATAGTTTTACTAAGACCTGTAGCATATATTGAAGTACTTGAAGTACTCTTGAGTACAATACAGCCAGCTTATGGAACTCGCTCGCTTTCATGATTTTAAGGGCTGATCTCATGCGATTGCATTTTATGTTTTCTGAGTTCCTCTTAGACCTCCTCTGAGACCTCTTATCAGAATGGTTATGTCGTGCGAATAACCAACCTGTCAATTAAACGTTTTAGCAGGTCATCCACATCAATATTCGAGAGCAGTGGCTTCTTGAGCCTCAATTCTTCGTAAACTGTAAATTATAAGGCTCTTAGTTTTAAGAGTTGATGGTTCAATCACCAATGGTTTGTTCTACTTCAAATCTACTAAGAGACTAGCTGATGCTGTACAATTTTGTCAAGTATTAGGTCAAGCTATATGAGCTATATATAGCTATATATGATTTCACTAGTGTGTAGTCGATTTATCGCGGTTTCGGTTAAAATAAAACCCTCACTTCCCTCTACTTACGAGGAAGTTGTGTGCTATAAAAGCACTCTATATATTAAACAGGTGTGACAAGTGTTGTTTATCCCCATTTCAATAGTGCTGGAAATATTTCACCCAAGCTCTTTAAAGTAGATTTAAAGGACTCTTGATCACACGACTCTTTCTGCAGTGACCATGGATTTGGTTAGTTTCCAGTCGGTAATGTATGAAAAAAAATATAATAAGCAATGCAACTGTCAAAATAGCATTAAATGAAACGTTTTTGCAAGATGCCCGCAAACACATATTCTAAAAATAATTATTTTGGCTTATTTTGCTCTTACAAAGCCATATTCATTGTTTGTTGTCTCCTACATACAGACATTGACCAGTTCCAATTTTATTATATTTATCGATGTGGCTACTCTACATACCATACGTGGTATTAAAAAAAATTAGAATGTAATTAATACAAATGCTTTTTTGAATATTTTCAGACTGCTCTTCTATGTTGTTCAAAATATGGCACCACTATTGACGTTGTTCAAATTCATAGTCAAGAAAATTATGCACTAACAATGGCATACTTACGCTACAACAAAAGCTATGCGGCTGTTAATCTTACTTCGTTGCTAAACAATAATAAAACTGCGTATTCAAAGGTTGGTATGGTTTTAGTTTTTCTTTTTTGCACCTTCGTTTTTCTTAAGAGCTACTTTCGACCCCTTGGAGCTTACAACTTATTTACTAGTAAGCTAGCAGTTTGCAGTACTGTTACTGAAATATTAGTAGTACTGTTACTGAAATATTAATATCTAAAAATCACCATTTGTATCACTGAATAACTCCTCACTTATGAAAACTATTAACCACTTTCCAGGTTACTAAGCATACAACAAAAATAATCAGAATTTTATGTCAAAGTTCTTTGATCCGTTCACCTTCATATATATAGTATAAAATCCATGTGCATATATAATTTTGTATTAAGAATCTGACTTCACATAAAGAAATTGTTGTGTATATGTGACATATCACTACAAAAATTAAAAATGATTAATTTCGGCACAAACATGACGGCTCAAGTCAAAAAAAAGGTGATAAGCATATGCATAATACTAGGTACAGAAATCAGCTTGCTTTGCCAGTTTCACGTTTAATCAAAGTGCACAAGTCTTTTGTCGAGGACTGTATACGCTTTTATAATAAAATACCTGACGAGGTATTAAATCTTAATGAAAATCAATTTAAAAAGCACATTAAGACCACTCTATGTAAAAAAGCATACTACAAAATTTCTAATTTTATTGACGATAAAATGGCACTTATGTAGCTTAAATTATCCGTTATTGTTTAATGTGACATTTCTAATTCTATAATAGATTGACAATGCCCCTGTACAGCAGCTAGTATACAATTTGATACCTTCATAATGCTTGAATTTAATTAAAGTACTATCTATTAGATTTGACAAAGCCCCTTCAGCAGCTAATAATATAATTTTCATCACGTTCTACTAATATTTTTTTCTGTTGCTATTTAACATTATTTAATCGATTTGGTGCGATGCTAAATTTTTAACATGTTATTTATAATTTCTGTAAAAAAAATTAAAAATTATTATTAATATTGACTTAACCAATTGTACATAAAACTGTTCCTATGGTGATAATAAAGAAATACAAATAGAAATGTGGAGATCTGAAATGGTGCCATAAAAAGAACCTTTTCAACACAATATGTAAAAAATGATAATAGTAGTAAATATTAACATTGAAATATAATTATTATAGAAATATATATATCGTGCATATTTGTATAACTTGTTCAACGACGGGCTGAGAAATTCCCACTTCTACTTTTATAGAAGATTTATCTTAACCTAGCTGAAAATGTCCCAGAACAAGGTCCGTTAATATATTCCTTCCTACTGAGGTGATTAAGATAACTTTTACCATTAATTTCTAACCGGCAAAGCGGGCGCATCATTTCGATGTTTTAACATTAATTTAGATATTTTTAATTGAAATAAGCACTCACAGGTCCCCGGAAATAAACTATCTAAAGCCACGTGGTGGTTGACCCGCCTGCAACTTTAAAGGGACCCCACGTAGGAAAACACAAACTAATGGATTTCACAACGAACATACAATATTTTCACTGAAACTTCTAATATAAAAGTATTTACTAACCAGTAATGGTGGCACAATCTAGCTGTAGTTTAACCCCACGTGGGTTCTAAGTAGCTTCTAGCGTAGACTATGGTTTTCTCCTTCTCGGGCAGCGTTTCTACAATTTAACCGACGGCAATATAATGTTCAGTATGTATGAGACCACGCACTTTTATCACCACGAACCCCTCTCTAACGACCTTCTCACCCCACATTTCAAACTCCCCCATCCTGTTTTTATTCCAGATGGATGTCCGTCTTTAATTTATTTTAACAAAGAAAAAAGAATATATTTTAAGTACAATACTAGTTATGTTGGTTGGGGTACTATTATAGAGTCCTAGATTAATATGAACGGTCTAGATGAAACGGCCTTGTTATCCTAAACTAACAGAATCCTAATAAAATATTAATATTATGTTCTAAATGTTCGTAAAGTTCTAACCAACCCTGGGTAATTTCAAATAAACTAACACGTCATACCATTATACGGAATACGTGAAAACCAAGACAACTACCTTTTATCATTGTTAGAATTTTTATTGTACGAGGCTACCTGATGGTCGTTAAACGACTCACTTAGGTTAGACTAGCAGGTGTTTCCAATATTGTAAAAGTTCTAAGTACATTTAAAATTTATTTTTACATTATACATTATAAAACTCCAAATAACAGTAGCATAACTATTTGCCTAAAGGCATTAAAATAATAAAAAAAGAAAACCGTGGATAACAAAACAACTCCTACCTAGACGGTCTCCGATTTCTCCTACGTTTAATTTCGTGAATAAAATTTTATTTGAGTAAAAGTAATGAAACTACCTTTAAAGGGCATATGACACGTGCTTTCATTTCTATATCACTTAACCACCAATCAGCGCTTGTCTTAAAATGTCCTCCAATCAACTTTAGTTCTAAACAAACACCCAGTCATAGTTAGTTTTAACCCATTTATTCCCGCGCCGCAGGTTCCAATTTTTACGCAACTTTATTTTGTCTAGAGTCCGAATTCATAAATCGGGAGTTAGATTACTACCTACATTTAACAATTAATTCTTTGTTGACGTTTATGATTCGTAAGTTTATAATTTAATATCTTACATTACAGTCATTTGTACTTTTATTTTGTTAGCTTTTAGCTTTCATAAAATAAATCATAACTTCTCATCTAATGTATAAAATTACTGAACTTGTATATTTTAACGCATTCTAATTTTGCTTTAGGTAGTCCGTTTAATGAGAATTGTTTACTTATGCAAATCTTCGCGCTAAAACTTGAATAAAAACATTGCATTACAAAATGTTAAGACATAAATATTGGTATCGTCACAGGTTGTATAAAGTAATGTGTTCTGAATAATTGATTGTAATTAATACCTACGGCTAGTTTCTACCATAGAAACGCTCGCCATCGGCAGGGAATTCATCCTCACACCTTACAACCTAAACGATCATTCACAGTGCGGTTTCAGAGAAACTTCCTTCCGCAAACTCTACGGTTGCGGGATGAGTCAGCGCCCTGAAAAATGAAAGTTTTCTCTAAGGACTACAGTATTGGATTCTTCAAGAAAAAAGCCATTAGAATTTTAAATGGTCGGCAAAGCGCGAGTCATGGTCTTTGATCCTGGTGTTGCAAGCGTCCATAGGCTGCGGTGCCCGCTTACCATCATATTAAATGAATCACTTTCAAAACTCACTTATTTTTATTTGATAGAAGTTACAACAACTAGTGAGTAAAGGAATTTGTAATGGATACGTGCGACCATTGACACGTGTAACGTACTCGCCAAGTGAGGTGCCTCGTGCATTTCGTTTGCTCGCTCAGAGACGTCACTGTGGGCGAGTGTTGTTAAATCTCCGAGAACCGTTCCCCATGGTTCTACCCAGGTATGAGTGACAATCACAGTTTTTTAAATATTAATTTGTTATCTAACTATTGAATTCTTCCATTAAAACACGAAAACCAGCCAGGTGCAAGTCTCATTCGCGCACTAAAATGTCCGCACCACACTTGTCAACTGCTAAATTCTTAACACTTGCTTGCACTCTTCTTGCTAACACAAAACCGTATCGTACTCAACATTACGTAATTATTGCTGATGATTTTAATTTTTTTTATTTACCGATCAGTGGTAATTCATCATCAGTTCAAGTCCTAACCAATGTCTTCACCCTGGTCAAGTACTTGAAGCGCGCAACGACCGTAGAATATTTCTGTTTTGGAATAGATTAAAAAAACGAAGTACTTTGATATTCCTGTTGTTAGAGTTCTGCAGCCGATTGTCATAAACGAAACCTTTATTGTTTTTTATTGTTCGTCCGTTCGTCCATTGGTTAAGGTGAAATAAGATAAATTAAAGGAATTGGTACGATGTAGGACCCGGTACGCGAATTTAAAAATTACAGGATTCTCCGCCCACCTCCGGATTATATGTGAGCGAGATAAGCCACCACAGCGCTTTTCAAAAAAAAACGCCAAATTGTAATTAGCGAAAAACAAAAGAACTAAAAATTTCGAGGTCTTTTTGATATTTTTTCTATCGAGGCAAGTTAAAGCTATCGTGATTTTGAGAGTAAAAGTGATCAGTTATGTGGTCTTTTATGTAGCATTAAATTTTCAACCTAAAATGTAACTGCAAGTATTGAATTTTTCATTTTGATAAATATTGGCCTTCATCTTGTCATTTCAGACTAATAGTTTCTTGATACTCGAATAAGTTAAGTTTTTAAATTTTTTAAGTCAAGTACTTTAGTAACAATTTTTTTTTAATTTTAGACTAGTGTGTTCTGCTGATCGCTACCACTGGATAATATGTGACGACGAACATTTTTGTCTTATGTGGGCAGAAAAACTTATAAGTCGTGGTTCAAGAAAACTTATAATAACCTGTCCTAATACTTCAATAATTTTTGATCTGAAAATAAGGTTTGTATTCTAATATAATACACATTATTTTATCTTCAGAAATGTAAAATTTGAGAGTTTGAATAATAATAAATATTACTGGTCATACCACGCAGCCCAATTTGGTCCCAAACTAAACAAGGCTAGTACTAAAAAACGGATATTAAACTCTCCGGCCGTATCGTTTTGTGAGCGATACAGTTCTCATGTTAAGCTTTGGTTTCCTACGAAAACGGCGCCGCCGCCACATAGCGGCCGCCATCTAGCGCCGAGTAGCTTGAGTGAAACGTTATCTCTGCATTCAAAATAGCGTCAGTTCCTAGAGAGCGTTCTGTGATTATGGAGCTGAACAGTTTGCGAATGTTTTTTCACGAAACGGTGGTACAAAATGAGTCGCAATTGGTACAGTGAAGGTGATGAAATGCAGGCGCGGGAGCGTTATTGAATCTAGAGGCGCGAGCGGTGGCCGGTAAGGTATGCAACCAGGTGTGAGGCGCGTGGCGATCCTATTAGGATCATCGTACTGGCGTGCTGGCTTCCGGGGACGGGCGCTGCCGTGCGGGCAGCGGTGACTAGGGGGCCGCGGGGTCGCGTGAATTGATATGTGAAATCAGATTGCTACAAGTAACTGTATTAAAAATCAAAATTATGGTATGGTAGGTATGTGATTGAATACTAGCTATATATATATAGCCAGCTAGGGGGCGAAGGCAAATAATAAAATTTTATCAAGAAACATATAGTTAGGTCACTGTTACATGATTTTAAAATATTATGTGAAGCAGATGCGCGTTGTTTATTACACTACTACAGAATAATTAATAGTGCTACACTGCATACTAAGGCCTTGACTAGAAATAGTAAATTTACTAAGATTATAATTGCACGTTGTATTGGACGCAACTATAGCCACTCTAATTTCGACGTCATGTATCGGCACCTAGTACCACGCTGAAGTGCGTTTGACTGCGTGAGTGAAATTGTTATATCAATGGTCACCTTGCTATTATTTTAACATTATAGTTTTTTGGAATATTTATGAATTTCAGGAATTGGAAAAAAAATGGAACTAAAATAAAAATATGCAAAGAAATATTAAAAGCAGCAGACGTGGAAGATTTTGGAACTTTAGAAGGAGTTTATATTGTAGCTTTAAAAATCACTGCTCAAGAAGTAGCAAAAATAGCAAATGATTTGGTCTCGCACTGCTTAAGAAAATTGCGAATGTCAACTAAGTTAGTAATAATTTTTAAATCATTTATAATATTTACGTTACTATATTTTAACTCATTTTATAAAAAGCTAGTCCCTAACTCATGCAAACATAAATCACGCCTGTTCCTACAGGAGTAGGCTGATTCTGTTGCTTCACCTACTCGCATAAATGTGTTTGACGTACTCCTATACTTGTATTTTCTGAGAATGGACTCAATTTAACAGAGATATGTTCAGCGACGCCTTCTTACCTCTACTGATCCTACAATTAATTTTACCTCATTAATTTGTTTTATCTTCATCCTCTTATCATGTCAAAACCACTTTAACCTACTCCTCTTAATTTTCAACGTCGTATTTACCCAATTTCCCGTAATAACTCAATAAAATAATGATCCCGAGTATACAAAATCTTCTCCTCATTTTATTTTCTTTCAAAATAACGTTGCTATATCTGACTTTGCAATTTAATTGAAAAACCATAATTTTCGTCTTATTTAAATTGACGATAATTACACTTATTTCTAAGTGATTGTTACCATTTCCTGTAGCTCCCTTCCTTCAGTTGCAAAAAGCACTCGATTTGTTATATTGTCCATGAGTAGATTGAACAACCAAGGATATACTGAACATCGATGTTAAGCCAGTGTAATAATACCAGATACCTATGAGGTACATGCATTATTTATTCTGAACAATTCACAGTAATCCACATAAAAAGATTTCAGAGCTAAGATTAAGTTGTCGCTCGTCCCATCGCAGTTATTTCTGTATAACACTTTGTCTTTTAGGTTTTTTGCAATAGTAAGCAGTGGTAACGTACAACAGCAAACGTTTCTAACTGAAGCTCAGCATGAATTACCAACAATGTTTTTACAAATATCTGCATTAGAAGAGGTACGTTTATATTAATTAATAATGTTTCTATTTAAATAGCAATAAAAGAGATCGTACTTAACAGTAACAGTTTTGGTGTGTAGTGTTTTTTTTACAATAATAAAGCATTTGGAGGATTAAAAGAATTAATAGTAAAAAAATATTAATCTAAATTTTAAACTAAATTATACGAAACTATAATTAAATAAAATAGATAATTATAATAGTAATTAAAAGTAACTGAAGGCGAAAGGAAATAACCTTAAAATCAAGCTTATATATATCCAGATATATCCTATATAAAATATTCCTATCTACTATAAAAAAAAAATATATTAAGAAAACTTCTTCTAAATTTAATTGTCCCTAAAATTCTGCCAGCATTACCTCGCTGCACCAACAAACTAATTCTTTGAGCGAAGTATGCTCCAGCTCTCAGAACCAGTTTTTTAGATAAATCTTTGACAAAAGATTTTGTCGCTGAACACCACGGTCCTAAAGTTTTAAGTACTAATGCTACAAACTCGTAGTCATTCAGCAGTTTCGAATATCTTCACCGCTTGTTTAATTGCGCTTGTTCGGCTGCTACTCCGGGCCTTGAACATGTCAAACCAATATGAGATGGTGCCAACGTATATACACATGTGACGTCCCATATCAGTGTGCGTCCCAGTCACCGTGGTACTAAGATACCGTTTGGTCTCTTACCATCATCCCTACTCATACCAATCGGTTCGAGAATGACAGAAATAGATAATTAAGCGCAGAATGACGGTAAAAGCGCCCCGCACAATTTTTACACAAGAAAGACCGTGAAGTGTGAACTGATCCACTTCTTGTTCACAAGAGCAAATATGTTGTTCACACATTTTTGATCCCAGACGTAGGCAATTTGAAGAATTACCGGGTCTAATCTAAATCTAATGTACCTAAACTTTGATGGAAGTGCGTGTAGCTAATGCCCTAACTCTTTTTCTGCGACTGTAAGATAACGGGCTCTATCAGTGTTATTTGTATTGTGTGAAAATTGTATCTTACGGCATTTTAACCATTCACTGTGGGAATTTGTTGTTTGAATTTGATTATTATCTTTGATCTTGAGTTTTTTCCTGCACCAACTATCAAGGCATTTTCTATATCACTTGTGTCGAGTTTAAACTGTTGCGCATTTTTTTGACTTGTTGTATTTCACTTTCATCACTGATTGATGGTATATTCATTACCTCTATGTTTAATTTTAATTCCTTTTGCTCAACCTCCGATCCGTGCTTTTATGATCTTGTTACACTTCTCAAGACAAATATTTTTCTGCATTATCTCTTTCATCTTATTTTCGTGAAATTTGTGAAAGTATTGTGAAATTTTTGTCTGTAAACTTAAAAAGTCTTGTTTTTTCTTCATTGAGCTCAACGTGCTATTGATAGTTTTCATTTCATCTATAAGCATGTTTAGTGTTTCATTCAATGCATTTTCAAAACAGCAGGCTTTATACATATTTGGCATTGTAGCAGTATTGCGGGTTAAAATTATCGGGAAAAAAACACGAGTAACTTACGACAACTCAACCCACATCCGTGCGCCAAAGCGATCCACGAGAACTAAACTAAACCAATTTATTATGTATGCCGAAAAATATCTTTATAAATGTGAAGTCTTATGGGCATTGATTATTGTGCAATTACTTTGTTTAAAAAACAGGAGAATATTTCTGATGTAGAGCGACGTTGCATTTTTCACATTTCATCGTCGTATTTTTATGACACACAGCACAGTGGTTTAGTTTATTACTTTCTTCCCATCTAATCTAATACCGACCGCAACCCCTTTTTATGACTGTCAGAGAAGATCAGGAACAGGCTTATTTACTGTAGAAGAAGAATTTTCAGAGAAAGTCTGAAGATACGTTATTACAATAGGCCTTGTAAATAATAAATAGTCATGCTGATTATTCTGTGAAGCTGGTGATAATTTGTATAGTTGAAAAGCATTGTTCATAGAAACAATTATAGGAAACATAAGAAGCTGCCAGTACCATTTCTTCAGGCAAATCGAAATTCGGTAGCATCCCACATTTTGGTCCAAAGGATCTACACCGCCCATATATCTCTTGTAATTGATGATACAGCGGATGTGGTCGACGTCTTTCTATTGCCTGTCACAATAACGTTAGACTCTACCAATAGGCTCCACACCACATTGGGTTGAGGCTACAGTAACAATATAGTTATCATTGTAATGAACGAGAGTGATATCAGACAAAGTGTCTGTACACTGATCGCAAGATCCTCTGTTGGTCTTCTTCATTTCTTTTGTGTCTTTCAAGGGTGCCTTTTCAACTCTATTTGCTGTGATCGTTTCTGTCGCATTGTATCCTAATGCCTTTATTTCATCCAGCAACGGTAAAGACGTAAAATAATTGTCCATATAAAAGCTGTGGATTCCAGGCGGCAAATTAGATATGAGGTCTATATCAACAGAAGCACCTACGCCGTGTTCTGGTTGGGTATTTCTTGTGTTTGCCCCTTGATAAAGCTCTCCATATATCAAGAAACCAAGAAGAGTACAAATAGATCAGTTCTTTGTAGTAAAATGTGTTCGGGCGCTGTTTGTAGTAAAAAGGGTTTTATAGGGGGTTGCTGACAGGGGACATCTGCTATGCCCGAGGTGATGCGAGTGGCTGTGTCTTGTTAGCTGTTAAAGCCTCGACTTTTGTGAAGTTTTGCCGGATAGAATGGGGGCGCCTGTGTGGGTTGTTGTACACACATTCTGATGGGCTCACCTGGATTATGCAATTGTGAAGGGGGCTATCAGTCGGTAAAGTCAGTAGGTACTATTAATCTCGAGGGCAGGTTCAATCATGGTTCAGTCCCTTGAGAAGGAGATTAATACATATAAGAAAATAGAAAATTTAAGTCAAATGATATTGAAATCACAGAGAAAAAAAAACAATTATACAAATTCCTCAGCGTCAAATCAAAGTAGGTACTCTAACCTGCACATCAATAACACTCGCGACACGATTAATGGATCGTGTAGAAAACACGCACTATAAAATAGTGGTGCACTGATGTCGCTGGTTCACCTGCGAAGCACGTGGGATTGCATCACCGTGCCAACACGACACGTTGGCCGCATTGCATTGGGACAGGCTCTCGCTTTCAGCACAGCTTACAGCTGGAATGCACGGGTAAAAGATCGCACAGTACTAGGTAGACAAACACATTGATTTGAAAAGACAATGGAGATCGAATCCACAAATTGCAGTGATGCGATTCCTGCTATAACTCTCTCTTCAGGGCCACAAATCCAGCCTTGATAATAAAATTTATGTTTATCCGTTTCAAAATCTACGCCATGCGCTTATCAAATAAACTTAGGTATCTCATAAATCTGTCTGATAGTTTTCTCCCTCTTATAATATTATTATTATATCCCCAAAGGCAAATAAGTATATTCATAAAAACATTTCACACTTTTAAAAATCCTTGTATTATCAATATATCCACATTGGTAGTCACATATTTGCAATTCACATAATTTAAATGGTCACATCTGTGTGTTAAAATTAACGAGCACAACAACAAAGTCTCATGGAATTATTCCAAATCCTCCAATAAAAACAAAACAATCTTGTGATGAGCAAACACACTTTGCCATAATACATACACATTCCATGGATAAAACATTTTGCTCATGGATATTTAATCTTAAAATATGGATGTGATCACCCATTATTCTTTTCAATTTGTTTATCTACACAATCGTTAGACTGATAAGGGACTCACCCGGGAACTTCATTCTTTGATGGCGACACATCGGGATATAAAAAATAATCTTCTTAAAAAAAAAAGAGAAATATTAAATGGAATAAAAATTTCGAGGGACTCTGGCCGGATCGTTTGGCATCCAGCCGCAGACTGCCTTTTACTTCACATCACCCGCCATCTTGACTCAGCGTCTTCCAAGGAGCGGAGGAGGTAAGCGTCCTTTCACGGCGGCGACTGTGGCAAGAAGGGATAATGGCAGAGGCTATAGGGTCGGTATCATGGCAGTGTTGGGAAAATAGGGATACCATGTTCAAAATTTTTAATTTTACTATAGGGTGCGTTAGTTAGAGCAAAGATGCAATGCACATATTGATTTTCGAATGCATTGAAGTTAAAGTTTAAGTTAAAGGTACAATGTAGCATAAAATACATGCTACATCTTATGAACGAATCTAACGGGTTTTTCATGAATATGTTATTTTATTCCATGTTTTCCAAAATATGGAATCATGGACTCGTCAATGCTCAGATTTCTATCACCAGGGTAATATTTTAGCCATCTATTGTTGATTGAATTCCATAAAGGACGAACTTTTGCAAACTTATCCTGTGGGTCCAAGTTGGTATTATTGGCAACGTACAAGAATCGCAGTAGTTTTTCGAATCTGTTCCTAGGCATAGGCACACTGCCTGACTGGCAGACACCTTCAAAATTTAAATCGACACTTTGATCCCAGTGCATTCGATGTCTTGCAATACTATCGTAACCCAACAGCAAGAGCATCCCAATAAAACACTTTATTTCTTCAGTCGTAAACTCGAACTGATGATGCCCTTTTTGTTCAGTTTCAAAACGAATCATTTCAAACACTTCTACGTTAAAAAAGTTCAAAAAAGTGTACAGGATTATCTAGAGATTCTACAAAAATTGGTGACTCTGATACTTTGTCTGCCTTTTCCGGGACATCTGTTTTCCTTCATTTTCGGGTAGCAGGGCATTTCTTTTGTCGTGGAGGTGGTTGTAGTGCTGTATCACTGCGTGTATCTAAGGAAGGTTCATTTAGGATATCTAAATGGCTTTGGAAGATACGGCGGTAGCCCTAAATTTAACCTGTGCTTAGAGCTAATTTCTGTACACATGATTTATATTCGGAGATTCCACATCTCCGCTATCTTCATTGCTCTTGTCGTAATTATCTGAGGGTATTATGTAAAAATCCGCAGACACCACATCATCGTCTTCTTCGAGATACGATATAGTCTCATTTACCGACAGTCTACCACAACAAAATAAATGAAAATAATTATAATTATAATATCTGATATAAATATTTGATCGGTATATTTAAATATAAAAATTAAATGTGAATACCCTAAAATAACATTTTACTTTATTGTTTTATGCTACCTTAATCTATAGCTAAAAAAATAACAAAAGCTGTTAACATATAAGAAATTATAAATACATACATTTGCCGACGAAACATTTTTTTCTAAATATTATTAAAAATCGGCCAGTTGCGAAATGTCGACTCGCGCACGAAGGGTTCCGTACCATTATCTATTAAAACGGGAAAAAAATCACGTTTGTTGTATGGGAGCCTCCTTAAATATTTATTTCATTCTATTTTTTAGTATTTGTTGTTATAGCAGCAACAGAAATACATCTCCTGTGAAAATTTCAACTGTCTATCACGGTTCATGAGATACAGCCTGGTGACAGACAAAGGGATGGACGGACGGACGGACGGACGGACGGACGGACGGACGGACAGCAAAGTCTTAGTAATGGGGTTCCGCTAATTACCCTTTGGTTACGGAACCCTAAAAATTAGCTTGTAAAATCGCACAAATTGCGCGCCTGATCAAAAATCTGATTCAAGAATCTGATTAATTAGACCGATACAACTGTCAATACTCGTACCATACTACCACTATAAAGAAAAAATAATGGATGTGTTCAGGTAGTTTTGGTAAAATAATATCAAACTTACCGATCCAAAAATGGATCACTAGCATGACACGGGCTAAATATAACACTAGACTCCAAATTTCTGGGGGATCTTCATATTTATAATTAAACCAAAAGACTGCTGTGTATGCAATCTAGAAAATCAGACAGGTGGTGATTCTGATTATGTATAGTTATTTTATGGTTTGGTGGCACTATGATTATTGTGATGTAATGTGAAGCAGATATAAATACAATATTTGTGTTACAAACATGATGATTTGTGCTTTGACATATAAGGATCTTATGAATCTCTATTAAACATTTTAAACGTCACGGTACATTTATAAAAAACTTTTCTGTCCATAAATTTATTTATGTTTGTAATGGAAAGTGTCCTTTTATGATAGGGAGGGCATTTTCCAATATTTTAATTGGCCGCTGTAAAGGGAGAAAAGAAATGCCCTTGCTGAGTTTCTTGCCGGTTCTTTTCAGTACAAGGTCATCCGAATTATTGTAGCTGAAACTGAATAAATTATATTGAATTTGAATTTATGAGTTGTTTTAGCAAAAAAGTTATGTTCAGCAAATAAATACAAGAATTAAAAATAAACTAACAGTGGTAGTAACTCTTTTATGGGGTAAAGTGTTTATTCAACAACAAAAATCCTAATGAGATCCAATAGATATCTGTTACAAACCTGTTATTAAAAAAAAGCTTAGCAATACAGTGTAATACAAAATTTCTGATTATTTAAATGACAAACTCCTACTCCTAGATTAGAAACAGCACCCTCATCGTTAAAATATCATTTGTAATACTCTTTTACTCTTTAGTTTCAAGGTGCCAACAATACGATTTATGACATGCCGAAACGGCGTGGAGCTATATATGCAATTGAACAGGCATTGTTAAGCAATAAGCCAGTTTTAAGGGCAAACTATCAAAACATTAAAGAGAATTTTAACCAACGCTTGTCAGTTTTACTTGGTAAGTCTGAAATAACTTCTCCATTTGTAACACGTATGTAAATTGTCTATTTAAGGTAATTCTTATTAGATTTTTTCCATGCAAGTGCACTAAATATCTATAACGGATACGCGTTTTGCGACTATGAATAAAAGCGATAATAACACGTTTTGATTAGGTTGAAGATATTTAGAGTATTACAGTTTAAATGAAAGAATCTTGTTAGGATTTACTAATAATAAAGTTATTTAAAAAAACCGACTTCGGAACTGATTCATTTAATTAATAAGTAAAAGAAGAGAGAAACAAAAGTTTTATCTTTTAAAAAATCAATTTTTCGAGGTCGGTAGGCCAGCTTAGTATTTTGAATAAATGTTTTCACTTAGTAGTATGCGGTACTACTATTGTTGATCACGTCACAAACCCCGCCTACGGCCAGAATCGCGGCGATGAGCGCCGAACGCATCCGAAGTCGATTTATATCGCTTTCTTATTATTTTTATACCTTTTTTATACCACTTTGGTGGCAAACAAGCTCACGGTCCGTCTGATGGTAAGCGGTCGCCGTAACCTATGGATGTTTGCAACACCAGGGGTGTATCCTCGCGCGTTACCGACCCTTCAAAAATCTTATAATTTCTTTCTTGGGGAACCCCATACTTTTAATAACCCCATACTTTTAATAGGTCCTTAGAGAAAACCTTGGCAGGGAGCTCATTTCACAACCCAAGCGTTCGCGGGTGGAAGTTTTTCTGAAAACCCACTGTACGCGACCATTTCGGTTCTAAAGTATGATAATGAATTGCCTGCCGATGGCGAGCGCTGCGATGGTAGAAAGTAGCTGTAAAGTATTTCGAACAATTCCTCAGAACACATCCCATTGTACAAGCGGTAGAACACACACAGGGAAGCAAATTCTCTCCTCAGCTTCTAGGGCTCGATACGATGATCGTGTAAATATACAGATTAATCGTTACTCATGTAAATATTTCTTTCAAACTAAGGGTGTCACCGACCTCAATATAATAGTTGGATATGATGGAAAGGTAAAACTTTTATTTCTCCTTTTTTTCTAGTTTATTTATTAATAAATTACTGTTTTGAATTAGGTCTAATTTTTTTAATTTTAGTTGTAATTGAAACAAATTACTTACATTTTTTTCGTTCGATTAACTTTTATATCTTGATATTTCTTTGCATTTTACGTGTAGTACTTAGCCCTCCATCATTATCTACTTTGATACATGCAGTGTTACTATCTATACTCTATTAAATTTTAAATTACTTAGCCATTTTTAAATTTTTATTAAGATTGTTTAGATTGAATCTAACTACATGCAAACATTGAAACGAAATGCATAATGACATGTTTTAGATTTACGCTTAGTTAGAATAGTTAAGCTAACGACACGTTTCCTTGGTGATCGATACACACTTAACTCTCTGTCTCAAAAACCAATGAACCGTTATTAATGAAACTTGCAGTTGGAGTCCGAGTTATAGTTTTTGAGATATACACGATCAAATATATATATATATGTTACGCTCAAAGATCGAATACGCCCAGTGAGCGGAAAAAAAGCTCACAACGCGTTGTGGTCACAGTAAAACATCCATATGGCGAAATTCGTGTTATGGCTCTAATGAAAACGCGCACGACGCTTTGTGGCAATCATGGAAAGACCAAATAGCGAAATTCGTGTCGTGGCTGACATGCTATTCGATCTCAATGCGTTGTGGAAACGAAGAAAAGCCATGACGCGTATGGAATATTATTTGATTACGACGCACACTACTTTCCGATATGGATCCTACTAAGCTTAGGCTGGAAACTTTTGGTAGATGGCCTTAGGAAGTATTATTTATTTTATACAATTGTCATTATTAAATATGTTATATAATTATATAATTTAAAATAAAACGATATTTGTTATTTATTGAGATTACTTTATATTTAAAAAATCAACGTATTAAGTAATAAATTACTGAACACAAAACTACAAAACACTTTAAATAATAAGGGATTTTAATTTTTATGACAATTTAAAATTCTTTCAAGTAATAAAAATATTTAATAAAAACATTTATAAATAATAACATTTCAGAATTTCAATTTTTGATGACTTTATTTAAAAATTCACGACCGTTATCGCTTTGCAGTATACATGGAGCGCCGAACAAACAAAATATATCTGAAAGTTGATATGCTACTTCTTCAGCAGTCTTCATTTTGATTAGTCTTAGAATAGTAAAATTAGTCAAGTGATCTTGATAATTTATAATCTTTATCTGGTTCAGACTGCATATCGATTAAATCAACTTGACATCTAGAATTCATGCAGTCGGATAGAATAGGTTTCACTACTAAACCGCGTTTTGGTGTCTTTTTTTTTTAATTGGCATTGTTCACATAAACTTAACTATAAGTTTATAATCGTTCGTGTAACATTACAGTATTGTTTTTTCAATTTAGCTTCCATAACTGTAGCAAACTCTTTTTTTCTGGTGACCGGTATCAATATCCAGTGTCAAAATATCCAGTTCGAAATGATCCAAAAAAAAGTCCAATAATAGCATATCCGGTGTGAATAATATCCAAAATTAAAAATATCCAGCATCGAAAATATCAATTTTCAGTAATATTTATTATTTGAAAAATTTTTATTATGTAAAATTATAATTGAAATGGATATTGAGATTTAACGATTAATATCTAATTTTATTATTTATTTTAGTTGATATTTTTAAAACTGGATATTTTTACTGGATATTACGGTACTGGATATCTTGGTTCTGGATATTGATACCGGTAACCTTTTCTCTGTGTATACCTATAACTCTATCACTTTATAACTCTAACAAAAATATAATTTCGAACAAAAATAACCGACAGAATAAAACTGATGTTTTAATGCGTCTTTGCAACCGAGCCGACACCAACAGAATAAAACTGATGTTTCAATGCGTCTTTGCACCCGAGCCGGCACCGACAACTTACAACCCGTCCGTCGTGATATGTTTAAAACAATGAATGCTCAGAACGTGTCATGGCTTTTCTTCGTTGCCACAACGCGTTGAGGTAGAATAGAATGTGAGTCAAGACACGAATTTCGCTATTTGGTCTTTCTGTGATTGCCACAACGCGTCGTGCGTGTTTTCATTAGAACCATAACACGAATTTCGCCATGTGGATGTTTTACTGTGACCACAACGCGTTTTGAGCTATTTTTCCGCTCACTGAGCGCTTTCGATCTTTGAGCGTAACATATATACATAAAACATACACTCATATACTTTTGCAATTTGGTACATTATGCTGGTATAACATATACAAAAAACTGTGCAATTCTGACAATATTACATACATTCGGGTCGGTCGAATTGATAACCTACTTTATTGAATTTGAACAGGCATCTAAAGCTTGAAATAAACATAGAAACCATCTTTATTTAAGGCATTCCCTGGCCATTTGGTATAAAAGCTATTTAATTTGTAGCTCTTATAAATGATGCAAACGAAACGCTTTATCTTGAACGTACCTTTACTGTTATTTATGTATACTGTGCATTAGGCATTTACTACTTATTAAATCATCATTTTATGTATACGCACACAAAATGCAACAAAGAATTTTATTAATTAAGATATCGTTTTTTGTTTTCATATCACTTTAATTTGCATTTAATCTTTTTTCAGGAATTGATGATTCAAATGAAAATGATAATAGTCTAACTTTAAAAGAATTAGGAGTACAATTTGATAAATTGCAAGAAATCTTGTCAATTTTGCATCAATATCATAGAATGTATATGAGCGAGGCAGAAATTGCATCTCTTACTATCAAACAGTATGTCAAAGAATCATTACTTACGTTTACTTTTCAGTTACTTACTATCATATCTGTTATAAATAATACGAGATTGTTATACTAATTTTATTTTTAGACTACGAGCATTAGAAAAAAGTGTAGTGACATTAGACTCCAAGGTGCAAAAAGGAATAGCATCATTTTTCTCATTCGTTGACCCCGACGAAATATCTGCTACAGCTGAAATGACATTTTTGCCAACAAGAACCTTTGATGATTGTATGGTAAGCTCTTATATTTACTTGCACTCTACAATTTATTTAGTGTAATGCTAATTGAATTGGCTCAAAAAACGTGTGTTATAAGCCTTTTTTGGGTACTATTTTATCCTTTTGTATATAAAATAATTAGTAGCGTAACAACCACAGGATAGAAAAACTTAGACATATAATAACGAAGTCACTTAAGAATGGATTATCGCATTTAATGCTAATTTAATAATTATAAAGGCCAGTGATATAGTGACGCTATAGTTGCGATAATGATGATCCCTTAATGTTATTAATAGCTAAAACACCAAGTTTGCATGTATTCAAGTGTTTCATTAATTAACATAAACATAAATGACTATCATATTTGGCGTATATAAGTTTCTGTATTCAGAACGAAAGTTTATTGTTGGAGTTCACTCCTTAAAAATATATTTTCCCGGTATAGCCCGGTACGACAATTTAATGCAAATTTTAAAGCAAATATTTAAAAAATTCCATTTTTACATTTCATGCATCATATCTTTACAATATTTTTTTTTGATTTCTTAAGTAATGAGTGCGAGCAAGTGTTTAAGGTAAATACTTTTAGGCCAAATGATAAAATAAAATTCAAGGCCTGGGCTACTGTAGGAGTACACTGAATTCGAACTAGGTTGTATGAGTTGTATGAAATTAAACAATATAACCACAGTCCCACATTCACTTTTTCAAAATGTATTTAAATAAGTATGCAGAGTTTCAAAATCACACATTTAAGTTAATAAATAGTGAAACAGAAAAAATTATCCTCCTATCAATCATTATTCACTTGCTGAACATAATAGATTCAGATCTTGATTGCACTAACTCTTTTGAGAAACATTTTACTTAAATGACTAAACCTGACTTAAAATCTATTTTCAAATCTTGTAAACATTACGTAACTTTACTTAACGTTCACTTTTTCTAGTAATTTAATCATAAATCATTAAAATACTTACATGATTACCTTTATTGTCACATTCTATAACTGGTTTTCAAATCACGACACTGATTAAACATAAAATCTACAAAATTCCAAATTTACGATGAGAAATATTATACGTATTTATGTATATGTTGCATAGACTAACAAAGCGAAAGACGCGCGTTAAGGTCATTTTTGTTTACCCGAATTGCAAATAGATTTCGAGTCAGGTATACAATTACAACTAATGCATTAAATTCCTCACTATTAAAATCAGCGTTGCTTTTTAAATGTAATGAAAATAAATGCGATGCTATATTTAAATTTGAGCATGTTACCATCAAAGACATTCTAATTACATTCAAATCGCTTACTCTGAAAAAAACTGGTGACCTGTGGGGTATATTACTTAAAGTCCTTAGCGGAATTATTGATATCATAGCACGAATCTTAGCCATATTATTTAATGAGTGTGTTGACGTTGGGATATTCCCAGGCTAAATAAAATATAGTAAAATTATACCACTTTTCAAAAGTGGAAGTAAAAATGACCCTAATAATTTTATATCTATCTCTATACTGCTTGCCTTAAGCAAAATTTTGAAAAACCTATGTTTAATCAGATGCCTAAACATTTTAACTTAAATGGATTACTTCTCAACAGTTTGGTTTTACAAAAGGGCGTTCCACAACTGACGCAGGTGTTGCCCTCTACAACATATATTTGATGCTTGGGAACAGTCACAGAATGCCATTGGTATCTTCTGTGATCTATTAAACTCAACTGCGTGCAACATGAAACACTTATACGAAAACTTTGTCACTAGGGTATTACAGATTTACAGATCTTGAGCTTATCCGCTCATATTTACGTAGTAGAACGTTCGACCGCAGAAGGTTCAAACCGAAGGCTCAAAAGTGAAAGTGGGAGTTCCTCAAGATTCTATTTTAGGTCCTTTTTATTGTTAATTTACATAAATGACTTGCCTTTCTTTGTAAATAAACTGTGTAAGATTGTACTATTTGCAGATAACACTTCTCTGTTATGTAAAGTTGTCAGAAATAAGACTAATTTTGACGACATAAAGTAATGCACAATCTCAGGTTCTTCTTCAGTGGTTCACGGCAAATAACTTACTTCTTAATGCAAAAAAGACTAAGCCCCGTAAGATCAATCGCAGTTTAAACGAGAGTTTACCAGAACTACGTATAAATTTAATCCATAGTTTAATTTTAGTTTGTATGATCAAATGAAATATGTCGAAGGTTTAGCTAACCTAAGTCTAATCTTTTGCGTTAGGCAACATTTTACATTTCATTCAGTCCTAACTCATTCATAACACCAGACTCGCGGGGCGCCTGGTAGCTGTTTTTTTAAGGTGATTATTGTTCAAACTTTCGTGATAATTTACGGGATCGTTTTCCACACTAGAAACATGTTGCTGAGACGAATTTCTAACTTATTTATTCGTTTGAATATATTTGTACTTATACTTATAGAGTAGTAGGTAATTCTTAATTCGATTCAATATCAAAATATGAATATAAATTTAATATCAAAAATATTTGAAACATCATTGCTATTTCTTATATCATCATCTAAAATCATCTAAGCCGACCCAATACCAACTGTCCATAAATTTCTCTTTTGACGCTGTCGTCAAGTTTTACCAGTCGGCAGCCCTCGCGACGCAAGCCAAGGAGCTGCGTCCATGATCAGCTGTTCGAAAAAATGGCCGCCATATTGATGTTTAACGATATTGGCAGTTTAACTCGTTAGCGGCGAGGGTTTAAAAATCTTAAAATTCAAAAAAAAAACCTTACTGTTGTTGATCTTACGAAAATTGACAAAATAGTCTATCATCAGTCAGGCTAAAGTGTTAAAAATGTATGATGCCGAATGTAGAAACATAAGTACAAAATTATCCTTAAATGAAGAAGAAATAGAACTATTAGACCGAACAGTGTCTCTAGGTATTACATTAGACAATAGGCTGCAGTGGAATCCTCACATCTCAGTTCTGGCAGGGAAACTTAGTTCAGCTTTTTCCATTCCGTTACGTCTTATGGCATTTTGCTTTTGGGTAAAGCAGCTGATATTGATACAGTCTTTGTTTTGCAAAAAGAGCAGTACGGTAAATTTGTAAATTGGGTACTCGAATTTATCTTATATTAGGTCCTTACATATGAAATTGATGTTTTATATGGAAAAAGCAAAACTAAATATTTTTTACAATTTTTTTTATTTAATCAATCAAAGTAGGTACCGTTGTTTTCTATACACTTTTGCTATTTATTGGGAGTTGAAGGGAATCAACTTTGCTGAAAAAATTGCGGGAGCGAGAATTAACAAAATCTTTGAAGGTGTTTTGTACTGCCTCATATGAATTGAATTTTTCTCCAACTAAGAAATTATCCAAATTCAAAAAAAAATGTTATCAGTTGGAGCAAGGTCCGGGAAGTATGATGGGTGACATTCCACATCCTAGCTCTTCTAGTTTCGCCACCGTCTGTTGTGCAGTGTGTGGTATAGCGTTGTCCTGAAGCAGCAGTAGGCTTAAGTGGTTAACCAATCTCGGCTGTTTAACGGCTAGCTTTTTCATCACGGTTTCTAATTGTCGGCAATACAGATCTGCCGTAGTCGTCTGACCAAATCTTAGGAAGCTGTAGTGGATGACACCAACGCTGGTCCACCAGACACTAACCAGTACCTTTATTGAGGCAACTTTCGCTTGGGGCAGGATTTAGCCGGTTCTTCTGGATTTAACCACTGTAATGAGCGTTTCCGATTATTATATAGGATCCATTTTTCATCACAAGTACGATTCAAAACCCTCTCGTTATTGTGACGGTTGAATAACGTGAGCAGTCGACGCATGTTTGTTAGTTTGCTTCACTCAGTTCATGCGGTACTCATTTTTAAGCTTTTTCACTTTTTCAATTTGTTTCAAATTATTTAAAATAGTTTTACCACTGAAACCGAAGCCTGCAGTTAACTCGGACGTGGTTTGAGGTGGAACCGATTCTACGATTACTTTTAATTCCTCATTGACAACTAGGGTCTCCGGCCGTCCCCGAGATTTGTTCTGCAGGTCAAAATTTCCAGAACGAAAGCGTTGGTACCAAATACTTACTGTGTTTTCATTTACAGTGGCTTCTCCTTACACATTATTAATCCTTCGAGCTGTTTCTGCAGCGTTAGTGTCACGGTGGAATTCGTATTTGAAAATAATGCGATATTTTATGTTTTTCATATTTAGCGATGTCAAAGCAAAATTGAATGACGCGAAAACAAATAAAAAAGCTAAAAATAGACAAGCTTATAATTTAAATACATTTGAATTTGGAATTAATAACCAGACGCCGGCTTTTTGAAATCAAAGTGGCCAGTTCTATAAAACATCAATTTCATATGTCAGGACCTAATATATATAATTTAGGGAAATTTATATTTTAACTGTTCCTTACATATTAACTTATATAATGTATGTATGCAAAAATTTTCACTTATTTGCTAAAATTGGTACTTCCAAAATGTCGTCTTCAAAAGGCACATAGCTCTTTTGCAATACAAAGTATAATATTTTTAGCATACAATTTCAGAACATGTGGTTAATTTACCTCCAAATAAATTTTAAATATATGTCAAAGTAAAAAACAGAGTTGATGAATAAATTTATGTTAAATATGCTTGAAAAAATGAGAAATGAAATAATTTGTAATATTTTAAATAAAGACATTATATATTATGTTATTACCTAGTATAAGGCTTTATTGTATTTTAATATAATATGAATATTAACCTTTGAGTTTCTTGCCGGTTCTTCTCGGTAGTAAATCATTCCGAACCGTTAGTAAAGTTAATAAAATTAATAATCAAACTGACGATTCAAAAGTGCTGTTTCAAAGTCTACAAGAATAAAAATATTTTGAGTTTAAGTTTGACTGTGTAGTAAATCTGATTTTGTAAAACTTTCATATTATTCAATAGTGTTATCGGTAAGACGTTTACCGTATAAACTGCCACTTTGCATATGTACGTGACTAACAAACTTTGAAAATTGACTATAATAAAAAATAGTATTAAATATTTACTTTTATAAAACCGTACTTATTACTTAATATTTTCGGCGTAATTAATTTAATTTAGGTTCCTAAATTTGTTCCTGAACTTGCATTAATTAAGTTTGCTTTTTCATTTTATACAAATACAAAAGCAGAATCTCTTTCGTTTTCACGTTTATTTTTCAGATTTTGAAAATTTACTGTAAATACACAATTTCAATTTTCCGATCGTAAAATTTCCAAATCAAAAGTCTAAAATAATGATTTGTTTCTAAAAAAAAATGTAATTTTTCAATCTATCTTCTTCTATATATTAAATAATCGATTGCTGTTTGTTATTTAAGTCTTGTTAAAAATCAATAACGACTTAACAGTTTTAAACATATTTTTTGTGTTACTTATTGTCAGGACAGGGTTTGTTTGTATGAAAGAAAATAACTAGTCAAGTGCTAGTCGGACAAGCGCACTAAGAATAACTTCATAACAACTGCATCAAATTGGATAATTCTTTTTCGTGTGTTCGTTATTGTCAAGACAAACAATTATTTAGAAACATTCTTCGGCTTGTGCACAACAACCTATCAAAATTTCATTACAATTATTCTTAGTAAGTTATATAACTGATAGATCTTAATAGTATTAGTGTAATGTATCCAGAGTATACTTTGTAAACGTCTTTGATCACCTTTGACCAATACGTAACAGTACATTTTCTCAACAACCCCTTGACACAACTATTGTATGCTGCCTGAAAGAAAGCAAAATAGCTAATCGTCTTGAATAGTGGGCCCAATAAGTTGTAGTGTTTGCAGATCCGTTGCATTTAACCCTTAATTTAGTACTTGTTCTGTCCTCTATTATCACAGCATGATGTGGCAAGCAATATCTTTGCTTTGCTACGCCCACACTTGTCATATGTGACAAATTTTCATATTCCGTCAAAAATTCATAAACTCCTTCTCTTTGATAGGTCAAAAGAATCATCAAAAACATTAAGGTTTCAGAATTCTTTATTTTCCATAAGAATTTTAACAAAATTCACTTACATGGAAAGTTTCACAATCATAAACAATAACAATCACGAGTGGATATCAAATATTTAAACATTTTCGAAGTATGTAGGTAGCAGCAAAAAAATATTAGCTAAAAAGACGCGTTGCAACTCAATCGTAGCAAACAGTACAAAGGCACATAAATACCAGTTTATCAGCTCACAAAGATAAGCGTTACTGGAAATGGCATGGTCATTTATGGAATTACGTTGACGTTGGTGTTTGTTATTACTTGTTGTACATTTTTATGCACTCATTTATTTATATATTAGATACTGATATATAGATTACAAATAAAGAACTAATCAGATTACTGATTCAAATTCAAATTAAATATAATTTATTTAGTTTAGGCTACAATAATTGAGCACTTATGAATGTCACTACGCCATCGGTTCGTAAATCTATAGGACGGGAGACCTTGTACTGAGAAGAACCGGCAAGAAACTCAGCAAGGGCATTTCTTTTCTCCCTTTCTCTTACAGCGTCCAATTAAAATAATGAAAAATTCATAAAAGGACACTTTCCATTACAAACATAAAAAACATGAAATATAAAGCACAAGCACAACATAAAAAAGTATCTAATATAAAAAAAAGACAGTTTATGTATTCATCACTAAGAAATAATCAATGTCTTACAGTATTAATAAAAAAAACAAAAAGTAAGACTAAATACTAAGAATACAAAGAAGTTTGCAAGAGATGACACATGAATCAGCCATCGCTTCGCTCAACCATGTTTGATATATATAATATATATTAATTATTATCATTTTATATTATTTTTTTTTTGTATTATGTTATTGTATTATATTATATTACTATATTATATTATATCATATAAAACTATACTTTATTCTATTATATTATTGTGCATGTATTTATTATTCGTAATATAATGTTTAAATGATGTTTTGAAAACTTTGAGTGATTTAGACATTGCCTTGTTCCTTAAACGGAATTTGTACAAGGATCTGCCCTCAGAAGTCTCTCAGTAGAATTTTAAAAGATCTTTTCACAGAGTTGTGTTCTTTTGTCTACTTCTAGCTCTCTATGTAATTAATCTTTAATATCCTTAGAAGAAGCAGAAAAGTAACAGTTTATTTTGGGTGATATGGCAACAGAACCAACTAGCATTCTATAATTGCATAAACATTTAATTTATGCTTGTATTTTATTGAAATCAACATATAACGGATTTAATATTGTTAAGCGTACCGTGTTTAAACTTTATCTTCTTTAGACTGAACTTGCTTTCAAATTACTGTGTGTCTAGTTAATTAAGCTCTCTTTAGTAGACCACCATCACCCACGTTCACGTTCCAATATGATGTGGTGATTATATAAATATAAACAAAACTATTGATTATATTTATTTAGTACATTAGAGTTTTTTTATTATTTTTTATACCACTAAGGTCCCAATAAGCTTACGGTCGCCTGATGGTAAGCGGTCACCGTAGCCTATGGACGCTTGCAACACCAGGGGTGTCACTCGTGCGATGCCGACCCTTCAGAAATCTAATAACTTCTTTCTTAAAGAACCCTATTCTGTAGTCCTTAGAGAAAACATTGGCAGGGCGTTCATTCCACAACCCAAGCGTTCGCGGGAGTAAGTTTCTCTGAAACCCCACTGTTCGCGACCATTTCGGTTCTAAAGTCTGAGAATGAATTCCCTGCAACAAAACAGTAGGCAAGTAGGTACAATAGTACAAACACTACTTCAAACAATAGTGCAAATGAAACTTTAACATGCGAGTTATGTAAACGATCCTTCGATCTAAGCAAGTAGTGCAAATACTCTTTCGAACTAATTGAATAATTTGAAAAATAAAAATAAATAAAAAAGCCAACTACAAAAACACTAAGAACAAAAAGAAATAAATAAGTGCGCCTAAATCATACCACATAATAAACTATAAGAAAACGGAACTCCTTTTAAGGTAATACTACTATGTATCTGTAATGCAAGTAGCATTGAAATTAGTCCCACCTGCTTACAATTAAACATATAGTATCTTTTACGTGCACTTATTTATTTCTTGTAAATTCTTAGTGTTTTTTTTTTAATTCGTTTTTTTTTTTTTTTTTAACCTAGTTTTTTAGATTTTGTTATTTTTACTTTTTTCGACTCGCGCTTGACTAATGTAAGTACTCTTTAACACTCGGAAGATGAATACCTTTCGTTTGAGATTTCATTAATTGAAATCGGTCCAGCCGCATAGGCTACAAGAAGTCACAATAGATCGGACATACCAACGTACATATTCGTACATACATACCTACGAAGAGCATTACCCTCCTTTTGGGTCAGTCGGGAAAAAGGATAAAAGGTAATACTAGATATGGATAATGGTGAAATGGGAAATGGTTGCTCACTTCCCAATTAGTCTTCCGAGTTCACGATGCAATATTAGCATCGTCGATTGCTGATCAGGCGAATTATTGGTAAGCTACATCTCTATATTCGTAATCCTCATTGTGCTTCTCCTCTTTTTTGAATCTTGTAGTGGTCCACGACGATGATTGTGCTCGGCTCAGTGAATCGAAGATGTACTGCAAACTGAAAGCCTTTGCCCTTTTGTTGTAGGGAGGCGTTTCGCAGCAAATTGCCCCACGCTTGTCTGCCGTTGGTAATTTCGCTCGAAGGACCATGTTTTTAATCTAAATTACATTACATGAAATAAGTGATTGAACGAATAATTTAGAACTATCAGTCCGATGAAAAAAAAAATCTTTTTAAGTTAGTGTATCTGGAAGAAAAGTAGGTTGTGTTACATTACGCTAAGACCAATTTTAGCGATAGAATAAAGAAAAAGGTTTAAAAACGGGTAAAAATATCCCTTCTGAAAACTTTCGTGACGTGCACTGCCTTAATACTTAAAGTTACTCGAAAATAATGTATGGTGGAATTGTTCGTCTTCAAACGATCTAACGAAAAATCCGTGAAAGCATATACCTATCTCCAAAGGAAGACTTACAACAACTATTTTTATACATCAATTATATATTAAAAACATTACGCATTTCGCAAAGTTGTTTTCTCCTATATATTTTTCAAGATATAACCGATTTAAATAAAGTGCGTCGCGTGGGAAAACTAAAAATATAAGTGCACGGCGACAGGTTTTTTTTTGTAATGGGTTATCTCTGTATCTAAATAAATACGTATTATTATTCATCTTACGTGTTTAATTTGCACTAAAATTTCTTTTAAATGAATATCTTAGGAAATATCATAGATACAATTATTCAAAGACATTGTACTACAAAGAATCGACTATGGCTAATACCTTTTGCTTATCACTAGATGGCGCGCTACTTTAAATACATCGTGATAATGTTTATGAGTGATTTTGAAAAAATAATAACATAACATATTCTATTTAATGATTTACTTGATATAGGGTTAATTTATAAAATATACAACTGGTTCGGTGCGGCTAAGGAAGAAATGAAAACCTACGTATATCATAGTTTTCATTTTATCTATTTATACAAGGTGTTAGGTAATCATATGAATGCTATGCCTATGTTAGAAGGTGGAAATTGTGAACTGTGTAAATTGACTTATTTCCATACAAATTAAATCAATATTTTCCATATTTTCTTGCACAACCCTAACTTTAATCAAACATGTCTTACGCGCCATGGCATAAAAATATCTTCGGTATCTATGAAAGTCTATTAGTTTGCGTATTCGTGCGCATATCGCATGAAAATGCAAACTTTAATTTTATTTAGTATTAAAACTAATAATAACTTACAGGATCTTGATAGATGCATCTCACACCCCTCACACGACAATTTTCATGACGATCACAAAAGCACTCCTAACTAAATCCACTAAACGTCACGACACCACATAGAAATATTACAAACACGGCTACCAAATTACATTCAGGGTTCACAGTCACTATGTAGCATTTCCTACGTTATTCGATAGTAAAACGGGTGCTGTCCATCACTGTCGACAGTCTCTCATTTACTTCAAGGACTAAGCCTAAGCCACTGCGACGGCTACTGGTAGTAGGATCCTCTTAGACGTTAGATCTTGGCCTTTCTTTGCTATCGCGTTTGTGAAAGCATCCAGTTACGTGAAGCCTGTGTGAAAACAGCGTAATCCTGAGATTTGCTGGTCTGCCGGCCACGTACCGATAACTTACATGATCATGTTATAATACACTGAATCACTATAGTTACTACAGTAGAAATATAAAATACCTAATAAAAATCACATCACTAAGCTTGACATTCAAACATGTACGCACAAGACAGAAAAACACTTCTGACACAATGTAATTCTTTAGCAGTTGGGAAATCGAAACTTCCTTCTATTTCAAATAATACTGATATTAATCTCCTTAATCAACATTTTATTTCTAACGTTGACTACACTACATGACACAACAAAAAAATGAAACATTAAACTCATTTTCTTCATTGCCAACTCCTGACTTTCCTCCATTTTTTCTTAATCGATTTTCTGATTGCAATGTTAAGATGAACATACTCACCATTTCATACAATGCTGTCAGTATAGATTGCATTAGTTGAAATATGATCATTCCCATCCTTAATATTATATATTGTCATGAGCAATATCTTGAATCATTTTATTACTACAGGTGACTTTTTTGAATCCTGGAAGGATGCTAATGTAAAATATTCCCTTACCAAAAAAATATTATCCCTCCTCCTTTCTGATTTCCGTTCTATATCCATTCGACCTTTCTTGTCATTCTTTTTGAAACTGCTAGTTTCTAAACAGTTAATTGTCCCATTTTCTTACAAGAAACAACCTTTTGATTTCCTTACATCTGGTTACTGTCCTGGCCAAAGTACAACTAATGCACTTATCAAAATAACGAACTCCATACGTTTTGGCATGGAAAATAAAGAAGGACTTAACGCCGTAGATTTGGACATTTAGCGGCAACAACACTGATGCAACACCGCCACTGGTGGCGTTTCGTTTCCTCTCCTGTGTATTTTCATTAATTCTATGACGTCTCAATTATTCTATTCTATCTCTGCCATTTATATGCAGACTTTCTTCAGATTTACATACAAACCCCTATTAGTGAACTGACAAACGCTATCTCAATTGTTAATCGAGACCTTGCTCGCATTGTGGAATAGAGTGAATCCTATGGCCTCACTGTTAATCCTATGAAAACACAAACAATCATTGTAGGCAGTTCTAGTGGTATACCTAAGATTGGCTGGAACCAACTCCCGTTAGTAACTGTGAACGGAGTATCTATCCCTTACAAAGACACAGTAAAAAATCTGGGTATACTTATCGATCAAACACCGCCTTGGGGTCCGCAAAAAAGGAAAGTAATAAAGATAATATTTACTACAGTTAAATCTTTAAGCATGTTACGCAACTTCCTACCAACTTCCACTGAAATTGCTCTTGCAAAATCCCTTCTTCCGCCTATGCTAGATTATGCTTATGCTATTTATCTTAACCTTAGCGAGGAGCAGCATAATAAACTTGAACGACTTCAAAACTTCGGCATTAGATTCATATTTGGTGCGTAAGTTTGACCACATTTTCGAATTAAGATCAAAGCTCAAGTGGTTGCCGACTCGGGATATTTATGTTCTCTTTCTTTTGTATAACATCCTGTTCAATCTAGACACAACAGTATACTTAAAGAAACGTTTCAATTTTATTGGAATTACTGCTCTTCGAGAGACTATATTCTGGATGTTGAAAAATTCTTTGCATTGCTCCAATTGTATAATCATTCTTTCACTGTAAAGGCGTATATAATCTAACAGATTATGGAACGCTTCACCTTTAGAAATAATAGCGCAAAGTAAACAATTTAGAAATTTTTCTATTGGTCATTACTTGAAGAACTAAAATAACATCACTACCTATATTTGTTTTATATATTTATTTATACGTAATATAAATTATAATTATATTTTATTACATGTATGTATGAACTGTTTGGGGCGGCGCAGACAAAACAATCTTAAACTAGAAAGAGTCCAACGATCCAGAACTAAAGTTATGAATTATAGACCATTTAGTTACTCAACTACTTTTTTATATGTCGAAAACTCCCTTCTCACAGTAAGACAACTTTTTATTCAATGCACTATCATTTCACAACACATTAAACCTACCACATTGCACAGGAATACTAGGCGTCCTGATTTAGTTTTTAAAGTACCAGCTTGCAGGACTATATTTGCCCAGTCTTTTTTTTATTTCATGGGCCCATTCCTATACAACAGTATAAGCAAGCATGTATCCTTATACAATCACACCAAATACCACGTAAAATTCACACTATTTAAATATTTAAGTACATTAGACTAGGTACGTGACAACAGAAAAACTATTAAAACCCCTTGAATAGCCCTACTTAGTTCAATAAAATACCCCTTAACCTAACTTAGTGTGATCTGTTATATTATATATATATGTATATATATATATATATATAATGTGTGTATACTATGTATATGTACAAAAAAAAATCTATATATTCTTTTTTTCTTTTGAGTACACTCATTGCCAGTTGCCACACTTATTATAATTTCATTGAACTTCTATAGCTAAAAAAACTGAAAACACTTAGGTACACAAGTTTCACATAAATATATACATTCACACTCAGCCACGCACACAAACACACAAACTCGTCGTACACTAAGGCCCAGATCACATGGTGAAACGCAAAAGAGACGAAACTGCAACTCCTAGTTACTTTTGAGTTTCATTTGAGTTTATGCCATGGACTCCTTTGAGAGACTACACATGACGCAACCAGGTTGAAACTGGTTTCAAACGCATTGTAAATCAGTCTCATTGAAACCGGCGTGCAGAAAACTCGTGTTTGCGTTTCATCGTTTCGCGGTTTCTTTTGATGAAACAAAATGGCTGATGACGAAAATAAAAACATTCAATTTGTGTTGGAAGTTGAGAAGTATCCTTGTTTGTACAATGCAACACTATCGAGCAACTCAAGCAAAACTGAAACTGATAAAGCATGGGCAGAAATTGGAAAAGCAATGAAGATACAAATACATAACCACAACTTCTTCATCACTTAAGCTAAACATTTTACACGCGTCTGTTCTCAAAGAAACTGAAATGATTGTGATAATTTTATCACATTGTGGTACAATTTAGGTTGCGCCGTGTGTGGATAACGTCTGAAACTAGATTCAAACCAATTATTTCAAAAGGGTTTCGTTGCAGTTGCGTTTCACCGTCTGTTATGGGGCTAACACTCACACTTTTTATTTTTCCTTAACATTAATCTAGAGAGTATGCTAATATGCTAATTTATAATAATAAACCTATCTATCTATCTATAAAAACTGATATTATACCTAATGTATGATTTTCTTATCCTAGTGTCTAATTTTAAACTATTTTAGCTTTTAAATATTAAGTTTCTAACATTCTTAATATATATGCCTAAGCAAATCAGTTGACTTTTAAGTTGATCATTTATAAATAACATGCCTGGCAAAATGTTTCATCTTAATTTTTGCCATATACTTGCACGATAGCATTTCATCAAGTAAACAACTTACACGTACACGTTCCTTATCTATGAACTAGCGAGATTCTACTTGTCCACCATACAGTTTTTCACTAGTGTGGAGGGTAGATTTTCATAGTTCTACCTAAACTTCACAGTGACTCAAACAAGATTGTCGTAAATGTACCTATATCAAATTTCACTGTTGCACATTGCGACAACGAAGCATTTAGTTCTCACTCATGCTGATTACGGTAAAGTTCGTACTTTACACACGTGTGTATTGTTGTGTATCTAATGATATTATGTAACCAATTTAGATAGAAGTCAATCGTACGATACATCTACAAAAATCTTGGGCTGCCACTTGACATAATATGTTTATGATCATAGGACATAAGTGTGTGAACTGTATAGTCGAACAAAATACGATGTTAATTATGTGAGTACACTGTATTGTTAGTTTTTGTTTTGCACTTCACATGATGTTATCTTACATCATATGGCTGACATTTAATAAAGTGTTAAGCTATAACTTAACTAACTATATAGAAGTATTAATTGTTACTCAGCTTGACATTTTAAGTAAGTTGTAGTAATAAGCTTGTATTGTTTTGTGCAAAAGAAAATAAATAAAAAACTTTGGTCCTTTCACTGGCTGCCTTAGCTAACGATTTTACTGACACTCACGATTAGATCGAAATTTCTAACGACCGATATTCAAATAGGTTAAGACCTGACCGACCATCTCCGCTCGCATCTAACTATACTAAAATAGACTCAAGGAACACATTAGTATTCATTCACACGACCCTATTGTGTAAACAGTAGGAACGAGTTTCATTTAACTCTTGACATATTACGTAGCTCCTCCTATCTTTTTATTCCTTAACTATCCTTGTCTTGCCTGTCTGCAACCAGAGAAGCCCTTTGTTCAACTTTCTACTGACTTTAGTGAAAGACTCGCAGTTAGAGTTATTCAATCTTCTTTAACGAATAGTATCGGAATTTTGTGATTCATTATATATTTTCTAAATAAAGTATTTGTCTAGTGAGCTGCCCTGGTAGCAAGTACTGACAATGTATAATATTTGGACAAATACCTAGTAACAACACATAAAATTGGTTTACATGCACCCTTTTAGGTTCTGGCTTATTTTTAGCTTAAAATAACTGTATATGATAACTGACTAGTTATATAAGATAGACTTATCAACTAGGTTTTTTTTCACACATATTTTACAACTATATATATAATGCAATAATATATAATGCTAGTGATTTTGTGTCAAGTATGTATTACAAGAGCGCTCCTAATGTTATAGTGTAAGTGTTCTAGTAGTAATAATACATATTCTAGAGTTTAAGTATTTCGCTCGCTGCATTAGCAGCTCGCGTGGTCTTTTTTGATTTTTTTATCGTGCATTAAACAAAAAATTTTGCCAAACCCTATACCTATACTCACGGAACCATTTCGATCAAACATCCCCTACATAATTTTTACCCTCGGACACTCTTTCTGGAAGAATAATAATAGGCTTTAACAAATATCACTATGGCGAAATTTTGGAAAAACGTAAATTCGACTCAATATTAAGTATCAGCGACCCCGAAAACCCCCGGATGCAAAGTTTCAGTCGGATCGTTGAAGAAATTATTTCGACCACCATTTTGAATCCCCCATCTTGAATTTTTTTCCTAGCAGGTGGTTAGTCCTCATTGCCCTTTGCAATATTTGTTCGATTACCCCCTTCCTATATAAAATCGTTTTTGAGATAAAATAATGTTTTGCATGGGCGGCCATGTTGTTTTCCGCCATTTTAAAATTTCTAGATTTCCATCAAAACTCCCGTACATCATTGTCACGCCCGGAAACTCCTTTTGCGAGAACAATAGGCTTCAATAAAACAACATGATGGCGGCCATCTTGAAAATCAAAAAATCGACTTAATTTTTTGTATCAACGACCCCGAAAACCCTTTGATATAGAGTCAAGTGCGAGTCGGACTCGCGTACTAAGGGTAAGCCGATTGTAATGAAATTTTGGTAAATTGTTGTGCACACGCCGGGAAGGTTTCTGAATTAGTAAATCCTTTTCAAAATTGGTGGCATGCCAGTTTTTTGAGAAGCAACGTGAACGCTGACTCAGCTTTTGTATTAATAAATTAAGATCATGCAAACGAAGTTAAGAGCACAGCTTGCGTTCAATATATTTATTGCTATTTTTTTTAATAACCCACAGAATGACGTAGAATTTGATATTACGGAGCCATGCCTTTGTATAATACCAGGGTTGGAGGGAAATCGTAATCGTTTCCGTAATTTATGTGGACAGCTAAAACTGAATGCTTTGGTATTTCAACCAAGACTAGATGAATTAGATATAACCATAGAGCAAATGGCCAAACAATATGCCACGGTAATTTTTTTGTATATAACTAAGATTTTTTTTTTTTTAATTAGATGAATAAATTAATTTGAAATTAATTAATCATATATTATTATAACATTAATTTAACAGATTATGCTTGAGGATATGAATTGGAAGAACAGCTTTTATTTGTTGGGCTATGAAAGTGGAATTCTGACTGCATTGGAAATTGCGGCCATATTAGAAAACCATGGTGTGTAGTCCTTTTTTCTACTCGCAAACCTTAAATTTTACCTTGTATACAAATTTAAAAATATAACTAATGAATAATGAACTAAGTTATCCATGACTGAATAATGGAGCTAAGTGAACGGCTAGGTGACCTGCATCGTATGCATTTCATTTCTAAGTTGCTCAGGGCTAGAAAGCAATGGATACGGCACGTTAAGTTACTAATATCGTACAGAAGCCTCTTTAGTCTTAATACTCAATTTTCTGAAAATCATACTAATAGGAATAAGCCCCCCAATTCAAAATGAAATTTTTAATCTAATGAATCAATGAACGTTTGAAAAAAACTTATCAAGCCGTAAATAATATGCGCTAAAAAGCCTTTTCAATGTGCATGTATAATAAAAACATTAATCCATTAAATTAAAAAATAATATTAATTTACCGCCTCAAAATATACTCGAATGTTTGTACTATTTGTAATTTTTTGTCTTTAAATGTAAAGTTGTATCAGACAGACGGACGTACTTGACACTTATGTAAGGGTTTCGATTCTTACTCTTTCATTGTACCGAAAACTGAAACAATAGAAAGTCTTTGATTAATCCTAAATATTCATTGACACTATGAATAGCTACTATGATAAGTATATAGTAGGGATTTCCTCTACCCGGAAATGTAGGTGCCTCGAAAGTTCAATTAGCAAAGTGCTCAAGATGGGGTTCAATTCCTAACGAGGTTAATCTTTTGACTGAATTTTTACTATAAAAAAATATATTCTCGTTTATGTTGATAATTTGAAGCAAATATTCTTATAATCTGTAATCATTGTCGATCGTCAGCAATATATAATGAAGTATGTTTAATTTTAGGTCGCGTTGGTAAAATATTCTGCGTAGGTTTGTCGCCTGAAGAATTTCAAAAATACCTTGAAGAACAGTTAAGCGACTACCCTACGGATGAATTACTTCAGGATGCTATCATAAGACACATGTTATGCCTAATGGGCTATTCTAGCAAAAAAGATGATAGCCTATTACTAAATAAATTGTCATGGGCAGAAAAAATTAACTCATGTGTAAATATGCTAAGGGGTAAAGTGATACATTCACAACAATATATACGAGAAGTCGTTAATGCGGCATATGCAAGAATAGAACAAGCAAGGTCCTATACAGTAAAGAAACGGCCATTAAAGTCACAAATCATTTTTATGAAAGCTGAAAGTGACAGTGAAGGCTTAAATCCTACTGAGTCTTTACAACTTCATTCCAAACAGGATATTGTTCTTCATAAATTTAACACACCTCTGTCGCGAGCAGCCGACAATTTTACATGTGCTCACATAATTAATAAGCACCTTGATACAAATGTAGTTGAAGCCTATGAGAAGAAAAATATTTGCGAATCATTCGTAGATAATGACAGCATATATTGTATGAAAAGATTTTAAATTTTGTCATAATATTTTTTATAAATCTAAATTTACAAAAAATAATGAGTTTCTAGTTTTGGAATAATAAAACTTTGGTTCTGGTTATGTTTTTTTTATTTCATATTCGCTTGCCTCTAGATTTTACGGTAAAATGCAAAAAAAGGAACCCCTATAGCAAATTTACATTTATATACGAGACATTATTGAAACGTTATATGCAAAAATAAGTCAAACAAAATCCTATACGGTAAAGAAATTAGCATTAAAGTCATATATTCTATTTATGATAGCCGAAAGTGACAGTGGAATTTTATAATCTTCCGCCGTCTTTACTAATACATTCTAAAGCATATTGTTTTATAAACGAAACACAACTGCAACACAAGCTAAAATTATACATGTGCTGTAAATAATAAGGATTAATATGAATGTGTAAAAAGCCTAAAAAAAATAATTCAAGTAATTCGGTAATAAAGCTGTAACATATGAATATTTATTACAAAGATCTTAATTTCAAAGATTTCATTTCCAGGTATAAAAAAGTATGCTTTATAAAAATAAATACTAGACTTGATATAGTAAAACTTTGTTTTGTTCTGATCGTGTTTGTTTTAATTTTATAGTACCTTTTGCCTGCAGCTTCGTTCACGCTATTTTCTGATATCGGCGGCGTGTGATTCATGCGGCATTCACTTAATTATAATAAAAATTAAGTTTTTTTTAGCTATAGTTTATCCATATTGAAATCGGTTTTAGTTAACCCTGCGGGAACTTTTGAATTTTCCGGGATAAAAAGTAGCCTATTTCGTCACTCCTACCTATCTCTCAGCCAAATTCAGCTTAATTGAATGCGCTGTTGCGTTGTGAAGGAAAAAATAACAAACAAACTCACTTTCGCATTTATTAGGTTGCATTCAGGGGTCTATTTATTCTACCATATTTAATGATTTCGTTGCTAAACGAAGTGCTAATAATTCATTTAAATGCGGAAATACATAACTTAATATCTATCTGTCTGGTACCTCTTCACGCTTAAACTGCTGTACCGATTAAAATGAAAGGCATGGAGATAGTCTGAGTCCTGATAGAGGACATAGGCTACTTGAAAACGTCAAGTGTGAGTCGTTTTTTTTTCTGTAGTTGAGGAGTTGCCGTAGAAGTCCTACGCCGATAACCAAATTTAGGGCGAGTGGAACTGCGAGCAAATTAGGCATGGAGATAGTTTAAGTCCCGGCAAAGGACAAAGACTACTTTAAAACGTCAAGCGTGAGCCGGTTTCTTATTAAGAAGTTGCCGTTAAAATCATAACACTGATAACAGAATTTAGGGTAGGTGTAATTGCGGGCAAAAGCTTGTAATTAATATTGTAAATGCGAAAGAACTTTGTCTATTTGTCTGTAACCACTTCACGCTTAAATCGCTGCACCAATTAAAATGAAATTTGGAAAGAGACAGTTTGAGACCCGGGGAAGGATATAAGCTACTTAAAAACGTCAAGTGTGAGACGTTTTTCTTTCTATAATTGAGGAGTTGCTGTTGAAATTCCATACCGATAACAAGCATCAAACATATCTATATCTGAAATGGCAAAAATGTTTACAACACAAATGGCACAATTCCAAGCTGAAAACCCAGCCCTGTCCTTAAATATCTCAGCAAGTTTTGCTAGCTTCAAAACTTTTAATCTGTTTTCTATAAACCATCTGTATAATAAAGTGCATGTATCAGCAATTTTTTAAGTTTAGGTTATGAAAATTGGTATTTTGCCTTGTGGTAAAGCATTTAAATTACAATTTTTGCCGTTTTAAAAATATCTCCTATTGGGTAAAAATCGTTTTTTTTGTAATTAAAACAATTGGTAAACATTTGCACAAACCCTCGGGCACTCCGTAAGATGGCAACTTCGATAGAAGACCCCGGTGCCTTACTATATAAGCAGTTCATTCATTCATCAATAATTCTCAGAACGCTTAAATCCATGATTGGTGATTGCATAATAAAATCTTTCATAACAATGGTGACTTTATAAGTCCATACAAAGACTTTTCCAATTTCAGTGTGTGGTTTTGAGGAAGCCTTTAGGTGTTTTCAGATATATGTATCAAATTGTCCATAGAGAAATGCTTCTTTTACATCCATTTTGTGTATTCCATAATCTCTGTCTAGTAGGTAAAATTTTTAATGTTTGCATTTTCATCACAACATTTTCTTTTTCTAATACCTCCGTAATATAAATCTTGGTTAAAAAATATTTGTTTCTCTAATAATTTTCTTTAAATAGAGAAATCCATTTTGTGTCCATCAGCTTTACATTCTCTGGCTTTGGTGCTATTTCCCATGTATCACTCTCCTTCAATATTTTTAATTTTTTTACTTCATTGCAGTAACATTAATTAACTTTGTCTTGTCATGTCATCATTTTTAAAAATTTTTAGTGCTCTTCATTATAAGTATATAGCTCAAATAGAGCATTTTTATATTCTTAATTAAAATTTATTAGATAACCTTTCAGCCTCTCTTTTTTCTCTTTCTGCTTTGCTATCCTTTTGTTACTTTCTTTACTTAAATAAACAAATTGATTATTTATTTCTTTCTTTTAGGTAGGTAGTAATCTAGCTAAAAATATTTTACAAAAACTAAACTTAACCGAAGCAGACTTAGCCAATAATTTTAAACCTCAAAATACGTCTATTAAATCTTTTGTCCTTTTAGAAACCGATGAAAAAGAAGTAAACAAAATAGTTTCCTCCTTAAAAAAAACAGCGTCTTCAGGCTGGGACGGGATGTAATCATTATTTATAAAAAAGTACTTTAGCGCCAAAGCAACTCCAATCACTCATTTGTGTAATATTTGTATGTCGACAGGAGTTTTTCCTACAGTACTGAAAAAATCTATCGTGGTTCCAATCTTTAAGACAGGCGACACAAACAATATAATAAATTATCTTCCAACTTTAGCAAATATGCTGGAGAAGCTTATAAACATCCGTTTAATTAAATACTTATAATGCAATAACCTCCTCCCTCCAAATCAGTACGGATTCAGAAGAAAAAGATCAACTGTAGACGCAATAGAAAGTCATTGCAGATAATCTAGATAAAAAACAAAAAAGTGTTGGGGTTTTCTTGGATTCAGCTAAGGCCTTTGACACTATCTCTGTCCCCATTTTAATACGCAAGTTAGAAGCCTATACTTAATTTATATTAATAACCTATGCGACACTGTTTTTAACAATGCGAAGATAATAACTTATGCTGACGATACGGTTATAATATTTAGAGGATCAACTTGGGACGACGTACGCCTAGCTACTGAAAATGGCATGCGATTAATTATGGATTGGCAAAATAATAACCTTCTTACCCTAAACCTAATGAAAACCAAGTATATACCATTTTCTATTTATAACAACAATCTCCCTAACCCAGAGCTAACGAAAATTGTAATTGTTATACCCTTTCTGCTATTGACAGTATTAAATATCTTGGTATAACTATTGATAAAAACTTAAACTGGAAACATCACATCGACATACTTAAGGGCCGTGTTCGTTAACTTATTACTATATTTAAAAAAATTAGACATTTAAATGATGAGAAACTAATAAAATTGTATGCTTAACACTACGCCAGTCAATTATTACTAATGGTATCTCGGCTTGGGGAGTGAAAAAAAACCAGTCTTATTAAGCTAGAACGATCCCAGCGTTCGGTCTTAAAAGTTCTAAAGTTTAAACCGTTTTTATACCCTTCAACTAACGTTTATAAAGAATACATACAAACGTACATACAGATTATGTGGAATATAGTTAGCGAATATACTGGACGATCTCATGTTAAAAAAAAAAACAACTCAGCCCTAGCCCTTCTCCGCGGTGGAACTGCACATAGTGACGTGTCCGTCTGGCTACGGCCGTTTACTGAACGCGAACTATACGAAATAATTATGAAAGATGTCGCCAATAAAAACTCATCTGATATCTATGACACGACGATAAAACTAATTAAAATCAGCTTACCTATTTTACTTACATTTTTAGTTGACATATTCAATGAATTTCTTAGAACTGGAACTTATCCAGATATTTTAAAACTAATTAAGGTCGTACCTGTGTATAAGGACAAGGGACCCATGGATGATCTTGGAAGTTATCGACCAATCTCAATAATCCCAACTATTGCAAAATTTCTTGAGTTAGGTGTAACTAAATGTTTGTATGCCTTCCTCAAAGATAATAACTTATTTCACAAAAAACAATATGCATACCGAAAAAAATATGACATGCATCACGATAATCCGTCAAGTTATCTCTGAAATAATGAAAGCCAATCCAAATCAAATCCTTGGCAAATCTATGCTTCCTGGTACAAGTAAATGACTTGCCAAATGTTGTCAATGGCGATTTACATATGTTTGCCGACAATGCCTGCAATATAATTATAAGCAACTCTCTATGTGGCATAGAAGAAAAATAAGATGTGATATTCTGAGCCTCAAGAATTGGTTTGACGCTAACGTCTGGTGTTAAACCTTACAAAAACTCAGATACTACATTTTAACTTAGGGGGTAGACCACCTCGTACATTATCTGTGTGTATAAATGATTTACCATTATTCCTTTTTATTTATTTATTTATTTATTTAACTCTTACAGTACATTTAATAAAACTATATGACGTAAGTACAATTTATACATTTTTATGCACTAAGGCGGACTTATCGCATGATGCGATTTCTTCCAGCCTTAGGGTGTTTCAGAGAGTTGATAAATTTCACATTTATGTAGGTAGAGTACAAACAAAATTTAATAATACTAGTTTGACAGATAAACTAATATAAAAATACACATATTCAAATAATAAATATAAATAAAGACATCATATACATACATATACATAAACACAATAAATACGTTAGCATATTTATACACAGTTATGAACAGAATAAGAATAAACATATATATCTTTACGAGTACAACTTCATCAGTTATAAATATATGAGTATCAGTTTTGCAACGATTGAAGAAAAAAGGATTTCAGTTTAGTTTTAAAAATAGTAATTGATTGTGACAAACGAATATCAGAAGGTAGGTTGTTCCACAGTAAAGTTGCTTTCACAGCAAATGATTTACCGTAGAATGTTGTAAAGTGAGAGGGTACAGTTAGAGTTCTTTCTACCTTTGATCTTAATGACATACTTTGCAACGGATTATATTTGTAGTTAAAGAACTTTTGTAAGTAATGGGGTGCAGAGGGATTGTTAAGGACGTTATACAGAAGGCTAAGAATGTGAGTATTCCTGCGAAGTCGAATTGGGAGCCACTTAAGTTGAGTACGAAACTCAGAAATATGATCATATTTACGCAATCCGAAATTAATCGGATGCAAAGATTTTGGAGACGGTCAAGTTTGTCGAGTAGCTCCTCGTTGAGGTCAAGATAGCTTAAGTCTGCGTAATCAATGAGAGAAAGCACTGCGCCAGCATAACCTTAGTTTGGAATGGTAGAAAGTTTTGCAAACGTTTCAGTGAGTGTAACGAAGCAAATATTTTTTTACTTAGTGCGTTTACCTGTGGGCGCCATGACAACGTGTAATCTATTAGTAGCCCGCGGTTTTTGACTTTTTCAAGACTAGGAATTAGTACACCATTGTAAGTAATATGAGGTACTATATTTATGTCCAGGTTTGCCAGCTGACGTTTACTGCCTACAATTATTGCCGGAGATTTACTAGGGTTAAGAAGAAGCCCAGTCGGATATGATATTTTCTGATAGTGTCAAAGATCTTGGTCTTCACATTGATACTGGTTTTAATTGGACAGCAAAAGTTAGTGAAATTAGTCGGAAAGTTACCGGTTCGCTACAATTTCTTTACAGATTTTGCAATTTTCTTCCTTGTAATACCAAACTCTTATTAGTACAAACGTTAGTATTGCCTTTCCTTGATTATCGTGATGTGTGTTTTCCGGGCTTAACCTCTGATCTTTTAAATAAACTGGATCGACTTATTAACAGCTGTATCCGGTATATCGTCGGTCCACGCAAGTATGACCATATCTCTAATTAAAATGTAAATATGTTATTCGTAATCGATTCGCTAGCATGAGAATTGGCTCCTATATGTCCTACTTCCATGTAAAGCTCAAGTGGCTCCCTTCCAACACGTTTTCGCCAGAATTATCACATTCTTTCAAATCAAACAAAATTCATTTAAATAAGTTTCTAAGAACACTTTGAATCGTCAATACAATGTAAACAATGTTAATTTCTGCCAAAACGAGCTGTTAAGAAATTCTATTTAAAGTAAAATAAAATAATTTGATAATTAGCTAAAGAGTATTCAATATGTACTGAAAAACTTATAAGGTAATAAAAATAATTAAGTAAGCTACTAAAAACAAAGTCAAACATGTCAATTATATTTTTTTTGTTCTTGTGTGAAGCCATGTGAAGCATCAAATATCGTCAATCGAGTGAAAGAATTCAGATATTTAAGAGTGTTCCGATATTAAATAGTACTAGGGGCAATAGCGCCATCATAATTATATTTTTGCACAATCATATACTTACATATACTTAAAACTATCCATGTTGTCCATAAATATAATATAATAATAAATATTATTAATGCAGAGTAAATCTGTCTGTTACCTCTTCACGCTGAAACCGCTGTACCGATCAAGATAAAATTAGGCATGCAGATAGTTATTTAGATTAGATAGATTATATAGATAGTTATTGAGTTCGTTAATTATTTAAGTTTGAATAAAAAAACTAACATTAATTTTGTGTGATACTAGGCCATACAATTTTGTCATTCGAATATTATAAAATGCTTTCTTACATAGCAGATGTTTAATATAAAATTTAAACTGTTTGTCACCTAAGTTAAGAATTTCTAAAAATAAATTAATTCTAATTATAAAGTTTTACACCCCTTCCCATAAATGATTTGTTAAGTTTAGTAAGCCTAAACTTTGGCATAGCAAGGTTAGTTTTATTTCAAGTATTTAAGTTGTGCTTATCTCTGTTCCCGGAAATTGGGGAATATTCTCATAGATATATTGACACGGTTGATTAGAATATTTATTTATTTAAAAACATACATAAACAAAAATCTCGGCTAATTAGCTCATAAATGATTCGTACAGTAATATATTTATATTAATAATAGTTTCAATATCAGCGGCAGAACCCCATAGCAAAATACTTTCACTTTACTGTGCCTTACCTAACATTACCTTACAAAAAATTTAGGGTATTATGCTTCCCTATACATGTTGATTGGGATTGGGAAGAAATTTTTTTAGGCATTATAAAGTTAAGTAAGAGTGTATTTGTGCCTCTCATTACCTATCATTGCTATCTCACTCTGTCAACAGGAATTTTCCCTAATCCTTTTTATGCTATTTAAAATTAATAAAACTTCTCTTTCTTCTCGGATCCACCCTGTTTCAAAATTTTTATTAATGAGCTGTGTCAACTATCCATTCCTATTTATCTGTGAAATATTCTCTTAAGCAAAAGATACTGCTTTTATTACCAACTAGACTTTGCCAGCGGCTCCGCCCGCCCTAAATTCGGTTATCGGCGAGGGACTCCTTTATTTAATCACAGTTTTAATACTGTGATTTACTCCTTAATTAGCCCACCCTAAATTCGGTTATCGGCGTGGGACTCCTTTATTTAATCACAGTATTAATACTGTTATTTACTCCTTAATTACACTTATGACGTTTGCTATATCAAGCTGTAGTTATAGCTTTAGTTCGTTAAAGCTCCGTTATAGTTATTCCCGCGGGAACTTTTGAATTTTTCGGGATAAAAAGTAGCCTATATATTATTCCAGGGCCTAATCTATAGGTATGCTAAGTTTCATCCCGATCTGTCCAGTGGCTAAAGCGTTATTGAGTAACAAACATCCATAGTAACAAACTTTCGCGTTTATAATATTAGTAGGATGATGATAACTGGATAAGTACTAAAAACCACGTTAAATACGCTCTGAATAAAATAATGAAAACTCCTACCCAATTGCAAACATTAAAATAATATTTTTTTTATCTAAATTTATTAAAATAAATAGAAATCGTTAATAAATAGCAACTTTTTACATAAATAGTGTGATTGAGAAGAATTAAACAGAGTTTGTCAGACATGATTGATATGTTCAATAAGATAATTGCAGATAAGTAATGCGCCATTGGCCGGAACATCAAATTTAGCCACTGACTTCAATAATTTTAAGTCGTTTGTTGTCACAGCGCTTTAAGGGTAGCATCAGCAGATAAAGTGTCTTACTAATAAAAATGATCGGATGGAGATTCAGAGAAGGTAAAAGGTTTTATTAATGCATGGCGTTCCTAAAGATAATTCCCTGCCGATGGCGAGCGGTGCAATGGTAGAAAGTAGCCGTGGGCATCATTTCAAACAAATACTCAGAACATATTCTATTGTACAAGTGGTAGAACACACATAGGGAGGCAAAATCTCTCCTCAGGCTTAAGGGCTCGATTCGGCATGTGAGTTTGGGATTGTCGACAATTCTATGAGCGCGTCGTTGAACCGAGTCAAAAGGGCTTCAATGGTATTCGGGTGCACCCGCCCAGAGTTGGCAGCAGTACAGCATATGGGACCGAACTTGCGATTTGTAAAGCAGCAACTTCGCTCCGTTGAGTACACCAAGTTTTTTGGACGCAAGCTTCACCTTGTCTTGCAGATGATCTCGGAACTGAACATCGCTGGAAATGTCGACACCAAGGATCCGAATGGTCTTGGAGATTGAGAGAGGAGTGTTCTAGAATTGTGGGACCGCAGTGAATGGGGTTTTCACTGCGATCAGCTTTGGCTCTTATGCGTCTGCCGGATAAAAAGCTAGCCACCCACTGCATGGTATGGTCTTACCGTACCACGGTATAGTAGGTTGGTACAGCGCCTTCGTCTTTCATATTCGAGTTTGAAGCAAAGAGATTGCCCAGTAGATTGACTTTCTCTTTATCACTATGGGCCAAGTCACCATCGGTTATTGTAGAGGTGTTTACGACGACTGGCTAAAGTTCCTTTCAGCAGCTTTAACAAGCGACCAGAAAGCAATACTCCCAGAGGAATAGCTCGCAAGTCGCCCACCTACTTTGCCGATGAACTTGAGGCAGCATTTAATTTGCGTTTTAACTCAGAAATGCGTTTTAAATCCTTATTATTACGAGCCGTGGCCCAAGCCTCATACGCAGTTTGTTTCAAAATTTTAGCTTTTCTGCAAGACCCATTAAACCACGGTCGTCGGAACAAAACATTCTATTCCAACGCGGATTCTCCCAGTTAATGCTGCTGCACAGACATCGGGATCTTCTAAGCTAAAGCAGAGCTGCCTCCACAGGTACGATGCATAAAATCACGCAATACATCAATACTGCCGACTTATAATCCGAGCCCGACGCCAATTATTTGGCCTAGATGGATCGGGTTGTGTGTATGACACATGAGTCCAAACGAGAGAAACAGTGGTCCGAGGAGCCAAGGGGCTCACCCACAAAGACGGAATATCCGTCTGGACGTGTAGTCAGCAGAAAGTCCAGTAAGGATTTCCAATGGTCCTCTTTATCTGGTATTCTCTTTGGAGAAAGTACTAGCTGAGAGAATCCATAGGTCAGAGCAAATTTATGACCTGATATCCCGATGCGTAGTTATTGGTTCGAGAACTTAGCCACTCACGATGGTGGGCGTTAAAGTCTCCCAAAAATAACTAGTTCTGCGGTGAGATATTGCTCTAGAACCTTATCAATCGCCATAGTCGGGTGCGTGAAGAGTCAAGCTCCGTCCGTGTCACCGCTATGAGACCTGTAAAGGGACACATAGATACGAGTGTGGCCGCCGTGATCTACTTGCACCCATAATATCGACAAGGGCCTGTCTCCAAAGCTATGAAGGCGGTGACAGCAGATAATCTCCCGGACGAACATACATAAACCGGCACGACTCACAAAATTGTGCTCGAGTTTGTAGCCGCGATAATGTAGGTAAGAGGCCGGGCAGGATACATGCGTCTTCGTTAGGAAAACAATGGTCGGCTACGCAGTCCCAAGATAGTTGTGGACTGCATTTTTATTTTTTGAAGTCATTTTTATAAATGGTACTTAGACTTAATATAAGGATTCACTGCACAACTGCTTAGAGAACAAAAGGTGAGGTACTAGAACTGACGAAGCTTGGCACATATTATTATATGTGCTGTTGCTGGCATGGCGGTTGGAAGGTCCCCTGATCCCTCTTTGTTGTAATAGACGGGCCCACCCTTGTCTCCTTTTTGGCACGACTACTACTGTAGACAGCAGTTGGAGTAAATAATACAACCAAAGATTGTATTGATTTATACTTTTGTATATTGCCAGAGATGTTTACAGTATTTCGGTTTTCTGGAGACTCTTAATGCTAATAATCAATCAAAAATAAAACATATACAATCAGTTATTAAAAAAATAACAATAGTATTTTATAAATGTAAAAGTGGCTGTAGAAACCTAATTTGAATAACAAAAAAATTACTTTTAAAAGAAAAGAAAAGAATTTGGATTGAATACTCTTACTGCTTAAATACATAGTTAATTGTACCTGCTTACATCTACTTTTTTCTTACTGTTGTTAATTAGGAAAATCACTCACACCACACTCTGAGAGATTTTACTATTTGGCGGCGATATATCTACAGCTCGAAAAGGTTAGTTAAAATCTATTTGTTGCAGCAAAAGTCTAGTTGATGTAGCCACCGTTTTTTAAAATGTTTGGTTCTCTTTAACGTTGAAACTAAATTTTTTTTTTATGAATTTAACTACCATCCAGTGAGCTAGGCCCCTTTGTCGTACTGACATTCGGACATTCTTTTAGGGCTACTAGATACAGCCACGTGGTGATCCCATTCAGTACCCGGTTAGTACAGTCATGATTTCAGGAAAACAGTTAAACTCGTTTTTCTTGGATTATAATTAAAACGCTGCATCAGCTGCGTGGAAAACATCGCATTGTACAAGTGGTAGAACACACACAGCGTGGCAAAGTCTCTCCTCAGACTTAAGGGCTCGATACGGAAAGTGAGTTTGGGATCGTCGACAATTCTCTGAGCGCGTCGTTAAACCGAGTCAAAAGGGCTGAGGAATTGTTTGTTTGTAAGCTTAAAGAGAAACTGAGTAAAATGAGCATTTTAAGATCTCCAAGCGGCGGCATTGCTGGTAGCTCGCAACCTGATTTATCTATGCTGAGCCATAGTAGTACAGATCTGCAACAAAATACTTTTACGTAAAAGAAAGCAGCCTGAGAATGACGTATAATGTTTAAAAACCGAGAGTAAAGAGATAATGGATTTCTTCAAAGAAACGGCAAAGACACAAAACAAAAAAATTTACGAAAATATGGGAAGAAGTATCTGTTATAAAAGATCAAAACACAAATATTAACTCAAAAGCACAAAATCTCTTAGCTTAAAACATGGTTAACTAGAAACAGAAATAAATAATTTAAAGAGTTACAATCGCAATCTAAAATCTATAAAAAAATATTCTTACCTTCTAGTGCTCAAGCGCCGGTAGTTTCTGCGTCAACTTGTGGAGATATTGTATCAGAACTACAAGACTGTTATAAAAGAGATAGAAACGATTCTAACAAAGTAAGAAGAATATTAAAAAGTATTTATCCTGAATGCTCAGACCCATTTCGACTCGGAAAACATGTAATAGGCAGAAGCCGGCCAGTTAAACTCATTTTCTCTTCTTACGAAATTCCAGAAACACTTTTTCAAAATAAATCTTCTCTGACAGAAACCAAAATTAAAATATATTCAGACCGAACACTAAACCAGCAAAATCACATGAAGCAATTAGTAAAGGAACTGGAACAACAAATTAATAATGGTGAGCCAGACCTAAAAATAAAATATTTCAATGGAACTCCTAAAATCATTGCTGCTCCAAAAAACTTCAACCCATAACCAATATCCAAATCGCAACGATCCCTGACCATGTAACCTACAAAATTATAGATAATTATTCAGAGCTTACTACCACTCAAAATTCTTTGAAATTGTTATATGCTAATATTCGTAGCTTGGCCAAACCTGGAAATACGAATGGACTCAAATGTATCTTATATTCAATAAAGAATATACATGTTATCTTACTAGCCGTTACATGGATAAAATCCGAGGCGGAAGCCTTATCCTGGAGTATACCGAATTTCATCCATTATTACAACTACAGGAGTCATAGCAAGGGCGGTGGTGTCTCCATCTACATCCATAGCAATCTTAAACATAACCTCGTCGATAATAAATATGAAGAAAAAATTCTGCTTGGATATAGGCGTATTTTATAAACCAGAACGCACTAATAATAATCTTTTCTTAGAATGATATGCAGAGCAACTGGCAACGAAAAAACGTGCAATAGTATTCGAAGACTTTAATTAAAACCTTCTTAAGTGAGATCGATCTATTAAGGACTACAAAGACACAATATCGGAAAATGGATCTGATATCCTAAATAAAGTTGAAGAAAGATACTGCACTCGTGAAACTGCAAAGTCTTATGAATCATACTTTCCACATGGCTATCATGGAACCAGCCTTATCAGATCAGAAACAGACTTACTTAAACAGATTTACTTAGAGAAGAAACAATATAAACAAAATTCAAAGAACTCTGTCCTATATGAATCTATTCATTGCAACAATTTGTACAATACTGTAAATATAGAAATGAACAACAGGTATAGTATAACAACTACTTATAACAGCTAGAAAAATCTCTGCTTCCGGCAATAGCAGAGAAATAAACTATGGAAAAAAATGGAAGCAAATCCAGAAGACAAAAAAATTAAAGGAGAATTACGAAGAAAAGAAAGAAAGTTTTTTTCTCAAATTCAGTCAGCAAAACATAGTTACTACCATAAATTATTCAAAAATTACGAAAAACCCATTGGAAATGTGGAAAGTAATCAATCACTTAAGAAGTGAGAATAAGAATAAGATTAATGCTTGAAACTTCAAAATGAAACAGGCACTATTAGCGGGGTAAAAGAAATATGTGAGTGTTTCAATGACTTTTTTTTCACCATTGGCTCCACGGAGGAAGTCGAAAACATTATAAATAACTTAAACACGAACACAAGCTCTGACATTGACGGCATTACTATCAAAATACTAAAAGGTGTCAAGAATCTCACTATCGACAACCTTACTGAATGTATCAATAACTGCATCCTGAACGGACATTTCCCGGACTCGCTTAAAATTGCTAAAATAAGCCCAATTTACAAAATCCAAAGTAAAAAAATCCTGGAAACTATCGGCCAATATCAGTGTTACCAGTGTTTTCAAAAATGTTCGAAAAAATTCTCTATCTTTGCCTCAACACTCACCTTCAAAATTTAAATTTTTTATTCGAAAGAGAGTATGGTTTCCGGTCAAAATCAACTACTATCGATCTAGTTACCAAAATTAAAGTCAATTTAGACCAAAAAAATATAGCTCTCGGGGTATTTATAGATCTCAAGAAAGCCTTCGACACTGTCAGTCACACACTATTACTACAAAAATTAATGGCAATTGATATAACTGAAAATGCATTCGATATATTTAAATCTTAGCTTACAAATCGGTATCAAGTGGTTAAAACTGCTAATCAACAAAGCACTCCAAAATTAATAAGTTGTGACGTTCCACAAAGCTCAATTTTGGGACTACTCTTATTTCTCATCTGCATAAATAATTTACATGAAACAAACTTACAAGGACATGTAAAATTATATGTGGATGATACATGTTTATTTTACTTCGGACATTCAATACAAACAATTATACAATAGGCGCGAAGTGACTTAAAAATATTACAAAGGTGGTTTCCGAATAATTTATTAACAGTTAACGCGTCTAACTAATTACACAATTTTTTCTGCAACTAATTACATAATTTTTTCTGCAAAAACTAAGAGAATCAAAGACTTTAAATGGGGAAGTATTAAAAAGGATAAATGAAGAGAAATATCTGGGGCTCATACGATCTAAATTATCATCTCTTATGGGAGTGCTACGTAATAATGTTAAATGCTTACCTCTCAATACTCGCTATATTATTTATAATTCAATGGTAAAACCACACATCGACTATTTAATTGAATTATGGGTTGTGCTGCTAAAAGTAACTTAAAATGCTTACAAACAGCTCAAAACAAAATTATAAAGATTCTGATTCATTACGACTATTTCATACCGACCAAAAAAATATACCGGGAAATTAAACAAATGAATATCATTCAAACCTACAAATATAACACTTGTCTATTAATACGAAAAATATTATTAAAGGACATGAATTCAAAACTAGTTTTACGAAAACAGTGTAAGTGCAACAACGCGTTACTCGACGAGCCAATGACTTAATATTACGAACCCCTAGAATAAACTATGGCAAAAGAAATATTATGCTTGAAGGAGCACGAATTTACTTATTACTTATTTACTCAACAGTGGAAACGGCGTAACCTATTAACTGATATGCGTAATCTGTATATATGTGGGGATGCATGTGTGTATGAATGTATAGGAATGCATGTTTGTATGTATACAAGTGTATATGTGTATGTTTATATGTATAACATGTAATTTAGGATATCTCGTACAAATAGTAACACGTATTATTTTTATGTGTATATGTCTACATTAATAGTAATAATATCAATATAAATAAATCCTTTCATAGCAAAGATGTAGTCAAAAGATTAAAACCTGCGACCCTTACATTCCGTGTAAGTTCTCTACCACTGAGCTACCGAGGCACAAGTCTGACTGACGAAAATCTTAACTTCATCTTTGCTCTGGAAATACACTCGTAACGAGCGTCACGTACAACTCCTAGTGACTTATGAAGTCCTTGTCCATCAATCTTATAAACACACAAAATCTTCATAGAAGTAAGAAATACAATATAAATATACATACATAGAAATAATCTCTCTTCGTTTATAACTCCCTAAAGGTTAGAGTCTTAGAAGAAAATATATTATAAACGCATAATCCATGGGTATATCGCCAATATAAATAAATAATTTCATAGCAAAGATGTAGTCAAAAGGTTAAAACCTCGAGCCAGGACTTGAACCTGCGATATATATATTTTCTTCTAAGACTCTCATATTCAGGGAGTCATAAAAGAAGAGAGATTATTTCTATGTATGTATATAAAACCAACAAAAACACAAAAAGTGATCGAACTTTGTCTAAGCCCTCTTTACCGCTTTTGTATTGGAAACTTCGATCTAAATGAACCATGAGTCAGACCAGCCAGCAAGGTGAATAACAATGAATTGAGGGTGCTGGTGGCAGCTGATCCTTGTCAAACTACCAAAACATTAGCGGCATGTTTTGACGTTAGTATACCCACTATATTTATTGGACGACTTTGCAGCAAATCGGTAAAATAAATAAATTTAAAAAAATGGTGCCTCATGGTTTGACTAATACAGAGAGCTGCGCGCGTTGAAGCTTGCAGTTAGAAACCATCTGTCATCCTCTATACTCGTTGGACCTTGCACCATCGGATTACCACTTTTTCAGCGATTTGGATATTTTATTCACAATAAAATATTTTCTTCCTAGGAAGCAGTTAAAAAATCCTTCTCACAGTTTGTAAAGTTCAGGTGCACAGAGTTTTATGAGAAAGGTTTAAACGATCATCAAAGATAGCAGAAATGTATGGACAACGAGGATAGAAACTTTGAGTAAATTAGATTATTTCAACCTACAATAAAAATATTTTAATTCTTCATTACGAAACGGCAATTGCATTCTTTTTTATTGTATTGTTTTATTTAAATTTATTTTAAGTATGAAGTTGATAAAAACATTATAAAAGATAAACTATAGCTACCTTTGCTGGCTCTTATTGGCTGTAAAATCGTTAAGAACAAGCGATCAAGTAAAGTCATAAAAAAATAGTTAAATTGACTAATGTAAAGTGTTGTTTAAGAATCTACTTCAACTAGCGCCGCCCCGTGAGCGATTTTGGTGCAAACGAGACGAAGATCTCGGGAATAGAAAATTATTATAGTTCACGCGTAAACCCACACTTTATTTTGTAATTGAGACATACTAGTTACGTAGTTCAGTTCTGATAGTGATCATTGTGATTTATTTTTTTACCTTAGTAATGCCAGCTATTCCTGACGCAGATTCAGTAAATCCAATGTTAGATATAACACTCCCCACTAAAAGAGGTTCATTTATTTCTTTACAGAATACTTTGTTGATCACTTCCAATTCCGCCTTATCATCTTCAGCTACACCTGTAAAGTAATGTTTAAACCGATTCAGTATTTGCAAATATTACCTGCTGCGTACCAATAAACCAATTTTAACTTTTAGTGATATTAATATGTACCTATTTATATAAGCAGTGGTTAGGCTTCGTTAAAATTAATTATTTAAGAACAGTTCTCCAACGTGTAGGTACTTATCGTTTCAACGAATAATACATTTAATTATATAATGATATATTAATTCAAATTATAAATAAGAAAATACAATTACAATTACTGAAATATTTCGATACGAATTTTCTTATTATGTAATGAAACGTATTATTAAGCAACAGCAGTTTTGTAAGCAAAAAAGTGGTCGCACAAATTATTCTGAAATAAGTATAGGATGAGTGACAGTAATATTGAATACAGCGCTCGTGTAAACTGTGTCATCAATTGATTTTCATCTGTTTCATGTTTATTTTACTGTTGAAAGACATATAAGTTTGTCATCATCATCATTTCAGCTTATTTCGGTCTACTGCTGCACATAAGCCTCCTTTATGGCGCGCAATTTCTGCCGGTACTCGGCCTTTAGCATCCAGACACCTCTAGCCTCCCATTTAAGGTCACTGTCGGTACACTGGGCTGAAAGGTGTCCCACGCTTCGCCTTCTCATACAGGGTCTCTACATAGGTCACGTCCGCTTTATTAGCCATTGGTCCTCCAACAGACGCGGCCAACCTGCTGCCACTTCAGCTTACTAATTTTGCAAGCTATGTCGGTGACTTGAGTTCTATGCCGGATGACCTTATTTATGCCTTAACATTTTTGTACGATACCATATTTATGCCTTAACATTTTTGTAATACATTGTTTTTATTCAAGTTTCAGCGCGACGATTTTTATTAGTAAGCAATTCTCAATGGACGTACTACCTATAGCAAAATGCATCTTTAAATTAGAATGGCGCGTTCAAATATTCAAGTTCAGTAATTTTATACATTAGATGAGAAGTTATGATTTATTTTAAGAAAGGTTTAAAGCTAACAACATATGAGTACAAATGACTAAAATGTAAAATTTTAAGTTATGAACTTACGAATCAGACATCAACATAGAATTAATTGTTAAATGTAGGTAGTAATCTAACTTCCGATTTATGAATTCGGACTCTAGACAAAATGAAGTTGCGTAAGTTTTGAACCAGTGGCGCGATTAAGGATGCTTTAAAACTTGCTGTGATTGGATGGTTGTTTGGAAGATAAGTTGACTGGACGTTTTAAGACAATCGCTGTTTGGTGGTTAAGTGATATAGAAATGGAAGCACGTTTCATATGCTCTTTAAGGTAGTTTCATAACTTTTACTCGAATAAAATTTTATTAAGAAAATTAAACGTAGGATAAATCGGAGACCCTCTAGATAGGAATTGGTTTGTTATCCGCGGTTTTCTTTTCTTATTAATTTTATAACCTTAGTTAAATAGTTATGCAACTGTTATTAGGATTTCTATAATGTTGAGTATAACCGCGTAAGTTTAAGTTACTTAGAACTTTTATAATATTGAAAGCACCCGCGAATCTTACCTAAGTGAGTCGTTTAACAACTATTAGGGTAGCCTCGTACAATAAAAATTCTAACAATAATAAAATGTAGTTGTCTTGGTTTTTACGTATTCCGTATAATGGTATGACCTGTTAGTTTATTTGAAATTACCCGGGGTTTATTAGAACTTTACGAACATTGAGAACATAATATCAATATTCTATGAGAATTCTATTAATTTAGGATAACTAGACTGTTTTATCTAAATCGTTCATATTAATCTAATAACTAGTATTATACTTAAAAGTTATTCTTTTTCTTTGTTAAAATTAATTAAGGCCGGACATCTATCCGGAATAAAAAATTGGATGGAGGGGTTTGAAATGTAGGGTGAGAAGGTTCTTAGAGAGGGGTTAGTAGTGATAAAAGTGCGTGTTTCCATACATGCAGAACGTTCAATTGCCGTCGTTTAAATTGTCAAAACGCTACCCGAGAAGGAGGAAATCATAGTCTACGCTTGTGGGTCTCTAGAAGCTACCACGTGGGGTTAAACTACAGCCAGATTGTACCACCATTACTGGTTAGTAAATACTTTTATACTAGAAGCTACAGTGAAAATATTGTTCGTTGTGAAATCCTTTAGGTTGTGTTTTAAAAATATCTAAATTAATGTTAAAACATCCGAATGACGGGCCTGCTTTTGCCGGTTAGAAATTTATGGTAGAAAGAAATCTCAACCACCTCAGTAGGAAGGAATATATTAACCGACCTTGTTTCTAGTACATTTTCAGCTAGGTAAAGATAAATCAGCTAAAAAAGTAGAAGTGGGAACTAAGATAATACCAGCCATAATAATTATATAGCTCACTAAAGAACTAAGGCTGCCAAGAGATACAGTAATTACTATATGTAATCTATGTCCATCCTTAGCGGCGTTAGTAGGGTTTTACTATTTTGGCTGGTTAGCTAGTGTAGGTGAGCGCTAATGTACTTTGTAAGGGCCGCCCCTTAAACCTACTTTCAGGTCGCAAGTCCTGAACGCTTAGCTACCTGGTTCCCACTCTACAAAGTGAATGGATTTAGCATTCGTATGGATTTTAATTTCAAATGTGGAAGACGCATAAATTAGGCTACGGAAAAATCTTATAACTCTTTAGTACCTATGTCCTTTAGTTCTGATATTCGCGTATTTGCTTTGTTTAGGTGTTTTTGTACCGACTTTAGAAATGGTGAAAACTCCTAAAGTAGTTATGATCGTATATTTCTATATTACTCTGACGTACCTCTAAAACAACTGGGTTTACTACTTATTTAACACAACGGTTTTCGGGTCCTACCACTTTTGACGATCACGCTTGGCCAAATAATATAATTATCTACATTAATATTACATATTAAATTTATCTGATTTCTCTCTCGTTGAGTGATAGTGACTCGAGGTTGCCTAAAATATTTTATTCTTATTAATACATTAAAATTTTATATTTTTTATTAAAATATGGGGGGGGGTGCGTTACGTTACAACCTCATTTCAGATTTGATTCCTCAGAGACACTCTGAGCATAGCTCGCTTCATTGCGCGCTATGCAACTTCGAACTTGTAGACCAGCCCCGCTGTGAGTGTCCACATTTCAACGGCTTAAATCATGGTCACTGGTCAAATACTTTCGTCTATAGATTCTGCGGTGTAAGTGACATGAAAACTTGACAAAGCTTACCAAAGGCTGCCCACCCTAGCTGGATCCTCCTATCGGCTTCCTTCTCAGAATTGTTCCGGTCCAGTTGGATTTACTGTCCAAGGTACACATAATTCTGCACTTTATTGGCTCCTGCTAGCGACGTATACTGGCATGGGCACGACGTATTGGTTGAACAAGACTTTCGTCTCAATCAAATTCATGCTAAGGCCCACTTGTGAACAGGAATCATCTAGGGAGTGTGAAATGCTGTGTGAAAAGTAGTGGAGATCATCGTTTCTTACGTAACAGGGTGCATTAACTATTACCCTGAGAACCTTATTTTGAAGTCTTCAGATGATTGTGATATTACTCTGTTTGATACAGCCCCACAGCTGTATTGTGTTCCATACGTCCATATAGGCATTAGGAGTTGCTTGTACAGTAATATTTTACTGCGCACGGCCAGAGTAGAATTTCTCCCTCTAGAATGTCTCTGGTGTATAAAAGGTACAGGACCGGACCTAATACGTTTCCTTGAGGCACCCTTTGATACTTTTAATTCCGGAGTATGCATCTTCTTGCCTTATTTTAAAAACTCTATTCGATTTATAGAATGAGATTTTTTGGGTAGCATCTTTCTAAGTTTTAGGATGAGGCCTTCGTGCCATACCTTTTGAAATGCTTGTGCTGCATCTGGAAAGACCGAAGAGCAGATTTATTTGACATCTGGAGTTTTGTTTTAATTGTATTTATAATTCTGTGAACTTCATCGATTGTAGACTGCTTTTCTTTGAAGCCAAACTGATAGTCTGGGATAAGGCTTGGTTTCCAGTATAAGCCTTTTTAATAGAAGATTTTTAAATAATTTGGACATTATAGGTAAAAGGGAAATTGGCTTATTTGATGTTGCGGAACTAGATGATTTTCCTGGTTTAGCTATTATATTATTACTATAGCTACTTCCCATAAATATGGCACATAGTTTAGCCTTAGTTTAGCACTCATAAAGGTTATGCAGTATTTCTTATATGTAATATAAGATCAAATGCAGGCGATTTCTTGCGGTTTAAACTTTGTTTAATTTTCTGTAAGACTTCTCTAGGTGAAACATGCCCTATGTTGAGTTGTTCCTCGAAAGCTTTATCTGTTGTAGGTTCCTGATTTATATGACCTTCATTCGGTTTAATGCTCTCCAGATGCTCAGCAAACCTTTTTGCTTTTTGTTGATTGCTAACAGTTCAATTTTCAAGGTCCAATTTTTATGGGTGGAACTTGGATAATCGGCTGTGTCATATTCTAAGTGGCCTTCCAGAGTGAGTAGTCCGTGTTGCAGCCACTGGTAAGCTTTTGGTGATAGGTGTCGGTTGCTGTGTCAAGGTGTTTTTGAATTTGCCTTTTTAATTGTTTGGTAACGTAAGTTAATTTTTTTTTACCTTGCGGAGACCGTGACTGATGCCACAAGTTTCTCTGTTTTTTTTTCGGATACAGCTTGCAAAATCTCCTTAGGATAATTATTGATTCTCGTGGCTTTTTCCTTTATTTATAGTGTGTTTTTCCAAGCCTAATACATTTTTGGTATAAAAATTGCTTTTTTACTAAAACTGTTTATTACAAATCATCCTACTGGTAGGCAAAGACCTCCGTTTCTTTCATACTTTTCATATAAAACGTGGTTCATGTCCAAAGTGCACCTTCATTATAATTAAGACTCACTTATAATCTACCCCTTTTGCTCTTTGCATTACTTGGGCACCGCACTGTTGTTGCATAGCTTAATTTTTTTCTATTTCCTGTTATCATGTGGCATGCCTAGTTCCAATTCCCTTCTATCATTATAGTATCTAAATTCTTCTATATGTTGTTTCCACTTGCTGTTTATAATAAACCCTACTCTATTCTTTTTTATTTCTTCACCATAGTAATATAGAATGTGTCCCGCTAGTTCTATAACCTCTTTTTCCTTTCTCCTGACCTCGTTTTATTCTAAAATATCCATTTAATAGTTTTTAGAGCTTCAGTTAGTTCTGTTAATCTCGATTGGCCTTTAAAGTTCTGACATTTGGCGTTGCTATATATAGTTATATTGCTTCCTTGTTTTATTCTCTATTCACATTATTTCTATTTTATGAAGGGCTGCTAATGACTATCGTAGCAGGTCCCACGGTAAACAATCGTCTCGGGATTGCATTTTTATTAAATTTATTCTGTTTTTTTTTTGTTTTTTTACATATGGGTACGGATTCCGGGTTGTTTTTTTATAATTGGTTACTATTTTTAGGTGGGTTTTTCTAGCGTTAGAGAGTTGGATCTATTTCTGATTAAATCAAATTTTGTATCTACTATATTAATGAAACAAAATTTTCTAAGTCTATATTTAGCTGCTCTGGAGTTTTAAATGTAAAACTTCCCCAGTCTGAGTTATTGTTATATAGGGTTGGTTTTTCCAATACTTTCTTGCATATTTTCAAATATATTTTCGAGTGATCTGAGTTTATATCATAACTTTGTTCTGTACAGAGGTAGTTTGATGAGAGATTTCTATAAACAAAAAAGTCTATCAAAACAGGATTTTTTACGTTCCAATCGGTTGGCCAGTATATGGGTTAATGCCGAAAGTTAATGCTTCATCACATTTCACTTCTTTTAAGGCGCTAATAAGTTGCCTTCCTCTTGAGTTTGTTGGCCTGTAGCCCTCATACGTGTTCTTGGCATTGAAATCACCTCCTATAATAAATTTCTCACCAAGCGGTTGTAAGAGATGCATGTAAGCATCTTTTTGTAACGTATATCGCGGTGGACAGTAAATGGCTGCTATGGTAAGCAGGTAGTGCTTTATTTTAATAGAATTTGCAACAGAGTTAATGGCTAGCTCTTCATATTTAATACAATTCATGATATTTTATATTTTCTTTTAGAATTACAGCACTTCCACCTTAAGGAGTGCCACGTAGTGCGTGATAGTCACTGCATCCTTTGAACTTAATATGTAATTGTTTTGTAACGTGTGTTTCTGATATGAGGCACACATCTATATTTTCTATATCTAGGACTTCTTGTTATTCACTCTGATGATTTTGTAGCCCATTATACTTCCAAACCATAATTTTAAGTTTATAAATCATTTTTTAAGCTTAGTTGAAGTCTAATCTTTTCAAAAAATGCAATGAAATAATAAAACAATTCAAATTCAACATAATTTATTCAGTTTAGGCTACAATAATTGAGCACTTATGAATGTCACTACGCTATCAGTTCGAAAGTCTACAGGGCGGGAGACCTTGTACTGAGAAGAACCGGCAAGAAACTCAGCAAGGGCATTTCTTTTCTCCCTTTCTCTTACAGCGTCCAATTAAAATATTGGAAAATGCCCTCCCTATCATAAAAGGACACTTTCCATTACAAACATAAAAAAACATGAAATATAAAGCACAAGCACAACATAAAAAAGTATCTAATATAAACAAAAGATAGTTTATTTATTCATCACTAAGAAATAATCAATGTCTTGCAGTATTAATAAACAAAACAAAAAAGTAAGACTAAATACTAAGAATACAAAGAAGTTTGCAAGAGCAGACCAGCCTCCACAGGCGGCATCCATTCACGAGTATGACACATGAATCAGCCATCGCTTCGCTCAACCATGTTTTAGGGAACGTAACGACCCGACACACACGCCACCACCGCAGAGACACTTTGAGAGAGCATGACTCACTCAAGCAACTCCAATAAAACTTCGATTGTACTAGTTACAATGTGTGTAGTAAAGGAACAAAATATAAGAGAAGAAGATTGGAAGGTTCGTAATTTTTCCAAGCATTTTTATCATTTATGTATTCATCAACTTTGTAATAGCTTTTTTTCATTAAACTATATTTGACATATATTTTAAATTTATTTGAGGGTAAATAAACCACATGTTCTGGAATTTTATTGTAGAAAAATATACTTTGTATTGCGAAAGAGCTATGTACCTTCTGAAGACGACATTTTGGAACTACCAATTTATCCTTATTCCTTGTATTAACACTGTGGAGGTCACTATTTTTAGCTAATGAGTGACAATTTTGGCGTGCATACATTATACAAGCCAAGGAACAGTTAAAATATCAATTTCCCTAAATAGTTCCCTAAGAGAAATTCGAGGTCCTAATTTATAAATTGACCGTACTGCTCTCTTTTGCAAAATAAAAGTATCAATATCAGCTGCCTTACCCTAAAGCAAAATGCCATAAGACATGACGGAATGGAAATAGCTAAACTAGACCAAGCGGGCAGTGTCAACATCTGTAAGCTGCCTAACTTTCCTAACTGCATAGGCAGCTGAACTGAGTTTTCCTGAAAGAACTGCAATGTGAGGGTTCCACTGTAGCCTATTGTCTAATGTAATACCTAGAAACACTGTTGAGTCTTATAGTTCTATTTCTTCTGTAATGATGACTTAATTTAATCAAAATTTCGTCCAGCATATTATCCTGCGATTTGGTCTACTTTGCGTTGAGTGGTAGTAGAACTTCTGGCAGCTACTTGAGCATAGTAAACGCTTTTGTTTGTAGTTAACATTGGTAACTGCCAATCGCCAGCTGGTGGTTTTTTGGCGGTCTTGTTCCTTAATTTCTACATTTCTTTGGCTATCATGAAGCCTCTGTAGTTATCCGGGTGAGCACATTTTGGTTTCTTTTCTGCAGGTTTTCTTCAGGCTTTAGTAAGGTATTTTTCTGTGCACTAAACACACCTTTGCTCTTTAGCGTAGTACTTTTGTGTGTGCCCGTATACCTGTCATCTCTTACACTGCGGTGTAAGTTTTGCAACAGATTGGTCCTATGTTAATTAAGTATGGATTAGTACAAGAAAACCTGTTATGTGAGAAAATGGTGTCAAGTTGTATAGTTTTGATTAGACAAGCTTCTACTGGTCTCTACATCTAGGCTCGCCACGTAAGTTTCTGCGTGGCGGTGGCACCACTGTAAATGAGATTAATGAAACTGGGACTAGGAACGGAAGTCGAGTGAAAAACCGACCAGAATTTAGACGACCCGTAGTGGCGAGAAATTACGACTCGCACTCGTCATCGACTGGTCGAGTCCGTGACGCCGGGGGGGCTCTTCGGTTTCCCAAAAACGCTGAAGGGAGTCAGCGAACGAGAGGTCTACCTGCACCGACGAATCCATAGACGCCTGAGCAGCGAAAGAATGTGCTGGGCCCATTATGACAGATCCGAGATCTGTCGGAACAGCGACCAACCCACCTGGCTGGAGTAACATGGCCTTGTCCAATCCGAGCAACCCAAGGACATCAGCGCCAAGCAGAAGCTTCACAGGACCAGGTAGGTGGAACCTTTCATCAGCCAACTGCAGACCGGATGAGAGATCCAGGATGTCTGTCGGCAGGGGCAACTAAGGGTGATAACACAAAATATCCCTCAGAACAACAGCTCCTAGTAGATACCGTATACCCGGATGGAGTAAGAAGGAAACCGAAAACGAGACCGTAACCATGACGAAGTCCGATAAGTCAGTCCGGCAATGTACAATACTATCAAAAAGTGTGACGAAATTTTTCCACTCATTCAAAGATCCGTTGAAATGAGGGATATCCGGGGTTGGCAACCTTTCGTTGCATTTTTGTTCTGAAACCTTCCTACTTGCCGGCTGCGAGCTAGCCTCTGACTTCGACACAGCCTCGGTTATATCGTCTACTACTGAAATACAGTAGTCATGATCCGAATGGGCCGCCTGTAAAATAGTTTTATCATCCGTGATTGACATGATACCCTTATAAGCGGAATCCAACACGCTTACTCTGTTCAACCCTTTGCTTTAAGGCAAAAACCATATCCTTCCTTTTAATTAACGCAACCGCACAAGAGAAACATCTAACTAGGTTCGTTAAGATAGCCTTGAGCTCCTTAATTGATGGAGTCATTTACTATAATTAAAATTCACACACACAAAAAAAATTCAAAAACCAAAACAGAAAACCAAACAAACGGTTATGCTTGTTATATATATGTACAGCAACAAGTTCAGTAACGTAAAAAAAAAAAATAGTTAAACGGGATTAAACGCGTTGTTATTTGGCAAAAAGCTTTTTCCCGTCGTTTGAAGATATTAAATTAGAAATGGAACGCGTAAATTTAAAAACTTATAACGTATAAAAGTGTAGATAAGAACCGACTACACCATAACACAGTCAATACGTTATCTTAATCCGTAATAATAAACAACAAAATATAACACAATAGTTTAACAGATAACAACGATACCTACCAATTTTAGTACAGAACAAAACAAGATAAAAGTAGGTAATACTCTAAACGTTCAAATGTGACCGGTTAACCATACCTACCAACCCGACATGATCCGAGTCACGATTTGTAATTGTAATTAATAAACTGTAAACCCGACGCAGTAGAAACAAATTAAATACGACCCAAATAAAACAAAAAAAAAACTTCACGAAAGTGGTTGTAACGGCCGGCCAAACCACGCTCTGCTACCAAAAACTAACCCATAAACTGGGCCGCAAAATAATTACTTTGTTCTGAACTTACGGTTTGATATATACCGGTCCTTCAAAACGAGTGTGTGAGCATATGTGGTGTGTAATGTAGGTACCGTATTTTGTTTGTCGGTCTGTGACTGGAGGATGAATTCCTCTTCAAATGGTGACGAAACCAATCTGGTACTTCTTGCTAGCCTTACTTCCACTTGAGCAGCTGGTATTCCAATGCACAGTGCACTACAATTCTACACAACACAAACGAAAAGCGAGCGGCGATAACCATCTCACCAGAACAACCGACGCCAAACGACACTTGGTCTTTTTCCAGTTGAATATTAATTATCGAAACAAAACTGCAACGACGTATACAGCCTTGTGCGACCGAAGTGCCACTGACGCGCGCACTGCAAAATTGCGCGAATAAATGGTGGCTAACCCATCATCGATCCGAACGGGTGAGTCATTCATTATTTTCCGAACAGATATACGATAAAATTATCGCTCCGCATTTTAATACGTGAAAACTTATGAGATGCGCTCTCTTGTTGTCAACTTGAACATTCTAAGGCTGGGTGCATTGCGGCACGTCGTGTTGCGGTGCGTATTCAATATCGTAACACATCAGATTTGGTGCGCGCTTTGAATTTGAATTGAACAAAATTTGATAGGGATTGTTGGCCTTAAAATTTACCAATACCATACAAGTTAAAGGCTGCCGGTAAAAATAAAAATTAACCCTATATCTGTAAAACGCTTAATGACAACATTTCTTTGCTGCGTTTCGAGCACTATTGCGGCGATCTGCGGAAAACACTTTATCTTACTTTTTCGAAATAAAAATTGGTTACCTTTTTAAACCTACCTAAAGATAGTTTTACCTTTTTAAACTTGACTTGCTCAACTGGCATCTATCGTCCCCTTAAAAGCATGTATAGTGTGCAAAAACTCCGTGCGGAAACAAACCGCTACAAATTTGTAGCAAAACACAGACATTCGCATGCGATTTTATCTCGCAGAGCACGCAATTTTGTTGTGTTCATTCACACCTGCCAAATTTGTTAAAAAAACCTCACAGCATATTACGGTACGGTGGGCCTAACAAATTGCATTGACATTGCAGAAAAAAATTGATTTTGACGATTTAATTGTTAGGGTTACGTATTTAAAACCAAATGTTGAAGGCGTGCGTCTTTTCAGTTATATCGTAGTTTTTGGCTTGTCGATGATATAATAGATAAAACTACAACTAAAAGTTTGTAAAATAAAATGAACTAAGTATGTTAAAAAGTTTAATAATCTTTGGGCTCTGCTTAGATTTAAACCTTTTTAGTTTAACGTAATATATGGTAATCCAATTTGTTTTTCTATTTTACGACAGCCTAAAAACACACAGACATGTTAATTGTTACCTTTTTTAGGGCAAATGGCAAACAATGTACCCTTACATATTCGTCATGTCCGTCCGTACGTCACAGCCTTATAACTCCGTCGAATTTGCTCTGATCCTAACGAAATTTCACCCGATAGTGTATCTTATAAACTGCCATGCAGACCATTTATGAAAAGTTTTTTTGAAGTGAAAACTTCTTTAGCGGCGTTGTGCACTTTTTTTGGTATGGGTAAAAAATGATAAACTTGCGTCAGGTCACGTGTCCTAATCGTGGAAATTCGTAAGACAGAAACCGTAATGCCACGCCTATTATAATTTTTATTTTTAGTATTCGCGATTATGAGTAGTACAGGGAGGTTGGATATGGAATTTTAATTCTATGACAGATTGCGATGTCAAATATACTACGTCAAAAAAGTAAATAAACAAACATTATTATTTCTAGACAATGTCAAAGACATATCTTGTGACATATTTGAGTGTTAAGCGCGAATCGTGTGTGAAGGTTTTCACTTCTGCCGGCACTCCCGGAGTGCAACTCGTTTTTTTTTTTTTGAGGTAGCTCTGGGACGAGTGGGTGAAAAAGTTTTACTTTCACAGGATGGGGTCCTGTGATATTTTCAAACTCAAAACTCGAACTTTTATTATTCAAGTACGTTAAGACTTTTTAATAGCACTTTTGAATCGTCAGTTCAATTAATCATTTTATAAACTTTAGTTTAATTATTAAATTTAAAAATGCAATTGGGGTTTCTAAATAGGTATCTTGCGCGTAACTTGCCAGTTATTGGCTTTTAAATTTGAAAATATTATGTTCCCTTCTTATTTTTAAAAAGCTTATTGGTGAAATTTCAAAAAATACGCTTATAAGAAGACTTTACAACTACTTTAAAAGAAAATTAGTTCTTAGATTTTTTTATTTAAAAAAAAATCATAAATTTTACGGAAATCTAACTTAAAACCAGTACTAAGTTTAGATTTAGGGCAACTGCAGTGCCTAAATATCGAAAACTCTCCAAAACACATTTGCGATAAGCACCAAATATAAAGTTGAATAAATATTATTTTAATAAACCGGTTGTTAATTGTTAAGTGATTAAGAACAAATAGATTGTTTTTTAATGTTCTTTAAGTATTTGCACTGTTTTTTTTTATTTTTTGTTGACGAGCTTATTTCCAACGCAACTTCCGAAATATTTATTTATTTATTTTTTATTTAAAACACTTTATTGCACAACAGAGTTACAAAGAGCGGACTAAATGCCTAATGGAATTATCTTCAAGTCTACCGTACAAACTTAAAAGTTAACAAAAAAAGCATAAAAGCATGGACATTAACAGAAAAACGGTGCTTATATAGTATGTAAAATGATAATATATTGGAATAATATAATATAAGATACCATAGTAATATATATAGGATAAAAAAATAATAATAAAACAATATATAACGCAGTTTTAAATGACCATTTGGATGACGCTTTCCTAATATTAACAGGGAGTGCGTTCCAGAGTTGTACAGCCTGACAGGAGAAGGAACTAGAGAGAAAACTGGTTCAGTGATATAGAACTTTTAATTTAAAGCCGCTGAAAGTGTGAAGAGATAACGAATGTGATATTAGATATTAATTTGTTGTTTAAATAAGATGGTGAAGATGGATCGTGAGGAATGGAGAATAACGTACAGAGGATTCGCATTGGGCAACTTCTTTTAACACATGCCAGTTAAGTTGGCTTTAAAATTTAGAGGCGTTTACGAAGACCAAATACGAACCTTATGCAGCTGTTGAGAAGGTGATCTAGTTTATTAAGAAGGTCATGTTTAAGATCAAAGTAACATACATCTGCATATTAAATTAAAGGCAAGAACAGAGAATTTAGAAGGAATTGTTTTGTGCTGGCGGGTAAAAAATGTTCAAGCCTTTAAAATGTTCTTAGTATACCAGTGACCCTAGCACAGAACTGAGAGAGATGAGTTTTCCAACTTAAGCTCTATTTATTATTAACCCGAGATTTTTTACTGTGGTAATAAATTATTTTCTTTTTTCAAGTGCGTTGAATATTTTATTCTGGTGCTTTTGTAGAGAATGATGATAATTGCAAATTCTTAGCCCTCGTATAGACAAAGCGTAAAGTATAGTTTTCTTCAAATATGATCTCTTGTATAATGAAGGTAGTTAAGTCTGTTGACTCTACCGAAGAGCCTCGCCCCAGCACTTAATTCAACTAGCCCAGACGCTGACTCGGCAAACGGATACAGATAAACTGGTCACCTGCGGTGTCTGAGAAGATATTTATTAAGTTAAATATAAGTTAGTCTTAGGCGATCAATTGAAGCGAATACACGCTCTCTTTATTAAAATTTGTATTTTTAATACGTCCTCTGGCACGTCCAGAACTTAATTGGCGCAGCCGGTAGGATTTCCGCGTCACGATTAACTTAACTTGAGTGAAAAACTACGAACGTTTTTAAGTCTTGTCAATTATTACCGCCGGTTCATCAAAGACTTTTCTAAAATTTCCCAACCTATGACAGCCCGATTAAAGAAGAAACGTGCTATGCCTATCGACGATGAAAAATATATAGAATCCTTTTCAGAAATGTAAAAAATTGCTAGTAAATGCCCCCATACTTTAGTATCCTGACCATAAGAAATCTTAATATCTTAGCGACTGACGCATCTGAATTTGCCCTGGTTGCTGTTTTTAGGCAATGATAAGCCAGTGGCTTATGCAAGCCGAACACTTAACGATGCTGAAACCCGCTACAGCGTAACCGAAAAGGAATTACTCGCTATTGTATGGGCAATAAAACATAACAAATATATAACATAGAGACCGTAAAAGTTCAGCTGATACAGCTATAGATGGATTATTTACAGCAAAGTGCAAACACTGCTCTCCAGAACCTGTATTAATGAAATATTCCCGCAACTGATCCATTTTACTTACGTAATTACGCTAGATGACCCCTGTGAAGTAAAAAATACAGGACAGCCCTCTAAAAAGGCATTCCATGAATACTGAAAATACTATGTACTCTAAACTACCTATTGTAAACTTACCTACAATAGCCTCAACTCCAGAAACAACATCCCTAAAACCAATGAACCTGGATGGCATCAATATAACTGATCTGAAACTCCTGTTATTTGCTCTTAAAAAAAAGTGTCAGCATTGAAGAAAACCGTGAAAATGAAAAGGCGATCATTAATATCAAAGTATTCAGTATCGGAACTCTAGGATTGTATATAACGCTATTTATAATACTGTGTGTGTTAGTGTATAAGCGTCGTTATTCCATAGTTATGTCTTCATAGTTTCCCTATAGACGAGAACTTTGAACTTAAGGAGGGAGGAGTTAAGACTGTCGACTCTATCGAAAAGCCTCGCCCACGCACTATTTTCTACGAGCCCAGACGCTGACTCGACAAACGGATACAGATAAGCGGTGCGGTGGCTGAGAAGATAGTTATTAAGTTAAATACAAGTTAGTCTTAGCGACCAATTGAAGCGAATACATGCTCTCTTTATTAAATTTGTATTTTTAAAACGTCCTCCGGCACGTCCAGAACTTAATTAGGTACTGTATTTTGTTTGTTACACAAATGTACAGAAGTCCAAATTTTGTTATTATCGCTAATGTCAATATTTGCATAAAGCAATGAAACCTGTTTGTCAGTGAACTAAAAAGGAGTTATTCGTCTTTAATGAATTTATGTAAAGATAATAGTGAATGGGTGCAATTATAAAAATAAAATCTATAAAACGAAGCCATGTAAGTGGTTCAAGAGGATTTTGGTTCAAAAATCTCATTTCGGAATCTGCCATAAAAATATTGGCATATGAAGGCGATATCTAATACCCATACCAGCACCTTTAATTTGTTTATAGAATTTGGTATCAAAAGTAAAATAAATATTAGTATGTTCAGCTAAATGAACTAGAAATTTTGTATTTTTGTATTTATTTGTCATGTATTTTCAATCATTTATTTTCTAGATTTTCGTAGATAAGTGGTGAAGACCGAATCTAGGTTACTATCCTTTCATGGTTTCGAAGATAAATAATAGAAAGTTCTAATTGTCTTTAATATTGACTATTACTGAAAAATGAAATTCGCTTAACAAAGCAACTAAAAATTAAAAAATTAACTATTTCTTTGACAAAAACATAATCCTACGTCAGATTTACTAAAAAATAAGCTCCTAAAGCAAATATATTTACAGAACATTGGTTACATGTTTTAGTACCCTTGAAATCGACTGCTAAAAATAAAGACAAACTAGTCATTGTAAGTTAGGGGGAGACGTTGGTATATAGCCTGGAAATAGCGAAGGCGTTCAATTGGGTCTGGCACCAGGGTCTTCTATCGAAGTTGCCATTTAACGGACTGCCTGATAGTTTGTGCAAATGGGTGGCTAGCTTTTTGTCCAGCAGACTAATACGAGCCGTAGTTGAGGGTAGTTGCCCTGATAGCATGGATATTAATCCTAGTGTCCTGCAAGGCTCTGTACTGTCTCATATACTATGTACCCTGCATATAAATGACATGTTGTCTATCGAAAACACACATTGCAATGCAGATGAAAATAATCTAGATTTAAAATAAACTGGTAACGTGCTAGCGCCTATTAGACGTGGGGCTGTGTGTTTGCTGTAATGGTGAATAGTTAGGTATTTATGCACAGGTTTTAGGGGAATGCTTTTTCTAGGTTATGCCATAGTCTTAATATGGATATGGCTACTTTAAAATTGAAATCACTAAAACATTGGCTAAAAAAAAAGATTCATTGTAATCATGGTAGTAGTGTCTTTAAACATGTAATGATATATTTGAAATAAGTCTGAATTAGATCAAGGACATGTCTATTATAATTTTGACATTCTTTTTTTTGTTTAAAAAAATGAATTGGTTTTATTTTAAATACAGGCAGACCTTCCATAATGAATAGATCCCTGTGGATGCATACATAAGTTACCTCCTGCTACTATGGCTCCATCACAGCGGCCAGAATTAATATCATTGTATGCTTGTTGCAGAACAACTATAGATCCACAACTTCCTGCATCTGTAGTTACAGAAGGGCCTTGAACGTTCAGCCAATAGGAAATTCGGTTTGCAAGCTTTGCTCTGCTACATCTAAAAAAAAATATATGTTATAGGTGAATGCACGCACGATCTCCGACTACTTTCCTGCGCTTATATTTGTTCAGGCTTACGCTTTGCTTTTCTTATTTCTACTTCTTTCGCCTTCAGACTTTCTTACTACTTATCTTGTGAACTGAACTGTTTCCTTTGCTGCTCTTCTACTGTAATTTCTTATGTGACTGTTGCTTATATGTTTAAATTACAACGGTGAGTTGAACATTTTTGAAGTTTGTTTTCTACATACCACCGATTAACCTCTACGTAGAAGTGATACTAAGACTACAATGGTGACCCCGAAAACTGAACACAAGATGTCGCAGACTCCAGAACCTGATGTATTCCGAGTTGGATACGCACTCCATTTTGGCCGGAGGAACCAGCGCTTTGGTTTGCTCAGGTCGAAGGTCAATTCGCATTGTCAAGCATAACGAATGATGCAATAAAATTTTATTACGTAACGGCAAAAGCGAAAGCTATAATCATTGCACCTCAGGAGACGGACAAATACGAAAAGTCCGAATACATAGTCCGAAAGTTCCGAAAAGAAAGTTAAGCAGCTACTGATGCACGAAGAGCTTGGAGATCGTAAGCCATCTCAGTTTTTGAGACATTTGCTGGATTTAGCTGAACCGGCAGTGCTGAAAGATTTTTTGAGAACCATTTGGTCTAGCCGTTTGCCTCAAAATATTCAGACCGTAATTGCGTCGCAACCCGACTTAAACTTAGAGAAGTTAACTGACTTGGCAGACAAGATCAACGAGATTGCGCCCATAATTCCTCAAGTATGTGTTGTATCGGCAGGTACGTCCAGTTATTTATTATTTAATGATATGGCTAACCAAATAAGTGAGTTAACAAAACAAGTAGAAGCACTGTCAACTCAATTACAGAACGTTTCTCGACATAGGTCTCACTCACGCCATCTTCATCGTCAGCGTAGTCGTTCACGTTCAAGGCAGCCACCGCCAGACTATTCGCATTGTTGGTACCATTACAATCATGGACCACGAGCCAAGAAGTGTATGAAGCCATGTACATATAAGGCGGAAAACTTTAAGGGCAGCCGGAAGTTTCACCATTGCAGATGTAGCTAATTGGCGTGGATTTTCTAAGCTTCTATATTTTGCTAGTAGATACCCGACATCAGCGATTGATAGATGGAACTACTACACTTTCTGTTACTGCACTACGTCAGAAGATGGATGAAGATGTAGCTTCTATCAAAATCATAACTGGTGAAACGGCCTACCACAAGATTCTGCAGCCATTTCCAAAAGTCACCAGGCCAGCAGGTACTTCAACTCCTCCTAAGCACAATACAGTGCATTATATCAGAACCACACCTGGCCCACCTATTACATGCAGGCCACTTCGTTTGGATCCTGAGCGTTTAATAATCGCTAAGAAGGAGTTTAAAGAATTGGTAGCCAGTGGTATAGCACGACCCTCTGAAAGTTCCTGGTCTTCCCTAATGCCAGCTCCATTTCAGACAGGTACCCCGTCATTCACATTCAAGATTTTTCTCACCAGCTACATAGACCTGGTAAAGGCTTATAACCAGATCCCGGTAAACCCTGAGGATATTCCAACAACCCTCACTACGCCCTTTGGACTCTTCGAATATTCTTTTATGAACTACGGCTTAAGGAATGCCAGCTAAACTTTCCAAAGGTTTATGATGAAGTCCTCAGAGATCTGGATTCCTGTACGGATTTGTTAATGATATTCTGGTCTTTTCTGAATCAGAATCCCTACAAAGAGCATCTACGGCAGCTGTATAGCCGTCTCAAAGAGTATGGAGTTTTGATCAACACCAGCAAATGCGTTTTAGGTCCGCCAGAGGTGACATTTCTTAGATACCGTGTTTCATCTGAAGGTATCAAACCGCTGGAGAGCAATATCATAGCAATCACAGAGTTTCCCATACCTACGACAATAAAGGAGCTACGTCGTTTCTTGGGTATGCTCAATTTTTATAGACGATTTGTTTCCAATGCAGCTCAATTACAAGCGCGGCTCAACTCTCTTTTAGCAGGCCCTAAAGTCAGAGGATCACACCCAGTCCAGATGACTGCTAAAACTACAGCCTCATTTGATGAGTGTAAGAAGGTACTCTCACATGCTACATTGCTGGCATATCCTGAAACTACTGCTGAATTGGCCATTACAACTGACGCCTCAGACGCCGCAACTTCAGAGTCCAAGATAAAACTGTATTGCGACGTTTCTCCTAACTCACCTCGACCATACGTAACTCCAGACTTGAGAAAGCAAGTTTTCTACATGCTACATAGCATGAGTCATCTTGATTACTGTAGCTGTACGCTACAGTGTGACTGGTCACTGAACGTTTTGTCTGGCCAGGGATTCGCGAAAACTGTAGACAAAAGAATGTTTACACTGTCAACGGTGTAAAGTAACCCGACACACTTCTGCCCCACTTTCCAATTTTCCCACTCTTTCGTCTAGGTTGTCTCACATCCACTTCGACATCGTAGGCCCACTAAACATTGTTTCTGAATTCAGGTACTGTCTCACTGTCATCGACAGATTCACACGATGACCTGAGGCGTACCCACTTAAAGATATAACGGCAGAGACCTGTGCTGACGCCCTGATCTTGCTGGGTTGCCAGGTGTGGATGTCCTGTCAAAATAATCACTGACCAAGGACGCCAGTTCGAATCACAACTCTTCAAAGCGATTACGACGTTGATTGGTGCTCACAATTTTCATACCACTTCATACCATCCAGCTTCCAACGGTATGGTCACTTCTACGTAAAGGTTTGTCGATGGTATGTAGAAAACAAACTACAAAAATTTTCTTCAACTCACCGTTGTAATTTAAACTTATAAGAAACAATCACATAAGAGAATATAGTAGAACAGCAGCAAAGAAAACAGTTCAGTTCACAAGATAAGTAGTAAGAAAATCTGAAGGCGAAAGAAGTAGAAATAAGAAAAAGCAAAGCGTAAGCGTGAACAAATATAAGCGCGGGAAAGTAGTCGAAGATCGTGCGTGCATTCGCCGTCGCGGATAGAAATCGACTGGTGGAGCGCCGCGCGCGATACCGAGCGCAAGCGGACAGTGCATGCTACGTCACGCCGTTTCACCGTTAGGTCGTAAAAATATGGGTGTGCATTTTGTGCGCACCCGTTTTACATCCGCTGACATACCACCACACGCTCCTAGTACATAAATCTTACAGTCAACCAATTCACAAAATAAATAATAGATATAATGTATTTTTGTTTGAAACTCCCTAAAAGTTAGCGTTTTCAAAGAAAATATACATAACATACTAGCGATAACTTTGGCTAAGTCATTAATATAAACAAATATTTGACAGCAATGACAGGAATAAAAAAGATTTGACCTGAAGTTGCGAATTAGAAGTAGAGATGGAATGTCGCACGGAAAGTGCTATAAAATTAGTAAGAATTAGTGATATTAGTTCACAGTAGGTGAAATAATTTTCATTTGGAGGCGGGAAGGGGGAAAAGAGTGCATTGAATCCCCCGTTTTTCTTTCAATTGACCATAAAAATGGGAAACTATAGGAAAACACCCCATTTAGAAAACAAAGGGGTATTTTACCCCTCTTTTATCAAGGGAGTAATAAGTCATTGAAATGGGAAATCATATAGACCGCTTTTTGATAAAATAGAGGTTATAAAAAATCCCTCTAGTGACCACTCTTCTTTCAAAAAGGATCCTTCATAGGGGAAATCATATGGTCCCTTCTTTTTAAGAAAGGGGTTCATATGATTCTCTATTTTAATGACTTTTCTGGGGCTTTGGTGGTTGTAATGGAACGTCTGATTGATCTAAAATTTTGTGCAGAGATAGTTGAAGAGACGGAAAAGGACACTTCTATCCCGAAAAATTCAAAAATTGTCGCAGAAAGACATAACTTTAACCGAATGCCACGGTAGGTAAACGAAGTGTAGCTTGCTGTAATAAACAACCGAATTTAGCGCTGCAGGAGCCGCGGGCAAAAACTAGTATTATAATAAATTCTTATCAGAGCTACCGTCTTCTTGCAGATCAAAAATATTTTTTATTTAGCTTTTTTTCTAATTTAAACAATTAAATACATACTTTTCAAATTCAAACGTATTTTTTTTTTTTTTTTTTTTTTTTAATTTAATAAACATTTTACATAGTTTATATCTGCCAAACTGCATAGCAGTTTGTCGGCAGTAGTCCTCGTGTACACTGGCTTACAAGTTATTCTAGCACATATAAAAAATACAGTTAAGATAATTACGAATTACTAGTAAATTAAGTTTCATAATGTACAGTATTTTATAGTCTGGGGTAGTACTTATCTACCAAAAATATTCACGCAAACGCGCTTATTAAAAATCTTTTCATACTTCTATACACAGTTTTAACTATAAAATACTTCTTTGAGTAACTCGATATTTAGATCAACTTTTTTGTTTTCTTATAATTAAATTTTAAATATAATATTTATATAGCTTAGAAATAATTAAAGATAACAGCAGATTCTGAGGATTTTGCAGGTTGCAGACCCTTTGCATTAATAGTTATTTTTTTCTGTTGATATAATTATTAAAATTAATACTATATATAGATAGCTACACTTAATAAAAAATTATTAACCATATTGTTTATGGTTTCATATTGATATGTTACGCAACTTTTCTGACCCAGTATCTAGTGTTGCATAAGTTCGTATTATTTCAATATGGCAACTGTAGCTTTAATAACTGATCGCAACGCTTTATATTTATGGCACGGTAGAGCAAATATATATACAGCTGTACTAAAGTATGATGAAGAAAAAAAAATGTACTTACCCTGTTATACTAAGTCCCTTTTCTGTAATAGTCGTTTCACACATACGTATTTTTTCTGCTTCGGAGTAATTTACAGCAACGTATACACCAATTTTTTTACCAGAAAGGTGTTCTGGACTCAATCCTGTAACATAAATGGATATGACTTTGTTATGTTTTCAGTTCAATTAACGATTACCAGTTTTGTTTGTCTACTGATTTCCACATACAATATTAGAATAGCTATTGTTCCTAATAACTAACTAATTTTACCGGCCTAGGTGTGTCTGTTTATGTCGGCGCATGTTGTGTTCTAGTAATGGACCGGTTAACCGGTTTATTAAAAAAAATTTAATAATGGGCAACTCTGACTACAGTGACAAACGTATGAGAGACTATAAATGTAGAAAAAGTAAAACAGAGCAAGTTCTTTATAGTTAACACATGAGACACATTGTACTCTTTACCCGATTAGCAAAACAAAGTCGAGTGAAAGGTCGAAAGCACGTTACTATTTCAGCTAATAGTTCAAAAAATTATCTTTAAACAGACGTGTAAATTCTCTTTTATCGACTGTATAAAAACGTTCTCTTATTCTAGAAAATAGGTAATCCTTTTATGGTTCACCTTGTCTTTATCATCTTTTATAATGAGCGCTTTGATGGTGTACCAGTACCTTGAAGCATAAATTTGTCGTCGTCGTTTCAGCCGGAAGACGTCAACGGCTGAACAAAGGCCACCCCATATGTCTCCACAACGGCCGGTCCTGAATCGTCCGCGCCCGCCCGCTTTCTGCGGCTCTGACCGGGTCGTCTGTCCACCTGGTAGGAGGCCGTCCCAAGCTGCGTTTTCCGATCCATGGTCGCCACTCGAGAACCTTTCTTACCCATCGGTTATCGGTTCAACTCGTGATGTGGCCTGCCCATTGCCCCTTCAGTTTGCTAACTGTTTGAGCTATATCGGTAACATTGGTTATTTGGCGAATTTCTTCGTTTTGGATTATATTGCGCAAAGAAACACCAAGCATAGCTCTTTCCATAGCTTGCTGAGCGCTTCTGAGCTTATTTACAAGGCCAACAGTAAGAGACCACGTTTCTGTACCGTAAGTCATCACTGGCAACACACATTTATTATAGACTTTCGTCTGTAGGCACTGAGGTATTTTGAAAGAAAAGATGTTGTGTAGTTTCCCGAACGCTGTCCAACCGAGCTAAAACCGGTGAACCTCTTTCTTAAAGTTGCACCTAACTTAACTGGACTACTTGTCCTATGTAAGTGTATTCGTCAAAAACTTGAGAGTAGCGTTCCCATCAACAACCGGTATTGGCGCAATATTGACATTGAACATTATCTCCGTTTTATCCATACTCATGTTAAGGCCAACCTGTTGGGAAACTCGCAACGGTGAAAAAGCAAATGGTGTCAACGACCACGGATATTTTTTGCAGGATAACAAAAAAACAAAGTTAAAAAATATTTATATCTCTTCATTGCTTTATTGAATCAAACATATTCTTTGACAGAGTTAACTAAAAAACAATTTCTTTCAATAATTTTACACTAAAATAGGACTGAGATCAATAGTTTCAAAGATAGATGTCGTTTGACCCCATGTCTTTCGCATGTGTGAGGGGTCAATGTTGCAATATTAAGTTTTTGGCTTAAGCTACATGTAAATTCTTTTTCTAATTTCTTCTGGGCCAACTAATTGGCGTCGTGTGTGGCACTATAAGTCGGCAGACTGGGATGGATTGCGAGAATTTTACGCATCGTACCCGTGGAGGCAGATCTGCTTTAACTCAGAAGATCCTGACGTCTGCGCAGCCGCAGTCACTGAGACAATCCTTGCTGGTATGGAATGTTTCATTCCTAACCTGCGAGTAGCTGCCGGCGTCAAAAAACGACCGTGGTTTAATAGGTCTTGCAGAGAAGCTAAAATTCTTAAGCAAACTGCGTATGAGGCTTGGACCACGGCTCGTAATAATAAGGATCCGAATATTTCTGAGTTAAAACGCAAATTAAATGCTGCTTCGAGGTCCAGTAAGAAAGCAACTGCCAGAACAAAATTCCAATTCATCGGCAAAATAGGTGGGCGACTTGCGAGCTATCCTTCTGGGAGTCGTGCTTTCTGGTCGCTTGCCAAAGCTGCCGAAGGGAACTTCTGCCAGTCGTCGTTACCACCACTGCGAAAGACCGATGGTGACTTGGCCCATAGTGCTAAAGAGAAAGCCGATCTACTGGGCAGTATCTTTGCCTCGAACTCGAATATGAACGATGAAGGCGCTGTACCACCTACTATACCGTGGTGCGGTAAGACCATGCCGGAAATCTCCATAACGCAGCGGGAGGTCAGGCGGGCGTTGCTCTCTCTAGACGTTCATAAGTCGAGTGGGCCAGACGGTATACCAGCAGTGGTGCTTAAGCAGTGTGCTCCTGAGTTATGTCCTGTACGCCTTTCCTACCACAATAGGCAATTTCCGTCTTCATGGAAGACTGCGAATGTGCACCCGGTGCCCAAAAAGGGCGATAGATCAGATCCATCGAATTACAGGCCTATCGCTATTACCTCTCTCCTCTCTAAGGTGATGGAGCGTGTGATCAACACACAGCTTCTAAGATACCTAGAAGTACACGATCTGGTCAGTGACCGTCAATATGGCTTTCGCCACGGTCGCTCGACTGGTGACCTTCTAGTGTATCTCACACACCGATGGGCACTAGCATTGGCATGTAGCCTGGACATAGCGAAGGCGTTCGATCGGGTCTGGCACCGCGGTCTTCTATCGAAGTTGCCATCTTACGGAGTGCCCGAGGGTTTGTGCAAATGGGTGGCTAGCTTTTTGTCCGGCAGACGCATACGAACCGTAGTTGACGGTAGTTGCTCTGATAGCATGGACAATAATGCTGGTGTCCCGCAAGGCTCTGTGCTGTCTCCTACGCTGTTTCTACTGCATATCAATGACATGTTGGACATCAACAACATACATTGCTATGCAGATGACAGTACTGGAGACGCTTTTTACACGGGTCGTGCAAACATCCCTCGTTCCGTTGTGGAGGAAAACCGCGGAGAACTTGTGTCTCAAATCGAGACCACACTGTCCCAAGTCTCTGATTGGGGACGGGTAAACTTGGTCCGATTCAACCCTACAAAGACACAAGTGTGCGCGTTCACCGCTAAGAAAACTCCATTCACTGTAGTCCCACAATTCCAGAACACTCCCCTCTCCATCTCCAAGAGCATTGGGATCCTTGGTGTCGACATCTCCAGCGATGTTCAGTTCCGAGATCATTTACAAGATAAGGTGAAGCTGGCGTCCAAAAAACTTGGTGTACTCAACAGAGCGAAGCAGTACTTCACGTCGGGGCAAAGGTTGTTACTTTACAAGTCGCAGGTTCGGCCCCATATGGAGTACTGCTGCCATCTCTGGGCAGGTGCACCCGGATACCAGCTTGGCCCTTTTGACTCGGTTCAACGACGGGCTGTGAGAATTGTCGACGATTCCAAACTCACTTGCGGTATCGAGCCCTTAAGTCTGAGGAGAGACTTTGCCTCACTGTGTGTGTTCTACCGCTTGTACAATGGGTTGTGTTCTGAGGAATTGTTCGAAATGATGCCCACGGCTACTTTCTACCATCGCACCGCTCGCCATCGGCAGGGAATTCATTCTCACACTTTAGAAACTAAATGGTCGCGTACAGTGCGGTTTCAGAGAAACTTCCTCCCGCGAACGCTTAAGTTGTGGAATGAGCTCCCTGCCAAGGTTTTCTGCAAGGACTACAGTATGGAGTTCTTCAAGAAAGAAGTTATTAGATTTCTGAAGGGTCGGCAACGCGCAAGTGATACCCCTGGTGTTGCAAGCGTCCATAGGCTACGGTGACCGCTTACCATCAGGCGGGCCGTAAGCTTGTTTGCCACCTTAGTGGTATAAAAAAAAAAAAAAAAAAAAAAAAAAGTAATAATTAGATATATTTGGCACAACAGGTAAAGGAACTACACATATTTTACAATAACTGTACAAGGAACAAAGTTGAGATGAATGGCTCAACAAGGTACTATAATCTTACTTGGGTACCAATAAATGCAAAATAAAACATTAGTTAACTAAATTTAAGTAGCACACCATGTTTATCACATCACTTGAGGAAATAAGGAATAGCTGGCAATGAAGAAATATACTTTTTAGAGCATATTCAGCTGTCTGTAAGCTTGTTTTTTTAGCAAGAACATGCTTTTCACACCCTACCTGCTTAGCAAACCCGTCTCTAGAATTTTGAACACTATAGGTTATAAATTTCTTTGAGACCTACAAGGTAGCCACTAGAAATAAAAAAATATGCTGTCTCTTAGATTATGATGTGGTTTGTATTGTGTCCAACCGCTATACATTTGGATATATATTATTTACTTTTTTACTAAATATTTTTACCTGCGTCATAAATAGCCTGATATGACTGTTCAAGTATCTTACGTCCAATAGGATCTTGTACGTCTGCTAAGCGAAAGTTAATCATGAAAAATTGTGCATCAAATAACTCAATATCTGGAGCTTCCCCTATAACATTGACAGTTTCTGGATGATTAGATTTCCAACGAGAAGTCAGCTTCATAGGATTTGTCTACATGAAATAAAAAAAAAACATCATTATCAATAACTACTAGTACTGACTTATCTTAATAATAGGACTTTTCCTAATACATCAATCTTACAAATACCCACATTTTCATAAATTAAGAAATACATTGCATTGTAGGAGAAGTTGCGAAGAACTTGTGTATTGAGGCCACTATGTCTAAGATCTCTGACTGGGGACGAGAAAACTTGGTCCGATTCAACCCTGCAAAGACACAAGCCTGCGCGTTCAGTAAACCCCGATTTACTGAGGTCCCACAATTTCAGAACACTCCCCTCACCATCTCCAAGAGCATTAGGATCCTAAGTATTGACATTTCCAGCTATGTTCAGTTCAAAGATCATTTGCAGGATAAGGTGAAGCCGGCGTCCAAAAAACTTGGTGTACTCAACAAAGCGAAGCAGTAATTCACTTTAGGGCATTGGTCGCTGCTTTACAAGTCACAAATCCGGACCCATAATGAGTACTGCTGCCATGTCGAGACGGGTGCACCCAGAAAGCAGCTTGGCCCTTTTGAATCGATTCAACGACGGGCTGTGAGAATCGTTGACGATCCCAAACTCACAAGCTGTATCGTACCCTTAAGTCTGAGGAAAGACTTTGCCTCCCTGTGTGTGTGCTACCGCTTGTATAATGGGTTTGGTTATGGCAAATTGTTGGAAATAATGCCAACTGCTATTTTATACCATCGCACCACCCGTCATCGGCAGGGGATTCATTATCAAACCTGAGAACCGAAATGGTCACGAACAGTGCGGTTTCAGAGAAACTTCCTCCCGCGAAGTACAGTATGGAGGTTCTTCAAGAAAGTAGTTATTAGATTTTTGAAAGGTTGGCAACGCGTAAGTGATGCCCCAGATGTTGCAAGCGTCCATAGGCTGAGGTGACCGCTTATCATCAGGTGGGACGCAAGCTTGTTTGCCACCTTAGTAGTATAACAATTATAATTTATTTTTTGATTCTACAAAGATTTGTGTATTTATAAGATTAAGGTAGTAGGGCTTTATATTTCACTAGTAGGTGTCAATGACCTTCGTAACGAGCGCATTTCCAGAGCAAAGATGTAGTTGGGATTTTCAGTGGCCAGACTTGTGCTTCGATAGTTTAACTGCCAAAGAACTTACACGGATTGTAAGGATTGTTGCAGGTTCTAGTCCTGGCTCAAAGTTTATCTTTTGACTGCACCTTTGTTATGAAAACATTTATTTACATTGGTAATATTAATAAGTTTACTTACTTTATTATAAAGAACTTCTGATAGCTCTTTTATGTTACGGGATTGTGGATATAATCCCGATACACCAGAAATGACAACTTTATCTTCATTATTTTCGAAAGTGTCAAAGGGTTCATTAACGTGATTAAGTTTCTGTTTTGAGTATTCTTGAGGTGTTGGGGTCATAGTAATGTCTAGTTGGAATCTAGAATAATGATAAATAATGAAACAATCACAAAGCAAATATAAAAGAAACAATATAAATGGCTGCCTTATACATACTAATAATATCAATGTGAAAGTAACTCTGTCTGTCTGTCTGTTTGTGTCTATTAACTCTTAACACATAAACCGCTGAACCGATAAAGATGAAATTCGATATAATAGTTTGAGTCTCGGGAAGGGACATAGGATAATTTTTCTGTAAAAAATGTTTTATTTTTAACTGCATTCGTGCTGTATCATATCAGGAAAATAGCTAACAAGAAGTTTTTAGCAAATGCCTTAAAATTGGTATTTGGCATAAAAGGTTGATAAGTAGTATTGTTGTTGTCCTGTTTCACGATTTTTGGAAAATCATCCCCATGACAGGAGAATAGTTATGAATTTTTTTATGAAAATTCCGATATGTTTGTGTCTAGAGATGACATAGATGTTTATTTTATAACGTAGGGAAGCATTAAGAAAAATTTTCGCCAAAGGGTAAAATTGGAGTTTTAAGTTTGTATGAAAATCCCCCATTTTCAATGCTAAATGCATGAATTTGGTCTTTTACTTGGAAATGAGTAATTCGAGTTAAAAACATATTTATTTAACACCAGAAGAGTTAAGACAACAAGTTTTTGATGCCGAATTCAGCTTTTTACCAAAGAAGTCGGTTAAAAACGTTCAAAAGCGTACGAATTATTCAACTTTCAAAAGATGGTAATGTTAAAAAAATCTATTGGTACCTGTTATTAATTTTATAATAATTTAGAATAAAATATAGTTCAATTAATCAAAATAATAAAAATTGAATCAAATTAATTCGACTTTGAGGTTAAAAAAATACGATTTCTATTAATAGGAAATATCAGACCCATCCGTATACACACATAAGATTTTGTAAAATTCATTTAAGATCGCGCTTAGACCCAGGCCAAGATACGAATGGGTTGTATAGAAAACTGCATTTCGGGCTAATTATAGTCACAAGTTACTAGTCACAATCATAAAAAATCTGTGTTTTGTATTCCTCACTTTCCTCCTCCAAATCGCAACCGAATTATATAGAAATTACCAATCCTGGAAGTAATTGCATTATTCTATGTCTGTATATTTTGATTTCTTAAAAATTACTTAACATATTCGTACAGAGCTCATATGAATATACCATTAAAGAGAGGAAATTTTGGACTTTTGCAGGGCCTCAGTTATTTATACGAATGACATTTAAAAAAAACATACAGACATAGTGACTATTTTATTTACGGCACGTGTAGTCTTTATATACTTTAGCTAGCTTCACTTATTATATTTATTTCTTTTACGTATATACGAACCACCTAAAGTAATAAAACTTTAAATACATAATAATATAATTTTAAGTACTGAACCTTTTAGACGACTCTATAATTCCGATAATAACTAATTTATTTAACTAAATGTTGACGCAAGAGATTATAGCCGACTAGTGCAAAAGTTGCATAATAACTCTTCTCAACAAAATATTGAAAAAATTTAAACAACTACCACCAATTTACAAAATATTAACAATGGTTATACTAAACCGAATCAATAAGCACATCGAAAAAAAGAACAGTCCGGTTTTAGAAGAAAATACTCAACCATGTATCATTCGTTTGCTGTTTTGAAAAATATCAGGATACGGAAAAACACTCTAAATAGTATTCATACTTTTTTTGTATTACACCAAGCATATGAGTTGATGCACAAAGACGCCATATTCACAAATCCGTTAAAAACGGTGATCCAGCAAAAGTCTGGAAATTTCTTAAGTCGTTAGGAGTTGGAAAAACTAAACTTCCTTCCATTTCAAATAATACTGATATCAATCTCCTTAATCAACATTTTATTTCTAACGTTGACTTTGACAGCAACAAAAAAAATAAAACATTAAACTCACTTTCTTCATTGCCAACTCCTGACTTTCCTCCATTTTTCCTAATCGATTTTCTGATTGCGATGTTAAGAAGAACATACTTGCCATTTCATCCAATGCTGTCGGTGAAGATTGCATTAGTCGTAATATGATCGTTCCCATCCTTGATATTATAACTTCTGTCATTACCAATATCCTGAAACATTTCATTTCCACAGGTGTTTTTCCTGAATACTGGAAGGAAGCTAATGTAATTCCCTTACCAAAGAAATATAATCTATCCTCCTTTTCTGATTTTCGTCCTATATCCATTCTTCCTTTCTTGTCCAAAGTTTTGGAACGGCTTGTATATCAACAGTTGTCCCATTTTCTTACAAGAAACAACCTTTTAAATCCCTTACAATCTGGTTTCCATCCCGGTCATAGTACGACTACTGCACTTGTCAAAATAACTGACGATATACGTTTTGGCATGGAAAATAGAGCGGTCACGGTTCTGACACTCTTAGATTTTAGCAACGTTTTAATACCGTGGATCTGGACATTCTGCTACTCATTCTTAGTTTTCTTAACATTTCTCCAATCGTTATCATTATTGGTTTCATAGTTACTTGCGTGGACGCTGGCAGCGCATAAAAGTCGATGATATTCTATCTGACTGGTGCAACACAGCCGCTGGTGTTCCGCAAGGTGGCGTTTTGTCTCCTCTCCTATTTGCTATTTTCATTAATTCTATAACATCTCAATTATCTTCTCTCTACCATCTCTATGCAGACGATCTTCAGATTTACACACAAACTCCTATTAGTGAACTGACAAACGCTATCTCAATAATTAATCGAGACCTTGATCAAATTGTGAAATGGAGTGAATCCTATGGCCTTATTGTTAATCCTTCGAAAACACAAGCAATCATCGTAGGCAGTTCTAGACTTATATCCAAGATTGACTGGAACGAACTTCCATTAGTAACTGTGAACGGAGTTTCTATCCCTTACAAAGATACAGTTAAAAACCTGGGTATATTTATCGATCGAACACTGTCTTGGGGTTCGCAAATAAAGGAGGTTAGTAAGAAAATATTTGCTTCAGCTAAATCTTTAGGCAGATTGCGCAATTTTCTACCAATTCCCACTAAAATTGCTCTTGCGAAATATCTTCTTCTGCCTATTCTCGATTATGCTGATGCTAGTTATATTGACCTTACCGAGGAGCAGCTCAAAAAACTTGAGCGACTTCAAAACTTCTGCATTAGACATTTGGTCTACGTAAGTACGACCATATTTCCAAATTTAGATCAAAGCTCAAGTGGCTCCCATTTCGACTTCGCCGGGATGCTCATGTTCTCTTTCTTCCGTATAACGTCCTGTTCAAACCAAACACACCAGTATACTTAAAGAAACGTTTTAATTTTTTTGGAAATACTTCTCTTCGAGAGACTACACGCTGGATGCTAAAAATTCCTTTGCATTCCTGACAATTGTATAATGATTCTTTCACTGTAAAGGCTATTAGATTATGAATGCTTTACTTTTAGAAATAAAAAGAGCAAAGTCGAAGGCAATATTTAAAATCTTATTATTGCTCATTACTTTAAGAACACTACCTATATTTGTTTATATATATTTCCTTATACGTAATATATATTATAATTACATTTATTATACATATGTATTTATATATGTACATCTATTTATGTATATTTATATATACATTATTCATATATGTTATTTATGTGTATTTATTTATTTTATATGCATTATTGTATGATATATATATATATAATTCTTAATAACTGTATCTAAACACACCTACTATGCTTTGTTTAACTTTACTATTTCCTCTACCCAAAGGTTGTCTGGAAGAAATCGCTTTAAAGTGATAAAACCGCCTTTTGTTTTTCTCTATTTGTAAATATGTTATTTTTTGTAAAATTATTATGTTGATGCAATAAAGGATATTATTACTATTATCATGATTTTACCACACATAATAAACTCTAGGAAGCTCTTTCAGAACAATGAATACACTGAAAATAAATATGAGTGCTCAAAAACATATATTTATACTAACTGCATCATAATCAGAGGATTTTTTTCTATATTTGCCATTATTTTGGTCTTATCCAAATTTATATTTAGGCCATACTTTTTACAGTTTATATTCAGGCGTTCAGCCAGCGCTTGGAGCTTTTCGTGGCTTTCCGAAAACAAGACGATGTAGTCTGCAAATCTTTAGCTATTTATTTTTATGCCTTTATTTTTCCAGTCTAGCAACCTAAATATATGTTCTAACAAATTGGGTGAAATAGTGGCACCTGTCCGGATTTTTTCTGGAGTGCAATAGCTCTCATTTTTTTTCTAGTCTAATTTTTCCGTTACAGTTAGTATATATGTTTTTGAGCACTCATATACTTTCAGTCTATTCCTTGCTCTGATAGAACTTCCTAGAGTTAATTGTTTGTGGTCAAATCATATGCGTGGCGTAATCTATGAATAAAATATAGAGATTTGACGTATCCTGATTATTTTCTAATATTTTCGATATAGTTACAAATGATACACGATTGAGTATTTTTTCTAAAACTAGCCTGTGCTATGCTCATTTTTAAAATGTTTAAAGGTTGGTTTTGTGTGTTACCATTTAAGAACTAAATAAGAGAGTACACAAATTAATGCAAATCAATTAAAGTGATACATCGAGACACACGATCACTTATCTTGCTATTACACAAAACATAACCTACTATTGTTATATTATTCTAGTATGTGAATCAGAACTTAACCCTTATCACTATGTAAAATCCACTTTAATGAAGTATCATTAAGATTATTTTTGTTTCAGCTAACAAAAAGTAAAAAAAAAAATACCGTTTTTAAAAAAAAATCCCTGGGTTCCACGACGCTTCTCCAACTAACTAAAAACTTTTTTGTAGCTGCTATTTATATATGAACGCAATTGGAACAACATTTGAATACTTAATATGTGACTGAAAATAATTAAAATTTCAGGGATTTCTTTTATTTCCTTGAACAACACAATACAACGCGTGATCTCAAATATACTTAATGACCTCGTTTCAAAAAAACATAAGTTATTCTATACTAGCGACCCGGCCCGGCTTCGCTTTTTTATTATTATAAAACCTAGTCCATGCCTTGTCATGCTAAGTTTACGGAAGTAGAAATAACGATCGTTGATGTTTAAAACCACAAAAAAACCTTCATTGTTCAAAAAAGGATATACAGGTTTGGTTAGACAGTGTAAGTGACAAAGTGTTAGAGACGGACTATATCATTGGACTTCATCGCGATACTGTCACAGTGGCCGATGCATCGTCGATACATGATGCACGGCCCGGCAGTTCTATCATGGAAACCGTTCCGACTAGGTTGTTACCCGTCCACACTGCCACTGCTGCAATGAATGCGGAGGCACATTCCGCTAATATAGTATGCCAGCGCGAACTTCCCGTAACCCCATCACAGCGGACATACCGCGGGCGACATATCCTATTAGCATTGCCACAGCGAATAATGTCTTACCAGTTTTACATTCTTGTTATCCCAAAGAGGCGGTTGCGCAGTCAAATTATTATCCAAACTCTTTTTTTATAGCAAAATAAAATGTTCCGATCAAAACAGACTTAAATTCTATTTTTTTTTTCGATCGCAGCATCTTTCTGCGGAGCCGAGAACATTATCTACAAAGAATAATATGCATCAGCGTACAACGGAGCCACGCACCTTTCCTACGAATGTCGGGACACAGCCGTTTATTAGAGCACCTTTAACACTTCCTACGTCTGTCTACTGTCCAGCAGCTAGTAATTTATATATGCAACAAAACGCAGGTGACATCAATTCTTCCTTTCAAAACATAGGGGATGAAAAATGTAGCCAGAATTCTGACATAGCGCAGTTAGCTAAAGCGATAACATCGTTAGCCAGTAGTAGTTCTCCTAAAAATCGATTTGGGGACAGTCGTCTTCCTTTGTTTGACGGGAAACCAATGGATTGGTTTTCATTTAAGCAAATTTTCGAGGATACGCAGTCGCTTTACTCACCCTCTGAAAACCTTGCACGGAACGTAAAAACTTTGCGCGGACCAGCACGCGAGGCTGTCGTGCATTAAATTCAGAAGGTAAGGAACTAAATATTTTTACTTGCCGTGTTTGTAACTGTACGTCTGTGATGAAACTTCTAAACCACAAAGCAAATTTAGAATCGCTAGAACTTTTTAACACACTTTTGTCAAAACTAACACCTTGCAAACACGTTGGACCGATTATGCAGCTTTTTATTTTAATTTATATTCTGGTACCAAATTGGATCTACTAGTCGATTTTTTGATTCAGGAAGTAGAACTACAGCTCCAGTATGGCTTGACTTGTAATGTTTTTGATAACACTGATAGCCGGGTTAAGAAATATGAAAAAGTTAATTTGAGTGTAGTGTGGTCGCACACAACACCACGTAGGCAAGTCCTTCAAAAACCCTTTTTCACACAGTTCGAGTACGACATCTGTGTCTAATGACCCAAAAGTCAATTGTCTCTACTATGGGCAAAATCATACAATTGATAGTTGTGAAAAATTTATCGATCTTCATTCCATGGACAGATGGAATTGGGCTCGTGAACATAGAGTATGTAATAGATGTTTGAAAAAAGGTTCACATCGGTATAAAACCTGTAATGCCAAAGACTTATGCCGCGTAGTAGGTATAAGCATCATAAGTTACTGCATGTTTACGATATTGTAGACAATATTCATTTAAGTACAGAATCAGAGTCAACTAGTGGAAAGTTACCCGTACAAACGGAAACTAACTCTAATCCTTTGGTCAACACCAACCCCATTAACGAGACCGTAGCCCACTCAATGTCGCGAAACTCCCTAAGTACTCTTTTGAAAATTATTGCAGTCACAGTTAGTGGTCCAAAGGGATCAGTAAATACTTACGCTTTACTGGACGATGGTTCTTCAAGCACCTTTATTGACCCTGAGATTTCTTGTAAAATAGGGCTCTCAGGTCCTAAAGACTTTGTACAAGTAAATTGTGTTGGTGGGTTGTCTAAAACTGTTCAATTAGAGTACGTGGATTTCAAGATAAAGGGTCGCTTCAACAGTAAGTCTTACGATGTTATCGGAGCTCTTACGATGTTGGTGACGTAAAAAATTTATCCAATCTGCATGAAATTTTTTTCTATACAAATGCGGAGCCTTAACTTATTATTGGAATTGATAACTGGCAACCTAGTGTTCCTACGGAAATACGTAAGGGTTTGCGATCTCAACCAGTTGCATGTCTAACTGCTTTAGGCTGGGTTGTTTTTGGATTTTCTAATAGTAGAACGTCACCTGTTGAATTCGTTAATCATAGCATAACCACAGATAAAATAGACGATATCAAGAACATTATTAAAGACTATTATAAATTAGATTCAGTAGGTATTGTCAAAAGAGATATAAATTCAACGGCGGATGAATACGCTATCAAAGTGACTGAAAATGCAGTACATCGATTGAGTGATGGTCAGTTTGAAGTAGGCTTACTGTGGAAAAAGGATACTCTTAACATTCCAAATAATTACAGTTTAGCTTTATCCAGATTTATTAGCTTAGAGAAAAAGTTTGCTAAGAACAAAGTTTATACTGATTTATATCGTAACCAAATTCATGCAATGATTGATATAGGATATGCTGAACAATGGGTTAGTTGTCAGGGTCTCGAAACTTCATCTAGGATTTGGTACCTTCCTTATTTTGGGGTTTCCAATCCAAATAAACCTGGGAAACTCCGTGTGGTTCATGATGCGGCTGCAAAATACCAGGGAGTTAGCTTAAATTCATTACTGCTGACAGGGCTTGATTTACTTCAGCCTCTCCTTGATATTTTGTTGCGCTTTTATGAAGGAAAAGTTGGTCTTATAGCCGATATCCAGGAGATGTTCCCACAGATTAAAATAATACCCAAAGATAGAGATGCACAGCGTTTTATATAGCGCGATTTTCCTGATTCACCGATATTGACATATAGAATGTCCTCTATGATTTTTGGAGCCGCGTCTAGTCCATTTACTGCGGTGTATTTAAAGAATAAAAATCAGAATCGTTATCCAGATGTTGTTCATGCGGATGACGTTTCGGAGGCTGCGCTTCTTGCGAGAAACATTGTTAACGTAAAAAAAAAAGGTCATTTTATTACTCGTGGATGGGTTTCTAATGATTTAAAAGCCCCTGAACATGTTTCTCCTGAACTTCGGCTTGCCAATCCTGATGACGTTCATTTGGGTTATTTTCCTCAGAGTGTCCGAACATTAGGCTTAATACAGAATCCGTCAAAAGACACTCTAGGTTTCAATGTAAACTGTTTTGACACTCTGCCCAAAAAATTAACAAAACGCGTTGCCTTATCGAGTATGATGTGTGTTTTTGATCCGCTTGGAATACTCGCTCTTCTATCTATTCGAGCACGCATTTTATTCCAAGAAATTTGGCTACGTGGAGTAGACTGGGATCAGGAGGTTCCTAAGATCTAATTGTCAGATGGAAGAAATGGCAATCTGACATGACTTCTGCTACCAATTTACGCATTCCACGTTGGTATTTAGTAGAAACTAGACCTAAGGAATGTGAGTTACACGTTTTCTGTGACTCAAGTGAATATGCTTTCGCTGCTGTTGCCTTTTGGCGTAATTTATATCCCGATGTAAACGTGAGACTCTCACTTATCTGTAGTAAATCACGTGTAACTTCATTATCACCAACATCTATACCACGTTTAGAGTTACAAGCGGCCTTGATTGCAGCTCGTCTAAGTTCAACTGTCTCTGGTACTCATTAATATAAACCGATAAGACGATTTTTTTGGACTGACTCAAAAAATGCGCTAAGTTGGCTACGTAATGACGCACGGTCATTTGAACCTTTTGTAGCTCATAGATTGGCCGAGATTCACGAGCTCACCAATCTGAATGAGTGGCGTTAGATCCCGACAGCTTTAAATGTCGCTGATGATGCTACACGTTCATATTCGGAAAGCTTAGAAACTGTTAGCGGATGGATTTCTGGGCCAAAGTTTTTATTTTTGCCTCCAGATGAGTGGCCACTTGAATTTCGTAGTTCTGAGCAAATAGGTGTAGAAAAGCTGAAATCAAGCACAAAAATAAACTTACAAACCTTTCACATCGCCATCATAGATCCACCAATTGTAAATACCATTTGCCCCGATCCAACCAGATTTAGTAGCTGGTTACGGTTTTTGAGAGCTACAACCCGAGCTATACATTTATTGGATTATTAAAAAATCGAGTTCGTGCTAAGCGAAACTTAGCTTGTCCTCAAGTTTCTCAAGGACAGCATGCTTTACGACGTGTACAAAGTGTCGGTGGTATTCGCACTCAGGTTATTCCTGTGTCTGCAGTAGATTTATGTTTAGCTGAGACTCATATTTTGTTAAAAGTACAAATGAATGCCTTTGCTGAAGAATTTGCAGCTTTACGTTTGAGAGAACCTCTGCCCGGTTGCAGCAAATTGCGAAAATTTGAAGTTTTGCTTGGAGACGACGGACTGATTCGTTTATGTGGACGCATCTCGGTAGCAACAGATATTTGCTTATCTACCAAATATCCAGTTGTTCTTGATGGCAAATACGACGCGGTAAAATTACTGATTGCACATTACCACCAACTGGCAGCTCATAGTAGTAATGAAATGGTGGTCAACGAATTAAGATAAAAATATTGGATATTGAAGCTAAGAAGCTCTGTCAGATCTGTTGCTCACTCATGTCAATTTTGTCGTATCCGAAAATCTGTCCCACTTCAACCATCGATCGGTAACTTACCTGCTCCTAGGCTGGCACATCAATGTCGACCTTTTACATTTGTTGGCATTGACTACTTTGGTGCTGTACTAGTATCTATTGGTCGAAGAAACGAGAAACGTTACGTCGCCTTGTTCACTTGCTTAACGACAAGAGCTGTGCACTTGGAAGTTGTTCATAGTTTAACTGCTGACGCAGCCATAATGTGCATACGACGATTTATTTCTAGAAGAGGAACTCCAACGGAAATTTTGAGTGACAACGGCACAGCATTTTTTGGTGCAGCTAAACAAGTAAAAAATTTTTTTGACCCATCTGTTGCAGACTTTGCTGCCAATAAAGGAATTCACTGGAAATGTATACCACCATCTGCCCCATCGATGGGAGGGGCTTGGAAGAGGCTTGTCAAATCCGTTAAGACTGCATTAAAAGTTACGTTGGCGGAGAGATGTCCAAAAGAAGAAGTTCTCCTGACTTTACTGGCGGAAGCGAAAGCTCTTGTGAATTCCAGAACTTTTACCCATGTTTTAACTGAACCAAATTATCCTGAAGCCTTAACACCCTTCCATTTTCTTCTGGGGTCGTCATCAAATGCCGTCGTCTCCACAGACCTTGAAGATAGACATCTACATGGCCGCAGCAATTGGAAGAAAGCTTTAAGTCTCGCAGACTATTTTTGGCGTAGGTGGGTTCTCGAATACCTTCCGAGTTTAGTTCCAAAACGAAATGAGGGCGATAAAGGATGTTTCTGTTGGAGATTTAGTTATGGTAGCGGATGGAAATCTTCCGCGTGGCTCTTGGCCACGAGGTCGTGCTACAGCAGTATTCCCTGGTAATGATGGGGTAGTCCAAGTAGCAGAGGTATCAACGAAAGGTGGAGTCCTTCGCCGTTCCTCAAAAAACTTTCCTGAGAATTTTCCTTTATAAAAAAAAGGGGAGCATGTGAAGAACTGGCCACATTGTGATGGACCTTTTCTTCACGTTTAAAGAAGTTTGTATATATTTAAATTTGTAAATAGTTCGCAACGTCAATTTCAGTTGCTTTTGGTTGATATAACTTTTACCTGTACTATTTTTCCTGTCTTTTTGTTAATTTACTTGAAATTCTCTTTTGCTCATTACAATTCTATTGGTTACCTTGCGACTGTGGTTTTATTTATACAGTTCACAGCTCCGATCTCCTACGGAACTATTAAAATCATAGTGAATAGGAATGTCGATGAAAGTTAAATTTTCCATCGTCAGTTTTGTGATATCAACTATGAATATTCGAAAGTGTGTATCCATGAGTTTTTAAAATTGAGCGTAAATTCTTAATTAAAAATGGCAGTATATTGTTAAGTAATTCACAGAAAGGGAGATTTTCTAAATACGCAATTTTTGCGGCAATTTTATAGCAACATTACAAAATTTTAAAGGACCAGAAATGGTACGAAATATCAATAAATAGGTCGTTTTGTACATAGAAAACAAACCATTCGTAAATAAGGTTTCATATTCGCGTTGGGACAACAATTAAGAAAATATCTGAATTTGGAGTAGAACTGAAACAAGCAAAGATGCGTCGCATGCATTTTTGTTCAGTCTACAATTGTTCGACGCCCACTTTAGACGCTAGATCCGAAATGGATAGTTTTGTTTTGTACTATGGGCACATAAAGTAAATTTTATAAAAAGCATCAATGTTTTGTATAAAAATAGATATATACCGCGTGATAACAGGTGTAATATCTCTTGTCTCGCATCCACAGAAACAGTTTGGATTGAGGCAAGATCACCATCTTCAGGTGCTAATCAGCAGCTAAGTAAGAACACCCCCAAAAGAAGCTGGTTGCAGTACTTTTCTGACTTTCGTTTTGATGTTTGGCCACCTGGTCGGGAAAGTTTGTTGCACTGCACCGAATTACCACAGGCAACACTAAAAAAAAAACATAGGTAAAATAGGGGATGAAAAGTATGGGAAACCGGTTATTTTTCTAAATAAAACCATGAGAATTTGTATATACACTGGGCCACAAAGAAAGCGGGTCGGTAACAATATATACTATAATAGAATAAAACGCTTCCTTAGTAATATAAGGGCATAATACGAAAAAGTAGTTCTTTGGGAAATCGCGTTTAAAGATTCGGGATTCCTACTATCTGGCCTATTTTTCGAATAAAATGCTTATTAATTAAATTATAAATGTGAAATTTAGCCAACTTGTTTTTTAAAAACTACACTATAAAAAGCCATGAAAAAAAAAATTTATATAAATAAATTCCATAAATTACAAGTAATTGAAAACCACTTTCAAATTAGGCCCGTATAGTACAAAAAAACATAACAGAAATGCGGAGCTATTTAAGTTTGATCCGGTATATGATTAACGTGCCTCTCACTGTTAAGTATTTAATCACATTTGGTACTCTATATTACAAAACCAAACAGTCAGTCTGACATTATTGTATACATTTTATAAATAAAATATCAGATAAAATGAAAGTAATATTTTTATAATCAGTATCATAAGTAAAACACAATCTCAAAATTTTTAATTTTAATCAACAATTAAACATATGAGATAGCTTTTGTAACATTACAATTATGTCAACAAGATATATTATTATCACCTCATAATTCTTCTCTTCTCTTCTCTTATGAGTAGGAACTATTCAACTTTTATGTTGACTTCCCCTTAGTATTTATCTCTACATCACAGTCTCTCTTTTTTAAACTAATTTCAAAATTATAAAATTATTCATACAAAACAAAAAAAAACATTTTGAAAATAAACAATCAGTCTCAAAAACTTAATAGTACTTTTAATATGTAATCAGTCTAAACAAAGTAATCTTTAAATCCCAAAGGTTAATTATTGTTGATTATTGATATTTATTAACATTTAAGTTTAATAATTTCATACAATTAAGACAACATGTTATTATAATAAGAAGCATATTATGGATCTATCAATTGCTTATTAATAAGATCCTTGAGATCTTTCTTTTTAGCAGAACTAAGTTGAAGTGCCTCTAGGTATGCCTTTTGCATAGTTATTTCCTCAATATCTGGCATCTTCTTCCTCTTATTACGTACATTGACTTTTAAATCATCCTTGTATGAACACTTGTAATAAAAAGAAAAGGGGTCGTCTTTAGTAAATTTCAGTACTGTAATACTATTCCAGACTACATTATTTTTCTGTTCATCGGTATTAAAATTATAGCCTCAATTTTCTTGCAATTGCTGAAGATTGTAAAAAACTATGTGTTAAACTGTGAACAATAAATGGAGTATCAGTCTTCCTTGCCCTTTTGATTGCTGCTATGTACTGAACTGGGGAGTATATTAGCCCAGTTTTCAGATCTCTAGCTATCTGTTTTTGTATCAAACTGTGTACATTATCTGCTTCATTCTGTGTGTGACCCTTGATAAGATATTTGTTAATTATTTTGTCAATTTTTTTATATTTGCAATAGCATATAAGTATAAACAAGTGAGATATTTATTTTTGTTCTGGCCACAACAGTTATCAGAAATAAATGTTATATTTACTTCTCTGTCACCAGCTTTTTCAGACACCATCTGTAAACAATGGAAAACAGAGCTCCCTATCTCCGTAGCGCCTCTTTTAGCTTGCGCCTCATCCCAAAAATAGCACAGGACATTTCCATAGCTTTTAGGCATATCCATTGTTGACACATTGTCCTCGTGGATTTTTTTTTAATTCACTCATAGTGAAATTGTAACTGTTCAATTTTGTTTTATAATAGAATGCCGAACTTTCACCATTCGGACTTTGCATGATGGCTTGAACATCGTAGAATACACAAATATTGCACTCATCAATGTTCCTTCTATCGTTCTTTTTTTCTTCTCTACTTAATTCTTTTTCTTCCATATGGGTATTCTATTTATTCCTTAATACTTGCTTTTGTGGTTTAGAAGAATTTTGGAACTGTAAACATTGATCGCATTGATCTTTCATGGACTGGTAAAACCCAAGGTTAAATTTTGTGTTGAATATGTCATAAAACGTGTGATATAGTCCGGCCGGACGAGACCTTTCTTTTGCAAAACTTCGAAATCTCTAAAGTGCTCTGCAATGCTTTTGCCGCTGCTGATGTACTCTCTAGGGGTAGATGCTCTTAGGTTATGTGACTCAACGCGGGGTATGGAGTTGATAAAGTTGATGATGTCATTTATAAGCTCATCACTTGCAGTTTTATGGTTATTGTGTTTGCCACGTTGGTCATTCTTTATGAAGCCCCCAGTATTTTTGCTCTCCACCTGTACGGTTGGAATCATCTTATGTGAAATGTCAAGAGTATTAATAAAATACGTTTTGCATACCCTTACACTTTTATCGTCTAATGAAAAATAGAATACATGATTTGGATTACGCGGGTTCTCGGCATTGGTATACTTGTACTTAGGTGTAATCTTTGTACTATTAGACAAAATAAACATTCTTTGCAATTGTCTATCCCCTAATGCCCAGAATGCCTTAAAGATCTCTAAACACTTGGTATCATCTATTCGATCACTGCATTTTAATCTACATTTTTGGCCACAAGGTGGTTTTAAATTACGTGCAGGGACCAATTTCTTCGGATGAACAGCTACATAGCTTTGACCTAAGTTCCGTTTATTTTTTTGCGTGTTTTGCATCCATTTGGTTGCATCTGCTTTCCGTTTCCTTGGTTTTATTTGAATATCATCATCTGTCGTAGTTAAATTGTTTATATCAATCGAAGTTATAGCTGCTGTGCTTGGTGAACGTTGACGAAGGTTTTGCTCTTCATTGTAAGTGGGATCGTCATCACTGAGGTCAACGTCACTTTCCTCCGAATGAAGTGGAGAAATAACATTATAACGAACCGCTGTTCGGGGTCTATCTGATAGTAACTCGTTGTAAATCGGTGTCAATATGGATGGCGAAGAAACATTGGCTTTGGAAGTACCTGGCTGTGGGTCGGCGTTTTCATCATAAGATCGTCGGACTGTGTTATGATCGTCAGAAGAGCTTGTGCTAGATGTAGTCGAACTTGAGTTACTGCTAGAATTCGAACCGCTGGAGCTACTAGAGCTGGGTGAAGAGAGAGCTCAAGGCTAGACAAACGACGGCGCGTGCTGAATTTCTCAGGAGAGGTCATATTTCTATTTTCACTTATTTCGTTACTTCCTACAGCTGCAGCTCAATGCTGTGATGGTATTTTCTTATGACAACTATCAATACCAGATGCTTGTTGCTGGGTAATACCAATTTTTGAACTAGTAGATTCCAGTGGTACGTTCTCTTTTTCTTCGTTAGAAATAAACTGTGAATTAAAAAAAAAACAAAATCATAATTGAAATCATAAAAAATTAAAAGTTTTAATTTAATATTAATAATTTAAATTACATTTTTAGTTTCCAAAGATAGGTCATTCTCACTGTTGCAAACCAATCTATAGTGACTTGGTGGTTTTAGTAGGTTTATTATTCTTCGTGCCCGGGATTCCATTTTTCTGCAAAATGACACAATTTAACAATAAATTATATTAAAAATATTAGCGTCTTAAGTAGTATATCTACCTATGTAGTAAAATACTTGAAAAATCACTATACTGTACCGTTACAACATTAAAACTCACAATACTTAAACAACAAACAAGAAATACCACCTAAGTAGTAAACATTGATTTATATTTCTGTAATTTACCAAAACTTAATTATTTTTCTCTACATTTAAAAGGCCCAGTTATATAAAAGTTTTCATGTAACTAAGGGCCTATCACAAAGTGCGTCATTGCACATAAAATAATTTACGTAGTATAATGAACCAGTAAGATATGATTCCCTTTAAAATCTTTATTTTTGGCAATATAGCGATCTATTATGAATTAAACCCTACATTTATCACATTATGTGTAATACAACGGCGCAACTACAAATTATTCTATATACTAAAGAAAAAAAGGAGAAACTCACCTGTTTTTTTGTCATAGAAGGGCACAAACACGAATTGCACAATATTTGAACGGTCCGGCTTTGACAAGTATGGACACGTTACTGATTGCGTCGTTGTAGCCATAGAGGAAACAAATACTGCGTAAGAAGAGACGGAACTCCCATACTAGAGATTTAACGACGTTTGTAAGGACGTCTTGCCAACATAAAAAAAAAACCTATGCTGCCAACCACACGCGAACAATCTGTCAACACTAGTGATGCCAGCAAGATTTTTTGTTGATATCGACTTTTTTCATCGATATCGATAATTACAGAAACGTAGATATGCATTCAGCCATAATGAAATTATAATATTTTGGTAGTGAGGGGAAAATAAAAATAACCACTTCTATACTAAACAGAGTTTATTTGTTTAATCAGTAAGAAAAAAAATAAAAAACACTTTTAGTATTGGTTTATTTACGCGTTAATATTAACAATAATAAGAAACAGATTATTATTTAGTATCTTAACGCAAACATTTATTGTTTCGAAAATAAATAATACTGTTAAGGCTCGGTATACTGCTTACAAGCGCCCCCACTAGGTATTTGCTTCGTTTTCTGCTTTTTGCCGTGAGATCCTTTATGTATCAACCTGCTTAAATATCAACCTTCCCAAACATATTATTTATTATACCAATATTCTCTTTCTCACGTAGGGTTAAAAGATTTGCTATTGGTAACAGACTTGTCGAAGGCTTTCCAGCAGTAGCAGCAACTGAAAAACATGACAGATATAAATTTAAAATTTTATAACGATATATTTCTGTGCAACTAATTATCCTGTATTCTGATCATTACAATAAAATTGTACTAGTCTTTTTGTGTCTCAAATTTTATGTAAATCCGTTCAGCTGTTATAACGTGATTGTGTGGCAAACACTTTCACATTACTACATTAACTAGTTAACTTGGTATTTGCTCTGCTCACAATGTCACCTTTGGCTTAGACCAATCGATTTACAATCGAACAACATACAAAGAAATAAACATACAAACGAATTAAAAGCCTCTACCTTTTTGAGGGCAATAAAAATTTTAATGCATACCTATAAAAAAGGTAATTATTGAAAAACAAAATACCCACCTGCTAAAGAACAAAAAAAAGTCCTGAAATCTAGAATTATATTCAGCAATACTAAATACACCATGTGAATTGTTTTCTAGATTGATACCTACGTAAACTAACAATAAATATTAATGCAAACATAGCGACTATAACAGTCAGAGCCCATTATTAAGAAGACAAGAGTGGGATCACGTAGAAGTTCGAGTGTAGTCAGTTAGATGAACAGAATCAAGTCAGTCTAGGCAAAATGTTAGAACTGATTTTAACCATGCATTCATGTATTTACATATTAAAAGGCACAATATTAAAAAAAACCTTCGGCATCTCACACAGCAAAAATTTATATATATTTTAAATACTATAAAAAGTTAGTGGTTCATCAGGCCAGATTTATTTTTTGAGAATTGGTTCAGAAAGAAAATAAGAAATAAAGAAAAGGTGTTTTAAAAGTAACTTGATTCTATGGCGAATACTAATAAATGGAGCCCTGCATTTTAATTTCTATGCTAATTTCTACATACCATTCATTGACAGTTCACTGAGAATGATTCTGTGTTCTACATTTGATGTGGCTTGCTGACTTGTTGATGGCTTCAGCTCAGGTCCTAAAATGATTATATGCCTTTTTTATATTGATTTTTATATGACCTTTATTACAGATTCCATACAAAGATTCAATCCTTATAAAAACAGAATCAAACGGAACAAATAAGCTTTGGAAAAATCTCTTATTACAAAATACATTGGAACTTGTTTTGCAAATTCTGAAACTTCTAGTCCTCTTACCACAATAGGTCCAATACAGACTTTTGATCCTTATAAGAAACTAGATTGAATGACATAAGAAAAAAGTTTTGTAAAAATTGCCTATTATTTTGCTAACTATTATCTCAAGTTTATTGACCCCTTAGAACCCTATATTTGCAAAACAAGCCAAGCTGTAGAAAAAGATATTGAAAGCCTTTTTGGCTTTAAGAATTCCATTTAAGAAACACAAAAAGTATATGTTTTCAAAAAATCTATATTTCCTATAGGTATCACCTGTTTACTTGAAATAATCAATAAAAGCAAAATAAACACTTTAAAAAATTTTTTGAATTTTGAAAAATTTAAAAGAAGGACTTGTTTATAATTTAAAGATTGGAAACCCTTACACATTATGCTTGCACTACACTATACCTTAAACATATTATACTCTAAATATTTATAAACTCTGCTCTACCTAAAGTTTGTCTGGAAGAGATCGCTTATTAGCGATAAGGTCGCAAGTTGTATTCTTTTTTGTAATTTTGTACTGTTTCTTAAATGTGCAAATAAAGTTTATTATTATTATAATTAGAAATAATTATAATTAGAGATATAAGCAAAACTAATTGTCACCTACAAAATGTTTTTTTTTGTTCTTATTCCCACTCATACTCACAAAACAATAATTGAATATATTTTTTTACATCCACCTCAAACCACGGCTGCACTACCTTAAATTTAACTATAGCACTGAGTATGTATTACCTTGTCTGCTTGACCACAATGGTAAAGGAAATTGTAACAGTTCATCATCAGATAGTGGTTTAGACATCAAATTCAATGTTGGGAAAGCATGACTCTTCAATCAATTTCCTTTTTTATTATAATCATTTTTATGGAAATGATTTCCAAATATATTTTGAGTTTCATGTAGTTTTTTTATCGGTATGTGTACAAGGTCTTTGTTTCCAGTGACTCGAACTCATTCTCTTCAACTGAAAATTAAATATTAATTCTACAATGGTGTGAAGTTAAGACACTATTATCAATGACAGTTCTTGCCCCAAATAAATTTAATGTTTTCATCCATTTATACACATTTCAGCTCCTTGGTACCATATTATTGCATCATTGTTAAAGTTGTATATAGGTTTGCTATATTTCAGCGCAAACAAATGCCGGCACGTGCTTTAAAAATAGATTACAAATTTGAAAAGGAATTCATGTACGAACAAAGTACAAAATCTTAAAAAGTAGTATACCTATTATACAGTTAAAATTTTAATAATAATAATAATAATAAATAAAATGATTTATTTACAGGTATTAACCCAGGTTTTACATGATTTTTAAGTCTAAATTAAATCCAATTAAATCAAACAAATCAAATCAATCAAATTTAATTAAATTATTCCTATACTATAATATATATAGTCACACATGTATTTATAATATGCCTATGGCAAAGAACTGTTTATCTGTGCCTATAGTAAAGAACTTATCCGCATGTGTGACAACCATAATAGAACCACCACAGAATATATCTATATTGTGCATGCGCTGCCTGTAGCTGCGTATGTTTTAGACTAGCTGTTTAACACCATCAACACCAACCTCAAGCAGAATTCATAAAGTTATGACATCACATACGTCTAAGAGATTTTTGCTTGTAAGGAATGACAGTTCTAACACCAGTTATCATTAGTATATTCTCTGGTTGGCATAGCTACACCAAGTGTAGTTAACACAAAGATTTCTAACGCAACTCTGGGCAAAAATTCTCCACAGATAGTAAAATTAATTTGAAATACCTAATTAGATAATACTCGGTGGAACAATTTTACATTATTATCAGTAACAGTGAGAAAAGTTATACCTAATCCAGGGCTGCTTTCAGAAGCTTTGGACGAACGCTTTAAAGTCATTCAGAACCTCGAGTGAAATGCACCGATAGCATGGAGTTCTCACTCTCTAGTCTTCAGAACCCCATGAAGTTTAAAAAACCTGTTCAATACATTTGAGTGTGTAAGTGAAAAAACAAATTGCGCTCGGATGCAGGTTCTGAACACACCGCTGGATAGATTTTGAAAGATGTGTGATGTTTAGAACCAAATGTAACTCACCAATTGACATTCAAGGGAAACTTCGAAAAATGTAAGGAGTTCAATTCACAAATTTCACATGTTCTCCAGCTAGACCTGCCCATTGTTTTTAAGGCAAATTGGAGTTGACTGGACCGTACGAATTTATACGTAAATACAAGTCAGTTTACAAAATGTGTTAACTCTAAAAAGTCACTTTCTTACGATATAAATTACAAATATCTACTAACAAAAGAAAGAGTCTCTATCTCGAAATTGTACACTATATTAGGAAATATATATATAGAAAATGCTTAAATATTTACACAATAACGAGAAAAAATAACTTTAACAAAAATTCAAAATATAATTCAAAAACTCAGTTATTGAGGTTAGGCTTACGAACGTCAATGTGTTGCTATATTCAAATTTATTTTCTGCTATAATGTGAAAAGTTTTTTGTTTAAGAAATGTTTCTCGAATTCAAATTGGTGTTAGTATCTTAATATTACTACTTAAGATGTTTGTGAAGTGGAATATCAAGAATAAATGAAAAAATCTTAAGGAATAAGAAAATTATTAAATAAGAAACGTCGAATATTTTATACTACATTAGTTGACCCGTTTTTTTATAGCAACACTGAAACAAGTGTCGCTAGAACCTTACAAACCCATACATTTGTGTCTTTGTAAGAAGTTTCCAGGCACTGGTTGTAGCAGTAAAAACTGGAGACGGGCGGGGAGTGTGTGAGAGAGACACATATATAGTTACCCAGTCATTATTGTCCTTTTTCCCTCTCTGTCAGCGCTACCCGGTGGAGAATTTCAAGTTGGCACCATTTAGCATTTAAAATCACACTCTACCAAAATTGAAACTTGAGCCCTTATATTACTAGGGAAGCGAAAAGTAAAATCGGTCCAACTATTTAAAATATATTAAAATATTTCACACTTGAAGTTTCATCAGCCAACAACATAATATAAACATAAATGATAACTACTATAAAAGTGACAGTTGTCAAAATATCAAATTTGTCAACAACTATTACTTTCTTATTATATGACTAACCTAAATAAAATATGGGTGTGTGTGTATGAGAGAGAGAGTAGGTGTATAGTGTGTGTGTGTGTGTTAGAAAGAATGATAGAGAGAGGCAGAGAGAGTAGTGTGTTTGAGAGTGAGAGACACCCACCGTGTGTGTGTAGTTCATTTGTTAATAGTTAAACTTCAAAATAACCGTAATAAAATTGAAGGACACATTTTTGAGGGTAAGTAGGTACACGATCTGAGTGTGCTATCAGTAGTTGTTGTCAATAAAATTTGATAAGTCCCTCAACGTTGTATCCACCAAGAATCCGGATGTACGATGATTTCCACGTTCTCAATTCTATGTCTGTGATAGGAGGTGTGTAAGTCATTAAATTTAAAATTATGAAGGCGACTGTGTGTTGGGATGGGTAGTGGGCTATCGATTTTGCCTTCAGAACTGTGATGATGGTTGTGGGTTCTGATATGAAGTGGGTTATTTGTTTTGCCAATGTAGAATTATGTACAATGCTTACATTTTAACAGATACAAACGAAATGCAGTTTTACAGTTGGTGTTTGGTGCTGCCTTAATAATATTTGTATTGTGTGATGTTGATATTTTCGTCAGTGATTGAACATGTTTTGCAACGAGGTCGACGGTATTGCATGGTACCGGTTGATGGGTCACAAAGTGAGGCATTATGTTTTGTTCTTGGTTAAAGTGACCAAATGTTGCGATTTTGTTTATAGCAGAGAGTAGTCATTTTGTGTTATTATAGGAGTTAAATCTTTTATTAAGTTCTTGATTTTGTGAGAACCATGTAAGGAAGTAGTGCTGAATCTTAAATAATTTTCGGTTTTATTAGAACGTGATCTTAGTTGGTGATGAATGGGTCTTTTATCTATATGGCGGGTAAGAAATTGATTTGGACAGTTTCGTTTGCAGAGTCCGTTAAAGATTATGTTTTGATATTCAAGTTTCATGGTTCATTACAAATAAGTGGGCCACGTAGTAAAAGTGAATATAGTATGGATCTTTTGATATGATGTAGATGGCAACTGACCAAATGTAAATACTGTAATTTGTGGGGGGATCGAAATAAAATAATGCAGCAAATTTATTGTTAGAGGCCAGAAAAATATCAACAGCGAGGAAAGCTATGTCTAGTTTAGATTTAATGTGTGTGAAATGTAGGCAGCGAAAACTATTAAGATCATTTAGAAAACAGTCGAGAGAATCATCGTCATAAATCTAGATTAAGAAGATATCGTCAATAAATCTCTTCCAAATTAAAAGTCCCAAAGGTTGAGTATTTAAAAAGTCAGTTTCTCATTTATCTTAATATAAATTTGCATATAAAGGAGCCATTAGAGTGCCCAAATGTGTTCCTTTTATTTGATGGAAATATTGATGATTAAATGAAAAATTTGTTCTTCTTTAATACCAATTCACAGAGTTTTAATCAGTAAAAATGTAGATGGTTTAAAATTATTATGTGTAGTGATGCGTCAGAGTAGCATTCCATTTTCATGGGGAATATTTATATAGAGTGATATGACATCTATTGTTACAAAAGTTATGTTTTTATTAGCAGGAATTGTGAGTGAAATTAAAATATCTATATATTGGCTCACGTCTTTCATTATGATGTAATTTTGAGTAATGGTTATAGATGATAGTAGATATATGTGAACAGATATGTTCTGTGGGATAATCACATAAAGATACAATTAAAAGACTAGGGCTTTTAGCTTTGTGCGATTTGGGTAGCATGTTAAATGTGATGTCCTGAGGTCTTTCGTTAGACCCATATGTTTCAATAAAATTTTGAACTATATCCATATAAATATTATAAATGCAAAAGTAAAACTGTCTGTCACCTCTTCACGCTCAAGCCGCTGTACCTATTATGTTATTTGGCATGGAGCTAAGCTAAGCATTGATGCTCTTTTACGCAATAAATAACATACATATTTCTTAATTCTCAAAATTCTGCCTTAAAGGGAAAAGGTAGATAAGTAAAGAAAAGGGGAGGTAAGTAAGTTTGTGCGAGTTAAGATATTGCAAACCATATAAAGATTGTATTAAGTCTTTTAATTGAAAATTAAAATATACTTATTTTCCCTTTTTAGAAAATCATCCCCTATAAGGGTGAAATAAGGGTAAGGTATATACTTTGTGTGGAAATGAAAATTATAAATAAATAAAACTCTCAGAGGTTAGTAATGACATTCCAAAATTTCGTAAAAAGTATGAGCATTCCTCCGCTGAGCTGAAAATTGGCACAGAGATTACTAGAAAGACATAAAAAGACAAACAATACTTTATATCCCGGAAAATTTAAGAAAATCTGCAAGCATAACTATAATCCATTTCTACGTTGACAAAATATAGCTACAGATATAAAAACAATTACTATAATCAAGGAGTTGCTTTAGAAATCCCTCGCGAATAACCGAAATTGGTGATGGCAGTGACATAAGTAAGACGTAATTTATTTGGTTTGCACGCCTAAGTATTTTGATTAGATTTGCTAATCAGCCGAACTTGTGCTTTGTATTTAAAATAGATACTCGTTTTTGTCCGTGGCCCGTTCTCAAATCAAATCAAATAGCTCTTTATTCAAGTTGGTTTTTTAAAAACACTTTCGAATCTTCAAATTTCCTAATTAATTATGACTTTACTGCCGGTTCGGCAGTATCTCCGAATCTTTGTAGTAGAACAATAGTTTCTTAACAGAATTGATAGATTTCATAAAAAATCTTCACTTCAGATAGCAGCTGACAAACTAGAAACGGCATTTTTTCCGAAACTTGATTTTAGAACAGTAGTTTCTTTTCAGAACAGATAGATCCCATCAATATCTTCATCGCGGATAACAGCTGTCTATGTTAAAAGTGTCAGCAGTCCAGTTGCATTGCGTCACCAAACTACTTATACTCAAAATTCATAAATACAATCAAGTTTTGGAGATAATGCCGTTTTTAGTTTGACAGCTGTCATCCGAAAAAGAGATCTTTACGAGATCTATAACTTCTGTAAAGAAGCTACTAGTCTACAATCAAAAGTTACGAAGATAAAGTTGTTTCTAGTTTGACAGCTGTCATCCGAAATGAAGATCTTGGTGAGATCTATCGCTTCTGTAAAGAAACTACTAGTCTACGATTAAAAGTTACGGAGCACTACCTCTCTTTCTCTCTCTCTCTCTCTCTCTCTAAAAAATAAATAATAGTATAACATATAAGATACCCATATTTTTTCATACCACGGGCCGGCAAACGATATAATCGTTTCTTAAGGAGTAAACTCCAAAAAGTAGCTACTAGGAGCCCATCTAAACTGCAACGCTATAAGAGGTTGTGGCAAGGCCTCTGGAAACAGGATTAGAACTCATTAGTCCATTCGCGTATTTATCCAATCACATATTTTTCCATTCGCGTATTTGTCCAATCGCGTATTTGTCCTTATGCGTAAAGCTTATTGGTCCTTATGCGAATTGGTACTAATGCGTTTATGAGTTTTGAAAATATTGGTCCAAATGCGATCTAAACAAATAAACATAAGTGGACAGACAGATAGTGAGAGTGGCAGCGAATGATAAAACAAAGAAGGCTTAAATCTGGCCAAATTAAACGGATTGGTATATATATTTGAAAACAAAATAATGACCACTGTTAACATTCTATAATCGATTTCAAATCAACGTGGAAAGGAATTAAGAGTAATCCGATTTTTAATAGTACTAGAGGGATTAATATCATCATATTTATAGCTTTGGACAATCATATGTATACATATACATATACAGAAAGTAACTATGTCTGTCTGTCTGTCGGTCTGTTACCTCTTTACGCTGAAACCGCTGCGCTGTAGAGAACAAGATGAAATTTGGCATGGAGATAGTTTTAGCCCCGATTAAGGACAAAGGCTACTTGAAAACGTCAAGTATTATTCAGTTTTTTTCATAATTGATAGTTGCCGTTGAAATTCTACACCGATGACCGAATTTAGGGCGGGTGAAACCGCGGTCAAAAGCTAGTATAAATGCGACAGTGAGTCTGTTCGTTTGTCCCTATATCACGTCACAACGGAGCACCCAATTAAGCTTAAAATTCACCCAGGGATAATTGAAGAGACGCAGAAAGACGTGGTTAGACTTTTTATTCTGTAACAGTTTCCGCAGGAATTACTGAATTTCACGTGTATGAACTATAGCCAAGGTAAGAGCTTGCTATTGTAACTTTCTAACTATAATTCGGGAGTGTTATAAATCCTACGCCAATCCAGCGCGGGCGAAGCCGTTGGCAACAACTAGTACATTTATAAATACATACATGCAGACATGAAAACACACATAAAATACATTAAACACAAACAGTGTATCAAAAATTAATACTTCTTTACATATATAAACTAACATAGGTACCAGTATAATTATATAATAAATATAGCATTAATAACCCGCTGCAATCAACCATCGGCCGCCTGGCGCCAGAAAGGTCCAACTGCGAGAGGGCGCATCACACAAACGTGCGCACATACCCATATGCATACACATACTCACATACGTTGTATATCATGAAGTAGCCCAGCTCCCACACGACAGTCCGGCTACAAATGCACACCATTTTACGTTCTGTCACGTCGGAAACAAGCCTAAGCGGAGAAGAAGTGTCAAGAATCTTCGGGTGTACTCCTGTTACCATCAATCACGCAGAAACCAAGACACCAATACACAAAATCTATGCAAATATGTGCAAACACACATACATTTACACGTCTATGTGCCACACCCACCCGCATTTAGAACCCCTCCAACACCAAGCAGCTAATGGCGAACGACTATCCATGGTGCATTCCCTGAACGTTATATGTCACTGATTAAGTCGTAGATGCATGTCCAGTATTGAGCTACATCTTTAGTTCCAGACATTATCTTTATTAAATTCTTCCACAGTATAGTATCCTTTGTTAATAAGAATCTTTTTTTTTAATATAAGTTTCAAAAGTATGTACGGGTAGGTTAACAATATTGTCACGAATTGTATTAAAAAAGCAAATGCTCTAAATTATGAAAGAGTCACGCGAATCTAAAGTTATTTCTATTCCTTGTATAACATTGTGTATGACACTATTTTTAACAAATAAACTTAGGTTTTTACGTACATATAGTAAGCACGCGTCAATATACTGAGTAACTACAGTAAGTATATTAATTTTTAAAGAAGTCATGAAGAAAATCTCGGTGGGATAAAATTGTTTATATGTCATCCGCCCTTCCTCACAGTAAAATGCCATATCACTATGATAGAAATAACTAAATTATACGTACCAAGCAATTTCTATATTGGTAAATTGAGCAAGTTTTTTGACAGCATAGGCGGCTGATCTTAGTTTTCGAGCTTAGACAGAAATATGTGAGTGTCATTGCAATTAAGTATCTAAAGTGACGGCCAAGAAGACTGTTGACTCAAACAATTTTTTTAAGCTTCGCCGTTTATAAATATATTTTTATAAGTATCTTTGACATTTGGTAAAGCATATTTTATACATGTGGTTTCTTGTGCATTCCGTAAAAGATTATTTAATGAAAACCAATAAAGAACTTGCGAAAGTGCATCATTTATATCGTAATATCGATGGCAAAAAGCGGAACTGCTGTAACCGCTACTTCGTCAAAAAATTTTTGTTTTCATATTTGGAATCAGCGAATTTTTCTGCGTCGAATGGTCTAGGTCCCATGGCTCTAAGAAGCTTAGAAAAAACTGGACAGCATCGCAAAACGAATGTATTTTTTTTTATCATGCCCTATTCTAATTGCTGTTAACGCCCAAATAGTAGCAAATTTTTAAACGAGTACACTTACGCCTATTTCGGTTTTTCATAACCCAACAAGTGTGGTGTTTACAGCGCTGCCGAAATTTTGTCCTGTGGCGTATACATCATTTATGCATGTAGTGAAAAAATGACTCATTTAGATTGCTGCAATTATAATAAAATAATTTATCTATCATCGATGCATACTACGTTTACTTCGAAAATAATATAAAATCAAGTCGCAGTTACAATATTTGAAAAACGGCGGGAAGTAGCTCTTCGATACCGCCATTTAAATTTGCGCTCGCGGCGGTGTAGTTGGTGCCTACGCCCTGCGAACCAGTCGGTTGGCAATCGCCGGAACGAAAGGGAGTGCTTAGTGTGTATTTTGTGAGTGACACACATACATACATAACATCACGCCTGTTTCCCAGAGGGGTAGGCAGAGACCAAAGACTGCCACTTGCTACGATCCTGGCATACCTCTCTTGCCTCATCTATACGCATCAATGCTTTCATACATTTCCTACGGTTCCGAGTACTCCTGACCTGGCCTTTTCTGAGAACGCACTAAATTTGATCTACATACGTTTGCCGAGGTCTACCTCTAACGACCCTACCAATTGCTTCAGATTCATAAATTTGTTTTTCGTTTATTCTTTCAACATGTCCAAACCACCTTAACATACCTTTCTCAATCTTTGTCACCACACTTTCTTTCACACCGCAACGTTCTCGTATCACACTATTTTTTATCCTGTCATTTAGAGTCAAACCACACATACTTCTCATTGCTCTCATCTCCACGGCATTAATTCTACTTTCGTGCTTCTTTTGCCATACCCAACCTTCTCTTCCATGTTGTAACCAACACACCCTCATGTACAGCCAAACGTGCCTTTTCCGTCAATTGTTGACTGCTCATAAAGGTGTGCATCGCCCAATTTACCTGATTTCCCGCGTTTACTCTTCTTTCAATGTCACCTTCACATTTTCCGTCTTTGGTAAACAAAGATCCTAAGTATACGAATTCTGGCACTTGTTCTACTTTCTCACCTTCTACCGTAATATTACATTCTGTTACAGTATCATCCCTTTCAAAAACCATAAGTTGTGAGTGAAGTGGTTGAAAATTACGTTAAATAAGAAAAAGGAGGAATTAGCGGAGTTCCTCTCGTCCCTTAAACCGGACGTCTTCTTCATCCAGGAAACGTTCCTCAAACCAGCTATCAGCACCGTCCGCGATGATAGAACTGCCTCTCGTCTCAGTGACACTTTCATCTATTACAGACGTTCCCCCATCGATCCTCCGCCCCTTACGAATTTGGAAGCATCCGTCTGCCGCTTAGCAGTGACCGGCCACTAGCCGATCATCATAGCATCGGTTTATCTCTCTCCCTCAAAAGACTTGCTAGAGAGCGGCCTTCAGTCGATCTTAAGTATAGGCGACGCCGTCATCCTTGCCGGCGACCAAAATTGCAAGCACCGTCTATGGAACTCTTCCATCACTTCACGGAGAGGCAGACGCCTCAAACAATTAGTTGACAGACTAAACTTCGACATCATCGCTCTCAAGACGCCCACCTACTTTCCCCATAACGCTCGCCTAAGCCCTAACATGCTCGACATACCACTTCTAAAGAATGTAAGGCTAAGCTTTGACACTATAGAGGTGCTTGACGAAATTAACTCGGAAAACCGCCCTGTCCTCCTCCGCTTAGATCCCCCATCGGATACTCCTCCTGACACTAGAACCGTGACGGACTGGGATAAATTCGGGAAATTACTCGAAAACCCCAGCTCGCCACATCTAGATCGCGTTCCCAATAATATCTCTTTCGCGAACGATATATACGTGGCTATTGACTCACTCACTAGCCACCTGACTTCCACCGTAAGGTGGCAAACAAGCGTACGGTCCACCTGATGGTAAGCGGTCACCGTAGTCTATGGACGCTTGCAACGCCAGGGGCATCACTCGCGCGTTGCCGACCCTTCAGAAATCTAATAACTTCTTTCTTGTAGAACCCCATACTGTAGTCCTTCGAGAAAACTATGGCAGGGAGCTCATTCCCCAACCCAAGCGTTCGCGGGAGGAAGTTTCTCTGAAACCGCACTGTACGCGACCATTGCATCATTTTGAACAATTCCTCAGAACACAACCCATTGTACAAGCGGTAGAACACACACAGGGAGCCAAAGTCTCTCCTCAGACTTAAGGGCTCGATACCGCAAGTGAGTTTGGAATCGTCGACAATTCTCACAGCCCGTTGTTGAACCGAGTCAAAAGAGCCAAGCTGGTATCTGGGTGCACCCGCCCAGAGATGGCAGCAATACTCCATATGGGGTCGGACTTGCGACTTGTAAAGCAACTACCTTTGCCCCGACGTGAAGCACTGCTTCGCTCTGTTGAGTACAGCAGGTTTTTTTGGACGTCAGCTTCACCTTATCCTGCAGATGATCTCGAAACTGAACATCGCTGGAGATGTCAACATCAAGGATCCCAATGTTCTTGGAGATCAAGAGGGGAGTGTTCTGTAATTGTGGGACTACAGTGAACGGAGTTTTCTTAGCGGGCCTTGACCTTGGACCGAGTGATCTCGATTGGAGACACAAGTTCTTTACGTTTTTTCAATGGAACAATGGAACGAGTGATGCTTTCTCGACCCGTGTAATAAGCGTCTCCAGTACTGTCATCTGCATAGCAATGTATGTTTTTGATGTCCAACATATCATTGATATGCAGTAGAAACAGCGTAGGAGACAGCACAGAGCCTTGCGGGAAACCAATATTAATGTCCATGTTATCAGAGCAACTACCGTTAACTACCGTAGGATCTATGAATTCGCTGTTATTAATATCATTATACAACCAGGTTTCAGTCACAATAATTACATCATACTTGTGTAATAGTATATTTGTCACAGGATATTAAGCTATACGGTTATCACGCGGCACTCTCATGCATTATTTACCTGAGTGAGGCAGCTGTATAAACCATCAAACATATAATTCTTCTGTTAGGCGTCTTAAATCACAATCACGTTTCACTGACAAACGATGTGTCGGAGGAACGCTTGCGCTTGTTGAACGAATACTGTTGCTCTATCTGCGCACCAGCTCTGACATTCTGTTAACCCGACGATTTATTTCCCTAATAAATGGTCAAATTAGTATATTTCTATTAATTGCGCCGCAGATTTATAAATATTATATATTTATATACTTAGTTAAAAAATTATTAATGTTATACTGTAATCATTAAATGTTAAATGTGTTGGTCTTCACAATAAAATCGTAGCATGCGTTCTTAAATTTAAAATAGTCAAAAAAAATATAAAACAGAAACTTGGTAAAACTCATATAAATAAAGACTAGCTTATAGTTATTGTCGATAACATAATTTACTTGATGTGTAATGATAACTTACAATGAAAAAAAAGTTTCTAAAGAGTTGTTTCCCCGTTTCATTTTACCAGAACGCCATTTTGATTCCGAAACAGTAGTAACTAGTAACTTTTTTATTTAAATTAAAAAAAAAAACAGTATTATGATACAGTGTTATTATGTTGTAAAATTAAATTTTTCTTAATAAATACTTTTTACCAATAAAGTAAACCGAACTGGTTTACAAATCTCGCTTTAGTAAATTTAGTTTGAAGATTTAGTAATCTACTTTTAAATTTGGTTTGGAGAGAAATAAAATATTTTTTTGTAGCGTAGAAGAGTACTTTGGTATTAATTAGGTCACCTTGTCATCGTTACTATTATTTACTCATTCGTATATTAAGTAACTGTTTATTCGGTTTTGTTACATCATTTGATTTGAAATGCTAAAAAGAGTGTTTTAATTTAAGCTCTAAGTTACGGTTGCTTAATTTTGCCATAATAATGAACTCTAAGTTCCTGGCTGCACGTATAAGTTCGAGGTAAGTAAAAATATTGCAGCGCGCGCAGTGGATAGAACTCTGAACTGATTTTAGGTTTAAAGGGATGATGGCTTATCTACGGCGTATAGTGACCCTATAGCATAAAGTGAGTAGATTGACCCAAAATAAAGCCTAACAACTATTTCAAAATTTTCCCACCAGCCTCCATACCACCACGGAGCGCTGGATGGGTTAAATTTCCATTTTATTACTACTGAGAATTGTGACCTTCTTCATCTAGCAAAATCTCCTTACAATCTAAAATTACTGCTTTAATTAACTTGCGTATACTGATAATCCAATAACGGTCTCGTGACAAGGACATCAAGACTTGTGTTCCAGGATGTTTCAGCTGAATAGGTTAAGCTTGAACTAAACGTTTTACTATAATAGATTTCCAACACTAAAATATAGGATATTTAAAATTTCTTCTTCTCCATATAGGTTAATCGCGTTTTCACTTTCTCAATACCTTCACTGTCTGTAAAAACTTGCAAACGAAGGCTGTAATAACCATTCGGAAAATTCCTACCAACAAGAATCTGTCATCATGTCTTTGCATTGCAACCACGAGGCAAAATGTCTGCTGTATTCAACAACCCTGTAATATGTGTCCAACTATCTATTTTAGAGCTTCTTCTTATTTCTTCAACTCAGTTTTTGACAACACTCCACTTAACTTCCTTTTGGAACTAAGTTAATGCCACACTGAAATAGGTCCAAAAGTAAACTTCGTTTTGAAAATTCAAAGTTTCGCATTGTATACACGAACTCCTTTAAGTGCTGTTCTGCTGCTGATCTCGCTATTGTGATTTTCTTTTGAGGTGTGACTCTTGCCTTAGCTGCTGCAAGTCGCAACACAACTATGCCAGTCTGCTGAATACTACGTAAAATTATGCATTTTTCATATGCGTCTTTACTAGCGACACAGAACACAAGGATAGTCAAATCATATTCTTGAATATTGCAAGCCGTCTCCGTAGGATATGATAATCTTGTAAATAGTGAATCTTTTCAAGACAATAAAAAATAGAAGAACAAGCTTTTTGTAATATTATTTTGGGACTATTGCGAAAGGGCATGTAAAACCGATAGGATCGAATATACGTTACGCATACGATGACAATAATTCTGCTCTTGTAGTGACAGTAGATTAAAATACAAAGTGTCAGTTATAGAATTCCAAAGTAAGCCTCTCACTGGTACTGCAGTTTCTATACTTACATTTGAAGGCCCAATTATCCATGCTCTTAACTCTAATTTCCCTGCCTCCATATTATTGACTGCATTTACCATTGCCATCCAAAATAACATTATTTCTAGGGAGTTTTTCTACTGCTTCATTAGTGCCTGATATTTTAGGTAACTGGCCGCAAATCGAAAATGTCCGGAAATGCTTTCCAGCTCTACGTTATAAATAGATTTTGGTCCCTGGTAGATTTCCAACGCTTGATTAAATCATTTTTGATATACCTTCGACGTCCGGTATCTACTAAAGTACGAGCGGTCGCAAAGTTTTCTAGTTTCTATTCGTACTAGCAATTTCGGTGATAAAATAACTTTATTCTTATGGTGAACAGTATTAGCAGTTCCATTTTGTGTTTATCATTTACTGCCTTTTTAAACTTTTCAATTTCTGAACGTATAAGAGTTATCAAACATTTTGCATTTGAAAGATCTATGATCAATCTTCAAATATTTGAAACAAGCCTTTCTTTTCTTTCTTCCAAAGTCAAATTGCGAACTTTAATACATTCAGAACTATTGTGAGTATCGCACTAAATGCAATTGAGTGCTCTTCTTATATCTGATTTTTCAGCTACAATGCACGTAGCAGTGGGGCATTGAAGACGAAGCCACACCATTATCGACTCTGTTAAATACAGAATCAGCCAATTTGATGCGCTCATCACTATTAACTTCTCGTGCTATAAAATTCTACAAACATAGAACGCTGACCTCCTTCTCACCCTCCCGATATGTCTTCTGAAAACGAAGACTCGACCATTGGGTATAACATCGCAGAATTTGCGGTTAAAAAGTTTCATCAACTTACTGCCGAAGCTACTACCCGGATAGTATACTTAAGCTACTTTTACAGCGTGATTTCCTACGGTATTTTACTATGGAGATACGCAGCTGATATTTAAACAATCTTTGTGCTGCAGAAGACAGCTGTTCGATCAATTTACAATCTACCCCATAGACACTCTTCAAGAGATAAATTTTAGGAAATCAAGGTCAACCTTAAAGTCTCATTTTATATAAGAAAATTTAATCTATGTTCATAGAAATATTGATTGCTTTAAAAAGAATAGCGATATTCATAATCATAATACTCGAAATAGACTCATACTTGCTCTGATTCACACAAGGCTCAAAAAATAGATAAATCATTTAAAGGACAATGTATCCGCTTTTACGATAAAATCCCGGCAGAATTATGTCAATTAAACTTTTAGAAAGTTCAAAAATTTTGTAAAACAGAAACTTGTCGAAAAAGCTAATAACACAATTCATGATTGTCTTGATGATAAAATTGTATGGTATTAAATATTGTTAAGTGTTGTAGAAACGGTAGTAACTAGTAACTTATAGTTAATTGAATTCAAAAAAGTAATAAGATATCCTATTTTTGAGAAATAAAGCATTTAGATTTGAACTCACATATTTCTTTGGTGAAATTTAACGGTTTTCATGCTGGTACTAGCATGAAAACCGTTAAATGTCATCAACAAAGCACCAGTACGCAGAGGAGGTATTAGAAAACGTGGCGTATGGCTGCGTTCCCAACCTAGATGATGGAAATTACTCCCCAATTACCGTCTGCGCCCTCAGCATTGTCATATGCACAAGCCACCCATTCGCCGCAGGCGACCTCCCAACCAACAGGCAACCAACCAACCAGTTCAAACGCCCAGTGAGCCCCCAATGACCCCGTGGGCAACAAAAACAGGGAAAAAACTGCCCACCCACCAATTATAGTGGAAACCCTGCCACAATGGTCAACCCATTTAAAAAGGTTGCATAAAATTCTAGGCCACGCCCCCAATGCCCGCCTATTCGGCAAAGGGGTGCGGTTTTTCCCTAAATCTCCTGCCGAATATAGAATTATAGCAGCCTACGTGGACGAGCTGTCTAAACTGGACAACACAGTATCTTGGTACTGTTACAGTTTGGACAGCGAACGTCCACAAAAAATTGCTATAAAGGGACTACCGCAAGACACAGTACTAGCATAAATCGCGGAGAAGCTCTCCTCCTTAAACTTCCCCGTGTCACATACTCGCCACATCCCAGCAGTTAGGGGCCGCCCCAACTGCATATATTACGCGTAGTTGGAAAATAGGCACTCAATAGCTGACCTCCAAAACCTATACGCAGTCACTGAGCTGCTAAGCGGCATTATTATAGAAGCCTGGCGCACACGGCCTGGACCAGCTCAGTGTCACAGGTGTCAGGCTTTCAGACACGCGTCAGCTAACTGCCATCGGCCCATTACTTTTAGATTTAGACGGGAAGCAAGGAGGAGAGGAGTGGCAATAGCTCCTCCGCTGCCACGCAGTGTCCCCCAACGGGCCACCAACCACCCCCCCCCCTCGACCTTCCCCCCTACAGCAATTAGGTCCTCATGAATACGACCTTACGGCAGGTACCAACCTTATACCTCCGGCTAATCCTCCAACTGAAAGATCGCAGGCTCTCGGGAGGAGGAAAGAAACCGGAAAAAAAGACGCAGGTCTCTAACACGGAACCAGTTTCTATCATATTGGTACCGCCCACCTCTCAACTACCAATCGTCGCATACGTACCCCCACCACAATTTGCAGACCCTCTGCAGCCACCTAAGCCGATGCCGCCCTCAGCCGCGTCCGCCCGCCCAGCTATCACTCACAGCCACACAAGTAGCCGCCCTAACCGCCCTAGCGGCAACCAAAAGTTGCAGGGTCCTCCACCTATCTTACCCAGCGCTTTGAACATACACCGAATAACTTAATTCGGCTATTGAAGCAATCGCAGCTGAGCACAATCCGTTGCCAGCCTTATTCCATGGGCTATCACAACTCACCACAATTCTCACGTGGGAATTTAATGGGGCCTCACAAGGGCCTTAACTTGAGAATTGTGTATTGGAACCCTGGGGGCATTAAAGGCAAGAAAGCCACCCTCAGAACGTTAGTCCAGGAACACGATGTACACATTGTGTTACTGGGTAAAACAAAACTCAGAGGTGAGAATGAACTCCGCATTCTAAATTTCTTCACCTACAGGCGTGACGAAATTTCTTCTGCTAATATGGCCTATAGGGGAACGGCAGTATTAGTCCGTCGTAACCTTGTTCACGAACAATTACCCCTTCCCCTTTTTACGTCCACTCGGTCTATAGGTGTAAAACTTAAAACCGGCAATACTGAGCTTAAAGTCTTTGCCGCATATAAGCCACCATCAACCCCCTTCGTTCCAATCGAAATTGAAAATATATTTTGCGGTGACACGCCCACTTTAATTTTAGGCGATTTCAACGCCAAACACCAACAATGGGGTTCACGAATTTCATCAAAATTGGGACGTGAAGTAACAGCAGATGCTGTAAACAAAAACTATCTAGTCATCGGTCCAGGTGCGCCTACTCACTACCCTGCGTTAGATGTCCAAAACCCTGACGTACTAGACATCACGCTAGCACACAAAGTCCATTGGCCAATGGCATTAGAAGTCCTCCACGATACCGACTCTCAGCATCTGCCGATCCTTTTGGTCCTCGGAGTGTCAGCTAGTGGGAAATCAGCCCCGTTCCCTACCAAAATAACTGACTGGGCCATATTTCACAAAGCAATGCTTAACTATAGACTACCAGCTGGAGGTATCTCAACTCCCTTAAAAGTTGAGGAGGCCGTCGACTACTTCACAACTGCAATTACGCAAGCTCTAAGGGAGTCCACGAAGTCCATAGCCTCCGGTAAGCATTTGCTTCCTACGCACCTTCGTGCAAAATTAGTTAAAAAAAGGGAACTACGTAAACTCTGGTGCCAAACTCGCTGCCCAGTAGCTAAGAGCGAACTTAACAAACTAAGCCATAGTCTCACTATAGAAATTGCCCAAGTTCGACAACTAGCGTGAAACAACACCATTTTTAAGGCGAGCGATGATGACGCTGCCTTATTCCGGTTGGCCCGCCAAATATCTAAAACTCCAGCCCCAATATGTCCCCTTATTGATTCCGCCAGCATCCGCCGTTATCACGCTGCCGAACACGCGGAACTACTGACCGATCATTTCGAGGACCAATTTAAGCCGAACCCCATTACTGACACATCTCACACGCTAGGAGTTATAGATCGCGTAGAGCAATTTCTCGCGGCCCCAGCCCCACCACTCAGAGGTGATTACTTTATTTCGCCCAAAGAGGTGAGAAAGGAGGCCACCAAACTTAACAAACGTAAATCACCCGGCCCCGACGAGATCCCAAACACGGCGATTATTATGCTGCCAAGGAAGGGTCTGGTGGCACTCACCCGGATCTTTAATGGGATATTGCGCACTGGACATTTCCCATCAACCTGGAAGACCGGAAAAGTCATTGTTATCCCGAAACCAGGGAAAGACCGTCACCGCCCAGAACATTACCGGCCGATCACTTTGCTGTCTAACCTAGCCAAATTGTTCGAACGCTTGCTGATACATAGGATATCTCCCCATATCCAGCTTAGGCCTTAACAGTTTGGTTTTAGGGATAGTCACAGCACTACTCTGCAGCTTGTGCGTGTGCTCCATTACATGTCCTTCGAGCTAAATAAGGGCAGGCGCACAGTCGGTGTATTTATCGATGTCTCGATCGAAACACTCAGCGAAAACATAGATCAAACACAGCAAAAATCCGTCATGTTTGACGACGGTACGAAGATAGAAAAACTGCTGGGTTGAGTATGGAAGCCACAGACGAGCTCACATTAAATCTCGACTTAGCTCGTATTCTGCCAGCACTCCTCAACAACATGGCACCCACAAAAAGAGAAACTCTCAAAATAGTTATGTCAGTCTACGATCCGCTCGGCTTTGCCTCGCCAGTCACAGTTCAAGCTAAGAAAATAATATAAGAAGTATGGCGAAGAGGGACAGACTGGGATGAAAAAATAGACATCAACTTTGCCAAGCAGTGGACTTCGTGGATGCAATATCTACATGACTTATGCAAAATAGCTATACCCCGTTACTATCTACAGTACAGCGAAGCAACATCTACGAGTATACAACTTCACGTTTTCGTCGATGCAAGCACTACAGCATACGCCGCGGCTCTTTACTGGAGAACCCAGACCTGCTTATACAGTGTGTCGTTCCATTTTTTTTTTTAGCTTACGATGGGTACAAAAACTAGGTTATATTGAAAAAACGTAATAGACAATCATCCTTCTTCTAGCTCTTTGCACAAGGACTTTTGAGTTTGTCATTCCAATTTTTTTTTTTGATTTTAGGATTGGTACGAGAACTAAGTTATATAGGAAAAAAAACATACTAGACAAATCATCCTTCTTCTAGCTCTTTGCTCAAGGACTTTTGAGTTTGTCATTCCAATTTTTTGATTTTAGGATTGGTACAAGGACTAGGTCATATAGAAAAGACTGTACTGGTAAAACCATCCTTCTTTTTCAGTTTTCGTTTTGTTTTATCTTGAAATAAAAAAAAGTGCGTGTACAACAGCATTAACACGTTTTGTACTCACTTAAAATTTAATTGTAAATAACACACTGCAATCCTTATAACTATTTTATCAAAATATCGTAAATCTGGATAGAATGACATCACTGTTAATAATTTAAGAAATACACGTGACGTTGGTTGCTATAACAATTTACAATAAGCGCTGGTAATTTTCAGTTCTCACAGCAGACTTGCTGATTTAGCAAAGGTATTAGTGTGACGCACGTAGCCGTGGGATATGCGAAGTCGGCAAAGGGTAGAGCGGTCTATTGCGTACATACAAATTGTTTTCAAACAAAAGTTATTGATATAGGGTACTAATTATATTTGTATAAATACACACCACTTCTATATATGTTAAAGTTCAAACGAGTTTTTATATTAAAACCTACGTGAATATGTTAAAAAAATTAAAAAATATTAAGTTAAAAATATTGTAAAAGTACATATTAAAAGTTTTATACTTCTGATTATTTTCATATCTGTCTTTAGTTGTCAACTGACAGGAGTCTCTTTCCTCATCATATTAAAGTGATTGAATGTAGGCAACATTACCTTTGCTTCTAACGCATAACATACCGTTTTACAATCCTATACCTCTACTACGAAATTCCTATATGAGACATCTCCGCTTGTAAGTCGATGGTTTGTCGGCTAACCATTCCTTACCCGTGTTCATAGTACAGGCACTATATAAGAATTATGAGCTAGGATGAAGGTTCCGTACACAATCAGTGAAAAGATTTATCTTCTAACTATTGTAAGCAATATACTTGGGTAATAATATGAACGGTTATAATTTATTGATGTAAAAAACAAAAAAGAACTGAGAGTACAATATAAAAGTTTTTAGGTACCTAGAGATCAAAAATATATAAAGTTAAAATAAAAAATGTGTGGTATAACTTCAACCATCCTTTTCTTCAGCAGATGGTTTTTTGGTAACAAACTTTTATATTTAAAATATAAGGAGCTTGAAAATTCCTTTGTTACACGGAACGCTGAACAAAGGCTAAGCGGCAGCGGACACTTTTTACTTCATGTTGCATTGAAAACTTGCCATAAACATATTTATTTGCTGATACTGACTTTACTTACCGTACTCTGACGTCGCAAACCTTTTTAATTCAGTTTAAAAGTTATAGTCATAAATTGGCTTGGTATCTTCTCAAACTCCAATTTGGTTACTTAATTGTCATGTAGTTTTACACACCAACGTATCCGCTACATATAATTAAAATGATGTAGTTAAGTACATGTCGTTATTGTTGATGTCTTAGACCTCATCAGAAAATCTGTATATTAAAAAGATTTAAAAAATTTGATTCTTTGGTCTAAAACTTTGTTATAATCGTCAAAATAAATGTCATTCAAAACATATTTTTTTACACTTTTAGCTTTTTTTATTTCTGATGTTTCAGTTTTTATGCAATATAACTTAGACCGCAAACCAACAAATTCTGTTATGTTTTGGCCACCAAATTCATCTTTGAATAAACCGGGTACTTTTTTGTTGATACACTCAATACCATATTTATTGGTTGGTGCATAATTACTTGTATCAAAAAAATCTTTAAGATTTTGTTTAAATGTTTGTAAAAGTCTTCTGTTTCTATTGAATACAAAAAGCTATCGGTGTCAGTATAACACATTTTGAGATTGGATCAATAAAAAGGTTTCATTACGGAATAGTGAAAATTATACATGTGACTTTTACAAAGCTCTAACACAGTAAATCTAATGTATATTGGTTTATCCAGTACTACCTTTTCTGGTTTCATTTGGATTGCACCACAATTTTCGGTGAATATAGTAGTATATAGTAGTATAATATAGTAGTTGTAGCTGTAATCAAGTTACAGCTACAAATGGTTTTTATTTTCACCCTTAATCTAATTCTTATACTTAGCTGACATCACTCAGCAACTGCGTGTGTTTAAGTATGTTACTTACTTTTAAAGTCAAAACTACAATTTCAACAGTAGACAGTCAAAAACTTTTAATCCATTCATTAAGTTGGTGTTTTGCTTATGTTAATACGGAATGCTAAGAACTGAATGCTGATTCATGTAGATTTTGATACCTGAGAGGTTGTTAGTAACGGACAATATAATGTAAAAGGATATCATAGATGCAGGATTGAATCTGTTTAATATGAAACAAGTGTGACGCAACAGAGTTTTGTATTTGTAAGTAAATATGAATCATATTATTGCAAGTTGTTGATAAGTGAGCACGTGCTCGTATTTAATATTATTTCAAAATATGTCATACCAAAAAGCAAATTACATCGCCTTTGCAACAAACAAAGTTTTGAAATATGCTGTTAAAATAGAAATAAGTGAACTAAAAGAACTTCCAACTGTTGTCGAAAGCAGAACGTTTGTTAAATCGAGTTATTATGCAGAGAGTGAAGACGATCCGGTGATGAATTCTGTGCTGCATTCCCTGTTCCTGATATCAACAGAGTAGGCAAAACACACTGAAAAAGTAATAAGAAATTTTTAAATCCAACGCCGTATCTCATTATTTTCGTTGTCCTTCAGGTTTTCTACAAGCAGAAGCAGGCAGATCAGATGAAGACTTGACTTCAAAATTAGTCTCTTTATTATTGTAAATAGATATTTGTTAATTTATTGTAATCAAATAATTTTATTCTGAATAAAACTTATGTTGAAAACTAAATAAATAACTACCTATTTATGTACCTTAGGTGTCTATATGATTTCTTAATTAAATAAAAGATATTTTGTATAGTAGTGTTTATTGAATTTTATCTTAAAAGTAGTTACATTTATGTTTTCTAGAAAAAGTACTTATTTTATACATATTAAAATTATACATAAATTAAAAAAATGTAAAATAAAATTTTTTAGTTTACAAATTATTTTACCTTTTCCAAACCTACATTTTCATCGTACCATTTTTTAATACAAACAACATATTTTAAAGCAAAATGTATTTTATGAATAAAGCAGTTGTACTTTCTTTTTTTGCAATAAGTATTGTATAAATTCAAAAAATTAGGACAGCCTTTATCTGCAATATCTTCGATATTACATTCTATGCATAGTTTATTAACCCATAAGATTTTTTCTTGCCCTTTTAAAAGTAAATTTTGATGTCTCAAAATTGGTTTTATTAATCTTTTAAATTCGAAATAATCTATGTGACCTTCATTCCAATATATACCACGGTTTCTTTGTAACCACGAAATATTTTTTTTTCCTCTTTTGTCAAATAAGAATAAGCATATGGAGGCTTAATTGAAAATACTTGAGTATGTTCCGGAGTAGCCAAAGCAAATTCTTTGACAATAAATTTATTATGAGAATCTTTAAAACCTTGTAAGTCTACAATAATAGGTTCGGTAAAATTCATGATATTTTTTTTACTATACCAGTTAATGGTTCATATTCAAATATGCAATCGCTTAATAACATACAATACGCAGAAGTTAGATCTGGTATATCTCTGTCACTCTCTATTTCGACGCGAACGTCAACCGGACCAGTTTTTATTGTATCATTTTGTCTTAAGCAATCTATAACGAATAAAGGGACTTTATCTCTAAATTCTTTATAACTTAGCAAGGGTTCGGAACGCCGCCCGTAGTAAGACTGCTGGAATCTAGTGTATTGTTCATATAATAAAGTAAATTTATCCTCGTGAAAGCGTACATTTAGACCCTCATAAGGAAAATACACTGAATTCAAAAATACTCTAACCTTTCTTATATTGCAGTGATCAAATTGTGACATATCTTTTTCAGATTTATTTTTTCGATCTGTTTGAAATGCAATCACAGCATATCTTGGCTTTTCTATTTGAGATGACGTTTTAATAACCCATGTATGTTTGGTTGTTTTTGGTAGTAAAAGATATTCATACAAGTCCCAGTTTCGAAATAACAAGTTGATTGATCGATCTTTTTCAAGATATTTTAATAAATTTAGTTTTTCTCAATCAGCAACTTTAACGTGTGGAACATGCCATACGATTTTATTTAGTATGATATCATCTACTATTTCTCCAGTGTTTAGTTTTATCGCAAAAGTATAAGCTCATGCCTACAATTAATTATTAGTTTATTGTAATCTTTAGCAAATCCAAGCACTTTGTTTGGTGGTATAGAGACTGAAAAATTGCCAGATCTTATATTTTTTGTTCCATCTATGTCCCATCCCCAAGCCTTGATTCATTTTCGTTCATAGACAAAAATGATTTTATTGTTGTTGTTATACCAGCATTCTTAACTCTGTCTATTTCTACTCCATTAAGTTCATAGCGAATATCTTGAAATAGATATAAGATTGGATTGTTAGTAAAACTAACGCTAGTTGCAAATTCTTTTGCATCTCCTTTTTTAACAATGACCATCCCTTCTACGTATAATGTACTTGCTGATAGCAATACGTACAAGTCTTGTTGATTAATAGGTATTCGTATTTCATCATTTTTGTTCAAAGTAGTGGCTTATATGAATGAATCTCCAAGCTTTCAATAGTATTGTCAAATACAATAGGTTGCGCTACGTTTACTAATCCAATTAATTTTAAATACTCTTTATTTTCAACACTTAATTTATTTACTTTTTTAATTTTTGAAGTAGGTGGTTTTCTGAGCTGTTTTGATGATGAACAAGAGCTTTTATTTATTCGTTGAAAATCAATCATTTCTTTTTAAGATGTAAATACAGTAGTAACTCTTCTTCCCGAAAATTAACTAACTCGTTATTTGAATCCAAAATTTTTATATTTACAGAGCTAATTGTTTTTTGATAAATAGGAAAATATATTATATTTTTTGGTACCTCAATAATTCTGTATCTAGGAGGCACATTAGGTGCAAATTCATGAATTATGTGGCTAGAAATTCCATTAATAAAGGAGCCACAGACGATGTCACATTCAACCCGTACAACAGTGGTTGATAGAATGCTTACTGAGATCTTGGATTCATGAAATTTATTCTTTTGTAATTTTCTTTTGTCATATCCAAGAATGCTTCCAATAGAATTCTCTTTTTCGAAATGAATTTCTTTAGAGCAAGAAATAACGGTGCGTAAAGTATTATTGTTACAAGTCAAACTAAAGGTGCTGCCCATAATGTTTTTCTTTATATAGTCGCAAATGTCCTGAAGTTCATAAGAGCCTTCGGGATTTTTTATTACTTCATTATCACGATAATGAAATTTATTATTTCTGTTTTCAACATTTGGAATAGAGTTGAAAGTAGAAAAATACAAGAGACCACATTCGTAATCTTCATCTAATTTTAGCGCCGGAGAGTAACAAGTACCTAAGCTTGATGTGAAACCAGATATTGATAGTGTGAAAGACATGATTAAAATGATATTTTTTGATTGAATTCTCTTTATTTATCATTTGTTTTTCGAATACCAAAAATTCCTTAAATATTGACAGTCTTAAAGTTTTGATATACATCGTAATTGTAATATACATTTGACACATTAAAATAAGTAAGTAACTCTTCAGGAGGTCTTAGGTCTCCAAAACTGTTAAAGTACTCACAGTAGTTATGAATTTTTACGTAGGCTACCCAGTGTGTTCCAGGATTCTTAGAGTTATCTAGATTGACCAATTGCACATTCAATATGTTGAGGTTTTTTTGGTAAAGCATCTTTCATAAAAACTCTTCTGAAGTATGGTATGTCATTAGTGTGCTTTAAAATATCTAAATTTGTTAAAGCACGTATAGGTAGCCTTTCACTTAGTTTTTTGATGATTTTAAACATAATCCATTTCCTGTATATGGTTTTATGTACAGTCCTTTTCCTAACGCAATTGATTCCATCATTTTATTATGACGTTGTGACTCTTCAAGGTTTTGTTTTGCTGATTTATAACTATTTACCGCTCTAGCAATACCTGCGGCTCCTCCAGCTAAAGATCCTAATGCAGATAAACCGGCAAAGATTGGTATAAGTGGTAAAATGCCTCCAGTTTTTGGGATGGGTATTAGGCGGGGTAAACGAATATTTTTATTTTTAAACATTTTTTTGCAGTCGGGTAGGCAATCTTAATTGCAGAGTTAATATTTTTTGGCTTGCCTTTTTTTATCGATTCACGGACTTTAGAGACTACTGACTTAAAAGATTTTACTCCAGCGCCACTTTTTAATTTGGTTTTCATAACTTTGCTTACGAGCCAAGATGCTAACTTTTCCCCAGTTTTAGTATTTTTAGACTTCATTCTTTGTTTCGCCATATTCAAAAGCGCGAAGTCAGCTATGTGTTGATCTTCTAAATAACTATGTTCTGAATAAGCTATATCGTGACTCTTAACAGCTTCGTCTAATGCATTTATCCCTTTGTCACCTCTAGCTAATCTTTTTTGTAGTCTCGTACCAGGACCACAATAATTATATCCTGGTAGATGAAGTTCAAATGGTAAATTGTTTATTATATTATTAACAAGTCCTCCACCATTCATCACTGATTCAATAATGAATATATGGTTAGGTATCGTACTATTATAAATGTTCTAAGGATAATTAAACGTTATATAATAGACATTTTGTTAATCCAACTATTTTCTTTTTCGCTGAGTCCTAACCATTTTACAAACAACTTATTTCCTTTTTTCTAATCACCATTTCAATTAAATAAACGTTCGGATGTTTAGTTTTTTGTAACTCTTGTTCGTAAAAGGTTCCAAGTATTGATTGATTTCTTTGATCTTGAATGTGATAAGTTACTGGGTGAGTATTATTAACTTTAATTATGGTGAAAAGTTCAGAAGACCAGTAAGGTGTATATCCTTTTTTAAATTGTTCTTTATATTTGCTGATCCGAACACAGTCACCTACTTTTCATTTAGATTTTTTTAGCTCTTGAGGTGTTTGATTTCTTTTTATGTTATTCATAACTATAGCTTGGTTAACATAAGTTACATTTATTGGTTTTAATTTTATGATTCGATGTACAGTACTATTTTATGATAACAACATACCATCTAAAGCTGATCAGATCCATTATCAGATCCATTTGTTATTACTAATTAACGTAAAATATTTATACAATTTGGATTTAAGTGTTCTTATAAATCTTTCAATTATTGACGCCTTTTTTACAGAATGTGTAGAATAGTGATTAATCTTATAAGTTGTTATGATTTTCTTGAACATTTCATTGAAAAACTCAGTCCCCATATCTGTCTGAAGGATAATTGGAATGCGACCGCAATTCAAAATTATTTGAAAAGCGTTTGCTACTTCATGTTTTGTTTTTGCTTTTAGAGGAACTCCCCAAGCAAATTTTGAAAAGCAGTCTATTACAACTAGAATGTATTTAAAACCTTTGTTTACTTCTTCCATTTTCTGCATATCAATCAAATCAGCTTGCCATAAATCGTCAATCCCTTTTAATATCACTGCCCGACGAATAAAGTTTTTTCTAGCCGATTTGTGGAGTTCATCTACTATATCTTTTCTACTCATATTTGTTTTAATGCTGTTTTTTGAGATGCAACCTTTTTCAATTCTGATTTAACATCGAGCAACTGATTCTTTAAAGTCTGAATCAAGCTCTTTATACCATTTACTCCAAGTATTAAAGTTTGTTTATCACAACATTTTTGGATCATATTATCTACATACTGCTTATTAACTGCTTCATCAGGTAACTGAGGAATTTTTAATCCTTTTATTCTGGCTGACATTAATTCTAAATCTCCATCAATAGATTTATTGAACACTTTGTCAGAAATTTCGAAAACTTCTGATCAAACTTGTCAACGTTCATTGTATAGCAAATGTATTTCTTAAGTAGTTTGATGTCAACTGAATGCAATTATAAATTACAGGATATTATATCCAGTCAAAGACGTCATTGTACACGTTTTATTCATTTATTATACCAGCTTCACGCAACTCCTCCACGATTGATATAATTTCATTATCTAATCCACTGTTTTCAGCATCACGAGAAGCTATTAAAAGTTTTAATCTATACACTAATTCATTAGGATCGTCCCAATACATATAAACAACATTTTTGTAATATTTTTTAAATATTGGTAACCCAAACCCTTGAATGAGACTTTCAGTGCTTGTACATTCTTTAGTTAACTTGAAAAGTGGTTTAATGATATTTAGATACTTGCTTCCTTTGTTACTTTTAATAGGTTTTTTAGAGTTGAAATCGCGTCTGTGTGCATTAGTAACCGTTAAAATCTGTTTGTAATTGTTTAAATCACTATTATTGATGGTTTTTAAATCAAGTATTTTTTAAATAATAATTCAATAAGACCTTTTGTTTTTTTATAAGTTTTACCTGATACTGTTATTGATTTTTCTGTTTGGATGATTCGAGAATTACCTAACATTAATATAACACGTTCATTCCTTACACCAAATGGAATGTCATGAAATACTTCTGAAGGTGATGACCAATTATGTTTCTGAGGACTGGGTATAGATTCAAGTGTTTTAAACGAGGAATCACTTGAAATATTCATTTTCATATATGTCATCTTCATAATCTTCAATATTCTTGATGGTTTTATTATTTTTTTCACTGTTTTCGTCTGAATCAATTTCAAATTCACTTTCATCCTAAAGATCTGACTCAGATTTTGTTTTTAAAAATTTAAGTTTTTTCTTTGGGATTACATCTTCTTTACTATTGGAAGCTTGTGTTGAATTTCTTGATACCATTTTATGCAGTGGGTCAGTCAAAGGTTTAAAAACAGATTTCAGAACTTTATTATTTTCAGTTTGCATATCACGCAGCTTTCTAACCTTTTTCTTAACAATGCTTGCAGACTTAATAATCTGTTTTTTTAGATTCTCTTCTGAACTCATTTTGAAAATATGCTTTTCCATCAATGCGACAGACGAAACTGAACATATTATAATGTTTTTGTGGTTTATAAGAGTTTTAATCAAGAACAACAAAAGTATCAAACTTTTTTCTATAACAACCTCGATTCTTTTCAGTCTTTATTAATTACAATGAAATCGTAAGACGTTTTCCAAATTTCCGAACTCATATCACGAAATTGGTTCTAACTCATATCAGTACTCACGTGTTCATCATAAACGTGACGTAAATTGATGACATCTTGCTGAAACAAAACTATAAGATTTGCATTATCTCTAATTAGTTGTTTAGGTACTTTACTATATGTTTGATTTAAATAAAAGCAGCAATACGTCTGTGTCGTCCCATTGAAAAATAATTACGAATGTTGTTTTGATTTTCACAAGCAACATCATCAAAATAATTACCGAGTCAGGTTTACATGATGTGGGCTTATAACATCCGCATTGTCATTAAATTTAGCTAAATGTATTTCAGGTACTTTATTTAATACTTTTTCTAAAAATAAATACTTCGGTTGGTATAACGTTTTGGAATATAAATATATATTTTTATAATGTATACCATTTTCATGTAAGAGAAGTCCAACTATTAGGTTTGTTTTTCCGCAGTTAGATGGTCCACAAATTAAGCATCGAATAGTATGAGGTAGAAGTTTACCATGACGTGTTATTACTTGACCGGATTCAGAATTTTTTTTTTCTAAATGTAACTTATGTGGCTGCTTTACAAATTTCATGGTGTCTTGGTGGATGATGTTAATTATGCAATGAAATCACTGATACATGTGTAGTCATATTTATTATATATATATATTACTTAGTTAAAGAAAAAATAACAAAAGATAAATGGTAAGTTTCCTGACAGTTTCAGAAGCGTTAAATATTGTCCACTCGAAAACGGAATGGTAAGTATATTTTCTTTGTTGTTGCCGAGTCGTACAGTATATTGTTTAAAGCTTTATTACTATTTACATTTCTATAACTCCGTTCGCTTCGTTCACTACACCTTTTTTATTGAGTTAGACTTCCCAATAATACCCTACTTTCGTTATTTATTTTTTCGGTTTTTATTTCAAAATGCAGTAACGGGTGGTGTGAGCGAGAACACCCGTCCTTGTCACACTTCTTGAAACTGCATCTGTGTGTCTGGTGCCGGCGAGTAAGACAGCGATAGCACAAATTATTTTCTTTTGCTAGGGTCCAGCGATGGTCTGTGTTTGCTCTTTTGAAGTCTTCGCAGGCACTGGGATGATGGCGATGATGTTGGCAGATAGGGCATGAAATTTCTATTTTCTTATTATTAACTGTTCGATGATTTTCGATGTTGTGAATGCGCTGTTTTCTGTATATGTGCGGTGGGGCCATTTCAGTCGATGTAACATTTTCAGGCGGCGCGTATTTTGCACATCTGTCAGCTTCTCTCTGTATAAATTCTGAGGATTGAATTAATTCCGGCTGGCTTTCATTCTTGTGTTCTGTATCTGCGACGAAGTCAAACCATCGAAAACGAACTGTAGGTGGCAATTTTTCGACGATGTTTTTAATAATTTCTGGGCTGTAGGGGTAGGTATTCTTCGCCAGCAACTGTAGTGTGGCCACACTGTTTTTAATGGTATTTGCGAACGTGGAAATATCTCTCGGTGCGTCGGTGATGCGAGATAAATTTCTAAGCGTCTGTAATCCGGTGATAGCTATGGCGTAGGGGGCCGAAACGTGTTTCGAGCGTCTTCATGATTTCGGCCGGCGATCAGGAGGCTGGCCACTGCTTCCTTTGCTTTTCCTTTGAGCGCCCGTCGTAAGCGTGCAGCATTTTCTTTGACTGATAGGTGGCCCGCTGATTCGATGTAGGTGGACCGGAACGCGAGCCATTCTGTGTGTGACCCGTTGAAGTACGGCAGCTCTCCGATGTATCTTGAAGTTGGTGCGGCGGCGGAGCGAGCTGCTGCAGTGATAGCGGAGGCCAGCTGCGTCATGTTTGCTATTTTTTCTTTTGCTTGAGCGATGAGCTTCGCTTTTTTGGGTCGAAGCGCAGTGTACTGAGATGACGTTATAGAATTTCTATGCGATCTATGAGTTTTCTGTGTAGCCTGTTCTTCGTGTGACGTCATAACAACTGGAGCCTCCGGCGGTGATTCGTGATGAATCGGTCTATCTGGCGCCGGAGTATGCGATCCCGAAGCTTTTTCTTGGTCGTGCTCTTCGTGCGGTTTCCCTGACTGCGAACATGTGACTGGCATGGTGACGATGGTTTACGAGGACTCTGATGGCTATACGGTGTGCAGATCTAGTTTGGGTTCGGAGGCTGCGGTGAACGGTGATGATAATCCGGCTCCGAAGGTCCAATGTGCGACTTGTTTTGGGTTCGGAGGCGGTGATGATCCGGTCCTGCGAGACGTGACCGTGCGTGAAGCAGTATCAATGTTAGATAATGGGCGCTGGCGGTCTTCTTGTAGGAGGTGCGCTGGTTCACTGCTGACTATATGTGGACTGTATGTACTGTAGCTATGCCGAACCCCAATGTACAAGTGCACGTTCGTCCCACCTCGAGTCCCGTAGTGGTAGAAATAAAATTCAATTTTGTTGTATACTATGGCGAACGATGAGAGTAGGTATTGCAGAGCCAGGGAGTAGTAGGTAGCCAAGCGGTTTCTATTTCGAGGTCTATCTTGATCGAAGTTCACTTTCGGAATCAATCTATACGCTGGCTCTTCTCACTCCTTGGGTAGGAATGGGAAAATTGTTTCAGAGTTGTGGCTCTTTTACAATAGTTTCTTCCGCTGGCCGCTACTACGGGCAGGATTCTGGTGGCGTTATTACGTGGCGGAGATGAGTGGCTCGGCGGCACCTCGCCTGGATTTCAATGGGACCGTGGGCTCTTTCAGAAGGTAACGGGGCGTCTTTTTGGGGATTGGCTGCTTCTTGCTTTGGCGGTCTGGTGGTCGCGCATGCAGCGGAGCCATTCCACGGAGGTGCTCGTGGCGCGACTCGTCCGCTCGCGCGAACATTGTTGTGGCCAGGTGGTGGACAAATGCATCTAAGCTGTCCCACTTTAAGTCCCTCTGAATAGTCGTTTTCCTCACGTACCGCGGGCCGCCGACCATTGTTCGTAGGGCTAGGTTTTCTTGAGCTCGGAGTTGTTTCTTGGATGACTCCGGAACTAGGGCGTACCACGCCGGTGCGGCGTACTTGAGGCGGGATCTGACATAAGTTTTGTAGATCCCGAGTTTCGTACGCAGAGGGAGCCTGGATGATAGAAGTGGGCGCAGTCTATCGCGCACAACTTTCACCTTCCCGATGGTCTCTTCTACGTGGTTCTTCATTGTGAGTTCACGCCAAGGTATTTAATCTTGTGTTTGCCACTCCATCCCCTGACCCTGCAGTTGAAGACGTGTGGGTGGGTGCCCGACTCTCCCGATGAGAATTGCCTGCGTTTTCTCGACGTTGACCGAGAGCTGCCATTGCGATAGCCATTGTGGCAGGCCGTCCAGTGCTCTTTGCATCTTCTTGGCAGCGAATGTTTTACTGGATGATGCGGTGTAAAGGGCCGCATCATCTGCCTCAGCCACAGCCACACCCCAAAATCCACCACCACGGGACGAACCCCCGTCAATCCCGGTACTTAATCCAGGTATCCCCACGCATGCTACAGGCCACGCCCACAGCCCCCTCCGCAGGCCCTCAGACCACACCCTCCGACAGAATCTAGACCACGCCCACTCAGCACATTTCTTTTGCGCAGGCAGCATCGGCACCTAAAAATCCTGCTCCTTCGGCGTCCGGGCAACAGACAGCGAAGGAAAGCGCGATGACCCAAGTAAGATACCCGCCGATTATATTCGAGTACCTACCTCAGTGGTCCACTCACTTAAAAAGGATACATGGCCTTCTAGGACACGCGTCGCACGCTCGCCCCTTTGGCAAAGGTGTCCGTTTTACGCCAAAGTCCCCAGAGGAGTACCGAGTTCTAGCAGCGTACATAGACGAGTTATCCAAACTCGACAAAACTGTCTCATGGTACTGCTACAGCCTCGAAGCGGAGCGACCTTACAAAATCGCCATAAAAGGCCTGCCACTCGATGCCCCATTGGACGAGATAGTGGAGAAATTCTCGGAACTTGGGTTCCCGGTATCGCACATCTGCCAAATCCCAGGCGCAAGAGGACGGCCAAGCTGTATTTACTTCGGCCAATTGGACCACAAATATAATATACCGGCATTACAAAAGCTCTACGCCATTACCACCCTGCTCAGCATGCCAGGCATCTCCATCGAAGCTTGGAAACCCAGACCAGGTCCGTCGCAGTGCCACCGCTGCCGAGCCTTTGGCCACGCCTCGGCGAACTGCCATCGCCCAGTTAAGTGCGTCCGCTGCGGGGAAGGCCATCCCACATCAAAGTGTGACATACCGAAGGACAACGCACCCAAATGCGCTAATTGCGGCCGTGGGCACGCCGCCAACGACCGTACGTGCCCGGTGTTTAAAAGAGAGGCCCGTAAGAAAGGTGCAAAAATCACTCCACCAGCACCCCAAGGAAGACAAGCTAAAGGTAAAGCCCCAAAACCCACCCCTCTACCCACCATGGCACCCCACGAGTGTGATTTAGTAGAGGGGTCTAGTTTGATGCCCCCCGCAAACTTGCCTACGGACAGGTCCAAATCTCTCCCCAAAAATAAGAGAAACAGAAAGGCCAAGAAACAACAAGCGACTGGCAGTACTATCCAACAAGGCGACAACCAGGTAGGCCACGTGGCAGCCTCAGTACCGCTGGCCTCATTAATAATTCCCCCACCACTTATCGCAAAGCCATCTCTGTCTAATGCCAGCCTTTCGCGCCTGCTAAGTCGCAGGTAACCCCATTTGTCCCCCCAGCTAGTGTCGGTCCCGCTCTTGGAACTGGCGTGCTCTGTCGTGACTACCAGGGTAAACAATACATCTCCTCGGGTGCTCTTAACATTGCTAGAGCATCTATAGCAGCTATAAACGCGGCCACAGAAGCTATTGCAGCGGGCCGAAACCCACTTCCGGCGCTATTACAAGGTGTGTCCCAGCTCACTTCTATACTAACTCAAGAGGTTTATGGCCCCACGACATAACTTAAGAGTCGTATATTGGAATCCCGGAGGCTTAAGAGGTAAAATCTCAGCCCTCAGGACGCTAGTCCAGGAGCACGATATACATATTGTGCTACTGGGCGACACCAAGCTTCGTCCTGAGCAAGAGTTCCGCTTACCTAACTTCACGTACAGACGTGACGAAGTTACCACGGATAATTTCGCGTATAGGGGTACAGAGGTATTAATCCGTCGTGATCTGGTTCACGTCGCACTATCACCCCCACCATTCTGTTCAACTAGATCAATTGGGATCATGGTGAAAGTAGGTACATCGGAGCTTAAGGTTTTCGCCGCCTATAAGCCTATACGCCCTTTGTCCCGGGTGACATTAAGGCAATAATGTCTGATGACACCCCTACCCTTATCCTAGGCGACCTCAACGCTAAACATCAGCACTGGGGATCGCGGATTTCATCCAAAGTTCTTAAAAAGGATGCCGAGGAAAACAATTACGTCGTAATTGGTCCTGGCTCCCCCACCCATTATCCTTCGTCTGACAATGCCCAACCTGACGTACTTGACATTTTATTAGCCCATAAAATATGCTGGTCCATGTCCTTAGAAGGCCTTTTAGACATGGACACCCAACATCTCCCCATTTTACTGGTCGTTGGGGTGGCTGGCAGCGGCAAATCACTGCCCAGCCCAAAAAGCCATACTGACTGGACTACCTACGGACAAAAAATGACCTCCTTCTCCCTCCCACCCGCTGGTATTTCCACCCCCGACGAAGTGGAAAGGGCCCCCCTTATTCTTACCTCCACTATCTCTAAAGCGCTCGCTGACTGTACCACAGTCGCATCCACCTCTTCGGGTAAAAAATTACTCCCCCCGTTATGAAATTACTACTTTTTCTTCCCCAAGGAGGTGAGAAAAATTATCTCGCTTCTTAATAAGCGAAAGTCATCAGGCCCGGATGGTATCCCGAACACGGCTCTAGTTATGCTACCGAGGAAGGGGGTGGTAGCACTAACTAGAATCTTTAATGGGATCCTCCGCACAGGGCATTTCCCCGCTGCCTGGAAAGTTGGCAAAATAATTGTCCTCCCTAAGCCCGGAAAAGATCGCCGCAGGCCAAAACATTATCATCCAATAACGTTGCTTTCTAACAAAGCCAAACTGTTTGAACGTCTCTTGTTGACGAGGGTTTCCCTCCACATCAACTTGCGACCAGAACAGTTTGGCTTTAGAAGCAACCACAGTACGACGCTCCAGTTAGTAAGAGTACTGCACCATATGGCCTTCGAAATGAACAAAGGTAGAAAGACGGTCGGGGTCTTTCTTGACGTTGAGAAGGCCTTCGACCGTGTTGGCACGAAGGCCTTCTATATAAACTGCTGGAGACGGACTTACCTCCTGCTATTGGACGGGTAATCACATCTTTTCTGGCAAAGCGGAGTTTCTTCGTGGCGGTTGAGGATAAAACTTCCCAGTGCAAGCCCATCCGGGCAGGTGTACCGCAAAGTAGCTGCGTCTCCCCCATCCTGTATGCGCTCTACACGGATGACATCCCCACCCTGAGCAATACCGGGCTACAACCAGGTATTGAGGACGTAACTTTGGCCCTATACGCTGACGACAGCGCTTACATGTGTTCCTCCCGTAAAGCGCGGTTAGCGGCTTGCAAAACGCAACGTCTTTTGGACAACCTCCCTGAGTGGCTAGATCGGTGGAGGATAGCAGTCAACGCAGGCAAAACCGCAACCATTTTAACCGGCAACGAAAAAACATTACCCCCGAAGTTTGTATTCCGTGGTCAGGAAATTGAGTGGCAGAAGGACGTAAAATATTTAGGTTGTGTCATAGACCGCCAACTACGTATGACCAAAATGCTGGCACATGTGTCGGCACGCGCCGTCGGTGCGAGGTCGGCTCTAAGACCAGTCCTGTCGTCGGACCTGCCACTCAGATCCAAGATCCGAATATACAAGCTTTATATCAGGTCAAGGTTGACCTATGCCGCACCTGCGTGGTTCAACCTGTTATCAGCCACCAGAAAACGCAAGCTACTAGCCGTCCAAAGCAAGTCGCTGCACTACATTACGGGAGCCGGGCGTTATGTCCGTAACTCCGTCATCGCCAAAGACACTAATACCAAACCGCTCGGCGACTTTATAGCCCGTCTTGCGACCCGGTTATTCGACCGAGCGGATAATAGCCCATTTACACATATTAGGAATATCGCCCCGCTGCATTCGCGACCTCCCGAGGGCAGAGCTCCCCCTCGTGAGCTTATTACCCTGAGTAGTGACTGATAAGGTGCCCGCCTTTATGGCGGCTAGAGTAAAACTTCTGTCTTACGATAAGTCCATCTGGGTCCCTGTAAAGTAGGGCCCTTCTACTAAAACTTCACCAGGGGTGTTTTTGTACCCCCTGAGCATCTGCCCGGGTCATGGGGTAAGACACTCATCCTCTTACCCCGACACCCGAACCTAGTTTCGCCCTCGTAGCGAACCATAGAAGAACAAGTCGACCAATCAGAGCACGCGGCTATAAATGTGGTATTATTATTAACTTACATAGCAAATTAACATAAACTCGAAACGTAAATGAACACATTTAGAAATACCTATTTTTACACTGTCACATGAGTTTAATACAATATATTATAAGAATTTACTATTAACCAAATGAAAACTATTAAATCAGAACACTGTCACTTTTCACTGAAATACTTATTGGTCAACAATGTACCTGTTTGAAGTGGCTATCTTGTTTCACAAAAAAGGGCAATTAGAGCTATTCACAAATAAAAAAAATTCAAAATATTGTATTTAATAACTTTGACGATTCAAAAGTGTTTATAAAAACATACTTTGAATAAAAAAAAAAGGCTGACTATCCAAAACCATTATTTTTTTAAGAGTTTAATTCTATTAGTAGAGGATAATAAGGATATTACGTCAAATTATCTGTGAGAGAAATTAAAAGCGTAATATATCAATGTTTAATTTGTGCTAAGTTAAAGGCAAACAGTTGAACAACTCATGGGTTCATTACCTACTAAAAGACCCTGCCTTGAAAGGGTGGGTATTGATTTTTATGAATTTTAGAAGTAAAACAGTCTACTTTAAGACGGAGTATAATAACATAGTCCTACGTAGCTGTATTTGTTTGCTTTAGCAATTTTACAACTGATGCCGCATTTAGGCTTCATTAAAGCGCTTTATTGCGCAAGGCTTGCCATAGCACATCTAAGACGCTAACGCCTCGACTTTTAGAGGTGCATGTAACATATAAAATGATTTATACAAACTTTTTAACAGCCAAGCTTTGAACGGTTGTTTATTAAATTATACTGCACATAGAGGCATTTAATTAAGATTTATTCCTAAATACAGCCCAAATCATGTGGGAAGGGTAACCTATCGATGTTTCGAATTATTTTTATCCGAATTTGTCCAAAAACGGTTCACAGAATTTTTGTCATCCAGATCTTTTGTTTAACATAAAATTTACAAGGCCACATATTGATTTAACCACAATATCATTTGCCAGAAATTTTATAACCAGAGTTACAATATCTAATTCTAACATTTGACAACTTCGTCATTTACGATCTTATCATAAACTCAATGTTACGACAAGTCAAAGTAATGTTTTCCATAACTTTTTTTCCGTTCTACCCGCAAAAGTTAACCTTTATGTATATTGTTTTGATAAATTAGAAATTCAGAAAACATTCAAGAACGCACCAATGACACTAGAAACGAGATTTATAGGTTAGGTAAGTCCATACTTAACTAACCCAAAAATCGCACCATTACTGCTTACAAAACAAGTAGACGCTGGGGCTTCACTCCTTCCTTAGCCGTCGTGGTTATTTTTTTTAATTCTACCCAGTATTCTGGTTAGGGCACCCCAACACGGCCGTGTTAGGTTAGAATCAATTTCTTTCAAATTCTCAATTTCTTTTTCGTTTGTGTCAAAAAGAGCGAAAGAGTTACATTTAGATGGTTTGTCATTTACATCATTAGTTTCAGCGGAGGGGTGGCGGAGGGATATTCATCGCAACATGTGAGGCAAAATAAATTACTTTATCAACTAATATAAGCTCCTGAGTTTATATGACTGCTAAGTGTAGTATTTCACATATAGATATAAATTTTCTCTATATAGATATAATCTTCAATTTAAGTCGAGGAGGAAAGTTGATAACCCCAGGGGCCTTTTGGTTGCCTATCTCTTAGAGGCTGAATCCAAAAAAAAACGAATTTCTTGACAAAAATTGCTAAAATTTTTAACATGACTCATTTGAATCCCATATTTTCATCATAGCACTGCATTAAAACTAGTTTTTACAGTAAAAACATGTTCTTTTACATTTAAACAAAGAATAATTTTTCGGAAGTCTCGTTTATTTGTCACAAAAATAGGTCCTATTACAATTAAAGACAAAATCCGGTTTTTTATATTAAACTTAAACCAGATAGACCGGATGTGGTGGCGTTCATTAGAAAGAGCCTTTGTCTAGCAGTGGACAGTTAAAAGTTGATTTTATACATGAAGTATGTAATCTTCAGTATTCCAATTCTATGCCACTTGTTTTAGTATTTTTGTAATCTGTGGTTTATCTATAAGAAATAGGACAAAAGGTTTAAAGAAGATAAACGCATATAAAACAAAAAATATGTATTAATCAAGCCTTCCCTAAAACAAAATGTATGTTTGTGTATGTTACCATTTTATAACACTAAATCACTTAAACATCTTCTCTATTTCTTTTGAATCCGATTAATTATTTTCAGACATGTGCGTAAAGAACAAATCAATTTCATCAAGATATGAGTCACAAATGTTTCTATTTTCAAATAGCGTTAAAATATTTCTATCAAGGTATTTATTGATTGTTGATGCACATTTTTGATGCTTCGCTGCTAATGATAAAGGAACATTCAATTCATATACAGAAATATTATTTTGTGAATGAAGTTGCAAAGTCTTTGGTGAAATGATATTAGATTCAGTATCAGTTTTTAGTAATATAATTTGTGACTTAAGAGCTCGTGTCTTCCCTTTGTAAGACTTAGCTTGCCTAATTTGTTCATATGCAGTTTTTATAATTTCATGTATATATTGATGTGTATGTGGTACTCTTCCACTTAGTAAATGAGTACATAAAGAAATCTTTTCCTCCCAAGATAAAGATTTGAGTAAAAGGGTATTTGCTTCTGTTAAAGTATAGCCCAAAAGATTAGCCGTGTGTTGTATGATAGCATCTTGAAGTAATTCATCTGAAGTGAAGTCGCTTAGTTGCTCTTGTAAATACATTTGAAATTCTTCTGGCAATAATCCAACACAAAATATTTTTCCAACGAAACCTGAAAGTTAAATTGAAACTTATCCAATGTGGGTAACATTATATCAACGGATCTTTTATGCCTAACTGAACCCTTATCTGAAACAATTTTTTCTTGTTTTTGATCCACTTATACACCTAAATAATTTGCAAGAAACATTATGAATACTTATTCATTTTACAAACCAGCAGTGCGCTCACCCTAAATTCGGCTATCAGCATGTGAGTCTGATTACAAATCCTTAATTTTATTAAGGTAATCTGCTTTAGTAAACAGCGACATATTATGATAAACGTGTCCAATCCTGACTTATTTCTTATAATTTGTCTAAAATTGGCAAAGGGGTATATAAATTCTGTTCCTGGTCTTTTGTTTTACCACTTATTTACTATAAAGCTGGTATTTATGACTTATGGCATATATGTGAAGCCACCTTACTCCAGATACACTGCTATCAAATGCGGAAATGGGATGACGACCTGTCACGTAAGACTAAATTCGGTAGTGCTAAGTGACTGTCCCCCACATTGTAGTGTTTCCAGCCACTGATTTACCTTTCAATAGCAATAAAAGCTGTGTCGTTATAATACACACAAAAATAAAATTGTCTGTATGTAATAAAAACATACCGTGGTCCTCTAAAATAGACGCAACTTCTAAAGCCACCAGAACCCCACTTTCATATCCCAATAAATAAAAGCTGTCCTTAAGTTTCATTTTCTCGAGCAAAATCTGAAAATGTCAAAATAATAGGATAAGATTTTTAAAATAACATATATCTTGAAAAAAAAGGTATCTTCTGAAGTGCTCACCTTAGCATATCTACTAGCGGTTTCTTCTATAGTTTCATTTAATCCATTCAACCTTGACTGGAGGACTATTGCATTCAAGTTTAATTGTTTGCACATCTCACGGAATATATCGTGGTGTCCGTCAATTCCCGGGATCAAACATAAGAATGGATCTCTAACATCAAATTCGTCGTCTCTCTGAATAACAATACAATAATTAAACGATTAAACAAAATTAAATTTCGATCAACCTTATAATAGTAATCAATAATTGGAAATATAATGTAAAAGTTTGTTGTTTTTTGACCGTAAGTAGATAATGTTTTCTGGGTCTGTCTGCATAGCAAGGGTTGTAAAAATAACAAAATAAGTTACTGTCTTAATGCACAAAATTTGCTACTTTGCATCTAAAAATTTATCATGCCGAAATTTGAATAGAAGACAGATTTTAGAGCTTATGAATTTTTTTTTTATTTTATATTTTTATCATTTTTGTATTGCTTTTTGGATATTGAAAATTATAAACGCAAAACTAGCAAACAAAACAAAAAGAAAAATCTTTATTTTTGACATTAATTTATAAATTTAAGTAAAAAAAACTTCTTTTGATTTTACTTGGCCTCAAGTCATCCTAAAGCATTTTGATAAATTAAAAATAAAATTACCATATATTCTCCAAAAGTCCTTGTGGGCAAAAATATCATCTCGGTGGAAGCGAGCACCTCGTCATTGTCAATATACGAGAAAAACGGTGCCAGTCCTTTGTGTCTCTTTAAGTCATATGCAGTTAGACTCTGCTCCAATGTTTGTATTCTATAATAATAAAAAGCATATCATTTCATTTTGTTTATATCCCAGTTGGCCTCGAAACAGGCCTTGAAAACGTTTTGATAGCTTTTTTGCTGCACCTTACACGCATTTCTGAAGCAAATGCAACTTATAAATATTATAACTTACTGTTTTAGTGTAAGGAATGCAGTTTCATCTTCTGTCATATATATGTTGTAGCTGTTTCGTAAAATGGCAGATAGTTTTTTTAATTTGTCAAATTGAAGTCCCAAGTCTTGTAACCTAACGTTGTCATCAGCTTCTTTAAAATGGTCGATCCCTGAGAAAATAAGTTGAATGTGATTGAAGACATAATAATGTCACAGTTGCTAAAATTCTCAATTTAATGACTTTTAAAAAGAAAAATGTAATCATTATGTTAAGTGATATATTAATGTAATCATACATACACATCAAATAACTTAATAAAATTAGACATATTATTTTCCTTAAATTAAGAATGATTTAACTTAGACATAAATAGCTATATTTTTGTTGTAGTGTAAGTAGAGCTTTTTTGCAAAATAAACCAACGACAATAATTTCAATAAACTGTTTCTATGCTTACCAACAACAGTGGTCAAGGGTTGAGATTGTGAAGAATTAATTGGGTCTTCAGGGTATGCTGTCAAAACGGTTTTCCCAGATAATATAGCACGTTCAATTGCATCTAAAGCTCCACGCAACTTTGCAATATCATAAGTCTTATCATCAATCTGAAATTGTGTAAAGTTGCCCGGTTTACATCACTATCCCTCTATGATTAAAAACTTTGTTTTGCCAGCGGCTTCGCCCGCCTTAAGTTCGGTTATCGAAGTAGAACTCCTTTAGTATATGTACTATTGAACTTTGCTATAGCTGTAGCTATATTTGGTTCAAGCTTGGTTATAGTTATTCCCGCGGGAACTTTTGAATTTTTCGTCCGGACATACTTTCACATTTATAATATTAGAAGGATAGTAGGATGCGCAGGTTTGGATGTCTGTTACTTGAGTAAAGTAAGTAAGTTCACGCTTTAAGCACTGTTAAATCGGGATGAAACTTGGCACACATATACCAGTAGGCTAGATCCTAAAATAGTGTAAAGGCTATTATTATTATTATTATCCCGGAAAATTCAAAAGTTCCCGCGTTATAACGTTTGTTGTTGATAAGATTTATACGCATTGAATGCGCTCAATGCTATCTACGCGCACATTCGATCGTTCTGTTGACCAAAAATTAATGCGCTATGAGGTCACTTCCGATCAGCATTCAACGCATTGGCTGCACGTGCTCGGGAGGTAGAGTAGTTTATGCGCTGTTAAATAGTGAACGGCCATATTGTTTGTTCACAATTAAATTGGTACTATATCATAAGCGTTATATTTTTTTAACATCGTACATATTTACGGAGTTATATACATGGTCACATTGTTATAAAGTTAAATTGTAATAAATCCCAATTAAAATCTCAGTTATATATATTTTTTTAATAAAATTAAATAAACGTGGTTTTACCCAATACGTTACGCTTAAAGTCTCTTTGTTTAACTCAAATAATACTGTAACAATACAATTTAAAAAGAAGTTTTTTTTGGTTAATAATTTTTTTTATTATAGCTCTGGGCACTTTTGATAGGAAAACTCCTAAAAAAACTGTACATAGTAAAAACGTCTTACCTCATTTAACATAGGGAGGTGTATAAATGTTGCAGGCAAATTAGTCAGAGCCCGGGCGAGACATGTTCGCTGACCTGCGTCATTTTCTATGCTTATAACATTAAACCTGAAAGAGGATTTTATTTGTATTGAGAAAGTTGTTTAAATATAATAAAAACTTACAATTTCATACAGCTATTTTGCAACTTACTTATTTGACACGCATAATTTTCTTAGTAACATATCCAAATTATTGACTAATTTTGCCGTCTTCTCAGCAAATGCTTTTGTCGCAACAACATATATGCCTTCTAACCCTTTTAAACATTCTATATCTTCACAATTTATTGACATTTCATGCGATACTGTTATCAAAATGCCATCTTTTTGCCAATTTCTGAAATAACCATTATTTTTTTACTTGCAACCCAGTAGTATTTGTGTTAGAGTTATAACTAAGTTAATAATAATGTAGACTGCCTCGTGTTTACCCCCTATTACTACATATTTAGTCCTTACGGTTGGGCGCACGAGTTAGAACAGCCAGGGCAAAAGCCAAAGCCAATGGGGAGAACGGCCGCGCGCTGTAGGGACAGAAAATCAGAAAATAACATAGAATGTTTACTTTTTACACCAAAAATTCACCACTAGTGCTGAAACTTAGTGGTCAGATGTATCCTAAAGAGCAATTAAGGGGATCCCATAGTAATCTAGCCAACGACTGAAGTATGCGTGGGTGAAATCGTATAGGTAAATGGTAGTGTATAATAAAATTAGTTGAAAATCTCACCTTTTTTTAAAATCGAAAAGAGTAGAAGCTGAAGAGCAATTGAAGTGTAATTTTTTAGCTCCACATTCAATAAGTTTTTGAGCCAACATAAGGCTAAATATTTCATTATCACATATTATCCATTGGTATTGCTCGGCTGAACATTGTAGCCTAAAAAAATATAACTCATAAATTATAACTAAAAAACCAAAAAAAATCTTATTTTAAATCCTTATTTATCTGTTAGTGCATTACCGTCATTTCGAACTTTTGATCAAAGTGATACAGCTGGAAAACGTTGTACTAACAAATTTTCATTCATTTTGTTTTCAAATTAACTACGTAATAAATTATTACTTTAACCGTTTCGATGTTTGTTACTCTATCACGCTTTAACCGCTGAACGGATCCGTATGAATCTTGGCACACATATACGTAAGGTTTAAGAATGGGACATAGGCTACATTTTATCCTGAAAAATTCAAAAAGCTTAGTATAATTAAAGAGTTGACTTTGAAATTCCACGACAATAACCGAATTTAGGACGGGTGGAGCCTCGGGCAAAATCAAAAAATTTATAAATCTAGTGCGGGTTGATATAAATTATATGTTAAATTATTTATAGTACCAGTATTTTTAGGGTAAATACCTGGGTAAAGCTACTGGAATAGGTTTTAAAAGATCCAGTAGCACTCGTCCCTGATGTCGTCTTTCTGAGAGCAAATGAAGTGCTTTTGTCACCGCAGTTGGTTCGTATGTCACGCTGGTCAGAGGACGGACGTATCCTTGTTCGATTCCTTTACTTACCAATAACTGCAGTTTCTGTAGATATATTTAATAAAGATTACGGTCTTAAGGCTTACTCTTCACAACTCAATTCCAGTTCTATGTAAATCTTTAAATGTTTAGTTTTAAAAGCTAAAACGTTTAGATAAATCGCAATTACAGTTGGTTATGAGTAGCCTTAACAATATTATGTGATTTTGGCACAGAATAGTACATTGTTAAAAATTACAAACGAAAGGCAATTTAGAAAACTAACACCGAACGGCTTCAATGACTCGAGTTTGTTATTTGCAAGCCAACCATGTTACACACAATGTTTTTCATTACATTTGCGTGTAAATAAATAAAATTATAAGGTGAATAAATAAATAAACGCACCAAAACACAATTGAAATGGCGGGAATAGAAGTAGAGAAAACAAAGCCAACAGCCAATGACTGAATAGATATCTAGAGAATTTATGAATTAAATCTTTTTAGCTGGAGTTACTTGTTATTGTTCGCTTGTAGTGTGCGCGTAGTTCATATTTTAAACAGACAGCTTTTATATACATACTTGAAAGAACAGATGCGTCATTACCGTGAGTTTATGAACGCTCGCATTGCTTTTTAAAAAGTAAAATTAACAAACAATAAGCCCGTGGGAGTAATTTAAGTAATTAAGGCTTAACACCTGCTTTGCCTGCACGTTATGATACTGCTGATGTAAATACAATATTTATGTAACAAAAACGGGAAATTCGTAATACTTACAAATTAGGATCTAGGCGATCTCTGAGGAATAGGTTTAGGGAAGTAAATATTTTTACTTTAGCGTCGCAGTACATGTATAAAAATCTTTTATATGTACATAAAAATATCAATAGTTTCAGCTAAAACAGTGACGTCCACAAAGAACATACTAGAAGTAAAAATAAGCTGTTGGTGCATGATACACGTCTACACAAAATAAGGGTAATTCTTTTATGGGGCAATGTATAAACTTTAACAACAAAGTTCCAAATACTAAATCTAGCCTAGCCACTTTCGTGTCTTGGTACCTATTGTATCAACAACACGGGGTTTGCACGCTATTTTTTTGCTATTCTTTTGCCACGGAACTGATTTCGATAATCGATGATGACGATAATCGACAAAATAGCTAGTTAGTGACGTCGGCTTGTGTCACTTTCCGAAGTGGAAGACCTTGATAAACTCTTCCAAGAACAAATAGTCACCAGAATATGCAACTGAATAGCGTGCTACAAAGATAGCGATAATCGACAAAATAGCTAGTGAGATACGTAACTCTTCCCGACTTGTGTTCTTAGATTATGGGCCAAGCAAATGAAATTTAACCCATACCCTAATGATCTATACGGTTGCTGCTGTCCAATTTAGATAAAATATCGACCAATAGCAATTATTAACAAAATAGCTAGTTAGTGACGTAACACTTCCCGACTTGTGTTCTTAGATTATGGAATAAATAGAAAATATTGTAAACCATAGCCTCATATCCAACCGGTTGCTGCTGTCGAATTTGATGAAATTTCGACAAATAGCAATAATTGACAAAATAGCTTGTTAGTGACGTAACACTTCCCGACTTGTGTTCTTAGATTATAGGCCAAACAAAAAAAACATAAAACCATACCCTGATATCCATCCGGTGGCCGCTATCCAATTTAGACGAAATATCGACGGTTGTGTATTGTCTGTCCTGATCTAAGTGCGACATTTCTAATGCATATCTTTCACAACTGCTGATCTGTACAACATCAATCGTAATACCAAATTTTTTACAGCATCGAAGAGCTGCCTGAAAACAGAAATTATATTTGTAAAGAAAACAATACAAGTTTGTAAGCAGAACTTATGTTGGCTCATTTCAAACAGGAAATTAACAATAATTAAAGACCATCATCCGGCTTCATCATTACACCTGGATATCGTCGAAGATAAAGTCAAGAAAAATCAAATAAGCCCAAACTCGACAGAGTTGCATCGTTTCGTAACAGAGTTCCTATGCCCATCTTCAGGCTCATGAACGAAATAAGCACAGAAGGTCCACTGATGTGGTATTCAATTTTAAGAACCTATCGCCGCGAGATTTAGAGACTTGTATAATTCGAGGCTGAAGCAAATTTCTAAATGCACAAGTTGTTTGCTTGCTTGCTTTATTAGATCAGTTCTAGTAAGCTTTTTTGTGTCGCGTAAAAATGTATCGATACAAAAAGATTTTAATAAAACCATTTCTTAGAAAAGATGCTTTACTTGCGTTATTAAGTTCATTAAAAACATGCGTATGTTGCATGCATGTTACTCGCACAGTGTGCGAGTACGCGGTGCCTGTTCCATGGCAATTACGACTTATTGGCCATGGTGAATCGTTTGAAACTCCGCAAAATCGCTTGTACATACTACGTACGTATGCGGGGGAAGGGCTCAACGCGCATAGTATTAAGTGAGTTGCTATTCTGTTGCTGATTTTTTACTAGTATTTTTTATTGAAAATAAAAAATACATAATTACTGAAACATTGATTTTTTACTTTCCAGTAATTTGTCAATTTGGGTTCGGAGGTGCCAAAATTGTTGTGAAGCTTATTCAGAGAGTTTCAGTACAGTTACGGTAATACAGTTTTAAAATTGCAGCAGTGTCGACTGTTTTTTATTATTTAAATTTATAAGATTTTTTAGCATTCACACTTTCGTTTTTATGAATGTAACTTATAAATATAAAGAAATCTTACCGTTCTGCTTGAGCCCCTTATACAATTTATCACTACATCACAACCAATTCCTTTAGTTGCAATTAAAACATCGTCTTTAAAAGTACTGTTACGAGAATTGAATATGTGTTCACCTGAAAAAAATACAATCCAAATATCAATTTTTACCCATGCCACTTTTAATGCCAATTTCCAAAAAAGTAATTATTTTTTTAATTTTGATTTTAAACCAACAGGAAAATATAACTACAACCAGTCGGAAATATCTGCGCATCTCTTTGGAATGCGCGTCACCTCGCGCTGCCCCGCATCTCGCCCTCGCCTATTCAATACCGTTGCCAACGCAAGCGCTGACGTACGTATATTATTATTCTCGTTGTCGCTAGTCGTTGCATGGCATCATAAACTCAGGTTCGCAGATATTTCCGGCGGCTTGTACCTATATAGCTTATATCAAAACCAGGCTAATACGGAATATGTTTACTGTCGCGCAAGGACCTGCGCTAATATACCGATATGGAATAGCGACAACTGTGCCTCGAACCGCTTTTACCTTTTTACAATTATAGTTAGTTAGTTGGCTAAATCATTTAAAACGCGTTATATGTAATTATTAGTTTTTCCATTTTTAATAAAAATAAAAGAAAAAATGTTTTTGATCTTTTCTTCTTTTGAAGCATGTTTGAAATCTCCTTTCCAACAAGCTCAAATAACAGTTTTTTTGCGTTAGCTGTTACTTTTATTCCTTGATAAAATGTATGAAGAAAAAAAGATTTTAGATCGTAACAGTAAAGTTTGTAGAGATGTGTATATGCCGTAGTAAATATGCTCGTGCGGATATTCCGAACACTTTTTTCTTATCCCTTTCAGTTTTGTCATCCAAAGAAAATAAGATAAACTAATTTTAATTACCTTTTAATTCTGAAAATTCTTTAAGGAGTAATTGTTTTTTTCTATCGTTGCTGACCGTTGTAAATACTTCACATCCACGGGCTAGTGCAATTGATATTACAGCTTGTCCTAGGGCTCCAGCCCCACCTACTACCAGTATACTATTTCCCTGATGGAGTTCATGTTTTAGTGTCTGAAACATATTTGTTTTTAAGGTGAATGTTAATCATATCTACCCCATAAAAGCATCAGTGCACTAAATAGGAACATAAATTAAAATTTAGCCACCTAAAATCGGGTATGAAATTCAGATATTTCCCTTTTTCTTTTTTCTTAAAAGTCCACGCGGAAGAAGTCGACTGAACAAGCTAGCTTTAACTGTTTCTGTTTTTACCTACAAATGGAAATTAGTAGTGTCTAGTGAACCAGCGTTGTTGTCATCCACTACAGCTTCCTGGGGTCTGGTCAGACGATTACGGCAGATCTGTATTTCTGACAGTTGGAAACCATAATGGAAAAGCTAGCCGTTAAACAGCCGAGATAGGTCAACCGCTCTAGCCCACTGCTGCTTCAGGACAACGCTAGACCATGCACTGAACAATAGACGGTGGCGAAACTAGAGTATCTAAAATTGGAATGTTTCCGTCACCTACCATACTTCCCGGACCTTGCCCCAACCGATTACCACTTTTTTCTAAATTTAAAAATAATTTTTAATTTTAAAAATAAATTTCTTAATTGGAAAAAAATTCAATTCAGATGAAGCAGTCCAAAACACCTTCAAAGATTTTGTTGATTCTCGCTCCCGCAATTTTTTCAGCAAAGAAATCAATAAACTCCCTATAAAATGGCAAAACTGCATAGATCACATTAGTACCTAATTTGATTGGTTAAATAAAAAAAAAGTAAAAAAAAAAATAGTTTTGCTTTTTCCATATAAATGTATGGACATAATAATAAAATAACAGATACCAATTTATTTTTTAATACTAGAGACCCCTTAAACACGAAAAGTCAAAGATGCAGACAGGCAGTAGAGTGACAGCTATAGGGCTTCTGCCCTTTGTGTACGGATCCCTAGAAAGAAGTACACATTATATACATGTTTAAAGCATACTTACAAGACAGTAAAAAGCATGTATATAAGGCAGCGGCACAGTAGCCGCTTCCTGAAGACTCCAGTGCGCTGGAACTGGCCATAACAAATCTGGATCCGCACACACCCTTCTGCATACAGCACCGCTACCGAGTAATCCCATTACGCGTTGGCCACTCCTATTTACACAAAATTATGAGAGATTTATTTTAATACAAGTTTATTTAATTACGATTGCCAAAAAAATATATAACACTGCGTAGAGGATCATATCTACCTATAACCAAAAAGACTTCGAGTTCTGTAATCTGTCCTCCTAACGTCCGCCATTTCGCTTTTTGTGTTTATTAAAAAATATTGTTTTCCTACAAGTTCAGATATTTTTTTTAACTTACAATAAGAGCGAAATTTACTTAACCTTTATGGTAGTTGACTATACTAATGTTATGCCTCTTGTATGTTAGGTAAGACGGCAGAATCACTTTCTTTGATGTAACAGTATATTACCTTTCTATAACACCACTGAAATCCATACCAAAAGCACTCCTTTTTTTTAATTGATTTGTATTTGGACTTGATCCGTTGGCAACATCAATGTCATAGCTATTAATGCCAGCGTAATGAACCTGTTAAAAAAATTGTTTTAGCATAAGATTTAAATGTTTACCTTATATTCTATGTAATTCATTCTTACCGTAACATGAATGCCAGTGTCAGGTAGTTCAGAAGTTTTAACCCATTTAGGTGAGTTAAAATTACAACCATCATTGCTCTCTAAGCTAACATTATCTTCTGATCCTAGCATTGGCTCTAATTTAACGTAGTTATAATTTTCTTGCGAATTCTACAACAAATGAAACTTTATTTTTAATCTTAACTATAATAACAACCAAATAGTATAAACAAGGCCATAATCTAAGTTTGTCTGCTTGAGCGCTGAGTTTTACTAAATTATATTTCAAAGAAAGCTGCTTTAGGAATTTCCTTGAGTTTCGATCTACGTGCCGCTTTTGTGCAGGGGAAGGGTTTAAAGTATGGAGTGAGCGTTCTGTATATATTTATTTTGTGTCAAGACTCTATGGGAATCAGTTGTTTTAACTAAGCAGATATTTTAATCCAAAAAAGTAGTATATAATTAAAGTAAAAGTATCAATGCTTATTTTATGATTCGGTTAAGGGTGTTATCGTCAAAATAAAATTAAAAAAGTTCATGTAATGTGAGAAAAACCTTATTTTGGCTCATGTATTTGGGATTTTACAATCAGAGTCAATTGTTAACTGAAATTATGGACACAAACACAGTGAACTGAAAAAAAATTAAAAAATGGAAGGAACTCTGCTAAAGTATTTGTAAAGAATATAAAATTAAAATTAATTAATAAGGAGTTACCTCATAAGAATCCATCTAATCTACACACTACTAAAACTTTAACAACTTGAAGAATATACACTATTTGTAAAAACACTTCTGGTCAACAACCTAGAGTTATAAAAAGCAAATGTTTTCATTTATTTTTTTAACTCGTATGTTTTACGGTATTTTTCACATGACTTCTCTGGTACAAAGCTTAGTTCAGCATTAGAGACATGTTGTCTTAGTTCTTCTGGTGTTAAAGAAATATTTTCGTAACCCGAGTCACTTAGTTTATTACCAAAGAAAACAGTATATGTAAATTAACAACCTAAGGTTTAAAAAAACTAGTTTTGCACCATTTCGCTTCCTTCTTTTTTTTAAATAAACGGTATTAATTATTAGTAGGTATTATTAATCATAAATATTAAGTACGTCAACAATGAAAAAATGCAATGTAGTTACATTTGCTTTTCATTTTAATAAATTTGTATCAAAACCACTCATCGCGTTGTTTTTTTTTTCAGAATGGCAAAATTCCAAAAGATAATATTCGAACGTTGCATTGCTTCGTCTCTCAAAGTCGAGTTTGGCGACTTATAATTTAGCTCCAACAGTTATATTTTTGTTATTATGAGCATTTATTTAGCATTTAACTGGTTGCGTGTCATGCGCCATGTCATTTGATCGGCGAAAGTCACGCGCGATGTCTTGCTTCTGAATAGTATTATAAAAATAAATGACTTTTTTGTTCTGTAGAATCCTTTTTTTGTATTAATTTTTACGTAGAGTGTAAAGTTTAACGATAATCCCCTAGGAGAGTTCAGCACGAGATCCTAGTGGACGTTTTCCGTGTTAAAATTACTAATAATAGAATTTATACTTACATAACTAAACAAGGTCTTTGTTCGAACGAGCTTATCTCTGGAACTACCAGTTAATTTAAATAATTCTTGGGAAAGGTTATATAGGCTATTAAAGATCAGATTACAACCCAAGGAGACGAGCAAAAACAAAAGAAAAAGCGTGTGCGAGCGAGGAGATACGGTGGTGGGACGGGGGATGGTGCTGCAGCGCAAAAGGAACGAAAAGGGCAGAATGACGTTTGTTAGGTCAGCTAGTAATATATAAAAGGTGTCGAGCAAAGATCTAAAGTTCCAATACTTAGCTATGGTAATACGTGTTATAAGTAAAATTATGTTTTATGCTTACTTCGATATGCTTGGCAGAAGAAACATCAGCTTGTAACTTCAAATATTTCAAAACATATTTATGCCTAGCAGGTGGAAGATCATTAAAAATGGGTCCTCTTAAAGTAAGACCACAGCATCTAAAATCAAAATCACAACGTTTTATATAATGTATGTATATTTAGTAAGAACTTTACTTTTCATTTTTTTTATGATTAGCGTTAGTAAATAATTCTCTCAAAGAAAGCGTTTGATTAACAAATAATTGTTCCCTAGAAAACGCTTCTGATTTACAAATAATTGTTCCATAGAAAACGTTTCTGATTAACAAATAATTATTCCATAGAAAGTGTTTTTAATCAACAAATAATTGACCAATACAAAGCGTTTCTGATATACAAATGATGGTTCTGTAGGAAGCACTTTAACTAACGAGTAACTGTTCCATAGAAGACGTTTTTCATTAGCAAAGAATGGTACCATAGAAAGCTTTTTAATGGTACCACGGAAAGAGTTTCTGATCAACAAAGACTTGCCCCATAAAATGCGTTTTTGATCAACATGTGATTGTTTCAGGGAAAGCGTTTCCGATTAACAAATAATTGTTCCATAGAAAACGTTTTTGATTTTTTTTAAACCACTAAGGTGGCGAACAAGCTCACGGTCTATCTGATGAGAGGCGGTCACCGCAGCCTATGAACGCTTGCAACACCCGCGGCTCGATTCCGTAAAATGACAGCTAACAATTCTCGTTTGAAATCCATAGAAATAAGATATACATTGCGCATTTGAAATCACTTATGAAATTCATTATATTATGATGTTGCAGGAGTTAAGCCAAGTCAGACGCCTTATGGGCGGCTTAAAAACTGTGAAAGTCTGCACTCAAGTCTCGCAATGGACCAGCTCGGTGGACTATCGCCTAAGCCAAGGAGGCTTAGGCGATAGTCCACCGAGCTTCAGCCTTTTTGGTCAATGCTCCTGCAGTGGAGTGGAGTTTTTCTAAGATCCAATCGCTCCATGTAATTTTATGTATATCAACTCTTCCTAAGTTGTCTTTAAGCTCCGTGAAATTATGTTTGTACTTACTTTGTACTTATATTTTGGTAAATGTAGGAATACAAATGTGTTAATATTAGAACTTATAGCATCACATAATTTATCGGCAAGGCATAAAATGCCGGGATAAAATATTGTTGAATTCAATGGTAAAAAATAATTGCACAGGCGGCGCGTGCACAGGTAACAACAATATTTGCACATGTTGCGCTTACATAGGTTACAAAAATAGTTGCACCTGCGAGCGTGTATAGGTAATAAAAAAATCTAGTGTTAATAAAAATTTGGATCTTTTAGTAATACCTGGTTTCTCGTTCTGCTGAATAATAATATGCTCTTATTAGAGCATTATCGTTTTGCTGCAAAACCTTCGTGTTAATAAAAAGACTATTAATGTACAGAAGTTGGGAAACGCCAGAGTGTTGACGCCGAATAGTATTAAATTGAAAAATTCCATCGAGAAATGTGACCCAATTTTTGTTCCATGCTAGTTCAGCAGTTGTCAACGAGAAATTTGCTCGCTTGATACTACGAAAATTATCCCTGAAAATAATAATAGTATTTGTTAACAAAATAAAGAAAGGTAGGGCACAGCGGGTACTCGCTCGAAAAAGCCGCCCGAACAATTAAAGCGGGGCATAGGGAGTGAGCAGCCTGAACTGGGGAAGTACCTCCACCTTAAAGAAAACCGCGGCCATAATAATGCTAACATTGAGTAGTATTGTGTTCCTGGCGGTTAATAAGATTGGTAATGGTATTTTATTATGGGGACACGCAGCTGATATACAGACAATATTTGTACTGCAGAACAGGTCTATTCGGGTAATATACAATTTATGTAACATACACTCTTTAGGGGATAAATTTAAAGAGATCAATATACTAACTTTACCTGGTCAACATATATTTGATAATTAAATGTATGTTCATAAGAATATTAATCTTTTAAAAAAAATAGTGATGTTCATACTCTAAATACAAGAAATAGACACAAACTGGCTCTGATCCACACAATCCACAAAAATTGATAAATCGTTTAAAGGACAATGTGTCCGTTTTTACAACAAAATCCCTGCAGAAGTATGTAAACTAAATTTAAAAAAGTTTAAAATTTTGCTAAACAGAAACTTGTCAAATAAGCTTACTATTCAATTAAAGACTATCTTAAAGATAAAAACGCATGGGAATAACTAAAATGATGTTATCATAGCACTTATATTTGGGAATGTACAAATCGTTATAATTAAAATTGAAAAGAGCGACAGCTGGAGAGTTTCTTTAGAACCAGAACGCCATCTTGATTCCGAAACGGTAGTTGTTTATGAATTCCTTGCATATTATACTGACGTCAAAAAAGTGATATTGTATCCTATTTTTGGGAAATAAACTATTTGAATTTGAATTTGAATTTGAATTTGCCAGTGCTCCTGAGGATTAGCTGCACGGACAGCGGAGAACCGGCGGTGCTCGTTGCTGTTATTTCTCGGCGTAGACACGGCGTGCTGGTACGGCGGTCAGGGAGACTCGGTCAAACGACAGACCGCTGGCTGCCTGCAGTTGAATCCTGAGACGAAACGAACGTCTAGAGAAAGCAACGCCCGCTGGACCTCCCGCTGTCTTATGTAGAAATCAAGCTTGGTCTTACCGTAGGTGGTACAATGCTTCCGTCTTTCATATTCGAGTTACAGGCAGACTGTCCAGAAGTTCGGCTTTCACTAAAGGCCAAGTCACGATCGGTCTTCCGCAGTGGTAGTAACAACGACTGGCAAAAGTTCCCTTCGGCAGCTTAAGCCAGCGACCAGAAAGCACGACTCCCAGAGGCATAGTTCGCAAGTCCTATTTTGCCGATGAATTGAAATTTAGCTCTGGCAGTTGCATTGTTACTGAACCTTGAGGCAGCATTTAATTTGCGTTTTAACTCGGATATATTCGGATTCTTATTATCACGAGCCGTAGTCCAAGCCTCATACACAGTTTACGTCAGTATTTTAGTTTCTCTGCAAGACCTATTAAACTAGGGTTTTTTTTTTAATTTTATTAATTTATTTTAACGCCGACAGCTACTCGTGGGTTAGGAATAAAACATTCCATACAAGCGAGAATTGTTTCATTGTTGTGGCGGTGTTGTGTCAGGTTCTTCTGAGCTAAAGCAGAGCAGCCTCCACGAGTACGATGCATAAAGTCTCGCAATCCATCCTAGTCTGCCGACTTATTTTGCCATACACGACGCCAATTAGTCCATTGGGTCCGTACGAGACAGTGGTCCGAGGAGCCAAGAGGCGCATTCACTGAAACGGAATATCCGTCCGGACGTGTAGTCAGCAGACGGTCCAGTATTCCTCTATCATTTCGAACAATTCCTCACATCCCATTGTACAAGCTGTAGAACACACACAGGGAGGCTAAGTCTCTCCTCAGTCTTCCTCACGTTGGGTAAAAGTTTGTGAGGCATAAGATAATAAATAGCGCTCACGATCAGCGCGCTCAATCGTGCATTCTTTTGCTCACTATTTTCTGAGTCGATAGAACGTATGGCGTTCCCGATCATCTGTTAGACGTGCCTCTCGGTCTTGACTGGTTTCCAGCGACCGAGAAGCAGCCGTGCGGGTGCGCTGTGAGCTCAAGCGGTTCTCCCTCTCGTCTCGGACTCGAGATAAAGAATGGCGTTCCCAATCAGCTGTTAGTCGGGCTTCACGCTGAGAAGGATTTTCCATAGCGCGAGCTGTAGTCTGGCGTTCTCGAGTCGCAGTAAGTGATCTTCATTAGATTCTTGGGATTGATTGATGGGATTTTTTTTATTTTATATTTAAATATATTATATCCAAATCCGTATTTCCTAAGCCAAATTAAGGAGAAAACAATTTTTATTTACCAAATCGCAAAACTATATCTAAATCCATTTTTCCAAAGCCAAGTTAACGAAAAAAAAACAATTTTTATTGACCAAATCGCAGAGTTATGCATCAGAATCCGTATTGCCTAAGCCAAGTCTCAAAGAAAACAATTATTATTGACCAAATCGTAGAGCTATATCAAAATCCGTATTTTCCAAGCTAAATAAGAAGAAAACAATTTTCATTCACCAAATCGCAAGGCTATGTCAGTATCCGTATTGCCTAAGTCAAGTCAATTTAATAATTGCATCATTGTTATTTTCCTAGAAAAACACTGTACTCCGAAATTTCCAAGTAGTGCGAGCGTATCATAACTTCAATAGCACATTCTAAAACCTAACAGCGCCATCTATTGAAAATTTGCCGTAAAGTATGGGGTAAAAAGTCACTCATGTTAGAACTCGCAGAAAAATTCCGTTAGCGCGTTGTAAAAACGAACAGCGTCACCTATCATATTTTTACAGAACGATTCTGTAGTGTAGAATGGAACTAAAAAATACTTATTATTAAAATAATATCTCGTTTTATAATCGATTTGGGAAAGCCAGAAGGTCGGTTTGAGATTTTCACAGGTTACTAAACCTGTTCAAGTTCAGCCGGCCAAGTGTGTGTCAGGCCACGCATTGAATAGGGGTCCGTAGCAATTTTCTTTCCCGCTGAATCCCGACACTTTGATAAGACTTATACTAAATTCGAGCGGTTATATAAAGTATCAGTATAAGGTAAGTACATAAGTTGTGTGTACTAAGATGCCAAGTTACTATGGTTTTTTAAATATCCCACGGTAACCCTGGTAAATTTTCCGGAATAAAAAGTATCTAAGATGTTGACCAGGAATATAAGGTATCACCATGCAAAATTTCATTGAAATTGGTCCAGCCATTTCGGAGATTAACCCGTACAAAGAGACAAACAGACAGAGAAACAAAAAAATAAAAATAAACATATTTTGGTATTTTCCCTCTTTTTCCATCCCCCTGACTTGGTTTTAAGCATTTGTTTTCTATGTACAGACCTCCTCTACAGTTTTATTATATGTATAGATAAGGTTTCCTATCCGTGTTTTGGGAGCCATTGCATTTCCATTAAGATGATAATGGCAGAAGAAAAATACAAATAATTTACACTATTTTATAAAATTCTAACTCTAATTAATAATTTATTTTACCTGTATGAATAATCTTTTTGGTTTAAGAGTTGATAAATATTTTCTGACTGTAACCATCGTTCGTCAGAAGTTTGAGAACAATCGATAATTTGATTACTTGTTTTAGCTTCACATGCGTAAACATGGCCTGTTATTATAACAATAGATCCATTTAAAACCTAAAAAAAAAAAAAGAAAATGGAAAATTTAAAAGAATATATCTCAATCCAGCGAATACAGAAACAGGTGTTTAAAAAACATTTGCTGTCACGCCGCGCCAGTATCCGGGCCAAGGTACTAATGACATCTTGGCCCGACGATAGGGACAGTTGTAGCTCTGGCTAATTTTACATAAGGTGCGTTTTGTTTACTGCTTCAATGCGTTTAATGTTATAATCCAGCCAAGTTAAGGAGACATAAATTATGTGTGGCACAGTACTAATCTTGGCTCATTCACTTTAGTTGTACTATTGACATTAAGTGCATAATGTGCATTATGTCGATGAACAAAACGGCATTATAGTCACATTTATCAAAATAAGGTTATTGTATTCCCCACTTTTCTCTTCCAAATCACAACCCAATTGAATGGAAATATTTCGCCTGAAAGATAATGATTTATTATGTGTCTGTATGTTTTGTTTTAATAAGTTTTAATAATAAGAGACTCCCTTGCAGCCTAGTTGGTAGTGTGGCCAGCTGCTGTGCAGAGGGTGTGGGTTCGATTCCCGCACTGGACAAACATTTATGTCAAAATATAAACATTTGTGTTTGTCTTGAGTCTGGGTGTGTTTATGTATTTTATGTATGTATTTACAAAAAAAAATGTAATATTTATGTATTTGTATACGTTGCTTGGTACCCATAACGCAAGCTTAGCTTACTTTGGGGCTAGACAGCGCTGTGTGTAATGTCCAAACATATATTGATTATATTTATTTAATAAGTATACATATTTGTACAGTCCACGTCTGAATATGTCTTAAAAAACAATTGTTTAGAGTTTTTCCGGTTCTTAGAAGGCCATTGAGGGGCCCACTTATTTACAGGGATGGCATATCAAAAAAAAAAATATATACAGACAGTGATTGTGTACATCTATTTAGGTCCAAGCTAAAATGGCTTCCTATCCAACTTCGGCGTAATATGCACATACTTTGCTGTGTTTATAATATCCTTAACACTTCCTCCTCCCCTCTGTATCTTGGAGATCGCTTTAATTATCTATTTCCTAGGGACAGACCTCTTAGATCTCATACTGCCTCACTTACTGAAGTACCAGCACATAACAGTCAGTATTATGGTGACTCTTTTGTTGTTTGGGGAGCAAAACTTTTGAACTTGCTTCCTGGTTTAAACCGGCATAGATTAAGAGTGTATTATTTATCTCCATGAATTGGATATATATGTATATAATGTATTTTGAGTATTTATGTTTATGTTAAATATCGTATAAAATTTTTTTTCATGTTAATAAGTAATAGTCATATTATTTATAATTTAGTCTTTTTATTATTTATTTACATTGATAATTGTTGTTAATTAAAATAAATTTATGAATAAAGTTGTACTTACTCTTTTTGCCTCCTATTTTTCTTTAAGAAATCTCTTTTAAGGGATAAGTTCGCTTTTTTACTTATAAGTTTTCTTTTATTTGAGTGCTAATGTATGTTGTATTGTACAATAAAGAATTATTAAATTATTAAATAAAATAATATAGTACTGATGACATAATCTAGGGGAATAGGGGAATACATTTGTGTGGAGAAAAATGCGGGATGTTTCCACTTAAGTAGGTTCAATATTCAACTTTATCCAGCTTAGATACGTTGCTACCAACCAAGCAAAGCGCACAGAAGATCTATTAAAATGAAAATTGATCAGTTGCGAGTTGGACTCGCGCACCGTAGGTTCCGTCTGTACCATCATTTACATAATTTACGAACATAAACAAAAATAAAATGTGTGCCGCTAAACGGTCACCCATGCAATGACTGACCATTCCGTGGCCATTTCCGTGGCCAAATGGCAAAAAACGGAACCCTTATATATTCGTCATGTCTGTCTGTCTGTCCGTCCGTGTGTCACAGCCTCTTTTTTCCGAAACTATAAGAACTATACTGTTGAAACTTGGTAAGTAGATGTATTCTGTAAACCGCATTAAGATTTTCACACAAAAATAGAAAAAAAACAAAGAAAAGCCCTTTAATGGTCTGACATAACGAGACATAGACAGCGTAGGCTTATAGACTACAGGCCTATAAACAAAATTACCCTGTAAAATGACCCCCCGTGAATAACGTTTAGAAGCTGTTACTAAATGAGAAAATATGTGATTGTGTATTTTATTATAATATATACATACATAAATATACAAAACATATTGAATATTTAATAAAATAAAAATAAAACTTAAACTACTGTTCTAAAGTGCTCTTTAACACTTTAGAAAGATAGTTTGAATTTATGATAACTTGCCTCAAAATATCCCGAAGCTCTCTGCAAATTGACCCTGAGTTCAAGTGGTTTTTGGTCGGACATAATGGGTTCGCTATACAAACTAACATCACTAAACTTTACTGGTTGTTTCTTTGGTAAACCGGCTGTCATAGCTAGAGTATCCCAAACAGCAACCAGTGCTCCAGCAAACGGATACGTGGCCATTCCTATTAACAAAAAAAAAAATAAAAACTACTACGACTAAAATTAAGGATTTACCTCAGCCATTGTAAGCACCAATACTGGGGCAAAGGCAGAATGACCCTAGACCGCGCTAATCCAGTGCAAATTGGTGGACGTTGGTCCAGCAAGTAGCCACAGCTTACCATAAGGCCTCAGACTTGCGTTAACGACTGCTGTCATATTAAAACTGCCAGGACCGTTCCACGACTTACACCGATCGTGGTCACGGAAGGACTGTTGTCAGCTATCGTTTCTTGGTCTTTACTATTTTGCATGTTCAAACTATCTATATACTTCTACACACACCACTGACTACATCATGAAATCGGTGTCCGTTGCTTCCAGGATGATTACATTTGCCAATGACATGATGCCAAGTTGTTGACAATTTGTATGTCTACGACAGCAGTTTTTGTATTTTTTAATTTAAATCGATTCTCGTACTATCCTGGAGTAATAGTGTCAATCAGTGGAGAGGACTTATGGGTGATGTAATTCACTCCAGTAATTGGGCTCTGACTCCAGCAAATGCTCAGCTATGGCTGACTTGTTATCTGACGGTTTTTTTACAGCCGTAATATTACGATCCGTAATCCTTTTCTGAAATCTTTCTTTTAGTCCGTCCGATGTAGGAACTTCAGTTCGCCTTATAGAAGCCAGGTCTCTGTAGAGGGAAAACATTATTCGGGGAATAGCAGCAAATTATTTGCTACTCTAAAGAGCGGACTTTAATTTCATTCCTAACCTGCGAGTAGCTGCCGGCATCAAAAAACTACCGTGGTTTAATAGGTCTTGCAGAGAAGCTAAAATTTTTAGGCAAACTGCGTATGAGGCTTGAACTACGGCTCGTCATAATAAGGATCCGAATATTTCTGAGTTGAAACGCAAATTAAATGCTGCCTCGAGGTTCAGTAAGAAAGCAACTGCCAGAGCTAAATTCCAATTCATCGGCAAAATAGGTGGGCGACTTGCGAGCTATCCTTCTGGGAGTCGTGCTTTCTGGTCGCTTGCTTAAGCTGCCGAGGGGAACTTCTGCCAGTCGTCGTTACCACCACTGCGAAAGACCGATGGTGACTTGGCCCATAGTTCAAAAAAGAAAGCCGATTTATTGGGCAATCTCTTTGCCTGTAACTCGAATATGAACGACGAAGGCGCTGTACCACCTACTTTACCGTAGTGCGGTAAGACCATGCCGGAAATCTCTATACCACAGCGAGAGGTCCGGCGGGCGTTGCTTTCCCTAGACGTTTATTAGTCGAGTGGGCCAGACGGTATACCAGCAGTGCTGCTTATGCAGTGTGCTCCTGAGTTATGTCCTGTATTCACGCGCCTCTTCGCGCTTTCCTACCATACTAGGCAATTTCCGTCCTCATGGAATTCATGGTGCCCAAAAAGGGTGACGGATCAGATCCATCGAATTACAGGCCTATCACTATTACCTCTCTCCTCTCCAAGGTGATGGAGCGTGTGATCAACACACAGCCTTTGAGATACCTAGAAAAACACAACCTGATCAGCGACCGTCAATATGGCTTTCGCTACGGTCGCTCGACTGGTAACCTTCTAGTGTATCTCACACACCGATGGGCACTAGCCATTCAGAGTCAGGGGGAGGCATTGGCATGAAGCCGAGACATAGCGAAGGCGTTCGATCGGGTCTGGCACCGGGGTCTCCTATCGAAGTTGCCATCTTACGAAGTGCCCGATATTTGTGCAAATGAGTGGCTAGCTTTTTGTCCGTCAGACGCATACGAGCCGTAGTTGACGGTAGTTGCTCTGATAGCATAGACATTGATGCTGGTGTCGCACAAGGCTCTGTGCTGTCTCCTACGCTGTTTTTACTGCACATCGATGATATGTTGGACATCAACAACATACATTGCTATGCGGATAACAGTACTGGAGACGCTTATTACACGGGCCGTGCAAGCATCCCTCGTTCCGTTGTGGAGGAAAAACGTGAAGAACTTGTGTCTCAAATCGAGATCGGTCTGTCCAAGGTCTCTGACTGGGAACGGGAAAACTTGGTCCGATTCAACCCTTCAAAGACACAAGTCTGCGCGTTCACCGCTAAGAAAACCCCATTCACTGTGGTCCCACAATTCCAGAACACTCCACTCTCCATCTCCAAGAGCACTGGGATCCTTGGTGTTGACATCTCCAACGATGTTCAGTTCCGAGATCATTTGCTATACAAAGTAAAGCTGGCGTCCAAAAAACTTGGTGTAACAGAGCGAAGCAGTACTTCACATCGGGGTAAAGGTTGCTGCCTTACAAGTCGCAAGTCCAGCCCCATATGGAGTACTGCTGCCATCTGTGGGCGGGTGCAGCCGTATACCAGCTTGGCCCTTTTGACTCGGTTCAACGATGGGTTGTGAGAATTGTCGACGATCCCAAACTCGCTTGCGGTATCGAGCCCTTAAGTCTGAGGAGTTGCCTTTTGACTTGACTTTGCCTCCCTGTGTGTGTTCTACCGCTTGTACAATGGGTTGTGTTCTGAAGAATTGTTCAAATGATGCTCACGTGGTAGAAAGTAGTTCTACCTGCCATCGGCAGGGAATTTATTCTCACACTTTAGAACCGAATTGTACGCGTACAGTGCGTTTCAGAGAAACTTCCTACCGCGAAAGTTTGGGTTGTGAAATGAGCTCCCTGCCAATGTTTTCTCTAAGGATGAAGTATGGGGTTCTTCAAAAAAGAAGTTATTCGATTTCTGAAATGTCGGCAACGCGTGAGTGATGTTTCAAGCGTCCATAGGCTACGGTGACCGCTTACCATCAGGCGGACCGTAGGCTTGCCTGCCACCTTAGTGGTATAAAAAACAACTTTAAACAGTCTTCATGCAGTATTTCTTAAGTACTATTCCAACTTTGTGTGTCACTGCTTTTAAACACAGCATTAAAGTAGGTACTCTAATTACCCCTGTTTGGCTTTCTTTCCCCTTTGGTCGTTCCATATTTATCCTGTATACTTTTTGTTTAGGTACATCCCGGACGTGCGTGAGCTAATTATCAAACTGTCTAAGGTCACAAAGATCGTGCGCTTTGTTTGTTAGCGCAGTCACAACGGATTACAGATGTCGCGGATGGTGATGCGACCTGGTATTTGCGGCGAGATTTTTTTATACAGTATATCCTAAGGATTCATTTTCTTTAACCGTTACTTTGAATTGAAAGACAATGATCTATGCATCTCCATTTCAAAAGTGAACCGGAATTTTGGATGGATGTAGTTTAGGTGGCTGGAAAGTACGCGATTTTGATCCGTTTAATAAATTTCTTTAAAATGCGTAGAAGTTGCGAAAATATAAAATCATTAATCATGTATTTTGTCTTTGTCATGACGTCAATTGCAACAAATATTAGAGTTCCGTAGTTGCGTTTAGGGAACAACGTTTATAATTGACGCACTGTTTTTAGTGTATCCTATTTTACGTTGTGTAGATGTGACGTTTGTTGCATTTTTGTTTTGCTTACTACTAAATTTTATGTGTCGGCGCCGTGAATCAGTGGTTAATAACCCGATTGTTGAATCAAGGAGCTTGAATCCGACTCCTGTACAAAGTAATATTTATTATTTGTGTTTGCCTTGAGACTGACTGTTTTCTATGTATAATATGTATGTATTTACAAAAAAAGTGTATTTACTCTTATGTATCTGTATTCTGTTGTCTGGTATCTACAGCACAAGTCTTGCTTATTTTTGCACTAGATAAAGCTTTAAGCTATATTTAAAAAAATAATTATTAAAAACCTTTAATAACATGTCCTTTCAAATAGCTGTTGTCATCATACAAAGATACCGGAAATGTGCAGGAAGCTGTACTTGTTCTACATTTAATGTTGTATTCAGGATTAGACCTAAAACAGAAAACACTTTTGGTTAAAGTAGGTAGATCGATTTCATAAAAAATCCGTACCAAAATAAATTAAATAAATAAAACAATAATAACACAAGAATATAATAATAAGATCTAGAAGTCACTCGTTTGTTATTCTAGTATAATAATATTAGAATAGGACCTGGGCACTGAGGCTACGTTCACTCGGCGCAATTTGTCTCGTATACCGTATACGAGATTTTATCGAATATCGTAGTGACAACAAAATTTGTATGTGATCTCTGAAAATCGATCACACGGCGTCTATGCGAGAAAATATCGTATTCGAGACATATTTTTTACCGTATACCGTAGGGTTTTTCCACCGGGGATGCGAGATTCTCAAAACGATTTTATCGAATTCGATTCTCAGTGGCGCTTTTAACCGACTTCAAAAAAGGAGGAGGTTCTCAATTCATCAGAATCTTTTTTTTTATGTATATAACCCGATTTCTCAAAGACCGATTTAAGAGATTATTTTTTATTTAAAAAAGGTATACCTTCCAGGTGGTCCCATATTAATGTAGTGAATTTGTCAATAAAAATAATTGGTGTTAATTTGAAACTGGTGAAACGCCTTTTATGTTGATGATAGTTTAAATTTTGATACTAGTATAGAGGTTTCTAGGGTACGGAAAAAGCAATTCGCCACACAAAAGTAAAAAATAAAAACTTTTTAACAAAAAAAAAATCAACCGGCTTCAAAAAAAAAGCACTAAAAAGGTAAAAATTATTTCCAAAACTCTGATCTTTATTAAGGTTTGAAGTTGATGTCTATGTACCTAACAGACTTCATTTGCATGAAACCAACTTCAAACTGTAATTCAGATCACAGTTTTGGAAATAAGTAATTATTTTTACCTTTTTAGTGAATCTTTTTGAAGCCGGTTGTCTTTTTTGGTAAAATATTTTTATGTTTACTTTGATTCGTTCACACGAACAAACTGGTTTCTCGTATACGAGAAGCGCGCGGGGGCAGGCAGCAGGTAGTTGTGTTTGTGACGTCTTTGGCAAAGGTTATGATAGAGGACGGATTGCCAATTACGATCGAGTTATTTATCACGCTACACGGTAAAACCGTATGCGAGAAAATATCGAATCGAATAGTCGCCGTGTGAATGTAGCCTTAGGGTTCTGTCCGTATCTTCACAAAATACTAAATCTTATGCAAACATTAGATACAGTGCCTTATTATAACATATATCTAGTCGAAGGTATATTCTCACACAATACAAAAAATTATGTTTACATACAAACTGACACTTGAGCATACCCTCACCAAAGATGGGGACGTATGAAGGCTGAGTAAAATTAAATTTGAATGATGTTACACGTACCAATTTTCCGAATGTATCCACTCTACTAAGTGTGACAATAACGGAGTTCCCGTTGATACCGGATATTCAACTTTTGGATAAAGATTCTGAATTTTCAAATTGTAACCTACATTATAAAGTCTGAAATAAAACCAAACTATTAGAATTACGTATAAGAGAGTCTCGATTTTATGAAGTAAATTTAAGACATCAAACTTACGTTCCTGCAGCTTTAAGTAAAAGAAGTACACTTTCAGGATGCTTTCTTCTAGTCAAAGGAACATTGAGACAAGTTTCTGGAAGAGACTGCTTTAGGATAGCTTGAAGGAGGCCATGTGGTGCTATTTCAATGAGTACTGCATTAGCTGGAACCAGGGTCAAGACTTCTTCAAACAGGACTGGACTCTGCTCAAATATGTCACATGGTTAGTACAGCCGTTGAACGGTAGATGGCGTTAAAATTAGTCAAACACGTTATGATTGTGTGATAAAAAATTTAATACTTCGACAAATTATTGGTGTTAATTAGGCGTAAGAACAGGTCACAGGCGCATAATATTAATTGGTAATTTAAAATAACTACTCATAGTGAGGTAACTCGGCTGTCTGTACAGGGCAACGATAAGGTGCGGTGCGGTCCAGGGCGGGGACTCAAATATACGAGTAGGTAGGGCACATTACATAATTATCCCTAATATCCACAAAGTCAAACAGTGAAGTCCACAATCCGCACTGGGCCCGCGTGTGGACTATGGCCCAAATAATCCTCGCATATGAGGGTAGGCCCTAAAACAGTGGGTACGTATGAAGGCTGGCTAGATACCTATTCCCTTTAAACGAGCAATTTTTGTATATATATGTATATTTAAAATCTGAATCTCGGAAACGTCTCCAACGATTTGGTAGGGCAGAATGTAAACATACGCTTCTGTCGATCCTGCGATGGCAGTATCTAGAAAATTATTGCCGGCAGCGCGAGGAGCTGTGGAAGTGGCTGAATTTAAATGAGAGTTAAGATGGTAAATGGCTCGGCCTGTCTCACACTTGGCCAGTTTCTATTATTTGTTGTTATATTTTAGAGTTCATACACACACTATAATCACTGCAATCTAATCGATATCAACAAAAAGATGACAGGGTATAAGGTGGGATTGGACTTAGAGCACCGTTAGTCGTAGTAGAGCATAAAAGTAATGAACATTGTCCCATCAACTACTTACAGAAAAGATTTGATTTTTTAAAAAATATACTTTCAAGGATAAGAAAATTCAAATAATTCAAACACAAAAGCAATCACAATTAAGAGATGGCTTTGGCTGAAATACAGCTGTTTTTTTTTTGATCACATAAGGACCTTTCTTTCACGGTTTGTGTCCGAGATTTTTTTTTATTATTTAAAAGTGTGCGTGATTATAGCGTGTTAAAATGTGCCTTTGTGCTACTACTACAAATGTATTTTGGACAAAAAATAATCATCTTTGTAAATTCATTAAAAAATAATGGATGATTGAAATTTTATAAAACCAAAAATGGCGAGATCTTAATTTTTGTTCTTTTTTCGAAATTAAATCAAACGTAAAGTTGTATGAACTTCCGAAATGATGGCAAAAGAATTTTGTTTGGAAACTCGGCAAATCACCTTAATTAACGCCATTGTTAACGACAAAAGAACGATCAGACACCGCTGAGCTGTGTTCTATGCGGCTTTTAAGACTGCCTGTGAGACCCACCCCCACTTAAAAGGCGAGAGCAACCTGCTTTGCTCTCAGACACACCCATCTTGGCCTAAGTACATGACTAAATAACCCACCACACTGATAGCTTAGAACAACGTTTCAAGAATCATAAACCTAAATTGGTAGGGTTTTCAACTGACACATTAAGTAAATGAAATCAATAGATAGCTGATATCGATTTCGTTCAATGTATGGAGCTTCCCCTAAATATTTTTTCTTAATTTCATTACAAATCTGTTTGGCAGTTCACATAAGTCTTTCCTGTAAAATTTTAATACAATCTACATATGCAAAGATAGCGAAATTATAACGCTTATAACGGAATGACATGATGGATTTATAAGGGACCTTTTTGCCATTTGGCTATGGAACTCTAATAAAGATCATTCAGTAGGGAGGTACCAATAATACAATTATGCATAAATATGCGTATACATTAATATTTGCATGTTTATATGTATCATTATTATCGTAGGTACCTACCTACCTACGTACCTAGGTTTTTTAAGATTCGCCTTCCTATTGTAATTATTTTGCCAACTTAGAATAAAAAAAATATAGGTACCTTTCAAGATCTTTTAGGTATGTAAAAAAGGAAATTTCCTTTTTTTATTAGAATTGTTCATACACACAGTACATGTATTTGGCATTACTAAAAGGCTTTACACTAATCGACAGCAAACACTAAAAGAACTATAATTTAAATCGCTCGTACACGAAGCCCTGAAATCCGCACGCTTTCTCAGCCAGTTGAAACCGGTTTTTACTCGCCCCGCGCGCCGTGTCAGTGACAGGCCACGCACACATGTCCGTGCTTGTATAAGTGCTCTCGCTAGCGCCGGTTGTTTGAAGCTATCAGTCTGTAGGTTATATAGTCATGTGGCCTAAGTATCTAGCGTCCCACTACTTCTGCCACGACGCAGTCGCAGCCTGTTGCAACCGTAGTGATTATATTATCCTTGGTTGTAACACATTTTAATTAATATAAAAGGCGATAGCTGAAGAATTTCTTGCCATTACTTCTTTTTAGAACGCCTTTATTTTCCGAAACTTTTGCTAGATTAAGGGTCAGCTCAGACAAATATCCAGTACTTAAATAAATAAATAAATATTTTTGGACATTACACACAGCGCCGTCTGGCCCCAAAGTAAGCAAAGCTTGTGTTATAGATACCAGACAACGGATACAATTAAATATATTTTACTTTTTTTTGTAAATACATATTTATCGTACATAAATACACCAAGACTCAAGACAGACACAAATGTTTATTACATAAATGTTTGTCCATTGCGGGAATCGAACCCACACCCTCTGCACAGCAGCCGGTCATACTACCAACTAGGCTGCGAGGGAGTCAAGTCAGTTGGGAAAACATATTAATGCTATTGATTTATAATAAGGAATATTCTACATTTACACGTAGTTGGCAGGCAGCTTATTCCACAACCTAAGCGATCGCGAGAATTTTCTATAACAACATCGTCATCATGTTCTATAAGCAATTTCAAACACACCTAGATGCGTTACGAAACTTTGACACCAATGAAGGTTTCTCCTTTAACACTTTATTCTTTCATACCGTTTCCACTCTATAGATTTTATGTGCTTTATTAAGAACTCACCAATAAATTATTTGTATAGTACTCCGCAGACGAGTATCTTGCTTGAGTCTCTTTCCATTTCTCTTGAGGAACAGACGTTGAAAGCCAGCGGTTACTACGAAGCTTTGGGGTTTTGATTATTTCTTTTAAAGAATCTAACATCCAGGGCCCTACAACATTTTATATAAAATATAATAAAATCATTTATTATAGAATATAAATTATAGAAAAAAAACCGACACACATTTGACGTTTTCAAGTAGCCTATTTCCTTCCCCGAGACTCAAACTATCTCTATGCCAAATTTCATTTTAATTGGTACAGACGTTTAAGCGTGAAGAGGTAACAGTCAGACAGACAGACCTGTAACGACAGGTTGTAGCTATATTGTCGTAAATATGTTGATAGCAGGTGTAGTACATAAATAATACAACGGAAGATATATACTTTTGTATACTGCCGAAGATGGTAATAGTATTTTAGGGACTTAAGAGTCTAAGAGTTGCTATTAAGATAGTAATATAATTCCTGCTTAAATACATAGCTAACTTTTGCCCGCGGTTTGACCTGCCCTAAATTCGGTAATCGGTGTGGGATTCAACGGCAATTCTTCAATCATAGAAAAGCATACATTTGACGTTTACAAGCCTATGTCCTTCCCCTAGACTTACACTATCTCCATGTCAAATTTGCCTGTTGTTCCAGCCGCCCTTATTAGAAAAAACGAAAAGCGTGTCTCTTCACGACAGACAGAGTTACTTTCGCATTAATAATATTAATTTCCTTACTCAGTGCGTAGATTTAGATGTGATGCACTTTCTTAAGAAGATTGTTCATCAGGCTTTCTATTTACATAATTTTCAATCAATCTCACACTCAACAATAATACCTTAACTACTACATTATAATTCTAGTCTGGTCTTTATTTAATTCCTATGTTAGCGAATGATTTGCTGTCTAGCTTCTGAACTGTTTATAACGCATTACAATGCAGTCTGTTGTAGTTTGTAGATAATGCTTACCTTAATTTGCTTACACTTACGAGGATACGATTCACGCCTCGCAACGTGTTTTATACAAACGAATTTCCTACTTGTTTTGGACATTTACTGATCAAATACTGTAAAATTTGTAGGCATGATCTCAAGCCAAATATCTATGTCTGTGGTTTTCCAAAATCTTAAAAAACTTTTTATTAACTTTTAATCTTATTCGAGATAATTTGTGTGGAAAACTTAAATCCTGTATAGCTTTTAAACTTTATAATTTAATTGAAAACTGGCACACAATTTCATGGTGTTTGATTTGTTAGTCTCTAAAATAAGTCGGAATTTCGTTTGTATGAAGCAAGGTGTGAGGCGCCGCGAATAGTATTTTCTTAATCAACCTTTGTGGAATAATTTGCAATGTTGCAAGGGTGTTGCTAGTTTCGTTTTGGATTCCAAATTTGACGTTTTCTAGCAGTCTAACATTGAATAAACCATTTTAACTATTAGGCATAAATTATTTGCTGAATTCTATAAGTCAAATTTATTCAAATAAATGTCATAGGCGATTTCGCGAAAAGCTTATATAGTTACGTTTTATAAAAAAATATATAATAATTATTCCTGATAATTATGTTAACCATCGAAATGCCTTTTATCTTGGGCTTAATATCTTAAATGCTGATATTTATTATCGCTAAATCTGAATAATATTTTTTTTATTACTTATTACTAATAACGCTAGTTAGCTTGCAGTTCCTACATACTACTTGACATTAAAATATTAATACTTTAATAAAGACGTGACTCACATTAGTATGTATTAGTTAAGGTATTGTTTATATTATTATTGTTAAATAGAATAAGATTTTTTTTGTTCATTATAGTATTATTATTTTTATTTTTTATATTATATTACTAATAACGTTGAAGAAAGCTACAACTTAAATAAGCTAGATAAGTAAATGAGCCCGGCGAAATAAAATAAAGATTTGGTATTCCCTGAACATTAATAAATTAGGGTACGTCTAGCCGCTCCAGTCTTTTGCCTGTAAATATTTATTTAAGTTTTCAATGCGCGAAATTTTAAAATGCATCGACATCTTAGCAAATTAATTCCGATATATCGATTTTTTTTTTTTATTTTTTTTTTTTTTCATTTATTTTGGTTCATACAGTCATTACAAAAATTTTACAGTTCAAAAGTACATAAAAAAAAGACAATGAGTACCCACAAATAATTACAGAAATATCATATAAATTTAAAGCTATGCTAACGGAACTAATAATAAGGAAAAGAATAAAAAATCTGAGATATATGGGTGTCGGTATCGGATGCATCCTTAATTTCAATTAATAAAGTATTATTATGCAAAATACATAAAAAACTCACCAGCTGGAGCAATATACTTTGAGTGGTAAGCAATGTTAGAACATGGCACTTCTCTGGCAAATATTCCTTGAGATGTCAGATAAGACACGTATTTTGACATATCTTCTGCTGGACCCGAAAGAGTACAAGAATTTGGTCCATTATGACAAGCAACATAAATACCAGGTGGACACATAGAAACCATCTACAAATAAAAACAAGCATTTGAGTAAGGAACGAAAATTTTAAATCATTATTATAATATGTTAATAAAAATATAAGGAAAAAAATAAATAAACTCACTAAAACACAATTGAAAAGGCAGGAATAATGAATTTTATTTTTTGGGCTGAAATTATAACTTGTGTTAAAACTTGTGATTGCTCGCTTGTCGCGTAGTTTATATCTTGAACCTCAGATGGCGGTTTTATCTATACTTAATAGAATAGACAGTACGTCGAGAGCGCTTAGTGCGTTCATATGTCTTTATCGCCCGTGGGTTCTGTGTACTCCCGCTTTGCCTTGAGGAAAGTAAAATTTACAAAGTAAAGTCTGTGGGAGTAATCAAGGTCTTAACACCCGCTTGACCTGCACGTAAAGACACTGTTCACGAGTAAGTATGATAAAAAACCTTTAAAAATTTAAAATTCATATACTTGTTTATATCCCATTCCAACAGCGACAAGAGATCCTTTTATTAAAGTTGTCCTGAGTGAAGCAGCACCACGATAATAAGCTGCAAGCATCATCTCTTCAACAGTTAAACAGCCGTCAGCATAAGCACAACCAATCTCTCCTACGCTGTGACCTTAAAAAAATATAAATATCAGAAACAAATTCTAATGTAAATATCAGTCATATAACACACCTACCCCGATATTCTTACAGTTTCATTTTACCAGCCTAATAGGTTCGTTCTGATGAGGCACGGTCTACCCAGACCAAGGGGGCGTTTTGAGCCATATAATTGTGGTTCACATATGTGTCTTTCTTTTTGACGTATGCAAGTTTTCTCACGATGTACCCAGAAAATTATTGGGGTGAATAATCAATGCACTTAAAAATTTAAGAAGACTCATTGGTACATGCTGGCCTTGAACCTCCACCCCTCATGTCACAGGACACAAGGCAAAGTTGAAACCCCTAGGCCACCACTGACTTTTACAACGAAAGGTTTCAGTGACTTAAGCCAATTTTATAATTTGGTTTTATATTAATTCAAAGAAAGTGTGAAATGAATTGAACAAGTCGTTGTACAGAAGAAATAAAATATGTGAATTCCTGCGAAGACGAATTGGGAGCCACTTGAACTTGTATGTATGTATATATATCTTCTTATTTTTATTTCCTTAAAGAAGGAAACCGCTAGCTTATAGACGACTGCATTATCCCCAAGCAAACAAACACACTCACATTTATAATTAGATCACACATTTATAATCACAATCATTAAGAGAACAATCTTCGCAGCGTGCTCCATTTCTATTTTTTGTGGCTGTTCATCTATTTTAATGAAATTCTGTAGACAAGATCTAGTTCTGTCTATTAATTTCTAGGTCTGCGATTCTTTAAAAAACAGCGGACATACATATTCGAATTTTCGTGTCTACAAATTTTGAATAACGACAGATATTTATGGACCATCGGATCTAGATCGTGTCTACAAATTTTGACGTCGTTTTATCAAATATCTGTTTAGCAAATGACAAAAAAGAGTGAAACTTTTATTTAAATTTAATTTAAAACGAGACGCCATCAAGTGTAATGAAAATTAATGGATTTTATGCCATTTTTTTTTGTAACAAGAGTACACGGCATATGAAAATAATCTTAAAAATATCTAACAGAAATGGCTAAAATAAAAATGCACTAAATATCTAAAAGTAACTAAAAACATAATTATCAAAAAGTGTTTGCCGAAGGTAGGGTGGCAACAGTAGTGCACTACCTCGCTGAATAGAGATTCTTATTCCATAAGCGAAAAAAAACCGGCCAAGTGAGAGTTGGACTCGCGCACCGAGGGTTCCGTACCTACCACCATTTATGTAATCTACAAACACAATCAAAAATATTTTTCTATTTGAGCGGATTGACTGAAAAGTAAATTGCGGTTTACGATTTATGCCGTATTAAAAAAAAAACTATTTACTAGATCTCGTTCAAACCAATTTTCGGTGGAAGTTTGCATGGTTACACATCATATATATTTTTTTAGTTTTATCATTCTCTTATTTTAGAATTTACAGGGAGTGGGGGACACACACATTTTACCACTTTGGAAGTGTCTCCCGCGCAAACTATTCATTTTAGAAAAAAATGATATTAGAAAACCTCAATATCATTTTTGAAGACCTCCATAGACACCCACCACACGTATGGGTTTGATGAAAAAAAAATTTTTGAGTTTCAGTTCTAAGTATGGGGCACCCCAAAAATTTATTGTTTTTTTTTTCTATTTTTGTGTGAAAATCTTAATGAGGTTCACAGAATACATCTACTTGCCAAGTTTCAACAGCATAGTTCTTAAACTTTCGGAAAAAAGTGGCTGTGACATACGGACGAACAGACAAACAGACATGACGAATCTATAAGGGTTCCGTTTTTTGCCATTTGGCTACGGAACCCTAAAAAAAGAGCCAGTTCTCTTGTCACCCACGATTTATCATTTATATATTTCTTCTCAATGTAATATAATTTTTTACCAATAATTTTATCTGGTACCAGTCCCAGGTCTCGAAGAACATCAGTTAGGGCTACTTGCATTGCAGCAATACCAACAAAAGAATTTAAAATATTATCAAAAATGTTTTTGTCACAAGACGTAATTATGTTTATTATGTCTATTCCTTTTGATTCTAATACTGCATGGCACCTGAAAAAAAAAAACTATTCAAATTTTTTTACCATCTTACAATACTAGAGGAGAACAGCCAAAAAATTTCTTGTGTTTTTACGTATGTAAAAGAAGCATTCGTAAAGTTTCCGATTCTTTTTATAATGTACGTAGGTAAAAAACCCCGGAAAAGATCCGAATGCAAGTGAGTCAGTTTCACTTTCTACATTGCAGGCCGTGGCCGCACTTTTATTGTGTTTTCAAGTGACAAAAAATAAAAGGCGTGTTTAAGTCGACACTTATATTTCTCTCAGTGCCTACTGTTTAAGAACTATAATTATATAAACTATATTGAACTTTGTTCGGTAAAGAAGCAACGACCAGACGTTCGAAAATATTGCTTTATGCAGAGGTCATCCAGAGGTCACCTTGTCCATTTCTGCCGTGTGGCCATCTGTTGCTCGGTTTGACTTTCAACGACCTCTGCAGACGGGCGTGCCGTGGCGGTCCGATTGGCGGCCGTTTTCCAATCAACGCAAGACAGTTTCACTGCAACAGCAAACTACGTTTTCGCGCGCTGTTAAAATGGCCGATCAAAACAAAAAAAGGGATGTGTTAACAGATGTTATAGATTTATATCGAGACCGTCCGTATCTCTGTGTTTTATCTTACAAAAGTTATAAAGACTCTTCCCAAAAGAAAACTGAATGGGAGATATAAGTACAAAGTTACAAATAATACGAGCCTAATGCCAACGAGGCTACTGTGAAAAAAAGGGTGCTAATTTAATGCGCGTTAAATCTTAGCCACTTTATATCTGCGATGTAAGCAACTGTAAATGCAACTTAGCATGCAATTATTTTTTAGCATCTACATTTGTAACATATATTCAAGCAGTAAAATTTGAAAATATTTATATATGACACCAACCAAGTAATTGTATCGACATCTAGTTTTGTAAATCAGTATGTTAAAGGGCCTATGAACTATTTGGAAGCATTTTTTTCTCTTCGCCAAAAATGAAATATGTCATAATTAGAGAACTATATAAGAATTCTACATAAGAAAAGTTAGGTCTCTAACCCGTAACCATACTATAACAGGCTCAATAGTTGCTATTATTTTTTGGCAAGCATTATTTATATTTTGAAAATACTAGCTTCTGCCGTAATTTCTTTCGCATTACTTACTTATATACCCTATGTCTATCCTCGGATGCTTGTAAATCTCCCTGTCAAGTTTCATCAAAATCAGTTCAGTGATCTAGCCGTAAAAAAGTAACAGATAACAGTCATGGAAGTAGAAATATAAAGATTAATTGCTTGTTATTTTTACGTTTAATTAGTATGTCGGTTCTGTGGACTGACTGCAATGACTGAACAGTTGAATCGGGTATGAAGTATGTTGCTATTAAGTGGCCTACTAAGTCGGTATTGCTTACATCTTTTATTTTCTTGTACTCTTAAGATTGGTATTTATAGCGTCTTCGGTGATATTGTGCGCATTAAGATAAGAGACAAAGAAGCAAAGTTACACTGATGACATAAACCGCTCACAAAACGATAAACGAAATAGGGTAGCAAGTTCTTCTATCACCGTTGACCAGTTACTCATCATTTTGATTTCAGATAATGTGCGTGATCTTTGCAGTTTATGTGTTTACAATTGTTTTTACGACTTAACTTTCCCTACTGGACTCTGTTTACGTTTTGAATTGTGACCTGGCTGTATTTAATGGACTGTGTACGATTGCTTTTACGAGTTTGCTTTCCCTACTGGACGCCGTTTATGTTTTAGATAATTAACTGACTGTGTTGAGTGGATTGTACTGTGTATGATTATTTTTACGACTTGGCTTTTTCTGCTGAATCCGTTCACGTTGCTGGCTGTGTTTATTGGACTCTGATTCGTTTTTGGCATGTGGACAGCAGAAGAGCAGAGTAGTTGCGTAGAAACCCACGTTTCAAAAAATATAAAGGATTAATGGCAAATCCTGAGGACATTTCTTATTATTGTCAAGCCTTACCTATCAAATATCACAAAGAGATTGTTAAACATCATTCTTACTATCGCTTTTTCAAACATGCAAGAAATAGCGTCCTACACGTTTTTTGTCGTACTATGAAAACAAAATGTTGACAGCTTTCTTAAATACGTTCTAAAAAATATCATTGTTACGAATGCGGCATAAATATTGTCTACTCTGTACATCTCGGTATGGTTACGGGTTACAGACCTAATTAGTTAAAAACGTGAAAATTACAGATTTTTTTTTTATATTTTTATAAATATATTTTTATCTTATATTTCTTACTATTTTTATTTCTATTTCCCATTATGTTTGTCGTTTCGACGTTGTTACTGCTAAATCTTTGAACTGATTTTCATGAAACTAAAAAATAAAGATAACCATTTGAGGATAGCCAAAGGGTATGTTAGTAAAGTCCACGCGAATAAATTACGGGCAAAAGCTAGTATTTCAAATTTCAAATTAAAATAATGCCTGTACAAAAATAATAGCAACTATTCAGCCCGTTATACTATGGTTACGGGTTAGAGATTCATACAAATTTTAATTCCCTATTTCCAAGACCCATGAAACATTTAAATCTTAATTTTCAACTTTAAGGCCAAATAACAAGTTAAATGCATAAAATTAAGCTTCAAAAATGTGCGTTTTAACTGTGGACCCACAGCCATGCCCCACTAGTAATTATTTTTTACCATAGTACCAATGCACTAGAGATTGAAATTATTTAATTATTTTTTTGAGGAACATATGTTGAAGCTTAAAAACCGAAAAATGTTGGTAAATTGTAAAATCATTGGCTGAGTTAGTAATTAGGTGGTGCTTAATGTATGATTAAGTGGGACAAGCAAAAATAATTGGTCTATTATATGATGGTTCCTTTGGAATATCTAGGTGGCATTTGAAAAACGGTAAATTAGTTTATTAGTTGCTTTCCCTTTGTGACGATACCAATAATTATGCCTTAACATTTTGTAATGCAATGTTTTTATTCAATTTTTAGGGCGAAGATTTACATTAGTAAACAATTCTCAATAAACTTACTACCTAAAGCAAAATGCATCTTTAAATTAGAATAGCGCGTTTAAATATACAAGCTCAGTAATTTTATACATTAGCTGCGAAATTATGATTTATTTTATGAAAGGTTTGAAGCTAGCAAAAAGTTGACTACCGATGACTCAAATGTAAAATATTACATTATAAACTTACGAATCATAAACATCAACCCAAAATTAATTGTTAAGTGTAGGTAGTAATCTAACTCCCGATTTATGGTTTCGGACCTTGGACAAAATGAGGTTGCGTAAGTTTTGAACCAGTAGCGCGAGTATGGATGCTTTAAATCGTACTGTGACTGGATGTTTGTTTGGAAGGCAAGTTCATTGGAGGACGTTTTAAGATAATCGCTGATTGGTGGTTAAGTGATATAGAAATGGAAGCACATTTCATATGCTCTTTAAGGTAGTTTCATAACTTTTACTCGAATAAAATTTTATTCAGGAAATTAAACGTAGGATAAATCTGAGACCCTCTAGATAAGAGTTGTTTTGTTATCCGCGGTTTTCTTTTCTTATTAATTTTATTGCCTTAGTTAAACAGTAATGCTACTATTATTGGGAATTCTATAATGTTGAGTATAGCCGCGTAAGCTTAAGTTACTTAGAAATTTTATAATATTGAAAACACCCGCGAAACTTACCTAAGTGAGTCGTTTAACAACCATTAGGGTAGCCTCGTACAATAAATATTCTAACAATGATAAAGGGTAATTGTCTTGGTTTTCACGTATTCCGTATAATGGTATGACGTGTTAATTTATTTGAACTTACCCGGGGTTTGTTAAAACTTTACGAACATTTAGAACACAATATTAATATTCTATTAGTTAAGGATAATTAGGCCGTTTTATCTAGACCTTTCATACTAATCTAGGACTCTATAATAGTACACCAACCAACATAACTAGAATTATACTTAATAGATATTCTTTTTTCTTTGTTAAAATTAATTAAGGCCGGACATCCGTCCGGAATCAAAAAACGGATGGAGGGGTTTGACATATGGGGTGAGAAGGTTGTTAGAGAGGGGTTAGTGGTGATAAAAGTGCGTAGTCCCATACATACAGAACATTCGATTGCCGTCGTTTAAATTGTCGAAACGCTGCCCGAGAAGTAGGAAATCATAGTTTACGCTTGTGTCACTAGAAGCTACCACGTGGGGTTAAACTACAGCCAGATTGTACCACCATTACTGGTTAGTAATTTTTTTTATTCTAGAAATTACAGTGAAAATAATGTTCGTTGTGAAATCCTTTGGGTTGTGTTTTAAAACTATCTAAATTAATGTTTAAACATTCCAATGACGGGCCCGCTTTTGCCGGTTAGAAATTTATGGTAGAAAGAAATCTCAATCACCTCAGTAGGAAGGAATATATTAATGGACCTTGTTTCTACGACATTTTAGCTAGATAAAGATAGATCTTTTATAAAAGTAGAAGTGGGAACTAAGATTATACCAGCCATAATAATTATATAGCCCTCTAAAGAACTAGGTCTGCCAGGAGATACAGTAATTACTATTTGTAATCCATGTCCATCATTAGCGGCGTTAGTAGGGTTTTACTATTTTGGCTAGTGTAGGTGAGCGCTTATGTACACTGTAAGAGGGCGCCCCTTAAACCTACTTTCAGGTCGCAAATCCTGAACGCTTAGCTACCTGGTTCCCACTCTACATAACGAATGGATTTTACTTTCAAATGTGGAAGAAGTGAAAATTAGGGTTCCTTTGCGTAGGGATGACAGAAAAATCATATAACTCTTTAGTACCTATGTCCTTTAGTGTTTTTAGTCCTATGTTTAGGTTTTTTTGTACTGTATGTAGACTTTAGTAATGGTGAAAACTCAATGTAGGCATTATTTATGATCGTAGTTTTAGCGGTATTTATTTTCTCAATTATCTTCTTTATGCTTATTTTTTATACTATTGTTTGCTATATTACTCTCACGTACCTCTAAAACAACTGGGTTTAATACTTATATTACACAACGGTTTTCGGGTCCCCATTATATTGTACAACTGCATCAAAATGATCGGCTCCGGAGACTGGTTGGATCCGGACCTTGCTACTTATCGCGCAGTGGAAGTCCGCTGCGACTCCGAGACAACAGTAAGGAAGTGACGCGATTATGCATAAAAATAAAACCTAATTTCGCTTTATCTTTTGATATACACTAAAGTGAATTCCCTCTTACAAGCTAGGCCGCTACTGACGATAGGACAGACGGACTGTCATCCCTTGCGTCGAGTTCAACGCTCTAAGGTCAGTACCATTCAAACCTGCATAAAGGAATATATGTATTATTATTTAGTTTTTCGCATTTCGCGTGGCTAAACACACCTCTTTGCTTTTAAAAGTTAAGAGACGACAGACATATTATAATGAATTAAATAATGCCCTTTCTAAAATTGTAAATTGGTTTAACGCTAATAATTTGTTACTTAATGAAAAAAAACCAAATGTGTTAAATTTACATTACCAAATGTCAGTCACAGACAGACATGTAGTAATATTAATGGCGAGTAATTAGAACTTGTTAATTCAACAGTCTTTCTTGGTATAACGCTGGACTCCAAACTTCAATGGGGTCCTCATATTCATAACCTAGCCAAAAAACTTAGCTCTGCTGTGTATGCGATCAAGAAAATAGGACAATTGACCGATGTCGACACTGCAATAATAGTATATTTTAGCTATTTCCATAGTTTAATGACATATGGTATCCTATTGTGGGGTAGCGCTGCTGATCTAAATACAATATTTTTGTTACAAAAAAGGGCAATTCGTGCTATTTATAAATTAGGATCTAGGATATCTCTGAGGGATAGGTTTAGGGAAGTAAAAATTTTAACTTTAGTGTCGCAGTACATATATGAAAATCTTTTATATGAACATAAAAATATCAATAGTTTCAGCAAGAAAAGTGACGTTCACAAAGTAAATACTAGAAGTAAAAATAAGCTGTTGGTGCATGATACACGTCTACACAAAATAAGTAACTCTTTTATGGGGCAATGTATACACTTTTACAACAAAGTTCCTAATAAAATTCAAAATCTATCAATAAGTAAATTTAAATCTTTTATCAAGCAGGTACTTTGTAAAAAGGCATACTACAATATTTCAGACTATGTAAATGATAAAAATCCTTGGGAATGATGATGCTCAATTACAGGATGCATAGGTAAACCAAATGAAAATGGAAATAACATAAAATTGTACGGCTAAATTTTTTTTTATTTAAAACATTAATTGTATTTTTAGTTTATTTGTATTATTGATAGTGTTTTTAAAAGAGTAACTATCGAGTGTCTTGCCGGATTCTTCTCGGTAGAAATCAACAACATTGTGAACCGGCAGGAAGGTGGGAGGGTTCAAAAAATAATATTTTATAACTTTGACGATTCAAAAGTGATTGTAAAATCCTTATTTGAATAAACCATTTTGACTTTGACTTTGACTTTGACTAAAGACAGAGGAAAAGAGGCAGAGCTGACGGCAAACCTCCAGTAATTTCCAGAAGCCCTCTCTATTCAACCTCACCATAAAAAGATGATGAAGAAGCACAATTACATCTCATTGGTACTAATAGTAGTATGTAAACGTTACACACGGTCTTCTCCTTCTACTCTCTACTGCAGGAGCACAGGCCACGCCTCGGAGAAGAAAGCATGGGCCATGGCCCATAGTGTAAGTGATAATAATTGTAATTAAATATTTTAATGAAAATACTTATATAACACAATATAGACACTGACTTAGTTTTCTGAGTGGGTGGAATAGAGTAAAAGAAAATGAAAAACCTTTTGATTGCTGAAGCAAATACAGGTATTTTCATGAGTTGAACTCCCATACCAGTCCATTGTGACCCCATGCCACTGTACACAAACCACAAAGGTCGTCGTAAATCATCGAAATACTCAATTGCCTCATCTAGACAAACAGTATTTTGTTCCTTGTCTGTACCTGTAATAAATAATAAAAAAATATAAATATTTTTGGACTACACACAGCGCCATCTGGTCCCAAACTAAGTAAAGCTTGTATTATGAATACCAAACAACGGATACAAATACATAAATATACTTTTTTTTGTTATTAAATACATATAATACATAGAAAACGCAAAGTCTCAAGACAAACACAAATGTTTATATCATAAGTGTTTGTTTTGTGCGGGAATCGATCCCACACCTCTTAATTCAGAAGTCATGTTATTACCCACTGAGCCACGAAGCCGAAAAACCGTTAACAGTTAATTATTTGGGTACTACTAGCTTTTGCTAGTCTTTCCGCCCGCGCTCAATCGGTTCATCAGTTATCGGCGTGGGATTTTTACGGTAGCTCCTTGATAATATCGCAGCCTTAACAGTTATTTCATTCAGTCGGCCATCGAAGGCGTCTAGACAGGGTAATAATGATATAAAATGGGCGAGCGAACTTGACTAGCCTATGTCGCCACATATTCGGAATCTTCCTTAGTCAAGAAGTTGCCGTTGAAATCCAACGCCGATTACCAAAGTAAGGACGGGCGGAGCAACGGGTTATAATTAGTATTATATAAGTCAAGTATTGATGTAAGTTTAACTTGTTTTTTTGAAAAACATTTCATCGGAGAGATAATAGAACTCTGTCTGTCTGTCTGTCTGTTGCCACTACACGCTTTGACCGCTGTACCGATTAAAATGATATTGCTTGGAAATAGTTTGACTCTCGAGAAGGGACAAAAGCTACTTGAAATCATCAATTTTTATCCTATAATTGAGAAGTTGTCCTTGAAATCCTACACCGACAAACCGAGGTGGAACCGCAGGATAATATGGCATGTAAGTACTCGTAGATAGTCTGAGTCGAGGGGGAGGAATTCTTATATCCGAATTAAGGGCTGGTTAAACAGCGGGCAAACGCTAGTAGTAGGTTTTCTAGCTAGATCTATAGCGATTGGTAGGAACTAATAGTTTATTTTATTATGTATGGAAAATAAACTATTTTCAAACTGAGATTGCATTCATATAATTATTTAGAAGTTTAACTAGATTTGTTTACCTAAATCTGGCTTTGGTTAGCTTCCGGATGCTAACTCAAGAGAAGCCAAAAAAATCATTTGCAGGGAAGTTTCTTGTCACTGAGGTAAGAGAGTCTGATATTAATAATAATAATAATATACTTTATTGCACCAACAAAATAATTTCACACAAATATGTTTATAAATATAGAAAACAAATGGCGGTCTTACCGCTTAATAGCGATCTCTTCCAGACAACCTTTGGGTATAGAGGAAATAATAAAGTTAAACATAGTATAGTAGGTGTGTTTCGATACAGTTATTAGGAAGTATATATATCATACAATAATGTATGTAATATAAATAAATACACGTAAATAATATATATGAATAATGTTTATATAAATATATGTACATATATAAATATGCATGTATAATAATTATAATTATAATACATAATACGTATAAGTGTGTATATATTAACAAATATAGGTAGTGATGTTATTTTAGTCTTTCAGGTAATGAGTAATAACAAGATTTTTAAATATTGCTTTCGATTTTGCTTTTTTTGTATTTCCAAAGGTAAAGCGTTCCGTAATCTTACAGCCTTTTACGTGCAAGAATACGATTGTGAATAATGCAAAGGAGTTTTTAGCATCCAGCTAGTAGTCTCTCGAAGAGAAATATTTCCAATAAAATTGAAACATTACTTTAAGTATACCGGTGTGTTTGGATTGAACAGGACGTTATACAGAAGAAAGAGAACATGAGTATCCCGGTGAAGTTGAATTGGGAGCCACTTGAGCTTTGATCTGAATTCGGAAATATGGTCGTACTTACGTAGACCAAATTTTGTTTTTTTTTTTCCGCCTGATGATAGCAGTCACCGTAGCCTATGGACGCTTGCAACACCAGGGGCATCACTCGCACGATGCCGACCCTTCAGAAATCTAATAACTTCTTTTTTGAAGAACCCCATACTGTAGTCCTTAGAGAAAACCTTGGCAGGGAGCTCATTCCACAATCCAAGCGTTCGCGGGAGGAAGTTTCTCTGAAACCGCACTGTACGCGACCATTTCGGTTCCAAAGTGTGAGAATGAATACCCTGTCGATGGCGAGCGATGCGATGGTAGAAAGTAGCCGTGGGCATCATTTCGAAAAATTCCTCAGAACACAATCCATTGTACAAGCGGTAGAACACACACAGGGAGGCAAAGTCTCTCCCCAGACTTAAGGGCTCGATACCGCGAGTGAGTTTGGGATCGTCGACAATTCTCACAGCCCGTCGTTGAACCGAGTCAAAAGGCCAAGCTGGTATCCAGGTGCACCCGCCCAAAGATGGCAGCAGTACTCCATATGGGGCCGGACTTGCGACTTGTAAAGTAGCAACCTTTGCCCCGACGTGAAGTACTGCTTCGCACTGTTGAGTACACCAAGTTTTTTGGACGCCAGCTTTACCTTGTCTAGCAAATGATCTCGGAACTGAACATCGCTGGAGATGTCAACGCCAAGGATCCCAATACTCTTGGAGATGGAGAGGGGAGTGTTCTGGAATTGTGGGACTACAGTGAATGGGGTTTTCTTAGCGGTGAACGCGCAGACTTGTTTCTTTGAAGGGTTGAATCGGACCAAGTTTTCCCGCCCCCAGTCAGAGACCTTGGACAGACCGATCTCGATTTGAGACACAAGTTCTTCACGTTTTTCCTACACAACGGAACGTGGGATGCTTGCACGGCCCGTGTAATAAGCGTCTCCAGTACTGTCATCTGCATAGCAATGTATGTTGTTGATGTCCAACATATCATTGATGTGCAGTAGAAACAGCGTAGGAGACAGCACGGAGCCTTGCGGGACACCAGCATTAATGTCCATGCTATCAGAGCAACTACCGTCAACTACGGCTTGTATGCGTCTGCCGGACAAAAAGCTAGTTACCCATTTGCACAAACCCTCGGGCACTCCGTAAGATGGCAACTTCGATAGAAGACCCCGTTGCCAGACCCGATCGAACGCCTTATATGAATCTAATGCAGAAGTTCTGAAGTCGCTTGAGTTTATTAAGCTGCTCCTCAGTAAGGTCAAGATAACTAGCATCAGCATCATCGAGAACAGGCAGAAGAAGAGATTGTGCAATAGAAATTTTAGTGGGAATTGGTAGGAAGTTGCGCAACCTGCATAAAGATTTGGCTGTAGCAAATATTTTCTTACTAACTTCCTTTATTTGCGAACCCCAAGATAGTGTTCGATCGATAAATATACCCAGTTTTTTAACTGTGTCTTTGTAAGGGATAGAAACTCCGTTCACAGTTACTAATGGGAGTTCGTTCCAGTCAATCTTGGACATAAATCTAGAACTGCCTATGATGATTGTTTGTGTTTTCGTATATTGACAATGAGGCCATAGGATTCACTCCAATTAACAATTTGATCAAGGTCTCGATTAACAATTGAGATAGCATTTGTCAGTTCACTGATAGGAGTTTGTGTGTAAATCTGAAGATCGTCTGCATAGAGATGGTAGAGAGAAGATAGTTGAGATGTTATAGAATTAATGTAAATAGCAAACAGGAGAGGAGACAAAACGCCACCTTGCGGAACACCAGCGGCCGTGTTCCACCAGTCAGATAGAGAATCATCGACCTTAATGTGCTGCCGGCGTCCACGCAAGTAACTATGAAACCAATCGATAATGATTGGAGAAATGTTAAGAGAACTAAGAATGAGTAGCAGAATGTCCAGATCCACGTTGTTAAAAGCATTGCTAAAATCTAAAAGTGTCAGTACCGTGACCTCCTGATTTTCCATGCCATAACGTATATCATTAGTTATTTTGATAAGTGCAGTAGTCGTACTATGACCGGAACGGAAACTATATTGTAAGGGATTTAAAAGGTTGTTACTTAAAAGAAAATGGGAAAACTGTTGATAAACAAGCCGTTTCAGAACTTTTTACAAGAAAGGAAGAATGGATATAGGATGAAAGTCAAAAAAGGAGGAGGGATTACATTTCTTTGGTAAAGGAATCATATTAGCATCCTTCCAGGACACCTGAGGAAATGGAATGATTTAGGATATTGGTAATGACGGGAGTTATAATATCTAGGATAGGAACGATCATATTATGACCAATGCAATCTTCACCGACATCATTGGATGAAATGGCGAGTATGTTCTTCTTAACATCCCAATCAGAAAATCGGTTAAGAAAAAAAGGAGAAAAGTCCGGAGTTTGCAATGAAGAAAGTGAGTTTAATGTTTCATTTTTTTGTTGCTGGCAAAGTCAACGTTAGAAATAAAATGTTGATTAAGAAGATTGATATCAGTATTATTTGAAATAGAAGGAAGTTTCATTTTCCCAACTCCTAAAGACTTAAGAAATTTCCAGACTTTTGCTGGATCACCGTTTTCAACGGATTTGTGGATATGGCGTCTTTGTGCGTCTCTACACATCCTATTGCAGGGATTCCTCATGAGTGTGTATTTTGTACGATTATTGTCGCAAGGATTAACCCTGTATTTGGCCTTGGCACGATTTCGTTTTGTCATTAAAGATTTTATTTCATCCGTGAGCCAGGGTGCCGGAACATGTTTGGCTTTAATAGTGTGTATGGGAGCATGAGTGTTATACAAATTGATAATAAATACGTTAAATAGTCTAACTTTTTCATCAACAGAGGGCGCATTAATGACCATAGAGCAATCGATGTTGGAAGCATCGTCATACAAGCGTTTAATATTCATCCCACTAAAATTGCGTTGCTGAAGCGTTCTCGATTTGGTTTTAGGAGGACGAATCTTGTATGATAAGAAGACCAAGTCATGGTATGAGAAAGCGTCAGCAGCGCACTGACCGTGCTTAAAAACGTGTGTAGGAGAAGAGACTATCATTAAGTCCAATAGTGAAGGATTGCTATTGGGAAAAAAGTGTGTAGCAGTGAGAGTGTGTAGAACTAAGTTGACGGGCACGGCTGTCATTTTTTAACAAGCAAATGTGAAAATCACCCATAATAATAGTGTGGCTATATTGAGGTGTCAGGTTTTCTAAGATATTTTCAAAATTAGAGAAGTAGTTACTATGAAGATTGGGACTATATTGTACGCCAAGTAGAATTTTCGTATTTGAGATAACTATTTCGATAAAAAGGTGCTCAGCAGTATTCAAAGAGGCAACTTGAGGAAACATATCAATAATACAGTATGGAATATGGGAACGGAGGTAAAAAGCTACCCCACAACCACCTCTGTCTTTTCTATCATTACGTATTAAGTGAAAACCAGGCAAGGAATAAGAAGTAGAAGGTAGACAAGGTTTTAGCCGAATTCTGACACAAGGATGGCATGAATTTCTTTGATATCAAAGGATGCTAGCATATCAGAGTAATGAGCTGGGATACTCCGGGCGTTGATGTGAACGACATTAAAATTTTTCAGTGAATCTGAGAAAGTTGAAGTCAAGGTTGCGCTGAGAGAAGTAGTAAAACTTTGGAAACTATTGTCACTGTTCAATCCGTCTAAAGTACAAGACATAAAATCATCACTATTATCATTATCATCATTATTATCGTTATCATAGCCTATACTAAACATATATATAAATAAAAATAAGTTTAAATATATAAATACTTAATACACAAATATACTTAAACAAACAATAAAATATATAAACAAGACGTGTGAATATACTCTACCTGCCAGTTGTCGGAAGAAAGAATTTTTTTATAAGTATTACACACCCATTCTTACAAAAATCAAAGGGAACAAAAGCATATGGCTAAATAGTAAGTATCCAGGCCGCACAGAAAAAAAACTTATAAAAAAAAAGAAATGTCAGAAGAATAAACAATATTAGGGGTGCGTTCCAAATCGCAACGAGGAAGTTAAAAAAGTGGTTTTGGGACGCCCGGGGTAGAGTAATTTTCTGACTGTCAAGTTGAATTCTTTACACTGCCATAGAAAAGGTTGAAATTCACTCCTGTCAGTGTAAAAATTAACTGTCAAACACTCGTTCCAGAACGGGTTGATTTTTCAACTATACCGTGCGATAATTACTCGGCGTGTTTTGGAATCAGCTAGGTACAAAACTTTTAACTATGTAAGGTATGTACTAAAGAACAAAATTTAAAATGAAGGTAATTTTACAAAGCGATAAGTTCCGTGAAACAGTGAATAGAATGCGACCAGTTATATACCAACGTCATTGAAATTAGTTCCATAACTTGCACTGAAGATAGCGGCACCAGTTATTTTTTGTTTCTCCTTGACTTGTTGGCTTTTGTCTCCGCGGAAGCTACAGCTACAGGGGCCACGGATGGCGCTAAGGTTGTTTCAGCAGAGATCAAGTCCACTTCATCACAACTGATAACACTGTGCCGCCGCTTACCGTCAGGCGCCAGGATGACAATAGAACCTCCTCGAGTCCAACATTTTGTTACACCGAAACGTTCTCGGGCAGCCATAAACGCCTCATGCCGAGACTTTGTAAGGAATTCGGACAGATTTATGCCGGTATTCCGTAAACCACTTTTGGCAAACCATATCTTATCACGAACTGATATGTCACGAATCTTTACAACAATAGGCCTTGACTTTTCCTTAGTAGCCTTTCCCATGCGAAAACAGTAGCTTATCGAATCTTTGTTGAGTGATGATATCTTTAAGTTTTCTACTGCAATTTTTGTAACTGACACAACAGTGTCTTCAGACATATTTTCGGGAACACCATGCACTAAGAGAATTTTGCGGCGACTCCTCATTTCGATCCTGTCAATTTCCTTGGCCAAATTTTGTGCTTGTGTATGCAGATTGTTTAATGAAAATAGTACAAAAGTTTTGAAGCTAGCAAAGTTAGCGGCCAGATTTGAAGACGGAGCTGGATTTTCATTGAGCTCAGCTTGGAATTGTGCCATTTGTGTAGTAAACATTTTTGCCATGTCAGACATAGATTGCTTGATGGATTCCATTGTATAAATTTAACTTTATATATAATTGATACCTTCAAACAAAGACTTGGTTGGTAGTGCAGTGATGAGTGCTTGGTAACTGGAGATAACAACAGCTGGTGGGTAGAGTATTTCAGTCTTGCATTTTATGTGGAAGAATTTCTAAATAAATATATAATTATATTTTAATTAAATAATTTGTAAAAATAGTTGTACACAGTTGCACAACTACCCACATATTTTTAATTTAATGTTATGTACGTATTTTTCTTTTTGTTGTATGTGGATTACTCAGATCTCCAGCATATGCTTTATAGCTGAGATAGATTGCTAAATCGAAATTACAAGAATTCCTTATCTACAGAACAATGATATACCTACTTACCAAGTATACCAAAGCCTCTATGCAGATGTCCTGATATTCTTTTTTCATGAATATTATGCAACAATGCTAACTCTTCTGAATCAATAGGACGAGACCTTAAATCATCTAATATCTTTCGAACACCAAATTCGTTTCTTCCAGAAATTGTAACTAGATGTGGAATATCCGTCTTATACCGTGTCAGATCCTGAAAATTCAACTAAATTTACTAAAACTGACTGCCTCAAAAAACCATTTGACATTTTGGTAATTTTATGAATTATCTGGCGTTTGTTCATTTGGTATGTATACATTGATATTTAAGGAAATTGACCAAACTTGATCACCTTCTTAATAGTTCGTTAAAAACTGGAAAAGTGGGTAATTTATTCTGTCCCTGGTCTTTCATTTTACCACTTTTTACTTTAGAGCTGATAACTTTCGACCTATCGTAAATATACTTTAGTACAGGTACCAGAAACAGCGTTGAGGCAATGGGTTCACCACTATTACGCAGGTCTAAAGTGGCTTAGTGAAAAGAGGCTGTTCCTCACATAATGATGTGGTTGTGTATTCAGCCTTCAGCTACCTCCTTCTGGGGATTTAAGTCGTGATATTATACGTAGTCATTATGTATCTAAAATTAATAATTAACTTAATTCAATTTAACGTACATAAAATCCGTTATATGTTGGTGAGAAAGACAATATCTATTTAATAAAAACTTTTAAGGAATATTTTTGAACCCAGACAGTTCATATTCGCCATTCACATGCTTAAAATAGGTAGGTGCCAGAAAATAAAATGATAAATTTTAGACCTTTCTAATAGGCGGTGCTGTGGCCGAATTCAAACAAAAATCATTAACTAAAACCATGAATATTGGCCGACTTGCGAACGAACTTTTCTGTCCAAACTCTTTGATACGGGGACAATTACACCGAAAAGGGTGGTACTACGTCTGTTAGGCCGCGAAAGCCATATTGACGTTCGCTGCCCAGATCGTGTTTTTCTAGATATCTTAGCACCTACTTCGCCAAAAATTTGAAATTTAGATCTGATACTTTCTTTCTTACTGGACCCCGAGGCAGTAGTTTATTTTCGTTTCAACTAATAAATATTCGGATGCTTATTATTTCGAGCCGTGGACCAAGCCTGATACGCAGTTTGCTTTAGAATTGCAGCTTTTCTGCAAGACCGATTTTAAAGTTCTTATTCAAGTAGGTAACCTTCCGACACTTTTGAACGTTAGTTCATAATAAACAAGTGTGCATTAACATTAATAAATATAATATAGCAAATATTTGTCGATAAAAATAACTAAGCTATAAAATATAAATACATTAAAATTCATGATATAATTTTATGTGCAGATTTTGTTCCAAACATCTTTGCCTCCTATATAATCCAAAACTGTAAGGTAAGCTTTTTGAATTAGAACATGTTTAATGTTACGGACGGCCAGCTGACAGCTGAACTCCGCGTTATATATACCTAGGTGTATAGATAGATAGCTACTTATCGCTAATGAGATGTAAATAAGATAATAAAGTTTACCCTTTGTTCCCGCGTAGATAGGTAGGTAGCTATAGATAAGATCTCTATATCGAATAGTTTTAAGAATGAATGTTTGTTTGTTGTGAATAAACAAAGTTAATACCCTGACTTGCCTCACGATAGTTAGGTATTAGATAGGTGAACAAATGTGAAATAGTTGGGTTCGCTTTGACGACCTATTGTTTACCTTTTTATAAGTAAGACTTATACTGTGGGTTTTCCTGTATAGTAAACCAAATGAGAAATGTGTAAATGTTTATGTCGCGGCTTCGCCCGCATAGATTAGCGCAGGTTAATTTGTTATTGTTTAGTTTTGTATTTTGTTTAGTAATTACTTAATTAGGATTTGACGAATGTCATTACGTAATAGGTAGATACAAACACTGCACCGTAGGTTTGTCTGAGTAATTTTTCGTTTTCACGTATCTATGTGATAGCAAGTAGGTCTGTCTTGAGCATGCACCAACGTGTCAATAGGTAAGTAGGGAACACATGTACACTGGCAAGCGCGTAATATTGTAAGACAGAGATAGGTATAGGAATGTGACAGGGATGCAAATACGATCACGGCCAAAATAAAACGAGATGTGATTGGTCGCGGGAAATAAAAGCGATTGTGATTGGTCAGTGGGTCCGCCGGGTTGTAGTCTTGTTCTTATTCAGTCACTAAACTTATCGCTCCGTACTAGTACATTCTTTCGAATGTACTAGTACAGTATTCTAGTATTATTAGTTCAGTAGTACACTATGTAGTACGGATGAGCTATAACAGGTAAATTTTCATATCAATCTGTATAATCATATTACAAGACACGATTAGCGAACGCGACAGCATCGTACGTAGGTACCTATTTTGCTTCTTATTTTAAGGTTTCTAACCAAAATGATAAAAACGAACCTTAGTATGACTTCGGTGTTTGTCTGTGTGTCCCAGGAGTATTTAATATTAATCTCGGTAAAAAGTAAGAGTGTATAAAAATGCGGATTCGATATACGTGTGCGTCCCTACCTGGTGCTATTTTAATATCTAAGCCTAACACATAAAAAGTAAAAATCTTTAAAAAAAGGCCCAAACGTACTAGGTACCGCCACCAAAGCACCTATCAATCAACTATGACTTTATATATATATATATATATATATATATATATATATATATATATATATATATATATATATATATATATATATATATATATATATATATATATATATATTTACAGTTTAAATACATATTACCGTGCACATACATTAAACACTATATATTGGTAAATAACGAATGCAGTAACTTGAGTGTCAGACAACAACTAATAAGCGACAAGTATCAATGAACTTTGAAACATTACTGACTGAATTAATTCAGGTACTAGATTCACTTGTACTGTTCTTTCGTAAAATAGATTTTATGTTGTGGACGTTAAAGTTGTAATTAATAAAACGCTTGGCTTGGCACGAAACGCTTAGGTCTTTTATTTCCTAGACTTCGCGGTAATAGTTCGGACGCGCATCCCGCTTTCACTCATGCGTTCATCGTAAAACAACTGAGATTGAAGTTAATTCTTTCCAGCGCTGAACGCAGCGCTGTGACCGAACGATTACGCCAAGCATTTGTTTCATTCGCTCTCTTCCATAGTTTGATTCTTTGCTGTCGTACATGTCCGAAAAGAACGAGACCGATTACGCTTAGGGAATAGTTCATTCTAGTACAGTACCGGGAATTAATTCCTTTTCATTCATCATTCATGTACTACACAAGACTACCGGGTTGGGTATATAAGCGAGCGCGAAACCCGCTGAAAGCATTCCTGTCGCCCTCGGGGATCAAGAAAGCCTCCTGAACAGGAGCAGAAGAAGAATAAGAAAGAAGTTTTATTTATAAGTGCGGTGTGAATTGTAAATAGTAGTTGTTAAGAATATTAGGGGCCACAATAAAGGTGGTTGGAGTTGTTACATGACCAGGCGTTTTATTGTTTCTTTCTCTCAAACGTCACACTGGCCCTTGAGCCAGTGTGCACACGCCTGTACAGTCCGCTGCTCGGTCTGTGACATTAAACATATTGCTTGAATTTGCTTTCAGTAAAATTTCAATCATTTTCTTTGGAATTTTGTTATAAAATTGTATACCGTTTCCTATAAATGTCTTTTTTGTGTTGAAAAGTAGTCACGTCCGCTGTAAGACCTGTAAAACCGCGCATAAACCTCATTTGTGGCCGCCGTAATCTACGCACACCCACATTACTGACAAGTCCATGTCCTAAAGACAATGAAAGCGGCGACAGTAGATATTGTTCCAGATGAACATAAATACATCGGCACGACTCACAAAATTATACTCGAGTTGAGTATAATTTATATAGATTCGTTGGCGGTGTAGGATAGCTGCGTCTCCATTAAAATAAAAACCGGCCAAATGCGAGTCTGGCTCGCGCACCGAGGGTTCCGTGCAAACTTATTATATGTTGTTGTATATTATTAAAAACATTTTTATGTGATGTTACTAAAAATTAACGGTTTTCGCAATTTTTCCTTTATCTGTGCTATAAGACGTTGCTTCGTACCAAATTTCAAGATTCTGAGTTCACGGGAGGTACCATGTAGGTTTTGATTCCGTTGCGAAATATTTAACAGGCATTTACATATTTTACCTTTGGTTTGTAATGTCCACGTAACAAAACGTGGCTGTTCATGCCAAGGTAAGAAATAGCATTGACAGCAGCAAGGGTCTGACGGCATGGATAGTGGTCGGCGAGGATGTGCATACGGTTCTCTTGGAGAGCTTGTATATCCTGACGGGGATTTTCACAATGCAGGTTCCCTGCCATTAAACTATTGTGATACCCAAGCAGCACCTGAATTAAGAAAATTATCAAAATTTGCATATTTGTTTCTCTTCCGTACGTAAACACCTAAAGAAGCTAAATCTAAATTAAAGCAGAGAACAAGAAATTTTTGCATAAAATTATGAAAAATTATAAAATATTGATTTTTTTTTCTTTTTATGCTTGATAACTTCAGTTTGTTTTTGTTAAATGAAACTTTACTTGTTACTAATCATACTGCACAACACATTAATAATTTTAATTACTTATTAATGATACGTGCCCGTCCAGCTTTTAACTTTGTGTGGATACAGAAATTTTCCCGGGATAAGAACTAGATTTGTCTTTATATTCTAGATTTTTTTTTTCAGACTAATTATCATTTTAAACCCATTGGTAGTTTTAGTTACTTATTAACCTTTTTTTGTTAGTTTTGTTTATGAAGAAGACATATTTATTTTTGCAAAAGAATTGTCTGCTATTAATCTAAACAAACATGTCTTAATGGTAGAAACAAAGTTCGCTAAGATTGATAGCAAACATGGATCCCAAAAGCAACCGAACCCGGCTCATAAGAAACCGATGCGTGTGATAAAATTACAGTCAGTAAACTTAAAAGTTATAATATTAATAACGTAATTTTAACAGCCAATAGGGCTGAATAAACTTCCATCACTAGCAAGAACTCTTTAACCTATTAGATAAAAAGGTCGAGACCAGCTACGTTCAGTTTCAACGCCGTGTGATCACCCGACCATAAACTCGCCGTTCAATAACTCGGAGTGACTAAGACGGCGAACGCACCATATCGTTCAATAAGCTGGTAATTATCGTCGGGCGATCGCACCAATCACACCGTGAAATAGGAGGGTGAAAGTCGCACTTTGACAGCCAACGAGAATTATTTTTTAGGTTCAATATTGGTAAAACGACTATAGGTTTTGTTGACTGACTAATGAGAAAGGATGTTAAAAGGAGACAATAACACAATACTTGACAAATATAATCTTTTTATAACCTCAATTTACATTGACTGTTTTGCAACCTACCGGTAATTTTTAAACAGCAGTGTTGTCAAAGCCTTTCAGTTTCAAAAGGCACGTAAACCGTATAAGATTTCTGAAGGGTCGGCAACGCGCGAGTGATGCCCCTGGTGTTTGAAGTTTTCATAGGCTATGGTGACCGCTTATCATCAGGCGGACCGTATGCTTCTTTGCCACATTAGTGGTATTAAAAAAAAAAAAAAAATATATAATTTTTAGAAAGCAAATCCATTGTTCATTGGTTACTTTGTTACTAAAATTGTGTTGCGTGTTTTACTTTAGTGTACGATTTAAGATAAAGATCAGATACATCTATTGAAACCATAGACATAGGATTTTTTCACTACGTTCAAGAAACAACTACATCCATGGCAACAAATAGCCAATCATTTACAATTCAATTGCAACAACTTAGATCAAATAACACAATGTAATGTAACTTTGAGTAAAAAATAATATGATATCCGTGAATACTAACATAGCCATATCCATCGAATTTATAAATTCTCCTATTTAAAAAAAAAATCGTAAATAAAGTTTTAGTGATGTTATTTCTTGCGTTATTTAGAGAATAAATTTCAAGTTTAAATTATAGTAACCTTGGTGATTCCACTAATTCCTGCCGCTGCATCAGTAAATCCTATGTTGGACATTACACTTCCTACTGCAAGAGCTTCAATTCTTTCTTTGCAGAATACTTTACTTATAACGTCCAGTTCAATTTTATCGGCGTCAGCAATTCCTGTGAAAATTTATTAACAATCAGTAACGTTTTGTTTTGTTTTTCGAAATTCGCTGACTACATACTGCAGACAATTAAATTTTAAATCTATGGATACAGATGTAATGGGTGAACTTTTTTCTCACACCTTAATGTGTCCCGCACAGCTATAACTGGCACGCGTGATATACTTATATATAAAAAAACTTGCAAATATATTTTGTAGGTACATGATTTGTTCTTTATAAGTATTTACAAAGCTCTATCACTGTGGTTTTTAAAGATTTTTAAAAATTATCGATGGAAAGTTAAATCGCATATCTAACTTATTAGCAAAATTAATAACTTAAGATGCTCTCAGAGATTCCGAAAATGTACATATAGAAAAAAAAATTTAAAAACCTCAATCTTTCATTTAAAGACCTATCTAACGGCAACGAGAGGTGATAGATGACCTCATAACGTAAGACCCAATGCAGTGATGGTTTTTTTGTCAACGAATCGCTCATCAACAACGTTGTGTAAATCAGCAGTGTTTGGAGATGCGTAGCGTACCTTTATGAAAGAGACAAAACTTTTACCTGAGACTCCAGAACATATGAGGAAGAGACGGTAGATATTATTTAGCCAAAGATGCTTTATACATCCTAAATAACTGAATGAGACGCGAACTTTGACGCTCCAGCACATACAGCATTGAGCTTGGGATTGAACAAATTAAAGGGTGAAAAAACACGCAAAGATGACTCTTTGCGTTTTAACGAGACTTAAACTACAGATAGCAGAAAATTTACCTCAAAAGCAGCAGATAACCTGTAAAGTTTTATGGACAACATCACTCGAAGCCAAAGCCCGCATGGAACTGAAGATCCTACAGCCAAAATAACGCGGCACTTTACAAATGAGATCTTGACGTTGACCACAGCAAGATAAGGAGAGCTCTGAAACATCTTAGAAACAAAAACATAGAGCAAGCTATTTGATCAATTAAGATCTATTCCTAAATCAAGACATCTGAAAAATAATTAAAGTACCTACCATAGCCCGCAGAATCAGCAAGCTGAAAAGCCCTGTCAGAGGACCTCTGGCTAATGGACTGAATGGACTTATCCCAGAGTGTAAGTCGCTATCCGAAAGGCTAAGCGTGGGATGCCCGCCAGTCTGTTCGACCAATGATTTCAAAAGAAAGGCTGTGGGACCGGGACCGGTAAAAATGGCGCCGTCCACTACTGAACATAAGATGATGATTTCCATATCCAATTGTAAAGTCATTGTTAACGACTCTGCTAGCCGACGATAACGTGGTCTTTAGGTATAAGCTAGCGTAAGTTTATAGGTGTAATAATAAGTATACATTAGCTATTGTTTGGTCGTATTGTATTAAATAGAGAACTCGTGCGGACTGACCTACCTATTATATTACTTATATTTCTAGGCTTATTTTAGGTACTTAAGTTTCTAATTTGTTTGTTTCTTGTCTATTTATGTAGTATAGTTTATGTTTTCTTTGTTTAACTTGTCTCTGTCTTGGTCCGTTAACGCACATGCTGTTGCAAGGCAGTGGAATCGTAGTTTTTGCCTGTAAAAGGCTTGTCGATAGCGGGGAACACATGAGGTAAGGGGTTGTGTTGCTTGCATAGCTACAACACTTGCCCGACTCGCCAGTTCGACATTATTCGAAAAGCGAGTACCACATACCCTCTGTATTTGTTATGCTATTGTATCAACTTATAAAATGTGATATAAGGAATTCAGCTGTTGTCTTTGTATCTTCATCTTTAGACCAATACACCCTGCGCCCAAAAATTTTAAATTTCACAGTCATGTTAACCATTTTTCATATAAAACTACGAGATCATTTGGTAAATTTTATAAAATTGGAACAAAGAATGGACCAGGATGGCAATATCAAATCAAAGGAAACTTGATGGCCATACTCTTCTCACCTGTTTGTATTTTCCTCAGAAACAAAATAAAATGGAAGTCAACGTTTTTATTTAATAGAGTGCAGATTATATAGCAATATAAACCCAAATGACGATATAAACTGTATTATTTGTTGACAAAAACTTAAGTAAATATAATAATTCACCTGAACCAAAGGCCTCTACATATTCCACCATTTGAGGTGAAATATTCGCTTCTTCGTAGAATTTTCTCAAAAAACTTATACGTGCTTTAGGATTCTGACAAAATCCAATAGTTTGATAAGCATCTATATTTTCAGTTGGTATGCTTGTATATTCACTTTTTACGTGAACGATTTCAGCATATATCCTTTAAAAAAAACAAAAAAAAAAAAATGCAATAAGAAATCCAAAAAACAGGATCACTAAAAGGATAGTATTCGCTGCGCTTTGCAGTGGGCTTCGTACAAATGAATTTCTCATTTGTTTTTGACTTTGATCTTGACGTTTACTAATCAATCACTGTGAAATTTCTTAGTCATAATCCGAAGCCGAATACCTATGTCTGTAGTTTTCCTAAATTCTGTAAAATGTTTTTGTTAACTAGAAATCTGTTTTAAAACCATTAGTATGAAAAACTAGAATTTTGTATAACTTTTGAATTAAAATTTAATAGAAAACTGGCACACTGCAGACCTATATATTTATTACTAGAACATGTCTTCAAAATTTCGAGATGTTTGATCATCAACGGCCAAAAATAAGTGAGAAATTCGTTCGTATGAAGCACGCTGAGAGGCGCTCCGAAACGTATACTCTTAAAATGTCTCAGTATAATACAAAATTCAGAAGAAAAGCATATTTTACCTTGGCTATCAATAGTAAAAACGAATTAAGTTCATAAGTAATTTTTATAATGTTACTTAAACTCTACTTAAATGTAAACTGTAGCTCAATACGTGCAGTACATATAAAAGAAACATCACACCTGTGTTCTCAAACATCATGTTTTGATGAACCTAAGAACCTAAGAACCCTTTGAAGTGAAATAAAGCTACGAAATTATTCTCTAGAAATACATCTTTGGGGCAACGGCTGACGGCTGGTACCGACAAAATTGTTTTGTTCAAACTTGACCTATGCCTAGACACTTGCACACTGATGTGATACTGTTAACATTACGGCAAAAACTTCAGAGCTAAATAAACTACACATAATACTGAAGGTATTATGCAAGTCAAACTGTACAAGATTAGATTGGCTCTGAATCGGTTATAGATAAATAAGGTAGTATTTTATCGTCACAAGATAACGGAATCACGACAACACTTTTAGAATTGCACTGAATTGGCTTTACCCAATCCTTAAGCTGTCTGCCAGGGTCGTCACCAATCTCTAGCCATTAAACCTGTACTGTTGAATTTAACACACGTTTTCACAACGGGTGGTCTAAGCCACATGTATTTAATTCCATTGCAGCTTTAACCAGGTGTATTTTTCTGATAGAAAACAGGCTGTGTCTTCTGCATGTGGTCACTACTTGAGCATCTTTTATTCCCATCCTTAATCGACGTGCATGATGACGTAGCCTGCTAATTGCCACTTCTGCTTGCTAACGAATCGAACTATGTCGAAGAAGAAGATTTTTTGCACTAAAATTATCGCATTTAACGCATATATTAAAATCGTTTTAATACTCGCGCACCTTAATTGTTAAGAAATCAAAACCAGTATCTTATTAATAGTCATTTCAGCAACATGTAATAAAATGTAAAAACACGAGCAAATCGAACTAAAAATTAAAATGTTTACGCTCTTGCTAAATGACTTCGATTGACGATAGTATTTGGATGCTGAAGTTAACATAAATGGCGTTACATATTTTTCGATACTTTTTCCCACCTAAATTGCTTAAAATTTGGTAATATAGTATACTATATTTTTTTAAAGTTAACAAGTAGATTCTTATGTTAACCAATATATGGCTTTTATATATGGTTTTTTAAAATAGAAAATCCGCGTAATTTAATAATTGCTAACCTAATAAAAAAAATATTCTGGTCGAATAAAAGCATTTTCTGACACTGACACAATGCTAGAGGTAAAACTACGCGCAAAAAAGTTCGCTTTGATTGCATAGATATTTGTTTTGCGATCATAAATATGCCTTTTAAAAAAAAAAGTATAAAAAATTTTAATGTAAAAAACTCACCTTAATGCATCTTTTGCTTTTTGTAAAAATAGTACGTTGATTGCATCAGATCTTGACGTTCCATCAGCGTTTTGATCAAAAGCCTTGACCTTCCCATTTTTAGAAAGTGGCATAACTCTAAAAATATTTTCTTCGTCAAATTCATAATCATTTTCAATGTATAAATACTTAAATATTATATTTAAAATGAAAATTTTACTATGTGACTGTAAAACTTAAAAAAATTCAGCGAGTTTGTAATAAAGAAAAATAAAGAATTAGGTAGTCTGATTTATGTAAGTAATTGCTACCAAAATGTTAGTGCAACATGGACATTCCCGAAATATTCTGAATAAAGGGGGATCCGTTATTTACTGTCCATAATACTTTTATTTACTATATGAAGTAAAGTGATGCTTTTTAGTGTTCTATCTATATCTCGGATAAATAAATCAAAACTTAAATTTGAAAAATATCTATGATATTCTTCATATCACTTTTTCTAATATCGACCCCTGCACATGAGACACTGTTAAATTTTTATATCCATATTATTTTTCTTCTTAGATATTTATATTACTCAACAATTCTAGATGCTGCAAGGCGTAATGGGGTGATCTAAAATGTTACATACACACTTCAAATTACATTATATTCAAATTACCCCAAACCTGTACTAGTTAACTACTTATTGTTTTCTATTGTTTAGAATTCCGCACTCAAAGGTTACCAAATGAGTTTTATTTCCAAGCCTGTTGTCTCTATCTGTCTGACTTTTAAATCAAATTTGGTGGAAGCCTGAATTTTCACAAAATATATCACATATTTTTATGGCGGATTACCTAATATAAAAAAAAACACAAAAAGTAATATATATAATGTTTTTGTTGTTATTGCTCTATCGAAACAACTTTAATACATACAAGAGCTATAGTATAACAAAAAAAATTAAAAAACTAGTCAAGTGCAAATCAGTCTCGTGCATTTTACAGTGGTATGGAATCCTAGTTGCACAAGTCCGATTGGCTTTTGGCCGGTTTTTATTCAAATAATAACCTTCGATAATGAACAGATCCTTGTGGCTGTAAACACATGTTACATCCTCCTACTATTGCACCCTCACAACGTCCGGAAGTTATATCAAAATAAGCTTGCTCCAATGCAGTTATGGCACTACAACAACTGTCATCTGTTGTTACAGAAGGTCCTCTAGCATTAAGCCAGTAAGATATTCGATTAGCAATCTTTGCTCGACTGCATCTGAAATATAATTCAGTTAAAGAATATTAATTTTAACTAAAAAATACCTAATAATTATAAAAAGAAAAATCTTAAATTACCCTGCAACACCGAGGCCTCTTTTTGCAACACTGGACAGACAAATGCGTGATTTTTCTCCCTCGGAGTAGCTCGCTCCGACGTAAACACCGATTTTTTTTTCGGAGAGATGTGCTGGGCTTACTCCTAGAAAGGAAATTTTCAGTGGTTTTATACATATAAATAAATATTGTCTACCATCGATTGAAAATATTTGACTTTAACGATTAAACGATTCTTCTCAATTTCCCCCGAGAGCGACCCAAGCCGAGGCGAGGAGCCCTTGAGCGTTAGGCGCTATACGGGCTGAGGCTCCTTCAGAGACTCGCCCCAAAAAGCCCGGTGAAGCAGTAATGGCTGCAACAGCGAACTGCATTTTCAGATCAAAAAAAAAAAATCTCGATTTCGTCTTGCGTCCTGAGGGGTGAAGGTTCGAGCCAGTTGTGTAATAATAAGCTTTATTGTTAATTTCTCAAGTACTTTGATTATTTACTATTTACTCCATTAGCTTTTTGTTAAAGGAAACCATCGTGAGGATATTAATCATTATTATATACATATATGTTATATATAGCATTAATTGGTCTGTTTTTTTAACTATATACTAACCAGCATCATAAATGGCTTGATATGCTTGTTCAAGTAATTTTCGTCCCATCGGATCCATAACATCTGCCATGCGATAATTTATCATGAAAAACTGGGCATCAAATTTATTAACATCTGGCGCTTCACCAATATCATTGGCTGCTTCTGGATGATTAGATTTCCAACGAGAAGTAGCTTTTATTGGATTAATCTAAAAAAATAAAGTTGCTTTATTATTAAATATTCAACAAACAGATCATTGTTATAAATCAGCTTACTTACTTTATTGTATAGAATTTCCGAAAGTTCCTTTACACTACGTGATTGTGGATATAATCCGGACATACCAGAAATTACAACTTTCTCTCCGTCATTCCCTATCTCTGACAGATCTATGGAATGACGGTATGTAGTCTTAGGTCCTTTTTGCTTTAAATGCTCCTGCGGTTTAGGCGTCATTTTTATTTTTAGGTGGTTCAAGCTAGAACAATAAAACCAAAACATCAATTAAGTGATAGATGTATGAAATTTTACCTTTGATTAATGGATATCTAGATTATATATGAATGAAAATTTTTGGCTGAAGTTAAAACTTGAAATTGCTCGCTTATAGTGACCGCGTATTTCATAGTTTGAACAGACACCTTTTATACATACTTGACAGACTACAGGCGTCATTACCACCCAGTTGTTTTATGAACGCACGCTTTGCTATGATAAATAACCTAGCAAAAGTACCCAGTTACAAGTACAAAACGCTTGTTATTTGCGGATGACCTGGCAAGGTAGAAAAAGCAAGAAGAAAGGTGTTAAGGAAATTGTTTACGATTACCTTAATATCACAAAGTGCGCTTCCATAACGTATACTCAGAAACATAACCCGCTGATGGGCCACTATAATATTGTTTTCATTAATTACTATTGTATTTTAGTAAGTTTTAGTAGTCTACTCTAGTCAAAGGGTAATGTAACGCAATTATGTGTGCTCTACGTAAAATTTAAGTACTTAAACACTTATGTTGGAAATGGTGCGAAATAAATTTGTAATAGAGAACATATGGAGTTTATAACAGAGAAAATATGAAGTCTACCTTATGTATCCAACTCTATTGGAAGTATCTCTCAACTAATATGATAGGATATAACGTTTTGAAGGTAAGAAGCGAACTCACACCCTTCTCGTAGTCTTTTAGGCAAACAAGAGGGAAAAATTATTATAGGGAAATACTAAGGCACATAGATTTTTTTGTTCCTGATAGGCAGATGCAGGCCTGATTTGCAGACGGCGACAATCCGACCAGACTTACTAGTTGGAAGCACCGCATGCACGCACTCAGAACTCGTAACCAATTAGCTAGAAAGATAAATTTGTGTTTTTGTGCTTTGAGTGATTTTACGAGCATTGCATTATTCGTAACATTCTACAAAAAAAAAAAATTGAATGAAATTAAAAAAAGCCAGACTGCAAAAACATTAAAAACCAAAAAGAAATAAACAAGTGCACCTTAAACATATCAAATATTTAACTATTTTGATATTTTTTCAAGCATTTTATGTTCACAGAGACACTGGTAGCATGGTGTTATATTAAAGGAACTAGAAGTGTTACCTTTAATTATTTTTATTTAAAACACTAGCCTTTTTTGCGACTTCGTCATTTAGGAACATTAGTTTGTATTAATTTTTCTTCTAAAATTGGATTTGAGTTCAGATGTTCAGTTGTTTTAAATGGAATATTGCTAGAAAATTTTTAAAAGCAACAGCTATCAGAAGTTTCTGCAATAACTATTAAAAAAATCACGATAAAAAAAATTCTACCGGCAGATTATTGTTCATTAATCTATACAGTAAGTGCCTGATTTTTTTCATTTCTTAATTTCCATATTTAATATGTTTAAATTAATTTTATTGTTAAAGTGGGCGAGGAATTGCGCAAGCCAGAGTGCCCGTTTTCAGCCGTATTGTCACACCTCTGGGAAAATTATAAATGTTGATCCTGAGTGTACTCCCCGAGTCAACTCAGGATCAACATTTATTATTATTAAAAGACTATTTTTACTACTATTTTGTCCAATTTTCGAATCTTTTTTTAGATATCAAAAATCGTGATTAGTTTTTGAAATATTTGCAAAAAACCAAACCACCCTTTTTTTAGTAAATTATTAATAACTTTTGCAATTTATTCGAGCGTTTTTTTTTTTAATTCATCTTGACACGATTCCGAATCGAATGACACCTCATTCACATTGATCATAAAAGCACTTGTTGACTATTCTTATATTCTGTGATAAAGTGAAAACTATCTGTCACGCTTCGATTGGGGTTAAAAATCCACAGATCACTAGGTAATTAGGTACCAATCGTTAGTGGCGCCAAATTATTTAGTAAAAGAACCCTAGCAGATTGTGTTGACAATGCGTTACTCTACCACTAAGTACGATACGTACTGTAACAGGTCGGAGATACCTGATAGGACTTTAGGCGAAGTGGAAGATATATAGTTTACTATATATTTGTATAGTATAGATATACTTTTTATTAGTAAAACTTGTGTGTTTGGTTAGGTGTTTTTGTTATCAGGAAAAAGGAGTTTTCTTTTCAAACCAAAACAATTGGAAGGAAAAAATATAATATCAGTGGAATAGAAACATAAATATGATTGAATAATGGAAGCTGAATAAAAATCAATATAATATGTAAAATCACACAGACACTAAGGTGGCAAACAATAACACGGTTCATCTGATGGTAAGCGGTCACCGTGGCCTATGGACGCTTGCAACACCAGGGGTATCAATCGCGCGTTGGCGACCCTTAAATAATCCAATAACTTCTTTCTTAAAGAAATCGCTATGGGTCGATAGTTTCAGCTCATTTCAACGGCGGAAAGTGGGTCAATTTGACTTGCAAGTTTTGATTACACTGAGACCCAGGTACATAGACAGACACCGGGATAGGTAAAACGAAATAAAAGTATGTAATAAAAAAATACCTTTAACAAAAAATCCTTTGCTCCACCACGCTCCTTCAGCTAACTAAAAAAAATATCAAGTGGCACTTATATTTACGAACCTTTTATTTAAATTCGCAGAAACCTTTGAACTTTTGAATAATAATATGCCTTTACTTTTACGTATGAAGTTGTCCTTCTATTAAGAGAACAATACAAACTCGCGCATGACCCGTTTTTGTTTTGAAAGTTTTCGTTTCGGAAATTCAAGCTGAAATAAACTGACCCAAAATATTTAAAGATCAGATATATATTTATAGATTGTGGAAGCTGATATAAAGCTAAACACGGCTGAGTTAGCACCAGGTTTCGACGTCAGCATCAAAAAAAATATCAGTCATTTGAGTCAAATGATCGCCAGAACAGAACAAAACAGAAACAAAGAGAAGAGGGTTCAGAACTTAGGTAATGCCCTAAATAAAACTGAACTTCAAAAAAGTGATGCTCACTGTTTGTTTATCTAGTGCTGATACGATTTATTATAGCTTCTTACAAAACAGCAGGAGTATTACTACGGATGTGTTCTGTGAATCACACAATGATGGGGACCTCGCAAATCTCCATCCAGTTTTAGTCAATTGCTTGTCACACGACAAAACGTGACTCACACAACTGACGTTATCGTATTTTTATATAATGTATAAAAGATTAACTAGTGAGTTTATTTGCTTCTCGGTAGTAAAGCATTACGAACCTTCCAATCTTCTCCTCTTATATTTTGTTCCTTTACTACACACATTATAACTAGTACAATCGAAGTTTTATTGGAGTTGCTTGAGTGTGTCATGCTCTCTCAAAGTGTCTCTGCGGTGGTGGCGTGTGTGTCGGGTCGTTACATTCCCTAAAACATGGTTGAGCGAAGCGATGGCTGATTCATGTGTCATACTCGTGAACGGGTGCCGCCTGTGGAGGCTGGTCTGCTCTTGCAAACTTCTTTGTATTCTTAGTATTTAGTCTTACTTATTTGTTTTGTTTATTAATACTCTAAGACATTGATTATTTCTTAGTGAGGAATACGTAAACTGTCTTTTGTTTATATTGGATACTTTTTTATGTTGTGCTTGTGCTTTATATTTCATGTTTTTTTTTATGTTTGTAATGGAAAGTGTCCTTTTATGATAGGGAGGGCATTTTCCAATATTTTAATTGGACGCTGTAAGAGAAAGGGAGAAAAGAAATGCCCTTGCTGAGTTTCTTGCCGGTTCTTCTCAGAACAAGGTCTCCCGCCCTGTAGACTTACGAACCGATGGCGTAGTGACATTCATAAGTGCTCAATTATTGTAGCCTAAACTGAATAAATTATATTGAATTTGAATTTGAATTTGACGGCTTTCAAGCTATAAGAGCTAGGGTTGGTAGTTCTCGGTCATTCTCTTTACTTGCGATACCTTGAACCCTCAGACTTTAGTTGTCCAGATTTATTCACTACCCGAGAGGCAATACAAAATGCCATTGAAGGGTTGTTGGCTCCCGTCGAGCAAGAATGGCATAGGTAAATTGCCACTGCCCTGGCACAGATGCATTAATAGCATGGGTAAATACTTTAAGTAATAGAAACTAAAAAGATACATTTTAAAAAATTACAAACTTGTAGATAACGGGAAATTCATAGGTAGATTATTTATATTCATATATAACGCACAGGGAATAAATATGTCTTTATGTTTTCTTCTCTAAAAAAATTAGTTATTTTGTACAGAGCACGTCAGCAACTGTTATAAAAAAGAGTAATATTTTTTTAATTTTGCAGGGACACAGTCACAAAAACATATAATAATAGCCAAATATTTAGGGAATATTTAAAAAAATACTCAAAAACCTTTAAAAAGGTCTGTCTTGTTGCAAAAGCAATTCACCTCAGACATAAAGTAAGAAATTCAACAAATAAAATAAAAACTCCATGGAACATAATAAATAATGAAACTGGTAAAGCTAGGAATTCTTGTCAGGACTTTGAGTTGATAGTAGATGATGCTAGTTTTAAAACAAATTCTGAGGTAGCAGTGGCCTTTGAACAGTTTTTTAGGAATATTCCATTCAAAACAACTGAACATCTAAACTCAAGTCCAATCTTAGCAGAAAAATTTATTAAAAACTAGTGTTCCTGAATGTAACGTTCCCTTTGTATTTAAAAACATTAATCCTACGGATATCATTAATACATTTAAAACATTAGAAATTAAAAACACCACAGACCTTTGGGGACTTTCTGTAAAAACTATAAATTCAATAATTCATGTTATAGCACAACCCTTAACCATAATTTTTAATAGTTGTGTTGATAGTGGTGTGTTTCCTGATGAGATGAAACTTAGCAAAGTTATACCTCTTTTTAAATCAGGTAGTTTAACAGATCCTAATAATTTTCGGCCTATTTCAATACTACCTATACTCAGTAAAGTTTTTGAAAAAATCATACTTTGTCAAATGTTAAGCCATTTCTGTATTAATGAGCTACTTAGTAGTAAACAGTTTGGCTTTATGAAAGGCCGTTCCACAACCGATGCAGGAGTGGCACTATTAAAAAATATATATAACGCCTGGGAGGATTCGCATGACGCCCTTGGAGGGTTTTGTGATTTATCTAAGGCATTTGACTGTGTTCTACATGAAAATCTCATCAGGAAGCTACATCACTATGGTATTAGAGGCAAAGCCTTTTGAAATCCTATATGAGTAGGAGAGTACAGAAAATAGATTTCAACGTTGAAAGATCTCCGGGATCAGCAGTCACTATGGGAGTCCCTCAGGGCTCAATTTTAGGTCCTTTTCTATTTCTTATTTACATTAATGATCTCCCATATAATGTAAAAAACCATGACATTGTCTTATTTGCTGATGACACCTCTTTGCTTTTTAAAGTTAAGAGACGACAGACATATTATAAAGTGGTTTAACGCTAATAATTTAATAATTTTTCTTACACTAATTTAGATAGTTACGGATTTACAACGAATAGTTTCACTTTAGGAAGGGAGACCTAACTAATAAAGATGGCGAGACGAGTTCTGTCTAGGAGGGGTAGACGATCTAATTTGTTAGAGTCTGAACAGGTAGCAGAGTGCAGTGTACCCAGTAACGTGACAGGAAGTCTAGATTTAGGTATGAAATTAGACGAAATACTTAAACGACTAGAAAAGTTAGAGAATAGGCAGGAAAATTATAGCAATCGGAGTGAATTCAGTGGTAGTAATCAAACTTCAGTGTTAAGTAATGAAGTATTCGCGAGCTCAGAAACAAGGTCGGAGATAGTAGGCAGTTCTTCGGGTCAAAACCAGACGATATATATTCTCAAACCTACGCCAGAGAAACCAAACTTCAACGGATCGGACAACCCGGTAATATTTATAAAAAAATTAAAACAATATATAAACTTGACTAAAGGTGACGGGTCTTGACATAGCTATGCAATGCCTGAAAGGGTCGGCATACGATATTTTATCACTTAACCAGCACAATTGGCGAAATTTTAATGACTTCGAAGCTAGTTTTTTGGAAGTATTCTGGAACAAAAGTGAGCAAAGAAAAAATAAAATACAAACTAATTAACAGCTCTTACCATGTCAGCTCGGGTTTGACTATGGAAGAATATTTTTCCAAGCAGATTAGTGTAGGGAAAAATCTTACTATACCCTTCACGGAAGATGACTTGGTTAATTGCGTGATGCGTCATTTCTCGGCCAATATACAGACGCATTGGTTCGCGCGGAACGACAATAGCACGATAATGAATGCAATTAGGTTTATAAGGGACATAGAGCGCAATGTGACCTTTCGCAACGAAAACCTGCTTAAGGCTCCGCAGCCAAAGTATACTAGGAACAGTTCTGAGACGTTTCAGAAACGAGGATATCAGCCTCATAGGGCGGACAGATCTATAGGTATAGGGTTACAGACAAACATGATACAAGCCAGGCCGTCGTATCGCGGAAGAGTTTCAGCCAGAGGTTGCGGGAATAGGCGTGCGCGCGGGAACTATTTTAGGCATAATAATAGGTATACAGGACGTGAACAGTACAGGGCAATCGATTTCATTGCATCTAGTAATGAGGCTAATAATGATGTGAGGCCGTCTACCAGTTCAAATATTCAAAACGTAAAATCTTGCAGTGGGGAAAATAGTACAAAAAACTAATGTTAGTTGACGATAATAGCCTGGATCGGTCAACTCATGTAAATATAGGAAGGGGTGGCAATACGATAGTTTGTGACGAAATGGATGAAAGAACGAATGCATTAATAAATGCGTATAAATATATGTGTAAGATGGGTTGGAAGCCAGGTTTGGGCCTAGGTAAAGAACTGTGTGGATCTAGGCATACTGTGTGTTCGGAAATCCAAGCACGGATGAATGGAACGAATGAGATCAGCTTAATAATTGATTTACTGTCACAATTAAAATTCGATGAAAATTATATATGTGAAGACAGCAGTATAAAGTGCATAGCGTGTATGCAGTGTTGCTCGCCAGAAATGAACTCAATATTTAGTGAACTATTTGAAGACGACGATGAGGTGGACATGATCATGGCTTTGCCGCAATTACCAATAATAAAAGCGGAGATTAATGGCAGGAAAGTTTGTGGGTTAATCGATTCGGGTAGCCAAGTTACGTGTATTTCGCGGGACTTGTATAACGAAATAGAATCTAGTGGTATTAAATTACCATCAGTACCAATTCCTTCAGTACAGATACGAGGTGCTTTTGGATCTAAGTCTGAAAAAATTACGAAGATGATCTTAATAACGTTAAGTGTGAATGGTGTTGAAATTGATACTCCAGTCTTAGTTATGAATAGATTACCTAAACCATTAATACTGGGATATGATTGGCTAGAAAGAATGAAAGCGCGATTAATATGTGGGCCGGAAAAATTACTATACATGGAACAGTTAGGTATAAAAATACAGGTTGATACTACATTTCAGGAGGGGGGAAACCTGGATGTGGAGTAACTAAAATGTTTTCTAAGTCAGGCAAAGGTCAGTGATGAGGCAAATTTAGAACAAAATATTAAGACGCATATAGAATCGGTAGGTTTATCGGACAAATATAGGTCATATTTAATACCTATCCTATTAAAAAACAAAGAAACGTTTTCACCAAAATTAGCTAGAACTAACAAATATGTTCATAAAATAAAAATGACCGATAACACACCTTTTGTTAAAAGAACATATCCTATACCAATTTCACATAGGGCAAAGATAGCTGAAAAATTGAACGAACTGGAAGGTTTAGGTATTATTAGAAATCAAGCGACGCAATTTAGTAGTCCTCTTACGTATACAATGAAAAAGGATGGATCGGTTCGGTTATTGTTAGACGCTCGTGAGCTTAATCGCAGGACTGAAGCGGACACGGAGACGCCACAACTAACATCGGAAATACTTCAGTCGTTTCAGGGGGTCAAATATATTAGTTTGATTGACCTGAAAAATTCATATTTTCAGGTGCCTTTAAGTGATGACTCGGTTCAATATACAGGTTTCTCCTTTATGGGAACGACATATGTTTATGTTGTTCTTCCACAAGGTCTGAAAAGCTCTCTAGGTTCTTTTAGTCGGGCTATGAACATAGTGCTAGGGCCGTCAGTTAGCGACTATTGTGTGTCATATGTAGACGATATAGTGGTATATACGAGGACAAACATTTTTGATCATTTAGAACACTTAGACATAGTATTATCAAAATTACGCGAGGCCAACATGACATGTAACTTAGAAAAATGTGAGTTTATTAAGACCGAAGTAAAGTTGTTAGGGCACATCGTAAATACCGAAGGCGTAAAAATGGACCCGGAGAAAACAAAGGCTATTCGTGAATTCCCAGCCCCTAGGACAGTTAAACAATTACGAGCATTTTTAGGGCTCACAAATTATTTTAGAAAGTTTGTCGATAGCTATGGGGAGGAGACTAAGCCATTGTGTAGATTGTTAAAAAAGGACGTGCAGTTTAAACGGACCCATGTAGAAAACGAGTGTTTTGAACGAGTAAAGGGATTGTTTTTAGATACGATAATGTTATCTCACCCTATTACCGGTAAGGATTTTTACGTACAGACTGACGGAAGCCTTACTGCGATAGCGGGGTATGTGTATCAATTAGATGACAACAATGAACCGATGGTGTTAGGGTTTGTCAGTAAAGCGCTGACTGAAACTGAAAAAAGATGGTCTGTAAGCGAAATAGAATTTTACGCGATTATATATTGTTTAAGAAAGTTTGAAACTTATTTAATAGGAGCTAAGGTCATAATCCGCACTGACCATAAAAGCTTAAGTTTCATATACACGTGGAAACTTTTAAATGCGCGAATGATCAGGTGGGTGCATTTTTTAAACCAATTTAATTATAAAATCGAACACGTTAGCGGACGGATGAATACTACGGTTAATATATTAAGTCGCTATTTAGAGGGAACGGAACAAGAAAATAAAGTTCCATGTCCACAGTTGTTATTATTCCATGCGTCGAACCAGAAAACCATATTAGAACGATTAGAGAAAATAGAGGACTTACAGAACGAAGATCCAGAGTGCAGTATTATAAAAGGGGCATTAACTTTAAATCCAATAGTAGAAAACATAGTTAGCCCAAACAGTGGAATCTATAGATTGGAAAACAATATAATATTTTTCTTGAACGGTAATAGTAAAAATAAACGGTTGGTGATTCCTGAAAGTTTAAAAGAGGAATTTATTATTTCCGTACATGAAAAGATAGGTCATTTTGGAAGAAAAAAGGTGCTTGACTGTATGAGAAAACGATACTACTTTCCCAAAATGAAAACTGTTATAGGTAGGGTGTTAGAAGCATGTGACATATGTCAAAAATCGAAACAGCAGGTTAAAAATTATACGGGACCATGCATACCAGTCGTACCAAAAGGAATAGGCGAGATAGTTTTCGCAGACATTTTAGGTCCATTGGTGAAGGGACAATTTGGCATGCAATGCGTCTATGTCATGCAAGATGCGTTTAGCAAACTGATAAAATTGTTTCCATTGCGCAAGGCTACCGGACGCGCGGTACTAAGTCAGACCAAAAAGTTTCATTCTGAATTAAAAATAAAAAGAATAGTCACCGATAATGGGGCGCAGTTCGTTTCGCGAGTGTGGGAAGAAGGACTTCGGAATCTAGGTATAGAAATATCACATACCAGTGTCTTTAACCCGTCACCGAATTCAGTAGAAAGAGTTAATCGCGAATTGAACCGACCGTTTAGGTCCTATTGTAATAAAAAAGGTTGGGTCAATATTCTATCACAGGTAGAAAATACTTACAATAACACGATGCATTCTAGTACAGGATTTTCTCCGTACGAAGTAATCAATGGAAAGAGCTTAGTGTTACCGGAAGACAAAATACTAGAAAAACACGGAATAAACAGTTTTATGAACTTAGATCGAGAACAGATTATATCAATAGCTCGTGATAAAATTGTAAAATCAGCGGAAAAAAGAAAGACAACATATAATAAACGTCACAATTTACTGACCCTACAAATAGGAGACCTTTTTAAAATTAAAACGTTCCCAAAATCAAACAAAGCAAAAGGGTTAATGCGTAAATTCTCCCTATTGTTTGAGGGACCGTATGTTATCGGCGCCGCACACAATAATAATGTATACACTATTGTCGACCCTAACACGCATAAAATAAGAGGAAATTACAACGTAAGGCACATATTTAGGTATTATGGCACTATCAAAGAGGACTAAAGTTATTCCATTAAACCATTGTTTTAAAATGAGTGTTAGATAGCGCGGTGTCTGTCTATGTGGAGTGATGTGTTCGGCCAAATAGCTCAATCTTGAAAGTATTTAGACGGGGCCCCGTGACTAGGAAATTATATACATGTTATTATAACAAGTACGCTCAAGCATAATTACGCGAAGCCGCTACCGGCCTGTCTATCACGGCAGGACGGGGTTGAGATAATTATGGCTAGAAGGTACCAAGCTATAATACTAAAGAGCACGAGTGCAAAAAAAAAAAAAAGAAAAAAAAAAGACGTACGCCGAGTGCACGGTTATAACTGTGAAATATTTGGAACTGGATAACATTTCTTCACACACACAGACAAAATAATGAGAAATAGGTGAGCCTGTACTTCAATGAAGTCTGAATCCACCGCTTCGTGAAATATAACCCGCTTGACAGTAAATAATAAAGTAGTTCAGTAAGGGCATCGTAAAAGCTTTTATAGCATGTTAGACTGAGATTAGATTTAAGAGGTGTGTAGCTTGGGATGTATTATATATAATTGTATTTGAGCTAGAAATAAAAACTTTATGCAAGCTTGTGTATATATGGATATAGCAGTGTTTTATTGCAGCGATGAATTCCCGAGCGAACGAGTTCATGACTAAAGAAATGAGGAAACAAAAACAAATTGAAGCCGATAACATAATGATAACAAATATAATCAAATCTAAATTCAATAAACCTATCACGATTCGTGCAAAACTTAGTCAGAATGTATTGTTTGAAATCTAAAATACAAAAAGGTAAAAATACGTCTAGGAAAAGAGGGACCCACACATAATTAGGAAAACCGTCGTATTTTGATTTATTATTTACATTTAAATTACAGTTATAGACCGCGCGTACATAGGTGAAATGGATCGTAATGTTTTTCATTTTATACACCAATATTTAAGGTCATACTAATTATTCAAGTTCTGTACGTAGGATTTTACAAAAAACCAAGTAATATTAAAACGACACAAGGAACGTCGGCAATTGACAATCAGGCACGTACTGTATAAGAAAATATTCTACCAAAGTACGAACGTCTCACATCTAAATAAGAAAGTTACATTTGTTGTAGCTGGTTAGATACTATCACAACTTAACGGATCCGCGAGGAGGGGAATGTGAGGACCCCGATACCTAATAAAATTCAGTTATATACTTATTACGTACATCATGTTTTATTCAGGTCTCCAAAAATAAGTCGGTTAAAAATCCAACATCATACGCAGCAGGTATAAAACATAGGCGACCCAAAAGACCCCTGTAGCTACAATTAGCGATTGTTGCAGTCGTTCAAATTTATTTTTTGTAGAAGATTCTGAAAACCGGCCACGCTTTCGGAGTAATGCGAAACACATGTGTCAGACTCGGGTAAGTTTGCGTGGGAACGCAATCTTGGCGCGAAAAACAAGACGCGCGAAGATACGTAAGCGAGAGTAGCGGAGCGTGCTGTAGTTGTCCCTATCGCTCTTACGACCGTGCGCTGGCGGGGCCAGTCCGAGTGACGAGTCGAGATAGCTAGCAAAGAGATAGGGATGAAGAGGGGTCGTCGGCTTTATTGCGAGAGCAATAAAGGCGAAGTTACTAAACTTTAAACGAGTTACAGAGTATGCTGGTATAGTTGTCTACAGTGAAAAATATAGCGCGAAAAGAGGAAGAGAGGATAGAAAATAGGAAGGTTGCGGGAGTCAATTTTTGGCAACGGTTTGCAGTGGTCAGATTTTGAGTTAAGTATTTTAGATATCCATCTGACTCATAATTGCAATTGTTTTAATTTGTGTACTAACGTTTTATCCTGACAGTTCTTATTTACTCCAGGCTCGGAGAGCCCATCCTAACCCGTAATTTAATTAACGTAAATAACTACTCGACACTTATTGTAATTTTGTGAGAACTTTTGTTTGATTTTAAGTGTCGCAATTTCAGACTGTAACGTAGTTTGGTCTAGATAGTCCTTGTGTAAAAAAGGAAAGCGCTTTTCGGAAAGGCCTTTCTGGATTGAGGGTGATTGACCTTTTACCATCTCCGGTCATCCATTGGGCAAGTCTTACTTTCTGATCTCTGAAGCCTAAACTTCGTGGAACAGAAATTACGACTTTGGAGACAAGGAAAGGACTATCTACTTTCCCAAAAGGGAGATTTTTCTTTTGCAGCAGACAACGTCTTTTGTGTTCAAAATATATACACTTGTATTTGTACCAATTCCAGGTGAATAAAGGAGATAAAAGACTGGATAATTTCCAGTAGTACGAGTTTTCAAGGGAGATACACAACATAGCTGAGCTGAAACGAGAGGGAGAGAAAGAGATAGAGAGAGTCTACGCACGACTGTAAACCAGTAAGTGGAATTACCATAATCTAGTTTAGGAATCATAGGCACTATATACAATATAGGTGTAGGTTTAATAATTGGTTATCGATAAACAATTTTCCGCGTCTTCACGTCCGTAATTTAAAGCGTCGAATTCTTTTATCAATTCATTAAGGCCTTAGGACCTTACAGCAGTACATATATGAAAATCTTTTATATGTACATAAAAATATCAATAGTTTCAGCAAGAAAAGTGACGTTCACAAAGTAAATACTAAAAGTAAAAATAAGCTGTTGGTGCATGATACACGTCTACACAAAATAAGTCACTCTTTTATGGGGCAATGTATACACTTTTACAACAAAGTTCCCAATAAAATTCAAAATCTATCAATAAGAAATTTAAATCTTTTATCAAGCAGGTACTTTGTAAAAAGGCATACTACAATATTTCAGACTATGTAACTGATAAAAATCCTTGGGACTGATGGTGCTCAATTACAGGATGCATAGGTAAACCAAATTAAAATGGAAATAACATAAAATTGTACGACTAAAATTTTTTTATTTAAAACATTTATTGTATTTTAGTTTATTTGTATTATTGATAGTGTTTTTAAAAGAGTAACTATCGAGTTTCTTGCCGGATTCTTCTCGGTAGAAATCAACAACATTGTGAACCGGCGGGAAGGTGGGAGGGTTCAAAAAATAATATTTTATAACTTTGACGATTCAAAATTGATTTGAATAAACCATTTTGACTTTGACTTTGACTTAAGCTTCAACATCCAAAGTTATTCTTTTAAGTTTCATACTAGAACTCTTTTGTTTTGTAACACCCAATAAACTCGCAATTTTAAATAATTAAGAGGTATTTCATTGATATTTTAGAGCAGACCTACACTTACCTTGACTAAAATATGCATATTGTGCGGTAAAACGAAATGTCTATACGTATGCGTAGGGTGCATACCGTACTGTACGACAATCCTGCACCACACATACTTCAGGCCTCTCAGTCGATCGATCGCAGTCTAACAATACTACCTCAATATTCTCAATCACCAGCAGTTCAAAATTACTCTACACCCATCTATTATTAACCTGGAACAATTATTTTTGGAACTTATAAGTAACTATAGATTTCTCCCTAGCTCTAATGATCTACCAGTACCCTTAATATTAGATAACATCCATATTCTCATAAATGTCTCGGAAGTTGCGAGTTATTACTCAGATTACAAAATTGTCTTCGTGCTTAAAATCCCATTAAATAACTCCACTGAATACAATTTGTATCAAAACATCCTATTTCCTGTAGCACATCAGACCAAAAACCCGGAGTCATACTGTAAAAGTTATTTTTATATAAAGTTGTTTCGATGCTTGCGTGCGTTAAGGTTATTTATAGTTTCTCGTCAAAATAATTTGCTATAAATATAAGAAAAAAAAAAGGAACACATACACAAAAAAAAACATACAACTTATTCTGAAATTAAAAACATCAAAATTCAACTTAATAAATAAACTTAAATTTATTCTTGCATGACTAAGTAGTATCCACTTACTGAGACTCGATGTAGTTGTTACCTCCCTCTAAAGAACTGCAGTCCTCCTTCAGCAGGGACCTCGGATACTGTCGGGAATAGACAACTCTCGAAATCCTGAATGACGCTGTAGCTCTCACACTATTTTATGTCTTTGGTCACTGTCACTTTCAAAGTCCATAAAAGTGAATTATAACACTCGCGTCGCGTTAAAAAAAGAAAATTAAAGGTACCTGTATAGTTTAGGGAAAGAATTGTTATATTTGACATATATAAATATTTTTTAAATTAAGGATTTTAACATAATACGAAGTCAACACGTCGAAACAGGAACCGGCGAGCGCCAAAACCATCTTGTGCTCCTCTGATTTTAGACAAAAAGTAAGATCTATGCGATTCATATACCAAAGATATATCTAGTTATAACTAGATATAGAAGTTTTTACCCTAACCGAACTTGTTTGGTCACACCAGCACTCCATATTACCAAACCCTTTCGGAAGTCAGAAGACAAGACTTCCCCATCAGAACCAGCTAGCAGCACTAAAAAAAAATCTAGACAACCAAACCATCCCTCCAATAAGTCTAAGCGTCCAAATCTCTCATTTACTTTTCCTTAGGCATATACTAGTCTCAAATCAACTTTCTTACAACCAATCAATCCTGCATGAATCTTAGTTCTAAGATTTATTTTAGGTAATCTATAATTTTTGGTTGTAGATTAAGTGTGTTCTAGAAATTAGGTTGCCTCGACATAATTAGACCTCCTCGTTTAAGTAGTCGACGATAAATAAACTACAGGTCCAAAAATACCAAGTACCATTTCCAGAGTGTATCCTCAATGTTTGATATGTGTTTATCTAGACTTAGTCCAGATATAGTATGCCGTGAATCTGTAGCGAAGGACCGTTAGCGAAGATCTGGTCTAGATCTCCCTTCCGACTCAAACTCCATTGAACACACAGATTTTGGCGTGTGAAATTCATGTTGTGAAGTGTAGTTTTAATTTAGTACTTTAGCAATTTTCTAGGACAAATAAAAATCTATCCGGATTGGACAAAATGTCAGTATCGCAGAGCTCATAAATGGCTTTTATAATACCTTTGTCTTTGATTTAGATTCTTTTGTTTATTTGAAACTGAAAATAAATTGTTGTTTAGTACTTTAGCAATTTTCTAGGACAAATAAAAATCTATCCGGATTGGACAAAATGTCATCATCGCAGAGCTCATAAATGGCTTTTATAATACCTTTGTCTTTGATTTAGATTCTTTCGTTTATTTGAAACTGAAAATAAATTGTCACCCCTCCGTAGTATAGAATTGAGTAGTAATTTAGATTTCTCGTTGTATAGATATGTAGTTGTGGAACTCGTAGACTTTCAGTGACAATTTTAAATTTAACTCAGTTCAAATTCAACTCTTACAAAGATAGTTGATAAAGACAAGGTAGAATCCTAAAGAAAAATAGGCTGAGCTGTAGATCAAATTGTTTGTGAGTTCTAGAAATTAGGTTGCCTCGATATAATTAGACCTCATCGTTTAAGTAGTCGATGCTAAATAAACTACAGGTCCAAAAATACCGAGAACCATTTCCAGAATGTATCCTCAATGTTTGATATGTGTTTATCTAGACTTAGTCCAGATATAGTATGCCGTGAATCTGTAGCGAAGGACCGTTAGCGAAGATCTGGTCTAGATCTCCCTTCCGACTCAAACTCCATTGAAGACACAGATTTTGGCGTGTAAATTAGTGTTGTGAAGTGTAGTTTTAAGAAATTTAATGTAATAAAATAAAAAAAATAAGTTTAATGTAATTTTCAGTGACAATTATAAAATTTAACTCCGATCAAAATTCTACTCTCATAGAGATAGTTGAAGACAAGGTATAATGAAAAAAAAATAGGCTGAGCTGTAAATTTAATTGTTTGTGTAACAACTCACTCAAAATTGCTAATATTATTATTTAGCTTATTAAAATCTAGTTCATTTTTGTAGGCTTTCAGTTACGTTAATTTTGAAAATAAAGTGTAACAATAAATATTTTTTAAAAACACACAAAACTCAAACATTTCACAAAATTCACACACTCTCCTTAACATAAAAGAAAATCGAGAAATATTGCCCTATCACCTTTGTTCTACAAAGTTTTCCCATAAAAATAAAACCCGGCTGAAAAAATAATAGCCAGACTTAGAAAGTCTAGATTACCTAGTTCTCCTAACAATCTATTAGACAACAAAATTAAAGAAAAACAGCTAAATTCTTTCTTGTCTGAAGAATTAGACAAAGAAAGACGAAATCCTTGTGTTTCAGAAAATTACCCAGGAAAACGGGGATTTTAGAGCTCTTGTAAATCTAAATAAAAAAAAATAAAAAATTTCCTACCTCTGGAAAAAAATTAAACCTTTTTTGAATCTATGTAACTTACACAATTTGTAACGTTTTCACTGTTTTAAAATAAAAAAAAATTAAGACACTTTTCAAGCCTCGACGGACAGGCTGATTTCTCAAATCGCTAAACGTGCAAGTTCTCCGATAGCTCGTCAATTTTCCGTATTATACTAGACGTCTAAACTCAACGATAGTCTGACAATCTCTCTCCTGAAGTTCTCTTCTCAATCTTCCACAAAGCCTTTGGAGTCAATCCCCACTGTAATGCCATGGAAAAATACTGAACATCATACAAGTAAATTCTTTGTTTCCGAGTTCAATATTAAATTCTGGCTGCGATTTTTGTTTATATAAAAGCCCGCCAGAAAATCATGTCACCATGCATGTCACCATGAAAACGTAAGCGAATGTAGTCCTTACAATCACAACATTACAATCCAACACATTTGGAACAGAAGACATATACGTGTGGTAATTCCAACGTTCCCAAATTTACAACCAGTATAAATTTGTCTATCCGCTGTTATACGCCTCACCCCCTTCTCTCCCTTAACTCGTCTACAAACAAAGGAAATATTTTGAGAACAATAAGGCCTTATTTCAAGCTGCCGCCTAGCTTAATACACCCCTGTACCCTTCTTTCCTCCGTTCCTCCAAATATAAACAATATTTACCACTGACATGGTCAACACCACCGCACAGAAAAACAACTCTATTTATATAAGGTTTGAATTTGTAGAAAAGACATAGCTAAAACATGGTAAATTCATTACTATGTGTGCTAGCGTAGCGTATGGTTCACACCATTTTGTCATATAAGCGTTATGCAAGTGTGAAATAGAACAGGAACAAATCCCACACGAGGGCACCAATCTTAATATAAACATAAAATATATATCATAAAATAAAAAAATAAAAATTCGTACCTGTGGGAACAATGAGAAATAAACACTCCCGACTCATTTTTTTTAAAACAAAGGGTGCTGTCTGTTCAAATTACTAACAAGTGTTTATTTTAATAAGTACAAAGTTTTGTACTTTGGTTAAAATTGAAGTAAATATTTTAAGTATATAGTACAACCATACACTCGTTTTGCGAAATAAACTCTGTAGCAGAAAAAATCTGTTACAGTCGCCCCCAAGTATATAAGTCGTTATCTTAATATATATAAATCTCGTGTCACAATGTTTGTCCTCAATGGACTCCTAAACTACTGAACCGATTTTGATCAAACTTCGTAAATATCTGATATGATCCAACTTAAAAGATAGGATAGTTTTTATCTCGATATGTCAAGTGCGAGCCGGACTCGGGCACTATAGGTAAAAACCAACTTTCGCCGGGTACAGAGGGACGGCAGCGGAACAACGTTCGCCGGGACAGCTAGTATGGATATAAATAAATGAGGAAACGAAATCCACAAAGACTAAATATACTTTAATATACTCAATAAACCCAATGTAAGATTTCTTCAAATAGATCCTTGAAAATTGTTTGATGCAATAAATCCAAATGAAATAATGATTTTTTATTCCAAAATGATCCAAAAATATAATTGAGAATAATAGCGAAATGAGCACTGCACTGCATCGAAATAAAAATAAATGCAAAAACTCAGGTAAGAACCCTTTTTGATATAGCCCAAAATACACGATTCCAAAAGTTCAAATAACAATGTAGCTAAAAACAACAATACAATACAGTAAAATCAAATATCACAGAGAAAGCAGTAGGCATCAACATTCTGATTTCCATGTACGCCTTTTTGAAGAAGAAAAGGAAATTTTAGTGGCAAATGGCGCCAAACAAAATTTTCATTATCACAAAGAATAAACCTCCTTTAATTTCCGAAATTGTTTACCTTTAAAACATCGAAACGAAACAACATGTTCTCAAATATCACGAAGAAACAACCACAGCAAGCAACAATTGCTTTAACAAAATCCGAGGTGCAATGTCATCTAAATTTCACGAAGAATTGTGCCGCAGAAAACAGTAGTGTACAAATAACCATCCTGTACAAAATCAAAATTGTCACTGTCGCAGAAAAAAATCCGGTAAAACCTTTGAATTAAACGCCTCAACAGTTGTGTTTCGTTCGCAACGAAATATAATTAATCCGAAATCGCCTTTCTCTTGAGACAACCACACGAGTAGCTATTTTGTAGATGAAGATTGAGCCTACTGAAGGCAGTAGATGAAATAGGTACACGAAGTAACTGTAGAAAACTTGTCCAAATTAATTAATAAAATGTGAAACAAACGACGTCATCTAAATGATTTGTGCAAAATTCGCATACATCGTTTCCAAATATAATATCCACCACCCTAGTAAAACCAGATACCAAGGTCTTCAAACCTTGTGGAAGTCGCAAATAAATATAAGATATTTCGTTAAATACGAACTTAGTACTATTTGTAGACAGTTTATTTTCAAAATAAGCATTATTTAAATCTAATGATGTTATATAATTTACTCCATTAAACTGTTGCAAAATTGCAGAAATTGTTGGAGGCTTTTCGGTCCCCCTTCCATTCGTGTATTGAGTTCTCGCGCATCTAATAATATTTCTATGGAACCATCCTAAAAAGATGATAGAAATAGAACAGTTGTTCGTCAACACGATGATCTAATTTATTCATTTTTCTAACACCTGAAATAAACTAAACGACACAATAATTAATAAAAGATAAAAAAAACACATAAACATGAGCATTAAAATAAGTAAAAGATTTTGTTGGTTGTTTAAACATTTACGACTTCACGATGTCATTTGCTAAGCCCAGTTTCTTTATGAGATAAGTCGTACTAAGCAAAGTCGTAAAATAATACTCTTCATGAAGCAGCCTAAAACATTCAGCCAGAAACTATGATTCTGGAAAATACAACAGGTATGTTGTTCCAAAAAAAGTCTTTGTAAATGGTCCTAATCGTATTCATATGCCAATTTCAACAATAATAATATCGATATCTTGAGATAACAAACAGACAGACAGACATACACACCATGCCTCGCTACACTGCGTCATACCAAGCAATGTACGCGTCACAAAAAAACAATGTGGACATACATACATACACGTCCTCTTCCCCGAAATAAATAGGTACAGCACGAATAAACAAACTCAAGACAAGCACAAATGACCACAACACAAATGCCTCTTGTATAGCCTGGAATTTAATGGACTACGCCCCCAGCTATGTAGCCATCTTCCTTAACACAAATGTTTTTTTTGTATCAGAAATCGAACCTGTTACGCACTCAGCTATGTAGTTATCTTCTTCAAACAACTTGTCCATTAGGTAGTAATATTATCAGTAGCACACACTCAACCCTATTGAACACGCACCTGTAGTATAAAATTAAAACAACCTTTTATGTTACAAAATATTCTACATTATATAATAGGTATACCTGAAAACACATATAATAATTACCTAGCTTTGTGTTCATACGAAAAAAAATATTTGTACATTTAAAAATTTATTTGTAAAGTGGATTCTCATCCCTAAAAAAAAAAATATTTATAAAATAATTTTTAAATACCTCAGTAGTACATTACAAGACAGCTCTAGTACAGCAGTTATGTCAGACACAAATAAACTACCCATTCAAATTCCAAAATCTACAATCTAAAAACATTTATAATATTTCAAACCTAAAGAACCCTCAATATTATCCGCTTGTTCGAACACGATTCGCTACTAGATACTGTGTTGACTTGCCGACTCTTCAATAAACAATTGATGATACATGTCCGCCTCCGGAATAACCCACTTGTGGTATGTATCAAATACCACGTAAAAAAAGTTTAGTACGTTTTGAAAATTTAAGGTGATTTTCCGTCTTTACAGAGAAAAACTGTTACATTGTTATCTCTAACCACTGTATGTAACTGTGTCATGACGTCACTCGTCAAAGAAGTTTCTACTTAGGTAAGTTGACAGAACGTAGATAAAATAAAACTTTCATTTTTATAACACCTATAAAACCTAAATATGAGTAGTTCCTAAAGTTTCAAAAATATATCACTGAAATTACTACTAAGCAAAGCGTCGTCGTATTAACAATCTACGTTATCTACCCTTTCTTCCTTAATCATTTTTAGAGGTTGACAAACCTTCAACAATAGTTTAAAATAAAAAAAGAAATACATGGTTCATCCGTTAATACCTCTCTAAATCTATAAAACCCCAACAAGATATGTTAAATCTAACACATAAAATAATATATTTAATGCACATACCTAGTATATTACTAAGATAGTTCAACAATACGTCTCCACTTATGTATACATTACTATGTAATTTAAATCAATTTTATCACAATCTCTAACTATTGTCAATATCCGAGATACTACTACCCGAACTATCAATAGTTGCATAACCCGTTCCAAATGACATACATAAAATATATCTATTTTTTTTCTTTTAAATATTTTTTCTTTCTTCAAAAGTTCCTATGTAATTGTTCTCGGTGAAGCATTATGCATAGAGTAGAAAAAGGTGATTTATGCAGAAATATTTATTTATGTAAGCGATTTGAACTAGAAGTGTTCCTAAGATTTTTTTATTTAAGTTGAACACCCCTATAAAACTCTCTCTGACTCACAAAGTAATTTCTATCAAACATTAATAACCATTAAATTATAACTCTCCTGTACCTTTAAAACTTATGGTCTACTATATACTTATGTAAATTCATACATAAGACACTAAAAATATCTCAATTCCAATATTTATATACATACTATTAAACATAAAACAGACACTCAGACCTATTGGCCCAAATATTTCAAATCTATTTTGCACAAATCGCTGCCCTTATGACGCATACGCAATCAAAACTTACAATTGACACTCATACCATGTTCAAACGCATAGACCGACACAGCGTAGTTCCCTCTTACAACATTTCAAAGAACCATCCCGATCTATCAAACATTGCATCTGGACCAAACGACAAAAGTTCCCACGAAAACCCATAGAGGTCGCCATCATATTTTCGTAAAGCATGCATCTCGCAAGTTTGTCAGAAAACATTCGTACTCTTATCCGCTGAAGCAACGACTATTTACGTTAATTGGTAACGACTCATTCACAAAGTTTCCATAAAAACGCATAGAGGTCTCCACACGACACCCTGTCTGTTTTTTTTTTTTCTATCTTTATTCTATTTATAGAATTATGCATTTGCCTACTCAAACACAATTTATCACTCGGGACTCTATACACAAACGCCATGCACAAACTTCACATCGCACAAAAAAAAACACTCTACCTTCACTTACCCAACCCAGTCTTAACTTTTAACCTTGCATCCATACATTTTTAGGAATCCCTATAGTGAAGTTATGACACAAAAACGTTATTACGCATATCTCCGTAGGAACATGTAGCTCTTATCTACTGGTATATTACTCATTTAGGGTACCCTTGTCAAAGCACTTAATATTTTTTTATAAATTTTGATGTTCCTAACATTACGCAATACCAAAGAAATAAAAAAAAGAGACCAATCTATAATTTTGCGTGTACTCCTATTGTTAAATACTATATATTCTATCTCTATTTGCATAAAATGTCTTAATTAACATATCTTTAAATATTAAATTTAATTTATTAGCTGCTTAAACGAAATTTGAATTAAATAAGTAAGTACATACAAATATATAAAAATTGTAACAAAAAAATAATTTGTTAATATAACAGCTTATTTGTTTTACTCGATTCCCTTATTAAGTATATTAAATAAAAAATAAATACCAAATAAAATGTACGGGTCACATTATACATCCTACGTTCTTAACAACCTTTTTTTTTCAAATCAAAAATATCTACACTAAATTATCAAAATTAAAAACGATTATAAAAATTTTGATTTATTTTATATACAGAACCATTGATTACTTTTGGTGGTTCATACGTAGCCACAGTTCCGTCTTGCGTCTATTAATAGAATCTGACCTACATTGATATCAGCGTAAAATACGGAGCTTTAAGAGGGGTTTTGTAGACAATGTTTCGTCAAGAATACAGATTACTTACAGCTTATTCTCGCGAGTTACCCTAGTTCAGGTTTATCTAGTTAAACCTAGGCAAACTAGATGTCTAGAAGACCTAACTATCTAAGTTACACTTTAAATGCTTCATCCGTATATTATGATTGCTGTTGTCCAGCAAAAGAAAAGCATCTAGGTTCGAAACTAATTCTAGACCTTTTTATAAGACCTAAAATAATAGATAATTCAAAATACTGTTTTAAAACAGCTAATACTATTTTAGCCAAATGATTTTCGTCTAGTTAGAAAAGATCTAGGTTTTAGATTTTTCTATAGGACCCGTAAAAAATTTTGTTGTGTTTAATTTATTGTAGTAACCTCTTTTGTTCATGATTTGGTAAGATCAAAGGGGTTTATTTACCTTCGATATTTTTAATGACCAAATACTGGTCACGCGGACCAAAATATGTAAAAGTTATTTTTATATAAAGTTGTTTCGATGCTTGCGTGCGTTAAGGTTATTTATAGTTTCTCGTCAAAATAATTTGCTATAAATATAAGAAAAAAAAAAAGGAACACATACACAAAAAAAAAACATAAAACTTATTCTGAAATTAAAAACATCAAAATTCAACTTAATAAATATACTTAAATTTATTCTTGCATGACTAAGTAGTATCCACTTACTGAGACTCGATGTGGTTGTTACCTCCCTCTTAAGAACTGCAGTCCTCCTTCAGCAGGGACCTCGGATACTGTCGGGAATAGACAACTCTCGAAATCCTGAATGACGCTGTAGCTCTCACACTATTTTATGTCTTTGGTCACTGTCACTTTCAAAGTCCATAAAAGTAAATTATAACACTCGCGACGCGTTAAAAAAAAAAATTAAAGGTACCTGTATAGTTTAGGGAAAGAATTGTTATATTTGACATATATAAATATTTTTTAAATTAAGGATTTTAACATAATACGAAGTCAACACGTCGAAACAGGAACCGGCGAGCGCCAAAACCATCTTGTGCTCCTCTGATTTTAGACAAAAAGTAAGATCTAAGCGATTCATATACCAAAGATATATCTAGTTATAACTAGATATAGAAGTTTTTACCCTAACCGAACTTGTTTGGTCACACCAGCACTCCATATTACCAAACCCTTTCGGAAGTCAGAAGACAAGACTTCCCCATCAGAACCAGCTAGCAGCACTAAAAAAAAATCTAGACAACCAAACCATCCCTCCATACTGGAAATAAGTCTAAGCGTCCAAATCTCTCATTTACTTTTCCTTAGGCATATACTAGTCTCAAATCAACTTTCTTACAACCAATCAATCCTGCATGAATCTTAGTTCTAAGATTTATTTTAGGTAATCTATAATTTTTGGTTGTAGATTAAGTGTGTTCTAGAAATTAGGTTGCTTCGACATAATTAGACCTCCTCGTTTAAGTAGTCGACGATAAATAAACTACAGGTCCAAAAATACCAAGAACCATTTCCAGAGTGTATCCTCAATGTTTGATATGTGTTTATCTAGAATTAGTCCAGATATAGTATGCCGTGAATCTGTAGCGAAGGACCGTTAGCGAAGATCTGGTCTAGATCTCCCTTCCGACTCAAACTCCATTGAACACACAGATTTTGGCGTGTGAAATTCATGTTGTGAAGTGTAGTTTTAATTTAGTACTTTAGCAATTTTCTAGGACAAATAAAAATCTATCCGGATTGGACAAAATGTCAGTATCGCAGAGCTCATAAATGGCTTTTATAATACCTTTGTCTTTGATTTAGATTCTTTTGTTTATTTGAAACTGAAAATAAATTGTTGTTTAGTACTTTAGCAATTTTCTAGGACAAATAAAAATCTATCCGGATTGGACAAAATGTCATCATCGCAGAGCTCATAAATGGCTTTTATAATACCTTTGTCTTTGATTTAGATTCTTTCGTTTATTTGAAACTGAAAATAAATTGTCACCCCTCCGTAGTATAGAATTGAGTAGTAATTTAGATTTCTCGTTGTATAGATATGTAGTTGTGGAACTCGTAGACTTTCAGTGACAATTTTAAATTTAACTCAGTTCAAATTCAACTCTTACAAAGATAGTTGATAAAGACAAGGTAGAATCCTAAAGAAAAATAGGCTGAGCTGTAGATCAAATTGTTTGTGAGTTCTAGAAATTAGGTTGCCTCGATATAATTAGACCTCATCGTTTAAGTAGTCGATGCTAAATAAACTACAGGTCCAAAAATACCGAGAACCATTTCCAGAATGTATCCTCAATGTTTGATATGTGTTTATCTAGACTTAGTCATAGTATGCCGTGAATCTGTAGCGAAGGACCGTTAGCGAAGATCTGGTCTAGATCTCCCTTCCGACTCAAACTCCATTGAAGACACAGATTTTGGCGTGTAAATTAGTGTTGTGAAGTGTAGTTTTAAGAAATTTAATGTAATAAAATAAAAAAAATAAGTTTAATGTAATTTTCAGTGACAATTATAAAATTTAACTCCGATCAAAATTCTACTCTCATAGAGATAGTTGAAGACAAGGTATAATGAAAAAAAAATAGGCTGAGCTGTAAATTTAATTGTTTGTGTAACAACTCACTCAAAATTGCTAATATTATTATTTAGCTTATTAAAATCTAGTTCATTTTTGTAGGCTTTCAGTTACGTTAATTTTGAAAATAAAGTGTAACAATAAATATTTTTTAAAAACACACAAAACTCAAACATTTCACAAAATTCACACACTCTCCTTAACATAAAAGAAAATCGAGAAATATTGCCCTATCACCTTTGTTCTACAAAGTTTTCCCATAAAAATAAAACCCGGCTGAAAAAATAATAGCCAGACTTAGAAAGTCTAGATTACCTAGTTCTCCTAACAATCTATTAGACAACAAAATTAAAGAAAAACAGCTAAATTCTTTCTTGTCTGAAGAATTAGACAAAGAAAGACGAAATCCTTGTGTTTCAGAAAATTACCCAGGAAAACGGGGATTTTAGAGCTCTTGTAAATCTAAATAAAAAAAAATAAAAAATTTCCTACCTCTGGAAAAAAATTAAACCTTTTTTGAATCTATGTAACTTACACAATTTGTAACGTTTTCACTGTTTTAAAATAAAAAAAAATTAAGACACTTTTCAAGCCTCGACGGACAGGCTGATTTCTCAAATCGCTAAACGTGCAAGTTCTCCGATAGCTCGTCAATTTTCCGTATTATACTAGACGTCTAAACTCAACGATAGTCTGACAATCTCTCTCCTGAAGTTCTCTTCTCAATCTTCCACAAAGCCTTTGGAGTCAATCCCCACTGTAATGCCATGGAAAAATACTGAACATCATACAAGTAAATTCTTTGTTTCCGAGTTCAATATTAAATTCTGGCTGCGATTTTTGTTTATATAAAAGCCCGCCAGAAAATCATGTCACCATGAAAACGTAAGCGAATGTAGTCCTTACAATCACAACATTACAATCCAACACATTTGGAACAGAAGACATATACGTGTGGTAATTCCAACGTTCCCAAATTTACAACCAGTATAAATTTGTCTATCCGCTGTTATACGCCTCACCCCCTTCTCTCCCTTAACTCGTCTACAAACAAAGGAAATATTTTGAGAACAATAAGGCCTTATTTCAAGCTGCCGCCTAGCTTAATACACCCCTGTACCCTTCTTTCCTCCGTTCCTCCAAATATAAACAATATTTACCACTGACATGGTCAACACCACCGCACAGAAAAACAACTCTATTTATATAAGGTTTGAATTTGTAGAAAAGACATAGCTAAAACATGGTAAATTCATTACTATGTGTGCTAGCGTAGCGTATGGTTCACACCATTTTGTCATATAAGCGTTATGCAAGTGTGAAATAGAACAGGAACAAATCCCACACGAGGGCACCAATCTTAATATAAACATAAAATATATATCATAAAATAAAAAAATAAAAATTCGTACCTGTGGGAACAATGAGAAATAAACACTCCCGACTCATTTTTTTTAAAACAAAGGGTGCTGTCTGTTCAAATTACTAACAAGTGTTTATTTTAATAAGTACAAAGTTTTGTACTTTGGTTAAAATTGAAGTAAATATTTTAAGTATATAGTACAACCATACACTCGTTTTGCGAAATAAACTCTGTAGCAGAAAAAATCTGTTACAATACTCCGTCATAATACCTTCTACTAAATATGTAAGCATAAGTAGAAATAGGTCTCAGTACTGTAAGTTAAATGACATGAGACACTGTAGAAATATACTTAATCAGATGTTTATATGTGTTATAAGCAATGTGTATTCTACAACTGTAACCGCTATTTGTGAAACTGAAATAACTACAAAATTAAGAAATTCAGTGCCTTATCAATGTAAAACTAAATTCCATTACGGAAATATCGATGCTTATCAACCTCATAAAAATAATTCGTGGATATACATTAAATCTGAAAAATCCAAAAGTCTACGTCGTTTCAGCCGAAGACGTCCACTGCTGAGCGTAGGCCTCCCCCATATGTCTGCCGATGCCTCTTTCTATAGCTCGCTGAGCGACTCTGAGCTTATTTAAGAGGCCAACAGTTGGAGACCACGTTTCTGTACCATCATTCATTACTGGCAACACACACTGATTGTAGACTTTTGCCCTAAGGCACTGAGGTATTTTGGATGAAAAGATGTTGCGTAGTTTCTCGAACGCTGCCCAGCCGAGCTGGATACCGACTGGTACTTTCTCCAACCAGAATATACGTGCTCCTTACTGGATCTTCTGCTGACTTCACGTTCGGACGGATATTCAGTCTCAGTGGATGCGCCACTTCGCTCCTCGGACCACTGTCATGTTCGGACTCAAGTGCCATGCACACAACTCGATCCATCTGGACCAACTAATTGGCGCCGTGTATGGCATTATAACTCAGCAGACCGGGCTGGATTTTATGTAGCTCAGAAGATCCTTACGCCTGCGCAGCCGCAATCACTGAGACAATTGCTGGCAATCTGCTGGAAAGTTTTATTAGCAGCTGCTAATAAAAAAACGGCCATAGTTTATTCAGTCTTGCGGAAAAGCTGAAATCCAAAGCAAATTGTGTATGAGGCTTGGACCACGGCTCGTAATAATAAGGATCAGAATATTTCTGACTTGAAACGCAAATTAAATGCTGCCTCAAAGTTCAGTAAGATACAACTGCCACAGCTAATTTCCAGTTTATCGGCAAAATAGGTGGGCGACTTACAAGCTATTTTGAGTTAGCCCATACTGAAAGAACGCCGATCTACTGTGCAGTCTCTTTGCCTTAAACTCGAATAGGAACTACGAAGGCACTGTACTGCCTACTTTACCGTGGTGAGGTTTGACCATGCTGGTTATCTCAATAACTTAGTTAACATAGTTGGTGGTGGCCGAGGGGTTTCGATGTCATTTTGTGTCCTGAGTGGCTGAGGTTCAAACCCGATTTTTCTTAATTTCTTAAGTACATCATTCACACCACTGGCTTTCGGTAAAGGAAACCATCGTAAGGAAACCTACATACGCCAGAAGATAAAAGAGACTTACTAAAATGAAATGTTTACAATCTTTTCAGTTATATATCATTTATTCCTAAAAAATAATGAAACAGCATTTTCTAGTTTTATTTTCCATTTGACGAGGCAGGCGTTTAACCACAATCTCATCTGATGGCAATTGGCAATGTGGTCAAAGCTATGATACGCTTATTTATTTGTTTAACTGTAAGCAACAAAATGGAATGAACAAGATTATGCATGCGGCCTGACCAGATTTATTTTGGTTGTATGAAATAAATTATCGACAACTAATAAAAATAGGAAAATTAGGTGCGCAGCCCGACTAGCAATAATATTTTTAAAGTTTGTCCCTGCTGCTGCAAAGGTTGGCCACCCATGACCTAGATCTATATATTTATTATTCACTGCGTAAGGCATGCCTGTTGACGACAATTACCTTGTCAAGGCATTATCACTTTGTCGTGTCAAGGCAAGGTGACATATTTCATGCCTTAACAATGGATGTACTTAAAGTAATATTCCAGTAAAATTAGACCGAGTTTCTTGATAAAAAAAACAATCGGCATTGGTTTGAATTTTAGTACATATATTTATTAGGATTTGCCATTTATGATGGACCCTAGACGTACCTAGAAGTTATTAGTTTCTAGTTGGATATCTAACTTACTAAAAATGGATCAGGTTATATAACGAAACGTCAACGTCGGTTTCATTCCATTCCGTCAACAGCTTTGAAAGAGTTGAGAACTAGAAAGTATAAAATTAATAGAAATACTAAAGATATATTTTCAAACAAATAATGTCATTCTTGCATAATCATTCATGTGTATAAAATCGGAATTGGATTTATTTGCTTTACCAACAACTCAGACAAGTATTGAACTTTGAATTACAAATTCCTGGTACGGGGGATGATTATATCGATTTGTCTCATACATTACTATATTTAAAAGTTAAAATTCGAAACCAAGATGGCACCAACTTAGCTGCTGCTACAGTAGTAGCCCCAACTAATAACTGGTTACACTCACTGTTCAATCAACTCGATGTGTATTTAAATCAAAAACTAGTATCTCCACCAAACAACACTTATGCTTATAGGGCATTTATAGAAACTTTATTAAACTATGGTCCAGCAGCTAAACAATCTCATCTGACTTGTGGACTATGGTATGAAGACACAGCTAGAAAAATGAATTCACTAGATGATTCTAATGATGGATTTAAAAAAAGGAATCAATTTGTACGTGAGAGTAAAGAGGTAGAAATGGTAGGACATTTGCATGGGGATTTGTTTAATCAAGAAAAGTTTCTGATAAATGGTGTTGAAATTAGTCTTAAACTAGTACGATCAAGAGAAAGTTTTAATCTTATGGCTGGTGCAGATGCTAAGCTGAAAGTTACTATTACTGACGCTACACTTATAGTTCGAAGAGCAAAAATTAGTCCAAGTGTATTATTAGCACATCAAAAAGTTTTAAGTTCAACGACCGCTAAGTATCCTATAACCAGAGCTGAAGTCAAAGTGCTCACAATACCTTCAGGAGTTCAGGGAAAAACGCTTGATAACATATTTATTGGTCAAGTTCCAAAAAGGTGTATAATAGGTTTTGTAAACAATGCTGCTTTTAATGAAAGTTTTAACAGAAACCCTTTTAACTTTGAAAACTATGGAATAAATACATTTAGTTTGTATATAGATGACCAACAAATACCATCAAAAGCTTTACAACCAATGTTTCACAACAATATATTTACCACAGCTTACCATACACTATTTTCCGGGTCAGGTATTCACTTTTTGAATGATGGTAATGCTATTTCTAGGGAACAATATGCAAATGGATATTGTTTGATGGCATTTGATTTAACTCCAGACTTATCAGCTAGTTCTACGTCTCATTGGAATCTTATTAGACATGGAAGCGTAAGACTGGAAGTTCGTTTTGAAGCAGCACTCATACAAACAATAAACTGTATAGTGTTGCTGAATTTGATAATGTTATTGAAATAGATAAAAATCGTAATGTTTCAGTAGATTACAGTAGCTAAAATATAATAATTAGAACTCAATGAAAGGACTTATTATACTTTTGACATACATAATATCAACATTTTGAAATGAATACTTTAGATATTCAAAAATGTTTAAAGATAATTTCTCCGAAAATTAAACTAAATGTATTTGCTGCAAATAGATTACCAGTACTCATGCACCTACCTGCTTTTCTCATTAGTAATTTAGATGTTGACAATCAACCTGGATCACATTGGGTGGGAATACATATTAATAAAAATGGATTAGGTGAATACTTTGATTCTTATGGTCGTAAACCTAGTAGACATCATTTATATTTCTTAAATAAGAATACTAAGATATGGAGTTACAATAATAAAAGAGTTCAAAATGACTTTACAACTGTTTGTGGGGAATATTGTCTTGTTTATTTGTATTTTAAGTTTCATGGTAAATCAATGATTGATTTTGTAAAACTTTAGTAATAACACTCTATGTAATGATATTTTATTATATGATATGTTTAAAACAATTTTTGATAATAAAACTTTTTAAAATAAAAAAAAATTTTTTTCTTATGTGTGTGTTTGTGTAATTAGTGGTTAAAAAACAAAAAAATATTTTTTATTTATATCATTTATTCATTTATTCATAATAAAACTCAAACATGATACAATTTGATTCAAAGTTGATTTCGAGTAATACTGAAGCTGGTTCTTATAAATTAATTTAGCTATTAGAGATTACTTTTTAAAAAAGTATTTTTTACAGTTATTGGTTTCTGCTATTTGCTTCGTGATATCAAATATGATACCCTTCGTTTGCTCATATTTTTCATCTTTTATATCCGTATAATATTTGATCCTCACTTCTGAGTGTTTCCAATGTTCATCAACTGGTACTTTTTTCAATTTTATGAGGTCATACACCTCAATTTTCATCAAATGTGTAGCATGAGCCCCATCATCATTATTAGTAGACAAGTATGTGACACCAGGGATACCATGTTTTGAAGATCTCGCCACTGTAGAGCTGAGTTTCTTTTTCTTCTGATTGGTCCCACAAAGAATGAGTCGATACTATTTCGACGAGACCGTTTGAGCTTTGTTGTTTCTAAGGACATCTCAGTTGATTGCTCATCATCCGATGTAGCGTAGTAGTAATGCTTGAACGTGTTTTCTTCCATTACGTTAAATGTTGAATTCTGTAATAAAATAAGCCTATGCTTTAAAAACATATTTGTATAATAATTTGAATCAAAAATTTGCTTAAAGTGAAAACCTAAACAAAATTGGTTTAAGTAATAGACATTCAAACAAACACATAGTTTTGAGGGTCTGTAAAATATAATAAATATAGATAAAGAATTATAAAGCAAAAAAACACATACCTCCATAGCTTTTTTTGAAGTAAATAGAACCAGCCTCAGTATCACACAGGATGAATTCAATCACTTGATGATAAATTGTAACTCGAATACTATCGACTAGTGTTTATGGATCCTATATATATACGATTTATCTTACAAGTACAAATATAATTAAAAAGGTATTAGGAATGTCACCACAAACATCATTATCGCACTCACGACATTGTAATTAAATAAGAATAACTAATAAACGGAAAAATACGATGGACCCATTACGATAATGATATAACTACTTAACAAAACTACACAGAACCCACAGTGATGTCACGTGGTAGTTCTGGTCAAGCGTGAGTCGACGTATCCCAGACACAGGGGGTGGTTTTGAGAAAGTTTTTAGGCGAGGGGTTGGGGTTGGAGGGTAGTGAGCCAGAACCAACGATGTTTTGAGAGTGGTCAAGCGCGAGTCGTGGGGGGGGCAGAAAAGTTTTTAGGCGAGGAGTTGGGGTTGGAGGGTAGTGAGCCAGAACCAACGATGTTTTGAGAGTGGTCAAGCGCGAGTCGTGCGGGGGCAGAAAAGTTTTTAGGCGAGGGGTTGGGGTTGGAGGGTAGTGCGCCAGAACCAACGATGTTTTGAGAGTGGTCAAGCGCGAGTCGTACAAAGCAGAAAAAAAGTTAGTGAGCTTTTTTAGGCGAGGGGTTGAGGTTAGGGGGTAGTGCGCCAGAACCAACGAATCCCCTCTACTGCTAATTAATGGGGTTAATTAAGGAGTTCCACGCCGAAAAACAATTTAGGGCGGGCGGAGTCGCTGGCAAAATCTAGTTGTACATTAATTTTTGTGCAGAAAGATTTTCTTCTCTTTTCTATTAGTATTGACACATGATTGGATTAACTTCACTTGATAGTTTTTATTTCCGATGTAAAAAAAGATTATTTATGTTTGACATTCACCCTTTTTTTCTTTCTTAGAAACCTTCCTCGACGTGTGCATAACAACTTACCAAAATTTCATTAACATCGGTGTACCCTAATGCGCGAGTCCGACTTCCACTTGATCAACTTTTTTTTCTTTCTCACAAACATTCCCCGGCTTGAGTATAACAACTTACCAGAATTTCATAACAATCGGTTTAATTAGGTATGAACCTGGGACTTGTAGAGCATCTATACTTTTGCCACTCTGCTGTCAAAATACTATCCTCAGCTGTTTGTGATTTCACTATTAGTTTCGTCTTTTGTACCACTTTTACCACTTTTCCCCCTCCTTTGGAGTATCGCCATACTGCCTTATTTACCCATCGACGAACACGCGGCACTGCTTTGTTAATAGGATTACTTGTCAAACCTCTATCCTCTTCCCGCTCTGCTGTCGAAATATTTCCATCAGCTGTTACTGATATTACAATCGCTTTCGCTTTCCGTTGCAATACTTTTCCCGCTTTAATCGTAGTGTGAGTTTCTTGATTATTTCTACTGCTTTAAGTGCCTTTTCTATTTTTGCTAGTAAAATTTCGTTTCTTAATGCCTTTCTCACAATTTCCATATCCAGGAGCCTGATTCGTTCAGTCACTTTAGGTATATGGCTTCCGCGAGAAGCGGACACCGTATTCTTTCTATCCGTCCATTGGAATACCTTCAGGTGGACGGGAGTACGACAAAATTCTTCACTTTTCCCTGACGTCACAACCCGGCAGCAACATTTCCCAGATACACCCCGCTCCATTTCCGCCAACGTAGAAAATCCGTCCTCCGACTGCTCATTAGTCAGAAGCCACGTCGGCACGTAGGTGTACCTGTGCATTCCTGGGTCGTCTTCTTCAAAGGACGGTGGTGACTATACCAAGCGACAATCCAACGCATGATTGAACGCGTTCACTTATGGTATGCGCATCCACACGGTTAAGTAAGCCTCTCTTTGACGAGCGCTAGCTGTTCAGCTTTCCATTTTCTTTCTTCTTCTTTAGACTGTCGCTCAGAATACAGTTAAAAGAAAATCACAGGCTTGAAGGTTCACTTTTATGTTCGTCAGCTGGCTTGTTTTTGTTCTAGCAGTAATGGACTTGCCCCTCTGATCATAAACAGACTCGTGTGAAAAGGTTCGGGGTAACGGCACAGGCCTCTCGGTACATTCTGTCAGAACATGTGGCTGCTGCGCGGCGGCTTGAGGAACGCTGCAGAGTGCGGTCACTGGTACATCGTGCTCTTCACCTGCTCTGGCCGTAACCTCTACATACGCACATATCTCGTCCTTTAATGATTACGCGGGGTTCTGAGGGGTGAGGGGAAGCAAGCGACGCGGTCTCCGTATGACGTCTTGTTTCACTACCCGTTGTGTCATTATTCTTTTTTTTGCCTCAGCAGCCTCTTCGGGTCGAACACGTGTTGGGAAGCGGGCCGGCGATGTAGTCGATTGTACAACTTGCCTAGAATGTGTGCCTTCATCGAAGGCCGTTGTAATCAGCGTACTATTTTGTACTCGCTTCCCACCATTTTCACTTTCACTTGTAGCACTGCTAACGCCGCTGTTTTTGTTATCTTTATGCACTTTCTTGATTATTTCTACTGCTTTAAGTGCTTTTTCTATTTTTGCTCGTAAAATTTCGTTTCTTAATGCCTTTCTCAAAATTTCCATATCCATGAGCCTGATTCGTTCAGTCACTTTAGGTATATGGCTTCCGCGAGAAGCGGACACCGTATTCCTTCTATCCGTCCATTGGAATACCTTCAGGTGTACGACAAAATTCTTCACTTTTCCCTGACGTCACAACCCGGCAGCAACATTTCCCAGATACACCCCGCTCCATTTCCGCCAACGTAGAAAATCCGTCCTCCGACTGCTCATTAGTCAGAAGCCACGTCGGCACGTAGGTGTATCTGTGCATTCCTGGGTCGTCTTCTTCAAAGGGCGGTGGCGACTATACCAAGTGACAATCCAACGCATGATTGAACGCGTTCACTTATTGTATGCGCATTCACACGGTTAAGCAAGCCTCTCTTTGACGTGCGCTGGCTATTTAGCTTTCCATTTTCTTTCTTCTTCTTTAGATGGCGCAGGGTTGATTGATCTAAAGACGAAGATAAAAAGGCAACAGCTGAATTCCTCATAATACATTTAATAAGTCGATACAATATAGCACAACCAATACAGATGGTATGTGTTGCTCGCTTCTCGAATAATGTCGAACTGTCGAGTCGGTCAAGTCTTGTAGCTATGCAAGCAACACAACCCCTCACTTCATATTTTCCCCGCTTGCACATGTCCAGCTATCGACAAGCCTTGTGGGGGCAAAATAAATGATGCCTTGCAACAACATGTGCGCTTACGCGCCAATGCAGAGACAAATTATACAAAGAAAACATTAACTATACTACATACATAGATAATAAACAAACAAATAAGAAACTAAGGTACCTAAACTTAGCCTTCAAATATCAGTTATACAATAGGTAGGTCAGTCCACACGAGTTCTCTATTTAAACTATACGACCAAATAATAACTAACTTATAACTATTATTATACTTAAAAAGTTACGCTAGCTTTAGCGCCTTAATATCGCGTCATCGTCGGCTAGTAGAGTCATTAACACAACTAATGCTTTGTCTATACTGGCAAATAAATACTTGTGCAGTACAGCAACGTTTGTTCCCTCGGAGAGAATATTTACTTAAGCGGAGCTCATTATGATACAAAAAGAAATCGGTTGAAGGAAAAGAATTTGACCATTTTGATTATCTTCAATCAAAATTTTAATATGTTTAAATATTACTTTTACTGTGCTAAAAGTTGTTATTAATATACTTCCGCTAGGAAAATACCTGATCCATGCACCCTATCCTTTTTCTAAATCCTGCTTGCACATCACATATTATCCTATCCGTTTCTTTTCTCACTCTTCCAATCAATACTTTCGCATGTAATTAGCAAATCATGCTGACAAAACTTATCCCAGGGTAGTTCTTGCAATCTTGCTGCGACCCCTTTTCCTTATACAGCGGTCAGATTACGTTTTGCATCGGTCTTTAGGCACATAACCACTTTTCCAGCACAGGTTGAATAGGCATAGGTGGGTCTGTAACTTAGACAGAAAATGTCTGTAAACGTTTTTTATTTTAGCTGCTGTTTGGCTGCTGTACTATATTTTATATTTACCATTTCTGGGCGGGTGCACCCGGATATCAGCTTGGCCCTTTTGACTCGGTTCAACGACGGGCTGTGAGAATTGTCGATGATTCCAAACTCACTTGTGGTATCGAGCCCTTTAGTCTGAGAAGAGACTTTGCCTCCTTGTGTGTGTACTACCGCTTGTACATTGGGTTGTGTTCTGAGGAATTGTTCGAAATTATGCCCACGGCTACTTTCTACCATCGCCATCGGCAGGGAATTCATTCTCACACTTTATAATCGAAATGGCGAACGCTTTAGTTGTGGAATGAGCTCCTAAAAAGGTTTTCTCCAAGGACTACAGTATGGGGTTCTTTAAGAACGAAGTTATTAGATTTCTGGAGGGTCGGCAACGTGCGAGTGATACCCCTGGTGTTGCAAGCGTCCATAGGCTACGGTGACCGCTTCCCATCAGGCGGACCGTAAGCTTGTTTGCTACCTTAGTGGTATAAAATAAAATTTTTTGTTCTTGTGCAACAAACTTCTCTGACCTGAATTGTTGGGTCGCTTTTGTCGTTACAAGTTCACACCATTTCAAGATGGCGACTGTAGTTTTGATTTTTGACCACCGTTGTTGCACTATACGTTTAATTACTGTATGCTTTGTGTATTCTGTGTTTCTTTATCATCTGTTCGAATCAGATGATACAGAAACTTCGAGTATTTAATACTATACTCTGTGAGTCTGTCAGAAATAAAAATAAAATTCATATTTTGTGTCTATCTAGTTATGAATTATTAACTGTAAATTAAAAGTCCAGTAAATACAAAAAAAATCCGCAGAATGAATGTATAATCGGCAGAAGAGTAAAAAGTGTCTAAAATTAAAAAGATGCTCCGCAGTCCTAACCCGTTTGTATGTTTTTTTGTTAAATGTAACTATTGGCCACACCCCAGATGCTATAAAAGTAAAAACGGGCTGCAATAGAGCTAACTTCATTACCAGCCTTGCACGTCCCGACTGTTGGGGCACACGGCCTAAGGCAAGGCAAGGGGCAAGGGCGACTTGAGCCATGGTCCTTGACGCGGACCCAGTGCGGATTGTGGACTTCTACACACGACTTCACCAAAAAGCCAGTCGTGTGAACAAACAATGTACTTGAGAAATTAAAGAAAAATAAAGAAAAATACTCATTGGGTAGACGCCGGTTTCGAACCTTCGCATCACCAAGCAAGAAGGCGGCGTGAACCAATGAGTCGTTTTGTTAATTTCTCAGTCGGTGGTGGCCTAGTGGTTTCGGTAAAGCCAACAAGTCACCAACAATTACATTGAGCAGTCTTAGTTTTCGTCGAATATCTTGTACTTTTTTTCGTGAGTAGTCTGCACTATGAAGAAATTTTTGCATTTGGTAGCTTCAGAGGTTCAGTTTAGTGGATTGGCAACTGTAAAATTCGTAAGGTCGTTAACAATCGCCAACAAGTGGAAGTTTAAAAACTAAAACCCGACTATTTTTTTTTATCCCTGAGAAAACAATGAGTATCCATGAGCTTTTGCAGTCTTCCACGACAAAGTAGCAGGCCAAATCAGGGCAGCATTCCATTTCCAACCCTTTTGGGAGAATGAATGAGAATGTAACTCCACTTCCCCTACTCCTGGAGTGACGCCCGTCTCTCCTCCCCACAGAACCTCCTTTGTAGTGCTGTGGCTGGAGGCCCTACCAACCTTTACCGCCCGAAGCCCCCATAGAGTAGCAGGAGAAGATTAGTCTCCTGCAAAAAGTTCCAGATTATTTTGTACAAAAATTAGATTCAATGGCGCCTCCCCTTCTGGTCACGTCAGGATACCGTTAATAAAACTTACTAAAAAGTAAAAAATAAGCGCCTAATGCAGACATACTAAAAAACATTGGACGCTTGTACAATTTACCGCCGAACGGGTTGGCGCGATAGATACGTGTTTTGTCGTTATGATTAAGCGGAAGACCTAGGTAATTGTGTGGAAAAGTATAGTAAGCAGACTTTTGAACCCGAATCTTTATTTAAAATATTTCTTCTTTTTTTATGTATGACTACAGTGTGACTGATGCAGCCATTACTGCTCCACCGAACTTTTGGGCCAAGACTCTGAAGGAGTCTCAGCCCTTGTAGCGCCGAACGCTTAAGGGCTCCTCGCGGGGGCAACTTTGGCTTGGGTTGACGCTCTTTGGGTCGTCCATTCGACCGGCGTGAGCCTCGAACCCTAAGGTGAGTCAGCGCCAGGAGGGAAGTTCCCCGTAACGTTCTAACATATTTGAACGTATTTGTTATATTTAAGAGGATACACTTCGCGGCCCCTCGCAGCGGGCTTCATACAAACAAATTTCTCACTTATAATTGACACTTGTTGATCAAACACCACGAAATTTTGAAGACATGTTCTAGTAATAATTATCTAGGTCTGCAGTGTGCCAGTTGTCTATAAAATTTTATAGTTCAAGAGTTATACAGGATTCTAGTTTTTCATACAAATGTTTTTAAAAAAGATTACTAGTTAATAGAACGTTTTACAAGATTTAGGAAAAACCACAGACCTAGGTATTCGGTTTGGGATTATGACTAAGAAATTTCACAGTGATTGATCAGTAAATGTCAAAAACAAATGAGAAATTCATTTGTATGAAGTCCGCTGCGATGCGCCGCGAAGTGTATCCTCTTAAAACTGAACACAATACTGTAAAGTGATCATATTGCCAACAGGGTGCTTGCTTAAAGTTCAAAATGCAAATATATGTAAAAGAAGAGAAGAAAGATATTTGTTGTAAAAAAAAATCACAATCTCAGCCAAACCTCAACGTAAGGCCGCAATCTTCGCAAACAAGCTTTCAGGTACTTATTTATTTATTTCTTCCCTTGTGTACTAAAATATTTAAAGATAATTTGAGTACAGATTTGAATGTGGCTTTTCCTCTTTTAAAACTACTTATAAAAAACCCACTCATGCTAAACTATAAAAACCCCGCTCGCGCTTCATTCTAAAAATAGCTGCCCAAGACAAATTATAAAAAACCCCGTTCGCGCTTCATTATAATTCAATATTCAGCGTGGGATTCTAACGGCAACACCTTGATTATAGTAAGGAAGTTTGCTATAGCAAACTCTGGCAGTAGCTACAGTTTTTACATGTAGAATTCAGTTGTAATTATTCCTGCGAAAACTTTTAATTTTTCAGGACGATAATGACTAGATGTGCCGTCTCTTCAACTATCTCTGTGCCAAATTTCATCTCGATGAGATGCCCCATTGCAAAGTACAAGCAAACAAACCCACTTTAATGTGATATTAATATGGATTTATCTGCATGTACAGTTACAAGCGAAAACACAAAAATTGATCGGGGACATTTCTACACAGCTTGTAGGACAACTCGCGACTAAATTAAAACAAACAACAGGTAACGCTCCAGCCGTCTTTAGAACAGGGACACTATTGGCATCTCCTTAATTATTGATCGATGATCGAACATTTTCAGTAGCGCAATAAGGTTCGGCATTTATTCAATTGTATGCTGCAAACCAACTGGTTTGTATTTGCTCGTCAGTGTCAATATCATTTCTTAATCGAATCTTATCTCTGCCACAGTATCAGAGTGTTTGTACGTGCACTTCGAAGGAATTTTATTATTCTGCTTCCTAGTCTATTTACATTGACGAAATTACGGTTGACGCAGGTAATCGCTGACGAAATAGGGTCAAAGTAACAAAAAAACATTTGTTTTATATTTAAATTTTAATTATATTGTATTAATTGAATTTTTTTTTTTTTTTTTTTTTTTTTTTTTTATACCACTAAGGTGGCAAACAAGCTTACGGCCCGACTGATGGTAAGCGGTCACCGTAGCCTATGGACGCTTGCAACACCAGGGGTATCACTTGCGCGTTGCCGACCCTTCAGAAATCTAATAACTTCTTTCTTGAAGAACTCCATACTGTAGTCCTTGCAGAATACCTTGGCAGGGAGCTCATTCCACAACTTAAGCGTTCGCGGGAGGAAGTTTCTCTGAAACCGCACTGTACGCGACCATTTAGGTTCTAAAGTGTGAGAATGGATTCCCTGCCGATGGCGAGCGGTGCGATGGTAGAAAGTAGCCGTGGGCATCATTTCGAACAATTCCTCAGAACACAACCCATTGTACAAGCGGTAGAACACACACAGTGAGGCAAAGTCTCTCCTTAGACTTAAGGGCTCGATACCGCAAGTGAGTTTGGAATCGTCGACAATTCTCACAGCCCGTCGTTGAACCGAGTCAAAAGGGCCAAGCTGGTATCCGGGTGCACCTGCCCAGAGATGGCAGCAGTACTCCATATGGGGCCGAACTTGCGACTTGTAAAGTAACAACCTTTGCCCCGACGTGAAGCACTGCTTCGCTCTGTTGAGTACACCAAGTTTTTTGGACGCCAGCTTCACCTTATCTGATAAATGATCTCGGAACTGAACATCGCTGGAGATGTCGACACCAAGGATCCCAATGCTCTTGGAGATGGAGAGGGGAGTGTTCTGGAATTGTGGGACTACAGTGAATGGAGTTTTCTTAGCGGTGAACGCGCACACTTGTGTCTTTGTAGGGTTGAATCGGACCAAGTTTACCCGTCCCCAGTCAGAGACCTGGGACAGTGTGGTCTCGATTTGAGACACAAGTTCTCCGCGGTTTTCCTCCACAACGGAACGAGGGATGTTTGCACGACCCGTGTAAAAAGCGTCTCCAGTACTGTCATCTGCATAGCAATGTATGTTGTTCATGTCCAACATGTCATTGATATGCAGTAGAAACAGCGTAGGAGACAGCACAGAGCCTTGCGGGACACCAGCATTAATGTCCATGCTATCAGAGCAACTACCGTCAACTACGGCTCGTATGCGTCTGCCGGACAAAAAGCTAGCCACCCATTTGCACAAACCCTCGGGCACTCCGTAAGATGGCAACTTCGATAGAAGACCGCGGTGCCAGACCCGATCGAACGCCTTCGCTATGTCCAGGCTACATGCCAATGCCTCCCCCTGACTCTCAATGGCTAGTGCCCATCGGTGTGTGAGATACACTAGAAGGTCACCAGTCGAGCGACCGTGGCGAAAGCCATATTGGCGGTCGCTGAGCAGGTCATGTTTTTCTAGGTATCTCAAAAGCTGTGTGTTGATCACACGCTCCATCACCTTAGAGAGGAGAGAGGTAATAGCGATAGGCCTGTAATTCGATGGATCTGATCTATCGCCCTTTTTGGGCACCGGGTGCACATTCGCAGTCTTCCATGAAGACGGAAATTGCCTAGTGTGGTAGGAAAGCGCGAAGAGGCGCGTGAGTACAGGACATAACTCAGGAGCACACTGCTTAAGCACCACTGCTGGTATACCGTCTGGCCCACTCGACTTATGAACGTCTAGAGAGAGCAACGCCCGCCTGACCTCCCGCTGCGTTATGGAGATTTCCGGCATGGTCTTACCGCACCACGGTATAGTAGGTGGTACAGCGCCTTCATCGTTCATATTCGAGTTCGAGGCAAAGAGACTGCCCAGTAGATCGGCTTTCTCTTTAGCACTATGGGCCAAGTCACCATCGGTCTTTCGCAGTGGTGGTAACGACGACTGGCAGAAGTTCCCTTCGGCAGCTTTGGCAAGCGACCAGAAAGCACGACTCCCAGAAGGATAGCTCGCAAGTCGCCCACCTATTTTGCCGATGAATTGGAATTTTGCTCTGGCAGTTGCTTTCTTACTGAACCTCGAGGCAGCATTTAATTTGCGTTTTAACTCAGAAATATTCGGATCCTTATTAAAACGAGCCGTGGTCCAAGCCTCATATGCATTTTGCTTAAGAATTTTAGCTTTTCTGCAAGACCTATTAAACCACGGTCGTTTTTTGACGCCGGCAGCTACTCGCGGGTTAGGAATATAGCATTCCATACCAGCAAGGATTGTCTCAGTGACTGCGGCTGCGCAGACGTCAGGATCTTCTGAGTTAAAGCAGATCTGCCTCCACGGGTACGATGCGTAAAATTCTCGCAATCCATCCCAGTCTGCCGACTTATAGTGCCACACACGACGCCAATTAGTTGGCCCAGAAGGATCAGGTTGTGTGCATGACACTTGAGTCCGAACGAGACAGTGGTCCGAGGAGCCAAGAGGCGCATCCACTGAGACGGAGTATCCGTCCGGACGAGTAGTCAGCAGAAGGTCCAGTAAGGAGCTCGTATGTTCCTCTATATCTGGTATTCTCGTTGGAGAAAGTACCAGCTGAGAGAATCCATAGGTCAGAGCAAATTCGTTGCGTGGAAAGCAAGTGATTTACTGTGTTACAAACTTTTCTGACCGTCTGAGCTTTGGTGTTTGGTCGGTAGTATCGTTGTGAGTTTACACTATTTCAATATGACGACTTTAGTTTTATTTTTGACCTCAGGGTTAGAAAAGTTTCTTTTACTATGCACAAGTGTTGTTTAATTGTAAAATAGCAAATAAAAAAAAACATAACGTAATAAGTTACATTACTCATATTGTTAATATTAATCAGTAACTAATTTCGGTTATCGACGTGGGATTTCTAGGATAACTTTTTAAGTCTCTAAGGTAACAAAAGGATTTAAGAACTCTTAAAAATAGGATTATTATTCTTTGGACCCTATTCTGCAAAATTGGTTTACCAAAACTAAAATATGTAAAAAGAAACACATTTAAAAAAATGCTTAAAGAAACACTATTTTTTAGAAAGGATCGCATCACATTCTTTATCACAAACCCGATCTTAGTATAGTTCATATAGGTAATCAATTAAAAATCCTTTAAAAATTAAAAATATGTTGTTTTAGACATGAAAAGTAATATTTTTTCGTTTTGAGAGCAACGTAATCAATGGCGGCCCTGCGAGGGCGACGGGCGGCGAGGGTTTTTAGTCTCGCGACAGCTTTGCGACGTGCGGACGTATTTTGGTGTCGACAGGATAAGACTCTTAGTGGTTTATATTAGTTAGTACCAACATGATTTACCTGGAACCCTCGAATTTCTGCTGTTTTTTTACATTTTGTAATTTTTTGTCTTACCCGCTGTACCATGGTTAGTATTAAGTGAAAAATACGTTTGGTTAGTAAAACTGAAAGCAAATACCTGCAACACTTGGAGCATCACACGCGCGTTGCTGGACCTTCAAAGCTTTTATAACTTCTTTCTTGAAGAACCCTTTATTGTAGTCCTTAGAGGAAATCATGGTGCTCGCTGCTCATTCCACCACCTAAGCGTTTGCGGGAGGAAGTTCCTCTGATAGCCAACTGTACGTAACCATTTAGGTTCTAAGGTGTCAGGTTGAATTCCCTGCCGGTAATGAACGGTGCGATCACAGACCTAGGATTTTTTCGCTACGCTAAAGACTAACACAGCGAGGAAAAGAGATATACTTATTACATGAACGCTGCACAAGAGAAAAAGAGTCAGATAACCATATCTAATATGTCCATTATTAAACCCATAAGCGACAGCTTGTTTTGTGACATTACGTGTTTATATAATTATCACAAGAATCCTGATAACAAAGTACTAAAAAGTGTAGTGGTCAGCCATGGTGATTTGTTGTTAAGCTAATTGTTACGTCACAGGAAGAAATAACCCGGAAAATCATACGTTGCACACTTAAATACTAAGTTTCCATGTGTTTTTTTTCAAACCATATTTTGTCGAATTTCTGTTAAAAATTTGCTCAGAAAACTGTACGTAATTATATTGCTTTACTTAGTAAAACGTGGTATTATTTCATATAGAAAGGGTCTAATTAATGTTAGTAAAATTGTAAAATGTTTGGTTACGCCAGGGCTTGACAAAACCTTCCCGTAATTATTTATCAACATCCAGAGTAATTTAAATTTAATAATGTTTCTTATAAATATTACTTGAGAGCACGTGGTTAATAGTGTTCTGTAGCCAAATGGCAAAAACGGACCCCTTGTTAACTCGTTAGGTCCGTCCATATGTCATAGCCTTATAATTTCGCCGCATTTGCATCGGTTCTAATGAAATTTTACAGGAAGGTATCTTTAACATAAAAATGGAGAAAAATAAATAATTAGGGGTAGCTTTTTCACGCACCCCACCTTCTGGGGTATCGTTAGATAGGGCTTCAAAAATGTAATTGAGGTTTATTAATATAAGTCGCGAGTTACAAGCTCTTAATGTTGAAAATTTTCGTTCCCGCTCTTCTTTTATTATTTTATTATATATATCTGAAAAAAAAAACGATAATAGGTCTTTTTAATTTCAATTAAAATTGGCTGAAACCAAATCGGTTAATAAGTTTTTAAGATATTTGCAATAATTCCGATTCCACGGAACCGTAACTAATGCGTGTGCAACACGCACTTTTCTGGTTTTTATTATTTTGACATGTTTGACAAATATGTTTCGCCACAACTAAAAATAACTATTTGATATGGGTAAAGTTACCTGCGTTATGCAGATTGTCTGTTATTTCCGTTAAGTAATAAATAATAATAATATCGTTTCATAGGCTAATTATTAATCAAAACTTTTGACTCTGCCTAATCTCACTTCACTAAAATGCAGTAGAGTTAAAAAAGTATACTTGTTGTACTAATGTTTCTTCAAGAAAGTTGGGAATAATTAAAAGGGGTTTTCAAAAGACGAAAGTAAACATTTGAAGTGTTTTAATTTTTATGTCTGTCAGTTTGTGCGGGGTGTCTCCAAAATAGGCTGATGGATTGTGTTGCTTTTTAGGGTTCCGTACCCAAAGTACAATTAGCGGAACCCTATTACTAAGACTCCGCTGTCCATCCGTCCGTCCGTCCGTCCGTCTGTCACCAGGCTGTATCTCATGAACCGTGATAGACAGTTGAAATTCTCACCGAAGATGTATTTTTATTGCCGCTATAACAACAAATACTCAAAAAAAATTAATAAATCACGGTAATAGTACCGTGATAGATATTCACAATAATTTTCATTTTACAAAACCCTAACTTAATACGACACGCACTTGGCCTATTTTTGTGCATATGATATCAAATCGTCCAACCATGCACGTCACATATCTTTGCATAATATCTTGTCGGTATAAACTTTGTGTTATAGGCTCCTAGCATTTCCAAGCGTTGGTCATTTGTTAAAGCCGAGCCACCATTTCCTCCGCGAAGATCTATCAAGTTGTCTTCTTCCGCATGCCTTGACTCAACGTCAACGTTATGAAATAAAATGATACTATTATGTAAGGTCTCGCTCATAATGTTGTGATGTTGAATTTACCGATATCAACGAGTGTCTCTGTGAGCTGTAGACCTCGCGAGTCTGTGTTCAGTAATGTAGCGAACAAAAGCTACGGGTCACCAAAAAGCAAAAAATCAAAGTTATATTCCAAAAGCTGATGAAATTCCCGTTACCTCACAAAATTGAACAAAATTTCACGAGATACGGTTGATAAATGCTACCTGTAGAGGAAAACTTCCGGACAAACATACGAAAGCATTTTTTCCCAAGCTTCGCGCTCGCTCGGTCAATAACTTAGTTGATATAAAAATAAAACCCTTCTTTTCTTTTTCATGCCGATTTCATCAAAACTTAACAAATTCATAAAATATTTTCAAAAATTAACTTTTATTTTGACCTACGAGAATATTTCCATATGTGTCAAGAATTTATGCTGTAGTTCGTCATTATTTGATGTTTTCCGTAATAATACGGATAACTTAAGATGACGATTAATCTGATAAACATTCCATTTCCATGACTGTACATAGATGTCACAGTGGCATAAAATTGATAAAATAAATGACTTATCAGGATTTAAAAGAACATTACCTTAATAGGTCTCATTCGCTAGACACTGCAGGGAAATCTGGAAAAATTCCGAAAGTGGGAAGTAAAGAGTCACATAAACCTAAAATATTAGACCAGGTATGTAATTATCTAATAGTTATTACTGATTTACTAGTGACCTACCGCGGCTTCGCATGGGTGCGAATCCTAATATATGCACAACTTTTTAATATATAATTTTTATACCACTATGTTGACAAACAAGCTTACGATCCGCCTAATGGTAAGCGGTCACTGCTGCCTATCATAGCTTGCAACACCTGGCGCATCATTCGCATGTTGTCGACCCTTCAAAAATCTTCTTTCTTGAAGAACCTTAGAGTAAAGTAGTAGAATCAGTAGACGCAGTCCTTAGAGAAAACCTTGGTAGGGCCTCATTCCACAACCTTAAGTTTCGCGGGAGGAAGTTTCTCTGAAACCGCACTATACATGACCATTTAGGTTCTAAGGTGTGAGTATGAATTCCCTGTCTATGGCGAGCGGTGCGATGGCAGAAATTAGCCGTAGACATCATTTCTAACAGTTCCTCATCAGAATACATCCCATTATACAAGTAGTAGAACACACACAGGGAACAAGTCTCTCCTCAGACTTAAGGATTGTCGACCATTCTCACAGCCCGTCATTGAACCGAGTTAAAAGGGCTGAGCTGGTATCCGGGTGCACCCGCCTAGATATGGCAGCAGTACTTGTAAAGCAGCAACCTTTGCCCCGAGATGAAGTACTGCTTTGTTAAGAACTACAAGTTTTTATGACGCCTGGTCAAAAAACTTGGTCACCTTCTTTCCTTCAAAGATCAACAGTTAATTTTGGATGGTATTCAAGTATTAAAGATTAGCTTTTTTAAAATGACTACAGACTCAAATTCCAAAAAATTTTGTTTTTAAAATTTCTATTGTAGAATCTTATAAAAGGTCTAAAAGTTTATGAAAAAGTTAAAAAGTTAAAAAAGTTAATAAAATAATCAAGATTAATTTAAATATCAAATAAATTTTACAGAAAACTCAAAATTTGAAAAGGAATACTGTGGGGAGTTTCATGGATAATATGAAAGAATTTTGTAGACGAATGAAAATGAAAGCTGAAGAACTACAACAAGACCTTGATGTAAAGGTGGTGATTTTTCTTTTTTTACTCTTCTTCCAAATTGTGTTTTTTCAGGTTCTGCTATACACCGATGAGGACTGGTATTTGTATGACTGTTTGCAATGCTGCCTTTTTATTAGATTCAGTAAGTTTTATTAGGTAAAACTGCTCTAATGTATTATTCAGTCATACATAAACACACACACACACACAATCACACTTTCATATTGTTATTTCCGTACTCAATTATCATTAATGTTTAATCTATGAGACGTGTAGAGCCACCTTACGGCGCATATAGCAGCTAACTAGCACCGCCATTAGATATCCTCGGCCACTTTTAGCAAAAATGCCACTACAACTCACAGATATTATTTAGAAACTATATAAAACCATCTTAAAATAGCTTATGACTAGCTTTATATTTGCGACATTTGGATTTTAGAATTTTTTTTTCTACGAAGAGAAAATTGAGGATATCTAATCGCGGCGCTAGTGGGGTGTAAGAGAGCCTTAATCCAGATAACTGTATCAAAAACAATGTTGCAGCGATGAGCTTACTAACTATCACGTAAAACTAATGTGTTTTGTTGAAAAGAGACTGTCCCCGACATTATGACATAGTTGTCATGTAGCCAATGGTTACCCCCTTCTTGGGTTTAAAGTCATAAAGTTATACATATATACCTACATAGCATATTTATTTACCCTGGAGGCAGCGGCACTAGGTCTCTATCGCCTCAATTCTATCTATTCGGCGTTCAGGATTTTTTGTAAGAAGCTGCATACTAGAATTACTCCCTAAATAGTTCGATTTCGCAAAGATATAAATCGATAGTGTGCAGTGCCCTCAGAGATATACAACATAAAATAAAATATAAATACAAGTATCTAGTAGTACTAGAGAAGTGGTGTTGGCCGAGCGGTTACGGTGTCTGCTTCGCATTCTGACGGGCAGAGAGACTTTTTCTTAATTATTCGTACCAGTAGTGGCTTTCAACGAACATCGTGAGGAAATCTGCGTACGTTAATAAAGATGTATGTGAAGTCCACAATCCGCACTGGGCCCGCGTGTGAATTTAAGCCCAAATCAGTTGTGAGTAGGCGCTGTGCCCCAACAATGGGGACGTACAAGGCTGTAAAGAGACAAGTACCTAGGCATGCATCAATCAAGTAATGCTTTATACGTGCCTAGTTACACATTTGATTGGATATCACCTCCTTATTTTAATGTGACAGAAAGAATCCGATGCAGTGAAATCTTCTTCCGCCCGGATCGCGGAAAAACTTAGCTGATGCAGGAAATTAGTCAAGGCATGAGGAAGAAGGTATCAGAAGCCACGGCACAGTTTGACAAAAACGGGGCCTCAGATAATTATAACAAGGTATTGCTTGATACATTTACATTTAGGAGAGTCAAATAAGAGTAAACTACTGATTTACTAAAACTATAAATAATAAACTAAAATTAGATTTTAAGCTTAATTTTTTTTTTCCGTACCCGAAGGATCCAAACGGAGCCCTATGCTGTCACTTACGTGTCCGTCGGTCTGTCTGTCTGTCCGTTGTCTCTCACACAGGTTTAACAGCCAAACGGTTGGAGCTACTGTCCTCAAATTGTCACAGTATAATGATCTTGTTGATCCAAAGTCATACAAATTGTCAAATAGGTAATATTTTTGATTGTTTTAAGGGGCTAAATACAGTTAAAGTGGGCGCAAAATCAAATTATTACCTAACTCATCGAGTGGTGTATATTTGTTGTTTAGCACTAGTTTAGTAGACAAATACTATGTTTTCTGTTTTACAAAATATTGTAGAACCATGGCACCAAAGTCAGCCTTTTTTCAAAATATTATTCCGAAGAATTTTTTTTACTAGAACTAGAAATTTGGTGATAATGTTTATTGTTATGTATATTTTACTAAAAAATACCAATATATTGATAAATCAGAATTTTTCTTTGATATTCCCTCATTTTCCCTAATACAACCAACCAAATTTTTGGGGTCAAATGCGTAACACAAAAGCGATTCACTTCCCTGCTGCTTATGAATAATTCTGCCATTTGGACGGCTTATATTCTACATTCGGTACAAACCCCTAAATGTATGAATTCCGACAAGCATTTGGACGGTTTTCTTGGCAGGCACTCACAGCAAACTTTATTTTAATCTACACCATATTCATATTTGTAAAAAATCTCTCAGCTTTGGACGAAAAAACTCACAAGGCAGTTAATCCGCCAACAACTTATATTTTACTAAGTATAAAAAAAATCAGAGCGTTTTTTTTTTTTTTAATATTAAATTATGTAGTAGATCAAAAACAAACTTATCTTGTCACGTTTTGTACCGAACCCTTAAGTCTGAGCAGAGACTTTGCCTGCATGTGTGTGTTCTACCGCTTGTACAATGGGATGTGTTCTGAGGAATTGTTCGAAATGATGCCGCTCGCCATCGGCAGGGAATTCATGCTCACACTTTAGAACCGAAATGGTCACGTACAGTGCGGTTTCAGAGACGCACCTCCCGCGAAGGCTTGGCTTGTGGAATGAGCTCCCTGCCAAGGTTTTCTCTAAGAACTACAGTATGGGGTTCTTCAAGAAAGAAGTTATTGGATTTTTGAAGAGTCGGCAACGCGCTGGTGTTACAAGTGTCCATAGGCTACAGTGACAGACCGTATGCTCGTTTGCTACCTTAGTGGTTTTTTTTAAAAAAAACTGCATTTTAATTGCAATTTCTTGTACATTTATTTTATCAACTGGCTGTTATACGCAACTTTTTCTGCACGGATCTCGTTTTAGAGTTTTATATTTTGACCATACACAACTATCTACATCGAAGGGATTGCTTTTATATAAAAGATAGCATTTAAGTACGAACTTCTTGTAATTCAAATACTAACGAGGTGAAATAGGGGTTGGAAGTTTGTATGTAAATCAGATTTTTAAATCAGATTCAGATTTTAGTCATTTAAATAATATAATTCACGTAAAAATTTAACAATCATTGAAAAAAAAAACTAAAATATATTAGTTATTAAAACATATTTATTATAACATATGTATTTTATTTTCACAGGAAAATGAAAATAATAAAAACTCTGACGAAGTTACAGTTTCACAATCATTGTGCGACAAATTAAGCAAAATAAAACAAACAATATGCAAATTAGCAGCTGAAGATCATGATGACATAAAGCCACAATCCATCCACAAACAATCGGTACCTCAACGTAAAAATAAACCGCCTGGAGTGTTAAAAAAAATTGTTGAGGTATTAAAACGATTTATACAAAGCTATGAATAATATCGAGTAACAAATTTTTAGTGGAATAATATTAATATACCCCGGAAAATAGTTCATTTTTACGCTATTTTTATTAAGAACTTCTTAAGAATAACACTATTTATTTGAGCAATGTCATTATGTGTGACACTCTTTGACATTTAAAACTAATCAAACGAAAAGTCAAGTACTCCAAGAACATTGATACCATTGGTTATATGAGATGACTGTATTTGAGATTAGGAATATAACATAAACCCGGGCGCACTCTCTTCTCTATGTACATATGTAGCCAAATCCAATTAGGACGCTGTTTGAGGACATCAGCACACACAATGCTTTTAGCATCGGCCACCACCGACTTAGTTGCTGTTCAGAGGCTCCATGCAGCGTCCGATCGCGCCAACCCGCACACTTGCAAACTCCAGTCGTAGGAACCGAGTCGCTTTTCGGAAGCTTGATTGAAGAAAGGAAGGCTCGATGCAGCGTTTGAGCAATTTTGACACCATGTTTTGGACATGAAAGCCGCCAAAAGGAACGCAGTCGCAAAAATGCCAATTGCTAAATGCTAAGAGTATCCATATCTACTGAGGCCCTTAGAAAATGATGCAACTTAAGAACGCTGAGTTGAATACAGTTACAGATCCATTTAGCTACGAGAAATTGAAATTTTTTTTTTTTTTTATACCACTAGGGTGCCAAACAAGCCTACGGTCCGCCTGATGGTAAGCGGTCACCGTAGCCTATGGACGCTTGCAACACCAGGGGCATAACTCACACGTTGCCGACCCTTTAGAAATCTAATAACTTCTTTTTTGAAGAACCCCATAAATGTAGTCCTTAGAGAAAACCTTGGCAGGGAGCTCATTCCACAACCCAAGCGTTCACGGGAAGAAGTTTCTCTGAAACCGCACTGTACACGACCATTTCGGTTCTAAAGTGTGAGAATGAATTCTCTGCCGATGGCGGGCGGTGCGGTGGTAGAAAGTAGCCGTGGGCATCATTTCGAACAATTCCTCAGAACACAACCCATTGTACAAGCGGTAGAAAACACACAGAGAGGCAAAGTCAAGTCAAGAGGCAACTCCTCAGACTTAAGGGCTCGATACCGCAAGTGAGTTTGGGATCGTCGACAATTCTTACAGCCCGTCGTTGAACCGAGTCAAAAGGGCCAAGCTGGTATGCCCAGAGATGGCAGCAGTACTCCATATGGAGCCGAACTTGCGACTTGTAAAGTAACAACCTTTGCCCCGAGGTGAAGTACTGCTTCGCTCTGTTGAGTACACCAAGTTTTTTGGACGCCAGCTTCACCTTATCTTCTAAATGATCTCGGAACTGAACATCGCTGGAGATGTCGACACCAAGGATCCCAATGCTCTTGGAGATGGAGAGGGGAGTGTTCTGGAATTGTGGGACTACAGTGAATTGAGTTTTCTTAGCGGTGAACGCGCACACTTGTGTCTTTGAAGGGTTGAATCGGACCAAGTTTACTCGTCCCCAGTCAGAGACCTGGGACAGTGTGTTCTCGATTTGAGACACAAGTTGTCCACGGTTTTCCTCCACAACGGAATGAGGGATTTTTGCACGGCCCTTACAATAAGCGTCTCCAGTACTGTCATCTGCATAGCAATGTATGTTGTTGATTTCCAACATATCATTGATATGCAGTAGAAACAGCGTAGGAGACAGCACAGAGCCTTGCGGGACACCAGCATTAATGTCCATGCTATCAGAGCAACTACCGTCAACTACGGCTCGTATGCTTCTGCCGGACAAAAAGCTAGCCACCCATTTGCACAAACCCTCGGGCACTCCGTAAGATGGCAACTTCGATAGAAGACCCCGGTGCCAGACCCGATCGAACGCCTTCGCTATGTCTAGGCTACATGCCAATGCCTCCATCTGACTCTTATGGGTGAGATACACTAGATGGTCACCAGAAGCCATATTTACGGTCGCTGATCAGGTCGTGTTTTTCTAGGTATCTCAAAAGCTGTGTGTTGATCACACGCTCCATCACCTTGCAGAGGAGAGAGGTAATAGCGATAGGCCTGTAACTCGATGGATCTGATCTATCGCCCTTTTTGGGCACCGGGTGTACATTCGCAGTCTTCCTTGAAGACGGAAATTGCCTAGAATGGTAGGAAAGCGCGAAGACGCGCGTGAGTACAGGACATAACTCAGGAGCACAATACCTTAAGCACCACTGCTGGTATACCGTCTGGCCCACTCGACTTATGAACGTCTAGGGAAAGCAACGCCCGCTGGACCTTTCGCTGTGTTATAGAGATTTCCGGCATGGTCTTACCGCACCACGGTGAAGCAGGTGGTACAGCGCCTTCATCGTTCATATTCGAGTTTGAGGCAAAGAGCCTGCCCAGTAGATCGGCTTTCTCTTTTGCACTATGGACCAAGTCACCATCGATCTTTCGCAGTGGTGGTAACGACGACTGGCAGAAGTTCCCCTCGACAGCTTTAGCAAGCGACCAGAAAGCACAACTCCCAGAAGGATAGCTCGCAATTCGCCGACCTATTTTCCCGATAAATTGGAATATTGCTTTGGCAGTTGCTTTCTTACTGAACCTCGAGGCAGCATTTAATTTGCGTTTTAACTCAGAAATATTCGGATCCTTATTATTACGAGCCGCGTTCCAAGCCTCATACGCATTATACAACTATTTTGATATGAAAAACTCACTGAGGTTTTTTGAGGAACGACTAGAGCATAGTAGAATGTAAGAAGACATAGACAGACATTTATCATTTCACCCATACTGCTTTACACACGTTTACATAAAGGTAGGTACACACCTAAATAATGTAGATAAAAATAAGAAAAAAAAATATATAGGTAAGTAATAAATTAAAAAAAAAACACTTAAAAATGAAAAAAGAATATAAAACACAAAACAAAAATATACGGATCTAACTAGACATTTTTTTTTTCAATTTAAATATGGGTGCTGTGATGCCAAACAAGACATCGACTCAGCGTTTGCTGAAACAAGGTGCTGCAGCGCTGATTTTCAGCGTCGCCCTTGATAAAAGCTAGTTAGTTAGCTAGTTTAAGCTTAACTTAAGGTAAATATATATGTAGGCAAAATAAGTAATTTTCAAAAAAATAGAATAAACTTTAGTATAAATATATAAATACAATAAAATCATTAACAGTATAAAAGATATTTTTACTATGTAGCCTATTTACATTGTGCTACATTGTTGAAACAACCCGACCACTCCACTCGCGCGCGACTCATTTTGCTTTTGGACTGTTAAAAAGTGATTCTTTAGTTTAAATTTAAAATTTTGGACATTATTAAGTTCACGAATATGGAGGAGGTATGTTGTTCCAACATTTAATAGCCGCGTATCTGAAACTTCCGCGAAAAGCGGCTTTTCGATGTTGTGGTATTTTCAGAACACTGGTTAAAACTCTCACATACCGAGTATCGTCTTCTCTTCGCCACTTTGGTCTATCGAAAAAAAATGTTGGATTATTGGTTTTGATCGCCTTAAACAATAGTGTAGCCATGTGCAGCTCTGTGCGGTAGGACATCTTAAGAATGTTTCATGCATTTAAAAAGGGGGTAATATGTCTACGTGGCGATATATTAAAAGTGTACTTGCACAGGCATTTTGTACTCTCTGTATTATTCTATCGGTTTTTGCGAGCAACCTCGGGCCGTTAACAGTATCTGCATAAGCTAACCTTGAAAGTACTGGAGAGTCACACAGTTTCATACGTAGCTCCTCGCTTGTAAAAGCACGAATGCGATACAGAACTTTAAGGCGGTAAAAACAATCTCGTACGATCTCTAAAACGTGACAGAACACACCTAAACATTTGTCCTAGGTAGGGATCTAACCCATTTCAGCAAGCACAATTACTGCCAACCTGTACTCCAAGAGGCAAAGATTGTAAAGTCTTTATACAAGTTGAAATACAAAAAAAATATTTTTACAGGCTTTAATGGACAAAAAGAGCAAATATCATATAAAAGATAATGAAGATACTATTAACACAGCATCTGACATCTCTCGTTTATTGGAAGAGCAAGGTAAATATACACCTAAATACAATGCATATAAAAAAAGAAAATGTTTGTTTAACATCCCTTTGCGCATTATTCTTTCAATAGCAATTAAACTTATATGTGTAGATCTGAAACATATAGCGCAAACAGTCTCGAGCGCTCCTGGCTCGAGAATTCGAGAGAAAAATGTATACAAGTATGTCTTACCTCTCGAGATCCGTAAAAGTACAATTTACTCACGAACTCACAAGTCCGGCGCACTCAAGACTGTTTCCAATAAGCTCCCTGTTTTTTTTTACATACGGCTGGGAGCTGGGAAGGTTTCTGTATTTTTGTAAAACAATTTTTGCAATAAAAACAAATTTTGCAAATGCAATTGAGTCGTTTTATAAATAAGTGTATTTCATGTAGTTCAGCAGCAGTTCCTGTGTTTTTGGTTTACCCGGAAGCGCAACCAATATCGTTACAATCTATTAATAGTAAATTAGTCTCGACTCTGATTTGTGCTCTGCATGGCGCGCGGCGATAGGCTCACTACCTTTTACGTTTGTGGGAGGGAATACCATCAGTTAAAAGTAGATGTTGCAGGCATATACGTTTGTTAAACATCTCTGACCACCCCTTTGGAGATAAGTATCGTGATGGTATTTTTCATAATTTTTATTTTGAAATACGTGAACAATCAATTTTTGTGTTAAAACATTATTTCCAATATTTTTGGAGATTTTTCTTTTAAATTAAAGGGGTGTTTTCAGAAATATGCGTATTCCATCTTTCCTTCTTATACGCATGTGAAGCTAACCCGCGTGCGTGATGGAATACGCATATCTCTGAAAACGCCCTAACTCGGTATAATACGATTAAGTTCACAATAAAAATATAGGCGCCATCGCGTCCCTACTGTCGGGGCCCGGCGTATCCTCACCTTGGGTATAATATAAGAAATTTGGCGATTGGACCCATAGTCTATCAGGTGGGCCCGGTGCAGATTGTGGAATACACATACGTCTTTATGACGTATGCAGGTTTCCTTGCGATGTCTTCCTTCACCGAAAAGCCAGTAGCGGTGGGAACGATGTTAGTACTTAAGAAATTGAGAATAAGATTCATACTGGCAATCATATTGGTATCGCTATCAAGAACCTACTTGGCTAAGCCAGTGTGAAATATAGTAGTAGTAAAGTGGTGCTCAAAAAATAAGGGGATGTCCGGAAGTTTTTTATACCTAGTGGTATGGTCGCAAACAAGCTAAAGATCTGACTGATGTTAAGCGATCACCGCAGCCTAAGGACGCGAAGCATATCTCGCGCGTTGCCGCCGATAAGACCTCTATAGCAGCTAACTTGTGCCGCCATTACATATTCTCAATTTTTCTCTTCGTGGAAAGCGAATTTCTAAAATCCAAATGCTGGAAATATAAAACTAGTAATAGGTAAGCTATTTTTAGAACGTTTTATATAGTGTCTAGCTAATATCTGTGAGTTGTTCTTCTAAAAACGGCCACTTTCAGACAAAGAGGATATCTAGTGGCTGCGGTAGTTAGCTGCTATATACCCCTTAAAATCAAAGAACATCTTTTTTGAAGAACCCCATACTGTAGTCCTTAGAGAAAACCTTGGCAGGGAGCTCATTCCAGCACCTATGTGGTCACGGGAGAAGCCACACCGTGTGGATTTCGTCAAGCATGATGAACTTTATATCCATTCCCTTACATTTTAATTCGTCTCTTTTTCAGGTATAAGTTGTATATTGTATACAGCTGGATACACTCCAGAAGAAGTCAAAAATCTAGTTACTGAACAACTTTGTAGAGACGAAGAAACAAAAAATAAAAATAATGAAACCATGCATGATGATACTGAAGATCAAAAACCCATCTTTAAAATTTCAGCATGGCATAATGAAGATAACAGTTACTTTACTTCATTGAAAACAAACGCAGTTAACATATATGGGTGTATACGAGACATTATAAGCGACAAAAAAGTGGCATTTGTCATACTGTATTGAAAATATTGTATTTAATAACAGATATCATTACAATAAAAGAGCAAGCAACGCCTAAACATGTGAAACATCTAATACCTTTAAACGAGCAATTCTTGTATATATATATCTTGTATATATATATATATATATATATATCTATATATATATTTCATGAAATTTAGTACGCAGCGGGTTTCGGGTACGATAAATCGATCTACTTAGGTTTCATTTTTAGAAAACGTCGTTTTATCCGTGTTTTCAGGCAGTGATAAACTAAAAAGTATGACTCTTCCTGACATCTATTGGCGAGTAGTAATAAGCAACACTAAAGCTATTTGACAGTAGATGGCGTTATTAAGCTACGCTTAAGCTACTTGACAATAGATGGCGCTGTTTAAAAGAAACCGAGCAAAGCACGGTCCTCCAGGTACTATTCATTTAACTAAATAATTCTTGGTTGATTTTTTACAGCCTCAAGGGACCATAGATCTTAGTCTTGATATAAATTTCAACTTGATACCTTTACGCGTTCCCGAGAAAAAGGGTCTTGACAGACCGACGGACAACAAAGTGATCCTATAAGGGTTTCTTTTTTCCTTTTGAGGCACAGAACCCTGAAAACGAACCTCGCTAAATGGACTATAATATAATGTATATATAATTTTATTGGTCTTTTAAAACGCGGTTAATTAGCATATGTTGGTTTATAAATCAACTAGTTTTTACCCTCGGCTCTGCCCGCACTAAATTCAGTTGAACCCTGAGTTTTTTACGGAAATTCTTGATCATTGTAAGAAAGTTTGCTTTGACAAGTTATAGCTGCTGATATAGTTCGTCTAACTGGAGTTCGGCTATAATTTTTCCTGTGGGAACTTTTTTATTTTTCACGCAAAAGACTTTTTCCGTCTCTTCAAGAATCTTTGTGCCAAATTTTAGCTAGAAGGATAAACAAGCAGACCCACGTTCACATCTATACTAATATTATAAAGAGGAAAGATTTGATTGTTTGTTTGTATTTAACAGGCTCCGAAAGTACTGGACCAATTTTAAAAATTCTTTTACCATTACAAGCCGACATTATCCCTGATGAAAATAGGCTACTTTTTATCGCGGGAAAATGCTTCATTCCTGAGGGGAAAACGGGTAATAGGACAACGGGTAGTAAGAATTATCCTTCCGTACTTATCTTTTTTACATAACTTCTGAACGGTGAACCGATTGGGTTGAAATTTTATATGGGTACTTCGATGGTTTCCTGGATGACACAATTGGACCCGGTAGGTGGCGCTGCTGTCGGTATGTCAACTACTAAACGGCTTGACGGTTGGGTTGAAAATTTGTATGTGTATTTCCAGGGTTCCACAGTCACGAATGTATCATGCCATTAAGGGGAAAGATTTGATTATTTTTTTTTAGGTCTTATAAATAATTAAAAGGTTGAAATGAAGTGAAGACACGGAAAGTCATTGTATATTTTACAAAAAAATCCATTTTTTCCTTTTAAAACTTCTGAATTCTAATCTATGTTTGTGGGGATTTTAAACTGCAGACACGAGCATCTCTGATTTTAACTGAGCAACACACATTCAATATGTAGGGAAACACCCAGATAGATTAAAACATCTACCTATGTATATCTACAGCCTATATAAGGTTGTTGCGTTGATTGTGAAGCATGATAAAAATAAGCATGACCTGCATGATAAATAACATTTGCCATCGGCGGTCAATATGGTAACTCCCGATTTATTAACTCATTTGAGGTAAGTTATTATAGTAGATCCAAAAATCAAAATAGCTGAATTTGCGTTTTCTTTACGTTTTGAGACCTGGATAATCGTTTGCCACCATTTTTAGATTTTACTGATGTCTGTGTGTGTGTGAGTGTGTGTATGCTTTTACTTTTAATACTTTTTTTGCCCCTCGATATCTCAAGAACCAATGGACCTAATTGCTCACGTGATTGCTCTCACGACACTTAGTTCTGAAAAGAGTTTTTTTTTATACCACTAAGGTGGCAAACAAGCCCACGATCCGCCTGATGGTAAGCGGTCACCGTGGCCTATGGACGCTTGCAACACCAAAAGTATCACTCGCGCGTAGAAGAATTAAAAGGGTACAGGCCCATTAGCATAATCCCATCGATTGCAAAACTTTTCGAGACAGGTTTGACACACAGGATTTATAACTTTTTAGAAACTTCACAGCTTCTCAGTGATAAACAGTACGCCTACAGAAAAAACCGATCATGTGTAGCAGTCATACGTGAATTAATCTTTAAAATCATGCAGTCCAAAGAGTCAGCAAATCACGTCGCAATTCTTCTATGCGACATGACACGAGCTTTCGATTTATGTGATCACAACGTTCTTGTTGAAAAATTAAACCACATTATACCTAAGAGGTCCTGCGTTAAAACTGATGTAAAATTTTTTAACAAATCGACAACAAGTTGTATCACTTCACAACGGACAAACACGATCCAGCAAAGGGAGCATAAATCTTGGCGTTCCCCAGGGATCTTCTCTGGCAAACCTATGCTTCCTTATACAAGTAAACGATCTCCCTCAAGCAGTACGCGGAGATCTATATTTGTTCGCAGATGACTCTTGTGACATTGTAACGTCCTCATTAGCTGAAGATCTTGAACAACAACTGACCAACGAAGTGAAACAACTTCAAAAGTGGTTCACTTCAAATGGACTTGTTTTAAACGTGTCTAAAACACAAGTCATGCACTTCCACTTGTGCGGTAAACCACCAAGACCCTTGTTAGTACAGACAGAAGACGAACAACTGTGCCACACACAACATGCAAATTTCTTAGGTGTAACTTTAGACGCTGCACTAAAATGGGAAACCCACATAGATAAACTATGCCGAAAACTATCCGGTGCCTGTTTCGCCTTGAGAAGGCTTGCACAAGTACTGCCTCCTAAGCAACTGAGAACCTGCTACTTCTCCTTATTTCATTCCAAGTTATGCTATGGTCTTGAATTTTGGGGTACAGCAGCACAGTCACAACGCGCTTTCATTCTACAAAAACGCGCTTTACGAATAATAACACACAATCCACCTGACAATTCTACTGACAGACGATATAAAACAAGACAGAGCAAAAATCTAAAAACCGTACAAGGCAGACTCACAAAAACAAGCAAAACCATGTAGGCAATGGGCCCAAAAATTTATAACAAAATCCCTTAGGACTTAAAAAATATCACATCTGACACAATCTTCTTTTCTGGTTTAAAAAAATGGCTTATAAAAAATGCATTTTATAACATAAAAGAATTTATTTAAATAAAAATTAAAATGTAATAATGAAAACTTATAATAATGAAATATTTGTAACATTTGACATATAATTTTATTATAAATAAATGAGTATGAGTAGTATGAGTATGATTTTCTTTGATATGGCGGTAATTTTGCGTATTTTTTTATCCCTTTTCAGGACTCAGTGTTAAGTATTATGTGTAAGTATTGCACGTTAATATGTAGAGATGCGTGACACAAAAATCAGGTTTTTAGAATTAAAACACATTAAGTTCATTGTTTAAAAAATAAATAAATTCCGTGTAAAATGTAAATATTGCCACAGAGGCCAGTATTTGTTTCCTCTATGACAGAGGCGAACCGAGCTCTTTTTTTATCCTTTCGAACTGCCACCAATTTTACGATGGGTGTCGCGAACCACTTTTAAAAAAAAACTATTTTTATAGACGAATTAGTTAAAAATTGAAAAAAAAATTATATATAAAAATAGAAGAAACAGAGGAACAAGAAGAAAGTGGCTGGTGTAGATTAGGATTGAGACATATACATTTATAACTCTTCGACTGAGACGAGACTGAGGTCAGTTCAGCGATGTGATGGAGAAGCGACGAAATCTAGATAGCAAGTAGTGTGGGGTTCAGTTAGGGTTTGCAATATTCTACTGTTGGGGCATAACAGTACGTATACCTACCAATATAACAATATACAATCGTTGCACTCATCAATGCATGCACCCTAAGTTAATGAGTGTACAACACAAACTTGGCGGCGGGTTTATTTTTTTTCTTTTTGATTTCTGCAATGTACCTACATATCACATATCTAGTCTACATAACGAATTCATGAATACTTAAGTATTTGAGCTCCACTAAAACCAGTGGTTTTTTTTACTTGTTTTAATCAACTAGGTACCTACTTAACATTAATTGAATACAAAATATTTGAGAGTAGGCATATCGATGGAGTAGGCAAGGCCGGTATCCGATCCGCGGCGCGGCGCCTCATAACGTGCTTCAAACAAACGAATTCTGTATTTGTTTTTGACAGTTAGGTTCTAAACACTATGAAATAAAGACATTTTCTGGAAATAAATACTTATCTAGGTCTTAAGTATGTTGGTATTCTGTTAAATTGCATAGTTATTTTAAAAGTTACGGAGGATTCTAGTTTTTCATACAAATAAGTCGCAAATAAGATTTCAAGTTGATAAAAACATTTTATAGGTGTTTGGAAGACCAATGCCGAAAAAGTTTGCATTGAGATCATGTGTCTAAAATTTCTTTGCGCATAGAAGTAACACAACTGCCAACACGTTACAGACGCCCGAACCTGCCACGCTTAAAAGTATTTTTATTTTCGTGTAATTTATTATAATTCGGTTAAAATGATGTAATATTTTGATAGAGTCGCATAAACAATACAAACTTGCCACAGATAATACTGGCTACAATAAACTGTGTTCGACTGTAACGCTAATCCAAGCAGCTGGTTTCCCTGCCTCGCCGCGTATCCCTTGGATGAAATCGGTCAAGTGCGATCGCGCACGAATTGTTCCGTGCCATTATCTATAAAAATGGCAAAAAAATAAATAGCATTATTGTTAACAATAGGTTTATACCTAAATTATTAAATAGATTCCTCAGTTAAAGTGTATTCGAAAAGCAATATGGTATACTTGCATGTTTTTTATAATGTTATTCAATTGCCAACCTTGCTAAATAACGATAAAAAAGAAAATCGCTTCAGAAAGCAGCAATATTTGTTGTAAAAAACAACATTTAAAATATCAAACTGTGATTGTAACGCCGCGCCCGCGCCGCTTTTATTGTGGTGCGCTCTTGTGACGTCAGAGCTCATTACAACCTCAACTAAAAATGTATACCTAGTTTAATGTACAAAATTGGGCAAAAATGTATTGAGTCTGGTCTAATTTTCATATTCAGCGGCAGCCTCTGGAATTAGCAGCACTGAAGCTGCATTATTATGCTGCACTATTTAAAAAAAAAAATTGTTAATGTACTGGGTCGTTTCTGAGATATGGGCTAAAATGTATGGAGTTTGGTCTAATTTTCATATCCAGCGGCAGCCTCTGGAATAAGCTGCACTATTTAAAAAAGGGTCAATACACTGGTTAGTTTCAGAGATATATAATATTTTAAGTATTTAGCTAGCTGAGCGCCCGCGGTGTTACCCGCCCAAAAATCTTATTTTTACGACTTGATTACAAAATATCGACTTTTCTGTACTATTTTAATAGTTTTAATTAGAATTTATTATACATCTAAATCTTCCTCTTAAATCACTCTATATATTGATAAAAGCCGAATTACAATCCGTTGTGTACTTTATAAGATCAAGCGTACGGAGGGACAATCGGCGGGAAGCGACTTTGTTTTATACTACATCAAATAAAGATTACACTTAAACCTAATTGTATTTTTGAGATATACGTTACTGGGTAATTAAATAGAGTATTAATGATGATAATAGTTCTAAGAAAAAAGAAATAAAAATGTAAGTATTTTTGAGTTTTATTAAGAAAAACATACTTACTTAATAATCAATGTTTTTAAAACTGTACATCATTCATTCACAACAATAGTATCTTAAAACGCAGCGGGTAACCGAATCGTTTCTTGGTATCGTGCCCATCCAAGATACCATATTATTGACATTATGTGGGCACAACAGCCTAGTGTTCGTTTTCCCGTAGCACACGAACAATAATAATTTTTTACTGCTTCTCTTCCAGAAGCATATTATATATGTATAATATAGTCGCGAGCGTGTGTGACGAGATTGTATTCTACCTCTCAAGATAAGAGTACTCTTCATATTTATTCCGTACTCAGTTAATCTCTTGTTGTTTGGCTGTACACGAATTTGTATATGGTTGTCTGGAAGAGATCGCTTTAAAGCGATAAGACCGCCTTTTGTTTTTCTCTATTTGTAAATATGTTTTGTTTGTAATTTTTTTTTATGTTGATGCAATAAAGTATAATAATAATAATAATAATAATAATAATAATAATAATAATATAATCCTTGGCGAATATGCTCATTATAATAACTATATGCGAGTTTTATAACGTAGCTACCCACTGCCAATAATATTAAATCTTCTTCACTCAACCTAGGGAATGTTGTAATAACTCCTGGTCCCACAAATAAATCTCTGAATGCAACCCGTTGTCTATTGAAGTTATTGTCGATAACATAATCAACTAGGACATTCGGTAACTCCAGCCTTTCATTTATTATTTCTATGAATCTTTGTGCATACATATTATCTTTAATTACTCGGTGAAACCGATTTGTGAAGGCAGCGGCTATTTTAAAATCTTCGAACATATGAGACATCGCTTTGTTAAAAAATTCTTGCCGGAATAGCTTAAAATCGCGTTTGATACGCCCATTCACAACCTCTGCGACCCATCTACATAGAGTAACGAGCCGAGCTTTGTTTGCCTCCGTTGTAGACAGCTGGTCTTCTCCTCGGTTTCTGGTTGGCGGAATAGCGGCTTGATAGCCGCAAGACTCCAGATCTGGCACGGCGTCACGGAACCCTTTGTCTACAACGAAGACATCGCCTTCTCTGTACATCCAATTCATCACACTTTCTTCAGAATTAACCAACGAACTCATAATAGTGGCGTCTGATGTTGTAGCGGCATACGGCCCAAATACTTCCAATATATGGCCATCGCATGAAACAATCATAAAAGGTTTTAACAAATTGGTGAATTTATGATGGCTGTGTGTGACTATTTGAAAAAGAAAATTCGAACTCTTTTATATAGACATAAGTCCCATCAATTATGGTTATAGCCTTTGTCTCTAATGCGTCTAAATCAGTGTTGCCTAATATAGCATCCGGTACCAGTAAATTACGTGAAACCATGTCACTGCGAGACAATCTATCAAACCCAAGATTGACAGGGGCGAAATCCTGGGTTAAGCAATTCCTGGCAATCGTCAGTCCTCTTTCTAAGGTACGACGACTCATGTTAAAAGAAACACTTAGGCGTTCGTTGGGTTCACCAGTACGAAGCTTCATTAAATAAATGCCCAGAGGTTGTTTTGGTTTCTTGCAAGCTTGCTGCAAGGATGGTGTTTCAGTTAAGACTGTATTGAACTCAGATACTGACAAGCCCCTTCGAAAGCGCAAATCACTCAGATGCATGGCCTCTACATTTTCAAAATCTATTTCCGGAGACTTTAACGCTGCTTTTTTCATAATACTCATAATATCCAAAAACTGCGCTCGATTAAATTCATGTGAAACATTTGGGGCCACAAACAGTTTGTCCCAATCATTTCCATTTAAATGATCTTGACAGACTCTTGCAGCATCTGGGATAAAATACTCTTAATGTATCTGAGATTTAGCAACGTGATCTATTACTACACCCATAAAATATACACCTGGCAGATGTAGAGGGTTCACGCGAGTACTTCGGCACTACCAAAGGTGGTCTTTCTTTAACAGAAATAGATATTGCCTGATCGTCATCTTGTGGACCTAAAATAACTGCCGGATAATCTGGAGCTAGCACGACGGCCGGTTCAGGAACAGGCACTGCAATGTCTGCTTCTTCTTGATTTATGACGCGCTGCTGATTGCGCATTACTGCACGTTTAACTCTTTGCCAGCATGGTCGACAGATGTATTTGTTGTTATTAAACGCCACCTACAAGAAAACAATAAATACAATATTAGCTCTATTAACAAGCACGCATACAAGCGTGAAAAAATGGAATAGATTATAAATGGGACCGCATTAAAAAACGATCGTACTTGTCATATCTATCTTTATATATAAAAATTACGTGTCACGTTGTTTGTCCGCGATGGACTACTAAACTATTAAACCGATTTTGATCAAACTTCGTAACTATCTGTTATTTGATCCAACTTAAAAGATAGGATAGTTTTTATCTCGATTTGTTAAGCACTTTAGGTAAAAACCAACGTTCGCTGGGTTACAGAGGGTCGGCAGCGGAACAACGTTCACCGGGACCGTTATTATAAGTATATATAATACGAGTAACGGCTCCACTGTGGCCTAAGCGGCCTTACACGACTCTTACTAGACAATGACACCCTCTAAAATTATAGGTTATACTGATAATAATAAGGTATTAAAAAAAAACTTACCTGACGAGTTATTATGTCATGATTTATATACTCTGCTATTGCAGGGTTGGCGTCGAATAGTTCTCTGGATATTAGATAATGCAATCTGCGGCGATGCTGAGTGCACAATATACAATTAAACACTTCCATTTTTAGTAACATTCACCAAATAAAACAAAACAAAAACAATATCCAAAGAGGCAAATGATAAAATACACAACACAACGCAAAGAAATCTATGAGCCGAGTGAAGAAACAAAGCGCGGCGAAGTCGTGCAGACTTGAGGCAGTATAAAATATGTCTCTCTCTCTCTCTCGCACTGGTTGGAATGAGTGTGATTCAGTACATCGATAGCGCATTGTTATTATTCATGCTCCAGTTTTAAAATGAAAATAACCCTAACAGCTTTATGCATTCTTCACGTAATATGAAATACTTAGAACACGGTTTATAGATATTTCTAACCATGACTCAATTTTGTTGCCATAGCAAAAGTTGCTTTTTGTGATATGTACTTTGATATTTTATAGGTATTTGAGACTGCCGCTCAATTTTATTTTTTCGACTGTAGACCAATAATGCCCATTATCCTTTGTAATTGTTACGTACTAAATAAACCATGGTAAGAGCCCATAACCAAGTATAGGTAATAGGTACTGTATACATACGTGTAACAATACTATACGATGTGCACCTGGTAAAGTTTTCGCTTTTTCGGTTCCGCGGCCTGCGACTGATCTGGTGTACGGCGCTCATACAATGATTATTTTCAGATGTTTCACAATCTTTGGGACTGCACCCTGAAATATTATACCAAGCAATTGAGGGTTTTGGAGATGCAGTCGACGCTGCCGGCATCAACTGGCGGAACTTGTCAGATGTTTTGCAGAGATATTTCATTGAGTGAGTTTCTAAACTAAACTACGTACCTACGTTATAAAAGCACCATGAGAAAAAACAAATACAAAAATCAGTACAGTGCGAGTCAGACTCGCGCACCGTACCACCATTAACGTATTTTACGAACACAAACAAAAACAAAAAGTCAGCCGTTAAGCGGTCACCCATCCAATGACTGACCAAGCCCGACGTTGGTTAACTTTAACTACCGTATCTATAAGCAAATGCATTACTGTTTCTCTTAATAATCGCTAGATAACGTTGACATGGTATAACTTAAGATGGTATGGCTCGGGCCTGTCTTACACTAGCTTCAGTCTTCTATCTACTTCGGTCTAAAAGATAGAACCCTTAAGTGGTCGGACAGACCGAACACAGACGGCGTATGCTTATTTTTAGAATTTTAGATTTTCAAAGGGTCGGCAGTATGCGAGAATGGTCCCAGGTGTTACAAGCGTCCATAAGCTACGGTGACCGCTTAATACTAGGCAGCTCTTCTTTGAAGCTCTAGTACCACCTCTCTCATAAAGAAATAAAATTAAGAGTATACCAAAAATTGTTATTTTATCAGCAATTAAAAGGAATATTCTTGAGGAAGTATGGTTTTGGTACCTATATGTATAAGATTTTCTGTTCCAGATCGTATTTCAGTGATCACGGTCTGCAATACAGTATGTTACGAGTTCCCATTGGCGGTTGTGACTTTTCAACGCATCCGTACGCCTACAACGAACTACCAGAAAATGATACCCTTTCGAGCAACTACACACTGTCGTATGATGATTATCAATATAAAGTAAGTATACTTTTTTAGTAGGTCGCGGTCGAAGTCAGGCAATAGATAGTAAAAGAACATACTAATCAGTACGATGGCTGCGAGTGGGCATTACTTGCGGCGGCAAGTTGCTGGATTCTTGTGCCAAAAGTAGCCTAGAAATTTGTGTACTGGACTGCAACGCGATGGCGTGTAGAAGGTTCGCATTAAAAAACCTGTTAATATCGCTAATCCTACAAGTGTAAACTTTGAGCACAAGTGTTACTTGTGATTAACGGGAGCAATTTGGACATTAGTGATTAGTATTTTAAATATTTTTTTTAATAAGAACAGAAACAGAACTCAATCTCGAAGGAAACTTACGTCCGTAAATGCAAGAACCAAAGCATGTGTTGAAGATAGTATTTTGGGCTCTTTGCTATAAACCAAAAATATGTCTTTTCCGGCGAAATACTATATCGAATTTAGCACAACATACGAAAATAGCGATACTAGGAGCTTGTAGCCCAGTTACATTCGTCTATCGGAAATGATTTGCGAAGCTAAGCCACGGCAGGCGTGGTCAATCATTGGATGAGTGAAATTCTCCTAAGCTTCGTCGTGCTTCTGAAGCAAGTTAAGTCATCGGTTCTAGTTGTTGTGTTGTCATATGACAACTGTGACAGTGAAGTGGCCACTAGCTTGATAAGGTCCGCATATCTACAATGGGTCAGCGCGGTGGGTTATGGTCTAAGCCTCCTTTCTTGAATGATTTTCCCGTGACCCTGTAGTAGGGACCTAGAACACCTTTATCCAATCACATATTTTTCCATTCGCGTATTTGTCCAATCGCGTATTTGTCCTTATGCGTAAAGCTTATTGGTCCTTATGCGAATTGGTACTAATGCGTTTATGAGTTTTGAAAATATTGGTCCAAATGCGATCTAAACAAATGAACATAAGCGGACAGACAGATAGTGAGAGTGGCACCGAATGATAAAACAAAGAAGTCTTAAATCTGGCCAAATTAAACGGATTGGTATATATATTCGAAAACAAAATAATGACCACTGTTAACATTCTATAATCGATTTCAAATCAACGTGGAAAGGAATTAAGAGTAATCCGATTTTTAATAGTACTAGAGGGATTAATATCATCATATTTATATCTTTGGACAATCATTTGTATACATATAAATATACATATACAGAAAGTAACTATGTCTGTCTGTCTGTCGGTCTGTTACCTCTTTACGCTGAAACCGCTGCGCTGTAGAGAACAAGATAAAATTTGGCATGGAGATAGTTTTAGCCCCGATCAAGGACAAAGGCTACTTGAAAACGTCAAGTATTATTCAGTTTTTTTTTTCATAATTGATAGTTGCCGTTGAAATTCTACACCGATGACCGAATTTAGGGCGGGTGAAACCGCGGGCAAAAGCTAGTATATTATAAATGCGACAGTGAGTCTGTTCGTTTGTCCCTATATCACGTCACAACGGAGCACCCAATTGAGCTTAAAATTCACCCAGGGATAATTGAAGAGACGCAGAAAGACGTGGTTAGACTTTTTATTCAGTAACAGTTTCCGCAGGAATTACTGAATTTCACGTGTATGAACTATAGCCAAGGTAAGAGCTTGCTATTGCAACTTTCTAACTATAATTCGGGAGTGTTATAAATCCTACGCCAATCCAGCGCGGGCGAAGCCGTTGGCAACAACTAGTACATTTATAAATGCATACATGAAAACACACATAAAATACATTAAACACAAACAGTGTATCAAAAATTAATACTTCTTTACATATATAAACTAACATAGGTACCAGTATAATTATATAATAAATATAGCATTAATAACCCGCTGCAATCAACCACCGGCCGCCTGGCGCAACAACTAGTACATTTATAAATACATACATGAAAACACACATAAAATACATTAAACACAAACAGTGTATCAAAAATTAATACTTGTTTACATATATAAACTAACATAGGTACCAGTATAATTATATAATAAATATAGCATTAATAACCCGCTGCAATCAACAATCGGCCGCCTGGCGCCAGAAAGGTCCAACTGCGAGAGGGCGCATCACACAAACGTGCGCACATACCCATATGCATACACATACTCACATACGTTGTATATCATGAAGTAGCCCAGCTCCCACACGACAGTCCGGCTACAAATGCACACCATTTTACGTTCTGTCACGTCGGAAACAAGCCTAAGCGAAGAAGAAGTGTCAAGAATCTTCGGGTGTACTCCTGTTACTATCAATCACGCAGAAACCAAGACACCAATACACAAAATCTATGCAAATATGTGCAAACACACATACATTTACACGTCTATGTGCCACACCCACCCGCATTTAGAACCCCTCCAACACCAAGCAGCTAATGGCGAACGACTATCCATGGTGCATTCCCTGAACGTTATATGTCACTGATTAAGTCGTAGATGCATGTCCAGTATTGAGCTACATCTTTAGTTCCAGACATTATCTTTATTAAATTCTTCCACAGTATAGTATCCTTTGTTAATAAGAATCTTTTTTTTAATATAAGTTTCAAAAGTATGTACGGGTAGGTTAACAATATTGTCACGAATTGTATTAAAAAAGCAAATGCTCTAAATTATGAAAGAGTCACGCGAATCTAAAGTTATTTCTATTCCTTGTATAACATTGTGTATGACACTATTTTTAACAAATAAACTTAGGTTTTTACGTACATATAGTAAGCACGCGTCAATATACTGAGTAACTACAATAAGTATATTAATTTTTTAAGAGGTCATGAAGAAAATCTCGGTGGGATAAAATTGTTTCTATGTCATCCGCCCTTCCTCACAGTAAAATGCCATATCACTATGATAGAAATAACTAAATTATACGAACCAAGCAATTTCTATATTGGTAAATTGAGCAAGTTTTCTGCCAGCAAAGGCGGCTGTGCTATGTTTTCGAGCTTAGACAGAAATATGTGAGTGTCATTGCAATTAAGTATCTAAAGTGACGGCCAAAAAGACTGTTGACTCAACCAGTTTTAATGCTTCGCCGTTTATAAATATATTTTTATAAGTATCTTTGACATTTGGTAAAGCATATCTTAATATATATAAATCTCGTCGCACAATGTTTGTCCTCAATGGACTGTGAGTGAAAGTGCATCATTTATATCGTAATATCGATGGCAAAAAGCGGAACTGCTGTAACCTACTTCGTCAAAAACATTTTTTTTTTCATATTTGGAATCAGCGAATTTTTCTGCGTCGAATGGTCTAGGTCCCATGGCTCTAAGATGCTTAGAAAAAACTGGACAGCATCGCAAAACGAATGTATTTTTTTTTATCATGCCCTATTCTAATTGCTGTTAACGCCCAAATAGTAGCAAATTTTTAAACGAGTACACTTACGCCTATTTCGGTTTTTTTGTCCTGTGGTGTATACATCATTTATGCATGTAGTGAAAAAATGACTCATTTAGATTGCTGCAATTATAATAAAATAAATTATCTATCATCGACGCATACTACGTTTACTTCGAAAATAATATAAAATCAAGTCGCAGTTACGATATTTGAAAAACGGCGGGAAGTAGGCGCAGCTCTTCGATACCGCCATTTGAATTTGCGCTCGCGGCGGTGTAGTTGGTGCCTACGCCCTGCGAACCAGTCGGTTGGCAATCGCCGGAACAAAAGGGAGTGCTTAGTGTGTATTTTGTGAGTGACACACATACATACATAACATCACGCCTGTTTCCCAGAGGGGTAGGCAGAGACCAAAGACTGCCACTTGCTACGATCCTGGCATACCTCTCTTGCCTCATCTATACGCATCAATGCTTTCATTCATTTCCTACGGTTCCGAGTACTCCTGACCTGGCCTTTTCTGAGAACGCACTAAATTTGATCTACATACGTTTGCCGAGGTCTACCTCTAACGACCCTACCAATTGCTTCAGATTCATAAATTTGTTTTTCGTTCATTCTTTCAACATGTCCAAACCACCTTAACATACCTTTCTCAATCTTTGTCACCACACTTTCTTTCACACCGCAACGTTCTCGTATCACACTATTTTTTATCCTGTCATTTAGAGTCAAACCACACATACTTCTCATTGCTCTCATCTCCACGGCATTAATTATACTTTCGTGCTTCTTTTGCACACCCTCATGTACAGCCAAACGTGCCTTTTCCGTCAATTTTTGACTGCTCATAAAGGTGTGCATCGCCCCATTTACCTGATTTCCCGCGTTTACTCTTCTTTCAATGTCACTTTCACATTTTCCGTCTTTGGTAAACAAAGATCCTAAGTATACGAATTCTGGCACTTGTTCTACTTTCTCACCTTCTACCATAATATTACATTCTGTTACAGTATCATCCCTTTCAAAAACCATTAGTTGTGAGTGAGGTGGTTGAAAATTACGTTAAAGGAGAAAAAGGAGGAATTAGCGGAGTTCCTCTCGTCCCTTAAACCGGACGTCTTCTTCATCCAGGAAACGTTCCTCAAACCAGCTATCCGCACCGTCCGCGATGATAGAACTACCTCTCGTCTCAGTGGCACTCTCATCTATTACAGACGTTCCCCCATCGATCCTCCGCCCCTTACGAATTTGGAAGCATCCGTCTGCCGCTTAGCAATGACCGGCCATTAGCCGATCATCATAGCATCGGTTTATCTCTCTCCTTCAAAAGACTTGCTAGAGAGCGGCCTTCAGTCGATCATAAATTTAGGCGACGCCGTCATCCTTGCCGGCGACCTAAATTGCAAGCACCGTCTATGGAACTCTTCCATCACTTCACGGAGAGGCAGACGTCTCAAACAATTAGTTGACAGACTAAACTTCGACATCATCGCTCTCAAGACGCCCACCTGCTTTCCCCATAACGCTCGCCTCAGCCCTGACATGCTCGACATACCACTTCTAAAGAATGTAAGGCTAAGCTTTCACACTATAGAGGTGCTTGACGAACTTAACTCGGAAAACCGCCCTGTCCTCCTCCGATTAGATCCCCCATCGGATACTCCTCCTGACACTAGAACCGTGACGGACTGGGATAAATTCGGGCAATTACTCGAAAACCCCAGCTCGCCACATCTAGATCGCGTTCCCAATAATATCTCTTTCGCGAACGATATATACGTGGCTATTGACTCACTCACTAGCCACCTGACTTCCACCGTTGGCGAGTGCTCAAGACAAGTTTTTTTTTTTTTTTTTTTTTTTTTAATACCAATAAGGTGGCAAACAAGCGTACGGTCCACCTGATGGTAAGCGGTCACCGTAGTCTATGGACGCTTGCAACGCCAGGGGCATCACTCGCGCGTTGCCGACCCTTCAGAAATCTAATAACTTCTTTCTTGTAGAACCCCATACTGTAGTCCTTGGAGAAAACTATGGCAGGGAGCTCATTCCCCAACCCAAGCGTTCGCGGGAGGAAGTATCTCTGAAACCGCACTGTACGCGACCATTGCATCATTTCGAACAATTCCTCAGAACACAACCCATTGTACAAGCGGTAGAACACACACAGGGAGCCAAAGTCTCTCCTCAAACTTAAGGGCTCGATACCGCAAGTGAGTTTGGAATCGTCGACAATTCTCACAGCCCGTTGTTGAACCGAGTCAAAAGGGCCAAGCTGGTATCTGGGTGCACCCGCCCAGAGATGGCAGCAATACTCCATATGGGGTCGGACTTGCGACTTGTAAAGCAACTACCTTTGCCCCGACGTGAAGCATTGCTTCGCTCTGTTGAGTACAGCAAGTTTTTTTAGACGTCAGCTTCACTTTATCCTGCAGATGATCTCGAAACTGAACATCGCTGGAGATGTAAACATCAAGGATCCCAATGTTCTTGGAGATGAAGAGGGGTGTGTTCTGTAATTGTGGGACTACAGTGAATGGGGTTTTCTTAGCGGACCTTGACCTTGGACAGAGTGATCTCGATTGGAGACACAAGTTCTTCACGTTTTTTCTCCACAATGGAACGAGTGATGCTTTCTCGACCCGTGTAATAAGCGTCTCCAGTACTGTCATCTGCATAGCAATGTATGTTTTTGATGTCCAACATATCATTGATATGCAGTAGAAACAGCGTAGGAGACAGCACAGAGCCTTGCGGGAAACCAATATTAATGTCCATGTTATCAGAGCAACTACCGTTAACTACCGTAGGATCTATGAATTCGCTGTTATTAATATCATTATACAACCAGGTTTCAGTCACAATAATTACATCATACTTGTGTAATAGTATATTTGTCACAGGATATTAAGCTATACGGTTATCACGCGGCACTCTCATGCATTATTTACCTGAGTGAGGCAGCTATATAAACTATGAAACATATAATTCTTCTGTTAGGCGTCTTAAATCACAATCACGTTTCACTGACAAACGATGTGTCGGAGGGAAGTATTATATATTTATATACTTAGTTAAAAAATTATTTATAATATACTGTAATCATTAAATGTTAAATGTGTTGGTCTTCACAATAAAATTGTAGCATGCGTTACACACTTAAATTTAAAATAGTCAAAAAAAATATAAAACAGAAACTTGGTGAAACTCATATAAATAAAGACTAGCTTATAGTTATTGTCGATAACATAATTTACTTGATGTGTAATGATAACTTACAATGAAAAAAAAAGTTTCTGAAGAGTTGTTTCCCCGTTTCATTTTACCAGAACGCCATTTTGATTCCGAAACAGTAGTAACTAGTAACTTTTTTATTTAAATTAAAAAAAAAAAACAGTATTATGATGCAGTGTTATTATGTTGAAAAATTAAATTTTTCTTAATAAATACTTTTTACCAATAAAGTAAACCGAACTCGTTTACAAATCTCGCTTTAGTAAATTTAGTTTGAAGATTTAGTAATCTACTTTTAAATTTGGTTTGGAGAGAAATAAATTATTTTTAGTAGCGTAGAAGAGTACTTTGGTATTAATTAGGTCACCTTGTCATCGTTACTATTATTAACTCATTCGTATATTAAGTAACTTTTTATTCGGTTTTGTTACATCATTTGATTTGAAATGCTAAAAAGAGTGTTTTAATTTAAACACTAAGTTACGGTTGCTTAATTTTGCCATAATAATGAACTCTAAATTCCTGGCTGCACGTATAAGTTCGAGGTAAGTAAAAATATTGCAGCGCGCGCAGTGGATACAACTCTGAACTGATTTTAGGTTTAAAGGGATGATGGCTTATCTACGGCGTATAGTGACCCTATAGCATAAAGTGAGTAGATTGACCCAAAATAAAGCCTAACAACTATTTCAAAATTTTAATCAACCTTTCCCACCAGCCTCCATACTACCACGGAGCGCTAGATGGATTAAATTTCCATTTCATTGCTACTGAGAATTGTGACCTTCTTCATCTAGCAAAATCTCCTTACAATCTGAAATTACTGCTTTAATTAACTTGCGTATACTGATAATCCAATAACGGTCTCGTGACAAGGACATCAAGACTTGTGTTCCAGGATGTTTCAGCTGAATAGGTTCAGCTTGAACTAAACGTTTTAACTATGATAGATTTCCAACACTAAAATATAGGACATTTAAAATCTCTTTTTCTCCATATAGGTTAATCGCGTTTTCACTTTCTCAATACCTTCACTGTCTGTAAAAACTTGCAAACGAAGGTTGTAATAACCATTCGGATAATTCCTACCAACAAGAATCTGTCATCATGTCTTTGCATTGCAACCACGAGGCAAAATGTCTGCTGTATTCAACAACCCTGTAATATGTGTCCAACTATCTATTTTAGAGCTTCTTCTTATTTCTTCAACTTAGTTTTTGACAACACTCCACTTAACTTCCTTTTGGAACTAAGTTAATGTCACACTGAAATAGGTCCAAAAGTAAACTTCGTTTTGAAAATTCAAAGTTTCGCATTGTATACACGAACTCTTTTTAGTGCTGTTTTGCTGCTGATCTCGCTATTGTGATTTTCTTTAGAGGTGTGACTCTTGCCTTAGCTGCTGCAAGTCGCAACACAACTATGCCAGTCTGCTGAATACTACGTAAAATTATGCATTTTTCATATGCGTCTATACTAGCGACACAGAACACAAGGATAGTCGAATCATATTCTTGAATACTGCAAGCCGTCTCCGTAGGATATGATAATCTTGTAAATCTTTTCAAGACAAGAAAAAATAGAAGAACAAGCTTTTTGTAATATTATTTTGGGCACTATTGTGGAAGGGCATGTAAAACCGATAGGATCGAATATACGTTACGCATACGATGACAATAATTCTGCTCTTGTAGTGACAGTAGATTAAAATACAAAGTGTCAGTTAAAGAATTCCAAAATAAGCCTCTCACTGGTACTGCAGTTTCTATACTTACATTTGAAGGCCCAATTATCCATGCTCTTAACTTAAATTTCCCTGCCTCCATTTTATTGACTGCATTTACCATTGCCATCCAAAATCACATTATTTCTAGGGAGTTTTTCTACTGCTTCATTAGTGCCTGATATTTTAGATAACTGGCCGCAAATCAAAAATGTCCGGAAATGCTTTCCAGCTCTACGTTATAAATGGATTTTGGTCCCTGGTAGATTTCCAACGCTTGATTAAATCATTTTTGATATACCTTCGACGTCCGGTATCTACTAATGTACGAGCGGTCGCAAAGTTTTCTAGTTTCTATTCGTACTAGCAATTTCGGTGATAAAATAACTTTATTCTTATGGTGAACAGTATTAGCAGTTCCATTTTGTGTTTCTCATTTACTGCCTTTTTTAAACTTCTCAATTTCTGGACGAATAAGAGTTATCAAACATTTTGCATTTGAAAGATCTATGATCAATCTTCAAACATTTGAAACAAGCCTTTCTTTTCTTTCTTCCAAAGTCAAATTGCGAACTTTAATATATTCAGAACTATTGTGGGTAGGCTTATCGCACCAAATGCAATTGAGTACTCTTCTTACATCTGATTTTTCAGCTACAATGCACGTAGCAGTGGGACATGAAGACGAAGCCACATCAGTATCGACTCTGTGAAATACAGAATCAGCCAATTTGATGCGCTCATCACTATTAACTTCTCGTGCTATAAAATTTTACAAACATAGAACGCTGACCTCCTTCTCACCCTCCCGATATGTCTTCTGAAAACGACGACTCGACCATTGGGTATAACATCGCAGAATTTGCGGTTAAAAAGTTTCATCAACTTACTGCCGAAGCTACTACCCGGATAGTATACTTAAGCTACTTTTATAGCGTGATTTCCTACGGTATTTTACTATGGAGATACGCAGCTGATATTTAAACAATCTTTGTGCTGCAGAAGACAGCTGTTCGATCAATTTACAATCTACCCCATAGACACTCTTCAAGAGATAAATTTTAGGAAATCAAGGTCAACCTTACAGTGTCAGTATATATAAGAAAATTTAATCTATGTTCATAGAAATATTGATTGCTTTAAAAAGAATAGCGATATTCATAATCATAATACTCGAAATAGACTCATACTTGCTCTGATTCACACAAGGCTCAAAAAATAGATAAATCATTTAAAGGACAATGTATCCGCTTTTACGATAAAATCCCGGCAGAATTATGTCAATTAAACTTTTAGAAAGTTCAAAAATTTTGTAAAACAGAAACTTGTCGAAAAAGCTTATAACACAATTCATGATTGTCTTGATGATAAAATTGTATGGTATTAAATATTGTTAAGTGTTGTTGTAGAAACGGTAGTAACTAGTAACTTATAGTTAATTGAATTCAAAAAAGTAATTAGATATCCTATTTTTGAGAAATAAAGCATTTGGATTTGAACTCACATATTTCTTTGGTGCATGTAAGTACAAGCATGAAAACCGTTAAAAGTCATCAACAAAGCACCAGTACGCAGAGGAGGTATTAGAAAACGTGGCGTATGGCTGCGTTCCCAACCTAGATGATGGAAATTACTCCCCAATTACCGTCTGCGTCCTCAGCATTGTCATATGCACAAGCCACCCATTCGCCGCAGGCGACCTCCCAACCAACAGGCAACCAACCAACCAGTTCAAATTCCCAGTCAGCCCCCAATGACCCCGCGGGCAACAAAAACAGGGAAAAAACTGCCCACCCACCAATTATAGTGGAAACCCTGCCACAATGGTCAACCCATTTAAAAAGGTTGCATAAAATTCTAGGCCACGCCCCCAATGCCCGCCTATTCGGCAAAGGGGTGCGGTTTTTCCCTAAATCTCCTGCCGAATATAGAATTATAGCAGCCTACGTGGACGAGCTGTCTAAACTGGACAACACAGTATCTTGGTACTGTTACAGTTTGGACAGCAAACGTCCACAAAAAATTGCTATAAAGGGACTACCGCAAGACACAGTACTAGCATAAATCGCGGAGAAGCTCTCCTCCTTAATCTTCCCCGTGTCACATACTCGCCACATCCCAGCAGTTAGGGGCCGCCCCAACTGCATATATTACGCGTAGTTGGAAAATAGGCACTCAATAGCTGACCTCCAAAACCTATACGCAGTCACTGAGCTGCTAAGCATGCCAGACATTACTATAGAAGCCTGGCGCACACGGCCTGGACCAGCTCAGTGTCACAGGTGTCAGGCTTTCGGACACGCGTCAGCTAACTGCCATCGGCCCATTAAATGTGTTCGTTGCGGCGGCGAACATCATGCCTCCGAATGAGACCGCAATACAGTCGTACTCAAATGCGCTAACTGTAAGCGGCCACAAACGGCAAATGACCGCTCGTGCCCCGTATATAGACGGGAAGCAAGGAGGAGAGGAGTGGCAATAACCACCCCCCCCCTCAACTTTCCCCCCTACAGCAATTAGGTCCTCATGAATACGACCTTACGGCAGGTACCAACCTTATACCTCCGGCTAATCCTCCAACTGAAAGATCGCAAGCTCTCGAGAGGAGGAAAAGAAACCGGAAAAAAAAGACGCAGGTCTCTAACACGGAACCAGTTTCTATCATATCGGTACTGCCAACCTCTCAACCACCAATCGTCGCATACGTACCCCCACCACAATTTGCAGACCCCCTGCAGCCACCTAAGCCGCGTCCGCCCGCCCAGCTATCACTCACAGCCACACAAGTAGCCGCCCTATCCGCCCTAGCGGCAACCAAAACTTGCAGGGTCCTCCACCTATCTTACCCAGCGCTTTGAACATAGCCAGGGCCACCATAGCGGCACTTAATTCGGCTATTGAAGCTATCGCAGCTGAGCACAATCCGTTGCCAGCCTTATTCCATGGGCTATCACAACTCACCACAATTCTCACGTGGGAATTTAATGGGGCCTCACAAGGGCCTTAACTTGAGAATTGTGTATTGGAACCCTGGGGGCATTAAAGGCTAGACAGCCGCCCTCAGAACGTTAGTCCAGGAACACGATGTACACATTGTGTTACTGGGTGAAACGAAACTCAGAGGTGAGAATGAACTCCGCATTCCAAATTTCTTCACCTACAGGCGTGACGAAATTTCTTCTGCTAATATGGCCTATTGGGGAACGGCAGTATTAGTCCGTCGTAACCTTGTTCGCGAACAATTACCCCTTCCCCTTTTTACGTCCACTCGATCTATAGGTGTAAAACTTAAAACCGGTATTACTGAGCTTGAGCTTAGAAGTCCTCCACGATACCGACTCTCAGCATCTGCCGATCCTTTTGGTCCTCGGAGTGTCAGCTAGTGGGAAATCAGTCCCGTGCCCTACCAAAATAACTGACTGGGCCATATTTCACAAAGCAATGCTTAACTATAGACTACCAGCTGGAGGTATCTCAACTCCCTTAAAAGTTGAGGAGGCCGTCAACTACTTCACGACTGCAATAACGCAAGCTCTAAGGGAGTCCACGAAGTCCACAGCCTCCGGTAACCATTTGCTTCCTACGCACCTTCGTGCAAAATTAGTTAAAAAAAGAGAACTACGTAAACTCTGGTGCCAAACTCGCTGCCCAGTAGCTAAAAGCGAACTTAACAAACTAAGCCATAGTCTCACTATAGAAATTGCCCAAGTTCGACAACTAGCGTGAAACAACACCATTTTTAAGGCGAGCGTCGATGACGCTACCTTATTCCGGATGGCACGCCAAATATCTAAAACTCCAGCCCCAATATGTCCCCTTATTGATTCCGCGAGCATCCGCCGTTATCACGCTGCCGAACGCGCGGAATTACTGACCGATCATTTCGAGGACCAATTTAAGCCGAACCCCATTCCTGACACATCTCACACGCTAGGAGTTATAGATCACGTAGAGCAATTTCTCGCGGCCCCAGCCCCACCACTCACTTTATCTCGCCCAAAGAGGTGAGAAAGGAGGCCACCAAATTTAACAAACGTAAATCACCCGGCCCCGACGAGATCCCAAACACGGCGATTATTATGCTGCCAAGGAAGGGTCTGGTGGCACTCACCCGGATCTTTAATGGGATATTGCGCACTGGACATTTCCCATCAACCTGGAAGACCGGAAAAGTCATTGTTATCCCGAAACCAGGGAAAGACCGTCACCGCCCAGAACATTACCGGCCGATCACTTTGCTGTCTAACCTAGCCAAATTGTTCGAACGCTTGCTGATACATAGGATATCTCCCCATATCCAACTTAGGCCTTAACAGTTTGGTTTTAGGTATAGTCACAGCACTACTCTGCAGCTTGTGCGTGTGCTCCATCACATGTCCTTCGAGCGAAATAAGGGCAGGCGCACAGTCGGTGTATTTCTCGATATGGAGAAGGCCTTCGACCGGGTTTGGCTAAGATTTGGAAGGGCTACTGAATAAGCTGTTAGATACGGATCTCCCGCATATGCTCGGTCGAGTAATAGCTTCGTTTCTGGACAAACGGAGCTTCTATATCTCGGTCGAGAACAATTACTCAGCAAATAAACCCATTAAAGCAGGGGTACCACAAGGCAGCTGCCTATCGCCACTGCTCTACGAGCTCTTCACCAACGACAGGTGTTGAAGACGTCCACCTAGCGCTTTACGCGGACGACAGCGCATACATGTCCTCCTCCCGCAAAGCTAAATTAGCAGCCAAAAAAATGCAGCGACTATTGGACACTTTACCCGGCTGGCTCTACAAGTGGAGAATAGCCGTAAACGCATGCAAAACAACTGCAATTTTGACCGGCCAACAAAGATTCCTCCGACCGAAACTTGTGTTTCGAGGCCAAGTCATTGAGTGGCAACCCAGCGTAAAGTACCTTGGTTGCATTTTAGACCGCCCCTTGCTCATGCGCAAAATGCTCGCCCATGTGTCAGCACGCGCGGTCGCAGCACAGGCGGCGCTTAAACCGGTACTTTCCTCTGATTTGCCTCTCAGAACAAAAATTCGCCTGTACAAATTGTACATACGGTCGAGACTGACCTACGCAGCCCTTGCTTGCTACGGACTTCTATCTTCTACCAGCAAACATAAGCTCCAGGTTGTCCAAAATAAGTCGCTCAGAATACTAACTGGCGCCGGTCGCTACGTCCGCAACTCCACCATTGCTAGAGACACCAAAATCGAATCATTCGCAGGGTTTATCTCTGGTTTGTCGGAAAGTTTATTCACCCGCGCTGATAACAGCCACCACAGCCACCTCAGGGGCATAGCGCCTCTACACGCCCGACCGCCGGAAGGCCGCCCTCTGCACCGAGAGCTTATACCTACGGGTGAATAACTTTAGTTATTCACCCTCCTACCCACTCACCTACTTCCATTTCAAAAATCATCCCCCTCTATTATTTTTATTCCGATTTTACCTTGTTTTTACTTTGCTTTTAATTTTCTTTTACTTCTCATTTCGCTTTTTTTTATTTTTATTTCGTTTTGGTTTTCGTTTTGGTTTTGCTTTTGTTTTATTTCGTTTTTGTTGCGCCTCACCTCGATCTTATTTCATTTTGTTTTATTTTATTTTTTGCTTTGTTTCACTTTTATGTTTTTTCGTTTTTATTTTCTACTCTTCATATCTCTTCATATATACACACCGGCACAATTAGCGGAACACAAAAAAAAGCTGATGAGTGCAGAGTTCTTTTAAAACAGATCGATGGGAGACAGCGAATATGGAGACGCAAAGGGGAACGCCACATACAGTCTAATTTTGAACACACAGTGGCTTATGGTGGCGGCTCGATTATGGCTTGGGGAGGGATATGTTTGGGAGCTCGCAAGGAGTTAGTGATAGTCACAGGAGGGACCATAACAGCAGATCGATACATCAGAGACATTTTAGAAGAACATGTTGTACCATTTGCCCCATTTATTGGTGACGACTTTATTCTAATGCAAGATAATGCTCGTGCTCATAGTACACAATCGGTACAGGCATATCTGAGCCACGTAGGTATACCGGTGATGCAGTGGCCAGCAAATTCCCCCGATATGAATCCGATAGAGCATGTCTAGGACTTGCTAAAAAGAAGGATAAATCCAGAATGCCACCCCCCAACAATCTGAATGAACTTGGAAACGCATTACTTGAGGAGTGGGAGCGGTTGCCTCAAGAAATCATCGATAACATAATCTGTAGCATGCCCAGACGAATTGAAAACCGTAATCAGAGCAAGAGGGGGAAACACTCGTTATTAATTTTCATCATATAAATCATTTAATGCTTACTTTTTTTTATTTTTTGTGATGGTTCATAATCATCTAAAAATTTCACTTATTTCAAATTTCTTTATTTTTCAATAAAAAATAACGAAGACTTTTCAAAGTCGTTGTTAAAAGATGTTAATCAATTTGTTATTTTGTGTCTAATTACATTTTCGTCAAATATATGCGTTATTATCATATAGTCTCACTTTTTTTTCTGTTCCGCTAATTGTGCCGGTGTGTATATTATGCACCGACCGCACGGGGGCCTGAAAAGGAGGCTTCCTCAAAACTTCACCGGGGGTGTTCACCACCCCTGAGCTTCTGCCCGGGTCATGGTGGGAAGTAAATTCCCCTCCCCCGACACACGCACCTCAACACCCATAGGGTGAAAGAGAAGATACCAACGAGACCAATCAGAGCACGCGGCTATAAATGTTGTATTATTATTAACTTACATAGCAAATAAAAAACTCGAAACATAAATGAACACATTTAGAAATACCTATTTTTACACTGTCACATGAGTTTAATACAACATACTATTAGAATTTACTATTTACCAAATGAGAACTATTAAATCAGAACACTTTCAATTTTCACTGAAATACTTATTGGTCAACAATGTACCTGTTTGAAGTGGCTATCCGGAACATACTCCCGACGTAATGCCGTGTTCTGTAAGGCATTATTGATGTCCGCGTGAAGGATAGCGCAGCTGTTTCGATGTTCTCGGTTGGCCGCAGTCTCACAGTTCGATGGCCTTACACCCGCGTCGGTCTCGATGGCAAGATAACCAGCTGTTTTGTTGGTCGGCGTAGTACTCCGCCTTGTGTGCGCACGTCGACAACTCGTACGCGGCCGTCTGGTCCAGGGTACTTATGGATGACAAGACCCCTCGGCCAGGTGTTTCTTGGTAGATTTGGGTCAACGATGAGTACGACGTCGTCCACCTCGATCTCGGGCCCTCGCACATAGGGCTCCCGCCGGTGTTGGAGCGTGGGTACTCGCGCACCCAGCGCGCCCAGAATTGGTCAGCCAGGAGTTGTGACTTTCGCCAGTGACTATGGCCGATGAGGTCGCCGTCGTCGAAGGTGTCTGGCAGCAGCACTCTGCCCGAGCCACCGATGAGGATGTGGTTCAGCGTTAGTGCCTCATTATCTTCTGGTTGCACAGATACGTGGATAATAATAACTTTCTTCACTGTAAGCCGAAGTCATAAAATCCAATACTGTTGTCGGCATTCATTTACTGTAGTTTCGACACCGGCGTGTTGTAATTTTCTGTGTACGTAATCGATGTAATACTGAGTTATTCTGTGATCGCCATGTAGTACAACGGGGTTTTTCTGCTTGTTTGCCACTTCAGTTGCAGCGTCAATTCTCCCCCGCAGTCGCAGAGTGCCATCTACGAGCGACACAGCAAGTTCGCTCACTCCGTTCGCTTCGTCCACTACACCGTGTTTATTAATTTAGACTTCCCAATAATACCCTACTAACGAAGACTGCGAAATTGTGCAAGTTATTTCGTCACAGCGAACGAACAAGAAGTCACCCGCATTTTTAAAAATAATACCTGTGCGCGTATCCGGGCCGACGGGCAAAATCGATACCTACGCACTGCTGGACGACGGATCTACAGTCACTCTTATCGCGTCTTCAGTCGCAGATGAAATCGGCGCCATCGGACCATCTGACCCACTAGAGATAGAAACAGTCTCGAACTCCAAGCTATACTCCGGTTCATCACGCAGAATACAAATAGACATTGAGATAGAAAATTCAACATACAAGCCCGCACTATAAAAGAGCTCCGATTATCGCCACAAACTATAACTACGGAGCATATCGATGGCTGCAAACACCTTCGAGATATAGAAAAAAAGTTTACCTACAAAAATGCGAAGCCAACTTTACTTATTGGACAAGATAATTGGCACCTACTCATTTCTACAGACTTTCGCACAGGTCATCGTTTTCAGCCCGTAGCGTCCCGCACGCCGCTCGGATGGGTACTTCACGGCTCCGACACCCGTTCTATTGGTCGACAAGTCCACTTCGTGTACAAGCTCGAAGATATAGAAAATACAGAAAAAAATATGGACGAGATGTTGAAGCAATATTTTCAATTGGAATCGATCGACATAGCACCGAAAAAACCTAAAGATTCCAATCAGCGCGCCCTTGAAATATAAGAAGCTCACACGCGACAAACAAAAGCTATAGAGATCGCCGAGCAAGTCCGAGAGATACACCGCCAAGGCAATTTCAACCTACGGGGCTGCGTGTCCAACTCCGTAAAAGTCATCGAAACACTCAGCGAAAACATAGATCAAACACAGCAAAAATCCGTCATGTTTGACGACGGTACGAAGATAGAAAAAGTGCTGGGTTTAGTATGGAAGCCACAGACAGATGAGCTCACATTAAATCTCGACTTAGCTCGTATTCCGCCAGCACTCCTCAACAACATGGCACCCACAAAAAGAGAAACTCTCAAAATAGTTATGTCACTCTACGATCCGCTCGGCTTTGCCTCGCCAGTCACAGTTCAAGCTAAGAAAATAATACAAGAAGTATGGCGAAGAGGGACAGACTGGGATGAAAAAAAAGACATCGACTTTGCCAAGCAGTGCACTTCGTGGATGCAATACCTACATGACTTATGCAAAATAGCTATACCCCGTTACTATCTACAGTACAGCGAAGCAACATCTATACAACTTCACGTTTTCGTCGATGCAAGCACTACAGCATACGCCGCGGCTCGTTACTGGAGAACCCAGACCGCTGACGATACAGCTCACGCTCATCACCGCCAAGGCCAGAGTCACACCACTGAAACTCACATCTGTGCCTCGACTTGAACTTCAAGCCGGTGTTGGGAGCAAAAATGGCGGCAACTGTCATAGAAGAACACGAACAGAAACCAGAATCCATGACATTTTGGACAGACAGCAAGACAGTGCTCACCTGGCTGAAAAAAGGTTCGAGATCTTATAAACGTTTGTCGCACATTGCATCGCAGCAATCGAAGAGTTATCTACGTGTAACGAGTGGCGGTGGATACCTTCCAAATACAATGTCGCTGACGACGCCACTCGAAATGTGCCAAAAGATTTCAATCAAAATCACAGATGGTAGATCGGGCCACAATTTCTTATCAAAGACGCCAACTACTGGCCTGTTGACAGCACAGCATCAATACAAAACACAGGCGAAGAAAGGGCGCATCATATAACCAGCGAGTTGTCACCGAATATCAACAACGCCGTGCCCGACGCCACTCGATTTTCAAAGTGGGAGCGCTGACTACAATTTATCGAAAAATGCAGGCGGATCCGGGTGAAAATTAATAAAAGGAGGAAATCAGAAAAAGGCGACACAGACTGGCAAAATAAGACAAAAAGAAACTTTACAGGTCAAAAAATGCATTCACAATTGAAAAAAGAAAAAAATGGTATTTTTTGCATCGAAACAAACTTATTGCAACGCGCAGAAATAATATTATTCAACATAGTGCAGCGAGAATCGTTTCCAGACGACCTGGAAGACTTAGAACGAGGAAAAGAGATAGCAACATCGAGCCGCCTTAGGTCACTTGCTGTGTCGCTCGTAGATGGCACTCTGCGACTGCGCGGGAGAATTGACGGGCAAACAAGCAGAAAAACCCCGTTATACTACATGGCGATCACAGAATAACTCAGTATTACATCGATTACGTAAACAGAAAATTACAACACGCCGGTGTCGAAACTACAGTAAAGGAATCCGACAACAGTATTGGATTTTATGACTTCGGCTTACAGTGAAGAAAGTTATTATTATCCACGTATTCCAATAATGTGAATATACTCACGAAATTATGACATAACACTGACTAGAGTATAACTTACAAGCTTACGTTCATATGGTAAGATACGGATCAGCCAAATACCTAAGACGATCTTGGGAAAACGTTCAACATTCGAATAAAAAAACTAAAGTTTGAGTCACTTACCAAATAGGTCGACCAGGCAATTTGTTCGGCAAAATCACTGTGATCCAGTTTCACGATATTAATATAAATATTTTTTGATTTGCTTATACAGTGTGTCGTTCCATTTTTTTTTTAGCTTACGATGGGTACAAAAACTAGGTTATATAGAAATAAACGTACTAGACAAATCATCCTTCTCCTAGCTCTTTGCACAAGGACTTTTGAGTTTGTCATTCCAATTTTTTTTTATTTGATTTTAGGATTGGTAGAAGGACTAAGTTATATAGGAAAGAAAAACGTACTAGACAAATCATCCTTCTTCTAGCTCTTTGCACAAGGACTTTTGAGTTTGTCATGCCATTTTTTTTTGATTTTAGGATTGGTACAAGGACTAAGTTATATAGGAAAAAAAAACGTACTAGACAAATTATCCTTCTTCTAGCTGTTTGCACAAGGAATTTTGAGTTTGTCATTCCAATTATTTTTTTTGATTTTAAGATTGGTACAAGGACTAAGTTATATAGGAAAAAAAACATACTAGACAAATCATCCTTCTTCTAGCTCTTTGCTCAAGGACTTTTGAGTTTGTCATTCCAATTTTTTGATTTTAGGATTGGTACAAGGACTAGGTCATATAGAAAAGACTGTACTGGCAAAACCATCCTTCTTTTTCAGTTGTCGTTTTGTTTTGTCTTGAAATAAAAAAAAGTGCGTGTACAACAGTATTAACACGTTTTGTACTCACTTAAAATTTAATTGTAAATAACACACTGCAATCCTTATAACTATTTTATCAAATATCGTAAATCTGGATAGAATGACATCACTGTTAATAATTTAAGAAATACACGTGACGTTGGTTGCTATAACAATTTACAATAAGCGCTGGTAATGTTCAGTTCTCACAGCAGACTTGCTGATTTAGCAAAGGTATTAGTGTGACGCACGTAGCCGTGGGATATGCGAAGTCGGCAAAGGGTGGAGCGGTCTATTGCGTACATACAAATTGTTTTCAAACAAAAGTTATTATATATATTATATATATATTAATTATATTTGGTATAAATATAAAACTTCTTGAGAATACACACCACTTCTATATATGTTAAACTTCAAACGAGTTTTTATATTTAAACCTACGTGAAAATAAAAAATATTAAGTTCTAGTTAAAAATATTGTAAGAGTACCTATTAAAAGTTTTATAGTTCTGATTTTTTTCATATCTGTCTTTAGTTGTCAACTGACAGGAGTCTCTTTCCTCATCATATAAAAGTGATTGAATGTAGGCAACATTACCTTTGCTTCTAACGCATAACATACCGTATTACAATCCTATACCTCTACTACGAAATTCGTGAAGAAACGGATAGTTTTAAATATATGAGACATCTCCGCTTGTAAGTCGATGGTTTGTCGGCTAACCATTCCTTACCCGTGTTCATAGTACAGGCACTATATAAGAATTATGAGCTAGGATGAAGGTTCCGTACACAATCAGTGAAAAGATTTATCTTCTAACTATTGTAAGCAATATAATTGGGTAATAATATGAACGGTTATAATTTATTGATGTAAAAAACAAAAAAGAACTGAGAGTACAATATAAGGGTTTTAAGGTACTGTACGCCCTCTTGTTGAATGTAAAGGAAGTAAATAGGCTAGCAAACGTTTTTACGCAGCAAATACTTCGTAGTGGTTTTAAGGAAACATAATAGATGGTGTCAGTGCGTTTTTAAATAAAAACAATCGGAATTTCGAGCTTGTCATTATTTTGTTATTAATTGACATTCAAGTGAAAAATATAGATCGGACAAGTCTATATAAATTTGGAGGGCCGATTCCTGTCTATATCAGGGAGCCCTAGAATTGGTAGAATGGCTTTACATTGCCAGTGGACTCAAAGTAAGATACCCCAGTATCCAAAATATTCCAAGCATCGCCACCATCGCGATTTAATGTCCTAATGTATATTTTATCCAATGTATCGACTCGACGACCCGAGGCCTATTGAAAGATGGCCTAATAGAAGAAGATGTACTGCAGATAAGTTTAATATTGTATAATAATTCTCCTAGGTAGTAGATGAATATAAAGCATGTATACTCTTGTGGCGATAGAAAAGAACATCTGAATACAGAAAAGAACTCCCGATGTTGTCTTTTTATTAGCAGAGATCCCGATACCTAAATAGAAATAGGTAGAAGCAGCATTTTTACGCCCCCGCTGTCTGCTAAATCAGGTGACAAAGGGATAGAAAAAGGTAAAAATATTTAGCAATAATGTCTCTAAATGTCCAAGAGTTATCTAGGAGAATGTCAGGTGATGGGTCAGAGGTATTAAAAGCCCTCAACGATATTGAGGCGCATATTATTTTAACGGGGTAAGATAAAGAAACAAAGGGTCGGCAGGTTCTGGAATTGTTATTGCCAGATCACTGGCGCAATTATCTCTCCGTACATAAAAAATTAGATACATACGAAGAGATCATACAATGCATTAAGGCAAAAGTATCCCCAGGTGAACCCACCCAATATTTTTATACAATGCAACAGAGTGAGAGAGAAGGTATAGAGCCTTACCTATATCGTGTTTTAAGTCAAGCTGCTAAATGTAACATTAAAGATGAGTGCATCATAATAAAGCGGTTTGAGGATAGTGTTTCCTTGCCATGGAGGAGGAGAATCGTAATGCTTTGCATACTTTCGTTGGAGCAATTGACAAAAAGCGTTGAGAAGTTAGCAGGGAAGACTTCTGATAGGCAGGTAGAAAATAATTTGTATAATAATGTGCAAAAGGTAATACCTACTCCTTTTTATAGCCCCTCGCGAAGGGCTGGTGATGGAGCGAGAGATGTACCACGACGCTCACCATACAATATGCGACGCAGAAATTTGTGAAGCGAATATAGTGCATGCGGTGAAGAAATTTTATATAGTAGACAGCAACCACAGGAGGATTCCAGTAAGTCGAATTTTAATTTTTATAATGGGAATACACAGACATGCACTATAAATGAGTATGCTAGCGTGTTTCCTGTAAAGTGTAGTAAAGGATGTAGAATATGCGTGGTCATATACACAACCAGCAGGGGGCTTATGTAGTAGTATTGAACAGGATAGGTATTTGGCAGGCGAATGGGAAAGCCAAGATAATTATATTCAGCATGAGAATGATGAAAATAGGGAAGAATATGCTGTCAATTATAATTTAATTAGGGAAAAACCTAATTTATTAAGGATTCCTATTATGTTACGAGGAGAGAAGTTATCCTGTATTGTGGACACAGGATCCGAGGTATCTATTTTACCTATAGGAATATTTCAAAGGCTGTTCTCGGATAGGAGAAGGCGGCAAGAAGAAGGGATATGTATGGTATCCGTCAATGGAGCCACATTCCAAGGATATAGATTGTGTGGCATCTATATCAAAATCGCCGAAGAAGCATTTGAAGTTGATTTTGTTGTGGCAGAGGATTGTCAATTTCCCATTTTAGGTTTAGATTTCCTGTATAAATATGACTGTTCAATTTTCAATTCAGTCAATTTAAAAGGACAAAGTATGTCCATTGGAAATAAGGTATTTGTATCTTTCCCTAGGTTAAAGGCATATGTCATGAAGCCAGTGCCGAAAGATGTATATAGTGTATTGTCAACAAATGTGGTAAAGTGTGATTCGCATGATGTAGGTATTTTAGGGCATAAGGTAGAATTTAATATCTCTAAAGAGTTAAATAGAGTAAAGGGATAGTTTATATTCTATTTTATCGAATAACAAAGAAAGGTTTGCATTCGATAAGTTTAGGTTAGGTAGATGTAAGGTGGCCCCAATTATGATTGATTTAATCGAAGATTCGCCTGTATATCAACAGCGGTACAGGACGTCAAGTGCTCAGCAGAAAATCATTGCAGATCAAGTGCAAGAATTATTAAAGTTAGGGTTAATTAGAGAGTGACGTAGCGAGTATGAGAGTCCTATTGTATTAGTTAAGAATGATGAGAAGAAATGGCGATTTTGCGTTGATTATCGCAAGATGAATAAAAAGGTGAAAGAGGTTCCATGTCCTGTTCCGCGGATAGAAAAGGTATTACAAGTATTACAAGGAGCGAAATACTTTTGTGAGATAAATTTAAATTAAGGCTATTTCCAATTGGAAATAGAAGAAAAGGATAGGTATAAAACAGGGTTTATGTGTAGTCAGGGTAGTTATGAATGGAACGTGTTCCCATTCGGAATGAAAAATAGCCAAGCCTTTTTCCAAAAGACAATGAATCTTGCGTTAAAAGATTTGTTAGGGAAAGGTGTATTGGTATATGTTGATAATATAATTATTTATCACGAGAATATAGTAGGGTTAGGTCAATTGTTAGAAGTAACTCTTCAGAAACTTCGCGAATCTAACTTAACGTTGAAACCGTCCAAATGTACGTTTGGTTTCACACAATTGAAATTATTAGGGCATGTTGTATCAAGTGAGGGAATATCGAATAAAGCTAGGAAGGTTAGATAGTATAAAAACGCCGAAAAATATAAGGGAAGTTAGGTCGCTAGTAGGTTTTTTATCATACTATAGGAAATTTATAGCTAACTTCGCTAAAATCGCGTAACCGTTAACTGATTTAACGCGTAAGAATCGTAAATTCTCTTGGGGGGAGCGGCAAGAAGAAGCGCTGCGAGAGTTAATTAAAGAAATACAGAAACCTCCATTATTGCGGTATTTTTCGGAAGAGGAAGGCATTATAACGAAAATTGCAACCGATGCGAGCGATTTCAATCTTTATGCAAGGAAAGTCGGAAAAAGAGATGCTACCCGTGATGTTTGCATCCAGAAAATTATCGGCAGCTGAGCGAAATTACTCAATTACCGAAAAGGAATGTCTAGCATTAGTGTGGGCACAAAATTTTTTCAGAAGTTATATTTGGGGTAAAGCGATACAGGTGGATACAGACCACAAGGCATTGTGTTGGTTGGCAACCAATCGTAATAAAACTGGCAGAATTGCAAGATGGGTATTAGCTTTGCAAGAATTTGATTTTTCAGTTAATTTTGTGCAAGGAAAAAGCAACTTAGCGGATTATTTATCCAGGTATGCATTAGAAGGAGAGAATTCAGGAGAATCACCAAAAGATTTTGAAGATAACTTAGTGGTATTAGCCATCCATCAAAATCAATTGCTACAAGGGCAAAATAGGGATGATTTTTGTGTAGGTGTACGTCAACGTTTGGTGAATCGCGGAACAAATCGTTATAAAGGATTTTTAGTTCGCGACGGCATGCTAATGCATTCACGCAAATTTTTAGATAGAGATGTGTATAGGCATGTTATACCTAAAGATCTTGTGTATGAGATTTTAAAGGAAATACATGATGATTCGTTGACGGGCGGTCATTTAGGGTTATTTAAATGTTTGGGGAAATTTCAAGAACGATTTTTCTATCCAAATGCAAGACAAGTGATTGAAAATTATATAAAAACTTGCATAGTATGTCAGAAAAGGAAAAAATGTAGACAAAAGGAATGTTTAGAGCCGATAACACCTAGGTCAGTGGGAGAAAAGTATCACGTAGATATACTAGGACCATTGTAAGGAACAGCGCGAAAGAATCGATATGTAATAGTAGCAATTGATTCATTTTCTAAATTCATGATAGCCAGGGCTTTTTAGAAGAAGATGTATTTCTATCCTATGGTACATGTGTAGAAATATGCACCGATAGAGCTTCAGTGTTTCGATCCAGATTAATGAACATTAACTTAGAGTTACATGGGGTTCGTCATATTAAAAGATAGGATATCTTAAGATAGGGTTCCTTAAGATTAGTAAGTTAAGTATGGATAGTTTCCACTAGGAAAAGGGTTAGATGAAGTCAAGAGGAGTTTTAGTTTATTTAAGTAAGGTTCCGTAGGTAGATTTTTATAATAAAATTAAAAAAAAGGTATTGTAAAGAGTGAATTGATTTGAGGAGCTATAGGGTTCTGTATATAGGTTTTTGCATCTTATAAATATATAATGATATAAAATATTGTCAATGGTGAATAGGTATAATGTGTAGGAATCCGTAGGTAAATAATCTAACGATAGATTGATGTGTAAAATAGGTTAGAGCCAAGTGCGAACCATTGATATTTTAAAGGTATTATAATGAGGTATATGGTTGAAAGTTGTTTAGGTCAAGGGTGATCTGTGTCAAGCGTGATTCGGACCAATGGTATGGGAATAGTAATAATGGTCGAGTGAGATTTAGGTCAAGGGTGATCTAAGTCATTAGGTATAATCTAAATAGGATTCAAGTAGGATTAGGGCCAAGTGTGAGCCGTAGGTGTATAGTATTTTTTTTTTAGGTAGGATAGCAATTCCTATCCAGGTAGTTAAGTGTGAAACTTGAAAAAAAAATATAATATGTCAAGGGTGAATCTTGAGAAAAAAAAAATATTTTTTTATTCGTTTTCGAATCGAAAATGAAATAGGGTGAAGCTTCGAGTTTATATGATTAGTATTAGGTATTAGGGTTAAGTATGAGTAGGAATGAGAATTCATTGGAAGTAATTTACGCGACGTTCGTTGATTTATTTAATGCGAACATGACATATGACTTTAATGAAAAAGGATATAAAGGTAATGGTTGTTAATAATATATTGTATTAATAAGTTAGGGTAATTAAAGGAAATGACTCCATCCTTAATTGTTATTGTGGTTAATGAATTTTATTATTAGTTAACAAGGGAAAAGAAAAGTGGTAAATGGAATGGAATATGTAAAAGATGTTATTTTCTTCATTTTCTTATGAAGGTATTAAATGTAAAGTAAAGATTTTACAATTTGAAAATATGCGCGATAGGATATACATTGAATTTCTTAAAGGAAAAGAAACTTTATTTAATTATAATTCAGGTAATGAAAGTTTATGAGATTCTTAGGATGTATGGTAGGTATTTGATGTAAAATAAATATTCTCATAGTTGATGAATTTATTAATTGTTAAGGAGTTATAGGTAATTAGTAAAGTTGTTTATTAGTTTATTAGAAATGGAATAAATATGAGGTACAAGGTTTATAAAGGCTAATGCAAGCCGCAAGGAGGAGTTTTTGTGTTATTGCAACATGTTAAAGTAAGTAAGGTAGGTATTGCACTTAATGCATGGTGATGCGCCACCAAATCTAGTTAAGATAAGTATCTTAATATTGTTTTTAATTTTGAATTATTGATGAAAAAGTATAAGCGAGTATGAAGGATCATTGTATTTATAGATTGATTATTAATTTTTTTTGTGTGCCTTCCAATTCAGAGATATTCAGAAAAGGAGATGCTGATTTAGGGATCAATTGTAGGTCAATACGGGTAGGTTTTATAACGCGAATTGAATTTAAAATCAAATGAACACTGTTTGACGCGAATGATTTATTGAGCTGCATTACAGTTTTTAACTTGTATTAAAAGTGATAAATGTAAATGGAAGTTAGGAGGACGAGAGATTTTGTTTTATGAGAAAAACTAAAAGATGTTTAAAGTAAAGTCAGGTATAGGAACAATTGTGATTAGCTTTTGTTTTGTGATTTTGAATCGATGATAATGAAATTAACGTAGGTTGATAGGGTATTATAGTGTATAATATTTTTGAAGTTTGACTTCAGAAGTCAAAAATGTAAAACTGTTTTGTGTTGGCGTTATTAATGAATTAATTTGAAGGGAGTTGCCCAACATTTAAACAAGTTAGTGTTCGATAAGGAGGTCGATAGTGCCATGTCTTTGGATCCTTACCGTGGTTTATCCGGAGGAAAATCAACTAAAAATCCTAAATGGATTCGGATTTAGTTCATTTACCATTTGCATATGGTTTGGCATCGCGTGACGAAGTGTCCCGGTTTTAGGTTAAAATCAGTAGGGTAATGTAGATTTCCCGCCATTTATGATTTCGATGGGTAGTTTATAGGTAGCGAATAGAAAATTATACGCAACGAGTTGCTATGTATGTATATGTATGTATGTACGCCAAAATTGTCACTTATTTGCAAAAAATAGTGACCTCCACAGTGTTAATACAAGGAATAAGGATAAATTGGTAGTTCCAAAATGTCGTCTTCAGAAGGTACATAGCTCTTTCGCAATACAAAGTATATTTTTCTACAATAAAATTCCAGAACATGTGGTTAATTTACCCTCAAATAAATTTAAAATATATGTCAAAGATATTTTAATGAAAAAAAGCTATTACAAAGTTGATGAATACATAAATGATAAAATTGCTTGGAAAAATTAGAACTTAATTGATTTGTATTGGGGCATTTGAAATATTATTTTTTTAAAATTTAAAACATTGTATATTATGTTATTACCTAGTGTAAGGCTATATTGTATAAAAGATTAACTAGTGAGTTTATTGCCGTTGCTGCTCGGTAGTAAAGCATTGCGAACCTTCCAATCTTCTCCTCTTATATTTTGTTCCTTTACTACACACATTGTAACTAGTACAATCGAAGTTTTATTGGAGTTGCTTGAGTGTGTCATGCTCTCTCAAAGTGTCTCTGCGGTGGTGGCGTGTGTGTCGGGTCGTTACGTTCCCTAAAACATGGTTGAGCGAAGCGATGGCTGATTCATGTGTCATACTCGTGAACGGGTGCCGCCTGTGGAGGCTGGTCTGCTCTTGCAAACTTCTTAGTATTCTTAGTATTTAGTCTTACTTTTTTGTTTTGTTTATTAATACTGTAAGACATTGATTATTTCTTAGTGATGAATACATAAACTGTCTTTTGTTTATATTAGATACTTTTTTATGTTGTGCTTGTGCTTTATATTTCATGTTTTTTTATGTTTGTAATGGAAAGTGTCCTTTTATGATAGGGAGGGCATTTTCGAATATTTTAATTGGACGCTGTAAAAGAAAGGGAGAAAAGAAATGCCCTTGCTGAGTTTCTTGCCGGTTCTTCTCAGTACAAGGTCTCCCGCCCTGTAGACTTACGAACCGATGGCGTAGTGACATTCATAAGTGCTCAATTATTGTAGCCTAATCTGAATAAAATTATATTGAATATTGAATATTGAATATAATTTTCTGGCCGATCGGTGGGAAATATGTAGAGGTTACGACCTCTTGTTGAATGTAAAGGAAGTAAATAGGCTAGCGAACGTTTTTACGCAGCAAATACTTCGTAGTGGTTTTAAGGAAACATAATAGATGGTGTCAGTGCGTTTTTAAATAAAAACAATCGGAATTTCGAGCTTGTCATTATTTTGTTATTAATTGACATTCAAGTGAAAAATATAGATCGGACAAGTCTATATAAATTTGGAAGGTCGATTCCTGTCTCTATCAGGGAGCCCTAGAATTGGTAGAATGGCTTTACATTGCCAATGGACTGAAAGTAAGATACTCCAGTATCCAAAATATTCCAAGCATCGCCACCATCGCGATTTAATGTCCTAATGTATATTTTATCCAATGTATCGACTCGACGACCCGAGGCCTATTAAAGAATGGCCTAATAGAAGAAGATGTACTGCAGATAAGTTTAATATTGTATAATAATTCTCCTAGGTAGTAGATGAATATAAAGCATGTATACTCTTGTGGCGATAGAAAAGAACATCTGAATACAGAAAAGAACTCCCAATGTTGTCTTTTTATTAGCAGAGATCCCGATACCTAAATAGAAATAGGTAGAAGCAGCATTTTTACGCCCCCGCCCGCTGCAGTACCTAGAGATCAAAAATATATTAAGTTAAAATAAAAAATGTGTGGTATAACTTTAACCATCCTTTTCTTCAGCAGATGGTTTTTTGGTAACAAACTTTTATATTTAATATATAAGGAGCCTGAAAATTCCTTTGTTACACGGAACGCTAAACAGAGGCTAAGCGGTAGCGGACACTTTTTACTTCATGTTGCATTGAAAACTTGCCGTAAACATATTTATTTGCTTATACTGACTTTACTTACCGTACTCTGACGTCGCAAACCTTTTTAATTCAGTTTAAAAGTTATAGTCATAAATTGGCTTGGTATCTTCTCAAACTCCAATTTGGTTACTTAATTGTCATGTAGTTTTACTCACCAACGTATCAGCTACATAAAATTAAAATGATGTAGTTAAGTACATTACGTTATCGTTGATGTCTTAGACCTCATCAGAAAATCTGTATATTAAAAAGATTTAAAAAATTTGATGTCAAAAAATATGAGAGAACTCATTTTTAATATGGATCATAATAATAATAATAATTGAAAAAAATATAAGCGGAGTTTCAATTTCGGTTGTGTATAGTTGCGTTTTGATTTTATTTTTAAAAACGGAAGTATACATTTTTGTGAGTAACAAGAATAAATAAGATTGCCCTACATTACATTTAAGTAAAAAGCTCGCAATAAATTATATTGGTTATAACTGAAAACAAAAAAAAAGGTTGTACTTCCCTACATTTTCAATACAAAAGTCCGTATTTTCGCTGTAATTATTAACATTCCTAAGTAACAAGTCAAGTGTGCTACAAGATAAAATTAAAGAAGTGCGACAACGTGAGCTGCCTGGAAATATCGCTAAGAAAAAATCTACAAATCTACAGAAAATATGTTCGTAAGTTTTTAAATAAAATGTTAGTTTTTTGTAAAAGTATAATAGTAAAATTCATATCATATTTTTAATAAATTAAAGTAGATTCGTTGTTAGGTATAGGTAACAAAATATTCTAATAAGGAATTTAATCTTTGTCCACAGGTCGCTGTTTGAAGATTCAACCCAACCCAAAAGAAAGATATCGAAGGTGGGCAAAAGTCTGTTTTCCTTTTCGTACTCTGAGGAAGACGAGACAAGGTATGTAAAACATTTTTATTTTAAGAATAAAATCTTTTCAATTTTTAGTAGAATCCATTTTAGAGTCATACAATATATAACATATATAACTATTTATAATTGACTGAAAAAGTGGTGAGCGTTTATTAACTAAATAATAACATAATTTACTTATTTGTCGACAGGGTCTACTAACTAGCGCTTCTAAGCCTAAGAAGCCACGAAAAAAGGCGGAGAGCAAGACTCCGAGAGTGAATTCACCGACGCGTACGGCGACGGGGTCGACCGCGGCGCGCACCGCTCCGGCAACCCCGAAGCCAACGACATCTTCGGACTGCTATCGTCGGACAGCGAGGATGAGGAGGAAGCTGGACGCGCGGCGAAGGCAGCCGCTCAGCAGGGACTCGCGTCGTCGCTGACGCGCTGCGTGGCCGACGGGATCTTGCGTCGGACGGCGGACCTCACCGGGGACACTTACGTCGAGCTCCGGGTGTACAGCACGAGAGATGTGATAAAAGCAGTTGATTGGAGAGACAGACTTGAAAAAGCACAAATCACTCTGAAATATCAATCGTCTTCGACGACTCCCGAATTGGCCGACCTTAAAAACTTTTTGAAAAAGGTCAAAGGGAAATTCACTGGAGGTGGCAAATTTTACCCGGAGAGAAAAAGTTTTTAAAGTTTTACTACATATTTTTTTATTAATTGTTTTATTCTATATTCTAATTTTCATAAATAAATATTCTTATGATAATTTTTGTTTATGTTTATTTTTGCTCTTACAACAGCTCTTTAAATAAAACTTTTCTGCCCCCCGCACGACTCGCGCTTGACCTCGTCGACTCTCAAAACATCGTTGGTTCTGGCTCACTACCCTCCAACCCCAGCCCCTCGCCTAAAAACTTTCTCAAAACCACCCCCTGTGTCTGGGATACGTCGACTCACGCTTGACCAGAACTACCACGTGACATCACTGTGGGTTCTGTGTAGTTTTGTTAAGTAGTTATATCATTATCGTAATGGGTCCATCGTATTTTTCCGTTTATTAGTTATTCTTATTTAATTACAATGTCGTGAGTGCGATAATGATGTTTGTGGTGACATTCCTAATACCTTTTTTAATTATATTTGTACTTGTAAGATAAATCGTATATATATAGAATCCATAAACACTAGTCGATAGTATTCGAGTTACAATTTATCATCAAGTGATTGAATTCATCCTGTGTGATACTGAGGCTGGTTCTATTTACTTCAAAAAAAGCCATGGAGGTATGTGTTTTTTTGCTTTATAATTCTTTATCTATATTTATTATATATTACAGACCCTCAAAACTATGTGTTTGTTTGAATGTCTATTACTTAAACCAATTTTGTTTAGGTTTTCACTTTAGGCAAATTTTTGATTCAAATTATTATACAAATATGTTTTTAAAGCATAGGCTTATTTTATTACAGAATTCAACATTTAACGTAATGGAAGAAAACACGTTCAAGCATTACTACTACGCTACATCGGATGATGAGCAATCAACTGAGAAGGCCTTAGAAACAACAAAGCTCAAACGGTCTCGTCGAAATAGTATCGACTCATTCTTTGAGGGGACCAATCAGAAGAAAAAGAAACTCAGCTCTACAGTGGCGAGATCTTCAAAAGATGGTATCCCTGGTGTCACATACTTGTCTACTAATAATGATGATGGGGCTCATGCTACACATTTGATGAAAATTGAGGTGTATGACCTCATAAAATTGAAAAAAGTACCAGTTGATGAACATTGGAAACACTCAGAAGTGAGGATCAAATATTATACGGATATAAAAGATGAAAAATATGAGCAAACGAAGGGTATCATATTTGATATCACGAAGCAAATAGCAGAAACCAATAACTGTAAAAAATACTTTTTTAAAAAGTAATCTCTAATAGCTAAATTTATTTATAAGAACCAGCTTCAGTATTACTCGAAATCAACTTTGAATCAAATTGTATCATGTTTGAGTTTTATTATGAATAAATGAATAAATGATATAAATAAAAAATATTTTTTTGTTTTTTAACCACTAATTACACAAACACACACATAAGAAAAAAATTTTTTTTTATTTTAAAAAGTTTTATTATCAAAAATTGTTTTAAACATATCATATAATAAAATATCATTACATAGAGTGTTATTACTAAAGTTTTACAAAATCAATCATTGATTTACCATGAAACTTAAAATACAAATAAACAAGACAATATTCCCCACAAACAGTTGTAAAGTCATTTTGAACTCTTTTATTATTGTAACTCCATATCTTAGTATTCTTATTTAAGAAATATAAATGATGTCTACTAGGTTTACGACCATAAGAATCAAAGTATTCACCTAATCCATTTTTATTAATATGTATTCCCACCCAATGCGATCCAGGTTGATTGTCAACATCTAAATTACTAATGAGAAAAGCAGGTAGGTGCATGAGTACTGGTAATCTATTTGCAGCAAATACATTTAGTTTAATTTTCGGAGAAATTATCTTTAAACATTTTTGAATATCTAAAGTATTCATTTCAAAATGTTGATATTATGTATGTCAAAAGTATAAAAAGTCCTTTCATTGAGTTCTAATTATTATATTTTAGCTACTGTAATAAACATTACGATTTTTATCTATTTCAATAACATTATCAAATTCAGCATACACTATACAGTTTATTGTTTGTATGAGTGCTGCTTCAAAACGAACTTCCAGTCTTACGCTTCCATGTCTAATAAGATTCCAATGAGACGTAGAACTAGCTGATAAGTCTGGAGTTAAATCAAATGCCATCAAACAATATCCATTTGCATATTGTTCCCTAGAAATAGCATTACCATCATTCAAAAAGTGAATACCTGACCCGGAAAATAGTGTATGGTAAGCTGTGGTAAATATATTGTTGTGAAACATTGGTTGTAAAGCTTTTGATGGTATTTGTTGGCCATCTATATACAAACTAAATGTATTTATTCCATAGTTTACAAAGTTAAAAGGGTTTCTGTTAAAACTTCCATTAAAAGCAGCATTGTTTACAAAACCTTTTATACACCTTTTTGGAACTTGACCAATAAATATGTTATCAAGCGTTTTTCCCTGAACTCCTGAAGGTATTGTGAGCACTTTGACTTCAGCTCTGGTTATAGGATACTTAGCGGTCGTTGAAATTAGAACTTTTTGATGTGCTAATAATACACTTGGACTAATTTTTGCTCTTCGAACTATAAGTGTAGCGTCAGTAATAGTAACTTTCAGCTTAGCATCTGCACCAGCCATAAGATTAAAACTTTCTCTTGATCGTACTAGTTTAAGACTAATTTCAACACCATTTATCAGAAACTTTTCTTGATTAAACAAATCCCCATGCAAATGTCCTACCATTTCTACCTCTTTACTCTCACGTACAAATTGATTCCTTTTTTTAAATCCATCATTAGAATCATCTAGTGAATTCATTTTTCCAGCTGTGTCTTCATACCATAGTCCACAAGTCAGATGAGATTGTTTAGCTGCTGGACCATAGTTTAATAAAGTTTCTATAAATGCCCTATAAGCATAAGTGTTGTTTGGTGGAGATACTAGTTTTTGATTTAAATACACATCGAGTTGATTGAACAGTGAGTGTAACCAGTTATTAGTTGGGGCTACTACTGTAGCAGCAGCTAAGTTGGTGCCATCTTGGTTTCGAATTTTAACTTTTAAATGTAGTAATGTATGAGACAAATCGATATAATCATCCCCCGTACCAGGAATTTGAAATTCAATTGGCCCATCGTCTGTAAGGGATGATATAGGTTTGTAGTGTACCCATTGTCCATTTTCAATACTTGTCTGAGTTGTTGGTAAAGCAAATAAATCCAATTCCGATTTTATACATTCACATGAATGATTATGCAAGAATGACATTATTTGTTTGAAAATATATCTTTAGTATTTCTATTAATTTTATACTTTCTAGTTCTCAACTCTTTCAAAGCTGTTGACGGAATGGAATGAAACCGACGTTGACGTTTCGTTATATAACCTGATCCATTCATTAGTCTTTCAATTTTATCATCTGCTCTTCGTTTTAAATTACTACTTACATCTTTTAACCGTGTTTGCACAGATTCATTCATTGGTTTCTGGCTTATCATATCGCTTAATAATCCCACTCCAGCATTAAGAGCCTCTTTACCAATTACTCTTTCCCCACTTGATAATAAAGGTAGTACTGATCGAAACAGGCCTCCTAAAAAGCTTCCTATTCCATGACCACGTTAATGTGGTACACCTTTATAAATTACACCAATTCCTGATCCTGCTTGGTGTGAATAATATTGCTCATAGGGACAAATACTGTTATTATGCATTATAATCGCTTAAAGTGTAGTTTAACATATGCGGTCCCAAATTGAAATGGTATTTTATTACCAGTGTTTGTTCTTATATCTATTTCAATTGTATCAAATTCTCTTCGCATAACTGGTAAGTAGTGGGGTGGTGAAAATACATGCATCTTATAAGCACCATAGATATATTTCTCGGGGTCTAAAGGTATTATTCTTAACAATGGTGTCATAACATCTCCAACTATTTGCGGATCAATTATATCACAGTAAACAAATAATTGAGAAGGTAATCCTAAATGTAAATTGGGTGGGTATCTTCCAACTGTTATTAAATTAGTTTTTGGTTCAAAGCCAAGTTGAATACTTAACTTTGATGATAACGTTAAAGATGATATATTTTTATCGTTAATTTGAACAGAGACCATCTGGGAAATTTATCATAATGAAAGCGACAGTTTTCTTTTAGGTTTAAGGCTTTTAAAATGTTATCAATATTATCATAATTGGTTGCAGGTATATGATTTTTATAAATAACTGATGATATTGATTTATCCAAAGGTACTATCATTTTCTTAGTAATATACATTATATTTTCACCCTCTTGAACTGTAAACATACTACATGGGTATTGAAATTCTACAACTCCAACAGACCACTGTCCTTCTAATTTTATAGGTTTTGGAAGTTTTGTTGAAAAATTTGTAGTGGTATTACTCGGAAAATATTCCATTGAACTATTACTGAGCAAAGTTAAATAAAAATCTTCCTTAATCATATTTACTATATCTTTTAATGATACTCAAGTATTAAATTTGTTTGGATAACCTTTCCACTTCACTAGTACTTGCTTTCTATTTCCAAAATAACGAGTGTGGAGTATTTTATCTATTTTATGTGGGAGAGTGGGGTTGTATATTACTTTTTGTAATTCTTTTTCATAAAATGTACCTGTAATGGGTTCATTTTGAAGATCTTTTAACGTATAAACTACCCAAGGTGATCTTCTTATAACTGAAGTAATAACAAATATTTCATCACTCCAGTTGCTCTCGTATCCTTTTTGAAATATGTGTTTATGTTTTGTTATCCTAACATAATCACCTTCTTTAAACCTGTTTAGAATAGCCTTTTGCCCTTTATCTCTATCATATAAATTATTCCAAACAGTCATAATATTTTCTGAGTTAACATCTTTAGGACACATTTTTATACTTGAATGATAGCTATGATTGTAAGAATAAATCAAATCTTTTAAAATATCAGCATATCTATATGTGTTATGATGTGTGAAATACCGCCACATTTTTGTCTTTAATGTTCTTTGAAAGCGTTCCACGATACTAGCTTTTATATCAGGATTGTTAGTGGTGTAATAGTTTATACCTTTACTTTTAAAATATTTTTGCACATCCTTAGAAACAAATTCAGTTCCCTTATCTGACTGAATGTGGTTAGGTAAGGATTTTGACTCATTAAATATACTTTCAAAGCATTCTTTTATAGTTATAGGGTTTTTTTTTTTTAAACATCTAGCAAATGCATATTTACTAAATACATCAATAACACACAGAATATATTTAAAACCATCATTATATTCAGAATAAGTGCGCATATCACTTAAATCCACCTGCCACAAGTCATTATAATTAGATAAAATGTACTTATTTCTAGGAAATCTATTTCTTACAGGTTTATGTAATGTGTAAGTTTCTTGTTCTTGCAACCAATTTTTCACTTGTTTTGCTGTCATTTTTCCCTTTAACGAGTTGATGAGTTTGTTAACACCTCCATATCCAGCAGGATGAGAAACATCATAGTAAATCTGATTTATTTCTAATAGGGGGTCCATTTTTCCCAGTCTATTTTTTTCTTGATTTTGTTAAAATGAGTCTTAGTAGGAGTAAAACTATTATCTGATTGCAATTTGTTAAGTAGAATTTCTTCTTTTATATCACCTAAGTAAAGTTTATTAATATATTCTAGTCTTTTTGGATTTCCAATATAAGTTAATGGTATTTTAATTTCTTTTAATGCTGATGCAAACTCTTGCCACCCAATTGGATCACTGTGTTTAAGTGGTCTTAGTGTATCATTCACCAGGTCTATAATGTTACTCCCTGGTATTTTCATATTATCGATACTAACAGTTCCATTGGTATCCCAATCTACCTTATTTTTATTTGAAAAAATTGATTCTATTAGTAATTCACCTCGTTTTATATAAGTCTTAGGAATCAATTTCAAGAGTTGTTGCTTTGAATAAAATGGGGTTAAGTCAGTATCATTTATGGTTTTTGATTTTATGTTTGATGCCTGCTCAGTGCCAAGGACTGTTTCCTTAATGACATCAGTATCTTTATTATTAGGCGAACTTTCTGTTCAAATTCACATGGAGGAAAGCAATAAAAACAAACACTTATATATTAAAAACAATATAATTAATAATAAAAAAAAAATACAATCATTAGGTTACTTAATAATAGTTATTACCTTACATTTTTTAAACACACATAAACCAGATACAATTAATACTCTATATTATTATTATTTCAAAACTATAAGTTAATCTTAAAATGACCCCAAGCATATGTATCTGTTGAATTAGGTAAAATATATCTCTTGGTGTCATTACAGGATAGACAAGTTTTATTAATTTGTTGTGTAAAAATAGTATGTTTCACACTTCGAATCCTACACATTTGTGAAACATTTACATTTTTATTAAATAGACACAACTTATAATTTTCCAAATTCATCTTTTTTGTCACACTTTTATTTACACCTTTAGCTTTAGCAATCACCTTACTTTCAATGTCCATTGCATACATTTTTGATCGAAGTCCTACAAACTCCCGAAATACTTTACCATTGTTCTCATCCTTAAAATATCCAAGTTTCTTTTTATTTAAAAGTTGGAAACCATAAACATTATCACTAGGATAGTCTGAAGTATCGAAAAAACATTCTAAGTCAGATTATCATAAATACATGGTAAACTAAGCTATCCGTATCAGTGTATAATAACTTGACACTATTATTGTATTTTATTTTCATGTAATTATAATGAAAGTTATACATCAATGTTTTTGATATTTCTAATATACAAAATCCTAAAACAAATGGTTTATTGAAATATACCTTAGTCTTTTGTAATTGTACAGCAATTAAAGACTCGGAGAATATAGATAGACTATGAAACTCAGGGCGAGCAATTAAACTTTGTGTACCTTGAATTTTTCCACGGTTTTCCCAGTGGGTTTATTTTACATTAACACGTTTTTCAACATTTTCCATAGTTTTACCAAAGACTGCATTATTCATAAGTTTATAAAAATCTTTTTCAAAGTCACTTTTAGCTAAAGTTCTTAGTTGTGTATTTAAATCTATATATTTCTTCAACCAAGGACTTTGCTCAAACTGTAAAACTCTATGAACTCTAATTAATTTCATACCAAGTTGTAAACATTGCTTCAGATTTCTATAGTGAATAATATATTTAGTTTTGTTATATAAATTTGGTACTAATTTTTTATCTTTACTGTTACCGATTACAATGTTTTCAGGGCATAAAGGTAAGTCTGAATGAAGATCATGTAAATTTTCAGGGTATTCAAGATCAACTTCCAGTATGTATCCAATATCTGATGAATCTGATATATTGAAGTCTATGCTCGGGTTAACCCATTTAAAATCTCTTACAGGCAAATACTGAGACGTTGCCCAACCATAGAGATTGTTTGCATCAAAATACATTAAGTAAGATTTTGGTAAGTTATCTTTGTAATCACCCATGTACTCGTTATTTGCCTTTCCATATCTGTTAGAACACTGTGAAATACCACCTCTTATACCAGACTTTACGAATGCTATTTTGTCAAAGTATTTTAATAATTCCAGTGTTATGTTAGTACATTTTAGCATTGCATCCCAGTTTAATCCTGGAAGGGTATAATATTGTACAGGTTCGAGTTCATATGTTTTGATACAAATTTCTCTAAAGTTTTCAAAAATATCAGTGAGTAACATTACATCAGTTCTTAAGTATAGATTAGAATAGTCCAACATATTTTTACATTTAAATTGGACCCAAACATTTTGAGCATGTTTATAATCATCATCTGAGACACTGGTATTACTTAAAGAGTTAAAGAAAGCGTCTTGATCTGGAAGAGTTGTATCTTTTAAGGATTCATAAGAATTAACAAATTCATAAGGAAAAACACCTTTCCTAATAAGTTTATTAAAATCATTTTCGTTTGGAAATTGTTTTCTTAATTCTATAAATTGATCTTTTTTTAGATTTTTAGCTAAACTATCTAAACTACTGGCCATGAATTTAAAGGAATCTAAAAACCGCAAATGTACTAAATGACCTCATATATTAAGTTTTTTTGAGAATGAAATATATTTTTCCTTATTTTGCGGAATGATATCTATTTCTCCATCTTTAAAATTCAAAGCATGAACAATAAAATGAGCATCATAATTACTTAGATTATGAAATAGAATGGGAAAGAAAAAGGGAACACGATACTTTGAACTACATAATTCGTGAGCAACACCTCTAAAATTACCAGTATTCCAATCATAGTCTACTGTGATGTCATCACCCAATAGCCCTTCACAAATATAACATAATTGCGATTGTCTAATAGATTCCTTCTCTTCGTTAGTTAATGGAAGTGGACATTTTTGAAAACAATTTATCCTATTGCTAATATCTTTGTAAATGCTTTCCATAAACATTTTTGCACAATTAGGCCCTGTGTATGTTCTGTATGTAGACAGCTTATCATCATACGAACATTTTATATAGTATCCATAACTATAAACTTCATGTTCATGTATTGTTTTTGTATATGACTTCGATGGATCAGGGTCACATGAGGTGACGGGTTTTAAAAGAGCTTCAAAGTCTGCATATATTACAAAAGGTAATTTTAATTTTCTTTGAAACTTATCAAAATAGATTTCATCATTATTTGTTTCCCGATTAAACCAATCTTTTCCTTTTCTATGAATTCCTGGTAATTCAGTAACAATATGAGCACAGTCATGTTTTTGGTGATTAATTAAATTAACTTTAGATTTAAAATATAGAAGGCAACCATCACAGATATGAATAGCATTATTTCGATTCGTTATTTGTTTACTTACCAAGCGTGATAAATTTTTTATAAAACAATAATGACCATTTGAACCATTGTTTAAAAATAATAAGTTAATGTGTAATTCTTTACGACATTTTGTAAAATATAATGGTCCAACGATGGTATTACATTTTTTTTCTTTGTTAAATTCTTATCCGAAAACATTGATACTAATGTTATTCTGTTTTTCTACCTTGGGTATATCCGATAATTTGATTGGGAACTGTATATTATTAAACTTTAGTCTATTTTGATTCCTCAAGTATGATGATACCCTTTCAGAACTTTTATTTACAGGATATAGTGCGGATAATAAAGCCCACTTAAAACATTGTTGATCGTTATTTTTTACATTTATGACTGCTTTTTTACGCTTAATATCTAAAGGTAATTCAATAAACGAAGACCCTCGTAAGGGATTGAACTTATTAACATTCATTTCTAAGAACTGAATTTTTTTTAAAGTCCATCCACTATCTTTTGCTTCGAAATCACTCATTTTATTTTTAATGTCTTCGCTTCAAGTTTCTAAATAATTTTCTAATTCGTCCCCTAAAGAAATAGTCCAATTTTTTGTTTGAAAATCGAAAGAATTTTTTAAATCTTTTGTTTCCTGTTCAAAATCTGCATGAATAATAAAATTAACTTTAACAATAGTTAACTCTTTTAAACATTCCTGAATAAGAAATAGTATCGACTCTTTAATTGATGCTATGAATACTTCAGGAGTTTGTATTTTAAGTGACTCATTAGCTTTAGGTGATACAATTCTATACGTTAAGACCCGAGACCCAAAAGCAACTGACATAACAGAGACATTATGTAAATTATGATTATGAATAAGACATTTTTCTTTGTGTTCCTTAGATCGTAAGTGCTGAGCATAGAACCTTTGGCTAACCTGTAATTCACATATTTGACACATAACGTTCTGTCTATGTGTTGTATTGGAAGATGATGACGTCGATGCTTGTTGTAAATCTTCAACACTAATATCAGCTTGTCTCTTCAAACCTCGACCGACTTGAATTGAAGATTTTCTGTAGGTATAACATGCTTATGTTAATATAAGAACACAAATATGTAACATAAAATTTAAATAAGTATAGTTAGAATGTATACCTGAATGTTTCCTCAACTTCTTTACAGATGTTAAACAGTGAAGTGTCATAATACGGATTTTCCAGAGCATTATCTTCATAATTCTCACACGCTCTCATTAGTTCTTTTTCTTCTTCTTCAAAAACATTTTGAAAAAAAACACTTTCTAGTGACATGGTTGAAATAAACCAGTTTAGCTTTGCTTGTGAATGATGAATTAATAATAAATATAATGTTCGATTTTTCTCTTATATATACAAGTCGATAAGGTGATTACTATATTAGTTGATGGTTAATTAATAGTTGCTCGTTACTTATCAATTAGATACTCATAAAATTTTGTAACGATGGTTCTTATAAATTAATTTAGCTATTAGAGATTACTTTTAAAAAAAGTATTTTTTACAGTTATTGGTTTCTGCTATTTGCTTCGTGATATCAAATATGATACCCTTCGTTTGCTCATATTTTTCATCTTTTATATCCGTATAATATTTGATCCTCACTTCTGAGTGTTTCCAATGTTCATCAACTGGTACTTTTTTCAATTTTATGAGGTCATAAACCTCAATTTTCATCAAATGTGTAGCATGAGCCCCATCATCATTATTAGTAGATAAGTATGTGACACCAGGGATACCATCTTTTGAAGATCTCGCCACTGTAGAGCTGAGTTTCTTTTTCTTCTGATTGGTCCCCTCAAAGAATGAGTCGATACTATTTCGACGAGACCGTTTGAGCTTTGTTGTTTCTAAGGCCTTCTCAGTTGATTGCATCATCCGATGTAGCGTAGTAGTAATGCTTGAACGTGTTTTCTTCCATTACTTTAAATGTTGAATTCTGTAATAAAATAAGCCTATGCTTTAAAAACATATTTGTATAATAATTTGAATCAAAAATTTGCCTAAAGTGAAAACCTAAACAAAATTGGTTTAAGTAATAGACATTCAAACAAACACATAGTTTTGAGGGTCTGTAATATATAATAAATATAGATAAAGAATTATAAAGCAAAAAAACACATACCTCCATAGCTTTTTTTGAAGTAAATAGAACCAGCCTCAGTATCACACAGGATGAATTCAATCACTTGATGATAAATTGTAACTCGAATACTATCGACTAGTGTTTATGGATCCTATATATATACGATTTATCTTACAAGTACAAATATAATTAAAAAGGTATTAGGAATGTCACCACAAACATCATTATCGCACTCACGACATTGTAATTAAATAAGAATAACTAATAAACGGAAAAATTGGGGTTGGAGGGTAGTGAGCCAGAACCAACGATGTTTGAGAGTGGTCAAGCGCGAGTCGTGCGGGGGGCAGAAAAGTTTTTAGGCGAGGGGTTGGGGTTGGAGGGTAGTGAGCCAGAACCAACGATGTTTTGAGAGTGGTCAAGCGCGAGTCGTGCGGGGGGGGGGCAGAAAAGTTTTTAGGCGAGGGGTTGGGGTTGGAGGGTAGTGCGCCAGAACCAACGAATCCCAGAAGATTTAAAACGTTTTAAGGAAGCTAGGGATTGGGCTAGGCTAGTAGGGCTTGCTCTCAAATGTTATTCGATGATAAAGTTATAGATCATTGTCATTTAACGGGAAAATATCGTGGAGCGATGCATTCTTATTGTAATATTCACTTTCAATTACCTAAATTCGTCCCCGTTTTCTTTCATAATCTTTCGGGGTACGACGCCCATTTCTTTATACGTGAATTAGGAGAAAAATCAGGAAAAATAAAGGTTCTTGCAAAAACTAAGGCAAAATTATATTTCATTTACAAATTTTTTTGCGATCGCAGACGGTGGCTATATGGCGGTCCGATTTGTAGACTCGTTCAAATTTTTGGGAGCAAGTTTACAAAAGTTAGCTGAAACTTTAAATACTGGAGATTCCCACGGCTTATTTGCTTTTTTTAAATAAAAAAATAAATTTAAGTTATTGATCCGCAAAGGAGTATATCCTTACGATTATATTAAAAGTAGGAAATCATATGAGGAAACTAGTTTACCAGCGTTCAGATTTTTTTTAATACTTTAACTAACCAAAACATTTCTGAAGCAGACTATAAATATGCTATGAGCGTTTGGCAGACATTTAAAATTAAAAATTTAGGTGAATACACTGATTTTTATCTTATGAATGACGTATTGTTATTGGCTGATATTTTTGAAAAATTTAGATCAATTTGTAAAACTAATTTTTAGTTAGAAGCCGCATTCTACGTGACGGCACCGGCTCTAAGTTTTGATAGTATGTTATTAAAAACAAATGTTAAATTGGAACTTATTGATAACTTAGAAATAATTCGCATGATACAAAAAGGAATTCGGGGAGGAGTATGCTTGTGCTCTACGCGCTATGCAAAAGCTAAAAACAAGTATTTAAAGAACTATAATTCAAATGAACCAGCTAAATACTTAATGTACATTGACTGTAACAATTTGTACGGTTATGCTATGTGTGCATATTTACCCCAATGCGATTTTAGATTATTAAATAAAGAAGAAATTAGTAAATTGAATATTTGTGAAATACCAGATGAGCACGATTATGGCTATATTTGAGAAGTTGACCTTGAATATCCAGAAGAACTTCACGATTTTCATAATGATTTGCCATTTTGTCCCCAAAAATATGTTCCACCCGGTTCAAGAACGTCAAAATTAATCCCCAATTTACACGAAATTTTTTTTTATGTAATTCACTATGTTCATTTAAAACAGTGTATAAAGGCCGGTTTAAAATGATGTGCGGTGCATAGGGTTATTCAATTTAAACAATATCCTTATTTAAAAGGTTATATAGACTTAAATACACAATTACGACAACAAGCAAAATCAACGTTTGAACAAGATTTTTTCAAATTAATGAATAATAGCATATTTGGAAAAACTTTGGAAGATGCTGAAAAAAGGTTAAACGTCAAAATAGAAAATCATTGGAGTGACGATAGAAATAAAACTAAAAAATATAATTCTGCAGAACAATTAATAGCAAGGCCTAATTTTCACAGTTCTACTATATTCAACGAAAATTGTGTTGCAATCCAAATGAAACCAGAAAAGATAGTACTGGATAAACCAATATACATTGGATTTACTGTGTTAGAGCTTTCTAAAAGTCACATGTATAATTTTCACTATTCCGTAATGAAACCTTTTTATGGATCCAATCTCAAAATGTGTTATACTGACACCGATAGCTTTTTGTATTCAATAGAAACAGAAGACTTTTACAAACATTTTAAACAAAATCTTAAAGATTTTTTTGATACAAGTAATTATGCACCAACCAATAAATATGGTACTGAGTGTATCAACAAAAAAGTACCCGGTTTATTCAAAGATGAATTTGGTGGCCAAAACATAACAGAATGTGTTGGTTTGCGGTCTTAGTTATATTGCATAAAAACTGAAACATCAGAAATAAAAAAAGCTAAAAGTGTAAAAAAATATGTTTTGAATGACATTTATTTTGACGATTATAACAAAGTTTTAGACCAAAAAAATTGAGTGATGCGAAGAAGGAATATTTTCTTAAAATCGTTAAGACATCAAATATTTACGAGATCAATTAATAAAATCGCTTTATCGTCGAATGACGACAAACACAGAATAATGCAAGATAATATAAATACGTGTCACAATGCTTTTTTATGAATATTGCTTTGTGAGGATGGCAGAAAGTAACATAGCCGATGTTATTATATCTAAACATACCTACATACATTCAAACGGTGTCAATATAGATACTGGGCTATGGGCCATTAATAATTTTTTGCCACAAGTGTGTGTAAAAATAATTAATTTTAAATTGCGATATTTTCTTCAATGTTACCGAATGGCAACTAATATATAAAGAATTAATTGATATGGTTATAATACTACTATTAATTTATACCAGCTTATTTTCTGTGACAAACGTTGCTCGAATTTTCTTGTACCGTTAATTTTTGATGCATTACATATGTTTTGTGATTGTATAGAAATTAGACTGAAATAATTTTTTTTCCTCTTTTGTCAAATAAGTATAAGCATATGGAGGCTTCTTTGACAATAAATTTATTATGAGAATCTTTAAAACCTTGTAAGTCTACAATAATAGGTTCGGTAAAATTCATGATATTTTTTTTACTATACCAGTTAATGGTTTATATTCAAATATGCAATCGCTTCATAACAAACAATACGCAGAAGTTAGATCTGGTATATCTCTGTCACTTTCTATTTCGACGCGAACGTCAACCGGACCAGTTTTTATTGTATCATTTTGTCTTAAGCAATCTATAACGAATAAAGGGACTTTATCTCTAAATTCTTCATAACTCAGCAAGGGTTTGGGACGCCGCCCGTAGTAAGACTGCTGGAATCTAGTGTATTGTTCATATAATAAAGCAAATTTATCCTCGTGAAAGCGTACATTTAGAACCTCATAAGGAAAATACACTGAATTCAAAAATACTCTAACCTCTCTTATATTGCAGTGATCAAATTGTGACATATCTTTTTCAGATTTATTTTTTCGATCTGTTTGAAATGCAATCACAGCATATCTTGGCTTTTCTATTTGAGATGACGTTTTAATAACCCATGTATGTTTGGTTGTTTTTGGTAGTAAAGGATATTCATACAAGTCCCAGTTTCGAAATAACAAGTTGATTGATCGATCTTTTTCAAGATATTTTAATAAATTTAGTTTTTCTCGATCAGCAACTTTAACGTGTGGAACATGCCATACGATTTTATTTAGTATGATATCTTTTACTATTTCTCCAGTGTTTTTATCGCATTTAGATTAGTATTGCTCCGCAAAAGTATAAGCTCATGCCTACAATTCATTATTATTTTATTGTAATCTTCAGCAAATCCAAGCACTTTGTTTGGTGGCATAGAGACTGAAAAATTGCCAGATCTTATATTTTTTGTTCCATCTATGTCCCATCCCCAAGCCTTGGAAATTTTTGATTCATTTTCGTTCATAGACAAAAATGATTTTATTGTTGTTGTTATACCAGCATTCTTAACTCTGTCTATTTCTACTCCATTAAATTCATAGCCAATATCTTGAAATAGATATAAGATTGGATTGTTAGTAAAACTAACGCTAGTTGCAAATTCTTTTGCACCTTCTTTCTTAACAATGACCATCCCTTCTACGTATAATGTACTTGCTGATGGCAATACGTACAAGTCTTGTTGATTAATAGGTATTCGTATTTCATCATTTTTGTTAAAAGTAGTGGCTTATATGAATGAATCTCCAAGCTTTCAATAGTATTGTCAAATACAATAGGTTGCGCTACTTTTAGAAATCCAATTAATTTTAAATACTCTTTATTTTCAACACTTAATTTATTTACTTTTTTAATTTTTGAAGTAGGTGCTTTTTTGTGAATCACACTTATCTTTCTGAGCTGTTTTGATGATGAACAAGAGCTTTTATTTATTCGTTGAAAATCAATCATTTCTTTTTAAGATGTAAATACAGTAGTAACTCTTCTTCCCGAAAATTAACTAACTCGTTATTTGAATCCAAAATTTTAATATTTACAGAGCTAATTGTTTTTTGATTAATAGGAAAATATATTATATTTTTTGGTACCTCAATAATTCTGTATCCAGGAGGCACATTAGGTGCAAATTCATGAATTATGTGGCTAGGAATGCCATTAATAGAGGAGCTACAGACGATGTCACATTCAACCCGTACAACAGTGGTTGATAGAATGCTTACTGAGATCTTGGATTCATGAAATTTATTCTTTTGTAATTTACTTTTGTCATATCCAAGAATGCTTCCAATAGAATTCTCTTTTTCGAAATGAATGTCTTTAGAGCAAGAAATAACGGTGCGTAAAGTATTATTGTTACAAGTCAAACTAAAGGTATATAATGTTTTTCTTTATATAGTCGTAAATGTTCTTCATTCATAAGAGCCTTCGGGAATTTCTATTACTTCATTATCACGATAATGAAATTTATTATTTCTGTTTTCAACATTTGGAATAGAGTTGAAAGTAGAAAAATACAAGAGACCACATTCGTAATCTCCATCTAATTGTAGCGCCGGAGAGTAACAAGTACCTAAGCTTGATGTGAAACCAGATATTGATAGTGTGAAAGACATGATTAAAATGACATTTTTTGATTGAATTCTCTTTCTTTATCATTTGTTTTTCGAATACCAAAAATTCCTTAAATATTGACAGTCTTAAAGTTTTGATATACATCGTAATTGTAATATACATTAGACACATTAAAATAAGTAAGTAACAGTTCAGGAGGTCTTAGGTCTCCAAAACTGTTAAAGTACTCACAGTAGTTATGAATTTTTACGTAGGCTACCCAGTGTGTTCCAGGATTATTAGAGTTATCTAGATTAAGCAATTGCACATTCAATATGTTGAGGTTTTTTTGGTAAAGCATCTTTCATAAAAACTCCTCTAAAGTATGGTATGTCATTAGTGTGCTTTAAAATATCTAAATTTGTTAAAGCACGTCTAGGTAGCCTTTCACTTAGTTTTTTGATGATTTTAAACATAATCCATTTCCTGTGTATGGTTTTATGTACAGTCCTTTTCCTAACGCAATTGATTCCATCATTTTATTATGACTTTGTGACTCTTCAAGGTTTTGTTTTGCTGATTTATAACTATTTACCGCTCTAGCAATACCTGCGGCTCCTCCAGCTAAAGATCCTAATGCAGATAAACCGGCAAAGATTGGTATAAGTGGTAAAATGCCTCCAGTTTTTGGGATGGGTATTAAGCGGGGTAAACGAATATTTTTATTTTAAAACATTTTTTTGCAGTCAGGTAGGCAATCTTAATTGCAGAGTTATTATTTTTTAGCTTGCCTTTTTTTATCGATTAACGGACTTTAGAGACGACTGACTTCAAAGATTTTACTCCAGCGCCACTTTTTAATTTGGTTTTCATAACTTTGCTTACGAGCCAAGATGCTAACTTTTCCCCAGTTTTAGTATTTTTAGACTTCATTCTTTGTTTCGCCATATTCAAAAGCGCGAAGTCAGCTTTGTGTCGATCTCCTAAATAACTATGTTCTAAATAAGCTATATCTTGACTCTTACAAGCTTCGTCTAATGCATTTATCCCTTTGTCACCTCTAGCTAATCTTTTTTGTAGTCTCGTACCAGGACCACAATAATTATATCCTGGTAGATGACGTTCAAATGGTAAATTGTTTATTATATTATTAACAAGTCCTCCGCCATTCATCACTGATTCAATAATGAATATATGGTTAGGTATTGTGCTATTATAAATGTTCTTAGGATAATTAAACGTTAAACAATAGACATTTTGTTAATCCAACTATTTTCTTTTTCGCTGAGTCCTAACCATTTTACAAACAACTTATCTCCTTTTTTCTAATCACCTTTTCAATTAAATAAACGTTCGGATGTTTAGTTTTTTGTAACTCTTGTTCGTAAAAGGTTCCAAGTATTGATTGATTTCTTTGATCTTGAATGTGATAAGTTACTGGGTGAGTATTATTAACTTTAATTATGGTGAAAAGTTCAGAAGACCAGTTAGGTGTATATCCTTTTTTAAATTGTTCTTTATATTTGCTGATCCGAACACAGTCACCTACTTTTAATTTAGATTTTTTTAGCTCTTGATTTCTTTTTATGTTATTCATAACTATAGCTTGGTTGACATAAGTTACATTTATTGGTTTTAATTTTATGGTTCGATGTACAGTACTATTTTATGATAACAACATACCATCTAAAGGTGATCCGATCCATTTGTTATTACCAATTAACGTAAAATATTTATACAATTTGGATTAAATCCAAATTGTATAAATATTTTACGTTCTGTTCTTATAAATCTTTCAATTATTGACGCCTTTTTTACAGAATATGTAGAATAGTGATTAATCTTATAAGTTGTTATGATTTTCTTGAACATTTCATTGTAAAACTCTGTCCCCATATCAGTCTGAAGGTTAATTGTAATGCGACCGCAATTCAAAATATTTTGAAAAGCGTTTGCTACTTCATGTTTTGTTTTTGCTTTTAGAGGAACTCCCCAAGCAAATTTTGAAAAGCAGTCTATTACAACTAGAATGTATTTAAAACCTTTGTTTACTTCTTCCATTTTCTGCATATCAATCAAATCAGCTTGCCATAAATCGTCAATCCCTTTTAATATCACTGCCCGACGAATAAAGTTTTTTCTAGCCGATTTGTGGAGTTTATCTACTATATCTTTTCTACTCATATTTGTTTTAATGCAGTTTTTTGATATGCAACCTTTTTCAATTCTGATTTAACATCGAGCAACTGATTCTTTAAAGTCTGAATCAAGCTCTTTATACCATTTACTCCAAGTATTAAAGTTTGTTTTATCACAACATTTTTGGATCATATTATCAACATACTGCTTATTAACTGCTTCATCAGGTAACTGAGGAATTTTTAATCCTTTTATTCTGGCTGACATTAATTCTAAATCTCCATCAATATATTTATGGAACACTTTGTCAGAAATGTCGAAAACTTCTGACAAACGCAATCTTTTATGCACGTGATGACCAAACTTTTCAACGTTCATTGTATATCAAATGTATTTCTTAAGTAGTTTGATGTCAACTGAATGCAATTATAAATTACAGGACATTATATCCAGTCAAAGATTATACCAGCTTCACGCAACTCCTCCACGATTGATATAATTTCATTATCTAATCCACTGTTTTCTGCATCACGAGAAGCTATTAAAAGTTTTAATCAATACACTAATTCATTAGGATCGTCCCAATACATATAAACAACATTTTTGCAATTTTGTATGTTATGTTTTTAAATATTGGTAACCCAAACCCTTGAATGAGACTTTCAGTGCTTGTACATTCTTTAGTCAACTTGAAAAGTGGTTTAATGATATTTAGATACTTGCTTCCTTTGTTACTTTTAATAGGTTTTTTAGAGTTGAAATCACGTCTGTGTGCATTAGTAACCGTTAAAATCTGTTTGTAATTGTTTAAATCACTATTATTGATGGTTTCTAAATCAGGTATTTTTTTAAATAATAATTCAATAAGACCTTTTATTTTTTTATAAGTTTTACCTGATACTGTTATTGATTTTTCTGTTTGGATGATTCGAGAATAACCTAACATTAATTTACCACGTTCATTCCTTACACCAAATGGAATGTCATGAAATACTTCTGAAGGTGATGACCAATTATGTTTCTGAGGACTGGGTATAGATTCAAGTGTTTTAAACGAGGAATCACTTGAAATATTTATTTTCATATATGTCATCTTCATAATCTTCAATATTCTTGATGGTTTTATTATTTTTTTCACTGTTTTCGTCTGAATCAATTTAAAATTCACTTTCATCCTAAAGATCTGACTCAGATTCTGTTTTTAAATATTTAAGTTTTTTCTTTGGGATTACATCTTCTTTACTATTGGAAGCTTGTGTTGAATTTCTTGATACCATTTTATGCAGTAGGTCAGTCAAAGGTTTAAAAACATATTTCAGAACTTTATCATTTTCAGTTTGCATATCACGCAGCTTTCTTACCTTCTTCTTAACAATGCTTGCAGACTTAATAATCTGTTTTTTTAGATTCTCTTCTGAACTCATTTTGAAAATATGCTTTTCCATCAATGCGACAGTGTTTTTGTGGTTTATAAGAGTTTTAATCAAGAACAACAAAAGTATTAAACTTTTTTCTATAACAACCTTGATTCTTTTCAGTCTTTATTAATTACAATGAAATCGTATGACGTTTTCCAAATTTCCGAACTCATATCACGAAATTGGTTCCAACTCATATCAGTACTCACGTGTTCATCATAAACGTGACGTAAATTGATGTCATCTTGCTGAAACAAAACTATAAGATTTGCATTATCTCTAATTAGTTGTTTAGGTACTTTACTATATGTTTGATTTAAATAAAAGCAGCAATACGTCTGTGTCGTCCCATTGAAAAATAATTACGAATGTTGTTTTGATTTTCACAAGCAACATCATCAAAAATAATTACTGAGTCAGGTTTTGCATGATGTGGGCTTATAACATCCGCATTGACTTAAAATTTAGAGAATTGTATTTCAGGTACTTTATTTAATACTCTTTCTAAAAATAAATACTTCGGTTGGTATAACGTTTTGAAATATAAATATATATTTTATAATGTATACCATTTTCATGTAAGAGAAGTCCAACTATTAGGTATGTTTTTCCGCAGTTAGATGGTCCACAAATTAAGCATCGAATAGTATGAGGTAGAAGTTTACCATGACGTGTTATTACTTGACCGGATTCAGAACATTTTTTTTTTAAATGTAACTTATGTGGCTGCTTTACAAATTTCATGGTGTCTTGGTAAGCGATGTTAATTATGCAATGAAATCACTGATACATGTGTAGTCATATTTATATTACTTAGTTAAAGAAAAACAAGAATAACAAAAGATAAATGGTAAGTTTCCTGACAGTTTCAGAAGCGTTAAATATTGTCCACTCGAAAACGGAATGGTAAGTATATTTTCTTTGTTGTTGCGGAGTCGTACAGTATATTGTTTAAAGCTTTATTACTATTTACATTTCGCTCACTCCGTTCGCTTCGTTCACTACACCTTGTTTATTGAGTTAGACTTCCCAATAATACCCTACTTTCGTTATTTGTTTTTTCGGTTTTTATTTCAAAATGCAGTAACGGGTGGTGTGAGCGAGAACACCCGTCCTTGTCACACTTCTTGAAACTGCATCTGTGTGTCTGGTGCCGGCGAGTAAGACAGCGATAGCAAAAATTATTTTCTTTTGCTAGGGTCCAGCGATGGTCTTTGTTTGCTCTTTTGAAGTCTTCTCAGGCACTGGGATGGTGGCGATGATGTAGGCAGATAGGGCATGAAATTTCTATTTTCTTATTATTAACTGTTCGATGATTTTCGATGTTGTGAATGCGCTGTTTTCTGTATACCTGCGGTGGGGCCATTTCAGTCGATGTAACATTTTCAGGCGGCGCGTATTTTGCAAATCTGTCAGCTGCTCTCTGTATAAATTCTGAGAATTGAATTAATTCCGGCTGGCTTTCATTCTTGTGTTCTGTATCTGCGACGAAGTCGAACCATCGAAAACGAACTGTAGGTGGCAATTTTTCGACCATGTTTTTAATAATTTCTGGGCTGTAGGGGTAGGTATTCTTCGCCAGCAACTGTAATGTGGCCACACTGTTTTTAATGGTATTTGCGAACGTGGAAATATCTCTCGGTGCGTCGGTGATGCGAGATAAATTTCTAAGCTTATGTAATTCGGTGATAGCTATGGCGTCGGGGGGCGGCCGAAACGTGTTTCGAGCGTCTTCATGATTTCGGCCGGCGATCAGGAGGTTGGCCACTGCTTCCTTTGCTTTTCCTTTGAGCGCCCGTCGTAAGCGTGCAGCATTTTCTTTGACTGATAGGTGGCCCGCTGATTCGATGTAGGCGGACCGGAACGCGAGCCATTCTGTGTGTGACCCGTTGAAGTACGGTAGCTCTCCGATGTATCTTGAAGTTGGTGCGGCGGCGGAGCGAGCTGCTGCAGTGATAGCGGAGGCCAGCTGCGTCAGGTCTATAAAATTAGAGAATAGCTGTGCAGCTGGTTCACACGGAGGAGCACCGGTCGGCGGCAAAGTCTTGTTTGGTGGAAGTGCGGCCATCGTACTTGTCTGTGGGCTCTCTTTTAAATTTAGTTCGGTCGGACACTCAGTGGGATGTTGTGGTGGTTTATACATGTTTTCTGTGTTTTCTTCCACTTGGTTTTCTTACCACGAAGTAACTCTATTTTCTGCTCCTTCTGATGTGGTTACGCTACCGTTGTCGCCTTCAGCTTCTAATACTTCCATTTGGGCGACGGCTAGTTCGAGCTTGAGTTTTGCTATTTTTTCTTTTGCTTGAGCGATGAGCTTCGCTTTTTTGGGTCGAAGCGTAGTGTACTGAGTTGACGTTATAGAATTTCTATGCGATCTATTTTCTGTGTAGCCTGTTCTTCGTGTGACGTCATGACAACTGGAGCCTCCGGCGGTGATTCGTGATGAATCGGTCTATCTGGCGCCGGAGTATGCGATCCCGAAGCTTTTTCTTGGTCGTGCTCTTCGTGCAGTTTCCCTGACTGCGAACGTGTGACTGGCAGGGTGACGATGGTTTACGAGGACTCTGATGGCTATACGGTGTGCAGATCTTGTTTGGGTTCGGAGGCTGCGGTGAACGGTGATGATAATCCGGCTCCGAAGGTGCAATGTGCGACTTGTTTTGGGTTCGGAGGCGGTGATGATCCGGTCCTGCGAGACGTGACCGTGCGCGAAGCAGTATCAATGTTAGATAATGGGCGCTGGCGGTCTTCTCGTAGGAGGTGCGCTGGTTCACTGCTGACTATATGTGGACTATATGTACTGTAGCTATGCCAAACCCCAATGTACAAGCGCACGTTCGTCCCACCTCGAGTCCCGTAGTGGTAAAAATAAAATTCAATTTTGCTGTATACTATGGCGAACGATGAGAGTAGGTATTGCAGAGCCAGGGAGTAGTAGGTAGCCAAGCGGTTTCTATTTCGAGGTCTATCTTGATCGAAGTTCACTTTCGGAATGAATCTATTCGCTGGCTCTTCTCACTTCTTGGGTAGGAATGGGGAAATTGTTTCAGAGTTGTGGCTCTTTTACAATAGTTTCTTCCGCTGCCCGCTACTACGGGCAGGATTCTGGTGGCGTTATTACGTGGCGAAGATGAGTGGCTCGGCACCACCTCGCCTGGATTTCAATGGGACCGTGGGCTCTTCCAGAAGGTAACGGGGCGTCTTTTTGGGGATTGGCTGCTTCTTGCTTTGGCGGTCTGGTGGTCGCGCATGCAGCGGAGCCATTCCACGGAGGTGCCCGTGGCGCGACTCGTCCGATCGCGCGAACATTGTTGTGGCCAGGTGGTGGACAAATGCATCTATGCTGTCCCACTTTAGGTCCCTCTGAATAGTCGTGTTCCTCACGTACCGCGGGGCGCGGACCATTGTTCGTAGGGCTAGGTTTTCTTGAGCTCGGAGTTGTTTCTTGGATGACTCCGGAACTAGGGCGTACCACGCTGGTGCGGCGTACTTGAGGCGGGATCTGACATAAGTTTTGTAGATCCCGAGTTTCGTACGCAGAGGGAGCCTGGATGATAGAAGCGCGCGCCACAGCCACACCCCAAAATCCACCACCACGGGACGAACCACCGTCAATGCCGGTACTTAATCCAGGTACCCCACGCATGCTACAGGCCACGCCCACAGCCCTCAGCCCCCTCCGCAGGACCTCAGACCACGCCCTCCAACAGAATCGAGACCACGCCCACTCAGCACATTTCTTTTGCGCAGGCAGCATCGGCACCTAAAAATCCTGCTCCTTCGGCGTCCGGGCAACAGACAGCGAAGGAAAGCGCGATGACCCAAGTAAGATACCCGCCGATTATAGTCGAGTACCAACCTCAGTGGTCCACTCACTTAAAAAGGATACATGGCCTTCTAGGACACGCATCGCACGCTCGCCCCTTTGGCAAAGGTGTCCGTTTTACGCCAAAGTCGCCACGATATACATATTGTGCTACTGGGAAACACCAAGCTACGTCCTGAGCAAGAGTTCCGCTTACCTAACTTCACGTACAGACGTGACGAAGTTACCACGGATAATTTCGCGTATAGGGGTACAGCGGTTTTAATCCGTCGTGATCTGGTTCACGTCGCACTATCACCCCCACCATTCTGTTCAACTAGATCAATTGGGATCATGGTGAAAGTAGGTACATCGTAGCTTAAGGTTTTCGCCGCCCATAAGCCTCCCCATATGCCCTTTGTCCCGGGTGACATTAAGGCAATAATGTCTGATGACACCCCTACCCTTATCCTAGGCGACCTCAACGCTAAACATCAGCACTGGGGATCGCGAATTTCATCCAAATCGGGGAAACTTCTTAAAAAGGATGCTGAGGAAAACAATTACGTCGTAATTGGTCCCGGCTCCCCCACCCATCCTTCGTCTGACAATGCCCAACCTGACGTACTTGACATTTTATTAGCCCATAAAATATGCTGGTCCATGTCCTTAGAAGTCCTTTTAGACATGGACACCCAACATCTCCCCATTTTACTGGTCCTCGGGGTTGCTGGCAGCGGCAAATCACTGCCCAGCCCAAAAAGCCATACTGACTGGACTACCTACGGACAAAAAATGACCTCCTTCTCCCTCTCACCCGCTGGTATTTCCACCCCCGACGAAGTGGAAAGGCCCCCCCTTATTCTTACCTCCACTATCTCTAAAGCGCTCACTGACTGTACCACAGTCGCATCCACCTCTTCGTTCCCCCCGTTACGCGATGACTACTTTTTCTCCCCCAAGGTGGTGAGAAAAATTATGTCGCTTCTTAATAAGCGACATTCATCAGCCCCGGATGGTATCCCGAACACGGCTCTAGTTATGCTACCGAGGAAGGGGGTGGTAGCACTAACTAGAATCTTTAATGGGATCCTCCGCACAGGGCATTTCCCCGCTGCCTGGAAAGTTGGCAAAATAAATGTCCTACCTAAGCCCGGAAAAGATCGCCGCAGGCCAGAACATTACCGTCCAATAACGTTGCTTTCTAACATAGCCAAACTGTTTGAACGTCTCTTGTTGACGAGGGTTTCCCCCCACATCAACTTGCGACCAGAACAGTTTGGCTTTAGAAGCAACCACAGTACGACGCTCCAGTTAGTAAGAGTACTGCACCATATGGCCTTCGAAATGAACAAAGGTAGAAAGACGGTCGGGGTCTTTCTTGACGTTGAGAAGGCCTTCGACCGTGTTGGCACGAAGGCCTTCTATATAAACTGCTGGAGACGGACTTACCCCCTGCTATTGGACGAGTAATCACATCTTTTCTGGCAAAGCGGAGTTTCTTCGTGGCGGTTGAGGATAAAACTTCCCAGTGCAAGCCCATCCGGGCAGGTGTACCGCAAAGTACTGCGTCTCCCCCATCCTGTATGCGCTCTACACGGATGACATCCCCACCCTGAGCAATACCGGGCTACAACCAGGTATTGAGGACGTGACTTTGGCCCTATACGCTGACGACAGTGCATATATGTGTTTCTCCCGTAAAGCGCGGTTAGCGGCTTGCAAAATGCAACGTATTTTGGACAACCTCCCTGAGTGGCTAGATCGGTGTAGGATAGCAGTCAACGCAGGCAAAACCGCAACCATTTTAACCGGCAACGAAAAAGCATTACCCCCGAAGCTTGTATTCCGTGGTCAGGTAATTGAGTGGCAGAAGGACGTAAAATATTTAGGATGTGTCATAGACCGCCAACTACGTATGACCAAAATGCTGGCACATGTGTCGGCACGCGCCGCCGATGCGAGGTCGGCTCTAAGACCAGTCCTGTCGTCGGACCTGCCACTCAGATCCAAGATCCGAATATAAAAGCTTTATATCAGGTCAAGGTTGACCTATGCCGCACCTGCGTGGTTCAACCTGTTATCAGCCACCAGAAAACGCAAGCTACTAGCCGACCAAAGCAAGTCGCTGCACTACATTACGGGAGCCGGGCGTTATGTCCGTAACTCCGTCATCGCCAAAGACACTAATACCAAACCGCTCGGCGACTTTATAGCCCGTCTTGCGACCCGGTTGTTCGACCGAGCGGATAATAGCCCATTTCCACATATTAGGAATATCGCCCCGCTGCATTCGCGACCTCCCGAGGGCAGAGCTCCCCCTCGTGAGCTTATTACCCTGAGTAGTGACTGATAGGGTGCCCGCCTTTATGGCGGCTAGAGTAAAACTTCTGTCTTATGATAAGTCCATCTGGGTCCCTGTAAAGTAGGGCCCCTCTTCTAAAACTTCACCAGGGGTGTTTTTGTACCCCCTGAGCATCTGCCCGGGTCATGGGGTAAGACACTCATCCTCTTACCCCGACACCCGAACCTAGTTTCGCCCTCGTAGCGAACCATAGAAGAACAAGTCGACCAATCAGAGCACGCGGCTATAAATGTGGTATTATTATTAACTTACATAGCAAATTAACATAAACTCGAAACGTAAATGAACACATTTAGAAATACCTATTTTTACACTAGTCTGGTCGAGAAGTGAGCTTTCTGCGAAAAATAGTTAGAACAAATTTAAAAATATGGGGTTTGGTTTTTTGGATTATTTTGGATTTTTTTTGCTATTAAATATTGCAATTGAAAAAGGTGGTCTCCGATTTTTAACAATAACTTCAAAAATATTAAAAAAAGCTCCATTTTGAAAAAAGATTCTAAAAGAGGATAAAATTTCATAAAAAAAAGTCTCGACTCCAGAAATTGTAGTGCCATTATTTATAATTTTAATTTAACGTTGAAAATAGCGTTCCGCGCGGCAGTTTCAACGTTGTGACATCGCCACCAAACAAACTAAGCGTCAGAATTTTTTTTATTTATAATATTCATTATCAATATAAAAATTTGAATAAATTATAGTATCATTTAGACACTTGAAGGAAAACAATCCAGTTTACAAAAAATTTTTAACTTGATTTTTGTTTAACTTATCCAATTGTTAATTAAGTTATTTTTCATGAACTTAAGATAACATAAAATCTATCATAAACGTTTAAATAATTTAGGTAAAAATCTTTTTCCTCTTGGAGCTTACTCTGATATACTTAATAAACAAGATTCCGGTATAAAAATTTATCAAAGTTTTTTTATTTATTTAAAATGATTTTTCTAAGTTAACAAAAAATGAAAAATCCGGAAAATGTAGTTAAAAAATTTTTTTTTACGAAACCTTTGATTTTCACTGTTTTTGTATCTATTTTTTACATTTCATTGCTTAGTTAAAAAATTTTTTACATCATTTGTTTAAAAATTTTTTTTAAACAAATACGCAAATTTAATATATTTAAAAATTTTTTTTTGCCATTTTATTGTCAAAGTGGAATAATGATTTTTGAAAATAAACGATTTCTTAATTAATAATTTATAGGTCAGATAAATAAAAAAAAACGGTTATTAACAATTAAAACATTTTTTAAGAAAATTTTTTTTTTCTAAAAATCATTATTCCACTTTGACAATATAATGGCAAAAAAATTTTTTTAAAAATATTAAATTTGCGTATTTGTTTATAAAAAATTTTTAAACAAATGATGTAAAAAATTTTTCAACTAAGCAATGAAATGTAAAAAATAGATACAAAAACAGTGAAAATCAAAGGTTTCGTAAAAAAAAATTTTTTAACTACATTTTCCGGATTTTTCATTTTTTGTTAACTTAGAAAAATCATTTTAAACAAATACAAAAACTTTGATAAAAATTTTTATACCGGAATCTTGTTTATTAAGTATATCAGAGTAAGCTCCAAGAGGAAAAAGATTTTTAGCTAAATTATTTAAACGTTTATGATAGATTTTATGTTATCTTAAGTTCATGAAAACTTAATTAACAATTGGATAAGTTAAACAAAAATCAAGTTAAAAATTTTTTGTAAACTGGATTGTTTTCCTTCAAGTGTCTAAATGATACTATAATTTATTCAAATTTTTATATTGATAATGAATATTATAAAAAAAAAATTCTGACGCTTAGTTTGTTTGGTGGCGATGTCACAACGTTGAAACTGCCGCGCGGAACGCGATTTTCAACGTTAAATTAAAATTATAAATAATGGCACTACAATTTCGGGACTCGAGACTTTTTTTTATGAAATTTTATCCTCTTTTAGAATCTTTTTTCAAAATGGAGCTGTTTGTAATATTTTTGAAGTTATTGTTAAAAAACGGAGACCACCTTTTTCTCTCTTCGTTTTTTCTTAATAACAATTGCAATATTTAATAGCAAAAAAAATCCAAAATACCCCTTTTTCAGAATAAAATTCTGAATCCAAAAAACCAAACCCCATATTTTTAAATTTGTTCTAACTATTTTTCGCAGAAAACTCACTTCTCGACCAGACTACACTGTCACATGAGTTTAATACAATATATTATAAGAATTTACTATTAACCAAATGAAAACTATTAAATCAGAACACTTTCACTTTTCACTGAAATACTTATTAGTCAACAATGTACCTGTTTGAAGTGGCTATCTTGTTACACAAAAAAAGGCAATTAGAGCTATTCACAAATTAAAAAAAATTCAAAATATTGTATTTAATAACTTTGACGATTCAAAAGTGGTTATAAAAATATACTTTGAATAAAAAAAAAGGCTGACTATCCAGAACCATTATTTTTTTAAGAGTTTAATTCTATTAGTAGAGGATAATAAAGATATTAAGTCAAATTATCTGTGAGAGAAATTAAAAGCGTAATATATCAATGTTTAATTTGTGCTAAGTTAAAGGCAAACAGTTGAACAACTCATGGGTTCATTACCTACTAAAAGACCCTGCCTTGAAAGGGTGGGTGTTGATTTTTATGAATTTTAGAAGTAAAACAGTCTACTTTCAGACGGTGAACATAGTCCTACGTAGCTGTATTTGTTTGCTTTAGCAATTTTACAACTGATGCCGCATTTAGGCTTCATTAAAGCGATTTATTGCGCAAGGCTTGCCATAGCACATCTACGACGCTAACGCTTCGACTTTTAGAGGTGCATGTAACATATTAAATGATTTATACAAACTTTTTAACAGCCAAGCTTTCTACGTTTGTTTATTTAATTAAACTGCACATAGAGGCATTTAATTAAGATTTATTCCTAAATACAGCCCAAATCATGTGGGAAGGGTAACCTATCGATGTTTCGAATTATTTTTATCCGAATTTCATTTGTCCGAAAACGGTTCACAGAATTTTTGTCATCCAGATCTTTTGTTTAACATAAAATTTACAAGGCCACAATTGATTTAACCACAATATCATTTGCCAGAAATTTTATAACAATATCTAATTCTAACAATTGACTTCATCATTTACCATCTTATCATTAACTCAATGTTACGACAAGTCAAAGTAATGTTTTCCATAACTTTTTTCCGTTCTACCCCCAAAGGTCTTTATGTATATTGTTTTGATAAATTAGAAATTCGGAAGACATTCAAGAACGCACCAAAGACACTAGAAACGAGATTTATAGGTTAGGTAAGTCCAGACTTAACTAACCCAAAAATCGCACCATTGCTGCTTACAAAACAAGTAGACGCCAGGGCTTCACTCCTTCCTTAGCCGTCGTGGTTATTTTTTTTAATTCTACCCAGTAATCTGGTTAGGGCACCCCAACCAGGCCGTGTTAGGTTAGAAGCAATTTCTTTTTCGTTTGTGTCAAAAAGAGCGAAAGAGTTACATTTAGATGGTTTGTCATTTACATCATTAGTTTCAGCGGAGGGGTGGCGGAGGGATATTCATCGCAACATGTGAGGCAAAATAAATTACTTTCTCAACCAATATAAGCTCCTGAGTTTATATGTCTTCTAAGTGTAATATTTTACATATAGATATAAATTTTCTCTATATAGATATAATATTCAATTTAAGTCGAGGAGGAAAGTTGATAACCCCAGGGGCCTGTTGGTTGCCTATCTCTTAGAGGCTGAATCCAAAAAAAAAACGAATTTCTTGACAAAAATTGCTAAAATTTTTTAACATGACTCATTTGAATCCCATATTTTCATCATAGCACTGCATTAAAACTAGTTTTTACAGTGAAAACATGTTCTTTTACATTTAAACAAAGAATATTTTTTCGGAAGTCTCGTTTATTTGTCACAAAAATAGGTCCTTTTACAATTAAAGACAAAATCCGTTTTTTTATATGTAATGGATTTTTAAACTTAAACCAGATAGACCGGATGTGGTGGCGTTCATTAGAAAGAGCCTTTGTCTAGCAGTGGACAGTTAAAAGTTGATTTTATACATGAAGTATGTAATCTTCAGTATTCCAATTCTATGCCACTTGTTTTAGTATTTTTGTAATCTGTGGTTTATCTATAAGAAATAGGACAAAAGGTTTAAAGAAGATAAACGCATATAAAACAAAAAATATGTATTAATCAAGCCTTCCCTAAAACAAAATGTATGTTTGTGTATGTTACCATTTTATAACACTAAATCACTTAAACATCTTCTCTATTTCTTTTGAATCCGATTAATTATTTTCAGACATGTGCGTAAAGAACAAATCAATTTCATCAAGATATGAGTCACAAATGTTTCTATTTTCAAATAGCGTTAAAATATTTCTATCAAGGTATTTATTGATTGTTGATGCACATTTTTGATGCTTCGCTGCTAATGATAAAGGAACATTCAATTCATATACAGAAATATTATTTTGTGAATGAAGTTGCAAAGTCTTTGGTGAAATGATATTAGATTCAGTATCAGTTTTTAGTAATATAATTTGTGACTTAAGAGCTCGTGTCTTCCCTTTGTAAGACTTAGCTTGCCTAATTTGTTCATATGCAGTTTTTATAATTTCATGTATATATTGATGTGTATGTGGTACTCTTCCACTTAGTAAATGAGTACATAAAGAAATCTTTTCCTCCCAAGATAAAGATTTGAGTAAAAGGGTATTTGCTTCTGTTAAAGTATAGCCCAAAAGATTAGCCGTGTGTTGTATGATAGCATCTTGAAGTAATTCATCTGAAGTGAAGTCGCTTAGTTGCTCTTGTAAATACATTTGAAATTCTTCTGGCAATAATCCAACACAAAATATTTTTCCAACGAAACCTGAAAGTTAAATTGAAACTTATCCAATGTGGGTAACATTATATCAATGGATCTTTTATGCCTAACTGAACCCTTATCTGAAACATTTTTTTCTTGTTTTTGATCCACTTATACACCTAAATAATTTGCAAGAAACATTATGATTACATATTCATTTTACAAACCAGCAGTGCGCTCACCCTAAATTCGGCTATCAGCATGTGAGTCTGATTACAAATCCTTAATTTTATTAAGGTAATCTGCTTTAGTAAACAGCGACATATTATGATAAACGTGTCCAATCCTGACTTATTTCTTATAATTTGTCTAAAATTGGCAAAGGGGTATATAAATTCTGTTCCTGGTCTTTTGTTTTACCACTTATTTACTATAAAGCTGGTATTTATGACTTATGGCATATATGTGAAGCCACCTTACTCCAGATAAACTGCTATCAAATGCGGAAATGGGATGACGACCTGCAACGTAAGACTAAATTCGGTAGTGTTAAGTGACTGTCCCCCACATTGTAGTGTTTCCAACCACTGATTTACCCTTTAATAACAATAAAAGCTGTGTCGTTATAATACACACAAAAATAAAATTGTCTGTATGTAATAAAAACATACCGTGGTCCTCTAAAATAGACGCAACTTCTAAAGCCACCAGAACTCCACTTTCATATCCCAATAAATAAAAGCTGTCCTTAAGTTTCATTTTCTCGAGCAAAATCTGAAAATGTCAAAATAATAGGATAAGATTTTTAAAATAACATTTATCTTGAAAAAAAAAGATATCTTCTTAAGTGCTCACCTTAGCATATCTACTAGCGGTTTCTTCTATAGTTTCATTCAATCCATTCAACCTTGACTGGAGGACTATTGCATTCAAGTTTAATTGTTTGCACATCTCACGGAATATATCGTGGTGTCCGTCTAATCCCGGGATCAAACATAAGAATGGATCTCTAACATCGAATTCGTCGTCTCTCTGAATAACAATACAATATTTAAACGATTAAACAAAATAAAATTTCGATCAACCCTATAATAGTAATCAATAATTGGAAATATAATGTAAAAGTTTGTTGTTTTTTGACCGTAAGTAGATAATGTTTTCTGGGTCTGTCTGCATAGCAAGGGTTGTAAAAATAACAAAATAAGTTACTCTTAATGCACAAAATTTGCTACTTTGCATCTAAAAATTTATCATGCCGAAATTTGAATAGAAGAGAGGTTTCAGAGCTTATGAATTTCTTTTTTTATTTTAAATTTTTATCATTTTTGTATTGCTTTTTGAATATAGTGTGGCATAAGAGTCATTTATTTCTTTTTATTATAAATTATAAACGCAAAACTAGCAAACAAAACAAATAGAAAAATCCTTATTTTTGACATTAATTTATAAATTTAAGTAAAAAAACTTCTTATAATTTTACTTGACCTCAAGTCATCCTAAAGCATTTTGATAAATTAAATATAAAATTACCATATATTCTCCAAAAGTCCTTGTGGGCAAAAATATCATCTCAGTGGAAGCAAGCACCTCATCATTGTCAATATACGAGAAAAACGGTGCCAGTCCTTTGTGTCTCTTTAACTCATATGCAGTTTGACTCTGCTCTAATGTTTGTATTCTATAATAAAAAAAGCATATCATTTCATTTTGTTTATATCCCAGTTGGCCTCGAAACAGGCCTTGAATACGTTTTGATAGCTTTTTTGCTGCACCTTACACGCATTTCTGAAGCAAATGCAACTTATAAATATTATAACTTACTGTTTTAGTGTAAGGAATGCAGTTTCATCTTCTGTAATATATATATTGTAGCTGTTTCGTAAAATGGCAGATAGTTTTTTTAATTTGTCAAATTGAAGTCCCAAGTCTTGTAACCTAACGCTGTCATCAGCTTCTTTAAAATGGTCGATCCCTGAGAAAATACGTTGAATGTGATTGAAGACATAATAATGTCACAGTTGCTAAAATTCTCAATTTAATTTTCTCAATTGAAAAATGTAATCATTATGTTAAGTGATATATTAATGTAATCATACATACACATCAAATAACTTAATAAAATTAGACATATTATTTTCCTTAAATTAAGAATGATTTAACTTAGACATAAATAGCTATATTTTTGTTGTAGTGTAAGTAGAGCTTTTTTGCAAAATAAACCAACGACAATAATTTCAATAAACTGTTTCTATGCTTACCAACAACAGTGGTCAAGGGTTGAGATTGTGAAGAATTAATTGGGTCTTCAGGGTATGCTGTCAAAACGGTTTTCCCAGATAATATAGCACGTTCAATTGCATCTAAAGCTCCACGCAACTTTGCAATATCATAAGTCTTATCATCAATCTGAAATTGTGTAAAGTTGCCCGGTTTACATCACTATCCCTCTATGATTAAAAACTTTGTTTTGCCAGCGGCTTCGCCCGCCTTAAGTTCGGTTATCGAAGTAGAACTCCTTTAGTATATGTACTATTGAACTTTGCTATAGCTGTAGCTATATTTGGTTCAAGCTTGGTTATAGTTATTCCCGCGGGAACTTTTGAATTTTTCGTCCGGACATACTTTCACATTTATAATATTAGAAGGATAGTAGGATGCGCAGGTTTGGATGTCTGTTACTTGAGTAAAGTAAGTAAGTTCACGCTTTAAGCACTGTTAAATCGGGATGAAACTTGGCACACATATACCAGTAGGCTAGATCCTAAAATAGTGTAAAGGCTATTATTATTATTATTATCCCGGAAAATTCAAAAGTTCCCGCGTTATAACGTTTGTTGTTGATAAGATTTATACGCATTGAATGCGCTCAATGCTATCTACGCGCACATTCGATCGTTCTGTTGACCAAAAATTAATGCGCTATGAGGTCACTTCCGATCAGCATTCAACGCATTGGCTGCACGTGCTCGGGAGGTAGAGTAGTTTATGCGCTGTTAAATAGTGAACGGCCATATTGTTTGTTCACAATTAAATTGGTACTATATCATAAGCGTTATATTTTTTTAACATCGTACATATTTACGGAGTTATATACATGGTCACATTGTTATAAAGTTAAATTGTAATAAATCCCAATTAAAATCTCAGTTATATATATTTTTTTAATAAAATTAAATAAACGTGGTTTTACCCAATACGTTACGCTTAAAGTCTCTTTGTTTAACTCAAATAATACTGTAACAATACAATTTAAAAAGAAGTTTTTTTTGGTTAATAATTTTTTTTATTATAGCTCTGGGCACTTTTGATAGGAAAACTCCTAAAAAAACTGTACATAGTAAAAACGTCTTACCTCATTTAACATAGGGAGGTGTATAAATGTTGCAGGCAAATTAGTCAGAGCCCGGGCGAGACATGTTCGCTGACCTGCGTCATTTTCTATGCTTATAACATTAAACCTGAAAGAGGATTTTATTTGTATTGAGAAAGTTGTTTAAATATAATAAAAACTTACAATTTCATACAGCTATTTTGCAACTTACTTATTTGACACGCATAATTTTCTTAGTAACATATCCAAATTATTGACTAATTTTGCCGTCTTCTCAGCAAATGCTTTTGTCGCAACAACATATATGCCTTCTAACCCTTTTAAACATTCTATATCTTCACAATTTATTGACATTTCATGCGATACTGTTATCAAAATGCCATCTTTTTGCCAATTTCTGAAATAACCATTATTTTTTTACTTGCAACCCAGTAGTATTTGTGTTAGAGTTATAACTAAGTTAATAATAATGTAGACTGCCTCGTGTTTACCCCCTATTACTACATATTTAGTCCTTACGGTTGGGCGCACGAGTTAGAACAGCCAGGGCAAAAGCCAAAGCCAATGGGGAGAACGGCCGCGCGCTGTAGGGACAGAAAATCAGAAAATAACATAGAATGTTTACTTTTTACACCAAAAATTCACCACTAGTGCTGAAACTTAGTGGTCAGATGTATCCTAAAGAGCAATTAAGGGGATCCCATAGTAATCTAGCCAACGACTGAAGTATGCGTGGGTGAAATCGTATAGGTAAATGGTAGTGTATAATAAAATTAGTTGAAAATCTCACCTTTTTTTAAAATCGAAAAGAGTAGAAGCTGAAGAGCAATTGAAGTGTAATTTTTTAGCTCCACATTCAATAAGTTTTTGAGCCAACATAAGGCTAAATATTTCATTATCACATATTATCCATTGGTATTGCTCGGCTGAACATTGTAGCCTAAAAAAATATAACTCATAAATTATAACTAAAAAACCAAAAAAAATCTTATTTTAAATCCTTATTTATCTGTTAGTGCATTACCGTCATTTCGAACTTTTGATCAAAGTGATACAGCTGGAAAACGTTGTACTAACAAATTTTCATTCATTTTGTTTTCAAATTAACTACGTAATAAATTATTACTTTAACCGTTTCGATGTTTGTTACTCTATCACGCTTTAACCGCTGAACGGATCCGTATGAATCTTGGCACACATATACGTAAGGTTTAAGAATGGGACATAGGCTACATTTTATCCTGAAAAATTCAAAAAGCTTAGTATAATTAAAGAGTTGACTTTGAAATTCCACGACAATAACCGAATTTAGGACGGGTGGAGCCTCGGGCAAAATCAAAAAATTTATAAATCTAGTGCGGGTTGATATAAATTATATGTTAAATTATTTATAGTACCAGTATTTTTAGGGTAAATACCTGGGTAAAGCTACTGGAATAGGTTTTAAAAGATCCAGTAGCACTCGTCCCTGATGTCGTCTTTCTGAGAGCAAATGAAGTGCTTTTGTCACCGCAGTTGGTTCGTATGTCACGCTGGTCAGAGGACGGACGTATCCTTGTTCGATTCCTTTACTTACCAATAACTGCAGTTTCTGTAGATATATTTAATAAAGATTACGGTCTTAAGGCTTACTCTTCACAACTCAATTCCAGTTCTATGTAAATCTTTAAATGTTTAGTTTTAAAAGCTAAAACGTTTAGATAAATCGCAATTACAGTTGGTTATGAGTAGCCTTAACAATATTATGTGATTTTGGCACAGAATAGTACATTGTTAAAAATTACAAACGAAAGGCAATTTAGAAAACTAACACCGAACGGCTTCAATGACTCGAGTTTGTTATTTGCAAGCCAACCATGTTACACACAATGTTTTTCATTACATTTGCGTGTAAATAAATAAAATTATAAGGTGAATAAATAAATAAACGCACCAAAACACAATTGAAATGGCGGGAATAGAAGTAGAGAAAACAAAGCCAACAGCCAATGACTGAATAGATATCTAGAGAATTTATGAATTAAATCTTTTTAGCTGGAGTTACTTGTTATTGTTCGCTTGTAGTGTGCGCGTAGTTCATATTTTAAACAGACAGCTTTTATATACATACTTGAAAGAACAGATGCGTCATTACCGTGAGTTTATGAACGCTCGCATTGCTTTTTAAAAAGTAAAATTAACAAACAATAAGCCCGTGGGAGTAATTTAAGTAATTAAGGCTTAACACCTGCTTTGCCTGCACGTTATGATACTGCTGATGTAAATACAATATTTATGTAACAAAAACGGGAAATTCGTAATACTTACAAATTAGGATCTAGGCGATCTCTGAGGAATAGGTTTAGGGAAGTAAATATTTTTACTTTAGCGTCGCAGTACATGTATAAAAATCTTTTATATGTACATAAAAATATCAATAGTTTCAGCTAAAACAGTGACGTCCACAAAGAACATACTAGAAGTAAAAATAAGCTGTTGGTGTATGATACACGTCTACACAAAATAAGGGTAATTCTTTTATGGGGCAATGTATAAACTTTAACAACAAAGTTCCAAATACTAAATCTAGCCTAGCCACTTTCGTGTCTTGGTACCTATTGTATCAACAACACGGGGTTTGCACGCTATTTTTTTGCTATTCTTTTGCCACGGAACTGATTTCGATAATCGATGATGACGATAATCGACAAAATAGCTAGTTAGTGACGTCGGCTTGTGTCACTTTCCGAAGTGGAAGACCTTGATAAACTCTTCCAAGAACAAATAGTCACCAGAATATGCAACTGAATAGCGTGCTACAAAGATAGCGATAATCGACAAAATAGCTAGTGAGATACGTAACTCTTCCCGACTTGTGTTCTTAGATTATGGGCCAAGCAAATGAAATTTAACCCATACCCTAATGATCTATACGGTTGCTGCTGTCCAATTTAGATAAAATATCGACCAATAGCAATTATTAACAAAATAGCTAGTTAGTGACGTAACACTTCCCGACTTGTGTTCTTAGATTATGGAATAAATAGAAAATATTGTAAACCATAGCCTCATATCCAACCGGTTGCTGCTGTCGAATTTGATGAAATTTCGACAAATAGCAATAATTGACAAAATAGCTTGTTAGTGACGTAACACTTCCCGACTTGTGTTCTTAGATTATAGGCCAAACAAAAAAAACATAAAACCATACCCTGATATCCATCCGGTGGCCGCTATCCAATTTAGACGAAATATCGACGGTTGTGTATTGTCTGTCCTGATCTAAGTGCGACATTTCTAATGCATATCTTTCACAACTGCTGATCTGTACAACATCAATCGTAATACCAAATTTTTTACAGCATCGAAGAGCTGCCTGAAAACAGAAATTATATTTGTAAAGAAAACAATACAAGTTTGTAAGCAGAACTTATGTTTGCTCATTTCAAACAGGAAATTAACGATAATTAAAGACCATCATCCGGCTTCATCATTACACCTGGATATCGTCGAAGATAAAGTCAAGAAAAATCAAATAAGCCCAAACTCGACAGAGTTGCATCGTTTCGTAACAGAGTTCCTATGCCCATCTTCAGGCTCATGAACGAAATAAGCACAGAAGGTCCACTGATGTGGTATTCAATTTTAAGAACCTATCGCCGCGAGATTTAGAGACTTGTATAATTCGAGGCTGAAGCAAATTTCTAATTGCACAAGTTGCTTGCTTGCTTGTTTTATTAGATCAGTTCTAGTAAGCTTTTTTGTGTCGCGTAAAAATGTATCGATACAAAAAGATTTTAATAAAACCATTTCATAGAAAAGATGCTTTACTTGCGTTATTAAGTTCATTAAAAACATGCGTATGTTGCATGCATGTTACTCGCACAGTGTGCGAGTACGCGGTGCCTGTTCCATGGCAATTACGACTTACTGGCCTTGGTAACTCGTTTGAAAGTCCGCAAACTCGCTTGTACATACTACGTACGTATGCGGGGGAAGGGCTCAACGCGCTTAGTATGAAGTAAGTTGCTATTCTGTTGCTGATTCTTTACTAGTATTTTTTATTGAAAATAAAAAATACATAATTACTGAAACATTGATTTTTTACTTTCCAGTAATTTGTCAATTTGGGTTCGGAGGTGCCAAAATTGTTGTGAAGCTTATTCAGAGAGTTTCCGTACAGTTACGGTAATACAGTTTCAAAAATGCAGCAGTGTCGACTTTTTTTTATTATTTAAATTTATAAGATTTTTTAGCATTCACACTTTCGTTTTTATGAATTTAACATATAAATATAAAGAAATCTTACCGTTCTGCTTGAGCCCCTTATACAATTTATCACTACGTCACAACCAATTCCTTTAGTTGCAATTAAAACATCGTCTTTAAAAGTACTGTTACGAGAATTGAATATGTGTTTACCTGAAAAAATACAATCCAAATATTAATTTTTACCCATGCCACTTTTAAAAATTATTTTTTTAATTTTGATTTTAAACCAACAGGAAAATATAACTATAACCAGTCGGAAATATCTGCGCATCTCTCTGGAATGCGCTTCAACTCGCGCTGCCCCAAAGCATGAAGCATTGAAGCATGTTTGAAATCTCCTTTCCAACAAGCTCAAATAACAGTTTTCTTGCGTTAGCTGTTACTTTTATTCCTCGATAAAATATATAAAGAAAAAAAGATTTTAGATCGTAACAATAAAGTTTGTAGAGATGTGTATATGCCGTAGTAAAAATGCTCGTGCGGATATTCCGAACACATTTTTTTTATCACTTTCAGTTTTGTCATCCAAAGAAAATAAGATAAAGGAATTTTAATTACCTTTTAATTCTGAAAATTCTTTAAGGAGAAATTGTTTTTTTCTATTGTTGCTGACCGTTGTAAATACTTCACATCCACGGGCTAGTGCAATTGATATTACAGCTTGTCCTAGGGCTCCAGCCCCACCTACTACCAGTATACTATTTCCCTGATGGAGTTCATGTTTTAGTGTCTGAAACATATTTGTTTTTAAGGTGAATGTTAATCAGATCTACCCTAAATAATAACTACTAATAAATTAAAATTTAGCCACCTAAAATTTGTTATCGCATATCGGGTATGAAATTCAGATATTTCCCTTTTTCTTTTTTCTTAAAAGTCCGCGCGGAAGAAGTCGACTGAACAAGCTAGCTTTAACTGTTTCTTTTTTTACCTACAAAATATCGAAATTTAGGGCCCTTCCCAAATTTTCCAAAAAACGGTAAATATTTCAATCTGAACTTTGAACTTCTAGGCCAAATACCACTGTTTATGCACTTTACTTCATATATGACGGATTTCCATACAAACTTCCAACCCCCAATTTACCCCCTTAGCCTAAGCCCGTCGTTCACGAGCAATTGTTGAGGCAGCGCGGCGTTCAGGTGCAGGCGCACAAGCGGCGCGCCGCATCTGGATTTTCTGTAAGAAATGGGAGTACGCTCATACTGGAGACAAGGCACTGGTGAAGTGAAGGCGCTGACCATAGAGACATAGAGCCGATTCTGCCTAGACTTACTAAAGACCGACGCGCCTTAAGTCTCAGTCACACGTGGCGATATATAGCTGCTGCTGCTGCTGCTATCAATCGCGGCTACCGTGTGACCGTCTACGCCTACACTGTCGACTACATGCTGTTTTTAGCAGCTAAAAGTCTCATCGGATTGGTGCCATGTAGTCAAAATGTCATCAGTAAGTAAGTTAAGTAAGTAGTCGTCTAGCTGTAAGACATATAATGTTTGGTTATTTGTTACTCAATCACGTTTTAACCACTGGATGGATCAGGGGTTGCTGAACCGCTTTAGATAAAAATTGGTATGCTGATAGTTTGAGTCAAGAGGAAGGACATTATATAATTTTTATTTCGAAAAAGTTCCCACGGGAATAACTATATTTGAGCTTAAACGAACTATAGCTTGCTATAGCAAACTTCATTGGTATAATTAATGAATCATGATGAAATGAAATCATAAAAAATTAATATATTAGTATAAATATTTTTTTAAAAAAAATTACGTAGTTGACGTAAGAATCCCACGCTGATAACCAAATTTAGGGCGCTCGGAGCCGCTTGCAAAAACTATGGTTACTAGAACTAGGTCGCCCGTAGGCGAGGAAAAATTGCGAGGACTTATCCAATTTTGGCGTTAGATTTTATGTACATGGTTTGTGTAAAATTGTATGTAATGTGAATGTCTGTATTGTGTTTATTGTAATTAGTTTTTCTCAAACCGTTTAAAATATAAAATTTGATCGAAAGCAACAGCCGCGACCTTTCAACAGATTATATATAAGTGACGTGACGTCGTGCACAGAGTAAGCAAAGAATGAATGCCTAGCTCGACCGATCCGAATACCAACTAGATGATTCATTCTTTCGCGAACAAACTAGTTTTCTATAAATGACCAAAAACGTAATGACTCCAGAACTTCCCCATTTTTCTTCGACTTTCAAACTATCACAACACTAACCAAAGAGTAAAAGAAATGAGCTTGCTGCCCAGGTTTTCTCTAAGGACTACAATATTGGGTTCTTTAAGAAAGCAGTTGCTTGGTGTTTGAAGGGTCGGCAACGCGCAAGTGATACAACTGATGTTGCATGTGTCCATAGGCTACGGTGACCGCTTACCATTAGGCAGACCGTAAGCCTTTGCCACCTTAATGCTTAGTTAGCTTAGTTACTCGCGCTTATTTTAGCAACTGTCCTGTCACACGTAGCTGTTTATTGTTCGGCTATTTTTCGCAAGCTAAAAAATTTAACATGCTTAATTTTATAGCGGCTATAAATTTTGTCAGCGAGCCTTAGCTCGTGTACGGTCACATGAAGCTAATTTTCGCTGGCGGAAAATAGCAGCTATATATCGCTACGTGTGGCGGAGGTTTTAGGGAATGAATTTTGGACTGTGCATTAATATATCTGTCATTCAGTTTATTTACTTTTTAATATATAAGTAGTAGTAGTAAATTCTTTATTGCACAAAAATACAGTTGATTGGTACAGTACAATTAAGGCGGTCTTATCGTTATTTACCTCTATCTTTGGGTAGAGAAAATCAGTTAGAATAAGATTTAAGAGAAGGTGCAACTTGGAACTAGAAAGTAATAAAATATATACATATACATACAAAATACCTACTACATAGACGTACACAAAATTAATAAAATAACATGTCTTATTTGTAAAATAATAATTATTAATGTGATCAATAATAATTTTTAACCTGCGTTAAAGCAGTGTAAGCTTTAGGGATAGTGGGTGGCAAAGCATTTCATAGTTTTATTGATTTAACTGTAAAGGAATTGTTATAAAACTCAGAGGAATGTGAAGGAGTAAATTTGTAGAAGATCTAAGATTTTTTATAGAAGAGCCAAGGAATTCAAAGCAATGTTTAAGATAAGTTGGTGATGAAGGTGGGAACAGAATGGAATAAAGAAGAAAAAGAAGGTGTGTATTCCGGCGTTAGCGAATGGAGAACTACTTGAGCTTAGAACGAACACTGATACATGATCAAATTTGCGAAAACCAAATATGAACCGTATGGATAAATTTTGAAGCCGCTCAAGTTAAATAAACTGCTCTTCAGTAAGATCGGGAAAGCATACGTCGCCATAGTCGAGAACCAGGAGGAGTAATGACTGTGCAAGTGCAATTTTGGTAGGAATTGGTAGTAAGTTCTGAAGGATTTTATATAGGCGAACAGTTTTCTGCTTATTGCCTTCAGCTGATGATTCCAGGATAACGTGCGCTAAAAAGAACACAAACATTATTGTACACGATGGAGGGTAACTGTTGTCAACCAATTTTATTAATGAGTCTGGAGCTTCCTACTATGATGAAACTATGTGATTTACTTCAGGCTACAATCTGTGCAATATCTGCATTAATAGAAATTACTGCTAGTTTTAAATTTTCTAAGGAGGATTGCGAGTAGATTTGTGGAACATCTGCATACAGGTGGTAGAGAGAAGAAATTTGAGGTGTAATAGAATTTCTGAAAAAAGTAAAGAGAAGTGGAGACAACATGCCACCTTGCAGGACACCGGCAGAAGTATCACACCAGGAAGATGAATAATCATCAACTTGAATGCGTTGCCGACGTCAACACAAGGAACTGTGAAACTAGTCCATTGCCATTGGAGTTGTGTTTAGAGAGCGTAAGCGTAACTGTATGTCAAAACTAACAATATTAAAAGTATTATGTCCTTACATATGAAAAACTTTGATCTCAAAAAGTTGGCGTGTGGTTAAGAAGTCCAAATTCAAATTTATTACAATTTTAAGCTTGTCTTTTTGTGTTTCGAATGTAATAATTCATTTGTTTTCGCGTCATTCAATTTTGCTTTGACATCTTTCTGTGCTCAATATAGAAAAAATAAAATATCGCATTATTTCGAATACAGATTCCATCGTGGCACTAGCGCTGCTGAAACAGCTCGATGTGTACGTAGAAGCCACTGTAAAAGAAAACACAGTACGTTTTTGATTCCAACGCTTGCGTTCTGGGAATTTGGACCTTTAGAACAAATCTCGTGGACGGCTAGTGTCTGGTGAACCAGCGTTGTTGTCATCCACTACAGCTCCCTGGGGTCTGGTCAGACGATTACGGCAGATCTGTATTACTGACAGTTGGAAACCATAATGAAAAAGCTAGCCGTTAAACAGCCGAGATTGGTCACCCGCTCTAGCCTACTGCTGCTTCAGGACAATGCTAGACCATGCACTGCACTGACGGTAGCGAAACTAGAGTAGCTAGAATTGGAATGTTTCCGTCACCTACCATACTCCCCAGACCTTGCTCCAACCGATTACCACTTTTTTCTAAATTTAAAAATAATTTTCAATTTTAAAAATAAATTTCTTAATTGGAAATAAATTCAATTCAGATGAAGCAGTCCAAAACACATTCAAAGATTTTGTTGATTCTCGCTCCCGCAATTTTTTCAGCAAAGAAATCAATAAACTCCCTATAAAATGGCAAAAGTGCATAGATCACAACAGTACCTAATTTGATTGGTTAAATAAAAAAAATTAGTTTTGCTTTTTCCAAATAAAACATCAATTTTATATGTATGGACATAATAATAAAATAACAGATACCAATTTATTTTTTAATACTAGAGACCACTTTCACACGAAAAGACAAAGATGCAGACAGGCAGTAGAGTGACAGCTATAGGGCTTCTGCCCTTTGTGTACGGAACCCTAGAAAGAGGTACACATTATATACATGTTTAAAGCATACTTACAAGACAGTAAAAAGCATGTATATAAGGCAGCGGCACAGTAGCCGCTTCCTGAAGACTCCAGTGCGCTGGAACTGGCCATAACAAATCTGGATCCGCACACACCCTTCTGCATACAGCACCGCTACCGAGTAATCCCATTACGCGTTGGCCACTCCTATTTACACAAAATGATGAGAGATTTATTTTAATACAAGTTTATTTAATTACGATTGCCAAAAAAATATATAACACTGCGTAGAGGATCATATCTACCTATAACCAAAAAGTTACGCTACAGATTAAAAATTTATATGAATACCGGTGACATCCATATATGAGCTTCTTGACCGGTATACTTATAGACTTCGAGTTCTGTAATCTGTCCTCCTAACGTCCGCCATTTCGCTTTTTTATGTTTATTAAAAAATATTGTTTTCCTACAAGTTCAGATTTTTTTTTTTAACTTACAATAAGAGCGAAATTTACTTAACCTTTATGTTAGTTGACTACACTAATGTTATGCCTCTTATATGTTAAGTAAGACGGTAGAATCACTTTCTTTGATGTAACAGTATATTACCTTTCTATAACACCACTGAAATCCATACCAAAAGCACTCCTTTTTTTTAATTGATTTGTATTTGGACTTGATCCGTTGGCAACATCAATGTCATAGCTATTAATGCCAGCGTAATGAACCTGTTAAAAAAATAGTTTTAGCATAAGATTTAAATGTTTACCTTATATTCCATGTAATTCATTCTTACCGTAACATGAATGCCAGTCTCAGGTAGTTCAGAAGTTTTAACCCATTTAGGTGAGTTAAAATTACAACCATCATTGCTCTCTAAGCTAACATTATCTTCTGATCTTAGCATTGGCTCTAATTTAACATAGTTATAATTTTCTTGCGAATTCTAAAACAAATGAAACTTTATTTTTAATCTTAACTATAATAACAACCAAATAGTATAAACAAGGCCATAATCTAAGTTTGTCTGCTTGAGCGCTGAGTTTTACTAAATTATATTTCAAAGAAAGCTGCTTTAGGAATTTCCTTGAGTTTCGATCTACGTGCCGTTTTTGTGCAGGGGAAGGGTTTAAAGTATGGAGTGAGCGTTCTGTATATATTTATTTTGTGTCAAGACTCTATGGGAATCAGTTGTTTTAACGGCAGATGTTTTAATCCAAAAAAGTAGTATATAATTAAAGTAAAAGTATCAATGCTTATTTTTGATTCGGTTAAGGGTGTTATCGTCAAAATAAAATTAAAAAAGTTCATTTAATGGGAGAAAAACCTTATTTTGGCTCATTTATTTGGGATTTTACCGTCAGAGTCAATTGTTAACTGAAATTATGGACACAAACACAGTGAACTGAAAAAAAATTAAAAAATGGAAGGAACTCTGCTAAAGTATTAACTGCTAAACTATGTAAAGAATACAAAATTAAAATTAATTAATGAGGACTTACCTCATAAAAATCCATCTAATCTACACACTACTAAAACTTTAACAACTATACACTATTTGTAAAAACACTTCAGGTCAACAACCTAGAGTTATAAAAAGCAAATGTTTTCATTTATTTTTTTTAACTCGTATGTTTTACGGTATTTTCACGTGACTTCTCTGGTACAAAGCTAAGTTCAGCATTAGAGACATGTTGTCTTAGTTCTTCTGGTGTTAAAGAAATATTTTCGTAACCCGAGTCACTTAATTTATTAACAAAGAAAACAGTATATATGTAAATAAACAATCTAAGGTTTAAAAAAACTCGTTAGTTTTGCACCATTTCGCTTCCTTCTTCTTTTTAATATTTACTGTATAACACTTTTATCGAAAAAAAAGCATTTTTTTTTAAAATAAACGCTATTAATTATTAGTAGGTATTATTAATCATAAATATTAAGTACGTCAACAATGAAAAAATGCAATGTAGTTACATATGCTTTTCATTTTAATAAATTTGTATCGAAACCAATCATCGCGTTGTTTTTTATTTTCAGAATGGCAAAATTCCAAAAGATAATATTCGAACGTTGCATTGCTTCGTCTCTCAAAGTCGAGTTTGGCCACTTATAATTTAGCTCCAACAGTTGTATTTTTGTTATTATGAGCATTTATTTAGCATTTAACTGGTTGCGTGTCATGCGCCATGTCATTTGATCGGCGAAAGTCACGCGCGATGTCTTGCTTCTGAATAGTATTATTAAAATAACTTTTTTGTTCTGCAGAATCCTTTTTTTGTATTAATTTTTACGTAGAGTGTAAAGTTTAACGATAATCCCCTAGGGGATTTCAGCACGAGATCCTAGTGGACGTTTTCCGTGTTAAAATTACTTATGATAGAATTCATACTTACATAACTAAACAAGGTCTTTGTTCGAACGAGCTTATCTCTGGAACTACCAGTTAATTTAAATAATTCTTGAGAAAGGTTATATAGGCTATTAAAGATCAGATTACAACCCAAGGAGACGAGCAAAAACAAAAGAAAAAGCGTGTGCGAGCGAGGAGATACGGTGGTGGGACGGGGGATGGTGCTGCAGCGCAAAAGGAACGAAAAGGGCAGAATGACGTTTGTTAGGTCAGCTAGTAATATATAAAAGGTGTCGAGCAAAGATCTAAAGTTCCAATACTTAGCTATGGTAATACGTGTTATAAGTAAAATTATGTTTTATGCTTACTTCGATATGCTTGGCACAAGAAACATCAGCTTGTAACTTCAAATATTTCAAAACATAATTATGCCTAGCAGGCGGAAGATCATTAAAAATGGGTCCTCTTAAAGTAAGACCACAGCATCTAAAATCAAAATCACAACGTTTTATATAATGTATGTATATTTAGTAAGAACTTTACTTTTCATTTTTGTTCATGATTAGCGTTAGTAAATAATTCTCTCAAAGAAAGCGTTTGATTAACAAATAATTATTCCATAGAAAGTGTTTTTAATTAACAAATAATTGACCCATACAAAGCGTTTCTGATATACAAATGATGGTTCTGTAGGAAGCACTTTGACTAACGAGTAACTGTTCCATAGAAGACGTTTTTCATTAGCAAAGAATGGTACCATAGAAAGCTTTTTAATGGTACCACAGAAAGAGTTTCTGATCAACAAAGAATTGCCCCATAAAATGCGTTTCTAATCAACAAATGATTGTTTCAAAGAAAGCGTTTCCGATTAACAAATAATTGTTCCATAGAAAACGTTTTTGATTTTTTTTAAACCACTAAGGTGACGAACAAGCTAACGGTCTATCTGATGGGAGGCGGTCACCGCAGCCTATGAACGCTTGCAACACCCGCGGCTCGATTCCGTAAAATGACAGCTAACAATTCTCGTTTGAAATCCATAGAAATAAGATATACATTGCGCATTTAAAATCACGTATGAAATTCATCGATTGTCGCGAAACCGCAATGTATATCTTATTTCTTTCAAAAAAGGTTAGCAATCTTTTACGGAATCGAGCCGCTGGGGCATCACTTGCGTTTTGCCGACCCTTCAAAAACCTAATAAATTCTTTCTTGAACATAACCCATACTGTAGTACTTATTCCACAAGTTCGCAGGAGAAAGTATTTCTGAAATGAAGATGAAAATGAAATGTTAAACTTCTGAAGTATCCATCTGAGCGTGGTCAGGTGCTCAGACAAACTGAATGTGCCACTGGCGACAACGTATCCGGGTACCTACTAACGGTTATTATATTATGATGTTGCAGGAGTTAAGCCAAGTCAGACGCCTTATGGGTTAAAAATTGTGAAAGTCTGCACTCAAGTCTCGCACTGGACCAGCTTGGTGGACTATCGCCTAAGCCTCCTTTTCAGCCTTTTTGGCCAATGCTCCTGCAGTGGAGCGTACTGCTGGACATATGTTTTTCTAAGATCCAATCGCTCCATGTAATTTTATGCATATCAACTCTTCCTAAGTTGTCTTTAAGCTCCGTGAAATTATGTTTGTACTTACTTTGTACTTATATTTTGGTAATACAAATGTGTTAATATTAGAACTTATAGCATCACATAATTTATCGGCAAGGCATAAAATGCCGGGATAAAATATTGTTAAATTCAATGGTAAAAAATAGTTACACAGGCGGCGTGTGTATAGGTAACAAAAATAGTTGCACATGCGGCGCGTATATAGGGAACAAAAATAGTTGCACATGTGGCGCGTGCACAGGTAACAACAATAGTTGCACATGTTGCGCTTACATAGGTAACAAAAATAGTTGGACATGTGGCGCGTGAATAGGTTACAAAAATAGTTGCACCTGCGAGCGTGTATAGGTAATAAAAAAAATCTAGTGTTAATAAAAATTTGGATCTTTTAGTAATACCTGGTTTCTCGTTCTGCTGAATAATAATATGCTCTTAGAGCATTATCGTTTTGCTGAAAATCCTTCGTGTCAATAAAAAGACTATTAATGTACAGAAGTTGTGAAACGCCAGAGTGTTGACGCCGAATAGTATTAAATTGAAAAATTCCATCGAGAAATGTGACCCAATTTTCGTTCCATGCTAGTTCAGCAGTTGTCAACGAGAAATTTGCTCGCTTGATACTACGGAAATTATCCCTGAAAATAATAATAGTATTTGTTAACAAAATGAAGAAAGGTAGGGCACAGCGGGTACTCGCTCGAAAAAGCCGCCCGAACAATTAAAGCGGGGCATAGGAAGTGAGAAGCCTGAACTAGGGAAGTACCTCCACCTTACAGAAAACCGCGGCCATAATAATGCTAACATTGAGTAGTATTGTGTTCCTAGCGGTTGGTAATAAGGTTGGTAATGGTATCTTATTATGGGGACACACAGCTGATATACAGACAATATTTGTACTGCAGAACAGGTCTATTAACATACACTCTTTAAGGGATAAATTTAAAGAGATCAATATACTAACTTTACCAGGTCAACATATATTTGATAATTTAATGTATGTTCATAAGAATATTAATCTTTTAAAAAAAAATAATGATGTTCATACTCTAAATACAAGAAATAGACACAAACTGGCTCTGCACTACACAAGACTTGAAAAAATTGATAAATCATTTAAAGGACAATGTGTGCGTTCTTACAACAAAATCCCTGCAGAAGTATGTAAACTGAATTTAAAAAAGTTTAAAATTTTGTTAAACAGACACTTGTCAAATAAGCTTACTATTCAATTAAAGACTATCTTATAGATAAAAACGCATGGGAATAACTAAAATGATGTTATCATAGTACTTATATTTGGGAATGTACAAATCGTTATAATTAAAATTGAAAAGAGCGACAGCTGGAGAGTTTCTTTAGAACCAGAACGCCATCTTGATTCCGAAACGGTAGTTGTTTATGAATTCCTTGCATATTATACTGACGTCAAAAAAGTGATATTGTATCCTATTTTTGGGAAATAAACTATTTGAATTTGAATTTGAATTTGCCAGTGCTCCTGAGGATTAGCTGCACGAACAGCGGAGAACCGGCGGTGCTCGTTGCTGTTATTTCTCGGCGTAGACACGGCGTGCTGGTACGGCGGTCAGGGAGACTCGGTGAAGCGGCTGACCACTGGCTGCCTGCAGTTGAATCCTGATACGAAAGCTATACTATAGAAAGCAACGCCCGCTGGACCTCCCGCTGTCTTATGTAGAAATCCAGCTTGGTCTTACCGTAGGTGGAACAATGCTTCCGTCTTTCATATTCGAGTTACAGGCAGACTGTCCAGAAGTTCGGCTTTCACGAAAGGCCAAGTCACGATCGGTCTTTCGTAGTGGTAGTAACAACGACTGGCAAAAGTTCCCTTCGGCAGCTTTAGCCAGCGACCAGAAAGCACGACTCCCAGAAGCATAGTTCGCAAGTCCTATTTTGCCGATGAATTGAAATTTAGCTCTGGCAGTTGCATTGTTACTGAACCTTGAGGCAGCATTTAATTTGCGTTTTAACTCGGAAATATTCGGATTCTTATTATCACGAGCCGTAGTCCAAGCCTCATACACAGTTTACGTCAGTATTTTAGTTTCTCTGCAAGACCTATTAAACTAGGGTTTTTTTTTAAATTTTATTAATTTATTTTAACGCTGGCAGCTACTCGCGGGTTAGGAATAAATCATTCCATACAAGCGAGAATTGTTTCATTGTTGTGGCGGTGTTGGAGCTAAAGCAGAGCAGCCTCCACGAGTACGATGCATAAAGTCTCGCAATCCACCCTAGTCTGCCGACTTATAATGCCATACACGACGCCAATTAGTCCATTGGGTCCGTACGAGACAGTGGTCCGAGGAGCCAAGAGGCGCATTCACTGAAACGGAATATCGGTCCGGACGTGTAGTCAGCAGACGGTCCAGTATTCCTCTATCATTTCGAACAATTCCTCACATCCCATTGTACAAGCTGTAGAACACACACAGGGAGGCTAAGTCTCTCCTCAGACTTAGGGGCTCGATATGGCGAGTTTGAGATCGTCGACCATTCTCACAGCTCGTCGTTGAACCGAGTCAAAAGCGCCAAGCTGGTATCCGGATGCACCAGCCCAGAGATGACATCTGCAGTACTCCATATGGGGCCGTACTTGCGACTTGAAAATCAGCAACCTTTGCCCCGACGTGAAAATTACTGCTTTGCTCTGTTGAGTACACCACGTGTTTTGGACGCTAGCTTCACCTTGTCTTGTAGATGATCTCGGAACTGAACATCGCTGGAGACGTCAACACCAAGGATCCCAATGCTTTGGAGATTGAGAGGGGAGTGTTCTGGAATTGTGGGACCACTAGGGGTCTTAGCAGCGGTCTTTATAGGGTTAAATCGGACCAAGTTTTGCCGTCCCTAGTCAGAGACCTTGGACAGAGTGGTCTTGATTTGAAAATCAAGTTCTTCACGTTGTTTCTTCACAATGGAAAAAGGGATTTAGTATATCTCCTTTACTCCTATTTCCAAGATAACGTAAAAATGTTGCAAAAGTTTTCATAAATATCTCCCTGTAAGAACTACGACGAACTAAATTTACTTTGATATCGGGTAAAGTATACGTAATCATGTTTTGTTATGTGTCACAATTTCCAGTATATACTTTCTCTATTTTATTGTGGTACAGGTACATACTTTTAATAGTTTTAGAAAAATCCCTGCTGAAAAACAGATTTCTTAAAATGTGTTCGTTTTGGGATAAGTAATTATTATTTTCTATAAGTTTGTCACTTGTCATCCGTTCTTTTAGCATTGCATTTGTATCAAAATTTAGTTATCATTCGTAAAAAACTGTCAAGAGTTTGTTACGATGTTTTATTATTTTTGATATTTTTGCCACTGGTTTTTTAAAAACTACGGTGGCAAACAAGCTTACGTCCCCCTAGCCTGTGGACGCTTGAAACAAAAGGGACATAACTCGCGTATTTGAAAATCTAATCACTTCTTGCATGAAAAACCTACACTGTAGTTCCTATTGAAAATCTTGGCTGTAATATGCTTACAAAAGCTTTTCACAACCTAAGCGTTCGCAGGATGAAGTTTCTCTGAGGTATCAGTGTCCACCAACTATGTTCAAAGGAATTAATTCCCTCCCAATGGCAAGCGGTGCGATGGTAGAAAGTAGCCGTGAGAATTAACCATTTCGAGGAAAACTTGCGACCAGAACCGATTATACTGGTTTCTATTATGTTAACATTAACTAACATAAAGACAATGTTGAACTTGTCTACATCAAATTTTATTAAGTCTTACGACTCCTGGGCGCTCAGTCTTTTCATTTACATCAAATTTGAACAACAGTATTTTGACGTAAGAGATCATCATCATCATTCACTTCTATTGTGAATAAAGAACTATGTGATGAATTATTGATGAAAAAATACATAAAAGTCCAACGACAAATAAAATCAAAATACAAACAATTTAAAATATATAAGACTAGCTGTTGCCCGCGATTTCGTCTGCGTGTATTTAATTTTATCACGCGGTTAACTGTTTATACAGCGAAAAATAAATAAAACAAAAAAACAAAGTTTGGATTAGTGCGTAAATCGTAGATACAGTTTCATGTTGTCGTATTTCATGTATTCTCTCTCTTTCTCTTAGTAATAAATCCTCACGAGCCTGACGCATACATTCATAGTTTTCCCTGGCTTACTCTAATCGTTGCTGGTGTTGATCATCCCTTTCTAAAGCTCTAACAATATTTTGACGAACTCGAGCATTACTTAAGCGTTCCTCACGTTGAGTAAAAGTTTGTGAGGCATAAGATAATAAATAGCGCTCACGATCAGCGCTCAATCGCGCATTCTTTTGCTCACTATTTTCTGAGTCGATAGAACGTATGGCGTTCCCGATCAGCTGTTAGACGTGCCTCTCGGTCTTGACTGGTTTCCAGCGACCGAGAAGCAGCCGTGCGGGTGCGCTGTGAGCTCAAGCGGTTATCTCTCTCGTCTCGGACTCGAGATAAAGAATGGCGTTCCCGATCAGCTGTTAGTCGGGCTTCACGCTGAGAAGGAATTTCCATAGCGCGAGCTGTAGTCTGGCGTTCTGGAGTCGCAGTGAGTGATCTTCATTAGATTCTTGGGATTTATTGATGGGATTTTTTTTATTTTATATTTATATATCTTATATCCAAATCCGTATTTCCTAAGCCAAATTAAGGAGAAAACAATTTTTATTTACCAAATCGCAAAACTATATCTAAATCGGTTTTTTAAAGCCAAGTTACAACGAAAAAAATAAAAAAATTTATTGACCAAATGGCAGAGCTATATATTAGAATCCGTAGTGCCTAAGCCAAGTTACAAAGAAAACATTTTTTTTGACCAATTCGTAGAGCTATATTAAAATCCGTATTATCCAAGCCAAATAAGAAGAAAACAATTTTCATTTATCAAATCGCAAAACTATATCAAAATCCGTTTCTCCAAAGTTAAGTTTACGAAAAAAAAAAAATTGTTATTGACCAAATCGCAGAGTTATGCATCAGAATCCGTATTGCCTAAGCCAAGTTTTAAAGAAAACAATTATTATTGACCAAATCGTAGAGCTATATCCAAATCCGTATTTTCTAAGCTAAATAAGAAGAAAACAATTTTCATTCACCAAATCGCAAGGCTATGTCAGTATCCGTATTGCCTAAGCCAAGTCAATTTAATAATTGCATCATTGTTATTTTCCTAGAAAAACACTGTACTCTGAAATTTCCAAGTAGTGCGAGCGTATCATAACTTCATAACTTTTGATTAATTTCAATAGCACATTCTAAAACCTAACAGCGCCATCTATTGAAAATTTAGCGTAAAGTATGGGGTAAAAAGTCACTCATGTTAGAACTCGCAGAAAAATTCTGTTAGCGCGTTGTAAAAACGAACAGCGTCACCTATCATATTTTTAGAGAGCGATTCTGTAGTGTAGAATGAAACTTAAAAATACTTATTATTAAAATAATATCTCGTTTTATAATCGATTTGGGAAAGCCAGAAGGTCAGTTAGAGATTTTCACAGGTTCAAGTTCAGCCGGCCAAGTGTGTGTCAGGCCACGCATTGAATAGGGGTCCGTAGCAATTTTCTTTCCCGCTGAATCCCAACACTTTGATAAGATTTATACTAAATTCGAGCGGTTATATAAAGTATCAGCATAAGGTAAGTACATAAGTTGTGTGTACTAAGATGCCAAGTTACTATGGTTTTTTAAATATCCCACGGTAACCCTGGTAAATTTTCCGGAATAAAAAGTATCTAAGATGTTGACGAGGAATATAAGGTATCACCATGCAAAATTTCATTGAAATTGGTACAGCCATTTCGGAGATTAACCCGTACAAAGAGACAAACAGACAGAGAAACAAAAAAATAAAAAAAAACATTTTTGGTATTTTCCCTCTTTTTACATCCCCCTGACTTGGTTTTAAGCATTTGTTTTCTATGTACAGACATTCGACCTCTACAGTTTTATTATATGTATAGATAAGGTTTCCTATCCGTGTTTTGGGAGCAATTGCATTTCCATTAAGATAATAATGGCAGAAGAAAAATACATTTAATTTACACAATTTTTTATAAAATTCTAACTCTTATTAATAATTTATTTTACCTGTATGAATAATCTTTTTGGTTGAAGAGTTGATAAATATTTTCTGACTGTAACCATAGTTCGTCAGAAGTTTGAGAGCAATCGATAATTTGGTTACTTGTTTTAGCTTCAGATGCGTAAACATGGCCTGTTATTATAACAATAGATCCATTTAAAACCTAAAAAAAAAAGAAAATGGAAAATTTAAAAGGATATATATCAATCCAGCGAATACAGAAATAGGTGTTTAAAAACATTTGCTGTCACGCCGCGCCAGTATCCGGGCCAAGGTACTGATGATATCTTGGCCCGACGATAGGGACAGTTGTAGCTCTGGCTAATTTTACATAAGGTGCGTTTTGTTCACTGCTTCAATGCGTTTAATGTCATAATCCAGCCAAGTTAAGGAGACATAAATTATGTGTGGCACACTACTTATCTTGGTTCATTCACTTTAGTTGTACTATTGACATTAAGTGCATAATGTGCATTATGTCGATGAACAAAACGGCATTATAGTCACATTTATCAAAATAAGGTTATTGTATTCCCCACTGTTCTCTTCCAAATCACAACCCAATTGAATGGAAATATTTCGCCTGAAAGATAATGATTTATTATGTGTCTGTATGTTTTGTTTTAATAAGTTTTAATAATAAGAGACTCCCTCGCAGCCTAGTTGGTAGTGTGGCCAGCTGCTGTGCAGAGGGTGTGGGTTCGATTCCCGCACTGGACAAACATTTATGTCAAAATATAAACATTTGTGTTTGTCTTGAGTCTGGGTGTGTTTATGTATTTTATGTATGTATTTACAAAAAAAAAATGTAATATTTATGTATTTGTATACGTTGCTTGGTACCCATAACACAAGCTTTGCTTACTTTGGGGCTAGACAGCGCTGTGTGTAATGTCCAAACATATATTTATTATATTTATTTAAGAAGTATACATATTTGTACAGTCCACGTCTGAATATGTCATAAAAAACAATTGTTTAGAGTTTTTCCGGTTCTTAGACGGTCATTGAGGGGCCCACTTATTTACAGGGATGGCATATCAAAAAAAAATATACAGACAGTGATTGTGTACATCTATTTAGGTCCAAGCTAAAATGGCTTCCTATCCAACTTCGGCGTAATATGCACATACTTTGCTGTGTTTATAATATCCTTAACACTTCCTCCTCCCCTCTGTATCTTGGAGATCGCTTTAATTATCTATTTCCTAGGGACAGACCTCTTAGATCTCATACTGCTTCACTTACTGAAGTACCAGCACATAACACTCAGTTCTATGGTGACTCTTTTGTTGTTTGGGGAGCAAAACTTTGGAACTCGCTTCCCGGTTTAAACCGGCATAGATTAAGAGTGTATTATTTATCTCCATGAATTGGATATATATGTATATAATGTATTTTGTGTATTTATGTTTATGTTGAATATCGTATAATAATTGTATGTTAATAAGTAATAGTCATATTATTTATAATTTAATCTTTTTATTATTTATTTACATTGATAATTGTTGTTAGTTAAAATTAATTTATGAATAAAGTTGTACTTACTCTGTTTGCCTCAAATTTTTCTTTAAGAAATCTCTTTTAAGGGATAAGTTCGCTTTTGTACTCATAAGTTTTCTTTTATTTGAGTGCTAATATATGTTGTATTGTACAATAAAGAATTATTAAATTATTAAATAAAATAATATAATACTGACGACAAAATCTAGGGGAATAGGGGAATACATTTGTGTGGAGAAAAATGCGGGGTGTTTCCTCTTAAGTAGGTTCAATATTCAATTTTATCCAGCTTAGATACGTTGCTACCAACCAAGCAAAGCGCACAGAAGATCTGTTAAAATGAAAATTGATCAGTTGCGAGTTGAACTCGCGCACTGTAGGTTCCGTCTGTACCATCATTTACATAATTTACGAACATAAACAAAAATAAAATGTGTGCCGCTAAACGGTCACCCATGCAATGACTGACCAAGTCGACGTTGCTTAATTTTGAATATCATTACTAATAAATCAATGTTTAACTGTTTCGCTAGATGGCGCTGATTTGGTAATTAACTATGGTAGTGGCTCAAGCCTTTTTCACACTTGGGCGGTTTTTAGGGTTCCGTGGCCAAATGGCAAAAAACGGAACCCTTATAGATTCGTCATGTCTGTCTGTCTGTCCGTCCGTATGTCACAGCGACTTTTTTCCGAAACTATAAGAACTATACTGTTGAAACTTGGTTAGTAGATGTAAATAGAAAAAAAACAATAATTTTTTGTGGTTCCCCATATTTAGAACTGAAACTCAAAAATTTTTGTTTTTCATCAAACCCATACGTGTGGGGTATCTATGGATAGGTCAGCAAAAATTCATTCTCATAATATTTTTCTAAACTGAATAGTTTGCGCGAGAGACACTTCCAAAGTGATAAAATAAGAGAATGAAAAATCTAAAAAAAATATATGTATGATGTACATTACCATGCAAACTTCCACCGAAAATTGGTTTGAACGAGATCTAGTAAGTAGGTTTTTTTAATACGCCATAATCCGTAAACCGCAATTTACCTTTCATTCAATCAACTCAAATATAAAAATATTTTTGTTTGTAGATTACATAAATGGTACGGAACCCTCGGTGGGCGAGTCCAACTCGCACTTGGCCAGTTTTTTTATTATTTGTTTTTTTACCATGGAGCTCACACTATAATTACTGCAAATTTGAAGCTTGTGTGCATTATTGTTTAAACGAAGAGCAAAAATAAAGGAAAATGTATTTTATTTTTACCCCGCTTAAATTTTTTATTACTTTTCAGGTAATTCGTCATTATAACACATAATATATTCTGTGAAAATTTTAGACTTCTACCTACTTTTGGTCTTAAACAAATAGAAGGCCTTTAATGGTAGACATAACGAGACATAGACAGCGTAGGCTTATAGACTGCAGGCCTATAAACAAAATTACCCTGTAAAATGACCCCTCGTGAATAACGTTTAGCAGCTGTTACTAAATGAGAAAATATGTTATTGTGTATGTATGTGTATTTTATTATTTTTTTCAGAGTTAATATATACATACATAAATATACAAAACATATTGAATATTTAAAAAAATAAAACTTAAACTACTGTTCCAAAGTGCTCTTTAACACTTTAGAAAGATAGTTTGACATAACTTGCCTCAAAATATCCCGAAGCTCTCTGCAAATTGACTCTGAGTTCAAGTGGTTTTTGGTCGGACATAATGGGTTCGCTATACAAACTAACATCACTAAACTTTACTGGTTGTTTCTTTGGTAAACCGGCTGTCATAGCTAGAGTATCCCAAACAGCAACCAGTGCTCCAGCAAACGGATAGGTGGCCATTCCTATTAACAAAAAAATAAATAAAAACTACTACGACTAAAATTAAGGATTTACCTCAGCCATTGTAAGCACCACTACTGGGGCAAAGGCAGAATGAACCTAGACCGCGCTAATCCAGTGCAAATTGGTGGACGTTGGTCCAGCAAGTAGCCACAGCTTACCATAAGGCCGCTGACTTGCGTTAACGACTGCTTTCATATTATAACTGCCAGGACCGTTTAACGACTTACACCGATCGTGGTCACGGAAGGACTGTTGTCAGCTATCGTTTCTTGGTCTTTACGATTTTGCATGTTCAAACTATCTATATTCTTCTACACACACCACTGACTACATCATGAAATCGGTGTCCGTTGCTTCCAGGATGATTACATTTGCCAATGACATGATTCCAAGTTGTTGACAATTTGTGTGTCTACGATAGCAGTTTTTGTATTTTTTAATTTAAGTCGATTCTCGTACTATCCTGGAGTAATAGTGTCAATCGGTGGAGAGGACTTATGGGTGATGTTATTCACTCCAGTAATTGGGCCCTGACTCCAGCAAATGCTCGGCTATGGCTGACTTGTTATCTGACGGTTTTTTTACAGCCGTAATATTAGGATCCGTAATCCTTTTCTGAAATATTTCTTTTAGTCCGTCCGATGTAGGAACTACCAAAACTGCAGTTCGCCTTGTAGAAGCCATGTCTCTGTAGAGGGAAAACATTATTCGGGGATGAGCAGCAAATTATTTGCTACCCTAAAGAGCGGACTTTCATTTCATTCCTAACCTGCGAGTAGCTGCCGGCGTCAAAAAACAACCGTGGTTTAATAGGTCTTGCAGAGAAACTAAAATTTTTAAGCAAACTGCGTATGAGGCTTCGACCACGGCTCGTAATGATAAGGATCCGAATATTTCTGAGTTAAAACGCAAATTAAATGCTGCCTCGAGGTTCAGTAAGAAAGCAACTGTCAGCGCTAAATTCCAATTCATCGGCAAAATAGGTGGGCGACTTGCGAGCTATCCTTATGGGAGTCGTGCTTTCTGGTCGCTTGCTAAAGCTGCCGAGGGGAACTGCCAGTCGTCGTTACCACCACTGCGAAAGACCGATGGTGACTTGGCCCATAGTTCATAAAAGAAAGCCGATTTATTGGGCAGTCTCTTTGCCTGCAACTCAAATATGAACGATGAAGGCGCTGTACTACCTACTTTACCGTGGTGCGGTAAGACCATGCCGGAAATCTCTATACCACAGCGAGAGGTCCGGCGAGCGTTGCTTTCCCTAGACGTTCATTAGTCGGGTGGGCCAGACGGTATACCAGCAGTGGTGCTTATGCAGTGTGCTCCTGAGTTATGTCCTGTACTCACGCGCCTCTTCGCGCTTTCCTACCATACTAGGCAATTTCCTTCCTCATGGAAGACTGCGAATGTACACCCGGTGCCCAAAAAGGGCGACGGATCAGATCTCCCTCCAAGGTGATGAAGCGTGTGATCAACACACAGCCTTTGAGATACCTAGAAAAACACAACCTGATCAGCGACCGTCAATATGGCTTTCGCCACGGTCGCTCGACTGGTGACCTTCTAGTGTATCTCACACACCGATGGGCACTAGCCATTGAGAGTTAGGGGGAGGCATTGGCATGTAGTCTAGACATAGCGAAGGCGTTCGATTGGGTCTGGCACCAGGGTCTTCTATCGAAGTTGCCATCTTACGAAGTGCCCGAGGGTTTGTGCAAATGGGTAGCTAGCTTTTTGTCCGGCAGACGCATACAAGCCGTAGTTGACGGTAGTTGCTCTGATAGCATAGACATTGATGCTGGTGTCCCGCAAGGCTCTGTGCTTTCTCCTACGCTGTTTTTACTGCACATCGATGATATGTTGGACATCAACAACATACATTGCTATGCAGATAACAGTACTGGAGACGCTTATTACACGGGCCGTGCAAGCATCCCTCGTTCCGTTGTGGAGGAAAAACGTGAAGAACTTGTGTCTCAAATCGAGATCGGTCTGTCCAAGGTCTCTGACTGGGAACGGGAAAACTTGGTCCGATTCAACCCTTCAAAGACACAAGTCTGCGCGTTCACCGCTAAGAAAACCCCATTCACTGTGGTCCCACAATTCCAGAACACTCCACTCTCCATGTCCAAGAGCATTGGGATCCTTGGTGTTGACATCTCCAACGATGTTCAGTTCCGAGATCATTTGCTAGACAAAGTAAAGCTGGCGTCCAAAAAACTTGGTGTACTCAACAGAGCGAAGTAGTACTTCACGTCGAGGTAAAGGTTGCTGCTTTACAAGTCGCTAGTCCAGCTCCATATGGAGTATTGCTGCCATTTCTGGGCGGGTGCACCCGTATACCAGCTTGGCCCTTTAGACTCGGTTCAATGATGGGCTGTGAGAATTGTCGACGATCCTAAACTCGCTTGCGGTATCGAGCCCTTAAGTCTGAGGAGTTGCCTCTTGACTTGACTTTACCTCCCTGTGTGTGTTCTACCGCTTGTACAATGGGTTGTGTTCTGAGGAATTGTTCGAAATGATGCCCACGTGGTAGATAGTAGTTCTACCATCGCACCGCTCGCCATCGGCAGGGAATTCATTCTCACACTTTAGAACCGAAATGATCGCGTACAGTGCGGTTTCAGAGAAACTTCTTACCGCGAACATTTGGGTTGTGAAATGAGCTCCCTGCCAATGTTTTCTCTAAGGACTACAGTATGTGGTTCTTCAAAAAAGAAGTTATTCGATTTCGGCAACGCGCGAGTGATGCCCCTGGTGTTGCAAGCGTCAATAGGCTACGGTGACCCCTTACCATCAGGCGGACCGTAGGCTTGCCTGCCACCTTAGTGGTATAAAAAAAACTTTAAACAGTATTCATGCAGTATTTCTTAAGTACTATTCCAACTTTGTGTGTCACTCCCTTTAAACACGGCATTAAAGTAGGTACTCTAATTACCCCTGTTTGGCTTTCTTTCCTCTTTGGTCGTTCCATATTTATCCTGTATACTTTTTGTTTAGGTACCTCCCGGACGTGCGTGAGCTTATTATCAAACTGTCTAAGGTCACAAAGATCGTGTGCTTTGTTTATTAGCGCAGTCACAACGGATTACAGATGTCGCGGATGGTGATGCGACCTGGTATTTGTGGCGAGATTTTTTTATACAGTATATCGTAAGGATTCATTTTCTTTAACCGTTACTTTGAAATTGAGAAAAGATGATCTATGCATCTCCATTTCAAAAGTGAACCGGAATTTTGGATGGATGTAGTTTAGGTGGCTGGAAAGTACGCGATTTTGATCCGTTTAATATATTTCTTTAAAATGTGTAGAAGTTGCAAAAATATAAAATCATTAATCATGTATTTTGTCTGTGTCATGACGTCAATTGCAACAAATATTCGAGTTCCGTAGTTGCGTTTAGGGAACAACGTTGATATGTGACGCACTGTTTTTAGTGTATCCTATGTTACGTTGTGTAGATGTGACGTTTGTTGCATTTTTGTTTTGCTTACTACTAATTTTTATTTGTCGGCGCCGTGAATCAGTGGTTAATAACCCGATTGTTGAATCAAGGAGCGTGAATCCGACTCCTGTACAAAGTAATATTTATTATTTGTGTTTGCCTTTAGACTGACTGTTTTCTATGTATAATATGTATGTATTTACAAAAAAAGTGTATTTACTCTTATGTATCTGTATTCGTTGTCTTGTATCTACAGCACAAGTCTTGCTTATTTTTGGACTAGATAAAGCTTTAAGCTATATTTAAAAAAATAATTATTAAAAACCTTTAATAACATGTCCTTTCAAATAGCTGTTGTCATCATACAAAGATACCGGAAATGTGCAGGAAGCTGTGCTTCTTCTACATTTAATGTTGTATTCAGGATTAGACCTAAAGCAGAAAACACTTTTTGGTTAAAGTAGGTAGATCGATTTCATAAAAACCCGTACCAAAATAAATTAAATAAATAAAACAATAATAAGACAAGAATATAATAATAAGATCTAGAACTCACTCGTTTGTTATTCTAGTATAATAATATTAGAATCGGACCTGGGCACTAAGGCTACGTTCACTAGGCCCTTTTTTTTCTCGTATACCGTATACGAGATTTTATCGAATATCGTAGTGACAACAAAATTTGTATGTGATCTCTGAAAATCGATCGCACGGCGATCTATGCGAGAAAATCTAGTATTCGAGACACATTTTTTACCGTATACCGTAGGGTTTTGCCACCGGGGATGCGAGATTCTCAAAACGATTTTATCGAATGCGATGTTTAGTGGCGCTTTTTAACCGACTTCAAAAAAGAAGGAGGTTCTCAATTCATCAGAATCTTTTTTTTTATGTATGTAACCCGATTTCTCGAAGATGCCTGGACCGATTTAAGAAATTATTTTTTATTTAAAAAGGTATACCTCCCAGGTGGTCCCATATTAATGTAGTGAATTTGTCAAAAAAATAATTGGTGTTAATTTGAAACTGGTGAAACGCCTTTTATGTTGATGAAAGTATAAAATTTTGATACTAGTATAGATGTTTCTAGGGTACGGAAAAAGCAATTCGCCACACAAAAGTAAAAAATAAAAACTTTTTAACAAAAAAAAATCAACCGGCTTCAAAAAAAAGCACTAAAAAGGTAAAAATAATTACTTATTTCCAAAACTCTGATCTTTATTAAGGTTTGAAGTTGATGTATATGTACCTAACAGACTTCATTTGCATGAAACCAACTTCAAACTGAAATTCAGATCAGAGAAATAAGTAATTATTTTTACCTTTTTAGTGAATCTTTTTGAAGCCGGTTGTCTTTTTTGGTAAAATATTTTTATGTTTACGTTGATTCGTTCACACGAACAAACTGGTTTCTCGTATACGAGACGCGCGCGGGGGCAGGCAGCAGGTAGTTGTATTTGTGACGTCTTTGGCAAAGGTTATGATGGAGGACGGATTGCCAATTACGATCGAGTTATTTATCACGCTACACGGTAAAACCGTATGCGAGAAAATATCGAATCGAATAGTCGCCGTGTGAATGTAGCCTTAGGGTTCTGTCCGTATCATCGCAAAATACTAAATCTTATGCAAACATTAGATACAGTGCCTTATTATAACATATACCTAGTCGAAAGTATATTCTCCCACAATACAAAAATTTATGTTTACATACAAACTGACACTTGAGCATACCCTCAACAAAGGTGGGGACGTATGAAGGCTGAGTAAAATTTAATTTCAATGACACATATGATTATTATGATATGATGATTACACGTACCAATTTTCCGAATGTATCCACTCTACTAAGTGTGACAATAACGGTGTTCCCGTTGATACCGGATATTCAACTTTTGGATAAAGATTCTGAATTTTCAAATTGTAACCTGCATTATAAAGTCTGAAATAAAACCAAACTATTAGAATTACGTAGAAGAGAGTCTCGATTTTATGAAGTAAATTTAAGACATCAAACTTACGTTCCTGCAGCTTTAAGTAAAAGAAGTACACTTTCAGGATGCTTTCTTCTAGTCAAAGGAACATTGAGACAAGTTTCTGGAAGAGACTGCTTTAGGATAGCTTGAAGGAGGCCATGTGGTGCTATTTCAATGAGTACTGCATTAGCTGGAACCAGGGTCAAGACTTCTTCAAACAGGACTGGACTCTGCTCAAATATGTTACATGGTTAGTACAACCGTTGAACGGTAGATGGCGTTAAAATTTGTCAAACACGTTATGATTGTGTGATAAAAAATTTAATACTTCGACAAATTAATGGTGTTAATTAGGCGTAAGAACAGGTCACAGGCGCATAATATTAATTGGTAATTTATAATAACTACTAATAGTGAGGTAATTCGGCTGTCTGTACAGGGCAACGATTAGGTGCGGTGCGGTCCAGGGCGGGGACTCAAATATACGAGTAGGTAGGGCACATTACATAATTATCCCTAATATCCACAAAGTCAAACAGTGAAGTCCACAATCCGCACTGGGCCCGCGTGTGGACTATGGCCCAAATCACCCTCGCTTATGAGGGTAGGCCCGTGCCCCAAAACAGTGGGTACGTATGAAGGCTGGCTAGATACCTAATCCCTTTAAACGAGCAATTTTTGTATATATATGTATATTTAAAATCTGAATCTCGGAAACGTCTCCAACGATTTGGTAGGGCAGAATGTAAACATACGCTTCTGTCGATCCTGCGATGGCAGTATCTAGAAAATTATTGCCGGCAGCGCGAGGAGCTGTGGAAGTGGCTGAATGTAAATGAGAGTTAAGATGGTAAATGGCTCGGCCCGTCTCACACTTGGCCGGTTTCTATTATTTGTTGTTATATTTTAGAGTTCACACACACACTATAATCTCTGCAATCTAATCGAAATCAACAAAAAGATGACAGGATATAAGGTGGGATTGGACTTAGAGCACCGTTAGTCGTAGTAGAGCATAAAAGTAATAGCTATGAACATTGTCCCAACAACTGCTTACAGAAAGGATTGATTTTTAAAAAATATACATTCAAGGATAAGAAAATTCAAATAATTCAAACACAAAAGCAATCACAATTAAGAGATGGCTTTGGCTGAAATACAGCCCTTTTTTTTTGATCACATAAGGACCTTTCTTTCACGGTTTGTGTCCGAGATTTTTTTTATTATTTATAAGTGTGCGTGATTATAGCGTGTTCAAATGTGCCTTTGTGCTACTACTACAAATGTATTTTGGAGAAAAAATAATCATCTTTGTATATTCATTAAAAAAAAAATGGATGATTGAAATTTTATAAAACCAAAAATGGCGAGTTCTTGATTTTTGTTCTTTTTTCGAAATTAAATCAAACGTAAAGTTGTATGAACTTCCAAAATGATGGCAAAAGAATTTTGTATAAAAACTCGCCTTAATTGGCGCCATTGTTAATGACAAAAGAACGATCAGACTCCACTAAGCTGTGTTCTATGCGACTTTTAAGACTGCCTGTGAGACCCACCCCCACTTAAAAGTTGAGAGCAACCTGCTTTGCGCTCAGACACACCCATCTTGGCCTAAGTACATGACTAAATAACCCACCACAGTGATAGCTTAGAACAACGTTTCAAGAATCATAAACCTAAACTGGTAGGGTTTTCAACTGACACATTAAGAAAGAAATCAATAGATAGCTGATATCGATTTCGTTCAATGTATGGAGCTTCCCCTAAATATTTTTTCTTAATTTCATTACAAATCTGTTTGGCAGTTCACATAAGTCTTTCCTGTAAAATTTCATCACAATCTACATATGCAAAGATAGCGAAATTATAACGCTGTTACATACGGATAGACGGAAGGACATGATGGATTTATAAGGGACCTTTTTGCCATTTGGCTATGGAACTCTAATAAAGATCATTCAGTAGGGAGGTACCAATAATACAATTATGCATAAATATGCGTATACATTAATATATGCATGTTTATATGTATCATTATAATCGTAGGTACCTACGTACCTAGGTTTTTAAAGATTCACCTTCCTATCGTAATTATTTTGCCAACTTAGAATAAAAAAATATAGGTTATTTACCTGTCAAGATCTTTTAGGTATGTAAAAAAGGAAATTTCCTTTTTTTATTAGAATTGTTCATACACACAGTACATGTATTTGGCATTACTAAAAGGCTTTACACTAATCGACAGCAAACACTAAAAGAACTATAATTTAAATCGCTCGTACACGAAGCCCTGGTTTTTACTCTAGCGGGCGCCAGTCCTCGCCCCGTGTCAGTGACAGGCCACGCACACATGTCCGTGCCAGAGCAAAATTCCAATTCATCGGCAAAATAGGTGGGCGACTTGCGAGCTATCCTTCTGGGAGTCGTGCTTTCTGGTCGCTTGCCAAAGCTGCCGAAGGGAACTTCTGCCAGTCGTCGTTACCACCACTGCGAAAGACCGATGGTGACTTGGCCCATAGTGCTAAAGAGAAAGCCGATCTACTGGGCAGTCTCTTTGCCTCGAACTCGAATATGAACGATGAAGGCGCTGTACCACCTACTATACCGTGGTGCGGTAAGACCATGCCGGAAATCTCCATAACGCAGCGGGAGGTCAGGCGGGCGTTGCTCTCTCTAGACGTTCATAAGTCGAGTGGGCCAGACGGTATACCAGCAGTGGTGCTTAAGCAGTGTGCTCCTGAGTTATGTCCTGTACTCACGCGCCTCTTCGCGCTTTCCTACCACACTAGGCAATTTCCGTCTTCATGGAAGACTGCGAATGTGCACCCGGTGCCCAAAAAGGGCGATAGATCAGATCCATCGAATTACAGGCCTATCGCTATTACCTCTCTCCTCTCTAAGGTGATGGAGCGTGTGATCAACACACAGCTTTTGAGATACCTAGAAAAACATGACCTGCTCAGCGACCGCCAATATGGCTTTCGCCACGGTCGCTCGACTGGTGACCTTCTAGTGTATCTCACACACCGATGGGCACTAGCCATTGAGAGTCAGGGGGAGGCATTGGCATGTAGCCTGGACATAGCGAAGGCGTTCGATCGGGTCTGGCACCGCGGTCTTCTATCGAAGTTGCCATCTTACGGAGTGCCCGAGGGTTTGTGCAAATGGGTGGCTAGCTTTTTGTCCGGCAGACGCATACGAGCCGTAGTTGACGGTAGTTGCTCTGATAGCATGGACATTAATGCTGGTGTCCCGCAAGGCTCTGTGCTGTCTCCTACGCTGTTTCTACTGCATATCAATGACATGTTGGACATGAACAACATACATTGCTATGCAGATGACAGTACTGGAGACGCTTTTTACACGGGTCGTGCAAACATCCCTCGTTCCGTTGTGGAGGAAAACCGCGGAGAACTTGTGTCTCAAATCGAGACCACACTGTCCCAGGTCTCTGACTGGGGACGGGTAAACTTGGTCCGATTCAACCCTACAAAGACACAAGTGTGCGCGTTCACCGCTAAGAAAACTCCATTCACTGTAGTCCCACAATTCCAGAACACTCCCCTCTCCATCTCCAAGAGCATTGGGATCCTTGGTGTCGACATCTCCAGCGATGTTCAGTTCCGAGATCATTTATCAGATAAGGTGAAGCTGGCGTCCAAAAAACTTGGTGTACTCAACAGAGCGAAGCAGTGCTTCACGTCGGGGCAAAGGTTGTTACTTTACAAGTCGCAAGTTCGGCCCCATATGGAGTACTGCTGCCATCTCTGGGCAGGTGCACCCGGATACCAGCTTGGCCCTTTTGACTCGGTTCAACGACGGGCTGTGAGAATTGTCGACGATTCCAAACTCACTTGCGGTATCGAGCCCTTAAGTCTAATGAGAGACTTTGCCTCACTGTGTGTGTTCTACCGCTTGTACAATGGGTTGTGTTCTGAGGAATTGTTCGAAATGATGCCCACGGCTACTTTCTACCATCGCACCGCTCGCCATCGGCAGGGAATCCATTCTCACACTTTAGAACCTAAATGGTCGCGTACAGTGCGGTTTCAGAGAAACTTCCTCCCGCAAACGCTTAAGTTGTGGAATGAGCTCCCTGCCAAGGTATTCTGCAAGGACTACAGTATGGAGTTCTTCAAGAAAGAAGTTATTAGATTTCTGAAGGGTCGGCAACGCGCAAGTGATACCCCTGGTGTTGCAAGCGTCCATAGGCTACGGTGACCGCTTACCATCAGGCGGGCCGTAAGCTTGTTTGCCACCTTAGTGGTATAAAAAAAAAAAAAAAAAAAAAAAAAAGTGCTCTCGCTAGCGCCGGTTGTTTGAAACTATCAGTCTGTAGGTTATTTAGTCATGTGGCCTAAGTATCTAGCGTCCCACTACTTCTGCCACGACGCAGTCGCAGCCTGTTGCAACCGTAGTGATTATATTATCCTTGGTTGTAACACATTTTAATTAATATAAAAGGCGATGGCTGAAGAATTTCTTGCCATTTCTTGTTTTTAGAACGCCTTTATTTTCCGAAACTTTTGCTAGATTAAGGGTCAGCTCAGACAAATATCCAGTAGGTAAATAAATAAATAAATATTTTTGGACATTACACACAGCGCCGTCTGGCCCCAAAGTAAGCAAAGCTTGTGTTATGGATACCAGACAACGGATACAATTGAATATATTTTACTTTTTTTTGTAAATACATATTTATCGTACATAAATACACCAAGACTCAAGACAAACACAAATGTTTATTACATAGATGTTTTCCATTGCGTGAATCGAACCCACACCCTCTGCACAGCAGCCGGTCATACTACCAACTAGGCTGCGAGGGAGTCAAGTCAGTTGGGAAAACATATTAATGCTATTAATAGATATATAATAAGGAATATTCTACAATTACACGTAGTTGGCAGGCAGTCATGAGCGGCTTATTCCACAACCTAAGCGATCGCGAGAATTTTCTATAACAACATCGTCTAGGTGCGTTACGAAACTTTGACACCAATGAAGGTTTCTCCTTTAACACTTTATTCTTTCATACCGTTTCCACTCTATAGATTGTATGTGCTTTATTAAGAACTCACCAATAAATTATTTGTATAGTACTCCGCAGACGAGTATCTTGCTTGAGTCTCTTGCCATTTCTCTTGAGGAACAGACGTTGAAAGCCAGCGGTTACTACGAAGCTTTGGGGTTTTGATTATTTCTTTTAAAGAATCTAACATCCAGGGCCCTACAACATTTTATATAAAATATAATAAAATCATTTATTATAGAATATAAATTATAGAAAAAAAACCGACACACATTTGACGTTTTCAAGTAGCCTATTTCCTTCCCCGAGACTCAAACTATCTCTATGCCAAATTTTATTTTAATTGGTACAGACGTTTAAGCGTGAAGAGGTAACAGTCAGACAGACAGACCTGTAACGACAGGTTGTAGCTATATTGTCGTAAATATGTTGATAGCAGGTGTAGTACATAAATAATACAACGGAAGATATATACTTTTGTATACTGCCGAAAATGGTAATAGTATTTTAGGGACTTAAGAGTCTAAGAGTTGCTATTAAGATAGTAATATAATTACTGCTTAAATACATAGCTAACTTTTGCCCGCGGTTTGACCTGCCCTAAATTCGGTAATCGGTATGGGATTCAACGGCAATTCCTCAATTATAGAAAAGCATACGTTTGACGTTTACAAGCCTATGTCCTTCCCCTAGACTTACACTATCTCCATGTCAAATTTGCCTGTTGTTCCAGCCGCCCTTATTAGAAAAAACGAAAAGCGTGACTCTTCACGACAGACAGAGTTACTTTCGCATTAATAATATTAATTTCGTTACTCAGTGCGTAGATTTAGATGTGATGCACTTTCTTAAGAAGATTGTTCATCAGGCTTTCTATTTATATAATTTTCAATCAATCTCACACTCAAAAATAATACCTTAACTAATACATTATAATTCTAGTCTGGTCTTTATTTAAATAATAAAGTTATAACACAATTTCCTATGTTAGCGAATTATTTGCTGTATAGCTTCTGAACTGTTTATAACGCATTACAATGCAGTCTGTTGTAGTTTGTAGATAATGCTTACCTTAATTTGCTTACACTTAAGAGGATGCGATTCACGCCTCACAACGTGTTTCATACAAACGAATTTCCTACTTGTTTTGGACATTTACTGATCAAGTACTTTAAAATTTGTAGGCATGATCTCAAGCCAAATATCTATGTCTGTGGTTTTCCAAAATCTTAAAAAAGTTTTTATTAACTTTTAATCTTATTCGAGATAATTTGTGTGGAAAACTTAAATCCTGTATAGCTTTTAAACTTTATAATTTATTTGAAAACTGGCACACTTATATTTTATCCTAGAGCATGTCTTCAAAATTTCATGGTGTTTGATTTGTTAGTCTCTAAAATAAGTCGGAAATTCGTTTGTATGAATCAAGGTGTGAGACGCCGCGAATCGTATTTTTTTAATCAACCTTTGTGGAATAATTTGCAATGTTGCAAGGGTGTTCCTAGTTTCGTTTTGGATTCCAAATCTGACGTTTTCTAGCATCTGTTAGACACATTGGATAAACCATATTAACTGTTAGGCATAAATTATTTGCTGAATTCTATTAGTCAAATTTATTCAAATAAATGTCATAGGCGATTTCGCGAAAAGCTTATATTGTTACGTTTTATAAAAAAATATATAATAATTATTGCTGATAATTATGTTAACCATCGAAATGCCTTTTATCTTAGGCTTAATATCTTAAATGCTGCTATTTATTATCGCTAAATCTGAATAATATGTTTTTTATTACTTATTACTAATAACGCTAGTTAGCTTGCAGTTTCTACATACTACTTGACATTAAAATATTAATACTTTAATAAAGACGTGACTCACATAAGTATGTATTAGTTAAGGTATTGTTTATATTATTATTGTTAAATAGAAATAGAATAAGATTTTTTTTTGTTTATAATTGTTCATTATAGTATTATTTTTTTATTTTTTTATTTTTTTATATTATATTACTAATAACGTTGAAGAAAGCTACAACTTAAATAAGCTAGATAAGTAAATGAACCCGGCGAAACTGCCAAACGAAATAAAGATTTGGTATTCCCTGAATATTATAAATTAGGGTACGTCTAGCCGCTCCAGTCTTTTGCCTGTAAATATTTTTTTTTATTTTTCAATGCGCGAAATTTTAAAACGCATCGACATCTTAGCAAATTAATTCCAATATATCGATTTTTTTTTTTTTTTTTATTTTTTTTTTTATTTATTTTGATACATACAGTAATTACAAAAATTTTACAGTTCAAAAGTACATAAATAAAGACAATGAGTACCCACAAATAATTACAGAAATATCATTTAAATTTAAAGCTATGCTAACGGAACTAATAATAAGAAAAAGAATAAAAAATCGGAGATATATCGTCGGTTGTCGGTATCAGATGCATCCTTAATTTCAATTAATAAAGTATTACTATGCAAAATACATAAAAAACTCACCAGCTGGAGCAATATACTTTGAGTGGTAAGCAATGTTAGAACATGGCACTTCTCTGGCAAATATTCCTTGAGATGTCAGATAAGACACGTATTTTGACATATCTTCTGCTGGACCCGAAAGAGTACAAGAATTTGGTCCATTATGACAAGCAACATAAATACCAGGTGGACACATAGAAACCATCTACAAATAAAAACAAGCATTTGAGTAAGGAACGAAAATTTTAAATCAGTATTATAATATGTTAATAAAAATATAAGGTAAAAAATAAATAAACTCACTAAAACACAATTGAAAAGGCAGGAATAATAAATTTCATTTTTTGGGCTGAAATTATAACTTGTGTTAAAACTTGTGATTGCGCGCTTGTCGCGTAGTTTATATCTTGAACCACAGATGGCGGTTTTATCTATACTTGATAGAATAGACAGTACGTCGAGAGCGCTTAGTGCGTTCATATGTCTTTATCGCCCGTGGGTTCTGTGTACTCCCGCTTTGCCTAGAGGAAAGTAAAATTTACAAAGTAAAGTCTGTGGGAGTAATCAAGGTCTTAACACCCGCTTGACCTGCACGTAAAGACACTGTTCACGAGTAAGTATGATAAAAACCATTAAGTATTTAAAATGCATATACTTGTTTATAGCCCATTCCAACAGCGACAAGAGATCCTTTTATTAAAGTTGTCCTGAGTGAAGCAGCACCACGAAAATAAGCTGCAAGCATCATATCTTCAACAGTTAAACAGCCGTCAGCATAAGCACAACCAATCTCTCCTACGCTGTGACCTTAAAAAAAATATAAATATCAGAAACAAAGTCTAATGTAAATATCAGTCATATAACACACCTACCCCGATATTCTTACAGTTTCATTTTACCAGCCTCATAGGTTCGTTTTGTTGAGGCACGGTCTACCCAGACCAAGGGGGAGTTTTGGGTCATAGGATTGTGGTTCACATATGTGTCTTTCTTTTTGACGTATGCAAGTTTTCTCACGATGTTCCCAGAAAGTTATTGGGGTGAATAATCAATGCACTTAAAAATTTAAGAAGACTCATTGATACATGCCGGCCTCGAACCTCCACCCCTCAGGTCACAGGACACAAGGCAAAGTTGAAACCCCTACGCCACCACTGACTTTTACAACTGAAGGTTTCAGTGACTTAAGCCAATTTTATAATTTGGTTTTATATTAATTCAAAGAAAGTATGAAATGAATTGAACAAGTCGTTGTACAGAAGAAATAAAATATGTGAATTCCTGCGAACACGAATTGGGAGCCACTTGAACTTGTATGTATGTATATATATCTTCTTATTTTTATTTCCTAAAAGAAGGAAACCGCTAGCTTATAGACGACTGCATTATCCCCAAGCAAACAGACACACTCACATTTATAATCAGATCACAATCATTAAGAGAACAATCTTCGCAGCGTGCTCCATTTCTATTTTCTGTGGCTGTTCATCTATTTTAATGAAATTCTATAGACAAGATCTAGTTCTGTCTATTAATTTATAGGTCTGCGATTCTTTAAAAAACAGCGGACATACATATTCGAATTTTCGTGTCTACAAATTTTGAATAACGAAAGATATTTATGGACCATCGGATCTAGATCGTGTCTACAAATTTTGACGTCGTTTTAGCAAATGACAAAAAAGAGTGAAACTTTTATTTAAATTTAATTTAAAACGAGACGCCATCAAGTGTAATGAAAATTAATGGATTTTATGCCATTTTTTTTTTTGTAACAAGAGTACACGGCATATGGAAATAATCTTAAAAATATCTAACAGAAATGGCTAAAATAAAAATGTACTAAATATCTAAAAGTAACTAAAAACATTATTATCAAAAAGTGTTTGCCGAAGGTAGGGTGGCAACATTAGTGCACTACCTCGCTGAATAGAGATTCTTATTCCATAAGCAAAAAAAAACCGGCCAAGCGAGAGTTGGACTCGCGCACCGAGGGTTCCGTACCTACCACCATTTATGTAATCTACAAACACAATCAAAAATATTTTTATATTTGAGCGGATTGAATGAAAGGTAAATTGCGGTTTACGATTTAAGCCGTATTAAAAAAAAAACTACTTACTAGATCTCGTTCAAACCAATTTTCGGTGGAAGTTTGCATGGTTACACATCATATATATTTTATAAGTTTTATCATTCTCTTATTTTAGAATTTACAGGGGGTGGGGGACACACTGTTCGCGCAAACTGTTCATTTTAGAAAAAAATGATATTAGAAAACCTCAATATCATTTTTGAAGACCTCCATAGACATCCCACACGTAAGGGTTTGATAAAAAAAAAATTTTGAGTTTCAGTTCCAAGTATGGGGCACCCCAAAAATTTATTGTTTTTTTTTCTATTTTTGTGTGAAAATCTTAATGAAGTTCACAGAATAAATTAGACAAACAGACATGACGAATCTATAAGGGTTCCGTTTTTTGCCATTTGGCTACGGAACCCTAAAAAAGAGCCAGTTCTCTTGTCACCCACAATTTATCATTTATATATATTTCTTCTCAATGTAATATAATTTTTTACCAATAATTTTATCTGGTACCAGTCCCAGGTCTCGAAGAACATCAGTTAGGGCTACTTGCATTGCAGCAATACCAACAAAAGAATTTAAAATATTATCAAAAATGTTTTTGTCACAAGACGTAATTATGTTTATTATGTCTATTCCTTTTGATTCTAATACTGCATGGCACCTGAAATAAAAAAAGAACTATTCAATTTTTTTTACCAACTTACAATAGTGACCACTAGAGGAGAACAGCCAAAAAATTTCCTGTGTTTTTACGTATGTAAAAGAAGCATTCGTAAAGTTTCCGATTCTTTTTATAATGTACGTAGGTAAAAAACCCCGGAAAAGATCCGAATACAAGTGAGTCAGTGCACAAGCGCTCAGTGATTTTAATTTCTAGCACTTTGTACATTGCAGGCCGTGGCCGCACTTTTATCGTATTTTCAAGTGACAAAAAATAAAAGGCGTGTTTAAGTCGACACTTATATTCCTCTCAGTGCCTACTGTTTAAGAACTATAATTATATAACCTATATTGGACTTTGTTCGGTAAAGAAGCAACGACCAGACGGTCGAAAATATTGCTTTATGCAGAGGTCATCCAGAGGTCACATTGACCATTTCTGCCGTGTGGCCATCTGTTCCTCGGTTTGACTTTCAACGACCTCTGCAGACGGGCGTGCCGTGGCGGTCCGATTGGCGGCCGTTTTCCAACCAACGCAAGACAGTTTCACTGCAACAGCAAACTACGTTTTCGCGCGCTGTTAAAATGGCCGATTAAAACAAAAAACGGGATGTGTTAACAGATGTTATAGATTTATATCGAGACCGTCCGTATCTCTGTGATTGATCTTACAATAGTTATAAAGACTCTTCCCAAAAGAAAACTGAATGGGAGATATAAGTACACAGTTACAAAGAATACGAGCCTAATGCCAACGAGGCTACTGTGAAAAAAAGGGTGCTAATTTAACTGACTTCTATTTAAACCTCTGAATCCCTACCATCAATGCGCGTTAAATCTTAGCCACTTTATATCTGCGATGTAAGCTACTGTAAATGCAACTTAGCATGCAATTATTTTTTAGCATCTACATTTGTAACATATATTCAAGCAGTAAAATTTTAAAATATTTATATATGACACCAATCAAGTAATTGTATCGACATCTAGTTTTGTAACTCAGTATGTTAAAGGGCCTATGAACTATTTGGAAGCATTTTTTTTCTCTTAGCCAGAAATGAAATATGTCATAATTAGAGAACTATATAAGAATTCTACATAAGAAAAGTTTCTCTAACCCGTAACCATACTACAGTATAACAGGCTAAATAGTTGCTATTATTTTTTGGCAAGCATTATTTTTATTTTGAAAATACTAGCTTTTGCCGTAATTTCTTTCGCATTACTTATTTATATACCCTATGTCTATCCTCGGATGCTTGTAAATCTCCCTCAGAAGTTTCATCAAAATCAGATCAGTGATCTAGCCGTAAAAAAGTAACAGATAACAGTCATGGAAGTAGAAATAGAAAGATTAAGTGCTTGTTATTTTTACGTTTAATTAGTATGTCAGTTTAGTGGAATGACTGCAATGACTGGACAGTTGAATCGGGTATGAAGTAGGTTGCTATTAAATGGCCTACTAAGTCGGTATTGCTTACATCTTTTATTTTCTTGTACTCTTAAGATGCGTATTTATAGCGTCTTCAGTGATATTGTGCGCATTAAGATTAAGAGACAAAGAAGCAAAGTTACACTGATGACATAAACTTCTCACAAAACGATAAACGAAATAGGGTGGGATGGAATAGGGTAGCAAGTTCTTCTATCACCGCTGACCTGTTACTCATCATTTTGATTTCAGATAATGTGCGTGATCTTTGCAGTTTATGTGTTTACAATTGTTTTTACGACTTAACTTTACCTACTGGACTCTGTTTACGTTTTGAATTGTGACCTGGCTGTGTGTAATGGACTGTGTACGATTGCCTTTACGAGTTTGCTTTCCCTACTGGACGCCGTTTATGTTTTAGATAATTAACTGACTGTGATGAGTGGATTGTACTGTGTATGATTATTTTTACGACTTGGCTTTCCCTACTGAATCCGTTAACGTTGCTGGCTGTGTTTATTGGACTCTGATTCGTTTTCGGCACGTGGACAGCAGAAGACCAGAGTAGTTGCGTAGAAACCCACGTTTCAAAAAATATAAAGGATTAATGGCAAATCCTTAGGACATTTCTTATTATTGTCAAGCCTTACCTATCAAATATCACAAAGAGATTTTTTAACATCATTCTTACTATCGCTATTTGAAACATGCAAGAAATAGTGTCCTACACGTTTTTTGTCGTACTATAAAAACAAAATGTTGGCAGCTTTCTTAAATACGTTCTAAAAAATATCATTGTTAAGAATGCGACATAAATATTTTCTACTCTGTACATCTCGGTAAGGTTACGGGTTACAGACCTAAATTTTTTGCTTTTGTAAACTTTCTATTTAGTCCTTAGAAGGTTTATTTTTGGCGAAAAAAAATTAGGTGTTCGGAAGCCAAAAAGGGAAGTTATATATGTGTTGAGACAGTCATGACAAAGGAATTAGCTCCCCCATCCCATTCCACCCGATGACGTATATCGCTTTCTTATAAGTGTGGCTTTGTTTCTTTCTCTCTTATGTACTCTCTCCCTCTTACACGTGCTTAAAAAACGTGAAAATTATAGATTTTTTATTATATTTTTATAAATATATTTTTGTCTTATATTTCTTACTATCTTTATTTCTATTTCCCATTCTGTTTGTCGTTTCGACGTTGTTACGGCTAAATCTTTAAACTGATTTTCATGAAACTAAAAAATAAAGATTACCATTCGAGGATAGCCAAAGGGTATGTTAGTAAAGTCCACGCGAATAAATTACGGGCAAAAGCTAGAATTTTAAATTTCATACTAAAATAATGCCTGTACAAAAATAATAGCAACTATTCAGCCCGTTATACTATGGTATGGTTACGGGTAAGAGACTCATACAAATTTTAATTCCCTATTTCCAAAATCCATGAAACACTTAAATCTTAATTTTCAACATTAAGGCCAAATAACAAGTTAAATGCATAACATTAAGCTTCAAAAATGCGCGTTTTAACACATTAGTTGCTTTCTCATTTTCCCGTTGTGACGATACCAATAATTATGCCTTAACATTTTGTAATGCAATGTTTTTATTCAATTTTTAGCGCGAAGATTTACATTAGTAAACAATTCTCAATAAACTTACTACCTAAAGTAAAATGCATCTTTAAATTAGAATGGCGCGTTTAAATATACAAGTTCAGTAATTTTATACATTAGCTGCGAAATTATGATTTATTTTATGAAAGGTTTGAAGCTAACAAAAAGTTGACTACCGATGACTCAAATGTAAAATATTACATTATAAACATCAACCCAAAATTAATTGTTAAGTGTAGGTAGTAATCTAACTCCCGATTTATGGTTTCGGACCTTGGACAAAATGAGGTTGCGTAAGTTTTGAACCAGTAGCGCGAGTATGGATGCTTTAAATCGTACTGTGACTGGATGTTTGTTTGGAAGGCAAGTTCATTGGAGGACGTTTTAAGATTATCGCTGATTGGTGGTTAAGAGATATAGAAATGGAAGCACATTTCATATGCTCTTTAAGGTAGTTTCATAACTTTTACTCGAATAAAATTTTATTCAGGAAATTAAACGTAGGATAAATCGGAGACCCTCTAGATAGGAGTTGTTTTGTTATCCGCGGTTTTCTTTTCTTATTAATTTTATTGCCTTAGTTAAACAGTAATGCTACTGTTATTGGGAATTCTATAATGTTGAGTATAACCGCGTAAGTTTTAGTTCTTAGAACTTTTATAATATTAAAAACATCCGCGAAACTTACCTAAGTGAGTCGTTTAACAACCATTAGGGTAGCCTCGTACAATAAATATTCTAACAATGATAAAGGGTAGTTGTCTTGGTTTTCACGTATTCCGTATAATGGTATGACGTGTTAGTTTATTTGAACTTACCCGGGGTTTGTTAAAAATTTACGAACATTTAGAACATAATTTTAATATTCTATTAGTTTAGGATAATTAGGCCGTTTTATCTAGACCTTTCATATTAATCTAGGACTCTATAATAGTACACCAACCAACATAACTAGAATTATACTTAATAGATATTCTTTTTTCTTTGTTAAAATTAATTAAGGCCGGACATCCGTCCGGAATCAAAAAACGGATGGAGGGGTTTGAAATATGGGGTTAGAAGGTTGTTAGAGAGGGGTTAGTGGTGATAAAAGTGCGTAGTCCCATACATACAGAACATTCGATTGCCGTCGTATAAATTGTTGAAACGCTGCCCGAGAAGTAGGAAATCATAGTTTACGCTTGTGTCACTAGAAGCTACCACGTGGGGTTAAACTACAGCCAGATTGTACCACCATTACTGGTTAGTATTTTTTTTTATTCTAGAAGTTACAGTGAAAATATTGTATGTTCGTTGTGAAATCCTTAGGGTTGTGTTTTAAAAATAACTAAATTAATGTTTAAACATTCCAATGACGGGCCCGCTTTTGCCGATTAGAAATTTATGGTAGAAAGAAATCTCAATCACCTCAGTAGGAAGGAATATATTAATGGACCTTGTTTCTACGACATTTTAGCTAGATAAAGATAGATCTTTTATAAAAGTAGAAGTGAGAACTAAGATTATACCAGCCATAATAATTATATAGCCCTCTAAAGAACTAGGTATGCCAAGAGATACAGTAATTACTATTTGTAATCCATGTCCATCATTAGCGGCGTTAGTAGGGTTTTACTATTTTGTCTAGTGTAGGTGAGCGCTAATGTACACTGTATGGGGGCGCCCTTAAACCTACTTTCAGGTCGCAAGTCCTGAACGCTTAGCTACCTGGTTCCCACTCTGAAAAACGAATGGATTTTACTTTCAAATGTGGAAGAAGTGAAAATTAGGGTTCCTTTGCGTAGGGATGACAGAAAAATTATATAACTCTTTAGTACCTATGTCCTTTAGTGTTTTTATTCCTATGTTTAGGTTTTTTTGTACTGACTTTAGTAATGGTGAAAACTCAAAGTAGGCATTATTTATGATCGTAGTTTTAGCGGTATTTATTTTCTCGATTATCTTCTTTATGCTTATTTTTTATACTATTGTTTGCTATATTACTCTCACGTACCTCTAAAACAACTGGGTTTAATACTTATATTACACAACGGTTTTCGGGTCCCCATTATATTGTACAACTGCATCAAAATGATCGGCTCCGGAGACTGGTTGGATCCGGACCTTGCTACTTATCGCGCAGTGGAAGTCCGCTGCGACTCCGAGATAACAGTAAGGAAGTGACGCGACTATGCATAAAAATAAAACCTAATTTCGCTTTATCTATTGATGTACACTAAAGTGAATTCCCTCTTACAAGCTAGGCCGCTACTGACGATAGGACAGACGGACTGTCACCCCTGGCGTCGAGTTCAACGCTCTAAGGTCAGTACCATTTAGACCTGCATAAAAGAATATATATATTATTATTTACTTTTTCTCATTTCGCGTGGCTAAAGACAGAGGAAAAGAGGCAGAGTTGACGGCAAACCTCCAGTAATTTCCAGAAGCACTCTCTATTCAACCTCACCATAAGAAGATGATGAAGAAGCACAATTACATCTCATTGGTACTAATTGTAGTATGTGAACGTTACACACGGTCTACTCCTTCTACGCTCTACTGCAGGAGCACAGGCCTGGCCTCGGAGAAGAAAGCATGGGCCATGGCCCATAGTGTAGTGATAATAATTGTAATTAAATATTTTAATGAAAATACTTATATAACACAATATAAACACTGACTTAGTTTTCTGAGTGGGTGGAATAGAGTAAAATAAAATGAAGAAAAATAAAACTATTCATAGGAAGATGCAAAGTTACCTTTTGATTGCTGAAGCAAATACAGGTATTTTCATGAGTTGAACTCCCATACCAGTCCATTGTGACCCCATGCCACTGTACACAAACCACAAAGGTCGTCGTAAATCATCGAAATACTCAATTGCCTCATCTAGACAAACAGTATTTTGTTCCTTGTCTGTACCTGTAATAAATAATAAAAAAATATAAATATTTTTGGACTACACACAGCGCAATCTGGTCCCAAACTAAGTAAAGCTTGTATTATGAATACCAAACAACTGATACAAATATATAAATATACTTTTTTTTGTTATTACATATAATACATAGAAAACACAAAGTCTCAAGACAAACACAAATGTTCATGTCATAAGTGTTTGTTTTGTGCGGGAATCGATCCCACACCTCTTGATTCAGAAGTCAGGTTATTACCCACTGAGCCACGAAGCCGAAAAACCGTTAACAGTTAATTTTTTGGGTACTACTAGATTTTGCTAGTCTTTCCGCCCGCGCTCAATCGGTTCATCAGTTATCGGCGTGGGATTTCTACGGTATCTCCTTGATAATATCGCAGCCTAAACAATTATTTCATTCAGTCAGCCATCAAAGGCGTCTAGACAGGGTAATAATGAGATAAAATGGGCGAGCGCACTTGACTGGCCTATGTCGCCACATATTCGGAATCTTCCTTAGTCAAGAAGTTGATATAGAGATAGTTTGACTCTCGAGAAGGGACAAAAGCTACTTGAAATCATCAATTTTTATCCTATGATTGAGAAGTTGTCCTTGGAATCCTACACCGACAAACCGAGGTGGAACCGCAGGATAATATGGCATGTAAGTACTCGTAGATAGTTTGAGTCGAGGGAGAGGATTTCTTATATCCGAATTAAGGGCTGGTTAAACCGCGGGCAAACGCTAGTAGTAGTTTTTCTAGCTAGATCTATAGCGATTGGTAGGAACTAATAGTTTTTTTTATTATGTATGGAAAATAAACTATTTTTAAACTGAGATTGCATTCATATAATTATGTAGAAGTTTAACTAGATTTGTTTACCTAAATCTGGCTTTGGTTAGCTTCCGGATGCTAACTCAAGAGAAGCCAAAAAAATCATTTACAGGGAAGTTTCTTGTCACTGAGGTAAGAGAGTCTGATATTATTAATAACAATAATATACTTTATTGCACCAACAAAATAATTTCACACAAATATGTTTATAAATATAGAAAACAAATGGCGGTCTTATCGCTTTAAAGCGATCTCTTCCAGACAATCTTTGGGTATATATTAACAAATATAGGTAGTGATGTTATTTTAGTCTTTCAGGTAATGAGTAATAACAAGATTTTTAAATATTGCTTTCGATTTTGCTTTTTTTGTATTTCCAAAGGTAAAACGTTCCGTAATCTAACAGCCTTTACCGTGAAAGAATACGATTGTGAATAATGCAAAGGAGTTTTTAGCATCCAGCTAGTAGTCTCTCGAAGAGAAATATTTCCAATAAAATTGAAACATTACTTTAAGTATACCGGTGTGTTTGGATTGAACAGGACGTTATACAGAAGAAAGAGAACATGAGTATCCCGGCGAAGTTGAATTGGGAGCCACTTGAGCTTTGATCTGAATTCAGAAATATGGTCGTACTTACGTAGACCAAATATGAATCTAATGCAAAAGTTCTGTAGTCGCTTAAGTTTATTAAGCTGCTCCTCAGTAAGGTCAAGATAACTAGCATCAGCATAATCGAGAACAGGCAGAAGAAGAGATTGTGCAATAGCAATTTTAGTGGGAATTGGTAGGAAGTTGCGCAACCTGCATAAAGATTTGGCTGTAGCAAATATTTTCTTACTAACTTCCTTTATTTGCGAACCCCAAGATAGTGTTCGATCGATAAATATACCCAGGTTTTTAACTGTGTCTTTGTAAGGGATAGAAACTCCGTTCAGAGTTACTAATGGAAGTTCGTTCCAGTCAAGCTTGGACATAAATCTAGAACTGCCTATGACAATTGTTTGTGTTTTCGTAGGATTAACAATGAGGCCATAGGATTCACTCCATTTTACAATTTGATCAAGGTCTCGATTAACAATTGAGATAGCATTTGTCAGTTCACTGATAGGAGTTTGTGTGTAAATCTGAAGATCGTCTGCATAGAGATGGTAGAGAGAGAAGATAGTTGAGATGTTATAGAATTAATGAAAATAGCAAACAGGAGAGGAGACAAAACGCCACCTTGCGGAACACCAGCGGCCGTATTCCACCAGTCAGATAGAGAATCATCGACCATAATGCGCTGCCGGCGTCCACGCAAGTAACTTTGAAACCAATCGATAACGATTGGAGAAATGTTAAGAGAACTAAAAATGAGTAGCAGAATGTCCAGATCCACGTTGTTAAAAGCATTGCTAAAATCTAAAAGTGTCAGTACCGTGACCTCCTGATTTTCCATGCCATAACGTATATCATCAGTTCTTTTGATAAGTGCAGTAGTCGTACTATGACCGGAACGGAAACAAGATTGTAAGGGATTTAAAAGGTTGTTACTTAAAGAAAATGAAAACTGTTGATAAACAAGCCGTTCCAGAACTTTTGACAAGAAAGGAAGAATGGGTATAGGACGAAAGTCAAAAAAGGAGGAGGGATTACATTTCTTTGGTAAAGGAATTATATTAGCATCCTTCCAGGACTCAGGAAAAACACCTGAGGAAATGGAATGATTTAGGATATTGGTAATGACGGGAGTTATAATATCTAGGATAGGAACGCAATCTTCACCGACATCATTGGATGAAATGGCGAGTATGTTCTTCTTAACATCCCAATCAGAAAATCGATTAAGAAAAAAAGGAGAAAAGTCCGGAGTTTGCAATGAAGAAAGTGAGTTTAATGTTTCATTTTTTTGTTGCTGTCAAAGGCAACGTTAGAAATAGAATGTTGATTAAGGAGATTGATATCAGTATTATTTGAAATAGAAGGAAGTTTTATTTTCCCAACTCCTAAAGACTTAAGAAATTTCCAGACTTTTGCTGGATCACCGTTTTCAACGGATTTGTGGATATGGCGTCTTTGTGCGTCTCTACACATCCTATTGCAGGGATTCATCAAGAGTGTGTATTTTGTACGATTATTGTCGCAAGGATTAACCCTGTATTTGGCCTTGGCACGATTTCGTTTTGTCATTAAAGATTTTATTTCATCCGTGAGCCAGGGTGCCGGAACATGTTTGGCTTTAATAGTGTGTATGGGAGCATGAGTGTTATACAAATTGATAATTAATACGTTAAATAGTCTAACTTTTTCATCAACAGAGGGCGCATTAATGACCATAAAGCAATCGATGTTGGAAGCATCGTCAAACAAGCGTTTAATATTCATCCCACTAAAATTGCGTTGCTGAAGCGTTCTCGATTTGGTTTTAGGAGGACGAATCTTGTATGATAAGAAGACCAAGTCATGGTATGAAAAAGCGTCAGCAGCGCACTGACCGTGCTTAAAAACGTGTGTAGGAGAAGAGACTATCATTAAGTCCAATAGTGAAGGGAAAAAAGTGTGTAGCAGTGAGAGGTAATATTTGCAAGTTACAACCATCCACAACTGTCTTAAGTTGACGGGCACGGCTGTCATTTTTTAACAAGTAAGTGTTAAAATCACCCATAATAATAGTGTGGTTATATTGAGGTGTCAGGTTTTCTAAGATATTTTCAAAATTAGAGAAGTAGTTACTATGAAGATTAGGACTATATTGTACGCCAAGTAGAATTTTCGTATTTGAGATAACTATTTCGATAAAAAGGTGCTCAGCAGTATTCAAAGAGGCAACTTGAGGAGACATATCAATAATACAGTATGGAATATGGGAACGGAGGTAAATAGCTACCACCCACCCACCACCACCTCTGTCTTTTCTATCATTACGTATTAAGTGAAAACCAGGCAAGGAATAAGAAGTAGAAGGTAGATAAGGTTTTAGCCAGAATTCTGATACAAGGATGGCATGAATTTCTTTGATATCAAAGGATGCTAGCATATCAGAGTAATGAGCTGGGATACTCCGAGCGTTGATGTGAACGACATTGAAATTTTTCAGTGAATCTGAGAAAGTTGAAGTCAAGGTTGCGCTGAGAGAAGTAGTAAAACTTTGGAAACTATTGTCACTGTTCAATCCGTCTGAAGTACAAGACATAAAATCATCACTATTATCATTATCGTCATTATTATCGTTATCATAGCCTATACTAAACATATATATAAATAAAAATAAGTTTAAATATATAAATACTTAATACACAAATATACTTAAACAAACAATAAAATGTATTAACAAGACGTGTGAATATACTCTACCTGCCAGTTGTCGGAAGAAAGAATTTTTTTATAAGTATAACACACACTCATTCTTACAAAAATCAAAGGGAATAAAAGCATATGGCTAAATAGTAACTATCCAGGCCGCACAAAAAAAAAACTTATAAAAAAAAAAGACATGTCAGGGTTGCGTTCAAAAACGAGTAACTTGAGTAAAAAATGACGTCATCGGGTTCCTAACTCTACCCTATAGTTTTTGAACGGCTAACCGAGTTACATCTGTCAGGTTTTAATCAATGTTTCCACTTTTAGGAATTTCGCCCTTGTAGGGGCTTTTTTATTTGAAATACCTTTGTAAGGCCTACGGCACACAACAACAATATTTGAAATAAAGTTTTAGGCTATTTTTTTGACTTTGAGTGAGAACAAACTAATAATTTCCTTCTTGCTTTTTTGAATTAAGTTTTCATAAACTAGGTTGGAACTTCGTGAATTCTTTTGTTTTGATTATACATATATTTTAATAAAACTTACCATTATTATTAAGTATATTATAATACTATTTATTTATCAGTATGTTAACAATGTTTACCTTTTTGTAGTTGTAACGTTGTGTTTGCATTCTAAACACTTGAATCGCGGTTTATTTTATTGTTAGATTTTATGTTGACAAAAAATAAAATGAAAATAGGAGTATTTCTAAACAGCTAAAATTTACGGCTAAAATCAATATTTTAAAACTATTTTAAGGCATTTAGGGTTATGCACTAAAGATTCTAAGAAAAAACTGAACCCTAGTAGTGGTGTGGAAATACTTAAAAACCTTTTATTACTAAAAAAACTCCAAATACAAAAGTCATAGAAAAATACTTAAATACAAAAACAAACAACAAAATAATTTACTAATTTTCTTAATACGGAAACATTGCTTTGACCATTTTAATAAAATATGGCCGCCTACTCCGACGAACCCGCGTCGAGTACGGTTCACTTGAGCCAACCCTAGGGTAACAGCTCTACGCGTTTTTGAACGGATTAGGGTTGGAACTCAGTTAGTTTATGAACGGTTCGAGTCATAACTCTACTCGACTCAGTCGGTTTTTGAACGGCCCCCAGAAGAATAAACAATACAATTAGGGGTGCGTTCCAAATCGCAACGAGGAAGTTAAAAAAGTGTTTTTCGGACGCCCGGGGTAGAGTAATTTTCCAACTGTCAAGTTGAATTCTTTACACTGCCATAGAAAAGGTTGAAATTCACTCCTGTCAGTGTAAAATTAACTCTCAAACACTCGTTCCAGAACGGGTTGATTTTTCAACTATACCACGCGATAATTACTCGGCGTGATTTGGAATACAGCCTAGGTACATAACTTTTAACTATGTAAGGTATGTACTAAAGAACAAAATTTAAAATGAAGGTAATTTTACAAAGCGATAAGTTCCGTGAAATAGTGAATAGAATGCAACCAGTTATATACCAACGTCATTGAAATTAGTTCCATAACTTGCACTGAAGATAGCGGCACCAGTTATTTTTTGTTTCTCCTCGACTTGTTGGCTTTTGTCTCCGCGGAAGCTACAGCTACAGGGGCCACGGATGGCGCTAAGGTTGTTTCAGCAGAGATCAAGTCCACTTCATCACAACTAATAACATTGTGCCGCTTACCGTCACGTGCCAGGATGACAATAGAACCTCCTCGAGTCCAACATTTTGTTACACCGAAACGTTCTCGGGCAGCCATAAACGCCTCATGCCGAGACTTTGTAAGGAATTCGGACAGAGTTATGCCGGTATTCCGTAAACCAGTTTTGGCAAACCAAATCTTATCACGAACTGATATGTCACAAAACTTTACAACAATAGGCCTTGACTTTTCCTTAGTAGCCTTTCCCATGCGAAAACAGTAGCTTATCGAATCTTTGTTGAGTGATGATATCTTTAAGTTTTCTACTGCAATTTTTGTAACTGACACAACAGTGTCTTCAGACTTATTTTCGGGAGCACCATGCACTAAGAGAATTTTGCGGCGACTCCTCATTTCGATCCTGTCAATTTCCTTGTCCAAATTTTGTGCTTGTGTATGCAGATTGTTTAATGAAAATAGTACAAAAGTTTTGAAGCTAGCAAAGTTAGCGGCCAGATTTGAAGACGGAGCTGGATTTTCATTGAGCTCAGCTTGGAATTGTGCCATTTGTGTAGTAAACATTTTTGCCATGTCAGACATAGATTGCTTGATGGATTCCATTGTATAAATTTAACTTTATATATAATTGATACCTTCAAACAAAGACTTGGTTGGTAGTGCAGTGATGAGTGCTTGGTAACTGGAGATAACAACAGCTGGTGGGTAGAGTATTTCAATCTTGCATTTTATGTGGAAGAATTTCTAAATAAATATATAATTATATTTTAATTAAATAATTTGTAAAAATAGTTGTACACAGTTGCACACCTACCCACATATTTTTAATTTAATGTAATGTACGTATTTTTCTTTTTGTTGTATGTGGATTACTCAGATCTCCAGCATATGCTCTTACTTGCCCACTGCGCTGAGTTACCCCGAATGAGTCAACTGGTTATGATTCTCTAACGTAAGGGAACTAAGCTCCTGGCCGCGTCAGGATGCCATATTGCTTTAAATTACAAGAATTCCTTATCTACAGAACAATGATATACCTACTTACCAAGTATACCAAATCCTCTATGCAGATGTCCTGATATTCTTTTTTCATGAATATTATGCAACAATGCTAACTCTTCTGAATCAATAGGACGAGACTTTAAATCATCTAATATCTTTCGAACACCAAATTCGTTTCTTCCAGAAATTGTAACTAGATGTGGAATATCCGTCTTATACCGTGTCAGATCCTGAAAATTTAACTAAATTTACTAAAACTGACTGCCTAAAAAAAAACCATTAGACATTTTGGTAATTTTATGAATTATCTGGCGTTTGTTCATTTGGTATGTATACATTGATCTTTAAGGAAATTGACCAAACTTGATCACCTTCTTAATAGTTCGTTAAAAACTGGAAAAGTGGGTAATTTATTCTGTCCCTGGTCTTTCATTTTACCACTTTTTACTTTAGAGCTGATAACTTTCGACCTATCGTAAATATACTTTAGTACAGGTACCAGAAACAGCGTTGCGGCAATGGGTTCACCACTATTACGCAGGTCTAAAGTGGCTTAGTGAAAAGAGGCTGTTCCTCACATAATGATGTGGTTGTGTATTCAGCCTTCGGTTATCTCCTTCTGGGGATTTAAGTCGTGATATTATACGTAGTCATTATGTATCTAAAATTAATAATTAACTTAATTTAATTTAACGTAAATAAAATCCGTTATATGTTGGTGAGAAAGACAATATCTATTTAGTAAAAGTTTTATTGGAGTTGCTTGAGTGTGTCATGCTCTCTCAAAGTGTCTCTGCGGTGGTGGCGTGTGTGTTGGGTCGTTACGTTCCCTAAAACATGGTTGAGCGAAGCGATGGCTGATTCATGTGTCATACTCGTGAACGGGTGCCGCCTGTGGAGGCTGGTCTGCTCTTGCAAACTTCTTCGTATTCTTAGTATTTAGTCTTACTTTTTTGTTTTGTTTATTAATACTGTAAGACATTGATTATTCCTTAGTGATGAATACATAAACTGTCTTTTGTTTATATTAGATACTTTTTTATGTTGTCTTTATATTTCATGTTTTTTTATGTTTGTAATGGAAAGTGTCCTTTTATGATAGGGAGGGCATTTTCCAATATTTTAATTGGACGCTGTAAGAGAAAGGGAAAAAGAAAGGCCCTTGCTGAGTTTCTTGCCGGTTCTTCTCAGTACAAGGTCTCCCGCCCTGTAGACTTACGAACCGATGGCGTAGTGACATTCATAAGTGCTCAATTATTGTAGCCTAAACTGAATAAATTAAATTGAATTTGAATTTGAATTTGAATTAAAAACTTTTAAGGAAAGAAATAATTGAAACGTGTGGGTTAAGTAGTGCTGTAGTCAAATTATCAACCAATCAATTTCATATTTTTGAACCCAGACAGTTCATATTCGCCATTCACATGCTTAAAATAGATAGGTGCCAGAAAATAAAATGATAAATTTTAGACCTTTCTAATAGGCGGTGCTGTGGCCGAATTCAAACAAAAATCAAAAACTGAAACCATGAATACTGGCCGACTTGCGACCGAACTTTTCTGTCCAAACTCTTTGATACGGGGACAATTACACCGAAAAGGGTGGTACTACGTCTGTTAGGCCGCGAAAGCCATATTGACGTTCGCTGCCCAGATCGTGTTTTTCTAGATATCTTAGCACCTACTTCGCTAAAAATTTGAAATTTAGATCTGATACTTTCTTTCTTACTGGACCCCGAGGCAGTACTTAATTTTCGTTTCAACTAATAAATATTCGGATGCTTATTATTTCGAGCCGTGGACCAAGTCTGATACGCAGTTTGCTTTAGAATTGCAGCTTTTCTGCAAGACCGATTTTAAAGTTCTTATTCAAGTCGGTTACCTTCCGACACTTTTGAACGTTAGTTCATAATAAACAAGTGTGCATTAACATTAATAAATATAATATAACAAATATTTGTCGATAAAAATAACTAAGCTATAAAATATAAATACATTAAAAAAATTAAAACAAAAACGCAATAGCCATAAGTTTAAATTTAAAATTCATGATATAATTTTATGTGCAGATGATATTCCAAACATCTTTGCCTCCTATATAATCCAAAACTGTATGGTAAGCTTTTTGAATTAGAACATGTTTAATGTTACGGACGGCCAGCTGACAGATGAACTCTGCGCTATACATACCTAGGTGTATAGATAGATAGCTACTTATCGCTAATGAGATGTAAATAAGATAATAAAGTTTACCCTTTGTTCCCGCGTAGATAAGATAAGATCTCTATATCGAATAGTTTTAAGAATGAATGTTTGTTTGTTGTGAATAAATAAAGTTAATACCCTGACTTGCCTCACGATAGTTAGGTATTAGATAGGTGAACAAATGTGAAAATAGTTAGGTTCGCTTTTACGACCTATTGTTTACCTTTTTATAAGTAAGACATGTACTGTGGGTTTTCCTGTATAGTAAACAAAATGAGAAATGTGTAAATGCTTATGTCGCGGCCTCGCCCGCATAGATTAGCGCAGGTTAATTTGTAATTGTTTAGTTTTGTATGTTGTTTAATAATTACTTAATTAGGATTTGACGAATGTAATTACGTAATAGGTAGATACAAACACTGCACCGTAGGTTTGTCTGAGTAATTTTTCGTTTTCACGTATCTATGTGATAGCAAGTAGGTCTGTCTTGAGCATGCACAAACGTGTCAATAGGTAAGTAGGGAACACATGTACACTGGCAAGCGCGTAATATTGTAAGACAGAGATAGGTATAGGAATGTGACAGGGATGCAAATACGATCACGGCCAAAATAAAACGAGATGTGATTGGTCGCGGAAAATAAAAGCGATTGTGATTGGTCAGTGGGTCTGCCGGGTTGTAGTCTTGTTCTTATTCAGTCACTAAACTTGTCGCTCCGTACTAGTACATTCTTTCAGATGTACTAGTACAGTATTCTAGTATTATTAGTTCAGTAGTACACTATGTAGTACGGATGAGCTATAACAGGTCAATTTTCATATCAATCTGTATAATCCTATTACAAGACTCGATTAGCGAACGCGACAGCATCGTACGTAGGTACCTATTTTGCTTCTTATTTTAAGGTTTCTAACCAAAATGATAAAAACGAACCTTAGTATCACTTCGGTGTTTGTCTGTGTGTCCCAGGAGTATTTAATATTAATCTCGGTAAAAAGTAAGAGTGTATAAAAATGCGGATTCGATATACGTGTGCGTATAAGAGCCTTAAGTTTGAAAACCTTGTTAAGGGTAAATAAGTTTACCTAACAAAATTAATTTGCCATAATTTTCTCAGTTCCCTAAATTTAACTTTGTAGTTACGTTTTAAGTGTCATTTTCGATGTTTTCTGAGCCATATGTTGCTTCGTTTAGGCCTATCTGGTGCTATTTTAATGTCTAAACCTAACACATAAAAAGTAAAAATCTTTAAAAAAAGGCCCAAACGTACTAGGTACCGCCACCAAAGCACCTATCAATCAACTATGACTTTATTTATTAATTTATTTAAGCATATATATATATATATATATATGCTTAAATAAATTAATAAATAAAAATATATATATGTATATATATATTTACAGTTTCAATACATATTACCGTGCACATACATTAAACACTACATATTGGTAAATAACGAATGCAGTAACTTGAGTGACAGACAACAACTAATAAGCGACAAGTGTCAATGAACTCTGAAACATTACTGGCTGAATTATGTCAGGTACTAGAAAAAACGGAACCCTTATAGGATCACTTTGTTGTCCGTCCGTCTGCCCGTCTGTCAAGACCCTTTTCCTCAAGAACGCGTTTAAGGTATCAAGCTAAAATTTATATCAAATACTAAAGTCTACTGTCCCTTGAAGTTGTGAAAAAATCAAACTTCTAAGCCAACGCAATCAAAAGATACAGCCGTTTATGCCGCAAATTTTCGAAACTCGCAAGGGAATCAAAACCTACAGGGTACCTCCCGTGAACTCAGAATCTTGAAATTTGGTACGAAGCAACGTCTTATAGCACAGATAAAGGAAAAATTGCGAAAACCGTAAATTTTTAATAACATCACATAAAAATGTTTTTTATAATATACAACAACATTTAATAAGTTTGCACGGAATCCTCGGTGCGCGAGCCAGACTCGCATTTGGCCGGTTTTTATTTTAATGGAGACGCAGCTATCCTACACCGCCATCGAATCTATATAAATTAAACTCAACTCGAGTATAATTTTGTGAGTCGTGCCGATTGTATTTATGTTCATCTGGAACAATATCTACTGTCGCCGCTTTCATTGTCTTTAGGACAGGGACTTGTCAGTAATGTGAGTGTGCGTAGATTACGGCGGCCACAAATGAGGTTATGCGCGGTTTTACAGGTCTTACAGCGGACTAATTTTCAACACAAAAAATACATTTATAGGAAACGGTATACAATTTTATAACAAAATTTCAAAGAAAATCATTGAAATTTTACTGAAAGCAAATTCAAGCAATATGTTAAATGTCACAGACCGAGGAGCGGACTGTACAGGCGTGTGCACACTGGCTCAAGGGCCAGTGTGACGTTTGAGAGAAAGAAACAATAAAACGCCCGGTCATGTAACAACTCCAACCACCTTTATTGTGGCCCAATTTACAATTCACACCGCAATTATAAATAAAACTTCTTCTTTCTTCAGTTTTCTTCTTCTTCTTCTGCTCCTGTTCAGGAGGCTTTCTTGATCCCCGAGGGCGACAGGAATGCTTTCAGCGGGTTTCGCGCTCGCTAATATACCCAACCCGGTAGTCTTGTGTAGTACATGAATGATGAATAAAAAGCAAAACATATATATATTTTTATTTATTAATTTATTTAAGCATATATATATATATATATATATATATGTATATATATATTTACAGTTTCAATACATATTACCGTGCACATACATTAAACACTACATATTGGTAAATAACGAATGCAGTAACTTGAGTGACAGACAACAACTAATAAGCGACAAGTGTCAATGAACTCTGAAACATTACTGGCTGAATTAATTCAGGTACTAGATTCACTTGTACTGTTCTTTCGTAAAATAGATTTTATGTTGTGGACGTTAAAGTTGTAATTAATAAAACGCTTGGCTTGGCACGAAACGCTTAGATCTTTTATTTCCTAGACTTCGCAGTAATAGTTCGGACGCGCATCCCGCTTTCACTCATGCGTCCATCGTAAAACAACTAAGATTGAAGTTAATTCTTTCCAGCTATGAACGCAGCGCTGTGACCGAACGATTACGCCAAGCATTTGTTTCATTCTCTCTCTTCCATAGTTTGTTTCTTTGCTGTCGTACATGTCCGAAAAGAGCGAGACCGATTACGCTTAGGGAATAGTTCATTCTAGTACAGTACCGGGAATTAATTCCTTTTTATTCATCATTCATGTACTACACAAGACTACCGGGTTGGGTATATTAGCGAGCGCGAAACCCGCTGAAAGCATTCCTGTCGCCCTCGGGGATCAAGAAAGCCTCCTGAACAGGAGCAGAAGAAGAAGAAGAAAACTGAAGAAAGAAGAAGTTTTATTTATAATTGCGGTGTGAATTGTAAATTGGGCCACAATAAAGGTGGTTGGAGTTGTTACATGACCGGGCGTTTTATTGTTTCTTTCTCTCAAACGTCACACTGGCCCTTGAGCCAGTGTGCACACGCCTGTACAGTCCGCTCCTCGGTCTGTGACATTTAACATATTGCTTGAATTTGCTTTCAGTAAAATTTCAATGATTTTCTTTGAAATTTTGTTATAAAATTGTATACCGTTTCCTATAAATGTATTTTTTGTGTTGAAAATTAGTCCGCTGTAAGACCTGTAAAACCGCGCATAACCTCATTTGTGGCCGCCGTAATCTACGCACACTCACATTACTGACAAGTCCCTGTCCTAAAGACAATGAAAGCGGCGACAGTAGATATTGTTCCAGATGAACATAAATACAATCGGCACGACTCACAAAATTATACTCGAGTTGAGTTTAATTTATATAGATTCGATGGCGGTGTAGGATAGCTGCGTCTCCATTAAAATAAAAACCGGCCAAATGCGAGTCTGGCTCGCGCACCGAGGATTCCGTGCAAACTTATTAAATGTTGTTGTATATTATAAAAAACATTTTTATGTGATGTTATTAAAAATTTACGGTTTTCGCAATTTTTCCTTTATCTGTGCTATAAGACGTTGCTTCGTACCAAATTTCAAGATTCTGAGTTCACGGGAGGTACCCTGTAGGTTTTGATTCCCTTGCGAGTTTCGAAAATTTGCGGCATAAACGGCTGTATCTTTTGATTGCGTTGGCTTAGAAGTTTGATTTTTTCACAACTTCAAGGGACAGTAGACTTTAGTATTTGATATAAATTTTAGCTTGATACCTTAAACGCGTTCTTGAGGAAAAGGGTCTTGACAGACGGGCAGACGGACGGACAACAAAGTGATCCTATAAGGGTTCCGTTTTTTCCTTTTGAGGTACGGAACCCTTAAAAGAATGGTCGAATGAGTAGTCAGTCTAGGTGGTTAACGCATTCCGTTATGGTTGAAGAAAATGCCTCTGATATAGCGAAAGTCCACACTGAATATGGATGTAGTGGCCGCTACAATAAATCTCTTTTATTTTATTTTTTTGCATTATAATTTTTTAAGAGAAGTTTTTAGACTAAAATGAGGATTCACTGCACAGATAGCTTGAAGGACAAAAAGGTGCGGTATTAGAACTGCCGAAGCTCAGTACAGTTATATACGATTGCTGGTATGGCGGACGGAAGGACACCTGATCCCCTTCTATTGTAGTAGCCGGGTCCACCCCAGTCTCCTTCTCCTACGCGACTACTTCTACATAGATTTTCCACAAATTGACGGTTTAGCCTTCCTGTGGGTGACCAGCGGTCAGCCGTTTCATCAGGTCTCGCAGACCGCCGTACTAGCAAGCCGCGTTTACGCCGAGCAATGACAGCAACGACCCCGCCGGTCCCTTGCTGACCATGTAACTGATTTTCATGAGTTTTGGTAATGTGTATTACCGCCAGGATACATGTTACTACTCGTTGTTATAGTTATGACCGTGGTTTTCTGTAAGGTGAAGGTACTTCCCAAGTTTAGACTGCTCATTCAAACAAGTACTCCATGTGGCCTACCTTTATTGTTCGGGCGGATTATTTAAGCGAGTACTCCCTGTGCCTTACTTTTATTGTTCGGGTTGCTTACACAAGCGAGTACTCTCTGTGCCCTACCTTTATTGTTCGGGAGGCTTATTCAAGCGAGTACTTCCTGTGCCCTACTTTTATTGTTTGGGTGGCTTAGCTGTGTTTTATACATTTATTTCTTTCTGAAATATGTTTTTTTAAAAATTACCTTTTGTGCTTACAGGTAAAGAAAGATTAACAGGGATAAATAAAAAAAAAAAAAAACTTCTGTTAATTATAGAAATATTTAACAGGCGTTTACATACCTTTGGTTTGTAATTACCACGTAACAAAACGTGGCTGGTCACGCCAAGGTAAGAGATAGCATTGACAGCAGCAAAGGTCTGACGGCATGGATAGTGGTCGGCGAGGATGTGCATACGGTTCTCTTGGAGAGCTTGTATATCCTGACGGGGATTTTCACAATGCAGGTTCCCTGCCATTAAACTATTGTGATACCCAAGCAGCACCTGAATTAAGAAAATTATCAAAATTTGCATATTTGTTTCTCTTCCGTACGTAAACACCTTAAGAAGCTAAATCTAAATTAAAGCAGAGGAGAACAAGAAATTTGTGCATAAAATTATGAAAAATTATAAAATTTTGATTTTTTTTTCTTTTTATGCTTGATAACTTCAGTTTGTTTTTGTTAAATGAAACTTTACTTGCTACTGATCATACTGCACCACACATTAATAATTTTAATTACTTATTTATGATACGTGCCCGTCCAGCTTTTAACTTTGTGTGGATACAGAAATTTTCCCGGGATAAGAACTAGATTTGTCTTTATATTCTAGAATTTTTTTTCATAATAATTATCATTTTAAACCCATTGGTAGTTTTAGTTACTTATTAACCTTTTTTTGTTAGTTTTGTTTATGAAGAAGACATATTAATTTTTTGCAAAAGAATTGTCTGCTATAAATCTTAACCAAACACGTCTTAATGGTAAAAAAACAAAGTTCGCTTAGATTGATAGCAAACATGGATCCCAAAAGCAACCGAACCCGGCTCATAAGAGACCGATGCGTGTGATAAAATTACAGTCAGTAAACTTAAAAGTTATAATAAAAATAGATACCTAAATCTTCGAAATATTAATAACGTAATTTTAACAGCCAAAAGGGCTGAATAAACTTCCATCACTAACAAGAACTCCTTAACCTATTAGATAAAAAGGTCGAGACCGGCTACGTTCAGTTTCAACGCCGTGTGATCACCCGACCATAAACTTGCCGTTCAATAACTCGGAGTGACTAACACGGCGAACGCACCATATTGTTCAATAAGCTGGTAAATATCGTCGGGCGATCGCACTAATCACACCGTGAAATAGGAGGGTGAAAGTCGCACTTTGACAGCCAACGAGAATTAACTTTTAGATTCAATATTGGTAAAACGACTATAGGTGATAAAGAGTACTTTTTGTTGACTGACTAATGAGAAAGGATGATAAAAGGAGACAATTACACAATACTTGACAAACATAATCTTTTTATAACCTCAATTTACATTGACTGTTTTGCAACCTACCGGTAATTTTTAAACAGCAGTGTTGTCAAAGCCTTTCAGTTTCAAAAGGCACGTAAGCCGTTTAATAAGACCGACGATCGCCGGGCGAAGGACAAACGAGCGATAATCACACCTACAGTGTACGCAGCACTGGGCTGTGCTCGAGTCTTCAATTCGTAATTTTATATTTTTGCCTCCCTGTGTGTGTTCTACCGCTTGTACAGTGGGATGTGTTCTGAGGAATTGTTCGAAATGAACCCACGGCTACTTACTACTATCGCACCGCTCGTCATCGGCAGGGAATTTATTCTCACACTTTAGAACCGAAATGGTCGCGTACAGTGCGGTTTCAGAGAAACTTCCTCCCGCGAACGCTTGGGTTGTGGCATGAGCTCCCTGCCAAGGTTTTCTCTAAGGACTACAGTATGGGGTTCTTCAAGAAAGAAGTTATTGGATTTCTGAAGGGTCGGCAACGCGCGAGTGATGCCCCTGGTGTTTCAAGCGTTCATTGGCTACGGTGACTGCTTATCATCAGGCGGACCGTATGCTTGTTGGCCACCTTAGTGGTATAAAAAAAAAAAAAACATTTTTAGAAAGCTATCCATCTACAAATGGGTCATTGGTTACTTTGTTACTAAAATTGTGTTGCGTGTTTTACTTTAGTGTACGATTTAAGATAAAGATCAGATACATCTATTGAAACCATAGACATACTCGTAGGATTTTTTCACTACGTTCAAGAAACAGCTGTATCCATGGCAACAAATAGCCAATCATTTACAATTCAATTGCAACAACTCAGATCAAATAACTCAATGTAATGTAACTTTGAGTAAAACATAATATGATATCCGTGAATACTAACATAGCCATATCCATCGAATTTATAAATTCTCCTATTTTAAAAAAAATCGTGAATAAAGTTTAAGTGATGTTATTTCTTGCGTTATTTAGAGAATAAATTTCAAGTTTAAATTATAGTAACCTTGGTGATTCCACTAATTCCTGCCGCTGCATCAGTAAATCCTATGTTGGACATTACACTTCCTACTGCAAGAGCTTCAATTCTTTCTTTGCAGAATACTTTACTTATAACGTCCAGTTCAATTTTATCGGCGTCAGCAATTCCTGTGAAAATTTATTAACAATCAGTAACGTTTTGTTTTGTTTTTCGAAATTCGCTGACTACATACTGCAGACAATTAAATTTTAAATCTATGGATACAGATGTAAGGGGTGAACTTTTTTCTCGCACCTTAATGAGTCCCGCACAGCTATAACTGGCACGCGTGATATACTTATATATAAAAAACTTACAAATATATTTTGTAGGTACATGATTTGTTCTTTATAAGTATTTACAAAGCTCTATCACTGTGGTTTTTAAAGATATTTAAAAATTATCGATGGAAAGTTAAATCCCATATCTAACTTATTAGCAAAATTAATAACTTAAGATGCTCTCAGAGATTCCGAAAATGTACATATAGAAAAAAAAATTTAAAAATCTCAAACTTTCATTTAAAGACCTATCTAATGGCAACAAGAGGTGATAGATGACCTCATAACGTAAGACCCAATGCAGTGATGGTTTTTTTGTCAACGAATCGCTCATCAACAACGTTGTGTAAATCAGCAGTGTTTGGAGATGCGTAGCGTACCTTTATGAAAGAGACAAAACTTTTACCTGAGACTCCAGAACATATGAGAAAGAGACGGTAGATATAATTTAGCCAAAGATGCTTTATACATCCTAAATAACTGAATGAGACGCGAACTTTGACGCTCCAGCACATACAGCATTGAGCTTGGGATTAAACAAATTAAAGGGTGAAAAGGCCTTAGTGCGAAAACACGCAAAGATGACTCTTAGCGTTTTAACGAGACTTAAACTACAGATAGCAGAAAATTCACCTCAAAAGCAGCTATCTGCCTGTAAAGTTTTATGGACAACATCACTCGAAGCCAAAGCCCGCATGGAACTGAAGATCCTACAGCCAAAATAACGCGGCACTTTACAAATGAGATCTTGACGTTGACCACAGCAAGATAAGGAGAGCTCTGAAACATCTTAGAAACAAAAATATAGAGCAAGCTATTTAAAAGATCTATTCCTAAATCAAGACATCTGAAAAATAATTAAAGTACCTACCATAGCCCGCAGAATCAGCAAGGTGAAAAGCCCTGTCAGAGGACCTCTGGCTAATGGACTGAATGGACTTATCCCAGAGTGTAAGTCGCTATCCGAAAGGCTAGCGTGGGATGCCGGCCAGTCTGTTCGACCAATGATTTCAAAAGAAAGGCTCTGGGACCGGGACCGGTAAAAATGGCGCCGTCCACTACTGAACATAAGATGATGATTTCCATATCAAATTGTAAAGTCATTGTTAACGACTCTGCTAGCCGACGATAACGTTGTCTTTAGGTATAAGCTAGCGTAAGTTTATAGGTGTAATAATAGGTATACATTAGCTATTGTTTGGTCGTATTGTATTAAATAGAGAACTCGTGCGGACTGACCTACCTATTATATAACTTATATTTCTAGGCTTATTTTAGGTACTTAAGTTTCTAATTTATTTGTTTCTTGTCTATTTATGTAGTATAGTTAATGTTTTCTTTGTTTAACTTGTCTCTGTCTTGGTCCGTTAGCGCACATGCTGTTGCAAGGCAGTGGAATCGTAGTTTTTGCCTGTAAAAGGCTTGTCGATAGCTGGACATGTGCAAGCGGGGAAAACATGAGGTAAGGGGTTGTGTTGCTTGCATAGCTACAACACTTGCCCGACTCGCCAGTTCGACATTATTCGAAAAGCGAGTACCACATACCCTCTGTATTTGTTATGCTATTGTATCAACTTATTAAATGTGATATAAGGAATTCAGCTGTTGTCTTTGTATCTTCATCTATAGACCAATACAACCTGCGCCCAAAAATTTAAAATTTCACAGTCATGTTAACCATTTTTCATATAAAACTACGAGATCATTTGGTAAATTTTATAAAATTACTGAACAGAAACAAAGAATGGACCAGGATGGCAATATCAAATCAAAGGAAACTTGATGGCCATACTCTTCTCACCTGTTTAATTGTAAATTGGTTTAACGCTAATAATTTGTTACTTAATGAAAAAAAAACCAAATGTGTTAAATTAACATTACCAAATGTTAGTCAGAGACAGACATGTATTAATATTAATGGCGAGCAATTAGGACTTGTTAATTCAACAGCCTTTCTTGGCATAACGCTGGACTCCAAACTTCAATGGGGTCCTCATATTCATAACCTAGCCAAAAAACTTAGCTCTGCTGTGTATGCGATCAAGAAAATAAGACAATTGACCGATGTCGACACTGCAAAAATAGTATATTTTAGCTATTTCCATAGTTTAATGACATATGGTATCCTATTGTGGGGTAGCGCTGCTGATGTAAATAAAATATTTTCGTTACAAAAAAGGGCAATTCGTGCTATTTATAAATTAGGATCTAGGATATCTCTGAGGGATAGGTTTAGGGAAGTAAAAATTTTAACTTTAGTGTCGCAGTATATATATGAAAATCTTTTATATGTACATAAAAATATCAATAGTTTCAGCAAGAAAAGTGACGTTCACAAAGTAAATACTAGAAGTAAAAATAAGCTGTTGGTGCATGATACACGTCTACACAAAATAAGTAACTCTTTTATGGGGCAATGTATACACTTTTACAACAAAGTTCCCAATAAAATTCAAAATCTATCAATAAGTAAATTTAAATCTTTTATCAAGCAGGTACTTTGTAAAGAGGCATATTACAATATTTCAGACTATGTAAATGATAAAAATCCTTGGGACTGATGATGCTCAATTACAGGATGCATAGGTAAACCAAATTAAAATGGAAATAACATAAAATTGTACGACTAAAAATCTTTTATTTAAAACATTAATTGTATTTTAGTTTATTTAAGTGTTTTTAAAAGAGTAACTATCTAGTTTCTTGCCGGATTCTTCTCGGTAGAAATCAACAACATTGTGAACCGGCGGAAAGGTGGGAGGGTTCAAAAAATAATATTTTATAACTTTGACGATTCAAAAGTGATTGTAAAATCCTTATTTGAATAAACCATTTTGACTTTGACTTTGACTTTGACTGTTTGTATTTTCCTCAGAAACAAAATAAAATGGAAGTCAACGTTTTTATTTAATAGAGTGCAGATTATATAGCAATATAAACCCAAATGACGATATAAACTGTATTATTTGTTGACAAAAACTTAAGTAAATATAATAATTCACCTGAACCAAAGGCCTCTACATATTCCACCATTTGAGGTGAAATATTCGCTTCTTCGTAGAATTTTCTCAAAAAACTTATACGTGCTTCAGGATTCTGACAAAATCCAATAGTTTGATAAGCATCTACATTTTCAGTTGGTATGCTTGTATATTCACTTTTTACGTGAACGATTTCAGCATATATCCTTTAAAAAAACCAAAAAAAATAAATGCAATAAGAAATCCAAAAAACAGGATCACTAAAAGGATAGTATTCGCCGCGCTTTGCAGTGAGCTTCGTACAAACGAATTTCTCATTTGTTTTTGACGTTTACTAATCAATCACTGTGAAATTTCTTAGTCATAATCCGAAGCCGAATACCTATGTCTGTAGTTTTCCTAAATTCTGTAAAATGTTTTTGTTAACTAGAAATCTGTTTTAAAACCATTAGTATGAAAAACTAGAATTTTGTATAACTTTTTAATTATAAAATTTAATAGAAAACTGGCACACTGCAGACCTAGATATTTATTACTAGAACATGTCTTCAAAATTTCGAGATGTTTGATCATCAACTGCCAAAAATAAGTGAGAAATTCGTTTGTATGAAGCACGCTAAGAGGCGCTCCGAAATGTATACTCTTAAAATGTCTCAGTATAATACAAAATTCAGAACATAAGCATATTTTACCTTGGCTATCAATAGTAAAAACTAATTAAGTTCATAAGTATTTTTTATAATGTTACTTAAACTCTACTTAAATGTAAACTGTAGCTCAATACGTGCAGTACATATAAAAGAAACATCACACCTGTGTTCTCAAACATCATGTTGTGATGAACCTAAGAACCTAAGAACCCTTTGAAGTGAAATAAAGCTACGAAATTATTCTCTAGAAATACATCTTTGGGGCAACGGCTGACGGCTGGTACCGACAAAATTGTTTTGTTCAAACTTGACCTATGCCTAGACACTTGCACACTGATGTGATACTGTTAACATTACGGCAAAAACTTCAGAGCTAAATAAACTACACATAATACTGAAGGTATTATGCAAGTCATACTGTACAAGATTAGATTGGCTCTGAATCGGTTATAGATAAATAAGGTAGTATTTTATCGTCACAAGACAACGGAATCACGACAACACTTTTAGAATTGCACTGAATTGGCTTTTAAGAAATGAGGCAGCATCTTATTGTTACAAGACAACGGAATCACGTAGAAACATTTAGAATGGCTCTGAATTGGCAGATAAACAATGCAGCATCTTATCATCACAAGACAACGAAATCACGTCGAAACTTTATTAAAAAGCGGGAGGGAAACCAATACTTAAAGTTCTTTAAAGGCTTTGTTAATCTATTATCCTCGGAGGTACTAGGAGCATGGAGCAGATGAACAGTGATACTTTTCCTCAACATAGGAGATCTCACGTTGCTAAACCTATCTTGGTTCTAAGCCGTCTTTACCCAATCTTTAAGCTGTCTGCCAGGGTCGTCACAAATCTCTAGCCATTAAACCTGTACTGTTGAATTTAACACACGTTTTCACAACGGGTGGTCTAAGCCACATGTATTTAATTCCATTGCAGCTTTAACCAGGTGTATTTTTCTGATAGAAAACAGGCTGTGTCTTCTGCATGTGGTCACTACTTGAGCATCTTTTATTCCCATCCTTAATCGACGTGCGTGATGACGTAGCCTGCTAATTGCCACTTCTGCTTGCTAACGAATCGAACTATTTCGAAGAAGAAGAATTTTTGCACTAAAATTATCACATTTAACGCATATATTAAAATCGTTTTAATACTCGCGCACCTTAATTGTTAAGAAATCAAAACCAGTATCTTATTAATAGTCATTTCAGCAACATGTAATAAAATGTAAAAACACGAGCAAATCGAACTAAAAATTAAAATGTTTACGCTCTTGCTAAATGACGTCGATTGACGATAGTATTTAGATGCTGAAGTTAACATAGATGGCGTTACATATTTTTCGATACTTTTTTTGGTATTTGGTAATATAGTACACTATATTTTTTTAAAGTTAACAAGTAGATTCTTATGTTAACCAATATATGGCTTTTATATATGGTTTTTTAAAAAAGAATATCCGCGTAATTTAATAATTGCTAACCTAATAAAAAAAATATTCTGGTCGAATAAAAGCATTTTCTGACACTGACACAATGCTAGAGGTAAAACTACGCGCAAAAAAGTTCGCTTTGATTGCATAGATATTTGTTTTGCGATCATAAATATGGCTTTTAAAAAAAAGTATAAAAAAAATTTAATGTAAAAAAACTCACCTTAATGCATCTTTTGCTTTTTGTAAAAATAGTACGTTGATTGCATCAGATCTTGACGTTCCATCAGCGTTTTGATCAAAAGCCTTGACCTTCCCATTTTTAGAAAGTGGCATAACTCTAAAATTATTTTTTTTAATATTAGTTTCTTCGTCAAATTCATAATCATTTTCAATGTATAAATACTTAAATATTATATTTAAAATGAAAATGTTACTATGTGACTGTAAAACTTAAAAAAATTCAGCGAGTTTGTAATAAAGAAAAATAAAGAATTAGGTATTCTGATTTATGTAAGTAATTGCTACCAAAATGTTAGTGCAACATGGACATTCCCGAAATATTCTGAATAAAGGGGGATCCGTTATTTACTGTCCATAATACTTTTATTCACTATATGAAGTACGGTGATGCTTTTTAGTGTTCTATCTATATCTCGGATAAATAAATCAAAACTTAAATTTAAAAAACATCCATGATATTCTTCATATCACTTTGTCTAGTCTTAGATATTTATATTACTCAACAATTCTAGATGCTGCAAGGCGTAATGGGGTGATCTAAAATGTTACATACACACAATTTAATTCAAATCACATCATATTCAAATTACCCCAAACCTGTACTAGTTAACTACTTATTGTTTTCTATTGTTTAGGATTCCGCACTCAAACTCATTACCAAATGAGTTTTATTTCCAAGCCTGTTGTCTCTATCTGTCTGACTTTTAAATCAAATTTGGTGGAAGCCTGAATTTTCACAAAATATATCACATATTTTTATGGCGGATTTCCTAATATAAAAAAAAAGTACAAAAAGTAATAAATATAATGTTTTTGTTGTTATTGCTCTATCGAGACAACTTTAATACATACAAGAGCTATAGTATAACAAAAAAAATTACAAAACTAGTAAAGTGCGAATCAGTCTCGTGCATTTGACGGTGGTATGGAATCCTAGTTGCACAAGTCCGATTGGCTTTTGGCCGGTTTTTATTCAAATAATAACCTTCGATAATGAACAGATCCTTGTGGCTGTAAACACATGTTACATCCTCCTACTATTGCACCCTCACAACGTCCGGAAGTTATATCAAAATAAGCTTGCTCCAATGCAGTTATGGCACTACAACAACTGTCATCTGTTGTTACAGAAGGTCCTCTAGCATTAAGCCAGTAAGATATTCGATTAGCAATCTTTGCTCGACTGCATCTGAAATATAATTCAATTAAATAATATTAATTTTAACTAAAAAATACCTAATAATTACAAAAAAAATAATTTTAAATTACCCTGCAACACCGAGGCCTCTTTTTGCAACACTGGACAGACAAATGCGTGATTTTTCACCCTCGGAGTAGCTCGCTCCGACGTAAACACCGATTTTTTTTTCGGAGAGATGTGCTGGGCTTACTCCTAGAAAGGAAATTTTCAGTGGTTTTATACATATAAATAAATATTGTCTACCATCGATTGAAAATATTTGACTTTAACGATTCCTCTCAATTTCCCCCGAGAGCGACAACCCAAGCCGAGGCTCCCCCGCGGGGAGCCCTTGAGCGTTGGGCGCTATACGGGCTGAGGCTCCTTCAGATACTCGCCCCAAAAAGCCCGGTGAAGCAGTAAAGGCTGCAATAGCGAACTGCATTGTCAGATCAGTAAAAAAAAATCTCGATTTCGTCTTGCATCCTGAGGGGTGAAGATTCGAGCCAGTTGTGTACTAATAAGCTTTATTGTTAATTTCTCAAGTACTTTGATTATTTACTATTTACTCCATTAGCTTTTTGGCAAAGGAAACCATCGTGAGGATATTAATCATTATTATATACATAAATGTTATATATAGCCTTAATTGGCCTGTTTTTTAACTATATACTAACCAGCATCATAAATAGCTTGATATGCTTGTTCAAGTAATTTTCGTCCCATCGGATCCATAACATCTGCCATGCGATAATTTATCATGAAAAACTGGGCATCAAATTTATTAACATCTGGCGCTTCACCAATATCATTGGCTGCTTCTGGATGATTAGATTTCCAACGAGAAGTAGCTTTTATTGGATTAATCTAAAAAAATAAAGTTACTTTATTATTAAATATTCAACAAACAGATCATTGTTATAAATCAGTTTACTTACTTTATTGTATAGAATTTCCGAAAGTTCCTTTACACTACGTGATTGTGGATATAATCCGGACATACCAGAAATTACAACTTTCTCTCCGTCATTCCCTATCTCTGACAGATCTATGGAATGACGGTATGTAGTCTTAGGTCCTTTTTGCTTTAAATGCTCCTGCGGTTTAGGCGTCATTTTTATTTTTAGGTGGTTCAAGCTAGAACAATAAAACCAAAACATCAATTAAGTGATAGATGTATGAAATTTTACCTTGATTAATGGATATCTAGAGTATATATAAATTAAATTTTTGGCTGAAGTTAAAACTTGAAATTGCTCGCTTATAGTGACCGCGTATTTCATATTTTGAACAGACACCTTTTATACATACTTGACAGACTACAGGCGTCATTACCACCCAGTTGTTCTATGAACGCACGCTTTGCTATGATAAATAACCTAGCAAAAGTACCCAGTTACAAGTACAAAACGCTTGTTATTTGCGGATGACCTGGCATAGGTAGAAAAAGCAAGAAGAAAGGTGTTAAGGAAATTGTTTACGATTACCTTAATATCACAAAGTGCGCTTCCATAACGTTTACTCAGAAACATAACCCACTGATGGGCCACTATAATATTGCTAGATTGCCATTAGTCAGGGTTACTGAAGTTAAAAGATTAAGGGGTTCTTTTAACAGTGGATGTAAATCCAGGTCAGTTCAGGGATCATATTATTAATGTAAGTAAAAAATCTCATAAATTAAGGTATTATACTCCGTAAAATAACATAACACATAAATTCTAAAACCTTTTATAATTACTATTGTATTTTAGTAAGTTTTAGTAGTCTACTCTAGTCAAAGGTTAATGTAACGCAATTATTTGTGCTCTACGTAAAATTTAAGTACTTAAACACTTTTGTTGGAAATGGTGCAAAATTAATTTGTAATAGAGAAAATATGGAGTTTATAACAGAGAAAATATGAAGTGTACCCTATGTATCCAACTCTATTGGAAGTATCTCTCAACTCATATGATAGGATATAACGTTTTGAAGGTAAGAAGAGAACTCACACCCTTCTCGTAGTCTTTTAAGCAAACAAGAGGGAAAAATCATTAGAGGGAAATACTAAGGCACATTTTTTTGTTCCTGATAGGTACATGTGCAGACGGTGACAATCCGACCAGACTTACTAGTTAGAAGCACCGCAAGCACGCACTCAGAACTCGTAACCAATTAGCTAGAAAGATAAATTTGTGTTTTTGTGCTTTGAGTGATTTTACGAGCATTGCATTATTCGTAACATTCTAAAAAAAAAAAATGAAATTAAAAAAAACTAGACTGCAAAAACATTAAGAACCAAAAATAAATAAACAAGTGCACCTTAAACATATCAAATATTTAACTATTTTGATATTTTTTCATGCATTTTATGTTCCCAGAGACACTGGTAGCATAGTGTTATATTAAAGGAACTAGAAGTGTTACCTTTAATTATTTTTATTTAAAACACTAGCCTTTTTTGCGACTTCGTCCTTATAAATCACATTATGCACTATATTATCGGCTATATTACACAGATTTTGATAAAAATAGCTTTAATTTTAGATCAAACCACAATCTATCTACTGATAAAACCCGTATTAATAACCATTTAGTTTTGACATTATTTAAAAAAATTTATTCGATCTAAAAGTCGATCTTAGTTCGAGAGATATTTGTACCGCACAGAAACGAACAAACAAACAGATAAAAAAGCGAGTCAATGAAAACTTAGTAAAACGCTTTATCGAAGCATATGACACGGTAAAGTCACAAAATATATCAGATGTTTAAGGAAATTACATAGATAGACCAAGATGCCACTGAAATACCTTGAAATTGGATGTACGCAACCTGTTCGTGCTAGGGAAGGGTTTAAAGCGCTTAGTGTAGAGTGAGCGTTTTGATATATAGTCAATAAGTGCTTTTTGTTCAACTTTATTCAGCAGTCTAAGTAAAATATAAATATGGTTAAAACAATTTACTGAAAAAAGAGGGGTTTGATTTTTTCTAAAAAAAAGTCTGAGCTCCCGTAACTGTAAGAGCAATATTTATTATTTTCACAGTAGGGTGAAAATGCAGCTGAAAATGGATAACTTTGGCTTGCGCAAGCCCCGCCCACTACAGGCACTTTCACAATAAAATACTTTTAAGCATATTAAATCTAAAAAAAAATATTATTTTTTTAATTTTTAAATGGGGATCTATTCTATTTTATCTAGCCTTTCAAGAATGGCTCCAAAAAAATTCACAAATACTTTTGAATCATCAAAGTTTATAATACATTTTTTTTTGAAATCCAGTTCATAATGTTAACTTCTACCGAGAAGAATCCAGCAAGAAAATCAATAGTTACTCTTTTAAAAGAAATCATTAAAAAAACATATACAAACAATGATTTAATTAAAATTTTTAAGCCATACAATTTTATATTATTTTCATTTTAATTTGGTCTACCTACGCGGCATCTGATTTTTATCAAGACATTGTTTGATAAAAGATTTAAATTATTTTTTTGATAGCTTCTGAATATTGTTAGAAACTTTGTTATAAAAATTTATGTGTCGCAGCCATCTGGTTAAATTAGCCAGTTTATCGAGCGCCTACGCAAATCGCTAAGTATGGAAAAGAAATTATCGTATAACTGAACAGATTATAATATGAAACTAAGCTGGAACGTTCTACGTTTATAAAAGAGAAACTGAACCTAACCCAGCACACATGACTCATACAGTGCGATTTCTGTTCGTTTCCTTTGATAGCATCATGCACCAGCAGCTTATTTTACCTTTCTAAAAAGTCACGTTGTCACTTAAAATTTATATTTATATCGATTTATTCGTATATTTCAGATTTTTTATTCAAAATTCTTAGTGAAAATCTTTTATAAATTTCTTTATAAATGTAAATAGTTTTGTAATAAATATGAGAAATTAGTCGTACATGGATGCTGAAAATACCAACTGTACATGTCCAGCAGAAATCTCAATGCAATGTCCATTTTGCTCCAAATATTTTAAACGAAATGGACTTAAACCCATAACTGCCAATCGCTATCACAGCCAAATATCCATACTGATATACAGACATCGCACCTGGAGGAGGCTTTTGGATCACCTTTTCTTAATGGGATAGGTTCGAAGACAAATATATGGCAAAGACGTTGGGACAAAGTATGTTCTCTTTATGGTAAGCTTTACGATCTTCCTTCAAACACTACCAGTAGTAAATTTATTCATACATTAGCTGATGAAATTGAATTCTTAAGCAAGTTGGAATTTCCTTCAGAACGCGCATTAGTCTTTATTGCTGTAATATTACAGAGAGAAAAAAATTTAAGAAAAGCTAAAGTTATAACCTGATTACTTGATCGTCGTCTCAAATTGTGGATTGATGAAAAATTTGAAGTCTCATTACAGAATCCATAAAAGCAGATAATTCTCTTCAAAATTTATATAGTCATAAGCAAGATTATTGATCAGACAACAAAAATTTTTACACTCCTTATTTTAAGAGGAAAAATACATGGAGCAGTAAATTTGCTATTAACAAAAGATACAAAGAAAAACTCTGACGCACGACATCCGAAAACTGAAAAGATTACCTTTTACGATTCGGCGAAGCAAGCTTACATTTAAGAAATGCTGTAGCCCGTTTAACAATGACACTTAATAATGAAAATATTCCTTGGAACCAACTTGGCTTGTTGCTCTAGACAAATGTCCAGGAGTGAGACCAATAGGCATTGGTGAATGCCTACGCAGAATATTATCAAAATGCATGATTGAAGCTACTGGTTCTGAAGTCACCGAAGTTTGTGCTCAATTGCAACTCTGCAGTGGATTTAGCAGTGGTATAGAAGGAGCCATTCATGCTATGAATGACATATTTCAGGAAGAATGCCAACGAGGTCGAAATTGGGAATGCTTCTTGTTGACGCAAATAATGCCTTTAACAATGTAAATATGCAACTAGCCCTCTGGCAAGCAAGAATACATTGGCCACATTTTGCTAGTGTTTTATATAACACATATGATGGTCATGCAGAGCTCGTGGTGCGTGATTCTGACATGAGACTATATAGGAAAGAAGGGGTGACCCAAGGAGACCCTCTGGCCATGCCGTTATATGCTCTTGCAACACTACCTATCATTAAACAACTTAAAAATGAACAAAATATTAATCAATGTTGGTATGCAGATGATTCATCAGCCCAAGTTAAACTAGAAAACTTACGTCAATGGTGGGACAAATTAAGTAATAAGGGACCAGCCTATGGATATTTGCCCCAAAAATATTCAATTTTTGCAGTGTTGACATCTGTGAAAGCAGAGCTAAATTTTTGGCTAGGTTATGAATATGAGGACCCCATTGAAGTTTGGAGTCCAGCGTTATGTCAGCAGTCACTATAGGAGTCCCTCAGGGCTCAATTTTAGGTCCTTTTCTATTTCTTATTTACATTAACGATCTCCCATATAATGTAAAAAACCATGACATTGTCTTATTTGCTGATGACACCTCTTTGCTTTTTAAAGTTAAGAGACGACAGACATGTTATAATGAATTAAATGATGCCCTTTCTAAAATTGTAAATTGGTTTAACGCTAATAATTTGTTACTTAATGAAAAAAAAACCAAATGTGTTAAATTTACATTACCAAATGTTAGTCAGAGACAGACATGTATTAAGATTAATGGCGAGCAATTAGGACTTGTTAATACAACAGTCTTTCTTGGCATAACGCTGGACTCCAAACTTCAATGGGGTCCTCATATTCATAACCTAGCCAAAAAACTTAGCTTGCTGTGTATGCGATCAAGAAAATAAGACAATTGACCGATGTCGACACATACATAGTATATTTTAGCTATTTCCATAGTTTAATGACATATGGTATCCTATTTTGGGGTAGCGCTGCTGATGTAAATACAATATTTTTGTTACAAAAAAGGGCAATTCGTGCTATTTATAAATTAGGATCTAGGATATCTCTGAGGGATAGGTTTAGGGAAGTAAAAATTTTAACTTTAGTGTCGCAGTACATATATGAAAATCTTTTATATGTACATAAAAATATCAATAGTTTCAGCAAGAAAAGTGACGTTCACAAAGTAAATACTAGAAGTAAAAATAAGCTGTTGGTGCATGATACACGTCTACACAAAATAAGTAACTCTTTTATGGGGCAATGTATACACTTTTACAACAAAGTTCCCAATAAAATTCAAAATCTATCAATAAGTAAATTTAAATCTTTTATCAAGCAGGTACTTTGTAAAAAGGCATATTACAATATTTCAGACTATGTAAATGATAAAAATCCTTGGGACTGATGATGCTCAATTACAGGATGCATAGGTAAACCAAATTAAAATGGAAATAACATAAAATTGTACGACTAAAAATCTTTTATTTAAAACATTAATTGTATTTTAGTTTATTTAAGTGTTTTTAAAAGAGTAACTATCGAGTTTCTTGCCGGATTCTTCTCGGTAGAAATCAACAACATTGTGAACCGGCGGGAAGGTGGGAGGGTTCAAAAAATAATATTTTATAACTTTGACGATTCAAAAGTGATTGTAAAATCCTTATTTGAATAAACCATTTTGACTTTGACTTTTGACTTTGACTTTATGCCAAGAAAGACTGTTGATTAAACAAGTTCTAATTACTCGCCGGTAATATTAATACATGTGTGAATCTGAATAACATTTGGTAATGTATATTTAACACATTTGGTTTCTTTCTCATAAATAATAATAATAAGTACAGGAAGTATTGAAATAAGTCATAATAAATAATTAGAATCTGATGAACTACCTGTTATAAAACGAGGTATAACTTTGCTGAGTTTTATCTCATCACGAAACACACCACTGGCTGAGCGTTGTGCTATTGAAATTTTGCTTGAAGTTGAGTTTATAGTTTTATCAGAAAGTGCCCAAAGGTCTGTGTTGTTGTTATTTTATGTCTAATGTTTTAAATGTATTTATGATATCAGTAATACTAAAGATATTTAGGAACATTAGTTTTTATTTATTTTTCTGTTAAAATTGGAGTTCAGATGTTCAGTTGCTTTAAATGGAATATTGCTAGAAAATTTTTAAAAGCAACAGCTATCAGAAGTTTCTGCAATACCTATTAAAAAAATCACGATAAAAAAATGCCGGCAGATTATTGTTCATTAATCTATACAGTAAGTGCCTGATTTTTTTCATTTCTTAATTTCCATATTTAATATGTTTAAATTAATTTTATTGTTAAAGTGGGCGAGGAATTGCGCAAGCCAGAGTGCCCGTTTTCAGCCGTATTGTCACCCCTCTGGGAAAATTATAAATGTTGATTCTGAGTGTACTCCCCGAGTCAACTCAGGATCAACATTTATTATTATTAAAAGACTAGTTTTACTACTATTTTGTCCAATTTTCGAATCTTTTTTTAGATATCAAAAATCGTGATTAGTTTTTGAAATGTTTGCAAAAAACCAAACCACCCTTTTTTTAGTAAATTATTAATAACTTTTGCAATTTATTCGAGCGTTTTTTTTTTTTAATTCATATTGACACGATTCCGAATCGAATGACACCTCATTCACATTGATCAAAAAAGCACTTGTTGACTATTCTTATATTCTGTGGTAAAGTGAAAACTATCTGTCGCGCTTCGAATGGGGTTAAAATCAATATAATATGTAAAATCACACAGATTTTATATATCTAGGATATTCATCGTATGCACGATGATGTTTGCTCCTCATTCATTATGAATCAGAAAATTGTGTTTTTATTTGTACCACTAAGGTGGCAAACAATAACACGGTTCATCTGATGGTAAGCGGTCACCGTGGCCTATGAACGCTTGCAACACCAGGGGTATCAATCCCGCGTTGGCGACCCTTAAATATTCCAATAACTTCTTTCTTAAAGAAATTGCTATGGGTCGATAGTTTCAGCTCATTTCAACACCGGAAAGTGGGTCAATTTGACTTGCAAGTTTTGATTACACTGAGACCCAGGTATACAGACAGACACCGGGATAGGTAAAATGAAATAAAAGTTTGTAATAAAAAAAAATACCTTTAACAAAAAATCCTTTGTTCCACCACGCTCCTTCAGCTAACTAAAAAAAAATATCAAGTGGCACTTATATTTATGAACCTTTTATTTAAATTCGTAGAAACCTTTGAACTTTTGAATAATAATATCCCTTACTTTTACGTATGAAGAAACACCACAAACTGGCGCATGACCCGTTTTTGTTTTGAAAGTTTTCGTTTCGGAAATTCAAGCTGAAAATAAACTAACCCAAAATATTTAAAGATCAGATATATATTTATAGATTGTGGAAGCTGATATAAAGCTAAAAACGGCTGAGTTAGCACCAGGTTTCGACGTCAGCATCAAAAAAATATCAGTCATTTAAGTCAAATGATCGCCAGAACAGAACAAAACAGAAACAAAGAGAAGAGGGTTCAGAACTTAGGTAATGCCCTAAATAAAACTGAACTTCAAAAAAGTGATGTTTACTGTTTGTCTATCTAGTGCTGATATGATTTATTATAACTTCTTACAAAACAGCAGGAGTATTACTACTGATGTGTTCTGTGAAGTACACAATGATGGGGACCTCGCAAATCTTCATCCAGTTTTAGTCAATCGCTTGTCACAGGACAAAACGTGATCACACAACTGACGGCCTCCAAGCTATAAGAGCTAGGGTTGGTAGTTCTCGGTCATTCTCCTTACTTGCGATACCTTGAACCCTAAGACTTTATTTGTCCAGTTTTTTCACTACCCGAGAGGCAATACAAAATGCCATTGAAGGTTTGTTGGCTCCCGTCGAGCAAGAATGGCATAGATAAATTGCCACTGCGCTGGCACAGATGCATCAATAGCATGGGTAAATACTATAAGTAATAGAAACCAAAAAGATACATTTTAAAAAATTACAAACTTGTAGATAACGGGAAATTCATAGGTAATGAGATTATTTATATTCATATATAACGCACAGGGAATAAATATGTCTTTATGTTTTCTTCTCTAAAAAAAATAGTTATTTTGTACAGAGCACGTCAGCAACTGTTATAAAAAAGAGTAATATTTTTTTAATTTTGCAGGGCCCCAGTCATTTATACGAATGACGAAAAATCAAAACATACATAGTGACTGTATATCTATCATATATTAAAAATATTAGATATAATGGAAAAGTCCAGGGAGGAAACAGGGTAATATTTTTGTATGTTGGAAAACAACCTGATATTTCCTCCTCAAATATTTACCTCCCCAAACGGACAAAACGAACATAGTGAGAAGACTTAAAAGAATATCTGATGAGTGTAATCTTTTGTTATCATTACTCTAATGTTGTGAAGAAACTACCTAAGACAAAAAATATTAACAAATGTCTACTTGGTTAGATTGTAACAATATTAGGGTAAAATAACTCGAAATACGAAAAATAACTGATATAATCATAAACTTAGTGCACAATAGTAACAAAGAATGTGCGCAATTATAAATCCGCCATCTCGCATTTTGAAACAATGACAAAAATGTTAATACTGACAAATTTACTTTAGAATATTTTTACACACCTAATTAATACCTGATTTAATTTATTTTTTTATTTCAATTGCTAATAAGCTGAACATCAGGTAAATAATGAAGTTTGCACACTAAACAAGTTGTAATATGATCTTTTACATTTTACACTAAACGGGGACATTTTGTGAAAAAATTTTACTCAATTTCATTATAAATAAATGTTGCTGGGAATGGTTGCTTACCTTTAACGGGTAGAATACGAAAAATTAACTGTTTCGTTGATAGTTATTGACGGAGCTCGACAAAATATTCAGCTCGGCATTTTGTATCTTTATTTTTATTACTACATTGCTCTAGATTATTAAAAAGTACTATAAATAAAATAATATAAACGTTACTATTCCCCATTAATATGTTCCTGCAAAACCATGAAAACAGCAGTAATCTTATCGCAAGCAGAGTTTAAAGTCATTTTCTATTTTCCTTAATTTAAACATTTGTCACTATTTGCACTACACTATTAGCACTCGGTAATTACGTACCATCTTATGAATAGTATGCTGAGGACATATAGTGCCACGCTTCAACATCCAAAGTCATTCTTTTAAGTTTCATACTAGAACTCTCTTGTTTTGTAACACCCAATAAACTCGCAATTTCTAATAATAAAGAGGTATTTCATTGATATTTTATAGCAGACCTACACTTACCTTGACTAAAAAATGCATATTGTGCGGTAAAACTAATGTCTATACGTATGCGTAGGGTTCATACCGTACTGTACGACAATCCTGCACCACACATACTTCAGGCCTCTCAGTCGATCGATCGCAGTCTAACAATACTACCTCAATATTCTCAATCGCCAGCAGTTCAAAATTACTCTACACCCATCTATTATTAACCTGGAACAATTATTTTTGGAACTTATAAGTAACTATAGATTTCTCCCTAGCTCTAATGATCTACCAGTACCCTTAATATTAGATAACATCCATATTCTAATAAATGTCTCGGAAGTTGCGAGTTATTACTCAGATTACAAAATTGTCTTCGTGCTTAAAATCCCATTAAATAACTCCACTGAATACAATTTGTATCAAAACATCCCATTTCCTGTAGCACATCACACCAAAAACCCGGAGTTTCTCCGTCATAATACCTTCTACTAAATATGTAAGCATAAGTAGAAATAGGTCTCAGTACTGTAAGTTAAATGACATGAGACACTGTAAAACTATACTTCAGATATTTATATGTGTTATAAGCAATGTGTATTCTACAACTGTAACCGCTATTTGTGAAACTGAAATAACTACAAAATTAAGAAACTCAGTGCCTTATCAATGTAAAACTAAATTTCTTTACGGAAATATCGAAGCTCATAAAAATAATTCGTAGATATACATTAAATCTGAAAATCCAAAAGTCTATGTCGTTTCAGGCGAAGACGTCCACTGCTGAGCGTAGGCCTCCCCCATATGTCGGCCGATGGCTCTTTCTATAGCTCGCTGAGCGACTCTGAGTTTATATAAGAGGCCAACAGTTGGAGACCACGTTTCTGTACCATCATTCATGGTACACTGGCATCACACAATGATTGTAGACTTTTGCCTTAAGGCACTGAGATATTTTGGATGAAAAGATGTTGCGTAGTTTCTCGAACGCTGCCCAGCCGAGCTGGATACCGACTGGTACTTTCTCCAACCATAATATACGTGCTCCTAACTAAACCTTCTGCTGACTTCACGTTCGGACGGATATTCCGCCTCAGTGGATGCGCCACTTCGCTCCTCGGAACACTGTCATGTTCGGACTCAAGTGCCATGCACACAACTCGATCCATCTGGGCCAACTAATTGGCGCCGTGTGTGGCATTATAACTTGGCAGACCGGGATGGATTTTATGCCCCTTACCCGTGGAGGCAGCTCGCAATCACTGAGACAATTGCTGGCAATCTGCTGGAAAGTTTTATTAGCAGCTGCTAATAAAAAAACGGCTATAGTTTAATCAGTCTTGCGGAAAAGCTAAAATCCAAAGCAAATTGCGTATGAGGCTTGGACCACGGCTCGTAACAATAAGGATCCGAATATTTCTGACTTGAAACGCAAATTAAATGCTGCCTCGAAGTTTAGTAAGATACAACTGCCACAGCTAATTTCCAGTTCATCGGCAAAATAGGTGGGCGACTTACAAGCTATATTGAGTTGGCCCATACTGAAAGAACGCCGATCTACTGTGCAGTCGCTTTGCCTCAAACTCGAATAGGAACTACGAAGGCACTGTACTGCCTACTTTACCGTGGTGAGGTTTGACCGTGCCGGAAATCTCAATAACTTAGTTAACATAGTTGGTGGTGGCCGAGGGGTTTCGATGTCATTTTGTGTCCTGAGTGGCTGAGGTTCAAACCCGATTTTTCTTAATTTCTTAAGTACATTGATCATTCACACCACTGGCTTTCGGTAGAGGAAACCATCGTAAGGAAACCTACAGCCAGAAGATGAAAGAGACTTACTCAAATGAAATGTTTACAATCTTTCCAGTTATATATCATTTATTCATAAAAAATAATGAAACAGCATTTTCTAGTTTTATTTTCCATTTGACAGGCGTTTAACCACAATCTCATCTGATGGCAATTGGCAATGTGGTCAAAGCTATGATACGCTCATTTATTTGTTTAACTGTAAGCAACAAAATGGAATGAATAAGATTATGCATGCGGCCCGACCAGATTTATTTTGGTTGTATGAAATAAATTATCGACAAATAATAAATATAGGAAAATTAGGTGCGCAGCCCGACTAGCAATAATATTTTTAAAGTTTGTCCCTGCTGCTGTAAAGGTTGGCCACCCATGACCTAGATCTATATAATTATTATTCACTGCATAAGGCATGCCTGTTGACGACAATCAACTTGTCAAGGCATAATCACTTTGTCGTGTCAAGGCAAGGTGACATATTTCATGCCTTAACAATGGATATACTTAAAGTAATATTCCAGTAAAATTAGACCGAGTTTCTTGATAAAAAAAACAATCGGCATTGTTTTGAATTTTAGTAAATATATTTATTAGGATTTCCCATTTATGATGGACCCTAGACGTACCTAGAGGTTATTAGTTTCTAGTTGGATATCTAACTAACTAAACATTTCGAGTTTTAAGTTTATCTGAATTGATGAAACATCTCGTCAAAGTTCGTCGCTCGTCCGAGTTCAGCCGATTTTAGAAGGGAGTGGGTATTTGGCCCTGCTGTATTTTGAGTATCAAACTCATTGGTATGTTTGGCAAGATCGTAACTTGTTGATAAAACAACTTGAATAGGGATTAATTATTACTTTTACAATGAATATTAATAGTAATCGTTTTTATAATATATCAATTAAGATAAGTGTATTTGGTAATCAGTTAAAATAGAACAACAGGTATTGACCTAGATTGTAACCTAAAACCAGAGAATTTGGCATTATGGCATTATTATGACTCTGAGGCGAGATGGATCGATTCTCTCATTATTGAGGTCATTGGGCTAGGTCTCAATGCCCGTAACCCATGAGGATATGTGTGTGTGTGTGTGTGTGTCGGCGCCATCAGTTGTAAGCTGGAAACGTCCGTCCGTCTTGATTGGCCAATCAAGATTTTTAATGATTATTTCTTTTAAGGTACCTTTAATTTATTATGAGCACTGAACACCACTTTAATTTTATAATTACAAATTTAATTGCAATTTTTAATAAATTATAAGAATGGAAACAACTTTATTTCTTAAAAATCCAATTTTTTTCCAGAGCACGGGTATGTCCCATCAAATCTTAAAATTGAATGCCCCGATTTTGGACGCCGTCGTCTGTCTTTTTTTTTTTTTGTAACTGGCGGCACGGCTGGATGAAGCAGTTAAACTCTTAGACATTTGATAATACTTAAGTCGATTTCTGCGAAACTTATGACACAATTCTAAATTTTGTTACTAAAGAATATTTATTACTGTTTGAGTTTCTGCATTTCTAAAATTTTTTGTTTAAATAATGTGTCTTAACAGGTGAAATGACTATGAACCCTCGTTTGTTACTTTTTATAACCTTGTGAGAAGCGTCTCACTAGGATGTCGCACGTGTCATTTCGAAAGGTGTTATCGGTATTTTTTTTTAAATTAAGTAGACGCAAATTTCAAGCATCGAAAGTCGTCGTCAAAATCAATTGACCTCGTGCCGCCATCTTGAAAAAAAACCGGCCAAGTGTGAGTCGGATTAGCTCACCGAGGGCTCCGTACCTACCAACATTTACGTAATTTACAAATACAAACAAAAACAAAAAGTGTGTCGCAATCACTGATCAAGCCCGACGTTGCTTAACTATGAATATCGTTTCCAAAAAACAAATGTGTTACTATTTCGCTTAAGGATAGAACACACGCCGATGACTGATGGTTTGACCTCTAGCTATCGTTAGCATTGTTTAAGGCAGACTTCCAGTCTGTAGCGGAACTATAATAAAAAGGTCAAAGATTAAAAGTTCATACAGAAAGGTAGCACTATTCACATATCTTAGCCTACTAGTTAGCATCAGCCTCTGAGAGCTTATTCAAACGAATACATATGTATTTGTTAAAGTCTGTTTGTTTATGAGTTTTTTTGTTGTGCCGCTGCGGAGCGACCATTTCAGCTGATTTTTAGCACAATACATGTTGATGGGACGGAGAAGGACATAGATTATCACGGGAAATTCAAAAGCTTCTACAGGAATAACTACAAAATAAAAGACTACCTACTACAGCAATAGCACACGTTCCTAATATAATCAAGATCTTGTAATAAAAAACCCACGCTAAAAACCAAATTTACCGCAGGTGAAGCCGCGGGCAAAAACTAGTTTTAATAATAAAAGTCAAAACACAGCAAGGGTAGGGAACACGAATAAAAAAGGAGTAATTTTCAAAAAAATGTGAAAATAAAGTTTTCAAAGAAAAGTAAAAAGGCGGCGGAAGAAACCTACGGGAATAAAGTCTAGATTTGATTTAAAGTCAAAAAAAAAGCTATAGCTACAGCTAATTAATGGGTTAATTAAGGAGTTCCACGCCGATAAACAATTTAGGACGGGCGGAGCCGCTGGCAAAATCTAGTTGTACATTAATTTTTGTGCAGAAAGATTTTCTTCTCTTTTCTATTAGTATTAAAACATAATTGGATTAACTTCACTTGATAGTTTTTATTTCTGACGTAAAAAAAGATTATTTATGTTTGTCTTTGGCTTTGCAAAACGTCATCGCCTCTACGGGTTAATGTAGCTGGGTTAGCGTTTTAATGTTTTTTATAATAAAGACAATGAGTAGGTAGTTACCTACCATTGCGAAATACCATTTAACTGAATAACTAACGCTATTAGAATCTGAAATCTGTACTACGACAGATCAAGTTTTTTGATTTACTTTTGGTTATTCAAACTTATGTATATTTTGAAGTCGGTTAGTTTTTTATTGCTTGGAATCGCAACAGAGCAACCAATTGAGCTGAATTTAGCAAAGAGGTAGTTTAACAGACAAGGAAGGACTAAGGATACTTTTTATCCTGGAAAACAGATAACATGGATGGATTGTATTTAACACGATTCTTTAATACAACGAATAGTATAATGTCCCTTGCAAAACCGAATAAAATGTCATAAGACAGAAAAGGACAAAAAAGTCTCTCTAGTAGGTCTAAACGAGTAGTATGTCTCTACTTTGATTGTGCAATGCTAATTATTATTAGACTAGCTGACCCGGCAAACGTTGTTTCTTTTTTAAAACAACTGCTGCACTAACCTATTGTAAAACGGTTGTACTAATTCAAAAAGTGTGCATAATAACTTAAAATTTCATTACAATCGGTTTACCCTAATTGCGCGAGTCCGACTCGCACTTGACCCTTTTTTTCTTTCTTAGAAACCTTCCTCGACGTGTGCATAACAACTTACCAAAATTTCATTAACAGAAATCTAATAACTTCTTTTTTGTAGAACCCCATACTGTAGTCCTTAGAGAAAATCTTGGCAGGGAGCTCATTCCACAACCTAAGCGTTCGCGGGATGAAGTTTCTCTGAAAACGCACTGAACGCGACCATTTCTGTTCTAATGTGTGAGAATGAATGCCCTGCCGATGGCGAGCGGTGTGATGGTAGAAAGTAGCCGTGGGCATCATTTCGAACAATTCCTCAGAACAAAACCCATTGTACAAGCGGTAGAACACACACAAGGAGGCAAAGTCTCTCCTCAGACTTAGGGGCTCGATACCGCAAGTGAGTTTGCGATTGTCGACAATTCTCACAGCCCGTCGTTGAACCGAGTCAAAAGGGCCAAGCTGGTATCCGGGTGCACCCACCCAGAGATGGCAGCAGTACTCCATATGGGGCTGGACTTGCGACTTGTAAAGCAGCAACCTTTGCCCCGACGTGAAGTACTGCTTCGCTCTGTTGAGTACAATAAGTTTTTTGGACGCCAGCTTTACCTTGTCTAGCAAGTGATTTCGGAACTGAACATCGCTGGAGATGTGAACACAAAGCATCCCAATGCTCTTGGAGATGGAGAGGGGAGTGTTCTGGAATTGTGGGACTACAAGGAATGGGGTTTTCTTAGCGGTGAACGCGCAGACTTGTGTCTTTGAAGAGTTGAATTGGACCAACTTTTCCCGTCCCCAGTCAGAGACCTTGGACAGACTGATCTCGATTTGAGACACAAGTTCTCCGCGGTTTTCCTCCACAACAGAACGAGGGATGCTTGCACGGCCCGTGTAATAAGCGTCTCCAGTACTGTCATCTGCATAGCAATGTATGTTGTTGATCTCCAACATATCATTGATGTGCAGTAGAAACAGCGTAGGAGACAGCACAGAGCCTTGCGGGACACCAGCATTAATGTCCATGCTATCAAAGCAACTACCGTCAACTACGGCTCGTATGCGTCTGCCGGACAAAAAGCTAGCCACCCATTTGCACAAACCCTCGGGCACTCCGTAAGATGGCAACTTCGATAGAAGACCCCGGTACCAGACCCGATCGAACGCCTTCGCTATGTCTAGGCTACATGCTAATGCCTTCCCCTGACTCTCAATCGCTAGTGCCCATCGGAGTGTGAGACACACTAGAAGGTCACCAGTGGAGCGACCGTGGTGAAAGCAATATTGACGGTCGCTGATCAGGTCATGTTTTTCTAGGTATCTCAAAAGCTGTGTGTTGATCACACGCTCCATCACCTTGGAGAGGAGAGAGGTAATAGCGATAGGCCTGTAATTCGATGGATCTGATCTATTGCCCTTTTTGGGCACCGGGAGCACATTCGCAGTCTTCCATGAAGACGGAAATTGCTTAGTATGGTAGGAAAGCGCGAAGAGGCGCGTGAGTACAGGACATAACTCAGGAGCACACTGCTTAAGCACCACTGCTGGTATACCGTCTGGCCCACTCGACTTATGAACGTCTAGGGAGAACAACGCCCGCCGGATCTCTCACTGTGTTATAGAGATTTCCGGCATGGTCTTACCGCACCACGGTAAAGTAGGTGGTACAGCGTCTTCGTCGTTCATATTCGAGTTGGAGGCAGAGAGACTGCCCAATAGATCGGCTTTCTCTTTTGCACTATGGGCCAATACACCATCGGTCTTTCGCAGTGGTGGTAACGACGACTGGCAGAAATTCCCCTCGGCAGCTTTAGCAAGCGACTATAAAGCACGACTCCCAGAAGGATAGCTCGCGAGTCGCCCACCTATATTGACGATGAATTGGAAATTTGCTTTAGCAGTTGCTTTGTTACCGAACCTCGAGGCAGCATTTAATTTGCGTTTTAACTCAGAAATATTCGGATCCTTATTTTTACGAGCCGTGGTCCAAGCCTCATACGCAGTTTGCTTAAGAATTTTAGCTTCTCTGCAAGACCTATTAAACCACGGTCGTTTTTTGACGCCGGCAGCTACTCGCAGGTTAGGAATTAAACATTCCATACCAGCGAGGATTGTCTCAGTGACTGCGGCTGCGCAGACGTCAGGATCATCTGAGCTAAAGCAGAGCTGCCTCCACGGGTACGATGCATAAAATTCTCGCAATCCGTCCCAGTCTGCCGACTTATAGTGCCACACACGACGCCAATTAGTTGGCCCAGAAGGATCGGGTTGTGTGCATGACATTTGAGTCCGAACAAGGCAGTGGTCCGAGGAGCCAAGAGGCGCATCCACTGAGACGGAGTATCCGTCCGGACGTGTAGTCAGCAGAAGGTCCAGTAAGGTGCTCATATGGTCCTCTATATCTGGTATTCTCGTTGGAGAAAGTACCAGCTGAGAGAATCCATAGGTCAGAGCAAATTCATGAGCAGATATCCCTGCATAGTTATTGGTTCGAGAACTGAGCCACTCACGATGGCTCATCTAAAGTCTCCTAAAATAACTAGTTCTGCTGTGGGATATTGCTCTAGAACTTTGTCAGTCGTCAAACTCAGGTGCGTGAAGAGTCGAGTTACGTCCGTGTCACCGCTATGAGACCTGTATGGACACGCATAGATACGAGAGTGGCCGCCGTGATCTACGCGCAGCCACAATATTGACAGGTCCCTGTCTTCAAGGCTATGAAGTCGGCGACAGCAGATATTCTCCCGGACGAACATACATACACCGGCACGACTCAAAAAATTGTGCTCGAGTTTGTAGCCGGGTTAATGAAGGTATGATGTGTCGGCCGGGCAGGATATCTGCGTCTCCGTTAGAAAGAGGATGGTCGGCTGCGCAGTCTCGAGGTGATGGTGGACTGCATTAAGATTTGCGTGAATACCCCTGATATTGCAAAAATCCACATTGTATGTGGATGGAGTAACCGCTGTAAAAACTCTTTTCCTTTTTCTATTTCTGGCCATTTTATATAAAGTTACTTAGACTAGGGATGAGGGAGGAGGCACAGACAGCTTAGAAGACAAAAAGATGCGGTACTAAGTCTGCCGAAGCTCAACACAGATGATACGGTTGTTGGCACGGCGGGCGGAAGGGCCCCTGATCCCCTTCTGTTGTAGTAGCCGGGTCCACTCCGGTCTCCTTCTCCGGCACGACTACCACTTCAGAGACTTTACACAGGCTGGCGGATCAGCCTCCCAGGGCGGAGATTAAGTGATCCCTGGGTTCGGGAACCCGTTCAACCTGCGGGCGGCCAGCAGTCAGCCGTTTCATCAGGTCTCCCTGACCGCCGAACCAGCACGCCGCGTCTACGCCGAGCAATGACAGCGATAAGCACCGCCGGTCCTCCGCTGTCCGCTCAGCGAATCCTCAAAGAGAGCTCTGGCAACCTTACTCACCGCCAGGAACACAGCACTACTCAATGTTAGTGTTACTGTGGCCGCGGTTTTCTGTAAGGTGGAGGTACTTCCCCAGTTCGGGCCGCTCATTCGAGCAAGTACTCGCTATGCCCCGGTTTATTTGATGGGGCAGCTTATTCGAGCGAGTACTTGCAGTGCCCTACCTCTCTTGTGTATAACACCAGAATTTCATAACAATCGGTTTACCCTTATTGCGCGAGTCCGACTCGCACTTGACCGTTTCGGAAAATCTTATCTTATCAGATGCCTACGTCATACAAAGAACACTCCAAGTTTCAGGTTAGGATCAGCTATCTAGGCTGTGTTTTGATCCGTCAGTCAGCTTACCACCAGGCGCAAGCTTCTTTGCTACTTTAGTGGTATAAGTCAAAACATTTTATATGTATGTATATAGGTAGAAAAAGAAAAGAAACTTTGTCTGTGTTATCTGTTATATAATATTTGTGTTGTTATAAGATGTTATTGTAAACTATTCTATTCATATGTAAAGTAAAGATTACGTAAAGCAATAAATGAATTTCTTATTTAAATGACCCAAGTAACACCAAATAAATGTCAAAAGACAGTAATGTAATATAATAAAGACATTGTTTTAAAGATTCACGGTCATTATCACTATTAAACACAATGTTTTACGGGGTTATTACCGTGATAAGCCGAGGATATGTTTTGATATTTCGGTGCTGTTGCAAGCACCTTGATCGCTGGATGGCAGGCGTGCTTGCGAGTTTGTACATAAACTATGGGCATAAATATCTATCTACCCTCTTTCTTATTCGTTTAGTTATGGAACTCATAGAAATTACTTGAAAATCACCACGACAGCATATACTCACTGTGTCACTGCATTTTTTGGAACGTACTTATTTATGACTGTTTTTTATTAAATCTTACAATGGATTCCATGTATCCGACTCTTTAAACCCATCTTTCCTATTATAAATCGGCTAATCACGGTAGGAACCCCGTAAAACATAGTCTCTGTAGTGGGCGGAAACAGATAGAATTTCACCACTGGCTATACAATGCTAACTGTAAATCTATAGACCATACCATTTAGCTATAGAAATATATAGTTGTTTTCTATTACTGTTCTATTATCAATCAGAAATATTACGGAACTTTAAACCAAAAGTAGAAAATCATACTAATATTATGAATGCGAAAGTGTGTTTGTAATTTTTATTCTATTTTCACGAGAAAACAGAGTAACAGATCACTTTCAATATGCAGGGTTGGATACGTAAAAATTTCATCTCTTCTTACTGTTAGTGCTCAATCATACTATGATCACTGCCACTGCACATACAATGTGTTACTCTTTTTACGATTGAGCAACAAGATTATTAAGTTTGTACCCTGTGCCGTCAAGCATCGCGCCCGAATTCGATCCGAAGAATGTTATAATTTAGTTTTCTATGGTTAATAAAATTATATTGAACACACATTTACACAAGTTCCTACTTAATCTAATTAACTTCCAATCCGACTACATTTTGTAATTAGTCGACTATTACTCATTAAATTGTAAAGCCTACTCTTTTAATTTCGTTATATATGCGTGATTTTTTTCACACACCTGAGAACAGCCATTTAGCTTTCAGTGTGTGGGGGGCTATTCGGTAAATGTGGTTGATGAAATCATATTGTGTTATAACAAACCGTACTTCCTGTTACTGTGTTAATGTAAATGAAATTAAGATATAAATTTTGAAGTTTTGGCGTAATTACTAATAATAAAATTAATTTTATTTTAGGATAAATATTAACAATGATTTGATGAATTACTTCTATGTTTTTACATTCTGTAAATGTAGTAGATTAAAGCACGTAATTTTTAAATTCTACTTTCTGCTTATTTAATTCAAACAAAATGAAATTAAGGTAACTGTACCATTGCTGTTCTTTGTCTTCTACGATGTAATAGTTCGTCTTTTATTATAATGATTCGCTGGCCTGCACACAACCGCGTGTTGCCGAGCCCACGGTTGAACATTGACTGTCCCCAATAGTATTGCTTAAGCCAATAGTCAATCGATTAATTGATAGTATTTCAACTATCGAAACTATTGATTGTCTGAAAAAACTATTAATATATCACTAATTGGGGGAATCCTAGTACACCGTGAAAATAGAAGACGGGGAGTGTTGCCCAGTTGATGAGAATTCCTCAAATAGCGGGTCATTTAAAATGAAGAGTGTAATGTGTATTTATAGGGTTTTTAAACGAAAATTGTAAATTTTGTTTCAACGTTTTAATTTGTTTTCATAAGAGGTTACTAGTTTTGGAAATGTAACTTTTAGTATTAATAAGATTTTCCAGGTTTTGTTTTATCCAAATTCAGCGTAATTTTTTTTTGGGTAATGAAGAATTATCCATATCGCATTCATACTAATAGAAATACCCGAAAGCTTAAATAATACAATGACGTCCACTTGAATGACAAAATACATATCTTCTTTTTTTTGCCCAATCAGGAAAAGTCATATTACACCATTCGTTGAATCTATAATTGATGTCTGTCAATATTTTTAAAAACAAGCTATATATGATTGGGCTTTCAAATATTGGGCAAATAAATAACTTGTTAAATAGTAATTTTTGGCGCAGGGTTGATTGATCTAAAGACGAAGATAAAAAGGCAACAGCTGAATTCCTTATATCACATTTAATAAGTCGATACAATAGCACAACCAATACAGAGGGTATGTGTTGCTCGCTTCTCGAATAATGTCGAACTATCGAGTCGGTCAAGTCTTGTAGCTATGCAAGCAACAAAATCCCTCACCTCATTTTTTCCCCGCTTGCACATGTCCAGCTATCGATAAGCTTTGTGCGGGCAAAAAATACGATGCCACTGCCTTGCAACAACATGTGTGCAAGTTAAACAAAAGAAACATTAACTAAACTACATACATAGACAATAAACAAATAAATAAGAAACTTAGGTACCTAAACTTAGCCTTCAAATATCAGTTATATAATAGGTAGGTCAGTCCGCACAAGTTCTCTATTTAAACTGTACGACCAAATAATAACTAACTTATAACTATTATTATACTCTTAAAGTTACGCTAGCTAGCATAGCTTAAGATCGCGTCATCGTTGGCTAGTAGAGTCGTTAACGCAAGTAATGCTTTGTCTATGCTGGCAAATAAACACTTGTGCAGTACAGCAACGTTTGTTACCTCGGAGAGAATATTTACTAAAGCGGAGCTCATTATGATACAAAAAGAAATCGGTTGAAGGAAAAGAATTTGACCATTTTGATTTTCTTCAATCAAAATTTTAGTATGTTTAAATATTACTTTTACGGTGTTAAAAGTTGTTATTAATATACTTCCGCTAGGAAAATACCTGATCCATGCACCCTATCCTTTTTCTAAATCCTGCTTGCACATCACATATTATCCTATCCTTTTCTTTTCTCACTCTTCCAATCAATACTTTCGCATGTAATTAGCAAATCATGCTGACAAAACTTATCCCAGGGTAGTTCTTGCAATCTTGCTGCGACCCCTTTTCCTTATACAGCGGTCAGATTACGTTTTGCATCGGTCTTTAGGCACATAACCACTTTTCCAGCACAGGTTGAAGAGGTATAGGTGGGTCTGTAACTTAGACTTAAGACTTTAGCTGCTGTTTGGCTGCTGTACTATATTTTATATTTACCTTTTCTGGGCGGGTGCACCCGGATACCAGCTTGGCCCTTTTGACTCGGTTCAACGACGGGCTGTGAGAATTGACGATGATTCCAAACTCACTTGTGGTATCGAGCCCTTAAGTCTGAGGAGAGACTTTGCCTCCTTGTGTGTGTACTACCGCTTGTACATTGGGTTGTGTTCTGAGGAATTGTTCGAAATTATGCCCACGGCTACTTTCTACTATCGCCATCGGCAGGGAATTCATTCTCACACTTTATAATCGAAATGGCGAACGCTTTAGTTGTGGAAAGAGCTCCTGAAAAGGTTTTCTCCAAGGACTACAGTATGGGGTTCTTTAAGAACGAAGTTATTAGATTTCTGGAAGGTCGGCAACGTGCGAGTGCCGACCCTCCAGAAATCTAACCCCTGGTGTTGCAAGCGTCCATAGGCTACGGTGACCGCTTCCCATCAGGCGGACCGTTAGCTTGTTTGCTGCCTTAGTGGTATGAAATAAAATTTTTTGTTCTTGTGCAACAAACTTCTCTGACTTGAATTGTTGGGTCGCTTTTGTCGTTACAAGTTCACACCATTTCAAGATGGCGACTGTAGGTTTTATTTTTGACCACCGTTGTTGCACTATACGTTTACTTACTGTATGCTCTGTGTATTCTGTATTTCTTTATCATCTGTTCGAATCAGATGATAAAGAAACTTCGAGTATTTAATACTATACTCTGTGATTCTGTCAGAAATAAAAATAAAATTCATATTATGTGTCTATCTAGTTATGAATTATTAACTCTAAATTAAAAGTCCAGCAAATACAAAAAAAATTCGCAGAATGAATGTATAATCGGCAGAAGAGTAAAAAGTGTCTAAAATTAAAAAGATGCTCCGCAGTCCTAACCCGTTTGTATGTTTTTTTGTTAAATGTAACTATTGGCCACACCCCAGATGCTATAAAAGTAAAAACGGGCTGCAATAGAGCTAACTTCATTACCAGCCTTGCACGTCCCGACTGTTGGGGCACACGGCCTTCACCTTGGGCAAGGGTGATTTGAGCCATGGTACTTGACGCGGACCCAGTGCGGATTGTGGACTTCTACACACGACTTGATGACGTGTGCAGGATTAATCACGATTTTTTACTTCACCAAAAAGCCAGTCGTGTTAACAAACAATGTACTTGAGAAATTAAAGAAAAATAAAGAAAAATACTCATTGGGTAGATGCCGGTTTCGAACCTTCGCATTACCAACCAATGAGTCGTTTTCTTAATTTCTCAGTCGGTGGTGGCCTAGTGATTCGGTAAAGCCAACAAGTCACCAACAATTACATTGAGCAGTCTTAGTCTTCGTCGAATATCTTGTACTTTTTTTCGTGAGTAGTCTGCACTATGAAGAAATTTTTGCATTTAGTAGCTTCAGAGGTTTAGTTTAGTGGATTGGCAACTGTAAAATCCGTAAGGTCGTTAACAATCGCCAACAAGTGGAAGTTTAAAAACTAAAACCCGACTATCTTTTTTTTATTCCTAAAACAATGAGTATCCATGAGCTTTTGCAGTCTTCCACGACAAAGTAGCAGGCCAAATCAGCATTCCATTTCCAACCCTTTCGGGAGAATGAATGAGAATGTTCCCCTACACCTGGAGTGACGCCCGTCTCTCCTCCACACGGGACCTCCTTTGTAGTGCTGTGGCTGGAGGCCCTACCAAACTTTACCGCCCGAAGCCCCCATGGAGTAGCAGGAGAAGATTACGCATACATATGAACGCATACATATACACCCAAGTTGTACAGAAATGTTACAGTAACAGTTTAGGAAGCTTTTGGACCCTATACCCAACAAAATATAAAAGATATTTGTACGTAACCTTACCATATAATCTAATCTGGACCCTGTCTATTTCATCGGATAAAGGTAATTCATTTCTTTACCGCCGAAATGTATACTTAGCAACACGAAGCAGCTAAGAAGCTAACAATCGCCAATTGGTTACGTGTGATGCAGTCATATTCAGCATCCCTGTGCTAACTACGGTGTGCAGTAAGGCCGTACGATTATAAAAAAACGTTAATGTTATCACTTGGAACTTTTGGTCTATTTATATATCTGTTATATTGGACAAAGTTGCACCTATGCAGCTTAGTATCTTCTTATGAAGCTCAATGGAAATCGGATTAGCTAATTTTTTATAGAAAGTAAACAAACAAATCAATAAACAAACACACAAACCTGCCTCTTTTGAAAATATTAATAATTTACTTACTTTACAGAGACATACAGACACCTGGAGGGATAAAACACGTTTATCCCAGTACGAAGCTAGAAAATATCACGTTCTTCACAAAGAAATTGAGTCAGAGATATTTGAAGTGAAATCTTCTGAAAACAACATACCCAAAGTAGCACAAATATATAGTCAGGTATTTATCATAGCTTGTACAATATAGCTTGAATTCTGCGACAGCTGACAAAGTAACGGGCCTAGTGTTGGGACAATGTTAATAATTGATCATTAATACCGATTATTGTTGCTAATATTATATTTATATTCTTAATATATATAAATCTCGTGTCACAATGTTTGTCCTCAATGGACTCCTAAACTACTGAACCGATTTTGATGAAACTTCGTAAATATCTGTTATTTGATCCAACTTAAAAGATAGGATAGTTTTTATCTCGATATGTCAAGTGCGAGCCGGACTCGGGCACTATAGGTAAAAACCAACTTTCGCCGGGTACAGAGGGACGGCAGCGGAACAACGTTCGCCGGGACAGCTAGTATATTATATATTATTAAATTAATAAAGTAACTATTTTTGAAAACTAATACTTTATAATTAGTGGTTCTTTAATCTGAGGAACGTCTCTCTTTTTGTGCCCGCAACAATAAAGAATGAACGCATACATTTAATCGTCTGAAAATACAAAACTTGATAGATGTGACTGATAGACTATAGTGTCGTTTTGTTGACCGACATAATGTACATAATGCGGTAATCCTATCAAAGAGAATAAACCAAGATTTGTACTGTGTTAAACAGAATTTATGACTTTTGAACTTGGCAGGATTACGACATTAAACGCATTGAAGCAGTCAACAAAACGCACCTTATGTCGCAGAGGTCGTCCTATATTCTTAAATGCACGTGTTTTCTTTCTTTCTTTCTACTTTTTAACCGACTTCAAAAAAGAGGAGGTTCTCAGTTTGACGTGTATGTATGAAGGAATGTATGTTTGTATGAATGTATGTATGTATGTATGTATGTATTTATGTATGAATGTATGTTTGTCCGCAATTATCTCGCGTTTGGCTTAACCGATTTCGATGCGGTTTTCAGAAAAGTATTTTTTTTTTTGAAGTCGGTTAACTTTAGAAAAAACTAACCGTGTTACCACTGGTATACCACAGTTAGGAAAAAGTAACCGTGGTACCACTGGGTGTACTACAACCACGGTTAACAAACGCGATGGACATATGTGAGTAACAAAATTATTCGAAATCGGATTTTTCATAGGACTAAGTCAAGTTGTAATACCGTAAGGTTATCCTTCAATAATGCCAAACTGTTTATAGAACTCCAAGTTTTTTAAACGCCAGCTTCACCTTGTCTTGCATTTGATCTCAGAACTGAACATCGCTAGAGATGTCAACACCAAGGATCCAAATGTTCTTGGATATTGTGACGGATCTGTTTTTTGTGGGTCCACAGGAATGGGGTTTTCTTAGAGGTGAACTCGCAGACTTGTATCTTTGTAGGGTTGAATCGGACCAAGTTTTCCCGTCCCCAATCAAACACAAGTTCTTCGCATTTTGCCTCCTTAACGGAACAAGGGATGTTTGCACGGCCCGTATAATAAGCGTCTCCAGTACTGGCATCTGCATAGCAGATGTATGCAAGACGTCATCAGACGTTGCAGCAGTCGTGATAGCCACCGCGGTGGACCAACTATAACATAAGCTGAACGATACACCGACTCAACTCGAAAAGTGGTTTAAAATAAATGGACTAGCTTTAAACCTAAAAAACACACTTCTTACATTTTAATCTAGCAGGTGGTTCGTAAAGAGCCCTTGATGTCTCAGTCAATAATAATAACTTGCAACAAACGGTGGCAACAAACTTTATAGGTTTTTAAGTAGACTCAAATGGGACAAGCACATAGTCAGCCTATTTACGAAGATGGCAGTGCATGCTTTGCGCTGCGCCATGTAGCACGGTTAGCGCTGGGGTCGGTAGTGCGCCTGCTATTTTGCCACGGTACATTAATTATTACAATATGGGGTGCAGAACTCTAGGGCCGCGCTGCTGATTGGGATTTCTGAATGTAAAAACGAGCCGTCAGGGTTGTAGCAGGCATACCCCAAGACGTTTTTGCTAGAACTCATCACAATAGACTTGTAATTATGACCTTACCATGCCATCTTTTGTTATCTTCCTAGTGGCATTGTATGTAAGAACCAATTTGAAAGACCACCCCTCGCATAGTGAGATACACATACACGACACCAGACACGCCCAAAAGCTCATTTCACCAACATTGGTTCACCTTTACAGCCTCACTAAATCGTGTTGAAAAACATATAATGGGATCCACAGTACCTATATTATAGGTTGCCCGTTGTCATCACCGCATCTCCCAACACACGACGTCTTTAGGGACTTTAAGTCTTGTCTGCGGCGGTGGCTTGTCGACCAAATGTTCTATAGTTATGACGAACTTTTGAATCCTGATAGTTATAGTATTGACATATTGTTAATTTTGGCTTCAGTTTATGAATACAGTAATAAAATTATTTAATTTATCAATTTAAGTACGTACCCATTATATTATTGTTTTATGTTAGAACTTAATATATTTAATATAATTAAAAATACATGTAAATTAGCTTTACCAAAATAAATGATTATGATTATGTTTTTGATGGACAACATCTCATTGGTATGCATTAGAAACAACGTAGGAGCACAGAGCCTTGCGGGACACTAGCATTAATGTCCATGCTATCAGAGCAACGACCGACAACTATGGATCGTATGCATCTGCCAGCCAGAAAGCTAGCCACCCATTTGCACAATTCCTCGGGCAGTCCGTAAGGTGGCAACTTCGATAGAACATCCCGGTGCCAGACCCGATCGCACGCCTTCGCTATGTCCAAACTACATGCGAATGCCCCCCCCTGACTCTCAATGGCTAGTGCTCATCGATGTGTGAGATACCTAGAAGTTCACCAGTCGAGTGACCGTGATGCAATCCCTATTGACGTTCGCTGACCAGGTCGTGTTTTTCTAGGTGTCTTCGAAACTGTGTGTTGATCAGACGCTCATCACCTTAAAGGGGAGAGAGGTTATAACGATTGGCCTGTAATGCGATGGATCTGATCTATTTTTTTTTTTTTGGGCACCAGGAACACATTCGTAGTCTTTCATTAAGACGGAAATTGTGTGGTGGAAAAGCGCGAAGAGGACACAGCACTGTTTAAGGTGATTTTCCGGGCACAGATTTCATACAAAATTCTTTTTCCATAATTTCGGAAGTTCATACAGTTTGATTTTAAGTTCAAAAAAGGAACAAAAATCATGAGCTCGCCGTTTTTAGTTTTATAAAATTTCATTCACACGTTATTTTTTAATGAATTTACGAAGTTGATTAATTTTGCTCCAAAATACATTTGTAGTGGTAGCACACAAAGGCACATACAGAGGTGTTATGCGTATCATAATTATGCTGCACGTATCATAATTCAGGCATACGTTTAATGTATCTATAATATTTCCATTATGATACGCAAAAGTGTCATAATTTTTCCATTAACCATTACAAGCAATTTTAGCAAAAAATTTCACTGATCTCTGTAATGCGTTTTTGTTTGGCGCTCATTGTTATCAATAGCGCAAACTATCCAACCCACCCTCTGTCATGGATATTTGGTAGAGATATTTTGTAGCAAAACGCTAAATATCAACATTAGATTTTGCTACCTTAAGATAATGAAACCCGAACCACTAACGATTTTTTTTTTAAATGGAACACTGTTACTGACTGACTATTTATTTTTCCACGGGAATAAATAGGGTACAACATACAACGTCATAATAAAATAACAAAATTAAGTGTGTTAAAGAACAATACAACCCGTATCATAATTTTTTCTAAAGTGTTATAATCTTGACAAACTGATGCCATAATTTTTTAGTTGGCATCTAACATCCCTGGGCACATAATAACACGCTATTATCACACACACTAATAAAAAAAACTCACGGACACAATCCTTGAATGAAAGGTCCATTTGCGGTCAAAAAGATTCACCCAAAGCCATCTCTTAAATTGTGATTGCGCCTAAGTTTAGATTATGTGAATTTTCTTATCTTTGAATGTACATTATTTAAAAATTAATCACTACTGTAAATTGTTGTTGGCACAATTGTCAGAGCTATTGCTTTTTTGATCTATGGATTATAAAAGAACATAGTACCACACACGTATCTGAAAAATTCAGTACAGCGCTACTGTCTTATGCACTGTAATAAATATGACACATTATTAGTTCAACTTTTTTAATTCTGCAGTAACTTTGTACCTATTTTCTCGTCCCCTGCAAAAAGTTTCAGATTATTTTGTACAAAAATTAGATTCAATGGCGCCTCCCCTTCTGGTCACGTCAGGATACCGTTAATAAAACTCACTAATAAGTAAAAAATAAGCGCCTAATGCAGACATACTAAAAAACATTGGACGCTAGTACAAATTACCGCCGAACGGGTTGGCGCGATAGATACGTGTTTTGTCGTTATGATAAAGCGGAAGACCTAGGTAAATGCGTGGAAAAGTATAGTTAGCAGACTTTTGAACCCGAATCTTTATTTAAAATATTTCTTCTCTTTATATGTATGACTACAGTGTGACTGATGCAGCCATTACTGCTCCACCGAACTTTTGGGGCAAGACTCTGAAGGAGTCTCAGCCCTTGTAGCGCCGAACGCTCAAGGGCTCCCCGCGGGGGGAACCTTGGCTTGGGTTGACGCTCTTTGGTTCGTCCATTCGACCGGCGTGAGCCTCGAACCCGAAGGTGAGTCAGCGCCAAGAGGGAAGTTCCCCGTTACGTTCTAACATATTTGAACGTATTTGTTATATTTAAGAGGATACACTTCGCGGCGCCTCGCAGCGGGCTTCATACAAACGAATTTCTCACTTATTATTGACACTTGTTGATTAAACACCACGAAATTTTGAAGACATGTTCTAGTAATAATTATCTAGGTCTTCAGTGTGCCAGTTGTCTATAAAATTTTATAGTTCAAGAGTTAAACAGGATTCTAGTTTTTCATACAAATGGTTTTAAAAAAGATTTCTAGTTAATAGAACGTTTTACAAGATTTAGGAAAAACCACAGACCTAGGTATTCGGCTTGGGATTATGACTAAGAAATTTCACAGTGATTGATCAGTAAATGTCAAAAACAAATGAGAAATTCATTTGTATGAAGCCCACTGCGATGCGCCGCGAAGTGTATCCTCTTAAAACTGAACACAATACTGTAAAGTAATCATATTGTCAACAGGGTGCTTGCCTAAAGTTCAACATGCAAATATATGTAAAAGAAGAGAAGAAAGATATTTGTTGTAAAAAAAAATCACAATCTCAGCCAAACCTCAACGTAAGGCCGCAATCTTCGCAAACAAGCTTTCAGGTACTTATTTATTTATTTCTACCCTTGTGTACTAAAATATTTAAAGATAATTATAATTCAGTTTTCAGCGTGGGATTCTAACGGCAACACCTTGATTATAGTAAGGAAGTTTGCTATAGCAAACTCTGGCAGTAGCTACAGTTTTTACATGTATGTTTTAAAATGAAAACTTTTAATTTTTCAGGACGATAATGACTAGATGTGTCTGTCTCTTCAACTATCTCTGTGCCAAATTTCATCTCAATGAGATGCCGCATTGCAAAGTACAAGCAAACAAACCCACTTTAATGTGATATTAATATGGATTTATCTGCATGTACAGTTACAAGCAAAAACACAAAAATTGTTCGGGGACATTTGTACACAGCTTGTAGGACAACTCGCGACTAAATTAAAACAAACAACAGGTAACGCTCCAGCCGTCTTTAGAACAGGGACACTATTGGCATCTCCTTCATTATTGATCGATGATCTAACATTTTCAGTAGCGCAATAAGGTTCGGCAGTTATTCAATTGGTTCCTTTAACACATTAATAAACATCTTAAATATTGTATGCTGCAAACCAACTGGTTTGTATTTGCTCGTCAATGTCAATATCATTTCTTAATCGAATCTTATCTCTGCCACAGTACCAGCGTGTTTGTACGCGCACTTCGAAGGAATTTTATTATTCTGCTGCCTAATCTATTTACATTGACGAAATTACGGTTGACGCAGGTAATCGCTGACGAAATAGGGTCAAAGTAACAAAAAACATTTGTTTTATATTTTAATTTTAATTATATTGTATTAATTCAATTGCGTGGAAAGCAAGTGATTTAATGTGTTATAAACTTTTCTGACCGTCTGAGCTTTGGTGTTTGGTCGGTAGTGTCGTTTGTTAGTTTACACTATTTCAATATGACGACTGTAGTTTTATTTTTGACCTCAGGGTTAGTAAATTTTGTTTTACTATGCACAAGTGTTGTTTAATTGTAAAATAGCAAATAAAAAAAAAACATAACGTAATAAGTTACATTACTCATATTGTTAATATTAATCAGTAACTAATTTCGGTTATCGACGTGGGATTTCTAGGATAACTTTTTAAGTCTCTTAGGTAACAAAAGGATTTAAGAACTCTTAAAAATAGGAGTATTATTCTTTGGACCCTATTCTGCAAAATTGGTTTACCAAAACTAAAATATGTAAAAAGAAAAACATTTAAAAAAATGCTTAAATAAACACTATTTTTTAGAAAGGATCGCATCACATTCTTTATCACAAACCCGATCTTAGTATAGTTCATATGTACATATAGGTAATCAAGATACCTTTAAAATTGTTTTTTTAAAAATTAAAAATATGTTGTTTTAGACATGAAAAGTAATATTTTTTCGTTTTGAGAGCAACGTAATCAATGGCGGCCCTGCGAGGGCGACGGGCGGCGAGGGTTTTTAGTCTCGCGACAGCTTTGCGACGTGCGGACGTATTTTGGTGTCGACAGGATAAGACTCTTAGTGGTTTATATTAGTTAGTACCAACATGATTTACCTGGAACCCTCGAATTTCTGCTGTTTTTTTACATTTTGTAATTTTTTGTCTTACCCGCTGTACCATGGTTAGTATTGAGTGAAAAATACGTTTGATTAGTAAAACTGAAAGCAAATACACCTGCAACACTTGGAGCATCACACGCGCGTTGCTGGACCTTCAAAGCTTTTATAACTTCTTTCTTGAAGAACCCTTTATTGTAGTCCTTAGAGGAAATCATGGTGCTCGCTGCTCATTCCACCACCTAAGCGTTTGCGGGAGGAAGTGAGGAACTTTAGCCTTTTCCTTTAGCCTACTGTACGTAACCATTTAGGTTCTAAGGTGTCAGGTTGAATTCCCTGCCGGTAGTGAACGGTGCGATCACAGATCTAGGATTTTTTCGCTACGCTAAAGACTAACACAGCGAGGAAAAGAGATATACTTATTACATGAACGCTGCACAAGAGAAAAAGAGACAGATAACCATATCAAATATGTCCATTATTTTTCGAATAGAAACCCATAAGCAACAGCTTGTTTTGTGACATTACGTGTTTACATAATTATCACAAGAATCCTGATAACAAAGGACTAAAAAGTGTAGTGGTCAGCCATGGTGATTTGTTGTTAAGCTAATTGTTACGTCACAGGAAGAAATAACCCGGAAAATCATACTTTGCACACTTAAATACTAAGTTTCCATGTATTTTTTTCAAACCATATTTTGTCGAATTTCTGTTAAAAATTTGCTCAGAAAACTATACGTAATTATATTGCTTTACTTTGTAAAACGTTGTATTATTTCATATAGAAAGGGTCTAATTAATGTTATTTATAGTAAAATTGTAAAATGTTTGGTTACGCTAGGGCTTGACAAAACGATGACGTCATAAGTATCAGTATAACGATACCTTTTCCCGTAATTATTTATCAACATCCAGAGTAATTTAAATTTAATAATGTTTCTTATAAATATTACTTGAGCGCACGTGGTTAATAGTGTTCTGTAGCCAAATGGCAAAAACGGACCCTTGTAAACTTGTCATGTCCGTCCATATGTCATAGCCTTATAATTTCGCCGCATTTGCATCGGTTCTAATGAAATTTTACAGGAAGGTATCTTTAACATAAAAATGGAGAAAAATAAATAATTAGGGGTAGCTTTTTCACGCACCCCACCTTCTGGGGTATCGTTAGATAGGGCTTCAAAAATGTAATTGAGGTTTATTAATATAAGTCGCGAGTTACAAGCTCTTAATGTTGAAAATTTTCGATCCCGCTCTTCTTTTATTATTTTATTATATATATCTGAAAAAAAAACACGATAATAGGTCTTTTTAATTTCAATAAGTTAATAAGTTTTTAAGATATTTGCAATAATTCCGATTCCACGGAACCGTAACTAATGCGTGTGCAATACGCACTTGGCTGGTTTTTATTCTTTTGACATGTTTGACAAATATGTTTCGCCACAACTAAAAATAACTATTTGATATGGGTATAGTTACCTGCGTTACGCAGATTGTCTGTTATTTCCGTAAAGTAATAAATAATAATAATATCGTTTCAAAGGCTAATTATTAATCATAACTTTTGACTCTGCCTAATGTCACTTCACTAAAATGCAGTAGAGTTAAAAAAATGTACTTGTTGTACTAATGTTTCTTCAAGAAAGTTGGGAAAAATTAAAAGGGGTTTTCAAAAGACGAAAGTAAACATTTGAAGTGTTTTAATTTTTATGTCTGTCAGTTTGTGCGGGGTGTCTCCAAAATAGGTTGATGGATTGTGTTGCTTTTTAGGGTTCCGTACCCAAAGTACAATTAGCGGAACCCTATTACTAAGACTCCGCTGTCCATCCGTCCGTCCGTCCGTCCGTCTGTCACCAGGCTGTATCTCATGAACCGTGATAGACAGTTGAAATTCTCACCGAAGATGTATTTTTATTGCCGCTATAACAACAAATACTCAAAAAAAAATTAATAAATCACGGTAATAGTACCGTGATAGATATTCACAATAATTTTCATTCTACAAAACCCTAACTTAATACGACACGCACTTGGCCTATTTTTGCCTAGTCTAGCGTTAGATCTGAAGCATTACACACAAGACAGGTGCTTACCAAAATGAATCCAACTTTAGAATTCCAATACAATCCACTATTAACAACATTTCAGTTCTTGGATTTCCACAAATAGTAAAGCATTAATTAAATATAACAGCTTAAGTATTTTGTTTACTTGGGAACATTCCCTCAACATTTTCAATGTTTCCAAAAATATTTTCACCGTCAAATCACATTGCTAACCATAACAGGCATAAATATATCGATGATGCACAAGTTCGATAGTGTACGCAGACAACACTATTCTCAATCCACACAAAGACAGTTACTAAAACTCACGCAATTTTTTTTGGTATCATCACTAAACTGACATTGCGTATCTTTTACATCCTATATCTATGGGTGCGATGGTAAAAAGTAGCCGTCGGCATCATTTCGAACAATTCCCCAGAACACATCCTATTATACATGCAGTAGCACACACACGGAGGCAAACTCTCTCTCTTCAGACTTAAGGGTTCGATACGGCAAGTGAGTTTGGGATCGTCGACGATTCTCTTAGCCCGTCCTTGAACGGAGTCAAAAGGGTTTTTATTGTTAGGTGTTTTAATACAAAATTTAGTTGATCCATTACTAAGTACTTTATAGATTTGTTTATAGTTTTACAAAGAGCAAGTATTAAATGCTGGCTGGATAAACCATTATTGTAATTAGTTTGTAAAGCAAAGTTAATTTGCTTGATTTTTTTTTCTGGGCTTCTGAAGAAGCTCCGGAAAGCTGTTGGAAATTTCATCCATATAGCCGAGCATAAATGTATAATGGCGCCAAAAATCTTCATTTGTCGGGAGCGTTAAGTGAAAATTTTCGCAAAATTGCTCGCCGTTACTTGCTCATTGTTTTCAATTCGTCCTCCATAAGTCTTCGATGAATAATTCTTCACAGGTCTTCATAACACTGCTGAAATTTTTCGTCGAAACCATCTTGACTAATTTTAAAAGATAAACAAGCAAAAACACCTCTCCATTGTTTAAAGCCTCACTTAACCTCCATTAATTATCTTGACGATTAAAAAGTGTTTCCGTTTAAATAAAAATATTTTAGGATGAATATTTAAAAAAAAATATATTTTCCTAGTCAAGAATTAGAATTGCTGTACTAGTATCAAGAATTCCTAGAGAAACTTCTTGTATCGGCATAGAATTATATTATTTAGTATAAGCTAATTCATAATGTAGTTTGTAATCTGTGACCCAAACAAACTTAATGTACCTATATTTTGGACGAGATTGGCTTCCAAAGTTGAAAAATGTGTGTCCCTCTCTCCCTTGTACTTTTAAACCTGTTCCTGGGAATATCTAAAAAACTAATGAACCGATTTTGTTCAAAACAATTTACTTTGGTAGTATTTATAAAGCCATATATATCATTTTTTTCAGAAGTTTAGATCTAGTAGTTTAAATTTTATTATATTTTGCCAGATATTGCCTGTTAAAGTTAACACGTGCAATTTTTTGACTTGCGGTTAAATCATCGATATGTTTTGTTTTTTTTATATCGATGGGTTAAATCCACGTTATAGGCAGGCTGTCAGTGATGAACACTCATGGCGTGCATATGATTTCAAATCGTCCAACCATGCACGTCACATATCTCTGCATAATATCTTGTCGATATAAACTTTGTGTTATAGGCTCCTAGCATTTCCAAATAAATAAATCAAAATAATTGTTATCAACGTCAACGTTATGAAATAAAATGATATTATTATGTAAGGTCTCGCTGATAATGTTGTGATGTTGAATTTACCGATATCAACAAGTGTCTCTGTGAGCTGTAGACCTCGCGAGACTGTGTTCAGTTAAGTAGCGAACAAAAGCTATGGGTCACCAAAAACCAAAAAATCATAGTTATATTCCAAAAGCTGGTGAAATTCCCTTTACCTCACAAAATTTAACAAAATTTCACGAGAATCGGTTGATAAATGCTACCTGTAGAGGAAAACATCCGGACAAACATACGAAAGCATTTTTTCCCAAGCGCTCGCTCAGTCAATAACTTAGTTGATATAAAAATAAAACCCTTCTTTTCTTTTTCATGCCGATTTCATCAAAACTTAACAAATTCATAAAATATTTTCAAAAATTAACTTTTATTTTGACCTACGTGATTTTTTTCCATATGTGTCAAGCATTTATGCTGTAGTTCGTTATTATTTGATGTTTTCCGTAATAATACGGATAACATAAGATGACGATTAATCTGATAAACATTCCATTTCCATGACTGTACATAGATGTCACAGTGGCATAAAATTGATAAAATTAATGACTTTTCAGGATTTAAAAGAACATTACCTTAATAGGTCTCATTCGCTAGACTCTGCAGGGAAATCTGGAAAAATTCCGAAAGTGGGAAGTAAAGAGTCACATAAACCTCAAATATTAGACCAGGTATGTAATCATCCAATAGTTATTTATGATTTACTATTGACCTACCGCGGCTTCGCACGGGTGCAATAGGATATATGCACTACTTTTTAATATATAATTTTTATACCACTATGTTGACAAACAAGCTTACGGTCCGCCTAATGGTAAGCGGTCACTGCAGCCTGGCGCATCATTCGCATGTTGTCGACCCTTCAGAAATCTTCTTTCTTGAAGAACCTTAGAGTAAAGTAGTAGTATTAGTAGACGCAGGCCTTAGAGAAAACCTTGGTAGGGCCTCATTCCACAACCTAAAGTTTCGCGGGAGGAAGTTTCTCTGAAACCGCACTATACATGACCATTTAGGTTCTAAGGTGTGAGTATGAATTCCCTGTCTATGGCGAGCGGTGCATAGACATCATTTCTAACAATTCCTCATCAGAATACATCCCATTATACAAGTAGTAGAACACACACATGGGGCAAGTCTCTCCTCAGACTTAAGGATTGTCGACCATTCTCACAGCCCGTCATTGAACCGAGTTAAAAGGGCTGAGCTGGTATCCGGGTGCAACCGCCTAGATATGGCAGCAGTACTTGTAAAGCAGCAACCTTTGCCCCGAGATGAAGTACTGCTTTGTTAAGAACTACAAGTTTTTTCGACGCCTGGTCAAAAAACTTTTAAAAACTTGGTCACTTTCTTTACTTTAAAGATCAACAGTTAAAAATTAACTGTGATGTGAACTGTGAATGGTATTCAAGTATTCAAGATTAGCTTTTTTAAAATGACTACAGACTCAAATTCCAAAAAAATTGTTTTTAAAATTTCTATTGTAGAATCTTATGAAAGGTCTAAAAGTTTATGAAAAAGTTAAAAGTAAGTAAATAATCAAGATTAATTTAAATATCAAATAAATTTTACAGAAAACTCAAAATTTGAAAAGGAATACTGTGGGGAGTTTCATGGACCAATGTGATAATATGAAAGTATTTTGTAGACAAATGAAAATGAAAGCTGAAGAATTACAACAAGACCTTGATGTAAAGGTGGTGATTTTTCTTTTTTTTACTCTTCTTCCAAATTGTGTCATTCAGGTTCTGCTACACACCGATGAGGACTGGTATTTGTATGACTGTTTGCAATGCTGCCTTTTTATTAGATTCAGTTAGTTTTATTAGGTAAAACTGCTCTAATGTATTTTCAGTCATACACACACACACACACACACACAATCACACTTTCATATTGTTATTTCCCTACTCAATTATCATTAATTTTTAATCTATGAGACGTGTAGAGCCACCTTACGGCGCATATAGCAGCTAACTAGCACCGCCATTAGATATCCTCGGCCACTTTTAGCAAAAATGCCAACTACAACTCACAGATATTATTTAGAAACTATATAAAACCATCTTAAAATAGCTTATGACTAGCTTTATATTTGCGACATTTGGATTTTAGAAATTTGTTTTCTACGAAGAGAAAATTGAGGATATCTAATCGCGGCGCTAGTGGGGTGTAAGAGGGCCCTTAATCCAGATAACTGTATCAAAAACTATGTTGCAGCGATGAGCTTACTAACTATCACGTAGAACTAATGTTGAAGAGAGACTGTCCCCGACATTATGACATAGTTGTCATGTAGCCAATGGTTACCCTCTTCTTGGGTTTAAAGTCGTAAAGTTATACATATATACCTACATAGCAGTTATATTTATTTACCCTGGAGGCAGCGGCACTAGGTCTCTATCGCCTCAATTTTATCTATTCGGCGTTCAGGATTTTTTGTAAATAGCTGCATACTAGAATTACTCGCTAAATAGTTCGATTTCGCAAAGATATAAATCGATAGTGTGCAGTGGCCTTAAGAGATATACAACATAAAATAAAATATAAATACAAGTATCTAGTAGTACTAGAGAAGTGGTGTTGGCCGAGCGGTTACGGTGTCTGCTTCGCATTCTGACGGGTAGAGAGACTTTTTCTTATAATTATTCGTACCAGTAGTGGCTTTCGACGAACATCGTGAGAAAATCTGCGTACGTTAATAAAGATGTATGTGAAGTCCACAATCCGCACTGGGCCCGCGTGTAAACTTTAGCCCAAATCAGCCCCAACAGTGGGGACGTACAAGGCTGTAAAGAGACAAGTACCTAGGCATGCATAAATCAAGTAATGCTTTATACGTGCCTACTTACACATTTGATTGAATATCACCTCCTAATTTTAATGTGACAGAAAGAATCCGATGCAGTGAAATCTTCTTCCGCCCGGATCGCGGAAAAACTTAAACTGATGCAGGAAATTTGTCAAGGCATGAGGAAGAAGGTATCAGAAGCCACGGCACAGTTTGACAAAAACGGGGCCTCAGATAATTATAACAAGGTATTGCTTGATACATTTACATTTAGAAGAGTCAAATAAGAGTAAACTACTGATTTACTAAAACTATAAAGAATAAACTAAAATTAGATTTTAAGCTTAATTTTTTTTTTCCGTACCCGAAGGATCCAAACGGAGCCCTATGCTGTCACTTACGTGTCCGTCGGTCTCTCTGTCTGTCCGTCGTATCTCACACAGGCTTAACAGCCAAACGGTTGGAGCTACTGTCCTCAAATTGTCACAGTATAATGATCTTGATGATCCAAAGTCATACAAATTGTAAAATAGGTAATATTTTTGATTAAAGTGGGCGCAAAATAAAATTATTACCTACCTCATCGAGTGGTGTATATTTGTTGTTTAGCACTAGTTAAGTAGACAAATACTATGTTTTTTGTTTTACAAATATTGTAGAACCATGGCACCAAAGTCAGCCTTTTTTCAAAATATTATTCCGAAAAATTTTTTTTACTAGAACTAGAAATTTGGTGATAATGTTTATTGTTATGTATATTTTACTAAATAATAACCAATATATTGATAAAACATAAGTTTTCTTTGATATTCCCTCATTTTATTTATTTATTTATTTATTTCAGGACAACCAACAAAGTATACATAAATTACATAGCAATTACATTGGTTCAGGACTAAATTACTTAATGCTACTTTAATTACAGGCTGCCACGACATTCATAGTAAAAAATGCAAAACGAAGACTTAATATACTAAGACACAATAAATACAAAAAATCCAAAAAACGCAAAGAAAAACACAAAACGCAAAAAATACAAAACATGCAAAAACACAAAAAAGACAATAAGTTAATAGCATTATTATTTTATTTTATTTTTTCCTATAGGAATACAGATAGTTAGGTATATAATTATTATTAGGGAAAAAGCAGAGAAATTATAGTTGTTAAGGTGAAAAGAGATCGAGCACTGCGGCTCTGAATTGGCGCAGTCTGCAGAACATATCAATTTTATTTGTAGATGAGCGTGATAATTGACTATATTGTAATTGTATTCTGTTGATGGTGGGAAAACGCCCTAAACTGGTTCTAGACCTTTTAGCATGAAAAGGCAGGTATCTGGAGGGCTGACACAATTTCAGAGGAACGTTTAACTTTATTTGGCTCAATAGGTGCGGACAATCGATATAGCTATTTACTATTTGGTATAGAAATAAGTGGTCAAGGATCTTTCTGCGACTTTCTAGACTAATGAGCTTAAAATGTTTTAGACGCGAGTTGTAAGAGAGTAAACTTTACGTCAAGCCACACTGGTATGTCAAATGCCAGAGAAACCGTTTTTGGATCGATTCTAGACGTTTTTTATGAACTTCATAGTAGGGAGTCCAAACTGTGCTGCAGTATTCTAAGCCAGACCTAACTAAAGCGTTGAAAATGGCAATTTTGCTTGAAGCTAGTTTAAAACCCCTGCAGTTACGTAAAATAAAACCAAGTACTTTAAAACTTTTTTTTAGCTACTTTGTCAACGTGGGTGTGAAAGCGAAGTTTATTGTCTATATAGACACCAAGATCGCACACTCTCTCGCGCATCTGTTTCTTGAATTTCAGCATTGCCGATAGTGTAAGAATTGAAGTAGGGACCTTTTTTCTAGAGAAGTGAATGAAGCTGCATTTACTAACATTGAGGTTCATGCTATTGGTCTTACACCAAGCAGCAAATCGGTCTAAATCAGCTTGAACTAGGTGAAAGTCGTCATGTTTCTCTAAGCGTTTGACAATTTTTAGATCATCCGCGTATAGATATGTTTGACAGTGTTGAAAATTCGATGTAACATCATTGATAAAAATGTTAAAGAATAACGGACCTAAATGAGAGCCCTGTGGGACACCTGATGATGATTTAAACTCGTCTGATATAAAGCCCTTAACTACAACACACGATGAGCGTCCGACCAGGTAGGATGCGCACCAGTTTAGTAGGTTCCCGGCTATCCCACAGTGAGCTAGTTTCCTAATTAGAATTTTGTGGTCAACCTTGTCAAAGGCCTTGCTGAAGTCTGTATATACGACGTCAACAGGCGTCCCTTGATCTACAGCGTCTGCTACGTCTGATAAAAAACTCATAAGATTAGTAGCAGTGGACCGGCCTTCAACAAAACCATGTTGTTCAGGTACTAAAACATGTCTAACATGCCAGGATATAATGGGGTGTATTATTGCTTCAAAAACTTTGCAGAAGATAGACAATATCGATATTGGTCTATAGTTGCTTTCGAGTGATTTGTCTCCAGACTTGTGTAAGGGTATAACAAGTGCCTTTTTCCAGGCTTGTGGGAAACAACCAGTTGTAAGAGATTTATTAAAAATTATAGTAAGTGGCACTGCTATAACATCGCAACATTTTATGACGAATATAGAGGGTATACCGTCAAAGTCAGCTCCTTTATGTGGATCCAGTCTCTTTATAGCCTGTACAACCATTTCAGTTGTGATTGACAAATGGTTTAAATTTTGCGCGCAAGAGTTATCTGGTATATTATGCTTGTCGTTACAAGTGGTGAGGCATGAGTTTCCTTGTCAAACACTGATGAGAAACATGAAGCAAAGAGGTTACAAACATCGATTCCATTGGATGTAGTTTTGTCATTGTAGTCCAATCTTGATGGATATGTACTAACACACTCGCGTTTATGCTTTAAGAAAGACCAAAAAAGCTTTGGATTCGTCGTTATTGATGACTCTATCGAAGTAATATAGCTTTTGTAGTTAGTGTCTATCAATTTTTTACATCTGTTTTTAAGGATAGTATATGAAATATTGTCTAGAGGGTTTTTAAATTTTGAATAAAGTTTAGTATTTGTTTTTTTCTCGTAGCAGTCGAAGTAGGTCCTTACTAAACCATACAGGATGTTTACGACTTCCTAAATTAGATTTGGGTACATGTTTTATTATGATTTTTTTTATATTATTATAAATACTCTACCATTTTTTCAACACTGTCACACGAAGCCAATGTATCCTGCCACATTATATTTCTAAGTTCGTCTACAATTTTGCAATAAACGGCCTTAAAAAATTTTACTTAGGTTGTACACAATTACTTAAGCTGTCTTGGCAGGTATTACATAGCACCTCGAATACAAGGGGTGGATGATATTGATCAACAACGCTTAATGGCGACGTACAGAGTTCTAAGCCGGTTACTGGCAAGTTAGAGAGAACCAGATCTAAGATTCTGTTTTTATGATTCAAATTAAAGTTCTAGACTATTTAGAGCCATAAAATCAGAAAACATTTGTTCTTGCATGCTATTTTTGCACATAGAGGCGGCGAGCGGGCACCCCGGAGGACCAGTCCATGCGATAATGCCCATATTAAAATCTCCTATTATTAAAGCTTTGTCAGATTTTTCCAACACACGATTAGCGTTGTCGATAAAGTGTTGAAGAATGTGCCTTTGTACCGGCGGAGGAATATAAACACCACAGATAAAGAGTTTATGTATAGTTTTTTTGTTTGTATATATGTCTACGCAAACCCAAATATCTTCACACATGCTCTCATAATCACAAATTCTGTGACAAGATAAGTGCTTTGTCTGTGAATGTTTATAGAAAAAGAACAAACACTTGTATTATAGTAGATAAAGTTGACTTTACCGTCGGCACCGTTATGTAAGTTTGTTCAGATCTTCGGAGTCGCGAACAAATACAGCCTCGGACGTATCAGATTTGCGCACATAAAGTCGACCGCTGCGTACCCACACGTACTTATAAATTAATTGTTTCGCGCGAAGACGGGCCGCTGCGTGTAAGTTTTTATTCTCTGCTGTTAGATGTTCAGCCACATATATCGCAGTCTTCTTGTCGTCCAAGCCAAGTGTGCCAGTATTCAATTTTCCCTACTACAACCAACCAATTTTTTGGGGTCAAATGCGTAACACAAAAGCGATTCACTTCCCTGCTGCTTATGAATAATTCTGCCATTTGGACGGCTTATATTCTACATTCGGTACAAACCCCTAAATGTATGAATTCCGACAAGCATTTGGACGGTTTTCTTGGCAGGCACTCACAGCAAACTTTATTTTAATCTACACCATATTCATATTTGTAAAAAATCTCTCAGCTTTGGACGAAAAAACTCACAAGGCAGTTAATCCGCCAACAACTTATATTTTACTAAGTATAAAAAAATCAGAGCGATTTATTTTTTAATATTAGATTATGTAGTAGATCAAAAACAAACTTATCTAGTCACGTTTTGTACCGAACCCTTAAGTCTGAGCAGAGACTTTGCCTGCATGTGTGTGTTCTACCGCTTGTACAATGGGATGTGTTCTGAGGAATTGTTCGAAATGATGCCGCTCGCCATCGGCAGGGAATTCATGCTCACACTTTAGAACCGAAATGGTCACGTACAGTGCGGTTTCAGAGACACACCTCCCGCGAACGCTTGGGTTGTGGAATGAGCTCCCTGCCAAGGTTTTCTCTAAGAACTACAGTATGGGGTTCTTCAAGAAAGAAGTTATTGGATTTTTGAAGAGTCGGCAACGCGCGAGTGATACCCCTGGTGTTACAAGCGTCCATAGGCTACAGTGACAGACCGTATGCTCGTTTGCTACCTTAGTGGTTTTTTTTAAAAATAAACTGCATTTTAATTGCAATTTCTTGTACATTTATTTTATCAACTGGCTGTTATACGCAACTTTTTCTGCACGGATCTCGTTTTAGAGTTTTATATTTTGACCATACACAACTATCTACATCGAAATGATTGCTTTTATATAAAAGGTAGCATTTAAGTACGAACTTCTTGTAATTCAAATACTAACGGGGTGAAATAGGGTTGGAAGTTTGTATGTAAATCAGATTTTTAAATCAGATTCAGATTTTAGTAGCTTCATTTACATAATATAATTCACGTAAAAAATTTAACAATCATTCTAAAAAAAACTAAAGTATATTAGTTATAAAAACATATTTATTATTATAACATATGTATTTTATTTTCACAGGAAAATGAAAATAATAAAAACTCTGACGAAGTTACAGTTTCACAATCATTGTGCGACAAATTAAGCAAAATAAAACAAACAATATGCAAATTAGCAGCTGAAGATCATGATGACATAAAGCCACAATCCATCCACAAACAATCGGTACCTCAACGTAAAAATAAACCGCCTGGAGTGTTTAAAAAATTTGTTGAGGTATTAAAAACATTAATACAAAGCTATTAATAATATCGAGTAACAAATTTTTAGTGGATAGTTCAAACTTAATATAATATTAATATCTAGTATATAGTTCATTTTTACGCTATTTTTATTAAGAACTTCTTAAGAATAACACTATTTATTTGAGCAATGTCATTATGCGTGACACTCTTTGACATTTAAAACTAACGAACGAAAAGTCAAGTACTCCTAGACCATTGATACCATTGGTTATATGAGATGACTTTATTTAAGATAAGGAATATAACATAAACCCGGGTGCACTCTTCTTCTCTATGTACATATGTAGCCAAATCCAATTAGGACGCTGTTTGAGGACCTCAGCACACACAATGCTTTTAGCATCGGCCACCACCTACTTAGTTGCTTTTCAGAGGCTCGATGCAGCGTCCGATCGCGCCAACCTGCACACTTGCAAACTCCAGTCGCGGGAACCGAGTCGCTTTTCGGAATCTTGATTGAAGAAAGGAAGGCTCGATGCAGCGTTTGCGCAATTTTGACACCATGTTTTGGACATGAAAGCCGCCAAAAGGAACGCAGTCGCAAAATTACCAATCGCTAAATGCTAAGAGTATCCATATCTACTGAGGCCCTTAGAAAATGATGCAACTTAAGAACGCTGAGTTGAATACAGTTACAGATCCATTTAGCTACGAGAAATTGAAATAATATTTTTTTTTCATACCACTAGGGTGCCAAACAAGCCTACGGTCCGCCTGATGGTAAGCGGTCACAGTAGCCTATCGACGCTTGCAACACCAGGGGCATAGCTCGCACGTTTCTGACCCTTCAGACATCTAATAACTTCTTCTTTGAAGAACCCCATACTGTAGTCCTTAGAGAAAACCTTGGCAGGGAGCTCATTCCACAACCCAAGCGTTCGCGAGAGGAAGTTTCTCTGAAACCGCACTGTACACGACCATTTCGGTTCTAAAGTGTGAGAATGAATTCTCTGCCGATGGCGGGCGGTGCAGTGGTAGAAAGTAGCCGTGGGCATCATTTCGAACAATTCCTCAGAACACAACCCATTGTACAAGCGGTAGAACACACTCAGGGAGGCAAAGTCAAGTCAAGAGGCAACTCCTCAGACTTAAGGGCTCGATACCGCAAGTGGGTTTGGGATCGTCGACAATTCTCACAGCCCGTCGTTGAACCGAGTCTAAAGGGCCAAGCTGGTATCCGAGTGCATCCGCCCAGAGATGGCAGCAGTACTCCATATGGGGCCGGACTTGCGACTTGTAATGCAGCAACCTTTGCCCCGACGTGAAGTACTGCTTCGCTCTGTTGAGTACACCAAGTTTTTTGGACGCCAGCTTTACCTTGTCTAGCAAATGGTCTCGGAACTGAACATCGCTGGACACCAGCATTAATGTCCATGTTATCAGAGCAACTACCGTCAACTACGGCTCGTATGCGTCTCCGAGAATAAGATGGCAACTTCGATAGAAGACCCCGGTGCCAGACCCGATCGAATGCCTTCGCTATGTGTAGGCTACATGCCAATGCCTCTGGCATTGGTATATTGGAATATTGCTCTGGAATTGGAATATTGCTCTGGCAGTTGCTTTCTTACTGAACCTCGAGGCAGCATTTAATTTGCGTTTTAACTCAGAAATATTCGGATCCTTATTATTACGAGCCGCGGTCCAAGCCTCATACGCATTATACAACTATTTTGATATGAAAAACTCACTGAGGTTTTTTGAGGAACGACTAGAGCATAGTAGAATGTAAGAAGACATAGACAGACATTTATTTAGCATCATTTCACCCATACTGTCTGTTTCACACACGTTTACATAAAGGTAGGTACACACCTACATAATGGAGATAAAAATAAGAAAAAAAAATATATAGGTAAGTAATAAATAAATAAAAAAAAAAACACTTAAAAAAGAAAAAAAGAATATAAAGAACAAAACAAAAATAAACGGATCTAAATAGACATTTTTTTTTTTTTTCAACTTAAATATGGGTGCTGTGATGCCAAACAAGACATCGACTCAGCGTTTGCTGAAACAAGGTGCTGCAGCGCTGATTTTCAGCGTCGCCCTTGATAAAAGCTAGTTAGTTAGCTAGTTTAAGCTTAACTTATATGTAGGCAAAATTAGTAATTTTCAAAAAAATAGAATAAACTTTAGTATAAATATATAAATACAATAAAATCATTAACAGTATTAAAGATATTTTTACTATGTAGCCTATTTACATTGTGCTACATTGTTGAAACAACCCGACCACTCCGCTCGCGCGCGACTCATTTTGCTTTTGGACTGTTAAAAAGTGATTCTTTAGTTTAAATTTAAAATTTTGGACATTATTAAGTTCACGAATATGGAGGAGGTATGTTGTTCCAACATTTAATAGCCGCGTATCTGAAACTTCCGCGAAAAGCGGCTTTTCGATGTTGTGGTATTTTCAGAACACTGGTTAAAACTCTCACATACCGAGTATCGTCTTCTCTTCGCCACTTTGGTCTATCGAAAAAAAATGTTGGATTATTGGTTTTGATCGCCTTAAACAATAGTGTAGCCATGTGCAGCTCTGTGCGGTAGGACATCTTAAGAATGTTTCATGCATTTAAAAAGGGGGTAATATGTCTACGTGGCGGTATATTAAAAGTGTACTTGCACAGGCATTTTGTACTCTCTGTATTATTATATCGGTTTTTGCGAGCAACCTCGGGCCGTTAACAGTATCTGCATAAGCTAACCTTGAAAGTACTGGAGAGTCACACAGTTTCATACGTAGCTCCTCGCTTGTAAAAGCACGAATGCGATACAGAACTTTAAGGCGGTAAAAACAATCTCGTACGATCTCTAAAACGTGACAGAACACACCTAAACATTTGTCCTAGGTAGGGATCTAACCCATTTCAGCAAGCACAATTACTGCCAACCTGTACTCCAAGAGGCAAAGATTGTAAAGTCTTTTAGAATAATACAAGTTGAAATACAAAAAAAATATTTTTACAGGCTTTAATGGACAAAAAGAGCAAATATCATATAAAAGATAATGAAGATACTATTAACACAGCATCTGACATCTCTCGTTTATTGGAAGAGCGTGGTAAATATACACCTAAATACAATGCATATAAAAAAGGAAAATGTTTATTTAACATCCCTTTGCGCATTATTCATCCGATGGCAATTAAACTTATATGTGTAGATCTGAAACATATAGCGCAAACAGTCTCGAGCGCTCCTGGCTCGAGAATTCGAGAGAAAAATGTATACAAGTATGTCTTACCTCTCGAGATCCGTAAAAGTACAATTTACTCACGAACTCACAAGTCCGGCGTTCTCAAGACTGTTTCCAATAAGCTCCCTGTTTTTTTTACATACGGCTAGGAGCTGGGAAGGTTTCTGAATTTGTAAAACCATTTTATAAGGGAATGCACGTGAGTCGTTTTATAAATAAGTGTATTTCATGTAGTTCAGCATCAGTTCCTGTGTTTTTGGTTTACCTTGAAGCGCAACCAATATCGTTACAATCTATTAATAGTAAATTAGTCTCGACTCTGATTTGTGCTCTGCATGGCGCGCAGCGATAGGCTCACTACCTTTTACGTTTGTGGGAGGGAATACCATCGGTTAAAAGTAGATGTTGCGGGCATATACGTTTGTTAAACATCTCTGACCACCCCTTTGGAGATTAGTGTCGTGATGGTATTTTTCATAATTTTTATTTTGAAATACGTGAACAATCAATTTTTGTGTTAAAACATTATTTCCAATATTTTTGGAGATTTTTCTTTTAAATTAAAGGAGTGTTTTCAGAAATATGCGTATTCCATCTTTCCTTCTTATAGGCATGTGGAGCTAACCCGCGTGCGTGATGGAATACGCATATCTCTGAAAACGCCCTAACTCGGTATAATACGATTAAGTTCACAATAAAAATATAGGCGCCATCGCGTCCCTACTGTCGGGGCCCGGCGTATCCTCACCTTGGGTATAATATAAGAAATTTGGCGATTGGACCCATAGTCTATCAGGTGGGCCCGGTGCAGATTGTGGAATACACATACGTCTTTATGACGTATGCAGGTTTCCTTGCGATGTCTTCCTTCACCGAAAAGCCAGTAGCGGTGGGAACGATGTTAGTACTTGAGAAATTGAGAATAAGACTCATACTGGCAATCATATTGGTATCGCTGTCAAGAACCTACTTGGCTAAGCCAGTGTGAAATATAGTAGTAGTAAAGTGGTGCTCAAAAAAAAAGGGGATGTCCGGAAGTTTTTTATACCTAGTCGTATGGTCGCAAACAAGCTAAAGATCTGACTGATGTTAAGTGGTCACCGCAGCCTAAGGACGCGAAGCATATCTCGCGCGTTATAGCAGCTAACTTGTGCCGCCATTACATATTCTCAATTTTTCTCTTCGTGGAAAGCAAATTTCTAAAATCCAAATGCTGGAAATATAAAACTAGTAATAGGTAACCTATTTTTAGAACGTTTTATATAGTGTCTAGCTATGTGGTCACGGGAAAAGCCACAACGTGTGGATTTCGTCAAGCATGATGAACTTTATATCCATTCCCTTACATTTTAATTCGTCTCTTTTTCAGGCATAAGTTGTATATTGTATACAGCTGGATACACTCCAGAAGAAGTCAAAAATCTAGTTACTGAACAACTTCGTAGAGATGAAGAAATAAAAAATAAAAATAATGAAACCATGCATGATGATGCTGAAGATGAAAAACCCATCTTTAAAATTTCAGCATGGCATAATGAAGATAACAGTTACTTTACTTCATTGAAAACAAACGCAGTTAACATATATGGGTGTATACGAGACATTATAAGCGACAAAAAAGTGGCATTTGTCATACTGTATTGAAAATATTGTATTTAATAACAGATATCATTACAATAAAAGAGCAAGCAACGCCTAAACATGTGAAAAATCTAATACCTTTAAACGAGCAAATCTTGTATATATCTGAGATAGGTAGGGCACTGCAAGTACTCGCTCGAATAAGCTGCCCGAACAAATAAAGCGGGGCATAGCGAGTACTTGCTCGAATGAGCGGCCCGAACTGGGGAAGTACCTCCACCTTACAGAAAACCGCGGCCACAATAACACTAACATTGAGTAGTGTTGTGTTCCTGGCGGTGAGTAAGGTTGCCAGAGTTCTTTGAGGATTCGCTGCGCGGACAGCGGAGGACCGGCGGTGCTTGTTGCTGTCATGCTCGGCGTAGACGCGGCGTGCTGGTTCGGCGGTCAGGGAGACCTGATGAAACGGCCGACCGCTGGCCGCCCGCAGGTTGAACGGGTTCCCGAACCCAGGGATCACTTAATCTCCGCCCTGGGAGGCTGATCCGCCAACCTGTGTAAAGTCTCTGAAGTAGTAGTCGTGCCGGAGAAGGAGACCGGAGTGGACCCGGCTACTACAACAGAGGGGGATCAGGGGCCCTTCCGCCCGCCGTGCCAGCAACCGTATCATCTGTGTTGAGCTTCGGCAGTCTTAGTACCGCAAACTTTAGTCTTCTAAGCTGTCTGTGCAGTGAATCCTCATCCTTAGTCTAAGTAACTTCAAACAAAATGGCCAGAAACAGAAAAAAGAAAATAGTTTTGACAGCGGCTACTCCATCCACATATAATGTGGATTTTTGCAGCATAAGGGGTATTCACGCAAATCTTAACGCAGTCCATCACCATCTCGAGACTGCACAGCCAACCATTCTTTTTCTAACGGAATCATTCTAACCTTCATTATCCCGGCTACAAACTCGAGCACAATTTTTTGAGTCGTGCCGGTGTATGTATGTTCGTCCGGGAGGATATCTGCTGTCGCCGACTTCATAGCCTTGAAGACAAGGACCTGTCGATATTGTGGGTGCGCGTAGATCATGGCGGCCACACTCGTATCTATGCGTGCCTATACAGGTCTCATAGCGGTGACACGGACGTAACTCGACTCTTCACGCACCTGAGTTTGACGACTGACAAAGTTCTAGAGCAATATCCTACAGCAGAATTAGTTATTTTGGGAGACTTTAACGCCCACCATCGTGAGTGGCTCAGTTCTCGAACCAATAACTATGCAGGGATATCTGCTCATGAATTTGCTCTGACCTATGGATTCTCTCAGCTGGTACTTTCTCCAACGAGAATACCAGATATAGAGGACCATACGAGCTCCTTACTGGACCTTCTGCTGACTACACGTCCGGATGGATACTCCGTCTCAGTGGATGCGCCTCTTGGCTACTCGGACCACTGTCTCGTCCGGACTCAAATGTCATGCACACAACCTGATCCTTCTGGGCCAACTAATTGGCGTCGTGTGTGGCATTATAAGTCGGCAGACTGGGATGGATTGCTAGAATTTTATGCATCGTACCCGGGGAGGCAGATCTGCTATAGCTCAGAAGATCCTGACGTCTGCGCAGCCGCAGTCACTGAGACAATCCTCGCTGGTATGGAATGTTTCATTCCTAACCTGCGAGTAGCTGCCGGCGTCAAAAAACGACCGTGGTTTAATAGGTCTTGCAGAGAAGCTAAAATTCTTAAGCAAACTGCGTATGAGGCTTGGACCACGGCTCGTAATAATATGGATCCGAATATTTCTGAGTTAAAACGCAAATTAAATGCTGCCTCGAGGTTCAGTAAGAAAGCAACTGCCAGAGCAAAATTCCAATTCATCGGCAAAATAGGTGGGCGACTTGCGAGCTATCCTTCTGGGAGTCGTGCTTTCTGGTCGCTTGCTACAGCTGCCGAGGGGAACTTCTACCAGTCGTCATTACCACCACTGCGTTAGACCGATGGTGACTTGGCCCACAGTGCAAAAGAGAAAGCCGATCTATTGGGCAGTCTCTTTGCCTCTAACTCGAATGTGAACGACGAAGGCGCTGTACCACCTACTTTACCGTGGTGCGGTAAGACCATGCCGGAAATCTTTATAACACAGCGCGAGGTCCGGCCTATCGCTATAACCTCTCTCCTCTCCAAGGTGATGGAGCGTGTGATCAACACACAGCTTTTGAGATACCTAGAAAAACACGACCTGATCAGTGACCGTCAATATGGCTTTCGCCACGGTCGCTCAACTGGTGACCTTCTAGTGTATCTCACACACCGATGGGCACTAGCCATTGAGAGTCAGGGGGAGGCATTGGGATGTAGCCTAGACATAGCGAAGGCGTTCGATCGGGTCTGGCACCGGGGTCTTCTATCGAAGTTGCCATCTTACGGAGTGCCCGAGGGTTTGTGCAAATGGGTGGCTAGGTTTTTGTCCGGCAGAAGCATACGAGCCGTAGTTGACGGTAGTTGCTCTGATAGCATGGACATTAATGCTGGTGTCCCGCAAGGCTCTGTGCTGTCTCCTACGCTGTTTCTACTGCACATCAATGATATTTTGGACATCAACAACATACATTGCTATGCAGATGACAGTACTGGAGACGCTTATTACACGGGCTGTGCAAGCATCCCACGTTCCGTTGTGGAGGAAAAGCCTGAAGAACTTGTGTCTAAAATCGAGATTGGTCTGTCCAAGGTCTCTGACTGGGGGCGGGAAAACTTGGTCCGATTCAACCCTTCAAAGACACAAGTCTGCGCGTTCACCGCTAAGAAAACCCCATTCACTGTAGTCCCACAATTCCAGAACAATCCCCTCTTTCCTCTCCAAGAGCATTGGGATCCTTGGCGTTGACATCTCCAGCGATGTTCAGTTCCGAGATCATTTGCTAGACAAGGTAAAGCTGGCGTCCAAAAAACTTGGTGTACTCAACAGAGCGAAGCAGTATTTCACGTCGGGGCAAAGGTTGCTACTTTACAAGTCGCAAGTCCGGCCCCATAGTACTGCTGCCATCTCTGGGCGGGTGCACCCGGATACCAGCTTGGCCCTTTTGACTCGGTTCAACGACGGGCTGTGAGAATTGTCGACGATCCCAAACTCACTTGCGGAATGGACCCCTTAAGTCTGAGGAGAGACTTTGCTTCCCTGTGTGTGTTCTACCGCTTGAACAATGAATTGTGTTCTGAGGAATTGTTCGAAATGATTCCCACGGCTACTTTCTACCATCGCACCGCTCGCCATCGACAGGGAATTCATTCTCACACTTTGGAACCAAAATGGTCGCGTACAGTGCGGTTTCAGAGAACCCTTGGGTTGAGGAATGAGCTCCCTGCCAAGGTTTTCTCTAAGTACTACAGTATGGGGTTCTTCAAAAAAGAAGTTATTAGATTTCTGAAGGGTCGGCAACGCGCGAGTGATACCCCTGGTGTTGCAAGCGTCCATAGGCTACGGTGACCGCTTACCATCAGGCGGATCGTAGGCTTGTTTGCCACCTTAGTGGTATAAAAAAAAAAAAAAAATATAATCTGAATCTCTAATCTGGAAATGGCTCCGACGATTTTCATGAAATTTAGTACGCAGCGGGTTTCGGGTACGATAAATCGAGCTAGCTAGGTTTCATTTTTAGAAAACGTCGTTTTATCCGTGTTTTGAGGCAGTGATTTACTAAAAAGTATGACTCTTCCTGACATCTATTGGCGAGTAGTAATAAGCAACACTAAAGCTATTTTATTTATATTGTTATTGAGCTATGCTTAAGCTACTTGACAATAGATGGCGCTGTTTAAAAAAAACCGAGCAAAGCACGGTCCTACAGGTACTATCCATTTAACTAAATAATTCTCGGTTGATTTTTTACAGCCTCAAGGGACCATAGATCTTAGTTTTTGATATTAATTTCAACTTGATACCTTCACGCGTTCCTGAGAAAAAGGGTCTTGACAGACCGACGGACAACAAAGTGATCCTATAAGGGTTTCTTTTTTCCTTTTGAGGTACGGAACCCTGAAAACGAACCTCGCTATATGGTAAATGGACTATAATATAATATATATATATCATTTTATTAGTCTTTTAAAACGCGTTAAATTAGCATATGTTGGTTTATAAATCAACTTGTTCTTACCCTCGGCTCTGCCCGCGCTAAATTCAGTTGAACCCTGAGTTTTTTACGGAAATTCTTGATCATTGTAAGAAAGTTTGCTTTGACAAGTTATAGCTGCTGATATAGTTCGTCCAACTGAAGTTCGGTTATAATTTTTCCTGTGGGAACTTTTTTATTTTTCACGCAAAAGACTTTTTCTGTCTCTTCAAGAATCTTTGTGCCAAATCTTAGCAAGAAGGATAAACAAGCGGACCCACGTTCACATCTGTACTAATATTATAAAGAGGAAAGATTTGATTGTTTGTTTGTATTGAACAGGCTCCGAAAGTATTGGACCAATTTTAAAAATTCTTTTACCATTACAAGCCGACATTATCCCTGATGAACATAGGCTACTTTTTACCGCGGGAAAATGCTTCATTCCTGAGGGGAAAACGGGTAATAGGACAATTATCCTTCCGCACTTATCTTTTTTACATAACTTCTGAATGGTGAACCGATTGGGTTGAAATTTTATATGGGTACTTCGATGGTTACCGGGATGACACAATTGGGCCCGGTAGGTGGCGCTGCTGTCGGTATGTCAACTACTAAACGGCTTGACCGATTGGGTTGAAAATTTGTATGTGTATTTCCAAAGTTCCACAGACACGAATGTATCATGCCATTAAAGGGAAAGATTTAATTTTTTTTTTAGGTCTTATAAATAGTGAAGACACGGAAAGTCATTGTATATTTTACAAAAAAAAACCATTTTTTCCTTTTAAAACTTCCGAATTCTAATCCATGTTTGTGGGGATTTTAAACTGCAGACACGAGCATCTCTGATTTTAACTGAGCAACACACATTCGATATGTAGGGAAACACCCAGATAGATTAAAACATCTACCTATGTATACCTACACCCTATATAAGATTGTTGCGTTGATTGTGAAGCATGATAAAAATAAGTATGACCTGCATGATAAATAACATTTGCCATCGGCGGTCAATATGGTAACTCCCGATTTATTAACTCATTTGAGGGAAGTTATTATAGTAGATCCAAAAATCAAAATAGCTGAATTTGCGTTTTCTTTACGTTTTGAGACCTGGATAATCGTTTGCCACCATTTTTGTTTTTACTGATGTCTGTGTGTGTGTGTGTGTGTATGCTTTTACTTTTAATACTTTTTTGCCCCTCGATATCTCAAGAACCAATGGACCAAATTGCTCACGTAATTGCTCTCACGACACTTAGTTCTGAAAAGAGTTTTTTTTTTATACCACTAAGGTGGCAAACAAGCCCACGATCCGCCTGATGGTAACGTGGCCTATGGACGCTTGCAACACCAGAAGTATCACTCGCGCGTTGCCAACCCTTCAAAAATCTAATAACTTCTTTCTTGAAGCAAAATCGGTTCAGTGGTTTGGTTTTTTATTGCTAAAAAACTGAATTTTTAAAGACATTATAATAATTTTCATGTACAAATTCTCAAATATAAAAAAATATTCTCAAGAGAATTTGCTCGTGCGGTACTTGCTACGGAACTTATTATTTCCATGTAAATATTTTGCAATAAATGTGTTCAAAGGCACTGCACTGTATCTAAAAAGTTGTGAAACTATATTATTTGCGGCATTGCGGCTTAGTCGTATAACTAGTCTTTTCGACAGACTGACGGATGGACATGGCGAAACTATAAAGGTTCCTTGTTGACTCCGGAACCCTAAAAACATATCGTGACGAGTCGTCTACGTCAAGCTTATACGCCAAGTCTTAACTAGTGAATCTAGAAACATGACATTTTTCACAAAGGTTCTTAAAGGGCTCACACTGAAAATCAGTATTGTACCTAGACGGCTACAAACTACAAATTACGCTGCGGGGGAGGGCCGTTTAGTTCAAGTACTCTTTATTTTTGATATTTCTTTTGTAAAAAATGTTTATTTTGTATACTGTGTGTTTGCTAAATAATTCTTTTCTTTTCTCCTTCTTTCTTTTATGACGGAGGGCTATATTAGAACGCATTTTACAAAATTCATTACCTAAAGGGGATAAAGATTTATATGAAAATCCGTCACTTTTTGAGTTAAACCATAGAAATAGCATTTATCCTTTTAGTTGAAAATTAAAAATAAATCCTTCACTGTTACTGGAAAATCATACCCTGTGGAAATCTGATTTCTTTTATAGGTAAAGCTATAATAGCCGTAGACTTTTAGTTGCCAGATAAGAACCATGTGTTTCAGCATTTTTAGAAAATCAATTGCTATGGGGAAATAGGAGTTGAAAAGTTTAATGAAAATCTGTTTTAATTTATAAGTGAAATCCATTATTTTTTTTATTTTCTATGTCAGCATTTACAGACAATCATGCCCAAAAGTCCGTCACTCGTGTAGCAATAATAATATATATTGATTTACCAAAATATACCCTAACAAAACTGAAATACATTAATAGATGTGTGTGTGTGGTTTTTCAAAGATTATTATAGAAAATATATATACCTTGCTATACTTTACATTAATATACAGGGTAGAAACGCTAAGTGATCTCACTCTATTATTTCTAAATAGCTTCTGCTAGCGGCATCGCCCGCCCTAAATTTCGTTATCGGCGTAGGTTCTTACGGCAACTCGTCAATTATAAAAAAAAAAACAATCAAATCTTTCCTCTTTAATGGCATAATACATTCGTCTCTGTGAAACCCTGGAAATACACATACAAAATTTCAACCCGATTGGGTTGGGTTTGGGAAATTCAAGCCGTTTAGTAGTTTATATACCGCCACCTACCGGGTTCAATTGTATTTTTAAATCATCCAGGAAACCATCGTAATACCCATATAAAATTTCAGCCCAATCGGTTCAGCTTAAGTTATGTAAAAAGATAAGTACGGAAGGATAATTTTTACTACCCGTTGTCCTATTACCCGTTTTCCCTTAGGAATGAAGCATTTTCCCGCGGTAAAAAGAATTTTTTAAATCGGTGCAGTAGTTTCGGAATCTATTCAATACAAACAAAAAACCAACAATCAAATTTTTCCTCTTTATAATATTAGTGTAGACAAACTGATTTCTAAAAATACTGATTATTGATCTTGAAAGTGCTTCACAAGCCTGCTGGGCTCTGTTAAATGATATTAATAATGGTTTATAAAATAAACTGGATCTAACCGAAAATTCTATGTTTTCAGCTTCCATACCTACTTACTTTTAGGATCAATAATTAGTATTTCGATATCGAGTATGGTTTAGAAATAATCGAGTGAGAATACTTAGCTTTTCCACCCGTTTTTATGGAGAAAAAACATAATCATTTTGTAAAACTAGTAATAGATCTTGCTACAAAAAATCCAAGGACTGCCACGTGCCAATAGAGACGAGCCAATCATCAATAACGAATGACAAGTGAGTCCGCCTGAGAGTTGAAATTCAAAAGGGTATGTTGGCATTTATTGAGTGGTTTAATATTGAACTCCAAAGTCCGTTCAAGATGTAATTTTATGTTAGTAGATGTGCAGACAAGTACATACATACTTAACACGGAGGCTTGGCTTATTTATAAAATAAAAAAAAAAATCCGTAGCAAGAACCATACAAGCTACTTCTCTTGAGAATATTTCTTTTATATTTGAGAATTTATACATGAAGATTATCTTCCAAGCCGCCCACTAGGTTATAACCACGAGGGGTAAGCGGTGCATCTTGAGGTTTACTCTCCTTGCAAGGGTTCCGGAATCCAGATTGCTTAAAAGGATAGACTCGTAAAACTAAGTTCCCTACCTCTAATTGAAACAGATGATCAAGCTAAACAAATATCCGATTCTGTATCTCAATATCCAATCTAATCTAACAACTCAACCTTTAGCACTCAATAACTCTTGTAAAACAGGATACAGTGCAGATAAATTGGTTTGTTTATAGTTTGAGGCAAAAAATGCCCCTGGGATTATCTAAGTCCGATATGAATGAATGAGAATCGGAGATCATAAAAGTTGTAAAATCATAGTTACGATCATCGGATTTTAATTAGTTATAATAGTTTTCGTTTTTGGGGTGACACCATAGATAACCGCACCGGATGCTACCCATGCTAGCTACGCTACTGACCACTCAAAAAAGAGATATTAAAACTGGCTAAGTGCGTATCGCACGGTTAAGGTTCCGTAGACTGAGAATTAAATAAATCTAACAAAACAACAACCGACTTCAAGTAGTCAAGAAAGAAAATAGAAAGTTGGTATGTATTTCTTTAACTGTTTATAACACACTACACTTGCACGACACCAACTTTAAACTGTTATTAAGATCAGTTTTTTCGAAATAATTAATTTTACCTTTTTAGTGCATCTTGTTGAAGTCGGTTGTTGTTTTTGTTAAAAAAGCACACATCTTACCTTCATTATCGCAAATACAAACTCGAGCACAATTTTGTTGAGTTGGTGTATGTATGTTCGTCCGGCAGAATATTTGCTTTCGCCACCTTCATAGCTTTGAGGACATTCTTCTCTTGCATATCAATACCATGTTTTCCATCAATACCATACATTGCTATGCAGCTGATAGTAATGGAATCCCTCGTTCCGTTGTGGAGGAAAAGCGTACAGAACTTGTGTCTCAAATGGAGACCACTCTGACCAAGGTCTCTGATTGAGGACGGGAAAATTTGGTTTGATTCAACCCTATAAAGACATAAGTCTGCGCCTTCACCGCTAAGAAAACCCCATTCACTGAGGTCTCTTAATTTCACAAACACTCCTCTCACCATCTAACCTACGAGTATTAGGATCCTTGGTGTTCCGAGATTATTTGCAAGACGAGGTGAAGCTGGCGTCCAAAAAACTTGGTGTATTCAACAGAACGAAGCAGTACTTCACGTCAGGACAAAGGCTTTACAGGTCGCAAGTTCAGCCCCATATAGAGTACTGCTGCCGTCTTTGGGCGGGTGCACCCGGATACCAGCCCTTTTGATTCGGTTCAGCGACGGGCTGTGAGAATTGTCGATGATCCCAAACTCACTTGCCGTATCAAGGCCTAAAGTCTAAGGAAAGTGTTTGCTTCCCTGTGTGTGTTCTTCCGCTTTTACAATAGGATATGTTCTGAGAAATTGATCGAAATAATGCCCACGGCTACTTTCTACCATCGCACCGCTCGCAATCGGCAGGGAATTCATTCTTTTACTTTCGAACCGAAATGGTCGCGTACAGTGCGGTTTCAGAAAAACTTCCTCCCTCGTATGCTTGGGTTTTGGAATGAGCTCCCTGCCAAAGATTTTTCTATGGACTACAGTATGGGGTTCTTCAGAAAGAAGTTATTAGATTTTTCTTGGATCGTTCTTGGATCGGCAACGCGCGAGTGATGCACCAGGTGTTGCAAGCGTCCATAGGCTGAGGTGACCGCTTACCATAAGGTGGAATAGATTATATCCAGATCTAGTGAAATATGTTTATCCATTATAAACATAATAAAAGGTATTTTTAGTTTTAAATTTGAACTCCAAGCCGGTAGTGGTGTTTTTGTCGCTTTGAAGTCGATTGCCAAAAAACCGTAAATATAGGTAAAATGACATCCGACGGCCAATATGCTTTAGGTACTAAGTTTTTGCGGAATTTCGATTCAATCAATTTAAAATACCATTTTTGTGTGTAAGCTTTTACCCGCGGTTCCATCCGCCTTCAATTCCGTTATCGGTGTAGGATTTCAATGGCACTCCTTAATTGCAGAAAATAAAACCGACTCGCACTTGACGTTTTTTAGTAGCCTTTGTACTTGGGACTCAAACTATCTCCATGCCAAATTTTATCCTAATAGGTACAGCGGCTTAAGCGTAAAAAGGTAACAGACAGAGTTACTTTCGCATTTAATTTTATAATATTAGTACAATGTATATTAGTACGGATATATGGACTAGTATGAACTAGTATGGATGAGTCATAATTCGTGAACAGCTATTATATTATATTATATATATATTATATATGTATCTCTGTGCTTGGGCGAAACATGGAGCATGTTTCATTTTATGGGATAGTTTTGGGACGAAACTTTGGTGTTGCCAGTTTTATATCGAATATTTATTTTGGTACAAAAACTAAATATGACAAGTGGCCTCGCTATGTAGATATGCTACTATTATACCGAACTAATTGTGCCAGCGGCAAGCGGACAGTGCTCTACAAAACCTAAAAATCGGATATTCCCGTTTTATTTCATATACCTATATCGTTAGTACAAAGCATAACAAATGCAATGCAAATGAATTCAATTCTGCATAGTTAGAAATGATTTATTTTTTATACCGGAAAAAATTTAATAATTAATTAAAAAAATGCGTATTTCAAATTTAGTTTTATTAAAACATATCTAAGTTTTAATAAGACTAAATAATAATAATAATAATATATTTGGACATTACACACAGCGCCGTCTGGCCCCAATGTAAGCAAAGCTTGTGTTATGGATACCAAACAATGGATACAAATACATATATTACTTTTTTTTTGTAAATACATACATATCATACATAATTACACCCAGACTCAAAATAAACACAAATGTTTAGTTTGTCCTGTGCAGGAATCGAACCCACACCCTCTGCACAGCAGTCGACCACACTAACAACTAGGCTGCGAGGGAGTCAATGTCACATAATATAAAAAAAAAACCAAACGATGTGTCATCTATATATACATATATAAGTTTCTTGATATAGATTCTACAATAGATGCACAATTATTATTGCTCTCGGTGTTTTAGCATTTTCTATAAAATGTTTAGGAGGTTACATTTCACTCATAGATATACAGGAAGACTTTGAATTGAGGCTTCAAATTTTTTGAAGTAATTCTTTGTGTAGCCAAAATTATTTAGAGCACATGATATAGTAAAATCAATAAACTTTGTGATATTACTAAAAAAATATAAAATAACCAAAAGTATCAAATTAATATTTCTAAGTATAATCGTTTCTTCTATGACTGAATAGACAAATCGAAAGCAGCATGCGCGGGCCACTGACCTCACCCACGCCAAAAAAGCGCTGAAAGTAGTAGGCAGGTACTTTAGTAACTACATAAGAACCGACCTACCTAAAATAAATTGCATAACCAACTTTTCCTTCATACTTTACCGGCTTAGGACGGTCGAAAATACGATAAGTATAGAAAAATTCAATAATAAAGATTTAGGTAATCAAAGTTTACTTAACATAAGTAGGTACCTATCTTTCGTATTTCTGGCGTATTTAAAAAGTTGGAATCATAATATTTACAATAATTGAATACATATTTAAAATAAGAAACAAGCCAGTAAACTCACATTTGAATGTCCTTAAAAATTACGTGTATTTTAACAACTGTTCAAAATGACCACCTCCATTTTTCAAACACAACAAAGCACGGCGTCGCAAATTGTTTTTAATTTTACGCAGCACAACTGTTCGTGATTTAACCACTGCAAAAGCACTTACAATTTTGGCTTTTAATTGTTCAATTGTTTCGGATTTACGTTCGTAAACAATTCGTTTTATCTCTCCCCACAAATAAAAGTCTAGCGGGGTGAGATCTGGCGACCGGCCATGGTATGGGTCCACAGCGACCGATCCACCGTTCGCCTAACTCGCTATTTAGGTACGCACGCACTTCACTGTAATAATGAGCTGGCGCTCCGTCGTGTTGAAAGTGCATGTCAGCTAAGTAGGACACTGGTACATCTTCCAACAATTCTGTCACTATCGAGCATAGAAGGTTCAGATACCGTCTCCCAGTTAACGTACCCTCAATAAAATAGGCCCCGATGACACAGTCATTTATTATACCCGCCCACACATTAACACTAAATCGCACTTGAAAAGCGTCTCTGCGCGTAACGTGTGGATTTTGACCACGAACACTCCACCAATGTTCATTGTGGATATTAAACAGTGCAATCCGCGTGAACGTTGCTTCGTCAGTCCAGAGAATATTGGCATTTAAATTTTGTAACAACCAATTACAAAACCTCATTCTTGGTCCATAGTCAGCGAGAGCGATGTCTTGTACTCGCTGAAAATGGTGTGGATACATTCCCGAAACGTTGAGCAAGAATACTGGCTTACGTTAAAACGTCTAGCCGCTTGTCTAGTACTTGCCTAAGGATTTTGGGTAAAATACCGCCTTATCATCCCATACATTCGTCTTGGATGTACTAGTGCCCTCCCTCTGGCTTGGGCATGCGCTGGAACATGAAAGCTCGCAAACTCCAGTAGATTTTGTGTTGCGCTCAAAATTCTTCTTAATGATGGCGGATTTTCTCTGCATCTTCGCTGCGTTCTACGTAAACTCCTTGTTTGGTAGTACCATACAACCATGTGTAGAAGGTGTAGGTTGGTAAACAAGACTGTATTTTTTCTCGTCCTAGGCATCTTTCTTAATAACTGACATACACAATGAATTGTTAATAATCGTTGCTCGATGACGTAAGCGCGGCGCAACCGTGACCTACTTTTGAGAACGTTTTCGCACGACTGTTTAATTGTTTGTTTTGGTTTTTGTAAATGCGCGGGCGCGCGGGTGTGCGGGTGTGCGAGGGTAGGGTACAGGGTGGCCGGCCGGGATTTTAGAGACAACGTCGCTAAGTTTTTAGGTATCTAATTTATTTAGATATGCGAATGACCTAAAATACGCGTTGCCAATCTTCTTGCAAAAGTTCTGTCTACGAGCATAAAATTGCTTGATACTTTAAATGTTTTATTTATTTGTCACAATTGTAGACATATTTTATTTTTATTATTTATTGATATTTTGAGTTTGCCTAAGCACAATGAGTTGGTTTTAGGCGATAACGTCAGTTTTTTTTTTAATAATTTATTTTTGTAATATGACAATTAAAAATTAAAGTTCTTCTAGGAACGGACACGATCAGACAGGGCGGCGGACGAGGGTGACGGCGGCACCGACGGGCTCAGCAGGTCAAGCCGGGAACGCAGCTTGCGGCCAAACACTAGTTGAGCTGGCGATGTGCCGGCGACCGAATGAATGGATTTACGATAGTCAAAAATATACTTTAATAATTTCAATTTGCTTTCTCTTACGATCTTACTAGTTTGTAAACTAGACCGGATTCCACGTTTAATTATTTTAACAAATGACTCGGCTTGGCCATTGCTGGCAGGATGGTACGCAGGTGACGTCATGTGTGATATACCGTTCAGGTTGCAAAAATAATTAAACTCTTGTGAACAAAAAGATGTTCCGTTATCCGTTACAATAGTATGAGGTAGGCCAAATCTAGAAATAAAATCATATAACCTATCTATGACCGCAGGTGAGGTACTAGTTGTATTCATGTCGTAAACCTCTACCCATTTAGTGTAGGCATCTACAATGACTAGGTACACGTGTCCATTGATCGGGCCTAAAAAGTCTAGATGTACCCTATGGAACGCCTGCTGGGGATAGGGCCATGGGGAGATGGGTGCCCGGGGCGGCGACAGTCACAACTGCACACACACTCCACGTTGTCCTATCATAGGTTCTATCGCTTCGTCTATGCCGGGAAACCAGAAACGGGCGCGAGCTTTGGCTTTTGTTTTAACAATGCCTATGTGTGAAATATGCAGCTCTGACATAATTCGCTTACGCAAAGATCCCTTTATAACTACTTTATGGCCGCGCATGACGCATCCATTTTCGTAAGACAGTTCTAGCCTACGCAAGTGATATGGCTTTATTTAATTCAATATTAGTGACCTTTTTTAACTTCTCTTGAGAAGTTATTGGAATAGGTCCGAAAATCGAAATCGAAAATTTTGTGTTTTCTTTACGTTTCAAGACTTGGAGAATCATTTGCAATCATTTTTAGAGTGATGTATGTGTGTGTGTGTGTGTGTGTACGTATGTAGACATATTTTTGCTTTCGATTCCTCAATAACTACTGGACCGAATCGCTCTGATGACATATCAATCGATACGCCACGTCATGACTTAGATCTGAAAGGAGTCTGAAATAAAGCGGTCCAGCGGTTCGTTTTTTATCCGTAAAAAACTGACTTTTTTATGCACGCAACATAAATTTCATGTATAATTTCATGTATCGAGGGGTAGTAAAGGGTTTTCGAGGGTGCTGATTTCGAATTTTTTATCAGTTTTTTAAAATTCAAAATGGCGGATCCAATATGACGTAATTTTTTTTTGTAAAAGAATTTTTCTCAAGAGAAGTTGCATGTACGGTACTTGCTGCCGAACCAATTGACTTTAGTCAGAACGCAATCCTTGTTTGTTGCGTCCCGTAACTCGTGGACAGTTACCGGTAGCGCTCCTTTTACAACAAAGCATACATAAGTGGCGGGGTCGCACGCTTCGTTCGTAGGTTTTGGCGGCCCCGTCACTGCGGCACCTGCACTGAAGTCCGTCATCTTGGTAGGCTTGCGCGCAATAAAAAATCTGCGCTGCTAGATGCACTTTTAATATATTCAATGGTATAATTGTAACCACTTAAAAACAGAGCATAGCGTTGCAACCTATTTGCGAAGACTTCTGGTATTCCTTTGTGTGGGCCGAATATGGATAGCAAAGGCTTGTGATCAGTGCGCAGTACAAAAGGTATTGATCTACCGTATAAATACTGGTGGAATCGCCGGACCCCAAATATTATGGCAGTAGCTTCCTTTTGTATTTGATAATAACGATGCTCTGCACTATTTAGAGTACGCGAATAGCTACATATATAACAATTATAAATGTGAAAGGTTGGATGTTTCGGTATTTGTTACTCAATCACGCTTTAACCACCGGATTGATCGAGATGTAACTTGGCACAAATATATGTTCAGGGGCGGACCCACTGGGGGGCCATAGAAGAGCTCGCCCCTCCTAAGGATGGCCTAGGAAGAAATTAATTGTAACAATTTGTTAATTATATAACTTACATATAAATTTTATAATATATTATTGTATTTCAATAACATTTATAATTATAACAACAAAACGCAGGAAATATAAAATTATAGAAATTTATTACGTTTAAATTTGCAGATTCAAAGTTAAAAAAGTACCTTCAGATCTTATAATCCCCTAAACTTTTGTTCTGGATCTGCCCTTTTATGTTACGTCCTAGAATAGGTTCGCAGAAAACGTTCCTACAGAAGTAACTACAACGGAATTGCACGAACGAACCATAGTTGCTTGCTATAACAAACCTTTTAGTATGATCAAGTTGCCGTAAGAATTCTTCATCGGTAACCAAATTTAGCGCGGGTGGAGCCGCGGGCAAAAGCTAGTAATAAATAAGTCAAAACTGGACACGGGGGATATGTATTACATAATATAAATATCATATTAGGAATCATAGCTCATTACTGTTAGACGCTTTCCGTGTGCCTCAAACCCTTTAAAAACCCGTGAACAAATGTGGGAACCTACGTCATCGTAGCAAGCCTAAATAATATCAATAATTATGGAATAAGAGTAAGTACGTTTCCGTTCTGAAAATTTTGATTTGAAAGATGAACCTACATAAAATTCAGACTTGCTGCTATGACATTGTTGGTTCCATTACTATTTTACAGACTTTAAAGCGACTGGCAAAAGTTTTTTTTCCAATAATATTGTGTAAAACGTATATAAAAACCAGCTATGCTACTTTAACGAAAAAGAGTACGATTTTTTGTACCTTTCGTATTTGTTATTTGTAGAAGGGCCCTGCGTTCAAGCTAGTAATTACGCATACGCTTATTATCTACCTACTGTTTATAGGTAGGTAACCTATTTATTACCTACGTAGTTCTGTCGGATCCTGGATCTTGGACCAAGATAGAAGAATTCACTTCACTTTAAATCTGGTCACACTGAAAACAATAAATTACGGTGCAAAAGATTAATAAGGACTTGTATCCATTTACCAACCAATATCAATGAAAAAAAACTTCGATACAATCTGTTTGTGACAGATTGTAGGTAAATTTTATTTTGAATAATTTGTGAATTATCTACAATTTTCAATTGTTTAGATTATTATTTAGACGATGCCAGAAACGGATATGGAAAAGCTATCTCTAAGTGAGTATTATAGTGTTCCGTAAGAAAAATTCTAACCTAAAATTAAACACGTATGCAATTAATGTGGTAATGTTATTTTCAGAAGAGATTTACAGCTCTGAGAAAAGAGGCAACGATGAAACTGGTAATGGAACTGAAGAAAAACCGTTTAAAACTATACTACAGGCCATGCGTCATGCAGGAAAGGAACCGTTTCCAACAATCTATGTTGATGCAAAAGAGGAGGGGAAAACATATGAAATTGCCGCAAAATCTCAGTTAAAAAAAATACAAAAAATATGGGTAAGAGAAAATTACAAAGCTGCTGACAAAGCAAAGGCTGAAGAACAAGAGAGTGATAAAAGGCATCAAAACCTTGATGAAGCTAAAAAAATATTAATACAAGAAGATGCTTCATTGCCAAAAGCAAAAATAATCAAAATTTTTCAGAGTAAGTAGGAATCAATTTAGAAGGGTGTCTATGTATAAATGTCTGTACAGCTCTCTATTAAGAAGATCATATGTTTTTTCACAATTTATCTATAAAATAACTTATTAATTGAATTTTGATGTCGAAATACTAGATTAAATTATGTAACAGTAAAAAAAGGCATTGTAATCTAGACCGTGGTTGTTGCATTGCACCTTTTTTGAGTTGATTTTATTTAGCACTTAGGGTGCTGACAGAAAATATAATAAACTCAAATCCTTATGTTTTATAAACTTTACGTTCACTATTATCTTGATGTTGTGTTCAAGTTATTTTTTATAGTTTTAGCCAAATATTTTATACTTGATCCTAAGAGGTTAAACCATTAAAATGACCTCTGGCTCTTGTGTGGGTTGTCTTACCATCAGCCATATAATGAGGCATAATTTTAACACACTAAGCTCAGTTTTTGCTATTCCCAGTTATTCAGTGTAATTATTACATCTAAGTTTAGCCAACTGAACCTTAAGCCTAAAGCTTTTAATTATAGACATTATGGTCAGTATGTATACAGTAACAATTTGTATTGCAGCTGAAGAGCACCGTGGTGTCCGTATATGTGTGCGAGGTTGGGTCCATAGACTTCGAAGACAGGGTAAATCCCTCATGTTCATTACTCTCCGAGATGGTTCTGGCTACCTTCAGTGTGTTTTGAACGGATTACTATGTCAAACTTATGATGCCCTAGTACTTTCTACAGAGTCATCCATAGTAGTGTATGGAAAACTATCTTTAGTTCCAGAAGGAAAAAGTGTAAGTTGCTACTTTTCAACCGAATTAAAGAAGTTTGTAAGTTTTGACAAAATTTATGAAACAATTTATATTTACTAGGCACCAGGAGGCCATGAGCTCACTGTGGATTACTGGGAACTGATTGGATTAGCACCACCAGGAGGAGCAGATGCTATTCTGAATGAAGAAGCATTACCAGATGTTCAATTAGATAACAGGTTCTGAAAAGTCTTATTGTTTTTTTTTTTTTTCTGAATAATTTTGTATCATCAGCATAATAAAGATAAGAGAGAAGCGGTGACACTTTTGCTCAGCTGCTACCATAACTTAAACATAGACTAAGTAAAAAGAATAAAAAAATTAAATCAACAAACAAATTATATCACCATAAATAATGTAGCTATCATCTCATGCACTCATCTTTGAATATATACAGTGGGTCCCTGGATAGAGTGCAACCGCAAAAGGGGGTGAAACTAGATCCAAAATTATAGACATAAAAAAATTGTAAATATGAAAAATGAAAAAAAACATAATATAATTGTAATTTCAAATTTTAATTCATCAATAAAGGATATAATTTTTTGTCCATTATGTTTGATCTAGTTTAAATATATTTAAATCCACTCACAGATTGTAAGCATGCACTACATGCACCAAAAAATCCTTTAGGAGCTCACATTATGATGGCGAGACCCACACACACACACACACAGGCATTTTAGTGATAGTTCATTTTTTAGTTAGACTTATGTTTTCCACACTTAAACTTATAATAGGGCCACTATGGGTGGTAGCCAATTCACATGTCATAGGATTACACAAGGATAGCTGAGAACTATTAACTTATATTGAGTAATAGCGAAATAAACTATTTGTGAGTTGATTGATGCTGATGTCAACACAGCACAATCGGTTGACCACAGTTTTTTAAACTTTGTGCATGAGACGGCAAGGAGGTGAGATTGGTGTAAAAAATACTAAATGTGGTTGCTGTATCGCATTACCAAAAAGGTTATTTGAATAGGCAGCCTTTATAGTAAACATGTCTGAATTCTGGTACTCATTATGAGTAATAACAATTTGTTGGCCATTTATTAATGTAAATATTTGGTGTAGTTTATTTAAAATACAATGTTGCTGTCTCAGCCATAAGATAGAAGAGGGGGGGCAGGTGGGACTGGCCTACCCTAGAAAATACTAGAAAGTCCTATCCCTTGAAATATAAATTCAGGTCATATTTTACTAATAACAGCCTAGAGCCAATACCATCTGAATTATAATTTGTTTTTTCTACTGCTACTTATGCCACTGTCATCACTATTCACAATATTATTTATAACAAATTGTTTCTAGGCATATAATGATACGAGGTGAAAACACATCCAAAGTACTGAGGGCACGTGCGGCAGTAACGCGGGCCTTTCGTGAACATTTCGCGGCGCGATACTATACTGAGGTGACGCCGCCGACCCTTGTGCAGACGCAGTGCGAAGGCGGTAGTACCCTGTTTAAGTTTAGCTACTTTGGGTGAGAAATATACATATGAAATTTTCTCTAATCCGGATGTAAGACGTATTTTATGTTGCTTTTAAAGGCCCTTTGAAACATTTGATACCTTGATTTTTATACATGACATTTTGAACCTATTTTTCGAAAGGGGAGATAAAATTTATTTCGAGGGTCATTATCACAAATAGATTGGAAATCTTCTTGCCTTTCTAAAACGATTTTAAACCTCCTAAATACGTACGGCACCATAGCACATCCAAACAGTGAGGCAGACTATACAGAAGACATCCTCGGACATCAGCCCATGTGTCAAGCCTCTTTGGACTATGAGAAAGTTGACTGGCAATATGTCGAGGTGTTTGAGATATCTGTGTGATTCAACAACGAAATCAGTTTTACAAAAGCAGTCAAACATGACCTATCCAGCTACAAAAAGGAGTGAAAGGGGGGATGTTATGTCCTCGAAACTGCTTACAATCGCACTGATGTCTTTAAGTCTTGATAACTGAAAAGGACAAGGCATTAGTAAATGTAAACAGCAAGTAAATTTTACACCTACAATTTTCTGACGATGATATAGTGCAGTTGTAAAAACCATTTTGAAAAAAAAGCCGATAAGGAGGGTCCTTTTAGGTTGAGCAGGAATTAGGAAGCTTCGTCACGTCTTTACGTCGTACATACTGCTGTGCTCTTACTTGCTCTTGGGACAAATAGTCCATACTAATATCATAAATACGAAAGTAACTCTTTCTGTCTGTCTATTTGTCTGACATAGGCTACTTGAAAACGTCAAGTGTGTTTGTGTGTTTTTTTTTTCTATAATTGAAGAGTTGCCGTTGGAATCCTACACCAGTGTATAAAAAAAGTCCCGGTCGTCATCTGCGTCCATTTTTAGAATCGACAATTTAAATTCGCTGGCAGTAGGCAGGTCTACCGCGAATTAGCCGTCCAGATAACACTGCGCGCACTCAAAGCGTTCGTCGAAAAACCGTCAATAGGCGGGAGCCAACGCGAACCGTGCGAATACACGTAGCGTGCGCGCAGTTGATTGTAATGCGTTCGCGAACACATTAAAATGTATGGGATATGTTGCATTGCATGTTGTGATCGAAATAATCTGTACCACCTTTAGACAATCCTTTAGTAATGACCGTACAAAACCGCTACTGAAGCAATGGTACTGAAGCGTGAAGCCAACACAACTTAACATCAAAACACATACGAACTGCCTCTACATGTGGAAGGTTGAACAAACGATTGTTGGAAGACAGTGCAGTGTAGTAGCAGTAAAAAATGGGGACGATCCGAATAGGTACATTATTTAATGACTAAATTATCCCGAAAATATGCCAACCTATGCCCGTACCTGGCTACGCCCTTGCCTACTACTAGGAACTGATAAATCCCAAGCACAGAAAAGAATACCAAAGATGACATAAACCACGGCATTAGACCTACTAATTAAAACTAATTTCAATTTATAAGACATTGACAAATTAATAATTTTGATCCTATATTTTCCAAGGTATATGATATAATGCAGTATATAATATAATAAACCTGAAATTTTTTAATAAAATGTATTGTGCTCGGCCAAATTCTCTTTGGGTCACGTAAGTTATATCATTGCCGTACACAATTGTGCATTATAACACGTAAGTTGGCAGTAACAGTGCTAATCTTTTTACTCAAGATAACCTCACCTTAATATTTTTGGACGATGATTTGACCACTCAGTTACTTCATGGCTCTGCTTTGAATTGAAATAATTCCAAACTGATGGTTAAGTACTTACCATATATAAAATTAACAGTTTAATTGATGATTCAAATGTAAGTTTAATTTGCATAATAAAATGTAACATGTGCTCTGTTTGTACAATTGTCAGTGTTTAAACAAAGAGATCAGCACTCTTTGTTAATTTTACTGACTTTAAGGTATATAATAGTACCTAGTTGTAAGTCAAAAGTAATTGTAAGAGTGCAAAATGCTTGCCTACCGTTAATAATAGAACAGTATCAGCACAAAAACATTAATACTTAAATAATCTAAATAGTAAATATAGACTGATATCAATAAAAAAATAGTTTGTCCATGTGCGAGGGTGCCTAGCATGCTAGCTTCTTGCAGCATTTCCGTGCCAGTTAGCAATTGATTATCTTTTGAGTAAGAAAAGCACCGTCTCCCTTAGCAATAACCGGTATAAAAGACATTTTTTTGAAATTAATTTACTAAGAACATCAGTCGATTGACCTTTTCTCTGAACAATTTCAGGCAGGAGGCGTACCTAACGCAAAGTTCGCAACTTTATTTAGAGACTTGCCTGCCTTCTTTAGGAGATGTGTACTGTATCGCGCAGTCCTACAGAGCGGAACAGTCTCGGACGAGACGTCATCTTGCTGAGTAAGTTGAAGTCCTGTAATAGCTAAAGGTGTATCTGTACACCTTTTCTTTATACAAAATATGTACCACTTAATATCTTTAACTATAGACATTTTGCTACTCCAAACGTGTTTTATCATAAAGTACTATTTACACATATTTACATATACAAGATGCATAACACATATTTATTTATAAAATGCCAGTAAATCCTACTAATATATTATCTGAAAGTTTGTATGTCTGGATGGTTGTTTGTTACTCAATCACTCTTCAACCTCTGGACGGATCGGGATAAAACTTGGCATACATATTGTTCAGAATGTTGTTAATTGTATAATATTATGTAGATTAAACCACTTTTATATATTTATAAAAGTAGTTTAATCTGAATGTAGATTAAACCACTTTTATATATTTATATTAATTTATTTACACTAAGAGTTACTATACTGCAATGCAGCGTTGACAATATATAAAATGAATAATAATCTTATGTCATAGACATAAATTGGGGGCCCAGAATCAAAACAAACATAAAATATTACATAAGTGCTTCTTAAATATTAAAGTACCTAATAATAATAATTGATTATTTATGCATAAGCCCCTTTACAAAGTATATAATTAACTAAAAACAAAAATATATGTAGTTAATCTTTTTAGGCGTAAGATAAAGAAAACATAAAGCTGCTATAGTAGCATTATAAAGAAAAACTAACAAAACGTTTATTCAGTCGGTAAAAGTACAATTTGAAACAGCTCTAGAATGTAATTTACCATCAGCAGACCTTACTTACACAACTGTTACATTATTATCATTTCCACAAAAGGTTTTGGTAATCCTGCCCAAAGGCCAATAAAGAGGCGGAGTGTTTGGGTTTAGTAATAGAACTACGTCATCAATTTTGAGATTAGGCTGAGTTTTCTTCCATTTGGTACGTTCATTAAGAGATGATAAATAATCTTTAGACCAAACTTTCTAGAAATGTTGCCGTATTTGTTCATAACACCTCCAAAAACGTAGCCTGTTTGTAGGCATATCGGTTAGGCCCGGTTGTGGTATTGACGTTAATGGATAACCTATAATAAAATGACCGGGTGTTAAACAAGAAAAGTCTAAAGAGTCTTGATTCGTGATAGGCATTAATGGTCTTGAGTTTAAAATTGATTCAATTTCTATCATGATTGTATTAAATTGCTCATATGTAAAGATTTTACATGTAGAAATTCTTTTTAAATGATGTTTTGCTGATTTAACAGCTGATGCCCACAGACCACCGTGATTCGGACTGTAAGCTAGGACAAAATGAAACTGAATTTCTTTTTGAAGTGAATAATTTAAGACAGCATCCTTAAATTCCTTACTGTCGTGGATCTTGTAAAGTTCTTTTAACTGCCTATTTGCACCTCTAACTGTGGTTGCGTTGTCGCAATATATATGAGTAGGCACTCCTCTACGAGCAACAAACCTTTTTAAAGCCGATATAAACGTGTCTGTAGACATATCTGACACCACTTCCAGGTGTAGAGCCTTTGCCGAAATAATTTTCTTTTTGTGTTCTATTTCCATCATGTTTACAATGTCCAAATGTCAATTATTTAAAATGTTGATCACTGTTCGACTTACGTGTTAAGGTTTCGCTTTTGTATTCGGTATTCAGAGTATATTCTGCAAGTCGTACTAGTTAATCAAATATTTAATAATGAAAATATTTTTCTATTGATATGTTTACATTTAATGGCAATGACAACTTCTCATTGCGATGACAACTCGAGCACATGCTCTCTTGGCAAGTCGAATTGCAGCCGAACGTAGACAAATGAAAAATGGCTAAATGTCAGGAAAATTTCTTGTAATTAAAATGTTCCCAAATAGCTAATTTTTTAAGAAATAAGGCGATATAACTGAATAATTTTCGGCACCATGTTCAGAACGTTGTGAATTGTAAAATATTATGTAGATTAAACCACTTTTATATAATTATATTAATTTATTTACACCAAGAGTTACTATACTGCAATGCAGCATTCACAATATATAGAATGAATAATAATCTTATGTCATAGACACATATAGATTAGGTCCTAGAATAGCATATAGGCTACTTTTTATCCCTAAAAATTCAAATTTTACGCTAATAAAGGTAATATTAGACCACCCCCAAGTCCCTCGTCTTGCTATTTATACAATTTTTGTATGAATAATTTGACTTTGTCGCACTTTGCATCAAACTTTTGAGCATTTGAACTGCTGCAACATCGATGAAACGGCTGCTAACCACACAACTCTTTTATTTTAGATACAGTCACGTAGAAGCAGAATGTCCGTTCATTACCTTCGAAGAGCTGTTGGACCGACTCGAAGACCTTGTGGTGGATGTGGTGGAGCGAGTTCTCGCCTCGCCTGAAGGAAAAATAGTTAAAGAACTAAACCCTAACTTTAAGGTAAAGGTTTTGTGTGTATGTTGATCTAAAGTATCAAAGGATGATTTCTGAAAAACCCCATTCTGTAGTCCCTAGAGAAAACCTCGGCAGAGCTCATTCTGTAGTCCCTAGAGAAAACCTCGGCAGAGCTCATTCTGTAGTCCCTAGAGAAAACCTCGGCAGAGCTCATTCTGTAGTCCCTAGAGAAAACCTCGGCAGAGCTCATTCCACAGCAGGAAGCTCTTATGAAACATTTACTAAAATTTTGCTATATAGTCGTTATTTACTTATTGAAAGACCAATTTTCTGGAATAAACCATTAATTATAGGAATCCTTAGTTTCCCATCAATCTTCTTGGCAAACAATGGCCATTCTGGACTAGTAAAAATGTTGATGGTGCCTTAGACATTAGTATTGGTTTTGTACCTCCTACGAATAATTAAACTTTTAGGTATTTTCCTCTACGTCTCTAGACGTTTGGAAGAGATCGGTTAATAGTGATAAGACTGGCTTTTGTACTATACTGTTTATTGTTGATTTTTTTTTCTCAGTATTTATGTGCAAAACAGTGTATTTCATTCATTAGTGTTATAGTATTAATACATGTATATAATGTATAATATACATGTACATCACAATAATTATTAAAATTACTTAAACTGTAAGAACAAGCAAACTTCAAAAATACGTAAAAGTACCATTCAATATTTATTTTAATATTGAATCTTCCTTATCATTTTTCCAAATTACAGTTAATTGTTCGAAATTATGTAACAAATCTTCAAAAAATATCAATCATATATTTACTGTCCACTTCATTCTATTTAAATTGTTTTGTTTTCTTTCTAAAGGTAAAAAAAATATATGTTACACTAAAGACTAGAAGTTAGTCTCATTATGTATGGAGATACATCTCACGTCATTAAAATGTATACAGTACAGTTTTCAATTCTAATATTACTTACAACTTTAGAAATCTACTAGTTTCATAAATAATGTCTTCTGTAAAAATACATTTTAAGTTTTCACATAAATAAATATGTTTAATTTTGACTAAAGACGCTTATAAAGCAAAATCTCTAAAAAAAACAAATGGTTGTATTAATAGAATGGAGCTCTTATAATGAAACACGTGCTTTAATAACATAATAAAAAAAATGCAAATTACATGGTATAAAATTATTATCAAATAAGTATTTTAGATTGCTTTAAATTTTCCTATATTTATACCTAGTGTGTGATTTTTCATCGTGGTTGGTGTTTTGACGAAAACGCAAACGGCTCCACCATCTTAACTTTCTTTTGTTTGAGTCTAAAATTGTTTTGGTTACTTCCATTTTCAGAAACCTGAAAGGCCATTCAAACAAATGTCGTACCCTGAAGCTATAGAATATCTACGGGCTAACAATATCACTAAAGAAGATGGTTCTTTTTATGAATTTGGAGAGGTTAGTTTATTCGTTAACGCTTGTTAGGTTTATTATTTATTTATATAAAATATTTAAAAACTTCTTGGTTTGACCATTTTTTTCTTTTCTTAAGTTTAGGTTATGCTATCTTTTATCGAATTTTAAAAGTAGAAATGTTTTTATTTATAACTTTTTTCAGCTTTAGACAATTTTCTTATGGTCGTTACTGGCTGAGTGTAATATGAAGTACTTGATCAGCAATCATACGTCCCCACTGTTGGACCGTTGCTTTACTTTCACCTGACTTGCTCAATCGTAGAACAAGATAGCGCGAAATCATTTCTATTCTTTGATGAACTGAACCAATCTATTACCTATTTTGTGGTCACAGTGTGGACGTATGGAGGGCAGCCAGGCACTAACACAGTCAATTTAATAAATGTATTTTCAATATATATTTTTTTTATTGTTTAATTTCTAGGACATTCCAGAAATGCCTGAACGCAAGATGACAGATGCTTTAGGTGTGCCCATACTGTTGTGCAAGTTCCCAGCCGAGATTAAATCGTTTTACATGCCGCGTTGTAAGGACGATCCTAGACTGACGGAGTCAGTTGATGTCCTAATGCCAGGCGTAGGGGAAATCGTCGGCGGATCCATGAGGATATGGGACTACGATGGTCTAATGGAGGGTTAGTATATTTAATATACCATATAGTATTTTTTTAAATAGTGATTATTCAACACACTTTCTTATGTGAGAGCGTGTTCAAAGAAAATCTCTTCAACTTGATTAGTATAAATTAAGGAAGCTAAAAAATATTTGTAAAAATTTACGTCGATCGAAAGCACTGAGCCCGCTTTAAAAAGATTTTTTTTTTTAATGCGTAAAGAATGAAAAAGACAACACACAATAACCTCTTATAAATGACCAGTATAACGTGAACCATGGACAACCAAGATGCGTAAAGAATGAAAAAGACAACACAAAATAACCTCTTATAAATGACCAGTATAACGTGAACCATGGACAACCAAGATACAATGTAAATTATTATCAATTTACCAATGAAAAGTAACTCCATCCGTTTTATAGTTTGATGTTCTACTATTTTTACGCACCACTTTACTGAGAAAAAAGACATGTTGATGTAATTACGACAAATAACAAGTTTTATCAACAATGAACGATGCTATGTTGACGGTGCTAACTTCTGGTCATAAGTTACATTTTAGTTTTTATAGGTAGTTCATACGTGCAGATTCACGAATAAGTTGTGAGCTAGCGTTGCCTTGTATTAGGGATCTAGTGGAGGTTATCTATAGTATGATGTCCCACTGTAGGCATAAAGAAATGGTCTTCTTAAAATTCGCTTAATACTACTTACCAACCACAAAGTGGTTGGATACATAATCTTTCAAGGTCTGAAAATAGAAAACTATATCTTTTATCAAAAAATTGGGAAAATATCACGACGCTTTCTTTTTCGTACCCACGTTTAAAGCTCGAAATGTTTTATCGGTCACCAAGCATTCATCTTGGCTTTAACTCTGAGTTTGGCTCCCACCTGTGTGGCCCTGGCCTTATAAACTTTGTAACCGAAGAAATTGTTTTTATTACAGGTTACAAGCGTGAGGGCATTGACCCCTCTCCATACTACTGGTACACAGATCAGCGCAAATTTGGTTCAGTACCTCACGGTGGATATGGGCTTGGGCTGGAGCGATTCCTATGCTGGTTACTCGACCGATACCATATCCGCGAAGTCTGCCTCTACCCACGGTTCCTTGATCGTTGTACTCCCTAAGTTTCTGAAATTCAAACCCTTAAATAATGCAAATAGTATATTTATTCCCGCTTTCTTGATCAAATATCCCAATATACTAACCGATATAATATATTATCTACAAAGTAACCTAACTTTAAACTATATTTTCTCAGCATTCCGTCCCATCTTCGACTTCAAAATATCCAAATTAAAAGATTATTTATTTACTCAAGTATCCTATTTATATTACGGTAAAATTGATTATTTTTGTTCCTTAATAACTTCATTGCACATTAATTTACTATTCGAAACGTGTTATTTGCCGTAGACGCAAAAGCATATTCATGAATTATTAATTACTAGCTTTTCCCCGCGGTTCTTCCAGCCCTAAAAACTCGGTTATCGGTGTAGGATTATAGAAAAAAATCATCTCATACTTGACGTTTTCAGTAGCCTATATCCTTCCCCGGGATTCAAACTATATATCCATGCCAAGTTTAATTTTAATCGGTACAGCGGTTCGAGCGCGAAGAGGTAACAGACATACAGACAGAGTTACTTTCCAATTTATAATGTTAGTATGGATTTTTATAATGCCAGTGAATTTTTAATAGTTGGTTAAATTAAATTATTGCCGTTAGCTTTCCAAACGTGTTCCTTTTCCTAAGTGTTCCAGTACTAATATATCTCAGTGATTCTCTTTATTACATCTAAAACTATCTAAGTATACTTTTTCATCTAATCTACTAATCTAAATATCAAACAGACACAATATTAGTCGCGTTTTGTTGACCGACATAATGTACATTATGTGCTTAATGTCAATAATCCAACCAAAGAGAGAGATCCAATTTTTGTACAGTAGGTCATACAGAAATTATGTCATTTAAATTGGTATTACATTAAACACATTGAAGCAGTGAACAGAACGCACCTATTATTTCCAAGTGCCACTCTCATTCATGGAAATTATTAAAAAAATACCTTTCATTAAGAACATAATTTGATCAGGAATGGTTATTCATCTCCACACCAGAAAAATTTTAAGTAGATATATTTTAAGCAAGTATGCACATCATATGTAAAATGTTTAATTAACCGCCAATTTATGAAGATTGTTAGCCTAATTATGTGGATAAGAATTTTAATCCCGCTTGTGCCGCTAGATTACTATACTACTAGAGTAATATATCTAGTAAGTCAATTCAGGCAAAGGGGGGTGTTCAGGCATATTACGACGAAAGTCAAAAGCAAATTTAGTTTCTCAATCGAAATCGAAGCTGAGCTGAAGTCTGAGGAGAGAGTTTGTCTCCCTGTGTGTGTTCTAACACTTGTATGATGGGCTGTGTTCTGAGTAATTCAAATTCAATATCATCGCATTGCTCACCATCGACAGGAAATTCATCCTCTCACAGGATTAAGTTAGGTGACAAAGGGGGAGAGACGGTCTAATATAACACAAATTTGTGTAACTTATTAACCAAATTTAATATTTATAAAATTGACCGGAAATCATATATATGTAAAATACGCCAGTGTATGAAATTAAATGCAAATCATTTCGTATATATGTATTGTTTTTTTATCAGTTCAGTTCCTTGTTCTTTATATGTCTATTATCGAAATGTAATGTATATCACCAAGGCCCGCCTTTGTGGGTATATTTTTGTTCACGTGAAACAGAGAGGGATAAAATAAGGAATGTTTCACATTCCATGTAAGGGCATTTTATATAATACATATCGTTATATTACGAATGCTGTTATTTTTTGTACTTTAATCCGTTGTTGCTAAAATAAAAATGCTTATCTTTAATGTATAATTTTATTTTGTACAAAAACATGATCCTTACCTTAAAATAGGTAGTGTTTCTAATTACTAAATTACAAAGCCATTTATATATTTTTTCCTAAAATTTAAATTCGTTTGGTAAGCCGGGAAAAGGATTTCTATCCCTTAATGATTTAATGTATTTAAGTAGTCGAACTACAAAATAAGTAGATACAAAAGGATCGCAACATACCGAGCGCTACAGCTGAGGTCGGGGTGTTTCGAAAAAAGTCAAAATCGCTTGCGTCACTAAGACATGCGGCAGTAGGTACTTAAAATCGACTACATAATCCTGTACTGACCTATGTTTAAATTCTAACCTACTCTAAAAACTCTTTGTATTATAATAAACAGGTGTAAGGTTTAACTGTATTTTGAGACTTTAATTTGACTAAATTCTGAATTTAATGCGCCTAAGTCTACAAAAAAGTATTTAAACGCAGTGAGCAAAGAATAAATATGTACCAACATGCGTATTATTGTGTATGCATGTTTGACATAGAAATATAATATATCGCTTAAAGTTGATATGAAATATGAGTATTTTTTAATTCCGACCATGAAATGTGAAATGATAGGTGATACACGTCTATAAAAAGACGCGACTAGTCCAATTTTCTTAGTACCTCATTATTTTTTATGGTAAATATAGTGTTTTAATTCAAACTGCGTGATTGATTTCATAATGTGGACTCTCTCTTCAAGGAAGCCACTCTGCATCAGAGTTCAATTTTCGTTGGTCACCGGATGGAGATTCTGTAAGGTCTTCTTTGCTGGAAGCAACCTTGTTGTATACTTTCTTTCCTGTGTCAACTACGTATTCCACTCCGTCCGCTGGAAACATGAACAGAGGTTTTTCATTTGAACAATTTTATCTACTTGAAGTACGAATTTGATCTGAAATTGGTCAACTGAGTTTTATTTGGTACCGATTTTGTTCTTTATGGAAAAATTATACCGAATCTTAAATAATAAGACTAAATCGGCCAAGTGCGATTCGGTCTCACGCACGAAGGACTCCGTACCATTATCTATAAAAACGGCAAAAAAATCACGTTTCTTGTATGGGAGCCCCCTTAAATATTTATTCTTGTTTTTAGTATTTGTTGTTATAGCAGCAACAGAAATATATCTTCTGTGAAAATTTAAACTGTCTTACTATCATGAGATAACTATGTCATGAGATACAGCCTGGTGACAGACGGACAGCATAGGGTCCCGTTTTTTACCCTTTGGGTACGGAACCCTAATAATGATGTTATTTCAAATAAGCTATTTTATTTTTTTACTTTTTATTTACTAGAAACTAAAAGTACTACGTAGTCAAATTTCCTGTATTTTTAGTACACATACCAAAAGCATTAAGCTTTTATGTAGGTATCGACTGCAATAGGTAAAACACAATGTAAATGCTGTGGCTAAAAGGTAGGTAGGCTAGGTTCATAATTTTGATCATAAAAACTAAAATTTTGCCTCAGCTGTTATACTGCACGTGAATAGGCCTCTCCTTGGATACAAAGGCTTCGTCCACCACGCTGGCCTAGTAAGTTTTAACGGACGTTGTCGAACTAGTGGCCACTTGAGTGTCAAACTGTTTTAAGCCGCCCATAAGACCTCTATCTTAGCTGAACGACTGCTGCCATACTAAAACAGGTGAAACAGGAAAAAATCAATGAAAAAACTAGTGTGTTTAATTACCAACGGCTCCTCCAGCTTTCCTGACAGCTTCACCGATGCTGTGTGAAGAGAAGGTTTCTGGGTCTATATTGATGTTAACACCTTCCGTCGTGCCATTGGTGTGTTTGGGGCAATCTGACTGCGAGATGATAGACAGGTCGTACGGGTCGACGCCGAAAGAAGACAGCTTTGTGCGCATCTGTGGTCATTAGATACATCATATATTAGACTATTTGTTAAGTTTGGGTCAAATTTAAGAAGTGTGCCGGGGTTGTCACAAGTGAAAGTCTTTGGTCTCTACCTTGCCTTTTGGGAAACGGGCGTGATGATAGTATACATAGGTATGTATATCTATAATTTATTAAAAGTCTTATGCTAGAAGTACGTTAGTTGGAAGTTTAAACGTATGTGATTGTATAGTACCTACCTTGATCTTTAAGAAACAGGCGTGATGATAGCATACATTAGTATGTATTTATGAAAATGTCAGTAAGAGGCGCCTTGCCGTGGCAAATCTTAAGAGCTTCTGGATTCTTCACGCACGGAAGCAACCTTGGAGGTAGAATTACTTTTGGTTGCGGCATGAAAGCCCGTCATTGGTTAGACTTCCTTCATCTCTAATTTATATGGTTTTCATAGTACCATTTGTATAAATTACTATATATCCATATAACCGAACCACCCATATGATGTCAACCGCTGTCTAAAATGCTTACCTTGTCGACATACATCTTGTCCAACTCCTTGGTTCGTGACAAAATGGTGGCAGATCGGCGATGAGCGAACGCCAACTTTTGGCACGTGAATATAGCTGCGTACGTTGTGTAGTCAGTCGCCATCACAGTGTAGCTCGCTGAACCAGCGACACCTTCAGGGAAAACAGTTTTTAGTATCGTACATCATTTATTAAGGACCAGTTCTTTGTATAGGTAGGGGAGACCGGGGCAAGACGAGGCTCGGGGTAAGACGAGAAATATGCTTGTGTGCATGACTCGTGAACGCAACAAAACCGCACATGCCGCCATTTGCGCGTTGGTCAGTCGCGTCACACGAGTCCAAGCGGTGCGTACGTGTCAGAACGTGTTTTGGCTGCGCGGCGAGAGAAAACTGTTTTTTGGAGGATTTTTACGAAATTTTTCTGTTTTGAATCTGTGTGCACGAAGGTAAGGTATCATGGTCAAGTAACTTTTTTGTGCATACTTGTTGTAGTAGCGTAAAACTAACAAATTTTGATAGATTTTTTGTTGAAATATTTTGTTGGTTAGACTTGTTATCACTTTTTCATAATATGGTTGTTGGGGCAATAATGGGATAGATATTTTTAACACCTATTTAATAACTTTTTTTTGTTCGCAGTCACAATGGTACAAAATTATAAACGAAAAACGGATCGTGGGACATGGGAAGAAGACGATATGAGAAGAGCTGTTAGAGCTGTGCTTTCTGAGACAATGGGATTTCTTCGAGCCTCAACTACATATGACGTGCCTTAATCGACTTTGGAACGGCGAGTAAGAAAGGCTCGATGTGCAGATGAGGAAACCGATTCAGACAATGACTATGAAAAAAAAAATTAGGACGCTATTTAACAGTTTTTAATAAAAAACAAGAAGAAGAATTGTCTCAGTACATTAAATCAATGGAAACGCGCCTTTTTGGAATTACTGGTAAAGAGCTTCTTATTTTAGCTTTCCAGTTAGCTGAGAGAAACCATATTGAGAACCCATTTAACACAGAGACACGAATGGCTGGAGAAGACTGGCTCAGTGGATTCCTAAAAAGGCATTCTGAACTTTCATTTAGACGTCCAGAGCCAACTTCTGCTGCAAGCAATGGCTTTTAACAAAGTGGCAGTTAACGAGTTTTTCACATTATTGGAAAGAGTTGTAGAAGAGCATGGCCTAACTGCTGACAGGATTTATAACGTTGACGAGACCGCTGTTAGTACTGTGCCAAAAAGCCAGTCAAAGATATTGTCACTTAAGGGTCAGAAGCAAGTTGGCTGCTTATCATCTGCAGAAAGGGGACAATTGGTTATGGCTGAAATATGTTTTAACGCTGCCGGAACATATATACCACCAATGCTGATCTACGGCAGAAAACGAATGAAGAATGAGTTGCTGGATGATGCACCACCGGGATTTAGGGGGACATGCAGTGATAATGGATGGAAAACTTCAAAATTATTTTATGATTGGTTTAAAAAGTTAGTAGAAACTGTAAAACCCACTTAAGAAAAACCAGTCTTGTTGCTACTGGACGGTCATGCGTCCCATACAAAGAATATTAATGTAATAGATTACGCAAGGGAGCATGATGTAATACTTTTGTGTACACCACCTCATGGTACACACAAATTACAGCCCTTAGATGTAGCATTTATGAGACCTCTGAGCACATATTACGGTGCAGAAGTAAAGAAGTGGCTAAGAGATTATCCCGGACGCGTGGTTACACCCTACCAAGTGGCAAAGCTATTTGGACAAGCATATTTACAAGCAGCTACTATGCTGACAGCTATGAACGGGTTTAGGAAATGTGGAAAGTGGCCAGTTGACAAAAATGTATTCACAGATGCTGACTTTATAGCGGCTGAAACAACAAACACAGAGACTGACCTCTGAAAACATAAACCTTTAATCAACATCCCAGGTTCCAACAAATTCAACTTCAACTCTTTTAGAGGCAACACAGCAAGAGATGGCTACATCGAAGGTAACCCAAGATAAACCATTCATTCCAGCACAAAAAGATACTTCTGCTGATCGTGCAGTTGCGGAACCAATTATTAGCTCTGAGATTTTACCTCAGCCTTCGACTTAAAGTAAAGATAAGACCCCTGAGAGACAAACACAGCTAGCAAGTTCCTCGTTTTCCGTGACACCAAAAAATATTTTAGCTATACCCAAAGAAGTAAGAACAAAAGAGTGAAAAATAAGAGGACGCGGTAAAACTGCAATACTTACAGCTTCTCCGTACAAGAATGATCTCATTAACGAAAAAAATAGAAGACAAAAAGTAAATAAAATAACTGACGAAAAGAAACTTGACAATAAAAAGACTCGAAAGCAAAAACCTGAAGCAGAAAAAAAGAAGGCAGAAAAAAAGAATATCAGCAAAAGACAAAAAAGAAAGTCACACAGATTCATCTGTAGACGATGAAAATGATTGTCCTTGTATATATTGTGGCTATTTATATTCAGAGTCCACTGAAGGATTAGTTATTTGTAGCGTGTGCCATGGCTGGGCCCATAATTCCTGCACAGGTGTAGACGAAAACGATGAAGAGGCACATATATGTCAGCTTTGCCAACCATAATAAATGTGTACTCATTATGCCCCATAGTATTTCCCATTCTGCCCCATAGTATTTCCCATTCTGCCCCGATCATGGGGCAAGACGGGACATTGACATGTGTCATTTAATTTCTTCATGTGCCATACTATATGTGATTTAGCGCAATAAAAGACTATAATTATTATAACTAAAACTCTAAGTGTTCCTTGGTTGTAAGAGATATCTAATAAACGTAATTGGTTTTCATATTATGACGGTTTTTCTCTTAAATATCCCATCTTACCCCGGTCTCCCCTACCAGAAAGCTGAAGCATGTGAAACTGATCCCGAGATTATACAACGAATCAAAAGAATAACTTGCAACTTCATTCGTTTTGGTATCTACGTTATTGGAATAGTAGGTAGATAGGTACAATACCTAATCACCACGGGTTTTTGTTTCTGAAGTGTTCATCTTTGACACTAATTTAAACAAGCTAACGCCCAACTGATGTTAAGCGGTCACCGTCGCGAAAAACCTGTGGCTTCGCACTTTACCATAGATAGTTTAAAGGCGCATAAAAGTTTATCTCCTCCAACAATCCTAAGAAAAACATCTGAGAGACTGAAACCTTACCATAAAAATTGCTTGTTAAGGTTGGGTACAATTATTAATTACTAGTTTTGCCCAAAACTGAGTCTGTGCTAACTACGGTGACCGGCGTAAGATTTCTACGGCAAGTCCTTGAATATATTGAGACAGTACGCTAAGTAAGAAATATGTCTTTAGAACATGCGTAGCACAATAATATAGGTAGGAGAAACTCAATGGCAACTGGTTGCGAAATTCGGTTTCAATGGCGGTAAAAGTATTCTTTGTCGCCATGTAGTTGCCAAAAAAATCCTCTTTCGCAACTGGTTAAGAAACCGCGTTACTTTACTGTTTATATTACGTTCGAAAGGGTAAAAACAACAATTTAGTTGTAAAATTATCATGCTTCAGCAGCAAGTTTTAATATTTGACAAAAATAAAAGAGTTCCTTATGTACAAAAGTACGGGATATATAGCGTACCTATATGTGTAAATGTCTAAACAGCACAATGTATATATACCATAATAATAATATAAGTACCACGGTAACTAATTATTTAGGTGAACAAAGCTTCTTTATTAAGTTTAAATGTATTCAAGCTCAACTCTAAGTCAAGAAAAACAAAACTTACTTAAGGGAAATCTCACTTTCATCCTGGCTGGAACTGAAGGATCAGGTACGGTCAGTACCCCAGTGTACCTAAAAAAATACATTCACACATAATTAGTGTAAGACGTTAAAGAAATAGAAAAGTGGGATCTTAGGTACTATACTGGCATTAAACATAATGCTTAACAAAATAAAAAAATATTCCCACGACATATCCTTAAAAAAATATTGAACACAAAAAACGCCAAAGTGAATCAAAAAATTAAGTATATATGAATACCTAAGTAATGTAGGAAATATTATAATATTTTAAACCATAGATATAAAATAATAAAAAAAAAATTTATTGTACATATTTCAAATTATTAAACTTTTCTTTAATTTACAGTGTTTGCGTAAAATAAAGAAGAAAATAATATTTACTGTGGAAACATGGGCGTAGTTAGAATTTGGGCTTAGTCCCGGCTATATAGTGGATGTTATTATCTAAAGGCAAATCCTCGAGATATTTCGCCACTTCAGCAGTCTAGGGTGAAGCAGTTGGATGTTCCTGTGTATGCCCATGTTGAAGCCAGCAACGAACGCGTTTTTAAATCCCTTGCTATCTTTTTTTTCATTGCTATCTTACCTGTAGTCATGCTTGAGAGGCGTAAGGCCAAGTATGAAGTGCTGTGAAATCTGCTCCAACTCATACTTCCCAGGTTCATCCGTCTTCGTGAAGTTGTAAGTAATGCAGTTTGAGGCCGTCGATGTCTTTTGGATCACATACCACACTCCCAACAGCTGTGGAGCAAGAGCTTTCTATCAGATTTATAATGATTTAGGATTGGTACCTATATTGTGATTAAGGGTAAAGTTATTGATTTTGTAGTGTGATACTTTTGACGTATTCGTCTTCGAATTTCAAGGGCAATGGTAATCATAAGTCAAATGATAAACCATCTTCGAAATAGGTACATGGAATCACAGCTAATATAGTGAAACCTTATGTGATTCTTCCATTATGAATGTATGGAATGTATAAATATCTCCCATATTGTATGTAGGCAGTAATATTGTTCTAGAAAAAAACTGTTTTGAATAATATTTGTAACTGTATCAGATTTTACTAAATCGTGTGGTTAATCTTATGTGCGAGTAACCCACACATAGGTACATACCTGCGTTTGTTTTTTTGTATTGTAGTCAAACTGTTTCATCAAAGACTTAGCTTATTAATTATACTATCTTGCATTTTCTGGCAAATTTCGCTAGCATTACTCATCGTCCGCCGTCAATAGTGTCAATAATTAATTATTAGATATAATAACGGTTCGAATAAATCGGTCTAAGATCGGTTTCAATCGATACATATACGTGTGAGTAACTCGCACACGACTTTAACTATAGAACGGTTCAAACTAATTTGAAATCTAATGTGGGATTGGACTTATGACTGTGACTGTACCTATCAAACCACCTTATTCCAAATACAAATGTTCTGTGGTCCAGATACGCTGTAACTATAAACTGGTTGGTGTTAAGAGGCTGTCCACCACATTTTTTTGTACTTACTTTTTTCTTTACACACAAACTAAAACTAATCTTTTCTTCATTAAAAATAACTATGAAAAAGTAGGGTCGGAACAAGGATTGTATACCTACACAATATTGTTTTTAGTAGCTTAACGTACTTATTTAAAAAACTTAAGTGTTTCAAATCATATTGTATATTTTAATTTTAAATAAGTAGTTGAGTTTCTTGCCAGCTATTTTTGGCAGAAATTTACATTGTTAAATAAATTGTATTGACGATTCAAAAGATAATTGAATTGAATAAATTTTATTTGATTTGAATTGATTTGGTGACGATCAGACTTTAGGTAGGTACCTATTTTAGTATGTTGCTAAGTATAATAGATACCTGCTACATTGTTTTCGTATAATTTAAGGATGATGGATTCATTTCTGGAATAAACTTTCTACCTGCCCATCTAAATCTAAAATCTAAGTTAAAAAAATAAAGAAGCTGAATTAAAAAATATACTATTACAGCCCTTTTATACTAAAATATAAAAAATATTACTTGAATAACATATTCGAATTAAAATGGTTACGAAAAAAAATATTTTGTGTAGCGTGGCGGAACTAATTTCTTTAGGCTGAATTCAGACAGAGTTCGAAATATTGCTAAGCTATAGGGAATAGGTTAAATTTTATATCCAAGTATAATATATAATTAATATTGATATTTTTAGAAAAGATAAAAACGTAAATTACACAGTTCGAAATATTCCTTAACTTTAGGGAATAGGTTGAATATTATATCCGAGTATTATAAATATTTAATATTAATTAAAATTGAAAAAAACCTGTAAATAACTGATTTGAAAGAAAAAATAATGTATTATATTTGAATGGAACATACCTAGTTACAAACATCCTACTAATTAATAGAGTATGGAGTTCTTCAAGAAAGAAGTTATTAGATTTCTGAAGGGTCGGCAACACGCAAGTGATACCCCTGGTGTTGCAAGCGTCCATAGGCTACGGTGACCGCTTACCATCAGGCGGGCCGTAAGCTTGTTTGCCACCTTAGTGGTATTAAAAAAAAAAAAAAAAAAAAAGAGCAAGTTAAAAAAGTTATGTTTTGAAAAGAGTTTTCTAAATGATGATACTTAAATAATTAAGATTGATACTCTTTACAAGGATTTACGGATATAAAATTCAACCTATTGCCGGTAGTTTAGATATATTTTGAACTCGGTCTGAATTCAGCGTAAAGTAATAAGTTTAGCCAACTAATATTTTTTTTAAAACATATTCACTTGGATTATGTTCCGTCCCGCCTTTCCTAACGATGTTTCCCTTCTCCGCAAAGCCAATGGTGTAAGAATAATCATCAATGTAAATTATAAAAAAACATATTAGAAAACGCTGGGTTTAAACATCCGCGCGACAGGGCTCAAGGTGTAATCTAGACCCCTTGCCCATCACCGACTATTCAGGCTACTACTTATTTTATTTTATTCACTGGTGTAATTTTGTTGATGAAAACAACTATATACAAAAAAAATGGCCAAGTGCGAGTCGGACTCGCGCTCCTTAAATATAAGGACGGTCCTTAAATATTTGTTTTACTTTAATTTAATTATTTATTTTTAAAGTGACTATACAACTAAATATTCTGTGAATATTTTAAGCGTCTACCTGTTGCCGTTATCAATATCGAGCAAAATCGCGCAAAAAATCACGTTTGTTGTATGGGAGCCCCTTAAATATTTATTTTATTCTGTTTTTTATTATTTGTTGTTATAGCGGCAACAGAAATACATCTTCCGTGAAAATTTCAACGGTCTAGCTATCACGGTTCATGAAATACAGCCTCGTGACAGACGGACGGACGGTGGAGCCTTAGTAATAGGGTTCCGCTAATTACGCTTCGGGTACGGAACCCTAAAAAGACCAAAGCATTCAACACCTACCTTCGACTAAAGACGCAATTGTTACGGACGGTGGGAGATCAAGTCTTGGGTGGGACAACTTTTTCTGCCGCTTCAAGAGCAGCTGTCTTGAAGTGTGCAAAGCCTTGCAGTTGTAGAGAGACTTGTAAAGAGTATCAATTTCAATTATTAAACTATAACATCATTTAGAAAACTCTTTTCAGAACATAACTTTTTAACTTGCTCTTTGAATTTGTATGTTTGTAAGTAGGTATGTTCCATTCAAATATAATAAAATTATTTTTTTACTTTCAAATCAATCATAAATAATTGATTTGAAAGGAAAAAATAGTTATATTATATTTGAATGGAACATCTTTTTTCCAATTTAGAATTCAATTTCAATTCATATTAAATATTTATAATACTCGTATACAAAATTCATCCTATTCCCTACAGCTTAGGAATATTTTGAATTCTGTCTGTATTCAGCGTAAATAAATTAGTTCCGCCACGTTACTCAAAATATTTTTTTCGAAACATTTTTACCTGGAAAATGTTATTCAAGTAATATTTTTATATTCTAAGATATTTTATTCAGTGGTTTTCCTCAATATATAATTCTAAGCGACGATATTCAGTTTTTTTTTTATTTAGATTTTACTTGAATTACTCCATTTTTTTTTTTTGGGCAGGTGAAAGTTTAATCCAGAAATGAATTCATCATCCTTTAATTATACTAAAACGATACAAAAATTAGCATAGTAGCTATATATGGTCAGAAATCGAGCGCAGACAAGATCGCGGGAGATGCACTTTTCTCCAGCCTACCTGCGGGCTGTCTCCGCGTGTCTCCCGGTCTAAATCCGCTTAGAACAACCCAAATTAACTGTGCCAAGCTGCGTTTTCCCAGAGAAAAGTCCAAGGTCGAGTCAAATAAAACCCCAACTACACTAAAAACTGGTTTAGCTATTCGAAATTTACTTAGTAATAACCAAAATTTTCTACTATTAGCAATTTAGTTTAGCAGCCCCCAGTTATGTTACCGGTAGATAAAATTTGTGGTATTGTTAGCTAATCTTTTTTTTAGTGTAATCTTTTTTAACTCTGCTTTATGCAATTTCAATAAAATGTTATGCTTTACACAGCTACAGGTGTGAATTGTAGTTATATAAACAATAAAACGTATGTATTGGGAAAATGGCACACACGTAAAATAATAACCTAAAAATGTATATTGTATAATATACACTACTAGCTTTTGCCCGCGGTTCCACATGCCCTAAATTCGGTTATCGGTGTAGAATTTCAACGAAAACTCCTCAATTATTGAAAAAAAAACCGACTCACACTTGACATTTCAACGGCAACTTCTCAATTATAAAAAAAAACTACTCTAACTACAAACAACTAATAAGGCAACAAATAGTAAAATACAAAAGAACTCCAAAAGCATGTTTCTAAGACCCTGCACTGAGGATGACGTTTTGAAAACTATTTTATCTTTAAAAAAAACTAAATCAGTAGGGTTTGATTCAGTTTCAACTCACACTTTGAAATCATGTGTAAAAGATTGTAACTCTTCTTTCTTACAGTCAGGGTGAATTTCCGGAAATATTAAAACAGTCTATAGTTAAACCTCTTTGTAAAAAACATTGTAAGAAAGATATAAATAATTATATACCGAGTACTTTGATATCCATTTTTCAAAAATCTTTGAAAAATCTATGCATGACCGATTAACAAATTTTTTAACAAAATATAATATTATTAAGTCAGAACAGAACGAAAAAACAAATCTGTTTCATGTTGATACGCGGGATTACTGAAAGAATTGATAAAAAGAGAGCAGTCACTGGTTTGTTCATTGACATGACCAAGGCGTTCGATTTTGTAGAACATAAAAAATTGCTACAAAAGTGTGAAAAATACGGTATCCGCGGTCCTGCTCTTATTTGGTTGAAAAGCTATTTGACAAATAGAAAACAATGTGTAGAGATTTAAAGATTTAATGCGAATCTCGATCTTACAACATATAAATCGCCGTACAAGAATAACAATCTTGGTGTACCCTAGGGTAGCATACTTGGTCCCTTATTGTTCATATTATACATAAACGATCTGCCATCTGTAACGAATCACCAATGTATACTTTTTGCAGATAACATATCGGTAGTCATACCAGATGATGCCAGTAACGTTTTTCTATCAAAATGTTATAAATTCAACAGTTAATAATATTTTAGAACGGCTTAAAAGTAATAATTTACTAGCTAATCTTTCGAAGACCAAATATATTCAGTTTTCAAATTATAAAAAGAAGCCCACAGATTTCAGTATAGAAGGTGATGGACAAAACTTAGAGAAAGGTCAGGAAGTAACATTCTTAGGATTAACTGTTGATCAACACTGTAACTGGAAGAGCCATATTAATCTCTTTAAAAAGAATATTTGTAAAAAGTTAAATAAATTTGTATTTGCCCTTCGGTCTTTAAGAAAAACAGTAAGTGAGAGAGCTGCTCTTACTGCTTACCACGGTTACGTAGCCTCAGTGCTAAGGTATGGTATTTTGCTCTGGGGTAATTCCACAGACTCAAACAAAGCGTTTGTGACACAAAAAACATGTATCAGAGCCATCGCTGGCATTGGGCCTTACGAGTCCTGCCGAACTTTATTTAAGAAATTGAATGTAATATCATTAACATCTATGTATATTTATGAAATAAGTGTGTTTGTAAAAAAACATCCATATTTATTTATTAAGATATCAGATAATAAAATGCTTACCTAACTTTATATGTCGAGATCCTACAAAATTAAAATATCCTCATTGTAACACAACCTTGTTTCAGAGTAACTGTGCCGTAATGAGTGTCAAGTGTTTAATTGTCTTCCGAAATTTATTAGGGAGCTAACACTTAAAAAATTCCAAATGGAATTAAAGAAAGTGCTCATTGAAAACAGGTTCTATACTTTGCACGATTTTTTTAAATTTACTAGGAATTAATTGAATTGCGTATTATTTTTTTGTTTGACATTAAATTTTCAATGTACTAGTTAATTATTTTTATTTTGTTTTGTTGCTCTGTATGACATCTATTTGCATTGTTTTTAGAAAGCGGCTGTATTTATTTATTTATATGAAGACTCTTAATTAAACACATTTGACATTTTGTTAAGATAAGAAATTAAAATAATTTGACATTTTATATAACTTTTGAGTAGAGATTATATTTAAATGTAAATTAGTACCTATTAATTCATTTGACATTTATTTGTAATGTAATTTAAAATGATATGTGTAAATCTATTAATCAGATATTAGAAGTATAGTCTTAAATTTTATTATTTTAAATTTTAATATTTGCATGCCAATGTTTTGGCGGAATATGCTTGGTCAACATGTATGTAACATCCTTAATGTACCATATTCCTGGCAAATAAAGATAATTCTATTCTATTCTATTCTTGACGTTTTCAAATAGCTAATGTCCTTTCCCAGGATTAAAACCAATCTCCATGTCGTTCATTTCAATTGGTACAGCGGTTTAAGTGTGAAGAGGTAAAGACAGAGTTACTTTCGCATTTATAAAATAGCGGGCCCAGGCAGACGTTGTCCTGCCCGGAAAAGTAGCTCCACAATAAATATGATATTTTTACATTGTTTAGGTACATTTACATTCTTTAAATTTGTGATTCCATAATAACTTCTGACAAATCTACGGTTGAGTCATCATTTTTGGATATCTCACTGTTTATGATTATTATGACCTCTATGTCTGAATTATTTAATTCTACATTTTCTTCCAAATCTTCTATGGTGGAGGTATTGGCGGGAAGCCTTTCTTTAAATTCTTTCGATTTTAAGCTAGCACTTTCGATGCGTTTTTTACGTTCTATGTAATGTGTCGTTTTCAAGCCACTTTCACGATAATTTATGTTGTGGGATATGATAATGGAGTCACATTCAATGCAGCGACTATTAAAATCATTGTTGTACATTCAATATTTGCCGTTGAGAAGAATAGTGACACACCGACTGCAGCGCCACCTACCGGGTGCAATTGTGTTATTAAGCAGGGACCCACTCGAACTTAAAATCATCCCTGCCGTTTAGGAGGAGATCAGTGGCACACCAACTGCAGCGCCACCTATACAGTGTCCATTTGTGAATTTAAACTTTGCAGGTACTTACTCGAATGTACTCAAAAAATATTATTAAAATCATCCCTACCGTTTAGGAGATTAGGGATACACCGACTGTAGCGCCACCCACTCTTCCACTACCTCTTCAAGCTTTAACTGCTGTACCGATTAAGATGCAATTTGGCATGGAGATAGTTTGAGTCCCGGGAAAGGACAAAGGCTGCTTTAAAACGTTAAGTGTTAGTCGTTTTCTTTTTTATAGTTCAGAAGTTGTTGAAATCCTACACCGATTACCGAATTTATGGCGGGTGGAACGGCAGGCAAAAGTTAGTTGTTAATATGTATATAAGTTCGGGTGCACTAGCTTAAAACCATCCCAATGAATGGACAATCAATAATGAATGAAGTATTATGTTACTGAGGATAATGATACATTCGGTGTGATTCATTCATCATACCTTGTTGTTAGTTAGTTACTTAGCAGGGGAAGTCGGGGTACCTTCTTTAATACAAGACGCACATGCCATTCATGCTCGCCATACAGCAAAAACAAGGATAATTGGCAGTAGTGATGGACTTTCAAATTGATCTTTGACATAAATTTTGTAAACATATAAAATCCTAATAAAAAAAAAAAAAAATTTGACTTTGATACCGTGTAGCTAAAACCGTAAAAAATGAGTGCCCAAGAAAGTAAAACTCTAGGAGAGTTTCAATTATAAGTAGATTTATAATTACCGGCGAAAAAAATCGCGAAATAAACGATCTGAGATCTTGCGATTGCCCATTTTTACTTATTATTACATTGAAGTACCTACATAGTTACTTTATTACATTACGTTCAAATAGGGCATCTACAAAATATATAGAAATATTCTATGTCAAAATAAGAAAAAACCCGCATTGCACTACTGCTTCGACGTAAAAACGGTCAAGTATCGTCGAACAACCATACAAAGTTACAAAGATACAATCGGCAGCAAAACATCACAACTTAGACCTCACTTGATTCGCTCGCTCGCTCAAATATATGTCTGAGTTACAGTTCGTGAATATAAGATAAGAAAAATAATTTACAACAAACAATAATAAACTTAACCCAAGTTAGGTATATAACTTTTGAAAAATAATGGTCACTTAATTTTTCTACGTTATTGATATGAAATGGGTTATCACAACCCTCACGAACTGTAACCTACAGCGTAGTAAATCAGGAATAAATCACTCTAGGTAATAAATAAAAAATATGTTAAATAAGTTACGCCTATCATGGGTTCCGTACCCAAAGGGTAAAAAACGCGACCCTGCCTGTATCTCATGAGCCGTGATTGTTAGACAGTTGAAATTTTTACAGAAGATATGTTTTGTTTCCGCTATGACAACAAATACTAAAAAACAGAATAAAATGAATATTTAAGGGGGCTCCCATACAACAAGGTAAAAGCTTGAAATATTCACAGAATATTAAGTTATATATTCACTTAAAAAATAATTAATTAATTTAAAGTGAAACAAATATTATGCTTCCACACAACAAACGTGATTATTTTGCCGTTTTTATAGATGATGGTACGTAACCCTATGTGCGCGAGTCCGACTCGCACTTGGCCGGTTTTTATCTTAAAGTGATATCAGGAGTTCTATTTTAGTTAAGGTACATTGGGTGTCTTTGTGATCGTGACTCATCAACTTATCTAAATGTTAGGTCAAGTCAAGCGCCTGGTATCTTTGTATACATATCTATGAATATTATGGCTGTTGAACGGTAGTTGTTTACAACTAGGTATTGTCACAGTTTGTAATTTTAGCATAGTGCGTAATTTTAATATCGAAGTTTGGAAATTAATGCAGTAAAAGTAATTACATTTAAAGGTTTTGTAACAAATAAATGTGCGAATATTGCTAATTTGAACTAAAAAGAAAAGAATAACCTACAAAATTCGGAACATCTATGCTTCAAAAATTTGGTATTTAACTTCAAGTAAAACACTTATGTAGCTCAAATGCTCTGACTGTTGTATGGGCTTACTTACACAATTTCTCAAATCTATCTTATCTTTTCAACTGTTAAAATTATTATAAATTTTGTTTATGTAATTTATACTGGCGCTGTATAACATACAATAGGGTAATAATATTAAAGTATACCTGAATGTTACCATAAGTTTTTTTTTTGCATCAAAGAAATCTGTTTATTATTTGAATAAAATAATCTTAATTACCATTAAAAAAATCCTTACCTTATTCATTTCAAATCCGGGCATAGGCTCGACGATAGGGCATGCTCCCAAATGGTAGGTGTGAGACAAAACTCCCCCACTCACTGTTAACAACAACCCTAACACAGCTAAAGAATACATTTTTAAAATTAAATAAAATTAAAGCTACTGAATGCACGTCTGATCAATACAAACGGTGGTAACAGACTAACCCGTTTAGTCAACAAAGCAACATCCATTTAAACAAGTCGAATTGTACTCAAAACCGCGAATGTATACGAGATGTTAAGGGTTCTTGGAACGTGAACTCCATTACTCATAGTTCATTCACGTATTTTAACTTATCTTTTGTTTTCATGGTGGCCGAGTAGTTTGTACACAAATATAGTGGGTAATTCAGGAAAGTTTTTAGGGTTCAGTACCTAAAGGGTAAAAAACGGGACCCTATTACTAAGACTCCGCTGTCCGGCCGTCCGTCTGTCACCAGGCTGTATCTCATGAACCGTGATAGTGAGACAGTTGAAATTTTCACAGTAAATGTATTTCTGTTGCCGCTATAACTACAAATACTAAAAACAGAATGAAATAAATATTTAAGGGGGCTCCCATACAACAAACGTGATTTTTTTTGCTCGATATTTGATACGGCAACAGGTAGGCGCTTGAAATATTCACAGAATATTTAGTTATATATTCACTTTAAAAATATATAATTCAATCAAAATAAAACAAATATTTATATACCTTATTATATTATATGTGCTGTTATGACAATTACCGAATAAGTGCCGTTTGTTTTACAGTTTTTTTTTAAATAGTTAACACACCTACTGATACAGCAACCTTTACTGCACCAATTTCAGCTTCTTAATATAGCCCATTACGCACTTGCGATGTAATAGCAACTATTTTTGGAAAAATAAATCCAACGTGTTTGTTAAAAACATTTTAAAAACTGTTAGATTCCATTAAATATCAACAATTTACAACATCATATCTGTGTTTACAACATTTTGACGAAAGTCATCTTTGATAATATAATTATTTACTGTCCTTCAAGTGTGTTGAAACACTTGTGAGTTCATAAAAGTATACTATTTTTCAAGCTTTTGTCTTTGTAATGTGTAATTAACATGTATACCTACCTACCCAGGCCAAAATAATGCTTTTGGTACCAAGCGTCTCCGAGCTAAGCCTCGGACAGTCGAACGGACATGGAGAAACGACAAGGGATTGACTACAGAATCCTAAAACACAGTTTATGTAAAATAAAATAGAATAAAAAGTTTTAACGGAAATAGTTGATCAACAACACTTTTGAGTCACACTCACGTTTCTAAGTAAGAATACAACTATTTGTCAATTATGTAAAGTAGGTAAGTTTCTGAGTAAAGTATATTTAGCCTGAATAATAATGCACTAGAGCTACAAAACTAACACATTCGCCGTTTTATAAGACATGCGATAACCGGCTCCAGTTACGGTGACGTCCAAACTTGACTATGAGTCACTACAGCCGAGTCTATAGTCCGTAGGGTGTAGGGTGACCAATCTTAGAAACTGATTTGTTTTGTGTTTTTAGATATTATTGACGACAACAATAATCATAGTTGAGGAATAAGAAGAACTCGAAAATAAGAAGAAGTGCGAGTCGGACTCGTGCACGAAGGGTGCCGTACCATTATCTAAAAAAATGGCAAAAACAATCACGTTTGTTGTATGGAAGCCCCTCTTAAATATTTGTTTTATTTTAATTTAGTTATTTATTTTTAAAGTGAATATATAACTAAATATTCTGTGAATATTTCTAACATTTACCTGTTGCCGTTATCAATATCGTGCAAGAAAATCACGTTTGCTGTATGGGAGCCTACTTAAATATTTATTTTATTCTGTTTTTTAGTATTTGTTGTTATACGGCAACAGAAATACATCATCTGTGAAAATTTCAACTGTCCAACTATTACGCTTCATGAGAAACAGCGTGATGACAGACGGATAGACCGACGAACAGCGAAGTCTTAGTAGTCGCGTTTTACCCTTTGGGTATGAAACCCTAATAAATATAATCTTCTTCACAGATTGTGGTCATAGTTATTCACTCAAGCCTTGTTTAACTGAAATAATCATTGCATATAGCTACTATACAAGGGATCCGAAGGGTGGCACTGTAGTCAAGTTATTAACAAATTATAATATATATTTATGGACCAAAGCGACTCATATTTATAATTTCCTTTTTCTAGTGTGTACCTGTGTACCTGTTCGATAAGTCATGTCAACCCGTTGCACCTTTACGACGTTAAGGAAATGTCTCTCACCAACGGCCGAGGTTTAAGGTTTAAGGTCCCACAAGAATTCACGTACTAGGAAATATAAAAACAGTTGAAGAAGAAATTGGCCGTCTAATGTTGTACTTTTTAAACATCTAATACTAGAAATGTTTTATACAATATTCCTTAAAATTTAGAGACATGGACATGAAAAAATATCACAAGATATCATTGTCACCCCAAAACACAATAACGTAACAGTTAACAATGAATGAAACATGATTTGATTGAAGCACCCCCACTATCTTTAACGATGATTTCCTGCGCTCCCCTCCTACTAGTTCAAGTACATATTAATTTTATAGTTAATACCATAGGTTAGTACGAATGTAGTGGTCAAGGTTATCTGTGGCTAAAAACAGTTTGGTCAGTAGCTAAAGAAAAAATATTTTGGCAGCATGGTCTATGACCTTAGTCTGTCCTAAGAGACGAATGGAAAAAAAATATCTCTATGGATGGTAAAGGGAAAGGTTATGATTACCGATGTACACCCTCGTCACCTTTATTATATGTAGACTAGCATTTACCGCGATTTTGTCCGCGAGGAATTATAATAAAAAGAAAGCTTTTAAAAGTTTATAGTTTTATCTACAAAGATATCGGATTGTGGACTTAACATACGTCTTTTTTTTTCTTGACGTATGCAGGTTTCAACAAAGAAGCTCAGATAAATGTGCTACTAAGTGGTCACCTATCTGGAGTTGCTTCTTGTATACACGGATCACAAAACTTGCCCGCCCTTAAAAAAACGGTTATCAGTGATAGATTCCTCCGCCTATTCCTCAATCCTACTAATATTATAAATGTGAAGATTTTTTTGGATGTTTGTTACTGTTTCACGCTTAAACCAATGGACGGATCGGGATGAAACTTGGCATACATATATGTTAGGTCCTGGAATAGCATATAGGCTACTTTTTGTCCCGAAATTCCCGCGGGAATAACTATAACCGAGCTTTAACGAACGATAGCTATAGCTACAGCTTGCTTTAGCAAACGTCATAAGTATAATATAATTAATGAAGTAATTGCAGGTGGAGCCGCTGGCAAAATCTAGTTATAAATAAAACACAAATCTTACCTGCCCTTGATAATAAATTGGCGAGAGATTACTACGTTAATTCCTTATTTACTGAAAGCTAGTTAGCTACAGCAAGTTATAGTTATTCCTACTGGAACCTTTGAATTTTCCGGGATAAAAAACTATATGTACGGGGATAATAAAAATATCTATTTAGTGGTATATAGATGAATAGGATAAAAATATATAAAATGATCTGATCTGATGACTGATGGAAGAAGACATGTTGAATCGTCGGTCCTGGCTGATGTCACATTATGATAGCAGTTGTCAAGCCAAGTCAGAGGCATTAAGCTCGGTTTGAAAATTCTGAGAGTCGAGCTCTACAGCCAGTAGAGTAGGCCAGCGCAGTGGGATATTGACTATAAACTAAGCATCTTTGTCCAAGCAAAGGTCTGCGCCCTGCAGTGGGGCGTATAAGGCTAAGTCAAACACAATAATTATACAAGAAATTATAAATTATAAGGGAACAAGAACCGATATTTTAGTGACAAGGTAGTGCTATTATACTCGTATTTACAAAATATGCTCCGACAAACATTAATCCATCTTTATTTAAAGCATTTAAGGTCTTTTATGTTCAAAACATATACACTTGTATTTGTATCAATTCCAGGACTCAGGCCCTCACATAACAACAACTGGCACTGGAAATCATGGTTTTATGAAGTACTAGCTTTTGCCAGTGGCTGCACCTACCCTAAATTTGGTTATCAACAAGCTATGTCTGCGGCTATGGTTCATTCGTAGAATTTGGTTATAGTTGCTACCGCGGAGACTTTTGAATTTTCCGGGATAAAAAGTAGACTTTGTCCTCTCTGTATCTTCCTTCAACTGTCTAATTTGGATGCTCCGTTGCGGTATGATTGAGTAACAAACGCTATAGTTATTCCCGCGGGAACTTTTTAAATTTCCAGGATGAAAAATAGCCTAAATTTTTCTCGGGAACTCAAACTCTCTCCGAAACAATTTTCATCTAAATCAAGCAAGCTTTAGTTTGTTTAAGCTCGTTTATGGTTATTTCTGTGAGAACTTTTGATTTTTTCGGGATAAAAACTATTCAATGTTCTTTCCCAAGTCTTAAACTATCTCCATACGAAATTTTATCCAAATCGTTTCAGCAGTTAAAGCATAAAGACGTAACAGACAGACATACAGAGTTACTTTTGCATTTATAATATTAGTATGGATTTATCGGTTTTTATATTAATTAAGCTTAAAGGTAATAAAAACAGCCTTAGTTTTAATAACATTAATTCATCCTACTTTATTTATCTGGCTTACAAATTAGTATTTGTACAACGTTGTTTACATTTACTTGGCAGTCGTAAATTTGTCTTATTCACTCTGTAAATTAACTTGATAATAGGAGATTGTATCACAAGAGATAAAATTAATATTTTTACGGTGAGGGCGCTATCCAGCTATATTGAATCCAGACAGGAGCGACCGATTCTAGAGTAGAATAATCTATAAGAAAAGAGGTAAGAGAATGTTATAAATGAGTATTATAAATACGTTTTTGTGTAAACAATTTCAAAAGCGGTATACCAAGAAAGTTTTGCGAAAAAAAAATTTTATGTATAAGGTTTTAAATAGAATTTCGAATTTCCGTCCACATTTTTTTAAGGGGTAAAATTAAATTAAAAATGGATCTGCGATTTTCGTGCGATGATTTTCTACGATTTAAAATGTGGCCTAAAACCTGATGAGTCACGCGGTTTCTATTTACGAACTTTTTGTTATTTGTTCCGCGCGTGGCCGGCCAGTTTTATTATACAGCCAGTTACTTGTTCGTACAATGTTCTTTATCGATCTCTTATCTTTGGTAATTGAAACCTTAACTTAAAATATCCATATTTCAAATTGCAATCCCTAGGAATTAAACTTGCAGTTCTTTTTTAATAAATGTAAAAAAAAATACGTATTTAGATTTAACTTAATTAAGGCATATTGAAAATGCATGCAGCTCTCTGGGTAATTTTTTTAGTTACGACAAAATTACAACAAAATCAAAACTGTTTGTTAACACCAGCCATCATCCTACTGTACTGGCTCAACCTTATCACGTTCATATAACACACATTTGTTGTTCTTTGAGCAATAGGTGTAATTGTATTGCCCGCAACACCTCTCGGTAGCGCTGCACTGAAAAAAAAACATTAATTTCAATATTGTACATAATAAATGTAAAAATACATTTAGAAACTATAGGACGATATTTGCTTTGTGAATTTCGGGTTATACCTGTATTTCGGGGTTTTGAGGTATTTGAATGAATTGATTTGATGATCAGTTTAAAAAAAGTGTCGCGTATTTTTTATTTCAAATCAAACAACATTTTTTCTTGTATGTTTTTTAAATCATCAGTATGTAAATGTACCTAAAAAATGTTAATTTCTTTTAAAAAGAGCTGACAAGAAGTTTTATAATTAGTAACAAGTATACAATATGTATTGGAACACTTAGTAAGCTATATAAGTTAGTAACCTACTAAAAACAAACAAAAACAAGATTTTTTATTTTATGTTATTTTATTTCACTATTACTGTTGTTGATCCTCTACTATCTGGCAAAATAATAATGTCTTTTTTTGAAAGTAAACAAAGAAAACTTCATTTTGCTTCAGATTTTTAAGCAGGTTTTGTGTTTTATTTTGAGATTTGTAAAAAAGGTCTATAGGTACCTACTTAGTCGGTTAATTTCAACATTAACTTAGTTCGTCCCAAGTAGTCGCAAAAGTGTTTAAGTATGTAAAAGAGGTTTTTTATAAGTTATTTGATTTCCTCAATAATTCAAGTATCCAAACAGCGAGTTAAAGATAATGAATCAATAAAAAAAACCTAACTAAGCATAAGAAAATATCGAACATCATTATGTAACAGTATTTCGATTTTTTTTATTGATTTTAATAATACAGCTAAGATTATTTAGATTAAAAATAACAAGTATAATACATTAATATCAGGCTGCTTTTCCCATACAACCGTATTCCCTTGTTTCCTCACTGGATTTTGCCCTAAGACCTCTCACATTTTCATCATATTATCTTTCATTCATATATATGTATATTGTATATTCATTACGTTGTATGTTTTGCTTTTTTATAAATGCCATTCGTATAATTAACTGGGCTAACAAAAGTTCAAACAATTGCCTCTTTTTTATGACATATTCAAACGTATACGATTTTTTTTATTAATCTCATAAAGTATTTTTAAGAAAACAAAACATACAAACACAAAAAAAAGCATTTGCTTCTAGAATAATTACTATCAATTTGTTTGAGTTTTGGAGGAGAAAAGTGGGGAATACAAAACACGAATTTGGATTATTGTAAGTAGGTGTAATTAGCCCGAGGCGCAGTTGTCCCTGTCGCACATCGGTGTCTTGTCCCAGGTCTTCAATTGTTTACCAAATACCTATGTGTGTATTTGCTTGGGTCTGATACAGGTCCAACGCAACATTTTATTTTTAGAAAAGTATTTTGGTAAAATTTAAGTAAATTCTAATCTTTAAAAAATATCAAGCAGAATATGCGGTTGAATCCATATTTACGATTACAAGTTAATATATTACGATTACTAATATAGATCATTAAATCGTCATAATTACATTTAAAATCTTCTACCATACCGTTTCTTGTACAATTGTCTCACAGTAGTGTTGTCAACCATAAATCTTTAGAACAATTCTAAACTAACCCGTTCGTTGAGGCTCTTGCACCCCCATGCGTCGCCAATTAAACCAATCATTGCGATGATCAGGATTAATAGTAAAAGTTTTGACATTTTTTATGGAGTTGTCTGTAAAAAAAATAAACAATTTGTGGAAATCAAAAATCATTGAGGGCGTTTGTTTTAGGATAAAAAACCATTGCTATTAATCGTAATATTATTAACATTGTAACGTGACAACTTGTGCCTTTCACTTTTTATGTCTGTCTCTCTCGCTCTTAGGCGGGCTAACCATGCCGCGTGCCTCTCACTCGCTCTCATTGTGAGCGCATAACGTGAGCGGAGCGTAACGCAGTTTCTTGAAGTGTCACCCGGCAAACCAATTTATAAGACGTTGTCACGTCAAAAAAAAATCCACGTTTGGTATGTTTTAAACTTTTGATAACGCCAGTTTCGCCACCGACACCTATTGCTTGTGTAGCTTAAACGCTACTTAGAAAAGGATTGGTTGCAAATCGAACGTTTGACGTATTCACACTACTATAAATAATAAATACGTATAGGCAGTGTGACAGATTTACACCAAAACACTACATTTAGACATGGATCTAAAGTTTTATTTTGCTTGGGCCAGTGGCACAAAAATATCGTAAACTAATGGCTGACCGTATGTTGAACGTGATTAAAAAAAATATTTTTGACACCAATGCTCAACAAATGGTTGGCATATGACAAAATATACGAAAATAATGATTCTCGTATCCCAAAATGTACACACCCTTAGCAATAATTTGTGGAATTGTGGTTATACCTACCTTTAAAATTAAATGCAAAGAGACGGCGAAGTTATAATAGACACGGACCGACGAACAGATAGACGGAAACGAAGAAATTATAAGAATTCCGTATTTGCTTATAAAGTGCCATAGTATAAAGAATAAAAGAACTAGCAATGGGGTTCAATCATTTTGTCCCTGGTCTTTCATTTTACCGCTTTTAACTTAAAAGCTGGTAAGTAGTTTTTTTTTCTGAACTTTTTCACCTATATACCATCCCTCGTCTAATGGAGCAGAGGAAAACGCAGTAAAGCTCTGCAAGAGGGCGATTAAGCAAGCCTTCCGGGACAACGTTGATATAGACTCAGCTTTACAAACATTTCTGCTCGCATATAGAAATAGTATCCATAGTACTACCGGGGAATCGCCAGCGATGTTACTCCAACATCGGTCATTGCGCTCTCGATTGGATTTGTTGCGTCCGGAGCGTGCGGTCTAGGAACGAATACGTAATGCGCATGACAGTTAAGTGAAGTATGCGGTAGGTATATCAAGGGGCCTAAACTCGGGAGATTCAGTGTGGGCTAGGGAGTATGGTGGAGGTGGGTTCCGAATTAAGTGGGTAAAAGGGACGGTAGCTAATCGCGAAGGTTCTCGGACCTACATTGTGGATAGGGGAGACGGTCGACTGATATCGAGGCACATAGACCAAATACGGCGGACAGCACGATTATCTGACATACCTTGTCCGGAATTAGGCAGAAGTAGAAGAAATGGGGGTGAGGATGTTAGGGCTGAATCTGGTTCCGAACAAAGTGCAACAAAAATTTCTGAAGGCAAAAGTTCAGAGATCGCTGGCTCCACTAGCTTCCCCGAACTATCGGCGGAATCGAGCGATAACATTGATACACCGAGCTCGCCACCTTCCGGCGCGACTTCGCCTCGGCGAAAAAGGTTGCGTCGCCCAGTGGACCGTTTCCAAATTCATCCGTAACACTAGCATAATTTTTATCCTAAAATTCCTAATGCCATACTTGTATTATTATTGACGTGACAACGTCTTATAAATTGGTTTGCCGGGTGACACTTCAAGAAACTGCGTTACGCTCCGCTCACGTTATGCGCTCACAATGAGAGCGAGTGAGAGGCACGCGCCCGCCTAAGAGCGAGAGAGACAGACATAAAATCATTGTCACGTAAAACTTTCGCCCGTATACCGACTTTACAGGCAACCAGTTTTTTTATTTAAAAAGAAAAATGTATTTGACGTAACTAGGTGATGTGTTTAGTTATAAATATACTAGTAATTAAGGGTGGAGGTGTAAGGTATGCGTAAATATTTTTTATATAAGAGGTAGTAGGTAATTGTCATTGTCATCAGCGCTGTCTCAGTCTGCAAATAAACTGGTTGGCAAACAAACGTGTGTTCAATATTTATTAGTTTGTAACATCCTTTAAATGTCTATTGTGCAAAGAAGAAATAAAGAATATCTTTTGGCGGCGCTAGTTAGGTAGACACTGCGCCTAAAACTAGCTGACCTGGCAAACGTGGCGCATTTTACGGATGAAAATAGTGAACGCGCGCTCGATTCCCAAAATGCTTACCGATGCACAAAAACAAATATTTAAATATTTAATACTAAATATTTCTCGAGATTCTTTGGATCAGTTTTTGACACCCCCGCAGCCTACTTCGTACTGAGGCAGGTGCTGTGCAGATGCTGTGGGTTCGATTCACGCACTGGACTCCAAATGACATGCCAAAATGTTATTAGCTTCGAAATACTTTCCGGATAGCCCCCTTACCTTATATATAATTATATCAACCGGAATAATTTATGATTTGTTAGAGTATCCATAAATAATAAATAACGATAAAAAAAATTTCAGGAATTCGTCAAAAATTAAAGTTTTGTTTCCGGATTTTTTCTAAAAAATAATAAAATTGTAAAACCTCGAAAATTATTAAAACCCAGTAACCAATTAAAGTCAAGAAAAGTCGAATCAATGGTAAAAAATGGTAGCCATCTCGACTGTAAAATTTCGATCGTCGATATCATTTTCTCGTTTGCTGTATTCTCACTTTGAATCGAAACAACCTTCGAACAAAATGTCGTTCGAAGCGGTGAAATGTTGCCATTGCGAACCGGTTACGCTACGAGGTACGTTCGGTTGCACAGTTTTAGAGCGTTTTTTAAAAAGCCTACTCTAATATACCTCCTTTGATATATTAAAAAAATTTTTTTAGTGACTACAAAATGTTTGAAGCAACATTTTACTTGTGTTTTATCGTTATTAATAAGGAAATAACAAGTATAACTAAGTTTGTAAACTAAATCCCTATTTCAAGAAATTGCTATAATCTATAAACGGAACGTAGTTAGACATAAATTAAAAAAAACTTGAGTGTTGCATTTGTTTATTTGCTTGAGAATTTTAAGTTATTTTTAGTTTTCAAAGGTGTAATTGTGTTTATTAAATTTTTCTCACATGAAATTACCACCTAGTATTATCAAAATACTACGCAGCACTAAAGATGGCGGTGCCGGATTACCACCAATTAAAATCAAAATACTACGCATCACTAAAGATGGCTGCGCCGGACCTCAAACATTTTTATCAGTGTATGTGATGTAACCTAGTGTTTGTTGTGATGGAAATCAATTGAAATAGAAGAATATTATTGTTACGGGCGACTTTGATAATTGTGGAAATCGGCCAACCAATCAATTGATCGAAGACAAATAATGTATTATGAAAGGAATAAAGGTAAAAAAATATCATATTTGGTAAAATAAGTCTTTTTTTTCCGACCTTTTAATTACTCTGACCTACATTTTAGACATTTATTTTAGATTTTAAAGCGTAAAGTTTACGCTAAGAGTAGAATTAATGTTAAGAACACAATTATTTTGAACTAAATTTGTCATGATTCGTATGCGAGATGTAGTCTCGAACGGTCATGACCACTCGAAGCAGTTTGAGCGGCTTGCGTTCGAGAAATGTCGGATTCGACATTACCAGAATTGCTTAACTACATTTTCGTTCGAGAACAGACAATTCGATCGCGTGAGAATTAGCTCCCTGAATTCCGATCAAAACTCAAGTGGTCTCCAATTCGCCTTCTCAGAATATTCATAATCTGTTTCTTAAAAAAAGGAGAAGGTTCTCGATGCGGTTTTTTTTTTTATGTATGTTCGGGCATAACGTCGTCATATAATATATACGGATTTTTTTATTTAAAAAGGTATAATTCCGATGTGGTCCCATATTAATGTAGCCAATTTGTTATTTCTTTGATTGTTTCGTATTTTTCAAGTATGAAGAATAAAGTATATTATTACTATCATTTTTTTTTTTGTTTTTAATACCTCTATGGTGGCAAACAAGCACACGGTCCGCCTAATGGTAAGCGGTCACCATGGCCTATGGACGCTTGTAACACCAGGGGTACTACACTCGCATGTTGCCGAACCTTCCAAAATCCAATAACTTATTTCTTGAAGTTCGCTCTTTCGCGGGAGGAAGTTTCTCTGAAACCGCACTATACGCTTAAGTGTAAGAACGAATTCCCTGCCAATGGCGAGCGTTGCGATGGTAGAAAGTAGCCGTGGGCATCATTTAGAACAATTCCTCAGAACACATCTCATTGTACAAACGGTAGAACACACACAGGGAGGCAAAGTCTCTCCTCAGACGCAATGGTTCGATACGAGAAGGAGTTTATGATCGTCGACAATTCTCACAGCCCGTCGTTGAACCGAGTCAAAAGGGCCAAGCTGTTATCCGGGTGCACCTGCCCAAAGATGACTTGTAAAGCAGCAACCTCTACCCCGACGTAAATAACTGCCTCGCTCTGTTGAGCATACATAGTTTTTTGGACGCTAGCTTCACCTCACTCACAATGATCTCGGAACTGAACATCACTGGAGATGTCAGCGGCAAGGATCCCAATGCTCTTGGAGATGGAGAAAGGAGTGTTCTGGAAATGTGGGACTACAGTGAATAGGGTTTTGTTAGCAGTAAACGCGCAGACGTGTGTCTTTGTAGGGCTGAATCGGACCAAGTTTACCCGTCCGCAGCCAAAGACCTTGGACAGTGTGGTCTCGATTTGAGATACAAGTTCCCCGCGGTTTTCCTCCACAACGGATCGAGGGATGTTTGCACGACCCGTGTAATAAGCGTCTCAAGTACTGTCATTTGCATATCAATGCATGTTGTCCAATGCAATGCAAGTCCAATATATCATATATATGCAGTAGAAACAGCGTAGGAGACAGCACAGAACTTTGCGGGACACCAGCATTAATGTCCATGCTATCAGAGCAACTACCATCAACTACGTATGCGTCTGCCGGACAAAAAGCTAGCCATCCATTTGCAAAAACCCTCGGTCACTCCGTAAGATGGTAACTTCGATAGAAGACCCCGGTGCCAGACCCGATCGAACGCCTTCGCTATGTCCAGGCTACATGGCAATAACTGCCCCTGACTCTCAATGGCTAGTGCCAATCGGTGTGTTAGATACACTAGAAGGTCACCAGTCAAGCGACCGTGGCGAAAGCCATATTGACGGTCACTGACCAGGTCATCTTCTTCTATGTATCTTAGAAGCTGTGTGTTGCCATGGAGAGGAATGAGGAAATAGCGGTAGGCCTGTAATTTTATGGATCTGATCGATCGCCCTTTTTGGGTACCGGGTGCTCATTCGTAGTTTTCCATGAAGACGGAAATTGCCTAGTGTGGAAGGAAAGCGCGAAGAGGCGCATGAGTACAGGACATAACTCAAGAGCACACTGCTTAAGCACCACTGCTGTAATACCATCTGGCTCACTCGACTTATGAACGTCTAGAGAAAGCAACGCCCGCCGGACCTCCCGCTGTGTTTTGGAGATTTCCGGCACGGTCTTACCGCCCCACGGTATAGTAGGTGGCCTTCATCGTTCATATTCAAATTTGAGGCAAAGAGACTTCCCAATAGATCGGCTTTCTCTTTTGCACTGTGGGCCAAGTCACCATCGGTCTTTCGCAGTGGTGGTAACGACGACTGGCAAAAGTTCCGTTCGGCAGCTTTGGCAAGCGACCAGAAAGCACGACTCCCAGAAGGATAGCTCGCTGGTCGCCCACCTATTTTGCCGATGATTTTTTTATGAATGAATGAATTTATTCCTAATTTTTAAGCATTTTACAATACATATAAAAAAAATTACACTATAAAAAACTAGTGAGCCGTCGAAAGCGGGGCAAGGCCCAAGCTACAGGCGGTCAGGGCTGCATACTGACGAACCTCCGGACGATGCGTGCCATGTCTAGGATCACTGCCTTCTGCATTACACCTTTCAGCCGAACCTCCATCGAGAGCCTCTTGGGTGTTCGCCGAAACTCTTATCGGGACAGTTATCGTCAAATCATCATCTCACATAGCGGTCGACTTATGCACCAAGTCAAGGTACTGGCTAAGCTTTTCCTTCTCAGCCTTCATATGATATGTTATATCGATGAGCACTGCCCTGCGATTGTTTCGGTCGACCACCACGAATAATTATTATTATATTAACACTATATATTATTATTATTATTATTGATTATTATTATAGTATAATTATTTGTTTTTAATTATTTTTATTATTATTTTTATTTCGTTAATGTAACGTAAGCGTATCTAATTCAAATTCAAATGTTAAACTGATCTATATATACAGCCCAGACTGCTCACCTTGCAAATTCTTTATGTCTTCTAAAACTAAAGACAAACTTGGAAGCACACGTTTTACGAGCACAGCGGCGATAAATGCGTTCTACGAAGCCGCCAGAGATGCACAAACAAGAAAAACTGATCCAGCGGATTTTTACAATACTTAGTAATAGTAAATGTAAAAATGTAAAATTTTAAGAGCATATATTTTGAAAAACAATTACTGTAATAAGCATAATAAGTATTATTTTTATAAGAATCCAGAAATTTTCAGTATGACCTAAGATCAGTATTGATATTGTAGGTATTATTTATACTGTGACCTAAGCAATTTTAATTTGAAAAATGTTTTGCCTAAATTTTGACCAATTTTGGATATTTGTTTACATTCAACTCGTTTTGTCATTAATTTTGACTCGGGCAATAAAAGACGTTGAAATAATAACAGTGTCCCCATACCTGCGATCAATGCAGCAATGTAATGGAGGAAAAAATCTCGTTATTTAATAAAAATAAATGTATGGTTTATATCAGACACCACACTGTAAATTCGGTCGAACAACCATCAACTGAGCGATAGCGACACTGCCCCTCATGCTACCCGTTCTTCGACTTCCGCACTAAAACCGCTCATTTAGGAAGCGCCAACCAGTAGTAGTAGTGGCAGCAGCATGAGAGTTATCATGTTAACATACTCGTCCTGACCACTTCCCTACCTTCTTTCTTGCTCTCGGCCGTGGAAGTGAACTGAATGTGAACGAGGTATAAAACATGAAACCGTTCACGCTTGACCGATGATCCGTTAGTACTTTAAGCGATGCGACCGAAAAGATGTGCCGAAGATCGGTCGGGTGTGGCCCAACCGTAAAAAAAGTATTTTGCTATTTGGAAGTAAGAATAGAACTTGACAATTTAAGCAATTACTTAACTAGAGTTTAACTTTTAATAAACTTACCGAGTTTCGTTTACGGGTTAGTTGTAGACTGCCAGTTTTTTTTTTAGTTTCAACCGCCTTTATAGCTTTTCCTTTAAAAGTAATTAGCAAATTAAAACTATTTCGAATGTATACAGGTTACAGTTTTTACCATAAACATTAGCTAATCTGTCTGCCTTGGCTGTCTTGACTGTTTTATTGTTTATTAAGTAGGTTTCATACAAGATAGTCAAATTAGAGCACTAAAAAAAACAAACTTTTATTTTTTTAAATATGAGTAGGTAGGTACTACAAGTAGGTATGAAAACAAAAATTGGTGTCGCCTAAGACGACCCTGAAAGATCGACGACAGACTGATATGCAGTTTGACAGAATATTTTGTAAAAATATATTGTAATCAAAACTATCAATACTCCTTAGTGCTTTTGATTTAAATTAAATTCTATTTTCACACATGTTTGACAACTCAATTCGATTTTATTCAAAAAAGGTTAAACTCTATACTAATATTATAAAGCTCAATTTGTTTGCTTGAACGCGCTAATCTAAAGAACTACTGATCGTATTTGAAATTTTTTTCAGTATTAGATAGCCCATTTATCGAGGAAGGTTAAATGCTATATATCATTACGCTATGACCAACAACAGTGGAGCACCAATAAAGAATGTTTCAAAATCGGGGTTTTTTTTTCCTTTTGAGAGCTTCCGCTGCGTGCGCTGCGTAAACGGTTAAAGTTTCTCAAAACTCATGTATGCTAGAATTGTTTCCCTTTAAAGGTTCTAAAAAAAAGTCCGCGACAGTATACGTCTATCTTCTAAGGTTGACTGACTATAACCTTTTTTATACTTACCAAATTTGTTCTAAAATAATGCATTATTTGCGACGGTGTTTATAAACATGATTTTAATCCTTATCCAAATAAATACGTTTTTCATCACAAATATTTAATTTAAAACAAAATTGCCCTTTACTTCATTCGATTTTAATGAATATCTTAAGACATATCGCAGTTTTGAATTAACATCGCAGCAAAATAATGATCAAGTACTGCACGCGCATTTATGATGTGCAAGGCCGGCGGACAGTCATGGGGGGGAGGGTGAAGAGCGGCACGTGTTATTTAAAAATATTTTCACCTTCTACGTAAAAATAGTCGCGGATTAAAGTTAGCGTCAGCCCAAAGTAACTATTACTGACTGCCTAACTGACTGAATATGGAATTTGATTTATGGCATGAAAATATATAGATAAACGTTAAAAGTTTTATCATAAAAATAATAAATAACATGAGTTTTACTAAATCAAAAAAATATAAACTGTACCTAGTTTAAATTTAAATAAAATAAATATTTAAGGGCTCCCATACCACAAACGTGATTTTTTTGCCGTTTTTTATAGATTTATAGATAATGGTACGGAACCCTTCGAGCGCGAGTTCGACTCGCACTTGGGCGATTTTTTATAAAAGGTGTAAATAACTTGCCGCCAGGAAAGGTCATTCTAAGTCAAAGTTTTAAGAATTTTAATATTAATTTGAAATTATGCGAAAAACAAACCCTACAATTACTCAATACTTTTACTAAATAAATAAATATATATTAAACAAGGAGCAATAAGAGTCTTTAAAAACAATGTAGTCCATTTTGATTAGACCACAACGCAGTGCGAAGCGACTAAACCCAACTAACAATTTGCGAAACCCAGTATCCTGCTAACTAACAACAACTTTACTCCCAATTTTTCACAAAAACTTTTATGATCTGTAATTTACTCTTATTAAGGTCTTATGGCAGTTTTACATCACATAATAAATTATCCTAGGGTTAATTAATGTAGACGCTGCATTACTCCTGTCCCCTATCAAAAGCGTTTTAAGATATCTGGGCAACCAATTCTTTACACAAACCTATAAATATTTATAAAAAAAATAATATTAGTGCACTTAACTTTCACAGATGATTGACCAGCATCCTAAGGCTCCTGAATATGTTGATGGAGTGGGTATACATTTTTATGGCGACGTGTTTGCTCCACCTTATTTTCTACAGTTGGTGTCTGATGCGTACCCGGAAAAATTCATATTAGGCACAGAAGCTAGCGAAGGTACCTATTAATATTGCAACATTCTCTGAGTTACCATTACGCAGAATTTAGTAAAACAAGACGATAGTTTATGCAAATGTTATAAGGATTTACGTTACAAATACCCTTAGAGCCTTTTTGGCTAAGTTTAGTAATAACTTCATTTTTCTGTGTTCGACGCACTATAAGTTATCAAGAGTATTTAATTAGTTGACTTGACTTTTGACCTTTTCCGAAATCTGTATGGAGAATGGATTACCTGAGATTAAGTAACTAAATCAAGATTGTTAGGTTATATGGTGATCAGGAAAGACTTACCGTGGATTAACTGTCAGGTCTAAATAATAAAAATACTATGGGTAAATAAACTGTATGTACTGTCTTATTTGGGTTAGATAGAATATTATTCGTACTGCACGCAAAGTCATATTGATTATATATTTCTTAATTCCTACATTGGTTTCTGAATTCCTAGTACAAAGAATTAAGGTCAAGTTTCAATTCGGGAGGAGTCTCCTAAGAAATATCCCACAATAACGCTAACATTGAGTAGTGTTGTGTTTCTGGCGCTTAGTAAGGTTGCCAGAGCTCTTTGAGGATTCGCTGCGCGGACAACGAAGGACCGGCGGTGCTCGTTGCTGTCATTGCTCGGCATAGACACGTAGACACAATTCCGTGCAATGAATCCTTATCTTTAGTCTATGTAGCTTTTTGCAATATATGGCAAGAAATAAAAGAAAACTAGTTTCTTCGGTGGCCAGTCCATCCACATTCAATGTGTACTTTTGCAATATCAGAGGTATTCACGCCAACCTAAACGCACTTCGCAATCACCTAGAAACTGCGCAGCCGACCATTCTCTATCCAAAGGAGACGCAGATATCCTCCTCGGCCGATAAATCATAACTACATTATCCCGGCTACAAACTCTAGCACAAATTTGTTAGTCGTGCCGATGTATATATGTCCGTCCGGGAGGATATCTGATGTCATCGCCTTCATAGCCTTGAGGACAGGGACTTGTGTATATTATGGGTGCGCGTAGATTACGGCGGTCACACTCGTTGACATGCATACCTTTACAGGTTTCATAGCGGTGATACGGACGTAGCTCGACTCTTCACGCTCCTGAGTTTGACGTCTCAGAAGTTCTAAAGCAATATAACACAGAGGAATTAGTAATTCTGGGAAACTCAGCTGGTACTTTCTCCTGCGAGAATACTAGATATAAAGGACCATACAAACTCCTTACTGGACTTTCTGCTGACTACACGTCCGGACGGATATTCCGTCTCAGTGGATGCGCTTCTTGGCTCTTCAGACCACTGTCTCGTTCAGACTCAAGCGTCTTGCACAAAACTCGATCCATATGGGCAAAATAATTGGCGTCGTTTGTGGCATTATAACGGCAGACTGGGGTGGATTGCGAAAATATTTTTCATCGTACCCGTGATGGCAGATCTACTTTAGCTCAGAAGATACGTCTCGCAGCCGCAGTCACTGAGACAATACTCGTTAGCATGGAAACGTTTTTTTTCCTAACCCGCCAGTAACAGCCGGTTTCACAGAACCTGGTTTAACCGGTCTTGCAGAGAAGCTAAAATTCTGGAGCAAACTGCGTATGGGGCATGGACCACGGCTCATAATAATAAGGATCCAAATATTTCTGAATTAAACCGCAAATTCAATGCTGCCTCGAGGTTCAGTCAAAAAGCAACTGCCAGACCTAAATTCCAATTCATAGGCGAAATAGGCAGGTGACTTGCAAGCTATCCTTCTGGGAGTCGTGCTTTCTGGTCGCTAAAACTAAGGGATCTTTTGCCAGTCGTCGTTACCACAATTGCATAAGACCGATGGTGACTTGGCCCATAGTGCTAAACAGAAAGCCGATCTACTGGACAGTCTCTTTTCACAAACTCGAATAAGAACTGTACCACCTACTATACCGTGTTGCGGTAAGACCATGCCGGAAATCTCTAAAACTCAGCTTCTAAGATACCTAGAAAAACAGCGACCATCAATGTGACTTACAACACGGTCGTAAGTCTATCGAAGTTGCCATCTTACGGAGTGTCCGAGGGTTTGTGCAAATAAGTGGCTTTCTTTTTGTACGGCAGACGCATAGGAGCCGTAGTTGACGGTAGTTTCTCTGATAGCATGGAAATTAATTCTGGTGTCCCGCAACGCTCTGTATTGTCTCCTACGCTATTTCTACTTCATAGCAATGACATGTTGGACATTACTGACATACATTGCTATGCAGATAACAGTACCGGAGACGCTTATAACACGACTGGTGTAACCATCTCGCGTTCTTTAGTGGAGGAAAAGCGTGGAGAACTTGTGTCCCAAATCGAGACCAGTCTGTCCAAAGTCTCTGACTGGGGACGGGAAAACTTGGTCCGATTCAACTCTACAAAAACACAAGTCTGCGCGTTCAGTTTGAGTAATTTTGCCTCCCTGTGTGTGTTTTACCGCTTGTACAATGGGATGCGTTCTGAGAAATTGTTCGAAATGATACCCACGGCTACTTTCTACTATCGTACCGCTCGCCATCGGCAGGGAATTCCTTCTAACGCTTTAGAACCGAAATGATCGCGAAGAGTGCGGTTTCAGAGAAACTTCCTCCCGCGAACGCTTGGGTTGTGGAATGGGCACCCTGCCAGGGTTTCTTCTAAGAACTACAGTATGGGGTTCTTTAAGAAAGAAGTTATTATATTTTGGAAGGGTCGGCAACGCGCGATTGATACCCCTGGTGCGTAAGCTTGTTTGTCACCTTAGTGGTATAAAAAAAGTTACATTGATTAAGTGAAATATTTAGGTAAAGGTTCGTTCCCATGGGAGGAAAAAGTGTCACTTGGTGCCTGGGAGAAAGCTAAGCATTACGTGTTAGACATTTTGACTGTAAGTATTTCTGAAAAACTGTTATTTTTTCACTCAAAGGCGTATCTAGTGAGCGTTCTGTATCTTGCTCTTTCATAGCTTAAACCCCCCAATCTTAAAACTGTAGACTGAACCCCTCCTAAAAGAAAACCTGGATACGTCTACAATTTGTATTAAAGCAAAATATTAAGACAGTGTAAAACGTGACTAAATTTTGTATCACAGATCTCTTTGTTTCTTCCTCTAGGACCTGAATTACATCGTGGTAGGCTGGTTAGACTGGAACCTATGCCTAGACGAAAAAGGTGGACCAAACTGGGCATCAAACTTTTTAGATTCTCCAGTTATAGTATTTCCAGATAAAAAAGAGTTTATAAAGCAGCCCATGTTTTACGCTATGGGTCACTTTTGTTTATAAGTTTAAGTTTATACCGCGAGGGTCGCGAAAAATCAAGGTTTCTGAGGATAAGCAGTTATTCAGTTTGTCCGCTGACAACGCTGCTTTCCTGACACCATACAACACTATTGTCATGGTGCTGTATAATTATCAGTAAGTATACTTACTCACTTTTATAGCATCAATATATACTATTAAATATTGCCATAGCAAAAATTCATTTATGCTAAAGATTATTAACCTCAAGCCAGGATCTGAAACTCCAACCAGATTCTACCACTATGCTATCGGGATACAATGCTGGCTGGCCGAAAATTCTGTCTATAAACTTTATAATATTTATATTTATTGTAAACTTTTATAGACCAATATCTATACATATAAAAGGCTTTGTCCTGAATGACTGATGGATCAACGCACAGCCTAAACCGCTTATCGTAGAGACCTGTAACTTGATGGGTGTGTTCTTTGTATGACGTAGGCATCCGATAAGAAAGGATTTTTCGAAATTCTACCCGTAAGGGGGTGAAAGAGGGGGGCAAAGTTTGTATGGGACAACGTGATTCCTTGGTCCAATCTACTTCAAATTTGGCATAAACCTTTTTAAACAGAATTGATGAAAGATTTGTTTCGTATTTTATTGAAATTTATCCCCTAGCGGGGTAAAAAAGGGGTAGAAAGTAATTAGTCGGTTATTTGCTTCGAAGTTGACATCAATACTTCTTAGTGCTTTTGACTTAATTACCTACATTTTATTTTGATACATGTTTGAAAACTCAATCCGATTTTATTCAAAAAAGGTTGAACTTACTTAAAAACATAAACAACTTCAATACTCTTTAAAATTGGAATGTCTCGAATGATACCGCACTATATTAGCAACTAATTTAAATTTTGGTAAGTTGTTATGCACACACCGGGGAAGGTTTCTGAATTAGAACAACCCTATTAGGTTGTTTTAAAAAAAGAAACAACGTTCGCCGGTTCAGCCATATTTATATAAAAGAAGAAATTAACTGGCTGACTTACTAATCGATCAATGAATAGCTGAAACTGCTGTGTCTAGAAGCATGAGATTTTGCACAAACGTTCCTTAAATGATGTAAGCGTGCACTAAGAAGAGATTTTGGAAATTAATCCCCTAAGGGGGTAAAATATGTGTTGGCAGTTAGCATGGAAATGGCTAAAACTTAAAAAATTAAAATTTACGTGATTCACCGTTTTTGAAAAATTATTCTCTAGATGGCAAAATAGAGGATGAAAATGTGTATGTGATTTCCGATGTTATTGTATGTAAAACAGTAAACAGTCAAAAGCTGATTTTTTTTTAAAGTTAACGCAGACGAAGTTGCGGGAATAACCTAGTACATAATATCATAGCACTTCATACAGTAAAGACACTGTCTTTTCAGCTAATTGTCTTCCACTCTCTAGTGTCAACCTCACCACCCCCTATTAACTACCTACCGCTCGTATAAAACATTTATTCGTATAGAATGTTCTTACACTAAATGGTGAGGTTAGAAGTTAGCTGTGAGTGTTTTATCTGGTTTCACCTATTTATGCGCAAAGAGAAAAAACATCTCACAATTCAAGGTATGATAAGCTCCCCAAAAGAACATTTTTTAAACTTTTAATAACAAATCTGACATGGCGGTTCCAAAAAAAGAGAAGATTCTAAATTCGTCTGCATGTTCGTTTGTTTTCTTATATAGGTATGTTCCGGCATTACTTCGTTGTTGTGAACCGATGTTCACATTTTTTGTATTTATGGAAAAGATTACATAGGGCTATTCCCGTAGTGCACCGCTAAGAAAACTCCATCCACTGTAGTCCCACAAATTTAGAACACTCCCCTCTCCATCTCCAAGAGTATTGGGATCCTTGGTGTTGACATCTACAGCGATGTTCAGTTCCGAAATCATTTGCAAGACTAGGTGAAGCTGGCGTCCAAAAAACTTGGTGTAATCAACAGAGCGAAGCAGTACTTCACGTCGAGGCAAAGGTTGTTAATTTACAAGTCGCAAGTTCGGCTCCATATGGAGTACTGCTGCCATCTCTGGGCGGGTGCACCCGGATACCAGCTTGGCCCTTTTGAGTCGGTTCAACAACGGGCTGTGAGAATTGTCGACGATCCCAAACTCACTTGCTGTATCGAACCCTTAAGTCTGAGGAGAGACTTTGCCTCCGTGTGTGTGTTCTATAGCTTCTACAATGGGATGTGTTCTGAGAAATTGTCCGACATGATGCCCACTACTACTTTCTACCATTGCACCGCTCGCCATCGGCATTGAATTCATTTTCACACTTTAGAACCGAAATGGTCGCGTACAGTGCGGTTTCAGAGAAACTTCCTCCCGCGAACGCTGGGGTTGTGGAATGAGCTCCTTGCCAAGGTTTTCTCTAAGGACTACAGTATGGGGTTCTTCAAAAAAGAAGTTATTGGATGTATGAAGGGTCGGCAACGCGCGAGTGATACCCCTGGTGTTACAAGCGTCCATAGAGCACGGTGTCCGCTAACCATCAGGCAGACCGTGTGCCTGTTTACCACCAGTGGATTTAAGACCAGGATTTCGGACATTTCGGACCAGGAAAACCAGAGTTGAACTAGGAAATGTTGGCAATTCTATAATTTGTGGCCACTTAGACGGCCTACTGTAATGTTTGATAACATTGCGCGCTATGTAAGTTTCTGCCTTTGTGAGGCCATTTTGCCATATTCAAACTTATTTGGCGGTTAGGTACTTTAGTAGCACAAGTAGCGTTAAAAATGTCAAAAGACAAAAATTTTATTTTGACAATTTTGACGCATTTAATTTTTAAGGTCCGTTTTTAACAAATTAATGAAGTCAGTTTAATATTTTTGGTTAAAATTTTATTTTTATTTTAGAATCAATGCAAAAACGGCGAAATTATAAAGGCTTTTCTTAATTTTAACCGTAATGTGAAGAGGCGGTAATTTCTCTTTCTTTACTGCAAGGCCGTCACTAGGGGTTTTTTTTCATTTTATTGTTTGTAGACTTGTACTAGAACAATTTTTATTTTAAAGAGGTTGTTTAAGTTACAAGATATCTTTTTTAAGCGATCATATAATTGTCATTCTTTTTTCATAATTTTCAGTGACAGTAGCAGAAGGGTCGCTATCAAATTGAAAAGAAAGCAAGCGTTACTAACCCTGGAGGCTCATTCAGTGGTGACAGTAGAGTTACCATACGAAAAGTAGAAAAAATGAAAAACCACCAACTATATTAAAATTATTATTGTATCTGAGTCTTCCATAATTGTCACCTATTTTTATACCACTAAGGTGACAAACAAGCTTACAGTCAGCCTGATGGTAAGCGGTCACCGCTGTGACCTATCGGCAGAAGTTCCAAGTGCTATTAACATAAATCTAGTAGCCCTTTTATCAAGTAGGTACATAAAAACTTTGCTACTTAATTATTTATGTGATTATTTATTATCTAATTACATAATTACACGACCAAATTGCTATTATCATTACATTTAATAATTTCAAACTAGACTATTAGCCGTTCGTTATTAATTGAACAAATTAATATAAAAGCAAGTTAAATTTTGTCAATATCTTATACGGGCAGCTAGTGCCACATAACTTGGTCTGATTGAAGTTATTGAATTATCCCATCATGGGGTATTTGATAAAAGGGTCGTTGTTAAGTTTTTGTGCTTCACTACTTTGGCTTGCAGCGTTATCTTTTGGAGGTAAAATACATTGATTTTAAACTACTTTATATCTATATGTGTATACACATAGGGTTACCAGATCCAAAAATAAAATTTTCCAGCAAATTTCCCAAATTTTAAGTACATTTCATAACAAAGAAAATTGGCCACTCTCTAGACATGATTGGACTTCAAGTCTTATAGTGGCACTCGTACATTGAGTACCTACTACTAAAAGACTCATATTTTGTTTGTGTTCCAAAAAAAAGGGCTTAAAAGTATTTAAAAAAGACTTATTTACTTATTAAATATCTATATGTACTTGATATATGCTTTAATTATATTAGATTTTATAATTTAAATTATTAATTTATTTACTTATTAATTACTTATTCAAATTATAATTCTATTTATTTTAATTCTTTATTGTATAATAACATAAACACATAAAGATCATTAAGAAAAACGATACAAACGGGGTACGTATCTCTGCTAGAGATTTCTTCCTATTATCTTTTTCAAATTTATATAAAAAAAATTTTTATCATCAATTTATTTTAAATTAGCTTTATTATTTTTAAAATTAGTTATGTAATTAGTTTTTAGGGTAAAAAACGGGACCCTATTACTAAGACCCCACTGTCCGTCCCGTGTCTACCCGTGACCACGGCGGTGGTGTAACCCAGCCGTAACGTCGGGTCAAGAGGTATTTTACCCAATATCTATGCGTTTGATCCCGTTTTATTTTTAAATTAGTTTTGTTTTATTCCGACATGCTAACACATTGTGCCACGTAAAGACGTTAACCCAGTACAAACATGTATGGAGAGTGGCCATTGTCCTTTGCAGAACGAACATACATGATACGATTTTGGTAAAATGGTAATAAAATCCAAACTGATCTTAAATAATACACTCATTTGATTATTTAGTATTTATAATCCCGAATGCAGACACAGATTGTAATAGTCTTAAAATACTTAGACTTATTTTTTTTTATCATCTTAAGATTCGCCTCCATATGAGAGACCATGTGCGGCTCGACAGACCACTTCAGAGTCTTTGGTGTGCGTCTGCAATATGACGTACTGCGACGACATCTTTAGGGAACTACCTGCTCCTGGAGAATACATCGCTTACATTTCCTCACAGGTTAGTAGGTACCAAAGGCGGCTTGTGGGTGGCTCAGTGGCTAATGACCTGATGAACTTAGAACCATGGGTTCGACAGGACAAGCATTTATGTAATGAACATTAGTGTTTATCTTAAGTCTAAGTTTTCTTTGTATAATATGTATATATTGACAAAAATATATATATATATTCATATATATTTTTATTTGTTGATTGGTATCCATAGTACAAGCTTTGCTTAGTTTGGGATCAAATAGCGCTGTGATGTGAAAATGATAATTCAGTAAATTTCCTAAAATCTATACTAATATCATAAAGAGACAAATATGTTAACGAAAAAGAAATGCATATGCAACGAGACAGCAGGGTGAACTGTTTTTAGCAAAGGGATAGCCGGAGGGAGTGAAAGGGATATAGAATACTTTTCTTGAAAGACAGTTTGTACGGACAGACCCTTCGACAATCTGCGGCACATGGTTTGCCCTTGGCGAAGAGTTTCTTCTTAGGTGCTTAATTGTAGAGAGAAATAAAGAAAACGCGAATGGCACACGACAGACCAATTTTATTTTTCTTATACTTCTAACTTAAATTCTAACACATAAAATTCTACATAGTTAGTATCTGATGGATACTTGTTGAAGTCTCTTGAATTCTCTCTCGATACAAAATTTTGTTCCATTTTTATATATAAATAAAAAATCCCCATCAGAGGGAGAGGTTGTTCGATGGAACCTTCTAGATTTAGTACTTAAGTTATTGTACCTACAGTGGCGATCCAAAATGTAGCCTGTACAAAAACTTAATTAAATAGTATACATATAAACTTACACCAAGAGTGTAGGAATAACTGCGTAGCTATAAACAGCTGCTAACGTTTGGGGTCTATCGGATATTGCTATCACACTCGCACCATTCGTGGCTTGACTATAAAATAACATCTTTTTATGTTCTCGCATTTTTTAGCCAAACTGTACAAGCTACAGTGATGCTTTATATGTTCCAGGATAGAGCTATCAAAGATCCATCTTATGGTGTATAGTGGTATACACTATTAAGAGAAATCTGAAAATCCAGCTCTCAGCGTTTTCTACTAACGTAGGAGCTATAGGCATTGTATAATTTCCATTACGTAGTACCAAAATTCCTACGCGTTCTTCGGAACTTTTGTGTCTGTTCGTTTGTTCGGTCATACTCAAAACGGAGCGTGAAGTTTTTAGTTTCTTTCTACGCTCTTGTGGTTTAGGGTTTCATGTTATTTCTATACGAAACCTAATTACCTGATAGGCTCCTATGAGACCTATCTTGTGACACCTTTATCGTTGCTCTCTCTAGGTACTGGGGTTGCTTAGATATAATAAGCGTGTTAAGTTAAAACTTTAACTACCGTTTTGCGCCTTAACTACAAAACCTATCGCTACGGTACTTACAAGGTCGTGAGGGGGAAAAAATGTGTGTTCTGGATATAGCTACTGCACCAAGTGCATTACAAGAGCCTAGTGACTTCAAGAGTGTAAAGTTGCAGACGGCCTATCCTTGTTTCACCCATAGCGTTATCCCTATCTTATTCCTGTTTCCGTTTTTCCCAATACGAAAGTATGCGTGTCCTAAACTGACAACCTATTTTCCTAAATAACTGTCTACTTACTGGTGTCAACCCTTTGATACTTTACATGTGTATTATGACTAATTTTACCTAACTGTTGACGCTATTTTCATCTAAATACATGAAGGTAAAAAATTCATCCATCCAATTTTTCGTGGGATGTCGTTCAGAGCGACTCGACACCTAACGGGTACCTACGCGATTGCATTGGCCCAAAATGACACATCATGACTGTTCATGACTCTTGATTTCTGACTGAAAGCAAGATACTCTTCTTGATTATTGAACTTGACAACAAATTTTGCTTACTTCTTATAGTAAGTATTTCTCTACTTTAATACATTGGTTTAGAGTCTAAACCGTGTCTTAACTTTAGACAAATCAATAAAAAGAAACTAATTCATGTACTTGCATCGAGAGATGCATTTTACCAATGTGGCGTGCGGTGTTTACACAGTTCTAACAGGAATTTTAATCTGACGAGCATTATACCTTACATAGTTGTAATGGTGCTTAAGATTAAGGAATAGTACACGTGACAGACAAAATATTTTTTTTTGGCACAGTGATAACATTTGGGACTAAGGTTTCCATATGCCAAGCTTTCGCCTGATTTGCCAGGTATTTCAGCACATCGATCAGGCGTCCGGCCGGCATTATTCTAAGTAAGGCCTTTTGAACTTTTGCACCGATTGCGTACGTCATGCCGCACGACGCAACGCACACAACCGGCGCGCGTGCGTAAACGTAGGTAGTGAATGTGTTTTTTTTTAAATACATGATTTCTTTTTATGTATTAAAAAACAAATGATATATTTGGCTGATTTTCTAATTGCTCGAATGTATGTGAAAAAAAATGTTTTAAATTAAAAAAATTATTCAGCAATGTCTTTTTTTTAGTACTAAGTATTTGTTTTATTATTTATTTATTTGTCCTAATAACCCAGCAATTTTCGTGAAAATCAGGCATTTTTACGGTCATGCATAGATTGCTTCAGACATGTTACCCTAGTCGAGGGTTCCCACGGGAATTCGGTTTTCTGTGAGTGAAACGGTAGGGCATATCTAGTTACCTTACTACTTACTTTATACACTTTATATACACTAGTTAGTTTATACATATAGAAATAGTTTACTGCTTATAACTTTTCAGTAATAACTACCCTTATTCTTTTGAACGTCGAAAATCAGGTTTCTCTTTTTTTTTCAGGCGGGTTCAAGATTTAGAAAAATAAGAAACAATCTGAAAGTAGGAGTGCCGACATGTAAGTTTAAAGATTTTTTAAATAGGTATCTATCTGCTTATCAAGTTTTAGATCAGTTAAACTTAACATTACTTAAAAATAATTAATTTCTTTACGCATAGCTTTTAAATAGCATTTGAGCATGATTGTGAGTCAAGCTTTGCGTAATCGCCAATTTTCGATTTGTGCCAAACTGCCAAACACCTGTACACAAAGGTAAACGAGGAAATCGTATAGATTATGCCTTCTTACAGCTAATGTATTCTAATTTTTTATCATTAAAATAATGTTAAATTCTATTAAAACATTTCGACCTAAGCGTATCAGTTTACAACACAAATATACTTTTAATGTATGTAATTTCAGCAGCTCAGTACACTACTTCAATGCACTTAGATATTTAAACCTCAATGCGTTCTTTAAACCAATGTACGCTTTGATAATTTACCGTCAAGCGTCAGACACGATTTTGCCGTGGACACAGCGCACTAATCACGCGTGGCTCGTTTTCTCTTGCCTTGAACATTAACGATAAAATCATGTCTGTTCACTATTGTACTCCAGCTGCAAGTTTGACTCTGGAGCTGGACCCTGAACAAACTTACCAGACAATCGAAGGTTTCGGAGGAGCGGTCACCGATGCTGCCGGTATCAACTGGATGAGCTTGCCGGATGATTTGCAGAAATCACTCACTGAGTAAGAACTGTGTTGCTGGATATGTGTTACATACTTACCTAGTTGAAATGTTAAAAGGACATAAACTACATACAGATACTGTTTTTTCCCCTTAAGTATTTAAAATAGTGTGCATTTGGTAGTCAGTAATTTGATCCCCGTCTAAGGTATTGTATCTACTGTCTGGTAGTCTTGATTAGTTTAGAACCAGGGGCTATGTATAATAAAAAAAGTATTGAATAAAAATAAAAAATGACCTACTCCATCTACCTACCAGTGATAGGTCAAATTTAATTGCACTAACAATTAGGGACTTTAGGGAATGTGGCTATGGCATTAAAAAATTATCAAAATATCTTAATTGCTGCAGACACTAATTAGTAATTAACCATAATTTAATTGTTTATTGTGGCCAATGCAATCAAAATAAGTCGATTGTAAATTTTTACAGTCACGTTTAAAAATTAATTAATTTTTAATTGTAATTAAATTTTTCCAACATTTAAAAACGTGAACAACTCGGTATAAGTGAAAGAAGTGAAAGTTATTTGTATGCATTACGTTTATTTATCTCTCTCTTGGTATTTTTTCCGAAAATCGCTTTATTGCAAAAAAAAATAACTATATAGGTAAACGTAAAAAGCAAAACCCTATTAAAATACAAAATTTCATTTGCGCGTTTTGTATGTGTGCAGACCTTGAATCATAGCGTAATAACTACTGAATAATACACACACAGTGACAGACAACATCTTATGCTGCTAGGTAGGTGGTAGCTGATCAAAGTGCTGGGTCCATTCACAGTATTAGATATTGCGATTAGTGTGTGTATACAAGAAATAATCTACTTCTCTATTTTTACTATGACAAAAGTTTGCTATCAGTTGTAAGGTTTAATATGTAATACACCTACCTACCTACCTACTAATAAATTTAATGTGGATCTTTGTTTCTTTTTAGGTCATACTTCAGCGACCATGGTATTCAATACAACATGCTGCGTGTCCCCATCGGAGGCTGTGACTTCTCTACTCACCCCTACGCGTACAACGAACTACCAGAAGACGATGCCCTTCTTAGCAACTACACCTTGGCTGATGAGGACTATGAATATAAGGTAAAATGAGTTCTGAATTCATAAAAGTAAAACTGTACTATGCCAATGCACATTGGTGTGGTGCAAGACCAAATCGGTGTGACCCTGGATAGGCGTTTGAACTTCCGCGATCACACCAAAATAGTTAGAGACCGAGCCGCTTTTGTCCTCGGTCGTTTTTATTCCATGATAGGCAAGTACAGTAAGATGTCGCTTAGAAATAAGCTAAATCTTTATACAACTTGTATCCGCCCCATACTAGCTTTTGCTAGCGTAGTCTTTGCGTTATCAGACCGCTTTCTCAGAGCGGCCTCCGGAGCCTCCTAGTACGTCCGCAATGCGAACCTACACAGAGATTTCGAACTCCCCACGATTCCCCAATATTTAAAAGATCTGGCAGTCCGCTTTTTCAAAATAACCCGAATCGAGTAATTGTGCAATCCACAACGTACCATCCCCCTGATCGACCTCGGCATGGTCGTAAAACTATCGGCACGTACTAACGGCCCCAGATGACGATCTCGCTATCTGCATAGTGAGATTAGTCTCAACGACCTCCCCCAATAGGGCCTCCCTCCAAACACGAAGCCGACGTCCCCGGGTTCGTCGGCGCCCAAACGGATACACGAGGTATCAAAGAGTGCCGGGACGCTTCTAGCCCCCACTCAGTCGCAACCGCACCGGCGTAACGGGGAACTCCCCTCCTGGCGGTGACTCACCTTTGGGTTCGAGACTCACGCCGGTCGAAGGGACGCCCCCGAGAGCGACAACCCAAGCCAAGGCTCCCCCCGCGGGGAGCCCTTGAGCGTTGGGCGCTATACGGGCTGAGGCTCCTTCAGAGACTCGCCCAAATAAAGTCCGGTGAAGCAGTAATGGCTGCAACAGCCAACTGCAATGTCAGTTCAGAAAAAAAAACCTTGTATCGTATCGTATCGTAACACATTTTAACATGTGTAATCCGCACTTTCATTATTATAAATAATAATGTTTGTTTATTTACTTTTTTGACGTAGTATATTTGACATCTCAATCTGTCATAGAATTAAAATCCCATATCCAATCTCCCTCATAATCGCCATGTACTAAAAATAAAAAAATTAACCTAATGTAAATAAATCTCACGCGAGTTCCGTCATACGAATTTTCTATGAATTATCCTTTTTTGAAGTTTTTACTTCAAAAACATACAACCTATATAGCATTTTAACATGTGTAATCCGCACTTTCATCTTTTCATCAACCCATCTTACTCTTACTTTTTATTCGTCCTATAGAGTTTAACATTTTTTACCCATCACAAAAAAAGTGCACGCCACTGAAGACGTTTTCACTTCAAAATTATAACAGGCGTCGCATTATGAATTCCGTCTGACCAATTTTCGATCAGTCTAACGCGAGTTTATAATTTTTTACCCATCACAAAAACTAACCTAATGTAAATAAATCTGACGCGAGTTCCGTCTTACGAATTTTGTATGAATTTTCGATCAGGACACGTGACCTGACGTGAGTTCAACATTTTTTAGGAGAAGCTATGCAAGATTGTACTATTTGCTGATGACACATCTCTTTTATTTAAAGTTGACAGAAATAAAACTAATTTTGACGACGTAAGTAGTGCGCTTTCTCAGGTTCTTCAGTGGTTTACGGCAAATAATTTACTTCTTAATGCGAAAAAGACTAAGTGTTTAAAATTTATGATGCCAAATGTCAGAAACATAAGTACAAAATTATCCCTAAACGGAGAAGAAATAGAACTATTAGACTCAACAGTGTTTCTAGGTATTACATTAGACAATAGGCTGCAGTGGAACCATCACATTTCAGTTCTTGCAGGAAAACTCAGTTCAGCTGCCTATGCAGTTAGGAAAGTTAGCTACAGATGTTGACACTGCTCGCTTGATCTACTTTAGCTATTTCCATTCCGTCATGTCTTATGGCATTTTGCTTTGGGGTAAGGCAGCTGATATTGATACAGTCTTTATTTTGCAAAAGAGAGCAGTACGGTCAATTTATAAATTAGGACCTCGAATTTCTCTTAGGGAACTATTTAGGGAAATTGATATTTTAACTGTTCCTTGCCAATATATCTTTGCTTGTATAATGTATGTACGCCAAAATTGTCACTTATTTGCTAAAAATAGTGACCTCCACAGTGTTAATACAAGGAATAAGGATAAATTGGTAGTTCCAAAATGTCGTCTTCAGAAGGTACATAGCTCTTTCGCAATACAAAGTATATTTTTCTACAATAAAATTCCAGAACATGTGGTTAATTTACCCTCAAATAAATTTAAAATATATGTCAAAGATAGTTTAATGAAAAAAAGCTATTACAAAGTTGATGAATACATAAATGATAAAAATGCTTGGAAAAATTAGAACTTAATTGATTTGTATTGGGGCACTTGAAATTTTTTTTTTTTTTTTTAAATTAAAACTTTGTATATTATGTTATTACCTAGTGTAAGGCTATATTGTATTTTTATATGATGTATAAAAGATTAACTAGTGAGTTTATTGCCGTTGCTTCTCGGTAGTAAAGCATTACGAACCTTCCAATCTTCTCCTCTAATATTTTGTTCCTTTACTACACACATTGTAACTAGTACAATCGAAGTTTTATTGGAGTTGCTTGAGTGTGTCATGCTCTCTCAAAGTGTCTCTGCGGTGGTGGCGTGTGTGTTGGGTCGTTACGTTCCCTAAAACATGGTTGAGCGAAGCGATGGCTGATTCATGTGTCATACTCGTGAACGGGTGCCGCCTGTGGAGTCTGGTCTGCTCTTGCAAACTTCTTTGTATTCTTAGTATTTAGTCTTACTTTTTTGTTTTGTTTATTAATACTGTAAGACATTGATTATTTCTTAGTGATGAATACATAAACTGTCCTTGGTTTATATAAGATACTTTTTTATGTTGAGCTTGTGCTTTATATTTCATGTTTTTTATGTTTGTAATGGAAAGTGTCCTTTTATGATAGGGAGGGCATTTTCCAATATTTTAATTGGACGCTGTAAGAGAAAGGGAGAAAAGAAATGCCCTTGCTGAGTTTCTTGCCGGTTCTTCTCAGTACAAGGTCTCCCGCCCTGTAGACTTACGAACCGATGGCGTAGTGACATTCATAAGTGCTCAATTATTGTAGCCTAAACTGAATAAATTATATTGAATTTGAATTTGAATTTACTCATACCAAAAAAAGTGCACAACGCCGCTAAAGAAGTTTTTACTCCGAAAAATTCTCACCCTCGCATTTTATGATCGATATTGCATATCAATAGATATAATACAAATTATCAACAGCACTTGTGTCTTTGACCCGGACATAGACCAAATCTACTTTGTTCACCTGTGGACCAAAATCATATAATCAGAATCTATACTATAATATTATGAATACAAAGGTATATTTGTTTGTTTGTTTGTTCTTCCGCCACATCGCAACATTTGAACTGAAAGACTCAGGGATAGTTGTAGAGTCGGAGGAGTTTTTATCCCCGAATAGGTTCCTGCAGAAATAACTTAGACCGAATTTCACGTAAACGAACATAGCTTACTATGGCGAACTTCTTTAAGGTAATAAAAGAGTTATCGTAAGAATCCCATGCCGATTACATGACCTAAGCGCCGGCGGAGCAGCAGCAAAGGTTGGTTAGTAATAATACGCAATAGTCGCCCCTCGTAATAAATTGCAATCTTACTATGTGTTGAAGGGTGATTTTTTTTACTTTAATTAAACTAAAAAGCTAAAATATTAATTAACTTTGGCCCAAAAAAGAGACGCCTAAAACTCCAATGTCCACGGCGAAACCAAATTCTTAGCAATTTATTTTACTACGAAAATAATGGTTTTATCGCTTAACAATAGCACAGCATTAACAAGCGGTAGTAAAATAGAAATGATGCCGACGACTTTCTACCACCACCACTTTCTACCAACGTACAGCGGAGCGCGCCATCGGCAGGGAATTCATTCTCACACTTTAGAACCGAAATGGTTTTCAAAGAAACTTCCTCCCCCGAACGCTTGGGTTCTGGAATGAGCTCCCTGCCAAGATTTTCTCTAAGGGCCACAGTATGGGGTTCTCCAAGAAAGAAGTTATTAGATTTTTAAAGGGTCGGCAACGCGCAATTGATACCCTGGTGTTGCAAGCGTCCATAGCTGCCTACCAACTAATGTAAAGCTTACATTCTGTCTTGTTACAAACGTATCAAACATAAAAGTTACTAACACTCACTCTTATAATTTACCCCAAAAAACATCGTCTTACTTTTGTCTTTAGATTCCAATGATCAGAGCCATAATGCAGACATCGAACACACCGGTACACGTAATAGGTACAACGTGGTCCCCCCCTAAGTGGATGAAGACGAACGATCGCTTTTCTGGATACGGCTCAGTAAAGAAGGAATATTATCAGACGTATGCAGATTACCACAAAAAGTAAGCACATAGTTGGATAATCCTTACAGCATTATTTGCAGTCATTTTGAAGCTAAATGGCAAAAATGATACCTAATGCCGCCATGATCTTGCTCGGCCAACAGTGCGGTTTCAGAGAATCTTCTCCCCGCGAACACTTTGGTTGTGGAATGAGCTCCCTGCCAAGGTGTTCTCTAAGGACTACAGTATGATGTTCTTCAAGTAAGAAGTTATTAGATTTTTAAAGGTACAACGCGCAAGTGATGCCCCAGGTGTTGCAAGCGTCCATATGCTGCATTGACCGCTTACCATCAGGTGAACCGTAAGCTTGTTTGCCACCTTAGTGGTATTTAAAAAAAGTTCAATCGATTTTGATTATGTTTGCAGTCAGGTGTCTTTGTTATCTGAACCGCCATATATGTAGGCATTTGATTCGATTTAGCATTAAAAACTAAAGTGCGCCAGTTCTTCAAAATGCCAAATAGTTTAGAAAAATCATATAACTGACAAACGATTCTGTCCTAATTTTACAGGTTCCTTGAAAAATATGAATTAGAGCAAGGAATCCCAGTGTGGGGGATCACTACAACCAATGAGCCCATTAACAGTGGCCTCAACTTTGTGAAGTTCAACGACCTTGGATGGTCTCCCGATGATATGGTAAGGCATGACGAGATTACAAAAGGGGTGTTTTGTTGACAAAGATTATACGCATTGAATTCGCTCAATGCTTTCTATGCGCACATTTGATCGTTCTGTGATAAATGCGCTATGATAATGCTTCCGGATCGCATTGAACGCATTGATTGCACATGCTCAGGAGGTTTATTAGTAAATGCGCTGTCAAATTGTGAGCGGCCATATTGTTTGTTTACATTTGGTGAATAAAACGAATTCAATGCCTATGCAATGTCATAGCTCTCAATGCCGTCAACAAAATCCAGCTATAACTTTTTTTTTTTTTTTTGGTGAATAGGCAGTGAACCTATATTGTTTTTTTTATTTCAGGGTGAATGGATTGAAAAGTACTTGGGGCCTACGATTCGTAACTCAACATTCAAAGATTTAAAAATAATGACTGTGGACGATCAACGATATACTATTCCGTACTGGTTCTCATTGGTTAGTACTAACTACCTACCTATATCTTGCCTACTTATACATGAACTCTTTGCCTTCCTACTTACCTACACATTTATCTACTTTACGGCACAACCTGCCAACTTCACACAAACCCGCATAATTCGTGGCTACCATGTGCATTTCCCAGCCAGATGTGAAAAAAAATGGCCGCAAGAGTGTGACAGAGTCGAACAGAGACTGAGGTCTCTATACGAAGAGAAAGAAAGCCTCAGGTTAGCTTTGTCTCTTTCTAAAATATGGTCAAGTTTGTGAGGCTATTGCGCAGGTCAGATAACAGAACTTGAAGTCTATGGTGCCTACTAACACTATGACGTGTATAACAAGTGTGACGTGTGTATAAGTCAGCATTGCCAAATTTGTTCTCGACCAATCCATTCTAATATTTTACTTTTACTACTTCACGCTTAAACCACTGTACGGATTAAGATGCAATTTGGCATGGAAATATTCTGAGTAATGAGAAAGGACATAAGCTTCTTGAAAACGTCAAGTGTGAGTCGGTTTTTATTTCTGCGTATAATTCTTCTGTAGGTACGTGTATTTGTCATCTAACTCCTAAAAGGCTGGAACGATTTGGGTGAAATTTTGCTTGAATATTTCAATGGGTTCCTAGATGGTTTGAAAACACAATGGAACTATGTTGAAAAGTAGAATATTCGGGACTGTGTAGGTAAAAGTGCGACATATAAAGTGTAATACAACTCCTATTGTGACTGTCAGTAAAAATTAAAAAAGACCAGCTTATTGTATAGTTAACAAAGGACGTATAAAGGCCCTGATAAAGAAGACTCTGATAATACATATTATATTATTCACCCCGGGTGTCACTTTTTATTAGTTATATCGATAATATTATGGGACCTAACCTGACCTAAGTGCATGTATTTACCAAAGCCAGTGACGAGAGTGTTCATGGAAGTAATTAAATGTATGAATCCTCTAAATCTCTGTAAATTTAAGAATTTAATACTATTTTATGGATGAATATGTTTTTTGGAACTATGGTAAATAGCGGTACATAATTATAGCGTGTTTTAAGCAGCGAAATGTTTATAGATGAAGGTATTAAGTGTAACGCATTTTTTATGAAAAAATGTATGTTTAATTCACCTTAAGAATTATTTTTTTCCAGATGGTGAGAAGCCACCCTAAGGTATTAGATTACATCGACGGTGTGGCAGTCCACTACTACGCGGATCAAATTGCTCCTCCGTACTTCCTGTCACAGATTACCGAAAAGTACGGTAAATTCGTGCTGAACACAGAATCTAGCGAAGGTACCTACAATTTTTTTTAATTTTTTTTTCATAGCAATTTGACATGATTATTTTGGGATCTAAAATTTATAAGAGGAAAAACTATAATCATCATATCTTAATACCCACCAACACAGTGTTCCTGTGCCTATTACCCGCTACTTTTTCCAGATTTTCAATCCTATATAGCAAATATAAAGAGCACGCTAAAAACTACGAGCCTTTATAAACTTGGTTATAAATAAATATAAAAAATAGTACTTACTTCTCCTTTTAAAGTGATATTTACGCATATTTTTAGGGTCTTACCCATGGGACAAGGGAGTTGAGCTGGGGGCCTGGAGAAGAGCCAAACACTACATAAATGACATACTACAAGTAAGTTGTTATATGGGAAAGAGGGGAGGGTCACTGGCATCTCCTTGTAAAAGGGAGGCTTAGTACACTATGCTGTCCCAGTGTTGGACTGAACTGTCATCATTTATAAGCCCTCCGAAGGGACACTGATTGGGCTTAACGACTGCTTTCATATTACATGGATTGTATGGAGTTCTACTGTAAATATCAAATTTTATTACTAATCAGTTACATTGACTATCAAAAATTATTTAATTAGTCAACGTTCTTAGTCTAAAAGATTTAATCCATATTTTGATATTATAAATGCGGAAGTAACTATGTCTGTCTTCCTGCCTGTTATCTTAATGCTGAAACAGCTGCATCGATTTAGATAAAATTTGGCATGGAGATAGTTTGAGTCCCGGGAAAGGACGTAAGCTCCATGAAAACATCAAGTGTGAGTTGGTTTTTTTTAAAAAACTAGTCGAATATAATGTTTATTTTGATTATTTACTCAATTACCAACTACTATATACACGACTCCCTCACAGCTTAGTTGGTAGTCGTCGTCATAAACATTTGTGTTTGTCTTGAGTCTGGGTGTATATTTGTATGATATATATATGTATTTACATTGAAAAATTAATATAAATATATGTATTTGTATCCGTTGTCTGGTATCTATAACACAAACTTTGTTTACCTTGGGGGCCAATCGGCGCTATGTTTAATGTCCGATTATTTATTTATTTTATTTTGTTTTTTGTTTCTCTCTAGGATCTCAATTACAACGTAGTTGGATGGCTAGATTGGAATCTCTGTCTTAATTTCGAAGGCGGTCCGAATTGGGTGTCAAACTTTGTGGACTCTCCAATCATTGTGTTCCCGGAGAATCAAGAGTTTATAAAGCAGCCACTTTTTTACGCCATGGGCCACTTCTCCAAGTTTATACCTCGAGGGTCCATTCGAATTAAGGTCGTGGAAGAGAAACAACCCTTCACATTTTCCGCAGACAACGTCGCCTTCTTAACACCGTACAACACTATCGTTGTTGTTCTTTATAACGACCAGTAAGTAATTGTTCTTTATAACGACCAGTAAGTAATTGTTCTTTATAACGACCAGTAAGTAATTGCATTTTTAATACCACTAAGGTGGCTAACAAGCTTACGGTTTACCGTAGCCGGATACTTGTAACAACAGGGGCATACCTCGTGCATTGCATTTAATAAAGTTACATATTATAGTAGTACCAAATGAATACCCAAAGTATTTCATCTAACATTACGTTTGTTCATAGCGTTTTCTCTAGTGTAATCATAATAATCTATGGGTGTAACTTTATTTACTTAAGTAGAATTGGGTGTTTTAAGTTATCAGTAGACATTGAGTGCCTGGGCCAGGGTAGGTTTATATGTTTTTTTTTCTTGTTTTAATCAGTAATATTCATATACATAGAGAACTGGCTAGCGCATTTCCTAGCCTGATGTTTAAAAAAAATGTTTGCGAAATTGTGACAGAGACGAAGCGAAACTGAAGTCTCTTTTCTCTTTCTAACTTGTCTTAAAAAACATCAAGAAACAAAATAGACTTTAAAAGGAAGAGAAAGGAGACCACAGGTTTGCTTTGTCTCTTTCTAAGGATGGTCAATTTTGTGAGGCTGTTGCGCAGTCCATAGGACAGATTACAAAACTTGAATTCTATGATAATATAATAAGAATAAACAAAATACAAATAATACAAAAATCGAAATATCTGAAAATTTACTCTTTTACATCATAATAATTTCGGGCTTATATTTTCTTCTCAGATGTATGGATCTTCGAGCATTAAACCGATTAATGTTTAATGCTCGAAGGTACCTATGTATAGACTGGGAAGAACTGTCTAATCTCAACATATAAACTGTTTTGTATGTATGTGTAATATTCACATAGTTTATTATTTACTAAATAAATATAAAACACATATACTAACAAACAGTTTTGCTTTGTACTTACACACACACACACACACACGCACGCACGCACGTACGCACGCACGCACGCACGCACGCACGCACGCACGCACGCACGCACCACACATTTAACTTTCTCACCGGGTCGAATGAGAAAGTTAAATAAAACTTACGGGCTAAGGGAGATGTGGTCTGGGATTGAGATGAATTGCTGCGGTCAGTTTCCTTTAGATTAAGCGCATAACGCACATTATGTCGGTAAACAAAACGCGACTTTTTTATGAGTACATTAGAATGTTATGTAGGACCTGCTAAAATTTTGTAGATGCACTATACTAAGGAATACAATAATATCAAGTTATTTTTTTTCAGTGACGATGAAAGAACTGTGACTGTGAAAGTAACACACTCCGCCAAGAAAGCTGTGGTCAAGCTCGAACCACACTCAGTTTTGACCTTGGAATTCCCTTATGAAAAATGATAAGATGAATCACCTAAGTACCTGTCAACCGTCTATCTCATTGTGACAGTATTTGTTTCTAGTTTTTATTACTTTCAAATAATGCAATTTATGTCAATAATAAGAATACTTTTACTTACTTACTTAATTTTTGTACAGAAATAAAATATTTTTTGCATTATTTTGTATTTTTAACAGACTTCAAGATTTTTTTTAATGGTTATTATTCACGACAACCCTACATATAATCATATTGCCTGCCTATCAAATTGCTTTTATTAAGTTATCTAAAAAAGCCTTAAGCATAAAGACAAAGGCTGTCATTTAAACAGTCAGCTAATTAAAGAGGTTTTGGTCAGCTCTAAAATATATTTTGGCAGCAAACAAAGTAAATTGATCTGCTTCTTGTGTCAGCAAAAATAACCAAAAAGATCGGCAAGTAATTCATAACAGGCAGCGTTTAAATTGATTCTGTCTGAAAATTAAATATATCTGCAGCAAAATAAGTGACAGAGCATTGTTCGGTCTTCTATCGTAGTGCCTGAAGGATGACGCAAATGGGTGTATAGCTTTTTGTCCAGCAGACGTATACAAGCCGTAGTTGACGGTAGTTGCTCGGATAGCGTGGACTCCTTCGCTGTTTCTACTGCTTATCAATGACAGTACCTGGAAACCGATTTTTTTTAACAACGCCATCTATTACCAAGTAGTTTTAGTGTTGCTTTGCTGGTAAAATTAATAGCATTACTACTCGCCAATAGATGTCAGGAAGAGTCATATTTTTCAGTTTAAATTGCCTGAAAACGGATTAAACGACGTTTTCTAAAAATGAAACCTAGCTAGATAAATTTATCGCCCCCAAAACCCTCTGCATACTAGATTTCACGAAAATCGTTGGAGCTGTTTTCGAGATTCGGATTATATATCTTCCTATATATATATATATATGTATCGTTTAAAGGTATAATGGTCATCAACAACATGCATTGCTCATTCTCAAACTGGAAATTTTTATTCAAGTAGACTCTTAAATAGCAATTTTTATTTATTTATTTTTATAAACTTTACCACCGGTTCGGAATGCCATACAGATGACAGTACTGTGGGGCGATTCAAGTCGGTAAAAACCATCTGGTGTGGACAATGCATGTCACAGACATCTCGGAATCAAATGGTTTTTACTGACTTTTATCGCCTTGCCAAAAACGCTTATTACACGAGCCGTGCTAGCATCCCTTGTTCTGTTGTGGAGGAAAAAGGCGGAGAACTTGTGTCTCAAATCGCGATCACTCTGCCCAAGATCTCAGACTGGAATGTGCTCCCTGCCAAGGTTTTCTTTAAGGACTACGGTATGGGGTTCTTCAAGAAGTAATTTATTAGATTTTTGAAGAGTCGGCAACGCGCGAGTGATGCCCCAGGTGTTGCAAGTGTTTAGGCTGCGATGGCCGCTTACCATCAGGCGGATGGTAAGCTTTTTTGCCACCTTAGGGGTGCAAAAAATCAGATTTGATCAAATTTTAGCATGCTGTAAAATAATTTTAATTTGCCAATCATACAAAATATCAAATTTACATTATAAGCACGATTTGATTCTAACACTCGCCGAACACTAACACGGCAAGCTTCACATGGCTCTTGCGGTGCGCTGTTTGTAAAATATAATGTCGCTTACACTTCTCGCTACCTAACTTTGATTTTGCTCGCGCTAACCAATAACCCTGCTGACCAAATAATATTTTACTGACCAGACATCTAGTTTTTTTCTGATAATCCTTATTTTAGTTGCATTGGTGGTTGTTTTCTTATAGCCGATAACACATATTATGCTATTTAAAAATTTTTAGCTTATTTTTCTTGCTGACCGATTTCTTAAAAATAATACCATGTATTCACTTGCTAAAAATAAACTCTACGAAAATACAGGCCATAATATTCGGCGGTTTAAAGTTTATATCTTATACGAACTTGGACAGACTCTCATAAATTTCCTGAGATGACGTACAATCACGTAAGTTGGCGGTGTTACATTTAAGAAAATTCTTCTATAAACAGTAAGCCACATGCCGTAATTGTTCGACCAATTGTAATATTTATTTATAAATAAAAATCAACAACTTATACCAGCGCGGCGTGAGCGAATGAAGCTTTTGCCGGTTACACGATTTTGCACGTTTTTCTCGATTGCATCCTATTCTGAACATAGCCTTACAAAATAGACCATTGCTTAGAAAGAGACAAAGTGTTAATGCGGCAAGTACTCGCATACTGTCAAGTAGCTTTGTCTCTTTTCCTCGCTTATTTACTTTACAGATGGATATGAAACGCGCAGTCCAGTCTCTATTCTTGTTTATGACTATGCATTTTTTTTACAAAAATAAAACAAAATGAAATTTCTTTTATTGTTTTTTTTTTATTATTTATTTTTATTGAATGCTTCTTTCTATGACATATCTTTATAATTCAGCTCAACAGTGACAAAGGAATTGGCTTCTACATTCACAACTGCAATTTCATTCCTCATTTTGATTCCAATTTCACGCCTAATGCTCCTGAAATGCAATCAATATAAAAATCAATTAATATTTAAGTAAATGATAAAAATATAAAAAGCAGAAAACTAATATCTAAAAGGCAAGCATTTATTATATACACACAAAAAAAAAAACAAAAATAATTTAAAAATTTCGTTTTGACCGGATTCTCATGAGCATTGACGAACCCGGTCAACTTTGAAGCGCTGTGACAGCGTTTTAAATCAATGAAATTAACAAAAATTACAGAGAAAAATTTTCATCAAAAGATCATCTACAAGATTGGTCTGAGGTAATTTTTCTGTAAAATGTATGAAAACAAAGTTATAGAGCAAAAAAGAATATTTTTATAAAAAAAATCTCACTTTTTTGCTTATAACTACTTTAATTTTTAATTTAGGGCCAAAACTTATGGAACATATTTGTAGGCAAAACAATTTTCTACAAATTATGTCCTTACGAATTTTTTGTAAGACGCATAGTTTGCGAGATATCGCGAAAAAAGTGTTTTCACCCCTTTTTCCAAGAGGGTGGCCGGATGACAAGGGTGGCGATCCCTCAAACTAGAGGTTAAGCTTCTATTGACCCCCACACATGTCACAAAAATAAAATTGCGTCCTCTAACAAATGCAATATTCGGTCCTTAAATTGTAACATTTCAATGGACTACGGGTAGTCTGTTGGATCTTGTTATAAAAGTGTACGCACTGCCCGACAAAAGAATTGTAAATTTTTTGAAGACGACTAGTCACATCTATTAATTTATATTTATTTTGTGTATTAAAACTGTGTACATCGCTTTTTTTATAGTACAAGTGCAAGTTTCTAGGAATTGATATTGGCATAAATATATTGTGATGTCATAGTTAAAATGCCGATGTTCTTAAAAACTTCTCTGAGGGAAGCCCGAGGTTTCAAGTTATAGATAGACCTAAAAGCTCTTTTTTGTAATATGAAAATGGACTCTATATCAGCTGCTCTGCCCCACAACAGCATTCCATATGACATGATTCTGTGAAAATAACTAAAATAAACTAAGCGGGCAGTTTCAGAATTAGTTAATTGCCTGACTTTCTTAGCTGAGAAGGCAGCTGAGCTTAGTTTTCCAGCAAGTATAGAGATATGTGTATTCCATTGCAGTGAATCTATCAAATCCAAACATATGTAATGGATTGATAGTTTCTCCTATATAGTATGAATTACTACTATTATACTATTAATTATTTATCTATGTTATAATATATGGTTATCGTATAGGAATTGAAAAGAATATATCTTATTATTTATGTTCTCTTTAAAACGATCTAAGCGAGACTGTGTCATAGGAATACAAATTTTAAAATGAGATATTTTCTTTAAATTATTATATAGGGACAGCTTTTGGCCGCAGTGATCTGAAGAAAGATTAGTAATAATCGATTTCTCCACCACATGACAATTGCAAAATACATTGTCAAGACATGTTTCAGATGTAGCAGTGATTCTGGAAAATATTTTTTGCAAGATGACACTTGCGTTAATGCGTCCTCCATTACAGTTTCAAATTGATTATAGATTGAGGAGGGAGGGCAGTATAAACAAATAACTATTAAATGTTCCAGTTCAATACAAGATATTGCAATAATACGTTCAATTGATAATGCAAATATGTTTTTGCGTTCTTTAAATTTTATACATTTTTTAACAAGTATTAATGAGCCACCATGTACGGCTGACTTTCTGACAAAGTAACTAGCAATACATAATATAATAAATTTAAAGCTAATTAATGCATTTGAAGTTAATGCTCAGTTAAGCATAAGAGAAGAATATTGTGACTATTTAGAAATAGGTCGATTTCTAATTCTTTGCCAAGTAAGCCCTGTATATTCTAGTGGACAATATTAAAATGATCGAGCTTACTTATTGTCATGATATTTAGTTTAAAGGTAGATTTGAAATATTACCATTACTAAAGTCATTTGATGCATGAGAATCAGGTCCCTTGCACTGCTCTTTTAAACCTGAATTTACATTTTCAATATTATGTGCTATCAACTTAGCAAGGAGACGTCCGCATTTCATGGGCATATTCATATTGCCCCAAATCAGTTTAAAATTATATATAAATTTAATAACATCGAAATAAGTAAAAATGTCACTATAACGATAAGTTAAATTATACAAATGCACATTTAAGTCCGTTCTGTGGTTAAGCTAAAAGAATACGGAAAACCGCAGATAATAAATCTACACTTCAATTTCTTTTGAACTTGAACTAAATAATTAATGCCTGTAGTCAAGTCATTTTTTCTCAGGCTCATACTATCTCCAAACAATATGACTACAGTTGTGTCGCTATTTAGTTTATTCACGTCAATATTTTTTGACGTGACAACGTCTTATAAATTGGTTTGCCGGGTGACACTTCAAGAAACTGCGTTACGCTCCGCTCACGTTATGCGCTCACAATGAGAGCGAGTGAGAGGCACGCGGCATGGTTAGCCCGCCTAAGAGCGAGAGAGACAGACATAAAAAGTGAAAGGCACAAGTTGTCACGATTCCGGACGGTTGTCCGACACTAATTTTTTATTAAAATATTGAATGTAATACCCGGAGTGCACAAATTTATCACATTATGGTCCAAATAATTACATAGGAGAGAACCTAAGCCTTTTCCTAGTTTATCTACGTCGGTAGTAACGTTAGAAGCACCTTTCTCTGTTAGAGTCTGTAAGCGATCCATGTTCGAATTGCCCAATTCGGTGAGCTCATCAAACGCAGATGCATAATCCTGTATGTCTTTACAAGCGAGTTCATATTTATTACCAACTTCTTTAAGGGACCGCTGAAGCTGATTTATCGTGTTACTCATGGTGTTAATTTCTCTTTTGTTTGTTTGTAATAATTGCTTACACGATTTTAACTCTTTTTGCAAGGAAACATTTTGGAATTTTGTAATAATATTATTTAACCAGTTCATATTTCTATTATAAGTAATCTGGTGCTTTTTTATAAATTTGTTAAGTTTAATCTATTTTTTTTCAATTTTTTTGATGGCTTGGGTTGGCTTTTCGAGTTTATAAGGTTGTTTGACGCTTCACAAACATACTTAGTAAGGTCGATGGTAATAATTGGTTCATTATTTTTTGTTAGAACCTAACAATTCATTATACAATGATAAGGTATTTTCTACATTGTCGGATTGATTACAGTTGCGGTGAGTTACAAGATTAGCGTTTGCTTCTTGTAATTGATATTCTAAGTCAGCAATTCGGTTTAGAGCAATTTCGTATTTGTTCCTACAACTATCATATAAGTCTACTTTATTTTGTGCATCATCACGCTGACTGCACAAGTTTTTCATTTGAATGTCTAGTTCCACAAGCTGACTCTTTAGGCAAGTATTCTTTTCAAGGATGTTCAGTACCTACAATTCATTTTCTTTTTGTTCTAATAGCAGTTTATCACATAAGTTTCTTGATTTCTTTAATTCGTCTAAAGTTACTTTTAGCTTATTTATTAATTCTGACATCTTTCGGGTAGAGTAGCCATTCTGACTGATTTATTTAGAGCAGTCTGCAAACTTATTTATACAGTTAAAAGGTAAAGGCAACGTTTTACCTTTACGATCCTCTTGTTCTGCAGACTAAATTAATAATTAAAAAAAAAGTCAATTATCGAGTCTTCAATTGAACCCACAGGCACTTCAGTGTCAACGGTCGAGCTTCCGCACCTCAACGGCTGAGCCACTGGGTCATTTAATAACACTATTGAAAAAGTAAAGTACTTGGACGAGGTAATTAGTAACAGATCTCAGAAGGCGGCCAAACGGAATAATGAGCGGCGGACTAATGAGTCCAAAGTTCAAACATGAATTAATTCATTTAATTTCTTTTGACACTAACGTAAAATTTTTGCACTAATATTTGAAATTTTACTTATTTAACACTAATTTTTTTGCGTACTTTATATTACTTTAGTTTGATACATTAATTTCCAATACGTGAGCAGCAGTGCTAAAGAGCTTACTTTAATACTTACACCTCATTAAATATTACAACGACAATAGTGTTGTAAGGCGTCAAGAATGCAACGTGCTCGACTTCCGGTATGAGAAGTCCCTTATTTTGTTCTACTCTTATCCTACGGGATCCTCGAGGCAAGAACTTGGAAAAATGCCCCATTGCGTAGAACATGGGCTGCTTTATGAATTCACCTTTCTCAGGGAACACGATTATTTGAGAGTCTACATAGGATCTTGTCCAGGCTGGACCACCTTTTTCATTGACACATAAGTTCCAATCAATCCAACCAATCAGATTGTAATTAAGATCCTGCAAAATAAAAGATTTGTTGTAAATAAAACGGTTATAAAAATATCGCCTAAAGTTTCTAATAAATAGGTATATTAAACAGACACTAAAAATTTACTAAAATGTAAAGAGTGTCACAGGAAGCTAGACGCAGCCTGCGCGCGGTGGCGACCGAGCTTTTGGTATGGCTTGCGTTCAAAATTAACTTCCAGTGAAGAGTTTCGTGCTCTCTCTTTCTGTACTGTAGAAAAATGTATTAGCTATCCTACTCTCAGTTTTCACATAGGTCAACCCGAATTGGGTTAAGTTTAGCACGAGCTCCTATCGTATAGAGCGACAACCCAAGCTGAGCCCTTGAGCGTTGGTCGCTATGTGGGCTGAGACTCCTTCAGAGTCTCGCCCCAAAAGCCCAGTGAAGCAGTTATGGCTGCAACAGCCAACTGAATAGTCAGATCAAAAAAAAATCTGTCTTATCATTCCCGATTCGACTCTTAGGCTGTGAGGGCGTGTTTTAGAGCGTCAAGTGCTCCCAATGCGCTCAGTGGTGTGGTGAATCAGCTAGTGAGCATTTCTGTGTTAGTGTTTTGCCTCAGTGCTGACTTCTGAGTATCGATGCTTAGTTTATTGCCCGCGATACTTGGGTACTCTGCCTGAGTGTTAAGCGCTACTTAGTTGTGTGTTCTTGGCTGGGAAATCGCTTCTCGGCCCGCAGTGGGTGAACTTACACGCTTTTTAAACTGCAAACTGTGCGAAGTTTGTAAACTGTTTGTCGCTTGTTAATGCTGTGCTATTGTTGAGCGATAAAACCATTATTTTCGTAGTAAAATAAATTGCTAAAAATTCAGGCGTCTCTCTTTTTGCCCACAATCAATCAATATTTTAGTTGTTTTGTTCAATTAAAGTAACAAAATCACCCTTAAATACTCAGTAAGGTTGCAACTTATTACGAGGGGCTACTATTGCATATTATTATTCACTAATCCCTCGGACCCGATTGAACGCCTTCGCTATGTCCAGGCTAAATGCCAATGCCTCCCCCCCTATTTATAGAACCGCAGCTTTCGCTGTACAGTCAAAGGTGCTCTCTCTTCCCCTCATCCTATAGAAGCAGGAGTCACGCCAAGGGTCCGTTCTCGCCCCTATCTTGTACCTTCTGTACGTAAACGATATCCCTAATCACTAAGAGACTCTACTCCGCTATCACCACCCTAGGCGAATGGTTTCGGCTAAGGAGAATCGATGTGAATCCCGACGAAAGCTCTGCCCTTCTCTTTACCACTGGCCCCGAACTTAGTTAGGCACAGTAAAAAACTAACTACATAGCCTGTAACGCCTTGTTTGCTTCGCAACCACAGGCCGTATGAAAATAACCCCCACGACAGCATTCTTAACCTCAAACCCCTTCATCTTGTTATACAACAAGAAGCTGACGCTGCAGCCATACGACTTGAGAAAGTAGGGCTCTGGAAACGGAAAACAGAATCACTCATGCACGTCTCAAGGAGGCAGTAGGCAACGAGCTTCCAATGATAGAGGTAGAGGATGATAGAAGCTAAAAACATTTTCAGCGTGCTCGTGTAAGGTTAAAATTTGCATAGCACTTTTTATGTTACGCGCAGCGCGACACGTTTTTGGCTATTTTTTTTCGTGTTTTTAATTTATGAACAAAGTCTATGCTTTATGGTATTCTGGTATTCGTGCCGATTTTTGAAAAAAATATTGGGGTCCCTAAGTAAACAAATATCGAGATCTACGATAAGTGAGTTTTCATATTTAGGCATTTTTAATGTGATTTATTCCTTAATTTCTAAATACTTTTCAAAATTCTGATCGACTTTTCTTTTTCATTATGTCTTTTCCTAACTTCTGTATTTTTAGCGATTCTACGACGCATGTGTCAGAGTCGCTTTAATATATAGGTATTCTTTGGTTTTAGCGCAATTTCATTATTTTACAACTACCTACATTTTCGCACTACCCACCTACATTCTAGTACAATATATTATATAAAATGTTTACTTTAACTATGTAAATAGTATTTCATAACTTTGACGATTTAAAAGTATTTGTAATATCCTATTTTGAATAAAAAAAATTGACCTTGACTTGACTTTGACTTTATGACTGTAACTGTAAAGAGTTATCGTGAATACTCACAGTAATGATGTAATGGACATATATTTCAGCTCTCTTCCAGGATCCAATTTCTACTTTAACTAAGTCCCATGGTGCAAAACCTATAATTAAAAAAAATTAAAAACTTTCCAAAGTTGCAGATTCAGATTCGCAGCGTGCTTCAAAAATCCCGAATTTCCCAAGTATTTTTGACATTCACTGATCAAATACTGTGATATTTTGAAGACATGATCTCAAGGCGAAGCCGCTGTGGTTTTTGAAAATCCTAAAAATGTGTCGTAATCTTATTGAGACCATGAATAACCATACCATACCATCTGAAAAACTAGAATCCTGTATAACTTTTAAACTATACAATATAATAAAAAACTGAAGGGTAAGTGTCAAAAATAAGTAGGTAATTCGTGGGTTTATGAAACACGCTGCGAGGCGACGCGAATATATACATACATAATATATACAATAGACCTCGATTATCCAAACCCATTGGGTCTAGCCCTAATTCAGATACTCATAAATAATCAGTTAAATTGGGTCAAGTTGATACAGTGTATCTGGCCTAAGGTGGCTTAACATGTCCCATTCGTCATAAATTATTAATATGTGTATTTTGATCCAGAAATAGTGAAGAATTTATACACAATTAGAAATAAATAATAATATTGATTAAAAAATTATTTAAAATATTTATTTTCTAGCATTGCGTATATATCCCCTTTAATGTACAACAGCATATATCTGTTCTGAACTCAAAATATACGGTTTATTTATCGAATGGTCTATAAAAACAAGTACGAGCTGATTAAATTAAGGACCAAATGTAGTGCACATATGAAAAATCATATTCGTATTATGAGTAAAATAAGGTATGAGTAAAATAAAAAAGTTGGTCAAATTCACTAGATTAACCCTAGGTGAAATGTGCATAATGGTGAAAAATATTTGAGACATAATATGTAACACACATAACACACATATTAAAGACATATTATTTAACACAATTATATGCGTGTTATTTGTATGTTAGGAGACATGAGTATGATAAAAAAGTTTGGTACATAAAACAGATTAAACCTAGGTTAAATATGCATATTGGTAAGAGATATTGAAGACATAATTTGTCGCACACATATCAAAGACATAATATTAAGCACATACGAATAAACTCTCCCAAGCTCTGAAGATATGCTAAATTAGCATGACTCCAACATCAGCAGTTGAGTAAACGTCTCTTGGTGAAACCAAATTTATATACCTACCTAAAATATACCAATGATTATACCAATAACTTACTGTAGAACTTAAAGTCAGAGATATACCTATTACTCCCAATAAGCGGAGTACCATTTAATCAAAGCCCTGAAAATGGGAGACCTATTTTATAGGGGTTTTGAAATTACATGCCACCCTACCTTGCGCAGCTTCAGTAGAAAGCACGAACTTATCTGGATGCAGTTCAGTGACCATCTCCAATACAGATGGAGTGGAAAGGAAATTCAAATAGGAATGAACTCCCACACCGTCTACATAATCTAATACCTTTGGATTTATTTTAACCATCTGTGAATAACAAAAAAAATGTAAGTCTACACAATTATAAAGAAGTAAGATTTGTTAGTTTGGATGTACTAAGTAATCTCCGTAACTACTAATTCAATTTTAAAAATTCTTACACCAATATTTCGAATAGACTTTTAGGGTAGACGTAGGCTATATTTTGTTTTGAGTAACATAAGTTTTTAGTTCAAAATATCTATATTTGTAAGTCAAGTCGGAAGAAAAAATGCACTTTTTCTAATGTTGCAACGAAGCAACGTTATGATCTAATTTTTCACGAAAGAAAGAGTTCCCAAAGGAATATTTTTTCTCTGCACTACTATTTCTAACAGTGCTTACAATTAACTTGATTTTTGGCGCAGAGATATTTTTATCGTGATCCAGAGTTCCCACAGGAATAAGTTTTCCGCAAGTGAAACCGCGGAGACCGTCTAGTATTTAATAAATACTTTTCGTAAAAAGTTAAGTAAATAGATCTTACGCAGGTTCATTTCTGACGAAATATCTCCAACATGTTGAGAGCTCCCGGAAACTTTGTGAATGCAGATGACAAGGCATGTGGTTGCTACTGTCTTAAATACTTCCAGATTTTTATATAATTGTATATTTCCAGAATTATAAAAATTAAATTATGCACATCATGATCATTTAATCATCAAATAATAAAAAAAAAACATAACATTTTAATAGGTTAAGTGTATTATACAATTTCTGAGTTTTTAGCAGATTACTTATAATATTGGATTTAGATATTGAGTAGTTAAATTAGAAAACAGTTGACATTGTATTTGTTAAAATTTAATATTAATATATATTTATAGTTATTATTAGGTAATATTTTATTTTTTAGGTTTTATTTTAAGTTATTTAGTTTTTAGTTAGTTATTATCTTGTACATATATTTAGAAGTATCTGTTGTGATCAACGACCGGACAAAAGTAAGGGATACAAACAACTTTTTTTTTAGAAGATTGCATCGAATCGATAAAGATGATATCATTGACTTCATTAAAAAATATTTAAAAAGTGAGCAATGGATAATTATTTAATACTACTTGCCAGCCTTCATACGTCCCCACTGCTCGGGCACGGACTACCCTCTTAAGCGAGGGTGATAGGGCCATAGTCCACACGCCCACACGGGCCCAGTGTGGATTGTGGACTTCACATAAGTAATTTTTTTTTTTTCTATCTTGACGTATGCAGGTTTCCTCACGATGTTTTCCTTCACCAAAAAGCCAGTGGTGTGAATAAATTAATCAGTGTACTTAAGAAATTAAGAAAAGACTCATTTTTACACGCCGACCCCGGGGTTTGAACCTCCGCCACTTGGGACGTGAAGTGAAATTTAAGCCCCTCGGCCACCACCGACCGAATAATTTAATAGTTAATAAAATAATAATATTAAAACATCTTTAATAATTTAAGGATTTCAATTATTCGCTTAATATTATTGATTCTTATTCGTTATGTTAATAAAAAAATTGATCAGAGAGAGTTTCGTGAACCTTCGGGTTACGAATCTAGATCAAAACAAATCCGCCATTTATTATCTTATTGGTTAATGCTTACAGGGTTATCAGGGCCGCTTGACAAATACTAAAGTTGTACGGAGTAGAGAATCTTAGTAATGATAACGTGATTTACTCGGGATTATTTACGCATTTAACCTTCCATCAAAATATACAGTTATAAATTTGGGAACAAAATATATCTATTACAGGAAATACATACCACTTTTTGTGTAGGACAGTGGTAATATTGTGTTTTACACTTTATTACCGACATTATAAAGTTGAAACTAGGTTGTTATTAATGAAAAAAGTTTTATCGTGGAATCGACAACTTCCAAACGTAGGACTGAGAAAACGTACCACTAAATTTGCAGGACTACATGGCCATTTAAATTTACAAATATTTACTAAGCTGCATACAAAAAATCAGCCGGTGATGAATAATTTTTATGACCTCGTTATATTTGGACATTTTCGGAGCGGAGGACGCTCCAGTCAAACCATCCATTTTGTAGGACAATTGTTGTTCCGAGTTTACTATTCAATTATCTTAATATTTCAATAAAAAACTTACTGTTAGTCAGACAATTTAGACATCCCACCAAATTAACATGTTTTACACCTGCCCACTTTATTAGCTACCTCTTTCGAGAATTTATATAGAGGAAAAACTGCTGATACTGCTGGACTATTATAAGCCACATATATCTAAGCCTACTGTGGGGCAGGATTTCTTTAATGTTTAGTTACATCTCTTATGTACCTAGCCATATTTACTAATTAAGCATTTTTATTTTGTATTCTTGGTCCTTCTAGCTATGCCTATGCCAAAAATTATGTCTTATTATGGTTCGTTAAGGCATAAAGGAATAACTAACAAATAAACATTTATATGTGGCTTACGGGGCATTATTAATACTACATTTATTTTAATTTTGTTATAACTAATTTATCAAATATCTTGGTGTATCACAAGTACCGGTAAATGCAAAGTATTTTGGACAAATACCAGCAAAATTACCAGTTTATCTTAACGTGCACCAAATCCCGACACAGAAGCAGCCTCTGTAGCTCAGTGAATAATCACATGAATTGAGGAGTGGGTTCGATTCCCACGCAAGACAAATATTTTACTCTAGTGTTTGTCTTGAGTCTGCTTGTTTTCTATGTATTCACATGAATATATTTACAAAAAGTATGTATGTTTATGTATTTGTATTCGTTGTCTGGTATTGATATTACAAGTCTTGTCTGTGGGACCAGACGTTAGCGCTGTGTGATTTGTCCAAAAAATATATATACAAAAGCTCAATGATGTGTATCGTACTTACTGTATTGAACCAATATGTGTATCACATTTATTGGGTTTAACCGATATATGTATCGTACTTACTGTATTGAACCAATATGTGTATCACATTTATTGGGTTTAACCGATATATGTATCGTACTTACTGTATTGAACCAATATGTGTATCACATTTATTGGGTTTATTGAACCAAAATATGTATCATACTTATTGCATTTAACCGATAAGTGTATCATACTTACTGTATTAAACCAATATGGAATGAGGAAGCGTTGGTCATCGACAGTGATTATCTTCAAATGTTTGTACTTCGAATTGCGAATAGTTGGCCCCAGGTTGTTAACTATCCACTGTCCCTGTGTGCCCGTACCACAAATTATATAGAAGTTACTATGTACATGCAAGTAGCATTGTATCGTGAAGTTTTCACATAATATGCAAGAAACACGTTTTCATAGTTATTATTTTATTATTATTATTTATTTATTCATATAAAATACAGATTTACATATAATTTTCTTTGCACCCTTAAACTCAATGGAGTTTGTGTGGGTACTGCAAATTCATCTATCAGATGTATAGGTAATAATAGTTTTATCTATTTTTATATATGATACTACATACAATTTGGTACCTATAGATATCTAATATAAATAAAAGTGTAACAAGATAACTATTTCTAAATGTATATATACAATACTTTTTAGCTTACTATAACTATCTATATTTAATTTGTGATAATACTATTAACAAGCTTACACATAAATAGCTAGATGTTGCCACGACCCACGACCGTACTATAGCTATGTACCATAGGTACGGGTGAGCGTGCGGCACTAAATGTATCCTTGTTAGTGTGCGAGCATTTCGTCCGTTGACACAGTCTGTTAACGTGTTTTAAGATAGGTGTAGTAAGGTATATAGTATACTGTTATGGACTGTTATGGATGACGTACCTATCCGTATCGCATTTTCTTATCTTACCTTTGTCTTATACAGCGTGTTTGTAAGTTTAAAGATTATAAATACGTTTGATGGGTGACTATAATGGTAGCGTAATACTTTGCATTTTTAATTTAAGATGGATTATTAGTAAGAAAGAAATTAAATAGATAATATAATATTTTTTTTAAAGTTTATCATATTAATGCAGTATTTTTTTAGTACTTGTTTTACATTTTTAGACGTTAGCTTGTTTCTTATTTCAATAAATTTCAATATGAGTACTTACTCTGCTTCCATAGTAGTTTGAGAACTTTATTAGTTGTATTTTTTTTTTACTTAACCTTGTGTTTTTATTATGCTGCCTAATAGGTAGTTCAGAATTTTTGTCAAATTGTTCGGTTAATAATTCACATTTAAAAAGTTCATGACTGCTGTAGACTGCTGTGTTTAAATAATTGTAAATAGTTATTTTATAGTTTTAATTTTAGTCTTTTATTTTTGTGCTGACTATTTGTTATTTGTAGGTTGCACATTTGGTCTAGATAACTTTTAAAAGTTCTTCCGTAGCTTGTAATGCCATATAATATAATCGGTTCTATCAGCGTGTGATACATTGTGATAAGAACAGTGTACGGTAATCTTTGTTTAATAATATATGTTTTCGCAAGTAATACTCTTAATTTGGTACAAATGTATTCTATATGAGGTTTCCAGTTTAGTCTGTTGTCGACTATCAGTCCTAGATATTTGTGTTTTTCAACATGTTCAACATGTTCGCACTGACATATTTGGATTCTACCGTGTAAGCATGCATGATTATGTATGTCAATTTTTACGCTATTGAGGGTAGGATTTTGGCATGGCCTTATGTGTCGTCTGCAAATTGGAATATTTTACATTTAGTAATTAGACTGTTTAGATCGTTTACATATGCCAAGTAGTGTAAGGGACCCAAAACAGATCCTTGGGCTGTGCCTCCTGTTACTCTTACCTCATCGCTAGTAGCATTACCAATTTTAATGGAATATGTACGGTTTATGAGGTAGTTTTTACTCCATTCTAATAAGGGACATCTAATACCTGATTTCTCCAGTTTTTCTATTAAGGTAGTATGCTGAAGAGTGTCGAAGGCTTTACTGTAGTCTATAAAAATTACTAACACATGTTTTTTGTCATTAAGGTATGCGTTTATTTCATCCGTAATTATTGTTAATAAGCCAGTAGCACATTTCCCTGGTTGGAACCCGAATTGGTTTGAGGACAATATGTGGTTGTTTCGATAAAAATATTGTACCTGATCACAGACATGCTTTTCTGCTATTTTATCTAAAGATGGAAGGATAGAGATTGGTCGATAGTGATCAAAGTTATTTTGTTCGCCTTGTTTATAAATTGGTCGTACTATACTAGTTTTTAGCTCATTTGGAGCCGCATTTATACTGCTGTTTATTAGTTTTACTATTGTTGGAACAATTTTATCACAAATAGACTTTATATCAATCATTTTTATAGCATCGTTGCCTGGAACTTTGTGAGGATTTGCTTTCGCAATAATTTTCGATATTGAAGTCACCGTGGCTTTTCGGTATTTCATGGATATTAGAGCGGAATGATTATAGGTTTCGGCCTGCAATAATTTTTCATTACATTGGGATATTATTTTTCTCACATTTTCTTAAAAACTTTAGCAAATCAATAAGCAATATTTTTTTCTGATTAATTACATGATTTAAAAGCGGTAACTACGATTTCGTCAATGTTTTTAGTGATCCTACCGTATATGTTATTAATTATTTCCCATAATTTCTTAGTATTATATTTATTTTTGTGTAGTTCATTTTTGTAATAATTGTTTCTTGTATTACGAATAACTCTGTTTGTTTCATTTCTGAATTATATTCTAATCTTATTGTTTTATTTGTTGGATCTTTTTTTAATTTCATATAGATTTTATCTCTTTTTTTGCATTTGGTATTTATATAATTGTTAGTCCATTTTTTTTTGTACTACGCTTAGAAGAACTGCTTATTTCCCGACTGTAACTACTTTTGTTTTAGCACTTACTATATATATTTTTAACGAAGTTATATATCATACTCGGACATGTTATTTTATCTGTTTCTGTCCAATTTATCTTTTCTAGTTCATTATGTAATTTTTGCCTATTTATAATTTTTTTAACTATTGGAACACGCTCACATCACACAAATATGTGATCAATGCATGATTTTACTAATTGTTGCTGTCTCATCTCAATTCTTGTGTATTCTGTTATCCGCCAACAAAGCCATGTTCGCTCAAAGTATCTTAGTACATATTTGTAGTATAATTTACAGATTTAAGATTGATATTTATGTCGCCTATCAGAATAAAATTTTCTTGCTGCTTATATTTGCTAAGTAAGGTTTGAAGTTAGCTAGCAAATAAGCGTCGGTTGGTATCGGGAGGTCGATATAGTGCACATAACGTATAGTTGTGGTGATCGGAAGTCAAACTTTTACCTAAAAGACATTCACAATGTAGTGTTGCAGTTTTATATGTGTTTAAGGTGTGTTTATTTTTAACGTATAGAATGATGCCACCTCATTGTATACCCATCTATGACAAATAATGAGGAAATGTTTTCTGAAATAGACGCCTGTGTCAAAGCAATTACATCAATATTTGGCCTAGTTATCTCAATACATTGCAATAAGTTGCCAAAATTTTTGATCAATGAGCGAATATTAATATGTATACAAGTAAATTTAGTTTTAATTTTAATGCTATTGAAAAAGATTTCTAAGTTATGATAGTCGTTTAGTTATATATTTGTCTCTGCTAAGCTATCCATTTTAATAACTAAAATTTAGGTAGGTACTTACAATAATGAATACCTCAACAAACGTTTTATTCTCGTAGTAACATTTGAATGTCACTTTTGTTTCGTACCGTAACCACTTTACTATTGTCTTCTTTTCTAACCTTTATTTTTCCATCCTTACACCATACGTATTTGAAGGTATCCCGAAGCTCACTCTTCGTTTTCCACAACAACGTTTTATTAAAGTGAGTAAGAGCCTCTCTAATATATATTCTTTGTGCCGCTATGTTTTTATGTGCTGGATGTCAGCTAATGTGAGGTTCGCCTTTCGTGAATTTGGGATCCAATCGTCACGTTTTCCTTCGCGTAGCTCCACTAACAACGTCCCGTGTTTACCTACTCGACTTGCAGGTTTTTTTATGATTTTAGCCTCGCATTTTTCAATATTTAGTTTACTAGCTACTGTGTTTATTGTTTTAATAGGGTCTTCCATATCCATTTCTGTCAAGCCAGCTATTTCAATACAGCTTTCTAGGCGTTGTTGTTCAATTTCTTGCATCCGTTGCTCCATTGCACTTAAATGATTTTGTGCTGTTATTGGACAGGCTCATGTTTTTCTTTTCAAGATCCTTTTTTTTTTCTTTGAATACATCTAAGTTCTCAGAGAGTTCATCCACCTTTTCGCTTAGAAAATCCAAAGATGTTATGATGTTTCCTAACTCCTTCTTTAGCGTCTTCTACTGCCTTTTCTACTTCTTTTGATAGATTTTCTAGAATTTTTGGCATCAATTGGCATTATCTCAATACGGTCCTCTTCTTCAGAATCCTCGCTGGGTATTATAAAAGAACTTTGTTCGGGTGATTTTAGGCTAAATTTGCATGTCCAGTCCAATCCATCGGCTGCTCGCAGAGCTGCTAGTTGTTTAGTAGTAATTCCAGCACACTGTATATTTCTATGTACAGTCTTATTGCATTTACTGCACTCCAATCCCGTTTTTTTTTTCGTAATTGTTTTCTCACACGTTATGAATTTCGGTGTCATGTTGGGGGTAGCTAACAAGATGTATGTAGTAAAATTAATAAAACACCTCGTGACGAACGTGTCGCGAGCGTGGTCGGACGATGAATCCATTTTTTTGCTGTATCATAAAAAAATAATAGATATAAACTTGAAACTTGCAACAAAATAGTGTGAGCTCTATAGTATAAAAACAAATAATATTCAGATCAGATTCAGACGGACTCGAACCATTACCATCTTTTATTTCCGTATGAACGCCATCTAGCGAAAATAGCCTAGATCGTTAGGAATAACAAGTACACATTTCGTTATTGGAAACTATATTCAAAGTAAAGCAACTTCGAACTTGTTCGGTCATTGGCTGAGTAACCGCTTAGTGGCACACTTTTTGTTTGTTTTCGTAAATTACTTAAATGGTGGTACGAAACCCACGGTGCGCGATCCTGACAGACTGATTTTTGGAATATGGAAAAAAGTGATATATTTTGAATTTTTCGCAAATAAAGTATTCTCTGCATTTTATTTTTTATGCTTTTAATTTTTTTATATATTATATTTAATATATTTTTTTTAATTTTAATTTGTCTTTTGTACAAATGCAAAATAATTCATTGTCCTTACCAAAGTAGATGGTTTCCACCCGAGGGAATTAATCTGGGCTACTGGTATAACCCCATTGATGGGCTCATTAGTCGTAGTGATGCCCCACAGCGGGACACCTTCTTCTGCATACTTGTCTATGAATCTGAGAAAAATTAAAATGAATTCTATTTATTTTAGTTTTTAAAAATTTCTCTGAAGATCAAATAAATTTGAAAGCAAAAGTAAACGCAAATTTATTGCCTTAATAAATTGATTAAATAATTTATTGACACTGCGATGGCCAAGACGTCTGCCCAGCGTGACTATCATAGACAAAACTTACTATGCTCCACACTAGCGATCATTAGGAAAGGCTTATGTTTACCATTAGACTACTATAGGCTGATTTATTGATATTGATGAAAGGGAATTAATTAATTAATTTCATTCGGTGTACAAAAGTGGGTAATTAAGCTTAAGATTGTTTAATTTTTGGTTGACAATTTCGCAGTTAACATACTTATAATAATAATCAGCAAACGTTTGGAAATATTCTTTCTTTAATTTGCTGACCCCAACAAAGTTATCGCTCGTCTTCATCCACAATGGAGGAGACCAGGAGCTGGCTATTATATGTATTGGTACTTTGGAAGTTTCCATAGCAGCCTTAATCATTGGAATCTGGAAATTATAAAAAAATAAGGTACTCCAAATGTAAAGGAAACAAGTGAAATTGAAAATTTAAAAAAACCTTAAATGCTTAACGTTAAAAACTATATCTTAAAAAGTAAAAAATGCCGGTGAAGATAGTAAGGTCGTTGGAGATGGCGGTAGTAGTGTAAATGACGACGTTAGTGGTGTTATGGTAAGCATTGTTCCCTTAGAAGCAGTTGATTCGGCTCGAAGGAATAGGGCCGGTAGAGTTGGCGGCGGCGGTAGAGCCATATCCTTACCGGAACCACCGACTTTATTGAACCCACTGTTTCCACCGGCCCCACCATCTTCACCAGCTCCAACATCTGCACCAGCTCCATCTATACCAGCTCCATCTGCACCGCCAATGCTATCATCTACACAGCCACTGCCTCAAGGTCTCACTCTAAAATTGCCCATTGTGTCTTTTGTAAGGTATTTTGTCTTACAATGTGATTTCTGCTATCGTAACGTATATATTTCGTAACGTTATTTATTGATAAATATCATGTTTGTCTTATATACAGCATATACGGTCATTCTGCCCTTTTATACATTTAACCTTTTACTTCTTGTTGCTTGTAAGCTTGATTGTTCGTTGGAGATTCTCGTTTCTTTCCGTTACTTTCACGGTATTGCTTCTAGCGAAAAAATCTGTCTGCGCAAAACGCTTTTTTGTAAACGGTGTATGTGCGTCTGTATGTTATTGCGTTGCGGGCGCTTAGTCGAGCGGAAACGTAGGCGCTCACCGTGAGCGAGCAAGAAGGCAACAGACTGCTGTTTCACTCTCGGTAGGCAATCAGGAGCAGACGTAAGAGTTTTCTCTAACTTGCTATTGTCTCAGGTAGCCGCCGCGCGTGCCCATCAAGGGATGACAGCGTCTTCATCCTAGAAGATGCCACCCCCTCCGTTCCACCACCTGCCCCGTGATGGCTGGGGCATTCGGAAGTGCCAGGTATGATCCAGGTCTTAACCACATGCGATAGTTACGGGCAACCTATTCTCAGAGCAGGTTACTGCCGCAAACGGCACTTTCACCGCAGCCTTCCCACCGTCGGCGGCATCTATGGTCTCAGCCATTTCAGGTTTAACAAATTATGCTACATCGGAAACAGGGGACGAGTACTTCAGGGATGAAGGGCTCCCCAACATGATGTCTCCCATGCAGGATTCACCCCCAAAAAAATTTAAGTATTTCTTGTTATTAATAAGCTAGTATAACACATCGCAATAGTGCCGTTTCTAAGAATACACAGATACCATTGCTATAAAAAAGCATAACTACAATAACATTAAGAACTAAAAAAGTGTGTGTGTGTGTGTACATATGTATGTATGTATGTAGACATATTTTGGCTTTCGATTCCTCAATAACTACTAAACCGAATCGCTCTGATGATATATCAATCGATACGCCACGTCATGACTTAGATCTGAAAGGAGTCTGAAATAATCGGTCCAGCGGTTCGTTTTTTATCCGTAAAAAACTGACTTTTTTATGAACGCAATATGACGTAATTTTTTTTTTGTAAAAGAATTTTTCGCAAGAGAAGTTGCATGTACGGTACTTGCTGCCGAACCAATTTTTAAATTATAAAGTTAAAAAGCTAAGCAGGATTCTAGTTTTTCATACAGATTATCTCGAATAAGATTAAAAGTTTTTTTTAGGATTTTAGAAAACCATAGACATAGATATTCAGCTTGAGATTATGCCTACAAAATTTCACAGTATTCGATGAGTAAATGAACAAAACAAGCAGGAAATTCGTTTGTATGAAACACGCTGCGAGGCGCCGCGAATCCGATCCTCTTAACTCTTAATCGAAACGAAACACATAATTTAAATTGATTATCGCCCGTCTGTATTTACATAATTAAAGCGACATGCCTAATTAATTACTTATTTTTTTGTTAATATAACAACCAGAAGCTGTTTAGACTACAGGAGGTCACAATGGAACGGACATAACCACCCTCATGCATATGTACAAACATACATATGTGCAAAAAACATTAACCTGTTTCTGGGTTAGTCGGGTAAAAAGTAAAGATATACCCAAGTGAATGTTTACAAATTCCATTTTCATACTAAGCAAAAAATAGACGTGGACCTTTAGCGCCAATTAATAAAATCACGTCAGTCATGCCTCGTGGTTTTATATTACACAACACCGCCTGAAACACTACATCCACTTGAAGTCGCTGTTGGCCTAGTCCTAACAAAGTAATATGTCTATACCAGATATGCATAAAAGTACCTAGTAAGTACCTTATAATGGTAGTCTTCATATGACAGTGAGAAATTGCTTAACTGTACGTCATTTTTGGGCAGTTCATTGTACGCGTACCGATGTGTGGAAAAGTCTGTACCTCCAATAGGGACTCGTAACATGTTATACTGATGACCCTTATCACTGAAGTATGAACTGAAAAAAATTGAAGAAATAAAATATTGGATCGTACTGTAAGAAGGTAATTCCCCTAAAGTGTATACGTTCCAATCCAGTCATTTTATAAGTCAAATCTACTTTAATTAACATTCTATACTAAGTTCAGGGTATTCTCATTTTTATATAAGTCATATAAGAAGTGTTTTGAATTTGTTAAGCTTACATCTGCAAATAAATTAGATATTGTTAGGTTATATAACTTTAGGCTATATCACTAGATTCAACATAGCTTTTTGAATAAAAATAGGGTTAGTTTTCTAATGAAAAATAGCTCACTCGATGAGATATTTCTGGAGTACGTCAGACAGATTTCGCCAGTTCATACCAGCGGTATCAGTAATGGCCCCACCGAATCCCTCGATCGTCTGAAATGTTTTATTCGGATTTAGCCGCAATGTCACTGCACAGCTATCAACTGAAAATAGTTTCTTTTTAATTAAGAAATGAAACATTACGAATACGTAATATTTACTAAACAGTAGGTACCTACAATCGTCTAACACGCGCCACGTTAGAAGAGACTTCGCACATCACGTGTTTATAGGTCCCTTACGCAGAGGGGCGAAGGGGCAGGGCGAAGTACGGTGACAGCGCAGGTGCCGTAGTTGCCTCTATTCTTGTAAATGACTGTATAGCTGCGTAAACACACAGTTTTACGGCTCGCCAAATCTCATCTTACGTGGCGCGCACTATACCTACTTTAAAGTCAAATAATCTAAAGTAACGTAAAGTAGGTAGTTTATTTATTTCAAAGATTTTAGCAGTAACTTACTAGAGTTATTTTCAGGTTTTATATGTCCGAATGATTTCTTAAACCGTAACCCTTCCTGTAACAAAAGCAATTCACAATATTAAAAAAAATATTTGAAACAAAAACAAGCCCTTCTTTTCAAGATGGCGGTGAAAGCTCAAACCCCCAAAATACCTAATAATAAACCCATTGCCTGAAAGTAATTGCCCTGACTCTTTTCTGCGAACTTTTGGCATCCCACTTCAAAGTGAAGAAAACACTTAGATCATTGTTCAGTGTTGGTAAGGTTTTTTTTACTTTCTAGCGAGGGTTATTTATTATTGTTGGGTTAATTTTTTTATTGTTCAAATTTTAGTTGGAATATATTTCAACCACCGCAATCTAATCAATTAAAAAGCACGGGGTTTTTCAAGAAGGAAGTGATTTTTGTAAAAGGGTCGACAACGCGCGAGTAGTGCCAAAAAAAATATACTCTAACGAAAATAAAGGTTTCATAACGATGCGCGATGTTTCACTTCACTTTTATTTGGACATTATTGTTCGATTTTAATACAGAAGAATTGTCCGCCGCCATTATGCAACAAAAATGCGCCTTTACCGGTAGACCATGTAACTAAGTATTTTTTGGGATAAAAACTATCTTATGTCCTTCCCCGGGACTCTTACTATCTCCATGCCAAATTTTATCTAAATCGGTTCAGAGGTTTAAACGTAAAGACGTCGCAGACAGAAAGACAAAGTAACTTTCGCATTTATAATATTAGTATGAATATTAAGTATTTCTAATACACTATCATAGGTAGGAGCAGGTATTTTCTTTTATTTAGAAATTGATTGGAATCGATCTGACCCATACTGCCAGAGAATAACTCTGTTGCAGCCGTTTTAAAGAAATAAGAAATATCGAATGATTCTACCAACTTAATTAAAAAGCAATTAAGCAACTGAAGTACTAACCTAAATGAGGAGTATTACGTCAAATTGAGAACATGAAACAAATGTGCTTGGAAAAATTACTTGGTAATATACAATTATTACTCGTAAAAACTAAATAGGAGCTCGCGGCCCAGTCGCCTTTTTCTATCGGCTTTAAAACTCTGACAGTCGAGTAGCCACTAGATCGACATACGTCTGCCAATTGGCACTGGGCTAGTGGGGTGAAAAATGGCCTAAGCCTCCTTCTCCAAGAAGCTTCTGGTGCTCTTGCAGTATGACGTATAATGGCAGAGGCAAACAATAGGGGGAGTAGAAGACCTGGCTACTACCATTAGCTTTTTCGTGAATTCGATGGTTCCAGATCGGATCATTGGCAACCTATTATAGTAAGTAACTATAACACACGTCACATCAAACTCTCCGGAGATAACAGCGAGGATGTTCAAGGATTTTTCTCATCGAAAAAGAAAATTGTCTAAAATTAAAAAAAAAATTTATATTGTATCAGTTTTTGTACGTGTGGATTTTTCCTGTGGATTGTGGATGGTCCAAATCACACTCGGCGAGGGTAGGCCGTATGAGGTTGATGAGAATATTGATAGGTAAAACAAAAGAAACAAACATTAGCAATCATTGTTAGGGTTTTGTACCCAGAGGGTGCCAACGGAGCCCTATTACTAAGACTACGCTGTACGCTAAGCTTTTATACTGAAATAGGTAGATACCTGGATTTTTCTCAGAATGTGTGTTATAATGAGGGATTATATAACAAATAAAAAAAGTGAACATAGTTAAAATTTAAGAACCAGAAACACATTTTCGTTGTTTTTGCTCTATCGTAAAAACAGAAAGACATACAAACTTCAAACTTGCAGCAAAAATAGTGTTAACTCTAAGACTCTGAGCCTCTCTGAGACGGGCCCAAGCCATTACTATTTTATATTACCGGTATAGCGCCATCTACCTTATCATTAACAGACACAGTAACACATTTTGTTTGTTGGAAACGATATCCAAAGTTAAGCAACGTCGGGCTTGGTCGCTAAGCGGCACACTTTTTAATTGCTTTTATTTAATTCACAATGTTTCCTTTTTTTCCTTCCATATTGTGGTGGAATCTTGCAAGCCAAATTAAACATACTTCCTGTTACCACCCTTCGATGAAATCTTGCATACTTCCTAAGCTCGGATGACAATACAATATTCCACAGTTACTTTGACCAACAACCCCCTCCCAGAGTTGTACCAGGGGTAAAACCTAGAGGTGGGAGGGTTTTACGTTCCACCCTAATGTCCACCTACAGGTGCACTTCCTGCATTTGTCAAGAGGTGATAACATCAAAAAGAACATCAAATTCGTGATCTGTGACCCTCAAAACTCCCGGATACCCATTTTGAAGATTTTTCAATTTTCACCTCCACCTCTAGGTTTTACCCCTGGTGAATTAAGTGAAAATTTTATTACTAATTTATATTGAACATAATGTCCACCTACAGGTGCACTTCCTGCATTTGTCAAGAGGTGATAACATCAAAACGAACATCAAATTCGTGATCTGTGACCCTCAAAACCCCCGGATACCCATTTTGAAGATTTTTCAATTTTTCACCACCTAGGTTTTACCCCTGGTGAATTAAGTGACAATTTTATTACTAATTTATATTGAACATAATATCGTTCTCCAAGTTCTCATCACCCGACTTATGAAACTTGGGCAATGAACTATAAAAAATTAATTAAACTATCACTAAAAAGTATAAAATAAAAAAAAGTTTTTTTTAACTTGCTTTTCTTAAAACATTAGAATCATATAAAAATTCAATCGAACAGAAAATTGTACTAAAAAGTAAAAAATTTTTTTCAAGATGAATATTTTTTTTTATATCCACGTACGACCAGGCGCGTACCTTACTGTGAACCAGGCTCGATCATCCGTGAATGTGGAAGACTTGCAATTACTTGCCGCCATTCGCCCGAATTTCGCGCCGTGAAACGCGCGTGAATGTTATGAGGCTTTTAGAATAAGGCTTTACCGGTATTTTAAATGATATTTCCTTTCGACCAGAACAATCCTTGCACACCCACTACTATCAATACCTACCTTATATAAGTTTTTAACAGATTAAGTTGGCAATAATTTGTTTTAAAATTCATTGGCGTTAACTTTTAATTACAGTCGGTATAAATAATCACCTGGGAGCTTATTGGGAACAGTCTCCAGTACACCAGACTCTGTTCTGACTCTTATGCTTATTTAGAGAAGTCTTGAAGTACCGGAACGTCCTAAAACTTTGTGTCTCGTGTCCCAGGACTTTGAAAATGTAAAGACTTCCCAATCTCTACTTGGCACCCTTTAGGTATAGAACACTAAAAATTAAAATTAACATTATGATGAGTGAAATAAAATGACAGACCCGCGAAGACGTGTAGGCGATGTACTCTCCTTCACCAGGAGTCTCTCTGACGAGCTCGTCGCAGTAGGTCTCGTTGCAGACACATACTAATGTCTCTCCGACGATAGCCCGATCTGCACACGGCTTGTCTGATAAACAAGATTAACTCTTAGTCTTAGAATCTTTACTAACGCATACCACAAATAGCCTTAAAACCTTTTAGTAAAAATTATAAACTTTTAAATTTAAACTGAATGTAAAGCTGTTCTTTTTAATAATTAGATCATGAATTAAAATTGTAAAGCTACAGGAAAACCTCATCCTTGGTCACTGATCAAAGGTCAAACACGATAGGAATGTGATTGGGGAGTTCCTATAGCCTCCTTCCGTCTTCATTTTCAGACCCTAGACCAATGACCAGGTCAAAATTATTGTAGTTATCAAAAATACACAATGCTATAAATACATTTTAAATGATCTCTTTTTCTACTAAAGTTGGATATAATTTTATAAATTTGCTTTAGTAAAAAAATACAAAACTTGGTTATCGAAGAGGCTAAACATTTTTAGGAAATTCCTCATCATAAAATATATCCTTTTTCACTGAATTCTTGTACTTTAAATCCCACTTTATCTGTCTTTACTTGAGTAAATACAATAACTAGTTCGACACATTTTGCACCAAAAACTATTCTTTAACAAAAACCTAAACCGCCTTCAAATCCTCTTAAAAGCGGAAAATAAGCCCCTAAAGCAGACTAATTTATAGAACATTCAACTACGTGTTTTATTCCCTTAAAATCAATTGCTAAAAGTAAAGATAGGTAAAAAGCTTCTCATTGCATCCGATATTAAGGCCAAGAAACTGAGAAACTGTAGCTAAATATTCTGTCAGTAGATCTGCTTAATTTTTTTCGGTTTTTTTTTTTTTTTTCTAAAATTATTTTTATTTTCTGTTCTAACAAAATTTTATATACCTGAAGAGAAAGAGTCGGTTGCAAAGAATATATTTGGGGATTGGAAATATACTCTTTAACTCTGGTACTCTGATAATCTTCAAAGTTAAAAACTTTTTAACAAACTACCGTTCAGTCAATTTTTGAAGACTTAAGGAGGCAGCTACAAAATCGCGAAACGCAAAGGGGGATGTCCACCGTCCATAGTAACACCGGCCACAAGTGCCCATTTGCATAACCAAATGTAGATGATAACAGACTCTACTATATATAGATAGATAGATAAGTGCATTGATAAAGAAGATGGATTATAAAATAACTTAGAGGTTTTTATGTTAGACATTTTTATTTTTTTATAGAAATAAGGCATTTTAGATTTTTTATGTTTTATACAATACAATACAATACAATATTCTTTATTGCACAATTTCAAATACACAAAAAAAAAAAATAACAATAGAGGAAATAGCACAATAAGGCGGCCTTATCGCTTAAAAGCGATCTCTACCAGGCAACCTTTGGGTAGAGAAACATTGACAGGAAGAGGTAGGTGATACATAAAACATCATAAGTAAAATTATAAGGAAGAATAAAGAATATAACAACACTCATAAATACCTTTGTACTTACTATATAGATAAAATACATATACATACTTAATATAATTACTTAAACAAATACATAAAATAAATGATTATATAATATGAATACATAAACATACATACAATAAATAAAGTAATAAAGATAGATATGTTTGAATAACCAGAGGTTGGTCGAAATTTTAGAAAATTAGGAAGTAGTACGTAAGTAATAAGATTTTAACGAATTCTTGAAAACAGGCAGTGACTGGATTTGCCTTATATTTATCGGCAGAGAGTTCCAAAGACTAATGGCTTTTACAGTAAAAGAATGATTGTAAAAATTAGTACTGTGTCCAGGTGTTTTAAGAAGAAGACTAGTAGACGAGCGAAGAGTTAGACTAGGCGAGCTGATAAAATTAAACCGCTCTTTTAGATAACATGATATAGATGAATTGAATAGCACGTTATAGAGGAGTGAAAGAATATGTACATAACGGCGAAGTCGGATTGGAAGCCAATTGAGTTGTGAACGAAATTCTGAGACATGGTCATATTTTCGAAGTCCAAAAATGAAGCGAATGCAAAGATTTTGTAGACGCTCCAGTTTATTAAGTTGTTCCTCTGTCAGGTTAGTACAGCAAATGTCAGCATAATCAAGTAAAGGTAGAAGTAAAGACTGAGCAAGCACAATTTTAGTTGACACAGGTAAAAGATTCCGTAATCTTCTCAGGGTTCCGGCCGAAGCAAACATTTTTCGGCTAATCTCCTTGATTTGTGGAGTCCAAGATAACGTGCGTTCAATATAAATACTAAGACTTTTTATTGTGTCACTAATAGGGATAATGATACCATCGAGTTTTATTGGGGGTAAATCAGTCCAATTAATCTTCGATATTAATTTTGGGCTACCTATAATTATGGTCTGCGACTTGAGAGGATTAAGTCGAAGTCCATAATATCCACACCATTCAACTATTTTATCATGGTCAGAGTTAATAGATTGAATTGTTGTTACGATATTTTCTATTGGACCATGTGCATAAATCTGGAGATCGTCTGCATATAGATGGTAGAGAGAAGATAGTTTGAGAGTGATAGTGTTAATGAAAACTGCAAACAGGAGTGGGGACAACACGCCACCTTGAGGTACGCCGGCAGTTAATGGGCACCAGTTAGAGAAAGATTCCTCTACCCGAATGCACTGTCGGCGGACACCCAAGTAACTACGAAACCAGTCATTACTGTTGGAGATATGTTAAGAGAGCTTAGGATTGCCAACAAAATGTCTGAATCCACTGTGTTAAAAGCATTGCTAAAATCAAGAGCAGACAAGACAGTGACTTGCTTACTGTCCATACCATAACGGATGTCATCAATGATCTTAGTGAGAGCAGTAACAGTACTATGACCGGTTCGAAATCCGGATTGCAAGGTATTAAATAAACTATTTTGAGTTAGAAAAAGGTTTAACTGTTGATTAACTAGCCGTTCAAGGATTTTAGATAGGAATGGTAATAATGAAATTGGTCGATAATCGGAAAAAGAAGTTGGATTGGATTTTTTAGGCAACGGTATTAGCATCTTTCCAAGCTTCAGGAAATACTCCAGAAGCAATGGATGCATTAAAAATGTGAGTAATTATAGGAATAATTAGGTCAATAATTGGAATAATCATAGCACGGCTTATGCAATCACTACCAACAGCACTTGAAGATATAAACGTAATACTCTTCTTAACATCACAATCAGTAAATTGACGAAAAGTAAAAGGGAGGAAGTCAGGAGTTGAGGTCATTAAAAGATTTTGCAGCGTAATCGCTTTTTTATTGCTATTCATAGCAGGTACAGAAGTGAAATGTTGATTGAGTAAATTTAAGTTAAGATCTTTTGAAATTGGTGTAGCCTGAGTTTTACCAACTCCTAATGACTTAAGAAATTTCCATATTCTACATGGATCTCCGTTGTCAACGGATTTGTGGATATGGCGTCGTTGTGCATCTCGACACATCGTATTGCAGCGATTTCGCAAATTTTTATACTTTTCTAAGTTGGCTTCAGTAGGGTTAATTTTCAGCTTGGCCTTAGCTCGATTTCTTATTTTTTGAAGGGCTTTAATTTTATCGTCTAGCCATGGTGCAGGAAAGTGTTTTACTTTTATTGGTCTTACTGGAGCATGAGTGTCATACAGTTCAGTAATAAGCGAATTAAATGTATGAACTTTTTCGTCGACTGTATAAGCACTCACAACTCTAGACCAATCAATTTTAGAGGCATCTTCGCGCAATTTATCTACATTCATGTTGCTAAAATTACGCTGCATAAGTGTTTTGGATTTCACTTTTGGTGGACGAATTTTGTAAGATAAATAGATTAAGTCGTGGTAAGAAAATGCTTTTGCTGAAAATTGACCATGTGCAGTAGTATGATGTAGTGAAGAGACCATAATAAGATCTAACAGTGAAGGAGAGCAATTTGAAAAGTAATGCGTGGCGTTAAGAGGTAACAAGTGCAGATTACAAGCCTCAACTATCGTCTGAAGTTGATTAGCACGAAAGTCTTTTTTTAGTAGGCAAGTGTTAAAGTCACCCATAATAATGGTGTGACTATAGAGTGGGGAAAACGTTTCTAGTAGAGATTCAAATGAGGAAAAGTAATTAACGTGAAGTGAAGGACTGTAACATACGCCAAGAAGGACTTTAATGTTCGATAGAGATATTTCAATAAAAAGTGTTCCGCAGCAGGTGAGGAAGACTGAGTTGACATGCTTAATACAGAGAAAGATATATTAGATCGAAGATAAATGGCAACCCCACCTCCACCACGCTCTGTGCGGTCATTGCGAATAAGGTGAAAACCAGGTAAAGAGTAGGACGTAGAAGGGAGGCAAGGTTTTAACCAGGATTCTGATACAAGAATAGCGTGTATGTTGTTATTATTAAAGGTTGCAAGCATGTCAGGATAATGAGCCGGAATGCTTTGTGCATTTATATGAATAGCATTGAAGTTTTTCAGGCAACCTGAGAAGCAAGAATTAAGTGTTGCACTGAGAGAATCAGGGAGACTTGAAAAGCTATCGTTGCTACCCAATCCACCAGATGAAGCAATAGAAAGAAAGTGATCTGAATCACTCTGGTTACTATCTTTATCAATATCATTATAAATCATAAAATAAATAATATCGTATAGAATATATAAAAGTTAATAAATATAAAAATGAAGGTTTAAAACCGGATAAATATACCCGCCAGCAACGTGGTTAAGATCAGCAAATTATAATACTATATAAATCAAAATTTAAACAAAAAAAAAAACAAAATAATCACAAAAGCAAGAAACTTTTGCTGACAATATATAAGCTTCTTGGATAATAGCCATGCCATAGAAGTAGAAAATTAAATAAGATTAAAAATATAGGTACTAAAGTTTAAATTAATTTTTAATTTTAAGTATAAAAATCAGCCACGGAAAATTTTAAATTAAGTCCTTGAAAAGTAATTTACATTATAAAATGTTGAAAATTAGCATTTAATACATAATAATTTTAATATTGTATGAGAAAAATAAAATAAAAAACATATAGCTGTATGGCCTAGTACCTTTGCCCGCTGTCACGCTGCTGCGCGAAAAGAATAAATGCTAGTGTTTACTCTGTGAGCGAGAAATGTAAACATTGTGAAACTACGACTTATTATAAAAATACGAGGGTACACAGCCTAGAACTGTTAAGAATAGTACCTAGCTATAGCTATAGAAGACAAACAAATATTAGAGATGTCCTCATCTATTTTTTTGTGCGCTTGGATCTGCTGTTTTTGTCTTCAACAGGCTTTATCACAGACACGCTCGGTTCCACTGTTGTCGAAGAGGCTTGAATACGTTTATGTAACTTGCATTTATTATTTTTTTATAAATACCCAATATTATCTGTTGTTGTTTACACTCAGACAGATACATTGACTGAACACTTGTTTCAGCTACAGGCATTAGTGCATAGAGTTCTTTAGCCACCTTAGGACATTAACTCAATGCAATAAAGTAATGTGTTTCCAAAGTGTAACTATGTGGTGATGGTCCATCCGACTTTCGTTTATTTCATTAAAGTGTGATTTACAACCATATAAAACCTGACGTGTTGTTGGCCACACTTAAATGATTTTCTTTCTGATAAATCATACTTTGCCACCTTACACTGGTCGCGATATAATTCGCGGGTATAATAAGAGCGTGAACCATGAGCCGGTGCGATTGAATTTTAACATTATATTTGGGGCCATCACAATAGAAAAAAAACGCAATAGCAATAGATAAGGTATCGATTTCTTAATAAGTCAGTTTAGTCTAACAATCAATCGATGAATATACTGATATCCACAGTGGCAACACTGGTAATTATAGAAAACTACCTACACTTCCTACCTTAAAAAATGGAAGACAAACGTTTCGCTACTATGAATATGCTTAAATTATTCCTTTTTCTGCATGCGGTCCCCCTGATGCGGTAAGCAGTTACCGCAGCCTATGGACGCTTACAACACCTGAGGCATCACTCACACGTTGCTAACCCTTTAAAATTCTAATGACTTATTTTTAGAAGTAGCCCATACTGTAGTTCACAACCTAAGCATTTGCGGGAGGAAGTTTCTGTGAAACCGCAGACTACGTGACCATTTAGATTCTAAGGTTTTAGGAAGAATTCCCTGCCGTTGGCAAGCGGTGTGATGGTAGGAAGTAGTTGTGGGCATCGTTTCGAACTATTCCGCAGAACACATCCCATTATACAGGCGGTATGGAACACACACTCTCTGAGTCTAGAAAATCTCTCCTCATACTTAAGGGTTCGATACGCTTGCGAGTTTTTGCGAGTATTTCTTACTTCTACTACCAAACAAATCCATTTACAGTTATTTTAATAACGACGTTTTCTTATGAACTGAATTTTCTGGGCGTTTTTAGCCATATATGAGCATCCCCCTTCAGGGATATAAAGAGACTTTGATACATTTCACAACTTTAGACTCTGCGATGATAAATTGAAGATTTTTCATGATTTATGCAAAATGCAGAAACCACTCCGCGGACACTCATTCCGTGGTGTTTCATAAAGATTATCGTATTCAAGCTTACTTTTTAACCAACTTCAAAAAAGGAGGAGGTTCTTAGTCAGGTTGTATATATTTTCTTTTTTTTTTGTAATGTTTTTTATCTCAGAACTCCGTTATTTATATACCGATTTTAAATTTTTACGTATAGGAAACGAATAACCCAAAGATTGGTTTCATTTTAGTAAGCATGGTTCAAAAAACCAAAGTAAAAAGAAAATGTTTTCAAGTTATATCATTTTGATTATTTAGACGAGCTTCTACCCGTATCTACGTTTAGACTGGCCACGTAAGTTTTTGCGTGGCGGAGGTACCACTGTGAATGAAATTAACAAAACAATATACTATACAATTATGGCTCCGCATTTCAATACGTGCAAACTGAGTCTCTGAATACCTTCTCGCAGGAATTCTCACATTATTTTTATTATTTACTCAGTATTGTTCAATCCAACAACTCCAGCTTCTACCTTAAGGATCTTTTTCAGTATCACAGTTCATTACGATCTTCGTCAAAGTTTGCTTACAATCCCAGCACATTCCTCTGGTTTGCACAACAAGTCCTTTACGGTACAAGCTATTCAATTGTGGAATTCTCTTCCTACCTCCATAAGAAAGGCACAATCACTAAGCGTTTTTAAGAAACTGATCAAATCTGATCTATTATCTACAAGAGGTCAATCCCGACCGACTGTATTTATGTTTCCGTATATGTATTTGTGTGTGTATATATGTAATGTTATTATATATTATTATTAATATGCATGTCGATATATTGTTTGTACGTACATATGTAACCTTATGTAATCTGAATAAAGAAGTCGCTACGCAGCAATAAGACCGCCTATTGTACATTTATATTGTTTGTGTTTTTCTAATTTTAATATCTTTCTAAGGTGTGCAATTAAGAATATTTGTATTGTACTGTGAAACCATACGAGTTGGAGGCTATCAGTAAAAATTAAAATCGGCCAAGTGCGAGTCGGACGCGTCGTACCGAACTTAATACGAAACGTAACAAGACCAACTTCAAATCCATTAAAAAGTAAAGAATAAGTCCTTAAACCAGACTTATTGACATAAAATTCAGCTACATGTTTCATTCGCCTTGAAATCGATTGCCAATATGTGGGTTATTTCACAGTCCTAGGATTTTTAACGCTACGGTATGGGTTATTCCTTCCTTATGCGTAAAAAAAACCAAGCCGGTTTATAAATGACGAAGTTCTAAAGTAACAAAGATTAAAATAAAAAAAGAAAAAAGAACACAACCTAAAAAACCTAGAAAATTGAGAAGTTATTTTGAAGTCGGTTAAAAAGGATGCTTGAATACGATATTCTTATTTTGCTAAATCGTGAAGAATCTTCGATTTATCAGCGGAAAGACTAAATTTGTGGAGTATAATCGTAAGGAAGTCTCTTCATGTCCCTAAATTAGCATTTTATAATTTTGCATCTGTTATTTCATTCAAACGGATAGTCTTTGAAAAGTAGAATTCAAAGAATATCAGAGAAGTAGAGTTGAAGATTTCCAATTCCCAAATCAATTCTTTGCAGCTGACTCTTACTCTTCGAGTCTTTTTTAAATGGGGTTATTATTTTTTCAACTAAAATTAAAAAAAATATTATTAATTTTAGTTGATAAAATAATAACCCGATTAAAAACACCTAAAAAAATACTCTGTTTACAACATTTTGTGTTAAGCTTGTTTTTAAATCAAATAAGTCCTTACCAGCATAAGTACTGGACACATCCCAAAGTAAAATCATCAAAATGAGCAATAAAATAGGTCCATTAATGTTATAGGCCATTATAAAAATGTATTATTAACACATAAAGCAATCAAACACCGCTGTCAATGAACTTAGAAACGAAAATGCGATTAGAACTAAAAACAAAGAATATACGTATAAGGAACAAAATACAATTAATTTACTTCACTAGGGTACCGTTTGGAAATGGCAAAGTAAGAACCCTTACTAACTATAATAATATTATTTGATTTTGTGGCGAAATTGTTATTGAGTTTCAAGAGTTAGCCTACTAAAAAAAAACCACAAAGAAAAAAAACAGAGAAAGTAGCATTATATAGAATTAGCACTTGACTGAAGAGGGTTGGACTAAGAAGTAGCGCAATACCTCAAAAACGAGTTGCTATAATAACTTACTGGTCACTGTCCACTTTTTCAATATCGGTGTTACCGACAGTCTCCTATGCAGGGGCTGCCTGGAAGCTGAAGAGACACCTTATAGCAGAACTCTGCATCACTTTGCACGCACTTAATCATATTTAGTATTAATAGAGGTCACTGTTCGTGCAAGAAACAAAGTGCAGTCCGATTTACTCTTATACTGACACGACGGTTAGCTTTACTGTGTTGATTATTACATTTCACAATAATGAATAGATTTTAATTTGCATGGTATTTTATTACAGTTTTTTTTACTGTCCTCTAGTGAAAATCGTTTATTATTTGGTTCGTAAACAGGGTCAAAATATGTTGGTACTTTGACATGGAACTGGTGACTACATTTCAAAACGTGCTCAATTCATCGTTTTTAAACAAACAACGACGTTTACTCCGTGGTTCACTTCACTCTTATAAGTTTTAGAAATTTTATTCTTTCTAAAGTTTTTTCCGATAAAACGGTTTCTTTCTAAAGTGATCCTACATTTTAGTTTGTGCTTAGATTGTAGCGTAGTGTAAAGTTGCAAGTGTTTAATTGCTATTAAAGATTAATGTAGGTAATCGTATTCTAATAAAAGCAATTAACAAATATCTAATTGTTGCTTTGTTTAATGTACCTACTACACCCGCGCGACATGCTTTATTTAGTTTATCGTTTGGCCTCCGAACCTATTGAAGTTAGAACGTAATGTTGAAATATAAGATTGTTGGTAATCTTACAACTTCTACAGGTTCGAAGGCCAAAGGGTAAATTTTGGCATGTAGCCGTATTTAGCTACCAAATACGTAAAACTACCTAGGTATGTATGTGTGTGTGTGTGAGTGAGTGTAACAGTAACTTCCTACTTTAAAACAAGATGACGCTCATGGAGAGCCGTCTATTTTCATGCATTTAGTCTTTTCAAGTGACTCGGCATTTACTATTTTATCTGTGGACTTGCCTGAGCCTGACGAAGCGATGAAGACACCGACGATACAATAGGTTACCCTTCTGCCACATTATGCTCCTAGCGCTGCTCATGGCTCTGCTCCTCGCGCTGCCACGATGTTGGACTCTCTGTTCACAGTCTGTCGCGCAATTAATCGCGATCAGTACTAGGTCCTTTGACTCGTAACAAAACCCGACAAAAGCAGGGAGCGGTGGGCATGACGAGTAATGTGGCCACACTATGTATCTGCCTCCTTTCCTCGCTATTTCCAATGCCACTCGACGAGTGTGTGGCAGGGTTATGGATTCCGTCATGAGACTATGGACAACGCAGTGCATAGTAAGATCTAGAGTAAAAACTGTTACATATGTAAGTGTGACAGAGACGAAACGAATATGCAGCGGGTAGTTGTCTTTTTATACATTTATTTATAATTTATATATTCGGCATATTTTTTCTTTTTTGTTTTTATAAATCTCGCTAGATGGCGCCTATCTTTAAGGTCCAGGTTGGTTATAATTGCTAAAGTACCATCTAGTGATGTCAAAAATAATGAAATTTGACTTATTAAAAAATGCCCATTATGGCAGATGACATAGACAGAAGCTGTTTGGACGCCAGCTTCACCTTGTTTCGCAAATGTTGTTGTAAGTAAATATCGCTGGAGATGTTAACACCAAGGATCCCAATGGTCTTGAAGATAGAGAGAGGAATGTTTTGGAATTGTGGGATCACGAAGAATGTGGTTTTCTTAGCGGTGAACGCGCAGACTAGTGTCTTTGTAGGGTTAAATCAGACCTGGCTTCCCTGTCCCCAGTCATAGACCTTGGACAGAGTGGTCTCGATGTGGGCACGTGTTTTCCACGCTTTTTTGCCACAATGGAACGAGGGACGCTTGCACGTACTGTCCACTGTCCAGTACTGTCATCTGCATAGCAATGTATGTTGTTGTTGTTGATGTCCAACATGTCGTTGATTCGCAGTAGAAATAGCGTGGAAGACAGTACAGAGCCATGCAGGACACCAGCATTGATATCCATGCTATCAGACCAACTACCGTCAACTGTGGCTCGTATGCGTCTACCGGACAAAATCTAGCCACCCAATTGCACAAACCCTTGGGCACTCCGTAAGATGGCAAATGGCCTGAACGGATCAAACGCCTTCGCTTTGTCCAGGCTACATGCCAATGCCTCCCCCTGACTCTCAATGGCTAGTCCTCATCGGTATGTGAGATACACTAGAAGATCACCAGTCGAGCGACAGTTCGTGTTTTTCTAGGTATCTTAGAAGCTGTGTAGTAATCACACGCTCCATTACCTTGGAGTGGAGAGAGGAAATAGCGATAGGCCTGTAATTCGATGGATCTGATCTATCGCCCTATTTGGGCAACGGGTGCACAATCGCAGTCTTCCATTTAGACGGAAATTGCCTAGTATGGTAGAAAAGCACACTGCTTAAGCACCACCGCTGGTATACCGTCTGGCCCACTCGACTTACGAACGTCTAGAGAAAGCAACGCCCGCCAAACCTCCCGCTGTTTTTAAAAAAATCTGGCATGATCATACCGCACCATGGTATAGTAGGTGATACAACGTCTTTGTCGTTCATAGCACCATGGTATAGTAGGTGATACAGCGTCTTTGTCGTTCATATTCGAGTAAAAGGCAAAGAAATTGCCTAAGAGAGAAGGCTTTCTCTTTTGCACTATGACCTAAGTCACCTTCGGTCTTTCGCAGTGGTGGTAACGACGATTGGCAAAAGTTGCCTTCGGCAGCTTTAGCAAACGACCAGAAAGCACGACTCCCAGAAGAATAGCTCGCAAGTAGCCCAACTATTTTGCCGATGAATTGATATTTAGCTCTAGCAGTTGCTTACTTACTCTCGAGGCAGCATTTAATTTGCGTTTTATTTTTCGGATCCCTTTTATTACGGGCCGTGGTCCAAGCCTTACACGCAGTTTGCTTAAGAATTTTAGCTTCTCTGCAAGACCTATTAAACTACGGTAATTTTTAGACGCCGGCAGCTACTCGCAGGTTTGGAATAAAACATTCCATAACAGCGAGAATTACCTGAGTGACTGCGGCTACGCAGACATCAGGATCTTCTGATCTAAAGCAGAACTGCCTCCACGGGTACGATGCATAAAATTCTCGCAATCCATCCCAGTTAGCCGATTTATAATGCCACACGCGATGCCAGTTAGTTGGCCCAGATGGATCGGGTGTTCATGACACTTGAGTCCAAACGAGACAGAGGTCCGAGGAGCCAAGAAGCGCATCCACTAAGTCGGAATATCCGTCTGAATGCCCAACGTCAGCAGAAGTCCAGTCCAGTAAGGTGGTCATATGGTCCTCTATATCTGGTATTCTGGTTGGAAAAATTACCATCTGAGAAATCGAAGAGTTCGAAAACTGAACCACTCTCGATGGTGGGCGTTGAAGTCTCCCAAAATAACTAGTTCTGCTGTGGGATATTGCTCTAGAACTTTGTCAATGTCACCGCTATAAGACCTGTATAGGCACGTATAGATACGAGTGTGGCCGCCGTAATCTACGCGCACCCACAATATTGACAGGTCCCTGTCTTCAAGGCCATGAAGGCGGCGACAGCAGATATCCTCCCGGACGAACATACATACACCAGCACGACTCACAAAATTGTGCTCGAGTTCGTAGCCGGGATAGTGAAGGTATGATCTGTCGGCCGGGCAGGTTATCTGCGTCTCCGTTAGAAAAATAATGGTTGGTTGCGCAGTCTCGAGATGGTAGTGGAATGCGCTAAGATTAGTCCACAGTGAATATGGATGGAGTAGCCGCTGAAAAACTCTTTTCTTTCTTTTACCTTTTGCCATTTTTTTAAGAAGTTTCTTAGACTTTAAAAACTTTTATTCTTTACTAGCTTTTGCCAGCGGCTCCGCCCCCCCCTAATTTGGTTATCGACGTGAAATTCTTGCGGCAACTCCTTGATTATCCTAAGGAAGTTCGTTTAGCGAGTTATATCTTCAGCTATGATTTGTTCGTGGAATTTGGTTATAGTTATCCGGGATAAAAAGTAGCCTTTGTCCTTCTCCGTATCTTCAACTGTCTCTGCAACAGATTGCTCTATTGCGACAAGATTAAGTAACAAACATTAATTATTCCCGCGGGAACTTTGAATTTTTGGGGCTGAATATTAGCTTATGTCCTTTCCCGTGACTTAAACTATCTCCATACCAAATTTCATCATAATCGGTTCAGCGGTTTAAGCGTGAAGAGGTAACAGACCGACATACAGAGTTACTTTCACATTTATGATATTAGTATGGATATCATTTTTTACATTTGTATTATGGATGGGTGTTGATTACCCTTTTTAATAAGAGCATGCATTTTTTTTGGCTAATCTAAAAACCTTATCCTTGAAGTATTTCTAAGTCTTAATTGGCGACCAGTTGCCGTTATATTTTTTCGTCGCTGAATCTCGTCCTGAGTAGCCTAAATGGTGAAAAATAGCCTACGTTGGCAGCACAGCCAAAAAAACTTGGAACCGCTGATGTATACAAATAAATATTACCAAAAATACATATAATAAATATATTTTATTTTACATACACTGTGTTTCGCTTCTTATCCGTGGTACAGGGGTTTTTTATTTATCCGTGGGACTACTAACAAAATATTTAATTTTCTTTTGTAAAAATTAAAATCCAATATCCTAACTTAAGGTTACAAATTTCAAAAAAATACTGTTAAGTACCTATACTTACAACTTCAACAGTTTCCTCTTGTTAAAATTAAAATCTGTTATTCTTACTTATTGCTTTTCTATAACTTACAACTTAAACAGGTCTAAAATCTAAATCGTTAAAAAAAATCTTAACACAAACTCTTTCTCTTGTTAAAACTTCCTACTTCAGTCGTCAAAATATAAAGCGCTATATCTCAGTAACCATTGGTTATAGACTAGTAGTTTCTTTATAGAAGTTATAGATCTTATGAAGATCTTCATTTTGAATGGCAGCTGTTTTGATGTAAAGTGTTATATCTACGTAATTCACGAGTAAGAAGCGCTTTGTTCACACTACGTTAATTTTCAAATCAATTATTTTGTATATTCAATATCAAAAGTTCTGTTGTTTTGTGTCGATGGTGTATCCTCAAAGAATAGCTCTACAGTGACAATGGAAAGGGGTTCCACCGCCACGACAGCTACTTTGTTACCCAGTTTGATTGCAATTTTGCGTGCTTCTATTCTGAAATGCAAGAAAAATATTATCTATAACAAGCAACTATATCATCACGCTAAGACTTATAAGAGCGAAGCACCAATGAAGAATATTTCAAAATTGGGGTTTTTTTTTCCTTTTGAGAGCTTTCTCTGCGTGCGCTGCGTCAACGGTTAAAGTTTCGCAAAAATCATGTATGACCGAATTATTCCCCTTCAAAAGTTCTAAATAAAGTCCGGGACAGCATATGTCTTTTAAGGTTATTATGCTAACCAAATTTGTTCTAAAATAATGCATTATTTGCGAAGGTGTTTTTATAAACATGATATTAATAAAAGAATGATCAAGTACTGCGCGCGCATTTATAATGTGCAAAGGCGGCGGGCAGTCATGACGGGGAAGGACGATGGCCTCAGTTAGCACTGCGAGACCGTGCCGCGCGGACTCATCCGACATTAAATATTTTGACTTTTTACAAGGAAAAAACTTTGACGGATAAATAGGTTTGCGAATTTAATAGAATCCACTACAAGTTTCATTTTCCTTTCAACTGAGTTGCTATGAATAAATCTTATCGTGTTATGTGTATCGTATATTTTAAGATGAAAGGAATTTTCGAAACTCCAGTTTGAGGTTGAGGTTTACTGGTCAGGGTTCGAGGTCCCTCTGAGCTTGAGGGCCCCGGCGTATGGCCGACGCTACTGTTCTCAACATGGTCTTTTCAATTGTTTTCAATAATTTATTAAACTGGAAGTCTTTGTCTCTGTGTCTGTCTTTCGCTCTCTCTCTCTCTCTCTCTTTGTTTGTCTTTCGCACCATCTCTTTCGCTTCCCCCCTCTTCTTTTCTCCCTCCCTATCTCTTACCTTTTTCTCCATCTCCCTCTCCCTCACTCTGAATTTGTGTGTTTGTTTATTGTTTGTGTGTACTTACACATTGTTAGAGACGACGACGACAACAGAATTGCGCGGTGTCAAGACCGCTACGTGGTCTACTCTTAATGCGAAGATACTTTTATTGGCTTCCACCACTTTTATTCTACGGGACCCTCGAGGCATAAACTTGGAGAAATGCCCCATAGCGTAGTACATTGGCTGCTTTATGAATTCACCTTTCTCAGGTGAAACCAATATTTGAGAGTCTACGAAGTTTCTTGGCCATGCTGGCCCACCTTCTTCATTGGCACATAAGTTCCAATCTAACCAACCGCTCACATTGTAATTGAGGTCCTGTGAAATAAAAAAAAAAGTCAAGTGCGCCTTGGAACCTATAACCAGGGTTCCGTAGGTACTTGATAGGAGTTTTAAAAGGTTTTACTATTTTAGAAAAGCTCATAGCCCGGTAACATTGGTTAATAGGAAACGATAAGCAAAGCTAATCAACGTGTCCTTTGTGTTTTAGCCGTACAATTTTATGTTATTTCCATTTTAATTTGGTTTACCTATGCATCCCGTAATTGAGCATCATCAGTCCCAAGGATTTTTATCGTTTACATAGTCTGAAATATTGTAGTATGCCTTTTTACAAAGTACCTGCTTGATAAAAGATTTAAATTTACTTATTGATAGATTTTGAATTTTATTGGGAACTTTGTTGTAAAAGTGTATACATTGCCCCATAAAAGAGTTACTTATTTTGTGTAGACGTGTATCATGCACCAACAGCTTATTTTTACTTCTAGTATTTACTTTGTGAACGTCACTTTTCTTGCTGAAACTATTGATATTTTTATGTTCATATAAAAGATTTTCATATATGTACTGCGACACTAAAGTTAAAATTTTTACTTCCCTAAACCTATTCCTCAGAGATATCCTAGATCCTAATTTTTAAATAGCACGAATTGCCCTTTTTTGTAACAAAAAAATTTGTATTTACATCAGCAGCGCTACCCCACAATAGGATACCATATGTCATTAAACTATGGAAATAGCTAAAATATACTATTTTTGCAGTGTCGACATGGTCAATTGTCTTATTTTACATATATATATACCTAAATAATCTGAATCTCGAAAAAGGCTGCACAATTGTCATGAAATTTAGTATGCAGGGAATTTCGGGGGCGGTAAATCGATCTAGCTAGGTTTCATTTTTAGAAAACGTCGTTTTATCCGTGTTTTCAGGCAATAATAAACTAAAATATAAACTCATCCTTTCATCTATTGGCAAGAAGTAATACTATTATTTTTACCGGCACTCCACTAAGATTATTTTTTATGATAACCAGTGGAAGACACTGACTCCCGGGATACATTTTTTTAAAACTAGTTCGGGATTCAGGGAATTCAAAATTATTTTTGTAATAATAATATTAATAATATTATCAAAAATATTTTTGTTATAATAATATATTTTTGTAATTGTAATAAAATCTGCCAGTCGTCGTTACCACCACTGCGAAAGACCGATGGTGACTTGGCCCATAGTGCTAAAGAGAAAGCCGATCTACTGGGCAGTCTCTTTGCCTCGAACTCGAATATGAACGATGAAGGCGCTGTACCACCTACTATACCGTGGTGCGGTAAGTCCATGCCGGAAATCTCCATAACGCAGCGGGAGGTCAGGCGGGCGTTGCTTTCTATAGACGTTCATAAGTCGAGTGGGCCAGACGGTATACCAGCAGTGGTGCTTAAGCAGTGTGCTCCTGAGTTATGTCCTGTACTCACGCGCCTCTTCGCGCTTTCCTACCACACTAGGCAATTTCCGTCTACATGGAAGACTGCGAATGTGCACCCGGTGCCCAAAAAGGGCGATAGATCAGATCCATCGAATTACAGGCCTATCGCTATTACCTCTCTCCTCTCCAAGGTGATGGAGCGTGTGATCAACACACAGCTTCTAAGATACCTAGAAGTACACGATCTGGTCAGTGACCGTCAATATGGCTTTCGCCACGGTCGCTCGACTGGTGACCTTCTAGTGTATCTCACACACCGATGGGCACTAGCCATTGAGAGTCAGGGGGAGGCATTGGCATGTAGCCTGGACATAGCGAAGGCGTTCGATCGGGTCTGGCACCGCGGTCTTCTATCGAAGTTGCCATCTTACGGAGTGCCCGAGGGTTTGTGCAAATGGGTGGCTAGCTTTTTGTCCGGCAGACTCATACGAACTGTAGTTGACGGTAGTTGCTCTGATAGCATGGACATTAATGCTGGTGTCCCGCAAGGCTCTGTGCTGTCTCCTACGCTGTTTCTACTGCATATCAATGACATGTTGGACATCAACAACATACATTGCTATGCAGATGACAGTACTGGAGACACTTTTTACACGGGTCGTGCAAACATCCCTCGTTCCGTTGTGGAGGAAAACCGCGGAGAACTTGTGTCTCAAATCGAGACCACACTGTCCCAGGTCTCTGATTGGGGACGGGTAAACTTGGTCCGATTCAACCCTACAAAGACACAAGTGTGCGCGTTCACCGCTAAGAAAACTCCATTCACTGTGGTCCCACAATTCCAGAACACTCCCCTCTCCATCTCCAAGAGCATTGGGATCCTTGGTGTCGACATCTCCAGCGATGTTCAGTTCCGAGATCATTTACAAGATAAGGTAAAGCTGGCGTCCAAAAAACTTGGTGTACTCAACAGAGCGAAGCAGTACTTCACGTCGGGGCAAAGGTTGTTACTTTACAAGTCGCAAGTTCGGCCCCATATGGAGTACTGCTGCCATCTCTGGGCAGGTGCACCCGGATACCAGCTTGACCCTTTTGACTCGGTTCAACGACGGGCTGTGAGAATTGTCGACGATCCCAAACACACTTGCGGTATCGAGCCCTTAAGTCTGAGGATAGACTTTGCCTCACTGTGTGTGTTCTACCGCTTGTACAATGGGTTGTGTTCTGAGGAATTGTTCGAAATGATGCCCACGGCTACTTTCTACTATCGCACCGCTCGCCATCGGGAGGGAATTCATTCTCACACTTTAGAACCGAAATGGTCGCGTACAGTGCGGTTTCAGAGAAACTTCCTCTCGCGAACGCTTGAGTTGTGAAATGAGCTTCCTCCTACAGTATTGGATTCTTCAAGAAAGAAGATATTGGATTCTTGAAGGGTCGGCAGCGCGCGAGTGATACTTCTGGTGTTGCAAGCGTCCATAGGCCACGGTGACCTCTTACCATCAGGCGGCTCGTGTGCTTGTTTGCCACATTAGTGCTTAAAAAAAAAAGAGTAAATTTTACTCATTAAGTTGTAAGGACTTCCTAACTATGATAGTTTTTTCCTTTTAATTTCGTTAAAAATGCTACTCCCATTTTTTTTAAGACACCCAAGTACAGCCATTTAGCTGGCAGTAAGGGGTAACTGGGTTCTAATAAAACATTGCACTTTAAAGCTTAATATTTCACAAACGCATCGCTAAATAGAAAAATGGTTTTCACACACCCGCAATATTTCTAAACGAGATATCCAACGACATCCACACTGTAGGGTACACCAGAAAAAAATATTCAATCCGCAATTTACGTGTGGAGGTAGCCTAAAAATGATTTTATAAAATTTTATTTTACCAATTTGTCGACCTAATCAATTGTAACGCTCGGGTTGTGGAATAAGCTCCCTGCCCAGGTTCTCTCTAAGGACTACAGTATACGGTTCTTCAAGAAAGAAGTTATTGAATTTTGAAGGGTCGGCAACGCGCGAGTGATGCCCCTGGTGTTACAAGTTATACCAGCAGTGGTGCTTAAGCAGTGTGCTCCTGAGTTATGTCCTGTACTCACGCGCCTCTTCGCGCTTTCCTACCACACTAGGCAATTTCCGTCTACATGGAAGACTGCGAATGTGCACCCGGTGCCCAAAAAGGGCGATAGATCAGATCCATCGAATTACAGGCCTATCGCTATTACCTCTCTCCTCTCCAAGGTGATGGAGCGTGTGATCAACACACAGCTTCTAAGATACCTAGAAGTACACGATCTGGTCAGTGACCGTCAATATGGCTTTCGCCACGGTCGCTCGACTGGTGACCTTCTAGTGTATCTCACACACCGATGGGCACTAGCCATTGAGAGTCAGGGGGAGGCATTGGCATGTAGCCTGGACATAGCGAAGGCGTTCGATCGGGTCTGGCACCGCGGTCTTCTATCGAAGTTGCCATCTTACGGAGTGCCCGAGGGTTTGTGCAAATGGGTGGCTAGCTTTTTGTCCGGCAGACGCATACGAACTGTAGTTGACGGTAGTTGCTCTGATAGCATGGACATTAATGCTGGTGTCCCGCAAGGCTCTGTGCTGTCTCCTACGCTGTTTCTACTGCATATCAATGACATGTTGGACATCAACAACATACATTGCTATGCAGATGACAGTACTGGAGACACTTTTTACACGGGTCGTGCAAACATCCCTCGTTCCGTTGTGGAGGAAAACCGCGGAGAACTTGTGTCTCAAATCGAGACCACACTGTCCCAGGTCTCTGATTGGGGACGGGTAAACTTGGTCCGATTCAACCCTACAAAGACACAAGTGTGCGCGTTCACCGCTAAGAAAACTCCATTCACTGTGGTCCCACAATTCCAGAACACTCCCCTCTCCATCTCCAAGAGCATTGGGATCCTTGGTGTCGACATCTCCAGCGATGTTCAGTTCCGAGATCATTTACAAGATAAGGTAAAGCTGGCGTCCAAAAAACTTGGTGTACTCAACAGAGCGAAGCAGTACTTCACGTCGGGGCAAAGGTTGTTACTTTACAAGTCGCAAGTTACCGCCTGATGGTAAGCGGTCACCGTAGCCTATGGACGCTTGCAACACCAGGGGTATCACTTGCGCGTTGCCGACCCTTCAGAAATCTAATAACTTCTTTCTTGAAGAACTCCATACTGTAGTCCTTAGAGAGAACCTGGGCAGGGAGCTTATTCCACAACCCGAGCGTTACAATTGATTAGGTCGACAAATTGGTAAAATAAAATTTTATAAAATCATTTTTAGGCTACCTCCACACGTAAATTGCGGATTGAATATTTTTTTCTGGTGTACCCTACAGTGTGGATGTCGTTGGATATCTCGTTTAGAAATATTGCGGGTGTGTGAAAACCATTTTTCTATTTAGCGATGCGTTTGTGAAATATTAAGCTTTAAAGTGCAATGTTTTATTAGAACCCAGTTACCCCTTACTGCCAGCTAAATGGCTGTACTTGGGTGTCTTAAAAAAAATGGGAGTAGCATTTTTAACGAAATTAAAAGGAAAAAACTATCATAGTTAGGAAGTCCTTACAACTTAATGAGTAAAATTTACTCTTTTTTTTTAAGCACTAATGTGGCAAACAAGCACACGAGCCGCCTGATGGTAAGAGGTCACCGTGGCCTATGGACGCTTGCAACACCAGAAGTATCACTCGCGCGCTGCCGACCCTTCAAGAATCCAATATCTTCTTTCTTGAAGAATCCAATACTGTAGGAGGAAGCTCATTTCACAACTCAAGCGTTCGCGAGAGGAAGTTTCTCTGAAACCGCACTGTACGCGACCATTTCGGTTCTAAAGTGTGAGAATGAATTCCCTCCCGATGGCGAGCGGTGCGATAGTAGAAAGTAGCCGTGGGCATCATTTCGAACAATTCCTCAGAACACAACCCATTGTACAAGCGGTAGAACATACACAGGGAGGCAAAGTCTCTCCTCAGACTTAAGGGTTCGATACAGCAAGTGAGTTTGGAATCGTCGACAATTCTTACAGCCCGTCGTTAAACCGAGTCAAAAGGTCCAAGCTGGTATCCGGGTGCACCCGTCCAGTGATGGCAGCAGTACTCCATATGGGGCCGAACTTGCGACTTGCAAAGCAGCAACCTCTGCCCCGACGTGAAGTACTGCCTCGCTCTGTTGAGTACACCTAGTTTTTTGGACGCCAGCTTCACCTTATCTTGTAAATGATCTCGGAACTGAACATCGCTGGAGGTGGAGAGGGGAGTGTTCTAAAATTGTGGGACCACAGTGAATGGGGTTTTCTTAGCAGTGAACGCGCAGACTTGTGTCTTTGTAGGGTTGAATCGGACCAAGTTTATCCGTCCCCAGTCAAGACACAAGTTCTTCGCGGTTTTCCTCCGCAACGGAACGAGGGATGTTTGCACGACCCGTGTAATAAGCGTCTCCAGTACTGTCATCTGCATAGCAATGCATGTTGTTGATGTCCAACATGTGAATGATATGCAGTAGAAAGAGCGTAGGAGACAGCACAGAGCCTTGCGGGACACCAGCATTAATGTCCATGCTATTAGAGCAACTACTGTCAACTACGGTTCGTATGCGTCTGCCGGACAAAAAGCTAGCAACCCATTTGCACAAACTCTCGGGCACTCCGTTAGAACACTCTGCAACTTCGATAGAAGACCCCGGTGCCAGACCCGATCGAACGCCTTCGCTATGTCCAGGCTACATGCCAATGCCTCCCCCTGACTTTCAATGGCTAGTGCCCATTGGTTTGTGAGATGTGACACTAGAAGATCACCAGTCGAGCAACCGTAGCGAAAGCCATATTGACGATCACTGACCAGGTCGTGCTCTTCTAGGTATTTTAGAAGCTGTGTGGTGATCACACGCTCCATCACCTTGGAGAGGAGAGAGGTAATAGCGATAGGCCTGTAATTCGATGGATCTGATCTATCGCCCTATTTGGGCAACGGGTGCACAATCGCAGTCTTCCATTTAGACGGAAATTGCCTAGTATGGTAGAAAAGCACACTGCTTAAGCACCACCGCTGGTATATCGTCTGGCCCACTCTACTTATGAACGTCTAGAGAAAGCAACTCCGCTGGACCTCCCGTTGTGTTATGGAGATTTCCGGCATGGTCTTACTGCATGTATGTGGTACAGCGCCTTCATGGTTCATATTCAAGTTTGAGGCAAAGAGACTTCCCAGTAGATCGGCTTTCTCTTTAGCAATATGGGCCCAGTCACCATCGGTCTTTCACAGTGGTAGTAACGACGACTGGCAAAAGTTCCCTTCGGCAGCTTTGGTAAGCGACCAGAAAGCACGACTCCCAGAAGGATAGCTTGCAAGTCGCCCACCTATTTTACCGATGAATTGGAATTTTGCTCTGGCAGTTGCTTTCTTACTTAACCACGAGGCAGCATTTAATTTGCGTTTTACCTCAGAAATATTCGGATCCATATTATTACGAGCCGTGGTCCAAGCCTCAAATGCAGTTTGCATAAGAATTTCAGCTTTTCTGCAAGACCTATTAAGCAACGGTCGTTTACTCGCGGGTTAGGAATATAACATTCCATACCAGCGAGGATTGTCTAAGTGACTGCGGCTACGCAGACGTCAGGATCTTCTGAGCTAAAGCAGATCTGCCTCCACGGGTACGATAAATAAAATTCTCGTAATCCATCCCAGTCTGCCGACTCATAATGCCACACACGACGCCAATTAGTTGGCCCAGATGGATCGGGTTGTGTGCATGACACTTGAGTCCGAACGAGACAGTGGTCCGAGGAGCCTAAAAGCGCATCCACTGACACGGAATATCCGTCCGGACGTGTAGTCAGCAAAAGGTCCAGTAAGGAGCTTGTATGGTCCTCTATATCTGGTATTCTCGTTGGAGAAAGTACCAGCTAAGAGAATCCATAGGTCAGAGCAAATTCATGAGCAGATATCCTTGCATAGTTATTCGTTCGAGAACTGAGCCACTCACGATGGTGGGCGTTAAGGTCCCCCAAAATAACTAGTTCTGCTATGGGCTATTGCTCTAGAACTTTGTCAGTCGTCAAACACAGGTGCTTGAAGAATCAAGTTACGTCCGTGTCACCGCTATGAGACCTGTATAGGCACGCATAGATACGAGTGTGGCCGCCGTAATATCGACAGGTCCTTGTCTCAAGGCTATGAAGGCGGCGACAGCAGATATCCTCCCGGACGAACATTCATACACCGGCACGACTCACAAAATTATGCTCGAGTTTAGCAGAGCCGGGATAATGAAGGTATGATGTGTGCCGGGCAGGTTATCTGCGTCTCCGTTAGAAAAAGAATGGTCGGCTGTGCAGTCTTGAGATGGTGGTGGACTGCGTTAAGATTGTAACGGAACGACCGTTTCCGGTGGTCCGTCTCCGGTAAAGGACCGGATGATGTAGGAAACGATAGAAGTTTCTGGGCATTCGCTCTTAGGTCCATTACCACTGTGGTAATTTAAATTTAGAGATCAAAGAATCTCTAGATGTTTGACATCGGTAAGTCAAAAACAGATTACTTTACGTTCTGCTTGACGTGGTTGTAAAAATTCTACTACTAATTATTTTTACGGATAGTAAACTGTGCGATCTTCTTCTAAACTGCAAATTAATTGCATATCCACTTCTCTTCTATAAAAGAAAACCGTCCTCGTACGGTTCTTAGTTTATATATACAACGTATATATATTACTCTACTACGGCTCAACGCCGTAACTGAGGTCCGCGAGAAGACTTCTCTGTGGGCTGGTGCACGTTTGTCTTCTACCGACGGCGCACCGCAGCTGCTTTGCTGTCCTTATACTGTGGGAGGCCGGAGTCTACTGAACTCCAAATCCTCGGCCTGTCCGGAGTCTCCTTGACTCCAAAACTTCGGCCTGTGCAGTAGTGGTGCTATCTAAAACATCGCTACACACCAAGGCTACGGGGCGACCTGCTCTACGCCGAAGCTACTGGCGAGCTACGTCCACGTGCGGCCTTACCTTGTGCCTGCCACAGGCGGCATATTCATTACTCACCACACGCTGTTAGGCCACGTAACATCAGTCCCATCCGCGACTTCTTTCTACGGCGGTGCTGACCTGAGGGGTGCCCACAGCGAGCAAGACATCAATTCGGGCTCTAGGCCGAAGAGACCTGAGTGTACTAGTTCCCTAATAAAAGCTTTTAAAAACTACACTTAAAATCTGTGTAGGCAGGCTTGCGTTTGGCTATCTTTCTATTTATTTAGGTAGTCCTTTATGATTGTGAATTAGGTAGCTGTAAACTAGATATTTAAGTGTTACGAATCACCCTATGTGATTAGGATTTTGTGCATTAAAAGCTGTTACTATATAATGAAAGAGTATACTAATATAACCTGCCTTTCCCTTGAAAAGTGTTTCTTTACTCGCCTTTGAACTCCCTCTATCTTTTCTCCTCCTTCTGAGCACCTAGCCGGTGCATTCAGTAACAGGGCACTACTGCTTTAACCTGTCCTGTTATAGTGGCGCCCTTTCACGTGGGTTTTAAAGGTATTCTACTTTCTTTAAAGTAAAAGGATTTTTCAAGGCAAGGTCCAGAGAGTTTAGGGTGTCTAATCCTTATTTTTTTCAGCTTCTTATGAAATAGTATTTTAGCATAGCGGTATACTCATTCATTGTATATCTAACCCTAGGTAAGGTGTTAATAATTCTATAGAACGTGTCGGTGGTAAGCCGAGTACCATATACTAGGTTACTAACGTCTTTTGCTTATTATTTCATTGTATTTAACTGATTACTACTACTAAATCTAATCTATCTGATATCTGTGTGTAACAGAGGCATTCCAGATGGCAGGCGATTTAATTAGGTTTCTGTCTAAAAAGGCTCTACAGTATGAGTTGCTACTCAGAGGTGTAGAACCTGCTTCTAAAATCGATCTGATGCGCGATCAGTACGAAAAACTACCTTCTACTACTGTTGTTTCTGATCTAAGCCCATTGGAATGTGGCGAAGATATCGATCAGATATCTAAATTGCTTAAAATCTGGAAAGCCAAAGTTGATTTAACAATTTCTAGTGGAATTGTATCTAAAGCTGATCTTGAAGCTATTTTTCAGCACTTAATGCTTAGATTTTCTAGGATCAATATTGACGAGGATGAGGATGAATCTCTTATAGATAAGTTTTCAGACCTTTCGTCAGACTATACAAAGATTTCTCAAAGTTATTTGAATTTTTGCAAGGGCATTGTCGAAAATGTTGATCCTAAGCCTTGTATTTCTTCTCCTACTAATACTGAAAAATTGTTGTAATTGAACGCTCTCCTCTTCTAGATTTTAAAAAGTTCAAATACGATGGTCAATCTTGTCCAATTGAATTCTTAAGAAACGTTACTGAAATGGCTTCATTTAAGTCTGTTTCGGATGACAAATTGTATTCACTTTTGTTTGAAATGTTGAGCGGTCCAGCACTCGAATGGTTCCGTAACAAAAAAGATGTACTAATAAATTGGAATTTATTCAAAACAGATTTTCTTAAGGATTTTGAGGTTCCTGATGCTGACTATTTATTAAGGAAAAAAATTGAGGCCAGAAAACAAAAATCTAATGAAAAGGCCATAATTTTTATTACTGAGGTGCAAACTCTTTGCAGAAAACTTAGGTCCCCAATGTCAGAATCAGAGATTGTTTCTATTTTGCGCAGAAACTTAATCCCTAATTTTGCAATACAGTTGCGACAATCGGACGTTGTTTCAATTGATTCTTTGTTTGAAGCTTGTAAATGGTTAGAAACGTCTATTGCGATGAATACTTCTATTCCTAGCACTAGCTCTCTTAATACTTCTAATAATAATATTCTTTCTACTTCTATAGAAAACAAGGTTAGTCTTGTACAGTCTACTCCTAAAACTGACAAGAGAAACCTATGTTTTAGATGTAACTCTGAATCGCACACTACGTTACAATGTAACTCTCGTGACATTGTATGTTTCGGCTGTGGCCGTAGAGACGTACGTGTGATCGACTGTCCTAATTGTTCTCCTACTTCGACAAGTAGTGCATCTAGATTTGCTCGAAAGTCCAACCTTTTTAAACCACAAACTGGTGGAAAAAAGGTCACTTTTACTAAAGGTTCAAATCCAAAAAACTTGTAAGAGAGAACCATACCTCTAATACTGATTTTAAGCCAAATCACTTTTCAAAGAAAGGTTTATCAAACTTGAAAAATGAAAGGTTGATCCCTAAGAAAATCGATTTTTGTGCTAAAGATAGTACACACAAAAATTCGAAATCTTGTATGCAATCTGTCACTCAACATATCAACTTCTTTGATAAAGGCGAGTGGGATGCATGGCTTAAAACGGTAAAAATCTTTTCGAAATCGTACAAAGTCGATTCGGTTGTACAAAATGATTTTGTACGTCCTTATGTAAATATCTCTGTACATAATCTTACTTTATGTGGTTTGTTAGATAGCGGTAGCGCAATCTCTATTTTAGGCAATAATTCACATCTCGTACTCTGCGAGAATGGGTTAAGTGTAAATCGTTGCGATAACATTCAGTGTTCCGTAGCAAACGGAACAAAAATGTCTTCTATCGGATCGATTGAATTACCTGTCGAATTCAATGGAATTCGAAAGCTTTTAACTTTCTACGTTATACCAGAAGTTAAACAGTCTTTACTACTTGGTGTTGACTTCTGGAAAGCTTTCCAAATTATGCCTTCTTGCATAAACGCTAACTTAGTGCATTTGGATACTAAATTTCCTTTTGTTGCGAACGTATCTTCTGATACGAAACTTTCTCACTATGATGAGTTGAGTGAGGTTCAAAAGATTACTGCGGATGCAATCATAGATCGATTCCACAAAATATCTGATGAACGTCAACCCCTTGGTAGGACTCAACTTATCGAGCATTGTATTGATACTGGCGATAGTCAACAAAAATGCTATAGACTATCTCCTGAAAAAGTCAAAGCTCTTAATGTTGAGATTGATAAGATGCTAGAACTTGGTGTCATCGAGCCTGGTGAAAGTCCATGGCGTAGCCCAGTGATTATCACTCCTAAAAAAGATGGTCAGTGGAGGTTCTGTATCGATAGTCGAAAACTAAACTCTGTAACTGTCCAAGATGCTTATAATCCACCTTTGATTTCTGAGATTCTAGATAGTCTTCGGGATGCTAAATATCTATCTTCTGTTGATATTGCGAAGACCTACTGGAATGTTCCTTTGAGAAAAGAGGACAAAATCAAGACTTGTTTTCAAGTTCCGGGTAGAAACAGCTTCGTTTTTAACGTAATGCCATTTGGTCTGGTTAATTCTGGTGCTACCCAACAGCGTCTTATGGATCGTCTTTTCTATAGCGATCCAGAACTTCAAAACAAGGTGTTCGCGTATTGTGATGACGTAATTCTCGTGACAGACAATTTTGATGACCATATTCGCCTACTTAATAGATTATGTGACAAAATTGTGTCAGCCAACATCACAGTAAACTTTAAAAAGTCTTGTTTCTTTCGTAAACAGCTTAAATACTTGGGTTACATAGTTGACAAACACGGTCTACATACTGATCCCGATAAAGTCGATTCTATTCTAAAATTCTGTAAAGGATTTAAAAAGATTCCTTGGTACTGCTAGCTGGTACCAGAGGTTCATACCGAACTTTAGTTCTATTGCTGCTCCTTTAAATAAGCTAACTTCTACTAAAAAAGAAACGCCTAAATTCTCTTGGAATGACGAGGCGGACAAAGCTTTTAAAACTTTAAAAGAACTCCTTATTTCGTCACCTATTCTCTCTTGTCCTGACTTTTCTAAGCCGTTCGCTGTACACTGCGATGCGTCAAGTCATGGGATTGGTGCAATGTTGACACAAGAATTAGATGGTGTTGAAAAACCAATCGCTTTCTTAAGTAAATCACTCTCTGCTCCTCAGAAAAATTACTCAACAACGGAACGTGAGTTACTTAGTGTAATTACTGCTCTAGAACACTGGTCTTACTACTTAGACAATGGCCAAAAGTTCAAAGTTTACACAGACCACTCATCGTTGTTATGGTTTTTAAAACTAGACAATCCTACCGGTCGTTTAGCTCGCTGGTGTATTAGGTTGTCGGCATTTAACTTTGAAATTTGCCACAAAAAAGGTTCCGACAATGTGATACCTGACTTCTTGTCTCGTGCCAACATGGTGAATGCAATCACTTATAACAGCACATCGTCTACTGATGCCTGGTATAATGCTCTTAAGGCTAATATTCAAGCTAACCCTAGTGCATATCCTCAATACCTAATAAGGGATAGCAAATTGTATAAACATTGTCGCACTAACTCTATTTTGTGCTCTGAATATGACTGGAAAGAAGTCATACCAAACGAAGTGAGGGAACAAGTGATTTCTGAAAATCACTCTCCTCCTACTTGTGCTCATTTTGGGATACAAAAAACTTACCAAAGAATACGCCTACGTTATTTTTGGAATGGAATGTACCCTGACGTTGCTAAGTTTATAGCAAAATGTAATGTTTGTCTTGCTTACAAACATCAAAACTCTAAAACTATTGGTTTAATGGGTAAACCTAAACAATGTTGTAGACCATTTCAGTGTATTACAACTGATTTAATAGGCCCATTGCCTTTATCTCGAAAGCTTAATCGGTATATTTTGGTAGTGATGTGTCATTTCTCTAAATACACTCTCCTATTTCCTATTAAAAAGGCAACTTCTTCTGTCTTAAATCATGTCATGGAAAACTTAGTTTTTCTTGTGTATGGTGTACCTGAAACGGTTATCATGGATAACGGTCCCCAGTACGCTAGTACTGAGTTCGTGGACATGCTTAAAAGGTACAATGTTCCGAAAATTCACTTTACTACTCCTTATACTCCTCAAGTGAATACTACTGAACGGACAAATAAGACCATTGGTACGGCAGTCGCATGTTTCGTGGAGGAAGACCATAGAACATGGGATGTGAATATGCACAAGATTCAGTTCGCTATTAACTCATCTGTAAATGAGGTTACTAAATACACTCCGGCGTTCTTGGTGTTCGGAAGAGAGCTGGTATCTTGTGGCTCTATCTATAAAAACAACGAAAATTCTGACGAAGTCATTATGTCTCCTAGGGACGAGTTCGCAGATAACGTTGGTTTTCTTTTCCCTATCTTCGACGAGGTGCAGAAAAGGTTGTGGAACGCCCACGAGCGTAATGCTGCTTATTACAACTTACTTCGTAGAGACATGTCATTCAACGTCGGTGACTATGTCTGGAAAAGGTGTTACAACCAAAGTGTTGGACATAAATTCCATTCGGCTAAGTTGGCTAAAAAGTTTTCTCGTTGCAAAGTCGTAAATAAAATATCTCCTCTAATTTACGAACTGGTCGATGAGAATAACAAAAACATTGGCCGCTGGCATATAAAAGATTTTAAATGCATTGGTAATTAAGATTAATTACCGGCATTAGTCATTTATATGGTTATTTGTAATATAGTATTGTTTTACTTGTACAAAGTTTATATTAGGTTAGGATAACGTAGTTATTCATCACATTCATTTTCTCATTACAAAGCGTTGCTAATTGAGCAAAAGATTTTTTTATGAATGACGTGTTCACGTAAAGTGAATACGATTCGCTCTTGACCTTTGGTTTGTTTGTAAACAATGGTCAGCTGTCAGATTGACAACTGTCAAGTCTGATTTTCTTCTTCAGCAACACGTAAGCTGTAATAAGGTTGACTGTCCTGTCAATCATTTTACCTTTCTATGGTAGAATGTTCATTGACATAAGATACTACTACTCTATAATGCTTATGTCAAATATGACCATAATCTGCAATCTGAAGTTTTGAACTTTAGAACAACTAATTCTACTTGTTGTTAATACAGAGGCTACTCGTAACTCTGTCGGTAAATATTTAAATAGTGTCTTTGAAACTTAACAAAGAGACTAATTATAAATTAAATATTTTGGGTTCACTTGGTGGACTGGCGATTGTAGCTCAGCACCAGCGGGGTCTGAAAGTTCATGATGAGACTTTTAGACAATTTAAAAGCGAACTTTGAAAGGATTTTGAATGTTGCTGTTTGTTTGAATGAAAGTGAGTGATACCAGAAGTTGTACATACTCATCAGCCATCTCTTATCATTGAAGAAAAGTGTCTTCAGGAGAAAAATTTTCAACGAGACTTGGTCTCATGGAAAATTTTTGAAACACGGATGGGGACACTGTAACGGAACGACCGTTTCCGGTGGTCCGTCTCCGGTAAAGGACCGGATGATGTAGGAAACGATAGAAGTTTCTGGGCATTCGCTCTTAGGTCCATTACCACTGTGGTAATTTAAATTTAGAGATCAAAGAATCTCTAGATGTTTGACATCGGTAAGTCAAAAACAGATTACTTTACGTTCTGCTTGACGTGGTTGTAAAAATTCTACTACTAATTATTTTTACGGATAGTAAACTGTGCGATCTTCTTCTAAACTGCAAATTAATTGCATATCCACTTCTCTTCGATAAAAGAAAACCGTCCTCGTACGGTTCTTAGTTTATATATACAACGTATGTATATTACTCTACTACGGCTCAACGCCGTAACTGAGGTCCGCGAGAAGACTTCTCTGTGGGCTGGTGCACGTTTGTCTTCTACCGACGGCGCACCGCAGCTGCTTTGCTGTCCTTATACTGTGGGAGGCCGGAGTCTACTGAACTCCAAATCCTCGGCCTTTCCGGAGTCTCCTTGACTCCAAAAGTTCGGCCTGTGCAGTAGTGGTGCTATCTAAAACATCGCTACACACCAAGGCTACGGGGCGACCTGCTCTACGCCGAAGCTACTGGCGAGCTACGTCCACGTGCGGCCTTACCTTGTGCCTGCCACGGGCGGCATATTCATTACTCACCACACGCTGTTAGGCCACGTAACATCAGTCCCATCCGCGACTTCTTTCTACGGCGGTGCTGACCTGAGGGGTGCCCACAGCGAGCAAGACATCAATTCGGGCTCTAGGCCGAAGAGACCTGAGTGTACTAGTTCCCTAATAAAAGCTTTTAAAAACTACACTTAAAATCTGTGTAGGCAGGCTTGCGTTTGGCTATCTTTCTATTTATTTAGGTAGTCCTTTATGATTGTGAATTAGGTAGCTGTGAACTAGATATTTAAGTGTTACGAATCACCCTATGTGATTAGGATTTTGTGCATTAAAAGCTGTTACTATATAATGAAAGAGTATACTAATATAACCTGCCTTTCCCTTGAAAAGTGTTTCTTTACTCGCCTTTGAACTCCCTCTATCTTTTCTCCTCCTTCTGAGCACCTAGCCGGTGCATTCAGTAACAGGGCACTACTGCTTTAACCTGTCCTGTTATAAGATTTGCGTGAACTTAAGAGGGCGATATAGGCCAGAAAGCTAATTTCTGTTATTCTAACGTTGTAGGTATATGTAAATGCACTATAAATCATTAATAATGTCATATACATTACTATGAGATATATATGTTATATACTTCTTAAGTAATGTATACCGTAGTGACGCCTTGAAACTTTTAATTTTTTGTACGGAATTTAACGTTATTACCGTTTTTTAGTCACATTTATTGACTTTTTGCTACATCTTAAGAGTCTAGGCACTAGATAATAAGCTATTCTAATTATTTAACCAACTTTCATTACAAACAAATGCAAAACACGCTTTAAAAATTTTCTCAAGTGTTGAAACAATGGTTATTTTCAGATTTTTTATTGCATTAAATACAATAAATGAAAATCATTCATTAAGGTAATACACTAGACAAAAGCCAGTTGTATAACATATATTTTTTTAAATCCTTTAGATGCAATAGTTTAGCCACAAAATTTGCACAAAAACGGCGTATTTTCGCGCTCTAGCATATACCGCAGCCTTAAATGAAATCGTCAAAATCAATTCACAATTAGCAAATATACCGCGTAACATACACATTAAATAAATACAGACGAATTGTGATTATCCTTTATTTAAAATCGGTTTTTAAGAAACCAATGCCTTTTAGACGTAAAAACATTATGCTTCTTTTGGCAGGCGAATAAAAACATGTTATAAAAAACATATACGTAATGTTTGTTTGGGCGCTCTGTCAGTTTTATGGTAAATAAACAAACATTACACCATGCCTGGTAGGGTAGGCCACCGATAACTCAAAGTAGGCACAGAGCAGAGATAGCACATATCTACCTACTCTGTATTCTCACACAACCTTTAATTCACTACCATCATGGCACACTTCTTTTGCTGCACTCTAACCAGGAGCATACCAAGGGAGGATGCAGAAATACCTATTATTTAGCAAGACGTATTAAACACACTTTCAGGGTTGGGATTTCTTTCCTTATAAATGATTTCAAAATTATTTTGATTAAACTACTCACAGTTAATATATTAAGCACATAGTCTACAGCTCGCTTCCAGGATCCAATAATAACTTTAAATCGCTTCAATGAGATGATACCTACCAAACAACAAAAATCATATTATTACCAATTACAAAAAAGTATCATTTTTCAAATAAAAAATCAATGACAATCGATAACTGACCATGATTCATGCATTGATGTAAATCTACGCTAATCACAGGTAGATATTTACATCATTCTGTCAAAACGACAGACTATAATCGGTTTAACGTGTTTTAAATCAATCGCAGGTCGATATTACCTAAGTATAAACAATCACAAAGTACCCTGTGGGTATCATGACATCTGATAAAAACAACAGCCTAAAATATTTAGTTTGAATCGTGTTTTATTATCAATTGCAAAACGGTATTGTCTCAGTATAAACAAATATAAACTGTCCTAATACTGTAGTGAGCTCATTCCACAACCTTAGCGTTCGCGGGAGGAAGTTTCTTCGAAACCGCACTGTACGTGACCATTTAGGTTCTAAGGTTGGATAATTAAAAAAATAATGTTGGTTTTTTTTGACCTGTATATATGTATATATCTCCGTTCCTATGTCCACTCGTAATTACGAAACGATATCAACCGATTTTTGATTACTTAACGTCATTAGATTCTTTTTCATGGTGAGAGTTTCACTGAGTACATATAAATTTATTAAACATAGTCTCAGGTGTATTAAATTGACCAAAACTTCTGAATAAAATCCATTTTAATGTCCCAAGGCTTATTATAAGATCTTATCCTCTTCCATACGTTCCTTTTGCATCCACTAATTATAGCCAAAATTCTTACTTATGGCGTGCATGTAACAACTTTAAAGCTTTGTGTAAAACTTTAAATCTGACATCTTTTGACAAGAGCGTGGAAAGAGTGAGGCGTTTACTCTCTGAGCAGTTTTTTGTATTAAACTCTTAATCTTTGTTTTCCTCTTTTATTCAATTTTGTATTACTACTTAGTAATCGGTTATAGTTTTTTAATCTGTAATCAACAAATGACAAAAACGTAGAAAAATTCAGCCAATCTATAATATTAATTGCTAATAAATGGTAATGTTATTCGCGCGCACGTATGCATGTATGTATGTCCGTTCTATTGTGACCTTCCGTAGCCTAAACGGCTGGACCGATTTCGATGAATAAGGTCTTATAAATCTAAATGAAAAGTATTCATCTTCTAGAGTTATAAGTTATATAAAACAGTCAAGAGTAAATCGAAAAAAAAATCCTAAAACTAAAAAGCAGTAATAAAATAAATAAAAAAACCCGGCTGCAAAAACATTAAGAACTAAAATGGAATAAACAAGTGCTCCTAAAATACACCAAATATTTAACAATAAGCAGGCTTGACTCATGTCAATGCAAGTTGAAATAGTTAAATAATTAAATAGTTAATATTCGGTATGTTAAAGGTTTATGCGATGTTCAGTTTCGAAATCATTTGCAAGACAAGGTGAAGCTGGCGTCCAAAAAACTTGGTGCACTCAACAGAGCGAAGCAGTACTTCACGTCGCCGGGGCAAAGCTGTACAAGTCGCAAGTTCGTCCATATATACAGTATTGCTAATATCTGCTATAATACTAGCCAGCATGGTCCTTGTTCCTCTCGCGAACGCTTGGTTTGTAGATTGAGCTCCCTGCCAAGGTTTTGTGCTCTAGTTTGTATCCTGGCTGAGTTTGGGACCTGACGACACGTGGCGCTGTGTGATTTTTTTATATCCGATACCAATAGAAACTAAAAAAAATTAAGCTAAAAATATCAAATCACCTTCAGATGCCTCTGTATTTATTACAAATATTTTTGGGTACTTTTCAGTAACCAGCTTCAGAAAAAATGGTGGAGTTAATTTGTTTACGTAAAAATGAACTCCGACGCCGTCTATGAAATCCAACACTTTAGGATTCATATGAACCATCTGGAAAAAAAATCAAATGTTAGTCTTTTTGGTCTATCGGAAACTATATCGCGCGTTCATAAAGCCCACGGGTGGTAATGACGCAAATACTCTATATATAAGACCTGAATATTTGTTCAAAACACGAACAACGCGCTCACTACAAGCAAGCAAATACCTACAACTTTTAACATCAAGCAAAACTTTTTTAATTCATAAATTCTCTAGATATGGAGGATGCGTTGTTTTCTTTACTTCTATATCCGCCATTTTAATTGTGTTTTGGTTAGTTTACTTATTTCTTCACCTTATATTTTTATTTATTTACAAACATATGTGATGAAAAACATTGTGTGTAACACGAGCGGTACGGGAATTACAAATTCAAGTCATTCTAAATAGTCTCTCGTTAATAATTTCTCCTTAGCACCCTTAATGTACAATGTAACATTTCATCACACTTGAAAACAGTGTCATTACGTGCAGATAAATCTGTGACCTTAATTACTCCCTCGAACTTTTTCTTTGTAAATTTTACTTTCCATAATAAAGTTAATATAACTCATGGGCGGTAATAGCGCGCCTATTCTATCAAGTATGTATAAGAGCTGAATCTTTGTTCAAAACACAAACAAACGCGCACACTACAAGCGAGCAATTACCTACAAACTTTTAACTTTAAACCAAACTTTTTTATTTATAAATTCTCTGGATACCTACCGCTAGTGGCGTTGTTTTCTCTACTTCTGTTCCCGCCTTTCAATTGTGTTTTGGTGAGTATATTTATTTCTTCACCTTATATTTTCATTTGTTTACACGAAAATGTAAAAAAACATTGTCTGTAACACGGGCGGTACGGAACTTATAAACTTGAGTCATTAAAGCCTTCGGCATTCGGCTTCTAAATTAATTGCAACGTTAGTATTTTTCCTTAACACTCTTAATACATAATGAACCTTTAACTACTATACCTATCTACGTAATATTATAAGTACCATACTATACACCACGCCTACCACAAACTCACTTTTGTATGGCAAAATGCCATACCAATGCAAAAATATACGAAGAAAGGGAATTGTAGTCACGCTGGACGTCATGTATGTACAGTAGGCGACACATCAAGCTACCCACGAAAACATACCTATAACTAAAACGTATCGCTATAGATAAATCGTAGGAAAGAGACTGAACACAGCTCCGTCTGCGAACATATCTATAGATATATGTATACTACAAACATGAATGCAAGCCGGCGCGGCGGGCGGGTCGGCCGGCGGAGCGGCGTAAGTACCGAGCGCAATCAACACCTAGGTAAAATAAAATAAATCAGAATTAAGTATTATCCGTGACGTTGACACGATTAGGCGCGCGAGCACAAAAGCGTTTGTTGCATCGCTACCTACCTATCTAAATTAAAAATGGCACCTCAACCTATAGCCCAGGGATAATAGCTGATATTTTTTGCTGCTACTTACATACTTCGATATTTTTTAAATATTTGATATCCACTTGTGATTGTAATTGATTGTGATTGTGAAACTTTCGATGTAAGTGAATTTTGTTAGAATTCTTATGGAAAATAAAGAATTCTGAAACCTGATAATAGCATTTTTTTTAGCCAAAAAACGGAAAAATTAGTTACAGAATAAGAGGTGGAATGGAAAAATAAATCCAAGTGATTTGGATTGGCGAGGGGTGGTGGGGGTGGGATTTACGGTTTGATAATCGTTTTTTGCTAATTTTGGCTCAGATCACAAAATGGTCCACAGAAAAGTTGTATTTTGTATTTTGTCCCAAAAAAATGTTCAATATATTCAAAATTTGGACTGAATGTACACTTTTGAGTGCTTCAACTTTTCCAATGCCCGAACTCTGTAAGTTAAATATTTTCTGAGATATTAACGATTTTCGAAAAAACAGTTTTTTTTTTTCGGTAAAAATATTTTTCTCGTTTTTTTCGTCTTGATGTAAAGTTTTATAAAAGTTAATAAAAATACATTAAAAAATACATTTAAAAAAATACATCTTAAAAATGCGGAAAACCAAAAATACTGATTTCCAATATATGCAACTTGTCACCTATTGTTCAAATTCCTTGCAAATCATAAAGTATTGCGTTAAAATACAAAATAGAATATATCTACTTTAATCAATTGAAAATTTATGATTATTTATAACAAGTGGTAAAAATTGTAAAAATAAATAAGCAAACTTTTTAAATTACTTTTGTATTACATCTGTTATGCATCCGATTTATGCTGCTTAACAGATTTCAAATTTTTACATTAAGTTCGTAATTGTTTTCTTAATGATTCAATAAAAATAAATAAATATTCTCTAGTATACTTGTGTAGTTGACACAAATATATCGAAAATAAAGTCTGGGTTTTTGGAAAGGGAATAGAAGCCGAGAATAGGGACTGGATCCATTATAAAAACTGAAACTGGTTTCGGATCAGCTTCGCATGTATACAGTCAACGACTCTCTAATACATATCTCTTGTGGAGTGAGGAGTTAATAGTTTATTATATCTGTGAGCATAGTGTTGAAGACCACGATGTGCAGAAAATTAATTAAAATTAAAATTCAAATTAAATTAAATTATTTTGATTAATGATTTATATTTTTTAATAAATAATTTTTCCAATTTTTAAATATCAAATAAAATTAGTAAACATAAATCGTAACTGAAAAATTGATTATTTACTGCATTTTATTTCTATTAATTAACATTGCAGGTACTTAAATCATGTATTTAACATAATTTTTCAGATGACGAGTCAGTAATAATCAATACTTAATATAGAATAATAAATACAATATAAAAGAAAAACAGTAATAAAGAAATAATTTTACTGTCTGGTCTTCGATAGGTAACTAAAAGCAGTATCATGAGTGACATTTTATATTTTTTTTTTTAGGTATAGGTATCGACTTAACATTTTTGACAGCTGTTTTAAATAAGCGTCAAATTTAAAACATTCTATTTACAGAGAAAAACAATAAGACATTGTATCCTCCGGAACGAGGGAACGGGGGGAGACCTGGGGGGGACCCAGAGCACTGCTTCTTAATATCACGTTAGTATAGTTATAATTACATTTAATTATAGACGACCTTAAAAAGGTGGCTGGTGGTGGCTGGATGCGGAAGGCAGAGGACCGGGAGAAATGGCGCGCCATAGAGGAGGCTTATGTCCAGCAGTGGACCAATATAAGCTGATATGATGATAGTTATAAATATATTCAGACATTACACACAGCGCCGTCTGGCCCCAAAGTAAGCAAAGCTTGTGTTATGGATCTGACCAGACAAAGGATACAAATACATATATTACTTTTTTTTTGTAAATACATTCATATCATACATAATTACACCCAGACTCAAGACAAACCCAAATGTTTATTACATGAATGTTTGTCCTGCGCGGGAATCGAACCCACACCCTCTGCATAGAAGTCGGCCACGCTACCAACTAGGCTGCGAGGCTAGCTATGCTAGGCTATTTATACATTCAAGCGATCGATGAGTCGGTCAGTCAGTGGTATTTATTTATTTGCACTTTTATAGGTATATAAATGCGCTCTAAGCGATAAAAAAAATATATTTTACTGAACTATGTCGTCGGTTTTATATAAAAAAAATCAGACATGACTCGGTAATCGGCGTGGTTATTTTGTAACTTCAAGGGAATTGATGTTAAAAATCCATTGTTTAGCCTTTACGTGTTATTTCTTATGCCTTTGCAGGTTGCATTGCCGCTCGCGTAGGTATGTTGTGGTATTGCGTGCCACACATGGCATACGCGCGCGGCAATGGTAACTGTAATGGAATTAAACATCTTTCCCATTATAGGTACTTAGTTACTAAATATGCTAAGCTGTGCCCGCGGTTCCACCCGCGCTAAATTCAGTTATCGAACCATATCTAATTCCTTACACATCCCTCGAAAACACTATATTTTTACATGATAAAAAGTAGCATACCTATATGTTAATCCAGGGTGTCACCTACCTCCGTACCAAATTTCATTAAAATTGGTTTAGCCGTTTGAGCGTGAAGAAGAAACAAACATACAAACACATTCACAAACTTTCGCCTTTATAATATTATAGTGTGATTCATTATCAAGGTAATTAATAGGTAACAGGGAGTAATTTTTGATGTAAGTAAAATGGTGAGTTTGAGCACAAGCTGCCTGTTGGTTGAGTATACTGCAACCTACGATAAACCTACTTGTTTACCGTCTCTGAGTAACTGAACTAAGTCGGCTGAGCCCGATTGACGCCGAAAAATCAAAAAATTACAGAAATCAACTTACGAATTGGAAATGTAATCTTAAATTTAAAACTATTTCTATTTGTGCAATTAGATTTCCATGTGACCGATCGCTAAGAGTATTAGGGTTAAGGGTTAAGGTGAGTCATGACGACTGCCGGGAAATAATTTTAATTTACAAGAAGAGCCGCGAAAATTATTATAAAAAAATCGGCCAAGTGCTTATCGGACTCGCGCACGAAGGGTTCCGTATAAAAACAGCAAAAATAAATGACGTTTGTTTTATGGGAGCCCCACTCAAATATTTGTTTTATTTTAATTTCATTATTTTTTTTAAGTGAATATATAATTATATATTCTTTGAATATTTCAAGCGTCTACCTGTTGCCGTTATCTATATCGACCACAAAAAACACGTTTATTGTATGGGAGCCCCCTTAAATATTTATTTTATTCTGTTTTTTAATATCTATTGTTATAGCGGCAACAGAAATACATCTTCTGTGATAATTTCAACTGTCTAACTATGACGGTTCATGAGATACAGCCTAGTGACAGACGGACGGACGGACAGCGGAGTCTTAGTAATAGGGTCCCGTTTTTTACCCTTTGGGCACAGAACCCTTAAAATGAATTAAGAATTTTAGTTTAAATCCAGTAATTACTAATAATTACATTGTTTAAATAAATTTATGTATAGGTAAAATTTTCTCTATTTAAAAATAGTATTAAATTTAAATAGTATTTCATTTACACACAAAACGAGGAAATAATTTCTAATAGGATTAGACTTTTTGATAGTTGGCAACGTTGCCTTTTCGTATGCTTCAGCTTTTATTATTGGGCATTTTTCAATAAAATTTAATTTTCAGATTTTGACGCAGACTGTCCCGCGGCGGTTGAAAAAACTTACAAAAAGCTTTCCAGATGGAAAATTTTTGTCTTCCTTCTTATCTCGATAGTCAACTTGGGTAATACCTACCTAGGCGTTTAAAAGCTATTATTAAGTTCTTTACGACATAACTCATGATTCCTACTCAGTCAAAATTATAATGAATACCTGCAGGTTATTTTAGCTGAACTTGCTTTTCTGTTAGCTAAATATTTTTCAAAGATTATGATAAAATTAACAGTAATGAATTATGGCCACAATAATACGAGTGTGTTTAATATTTGTATACTAATAAACTAACCCAAATACTAACACTTTTGTTAGGTAAAACTCTAGCAACTCGCTCGCTCAAAATTATCTATGTAGATAATTAGCTCGCTACCTAAAGTTTTGGATATTTTACTTTCATATAATACCTGTAACGGTTGAGTTTGGGATTCGAACCCAAGCCTCGGCTAGCTATCACTTAGTCAGCATGACCTTGGCCTTCAAATTTGAATATAAGAAGAGGAGATAATCGTGGGTTCGATTCTCGCCTATATTCAAGTTGCTAGTATTTTTGAACAGACACTTTATAAAAATATTCTTTAGGTACAATAATATTTATTAAATGTTTTCTTTATAACAAATTTATCTAAAATATAATTCTATTATAAGACCTAGATTAACTTAACACTTTACAATGGTTTATTACCTTTTTTCTATTCACTACCTAATGGCACTGTATATTGCAGATTTAGGTCAGCCTAGGGTAGACTGATATCACGTCGTGACGAATCGGAAAATTGCCACCTAGGCACCGTAGACGTCTGAGCCCATAGTCCTTGCTACCATAGCCAGCTGATCAGGGTTGCGCCTGGAACTCGGGGTCGCTGTCCTTCACCACCAGCTGGTATTGCTTAGGTACGAAGTATGGGTTTACTGACCTCGTAGGCCAGCTGATGCTGCTTCAAATGTTGTTGACCTCATATTTTTCATTTGGGCAGAGTGAGGCCCCTTTCTTCTGTTTTATTTTTCCAGCTCGAAGATTACAAAAATACTGCCCTAGCGCTGAGCCTGCGGTGATATTTATAGGAGGGCTCGCATATATGTGTGTGTCAGTCACTACTTCCGCTATGTGACGCGTATTTGGTTGATCAATTAATGGCCGCTTGCAATTTCGAGTTCGCCGATTGGCCGAGTCGTTCTTCAAAATTTCGCTTGTGGAGAATTTGATTGGTCCCTACATCTTAGTACATGTAGGTACATGTATGATGGCGAGCAGTGCCGTTGAACGTAATAACATTACATACCATGGGTATATCAACATATTAAGAGACAGCATAATATAATAAATTAGATATTAAATTTAATAAGGGTTTTAGTATTCGGACGTGAGATGTAAGATTATATTAATACTCGGTAGCTATTGTTTTTTTTGTATTTTTGGTGTGTCGTTTAATTAAAATCTAGTAATGGATAATAAAGATAAGACAGGCGCACGCGTTAAAGGTTAAGGGTTTAGGTAAATAGTTTTAATTTATGATTATTATTTTTTTCATATCTGTTTTTATGATCTGTATTACCTAATTGTGGAATTGTTGTAGTTAAAAAGTCTATTGTATTTAAAAAGTTTTAAGATTGTTTGACAGAAAATACTTTATATAAAAAGTTCCATTTGCATTAAGATCCGTTGTGGCTATTCACATTATTGTTAATAACTTTACTGCCAAATAATATCTATTAATTTTTTTTTTTATTGTTATTATTTTTAGTTTATCCTCATTATTATTTTTAATTTAAGTTGTCATGCTGATTTTAAATAATTAAATGCAATACTACGACTTCTGATATTTTATTTTACTTTTACTAAAAGGCCAGTCTCAACCAAATTACCAGAATCTGCTAACCAGGGCCGGATTTAGAGGTCTGGAGGCCTCGGGGCAACAAAGGAGTGGAGCCCCCTGGCCCCAAATTATTTTCCAACTAAATTGAACAATTTTGTCAGTCGAGTTTTTCAATAAATAATTTATTGTAAAACCAAGTAAATTCCTATAGTACTAAAAAAACATATATAAATATAATCGAAAACAGCAATTATGTGAAATTAAATTTTAGCGTTAACGAGCGAAACCTTTTTTTTTGCCGAAAAATCGTTGATGATTTCACTGAAATCCAGTTTCCGGATAAAATCGCTTTCAATGCTCAGGAGATAAAGCTTTGATAGACGGTTTTGTCCCAACGTGGTTCAAAGCCTATCTTTTATAATTTTCATTTTTCAAAATGAGCGCACTCCAGTGAAAAGGAAAACTTAAGATACTCAATTAGCCCTCTTCGCGGACGATACCGCTGTTTACACCACCGCAATCACTTTCAATCCGTAATCACCGCCCTAGGCTTATGGTTTCGGAAATGGAGAATCGAAGTGAATCCCGACAAAAACGCTGCCGCCGTTTTTACCACTTGCCACCCTCCGCGACTATCTTACCTCCCACTCTACCGCCGTGCAATTCCTTGGCAAAACAAGTATCTTGGTGTGACCCTGGATAGGCGTCTTAACTTCCGCGATCACACTAATATAGAGACCGAGCCGCTTTTGTCTTCGGTCGTCTTTATCCCATGACAGGCAAGTCTAGTTAAATGTCGCTTGGAAATAAGCTGACGCTTTACACCTCTTGCATCTGCCCTATACTAGTACATAGTGTCGTCTACGTGTTGTCTAAACGCAACCTCCATAGACTCCAGACCCTCCAAAACCGCTTCCTCAGAGCGGCCTCCGGAATGCGGACCTACACAGGGACTTTGAGCTCCCCTCGATTTCCCAATACTTCAAAGACTTTTTCGAGCGTACGTACAAACTATCACCCCCCCGACCGACCACGGCATGGTCGGAAAACCATTGTTAGGCGGCCTCGGCAAACAAGCTTACGGTGCCTGCCTTATGGTAAGCGGTCACCGTAGCCTATGGACACTTGTAACACCAGGGGTATCACTCGCGTATTTCCGACCCTTCAAAAATCTAATAACTTTCTTCTTGAAAAACCCCATACTGTAGTCTTTAGAGAAAACCTTGACAAGGAGCTCATTCCACAACCCAACTATTTCTATTTCGGTTCTACAGTGTGAGAATGAACTCCCTGCCGATAGGGCGATGGTAGAAAGTAGCCGTAGCTAGTGAGTTTGGGATCGTCGACAATTCTCACAGCCCGTCGTTGAACCGAGTCAGAAGGGCCAAGCTGGTATCCGATGCACCCGCCCATTGATGGCAACAGCACTCCATATGGGGCCGAACTTGCGACTTTTAAAGCAGCAACCTCTGCCCCGACGTGAAGTGCTGCCTCGCTCTGTTTAGTTCACTTAGTTTTTTGGGCGCCAGCTTCACCTTGTCTTGCAAATGATCTCGAAACTGAACATTGCCGGAGATGTCAACACCAAGGATCCCAATGCTCTTGGAGATGGAGAGAGGAGTGTTATGAAATTGTGGAACTACAGTAAATAGGGTTTTCTTGGCAGTGAACGCGCAGACTTGTGTCTTTGTAGGGTTGAATCGGACCAAGTTTACCCGTCCTCAGTCGGAGACCTTAAACAGTGTGCTCTCGATTTGAGACACAAGTTCTCCGCGGTTTTCCTCCACAACGGAACGAGGGATGTTTGCACGACCAATAAGCGTATCCAGTACTGTCATCTGCATAGCACATCATCTATTGTTGATGTCCAACATGTCATTGATATGCAGTAGAAACAGCGTAGCAGACAGCACAGAGCCTTGCGGGATACCAGCATTAATGTCCATGCTATCAGAGCAACTACGGTCCATATGCGTCTGCCGGACAAAAAGCTAGCCACCCATTTGCATAAACCCTGGGGCACTCCGTAAGATGGCCACTTCGATAGATGACCCGATGCCAGACACGATCGAACGCCTTTGCTATGCCCAGACTACATGCCAATGCCCATTCTCTGACTCTCAATGGCTAGTGCCCATCGGTGTGTGAGATACTCTAGAAGGTCACCAGTCGAGCGACCGTGGAGGAAGCCATATTGACGGTCACTGACCAGATCGTGTTCTTTTAGATATCATGGAAGCTGTGTGTTGATCACACGCTCCGTCACCTTAGAGAGGAGAGAGGTAATAGGGATAGGCCTGTAATTTGATTGATCTGATCTATCGCCCTTTTAGAGCACCGGGTGCACATTCGCAGTCTTCCATGAAGACGCAAAATGTCAAGTGTGGTAGGGAAGCGCAAAGAGGTGCGAGAGTACAGGACATAACTCAGGAGCACACTGCTAAGTACCACTGCTGGTTTACCGTACTAACAGCCCGTGACGACGATCTCGCTATCCAGATAGCGAGACTAGTCTCGTCAAACTCCCGCACAGACCTGCCGCCTGCACGCTTACCTCATATACGAGGTATCAAAGAGTGCCGGGGCCACTCACCCCCACTCACTCGCAACCGCAACCGCGTACGAAGGAACTCCTCTCCTGGCGCTGAATCACCTTCAGGTTTGAGGCTTACGCCGGTCGAAGGGACGACCCCAAGAGCGACGACCCAAGCTGAAGTTTCCCTCGCGGGGAGCACATGAGCGTTGGCTCATGGCGCAGTAATAGCTGCACCATCCAAACTGTAGTAGTCAAGAAAAAAAAATACAATGCTTCGTTCGCGGCTCGCCTGCTGTCGGAGTCAAGCACGCGGTGCGATGTTGTAAAATAACGCTGCTTTTTTTGACAACGAGTTATTCGCGGCTCAGTTGTCAAATAACGATATAATTTAAGCGCTACCTGAATATTTATTGAGCGCGCTATTTGTTGCAAGTAAATAGCTTGCCAAATTTATAAGTATACGTTATATTAACCACCACAAGCAGGTTAAGGTAAAATAGCGAAAAAATATCAAAGGAAAAGATGTTTACTATATTTTTACTAGTCGGAATTTAAAAGTGTTTTTTTTTTCGATGTTTTGTGGGGACCCCCTGTTCGTGGAGGCCCTGGGCATTCGCCCCGGGTGCCCTCCCCTAAATTCGGCCCTGCTGCTAACTGATGACTTTTGCCAATACTAGTCGAGAAAAAATCAGTGGATTAAGTTGATGTTTGTTCACAATCGTGTATATCTGAGGAAGTGTTAAAAACTATGCACACGTCCGGTCCCATCTCGCATCGCTGACTGCTTAACACGAGGCGGGCCGTATGCTTATTTGTCACCTTAGTATATTGAAACAAAGAACTAAACGAATGAGTATATCAACCCACACTTCCCACTTTTGGACTAGGCACCCACACGGGCCTAGTGCGCTTTAATTATAGAGGACACTGGGTGCGAAATAGGCTAAAAAGCCAATACAAAATACAAAATACTAACGATGATGGTAAGTAAAAATACTAAAAAATATTTATAATTATTTTTTAGACAGATTTTTTCCATACTTAACAAAGGTTATCTAACGACATTACTACATTATCACTATTCCAGTAGGTATCTCCCAAATCCTACTTTTGAATGGGAGGGACAAATATTACGGCGGTACAAAAAACATATCCCAAAAAGAACAATGTGTTAAATCAATAAATGACTGAGTAGATTTTTCTAGAAGATTGTTATAAAATAAGAAAAAAAAAAAATCTAATGAAGGTTTTTAAGGCCGATCACCTTTTTGTATGCCTCTTTGTTATCGTAGGTAAGGAAAATTTGAACCCAATAATGATAACGCACGCACACTTATATATTCATTCATAATTTACGGTTGCGACGCGATGCAGTGGCGATACTACTAACAGTGTGAGACGAAATAATAAATTACGACTATCTCTCTTTCCCGACTCTTTCGCTCTGTTGCGCCTTGGGTTCAAAGTCCATTAAGGTTAGGTTGATGTGTCGCCTACTGTACGTATAATGTCAGTGCTTCAAACCCATGGGTAGCCAGCGAATAAATACATACCCTCATCATGATGTGAGGGGCACCCTCTTATCACCAACCACTTTTTCCTGCTTGACAAGTGGTGCACCCAGTGGCGCAACACTGCCTCTGATACACAATATCAGGAGGCCTACAACTGATATCAGTTTCAATCGTAAAATCCTACGGCGGTCGAGGAACCTACTAAATTGGTACTCTTGAACGATGTTGTAGCTTTCGGAACTAAAATCCTATACAAATATTAAGAATCGGTACTCTTTGAGCCATCGGATCGAGAGTGAAATTAGGTACGATGATCTGTGAAAAGAAATGTCAAAAGTCTAAATCACGCACAAAACTATCGCTACGACGAACGACCAAATTGCGATTGGATTGAAATTACGATTGCACACATTTCGAAATCACAAATCACAAAATATAAAAATAATACTGAAACTAATAAAAATTAAAGTGAAAGTTAAATCTTCGTAGCAATCGTTTCGTTTATTTAGAATTTTGACATTTCTTTTCACAGATCATCATACCTAATTTCACTCTCGAGCCGATGGCTCAAAGAGTACCAATTCTTAATATTTGTATAGGATTTTAGTTCCGAAATTGGCCACCAAATTTCGTTCTCGATTGAGCGCTACAACAACGTTCAAGAGTACCAATTTAGTAGTTTTCTCGATCGCCATAGGATTTTACGATTGAAACTGATATCAGTTGTAGGCCTCCAGGACTATTTTCGACTGAGGGTCAGCTCAGACCGAGACGCGACGGGACGGGGCATTTTTGAGATAGCAACACATTATGGATCTTGTTTACTAGTCGTTGCGCGTTTGTCGCGTCTCGGTCTGAGCTGGCCCTAAGGCGGCTTTATTTATGTATCTTGTCGAAATACTAACTGTTTCAGCACATACGCCGCACCACACTGAAACTTTAAGTATGTTTATAACACCCGAAGTTTTGACAAGCGCGGTGTTGGAAAATGCTTTAAAAAGTGCTCAAATTTGCATTGACGCTAGAGACCATCATTTGAAGGACATCATATTCAAAACCTAATAATAATAATTTTACTGGTCTATTAACATGCAATTTATAAATGCATGCGCGCCCCGCCCAGTTTCTGATTCCGTTTGATTTGTTACGTATGTATTGCCGATATACATCGCGTTTCAATATTAAATTTGTTTAAAATTGCTAGAATAGACCACCAAGTGCAACGGATCAATTTAGTGATTACTAGTCGACCTTTGTATTTATTTTTACTTTTTTTATAAAGGTTCAGAGTACAAGTAAGTTTTTAACATTTTCTAAGTTATTCAATATTTAATATGTTGACGGCAGGTAATTAGTTGTGGAAGGGGTAGGTCAGCGGTACAATGACCTACGAAACCTTATGCTGAAAGTGATTAGGTAATTGCTGAACAATTCGAATATAACAAATAAATGTGAATTCGCAATTGCCAATATATTTTATTAGGAAGCACGGGCGAATTAACTACCTACCTATTTTATTTATTTTACCGCTAGGATGAAAGCGGCGCTGGACGATACCACCACGAAATCCTTGTTTTTCCCTTGAGTAAAACGTAATTTTTTTATAAATAGCTACTCACCAAAGTAAACCAATATGGTAGTGTAGAGCGCTGGTCATCGACAGTGATTATCTTCAGATGTTTGTACTTTGAATTGCGAACAGTTGGTCCCAGGTTGTTGATTATCCATTTACCCTAGGTGACATAAACAAACAAGTATAGGCCACTGCACACGTTCCTTTATATATTAATATCAATTATATAATATTATATACCTATTATAAGTATAACAGAAGCAGCTATTCATCTCTACTAATATACTACAGGAAAGATTTGTTTGTTTGTATTGAATAGGCTCCGAAACTACTGGACCGATTTGAAAAATTCTTTTATTATTAGAAGCCGATAATGTCGGCTGATGAACATAGACTATTTTTTACCGCGGGAAAATGTTTCATTTCTACGGGAAAACGGGAATAGGACAACAGGTAGTAAGAATTATCCTTCCGTACATTCCTAATTACTTAAATACGTAAGTACTTCCTTTTCAACATAACTTCTAAACGGCTGAACCGATTGTGTTCAAATTCTATATGGGTATTTCGATGGTTTTCTGGATGATTTAAAAATATGTGTAAATAAAACTATTAAACGGCTTGACCGATTGGGTTGAAATTTTGTATGTGTATTTCCATGGTTTCACAGACACGAATGTATTATGCTATTTAAGGGGAAAGATTTGAGTGTTTGTTTTTTTCTATAATTGAGGTGTTGCCGTAAGAACCTACGCCAACAACGAAATTTAGGGTGGGCGAAGCCGCTGGCAGAAGCTATTTTTAATATTTTAAATTGTGATAGTGAATTTGTTCGTTTATTCGGCCTTTATTCACATTGCAATGACGAAGTAGCACAAAGAAGTTGTCCAAAGCTCAATATCAAAGTTCCTGTTATCTCTGAGCTGCATTAGTGCGCTTTGAGCTCATCGAGCGCAAATCTTAAAACTTATTTCGGCCCCGAATTGTACAGCCTAGGTCTGTAGAACGAGTTGTGCAGAGCTGGTTAAAAGTTGATTATTAGCTGAGTAAACGGAGTAACTTCAACACTTCTGACTGCGGTGTTTTATCAATGTGAATTGAAACGTGTTAATTTTACTACTTCGGGGCGCCGCAGATTTGAAAAAAAAAATTATTCGGGGTCGCAAAGATGTAACAATTGATCAACGTCTTGTTTAGTCGGCAGCACCGTCTATGTCAGATTATGCCAAAGGGATTTCGAGTCTTTTACGTATCTACTAAATTTTTTTCATCCCATTTCACATCTACATTTTAGGATTGCAAATTAGTACAAATCAGATCTATAAACAGTCTCACTATAGTCTGTAGGTAAAATGTTTTGGAGAATTAACATTTGATATCGCTGATAACCAGCTTAAGTCGTTTTCTGATCTCTTCTTAAACCTTAAGCTTATAACGATTCTAAAATCTGTACTGGAAACTGTATAAGGGAGTACATTAAAAATGTTAGAACTTGTTGCTGCTTAACGGAATCCAAAAGGACTTCGTGCAGGTTTAAGCGGTGCAAACTTTTTAAGGTGCTGCTAAACAAGGTTTGGTAACTGCGAACGTAAAATATAAATCTATAGTAGAACTTGCATCTGAAAATAAGTGATTAATTCGTTTCTTATAGACAATTTGTGTTACTTGTGGAAGTATCCAATAGAGCTGAAATTTGGCACAGAGGTAGTTAAAAAGACTGAATAGGACGTAGGCTACCTACTTTTTATCCCGAAAGATTTAAAAGGCCCTATAGAGGAGGCTTATGTCCAGCAGTGGACCAAAATAAGCTGATATGATAGTAAGTAGGGTGTAGGATTTCAGCGGCAATTCCTTAATTTACAAATAGAGAAAAAAAAAAAAAAAAAAAAAATACACATAAATAACATATATGAATAATGTATATATAAATATACATAAATAGGTGTACATATAAAAATACATATGTTTAATAAATACAATTATAATATATATAACGTATAAGTAAATATATATAAACAAATATAGGTAGTGATGTTATTTTAGTTCTTCAAGTAATGTGTAATTTATATCTTTTTATTTTTTATTTTTATACAACATCAGAAAACCGAAATTTACAGGGCCCTTCATACAACTGCATGGCCAACTGAACCACTGCCCCGAAATGATAATATTAAAGCTTTTAACCAAAATTAAAAAAGGAGGTTCTCAAAGAGGTTTTCATGAAGGTTTTATACTGAACTAAACATTATTCCCTTTTAACCGACTTTTAAAAGGATGAAAGATGTTGTAGTAAAAAAAGGCAAGTGTGTGTATAATACGGAATATAAATAACAAGGCTTTTTAACCAAGTTCAATTGAAGACAGGGGTTTGCACTAAAAATCCTACAGCTGTATTCCCAGTGATAGTTTTAAAATAGGTACCTATATCTACAAAACTGTTGATCGTAGACTAGTACGGAGATATAGCACTTTCTAGTTTGACAGTTGTCATCCGAAACAAAGATCTTGATGCGACCTATCACTTCTGTAAAGAAACCACTAGTCTACCATCATTAGTAACGGAGATATAACACTTTCTAGTTTGACAGTTGTCATCCGAAACAAAGATCTTGATGCGACCTATCACTTCTGTAAAGAAACCACTAGTCTACCATCATTAGTAACGGAGATATAACACTTTCTAGTTTGACAGTTGTCATCCGAAACAAAGATCTTGATGCGACCTATCACTTTTGTAAAGAAACCACTAGTCTACCATCATTAGTAACGGAGATATAACACTTTCTAGTTTGACAGCTGTCATCTGAAACGAAGATCTTGATGCGACCTATCACTTTTGTAAAGAAACCACTAGTCTACCATCATTAGTAACGGAGATATAACACTTTCTAGTTTGACAGCTGTCATCTGAAACGAAGATCTTGATGAGATCTATTACTTCTGTAAAGAAAAAACTAATTTACGATCAATATTTTCGGAGATATAGGTAGCCATTTTAAAACTATCACTTAATATAAAGCTTTAACATTTTAAGTGCAAAACTCTGTCTTCAATTGAATTTCATTAAAAAGCTTTGTTAATTATATTCCGTATTAAACCCTCAGTGCACTTATCCGACTCACACTTAACGTTTTATAACTACAACAATCTCCAGCCTTTTAAAAGGCGGTTAAAATGGAATAGTGTTTAGTTCATTATAAACCTTTCATGAAAACCTCATTTAAGAACCTTCTTTTATAAGGTCGGTTAAAAGCTTTAATATTATCATTTCGGGGCAGTGTTCCAACTGGCCATGCAGTTGTAGGAAGGGACCTGTAAATTTCGGTTTTCTAATGTTCAACTATTTAGTTGGTCCACGGGGAAAAAAATCCTTGTTCGTACAACCAGTTGGACGAACGAAAAAAACCCGACGTTTTGCCAGTGAACTTTCTCAAAGTCCACAGAGGCTTGACACATGGGCTGATGTCCGAGGATGTCTTCTGTATAGTCTGCCTCACTGTTTGGATGTGGTATGGTGCCGTAACCCCCAAAACCCAGCCTATTCAGGTGGCTGAAAATCGTTCAAGAAAGGCAAGAAGATTTTTAATCTATTCATGATAATGACCCTCGACATAGCTTATAAACGTGGCCAGATCTGTCAATAAGTTTTCAAAATGTCATGTATCATAATCAAGAGCAGAAGTAGCTCCACGATACTGGAGTTTTACCATATGAATAATAATGGAGTAAAGTGCCTACAATGCCATTTTTGCCGTTAAAAAACAACATTTTGTACCAATTATGCCCCCCCTTAGCCCAAAAGCTAGCTACGCCCTTGACCTCTACTGTCTATCTCCCTCTTTTACTGATACCACCCCTCCTCATCCTTATTCCCCCAAGACACCTTCGCCGGCGTGCGCACATCTATTTTTTCAAGCAACAAAGTTTTTGTCAAACGAGCGAACGTATGGAAGAACTCCACATAAAGTTCCCGGTCCAATTCCATACAAATTTATACACTAACTTTTTATAACTCAGCCACAGCACCACCTTTTGGATCTGTTTTTTAATCTTGACCATTCAAGAACCCACTCAAACAAGGAGGAGTTAGGCATGTTTCGTACACACGTACAGAAGAATTATATACCTATATAAATATTACAATGGATTACTTTATAAAAAAAAATGATATTCTTCTTACCATAGTAGATGGCCTCCATCCAAGGGAATTAATTCTTGCTACTGGAAAGACGCCGTTTATCGGCTCATTTGTGGTGGTAATAGACCACACCGGGATACCATTTGTTTCATACTCATCTACAAACCTGTCAATAATAATTAAATCAGTTTGTAAATGATTAAATTGTTGACATAATTCGAAACAAATAAATAATAATATATTATTACCAGGGCTTAAGTCTAAATTGTAGATTACTAAAAAGACATTTACCAACCATCACTTTTATTTGGCTTATATTCTGTTTCGCTACGCAAAAGCCTTTGATTGCGAAGATATTTCATGGATGATGTAATACCGCTACAAAGGACTACGACAGGGACACAACATAACATATTTCATTTATTTCTCAAATGCATTTATATACGTACCAATACAGTTTTGTACGAACGTAGAATAATACAGAGCGTATATACGTAGAATAAGTAATATCATTAACAATGTCAATTTTGAATACAAATGACCAAATGGTCAATTTTGAATACAAATGACCAAATGACGTCACAATCTTGGACCATGCACTTCAATTTAAAAAACTACAAATATATTTCTGCCATGCCCAAAAATTTATTACGGCTATTACACCGAGACTAATATTCGCAGCAGGTGACAAAAGCGCTGGCGCTTGTCTCGTACAAAGGATAAGTATTTCAATTCAGCGAAGAAATGCTGCCAGCATTTTTGGCACCCTACCACACGGTCAAACACTTTGTTAAATTAAATCTAGTTTTTTTTTAGTTGTTTAGGTTAGTTTAGTTTTATTGTCATTTAATTTGCTACAAATAACCACAGATCTTAACAAGATATTTTGTTTTTTTTCGTATTTGTTGTTTCGTATTTTGTTAGTTTTGCTAGGCCATCCAGTTTTTACCGTCAACCTACTTAAATCAACCTAATCCGCTTTCTTTTTATGGTCCATACGGACCGCTACAACGATATGACTATATTATTCCAATTTTTGAAGCATACGGAATAATAAAAGCTACATGGTGAAATCAATTGAATTTAATGTTATCTAGTGGATTGCCTAAAATAACTAATGGTAAAAATTATGAAACAAATTCATCTCGTATAAATGTTTATGAAAAACATTATGTAAATGTATATTTACAGAAATGAGCTTTCTGGCATATATCGCGCTTTTAACATATATACATACTAGCTTTTGCCCCGTGGTTAGTGTAGGATTTTAACGGCAACTCTTCAATTATAGAAGAAAAAACCGACTCACACTTGATTTTCAAGTAGCCTATTTCCTTTCTCGAGACTAAACTATCTCAATGCCAAATTTCATCTTAAATAAATTTTAAAAATTTAATACAGGGGTTTACGTGTGAAAGGGTAAAAGACAGACAGACAGACAGACAGTGTTACTTTCGCATTTATACATAATATTAGTATGGATATACCTACCTTATATACAAAAACATAACAAATACTCTACAACACTACCATTTTTGCCATATATACTGACCCTTAAGTGCCCTTAGTGTCATCGCTGATCACTCCGACAGGCCACTGATGTGGCAACTTATTAAAATGACCAAATTTGTATTGATACTGAATACTAACATAGCTTTTAAAATATAATGCTACTTAAAACAATTGCATCTAAGTTGTCTGATGAACGATAATTTTATTTAAATATAGTAAGTAAACTAACTAAGTTAGTAGCTGCCTATTCGTTTTTGTGTCTGTCTCGCATTCTGGAGGTTCGATCCCTGTGTGTCTATTTCTTAAATTTTCAAGTATGTTTATTGTTTGTTCACACCACTGGTTTTTCATTGAAGACGTATGTGAAGTCCACAATCCGCACGCGCCCTGCGTGATAAAATATCGCTGAAATGCCCCAACAGTTGAGCCGTATGAAAGCTGATGAGGTAAACTAACTTACTTTAAAAGATAGTCAGCAAATGTTTGGTAATATTCTTCTTTTAATTCGCTAAAACCGTAATAATTCCCATTGGTTTTCATCCAAAGTGGTGGTGACCAGGGGCTCGCTATGATATGTATAGGTAAATGCGCAGTTTTCATTGCCGCTTTTATCAATGGAATCTGCAAATTAAAAAAGAACCATTTAACCAAATAAAAATTAAAACCAGCCAAGAGCAAGTCTTATAAGCACATTAAAAGGTCCCGCAACCAGTTAATCTAATTCTCAAACGAGCAATTCTTGTATATATTTATACATATATATATAAAATCAGAATCTCGGAAACGGCTCCGACGATTTTCATGAAATTTAGTATGCCGACATTGGTTTTTACCAGACAGCACAAATATTTACATTACTGCAGAAATGTAAATGCTTAAAGTAAATTAATAGGAATATGTAATAAATCATCTCATCAAATTATTTCTTTAATCTTATGACAATACCTACCCGAATAAAACTCAGACCATCATAATAGAAAGCTCAAGACTGATTACTAAAATTGTTTGGCAGCATTTACCCTCAATTACGTGTGTTTTGTCAATGATGATAGGTACAATCTAGCCCTAAAGAAAATATGAGGCGAATTGTTGTTCTGTACCTAAATGGACCTCGTCTGCCTGTTCTATGTCTTCTAAGCGCACCTAAGGGAGCCATAAATTATAGTTTAAACTGAGAGAGGACACAGAAGGTAGGATAAGTTTTAGCTTAAAGTATAATAATACAAATAAAAAAATATAACCCTAATTTTGTGGCTTGGGATCCTGACTAAACAATGACACATCACTTTTACTCTTTACACCTTTTTATATAATTAACAAAACATTTTCTGAGAAAAATAGGTTATTTTAATTCGTGCAGACTAATGACAACCACAAAGTAGTGTGTTGCCAGAAACACAAAAACAGGTTAAGTTCAGAACCTAGGCGCGGCCCCGATAGCAACGGTACGAAACAACGTGTTTGGGTTTCCTTCAAATGTGTTAAACATTGATCGCACGCTATCCTGGCACCATCAGCTAAAAGAAATAAGTAGAAAACTTTTCGCTTCTACAAAATCATTAAGAAGACTGTAGAGCTACCTACTTATTCTTACTAAAATTGCGCTATCACAATCATTACTCCTTCCTCCTTAAGCTTCCCTAATCTTACTGAAGAACAGTAAAACAAATTAAAACGGCTTCAAATTTTTTCTATATGGTTCATATTTGGTTTACGCAAATATGATCACGAATCAGAGTTTTGTTCTAAGCTCAAGTAGCTCTTCATTTGCCTCGTTCATACCTTCATCACCAACATATCCAAAAATCGCTTTCAATTCCTTGGTGCCTCTATTCAAAACCTAAGATCTTCTACAAATCTACTCCTAAACTATGAAATGCTTTACCTCTTAAATCAGACAAGCACAAAGCTTTCCCTACAAAGCTGTAAGCTTTAAAACACTAGTAATAAATTATTATCGGTCACAATAGTATTTGTTTAACGATTAAGACATATTATTTTGTTTAAGTATGTATTTTATGTACGTCTTGTGTGTATTTATGCATATGTACATTACCAAACATCTTTTTGATGAACTTTTATTCCCAGTTGCAACTACTCCAAATTTTTTATTGAACCTATTAGATTTTCTCTACTCAAAGGTTGTCTGAAAGAAATCGCTTAGTAGCAATAAATTTTATGTACTCTTCTATAAATTTTGTGGAATAAAGAATTTATTACATTATTACATTACCTACCTTATATTCATAATCCTCAATAGATAGCGAGAAATTGCTCAGTTTGACATCATTTTCTGGTACTTCGTTATACGCGTAGGGATGCGTTGAAAAGTCAGTCCCGCCGATAGGGACTCGCAACAAGGTATACTCATGGCCCTTTTCACTGAAGTATGAACTGAAATTCATCAATACACTTTCAAACAGCTAAAATTAATTGCTAATTGTCCTTAAGTGCAAAACACGGATGAAAAATATATGATTGCTAGAAGATCTCGAAGAATATAGGGTCCTGTATGAAACTGTAAGATTTGAAAACTCATAGTCGAGTATCTTTACTTTGTATGATCAGTCAATGGATTTTTACACAGCATTTAAATGAAATAAACACTAACCTGAAACGAAAAAACCATACTTCACAACCATAATCTTTTGGCGCAAAAAGTTGCCAGAAAGATTTTTTTAATTGTTTAATATTCTACAACTACGTTAGTATTTCGTGTTCTATTTTCGACCATTTTTTAGTAATAGTTCATTTTGTTATAAGAGTGGTAAGAAGAAAATTACCAACGAGGGGCTATTTAGAAGCCGAAGGCCGAAGGCTTTAATGACTCGAGTTTGTTATTTACATACCGCCCGTGTTACACACAATGTTTTTCATCATATTAGCGAGAAAATAATATAAGATATATAAATAAATAATTTCACTAAAACACAATTAAAATGGCGGGAATAGAAGTTGAGAAAAGGCAAGTTAAAACTAATTTTTTGAAGAAAAAAAAAATATTTATGTTTTTGCAGTCGGGTTTTTGTTATATGTTTAATAATATCTTTTGACGTGTGCTTTAAAATATGTAAACTAAATTTTAAGAAAACAAAACATACCACCACAGTTTAATTATTTACCTTTTAGGTGAAGTACTTTCTATTAAACTTGCACTCGCACTTGACCATTTTTTCTTTTTTAGAAACCTTCCCCAGTGTGTGCACAACAATTTACTAAAATTTCATTACAATCGGTTAACCCTTAGTTGTAGTCTTAGTCTTAGTAGTAGTAGTCCGACTCGCACTTGGCCGTTTTTCGTTCATAAAAACCTTGCCCTAAAAAAACGGACGCATCAAAAATAGGACTATCCAATTTGATGTAGTGGTTTAGAAGTTAGGCGTGACCAAGGGAAACAGAGATTCATTTTTATACATATAATAAAGAAAATAGATTTCGAAATATTTAAAAAATAAACTCCGATGAAGTGCGAACTAAGTACTTGCTTCGGCCAAAATCGGTTTTATTCGGCTTTCGGGAAGATAACAAATATTAAAATTAATTAATAAATGTGGATGTGAGTTTCGTGGCTTGTGAGTAGAGCAGCCAGTTGCCGTGCACGTGGTCACAGGTTCGAGTCCCGGGAGTTCTCTCATCGATCTCAATATTTTCTATATTCTTAAAAGTTATTTAATACATTCAAGTAAAGTATGTAGTGAAGGTATACATATGTATGAGATATTGTCAGTTAATAATAATACTTACACCTTAATTTATGGTAAATAATTAATTTTAAACTTGCAGTAAAGTTTTATTTGTAACTTTTATGAAACATTCGCACCATAACTTTCTGTTACCTTACAAATTTTAAGGTGTCAAAGTTTTATTTAAGATTACCTACTAAAACTTTACTTGATAACTTACTCAAACGTTACAATAATCATATTGATGCAACATTACATTTTAAAATATGATAAATGTCAATAAATTTCAGTATGATAAATAAATATTAGCAAATATACCCGTGCTGAACAAACCGCCAGCAATATACAAAAATTTTGATGAAACATTTATGCATTAAATTATTTTAAACTTGTTCTGTTAACTTACAAATTTTAAGGTGTCAAAGTTTTATTTAAGATTACCTACTAAAACTTTACTTGATAACTTACTCAAACGTTACAATAATCATATTGATGCAACATTGCATTTTAAAATATGATAAATGTCAAAATTTCAGTATGTAAAATAAATTATAACCAATATACAAAAATTTTGATGAAACATTTTTGCATTAAATTATTTTAAACTTGTAGTAAAGTTTTATTTGTAACGTTTATGTTACCTTCGCACCATAACTTTTTGTTACTTTACAAATTTCAAGTTGTGTCAATGTTTAATGTAAACTTACCTTCTAAAACTGTACTTAGTATCTTACTCAAACGTTACAATTATCATATTAATGCAACATTACATTTTAAAATATGATAAAGATCAATAAAGTTCAAAAAAATTCACATTGCGTGAATTTGGTCCACATAACCAATACACAAGCGATTATTTTTTTGAGATTGGTCATAACACACCTCAAGACAAAAATAATAAAAAAAAAATTAGTGTCGTACAACCGTCCGGAATCGTGACAACTTGTGCCTTTCACTTTTTATGTCTGTCTCTCTCGCTCTTAGGCGGGCTAACCATGCCGCGTGCCTCTCACTCGCTCTCATTGTGAGCGCATAACGTGAGCGGAGCGTAACGCAGTTTCTTGAAGTGTCACCCGGCAAACCAATTTATAAGACGTTGTCACGTCAAAATTAACTCACCGAGTTCGTGTACATCCAAAAGTTTTTCTCTACTAATATAGGCTTGTTAAGTTATAACGCCACTAATGTCATTCATTATATGCGTAGAGAGAAATTTCGAAGTGTAGATTTATTATAATACCATAAAATGTCTCTAACTAGAAGAAAAAGCATAGTTTACCCTGGCTCCAAAAAGGCATAACAAATGAACTATAAAACTATGCAAGACCGTATATTATCAAAGTTTGCAAGCGATACAAAAATACCAAGAGCTGCAAGTGTGTGTGAAAAATAGAGCATGATGTTAATCTTAACTAAATCTAACATAGGACTCGAACTCAGGTAAATCCTTGTGTGCCGCAAGTTCCACTGTTGTGAGTCGGTATTCTAACTGCCTGTGATGCGCTTCAGTTGCTTGTATTTGTTTGCTAAGTACTGGTGAGAGCAACGAAAAGCTCGCAAAGTTTTTTAAAATGTCTCGTCGAACATTAGAGAGGAAGCTGGTGGTGGTGGTGTTTAACTTTAAGTGTTGACCACATCCAACAGAAGATGCGCTACAAAAAAAAATATTTTTACCCAAAACCCCCTTCGGAAATGACATAAATACAAAATTAATATTGATTTGTGATGGAACTTATGTATATATGCAAAAAAGTTCCCATCTCTTTTTCCAGAGACAGAATTAAAGCTTGCACAAGTTTGAAAACTTGCTTTAACCATTCATTATAATAACAATTAACGAATATATAATAGATGTTTTGAGCCCATATTTTGCAACGAAGAGTGACGCAACTACATTAAATTCCATTTTAGATAGTGAAGAACACCCGCTGCACGTGTTTCTTTCTCCGAACGATGTGTTCATCTTAGATCGAGGATTTTGAGATGCCATTGACAATCTTGAACCGTATGGATACGAAGGTCATATACCTCCTACCAAGGACAGAGATGCAACCTAAATAACGACCACGGAAGCCAACAAGTCTAGAATAATAACAATATGGGTAGTCGAGGTAGTCAACGGACTGTTAGAGCAAGACTCCGAATTCGAGTTTTAAAAAATATAATTCGAAACACAAAATTAAATAGTTTAATATGAAAATAGGATAACTTAGAAATAGCACAAAACAGAGTTTTATAGAAAATGGTAAGGGCAGCCGACGCGGTCGGAAGGTGGAAGGAGACTGAGGTTCGAGCTAGACTCTATTGCTAAACTGAACTGTATGTAGCTGAGCCAGCACGGCTGTCAGCACTTCTACTTACTAGCTAGGGGTGTAACAGCCCCCCGCGGAAGACTAAACTTCGGGTTTTAGCCGAAGTTTACGTGAATTCAGATTATTTCTCTTAGACGCGGTGTGGACATTGAATTCAATTCAGAATCATTTGTTTCTTTAGCGCGATTTTTAAAAGAGTAACAACGTTGGCTACCACTAGACTTATAATAAGAATATGCCTTATAAATTATGAGAAGTACAATAAAAACTACAATTAGAAAGGTAAGTACAGAATGATGTGTCCCATACTTCAGTATATACGGTTCTTTATTTATGATTTTATCAGCGGTTTGGATAAGCGAGTTTTGAATGTTAAAATTCGAGGTTAAATCTTCTAGGTCTGTGTTTTTTAATGAAATAGGGGTCACACCATCAATAAGTTTATTTATTTTTTCTAAATTACAACAGGATTCGTTTATTAAACTAAAATCAGGATTTGGTAAAGTGGCGTTTACAATATATAACGGTTTCGACTTAGGAACTAATTTAGTACTCTTACTATAAGCTACGCAAGATTTTGGCAAGGTTAGTATACCTGTGCCCGCAATGTTTATAACTGTCATCTCTGCATTTTGACAGTCTATTGACAGTTTACAAGGTTGCGATTGCACGAATATCCACTTGTTGTCCTTTAAGGGCTTCCATAAATCTACTTCGCCATATATCACTTTAGTGTCACACTGCACGGGTAATTTGTTGAACACTTGTGTCATTAATTCACTTTCGCAACTATGACTAGCGCTTGCGGAGAAAACGTCACTAACTTCGCAAATGAGATAGTCCCTGTCTACCTTTTCACATTGTTCCAGATTTTTCATCTTACAGTACTGTGATTTGTCTTTTGTCATTGCAATATAAGGATCCGTGGGCAAAACTACGCTAAAAGTATCTAGTTTAACTACGTCATGTGGTATAGGTAAAGGTAAGTTATGATACAAGGTATATTCTAGAGGATTAACAAGAGGTATTTCCAGTACAAATGTAATTCTATCATTAAGGTAATAACATTTTAACTTAGAGATATTGATTATAGTATGTATAAGGCTTAAATCTAAATTCAAAGGCAATTCAAGGCCATTTGGCAGATGCCGATGGTTATCAGCGAGTTCTTGGTAGAGTTGGGTTGGAGTAATAACTGAGGGATGAAGAATATTCTGTTTCGCAAAGGATATCGCGTTAGTTATGTCTTCTAACTGAAAAGAGATAGCTAATAGTGATGCTTCTAGACTATTGAAAATGGAATAGAATCGCGATTTAAAGACCAATTCATTGGTTACTAGAGATAGATTTTTGACATTACCGGAGAGCTCGTTGATAGTCATGGTTAAACTAGCTTCATTAATTTTTATTGCTGATATAGTATTATTGAAAGCCATTAAGGTTGATATTTTCTTTTATTAGTGAAGCTAGTTTTCTTTCGTCACTTTGGACAGCTTGTATGGCTTCATCATATTTGACAGCATCGTCTTCATCTAATGTTCCAAATATGTGCTTAAAGACTGTACTAATACCGCCGAACCAGGCGGACCGTTTAATTCTGTTGCTTATTAAATGGGAAATGGATTCGGATTCTCTGGCGACATCATGAAAACGGGTTACGAGTGGCTCTAGTGTACTACGACACGCTGCTTCTTCAATGAGACCGGGTTCTCTGCATAATTTGCTAACAGTTTTTAGAATGAAGTTTATATTGACTAGATGTGGCTTCACGTGAGATATATCTACTGAGGTGAGAACATTAAGAGAGCCACCGTTAATTTTCATCCTTCCAATATAATTAAAATATATAGCAGATCCCGCGGTGATCGGTTGAACATAGTCGGCGCTTGCTGCGGCAGTGGTGCTGCAACGAAGGGACAAGAGGTTGTTACACAACGGGTATTTTATAGCTATTAGAGGCCTTATTCTAAGTGCATGATTACGTGTAAAAATAATAATTTATTATATTTCAGTGGTTGCTGGTTTGACTTGGTGGAAATGATGTTTTACTTGTCGTCTGTTTATTTGCAATGATAGTGTATTGTTACCGTGGACCTTTGTTATTTTGTAGGGCCCTTTCCATAAAGGAGATAAGGCTTTTCTCAGGCGGAGGTGATTCTTAAGGTACACGTAATCACCGGTTTTGTAGGTAACAGGACGGGAACGCGAGTCATAATAGTTCTTTGATTTTTCCTTTGAACTGTTTATGTTTTCTAAAGCTTTGTCTCGGGATAGTTTTAACCTATGCTGAAGCATCTTAATGTATTCGGGATATGTGGCATCTGGTGCGGAGTCAAAGATTGAATCTGGGATGTAGGGTTTGTGGCCGAATAGTAATTCATGAGGTGAAAAGTTTGTAGTGGAATGGATATTTGTATTATAGGCTAGTATCGCTGTGTAGACGTATCTTGGCCAGTTATCTTGGTTTAGATTTACAAAAGATTTAAGATATTCTTTAAGAGTTGAATGGCTCCGCTCAAGAGCTCCCTGGGTTTGAGGGTGATAAGGAGAGGACCATGATTGTTTTATTTTGAGGAAGGAACAGGTTTTTTTGAATAGATCCGCCGTGAAATTAGTCCCTTGGTCTGTCAGTATCGTCCTGGGTATTCCAAATAAAGAAATTAAGTGTATAAGACAGTCTGTAGTCTCTTCTGAAGAGGCACTACGTGTTGGGTAAGCTACCGAGTATTTAGTTAGATCGTCCTGTAATGTTAGTATGTACCTAAGTTTGGCGGTTCCTGATTCTGGCAAGGGCCCTACGATATCTAGAGATACGCGTTGGAAAGGGGATGTGGACGTTGTGGTGATCTGCATGGGTGCTCTGTTGAGGCGTCTATATGCTTTGTTTTCTTGACACGAGGTACATTTCTTCACGTGATTTTCGATATCTGTGCGCATTCCTTTCCAATAATACTTTTCTTGGATTCTCTTTAGCATGCGAGAGGACCCAAGATGTCCCGCGACGGGTGTGTCGTGATTTTCGGATAGGATTCGCTTTATTTCAGTTGGAGTGGGATAAATGATGCTGTTATGGTATATTTTTACTTTGATGTTAGCATTATGGAAAAGGTAAGTTAGGATGTTGTGAATTTTAATAAAGGAATGTTTGTCAAAGGGATTTTTAAAGTCGGAAATAGCAATCTCAAGGACATTTTCGTTTTGGACTAGTTGGTTTCTGATTGACTTGATGGTTTCAAATATTTCTTTATATGACGATTCATCAAAATGATGTACCTTTGTAAAGAGAAGATACCAGGTTCTGTTGTTAGCTTGGATTTCTTTGAATGAATATAATTCTTTTTCACAGTTTAGAATCTCTTCTGAGGAATCAACGCTCTGTAACAAGTTTTGGATGTACGGGTTCGTCTCGTCCATATCTATGGAGGTTGGGATTAGGATAGTCTTACAAGTGCTTTTAGTTAAGTCTTCGTTATATTCTCTCAGGTCAGTATTAAAGTTCTTGTCTTTGTTAGTCATGTCCTTTAGGAAGATAGTGTAGTCATCGTTGTTTAGTATTTGTTCCAGGTTTCGTGGTGGTTCGGGATCGGAGCGAGGTGTGTTGACGTGTGCTGGTAAGTTTAGTAGGGATTGTGGGTCGAATTGTTCTTGAGGTGGTGTAAGGTCAGTCGGAGAGTTCAGTACACTGGGTAAGGTAGCTTGTGGTTCCAGATTTTGTCCGGAGTGGAAGGCGTCGGGATAACAGGTAAGTCTGTAGTAGATAATGGATCTTCTAGTGGCGAAGGTAAGCTGAGTGGACTGAAATCAATGTGGAGGTCGTTGTCGTTTAGGTCGAGATCGACTAAATCTAGAAACTCGTCTTCTGGCTCGCGATCATTATTTGGGTAGATAGGGTTTACAGGAAATCGAGAGAGTGCATCAGCAGCTGCGTTTAATTTTCCTTTACGGTAAGTTATTTCATAGTCGAACTCTTCGAGTTTAAGTCTCCATCTTTGCATTTTACTACTAGGGTCTTTGTGGTTAAACAGCCAGCTGAGAGGTCTATGATCAGTGATAATTTGAAACCTCCGGCCAAAGAGATATGGGCGGAATGTTTTACAGCCGAATAGAATGGCTAGTAGCTCTTTCTCAGTAGTTGAGTACGAGCATTCGCTTTTATTGAGAGTTCGGGATGCATATGCTATTGGTTTGTCTTTACCAACAGGCCCTTGAGACAAAACGGCGCCTAACGCGTAGTTAGAAGCGTCACAAGTGAGGATGAATGGTTTTGTAAAATCTGGGTAGGTTAAGAGAGGAGCAGAGGTGAGTGTTTGTTTGAGTCGGTCAAACGCAAGTTGTTGCTGGTTCTCCCAGTTAAATGTCGTGTCTTTCTTCAGTAAGTTAGTCAAGGGTTTCGCGATTTTAGAGAATTCAGGAATGAAACGGCGATAGTACGAGACAAGTCCTAGGAATGATTTTACGTCTTTTGGAGACCTTGGAATGGGAAAATGGGTGACCGCCTTGACTTTATCGGGATTAGGTTTCACACCTTGTTCGGTGATTAAGTGTCCTAGGTATGCGACTTCTCGTATAAAAAACTCGCACTTGTCCGGTTGAAGCTTGAGATTGAAATCTCTGAGCCTTTGGAAGATGGAGGTCAAATTGGTGATGTGAGAGTTAAGATCGTAACTGTAACAGACGATATCATCTAAGTAAACGTAGCAACGGGCACCCTGGAGACCAGAAAGTGCTGTGTTCATCAATCTCTAAAAGGTGGAAGGCGCGTTCTTTAATCCGAAGGGCATACGGTTAAATTGAAAGTGTCCCTCCGGTACATTGAAAGCAGTTTTTGAAGCATCCGTTTCATTTACTTAAATTTGGTGAAATCCAGAGGAGAGATCCAGAGTGGAGAAGTATTTACTGTTACCAAGTTGGTCAAGGATTTCTGCTATTTGAGGAATAGGATAGGTGTCTCCGATGGTCACGTCATTAAGCTTCCGGTAATCTATTACTACTCTCCATTTTTGGACCCCAGAAGCGTCGATCTTTTTCGGAACTACCCAGATAGGAGAGGACCAGGGAGAATTAGAAGGTGTTATAATGTTCTGGTCGAGCATTTGTTTTATTTGTTTCTTCACTTCAGTCTTATGGATTTCAGGGAGTCTGTAAGATTTTGTATGGATCGGGACGTCGGATGTCGTTTTGATGCCGTGCTTCATAGCAGTGGTATAAGAGAGTTTTTCGCTAGGGAGATGGAATATATCGGAATAGTCGGAGCATACTTGGAAAAGAGCATCGATTTCTTCTGAGTTTAAGTGTGATACGCGTAGTTGTTCAAGGACCCGTTGAGTCCGGTGAACCGAATTTTGCCTTTCGTCTAGGTTTTTGATTTCATGTTCATTTGAAATGTTGCTAAATGCGTCTAGGTTGAAAGCGGTGAGTACGAGATTTAGATTTGATTTTAGAGTCACAGGGATTTCGGAGAGGTTCACAATCGATATGTTAATTCGTTTGTTTCTTTTGACACGAGCTATACAGTTAGCTATAAGCAGGGTTTCGGATGGGTTTTGATCAAGAATTATCCCTTCTTTAATTTCTGGGTTTGCAACGGAACACTCTATAATGGTTTCAGTTCTAGCAGGAATTATATAGGTAGGTTCGCAAAAATGGAGTTTCAGTTCTGTCTTGCCTATTCGTAAGGTGTCGGTGTTGTAGTCGATGTTGCATCCGAATTTGTTCAGTAGGTCTGTGCCTATTATGCCATCATATGGTAGGTTTATGTCAGAGATTACATGGAACTTGTGTGAGATGTGTTTGGTAGAGTGGTCAAATATGTGGAGTTTTAATAGAAAATGGCCAACGGTTTTGGTCGATTCTTCTGTCGGATCAATGCCCTTGAGGTTTATTGGCTCCTTGTTGAGCGTAGGCTGCCTTTGTATACATGACTCCTTTAGTAGACTGACGGAGGAGCCTGAATCAACTAGTAATGAGAGAGGTACAGAAGATACAGAAGAATGGAGTAACACGTGTGGGAGTAACATTTTGGAAGGGTCGCAGGTTATTTCGTAGACCTCTAAATCAGGGATTGTTTCAGATGCTCTTGAAGAATTGGTAGGTGCTTCCAAATTTGTAGCTACCGAGGCTCGTTTTCCTATAGCGGTTACTTCGGCGTAACTTGATTTGATATGGGGTGTAGTCGTTTCTATAAGTTCGGTAGTTTGAGAAATGGCATCTGAAGCAGAGACCGTGGCACTAGTACGGGTTTTTGGAGTGGTAGTAAATGTAGCGTTTCTTATTCCGCTAGATATAGTAGAACATGGGTGTTTGTTATTTGATTCTGGATTAGAGATGGGTTTCGGGTTTGGATTTGGTACAACGGTGTTTGATTTCGTTCTTTGGTTAATGTAGGATCGAGGAACAGATACAGAGGATACAGAGGTTATAGAAATATTAGGGTTCGGCGAGCATCCTTGTTGCGGAGCTATTTTGTTATTTACAGAAGTGGAAAAGTGGCTCTGTGAATAACCATGTAGCGGTCTGTTTAGAGCTTTTGAAATGGATACAGTGGATTTAGAAATGTTCGGGTTTAGAGGGCTTCTTTGAGACAGAGTTGTTTTAAAGGAGACGGGGACCCGTAACCTGTCATCCCTTTGAGTCGTTTGTCTCGTGCGACACCCGCACGAGACAATTATTCGTTTTTTGGGGTTTCGTGATCCGGTTCGTCGCGGGATTGGTAATCGGGATATGGATTTTCAATAAAATTTACACGCGGTACGTTTGGTCTACCTCTGTAGCCGGACGAGAAAGGTTGATTTAGGTCAGAGTTCCTAAATCGATTATTGAACTCTCTTTTCCTACAGTTTTCGATCGTGTGACCGGGATACTTGCAATACCTGCAGAAGATTGTGTTACTGTCATTATTGTTTCTAAAGGGTGTCAGAGAAGGTTGCCTTGGAGTATTGAAGCGAGCGGGTCTATTAGCGGGATTTCTTTCCGCTGGAAAGCGATTTCGGTTTTAATAATTGTTATTAGGCATATTTGACGTTGGATTCCGTTTTTCTAGACTTAGTAGGATTTTTTCCTCTGCTATTGCGAAACTAACTGCTTCGTTTAAGCTTTCAGGGTCGCGGCATCTTATAATCGGAGCTATTTTGGGGTTGAGACCTGTTACGAATGTGTGCAATGCGAGATCTTGCATTGCGCCGACTCTTCCCGAGATCTCTCCCTTCTTTTGTGTAGGTAAGGAAATATTTATTTCGGTTATCAATTTTGCAAGAAAAGTTTCTATTCTAAGGGAAAATTGGTTAACCGTTTCGTCGCGGGTTTGTCTGCAATCCTGCAAGTCGGATAGCAAATGTGAGTAATGTTTGCGTTCCCCAAACTGGGTTTTGAGAAACTCTTCTAATTGTGACCAATTGTCAAATTCTTTGATGGCACAAGCAGTTTGTGCCTTTCCTTCCATTTTGCATAAAATTAATTTTAGTAAAATATCCTTTTGCCAAACATTTGCCAGCCCCATTGCATGCCTACAGTTTGTTATGAATGGATTAAGCTGTTCTCTACAACCGTCAAATTTCTGGATAAATTGAGTCAGAATATTCATGTCCATTGTTGGAGTGGTAGTAGTATCGTCTTAAGGCATTTTGGATAATTTTAATTTAATATTATTCAAGTATAAGTATGAAGAACTAGAATTATAGCAATAGCTCTGACACAATAAAATAATTCCGAAACAATTTAATCAAACAATATTTTAAGCACACAAAAGGACATAAAATCAAGGTAAATCAGTAGAACATAGAAGTAAAGTAGTACCTGGGTAAATAAAACATATATAAAGAACAATCACAATATTAAAACAAAATAAAAGAATTTTCTTCACGGCAAAAGTTAAAGTCTTATTACGGTAATGGTTCTGCAAAATACAGACCCCTAAAATATAGATTGGCAATGACAAAGACTCACAGTATGAAGCATAAGTATGTAGCGTAGGCTGTAGACGACATTTCTCGGATATGACGGTGACGGCGGCGCAGCGGCGGCGACGCAGGCGAGCGGCCGGTCTAGACGCAGCGACAGCAGTCTGGCAGATAAGGAAGCTGGCTCGTTGTGCTGTGGGTCGTTGATGTGTTGCACAGCGACGGATAGTATTCTTTTTGGATACTGTGACTTTTCGCAAATATGGAATTGCGACTTTATTTCATAAACCGCTGATATGTTCTCATTAATTTGATGCACTTTATAGTGAGATTGAAGTCGATTATATCTTTGTAGTTTATTTTCGATTCACTTTTAGTTGCACTTTACTGTGAATTTAGCGTTTTGTTTCACTTTTATTTACGAAGGCGTACCGAGGAATCTTTTTTGATCCCTTTGAGCTGCCACCAAATGTTAGAGCAAGACTCCGAATTCGAGTTTTAAAAAATATAATTCGAAACACAAAATTAAATAGTTTAATATGAAAATAGGATAACTTAGAAATAGCACAAAACAGAGTTTTATAGAAAATGGTAAGCGCAGCCGACGCGGTCGGAAGGTGGAAGGAGACTGAGGTTCGAGCTAGACTCTATTGCTAAACTGAACTGTATGTAGCTGAGCCAGCACGGCTGTCAGCACTTCTACTTACTAGCTAGGGGTGTAACAGGACGCTTTAAGCGTAACTATAAGCTTCTTTGCAACATTGATAAATATTTTTCATCCTGTACTCACTGATAATGAGCGCGCCCCTGCTATATTAAATATAATAAGAGAAAGGGTCCCCATACCTAATACACTGCAGGAATATGTATAGCGAAAGCGTCTTAACAAACAGAGAGTTCCATTCGTAAGAATAGATGATGGCCAAATAGATTTTCCACGATTGAAGGAAGAAGATATAATTCTGTTCGCGCTAGGAACTTATCATATTATACTGGCCAAGTCATACTGCAGTGAGCATATATGGGATGTGATTTATTCAATTGAAGTACATCAAGAACAGCAATTAGAAGATTTAGCGGAATTTAACATCTTGCAAACAAATGTTTTTTTGATAAGAATTCATTCACACCATGTAAGAGCACGGCAGAATTGTGGGTACATATTAATTGATAGATACTAAACTGACACTGACTCTGTTTTGGAATATAATTATACATGTTTAAGGGAAGGGAAGTCGTACATTGGGAAGCTGTGCTCACATTTATCAGTAAAGTTGTTTGGTAAATGGGCTTAGCAAAACACGTAGTATTCAATCTTCCAGCTATTTTTTTAGACACTGTCATTGTGGAAATAGAGTAAACTATGTTTTATAAATATACACGTTACAAATACTATGTTGTTTCTTGCAAAAATCTTGATATTTTAACAATAAAGTCCATGTGCCAGGTAAGATTTAACATTTACTTTTGTTAGCGACTGTACAAAACTTAGTATATCAAATAAAGAGTAAAACATATTTTAGAAATATATACTTTACAGAAACTATGTTGTTTTTTATTGAGAACTTTGATATTTTATCAACGAACTCTTTGTGTCTGATGAGATTTAATATAGCTTTTGTTAATGATTGATACTTAACAAATTTAAAGTTGTGTCAATGTTTAATTTAAACTTACATACTAAATGTTTAGTATGTAAGTTTAATGTTTACCAACTTACTCAAACGTTACAATTATCATACTAATGCAACATTACATTTTAAAGTAATGATAAATTTCAATGATCAGGACTGGGCAAGTTACAGAGGATACTTCTTTGGGGTTGCTTGAAGCTTACTGGAATGTTGCAACCATGCAGTTGAAACTTACAAGCTCCCATATTTAGCAATATTATTGCAAGTTTGGCTTGCTGAGTGGACGGATTTTAATGATTGTGAATAGGCAATTCAGTCCAAGCAACAGCTGTCCCTATCGCACATCGTCATCTTGGCCCAGATTCTAGCGCGACAAAAATGTTTTTCAATAACCTATATACCTACAAACCTGTTTTCACCTGTTAAGTTATATATGTATATTATATTTCCTTTTAACACACATATTAAGACGTACTCGTACCTGCGGTTAGAGGTTACAGATGTTTCCGTTAGTAAAAAGTCAATTTTTTATTTGGAACTTACTCAATGAGATATTTTTGCAGAACGGCAGACAAGTTCCGCCAGTTGATCCCGGCAGCGTCAGTGACGGCGCCCCCGAAACCCATAATCGTCTGATACGTTTCTTCTGGGTCTACATCCAATGTTATTGAACAGCATCCAGCTACAGAATAGTTTGTTGATATATGTAAGTATATCTTCACGGTCTTTTGGGGGTAGCCAGTGGCTTTGTACACTTACAAATTATTATGCACATACATATTTAGTTGTTATGACACACTACAGTTTTTATAATAAATTATAGGTATAGTTTTTGACTTATTGTCAAAAATGTTTAAGAATTGCCTACGCTAATGTCTCCAAAATTTCAGAGCCGAAAAATCTAAAATAATTTAGGCTGATAGATAATTTGCAATATTTAACAGGAAAGTTGAAATTTAACAGCTGTTTCCTCGTATTCAGCGATTATCCCCTCTCCCTCATGTTGCCTCCCTTGTTCTAGGTTCAGATTTGGCAAACCTGGCGGGTCTTTATTGTCATGATGCTAGCTTAGATTTCCTGAAAATTTCAGAAATTTTCAGGTTCTTTAGCGACCGCCGCTTGGCTTATTACTAACTTAATAAGCCAAGACTGCTGAATAAAGTTGAAAAAAAAAGCACTTGTTGACCAGACAACTATAACGCAGTTGTTTAATATTTACACTTTAATCATATTAATACCTTTTTTTCATAGAAATGCCTTAACTTTCCGGAAAGGACATTATTATTTTCTATAACAGCTCTCTCCGTAATATTTTAAATGTACATGTTCATTCCATGTCACCATATGACGTGGACATTTTTAAATAATGTGCCAACTATGTAATTTATAATTTGTTTACTGCCCTTAACCGCGCACTGAAATTAACACCGCACCTTTTTTCTATATATAGTATTGCTTAATGCATGGAAATATTTTTGGCTGTAAAAATATATATGTATTATGTATATATAACACTAACACACACACACAAACACACACACACACCCACACCCACACACATACACACACACACACACACACACACACACACACACACACACACACACATACACACACACACACACACACACACACACACACACACATACACACACACACACACACACACATATACACATACACACACACATACACACACACATATACACACACACACACACACACACACACACACACACACACACACACACACACACACCCTCGCACACGCACACACAAAATACACAGACAAATTAACTGATATCATTTTCTAATATTAATATTACTTATAACTTATAAGCTATCATAGATGGAAGTGACAACAGCTGCCACTGATATATGAAAATCGAAATATTTCCATACACACTGTTTATCTACTAATATGATTATAAATTAATTGAAAATTAAGTGGATACACTTACATGCCTTATCATCTGGTATTAAATGACCAAATGATTTCTTAAACCGGGAACCTCCCTGCAAAAAAAATGGTCATATAAGAGTTATGCAAAGGTCTTATTAGCATATGCAATGTATACAGAACAAATAATAGCTAATATAACTTTTTATAACTTTATTTGCCTGACCAAAACTCAAATCTTTAGTATTACAGAAATTAGGTTTCTGGCCTATATCGCCCTCTTAAAGATAAAATTTGAACCACAGGTTTCAGGGAACTTAACTGCCCTCTTACAGCCCACTAGCGCTGCCATTAGATATCCTCAAATAATATCTGTGAGTTGTAGTAGGCATTTGTGCTAAAAATGGCCGTTCTTAGCAGAAATGCCAACTACAACACACAGATATTATTAAGAAACTATATAAAACCTTTTAAAAATAGCTTATGACTAGCTTTATATTTACAACATTTGGATTTTAGAAGTTCGTTTTGTACAAAGAGAAAAAACTGGTTGCCTGTAAAGTCGGTATACGGGCGAAAGTTTTACGTGACAATGATTTTATGTCTGTCTCTCTCGCTCTTAGGCGGGCGCGTGCCTCTCACTCGCTCTCATTGTGAGCGCATAACGTGAGCGGAGCGTAACGCAGTTTCTTGAAGTGTCACCCGGCAAACCAATTTATAAGACGTTGTCACGTCAAAATTGAGGTTATGAGGAGCGCCGTACTTAAATTTAAATTGGATACCGTTCAGTAGATTAATAGACTCGTTTTGAATTCGGGCACTACAGTAAGCGTGCGCTGCGTCACCTAGTTTATGTTGTCGGTTTCTACCCAAATTACATGCATACCTAGTAAGTAAGTACACGTGTACAAGTAAATATTCTTGTTTTATCACTTCAAGTGTTTTAAAATTGATGTCAACGACACTCATTTAGGTTCAATTAAAGCAAGTCCCATAAAAATAATATGAAAGAAACGGTTCTTCCATCAAATGAAAGGGCTTGATGAGGTTCTAAAAATATACCACACTATTACCTTTGGGCTATTTTGTTTCTTAAAATCCAAAAAGGATTTTCAAAACATACCAAGTTTGGGCCCCTCCAGGTAGGAGACGGCTCAGTATTTTTCTCTAGTATATACCTTAAATGATAGTTTATATCCTCATTTTTAACCCCCTGAAAGCTATTTAGAAAATATAAAAATTTAGTATTTTTTTTGAATTTTTGAATATTGCAATGTGAGACGGTTCCTTAAACTTCAGATCTTTATGAGACTTATGTGAACTGTACTGTACCCTACTGCTTCTTACTTGTGCTATTTAAGTGTATTTAAAAATTCAAAAAAAAAAATCAAATTTTAATATTTTCATTTGATAATCCACACTATGGGTTTCTGAAAAAAAAAATTTATTCCCATATAATTTTTTTTAAATCCCATACAAAAAATTGATGACACCATAAACCCCCCCCCCCCCCCCTAAGGGAAATATTTTGAGGAACTGCGGCTCAAAATTATTTTTTTGCCCTAAAGTACCTGTGTGCCAAACGGCTAAACTCTAAATCGATTTGCGGTTTTTTTTTTGCGTACACCTAGGACTATTGCGATACTTTCCGTTAACCTAGAATCATGAAATTTGGCAAGAAGCAAGATGTTACGTCACAAATATAGGAAGCAATCCAAAAACTGATTGATAATCGTTCGTCTATCTCTAATAAAAACAGGAACAATTAAACCCAAATGACTACAAGGCAACATACCTCAAGTTTGTTGTCTTTTTTTACCTAAACGGACCCCATCTGTCTGTCCTATGTATTCTAAGGGGAGCTCTCAATTACAGCTTAAACTGAAAGAGGAGATAAAAGGTAGGGACAAGATCTCAAACAAGTAGTATAATACAAATAGAAAAACACATCTTTAAGTCCGTGAGATCGTGAGGATCAATAAACAATTATTACCACTTTTATATTGCATACACAACAGTCGTCGTTACCACTACTGCGAAAGACCGATGGTGACTTGGCCCATAGTGCTAAAGAGAAAGCCGATCTACTGGGCAGTCTTTTTGCCTCGAACTCGAACATGAACGATGAAGGCGCTGTACCACCTACTATACCGTGGTGCGGTAAGACCATGCCGGAAATCTCCATAACGCAGCGGGAGGTCAGGCGGGCGTTGCTTTCTCTAGACGTTCATAAGTCGAGTGGGCCAGACGGTATACCAGCAGTGGTGCTTAAGCAGTGTGCTCCTGAGTTATGTCCTGTACTCACGCGCCTCTTTGCGCTTTCCTACCACACTAGGCAATTTCCGTCTTCATGGAACACTGCAAATGTGCACCCGGTGCCCAAAGGGCGACAGATCAGATCCATCGAATTACAGGCCTATCGCTATTACCTCTCTCCTCTCTAAGGTGATGGAGCGTGTGATCAACACACAGCTTCTAAGATACCTAAAAGTACACGATCTGGTCAGTGACCGTCAATATGGCTTTCGCCACGGTCGCTCGACTGGTGACCTTCTAGTGTATCTCACACACCGATGGGCACTAGCCATTGAGAGTCAGGGGGAGGCATTGGCATGTAGCCTGGACATAGCGAAGGCGTTCGATCGGGTCTGGCACCGGGGTCTTCTATCGAAGTTGCCATCTTACGGAGTGCCCGAGGGTTTGTGCAAATGGGTGGCTAGCTTTTTGTCCGGCCGTAGTTGACGGTAGTTGCTCTGATAGCATGGACATTAATGCTGGTGTCCCGCAAGGCTCTGTGCTATCTCCTACGCTGTTTCTACTGCATATCAATAACATGTTGGACATCAACAACATACATTGCTATGCAGATGACAGTACTGGAGACGCTTTTTACACGGGTCGTGCAAACATCCCTCGTTCCTTTGCGGAGGAAAACCGCGCAGAACTTGTGTCTCAAATCGAGACCACACTGTCGCAGGGTTCTGACTGGGGACGGGTAAACTTGGTCCGATTCAACCCTACAAAGACATAAATGTGCGCGTTCACCGCTAAGAAAAGTCCATTCACTGTAGTCCCACACTGTGTACTCAACAGAGCGAAGCAGTACTTCACGTCAGGGCAAAGGTTGTTACTTTACAAGTCGCAAGTTCGGCCCCATATGGAGTACTGCTGCCTTCTCTGGGCAGGTGACGATTCCAAACTCACTTGCGGTATCGAGCCCTTAAGTCTGAGGAGAGACTTTACCTCACTGTGTGTGTTCTACCGCTTGTACAATGGGTTGTGTTCTGAGAAATTGTTCGAAATGATGCCCACGGCTACTTTCTACCATCGCACCGCTCGCCATCGGCAGGGAATTCATTCTCACACTCTAGAACCTAAATGGTCGCGCACAGTGCGGTTTCAGAGAAACTTCCTCCCGCGAACGCTTAGATTGTGGAATGAACTCTTTGCCAAGGTTTTCTGCAAGGACTACAGTATGGAGTTCTTCAAGAAAGAAGTTATTAGATTTCTGAAGGGTCGGCAACCTGCAAGTGATACCCCTGGTGTTGCAAGCGTCCATAGGCTATGCTGACCGCTTACCATCAGGCGGACCGTAAGCTTGTTTGCCACCTTAGTGGTATATATATATAAAAAAAAAAGTCGATTTTACGCTAGCGCAATTATAGTTAATAAGCGTTATTCATATTTAATTATAAGTAAAATATTTAGAACATTAGGTTATTTTTCAGACTAATGACAACCACACAATATTGCCAGAAACAAAAAGGCTGCGTTCGTAACTTACCTTTTCGTTCGTAAGGCACGGCCCTGAGAGCAACGTTACATAAAAAAACAATCCCCCACCCCAGGCAGATCAGGTCTGACTGAGACAATGTATACCCTAAGAAATTGGCAATCGCGACAGAGTAACAACAGCTCTCGTAAGAATCGAGTCGCCAACTAAAACTTCAGCAACGCGAGGAACGCCATCCGAGCCGTAAAAGAGTTGAAGGATGCGACCACGCCTCCAGAGAAGAGGTAGCATATTCATGTCCTTTAGCAGGACAAGATCGTCCACTTTAAAGGGGTTCAGTGTTATCCGACCAACACACTCGCTGCTGCAAGAGATGAAGATATTCAACTTTCCGAAAGCTCTCAGACATCTGCTTCAGCAGATCAAACCGTGTCAAGCGGGTAAGTGGAGTATCTATTAAGGAATACTCCCGAGCCGTCAAGGGCCCACCCACCAAAAAAACCAGGAGGTAACACCTTTAAATTATTCGAGCCCGGTGAAATCGGAGATAGGGGCCTCGAGTTGAGCACCGCCTCAATTTAACAGAAGACTACTAGACAGCTCCTCGAAGGTAAGAACAGTCTCGCCAACAATGCGGCGAAGATGTTTTTTTCCTACCTCACCACCGCTTCGAAAATTCCGCCCCCAGAAGGATATGCGGGGGGATCGAAAATCCACTTAATTCCTTTGTGAGACATGGTGATGTCCTTTGGCCTGCTGGTTTACAACAAGGAACTGGTGGACTTATCGTAGATACCGATCAGGACCCTTATAGTTCGTGCCGCAATCAGAACGGATGATCTTTGGCAATCCACGGCAGCTAACGAAGCGAGAAATACAGGCAATGAAAGCCTCAGTGGACAGAGAGGGGATTCTTCAAGGTGTACAGCCTTCGTTACAAGGCAAACAAATATGCAGAAGTATGTATTTACGAACTTGGCGTTATGCAAGGTAGAAGTCTACAAAATCAGTTCCAACATTAGAAAAGACGCGAGCGGGGTTTACTCGATCGAGAGGCAAATCGCCCATTTGTGGCTGAGTCAAAGTTGCCTTAAGCCTAAAACAGGTTATTCCCTAAAGAACACAGTCCATAACCCTTCGAGTCGAGACAATGCAAAACTCTCGTTGGAGTATGACATGAAGACTTCTAAGTCCCGCATGAGAGTTTCTCTAATGGCGGTCCTGGATCAACGGCGAGGTCAAGTAGCTATCCTTAGGCAAAGTAGTGGATGCTGAGCTCCATAAGGTAAATTTGCATGGTCAGAAAATGGGTTAAGTCTTGCCAAAACTCCTTTGGTCTTGGAGCGACCATCTTAAAGATCCACTATTAAAGTCTCACAGTGCTCTCGTTGTACATTGCGAAATATGTAACTGACGGCGATAAGACCAGTTCAGTATCCCGAATCGGAGGTCGACGGGCGTATTTGACAAATCGGTAAATCCGGCTAATCAATTTTTCAGAGAGCTGAACCTAGTCAACAACGAATCTGAACAAAGTGGAGGATTAATTTTTGCCACCAGGACGTGTAAGCCTGGAAGAAGATCTACCACTTCAGACTAGAAGAAGGCCACCCTGTCTCTGGTCCAAAAAGCCATTCAGGTCCGCACCAGAGTAGATAATTGACCAATACAGAAGCCATACCGCCACGGGAAGCAATTTCGGCTGCATTCAATTCCCCTTGGACGTGATTCAACTCAATCGTAGCGGAAGACTCCAAAATCTTGGAAACCCTGTTCGCCACAAAGTTAAAGTTGTCAACACCAAGAATCCCAATGCCCTCGGAGATGGAGAAGGGAGTGTTCTGGCATTGTGAGACCACAGTGAAAGGGGCTTTCTTAGCCGTAAATGCACAGACTTGTATCTTTTCAGGGTTGAATCAGACCAAGTTTTCCCGTTCGAATCAGAGACATTGGATAGAGTAGTCTTCATTTGAGACACAATTGCTCCAAGCTTTTCCTCCACAACGTAACGAGGGATGTTTGCACGGCCCTTGTAATAAACGTCTCCAGTACTATCATCTGCACAGCAATGTATATTACTGATGTCCAACATGTCATTGATATGCAGTAGAAACAGCGTAGGAGATAGCACAGAGCCTTGCGGGACACCAGCATTAATGTCCATGCAACTACCGTCAACTACGGCTCCAATGCGTCTGCTGGACAAAAAGTTAGCTAGCCATTTGCACAAAACCGCGGGCACTCCGTAAGATTCCAACTTCGATAGTCCAGGCTACATACATCCATGTAAAGAAATCAAAACGTAGAGGAAAGGTCACGCGCTGGCCGAATACTTTTACCTAATAATCGGCTTTTCGGCCAGGAAGCATGCTGAATATTCGAAATCGAATATTCTATTCGTTGCAAGTCTAGTTAAAACCCTTAATTAAATCCTTCGATTCGGGATCCAATTTGGCGCCGGCCCGTGACGTAAGTCACTGCTTTATCACCTTGATGAATAATCACTGCCTGTTTATTTTTAATACGGATGTTTTTGAGAATGTGCAATAATGAATGAATGAATATTTTCTGGACATAACACAGCTCCGACTGGCCCCAAAGTAAGCAAAGCTTGTGTATATTACTTTTTTGTAACTACATACATATCATACATTAATACACCCAGACTCAAGACCAACATAAATGTTTATATTATGACATTAATGTTTGTCCAGGGCGGGAATCGAACCCACACCCTCCACACAGCAGCTGGCCACACTACCAACTAGGCTGCAAGACTTGCAGCAGTGTGTGTATACTTAGTATGCTATTATTACTCAATCGACAAGTCGTAACGGTGATTACAATTTATTTTGATTTGCATAGAGTTTGCATCTGTGGGAATAGAGAAGAAATACTTTTATGTCGATCTATAGTTTCCACAGGAGTAAGTTCTTCTGCTGTCGAAATCGCGGGGGTCGTCTAGTTATTGATAACCGTAATTTTTATTTTTCATTTAATTTACAATTTTATGATTTTATTAATATTTTAGAAATTTCCCCAAAACCCCGAAAAGTTCCGGGAATTTGCCGTCGAGAATTTTCGAGTCGCGTAAAAAAATTCGAGAAATCAGAAAGCCTAACAGTTACCGACTGATTCATTATCATCAAAATATAACTAGTACTTCCTCAATACCTAGAGAGCTGAAATTTGCTGAAGCTGAAATGTTCAAAGAGCCGGAGTACCTAAGGTTCCGACACAGGCTCATATTGCTCCCACTATTCATTTTTGGTACATTTATTAGCATAAATTCTTTAAGTTTTGCTAGGTTTCCTAAGGGTGCTGAATTCAAATCATTTTAATTCGTTTTTAAAAATTCAAAATGGCAGATCCAATATAGCGTCCATTTTTTAGAAAAAATTCTTTGATATCGATTAAACTAAGTTCAAATAGGTTGAAGGGTGCTGATTTGACTCTTTTATTAGGTTTTTTTTTTAATTCAATATGGCGTCCATTATTTGGCAATAACTCTTTGATTTCGACAAAACTAAGTTCTGTTAGGGTTTTAAGGTTGCTTAATTCGAAACTTTTATATAGTTTTTGTATAAATATCTACAAGATGGTACCCAATAAGTCCTTATTTTGCAAAACAACTTCCATATCAAACTAAACAAAGAGGAGTTGCTTGTGCAATAGTTTCTGCCGGACAGTTTCTTTTAAGTCAACTCTACTAGTTTTGCGATTAAAAAATTATTTCGCACCTCTACAATTTTAGAATAGCAAAATCATTTTATTATTTGAGTTTAGATTTATTACAGTGCAACAAACTTTTCTGACCCGATGTTATAATCGCTGGTGTCAATTGAGTTTACACTTTTTTAATCTGGCGTCTGTAGTTTTGATTTTTGACCACCGGGTCAGCAAAGTTTGTTGCACTATATAGTGCGCGCCACGTAAATAGAGACTTGGCGAGTGGCAGATGAAGGATGTTTGCGCAGCTGTACAGTCACTCACATAGCTTTACGTATACAACTACGGCGTATGCGCTGTCGCCGTACTCCCCTCCACACGTGGTGTGCGAAGTCTCTTTTTACGCGGCGCGCGTTTATGTTCGTACCTAGCACGTAAGAGTTAACCGGATTATTCAAAGGTTATTTTAATACAAAAACAAGCCACAGAAGTAAAAAATAAACAAAAGTGAAGATGATATTGATTAGTAAAATAAAATGACAGACCCGTGAAGACGTGTAGGCGATATACTCTCCTTGTCCAGGAGTCTCTCTGTCGAGCTCGTCGCAGTAGGTTTCGTTGCAGACGCACACTACTGATTTTCCGAACGACTCCCGCGCTGCACAGGGCTTGTCTGACAAATAAAGAACAATGGCGACTCTTCATACATGATCAGAATAGTTAGACTAAAAAGTTCGCAGAAAAGAAGTATACAGATTATATAAGATTTGAGGTTATGTTTTAAGAATTTTATTTCTCTAAAGATTACAATATAATCGCTTAATAGAGAAAAATACAAAAGTTTGTTTAAAAATAACATACAATGAGCGCACATTTTGATAAGTAAGTAGGATGTGGGTAACTTACAATATCATGGAACACAAAAAGATGTAACATCGGTGTCGCTAAATAGCACGACATTGTACCTTGTAAGGGGCGACCCACATGTCTACGTTTATTTAGTAAGGGATAGTTCTAGGTAGGTGCCTAACTTATTAAATAGTTTCATTATTAACCTAAGTGAGTATTTTAAATAATTGATTAATAATTTAACGGTAAAATGAGATTATAATTTTTAACACCTATTATAACAGCATATAATTAGATTAGATTATAATTAAATTAAATTTTATTGAACTATTATGTAATTAAATTGACCTTATATTATATAATTACTATCATTGTACACATATCCACATAAAAAAAATACGTGTTTAAATAAGGATGTAGAATAATTGATTTTATAATTAATGTTATGTCTGTTATATAATTATAAGTATTCAGTAGACAAAAATTGGATATGTATTAACATAGAATATATTTTGAATTTAAAAACCTATAATGTATAACAGTATATAATTAGATTGAAATATTATATAATTAAATTGAACATAAATTATATTATTACAATTAATGTATACAAATACACACAAAAATAATACGTGTAACCATTTGTACGAGATATCTTAAATTACATTTTATACATACATACATACACATATATACTTGCATACATCTAAACATGCCTATAAATACATTCATTCACACATGTATCCTCACATACATACAGATCACGCATGTCAGTTTACGCCGTTTCGACTGTTGAGTAATCTATTAAAATATAATGTTTTAACAATTTTTTAAAAGTGAACATTGACTTTGCTTCTCTTATGTCTTTAGGCAGTGAGTTGTAAATTCGTGCTCCTTCAAACATTATATTTCTTTTGCCATAGTTACCATTAAGTCATTGGCTCGCCGAGTAACGCGTTGTTGCACTTGCAATTTTTTCGTAAAAACTAGTTATGAATTAATGTCCTTTAATAATATTTTTTGTATTAATAGAAAAGTGTTATATTTGTAGGTTTGAATGATATTCATTAGTTTAGTATTCTGGTATATTTTTTTGGTCGGTGTGAAATAGTCGTAGTGAAATCGAATCTTTATAATTTTGTTTTGAGCTGTTTGTAAGCATTTTAAGTTACTTTTAGCAGCACATCCCCATAATTCTATTAAATAGTCGATGTGTGGTTTTACCATTGAATTATAAATAATATAGCGAATAATTAGAGGTAAGCATTTAACATTATTACGTAGCGCTCCCATAAGAGATGATATTTTAGATGGTAGTTTGTTAATGTGTGGCTTCCAAGTCAGTTGGTTGTCTAAGATGAGCCCCAGATATTTCTCTTCGTTTACCCTTTTTAATACTACCCCATTTAAAGTTAAAGGTGCATGTCTTTAATTTTCTTATTTTTTGCAGAAAAAATTATGTAATTAGTTTTGGACGCGTTAACTGTTAATAAATTATTTGAAAAACACCTTTGTACTATTTTTAAGTCACTTTGTGCCTGTTGTATAATTGTTTGTATTGAATGTCCGAAGTAAAATAAACATGTATCATCTGCATATAATGTAACATGTCCTTGTAAGTTTGTTTCATGTAAATTTATGTAAATAAGAAATAAGAGTAGTCCCAAAATTGAGCCTTGTGGAACGCCACAACTTATTAATTTTGGAGTGCTTTGTTGATTAGCACTTTCAGTTATGCCAATTGCCTTTAATTTTTGTAGTAATAGTGTGTGACTGACAGTGTCGAAGGCTTTCTTGAGATCTATAAATACCCCGAGAGCTATTTTTTTTTTATCTAAATTGAGTTTAATTTTGGTAACTAGGTCAATAGTAGCTGACAAGGTGTTTGATGACCGGAAGCCATACTGTCTTTCAAATAATTAAAATAATTTAACTTTTCAAGGTGAGTGTTAAGGCGAAGATAGAGTATTTTTTCAAAAATTTTTGAAAACACTGGTAACACTGACATCGGCTGATAGTTTCCAGGATCTTTTTTACTTCCAGATTTGTAAATTGGGCTTATTTTAGCAATTTTAAGCGAGTCCGGAAAATATCCGTTTAGGATGCATTTATTGATACATTCAGAAAGGTTGTCGATAATAAGATCCTTGACACATTTTATTATTTTAATAGTAATGCCGTCAATACCAGAGCTTATGTTCGTGTTTAGGTTATTTATAATATTTTCGACTTCCTCTTTAGTTGCCGGAGTTAATTGTTTCAATGTTTTATTTGTGTTTTTAAAAGTAACGGTGTTCTTTAGATTATTATGGTATATCGGTAGTATTTGGTTTATTAACGTGGAGCCAATGGCGGAAAAAAGTCATTGAAACACTCACATATTTCTTTTTCCCCGCTAATGATGCCTGTTTCATTTTGAAGTTTCGAAGGAGCATGAATCCCTTTCTTGTTCTTACTTCTTAAGTCATTGATTACTTTCCACATTTTTAATGGTTTTTTTTCGCAACTTTTGAATAATTTACTGTAGTAACTTTGTTTTGCTGACTGAATTTGAGAAAAAACTATGTTTCTTTTCTTCGTAAATTCTTCTTTGATTTTTTGTCTCCTGGATTAGCTTTCATTTTTTTCCATAGTTTATTTCTCTAATTTATACCTATTTTAATATTTTTATTTATCCAGTCATTTCTAGTAGTGTTGAAAATCTTTGTTTTCTTTATTTTGTTTTTTGAAATTGCCGAAAGCAGAGATTTTTCTAGCTGTAAGTAGTTGCTATACCTGTTGTTAATTTCTATTTTTGCAGTATTATACTTTTCTTTGGATTTTTATTTTTATGATCTGATAAGGTCGATTCCATGATAGCCATGTGGAAAGTATGATTCATAAGATTTGAGCATACATGGTCCGGGATAGTTTTTGACTTTGCAGTTTCACGAGTGCAGTATCTTTCTTTAACTTTATTCAGGATCTCAAATCCATTTTCCGATATTATTTCTTCGTAATCCTTATTAAGGTCTTAGATCGATCTCGCTTAAGAAGGTTATAATTAAAGTCTCCAAATACTATGGCACGTTTTTTCGTTGCCAGTTGTTCTGGATATCTTTCTAAGAAAAGATTATTATTAGTGCGTTCTGGTTTATAAATTACGCCTATATCCAAGCAGAATTTTTCAATGTGCACCCGTAGGAAATGGTTATCATCTTCATATTTATTATCGATGAGGTTATGTTTCAGATTGCTATGGATGTAGATGGAGACACCACCGCCCCTGCTATGCGTCCTGTAGTTGTAATAATGGATAAAATTCGGTAAACTCAAGGATAAGGCTTCCGCCTCGGATTTTATCCATGTTTCGGCTAGTAAGATAACATGTATATTCTTTATTGAATATAAGATACATTTGAGTTCATACATTTTTCCAGGTTTGGCTAAGCTACGAATATTGGCATATAACAATTTCAAAGAATTTTGAGTGGTAGTTAGCTCTGAATAATTATCTATAATTTAGTAGGTTACATGGTCAGGGATCGTCGAGTTTTGGATATTGGTTATGGGTTGAAGTTTTTTGGAGCAGCAATGATTTTAGGAGTTCCATTGACATATTTTATTTTTAAGGTCTGACTCACCATTATTGGTTCGCTCTTCTAGTTCCTTTCCTAATTGCTGCATATGATTTTGCTGGTTTGGTGTTCGGTCTGAATATCTTTTAATTTTGTTTTCTGTCAGATAATAGTTTTTTCGAAAAAGTGTTTTTGGAATTTTGTTAGAAGAGAAAATGACTTTAATTGGCCGGCTTTTGCCTATTACATGTTTTCCAAGTCGAAATGTGTTTATTCATTCAGGATAAATACTTTTTAATATTCTTCTTACTTTGTTGGAATCGTTTTCTGACTCAGCCTCATCCAAACCAGTTATAATAACGTTTTTATCTCTTTTATAACGTTCTTGTAGTTCTGATACAATATCTTCACAAGTTGACGCAGAAAATACCGGTGCTTTAGCACAAGAAGGTAAGTAAGAATTTTTTTTTATAGATACTAGATCATCTTCTAATGAAATTATTTTAGAATTCAAGGTGCTATTGTAACTCTTTAAATTATTAATTTCTGTTTCTAGTTTATCCTGTATTAGGCTAAGAGATTCTGCTTTTGAGTTAATATTTGTTATTTGATTTTTTATAGCAGAAACTTCTTCGCATATTTTCGCTAATTTTTCGTTTTGTGTCTTTGCTGTTTCTTTGAAAAAATCCATTATCTCTTGGCGAAAATTTGATAATTCGTTATTAAAAGATGATTCCTCATTCTCGGGCTGCTTTCGTTTACGAAAACTATTTTGTTGCAGATCTGTATGGCCCAGCATAGATAAATCAGGTTGCGAGCCACCAGCACTGCCGCCACTTGGAGATCTTAAAATTCTCATTTTACGTAGTTTTCTTTAAGCTATGTAAGACCGCCCTTATAATCTGTAGTCGGGTCGGTGGAACGCCTACGGCTAATTAATGAGGTTAAAAACGTCTTGATGCACTTTTTTGCGTAGGCAAAAACAGATCTTGTTTTACAGGAGGTTAAGTTTAAACTATATTAACAACCAACTTTGTAATTTAAACAATTAAATAGTGGTATAAGCACACGTCTGCTGCGTACGCTCACTGAACAGACACCGTCAGGTTATGTCTGTTCCAATGTTTATTTTAAATAATAATATTTTTTTTACAAATTTCACGAATAACTCGTAATCAGGTACCTTATTGGGAACAAGTCTCAAGCTATTCGATCTCTGGAAAAAGAGAAAAATGTATGCAAGTACATTCACAGGTTTCAAGAAGTGAGTCAGACTTCTATACATTTTTTTGGAGTTCCAGAATTCGAATAGCTTGAGACTGTTCCAAATAAGATCTCAGTTCAATAGGGTTTTAAAAATATTATAAAAGAGTCAATAAATTGGAAAGTAAATATCGTAGAGCAACACGGTCACGAGTCAGGATGCCGTGCTTGATCTGTGGTAAACATTGACCGGCACTAGAAAAAGTTGTTTCTGTTTACAATCAAAATAATTTCCTATAAATTTTACAAATAATGTGGCATTGCTCAATAGTCACAATATTTTTCTACTACAATTTCACTGCGACTCTATCCGAGTGGATTTTTGAAAAAACTTACGATTATGGTTTTATTTTAAAAAATATTGGATTATCATACAAATTGCCATTCCATGTTTTGCCCCTTAAACTTTTGACTCATCCCGAGTTTCCAAAACCGGTGAAATCCGTGAATCTTAATTTTCGGTCTAAAGGTTAAATACCAATTTTTGCACATATAGCACACAAACTTCCAACCTCCATTTTACCCCTTTATAAGGACATATTTTGCAAAATTCATTCTTGATGGAGCCCTATATCAAGTAAGGAATCCACGCGCCAAATTTCAAGTTTCTAGATCTAGCGTTTTACCTAGGCTGTGTGTGGATATCCATACTAATATTAATGTAAAGTAACTCTGTCGGTCTGTCTGTTTGTCTGTTACCTCTTCACGCCTTAACCGCTGTACCGAATAAGATGAAAGGGGTTGTTTGGCCTGGGGCCAAAACATTGTATTCAAAATAGTACTTCACATCCTAATTATTAATTTTTAAGTTTTGTTTCTGGTTTTCGTGTACAAAATTATTTTAAATGTTTTTATTTTCTATGCCGACATCACTAACACACTGCATCTTATATATGATAACCTCAAAGCATCGTACAAAAACCCGACTTGGTTGAATGGGTTGAATAGAGTTTTTACTCAAAACGTTACTGACCGACCGTTACAAACCGAACTGATTTGCAAAACTGATTTGCAACCTAATGCCGGTTGAAAACGTGTTAGTTGTTGTCTTAAGTGTTACTGACGTTACTGACCGACCGTTACAAACCGAACTGATTTGTAAAACTGATTTGCAACCTAATGCCGGTTAAAAACGTGTAAGTTGTTGTCTTAAGTGTTACCGACGTTACTGACCGACCGTTACAAACCGAACTGATTTGTAAAACTGATTTGCAACCTAATGCCGGTTAAAAACGTGTAAGTTGTTGTCTTTAGTGTTACTGACGTTACTGACCGACCGTTACAAACCGAACTGATTTGTAAAACTGATTTGCAACCTAATGCCGGTTAAAAACGTGTAAGTTGTTGTCTTAAGTGTTCCTGACGTTACTGACCGACCGTTACAAACCGAACTGATTTGTAAAACTGATTTGCAACCTAATGCCGGTTAAAAACGTGTAAGTTGTTGTCTTAAGTGTTACTGACGTTACTGACCGACACTTGGCCGATATATAGGTACCTACATATTCTATGAAATTGATTTATTTCCTATTGTATGTAATTCCAAAATATTGAATAAATAAATTTTAAACATAAATTATCTGAGATTTTTTGTATAAAGGCTCTTATTGACATATAAAACTTATAATTGTCATTGGACTGGTTTATTAAGAGTGCGCCTATGCAGAGACGTAAGAAAAGAGACAGCTCTATATAATTGCTACCTAGTGTAAAGGCGACAGCCATCGCGTGAATCTTGCGAAAAATCAGTAAAACGTCGTTTAAAAAAACCTACGAAAAATAAAAAAACCTTAAGATTTGAGCATATTAAGATAATGTATTGCCTATCTATTGTTTTTAAAATAAGCTCAAATAGCCTTTCCATTTAAAGATTCAACAAAAAGTGTTTGCGAAACAAGTTTATTTATAAAAATAAATGTATCGAGTAGAATTTCAAAAATCGTGTTTCGACGTTGGAGCGATAAAAGCTTAAGAGCCACGTTCCCTATGTCAAAATATTAAACTCATAAATAAAATACAAACTGAGATCCAGATCGAAATTTATGACCAATTTCAATATATATGCACCCTTAAAATGTTAACTTAAAAAAATATTTGTTTTTGTTAATAAAGTAATATACAGATAAAACTGAGAATTAAAGAGTATTTTTTACGTTTTATTGTTTAGTAATTCGTCATGTGCTTTCGTCTGTATGTCACAGCCTTATAATTTTTCCTCGGCTTTGGGTAGATTCCAACCGCCATACGGCCAAAAAACTTACGCGCACACTATCATGTGGGTTAGGTTAAGCCTAAAAAATAGTTTTAACTTTTTAAAATAATGTAAACCAAAATCATGATCCGAAAATCTGAAAAAGAAACATAATAAAATAAAGTAAATATTAATAACGAAAAGTGTGTTCGATAAAATCGGTACCAACCTACATAAGTTTTTTTAGGTTCGTATCCGCAATGATTCTCATTATACGGAACCCTTAATAAAAATGGTTAAACAACACGTACTTGGCCGGTTATTTAAAAAAAGCTCACATGTACTAATGTATGACATCATAAAAAGCAAAAAACTTCTGAAAAAGGTAGTCTTTATTTTTGAAACAATGGCATTGTGATAAACTATAACCTTTTACAAGGAGCTCGTAGCCCAAAAAGCCCGTTTGTTAACTGCAAATAATACTCAAAGTTAAGCAGCTTCGGAAGTGGTCAGTCGATGGATGACTCTAATCTAATGGCACATTACTCTGATCTTCTCTGTGCACATTAAACTATCACTCCTATAGCTGCTGTTGTCGTTAAGCTAAAAAAGGGGCCACTCACTCAAGCGGGCTTCCCAATTCCTACTGAGAGAAGACGTGGTTCTATGGTAGGGACAGGACAAAAAAGGCTGAGGCAATCATAACCCGCACTTTTTAAATCCTTGTCCGATTTCAGTTGCTTCTAGATTTACAATAGCAACACCTCTTCCACTCTCTACTTATCTCTACTAATAATAGGTCCGGAAATCGTAATCGCTTAATTTGCGTTTTCTTAACGATTTCAGACCCTGGCGAATCGTTTGCCATCTGTGTGTGTGTGTGTGTGTTTTTGTGTGTGTGTGTGTGTGTATGGCAGCTTTTATTTGCCCCTCGATATCTCAAAAACCAATGTGAGCCAATAAAAACCGATGAGAACCAATGTGTCTCGTATCCATATAAATCGATGCGCCACGTCATGACTTAGATCTGAAAACAGTTTGAGCAAAATCGGTCGAGCGGTTTGTATTTTTTCGCTAAAAAACTGATTTTTAAAGACGCAGTAGTAATCTTCATGTATAAATTGTCAAATATAAAAAAAAAAATCTCAAGAGAAGTCGCTCCTGCAGTACTTGCTACCGAACTAAGTTTATTCGATTTTGGTTTAGGAAATATATGGAATTCCTAGGAAAAGTATATTTACACAAAAGACTTATTTCACACATTTCCTGCTGAATTTAGACATTATCTACATTTCCTAGAAATTTTATACAATGTCGGATTACACACATTTCTAGTAACATATACCTACATAAAAAACAGCAATACTCAAGACAAACATTCAAATTCAAAGTTTTGTCCTGTGCGGGGATCGGACCCTAGTCAGCAGGCAAACTTATTCCACACTAATCCATCAAGGAAATTACATTATTATTTATTTATAACTTTAGTATAATATTTCTCACCAGAGTTAATTCCAGTCCAACACATCATCAAACTAATCAAAAAAATAATACTTTTCACTAAAGCTGCCATTATGTTATAGGTAAATAATCTTCAATTAACTATAGAAACACCGACCGCCCACACACCATAACTGTCAATGAACTGCTTACCAAAGATACAACGAATAAAGTTAGTTAAGTATTACGAGTTTGGTTTATACTATTACTAGCTTTTGTCCGCGGCTCCTCCCGTTCTAAATTCTACGTGGAATTCGGCTATAGATATTCCTCCGGGATCTTTTCAAGGACAAAAAGTATGTTTGTCTTCCCTCAACATTGTCAGTGCTAAACATCAGCACAAATAATTGCTTTTTTTTTTTTCATACCACCAAGGTGGCAAACAAGCACACGGTCTGCCTGATGGTAAGCGGTAAGTATGGACGCTTGCAACACCAGAAGTAAGCAATAACAAACAAACAGACTATCACAAATATATGTTAATTTGGATTTGAATACGTAGACATACCGTTGCACTTTTATGCAAACGAAACTTTAATAGACTTTTAACAATAACTTTAATTAACTCCTGCACCAAGAAACGAGTATTGATTTATATGTAAAATTATTCTAGGAAACACATTAAAAAATGACAAAATATGATGTAATTTAAGGGTATTGTGTATTGTTAATCATTCGTTTTCGAGATAACATTAGCTGTATGGCGCCCCCGTGTGACTTCTGACGGAGCTGCATCTCGACCAATTATGAATACCGCAGAGTGCAATAGCCATCAGGGTCAAACGGGAGTATAGAACCATCTCCCACAGGGCGGCGCGGCGTGCGTCCTGGCGGAGTCACCGCCTTGGTAGCTCGAGGCCGAAGTCTACACGTCTGTGTACAGATGGCGCATGGACCTACGAGCCCGAGGCTGAGGAATAAAAGCGACGGAAGTTGCTCATTCTCGGTTCCTCCTAGGGAGATGAAAGAAACAGCTGGTATTCGAAGACCGTATATTAAAATTGGCATAAATACAAAAATAAAATTTCCAAAAACGTTAAATACATTCAAACAGTCATGATAGAGTGTATTGTTCAAAATTATATATCCACTTGTACTTCGTTCAGAAACTCTACTGTGGTGATGGAATCAGCTTCAACTTCTAGTGTAGCTAGCTTCTTGTTCAGTTTGACGCCAACCTTGACGGTATTGCTACTAGAAAAACAAAATAGTTCTTTACGTATAACAACAAAAAGAGGATAGTTGCCTAGCGTGAGTGTTACAGTGCAGTTTTAGAGGACCTTTCACCGCGAACTCTTAGATTATGAAATGAGTTTTCTGACGAGATATCCCCTAGGGACTACAGTATAGAATTTTTCAAGGAGGTAGTAATTCAAGTATCGGCGACTCGTGCGTAAGACCAGAAACAGACTGGTTCCACGTACGCAATATATGCAACGCATTATGACATCTAGACTAGACTTACTACTTATAGTATACTCGGCCACACGCCGATGACCAAATATTCTGCGGGCTTCCTGGCCGAATAGCCGAATATTTGGAAAAAGTATCGCCGTCTGCACGCTCATCGTATTGGTCATCATCGGCAACCACGCCGCCCTGCTTGTTCTGGCGTTAAGTTTGGTGCTCATAGTAAATACAAACATTTTCGGGCTCTTTACATTTTAATTTGTGGGCTTTAAAATTGAAATTGTGTAAGCCTATTAAAATAGTAATTATTTATGGCCTCTAAAAAGTACTCAGCTATAGTACGGAGTTGATAATGCATGATTATTTTATTGATAACCAAAAAATATATTATAATAAAAAAAAAAACTATCTTTTACGATGATTTTACTGCGACGAAAAATCTGAAGTATTCGGCCGAATAGTAAGTAGATATTTGGTATTCGGCAAAATAGGATAAGAAAGGCGAATAGGCCGCATACCGAATAGCAGCCAAATATTCGTTGCAAGCGCAATCTAGTGCTTTGATTTCTTATAAAAATATATGATTCGAGACTCACTTGTCGTCTGCAAAACTGACAACAGCATCTGATGCCATATTATGTAAGCACAGTGCAACAAACTATTCTAAACCGCTCACCTTGGACTATAGTCGCTAGTATTGGTGTAGGTTCACACCATTTAAATAAGGCGACTGTAGTTTTGAATTTTTACCACCGCGTCAGAAAAGTTTGTTATACCACCAGACAAGTGTACCTACATGTGTTGCGTAAATGAGACCAGTGTGACTCTAAATAGGCTACGATAACCGCTCCACACCTGGCGAGCTAAATAGTAAGTTTAGTTTTATATCTAAGTATAAACAAAAATATTTCTTGTTGATATTACTAGTATTATAGTAACAGTAAGGACATTCTGTAAACAAAATATTAAATACAAGCTTAACTATTAACTAGCTTTTACCAGCGGGTTCACTTATGTACATGTGTACCTATATACCTACCTTGAGAACTGTCTGAACGAGGAGGGGACCTAGTAATATTATATATCACATCGTATATATGACCCATACAAAAACAAGATTTACCCATGAAAACATTTGCAGTTGCGGAACCAAGGAGGGTTTTGGGCGTTGAAATCCCCCTAAAAATTAGTAGAAACATATTGATTATCAAATATGATTGGGTTAAAATCGGAAAGTATCAAAAATTCTCATGCAAAAAAAAACTGAAATATATCCTGGATCCGCCACTGACATTCGTATATCGAAAATTATGCGAAGTTAGGCAATGTTAGGCAGGGTCCGTCGTTAGATAGGTCACCGCCGAGTGAAGCAGTGATGTTCCTGGCTGATGACAGCAGCCAGGATACGCAAAGACAGAGGTGCTGTAGGTAATAATATTATGCTTAATGTTAGTAACGACAACTAATGCGAATATTACACAAACATACAAAACAGTTCGTTCATTTAGGCTACACAAGCGCACGAAGTAAAATGTAGAGCCGCGATCGTGCCGCCATTTTGTACACAACCTATATACAACCTGTTTAATTATCTCTGTCGCCACGAAAAAAATAAGTAGGTACTTACTGTTTGTTGTAAATAATAAGAACAACGGTATTGTTCGGAGTCAGGAAAGCTACGTATCCAAGAGAAGGTGTCAATATGGACTTCGTTTCTTGAACGTCTATCCTCTTTGACCCTCTTGGGATGAACTTGGAGAAATGTCCCATAGCGTAGAACATCGGCTGCTTTATAAACTCTCCTTTTTCTGGGTACACCAATATCGGGGAGTCTACGAAATTATTGGCCCAGTTTGGACCACCTTCTGCGTTAAGACACAGGTTCCAGTCCATCCAACCTATTACATTATAATTAAGATCCTGTAAATTAAAGTGTTACAGTTACAATACATACATTCTAAAGAATTGCGGTACTCTTCTATACCAGCGTTGCCTGACGGCCCGATTTTTAAATGAAAATTAAATTTCCTGCTTTTCGGAAATAACTTGAACGTGCTGGCAGCGTACTGAGAAAGCGGGGGCGTTATTTTTAAATTCAGAAGAAGAAAAAGACACAACTATTTAACGATAGGGTAAATCTGATTTAAAATATCATATTTTACTAAAATACTTTTTCTATGGATATTTTTCTTAGGTACCTATCTATTGTCACGTAAACGTAATTTGAACTCAATTAAAAAGATAAATATTCAATAACTTTTGATTATATACGGTTTTTTCACTATGTCCCACTTATGACGAAAGAATCCCGACTTGGCAAAAAAAATCTGGCAACGCTGATCCAGACAAACTGGGCACCCTTATCACTTAAAAGCGATCACTTACAGGCAACTTTGGAGTACAAGTAACATAGATAGAAGCTATAAGTATGTGACTCGAAAATCGAAAATTTATAAAAAAAATAAAAAAAAAAATAATGTCATTATATTTAAAAATAAACATACACACATATACAAACACACTTGCATACAAACACACTTGCATACAAACATATATGTACTTCAATTTTGGTGTGTCATTTTTAACAAGTATTCTGAGGCTGAAACACAAATTAGCTTTTTTTCTTTTCCTGGGCTTAAGCTGTAGCTATTTTAATATCAAAATATATATAATTCCTTGCAAATAAAAATCGTATGATTGTACGAACCTACATCCTTTATACACTTCAGACCTATTTCTATACTTCCCATCCTCTCCAAACTGCTTGAAAGCATAGTTCATCAAGCATCACAATATCTGGATAGAAATGCACTGTTGAGTCCATTTCCATCAGGATTTCGTACAGGTCATAGCACAGTCACAGCGATGCTCAAAGTCACTGATAATATGCGTTTTGCGATGAATAACCAACAATTGACCTTATTAGTGCTATAAGACTACAGCAATGCGTTTAACGCTGTTGATTTTGACATACTTTTAGGAACTCGTATCTTCATTAGTCATAGAATGGTTTGATTTTTATCGTAGAGGATGTCAGCAGTGTATAAGTCAGCAAATGAGAATAACTCTGATTGGTGTACTTTATCTGCTGGCGTTCCTCGGGGTGGCTTCCTTTCACCTCTCCTGTTTTCTATCTTTATTAATACTGTCACATTAAAACTGTCTTCCCTTTCATCTCTATGCAGACGACCTCCAGCTTTATTGTCATTTTAAAATCCAAATTTTTTAAATGTTAAGTTAGAATAATGAATGAAGATATGGGCAACATCTTATTGTAAATCCAAAAAAAAATTAGACTATAATTTGTTTCCAGGAAATATTTTACAAAGCTGCTACATAGTACATCATGTCACCCAATCATCAATATAACGTGAAAAGTCTAGGATTACTCGTGAATCGTAATATGACTTCATGCAAATGAAGTATGTTGAAAAGTTAAGGCTGCTTTCTACTCTTTAAAATATCTCCAGAACTTCCTACCTATTAAAACTAAAATTTTCCCATGACACTTCTATTTCCTGTTCTGGACTATGAGGAACTACCTAATAAACTTCAAAGGCTTTAAAACTTGTACATCCGTTTTATTTACGGTCTGCGCAAGTTTGATCATGAAGGTACTATCCAGTTTTCGAATAGAATTAAACTGGCTCCCAATTCAATTTCGCCAGAATACTCGCAAACTTACAGAACTTTTAAATATCTTATTTAACCCTACTCCATCATATAGAAACAAGACGTTGCGATCCCATACTACATTATTACTAGAACAACAATAGAACTCACTACCTAACCTTATTTAAAATAGCCGCACTATCAGAATATTTAAAAAAAGAATTTAAGATCATTATAAATCACAATTCTAGTGATATGAGGGTTCAAACATAAAAAATAATAAATATCTGTGTATGTATGTAGGTCGGGAAAAAAGTTTCTTCGAATTTTATACGACAACTTATATTAAGAGAGCTTCAGAGCGAGGTGCATCTTTGACATCAGAATTACCGGATTAAAAACACTTACACTAACTTGATGCTACTCTTACTGACACTTACATTAGGCCCATAAACGTCCCTATTTTTTTTGCATCTAGCGCTGCATTGTTTTTTTCTTTTTTGAAATAAAATTTTAAAATAAATTATATAAATCCTGACCGCGGCTCTTAGAACATACACAACCAAATGCAATGTGATGAGCATTAAAATCACCACTTATAAAGATGGGCTTTGGGAGATCTCTTATGATATTATGTAGTCTGTGAAAACGTATGTGTCCATTAGAAGGTGGACAATATACACAGAGAATAGTTAAGTTACCACGTTTAGTAGACACAGATAAAGCAACAGTTTGAATGTCTTCATAAAATTTGGTGTTTATAATATTATATTTCAGGTATGGTTTGATAAGTATTGCGACACCATTATGAGTATTGTTAGAGTTTTTATTGTAAATATTATATCGAGGTATCTTAAATCAATTGTCTTTGAACCAGGTTTCATTAAGTAAGCAAATATTAATATTTTGATGTTTTAGAAATTGTATTAATAAGGCTTTTTTACTATTTGCACTTTAAATTTTATATTGAGCGATACGTAGTTTTGATTGTGTAGTAGCTTCTAAAGCCATTATTTAAGATTTTTTATTAATGCTTCTTTAATTGTTTTAGTTGTAGTGGGTGAATTGTCACCCTTATTACCTAACTCCACCAATGTCTGTACTAGGGCCATCAGTACTGTTACGAACACGCACAGCGGCGACGGGCGTAGGCTAGCTCTTTCTTTCAATCACTGGCTTGGCTTGTGCTTTCTTCTTATTTTTATTGTGCGGCTTCCAGGAGATGTCCTTGTCTCGCGCTGTGTTGACCCTTTAGATTTTCCTTTTCAGGACGTCATCAAAACCAGCCAGATACAAATAGGTATAGGAACGCTCACTCCACACTAAGCCTATTGAAATACCTTGAACTCGGATATATAGGCGCGACGTAGGGATGCGGATGGGCGCTTAGTGTGGAGTGAGCTTTCTGATATATTTTGTAATCATAGGTTCTATGAAATGTTGCCTTTGGTCACTTTCTACTATGGGCACATCTCAAACGAGTTGAAATAAGATTCTGTTGAGTTCAACTACTTACCGTAGTAAGTGTGATGCTACTATTGTACACAGAGAGAAAAGATATTGTCCGAATTAAAAACCTGATTATTAAAATCCGTTAATACAAAATTTTATTATTTTAACATTTTTTTCTGGCAATTACAAAACAATATAATTTTAAGTACATTTTATTAATTTCATAAACTAATAACTACAACATAGTTTTATAACTTTCCGAAAAAAATAATTTGTACTTCGGATTACAGAATTTTACAAATCCTATAAAACTTACCTCGATCTTATAAGTAGGGTAATTAATGTCAACATATAAAGCTTACTAAATATTACAAAAAAAATATTAAAGTGGGAAGATAAAACACTACTTGTCATAACAGTGAAGGCCAATTAACGTTTACAATCACCTTCTAAGAATCAGTTAAGTTTACTATACTCTATCCACCGAAACGAGTTAATAGGGGAAAAATGAACTGGCATGTGATTGGTCGAACAATGACGTTAAGGCTGTGTTCACAGCGCGAGTTTTTTTAGTTTGTTCGTGCGACTCGTACTGTTCAGACGTGCTCACTGTGCTAGTGCAATCTATTATTTTATTTTTTGACTCGGCTTGTTATTTGGACTCTGGATAATTTTGTTACGTGTGACCCGGCTTTGTGATTGATTGCATTCCTAAAGACTTGGCGCTTGTATAACGGACTTTTTGAGTTTACTGTCGATTTGCCTAAGTGAGATGGCCGACAGTTTACATGGAGGTAACTCTGTGGAAAAAAGGCGACGACGAGCCTTTTCCTCGACTGAAAAAACAATGATATGGAACATGTATCAATCTATGAGGAGTTCCATGGAATCCCCTTCAAACAATGACGTCATGAAAGCTGTTGCATCATCTATGGGTGTTCATTGGATGTCCATCTATAGAATTCTGAAAGAGAAAGAAACTAAAAATGTTTTAAATTCACCCAAAAAAACAAGAAAACGTACTTTCATTGTAGACACAATCGACGACTTAACTAAATGTGCTATAAGAAGAAAAGTTCACGATTTATTTTCCCGAAATGAGATACCGACATTGGACAAAATAATGAATTCAATAAATGAAGATGGTACTTTGGGGACATTCAAAAGATCAACACTTCATAAAATCCTTAAAATGATTGGATTTAGGTACATTAAAAGATGCAGGAACAGCTTATTGATTGATCGTGACGACATATTTTTTTGGCGGAGGAATTATTTGCGGACAATGAAAATGGCAAGAGAAGAAAAGAAAAAAATATATTATTTGGATGAGACTTGGCTCAATGAAGGCCATACTACTACAAACGTATGGACTGATACAAATGTGAAAAATAAACGCGACGCATTCCTTGATGGCCTGACAACTGGATTAAAAAATCCTTCCGGTAAGTTCTTTAACATAATTCCATTGTTAAAACTGTCTTTGTCATTAATGCAATTCTTTGAAAAGGTTTGAATGTACCTGAGCGATCCTTAATTGGCGGCACTTATTGTTTGTTATGTTATCTTAAACTGTGTGAGCGTTAACTTTGTATCAGATCATTCAATACAATTTTTTATTGTTCCAGGAAAAGGAAAAAGGTTAATAATTACTCATATTGGAAGTGATGATGGATTTGTAGAAGGGGGCTTACACGTGTTCGAGTCAAAAAAGCAAGGAGATTACCATCAAGATATGAATGCCGAAGTGTTTGAGAATTGGTTCAAAAATATTCTTGAAAAGTTACATGATAATTGTATTATTGTAATGGACAACGCTTCGTACCACTCAAGAAAAGTAGAGCAAATTCCGACTGAAAAAAATAAAAAACAAGAGATAATTAATTGGTTGAAAGAAAAACAAATCCCCTTTCAGGATGATTTATTAAAACGAGAGCTACTGAATATCGTAAAAAATCATAAGGAGCAGTACGAGGCGCGTGTCGTAGACGAAATGGCGAAAGCTAAAAATAAAACTGTGGTACGACTTCCGCCGTATCACTGCGAATTAAATCCGATAGAGTTGATCTGGGCTCAAGTTAAAGGACATGTCGCATCCCGCAACAAAACATACAAGATGGCAGAATTAAAAATGTTATTAAACAACTCAATTCAAAATATTGACGCTGCAAAATGGAAAAAATGCATAAAACATGTCGAAGAGATAGTAGAACCGAAAATGAATGCCATGGACAGAAATGTGGAAACAATGACCGAAACATTCATAATAAACGTGGGAAGTGACAGCGACAGTAGTGATACGTCGGAATAATTTAATTAATTGTATATGTTAAACTATTTAAATATACATAATTTTATTTTAAAACATTGTCTTAATATTTTTCTTTCTTTCTCTAAGTTCAATACAAAATACTTAAGTGGTTTTAGTGCTTACTATTGAGCGCACAAAATCATCGCATATGAACACACCTTAACTTTTTATCAGTATAGTTGACGCCCACTCACCTTTTTGTGTCCTTATCTTTTGTAAGGGATTGTGCGACAGAGACAATGCTCTATTAACTCGTTTCGGTGGATAGAGTATAATAACAAATATCATATCGTGTCGCTACGAATCAAGGTTGACGTCACGCGTCCTACATCGCGCTTTTGAAGTTTTTTCGATAGTTCGCATATATACAAGCGTTCTCTAGGCATAACTCATCACCTGGCGGTGAATTCTCGTTTACCGCCGCTTCACAGTTGGTGATGAGCTGAACTAATTTCAACCACGAACCAGTCGATCACAAGCGTACGCTTCGCATCACAGAGGTTCAAAATAATGTGTGGCATTAAGTGGAGAAATATTCAGGTTACAAGCATTCAATGATTTCACTGAGTTTTTGAGACCTACTATCACTTTTTAGTAAACATGTATTAAAATCGCCCATTAGAATACTATGCTTATAAAGAGGTATTAATTTTTCAAGTAGATTTTCGAAAGACGTAAAATAATTTATATGCATTGAGGGACTATAAAATACTCCAAGAAGAACTTGGGTTTGTGAAAGCAGTATTTCAATAACTAGGTGCTCAGCGGCATCAGGCTGCGGAGGTTGTGAAGACATACTCAAAATTTTAAAAGGAATATTGGATCGTAAATAGATTGCTACACCACCACCTGCTCTATCTAAACTATAATTTTTGATGATCTGAAAACCTGGTAGAGGAAACATTGTAGAAGGGAGACAGGGCTTTAGCCATGATTCTGAAATAAGTATGGCGTGGATATTACTGCTTTCGAATGATGAAAGTAAGTCAGTATAGTGTGCCGGAATACTTTGAGCATTTATATGGACAATATTGAAATTTTTAACAGAGTCTGAGAAAGTAGAATTAAGTGTTGCGCTGAGGGTATCTGAAATACTTTGGAAACTTCCGTCACTGTTCAGTTCATCAGTAGAAGAGGTAAGAGAAAAAAAGTGATAATTACTATTTGTACTATTATCAAGGGAAGACATGTAACTAGTGTATTTTTATAATATATACTTATAAATATTTGGATTATATACCTAATATATAATTATAAAGCTTTAAAACAAATTATTTATTCTCTACCTGCCAGCAGCCTGGAAAAATTATGAAACATGCTTATGTGCATTTAAAAATGCATAAAGCTAATAACAGTAATAGGAAAAGAAAATATTGTAAACAGAGAAAAAGAACGACAAAAACAAAAAAGTAATAAAAATGACGTAACTTTAAATATAGCTTTTTGCACATAGCCGTATGGTATAGGCAATAGTTTAAATCAAAAATTAAAAATAATTTTAGTTTAGTTATAAGAGTTATAAGTAGGTATGTTTACTTAACTCTGAATGAGTTTGAGAATGATAACTTATTGGTTACAAATTGTTTTTCTTGAGAATTCATTAGATAACAGGTAATTATTCCCGTAATCGTCTTAAATAATTATCTTTTTATTACGTATTTTGTACAATGAGTAGTACAATAGAATTACGGGTGAGTAACACACTTACCTTACACCGAATTATTCCAATGCCTCCCGATGGAAGCTGCCTTTTCCATTCGATTGCATATTCTTTGTTTTAGTATAGTAATATACAACAAACAAATAGGTTGCGTGAGACTATAGTCGAGTATGTATGTCGTAAACGTAGGAAAAGACAGTACTTAGTTTAACAAAAATCATTTGGTATAAATTTTGTTATAAATAAGTACCTACTAATAATTTATGTACAAAAAGTAATGAAATCCCATCAAAAACATAAATGTGAAATGAGAGACAAGTTCAATATTATGATATATGCCTTGGATGTTGACTTCAACGACAAAAGAAGTGAGATCTAAATGGGTGCCGAGTTCAATGGTCAGTCCTGAAATTTATTTATAACAACATAAATATCATTTCTCCTTATAACTTAGGATGATATATTGTAGCCTAATGTCTGACTTGGCTAGTTTCTCATATACGAATTATATTATAGCCTTCGCAAGTTCTAAACCTGACTAGTCGGTTCTTATTTTATTATTCCGAAAATTTGACTTGCTGGTAGAAACTAGCCTTCGAACATTATAATTCGTACATGAGAACTAGCCAAGTCAGACCTTAGGCTACAATATATAAATAGTCAACATCCAAGGCATATATCATAATATTGAACTTGGCTCTCATTTCACATTTATGTTTATAATGGGATTTATTATACATGTTCTGACTCGAGTTTAGCTGTAGTAAACCTCTTAATAGAGATAAGCCTACATCAGTTCATAGCCGTACATGTATATGTCATATTTTCTATTGTGAACTAAATAAAAAAAACTATATTAAAGGTTCAAAGAAGCATACTTACGGTAACGATATCATAAATATAGTTCTTCGCTCTCTGCCACGATCCTACAATGATCTTCTTTTCCCAAGGCTTAGAACCTAAAATGTATAGAAGGGAGTCATCACAACAATGTCAAATGTAGCTTAATTCAAACATACTAAACAGTGTTTTGTCTAAGTCGATGGCCGAGGGGTTTCGAATTCACTTTGCGTCATAAGTGGCGGAGTTTCGAGACCGGCGTGTACCTATGGGTCTTTTTCTTAATTCCTTAAGTACATTGATTATTCACACCACTGGCTATTCGGTGAAAGACGACATCGCGATGAAACCTGCATACTTCAAAAATAAAAACGTATAAAAAATAAAGACGTATTTGTAGTTCACAATCCGCTCTGGGCCCGCGTGTGGACTATCGCCCTCGGTGAGAGTAAGCCGTGCCCCAACAGTGAAGACGTATATGAGGCTGATAAAGGAAAGAGTGTTTAATGCTATTATCTTATTAGCTTATATTCTGGTCTACTCCTGGACCAAAGGCACCTCCATGGCGCGCCGTTTCTAAAATGCTTCTACCTTCCAAGCAAGCTGGAATGGCAGTGGTCTAAGCAGACGTGTCCTAAAGTGGCGATCAAGTGCCAGAAGGAATAACGTTGGACCCCTCCAAATAAGAAGCATTTGTAATGTGTCCTCGTTTAACTTTTGATACCTGAGTTAATTTCAACTTCGAATTAAACACCATACCTTCAGAAGCCTCCGTTGCCAGTATAAATTTGTCAGGATAAAAATCAGTGACCAGTGACAGAAAAAATGCAGGAGTTACAAAATCTCCGTAGTAGTGTACTCCTACTCCATCTATGAAGTCTAGCACTCTGGGGTGCTTTTTAACCATCTGAAAATAAATTTTACTAACCTTTACCCGTAGTTTCGCCTGCTTATCGTCTTAAAATAAAATTGTACTCCAGGGTTGTAAATACCCCATCCAATATAATAAACCGATTTATGGACCGAATCACAGGTAAAAGAGAATGTGAATGTTCAATATACTTTAACTCTTTGCAAAATGTTGCAAACATGATGGTGATAATTGCATTTAAATGTGTTTAGTATGAATCCACAGACAGACAGGCACCGCAGTATTTATTAAAATATACATAGTGATAGTTTATTAGTAAGACTTCACATAAAACAGACAGACAGGATTTTACTCCTATGATGCATATCAATCCCTCAAACTCACTTCAACAAGACCAGAAAACTAATATCTACGTCTGTGGTTTTTCAGTTTCACGTTAAATTGTATAGTTCTAAAATTTTTAGAGTGCAGAAACTTGTAATTTATGGTCAAAACATTAAACTTTGTACTACAACGAAAACGTTTGTTGGGCGCTATATGGGCTAAGACTCGTTTAGCCTCTACCCTAATTCAAGTACACCAAAGTCCCGGTTTTATCATGTTTTAAAAAGCTGGAACTTTGACATTGCATAAACCCAACAACCACAACAATCTGAAATGACCAGAGTCAGTTAAGTACTTACTTACACAGAAATTATCGAATACCTAACTCCGGTGATTTAGAATAAAATCAACTTTCCACACTGACTAGCTTAAGAAATGAGCTACATTAACTGCTCAGGATATAAATATCCACTGATGAAGGTAGGATTCCTGCAATAATTTCTGTAAAAAACGGTCTCGAGTCACTTGCAACCAGCAGCCTACCGCGACCCTAGCTAGCCTCCAACTCGAAGTTGGTAAGTACCTACTCATCTGGTTACGATGATTATGATGTTGCTTGTTTACTTTGTCATCCATCATGTCAGTCTTTAGAATCCTCCAGCCATCCGACATACATCCTCGTACGTATTCCTTGGTAACATATTATGCCTTTAAAAGAGTATATCTGAAGCAGCAGAAGAGAGTACTGCCCTACACAGCGAGTACTCACTCTACTGAATCGCCCGAACAATAATGATAGGTACTCGCTTGAATGAGCAGCCTGAACTGGGTAAGTAACTCCACCTTACAGAAGGCCGCGGCCAAATAACACTAACTTCGAGTAGTATTGTGTTCCTGGCGGTGAGTAAGTTAGCCAAAGCTCACGAGGATTCGCTGCGTAGACAGCGGGGGATCGGTAGTGCTCGTTGCTGTGATTGCTAGGGTTTTCAGCGGCTACTCCATCCTCGTCCACTGTGGACTTTTGCAAAATTAGGGGTATTCACGCCAATCTTAACGCAGTCTACCACCACCTTGGGGCTGCGCAGGCGACCATCTTCTTTTTAATGAAGACGCAGATATCCTGCCCGGCCTAAACATCAAACCTACATTAGCCCGGGTACAAACTCGAGCACAATTTTGTGAGTCTTGCCGGTGTATGTTCGTCCGGGAGGATATTTGCTGTTGCCGCCTTCATAGCCGTGAAGACGGAACCTGTCGATATTGTGGGTGCACGTAGATCACGGTGGCTACACTCGTATCTCTGCCTGCCTATACAGGTCTCATAGTCGTAACACGAACGAAGCTCGACTCTTCACGCACCTGAGTTTGACGACTGACAAAGTTTTAGAGCAATATTTCACTGCAGACCTAGTTTTTTTATGATCTGCTGATGAATTTGCTCTGACCTATGGATTTTTTCAGCTGGTAATTTCTCCAACGAGAAAACCAGATATGAAGGACGAACATTCCGTCTCAGTGGATGCGCCTCTTGGCTTCTTGAACCATTGTCTTGTTCGTACTCCAGTGTAATGCACACAACCCGATCCATCTAGGCAAACTAATTGGCATCGTGTGTGGCATTATAAGTCGACAGATTGGAATGGATTGCGAGAATTTTATGCGTTGTACCCGTGGAGGCAGCTCTGCTTTAGCTCAGAAGATTCTGACACCTGCAGCCGCAGTCACTAAAAAAATTCCCCTTTCCTATGGAATGTTTTATTCTAACCGCGAGTAGCTGCCGGCTTCAAAAAGACGTCACTGTGAAAGACCGATGGCGACTTGGTCGTGGATACCGTGTTGCGGCAAGACCATGCCGTAAATCTCTGTAGCACAGCGAGAGGTTCGGCGGGCACTGCTTTCCCTATACGTTCATAAGCTGAGTGAGCCAGACGGTATACCAACAGAGGTGCTTAAACAGTGTGCTGCTCAGTTAACCTGTACTCACGAGCACTTTTATACCACACTAAGCAATTTCCGTTTTCATGGATGTTTGTTAAAAAAAAATGTATTTGTTTTAAAAAAAGAAAGAAAACTGTAACTTTAACACAAGATATCCTAATAAGCTAATGATGCCCACTACTAAGACCACTTCTTATGAAAAAAACTGTTATAATATGGGTATTCTTATCTTTAATAAAATACCCGTCAATGTAAAAGACATGCCACTTAAAATCTTTAAAAATTAGTTTCGTAAGTGGTTGATGAAAAAATGCTATTATTCAGTTAAAGAGTTCTTAAAAGGTAAAATGAAAAATATTTAAAATAGGATTACTATTATCTACAATATTAATACCAATTTGTTATCTGATTTAAATATAAAAATAATTGAATAATTTCCTTTTGGACATTTTTATTTACTATTTGACATAAAATTACTATATTACTGACATTTATAAAAGAAACATACATACTGACATTTAGAATGAGTGATTATATTATATTGCAAAATGTTTTTTTTTATGGTATTAAATAAGTTAATTGTGCTTAGGTACAGGGAAAGTGTAATAAATAATGGGAAATTAAGTAAAAAATGCAATATTTTTTAAGGACTGAAGCCTGTAAGTTCAGTAATGTTTGTAAAACTGTTAGTATTAAGAATTATTATTGTGTGATAATGAATTTATTATAAAATTAGTAATAGTACACCTACTTAGGTTAAATGTGGGTTAATTAAGATTTGCATGCTGCTATCTAGCAAAATTAACGACCAGATTTTTTTAATGTAAACAGCTTATGTACTACACTCCATTTTATGCAAATAAAGATTCATTCATTACCACCCGGATACCAGCTTGACCCTTTTGACTCAGTTCAACGACGGGCTGTAAGAATTGTAGACGATCCCAAAGTTACTTGCCGTATCGAGCCCTTAAGTCTGAGGAGAGAATTTGCCTTCCTGTGTGTGTTCTACCGTTTTCACAATGGGATGTGTTCTGAGAAATTGTTTAAAATGATGCCCACGGCTACTTTCTACCATCGCACCGCTCGCATTCAGCAGGGAATTTATTCTCTTTCTTTAGAACCGAAATGGTCGCGTACAGTGCGGTTTCAGAGAAACTTCCTCCCGCGAACATTTGGGTTGTGGAATGACTCCCTGCCAAGGTTTTCTCTAAGGACTACAGTATGGGGTCCTTCAAGAAAGAAGTTATTAGATTTCTGAAGGGTCGTCAACTCGCGAGCGATACCCCTGGTGTTGCAAGCGTCCATAGGCTACGGTGACCGCTTACCATCAGGCGGACCTTAAGCTTGTCTGCCACCTTAGTGGTATAATAAAAATTAAGAAAAAGGTAAATAATTATAACCTTATTTTCTACTATGTATTGATGAATAAAGTTGTGGATTATTTATTGTTGCTAATGGGTTTTTAAAGTGGGTACTGTAGAGGTTACGACCTCTTGTTGAATGTAAAGGAAGTAAATAGGCTAGCGAACGTTTTTACGCAGCAAATACTTCGTGGTGGTTTTAAGGAAACATAATAGATGGCGTCAGTGCGTTTTTAAATAAAAACAATCGGAATTTCGAGCTTGTCATTATTTTGTTATTAATTGACATTCAAGTGAAAAATATAGATCGGACAAGTCTATATAAATTTGGAGGGTCGATTCCTGTCTCTATCAGGGAGCCCTAGCATTGGTAGAATGTCTTTACAATGCCAGTGGACTTAAAGTAAGATACTCCAGTATCCAAAATATTCCAAGCATCGCCATCATCGCGATTTAATGTCCTAATATATATTTTATCCAATGTATCGACACGACGACCCGAGGCCTATTGAAGGATGGCCTAATAGAAGAAGATGTACTGCAGATAAGTTTAATATTGTATAATAATTCTCCTAGGTAGTAGATGAATATAAAGCATGTATACTCTTGTAGCAATAGAAAAGAACATCTGAATACAGAAAAGAACTCCCGATGTTGTCTTTTTATTAGCAGAGATCCCGATACCTAAATAGAAATAGGTAGAAGCAGCATATTTACGCCCCCGCACGATGCAAATGATGGATGATACCCCGGTGTATCAACCACCTTACCGAGTCTCTAGGGCTAAACAAGATATAATGGACGAGCAAATTCGTGAAATGGTAAAAATGGGGGTAATACGAGAGTCGCAAAGTGAATATGCGAGTCCCGTAGTGTTAGTTAAAAAGGAGGATAATACGTGGCGGTTTTGTATAGATTATCGTAGGTTGAATAAAAAAATAAAAGATGTACGATTTCCTATCCCGAGAATCGAGGATATATTACAAAGTTTGCAGGGAGCTAGGTATTACTGTGAATTAGATCTGAATTCGGAATATTTTCAGTTATTGTTAGAAGAGGAAGAAAAACATAAAACCAGTTTCATTTGTGGGTATAAGAAATGGGAGTGGAACGTGTTACCATTCGGAATGAAGAATAGCCAAGCGTTTTTCCAAAAGACAATGAATCTTGCGTTAAAAGGTTGGTTAGGGAAAGGTGTATTGGTATATGTTGATAATATAATTATTTATCACGAGAATTTAGTAGGGTTAGGTCAATTGTTAGAAGTAACTCTTCAGAAGCTTCGCGAAGCTAACTTAACGTTGAAACCGTCCAAATGTACGTTTGGTTTCACACAATTGAAATTATTAGGGCATGTTGTATCAAGTGAGGGAATATTGCCTGATCAAATAAAGTTAGGTAGGTTAGATAGTATAAAAACGCCGAGAAATATAGGGAAGTTAGGTCGCTAGTAGGTTTTTTATCATACTATAGGAAATTTATAGCTAACTTCGCTAAAATCGCGTTACCGTTAACTGATTTAACGCGTAAGAATCGTAAATTCTCTTGGGGGGAGCGGCAAGAAGAAGCGCTGCGAGAGTTAATTAAAGAAATACAGAAACCTCCATTATTGCGGTATGTTTCGGAAGAGGAAGCCATTATAATGAAAATTGCAACCGATGCGAGCGATTTTTGTCTAGGAGCAATCCTTATGCAAGGAAAGTCGGAAAAAGAGATGCTACCCGTGATGTTTGCATCCAGAAAATTATCGGCAGCTGAGCGAAATTACTCAATTACCGAAAAGGAATGTCTAGCATTAGTGTGGGCACTAAATTTTTTCAGAAGTTATATTTGGGGTAAAGCGATACAGGTGGATACAGACCACAAGGCATTGTGTTCGTTGGCAACCAATCGTAATAAAACTGGCAGAATTGCAAGATGGGTATTATCTTTGCAAGAATTTGATTTTTCAGTTAATTTTGTGCAAGTAAAAAGCAACTTTACGGATTATTTATCCAGGTATCCATAAGAAGCAGAGGATTCAGGAGAATCACCAAAAGATTTTGAAGATAATTTAGTGGTATTAGCCATCCATCAAAATCAATTGCTAGAAGGGCAAAATAGGTATGATTTTTGTGTAGGTGTACGTCAACGTTTGGTGAATCGCGGAATTAATCGCTATAAAGGATTTTTAGTTCGCGACGGCATGCTAATGCATTTACGCAAATTTTTAGATAGTGATGTGTATAGGCATGTAATACCTAAAGATGTTGTGTATGAGATTTTAAAGGAAATACATGATGATTCGTTGACGGGCGGTCATTTAGGGTTATTTAAATGTTTGGGGAAATTTCAAGAACGATTTTTCTATCCAAATGCAAGACAAGTTATTGAAAATTATATAAAAACTTGCGTGGTATGTCAGAAAAGGAAAAGATGTAGACAAAAGGAATGTTTGGAGCCGATAACACCTAGGTCAGTGGGAGAAAAGTATCACGTAGATATACTAGGACCATTGAAAGTAACAGCGCGAAGGAATCGATATGTAATAGTAGCAATCGATTCATTTTCTAAATTCATGATATCACAATTTGCAATACTGAAAATGTATTGAGATTTTTAGAAGAAGATGTATTTCTAACCTATGGTACATGTGTAGAAATATGCACCGATAGAGCTTCAGTGTTTCGATCCAGATTAATGAACATGAACTTAGAGTTACATGGGGTTCGTCATATTAAAAGTAGTATAACTCACCCTATGTCAAATGGTTTAGCTGAAGTAGGTATAAAAACGATCACGTCTATGTTGTCAAAATACGATAGTGAGAGACAAGATAGCTGGGACTTAATTTTACGCAAAGTCGTACATGCGTATAATATCTCTCCGCATCATACAATTGGTTTCTCACCTTTTGAAGTGTTTCTAGGAAGAAGTCCGAAAATTGAACCGGATAATAATTTAGGGAATCGAGGTAGAATACCTTTAGAATCGAGAGAAACACGAGATGTAGTCCTACGTCAAATAGTAGAAAAAGTTAGGCATAGGATAATGCGAGCGCAGCAGCAACAAAAAGTTGTATTTGATCGTCGGGCGAAACCGAAAAATTTGGTTGTAGGAGATGTAGTATTGTTATATTTTGATAAACGACGAACAGGGTTCTCATATAAATTAAAGAAGATTTATAAGGGTCCTTATGAGATTGTTAGGTTAGTTAGGCATAACAATGCGTTGTTGAGAAATGTACGTACGGATAGACAGGTAGGTCCTGTACATTTTAATAGGTTAAAAGTATTCCGTCCGAGATTAACCTTATAAATAGGTTAATTCAACTAATTTACTTGGTAAAATAAATAAACGGACAGATCGATTTATTTATATATAGATAATGAAGTCAGGGTATAAAGCTTGTCAGGCTAGTTTTAGTCAATTTTTTTGACTAGACGGAATTTGATTTTTCAAAATTCAGAAGGTCTAGTAACGGACAATGTTAATATTCGATTGGTAATTTTAGGTATTTTAGACGGATTAGGTTGAATTTTTCAAAATGTAGAAAGTCTAGTAGCGGATATTGGTAATATTCGTGTTGTAATTTAGGCATATAGATTATTTAGGTATGTGTAGGTTTGCTAAACTATACTAGGTAAGTAAGAAATACTTGAGAGAAATAGGTAATTTCTTAAAAGTTTAGAAGTTTGAAAGTCAAACTTAGGTAATTTCGAGTGATAATGAAATGTCATTGTAGAATATCAGGAAAAGTTATCCAATAAAATACAATAGGTGAAGAGTGTATGATATTTATTGAAGTTGTCATAGCAATAAAGGTTTGCTAAAGCAAAGATTGGACGAGTGAGCCATGTTATTCTAGTTGTCATGGTAACGTAAAATAATAGGGTATTTCCATTTTGGTTGTATTATTATGGTTGTGGTTGTGCTACATATATATAATAAGTTAATGTAAATGAAATAGGATAGAAGAAGGCTGTAGCCTAGCCGTAAAGTGGGTCATAGAAATGAGTAAAGCAGGAAGAGAAGGTCACCAAGTCATGTGAAACTTGAACCTTGTACTAAGTACACGTTGGAGGTTAGTAAATATTGTAGGAGCATAGATTGAGGTAAAAAGAGTTCATAGGAAACGAGGGTTTGGTAAGTTGATAGTTGTAGGAAGTAGTCATACTAGTAGGATTTAGTAGAGAATGATAGGAATTTTATTAGGTGTAGGTTATTTTATTAAAAAGTTCAGTAGGGTTTAATATATGAGATTTTGTTAGAAAATACAAAGTCTTCATATGAAAATAGGTCAAGCATAGAGAAGTTTGAAGTTAGATAAGGTTCCGTAGGGAATATCTTATTGTGAGATGTGTTTAGGATGACAGTAGTTAGTATAGGATGAGCGAATTCAGAGGATAAGGTTATATTTGTCAATAGCTAGGGCTAAGACTGATTGATGTTAGTCGGTAGTAGGGTTCCGTAAGGTGATTCATTTTATTGAATTTAATTATTATATTAAAAAAATAGGATATCTTAAGATTAGTGAGTTAAGTATGGATAGTTTCCACTAGGAAAAGGGTTAGATGAAGTCAAGAGGAGTTTTAGTTTATTTAAGTAAGGTTCCGTAGGTAGATTTTTATAATAAAATTAAATAAATAAATAAAAAGGTATTGTAAAGAGTGAATTGATTTGAGGAGATATAGGGTTCTGTATATAGGTTTTTGCATCTTATAAATATATAATGATATAAAATATTGTCAAGGGTAAATAGGTATAATGTGTAGGGATCCGTAGGTAAATAATTTAACGATAGATTGATGTGTATAATAGGTTAGAGCCAAGTGCGAACCATTGATATTTTAAAGGTATTATAATGAGATATATGGTTGAAAGTTGTTTAAGTCAAGGGTGATCTATGTCAAGCGTGATTCGGACCAATGGTATTGGAATAGTAATTATGGTCGAGTGAGATTTAGGTCAAGGGTGATCTAAGTCATTAGGTATAATCCAAATAGGATCCAAGTAGGATTAGGGCCAAGTAGGAGCCGTAGGTGTATAGTATTTTTTTTTAGGTAGGATTGCAATTCCTATCCAGGTAGTTAAGTGTGAGTTTGGAAAAAAAATATAATATGTCAAGGGTGAATCTTGAGAAAAAAAAAAATTTTTTTATTCGTTTTCGAATCGAAAATGAAATAGGGTGAAGCTTCGAGATTATATGATTAGTATTAGGTATTAGGGTTAAGTAGAGTAGGATGTAATTTACGCGACGTTCGTTGTTTTTTTTTAATGCGAAAATGACATATGACTTTAATGAAAAAGGATATAAAGGTAATGGTTGTTAATAATATATTGTATTAATAAGTTAGGGTAATTAAAGGAAATGACTCCATCCTTAATTGTTATTGTGGTTAATGAATTTTATTATTAGTTAACAAGGGAAAAGAAAAGTGGTAAATGGAATGGAATATGTAAAAGATGTTATTTTCTTCATTTTCTTATGAAGGTATTAAATTTAAAGTAAAGATTTTACAATTTGAAAATATGCGCGATAGGATATACATTGAATTTCTTAAAGGAAAAGAAACTTTATTTAATTATAATTCAGGTAATGAAAGTTTATGAGATTCTTAGGATGTATGGTAGGTATTTGATGTAAAATAAATATTCTCATAGTTGATGAATTTATTAATTGTTAAGGAGTTATAGGTAATTAGTAAAGTTGTTTATTAGTTTATTAGAAATGGAATAAATATGAGGTACAAGGTTTATAAAGGCTAATGCAAGCCGCAAGGAGGAGTTTTTGTGTTATTGCAACATGTTAAAGTAAGTTAGGTAGGTATTGCACTTAATGCATGGTGATGCGCCACCAAATCTAGTTAAGATAAGTATCTTAATATTGTTTTTAATTTTGAATTATTGATGAAAAAGTATAAGCGAGTATGAAGGATCATTGTATTTATAGATTGATTATTAATTTTTTTTGTGTGCCTTCCAATTCAGAGATATTCAGAAAAGGAGATGCTGATTTAGGGATCAATTGTAGGTCAATACGGGTAGGTTTTATAACGCGAATTGAATTTAGAATCAAATGAACACTGTTTGACGCGAATGATTTATTGAGCTGCATTACAGTTTTTAACTTATGTTAAAAGTGATAAATGTAAATGGAAGTTAGGAGGACGAGAGATTTTGTTTTATGAGAAAAACTAAAAGATGTTTAAAGTAAAGTCAGGTATAGGAACAATTGTGATTAGCTTTTGTTTTGTTATATTAAATCGATGATAATGTAATTAACGTAGGTTGATAGGGTATTATAGTGTATAATATTTTTGAAGTTTGACTTCAAAAGTCAAAAATTTAAAACTGTTTTGTGTTGGCGTTATTAATGAATTAATGTGAAGGGAGTTGCCCAACATTTAAACAAGTTAGTGTTCGATAAGGAGGTCGATAGTGCCATGTCTTTGGATCCTTACCGTGGTTTATCCGGAGGAAAATCAACTAAAAATCCTAAATGGATTCTGATTTAGTTAATTTACCATTTGCATATGGTTTGGCATCGCGTGACGAAGTGTCCCGGTTTAAGGTTAAAATCAGTAGGGTAATGCAGATTTCCCGCCATTTATGATTTCGATGGGTAGTTTATAGGTAGCGAATAGAAAATTATACGCAACGAGTTGCTATAATTTTCTGGCCGATCGGTGGGAAATATGTAGAGTTTACGACCTCTTGTTGAATGAAAAGGAAGTAAATAGGCTAGCGAACGTTTTTACGCAGCAAATACTTTGTAGTGGTTTTAAGGAAACATAATAGATGGTGTCAGTGCGTTTTTAAATAAAAAACATCGGAATTTCGAGCTTGTCATTATTTTGTTATTAATTGACATTTAAGTGAAAAATATAGATCGGACAAGTCTATATAAATTTGGAGGGTCGATTCCTGTCTCTATCAGGGAGCCCTAGCATTGGTAGAATGTCTTTACAATGCCAGTGGACTTAAAGTAAGATACTCCAGTATCCAAAATATTCCAAGCATCGCCACCATCGCGATTTAATGTCCTAATGTATATTTTATCCAATGTATCGACACGACGATCCGAGGTCTATTGAAGGATGGCCTAATAGAAGAAGATGTACTGCAGATAAGTTTAATATTGTATAATAATTCTCCTAGGTAGTAGATGAATATAAAGCATGTATACTCTTGTGGCAATAGAAAAGAACATCTTAATACAGAAAAGAACTCCCGATGTTGTCTTTTTATTAGCAGAGATCCCGATACCTAAATAAAAATAGGTAGAAGCAGCATATTTACGCCCCCGCACGCTGCAGTACGTACCACATTAAACCAATACGGAATGGTATATCGCTGATCATCAACAGTAATTATTTTAAGATCCTTGTATGAAGAATTCCTGATAGTTGGCCCCAAGTTGTTTACAATCCATTCACCCTGTAAATAATAATATTGTAGTAAATAATTAAACAGTAATGTACTTTGGTCTTTAGTACTATCAATAAAGGGAAAGCACTATAAAAAAATCAATTTTGCAACTGTCAGTGTCAAAAAGGCACAAGTATCCACAATTTTGGAATTTAATTGCCGATATCCAATTTTTTGCAGTTTTCTTAATTTTAGTAAGTTACGCTAATTAAATTTTTTTAGGGTTCTGTACCCAAAGGGTAAAAACGGGACCCTATAACTAAGATTCCGCTGCCCGTCCGTCCGTCCGTTCGTCTGTCACCAGGCTGTATCTCATTAACCGTGATAATTAGACAGTTGAAATTTTTACAGAAGATGTATTTCTGTTGCCGATATAACGACAAATACTAAAAAATAGAAAAAAAACATTAAAGGGGGCTCCCATACGGCAACGGGAAGACGCTTGAAATATTCACAGAATATTAAGGTATGTATTCACTTTAAAAAAAAAAATTAAATAAAACAAATATTTAAGAGGGGTTCCCGCACAACAAACGTGATGTTTTTGCCGTTTTTATAGATAATGGTACGGAACCCTTCGTACGCGACTCCGACTCGCACTTGGCCGATTTTTACATTTTCTCTATCCTCTTGACCACTAAACCCAAAAATTCTGGTAAACAATATTTGAATAGAGACATGTGAATGTGAAATAGGATTATGTATGTATAATGCATGTGTAAGGAATGATACTTTTATAACTATAGGTGAGTGAGTCACCTACGAAGTCTCGCACAATGGTACCCATCAGATGACGTACTTGATGATTGTATTTTGAGAAGCTTGCCTTTTTTACAAGCTTTTATTTAGCTTCACCTGTTCCGTGTCTGTTGTAAACAAATCTTGCTAGTTAAATTAGATCCACTTCCAAGAGTTCAATTGTGTTAAAATTTTGCATACACACGTAAATCGGATGACAGTGCAATATAATGTTGTCATAGAGCTGGTCTGATGATGGAGCCAGAAGGTGGCCATACAAAAAAATCAATTATAAGCAATCTAGAGTCAGATCATTGTGGACAGTTAGTGGTTTTAGAAAGAAAGAATAGTATTACTAAAAAGGAAATTAAATTTATACCAATAACAACTAAACGGGTTAAATCATTTAAATCTAACTTAAGGCATAAACTTCCAGATTTGCTTTATAATGGGTCGCCAAATGATATGTACAATACTGTTCTTGACACTATTACTACAGAGTATAATAAAATATTTACTGCAAAAAATAAACTTATTTCCAGTCGCTTTAGTTTTAGTGAATGGTCTACCCCAGGTATTCATAAAAGTAGGCGTAAACTGTATGAATTATATAAAGAAAAAACATATAATAATAGCCAAATATTTAGGGAATATTTAAAAAAATACTCAAAAACCTTTAAAAAGGTCTGTCTTGTTGCAAAAGCAATTCACCTCAGACATAAAGTAAAAAATTCAACAAATAAAATAAAATCTACATATAACATAATAAATAATGAAACTGGTAAAGCTAGGAATTCATGTCAGGACTTTGAGTTGATTGTAGATGATGCTAGTTTTAAAACAAATTCTGAGGTAGCAGTTGCCTTTGAACTGTTTTTTAGGAATATCCCATTCAAAACAACTGAACATCTAAACTCAAGTCCAATCTTAGCAGAAAAATTATTAAAAAACTAGTGTTCCTGAATGTAACGTTCCCTTTGTATTTAAAAACATTAGTCCTACGGATATCATTTATACATTTAAAACATTAGAAATTAAAAACACCACAGACCTTTGGGGACTTTCTGTAAAAACTATAAATTCAATTATTCATGTTATAGCACAACCCTTAGCCATTATATTTAATAGTTGTGTTGATAGTGGTGTGTTTCCTGATGAAATGAAACTTAGCAAAGTTATACCTCTTTTTAAATCAGGTAGTTCTACAGATCCTAATAATTTTCGGCCTATTTCAATACTACCTATACTCAGTAAAGTTTTTGAAAAAATCATACTTTGTCAAATGTTAAGCCATTTCTGTATTAATGAGCTACTTAGTAGTTAACAGTTTGGCTTTATGAAAGGCCGTTCCACAACCGATGCAGGAGTGGCACTATTAAAAAATATATATAACGCCTGGGAGGATTGCAACGCATGACGCCCTTGGAGTGTTTTGTGATTTATCTAAGGCATTTGACTGTGTTCAACATGAAAATCTCATCAGGAAGCTACATCACTATGGTATTAGAGGCAAAGCTCTCGACCTTTTGACATCCTATATGAGTAGGAGAGTACAGAAAATAGATGTCAACGGTGAAAGATCTCCGGGATCAGCAGTCACTATAGGAGTCCCTCAGGACTCAATTTTAGGTCCTTTTCTATTTCTTATTTACATTAATGATCTCCCATATAATGTAAAAAATCATGACATTGTCTTATTTGCTGATGACACCTCTTTGCTTTTTAAAATTAAGAGACGACAGACATGTTTTAATGAATTGAATAATGCCCTTTCTAAAATTGTAAATTGGTTTAACGCTAATAATTTGTTACTTAATGAAAAAAAAACCAAATGTGTTAAATTTACATTACCAAATGTTAGTAAGAGACAGACATGTATTAATATTAATGGCGAGCAATTAGAACTTGTGAATTCAACAGTCTTTCTTGGCATAACGCTGGACTCCAAACTTCAATGGGGTCCTCATATTCATAACCTAGCCAAAAAACTTAGCTCTGCTGTGTATGCGATCAAGAAAATAAGACAATTGACCGATGTCGACACTGCAAACTCAAACTAAAAGTAAAGCTGCCCAATTTTCCTGAAAATATGCACCGAGATTCGAATATAAAAAAGGAGCCAGCATGGGAGCATCGACTCGAGACCAATATATCAAAGTTTAGAAAAGATATAGAGCAATTTAAAAAAATCCTTAAAAATAATATATCGTTGACAAAACAAAGAAATTTGAATCTTATTAATAAAACAGAAATCGAAGAAGAATCAGATCTTAAAAAATAAAAACTTCAGGCCCTTTCCAAAAGATTACTAAGATACAGAAAATCTAACCAAAGAAAAATAGACAACATTTTTTCAATCAAATGAAAAACTGTTTCACAGAAAGCTTCCTAAAGAAAAAATATTACAACACCAGCCAATATCGATGATACTGCAAATTATTGGAAAAGTATTTGGTCCACACCAATAGAGCACAGTCCATGAACTCCATGGAAAGAGATAAAAAGATGAGACAAAAAATACAAAAAACATGACACAATTTCAAATAAAATTAGATGACATAAAACAGGCTACAAGAAAATTGCATAACTGGAAATCACCAGAACCTGAAAAAAACTCAAATTTTTGCCTTAAATATTGTACAGCTATACATAAATATATAAAGTAAAAAATAAAAAAATATATGAATGTCTAAAGAAGCCACAAAATATATCCCATTTCCTTACGAATGAAATAACCCATTTTAAGCCTAAAGATAATGACACTACAAATCCTGCTAAATACAGAGCAATAACATGCTTTTCCGTATTCCACAAGCTGCTAACATCAATAATTACGACTAAATTAAACAAAAACTTTGTTCAGGACGTTGTTATTTGTATGATATAATGTAGATTAAACCACTTTTATATATTTATATTAATTTATTTCCACCAAGAGTTACTACACTCCAAGGCAGCGTTTACAATATATAGAATGAATAATAATTTTATGTCATAGACATAAATTGGGGGCCCAGAATCAAAACAAACATAAAATATTACATAAGTGCTTCTTAAATATTAAATTACCTAATAATAATAATTGATTATTTATGCATAAGCCCATTTACAAAGTATATAATTAATTAAAAACAAAAATATATGTAGTAAACATTTTTAGGCGTAAGATAAAGAAAACATAAAGCTGCTATAGTAGCATTATAAAGAAAAACTAACAAAACATTTATTGAGTCGCTAAAAGTACAATTTTCGAAACAGCTCTAGAATGTAGTTTACCATCAGCAGACCTTACTTCCACGACTCTTACATTTTTATCATTACCACAAAAGGTTTTGGTACTCCTGCTCAAAGGCCAATGAAGAGGTGGAGTGTTTGGGTTTAGTAATAGAACTACGTCATCAATTTTGAGATTAGGGTGAGTTTTCTTCCATTTGGTACGTTCATTAAGAGATGATAAATAATCTTTATACCAAACTTTCCAGAACTGTTGCCGTATTTGTTCACAACACATCCAAAAACGTAGCCTATTTGTAGGCATTTCGGTTAGGCCCTGTTGTGGTATGGACGTTAACGGACAACCTATAATAAAATGACCGGGTGTTAAACAAGAAAAGTCTAAAGAGTCTTGATTCGTGATAGACATTAATGGTCTTGATTTTAAAATTGATTCAATTTCTATCATGATTGTATTTAATTGCTCATATGTAAAGATTTTACACGTAGAAACTCTTTTTAAATGATGTTTTGCTGATTTAACAGCTGATTCCCACAGACCACCGTGATTTGGACTGTAAGCTGGGATAAAATGAAACCGAATTTCTTTTTGAAGTGAATAATTTTAAACAGCACCCTTGAATTCCTTACCGTCGTGGATCTTGTAAAGTTCTTTTAACTGCCTAATTGCACCTCTAAATGTAGTTGCGTTGTCGCAATGTATATGAGTAGGCACTCCTCTACAAGCAGCAAACCTTTTTAAAGCCGATATAAACGTGTCTGTCGACATATCTGACACCACTTCCAGGCCTTTGACGTGAAGCAAACAAATAAGGCAACATACCCTTATAAATTATGCTATTACGTTTTGAGGACTGCTTAATTTCAAATGGCCAACAGTAGTCCAACCCCACCTTTTCAAACACTCTGGAAGGGATTACCCGATCTCTAGGCAAAGAGCCGATAAGCTGTTTTGAGGTTTCAGCTTTATGCCTACAGCGCACAACACATTTGTATATAACTTTTTTTATTTCTCTAATCGCGTTAATAATAAAATATTTTTGTAATAAATGACTTAAAATAAGCTTTAAGCCACCGTGCATTAAAGCTAAATGTTGCTGTTGTATAATAAGTCTTGTAACATGAGAAGATTTTGGCAATATAATAGGATATTTAGTTGTGTAATCCAGATCAGCGTTATGTAATCTGCCTCCTACACAAAGGATACCCTTGGAGTCTGTAAATGGATTAAGTGAAGACAAACAGCCTTTTACAGTTTTATAATTGGAAAGACATTTAAGTTCTTCGTTAAAGTAATGGCGTTGGACTCCTTGTAATGTAGGTCAGCTACCTCCATTTGTAAATCGTTAGCCTACGGCTCTTGTGGAATGTCATCGTTCGGCAGTCCAGAATATACACTTGGTCTAACTACACACTTGCGTGTCATTTATTTATCTCACAAATATCACATTGGCGACGAGTTTAACGAACAGTTACGCACGCGTAATAAATATCTTAATTGCCTTTAGTAAAAATGTCGATCGGCAAAGTGAACGAATTCAATGTAGTGAGTGGAGTTTGGAGTTCATATGTGGACAGACTGGAGATGTATTTTACAGTGAATGCGGTGAAGGCGGAGATGAAGTTGCCCACGCTGATAGCTGTGATGGGGGACGAAGCCCATGAGCTTTTAACTAATAATGATGGTTAACGCTTCTCTGTATTCCGCAACTCAATTTTCTTGTACAGAATTATTTTCCCTTTTACATTTTTTTATAAAGCGCAAAATATGTACCATAACACACATAGTTTTGAATAAGCTAGAATATTTTTCAAGCATTGGGTATATAGTTTCCTTGTCATTAACTGAAAAACTCTTTTCTTTAGTAACATACAATTTACGAAGAGGGCGTTCAACCTCAGCCATGTAGAAATAACCAATAACCAATAACCAATTATTTGCGTTTCCTGAGCTTCAACAGTCTGCAAATAACGAGGAATTAAAATAGTGGGCATAGTAGTAAGGATTGCATAAAAATTTTCCCATATGTATTTTATTCTTGCTGTCAATATTATAAAAGTTCTAAGTAACTTAAACTTACGCGGTTATATAGAACATTATAGAAATCCCAATAGCAGTTGCATAACTATTTAACTAAGGTAATAAAATTAATAAGAAAAGAAAACCGCGGATAACAAAACAACTCCTATCTAGAGGGTCTCCGGTTTATTCTACGTTTAATTTCCTTAATAAAATTTTATTCGAGTAAAAGTTATGAAACTACCTTAAAGAGCATATGAAACGTGCTTCCATTTCTATATCACTTAACCACCAATCAGCGATTGTCTTAAAACGTCCAGTCAACTTATCTTCCCAACAACCATCCTATCACAGCAAGTTTTAAAGCATCCGTACTCGCGCCACTGGTTCAAAACTTACGCAACTTCATTTTGTCTAGAGTCCGAATTCATAAATCGGAAGTTAGATTACTACCTACATTTAACAATTAATTCTATGTTGATGTCTGATTCATAAGTTCATAACTTAAAATTTTACATTTTAGTCATTTGTACTCATATGTCGTTAGCTTTAAACCTTTCTTAAAATAAATCATAACTTCTCATCTAATGTATAAAATTACTGAACTTGAATATTTGAACGCGCCATTCTAATTTAAAGATGCATTTTGCAATAGGTAGTACGTCCATGGAGAATTGTTTACTAATGAAAATCTTCGCGCTAAAACTTGTCACTCATCCCATACTTATTTCAGAATAATTTGTGCGACCACTTTTTTGCTTACAAAACTGCTGTTGCTTAATAATACATTTCATTACATAAAAAAAAAATTCGTATCGAAATATTTCACATTGGTACTTATGTTATTTTCTTATTTATAATTTAAATTAATAAATCATTATATAATTAAATGTATTATTGGTTGAAACGATAAGTACACGTTGGAGAACTGTTGTTAAATAATTAATTTTAACGAAGCCTAACCACTGCTTAGGAACATATTAATATCACTAAAAGTTAAAATTGGTTTATTGGTACGCAGCAGGTAATATTTGCAACTACTGAATCGGTTTAAACATTACTTTACAGGTGTAGCTGAAGATGATAAGGCGGAGTAGGAAGTGATCAACAAAGTATTCTGTAAAGAAAGAAATGAACCTCTTTTAGATCACTATCAGAACTGAACTACGTAACTAGTATGTCTCAATTACAAAATAAAGTGTGGGTTTACGCGTGAACTATAATAATTTTCTATTCCCGAGATCTTCGTCTCGTTTGCACCAGAATCGCTCACGGGGCGGCGCTAGATGAAGTAGATTCTTAAACAACACTTTACATTAGTCAATTTAACTATTTTTTTATGACTTTACTTGATCGCTTGCTCTTAACGATTTTACAGCCAATAAGAGCCAGCAAAGGTAGCTATAGTTTATCTTTTATAATGTTTTTATAAACTTCATACTTAAAATAAATTTAAATAAATTGCCGTTTCGTAATGAAGAATTAAAATAATTTTATTGTAGGTTGAAATAATCTAATTTACTCAAAGTTTCTATCCTCGTTGTCCATACATTTCTGCTATCTTTGATGATCATTTACACCTTTCTCATAAAACTCTGTGCACCTGAACTTTACAAACTGTGAGAAGGATTTTTTACTGCTTCCTAGGAAGAAAATATTTTATTGTGAATAAAATATCCAAATCGCTGAAAAAGTGGTAATCCGTTGGTGCAAGGTCCAACGAGTATGGAGGATGACAGATGGTTTCTAACTGCAAGCTTCAACGCGCGCAGCTCTCTGTATTAGTCAGACCATGAGGCACCATTTTTTTAAATTTATTTATTCTACCGATTTGCTGCAAAGTCGTCCAATAAATATAGTGGGTATACTAACGTCAAAACATGCCGCTAATGCTTTGGTAGTTTGACAAGGATCAGCTGCCACCAACACCCTCAATTCTTTGTTATTCACCTTGCTGGCTGGTCTGACTCATGGTTCATTTAGGTCGAAGTTTCCAATACAAAAGCGGTAAAGAGGGCTTAGACAAAATTCGATCACTTTTTGTGTTTTTGTTGGTTTTGTATACATACATAGAAATAATCTCTCTTCGTTTATGACTCCCTGAATGTTAGAGTCTTAGAAGAAAATATATATACCGCAGGTTCAAGTCCTGGCTCGAGGTTTTAATCTTTTGACTACATCTTTGCTATGAAATTATTTATTTATATTGGTGATATACCCATGGATTGTGCATTTATAATATATTTTCTTCTAAGACTCTAACCTTTAGGGAGTTATAAACGAAGAGAGATTATTTCTATGTATGTATATTTATATTGTATTTCTTACTTCTATGAAGATTTTGTGTGTTTATAAGATTGATGGACTAGGACTTCATAAGTCACTAGGAGTTGTACGTGACGCTCGTTACGAGTGTATTTCCAGAGCAAAGATGAAGTTAAGATTTTCGTCAGTCAGACTTGTGCCTCGGTAGCTCAGTGGTAGAGAACTTACACGGAATGTAAGGGTCGCAGGTTTTAATCTTTTGACTACATCTTTGCTATGAAAATATTTATTTATATTGATATTATTACTATTAATGTAGACATATATATACACATAAAAATAATACGTGTTACTATTTGTACGAGATATCCTAAATTACATGTTATACATATAAACAAACACATATACACTTGTATACATACAAACATGCATTCCAATACATTCATACACACATGCATCCCGGCATATATACAGATTACGCATATCAGTTTACAGGTTACGCCGTTTCCACTGTTGAGTAAATAAGTAATAAGTAAATTCGTGCTCCTTCAAGCATAATGTTTCTTTTGCCATAGTTTATTCTAGAGGTTCGTAATATTAAGTCATTGGCTCGCCGAGTAACGCGTTGTTGCACTTGCACTTTTTTCGTAAAACTAGTTTTGAATTAATGTCCTTTAATAATATCTTTCGTATTAATAGAAAAGTGTTATATTTGTAGGTTTGAATGATATTCATTTGTTTAATATCCCGGTATATTTTTTTGGTCGGTGTGAAATACTCGTAATGAAACAGAATCTTTATAATTTTGTTTTGAGCTGTTTGTAAGCATTTTAAGTTACTTTTAGCAGCACATCCCCATAATTCAATTAAATAGTCGATGTGTGGTTTTACCATTGAATTATAAATAATATAGCGAGTATTGAGAAGTAAGCATTTAACATTATTACGTAGCACTCCCATAAGAGATGATATTTTAAATCGTATCAGCCCTAGATATTTCTCTTCATTTACCCTTTTTAATACGTCCCCATTTAAAGTTAAAGTTGCATAGTCTTTGATTCTCTTAGTTTTTGCAGAAAAAATTATGTAATTAGTTGCAGAAAAAATTGTGTAATTAGTTAGACGCGTTAACTGTTAATAAAATATTCGAAAACCACCTTTGTAATATTTTTAAGTCACTTCGTGCCTATTGTATAATTGTTTGTATTGAATGTCCGAAGTAAAATAAACATCATACGCATATAATTTTACATGTCCTTGTAAGTTTGTTTCATGTAAATTATTTATGTAGATGAGAAATAAGAGTAGTCCCAAAATTGAGCCTTGTGGAACGTCACAACTTATTAATTTTGGAGTGCTTTGTTAATTAGCAGTTTTAACCACTTGATACCGATTTGTAAGCTACGATTTAAATATATCAAATGCATTTTCAGTTATATAAATTGCCTTTAATTTTTGTAGTAATAGTGTGTGACAGACAGTGTCGAAGGCTTTCTTGACATCTATAAATACCCCGAGAGCTATATTTTTTTGGTCTAAATTGACTTTAATTTTGGTAACTAGATCGATAGTAGTTGATTTTGACCGGAAGCCATACTCTCTTTCGAATAAAAAATTCAAATTTTGAGGGTGAGTGTTGAGATAAAGATAGAGAATTTTTTCAAACATTTTTGAAAACGCTGGTAACACTGATATTGGCCGATAGTTTCCAGGATCTTTTTACTTCTGATTTTGTAAATTGGGCTTATTTAAGCAATTTTAAGCGAGTCCGGGAAATGTCCGTTCAGGATGCAGTTATTGATACATTCAGTAAGGTTGTCGATAGTGAGATTCTTGACACCTTTTAGTATTTTGATAGTAATGCCGTCAATGTCAGAGCTTGTGTTCGTGTTTAAGTTATTTATAATGTTTTCGACTTCCTCTTCAATTGCGGTAGTTAATTGCTTTAATGTTTTATTTGTGTTTTTAAAAGTAACGGTGTTTGTTAGATTATTTTGGTATATCGGTGGTATTTGGTTTATTAATGTGGAGCCAATGGTGGAAAAAAAGTCATTGAAACACTCACATATTTCTTTTACCCCGCTAATAATGCCTGTTTCATTTTGAAGTTTCAAAGGAGCATTAATCTCTTTCTAATTCTCACTTCTTAAGTGATTGATTACTTTCCACATTTCCAATGGGTTTTTCGTAATTTTTGAATTATTTATGGTAGTAACTATGTTTTGCTGACTGAATTTGAGAAAAGAACTTTGTTTCTTTTCTTCTTAATTCTCCTTTAATTTTTTTGTCTTCTGGATTTGCTTTCATTTTTTTCCATAGTTTATTTCTCTGATATTGCCGGAATCAGAGATCTAGCTGTTATAAGTACTAGTTATACTATACCTGTTGTTCATTTCTATTTTTGCAGTATTGTACAAATTGTTGCAATGAATAGATTCATATTGGACAGAGTTCTTTTTTTATATTGTTTCATCTCTAAGTAAATCTGTTTAAGTAAACCTGTTTCTGATCTGATAAGGCTGGTTTCATGATAGACATGTGGAAAGTATGATTCATAAGACTTTGCAGTTTCACGAGTGCAGTATCTTTCTTCAACTTTATTTAGGATATCAAATCCATTTTCCGATATTGTGTCTTTGTAGTCCTTAATAGATCGATCTCACTTAAGAAGGTTATAATTAAAGTCTTCAAATACTATTGCACGTTTTTTCGTTGCCAGTTGCTCTGCATATCATACTAAGAAAAGATTATTATTAGTGCGTTCTGGTTTATAAAATACGCCTATATCCAAGCAGAATTTTTCAATAAGCGCCCATAGGAAATGGTTATTATCATCATATTTATTATCGACGAGGTTATGTTTAAGATTGCTATGGATGTAGATGGAGACACCACCGCCCTTGCTATGACTCCTGTAGTTGTAATAATGGATGAAATTCGGTATACTCCAGGATAAGGCTTCCGCCTCGGATTTTATCCATGTAACGGCTAGTAAGATAACATGTATATTCTTTATTGAATATAAGATACATTTGAGTCCATTCGTTTTTCTAGGTTTGGCCAAGCTACGAATATTAGCATATAACAATTTCAAAGAATTTTGAGTGGTAGTAAGCTCTGAATAAATTATCTATAATTTTGTAGGTTACATGGTTAGGGATCGTTGCGATTTGGATATTTTTGGATATTTGGATATTTGGATGATTTTAGGAGTTCCATTAAAATATTTTATTTTTAGGTCTGGTTCACCATTATTGATTTGTTGTTCCAGTTCCTTTACTAATTGCTTCATGTGATTTTGCTGGTTTAGTGTTCGGTCTGAATATATTTTAATTTTGTTTTCTGTCAGAGAAGATTTATTTCGAAAAAGTGTTTCTGGAATTTCGTAAGAAGAGAAAATGACTTTAACTGGCTGGCTTCTGCCTATTACATGTTTTCCGAGTCGAAATGGGTCTAAGCATTCAGGATAAATACTTTTTAATATTCTTCTTACTTTGTTAGAATCGTTTTCTGACTCGGCCTTGTCCAAAACAGTTATAATAACGTTTCTATCTCTTTTATAACATTCTTGTAGTTCTGATACAATATCTCCACAAGTTGACGCAGAAACTACCGGCGTTTGAGCACTAGAAGGTGAGTAAGAATATTTTTTTATAGATTTTAGATCATTCTCTAATGAAATTATTTTAGAGTTCAAGATGCTATTGTAACTCTTTAAATTATTTATTTCTGTTTCTAGCTAACCATGTTTTAAGCTAAGAGATTCTGTGCTTTTGAGTTAATATTTGTGATTTGATCTTCTATAGCAGATACTTCTTCCCATATTTTCGTTAATTTTTGTTGTTTTGTGTCTTTGCCGTTTCTTTGAAAAAATACATTATCTCTATACTATCGGTTTTTAAACATTATACGTCATTCTCAGGCTGCTTTCTTTTACGTTAAAGTATTTTGTTGCAGATCTGTACTACTATGGCTCAGCATAGATAAATCAGGTTGCGAGCCACCAGCAATGCCGCCGCTTGGAGATCTTAAGATGCTCATTTTACTCAGTTTCTCTTTAGGCTTACATAGCTTATACACACGGCCATTATAATTTGTAGTTGGGTCGGTGGAACGCCTACGGCTAATTTATGAGATTAAAAACGTCTTGATGCACTTCTTTGTGTAGGCAAAAACAGATCTTGTTTAACAGGAGTGTTTAAACTATATTAACATCCAACTTTGTAATTCAAAAAAAATAATTAGTGGTATTAGCACACGTCTGCTTCGTACGCTCACTTAACTCAGTAGATTTACGTAGTTTATTATTATTCAACTATTACGATATAAATTATAAATATATTTGAAGATTGGTTTTTATTTTAGACGTTTAGTATAAAACATTTTTGAAAATTGGTAAATAAACTTATTTTCTTTGATATGTTTTTAATTTCTTCGTCGTGGTTCAAATTGTTTGTAATAAACTGCACGACATTGATATTTTAATACTCGCATCATGCTATATATAAAGAATTTTTGCAACATGCATCCTAAGTAAATTTTATTAAATAGAAAATAATATTATGTTCTCATACTAATAATAAAGTATAGTAGCCTAGGTGTAGAAGCTCTGTACTTACTAACCAAAAAAATTAAAGTACAGTAACCCAAGCGTAGGAGCTCTGTATTTGCGATTAAAAAATCTATAGTATATCACCACAGGTCTAGAAGCTCTGTACTTGAGACAAAAAAAAACTAAAGTTTAGTGGTCTAGGCGTAGGAGCTCTGTACTTGCGATCCAAACAATCTATAGTAGATATATTAGCCCAGGAGTAGAGGCTCTGTACTTTCGATCCAAAAATCACGGATTTCTTGCATGGTGTATATCAATAATTCCACTGCTGGACATAGGCCGTTCTCAAGGAACACCACCACACCCGGTCATTGAATAAACGACCATAAATTTATTAGTTCGCATCTCATCGCAGGTGTTACTTGGCTACCACAATGGCATAATAGCGGGCAATCTCAATTTTACAACACCACGTCAGGATGTTGACGCTTTGCAAGAGAAACGTATTCGCATCCTTGGTGACCACGAGCCTTTCTGCCAATCTCTTTGTGCTGTCAATGGTACATGCTACACCGGACTCAACAGCCATGTTCTACTCCAAGGACATTACAAACGTAAGGTAGTATAATATGGAAATAAAGTAATATAAATAGTAAATATGCTATCTTTCGTTCTGCGTACTCCTAATTTTGACCTACTATAAAGCTAAAAGGGTTGTTCAACATTTCGAGCATTTGGAAGACTTTTTAAACTCTCATTTTCTCATAAAGTTATGTTTTCGTAGAATTGAGATTTATTGTGGAAAGAAAACCTTTTAACTAATTCAAAGTTATTTTAGTTGGAAAAATTTTAAAATTCAATTATTGTGTGATTATTATTAGATATTGCATAGTCAAGTTCTAAAAGTTAGAATGGAAATGATATTTTTGTCTTGGAAGATTTTCTTTTATACCACTAAGGTGGCAAACAAGCTTGCGGCCCGCCTGATGTTAAGCAGTCACCGCAGCCTATGAACGCTTGCAACACCTTAGTAGCCGTGGGTATCATTTCGAACAATTCCTCAGAACACATTCCATTCTACAAGCGGTAGACCACATACAGAGAGGCAAAGTCTCTACTCAGTAGAGTAGAGTTTGGGATCGTCGCGATTCTCACAGCCCGTCGTTAAACCGAGTCAAAAGGGCCAAACTGGTATCTCGGGTGCACCCGCCCAGAGATGGCAACAGTACTACATATGGGGCCGAACTTGCGACTTGTAAAGCAGCAACCTTTGCCCTGACGTGAAGTACTACTTCGCTGTTTCTTGGATGCCAGCTTCACCTTGTATATAAAGCAATAGCAATGCTCTTGGACATGGTGAGGAGAGTGGTCTAGAATTGTAGGACCTCAGTGAATGGGGTTTTCAAAGCGGTGAACGCGCAGACTTGTTTTTTTAGTGTTGAATCGGACCATTTTTTCTCTTTTCCAGTCAGAGACCTTGGACAGAGTGGTCTCGATTTGAGACACAAGTTCTCCGCGCTTTTCCTTCACAACGAAACGAGGAATGTTTGCTCGGCCCGTGTAAAAAAGCGTCTCCAGTACTGTCATCTGCATAGCAATGTATTGTGTAGTTAAACAGCATGTCATTGATATGCAGGAGAAAGCTTTCAACTTGTAACTATAAAAAAATCTTATAAACCTTAATGTATTTTTAGAGATCTTTCTAACGACATTCCATACAACGGGATGGCCGAATCTGGATTGCTAATGCTTTCACAAAATAAATGTATCGCAAGACTTCAAGGATCTGTATGTGTATTCAATTTCATAATTGCTTTTTTCAGGACTTCAATCGCTACAAGTCAGGTATTCCATAGTTAGTCACAGTATCGGGCCGAACCGAGTCTGCTGTGGCAAAAATATTAAATGATTTACAATCTCTCCGTACTGACCCAGAGGAATTAGTATTATTACACAATATACATGAAAAAAGGATATCAGGTCATTTATACCGAGGATTTTCTATACTTAGTAAGTCTAAACCAATGTCAATATCAGTTACGTATTTAGGTCTGTACAATATTAAGACTATAAGAATCAGATTTCCACGTGGTCTCATGATCGGAACGAGAATCGGAGTTTCCTTGTAGTCCGATCGGTTGGACTATGAGAATTAAAGCGTTTACGAACCAATAAGTAAAGTTGGCTTCGCATTTTTGTAGGTAAGACTTTTTTCTATATCTCGAAGGTGTTTGCAGCCATCGTATGCTCCGTAGTTATAGTTTGTGGCGATAATCGGAGATCTTCTATAGTGCGGGCTTGTATGTTGAATTTTCTATCTCAATGTCTATTTGTATTCTGCGTGATGAACCGGAGTATAGCTTAGAGTTCGAGACTGTTTCTATCTCTAGTGGGTCAGATGGTCCGATGGCGCCGATTTCATCTGCGACTGAAGAGGCGATAAGAGTGACTGTAGATCCGTCGTCCAGCAGTGCGTAGGTATCGATTGTGCCCGTTGGCCCGGATACGCGCACAGGTATTATTTTTAAAAATGCGGGTGACTTCTTGTTTGTTCGCTGTGAAAGTTAAAAGAAAGTTATTATTATCCACGTATCTGTGCAACCAGAAGATAATGAGGCACTAACGCCGAACCACATCCTCATCGGTGGCTCGGGCAGAGTGCTGCTGCCAGGCACCTTCGACGACGGCGACCTCATCGGCCGTAGTCACTGGTGAAAGTCACAACGCCTGGCTGACCAATTCTGGGTGCGCTGGGTGCGCGAGTACCGACCCACGCTCCAACACCGGCGGGAGCCCTATGGGCGAGGGCCCGAGATCGAGGTGAACGACGTCGTCGTCATCGTTGACCCAAATCTACCAAGAAACACCTGGCCGAGGGGTCTTGTCATCCATAAGTACCCTGGACCAGACGGCCGCGTACGAGTTGTCGACGTGCGCACACAAGGCGGAGTACTACACCATCGAGACCGACGCGGGTGTAAGGCCAACGAACTGTGAGAATGCGGCCAACCGAGAACATCGAAACAGCTGCGCTATCCTTCACGCGGACATCAATAATGCCTCACAGAACACGGCATTACGGCGGGAGTATGTTCCGGATATCAACTTCAAACAGGTACATTGTTGACCAATAAGTATTACAGTGAAAAGTGAAAGTGTTCTGATTTAATAGTTTTTATTTGGTAAATAGTAAATTCTTATAGTATATTGTATTAAACTCATGTGACAGTGTAAAAATAGGTATTTCTAAATGTGTTCATTTACGTTTCGAGTTTATGTTAATTTGCTATGTAAGTTAATAATAATATAACATTTATAGCCGCGTGCTCTGACTGGTCTCGTTGGTATCTTCTCTTTCACCCTATGGGTGTTGAGGTGCGTGTGTCGGGGAGGGGAATTTACCTCCCACCATGACCCGGGCAGAAGCTCAGGGGTGGTGAACACCCCCGGTGAAGTTTTGAGGGAGCCTCCTTTTCAGGCCCCCGTGCGGTCGGTGCATAATATATGAAGAGATATGAAGAGTAGAAAATAAAAACGAAATAACATAAAAGTGAAACAAAGCAAAAAATAAAATAAAACGAAATGAAATAAGAACGAGGTGAGGCGAAACAAAAGCAAAAGCAAAACGAAATGAAAATAAAAAAAAGCGAATTGCGAACTAAAAGAAAATTAAAAGCAAAGTAAAAACAAGGTAAAATCGGAATAAAAATAATAGAGGGGGATGATTTTTGAAATGGAAGTAGGTGAGTAGGTAGGAGGGTGAATATCTAAAGTTATTCACCTGTAGGTATAAGCTCTCGGTGCAGAGGCTGGCCTTCCGGCGGACGGGCGTGTAGAGGCGCTATGCCCCTGAGGTGGCTGTGGTGGCTGTTATCAGCGCGGGTGAATAAACTTTTCGACAAACCAGAGATAAACTCTGCGAGTGATTCGATTTTGGTGTCTCTAGCGATGGTGGAGTTGCGGACGTAGCGGTCGGCGCCGGTTAGTATTCTCAGCGACTTATTTTGGACAACCTGGAGCTTATGTTTGCTGGTAGAAGATAGAAGTCCGTACCAAGCAGGGGCTGCGTAGGTCAGTCTCGACCGTATGTACAATTTGTACAGGCGAATTTTTGTTCTGAGTGGCAAATCAGAGGAAAGTACCGGTCTAAGCGCCTATGTGCTGCGACCGCGCGTGCTGACACATGGGCGAGCATTTTGCGCATGAGCAAGGGGCGGTCTATAATGCAACCAAGGTACTTTACGCTGGGTTGCCACTCAATGACTTGGCCTCGAAACACAAGTTTCGGTCGGAGGAATCTTTGTTGGCCGGTCAAAATTGCAGTTGTTTTGCTGGCGTTTACGGCTATTCTCCACTTGTCAAGCCAGCCGGGTAAAGTATCCAATAGTCGCTGCATTTTTTTGGCTGCTAATTTAGCTTTGCGGGAGAAGGACATGTATGCGCTGTCGTCCGCGTAAAGCGCTAGGTGGACGTCTTCAACACCTTCAGCAAAACCGGAATCACTGAGAGTGGGGATGTCGTTGGTGAAGAGCGCGTAGAGCAGTGGCGATAGGCAGCTGCCTTGTGGTACCCCTGCTTTAATGGGTTTATTTGCTAAGTAATTGTTCTCGACCGAGACATAGAAGCTCCGTTTGTCCAGAAACGAAGTTATTACTCGACCGAGCATATGCGGGAGATCCGTATCTAACAGCTTATACAGTAGCCCTTCCAAATCTTAGCCAAACCCGGTCGAAGGCCTTCTCCATATCGAGAAATACACCGACTGTGCGCCTGTCGTTATTTAGCTCGAAGGACATGTGATGGAGCACACGCACAAGCTGCAAAGTAGTGCTGTGACTATCCCTAAAACCAAACTGTTAAGGCCTAAGCTGGAAATGGGGAGATATCCTATGTATCAGCAAGCGTTCGAACAATTTGGCTAGGTTAGACAGCAAAGTGATCGGCCGGTAATGTTCTGGGCGGTGACGGTCTTTCCTCGGTTTCGGGATAACAATGATTTTTCCGGTCTTCCAGGTTGATGGGGAATGTCCAGTGCGCAATATCCCATTTAAGATCCGGGTGAGTGCCACCAGACCCTTCCTTGGCAGCATAATAATCGCCGTGTTTGGGATCTCGTCGGGGCCGGGTGATTTACGTTTGTTAAGTTTGGTGGCCTCCTTTCTCACTTCTTTGGGCGAGATAAAGTAATCACCTCTGAGTGGTGGGGCTGGGGCCGCGAGAAATTGCTCTACGCGATCTATAACTCCTAGCGTCTGAGATGTGTCAGTAATGGGGTTCGGCTTAAATTGATCCTCGAAATGATCGGTCAGTAGTTCCGCGCGTTCGGCAGCGTGATAACGGCGGATGCTGGCGGAATCAATAAGGGGACATAGTGGGGCTGGAGTTTTAGATATTTGGCGGGCCAACCGGAATAAGGCAGCGTCATCGTCGCTCGCCTTAAAAATGGTGTTGTTTCACGCTAGTTGTCGAACTTGGGCAATTTCTATAGTGAGACTATGGCTTAGTTTGTTAAGTTCGCTCTTAGCTACTGGGCAGCGAGTTTGGCATCAGAGTTTACGTAGTTCCCTTTTTTTAACTAATTTTGCACGAAGGTGCGTAGGAAGCAAATGCTTACCGGAGGCTGTGGACTTCGTGGACTCCCTTAGAGCTTGCGTTATTGCAGTCGTGAAGTAGTCGACGGCCTCCTCAACTTTAAAGGGAGTTGAGATACCTCCAGCTGGTAGTCTATAGTTAAGCATTGCTTTGTGAAATATGGCCCAGTCAGTTATTTTGGTAAGGCACGGGGCTGATTTCCCACTAGCTGACACTCCGAGGACCAAAAGGATCGGCAGATGCTGAGAGTCGGTATCGTGGAGGACTTCTAATGCCATTGGCCAATGGACTTTGTGTGCTAGCGTGATGTCTAGTACGTCAGGGTTTTGGTCATCTAACGCGGGGTAGTGAGTAGGCGCACCTGGACCGATGACTAGATAGTTTTTGTTTACAGCATCTGCTTAGTTCACGTCCCGATTTTGATGAAATACGTGAACCCCATTGTTGGTGTTTGGCGTTGAAATCGCCTAAAATTAAAGTGGGCGTGTAACCGCAAAATATATTTTCAATTTCGATTGGAACGAAGGGGGTTGATGGTGGCTTATATGCGGCAAAGACTTTAAGCTCAGTATTGCCGGTTTTAAGTTTTACACCTATAGACTATATATACATAACACGGTTACGACGGACTAATACTGCCGTTCCCCTATAGGCCATATTAGCAGAAGAAATTTCGTCACGCCTGTAGGTGAAGAAATTTGGAATGAGGAGTTCATTCTCACCTCTGAGTTTCGTTTCACCCAGTAACACAATGTGTACATCGTGTTCCTGGACTAACGTTCTGAGGGCGACTGTCTTGCCTTTAATGCCCCCAGGGTTCCAATACACAATTCTCAAGTTAAGGCCCTTGTGAGGCCCCATTAAATTCCCACGTGAGAATTGTGGTGAGTTGTGCTAGCCCATGGAATAAGGTTGGCAACGGATTGTGCTCAGCTGCGATTGCGTCAATAGCCGAATTAAGTGCCGCTATGGTGGCCCTGGCTATGTTCAAAGCGCTGGGTAAGATAGGTGGAGGACCCTGCAACTTTTGGTTGCCGCTAGGGCGGTTAGGGCGGCTACTTGTGTGGGTGTGAGTGATAGCTGGGCGGGCGGACGCGGCTGAGGGCGGCATCGGCTTTGGTGGCTGCAGGGGGTCTGCAAATTGTGGTGGGGGTACGTATGCGACGATTGGTGGTTGAGAGGTGGGCGGTACCGATATGATAGAAACTGGTTCCGTGTTAGAGACCTGCGTCTTTTTTTCCGGTTTCTTTCCTCCTTCCGAGAGCCTGCGATCTTTCAGTTGGGGGCTGGTTGGTGGTGCGTGGCAGCGGAGGAGCTATTGCCACTCCTCTCCTCCTTGCTTCCCGTGTAAATACGGGGCACGAGCGGTCATTTGCCGTTTGCGGCCGCTTACAGTTAGCGCATTTGAGTACGACTGTATTGCGGTCGCTCGGAGGCAGGATGTTCGCCGCCGCAACGAACATATTTAATGGGCCGATGGCAGTTAGCTGACGCGTGTCCGAAAGCCTGACACCTGTGACACTGAGCTGGTCCAGGCCGTGTGCGCCAGGCTTCTATAGTAATGCCTGGCATGCTTAGCAGCTCAGTGACTGCGTATAGGTTTTGGAGGTCAGCTATTGAGTGCCTATTTTCCAACTACGCGTAATATATGCAGTTGGGGCGGCCCCTAACTGCTGGGATGTGACACGGGGAAGTTTAAGGAGGAGAGCTTCTCCGCGATTTCTGCTAGTACTGTGTCTTGCGGTAGTCCCTTTATAGCAATTTTTTGCGGACGTTCGCTGTCCAAACTGTAACAGTACCAAGATAATGTGTTGTCCAGTTTAGACAGCTCGTCCACGTAGGCTGCTATAATTCTATATTCGGCAGGAGATTTAGGGAAAAACCGCACCCCTTTGCCGAATAGGCGGGCATTGGGGGCGTGGCCTAGAATTTTATGCAACCTTTTTAAATGGGTTGACCATTGTGGCAGAGTTTCCACTATAATTGGTGGGTGGGCAGTTTTTTCCCTGTTTTTGTTGCCCGCGGGGTCATTGGGGGCTGACTGGGCGTTTGAACTGGTTGGTTGGTCGCCTGTTGGTTGGGAGGTCGCCTGCGGCGAATGGGTGGCTTGTGCATATGACAATGCTGAGGGCGCAGACGGTAATTGGGGAGTAATTTCCATCATCTAGGTTGGGAACGCAGCCATACGCCACGTTTTCTAATACCTCCTCTGCGTACTGGTGCTTTGTTGATGACATTTAACGGTTTTCATGCTAGTACAAGTGTCACGTTGAGCTAAGGTGACATATTAAATAATAAAAAAATGAGTTTAGAAAGAAATAATTATATTAATAAAGGTAAGTTGAGGTAAGTAATAATGACTATATCGAATTAGAAGGGTCGGGGTTCTTTACTCTGACTACCAATGGTCTTCGAATTGCATCGCGGATTGTCTACTTAAGTGTAGAATGATAGGCTTCCCTGCGGGTCGAAGTTCACCAAGGCAGCGGCAGCAGGGTAAGATAGAAGTCGCCTGCCGGTAGACTGCAGGCGTCAAGAGGGAGTTCTAGTGGTTGTATTCACCGGCTTCGTTAGAAGAGTTGAAAAAACCCTGGAATCAGTTTTTTGGCCATTTAGTCCAATGTCCAGTTTTTCACCATGACTGCAACATGATGATCCTTTCGACTAAAAGCAGGAATGAAGCGTCTACTTGCAGAAGCTAGACTTTGTGCTCTAATTAGTGATCGAGATGAGGCAGTCAAGGTTTATGGCAAACAAGCAGAAGGACTACAGAAGAAGTTTCAAGAAGTTATAGATTAATCTTAATTTAGCTAATAGCAATGCAAAACAAATAATAATGAAAGTGATGATGAAAGATGAATTAAATACTTTTTACACTAAGTACTTTAATAACATAATAGTTTAAAAATCAAATCTACGTTTAAACTCACTTTTCTAAAGTATGTCGTGTCACTTTGCACGGTTAGAGGTCATAGCAATGCCATGTCAAAACAACACGAGGCTAGTCACATTTACAACTTACAAAATATAGCTAATCACACTTATAATATAATTAAACAACTTACCCTATAGTTTTGGGGTTTTTCACTAGTAAGTATTTAGAACTACTTTTAGAAGAAATTTAGTATAAGGTAGAAAATCTTATCTTTAGTACAAAATGTAAGTCGCATATCTTGCCGCTAGCTGGTAAGGTGTGAGTGTGGTCGAGGAAGCTAGACCGAGCGGTTCAGAGGTAGCCGGGCGATGACGATTAGGTGATTAGATATCTACTAATAGAATTTATTTATTTGTCCTTTATAAGTTTTGAAATATTTATTCTATGTTTAATGTGTATTATTTATTTGTTAGTGAGCATTATTAAATTTATTTTTGTATTTTAGCATAAATTGTTATATTGTTTAGATATAGAAAATATAAACTAGATTTAAGTGTTAAGAACTAATTAGCTTAAGTTTTAATATTTTTAAGGGTTTATAATTAAATTTATTAAGTTTTATTTTTATGAAATATTTTATTTACTCCAAATTTTAAACGTAAGCGTTACATACCCCGCTTTTTGGGATAGGATTTTTCCTAGGTAAAATCCGTATACCAACCTATTTGCTATATCTAATTTACTGACTATTGCATTTACAACACACATATGACAACATACATACCTCAATCTTGCAAAACCTTTCAATCCTCACACTATCCTTACTATTATTCATCATCTTTCAATTAGCGGCGAACTCTTGATAGATTTGAGCCGACGCATCTAGCTGGCAGAGTATTTGAGTAGACTCTACTGTAGGTATTAAAATAGTCTTTTAAATAAAAAAACGATAGTATTACATGATAGCAGTCACGACAGCTCACAACAGTTCATGGTAGAAGTCTATTGTACAACAATGACCTTAGTTGTCATTACCTTTAGTCGGTAAAAACACAAGTAAAATCATTTGTAGAAATGATTGCATTGTAGTATATAAGTAGATAGCATTGTGTAGACTCTTAATCATTTTAATTTTAGTATGTAAGACTTGTAGGTATTTTGCAAAAACAGTTAGTATTAAGTATTACTTTAAGAAAAGATTTAAGTTTAGTAAATACCAATACGTAAATTATCAAAAATATGATTCTAAGTTAATCAAGATTATAAATAAATATATAGAATATATAAATATCATCTTTGGGATAAGATCAGGAGTAACAGTTTCAGCATAACTGTACAGCTGCCAAAGATATCACTAGTGTTAAGGCTTATTGTTAACGAAGTCACACTGTGTTTCCGCCCCGGGTTTTTAGGCTTAATTTTTCGAAGTAAAGTCCGCTTCGAGCGTAAGGGGCTTTTAGGTCACCTCCCATGCTCTGAAGTTATAAATATAGTATATAGTAATATTTTGTAGTTAAAATCAAAGTAATTGTAGATTATTAGTTATATTTAGATAGACTTAGTTTTAATTTTAAAAGATTTTGTTGTTAAAATTATAAAAAAAATATTAAAATTGAAAATTATATATATTTAATTTAAGATAGTTTTAGGCTTGCTTTAGATTCTAAGGTTAATTTTAAGTTTTTAGAACGAAAAAATTATAAAAGTTTAGAATGACACATCGAGTTTTGAAAATAAGTCATGTAGCTTGTAGTATATGACATTAGATTTTAGTAAACATCTATTGACGAGCAGTGAAGCTGCAGAGATGTGTCCTTAGTTTGAGACATTTCAGATGGATTGCCTCTTGTGGGTTATTAGACTGGCTACTTTACCCTTCAGCTCGGAATTACATACGTAACCCGGACAGAAATAAGTAAAGTGGTGGTAATTACCCAGACGGACCTGGCACTTAGAGAATGGTCCTACCACCAAGTAAATAAGGTTTTATGTATATTTTTTTTTTTACTTATTCAATGCGTTCAATTTTAAATCCTTCACATGCCAAGATCCAATATCTCGACCTGACATATCCTCTAATATGTAGACCAAGGGAGAACGCTTAGTTTTAATTCGACATTTTTCATATTTAGGTGCCAGTTTTTTGCTAAAATATGCATCTTTATCACTTTGGAAATAGCATTTTTTCCAGACGATATCACCAACATTAAACTCTGCGTTCTTTCTGCGTAGATTGTAACGCTCGGTAGATTTTTGGTGACTTTGCCATAAAATATTACATATAGCAACAGCGGTGGCTCTTCGGAAGAGGAATAGTAAACAGTATTTTGCGAAGCAGCAGGTGACAACGAGAATATGGCAATTTTGTTTCCTACTAATAGGCAAAGGACCAACTAAATCCATAGATAAGGTCTGAAACGGACGCGAGCACTCTTTTGGTCTACCCATTTTACCTAAAGTACCATGTGTAGGATGTTTGCAAGCTAGACAAGTTTGGCAGTTAGAAACAAATAGCACAACATCACTATACATTCCGGGCCAAAAGTGCTTAAGAAGTAGGCGGCGGTACGTTTTAAATATGCCAAAATGAGCCGATGTGGGCTCAGCATGGTTTATTAATATAGTAGCGACGCGTTGTTCTGCAGGAACAACTTCTTTCCAGCTGAATTCTGTTAAAAGCGCATTGCTACTTTTCATATAACGATAAAGGGTTGTATTTTCAACTCGATAGTTAGGGAAACTAGAAGGAGACATTGTGCAGCCATTAAATATTTTAAGTACCATTGATCATTAGTATAAGGTAGGGATATACTAGAAGGTAAGACGAAGGTGATACTGAAATGTTAGGATTGTCACTGTTAGATGAGGATATAGGATCAGAGGTGATTACAGCAACTGGTAGGGACCTAGACAAAGCATCAGGGATAACATTGTCCTTGCCTCGACGATGTTTAATAATAAAATCGAAAGAGGACAGCCGAACACCCCATCTTGCGAGGCGGCCTGAGGCATTAGTGAGGGATAGAAACCACTATAGGGCAGAATGATCTGTATACACACTAAAAGTTTTGCCGTTTTCCAAATAACAACGCCAGTGTTCTAAAGCCATTAATACTGCGAGTGCCCCTCTTTCCGTGACGCTATAGTTTCGTTCAGCACCACTTAGAGACCTGCTCATATAAGCAACAGGATGTTCAACGCCATTAATGGTCTGGGAAAGCAAGACGCCTACTCCAAAGTTACTTGCATCCGTGTGTACTTCGAACGGGTGGTCAAAGTTAGGACAAGTCAGTATAGGTGCTTTAACCAGTAGAGACTTTAAATTTATAAACGCCATATCAGCATCTGGGGTCCATTGAAAGTTAGGAGAACCCTTTTTTGTAGACGTCAGTTTATTAAGAGGACCAGCAATGGTACTGAAGTTAGGGATAAACCGTCTATACCACGAAGCTGTGCCAAGGAAACGCTTCACTTCTTTTTTATTAGTTGGAGGTGTAAAGTCTAAAACTGCTTTCACCTTATCGGGGTCAGTGCGAAGACCTTGCTCATCGACAACATAGCCTAAGTAACGTAGGGAACTTCGGAAAAATTGACACTTACTTAGATTTATTGTTAAATTTGCATTTTGTAGTTTCTCTAGGACACGAAGTAGAAGCAGCATATGTTCTTCAAAAGTGCTGCTGATTATTATAATGTCATCTAAGTAACAGAATACTCTTAGTTCGAATTCATTACCGAAGAGGGCATCTACTAAACGCTGTTGTGTAGCTGGAGCATTAGGTAGGCCAAATGCAGTGACCTTGAACATTAGACTTCCGTGTCCTGGGACATAGAAGGTGGTTTTTTCTCGGTCAGCGTTTTCTATAGGGATTTGCCAAAAAGATTTTGAAAGATCGAAACTTGAAAGGTACTTAGCATCTCTAAGATTGTCTAGAATTTCAGAGAGGTACGGTAATTTATAGGCATCTTTCTTAGTTACAGCGTTTAATTTTCTGCTGTCAAGACAAAAACGTGGCTTGCCATCTTTTTTTTTCACAATTAAAACAGGTGAAGACCATGGACTTTCGCACGGCTCAATTACGTCAAGTGCTAGCATCTCTTTTACCTGTTCAGAAATTATTCTTTGCCTTTCTGGAGACATACGGTAGTAACGTTGTCTTATTGGAGCAGTATCACCAGTATCAATTTTGTGTGTAACAAGGTTAGTTCTACCAAGACCTTTGTGTTCAAAGGAAATTGCTTTAAATTGGTCCACAATATTAATAGATAGAATTTTTTGAGCTTCATTGAGGTTATCATATGAATGAATACCAGAAAGAGATTCCGATCTGATTTCTAGTACTTTGGCCAATGGACTTTGTGTGCTAGCGTGATGTCTAGTACGTCAGGGTTTTGGTCATCTAACGCGGGGTAGTGAGTAGGCGCACCTGGACCGATGACTAGATAGTTTTTGTTTACAGCATCTGCTTAGTTCACGTCCCGATTTTGATGGAATACGTGAACCCCATTGTTGGTGTTTGGCGTTGAAATCGCCTAAAATTAAAGTGGGCGTGTAACCGCAAAATATATTTTCAATTTCGATTGGAACGAAGGGGGTTGATGGTGGCTTATATGCGGCAAAGACTTTAAGCTCAGTATTGCCGGTTTTAAGTTTTACACCTATAGACTATATATACATAACACGGTTACGACGGACTAATACTGCCGTTCCCCTATAGGCCATATTAGCAGAAGAAATTTCGTCACGCCTGTAGGTGAAGAAATTTGGAATGAGGAGTTCATTCTCACCTCTGAGTTTCGTTTCACCCAGTAACACAATGTGTACATCGTGTTCCTGGACTAACGTTCTGAGGGCGACTGTCTTGCCTTTAATGCCCCCAGGGTTCCAATACACAATTCTCAAGTTAAGGCCCTTGTGAGGCCCCATTAAATTCCCACGTGAGAATTGTGGTGAGTTGTGCTAGCCCATGGAATAAGGTTGGCAACGGATTGTGCTCAGCTGCGATTGCGTCAATAGCCGAATTAAGTGCCGCTATGGTGGCCCTGGCTATGTTCAAAGCGCTGGGTAAGATAGGTGGAGGACCATGCAAGTTTTGGTTGCCGCTAGGGCGGTTAGGGCGGCTACTTGTGTGGGTATGAGTGATAGCTGGGCGGGCGGACGCGGCTGAGGGCGGCATCGGCTTTGGTGGCTGCAGGGGGTCTGCAAATTGTGGTGGGGGTACGTATGCGACGATTGGTGGTTGAGAGGTGGGCGGTACCGATATGATAGAAACTGGTTCCGTGTTAGAGACCTGCGTCTTTTTTTCCGGTTTCTTTCCTCCTTCCGAGAGCCTGCGATCTTTCAGTTGGGGGCTGGTTGGTGGTGCGTGGCAGCGGAGGAGCTATTGCCACTCCTCTCCTCCTTGCTTCCCGTGTAAATACGGGGCACGAGCGGTCATTTGCCGTTTGCGGCCGCTTACAGTTAGCGCATTTGAGTACGACTGTATTGCGGTCGCTCGGAGGCAGGATGTTCGCCGCCGCAACGAACATATTTAATGGGCCGATGGCAGTTAGCTGACGCGTGTCCGAAAGCCTGACACCTGTGACACTGAGCTGGTCCAGGCCGTGTGCGCCAGGCTTCTATAGTAATGCCTGGCATGCTTAGCAGCTCAGTGACTGCGTATAGGTTTTGGAGGTCAGCTATTGAGTGCCTATTTTCCAACTACGCGTAATATATGCAGTTGGGGCGGCCCCTAACTGCTGGGATGTGACACGGGGAAGTTTAAGGAGGAGAGCTTCTCCGCGATTTCTGCTAGTACTGTGTCTTGCGGTAGTCCCTTTATAGCAATTTTTTGCGGACGTTCGCTGTCCAAACTGTAACAGTACCAAGATACTGTGTTGTCCAGTTTAGACAGCTCGTCCACGTAGGCTGCTATAATTCTATATTCGGCAGGAGATTTAGGGAAAAACCGCACCCCTTTGCCGAATAGGCGGGCATTGGGGGCGTGGCCTAGAATTTTATGCAACCTTTTTAAATGGGTTGACCATTGTGGCAGAGTTTCCACTATAATTGGTGGGTGGGCAGTTTTTTCCCTGTTTTTGTTGCCCGCGGGGTCATTGGGGGCTGACTGGGCGTTTGAACTGGTTGGTTGGTCGCCTGTTGGTTGGGAGGTCGCCTGCGGCGAATGGGTGGCTTGTGCATATGACAATGCTGAGGGCGCAGACGGTAATTGGGGAGTAATTTCCATCATCTAGGTTGGGAACGCAGCCATACGCCACGTTTTCTAATACCTCCTCTGCGTACTGGTGCTTTGTTGATGACATTTAACGGTTTTCATGCTAGTACAAGTGTCACGTTGAGCTAAGGTGACATATTAAATAATAAAAAAATGAGTTTAGAAAGAAATAATTATATTAATAAAGGTAAGTTGAGGTAAGTAATAATGACTATATCGAATTAGAAGGGTCGGGGTTCTTTACTCTGACTACCAATGGTCTTCGAATTGCATCGCGGATTGTCTACTTAAGTGTAGAATGATAGGCTTCCCTGCGGGTCGAAGTTCACCAAGGCAGCGGCAGCAGGGTAAGATAGAAGTCGCCTGCCGGTAGACTGCAGGCGTCAAGAGGGAGTTCTAGTGGTTGTATTCACCGGCTTCGTTAGAAGAGTTGAAAAAACCCTGGAATCAGTTTTTTGGCCATTTAGTCCAATGTCCAGTTTTTCACCATGACTGCAACATGATGATCCTTTCGACTAAAAGCAGGAATGAAGCGTCTACTTGCAGAAGCTAGACTTTGTGCTCTAATTAGTGATCGAGATGAGGCAGTCAAGGTTTATGGCAAACAAGCAGAAGGACTACAGAAGAAGTTTCAAGAAGTTATAGATTAATCTTAATTTAGCTAATAGCAATGCAAAACAAATAATAATGAAAGTGATGATGAAAGATGAATTAAATACTTTTTACACTAAGTACTTTAATAACATAATAGTTTAAAAATCAAATCTACGTTTAAACTCACTTTTCTAAAGTATGTCGTGTCACTTTGCACGGTTAGAGGTCATAGCAATGCCATGTCAAAACAACACGAGGCTAGTCACATTTACAACTTACAAAATATAGCTAATCACACTTATAATATAATTAAACAACTTACCCTATAGTTTTGGGGTTTTTCACTAGTAAGTATTTAGAACTACTTTTAGAAGAAATTTAGTATAAGGTAGAAAATCTTATCTTTAGTACAAAATGTAAGTCGCATATCTTGCCGCTAGCTGGTAAGGTGTGAGTGTGGTCGAGGAAGCTAGACCGAGCGGTTCAGAGGTAGCCGGGCGATGACGATTAGGTGATTAGATATCTACTAATAGAATTTATTTATTTGTCCTTTATAAGTTTTGAAATATTTATTCTATGTTTAATGTGTATTATTTATTTGTTAGTGAGCATTATTAAATTTATTTTTGTATTTTAGCATAAATTGTTATATTGTTTAGATATAGAAAATATAAACTAGATTTAAGTGTTAAGAACTAATTAGCTTAAGTTTTAATATTTTTAAGGGTTTATAATTAAATTTATTAAGTTTTATTTTTATGAAATATTTTATTTACTCCAAATTTTAAACGTAAGCGTTACATACCCCGCTTTTTGGGATAGGATTTTTCCTAGGTAAAATCCGTATACCAACCTATTTGCTATATCTAATTTACTGACTATTGCATTTACAACACACATATGACAACAAACATACCTCAATCTTGCAAAACCTTTCAATCCTCACACTATCCTTACTATTATTCATCATCTTTCAATTAGCGGCGAACTCTTGATAGATTTGAGCCGACGCATCTAGCAGGCAGAGTATTTGAGTAGACTCTACTGTAGGTATTAAAATAGTCTTTTAAATAAAAAAACGATAGTATTACATGATAGCAGTCATGACAGCTCACAACAGTTCATGGTAGAAGTCTATTGTACAACAATGACCTTAGTTGTCATTACCTTTAGTCGGTAAAAACACAAGTAAAATCATTTGTAGAAATGATTGCATTGTAGTATATAAGTAGATAGCATTGTGTAGACTCTTAATCATTTTAATTTTAGTATGTAAGACTTGTAGGTATTTTGCAAAAACAGTTAGTATTAAGTATTACTTTAAGAAAAGATTTAAGTTTAGTAAATACCAATACGTAAATTATCAAAAATATGATTCTAAGTTAATCAAGATTATAAATAAATATATAGAATATATAAATATCATCTTTGGGATAAGATCAGGAGTAACAGTTTCAGCATAACTGTACAGCTGCCAAAGATATCACTAGTGTTAAGGCTTATTGTTAACGGAGTCACACTGTGTTTCCGCCCCGGGTTTTTAGGCTTAATTTTTCGAAGTAAAGTCCGCTTCGAGCGTAAGGGGCTTTTAGGTCACCTCCCATGCTCTGAAGTTATAAATATAGTATATAGTAATATTTTGTAGTTAAAATCAAAGTAATTGTAGATTATTAGTTATATTTAGATACACTTAGTTTTAATTTTAAAAGATTTTGTTGTTAAAATTATAAAAAAAATATTAAAATTGAAAATTATATATATTTAATTTAAGATAGTTTTAGGCTTGCTTTAGATTCTAAGGTTAATTTTAAGTTTTTAGAACGATAAAAATTATAAAAGTTTAGAATGACACATCGAGTTTTGAAAATAAGTCATGTAGCTTGTAGTATATGACATTAGATTTTAGTAAACATCTATTGACGAGCAGTGAAGCTGCAGAGATGTGTCCTTAGTTTGAGACATTTCAGATGGATTGCCTCTTGTGGGTTATTAGACTGGCTACTTTACCCTTCAGCTCGGAATTACATACGTAACCCGGACAGAAATAAGTAAAGTGGTGGTAATTACCCAGACGGACCTGGCACTTAGAGAATGGTCCTACCACCAAGTAAATAAGGTTTTATGTATATATTTTTTTTTACTTATTCAATGCGTTCAATTTTAAATCCTTCACATGCCAAGATCCAATATCTCGACCTGACATATCCTCTAATATGTAGACCAAGGGAGAACGCTTAGTTTTAATTCGACATTTTTCATATTTAGGTGCCAGTTTTTTGCTAAAATATGCATCTTTATCACTTTGGAAATAGCATTTTTTCCAGACGATATCACCAACATTAAACTCTGCGTTCTTTCTGCGTAGATTGTAACGCTCGGTAGATTTTTGGTGACTTTGCCATAAAATATTACATATAGCAACAGCGGTGGCTCTTCGGAAGAGGAATAGTAAACAGTATTTTGCGAAGCAGCAGGTGACAACGAGAATATGGCAATTTTGTTTCCTACTAATAGGCAAAGGACCAACTAAATCCATAGATAAGGTCTGAAACGGACGCGAGCACTCTTTTGGTCTACCCATTTTACCTAAAGTACCATGTGTAGGATGTTTGCAAGCTAGACAAGTTTGGCAGTTAGAAACAAATAGCACAACATCACTATACATTCCGGGCCAAAAGTGCTTAAGAAGTAGGCGGCGGTACGTTTTAAATATGCCAAAATGAGCCGATGTGGGCTCAGCATGGTTTATTAATATAGTAGCGACGCGTTGTTCTGCAGGAACAACTTCTTTCCAGCTGAATTCTGTTAAAAGCGCATTGCTACTTTTCATATAACGATAAAGGGTTGTATTTTCAACTCGATAGTTAGGGAAACTAGAAGGAGACATTGTGCAGCCATTAAATATTTTTAAGTACCATTGATCATTAGTATAAGGTAGGGATATACTAGAAGGTTGAGACGAAGGTGATACTGAAATATTAGGATTGTCACTGTTAGATGAGGATATAGGATCAGAGGTGATTACAGCAACTGGTAGGGACCTAGACAAAGCATCAGGGATAACATTGTCCTTGCCTCGACGATGTTTAATAATAAAATCGAAAGAGGACAGCCGAACACCCCATCTTGCGAGGCGGCCTGAGGCATTAGTGAGGGATAGAAACCACTATAGGGCAGAATGATCTGTATACACACTAAAAGTTTTGCCGTTTTCCAAATAACAACGCCAGTGTTCTAAAGCCATTAATACTGCGAGTGCCCCTCTTTCCGTGACGCTATAGTTTCGTTCAGCACCACTTAGAGACCTGCTCATATAAGCAACAGGATGTTCAACGCCATTAATGGTCTGGGAAAGCAAGACGCCTACTCCAAAGTTACTTGCATCCGTGTGTACTTCGAACGGGTGGTCAAAGTTAGGACAAGTCAGTATAGGTGCTTTAACCAGTAGAGACTTTAAATTTATAAACGCCTTATCAGCATCTGGGGTCCATTGAAAGTTAGGAGAACCCTTTTTTGTAGACGTCAGTTTATTAAGAGGACCAGCAATGGTACTGAAGTTAGGGATAAACCGTCTATACCACGAAGCTGTGCCAAGGAAACGCTTCACTTCTTTTTTATTAGTTGGAGGTGTAGTCTAAAACTGCTTTCACCTTATCGGGGTCAGTGCGAAGACCTTGCTCATCGACAACATAGCCTAAGTAACGTAGGGAACTTCGGAAAAATTGACACTTACTTAGATTTATTGTTAAATTTGCATTTTGTAGTTTCTCTAGGACACGAAGTAGAAGCAGCATATGTTCTTCAAAAGTGCTGCTGATTATTATAATGTTATCTAAGTAACAGAATACTCTTAGTTCGAATTCATTACCGAAGAGGGCATCTACTAAACGCTGTTGTGTAGCTGGAGCATTAGGTAGGCCAAATGCAGTGACCTTGAACATTAGACTTCCGTGTCCTGGGACATAGAAGGCGGTTTTTTCTCGGTCAGCGTTTTCTATAGGGATTTGCCAAAAAGATTTTGAAAGATCGAAACTTGAAAGGTACTTAGCATCTCTAAGATTGTCTAGAATTTCAGAGAGGTACGGTAATTTATAGGCATCTTTCTTAGTTACAGCGTTTAATTTTCTGCTGTCAAGACAAAAACGTGGCTTGCCATCTTTTTTTTTCACAATTAAAACAGGTGAAGACCATGGACTTTCGCACGGCTCAATTACGTCAAGTGCTAGCATCTCTTTTACCTGTTCAGAAATTATTCTTTGCCTTTCTGGAGACATACGGTAGTAACGTTGTCTTATTGGAGCAGTATCACCAGTATCAATTTTGTGTGTAACAAGGTTAGTTCTACCAAGACCTTTGTGTTCAAAGGAAATTGCTTTAAATTGGTCCACAATATTAATAGATAGAATTTTTTGAGCTTCATTGAGGTTATCATATGAATGAATACCAGAAAGAGATTCCGATCTGATTTCTAGTACTTTGGCCAATGGACTTTGTGTGCTAGCGTGATGTCTAGTACGTCAGGGTTTTGGTCATCTAACGCGGGGTAGTGAGTAGGCGCACCTGGACCGATGACTAGATAGTTTTTGTTTACAGCATCTGCTTAGTTCACGTCCCGATTTTGATGAAATACGTGAACCCCATTGTTAGTGTTTGGCGTTGAAATCGCCTAAAATTAAAGCGGGCGTGTAACCGCAAAATATATTTTCAATTTCGATTGGAACGAAGGGGGTTGATGGTGGCTTATATGCGGCAAAGACTTTAAGCTCAGTATTGCCGGTTTTAAGTTTTACACCTATAGACTATATATACATAACACGGTTACGACGGACTAATACTGCCGTTCCCCTATAGGCCATATTAGCAGAAGAAATTTCGTCACGCCTGTAGGTGAAGAAATTTGGAATGAGGAGTTCATTCTCACCTCTGAGTTTCGTTTCACCCAGTAACACAATGTGTACATCGTGTTCCTGGACTAACGTTCTGAGGGCGACTGTCTTGCCTTTAATGCCCCCAGGGTTCCAATACACAATTCTCAAGTTAAGGCCCTTGTGAGGCCCCATTAAATTCCCACGTGAGAATTGTGGTGAGTTGTGCTAGCCCATGGAATAAGGTTGACAACGGATTGTGCTCAGCTGCGATTGCGTCAATAGCCGAATTAAGTGCCGCTATGGTGGCCCTGGCTATGTTCAAAGCGCTGGGTAAGATAGGTGGAGGACCCTGCAAGTTTTGGTTGCCGCTAGGGCGGTTAGGGCGGCTACTTGTGTGGGTGTGAGTGATAGCTGGGCGGGCGGACGCGGCTGAGGGCGGCATCGGCTTTGGTGGCTGCAGGGGGTCTGCAAATTGTGGTGGGGGTACGTATGCGACGATTGGTGGTTGAGAGGTGGGCGGTACCGATATGATAGAAACTGGTTCCGTGTTAGAGACCTGCGTCTTTTTTTCCGGTTTCTTTCCTCCTTCCGAGAGCCTGCGATCTTTCAGTTGGGGGCTGGTTGGTGGTGCGTGGCAGCGGAGGAGCTATTGCCACTCCTCTCCTCCTTGCTTCCCGTGTAAATACGGGGCACGAGCGGTCATTTGCCGTTTGCGGCCGCTTACAGTTAGCGCATTTGAGTACGACTGTATTGCGGTCGCTCGGAGGCAGGATGTTCGCCGCCGCAACGAACATATTTAATGGGCCGATGGCAGTTAGCTGACGCGTGTCCGAAAGCCTGACACCTGTGACACTGAGCTGGTCCAGGCCGTGTGCGCCAGGCTTCTATAGTAATGCCTGGCATGCTTAGCAGCTCAGTGACTGCGTATAGGTTTTGGAGGTCAGCTATTGAGTGCCTATTTTCCAACTACGCGTAATATATGCAGTTGGGGCGGCCCCTAACTGCTGGGATGTGACACGGGGAAGTTTAAGGAGGAGAGCTTCTCCGCGATTTCTGCTAGTACTGTGTCTTGCGGTAGTCCCTTTATAGCAATTTTTTGCGGACGTTCGCTGTCCAAACTGTAACAGTACCAAGATACTGTGTTGTCCAGTTTAGACAGCTCGTCCACGTAGGCTGCTATAATTCTATATTCGGCAGGAGATTTAGGGAAAAACCGCACCCCTTTGCCGAATAGGCGGGCATTGGGGGCGTGGCCTAGAATTTTATGCAACCTTTTTAAATGGGTTGACCATTGTGGCAGAGTTTCCACTATAATTGGTGGGTGGGCAGTTTTTTCCCTGTTTTTGTTGCCCGCGGGGTCATTGGGGGCTGACTGGGCGTTTGAACTGGTTGGTTGGTCGCCTGTTGGTTGGGAGGTCGCCTGCGGCGAATGGGTGGCTTGTGCATATGACAATGCTGAGGGCGCAGACGGTAATTGGGGAGTAATTTCCATCATCTAGGTTGGGAACGCAGCCATACGCCACGTTTTCTAATACCTCCTCTGCGTACTGGTGCTTTGTTGATGACATTTAACGGTTTTCATGCTAGTACAAGTGTCACGTTGAGCTAAGGTGACATATTAAATAATAAAAAAATGAGTTTAGAAAGAAATAATTATATTAATAAAGGTAAGTTGAGGTAAGTAATAATGACTATATCGAATTAGAAGGGTCGGGGTTCTTTACTCTGACTACCAATGGTCTTCGAATTGCATCGCGGATTGTCTACTTAAGTGTAGAATGATAGGCTTCCCTGCGGGTCGAAGTTCACCAAGGCAGCGGCAGCAGGGTAAGATAGAAGTCGCCTGCCGGTAGACTGCAGGCGTCAAGAGGGAGTTCTAGTGGTTGTATTCACCGGCTTCGTTAGAAGAGTTGAAAAAACCCTGGAATCAGTTTTTTGGCCATTTAGTCCAATGTCCAGTTTTTCACCATGACTGCAACATGATGATCCTTTCGACTAAAAGCAGGAATGAAGCGTCTACTTGCAGAAGCTAGACTTTGTGCTCTAATTAGTGATCGAGATGAGGCAGTCAAGGTTTATGGCAAACAAGCAGAAGGACTACAGAAGAAGTTTCAAGAAGTTATAGATTAATCTTAATTTAGCTAATAGCAATGCAAAACAAATAATAATGAAAGTGATGATGAAAGATGAATTAAATACTTTTTACACTAAGTACTTTAATAACATAATAGTTTAAAAATCAAATCTACGTTTAAACTCACTTTTCTAAAGTATGTCGTGTCACTTTGCACGGTTAGAGGTCATAGCAATGCCATGTCAAAACAACACGAGGCTAGTCACATTTACAACTTACAAAATATAGCTAATCACACTTATAATATAATTAAACAACTTACCCTATAGTTTTGGGGTTTTTCACTAGTAAGTATTTAGAACTACTTTTAGAAGAAATTTAGTATAAGGTAGAAAATCTTATCTTTAGTACAAAATGTAAGTCGCATATCTTGCCGCTAGCTGGTAAGGTGTGAGTGTGGTCGAGGAAGCTAGACCGAGCGGTTCAGAGGTAGCCGGGCGATGACGATTAGGTGATTAGATATCTACTAATAGAATTTATTTATTTGTCCTTTATAAGTTTTGAAATATTTATTCTATGTTTAATGTGTATTATTTATTTGTTAGTGAGCATTATTAAATTTATTTTTGTATTTTAGCATAAATTGTTATATTGTTTAGATATAGAAAATATAAACTAGATTTAAGTGTTAAGAACTAATTAGCTTAAGTTTTAATATTTTTAAGGGTTTATAATTAAATTTATTAAGTTTTATTTTTATGAAATATTTTATTTACTCCAAATTTTAAACGTAAGCGTTACATACCCCGCTTTTTGGGATAGGATTTTTCCTAGGTAAAATCCGTATACCAACCTATTTGCTATATCTAATTTACTGACTATTGCATTTACAACACACATATGACAACATACATACCTCAATCTTGCAAAACCTTTCAATCCTCACACTATCCTTACTATTATTCATCATCTTTCAATTAGCGGCGAACTCTTGATAGATTTGAGCCGACGCATCTAGCTGGCAGAGTATTTGAGTAGACTCTACTGTAGGTATTAAAATAGTCTTTTAAATAAAAAAACGATAGTATTACATGATAGCAGTCACGACAGCTCACAACAGTTCATGGTAGAAGTCTATTGTACAACAATGACCTTAGTTGTCATTACCTTTAGTCGGTAAAAACACAAGTAAAATCATTTGTAGAAATGATTGCATTGTAGTATATAAGTAGATAGCATTGTATAGACTCTTAATCATTTTAATTTTAGTATGTAAGACTTGTAGGTATTTTGCAAAAACAGTTAGTATTAAGTATTACTTTAAGAAAAGATTTAAGTTTAGTAAATACCAATACGTAAATTATCAAAAATATGATTCTAAGTTAATCAAGATTATAAATAAATATATAGAATATATAAATATCATCTTTGGGATAAGATCAGGAGTAACAGTTTCAGCATAACTGTACAGCTGCCAAAGATATCACTAGTGTTAAGGCTTATTGTTAACGGAGTCACACTGTGTTTCCGCCCCGGGTTTTTAGGCTTAATTTTTCGAAGTAAAGTCCGCTTCGAGCGTAAGGGGCTTTTAGGTCACCTCCCATGCTCTGAAGTTATAAATATAGTATATAGTAATATTTTGTAGTTAAAATCAAAGTAATTGTAGATTATTAGTTATATTTAGATAGACTTAGTTTTAATTTTAAAAGATTTTGTTGTTAAAATTATAAAAAAAATATTAAAATTGAAAATTATATATATTTAATTTAAGATAGTTTTAGGCTTGCTTTAGATTCTAAGGTTAATTTTAAGTTTTTAGAACGATAAAAATTATAAAAGTTTAGAATGACACATCGAGTTTTGAAAATAAGTCATGTAGCTTGTAGTATATGACATTAGATTTTAGTAAACATCTATTGACGAGCAGTGAAGCTGCAGAGATGTGTCCTTAGTTTGAGACATTTCAGATGGATTGCCTCTTGTGGGTTATTAGACTGGCTACTTTACCCTTCAGCTCGGAATTACATACGTAACCCGGACAGAAATAAGTAAAGTGGTGGTAATTACCCAGACGGACCTGGCACTTAGAGAATGGTCCTACCACCAAGTAAATAAGGTTTTATGTATATTTTTTTTTTTACTTATTCAATGCGTTCAATTTTAAATCCTTCACATGCCAAGATCCAATATCTCGACCTGACATATCCTCTAATATGTAGACCAAGGGAGAACGCTTAGTTTTAATTCGACATTTTTCATATTTAGGTGCCAGTTTTTTGCTAAAATATGCATCTTTATCACTTTGGAAATAGCATTTTTTCCAGACGATATCACCAACATTAAACTCTGCGTTCTTTCTGCGTAGATTGTAACGCTCGGTAGATTTTTGGTGACTTTGCCATAAAATATTACATATAGCAACAGCGGTGGCTCTTCGGAAGAGGAATAGTAAACAGTATTTTGCGAAGCAGCAGGTGACAACGAGAATATGGCAATTTTGTTTCCTACTAATAGGCAAAGGACCAACTAAATCCATAGATAAGGTCTGAAACGGACGCGAGCACTCTTTTGGTCTACCCATTTTACCTAAAGTACCATGTGTAGGATGTTTGCAAGCGAGACAAGTTTGGCAGTTAGAAACAAATAGCACAACATCACTATACATTCCGGGCCAAAAGTGCTTAAGAAGTAGGCGGCGGTACGTTTTAAATGTGCCAAAATGAGCCGATGTGGGCTCAGCATGGTTTATTAATATAGTAGCGACGCGTTGTTCTGCAGGAACAACTTCTTTCCAGCTGAATTCTGTTAAAAGCGCATTGCTACTTTTCATATAACGATAAAGGGTTGTATTTTCAACTCGATAGTTAGGGAAACTAGAAGGAGACATTGTGCAGCCATTAAATATTTTTAAGTACCATTGATCATTAGTATAAGGTAGGGATATACTAGAAGGTTGAGACGAAGGTGATACTGAAATATTAGGGTTGTCACAGTTAGATGAGGATATAGGATCAGAGGTGATTACAGCAACTGGTAGGGACCTAGACAAAGCATCAGGGATAACATTGTCCTTGCCTCGACGATGTTTAATAATAAAATCGAAAGAGGACAGCCGAACACCCCATCTTGCGAGGCGGCCTGAGGCATTAGTGAGGGATAGAAACCACTATAGGGCAGAATGATCTGTATACACACTAAAAGTTTTGCCGTTTTCCAAATAACAACGCCAGTGTTCTAAAGCCATTAATACTGCGAGTGCCCCTCTTTCCGTGACGCTATAGTTTCGTTCAGCACCACTTAGAGACCTGCTCATATAAGCAACAGGATGTTCAACGCCATTAATGGTCTGGGAAAGCAAGACGCCTACTCCAAAGTTACTTGCATCCGTGTGTACTTCGAACGGGTGGTCAAAGTTAGGACAAGTCAGTATAGGTGCTTTAACCAGTAGAGACTTTAAATTTATAAACGCCTTATCAGCATCTGGGGTCCATTGAAAGTTAGGAGAACCCTTTTTTGTAGACGTCAGTTTATTAAGAGGACCAGCAATGGTACTGAAGTTAGGGATAAACCGTCTATACCACGAAGCTGTGCCAAGGAAACGCTTCACTTCTTTTTTATTAGTTGGAGGTGTAAAGTCTAAAACTGCTTTCACCTTATCGGGGTCAGTGCGAAGACCTTGCTCATCGACAACATAGCCTAAGTAACGTAGGGAACTTCGGAAAAATTGACACTTACTTAGATTTATTGTTAAATTTGCATTTTGTAGTTTCTCTAGGACACGAAGTAGAAGCAGCATATGTTCTTCAAAAGTGCTGCTGATTATTATAATGTCATCTAAGTAACAGAATACTCTTAGTTCGAATTCAGGACCGAAGAGGGCATCTACTAAACGCTGTTGTGTAGCTGGAGCATTAGGTAGGCCAAATGCAGTGACCTTGAACATTAGACTTCCGTGTCCTGGGACATAGAAGGCGGTTTTTTCTCGGTCAGCGTTTTCTATAGGGATTTGCCAAAAAGATTTTGAAAGATCGAAACTTGAAAGGTACTTAGCATCTCTAAGATTGTCTAGAATTTCAGAGAGGTACGGTAATTTATAGGCATCTTTCTTAGTTACAGCGTTTAATTTTCTGCTGTCAAGACAAAAACGTGGCTTGCCATCTTTTTTTTTCACAATTAAAACAGGTGAAGACCATGGACTTTCGCACGGCTCAATTACGTCAAGTGCTAGCATCTCTTTTACCTGTTCAGAAATTATTCTTTGCCTTTCTGGAGACATACGGTAGTAACGTTGTCTTATTGGAGCAGTATCACCAGTATCAATTTTGTGTGTAACAAGGTTAGTTCTACCAAGACCTTTGTGTTCAAAGGAAATTGCTTTAAATTGGTCCACAATATTAATAGATAGAATTTTTTGAGCTTCATTGAGGTTATCATATGAATGAATACCAGAAAGAGATTCCGATCTGATTTCTAGTACTTTGGCCAATGGACTTTGTGTGCTAGCGTGATGTCTAGTACGTCAGGGTTTTGGTCATCTAACGCGGGGTAGTGAGTAGGCGCACCTGGACCGATGACTAGATAGTTTTTGTTTACAGCATCTGCTTAGTTCACGTCCCGATTTTGATGAAATACGTGAACCCCATTGTTAGTGTTTGGCGTTGAAATCGCCTAAAATTAAAGCGGGCGTGTAACCGCAAAATATATTTTCAATTTCGATTGGAACGAAGGGGGTTGATGGTGGCTTATATGCGGCAAAGACTTTAAGCTCAGTATTGCCGGTTTTAAGTTTTACACCTATAGACTATATATACATAACACGGTTACGACGGACTAATACTGCCGTTCCCCTATAGGCCATATTAGCAGAAGAAATTTCGTCACGCCTGTAGGTGAAGAAATTTGGAATGAGGAGTTCATTCTCACCTCTGAGTTTCGTTTCACCCAGTAACACAATGTGTACATCGTGTTCCTGGACTAACGTTCTGAGGGCGACTGTCTTGCCTTTAATGCCCCCAGGGTTCCAATACACAATTCTCAAGTTAAGGCCCTTGTGAGGCCCCATTAAATTCCCACGTGAGAATTGTGGTGAGTTGTGCTAGCCCATGGAATAAGGTTGGCAACGGATTGTGCTCAGCTGCGATTGCGTCAATAGCCGAATTAAGTGCCGCTATGGTGGCCCTGGCTATGTTCAAAGCGCTGGGTAAGATAGGTGGAGGACCCTGCAAGTTTTGGTTGCCGCTAGGGCGGTTAGGGCGGCTACTTGTGTGGGTGTGAGTGATAGCTGGGCGGGCGGACGCGGCTGAGGGCGGCATCGGCTTTGGTGGCTGCAGGGGGTCTGCAAATTGTGGTGGGGGTACGTATGCGACGATTGGTGGTTGAGAGGTGGGCGGTACCGATATGATAGAAACTGGTTCCGTGTTAGAGACCTGCGTATTTTTTTCCGGTTTCTTTCCTCCTTCCGAGAGCCTGCGATCTTTCAGTTGGGGGCTGGTTGGTGGTGCGTGGCAGCGGAGGAGCTATTGCCACTCCTCTCCTCCTTGCTTCCCGTGTAAATACGGGGCACGAGCGGTCATTTGCCGTTTGCGGCCGCTTACAGTTAGCGCATTTGAGTACGACTGTATTGCGGTCGCTCGGAGGCAGGATGTTCGCCGCCGCAACGAACATATTTAATGGGCCGATGGCAGTTAGCTGACGCGTGTCCGAAAGCCTGACACCTGTGACACTGAGCTGGTCCAGGCCGTGTGCGCCAGGCTTCTATAGTAATGCCTGGCATGCTTAGCAGCTCAGTGACTGCGTATAGGTTTTGGAGGTCAGCTATTGAGTGCCTATTTTCCAACTACGCGTAATATATGCAGTTGGGGCGGCCCCTAACTGCTGGGATGTGACACGGGGAAGTTTAAGGAGGAGAGCTTCTCCGCGATTTCTGCTAGTACTGTGTCTTGCGGTAGTCCCTTTATAGCAATATTTTGCGGACGTTCGCTGTCCAAACTGTAACAGTACCAAGATACTGTGTTGTCCAGTTTAGACAGCTCGTCCACGTAGGCTGCTATAATTCTATATTCGGCAGGAGATTTAGGGAAAAACCGCACCCCTTTGCCGAATAGGCGGGCATTGGGGGCGTGGCCTAGAATTTTATGCAACCTTTTTAAATGGGTTGACCATTGTGGCAGGGTTTCCACTATAATTGGTGGGTGGGCAGTTTTTTCCCTGTTTTTGTTGCCCGCGGGGTCATTGGGGGCTGACTGGGCGTTTGAACTGGTTGGTTGGGAGGTCGCCTGCGGCGAATGGGTGGCTTGTGCATATGACAATGCTGAGGGCGCAGACGGTAATTGGGGAGTAATTTCCATCATCTAGGTTGGGAACGCAGCCATACGCCACGTTTTCTAATACCTCCTCTGCGTACTGGTGCTTTGTTGATGACATTTAACGGTTTTCATGCTAGTACAAGTGTCACGTTGAGCTAAGGTGACATATTAAATAATAAAAAAATGAGTTTAGAAAGAAATAATTATATTAATAAAGGTAAGTTGAGGTAAGTAATAATGACTATATCGAATTAGAAGGGTCGGGGTTCTTTACTCTGACTACCAATGGTCTTCGAATTGCATCGCGGATTGTCTACTTAAGTGTAGAATGATAGGCTTCCCTGCGGGTCGAAGTTCACCAAGGCAGCGGCAGCAGGGTAAGATAGAAGTCGCCTGCCGGTAGACTGCAGGCGTCAAGAGGGAGTTCTAGTGGTTGTATTCACCGGCTTCGTTAGAAGAGTTGAAAAAACCCTGGAATCAGTTTTTTGGCCATTTAGTCCAATGTCCAGTTTTTCACCATGACTGCAACATGATGATCCTTTCGACTAAAAGCAGGAATGAAGCGTCTACTTGCAGAAGCTAGACTTTGTGCTCTAATTAGTGATCGAGATGAGGCAGTCAAGGTTTATGGCAAACAAGCAGAAGGACTACAGAAGAAGTTTCAAGAAGTTATAGATTAATCTTAATTTAGCTAATAGCAATGCAAAACAAATAATAATGAAAGTGATGATGAAAGATGAATTAAATACTTTTTACACTAAGTACTTTAATAACATAATAGTTTAAAAATCAAATCTACGTTTAAACTCACTTTTCTAAAGTATGTCGTGTCACTTTGCACGGTTAGAGGTCATAGCAATGCCATGTCAAAACAACACGAGGCTAGTCACATTTACAACTTACAAAATATAGCTAATCACACTTATAATATAATTAAACAACTTACCCTATAGTTTTGGGGTTTTTCACTAGTAAGTATTTAGAACTACTTTTAGAAGAAATTTAGTATAAGGTAGAAAATCTTATCTTTAGTACAAAATGTAAGTCGCATATCTTGCCGCTAGCTGGTAAGGTGTGAGTGTGGTCGAGGAAGCTAGACCGAGCGGTTCAGAGGTAGCCGGGCGATGACGATTAGGTGATTAGATATCTACTAATAGAATTTATTTATTTGTCCTTTATAAGTTTTGAAATATTTATTCTATGTTTAATGTGTATTATTTATTTGTTAGTGAGCATTATTAAATTTATTTTTGTATTTTAGCATAAATTGTTATATTGTTTAGATATAGAAAATATAAACTAGATTTAAGTGTTAAGAACTAATTAGCTTAAGTTTTAATATTTTTAAGGGTTTATAATTAAATTTATTAAGTTTTATTTTTATGAAATATTTTATTTACTCCAAATTTTAAACGTAAGCGTTACATACCCCGCTTTTTGGGATAGGATTTTTCCTAGGTAAAATCCGTATACCAACCTATTTGCTATATCTAATTTACTGACTATTGCATTTACAACACACATATGACAACAAACATACCTCAATCTTGCAAAACCTTTCAATCCTCACACTATCCTTACTATTATTCATCATCTTTCAATTAGCGGCGAACTCTTGATAGATTTGAGCCGACGCATCTAGCAGGCAGAGTATTTGAGTAGACTCTACTGTAGGTATTAAAATAGTCTTTTAAATAAAAAAACGATAGTATTACATGATAGCAGTCATGACAGCTCACAACAGTTCATGGTAGAAGTCTATTGTACAACAATGACCTTAGTTGTCATTACCTTTAGTCGGTAAAAACACAAGTAAAATCATTTGTAGAAATGATTGCATTGTAGTATATAAGTAGATAGCATTGTGTAGACTCTTAATCATTTTAATTTTAGTATGTAAGACTTGTAGGTATTTTGCAAAAACAGTTAGTATTAAGTATTACTTTAAGAAAAGATTTAAGTTTAGTAAATACCAATACGTAAATTATCAAAAATATGATTCTAAGTTAATCAAGATTATAAATAAATATATAGAATATATAAATATCATCTTTGGGATAAGATCAGGAGTAACAGTTTCAGCATAACTGTACAGCTGCCAAAGATATCACTAGTGTTAAGGCTTATTGTTAACGGAGTCACACTGTGTTTCCGCCCCGGGTTTTTAGGCTTAATTTTTCGAAGTAAAGTCCGCTTCGAGCGTAAGGGGCTTTTAGGTCACCTCCCATGCTCTGAAGTTATAAATATAGTATATAGTAATATTTTGTAGTTAAAATCAAAGTAATTGTAGATTATTAGTTATATTTAGATAGACTTAGTTTTAATTTTAAAAGATTTTGTTGTTAAAATTATAAAAAAAATATTAAAATTGAAAATTATATATATTTAATTTAAGATAGTTTTAGGCTTGCTTTAGATTCTAAGGTTAATTTTAAGTTTTTAGAACGATAAAAATTATAAAAGTTTAGAATGACACATCGAGTTTTGAAAATAAGTCATGTAGCTTGTAGTATATGACATTAGATTTTAGTAAACATCTATTGACGAGCAGTGAAGCTGCAGAGATGTGTCCTTAGTTTGAGACATTTCAGATGGATTGCCTCTTGTGGGTTATTAGACTGGCTACTTTACCCTTCAGCTCGGAATTACATACGTAACCCGGACAGAAATAAGTAAAGTGGTGGTAATTACCCAGACGGACCTGGCACTTAGAGAATGGTCCTACCACCAAGTAAATAAGGTTTTATGTATATATTTTTTTTTACTTATTCAATGCGTTCAATTTTAAATCCTTCACATGCCAAGATCCAATATCTCGACCTGACATATCCTCTAATATGTAGACCAAGGGAGAACGCTTAGTTTTAATTCGACATTTTTCATATTTAGGTGCCAGTTTTTTGCTAAAATATGCATCTTTATCACTTTGGAAATAGCATTTTTTCCAGACGATATCACCAACATTAAACTCTGCGTTCTTTCTGCGTAGATTGTAACGCTCGGTAGATTTTTGGTGACTTTGCCATAAAATATTACATATAGCAACAGCGGTGGCTCTTCGGAAGAGGAATAGTAAACAGTATTTTGCGAAGCAGCAGGTGACAACGAGAATATGGCAATTTTGTTTCCTACTAATAGGCAAAGGACCAACTAAATCCATAGATAAGGTCTGAAACGGACGCGAGCACTCTTTTGGTCTACCCATTTTACCTAAAGTACCATGTGTAGGATGTTTGCAAGCTAGACAAGTTTGGCAGTTAGAAACAAATAGCACAACATCACTATACATTCCGGGCCAAAAGTGCTTAAGAAGTAGGCGGCGGTACGTTTTAAATATGCCAAAATGAGCCGATGTGGGCTCAGCATGGTTTATTAATATAGTAGCGACGCGTTGTTCTGCAGGAACAACTTCTTTCCAGCTGAATTCTGTTAAAAGCGCATTGCTACTTTTCATATAACGATAAAGGGTTGTATTTTCAACTCGATAGTTAGGGAAACTAGAAGGAGACATTGTGCAGCCATTAAATATTTTTAAGTACCATTGATCATTAGTATAAGGTAGGGATATACTAGAAGGTTGAGACGAAGGTGATACTGAAATATTAGGATTGTCACTGTTAGATGAGGATATAGGATCAGAGGTGATTACAGCAACTGGTAGGGACCTAGACAAAGCATCAGGGATAACATTGTCCTTGCCTCGACGATGTTTAATAATAAAATCGAAAGAGGACAGCCGAACACCCCATCTTGCGAGGCGGCCTGAGGCATTAGTGAGGGATAGAAACCACTATAGGGCAGAATGATCTGTATACACACTAAAAGTTTTGCCGTTTTCCAAATAACAACGCCAGTGTTCTAAAGCCATTAATACTGCGAGTGCCCCTCTTTCCGTGACGCTATAGTTTCGTTCAGCACCACTTAGAGACCTGCTCATATAAGCAACAGGATGTTCAACGCCATTAATGGTCTGGGAAAGCAAGACGCCTACTCCAAAGTTACTTGCATCCGTGTGTACTTCGAACGGGTGGTCAAAGTTAGGACAAGTCAGTATAGGTGCTTTAACCAGTAGAGACTTTAAATTTATAAACGCCTTATCAGCATCTGGGGTCCATTGAAAGTTAGGAGAACCCTTTTTTGTAGACGTCAGTTTATTAAGAGGACCAGCAATGGTACTGAAGTTAGGGATAAACCGTCTATACCACGAAGCTGTGCCAAGGAAACGCTTCACTTCTTTTTTATTAGTTGGAGGTGTAAAGTCTAAAACTGCTTTCACCTTATCGGGGTCAGTGCGAAGACCTTGCTCATCGACAACATAGCCTAAGTAACGTAGGGAACTTCGGAAAAATTGACACTTACTTAGATTTATTGTTAAATTTGCATTTTGTAGTTTCTCTAGGACACGAAGTAGAAGCAGCATATGTTCTTCAAAAGTGCTGCTGATTATTATAATGTCATCTAAGTAACAGAATACTCTTAGTTCGAATTCATTACCGAAGAGGGCATCTACTAAACGCTGTTGTGTAGCTGGAGCATTAGGTAGGCCAAATGCAGTGACCTTGAACATTAGACTTCCGTGTCCTGGGACATAGAAGGCGGTTTTTTCTCGGTCAGCGTTTTCTATAGGGATTTGCCAAAAAGATTTTGAAAGATCGAAACTTGAAAGGTACTTAGCATCTCTAAGATTGTCTAGAATTTCAGAGAGGTACGGTAATTTATAGGCATCTTTCTTAGTTACAGCGTTTAATTTTCTGCTGTCAAGACAAAAACGTGGCTTGCCATCTTTTTTTTTCACAATTAAAACAGGTGAAGACCATGGACTTTCGCACGGCTCAATTACGTCAAGTGCTAGCATCTCTTTTACCTGTTCAGAAATTATTCTTTGCCTTTCTGGAGACATACGGTAGTAACGTTGTCTTATTGGAGCAGTATCACCAGTATCAATTTTGTGTGTAACAAGGTTAGTTCTACCAAGACCTTTGTGTTCAAAGGAAATTGCTTTAAATTGGTCCACAATATTAATAGATAGAATTTTTTGAGCTTCATTGAGGTTATCATATGAATGAATACCAGAAAGAGATTCCGATCTGATTTCTAGTACTTTAGGGATGGCATTACGAAAAAAAATTTTGAAGCTATACCCAGAAATCTATACCCAGTAACAGAGGAACATCTATGTCGGGTATTACATGAGCTTTTATTACTGAGCATTTATTATTAAAAACTACGGGCAGAAACATAGAACCGCAAGAGTTAATTTTTTGTCCAGTAGCAGCTGTAACTGAAATAATATCATCAGCATTTAAGGTCAAGCCATATTTAAGTAATGGTTTGTGTGCATTTTTGCCCAATATACTCACAACAGAACCCGAGTCGAGAAGTCCATACATACGTAAGGATTCACAGTTGTTGATCGTGACTTTTACGTCAGGTTGGGCGCCAATTATGTCACGTTGAGCTAAGGTGACATATTAAATAATAAAAAAATGAGTTTAGAAAGAAATAATTATATTAATAAAGGTAAGTTGAGGTAAGTAATAATGACTATATCGAATTAGAACGGTCGGGGTTCTTTACTCTGACTACCAATGGTCTTCGAATTGCATCGCGGATTGTCTACTTAAGTGTAGAATGATAGGCTTCCCTGCGGGTCGAAGTTCACCAAGGCGGCGGCAGCAGGGTAAGATAGAAGTCGCCTGCCGGTAGACTGCAGGCGTCAAGAGGGAGTTCTAGTGGTTGTATTCACCGGCTTCGTTAGAAGAGTTGAAAAAACCCTGGAATCAGTTTTTTGGCCATTTAGTCCAATGTCCAGTTTTTCACCATGACTGCAACATGATGATCCTTTCGACTAAAAGCAGGAATGAAGCGTCTACTTGCAGAAGCTAGACTTTGTGCTCTAATTAGTGATCGAGAAGAGGCAGTCAAGGTTTATGGCAAACAAGCAGAAGGACTACAGAAGAAGTTTCAAGAAGTTATAGATTAATCTTAATTTAGCTAATAGCAATGCAAAACAAATAATGAAAGTGATGATGAAAGATGAATTAAATACTTTTTACACTAAGAACTTTAATAACATAATAGTTTAAAAATCAAATCTACGTTTAAACTCACTTTTCTAAAGTATGTCGTGTCACTTTGCACGGTTAGAGGTCATAGCAATGCCATGTCAAAACAACACGAGGCTAGTCACATTTACAACTTACAAAATATAGCTAATCACACTTATAATATAATTAAACAACTTACCCTATAGTTTTGGGGTTTTTCACTAGTAAGTATTTAGAACTACTTTTAGAAGAAATTTAGTATAAGGTAGAAAATCTTATCTTTAGTACAAAATGTAAGTCGCATATCTTGCCGATAGCTGGTAAGGTGAGAGTGTGGTCGAGGAAGCTAGACCGAGCGGCGCGAGCACGAAACTCGCCAAACCGGTTCAGAGGTAGCCGGGCGATTAGATATCTACTAATAGAATTTATTTATTTGTCCTTTATAAGTTTTGAAATATTTATTCTATGTTTAATGTGTATTATTTATTTGTTAGTGAGTATTATTAAATTTATTTTTGTATTTTAGCATAAATTGTTATATTGTTTAGATATAGAAAATATAAACTAGATTTAAGTGTTAAGAACTAATTAGCTTAAGTTTTAATATTATTAAGGGTTTATAATTAAATTTATTAAGTTTTATTTTTATGAAATAAAAAAAAATTTACTCCAAAGTTTTAACGTAAGCGTTACACAAGCATAAAAACCGTTAAATGTCACCAAAGAAATATGTGAGTTCAAACCCAAATGCTTTATTTCTCAAAAATAGGATATCTTATTACTTTTTTGAATTCAATTAACTATAAGTTACTAGTTACTACCGTTTCTACAACAACACTTAACAATATTTAATACCATACAATTTTATCATCAAGACAATCATGAATTGTGTTATAAGCTTTTTCGACAAGTTTCTGTTTTACAAAATTTTTGAACTTTCTAAAAGTTTAATTGACATAATTCTGCCGGGATTTTATCGTAAAAGCGGATACATTTTCCTTTAAATGATTTATCTATTTTTTAGGCCTTGTATGAATCAGAGCAAGTATGAGTCTATTTCGAGTATTATGATTATGAATATCGCTATTATTTTTAAAGCAATCAATATTTCTATGAACATAGATTAAATTTTCTTATATATACTGAGACTGTAAGGTTGACCTTGAATTCCTAAAATTTATCTCTTGAAGAGTGTCCATGGGGTAGATTGTAAATTGATCGAACAGCTGTCTTCTGCAGCACAAAGATTGTTTAAATATCAGCTGCGTATCTCCATAGTAAAATACCGTAGGAAATCACGCTATAAAAGAAGCTTAAGTATACTATCCGGGTAGTAGCTTCGGCAGTAAGTTGATGAAACTTTTTAACCGCAAATTCTGCGATGTTATACCCAATGGTCGAGTCTTCGTTTTCAGAAGACATATCGGGAGGGTGAGAAGGAGGTCAGCGTTCTATGTTTGTAGAATTTTATAGCACGAGAAGTTAATAGTGATGAGCGCATCAAATTGGCTGATTCTGTATTTCACAAAATCGATACTGGTGTGGCTTCGTCTTCATGTCCCACTGCTACGTGCATTGTAGCTGAAAAATCAGATGTAAGAAGAGCACTCAATTGCATTTGGTGCGATAAGCCTACCCACAATAGTTCTGAATGTATTAAAGTTCGCAATTTGACTTTGGAAGAAAGAAAAGAAAGGCTTGTTTCAAATTTTTGAAGATTGATCATAGATCTTTCAAATGCAAAATGTTTGATAACTCTTATACGTTCAGAAATTGAAAAGTTTAAAAAAGGCAGTAAATGAGAAACACAAATGGAACTGCTAATACTGTTCACCATAAGAATAAAGTTATTTTATCACCGAAATTGCTAGTACGAATAGAAACTAGAAAACTTTGCGACCGCTCGTACTTTAGTAGATACCGGACGTCGAAGGTATATCAAAAATGATTTAATCAAGCGTTGGAAATCTACCAGGGACCAAAATCCACTTATAACGTAGAGCTGGAAAGCATTTCCGGACATTTTCGATTTGCGGCCAGTTACCTAAAATATCAGGCACTAATGAAGCAGTAGAAAAACTCCCTAGAAATAATGTGATTTTGGATGGCAATGGTAAATGCAGTCAATAATATGGAGGCAGGGAAATTTGAGTTAAGAGCATGGATAATTGGGCCTTCAAATGTAAGTATAGAAACTGCAGTACCAGTGAGAGGTTTACTTTGGAATTCTATAACTGACACTTGGTATTTTAATCTACTGTCACTACAAGAGCAGAATTATTGTCATCGTATGCGTAACGTATATTCGATCCTATCGGTTTTACATGCCCTTCCGCAATAGTGCCCAAAATAATATTACAAAAAGCTTGTTCTTCTATTTTTTCTTGTCTTGAAAAGATTCACTATTTACAAGATTATCATATCCTACGGAGACGGCTTGCAATATTCAAGAATATGATTCGACTATCCTTGTGTTCTGTGTCGCTAGTAAAGACGCATATGAAAAATGCATAATTTTACGTAGTATTCAGCAGACTGGCATAGTTGTGTTGCGACTTGCAGCAGCTACGGCAAGAGTCACACCTCTAAAGAAAATCACAATAGCGAGATCAGCAGCAGAACAGCACTTAAAGGAGTTTGTGTATACAATGCGAAACTTTGAATTTTCAAAACGAAGTTTACTTTTGGACCTATTTCAGTGTGGCATTAACTTAGTCCCAAAAGGAAGTTAAGTGGAGTGTTGTCAAAAACTGAGTTGAAGAAATAAGAAGAAGCTCTAAAATAGATAGTAGGACACATATTACAGGGTTGTTGAATACAGCAGACATTTTGCCTCGTGGTTGCAATGCAAAGACATGATGACAGATTCTTGTTGGTAGGAAGGATCCGAATGGTTATTACAGCCTTCGTTTGCAAGTTTTTACAGACAGTGCAGGTATTGAGAAAGTGAAAACGCGATTAACCTATATGGAGAAGAAGAAATTTTAAATATCCTATATTTTAGTGTTGGAAATCTATTATAGTAAAACGTTTAGTTCAAGCTGAACCTATTCAGCTGAAACATCCTGGAACACAAGTCTTGATGTCCTTGTCACGAGACCGTTATTGGATTATCAGTATACGCAAGTTAATTAAAGCAGTAATTTCAGATTGTAATGAGATTTTGCTAGATGAAGAAGGTCACAATTCTCAGTAGTAATGAAATGGAAATTTAATCCATCTAGCGCTCCGTGGTGGTATGGAGGCTGGTGGGAAAGGTTGATTAAAATTTTGAAATAGTTGTGAGGCTTTATTTTGGGTCAATCTACTCACTTTATGCTATACGCCGTAGATAAGCCATCATCCCTTTAAACCTAAAATCAGTTCAGAGTTCTATCCACTGCGCGCGCTGCAATATTTTTACTTACCTCGAACTTATACGTGCAGCCAGGAAGTTAGAGTTCATTATTATGGCAAAATTAAGCAACCGTAACTTAGAGCTTAAATTAAAACACTCTTTTTAGCATTTCAAATCAAATGATGTAACAAAACCGAATAAACAGTTACTTAATATACGAATGAGTAAATAATAGTAACGATGACAAGGTGACCTAATTAATACCAAAGTACTCTTCTACGCTACAAAAAAATATTTTATTTCTCTCCAAACCAAATTTAAAAGTAGATTACTAAATCTTCAAACTAAATTTACTTAAGCGAGATTTGTGAACCAGTTCGGTTTACTTTATTGGTAAAAAGTATTTATTAAGAAAAATGTAATTTTTCAACATAATAACACTGCATGCATCATAATACTGTTTTTTTTTTTAATTTAAATAAAAAAGTTACTAGTTACTACTGTTTCGTAATCAAAATGGCGTTCTGGTAAAATGAAACGCGGAAACAACTCTTCAGAAACTTTTTTTTTCATTGTAAGTTATCAAGTAAGTTATGTTATCGACAATAACTATAAGCTAGTCTTTATTTATATGAGTTTTACCAAGTTTCTGTTTTATATTTTTTTTGACTATTTTAAATTTAAGAACGCATGCTAAGATTTTATTGTGAAGACCAACACATTTAACATTTAATGATTACAGTATAACATTAATAATTTTTTACCTAAGTATATAAATATATAATATTTATAAATCTGCGGCGCAATTAATAGAAATATACTAATTTGACCATTTATTAGGCAAATAAATCGTTGGGTTAACAGAATGTCAGAGCTGGTGCGCAGATAGAGCGACAGTATTCGTTCAACAAGCGCAAGCGTTCCTCCGACACATCGTTTGTCAGTGAAACGTGATTGTGATTTAAGACGCCTAACAGAAGAATTATATGTTTGATAGTTTATACAGCTGCCTCACTCAGGTAAATAATGCTTGAGAGTGCCGCGTGATAACCGTATAGCTTAATATCCTGTGACAAATATACTATTACACAACTATGATGTAATTATTGTGACTGAAACCTGGTTGTATAATGATATAAATAACAGCGAATTCATAGATCCTACGGTAGTTAACGGTAGTTGCTCTGATAACATGGACATTAATATTGGTTTCCCGCAAGGCTCTGTGCTGTCGTCTCCTACGCTGTTTCTACTGCATATCAATGATATGTTGGACATCAAAAACATACATTGCTATGCAGATGACAATACTGGAGACGCTTATTACACGGGTCGAGAAAGCATCACTCGTTCCATTGTGGAGAAAAAACGTGAAGAACTTGTGTCTCCAATCGAGATCACTCTGTCCAAGGTCAAGGTCCGCTTAGAAAACCCCATTCACTGTAGTCCCACAATTACGGAACACTCCCCTCTTCATCTCCAAGAACATTGGGATCCTTGATGTTGACATCTCCAGCAATGTTCAGTTTCGAGATCATCTGCAGGATAAGGTGAAGCTGACATCCAAAAAAACTTGCTGTACTCAACAGAGCAAAGCAGTGCTTCACGTCGGGGCAAAGATAGTTGCTTTACAAGTCGCAAGTCCGACCCCATATGGAGTATTGCTGCCATCTCTGGGCGGGTGGACCCAGATACCAGCTTGGCCCTTTTGACTCGGTTCAACAACGGGCTGTGAGAATTGTCGACGATTCCAAACTCACTTGCGGTATCGAGCCCTTAATTCTGAGGATAGACTTTGGTTCCCTGTGTGTGTTCTACCGCTTGTACAATGGGTTGTGTTCTGTGGAATTGTTCGAAATGATGCAATGGTCGCGTACAGTGCGGTTTCAGAGATACTTCCTCCCGCGAACTCTTGGGTTGGGGAATGAGCTCCCTGCCATAGTTTTCTCCAAGGACTACAGTATGGGGTTCTACAAGAAAGAAGTTATTAGATTTCTGAAGGGTCGGCAACGCGCGAGTGATGCCCCTGGTGTTGCAAGCGTCCATAGACTACGGTGACCGCTTACCATCAGGTGGACCGTACGCTTGCTTGAGCACTCGCCAACGGTGGAAGTCAGGTGGCTAGTGAGTGAGTCAATAGCCACGTATATATCGTTCGCGAAAGAGATATTATTGGGAACGCGATCTAGATGTGGCGAGCTGGGGTTTTCGAGTAATTGCCCGAATTTATCCCAGTCCGTCACGGTTCTAGTGTCAGGAGGAGTATCCGATGGGGGATCTAATCGGAGGAGGACAGGGCGGTTTTCCGAGTTAAGTTCGTCAAGCACCTCTATAGTGTGAAAGCTTAGCCTTACATTCTTTAGAAGTTGTATGTCGAGCATGTCAGGGTTGAGGCGAGCGTTATGGGGAAAGTAGGTGGGCGTCTTGAGAGCGATGATGTCGAAGTTTAGTCTGTCAACTAATTGTTTGAGGCGTCTGCCTCTCCGTGAAGTGATAGAAGAGTTCCATAGACGGTGCTTGCAATTTAGGTCGCCGGCAAGAATAACGGCGTCGCCTAAATTTAAGATCGACTGAAGGCCGCTCTCTAGCAAGTCTTTTGAGGGAGAGAGATAAACCGATGCTATGATGATCGGCTAGTGGCCGGTCATTGCTAAGCGGCAGACGGATGCTTCCAAATTCGTAAGGGGCGGAGGATCGATGGGGGAACGTCTGTAATAGATGAGAGTGCCACCGAGACGAGAGGCAGTTCTATCATCGCGGACGGTGCGGATAGCTGGATTCCTGGATGAAAAAGACGTCCGGTTTAAGGGACGAGAGGAACTCCGCTAATTCCGCCTTTTTCTCCTTTAACGTAATTTTCAACCACTTCACTCACAACTTATGGTTTTTAAAAGGGAGGATATTGTAACAGAATGTAATATTACGGAAGAAGGTGAGAAAGTAGAACAAGTGCCAGAATTCGTATACTTAGGATCTTTGTTTACCAAAGACGGAAAATGTGAAGGTGACATTGAAAGAAGAGTAGTCGCGGGAAATCAGGTAAATGGGGCGATGCACACCTTTATGAGCAGTCAAAATTGACGGAAAAGGCACGTTTGGCTGTACATGAGGGTGTGTTGGTTACAACACTGATGTATGGAAGAGAAGGTTGGATATGGCAAAAGAAGCACGAAAGTAGAATTAATGCCGTGGAGATGAGAGCAATGAGAAGTATGTGTGGTTTGACTCTAAATGACAGGATAAAAAATAGTGTGATACGAGAACGTTGCGGTGTGAAAGAAAGTGTGGTGACAAAGATTGAGAAAGGTATGTTAAGGTGGTTTGGACATGTTGAAAGAATGAACGAAAAACAAATTTATGAATCTGAAGCAATTGGTAGGGTCGTTAGAGGTAGACCTCGGCAAACGTATGTACATCAAATTTAGTGCGTTCTCAGAAAAGGCCAGGTCAGGAGTACTCCGAACCGTAGGAAATGTATGAAAGCATTGATGCGTATAGATGAGGCAAGAGAGGTATGCCAGGATCGTAGCAAGTGGCAGTCTTTGGTCTCTGCCTACCCCTCTGGGAAACAGGCGTGATGCTATGTATGTATGTGTGTCACTCACAAAAAAAAACACTAAGCACTCCCTTTCGTTCCGGCGATTGCCAACCAACTGGTTCGCAGGGCGTGGGCACCAACTACACCGCCGCGAGCGCTAATTTAAATGGCGGTATCGAAGAGCTGCGCCTGCTTCCCGCCGTTTTTTAAATATCGTAACTGCGACTTGATTTTATATTATTTTCGAAGTAAACCTAGTATGCGTCGATGATAGATAATTTATTTTATTATAATTGCAGCAATCTAAATGAGTCATTTTTTCACTACATGCATAAATGATGTATATGCCACAGGACAAAATTTCGGCAGCGCTGTAAACACCACACTCGTTGGGTTATGAAAAACCGAAATAGGCGTAAGTGTACTCGTTTAAAAATTTGCTACTATTTGGGCGTTAACAGCAATTAGAATAGGGCATGATAAAAAAAATACATTCGTTTTGCAATGCTGTCCAGTTTTTTCTAAGCGTCTTAGATCCATGGGACCTAGACCATTCGACGCAGAAAAATTCGCTGATTCCAAATATGGAAATATGATTTTTATTTATGATTTTTTGACGAAGTAGCGGTTACAGCAGTTCCGCTTTTTGCCATCGATATGACGATATAAATGATGCACTTTCGCAAGTTCATAATTGGTTTTCATTAAATAATCTTTTACGGAATGCACAGGAAACCACATGTATAAAATATGCTTTACCAAATGTCAAAGATACTTATAAAAATATAAACGGCGAAACAGTCTTCTTGTGCGTCACTTTAGATGCTTAATTGCAATGACACTCACATATTTCCCTCTAGTAGCAGTAGTCCGGTTGTTAGTCCGGTTGACCGAACTATTGAAACTTTTAAGTTGCAATAGTTTGGTTGTGACGAAGAACCGAACTATTGATACCTTTTTAGTAGCAACAGTCCGGTTACTTAATAATTTAAACAAAATATATTTAAAAACTATTTTATATCAAAAAAACATTTTGTTAAGAAAATTAACGTTACCTGAAAAAAAACAAATGAGTGTCGAAAAACAAATGAATGTCAATTTTTTTTTATCATAAACACCCTTTTTTGGAAACTTATTACTATCAATTTTTAATCATAAGTAAATAAAATATTTTTTTTGCGGTAAAGTTAATATTAATCGTTAAAACCATATATTTTTTTATCACACTTGCTCGTAAACAGTGTCATTACGGGCAGGCTAAACCTTAATTGCTCACACGGGCTCTTATTTTGTAAATTTTACTTTTCAAAAGTGATAGATTTCATCAAGCTCTTCGTTCCGAACGACAGCTGTCAAACTAAATAGACCCATATCTCAGAAACTGTTTATCATTGACCAGTTGTTTGTTCACTGAAGTAATAGATCTCATGAAGAGCTTTATTTCGGATGATAGCTGTCAAACTAAAACCGGCTGTATCTCTGTAACTATCGATCGTAGACTAGTCACTTCTGTACAGAAGTGATAGACCTTATCAAGACCTTTATTTCGAATGACAGCTGTCAAACAAGAAAGGGCTGTATCTTCAAAACCATTGTTCGTAGACAAGTTGTTTCCTTACAAAAGTGATAGACCTTAAAAAGACCTTTATTTCGGATGACAGCTGTCAAACAAGAAAGGGCTGTATCTTCAAAACCATTGTTCGTAGACAAGTTGTTTCCTTACAAAAGTGATAGACCTTAACAAGACCTTTATTGCGGATGACAGCTGTCAAATTAGAAAGGGCTGTATCTTCAAAACCATTGTTCGTAGACTAGTTGTTTCCTTACAAAAGTGATAGGCCTTATCTTTATTTCGGATGATAGCTGTCAAACTTTAAATAGTTATAATACCTTAACTATGATACAAAGCACCCCTTTAGTACCAAAAAGCCGGATAATTAATAATTTAAACAAAATATTTTCACAAACTATCTTATATTTTAAAAACAAGACGTAAAAAGAGCTTTTTGGTTTGAAAATACTTGTGTTGAAATTTCTCCAAAAGTTAATTGTAACTGTGCATCTCTAATAAATTGTATTGTTCGACTTGGAATTTTGAGAGAGTAATATCATCTTTCAAAACGTGTAAAATTTGTAGCATGGTTGGATTTTTTTTAATAAGGCTGTTTATTTTGAAATTCCATCCTTCCACAATATTTTTTGTGGCGTTCGGAAAATACTGACCAAACGTTAATGAAATCGGGCTTCATCCAAAACTTTTCAAAGTATTTAATAAATTTAATAATTTTTGTATCATCAGAAGATATTTCATTAGATTTTATAAAGTCCCAGCCCTCATTTATTAAATGCACAGGTAACAAAGGTAATTCATAACATAAATTAATTATGTATTTGTGTTTGGTTGCTGTAAGTTTGTATTCCGCTGCTTTACGCTTTAAACAATTTCGGAAATGAAAATAGCAACCATTTATTAAAGCATTTTTAAATTCGGATTTTAACGCATTCATGGTGGCCATTTCGTAATCAACATGTATTTCTTTAGGATCCCAGTCTGGAATATTTGACTTGATCAATTCAAAATCAATTTTATATGCCTTTACGTTTTTGTGTGACATGAAGGCAAAATTTCACGCGAGCACTTATCCGATTTATATATTTTTTAATTCATAGTTTATTATCTGACCTCTATTAAATAATATATTTTGTTACGTATAAAGTAACGTTATTAATACGCAGTAACGACAATGGCAAATTAAAACGGAAAAAGGCACTTGCTGAGTAAACTATAAAAGATATTATTATATCAAACTAATGTACCTAGAGTTACCGTAAAATCCCGCATTGAGATGAAATCCCTATATTTTTGTAGTCTTAGCGTTTTATTGATAATATTTTAAAAAGAGTAACTGCTGAGTCTCTTTCCGGTTCTTCTCAGTAGATACAATCTTCCGAACCGGCAATAAAGTCATAATTAATTAGGAAATTTGAAGATTCGAAAGTGTTTTTAAAAAACCAACTTGAATAAAGAGCTATTTGATTTGATTTGAGAACGAGCCACGGACAAAAACGAGTATCTATTTTAAATACAAAGCACAAGTTCGGCTGATTAGCAAATCTAATCAAAATACTTAGGCGTGCAAACCAAATAAATTACGTCTTACTTACGTCACTGCCATCACCAATTTCGGTTATTCGCGAGGGATTTCTAAAGCAACTCCTTGATTATAGTAATTGTTTTTATATCTGTAGCTATATTTTGTCAACGTAGAAATGGATTATAGTTATGCTTGCAGATTTTCTAAAATTTTCCGGGATATAAAGTATTGTATGTCTTTTTATGTCTTTCTAGTAATCTCTGCGCCAATTTTCAGCTCAGCGGAGGAATGCTCATACCACCTTTTTACGAAATTTTGGAATGTCATTACTAACCTCTGAGAGTTTTATTTATTAAAAATTTTCATTTCCACACAAAGTATATACCTTACCCTTATTTCACCCTTATAGGGGATGATTTTCTAAAAAGGGAAAATAAGTATATTTTAATTTTCAATTAAAAGACTTAATACAATCTTTATATGGTTTACAATATCTTAACTCCCACAAACTTACTTACCTCCCCTTTTCTTTACTTATCTACCTTTTCCCTTTAAGGCAGAATTTTGAGAATCAAGAAATATGTATGTTATTTATTGCGTAAAAGAGCATCAATGCTTAGCTTAGCTCCATGCCAAATAACATCATAATAGGTACAGCGGCTTGAGCGTGAAGAGGTGACAGACAGTTTTACTTTTGCATTTATAATATTATATGGATATATATGGATATAGTTCAAAATTTTATTGAAACATATGGGTCTAACGAAAGACCTTAGGTATTAAAACCATAGTACCGACTAAACCTAGGACATCACATTTAACATGCTACTCAAATCACACAAAGCTAAAAGCCCTAGTCTTTTAATTGTATCTTTATGTGATTATCCCACAGAACATATCTGTTCACATATATCTACTATCATCTATAACCATTACTCAAAATTACATCATAATGAAAAACGTAAGCCAATATATAGATATTTTAATTTTACTCACAATTCCTGCTAATAAAAACATAACTTTTGTAACTATAGATGTCATATCACTCTATATAAATATTCCCCATGAAAATGGAATGCTACTCTGACGCATCACTACACATAATAATTTTAAACCATCTACATTTTTACTGATTAAAACTCTGTGAATTGGTATTAAAGAAGAACAAATTTTTCATTTAATCATCAATATTTCCATCAAATAAAAGGAACGCATTTGGGCACTCTAATGGCTCCTTTATATGCAAATTTATATTAAGATAAATGAGAAACTGACTTTTTAAATACTCAACCTTTGGGACTTTTAATTTGGAAGAGATTTATTGACGATATCTTCTTAATCTAGATTTATGACGATGATTCTCTCGACTGTTTTCTAAATTATCTTAATAGTTTTTGCTGCCTACATTTCACACACATTAAATCTAAACTAGACATAGCTTTCCTTGCTGTTGATATTTTTCTGGCCTCTCACAATAAATTTGCTGCATTATTTTATTTCGATCCCTCCACAAATAACAGTATTTACATTTGGTCAGTTGCCATCTACATCATATCAAAAGATCCATACCATATTAACTTTTACTACGTGGCCCACTTATTTGTAATGAACCATGAAACTTGAATATCAAACCATAATCTTTAACGGACTCTGCAAACGAAACTGTCCAAATCAATTTCTTACCCGCCATATAGATAAAAGACCCATTCATCACCAACTAAGATCACGTTCTAATAAAACCGAAAATAATTTAAGATTCAGCACTACTTCCTTACATGGTTCTCACAAAATCAAGAACTTAATAAAAGATTTACCTCCTATAATAACACAAAATGACTACTCTCTGCTATAAACAAAATCGCAACATTTGGTCACTTTTACCAAGAACAAAACATAATACCTCACTTTGTGACCCATCAACCGGTACCATGCAATACCGTCGACCTCGTTGCAAAACATGTTCAATCACTGACGAAAACATCAACATCACACAATACAAATATTTAAGGCAGCACCAAACACCAACTGTAAAACTGCATCTTGTTTGTATCTGTTAAAATGTAAGCATTGTACATTATTTTACATTGGCAAAACAAATAACCCACTTCATATCAGAACCCACAACCATCATCACAGTTCTGAAGGCAAAATCGATAGCCCACTACCCATCCCAACACACAGTCGCCTTCATAATTTTAAATTTAATGACTTACACACCTCCTATCACAGACATAGAATTGAGAACGTGGAAATCATCGTACATCCTGATTCTTGGTGGATACAACGTTGAGGGACTTATCAAATTATATTGACAACAACTACTGACAGCACACTCAGATTGTGTACCTACTTACCCTCAAAAATGTGTCCTTCAATTTTATTACGGTTATTTTGAAGTTCAACTATTAACAAATGAACTACACACACACGGTGGGTGTCTCTCACTCTCAAACACACTATTCTCTCTGCCTCTCTCTATCATTCTTTCTAACACACACACACACTATACACCTACTCTCTCTCATACACACACACACCCTTATTTTATTTAGGTTAGTCATATAATAAGAAAGTAATAGTTGTTGACAAATTTGATATTTTGACAACAGTCACTTTTATAGTAGGTATCATTTATGTTTATATTATGTTGTTGGCTGATGAAACTTCAAGTGTGAAATATTTTAATATATTTTAAATAGTTGGACCGATTTTACTTTTCGCTTCCCTAGTAATATAAGGGCTCAAGTTTCAATTTTGGTAGAGTGTGATTCTAAATGCTAAATGGTGCCAACTTGAAATTCTCCACCGGGTAGCGCTGACTGAGAGAGAAAAAGGACAATAATGACTGGGTAACTATATTTGTGTCTCTCTCACACTCTCCCCGCCCGTCTCCAGTTTTTACTGCTACAACGACGCAATCAGTAACGTGTCCATACTTATCAAAGCCGGACCGTTCAAATATTGTGCAATTCGTGTTTGTGCATGCAGGTGAGTTTCTCCTTTTTTTCTTTATTATATAGAATAATTTGTAGTTGCGCCGTTATATTACACATAATGTGATAAATGTAGGGTTTAATTCATAATAGATCGCTATATTGCCAAAAATAAAGATATTAAAGGGAATCATATCTTACTGGTTCATTATACTACGTAAATTATTTTATGTGCAATGACGCACTTTGTGATAGGCCCTTAGTTACATGAAAACTTTTTTATAACTGGGCCTTTTAAATGAAGAGAAAAATAATTAAGTTTTGGTAAATTACAGAAATACAAATCAATGTTTACTACATAGGTGGTATTTCTTGTTTGTTGTTTAAGTATTGTGAGTTTTAATGTTGTAACGGTACAGTGTAGTGATTTTTCAAGTGTTTTACTACATAGGTAGATATACTACTTAAGACGCTAATATAATATAATTTATTAATAATTTTTAATATAATTTATTGTTAAATTGTGTCATTTTGCAGAAAAATGGAATCCCGGGCACGAAGAATAATGAACCTGCTGAAACCACCAAGTCACTATAGATTGGATTGCAACAGTGAGAATGACCTATCTTTGGAAACTGAAAATGTAATTTAAATTATTAAAATTAAATTAAAACTTTTAATTTAGGGTTATGATTTTGTTTACGTTTTTATTAAGTCAAGTTTTTTTTTAAATCACAGTTTATTTCTAACGAAGAAAAAGAGAACGTACCACTGGAATCTACTAGTAAATACAACTGGTATTACCCAGCAACAAGCAACTGGTATTGATAGTTGTCATAAGAAAATACCATCACAGCATTGAGCTGCAACTGTAGGAAGTAACGAAGTAAGTGAAAATAGAAATATGACCTCTCCTGAGAAATCCAGCACGCGCCGTCGTTTGTCTAGCCTTAAGCTCTCTCTTCACCCAGCTCTAGTAGCTCCAGAGGTTCGAATTCTAGCAGTAACTTAAGTTCGACTACATCTAGTACAAGCTCTTCTGACGATCATAACACAGTCCGACGATCTTAAGATGAAAACGCCGACCCACAGCCAGGTACTTCCAAAGCCAATGTTTCTTCGCCATCCATATTGACACCGATTTGCAACGAGTTACTATCAGATAGACCCCGAACAGCGGTTCGTTATAATGTTATTTCTCCACTTCATTCGGAGGAAAGTGACGTTGACCTCAGTGATGACGATCCCACTTACAATGAAGAGCAAAACCTTCGTCAACGTTCACCAAGCACAGCAGCTATAACTTCGATTGATATAAACAATTTAACTACGACAGATGATGATATTCAAATAAAACCAAGGAAACGGGAAGCAGATGCAACCAAATGGATGCAAAACACGCAAAAAAATAAACGAAACTTAGGTCAAAGCTTGTTCATTCGAAGAAATAGCTCCCTGCACGTAATTTAAAACCACCTTGTGGCCAAAAATGTAGATTAAAATGCAGTGATCGAATAGATGATACCAAGTGTTTAGAGATCTTTAAGGCATTCTGGGCATTAGGGGATAGACAATTGCAAAGAATGTTTATTTTGTCTAATAGTACAAAGATTACACCTAAGTACAAGTATACCAATGCCGAGAACCCGCGTAATCCAAATCATGTATTCTATTTTTCATTAGACGATAAAAGTGTAAGGGTATGCAAAACGTATTTTATTAATACTCTTGATATTTCACATAAGATGATTCCAACCGTACAGGTGGAGAGCAAAAATACTGGGGGCTTCATAAAGAATGACCAACGTGGCAAACACAATAACCATAAAACTGCAACTTATAAATGACATCATCAACTTTATCAACTCCATACCCCGCGTCGAGTCACATAACCTAAGAGCATCTACCTCTAGAGAGTACATCAGCAGCGGCAAAAGCATTGCAGAGCACTTTAGAGATTTCGAAGTTTTGCAAAAGAAAGGTCTCGTCCGGCTGGACTATATCACACGTTTTATGACATATTCAACACAAAATTTAACCTTGGGTTTTACCAGTCCATGAAAGATCAATGCGATCAATGTTTACAGTTCCAAAATTCTTCTGAACCACAAAAGCAAGTATTAAGGAATAAATAGAATACCCATATGTTAGAAAAAGAATTAAGTAGAGAAGAAAAAAAGAACGAAAGAAGGAACATTGATGAGTGCAATATTTGTGTATGCTACGATGTTCAAGCCATCATTCAAAGTCCGAATGGTGAAAGTTTGGCATTCTATTATAAAACAAAATTTAACAGTTACAATTTCACTATGAGTGAATTAAAAAAAAATCCACGAGGACAATGTGTCAACAATGGATATGCCTAAAAGCTATGGAAATGTCCAGTGCTATTTTTGGGATGAGGCGCAAGCTAAAAGAGGCGCTACGGAGATAGGGAGCTCTGTTTTCCATTGTTTACAAATGGTGTCTGAAAAAGCTGGTGACAGAGAAGTAAATATAACATTTATTTCTGATAACTGTTATGGCCAGAACAAAAATAAATATCTCACTTGTTTATACTTATATGCTATTGCAAATATAAAAAAAATGTCAAAATAATTAACAAATATCTTATCAAGGGTCACACACAGAATGAAGCAGATAATGTAAACAGTTTGATACAAAAACAGATAGCTAGAGATCTGAAAACTGGGCTAATATACTCCCCAGTTCAGTACATAGCAGCAATCAAAAGGGCAAGGAAGACTGGTACTCCATTTATTGTTCACAGTTTAACACATAGTTTTTTTACGATCTTCAGCAATTGCAAGAAAATTGGGGCTTTAATTTTAATACCGATGAACAGAAAAATAATGTAGTCTGGAATAGTATTACAGTACTGAAATTTACTAAAGACGACCCCTTTTCTTTTTATTACAAGAGTTCATACAAGGATGATTTAAAAGTCAATGTACGTAATAAGAGGAAGAAGATGCCAAAAATTGAGGAAATAACTATGCAAAAGGCATACCTAGAGGCACTTCAACTTAGTTCTGCTAAAAAGAAAGATCTCAAGGATCTTATTAATAAGCAATTGATAGATCCATAATATGCTTCTTATTATATTAACATGTTGTCTTAATTGTATGAAATTATTAAACTTAAATGTTAATTAATATCAATAATCAACAATAATTAACCTTTGGGATTTAAAGATTACTTTGTTTAGACTGATTACATATTAAAAGTACTATTAAGTTTTTGAGACTGATTGTTTATTTTCAGAATGATTTTTTTTGTTATGTATGGATAATTTTATAATTTTGAAATTAATTTAAAAAAGAGAGACTGTGATGTAGAGATATTTAGTTTAAAATAGATAGACTGTGATGTAGAGATAAATACTAAGGGGAAGTCAACATAAAAGGTGAATAGTTCCTACTCATAAGAGTTTATAATTATGAGGTGATAATAATATATCTTGTTGACATAATTGTAATATTACAAAAGCTATATGTTTAATTGTTGATTAAAATTAAAAATTTTGAGATTGTGTTTTACTTATGATACTGATTATAAAAATATTACTTTCATTTTATCTGATATTTTATTTATAAAATGTATGGAATAATGTCAGACTGACGATTTGGTTTTGTAATATAGAGTACCAAATGAATACTTAACAGTGAGAGGCACGTTAATCATATACCGGATCAAACTTAAATAGCTCCGCATTTCTGTTATGTTTTTTTGTACTATACGGGCCTAATTTAAAAGTGGTTTACAATTACTTGTAATTTATGGAATTAATTTATATAAAATTTTTTTTCATGGCTTTTTATAGTGTAGTTTTTAAAAAACAAGTTTGCAAAATTTCACATTTATAATTTAATTAATAAGCATTTTATTCGAAAAATAGGCCAGATAGTAGGAATCCCGAATCTTTAAACGCGATTTCCCAGAAAACTACTTTTACTAAGGAACTTATATTACTAAGGAAGCGTTTTATTCTATTATAGTATATATTGTTACCGACCCGCTTTCTTTGTGGCCCAGTTTATATACAAATTCTCATGGTTTTATTTAGAAAAATAACCAGTTTCCCATACTTTTTATTGCAGTGCAACAAACTTTCCCGACCAGGTGGCCAAACATCAAAACGAAAGTCAGAAAAGTACTGCAACCAGCTTATTTTGGGGGTGTTCTTACTTAGCTGCTGATTAGCACCTGAAGATGGTGATCTTGCCTCAATCCAAACTGTTTCTGTGGATGCGAGACAAGAGATTTTACACCTGTTATCACGCGGGATATATCTATTTTTATACAAAACGTTGATGCTTTTCTTAAAATTTACTTTATGTGCCCATAGTATAAAACAAAACTATCCATTTCGGATCTAGCGTCTAAAGCGGGCGTCGAACAATTGTAGACTGAACAAAAATGCATGCGACGCATCTTTGCTTGTTTCAGTTCTACTCCAAATTCAGATATTTTCTTAATCGTTGTCCCAACGCGAATATGAAACCTTACTTATGAATGGTTTGTATTCTATGTACAAAACGACCTATTTATTGATATTTCGTACCATTTCTGGTCCTTAAAAATTTTGTAATGTTGCTATAAAATTGCCACAAAAATTGCGTATTTAGAAAATCTCCCTTTCTGTGAATTACTTAACAATATACTGCCATTTTTAATTAAGAATTTACGCTCAATTTTAAAAACTCATGGATACACACTTTCGAATATTCATAGTTGATATCACAAAACTGACGATGGAAAATTTAACTTTCATCGACATTCCTATTCACTATGATTTTAATAGTTCCGTAGGAGACCGGAGCTGTGAACTGTATAAATAAAACCACAGTCGCAAGGTAACCAATAGAATTGTAATGAGCAAAAGAGAATTTCAAGTAAATTAACAAAAAGACAGGAAAAATAGTACAGGTAAAAGTTATATCAACCAAAAGCAACTGAAATTGACGTTACGAACTATTTACAAATTTAAATATATACAAACTTCTTTGAACGTGAAGAAAAGGTCCATCACAATGTGGCCAATTCTTCACATGCTCCTCTTTTTTTATAAAGGACAATTCTCAGGAAAGTTTTTTGAGGGACGGCAAAGGACTCCACCTTTCGTTGATACCTCTGCTACTTGGACTACCCCATCATTACCAGGGAATACTGCTATAACACGACCTCGTGGCCAAGAGCCACGCGGAAGATTTCCATCCGCTACCATAACTAAATCTCCAACAGAAACATCCTTTATCGCCCTCATTTCGTTTTGGAACTAAACTCGGAAGGTATTCGAGAACCCACCTACGCCAAAAATAGTCTGCGAGACTTAAAGCTTTCTTCCAATTGCTGCGGCCATGTAGATCTCTATCTTCAAGGTCTGTGGAGACGACGGCATTTGATGACGACCCCAGAAGAAAATGGAAGGGTGTTAAGGCTTCAGGATAATTTGGTTCAGTTAAAACATGGGTAAAAGTTCTGGAATTTACAAGAGCTTTCGCTTCCGCCAGTAAAGTCAGGAGAACTTCTTCTTTTGGACATCTCTCCGCCAACGTAACTTTTAATGCAGTCTTAACGGATTTGACAAGCCTCTCCCAAGCCCCTTCCATCGATGGGGCAGATGGTGGTATACATTTCCAGTGAATTCCTTTATTGGCAGCAAAGTCTGCAACAGATGGGTCAAAAAAATCTTTTAATTGTTTAGCTTCACCAAAAAATGCTGTGCCGTTGTCACTCAAAATTTCCGTTAGAGTTCCTCTTCTAGAAATAAATCGCCGTATGCACATTATGGCTGCGTCAGCAGTTAAACTATGAACAACTTCCATGTGCACAGCTCTTGTCGTTAAGCAAGTGAACAAGGCGACGTAACGTTTCTCGTTTCTTCGACCAATAGATACTAGTACAGCACCAAAGTAGTCAATGCCAACAAATGTAAAAGGTCGACATTGATGTGCCAGCCTAGGAGCAGGTAAGTTACCGATCGATGGTTGAAGTGGGACAGATTTTCGGATACGACAAAATTGACATGAGTGAGGAACAGATCTGACAGAGCTTCTTAGCTTCAATATCCAATATTTTTATCTTAATTCGTTGACCACCATTTCATTACTACTATGAGCTGCCAGTTGGTGGTAATGTGCAATCAGTAATTTTACCGCGTCGTATTTGCCATCAAGAACAACTGGATATTTGGTAGATAAGCAAATATCTGTTGCTACCGAGATGCGTCCACATAAACGAATCAGTCCGTCGTCTCCAAGCAAAACTTCAAATTTTCGCAATTTGCTGCAACCGGGCAGAGGTTCTCTCAAACGTAAAGCTGCAAATTCTTCAGCAAAGGCATTCATTTGTACTTTTAACAAAATATGAGTCTCAGCTAAACATAAATCTACTGCAGACACAGGAATAACCTGAGTGCGAATACCACCGACACTTTGTACACGTCGTAAAGCATGCTGTCCTTGAGAAACTTGAGGACAAGCTAAGTTTCGCTTAGCACGAACTCGATTTTTTAATAATCCAATAAATGTATAGCTCGGGTTGTAGCTCTCAAAAACCGTAACCAGCTACTAAATCTGGTTGGATCGGGGCAAATGGTATTTACAATTGGTGGATCTATGATGGCGATGTGAAAGGTTTGTAAGTTTATTTTTGTGCTTGATTTCAGCTTTTCTACACCTATTTGCTCAGAACTACGTACTTCAAGTGGCCACTCATCTGGAGGCAAAAATAAAAACTTTGGCCCAGAAATCCATCCGCTAACAGTTTCTAAGCTTTCCGAATATGAACGTGTAGCATCATCAGCGATATTTAAAGCTGTCGGGATCTAACGCCACTCATTTAGATTGGTGAGCTCGTGAATCTCGGCCAATCTATGAGCTACAAAAGGTTCAAATGACCGTGCGTCATTACGTAGCCAACTTAGCGCATTTTTTGAGTCAGTCCAAAAAAATCGTCTTATCGGTTTATATTAATGAGTACCAGAGACAGTTGAACTTAGACGAGCTGCAATCAAGGCCGCTTGTAACTCTAAACGTGGTATAGATGTTGGTGATAATGAAGTTACACGTGATTTACTACAGATAAGTGAGAGTCTCACGTTTACATCGGGATATAAATTACGCCAAAAGGCAACAGCAGCGAAAGCATATTCACTTGAGTCACAGAAAACGTGTAACTCACATTCCTTAGGTCTAGTTTCTACTAAATACCAACGTGGAATGCGTAATTTGGTAGCAGAAGTCATGTCAGATTGCCATTTCTTTCATCTGACAATTAGATCTTAGGAACCTCCTGATCCCAGTCTACTCCACGTAGCCAAATTTCTTGGAATAAAATGCGTGCTCGAATAGATAGAAGAGCGAGTATTCCAAGCGGATCAAAAACACACATCATACTCGATAAGGCAACGCGTTTTGTTAATTTTTTGGGCAGAGTGTCAAAACATTTTACATTGAAACCTAGAGTGTCTTTTGACGGATTCTGTATTAAGCCTAATGTTCGGACACTCTGAGGAAAATAACCCAAATGAACGTCATCAGGATTGGCAAGCCGAAGTTCAGGAGAAACATGTTCAAGGGCTTTTAAATCATTAGAAACCCATCCACGAGTAATAAAATGACCTTTTTTTTTACGTTAACAATGTTTCTCGCAAGAAGCGCAGCCTCCGAAACGTCATCCGCATGAACAACATCTGGATAACGATTCTGATTTTCTAAAGCATTTTTATACTTTAAATACACCGCAGTAAATGGACTAGACGCGGCTCCAAAAATCATAGAGGACATTCTATATGTCAATATCGGTGAATCAGGAAAATCGTGCCATATAAAACGCTGTGCATCTCTATCTTAGGGTATCATTTTAATCTGTGGGAACATCTCCTGGATATCGGCTATAAGACCAACTTTTCCTTCATAAAAGCGCAACAAAATATCAAGGAGAGGCTGAAGTAAATCAGGCCCTGTCAGCAGTAATAAATTTAAGCTAACTCCGTGATATTTTGCAGCCGCATCATGAACCACACGGAGTTTCCCAGGTTTATTTGGATTGGAAACCCCAAAATTAGGAAGGTACCAAATCCTAGATGAAGTTTCGAGACCCTGACGATTAACACATTGTTCAGCATATCCTTTATCAATCATTGCATGAATTTGGTTACGATATAAATCAGTATAAACTTTGTTCTTAGCAAACTTTTTCTCTAAGCTAATAAATCTGAATAAAGCTAAACTGTAATTATTTGGAATGTTAAGAGTATCCTTTTTCCACAGTAAGCCTACTTCAAACTGACCATCACTCAATCGATGTACTGCATTTTCAGTCACTTTGATAGCGTATTCATCCGCCGTTGAATTTATATCTCTTTTGACAATACTTACTGTATCTAATTTATAATAGTCTTTAATAATGTTCTTGATGTCGTCTATTTTATCTGTGGTTATGCTATGATTAACGAATTAAACAGGTGACGTTCTACTATTAGAAAATCCAAAAACAACCCAGCCTAAAGCAGTTAGACATGCAACTGGTTGAGATCGCAAACCCTTACGTATTTCCGTAGGAACACAAGGTTGCCAGTTATCAATTCCAATAATAAGTTTAGGCTCCGCATTTGTATAGAATAAAATTTCATGCAGATTGGATAAATGTTTTACGTCACCAACAGATACTAATCCTGACATGGACCGAGCTCCGACAACATCGTAAGACTTACTGTTGAAGCGACCCTTTATCTTGAAATCCACGAACTCTAATTGAACAGTTTTAGACAACCCACCAACACAATTTACTTGTACAAAGTCTTTAGGACCTGAGAGCCCTATTTTACAAGAAATCTCAGAGTCAATAAAGGTGCTTGAAGAACCATCGTCCAGTAAAGCGTAAGTATTTACTGATCCCTTTGGACCACTAACTGTGACTGCAATAATTTTCAAAAGTGTACTTAGGGAGTTTCGTGACATTGAGTGGGCTACGGTCTCGTTAATGGGGTTGGTGTTGACCAAAGGATTATAGTTAGTTTCCGTTTGTACGGGAAACTTTCCACTAGTTGACTCTGATTCTGTACTTAAATGAATATTGTCTACAATATCGTAAACATGCAGTAACTTATGATGCGTATACCTACTACGCGGCATAAGTCTTTGGCATTACAGGTTTTATACCGATGTGAACCTTTTTTCAAACATTTGTTACATACTCTATGTTCACGAGCCCAATTCCATCTGTCCATGGAATGAAGATCGATAAATTTTTCACAACTATCAATTGTATGATTTTGCCCATAGTAGAGACAATTGACTTTTGGGTCATTAGACACAGATGTCGTACTCGAACTGTGTGAAAAAGGGTTTTTGAAGGACTTTGACTTGCCTACGTGGTGTTGTGTGCGACCACACTACACTCAAATTAACTTTTTCATATTTCTTAACCCGGCTATCAGTGTTATCAAAAACATTACAAGTCAAGCCATACTGGAGCTGTAGTTCTACTTCCCGAATCAAAAAATCGGCTAGTAGATCCAATTTGGTACCAGAATATAAATTAAAATAAAAAGCTGCATAATCGGTCCAACGTGTTTGCAACAAAGGTGTTAGTTTTGACAAAAGTGTGTTAAAAAGTTCTAGCGATTCTAAATTGGCTTTGTGGTTTAGAAGTTTCATCACAGACGTACAGTTACAAACACGGCAAGTAAAAATATTTAGTTCCTTACCTTCTGAATTTAATGCATGACAGCCTCGCGTGCTAGTCCGCGCAAAGTTATTCCGTTCCGTGCAAGGTTTTCAGAGGGTGAGTAAAGCGACTGAGTATCCTCGAAAATTTGCTTAAATGAAAACCAACCCATTGGTTTCCCGTCAAACAAAGGAAGACGACTGTCCCCATATCGATTTTTAGGAGAACTACTACTGGCTAACGATGTTATCGCTTTAGCTAACTGCGCTATGTCAGAATTCTGGCTACATTTTTCATCCCCTATGTTTTGAAAGGAAGTAGTGATGTCGGCTGCGTTTTGTTGCATATATAAATTACTAGCTGCTGGACAGTAGACAGACATAGGAAGTGTTGAAGGTGCTGTAATAAAAGGCTGTGTCCCGACATTCGTAGTAAAGGTGCGTGGCTCCGTTGTACGCTGATGCATATTATTCTTTGTAGATAATGTTCTCGGCTCCGCAGAAAGATGCTGCGATCGAAAAAAAATTAGAATTTAAGTCTGTTTTGATCGGAACATTTTGTTTTGCTATAAAAAAAGAGTTTGGATAATAATTTGACTGCGCAACCGCCTCTTTGGGATAACAAGAATGTAAAACTGGTAAGACATTATTCGCTGTGGCAATGCTAATAGGATATGTCGCCCGCGGTATGTCCGCTGTGATGGGGTTACCGGGATTCACAGAAAACTCTGTGACATCCGCTGTGGTTGATCCACCGGGAAGTTTACGCTGGCATACTATATTAGCGGAATGTGCCTCCGCATTCATTGCAGCAGTGGCAGTGTGGACGGGTAACAATATAGTCGGAACGGTTTCCGTGATAGATCTTCTTACTAAAATGAAACCAATATTTTTTGAAGTTGGTTAAAAAGTAAGCTTGAATACGATAATCTTTATGAAACACCACGGAATGAGTGTCCGCGGAGTGGTTTCCGCATTTTTCATAAATCGTGAAAAATCTTCAATTTATCATCGCAGAGTCTAAAGTTGTGAAATGTATCAAAGTCTCTTTATATCCCTGAAGGGGGATGCTCATATATGGCTAAAAACGCCCAGAAAATTCAGTTCATTAAAAAACGTCGTTATTAAAAATAACTGTAAATAGATTTGTTTGGTAGTAGAAGTAAGAAATACTCGCAAAAACTCGCAAGCGTATCGAACCCTTAAGTCTAATGAGAGATTTTCTAGACTCAGAGAGTGTGTGTTCTATACCGCCTGTATAATGGGATGTGTTCTGCGGAATTGTTCGAAACGATGCCCACGACTACTTCCTACCATCACACCGCTTGCCATCGGCAGGGAATTCTTCCTAAAACCTTAGAACCTAAATGGTCACGTAGTCTGCGGTTTCACAGAAACTTCCTCCCGCAAATGCTTAGGTTGTGAACTACAGTATGGGCTACTTCTAAAAATAAGTCATTAGAATTTTAAAGGGTTAGCAACGTGTGAGTGATGCCTCAGGTGTTGTAAGCGTCCATAGGCTGCGGTAACTGCTTACCGCATCAGGGGGACCGCATGCAGAAAAAGGAATAATTTCAGCATATTCATAGTAGCGAAACGTTTGTCTTCCATTTTTTAAGGTAGGAAGTGTAGGTAGTTTTCTATAATAACCAGTGTTGCCACTGTGGATATCAGTATTCATCGATTGATTGTTAGACTAAACTGACTTATTAAGAAATCGATACCTTATCACTGTTTCACACTCAATATGCCGAGAATTTTACCCCGGGACTATTGCGTTTTTTTTCTATTGTGATGGCCCCAAATAAAATGTTAAAATTCAATCGCACCGGCTCATGGTTCACGCTCTTATTATGTAAAGACTTCCCAATCTCTACTTGGCACCCTTTAGGTATAGAACACTAAAAATTAAAATTAACATTATGATGAGTGAAATAAAATGACAGACCCGCGAAGACGTGTAGGCGATGTACTCTCCTTCACCAGGAGTCTCTCTGACGAGCTCGTCGCAGTAGGTCTCGTTGCAGACACATACTAATGTCTCTCCGACGATAGCCCGATCTGCACACGGCTTGTCTGATAAACAAGATTAACTCTTAGTCTTAGAATCTTTACTAACGCATACCACAAATAGCCTTAAAACCTTTTAGTAAAAATTATAAACTTTTAAATTTAAACTGAATGTAAAGCTGTTCTTTTTAATAATTAGAACATGAATTAAAATTGTAAAGCTACAGGAAAACCTCATCCTTGGTCACTGATCAAAGGTCAAACACGATAGGAATGTGATTGGGGAGTTCCTATAGCCTCCTTCCGTCTTCATTTTCAGACCCTAGACCAATGACCAGGTCAAAATTATTGTAGTTATCAAAAATACACAATGCTATAAATACATTTTAAATGATCTCTTTTTCTATTAAAGTTGGATATAATTTTATAAATTTGCTTTAGTAAAAAAATACAAAACTTGGTTATCGAAGAGGCTAAACATTTTTAGGAAATTCCTCATCATAAAATATATCCTTTTTCACTGAATTCTTGTACTTTAAATCCCACTTTATCTGTCTTTACTTGAGTAAATACAATAACTAGTTCGACACATTTTGCACCAAAAACTATTCTTTAACAAAAACCTAAACCGCCTTCAAATCCTCTTAAAAGCGGAAAATAAGCCCCTAAAGCAGACTAATTTATAGAACATTCAACTACGTGTTTTATTCCCTTAAAATCAATTGCTAAAAGTAAAGATAGGTAAAAAGCTTCTCATTGCATCCGATATTAAGGCCAAGAAACTGAGAAACTGTAGCTAAATATTCTGTCAGTAGATCTGCTTAATTTTTTTCGGTATTTTTTTTTTTCTAAAATTATTTTTATTTTCTGTTTTAACAAATTTTTATAGACTTGAAGAGAAAGAGTCGGTTGCAAAGAATATATTTGGGGATTGGAAATATACTCTTCAACTCTGCTACTCTGAAAATCTTCAAAGTTAAAAACTTTTTAACAAACTACCGTTCAGTCAATTTTTGAAGACTACAAAAGGCAGCTACAAAATCGCGAAACGCAAAGGCGGATGTCCACCGTCCATAGTAACACCGGCCACAAGTGCCCATTTGCATAACCAAATTTAGATGATAACAGACTCTACTATATATAGATAGATAGATAGATAAGTGCATTGATAAAGAAGATGGATTATAAAATAACTTAGAGGTTTTTATTTTAGACATTTTTATTTTTTTCTAAAAATAAGGCATTTTAGATTTTTTATGTTTTATGTAACTTGCATTTATTATTTTTTTTATAAATACCCAATATTATCTGTTGTTGTTTACACTCAGACAGATACATTGACTGAACACTTTTGTTTCAGCTACAGGCATTAGTGCATAGAGTTCTTTAGCCACTTTAGGACATTAACTCAATGCAATAAAGTAATGTGTTTCCAAAGTGTAACTATGTGGTGATGGTCCATCCGACTTTCGTTAATTTCATTAAAGTGTGATTTACAACCATATAAAACCTGACGTGTTGCTGGCCACACTTAAATGATTTTCTTTCTGATAAATCATACTTTGCCACCTTACACTGGTGGCGATATAATTGGCGGGTATAATAAGAGCGTGAACCATAAGCCGGTGCGATTGAATTTTAACATTTTATTTGGGGCCATCACAAAAGAAAAAAAACGCAATAGTCCCGTGGTGAAAACTCTCGGCATATTGAGTGTGAAACAGTGATAAGGTATCGATTTCTTAATAAGTCAGTTTAGTCTAACAATCAATCGATGAATACTGATATCCACAGTTGCAACACTGGTTATTATAGAAAACTACCTACACTTCCTACCTTAAAAAATGAAGACAAACGTTTCGCTACTATGAATATGCTTAAATTATTCCTTTTTCTGCATGAGGTCCCCCTGATGCGGTAAGCAGTTACCGCAGCCTATGGACGCTTACAACACCTGAGGCATCACTCACACGTTGCTAACCCTTTAAAATTCTAATGACTTATTTTTAGAAGTAGCCCATACTGTAGTTCACAACCTAAGCATTTGCGGGAGGAAGTTTCTGTGAAACCGCAGACCACGTGACCATTTAGGTTCTAAGGTTTTAGGAAGAATTCCCTGCCGATGGCAAGCGGTGTGATGGTAGGAAGTAGTCGTGGGCATCGTTTCGAACAATTCCGCAGAACACATCCCATTATACAGGCGGTATAGAACACACACTCTCTGAGTCTAGAAAATCTCTCCTCAGACTTAAGGGTTCGATACGCTTGCGAGTTTTTGCGAGTATTTCTTACTTCTACTACCAAACAAATCTATTTACAGTTATTTTTAATAACGACGTTTTTTAATGAACTGAATTTTATGGGCGTTTTTAGCCATATATGAGCATCCCCCTTCAGGGATATAAAGAGACTTTGATACATTTCACAACTTTAGACTCTGCGATGATAAATTGAAGATTTTTCACGATTTATGAAAAATGCGGAAACCACTCCGCGGACACTCATTCCGGTGGTGTTTCATAAAGATTATCGTATTCAAGCTTACTTTTTAACCAACTTCAAAAAAGATTGGTTTCATTTTAGTAAGCATGGTTCAAAAAATCAAAGTTAAAAGAAAATATTTTCAAGTTATATCATTTTGATTATTTAGACGAGCTTCTACTCGTATCTACGTCTAGACTGGCCACGTAAGTTTTTGCGTGGCGGAGGTACCACTGTGAATGAAATTAACAAAACAATATACTATACAATTATGGCTCCGCATTTCAATACGTGCAAACTGAGTCTCTGAATACCTTCTGGCAGGAATTCTCACATTAATTTTATTATTTACTCAGTATTGTTCAATCCAACAACTCCAGCTTCTACCTTAAGGATCTTTTTCAGTATCACAGCTCATTACGATCTTCGTCAAAGTTTGCTTACAATCCCAGCACATTCCTCTGGTTTGCACAACAAGTCCTTTACGGTACAAGCTATTCAATTGTGGAATTCTCTTCCTACCTCCATAAGAAAGGCACAATCACTAAGCGTTTTTAAGAAACTGATCAAATCTGATCTATTATCTACAAGAGGTCAATCCCGACCGACTGTATTTATGTTTCCGTATATGTATTTGTGTGTGTATATATGTAATGTTATTATATATTGTTATTAATATGCATGTCGATATATTGTTTGTACGTACATATGTAACCTTATGTAATCTGAATAAAGAAGTCGCTACGCAGCAATAAGACCGCCTATTGTACATTTATATTGTTTGTGTTTTTCTAATTTTAATATCTTTCTAAGGTGTGCAATTAAGAATATTTGTATTGTACTGTGAAACCATACGAGTTGGAGGCTATCAGTAAAAATTAAAATCGGCCAAGTGCGAGTCGGACGCGTCGTACCGAACTTAATACGAAACGTAACAAGACCAACTTCAAATCCATTAAAAAGTAAAGAATAAGTCCTTAAACCAGACTTATTGACATAAAATTCAGCTACATGTTTCATTCGCCTTGAAATCGATTGCCAATATGTGGGTTATTTCACAGTCCTAGGATTTTTAACGCTACGGTATGGGTTATTCCTTCCTTATGCGTAAAAAAAACCAAGCCGGTTTATAAATGACGAAGTTCTAAAGTAACAAAGATTAAAATAAAAAAATAAAAAAGAACACAACCTAAAAAACCTAGAAAATTGAGAAGTTATTTTGAAGTCGGTTAAAAAGGATGCTTGAATACGATATTCTTCAGAGAAAGGGTAGATCGACAGAATCAGCCTTACACGCTGTCGTAGGAACTATAGAAGCAGCCCTCTCTGATAAGCTAATGACACCAGGCGCTTTCATAGACATCGAAGGAGCGTTTGACAAAACGAAATTCAACAGCATCAGCCGCTCTCTTAGTAGATTTGGAGTCGGACAAACCATCAGTGGGTGGATTGATCAACTCCTGAAGCTAAGAGCAGTGCAATTTACAGTTAACACCACCACGATAGGCATTGTAGCCAAAGGCTGCCCACAAGGAGGAGTACTCTCTCCTTTACTGTGGAACATTGTGGTGGACGATCTGCTGAAACGTCTTAACGATAGATGCTACTACACAGTAGGTTACGCGGACGACATTACCATTCTGATCAAAGGCAACTCAGAAAAAATTATCTGCACTCGCATGCAACTAGCCCTCAGAATCTTGGAAGAGTGGTGTCACCACCATGAACTGACAGTAAACCCCAACAAAACAGAATTAGTCCTTTTCACAAATAAAAGGAAAATTCAAATAGCTACCATGCCAAAACTATTTGACATTGAGCTTACTCTTTCAAGTGAAGTCAAATACCTTGGGGTAATTTTAGACAACAAACTAAATTGGAGTAAGCATCTAAGCACAAAAATAACCAGGGCATGTACAACCTTCTGGCAATGCAGAAGACTAATAGGCAAGAAATGGGGCCTTAAGCCATCCATAACCCTATGGCTTTATACAGCCATAATACGACCCATGATAACATATGGTGCAGTAGTTTGGTGGCCCCGAACTCAGTTAAGCACAGTAAAAAACAAACTACAAAGCCTGCAGCGTCTTGCCTGCCTAGCAACCACAGGCAGTATGAAAACGACTCCCACGACAGCATTAGAAGTCATCCTCAACCTCAGACCCCTTCATCTTGTTATACAACAAGAAGCTGCCGCTGCAGCCATACGACTTGAGAAAGTAGGGCTCTGGAAACGGGACGGCAGAATCACTCATGCACGGCTCAAGGAGGCGGTGGGAAACGAGCTTCCGATGATAGAGGCGACATGTGACATCATCCCAAAAACCTTTGTCTTTGACAAAAAATACCGTATCCAGCTTCATGAGGAAGAAAAGGATAGCTCCGGCATCCATGAAGTCAGGATCTACACCGATGGCTCCAAAACGGAATCAGGAACGGGCGCAGGAGTATTCTCCCATGACCTGAACATCAACATATCAACGAGCTTGGGTGCACTCAACACCATCTTCCAAGCAGAATGTGTTGGGATTACCCGAGCTGCAACAGCGGTCCTGTCTAAAGGCATAAGCAATGCGTCGATACACATCATCTCCGACAGTGCCGCTGTACTACAAGCTCTCAACAACAACCGCATCAACAGTGGACTAATCCTGGAGTGTCACTGTGAACTGCAAAAAATTGCATTGAAGAACCAGGTCACTCTTCAATGGATACGTGGTCATAGTGGGTCTCTAGGCAATGATGCGGCAGATGAGTTGGCAAAGAGAGGATCGGGCACTAAAATAATGGGACCAGAACCAATTGTACCGATACCATTCATCCAACTCAAAACATGGTTACGTGACAGAACCTTACAACAACACAACAAACAGTGGGCAGAACAGACAGACTGCAAACAAACCAAGAATGTTCTTACATCCTTGGACGCAAGTCTGTCGCACATACTGTTAAAACTCAGCAGGAAAAACCTACGCTACATAGTTGGCATAATAACAGGTCACTGCCCGCTAAACAGGCACTTTTTCAATATCGGCGTTACTGACAGTCCTCTATGCAGGGGCTGTATGGAAGCCGAGGAGACACCGTCTCACGTGGTTCTTCATTGCAAAAGCGTGAGCGACCAACGGACAAAACTCCTTAAGAATCCACAAACCATGAGAGAGGCGCTGAATAACATCAGATGCCTCCTTAACTTTTGGATGGAGCTGGGATGGTATGAGTAACCAATGACAGGTATTGGTTACCTACGTACAATGGCCCTATTATGAGGCTAAGTGCGGAAAACATAAGTCCAACTAACTAACTAACTAACGATATTCTTCATAAAACACCAAAAAATCTTATTTTGCTAAATCGTGAAGAATCTTCAATTTATCAGCGCAAAGACTAAAGTTGTGGAGTATAATCGTAAGGAAGTCTCTTCATGTCCCTAAATTAGCATTTTACAATTTTGCATCTGTTATTTCATTCAAACGGATAGTCTTTGAAAAGTTGAATTCAAAGATTATCAGAGAAGCAGAGTTGAAGATTTCCAATCCCCAAATCTATTCTTTGCAGCTGACTCTTCCTCTTCGAGTCTTTTTTAAATGGGGTTATTATTTTTTCAACTAAAATTAACAAAAATATTATTAATTTTAGTTGATAAAATAATAACCCGATTAAAAATACCTAAAAAAATACTCTGTTCACAACATTTTGTGTTAAGCTTATTTTTAAATCAAATAAGTCCTTACCAGCATAAGTACTGGACACATCCCAAAGTAAAGTCATCAAAATGGGCAATAAAATAGGTCCATTAATGTTATAGGCCATTATAAAAATGTATTATTTAACACATAAAGCAATTAAACACCGCTGTCAATGAACTTAGAAACGAAAATGCGATTAGAACAAAAAACAAAGAATATAATATACTTATAAGGAACAAAATACAATTAATTTACTTTACTAGGGTACCGTTTGGAAATGGCAAAGTAAGAACCCTTACTAACCATAATAATATTATTTGATTTTGTGGCGAAATTGTTATTGAGTTTCAAAAGTTAGCCTACTGGTTGGTGCAAAGTGAGAACGAAAAAAAAACCACAAAGAAAAAAAAAGAGATAGGTGCATTATATAGAATTAGCACTTGACTGAAGAGGGTTGGACTAAGAAGTAGCGCAATAACTCAAAAACGAGTTGCCATAATAACTTACTGGTCACTGTCCACTTTTTCAATATCGGTGTTACCGACAGTCTCCTATGCAGGGGCTGCCTGGAAGCTGAAGAGACACCTTATAGCAGAACTCTGCATCATTTTGCACGCACTTAATCATATTTAGTATTAATAGAGGTCACTGTTCGTGCAAGAAACAAAGTGCAGTCCGATTTACTCTTATACTGACACGACGGTTAGCTTTACTGTGTTGATTATTACATTTCACAATAATGAATAGATTTTAATTTGCATGGTATTTTATTACAGTTTATTTTTACTGTCCTCTAGTGAAAATCGTTTATTATTTGGTTCTTAAACAGGGTCAAAATATGTTGGTACTTTGACATGGAACTGGTGACTACATTTCAAAACGTGCTTAATTCATCGTTTGTAAACAAACAACGACGTTTACTCCGTGGTTCACTTCACTCTTATAAGTTTTAGAGTATTTATTCTTTCTAAAGTTTTTTCCGATAAAACGGTTTCTTTCTAAAGTGATTCTACATTTTAGTTTGTGCTTAGATTGTAGCGTAGTGTAAAGTTGCAAGTGTTTAATTGCTATTAAAGATTAATGTAGGTAATCGTATTCTAATAAAAGCAATTAACAAATATCTAAATGTTGCTTTGTTTAATGTACCTAGTACACCCGCGCGACATGCTTTATTTAGTTTATCGTTTGGCCTCCGAACCTATTGAAGTTAGAACGTAATGTTGAAATATAAGATTGTTGGTAATCTTAAAACTTCTACAGGTTCGAAGGCCAAAGGGTAAATTTTGGCATGTAGCCGTTACTAAATACGTAAAACTACCTAGGTATGTATGTGTGTGTGTGTGTGAGTGAGTGTAACAGTAACTTCCTACTTTAAAACAAGATGACGCTAACTTCTACGAGAAAGAAAAGCTCATGGAGAGCCGTCTATTTTCTTGCATTTAGTCTTTTCAAGTGACTCGGCATATACTATTTTATCTGTGGACTAGCCTGAGCCTGACGAAGCGGTGGAGACACCGACGATACAATAGGTTACCCTTCTGCCACATTATGCTCCTAGCGCTGCTCATGGCTCTGCTCCTCGCGCTGCCACGATGTTGGACTCTCTGTTCACAGTCTGTCGCGCAATTAATCGCGACGCTCAGTACTAGGTCCTTTCGACTCGTAACAAAACCCGGCAAAAGCAGGGAGCGGGGGGCATGACGAGTAATGTGGCCACACTATGTCTCTGCCTCCTTTCCTCGCTACTTCCAATGCCACTCGACGATCGTGTGGCAGGGCTATGGATTCCGTCATGAAACTATGGACAACGCAGTGCATAGTCAGATCTGGAGTAAAAACTGTTACATATGTAAGTGTGACATAGACGAAACGAATATGCAACGGGTAGTTGTCTTTTTATACATTTATATATTCGGCATATTTTTTCTTTTTATAAACCTCGATAGATGGCGCCTATCTTTAAGCTCCAGGTTGGTTATAATTGCTAAAGTACAACAGCGCCATCTAGTGATGTCAAAAATAATGAAATTTGACTTATAAAAAAATGCCCATTATGGCAGATGACATAGACAGAAGCTGTTTGGACGCCAGCTTCACTTTGTTTCGCAAATGTTGTTGTAAGTGAACATCGCTGGAGATGTTAACACCAAGGATCCCAATGGTCTTGAAGATAGAGAGGGGAATGTTTTGGAATTGTTGGATCACGAAGAATGTGGTTTTCTTAGCGGTGAACGCGCAGACTAGTGTCTTTGTAGGGTTAAATCAGACCTGGTTTCCCTGTCCCCAGTCAGAGACCTTGGACAGAGTGGTCTCGATTTAGGACACGTGTTTTCCACGCTTTTTTGCCACAATGGAACGAGGGACGCTTGCACGTACTGTCCACTTTCCAGATGGATCGGGTGTTCATGACACTTGAGTCCAAACGAGACAGAAGTCCGAGGAGCCAAGAAGCGCATCCACTGAGTCGGAATATCCGTCCGAATGTCCAACGTCAGCAGAAGTCCAGTCCAGTAAGGTGGTCATATGGTCCTCTATATCTGGTATTCTGGTTGGAAAAATTACCAGCTGAGAAATCGAAGAGTTCAAAAACTGAACCACTCTCGATGGTGGGCGTTGAAGTCTCCCAAAATAACTAGTTCTGCTGTGGGATATTGCTTTAGAACTTTGTCAGTTGTCAAACTCAGGTGCGTGAAGAGTTGAGTTACGTCCATGTCACCGCTATAAGACCTGTATAGGCACGTATAGATACGAGTGTGGCCGCCGTAATCTACGCGCACCCACAATATTGACAGGTCCCTGTCTTCAAGGCTATGAAGGCGGAAACAGCAGATATCCTCCCGGACGAACATACATACACCAGCACGACTCACAAAATTGTGCTCGAGTTCGTAGCCGGGATAATGAAGGTATGATCTGTCGGTCGGGCAGGATATCTGCGTCTCCGTTAGAAAAATAATGGTTGGTTGCGCAGTCTCGAGATGGTAGTGGAATGCGCTAAGATTAGTCCACAGTGAATGTGGATGGAGTAGCCGCTGAAAAACTCTTTTCTTTCTTTTACCTTTTGCCATTTTTTTAAGAAGTTTCTTAGACTTTAAAAACTTTTATTCTTTACTAGCTTTTGCCAGCGGCTCCGCCCCCTCTAATTTGGTTATCGACGTGAAATTCTTGCGGCAACTCCTTGATTATCCTAAGGAAGTTCGTTTAGCGAGTTATATCTTCAGCTATGGTTTGTTCGTGGAATTCGGTTATAGTTATCCGGGATAAAAAGTAGCCTTTGTCCTTCTCCGTATCTTCAACGGTCTCTGCAACAGATTGCTCTATTGCGACAAGATTAAGTAACAAACATTAATTATTCCCGCGGGAACTTTGAATTTTTGGGGCTGAATATTAGCTTATGTCCTTTCCCGTGACTTAAACTATCTCCATACCAAATTTCATCATAATCGGTTCAGCAGTTTAAGCGTGAAGAGGTAACAGACCGACATACAGAGTTACTTTCACATTTATGATATTAGTATGGATATCATTTTTTACATTTGTATTATGGATGGGTGTTGATTACCCTTTTTAATAAGAGCATGCATTTTTTTTGGCTAATCTAAAAACCTTATCCTTGAAGTATTTCTAAGTCTTAATTGGCGACCAGTTGCCGTTATATTTTTTCGTCGCTGAATCTCGTCCTGAGTAGCCTAAAAGGTGAAAAATAGCCTACGTTGGCAGCACAGCCAAAAAAACTTGGAACCGCTGATGTATACAAATAAATATTACCAAAAATACATATAATAAATATATTTTATTTTACATACACTGTGTTTCGCTTCTTATCCGTGGTACAGGGGTTTTTTATTTATCCGTGGGACTACTAACAAAATATTTAATTTTCTTTTGTAAAAATTAAAATCCAATATCCTAACTTAAGGTTACAAATTTCAAAAAAATACTGTTAAGTACCTATACTTACAACTTCAACAGTTTCCTCTTGTTAAAATTAAAATCTGTTATTCTTACTTATTGCTTTTCTATAACTTACAACTTAAGCAGGTCTTGTTATTATTAAATCTAAATCATTAAAAAAAAATCTTAACACAAACTCTTTCTCTTGTTAAAACTTCCTACTTCAGTCGTCAAAATATAAAGCGCTATATCTCAGTAACCATTGGTTATAGACTAGTAGTTTCTTTATAGAAGTTATAGATCTTATGAAGATCTTCATTTTGAATGGCAGCTGTTTTGATATAAAGTGTTATATCTACGTAATTCACGAGTAAGAAGCATTTTTTCACACTACGTTAATTTACAAATCAATTATTTTGTACATTCAATATCAAAAGTTCTGGTGTTTTGTGTCGATGGTGTATCCTCAAAGAATAGCTCTACAGTGACAATGGAAAAGGGTTCCACTGCCACGACAGCTACATTGTTACCCAGTTTGATTGCAATTTTGCGTGCTTCTATTCTGAAATGCAAGAAAATATTATCTATAACAAGCAACTATATCATCACGCTAAGACTAATAAGAGCGAAGCACCAATGTAGAATATTTCAAAATTGGGGTTTTTTTTCCTTTTGAGAGCTTCCGCTGCGTGCGCTGCGTCAACGGTTAAAGTTTCGCAAAAATCATGTATGACAGAATTATTCCCCTTCAAAAGTTCTAAATAAAGTCCGGGACAGCATATGTCTCTATATCTTTTAAGGTTATTATGCTAACCAAATTTGTTCTAAAATAATGCATTATTTGCGAGACTGTTTTTATAAACATGATATTAATAAAAGAATGATCAAGTACTGCGCGCGCATTTATAATGTGCAAAGGGGGCGGGCTGTCATGACGGGGAAGGACGATGGCCTCAGTTAGCTCTGCGAGACCGTGCCGCGCGGACTCATCCGTTATTAAATATTTTGACGTTTTACAAGGAAAAAACTTTGAGGGATAAATAGGTTTGCGAATTTAATAGAATCCACTACAAGTTTCAGATTCCTTTCAACTGAGTTGCTATGAATAAATCTTATCCTGTTATGTGTATTGTATATTTTAAGATGAAAGGAATTTTCGAAACTCCAGTTTGAGGTTGAGGTTTACTGGTCAGGGTTTGAGGTCCCTATGGGCTTGAGGGCCCCGGCGTATGGCCGACGCTACTGTTCTCAACATGGTCTTTTCAATTGTTTTCAATAATTTATTACACTGGAAGTTTTTGTCTATGTGTCTGTCTTTCGCTCTCTCTCTCTCTCTCTTTGTTTGTCTTTCGCACCATCTCTTTCGCTTCCCCCCTCTTCTTTTCTCCCTCCCTATCTCTTACCTTTTTCTCCATCTCCCTCTCCCTAACTCTCAATTTGAGTGTTTGTTTATTGTTTGTGTGTACTTACACATTGTTAGAGACGACGACGACAACAGAATTGCGCGGAGTCAAGACCGCAACGTGGTCTACTCTTGATGCGAAGATACTTTTATTGGCTTCCACCACTTTTATTCTACGGGACCCTCGAGGCATAAACTTGGAGAAATGCCCCATAGCGTAGTACATTGGCTGCTTTATGAATTCACCTTTCTCAGGTAAAACCAATATTTGAGAGTCTACGAAGTTTCTTGGCCATGCTGGCCCACCTTCTTCATTGGCACATAAGTTCCAATCTAACCAACCGCTCACATTGTAATTGAGGTCCTGTGAAATAAAAAAACCAGTCAAGGGCGGCTTGGGAACCTATAACCAGGGTTCCGTAGGTACTTGATAGGAGTTTTAAAAGGTTTTACTATTTTAGAAAAGCTCATAGCCCGGCAACATTTGTTAATAGGAAACGATAAGCTAAGCTAATCAACGTGTCCAGCTAGTGATGAGAGAGAGCACGATTGTCCGTCGGTAGCTATAACTGCTACTGTCATATAACAATAGATCATAAGCTAAATCAGAGACATTATAGGCAAAAAACAATATGTACGAAGAAGTAGTCTATTTCAATCCTGCAAAATTGCAAAGTTTGGACAACCGACTGTGTAGACTCCTAGTAAGCTACTTTCCGTACATCCGAATGAAAACATGATACCCTAATAGGATCACTTATGTGACCTCTGTCCGTCTGTCACAGACTATTTTTGATACACGAACAGCCGCGACGAACCCTTCAGCCGCTTTCGAATTTTTGTTTTAATTGGCAACTGGTTTGGCAAAAAGAAGTAATGTTCTTATTTGGAAACCGGATTTCGGTAGAAGAAATGTTTTCTTTTTTTGGAAACCGGTTTCGAAAGCGGCCGAAGGGGCGACGACGACCTAGCACATATCGGCGTAGCAACAACGTAGTGATTATATTCTCCTAAGTAGCAACATGAATTAAAAATAGGATGGCTTGCATTATATCTGTGAAGGTCAAAGTTACGTAATTGGTTACGTAAATAAATTAATTGTCGCTAAACTCGCTTAAGAGGGTAGGCCGTGCCCCAGCAGTGGGGACGTATGAAGACTGGCAAGTAAACAATGTTTGAAGAAAAATTAAATTGTTTTGAAGCGCGTCTCAATAAGTATGTTGAAATAAGATTTTTTGAACTACCTACTTATTGTAAAAGTATTAAATCTCATGGAAGCAGTTTTGTATGTGTGTGAGAGGTTTTTGGATACCTCATTGCAAGCGAGTACCTATGTTCCTTTGATAGGAATTGAAAGTTTAATATTGGTCATAAATTTTATGTTTTTTTTTAAGGATCACAAATGCCAGATCGATTGTGAGCCAGAATACGGCAGTAGGATAACTTTAAATTTTTTTCTGCTGACAAAACTGTTGGAGAAAACAATAGGTCAAGCAACCTCCGTTGTTTATATGTTTTAAAAAAAATATGTGTGGAAGAAGGTGAACCAATAATTATGCCAGGCCCTTTATAAGATATAAGATATTTTTCTATGTACCTAAATCATGATACTTGACTAAAGGAGGTACGCATAGACGAACTGTTGGTTAAATGTGTATAAAATCAGGTATATAATTTACCAAATCATATCAAAGAAAATGTTAATTAATGTATAACAGGCGATCTTATCGCCAAATGGCGATTTCTACCAGATAACCTAGATTATTTTTAAAAACTTAGAGATCGATATGATGTACAAATTTGATGCATAAAAATAGATAATTACATAAAAAAAAGGAAAAACTAAATATATATCACTAAATACAAAATAAATAAGTATTAATACATAAACATCCTAAAATATACCTATGTAAACTATAAAAATAAATAAAATTACATAAGCTATACAGGGATAAAAATAATATAGATAAGAAAATAATCAAGTGTCTAAATTGAAACAGTAAATGAACATAGCATAAGTAATATTTAACATAATAATTACTTCAAATTAAATTCAAAGATATTAATTTATCTAAGGTAGGTCCAAAGAAATTGTGCTTTCACCTGTTCTTCAAATTTTGTGAGTAGTTGTGCTCTACGGATATTAAGAGGAAGAAAGTTCTATAGCCGCACAGCTTGAACAGTGAACGAATCATTGTAAAACTGTGAGCTGTGGATTGGTGTTTTTAGCAGTAAATGAGAGGAGAAATACAATTAGTTATGGTTTTCAAAACGCTCACTAAGGTAGTGAGTATAGCTAGGATTAAACGACAAACAGTAAAAAGTGAAAGAATATGAGCATTCCAGCGAAAACGAATGTAAAGGGAGCCACTTGAGCTTCGTATGTATCGCACAAAGTGTTAAGTTGGATTAAATAAGGACGTGGAAAAAATGATATAAAATGATTACCATTTTTCCCACCACCACCAGCAGTCACGCAGGAATAAATTCATGATTTATCTGATTTATCTTCAATCCGTGAGTGTACGATTAAACAAGTAATAAATACCATACCGATTTAGGCACGTAATTCATAATTCTTTATTCTGTAACTATCTCTCTGAGTAAATACAAGTAAGAAGTATACTATGTGTCACATTGAATTATCTCCGGCGCAACCTTACTTCACTACAAACAAATTTATGTCAGATTAAAAAAAACAATTTTCAACAATTATTACAAAATTAATCGCAATAGATAAATCTACAAAAAAGTAAAAATAACTACATAAATACTGACAGCACATTGAGCTGCCGTCGGAGGCCAAAAGACAATTTTACTTTAGATATTTTCTTATTCTCGCACTTGACTTCAGAGAGTAGGAAACACACTGATACAACAAGGCGGGAACTTTTTAAGTACTTTGTCTTTAATTTTCAGTTAAAACGCACCAACTTATCTAAGATTTACCATTATAAGCCGACATTATCCCTGGTGAACATAGACTACTTTTTACCGCGGGAAAATGCTTCATTCCTACGGGAAAACGGGTAAAAGGACAACGGGTAGTAAGAATTATCCTTCCGTACATTCCTAATTACTTAATTACGTAATTACGGCCTTTTTCACATAACTTCTAATCGGCTGATCCGATTGGGTTGAAATTTTATATGGGTATTTCGATGGTTTCACAGACACGAATGTATTATGCCATTAAAGAGGAAAGATTTGATTGTTTATGATTGAGGAGTTGCCGTATGAACCTACGCCGATAACGAAATTTAGGGCGGGTGAAGCCGCTGGCAGAAGCTATGTCTTATAAAAAAAAAACATAATTTTTGGGCTGCGATCGGTAACTTCGTTTTCCAACACCATGATGTGGCTACATACAACCCAAGCATATCCGAAAGGTAACTGGGGTTAGGCCTGTCCCTTTTTAGGGTTCCATAGTTGACAAGAAACCCTCATAGCCCTGTCCATCCGTTTGTCCGCGGCTTAGCACAGAGACCATTAGTAATAAAAACTGGCTAATTTGGCTTGGGTATACATCTAATACCTTTAAACGATTCTTGTATGTATGTATACATATATATATACCTAAATAATCTGAATCTCGAAAAAGGCTGCACAATTTTCATGAAATTTAGTATGCCGGGAATTTCGGGGGCGATAAATCGATCTAGCTAGGTTTCATTTTTAGAAAACGTCGTTTTATCCGTGTTTTCAGGCAATAATAAACTAAAATATAAACTCATCCTTTCATCTATTGGCAAGAAGTAATACTATTATTTTTACCGGCACTCCACTAAGATTATTTTTTATTATAACCAGTGGAAGACACTGACTCCCGGGATACATTTTTTTAAAACTAGTTCAGGATTCAGGGAATTCAAAAATATTTTTGTAATAATGTTTTTATTTAGTAATAAATAAATTTTATTTTTACTTATACAGCAACACTTGACAACTGATGGCGTTGTTAAAAAAAAGCGATCAGAGCTTGGTCTTCTAGGTTTTTTTTTATACCACTAAGGTGGAAAACATGTATACGGTCCGCCTGATGATAAGCGGTCACCGTAGGCTATGGACGCTTGTAACACCAGGGGCATCAATCGCGCGTTGCCGACCCTTCAAAATTCAATAACTTCTTTCTTGAAGAACCGTATACTGTAGTCCTTAGAGAGAACCTGGGCAGGGAGCTTATTCCACAACCCGAGCGTTACAATTGATTAGGTCGACAAATTGGTAAAATAAAATTTTATAAAATCATTTTTAGGCTACCTCCACACGTAAATTGCGGATTGAATATTTTTTTTCTGGTCTACCCTACAGTGTGGATGTCGTTGGATATCTCGTTTAGAAATATTGCGGGTGTGTGAAAACCATTTTTCTATTCAGCGATGCGTTTGCGAAATATTAAGCTTTAAAGTGCAATGTTTTATTAGAACCCAGTTACCCCTTACTGCCTGCTAAATGGCTGTACTTGGGTGTCTTAAAAAAAAATGGGAGTAGCATTTTTAACGAAATTAAAAGGAAAAAACTATCATAGTTAGGAAGTCCTTGCAACTTAATGAGTAAAATTTACTCTTTTTTTTTTCCGCCTGATGGTAAGAGGTCACCGTGGCCTATGGACACTTGCAACACCAGAAGTATCACTCGCGCGTTGCCGACCCTTCAAAAATCCAATAACTTCTTTCTTGAAGAATCCCATACTGTAGGAGGAAGCTCATTTCACAACTCAAGCGTTCGCGAGAGGAAGTTTCTCTGAAACCGCACTGTACGCGACCATTTCGGTTCTAAAGTGTGAGAATAAATTCCCTCCCGATGGCGAGCGGTGCGATGGTAGAAAGTAGCCGTGGGCATCATTTCGAACAATTCCTCAAAACACAACCCATTGTACAAGCGGTAGAACATACACAGGGAGGCAAAGTCTCTCCTCAGACTTAAGGGTTCGATACAGCAAGTGAGTTTGGGATCGTCGACAATTCTCACAGCCCGTCGTTAAACCGAGTCAAAAGGTCCAAGCTGGTATCCAGGTGCACCCGTCCAGTGATGGCAGCAGTACTCCATATGGGGCTGAACTTGCGGCTTGCAAAGCAGCAACCTCTGCCCCGACGTGAAGTACTGCCTCGCTCTGTTGAGCACACCTAGTTTTTTGGACGCCAGCTTCACCTTATCTTGTAAATGATCTCGGAACTGAACATCGCTGGAGGTGGAGAGGGGAGTGTTCTAGAATTGTGGGACCACAGTGAATGGGGTTTTCTTAGCGGTGAACGCGCACACTTGTGTCTTTGTAGGGTTGAATCGGACCAAGTTTATCCGTCCCCAGTCAAGACACAAGTTCTTCGCGGTTTTCCTCCGCAACGGAACGAGGGATGTTTACACGACCCGTGTAATAAGCGTCTCCAGTACTGTCATCTGCATAGCAATGTATGTTGTTGATGTCCAATATGTTATTGATATGCAGTAGAAAGAGCGTAGGAGACAGCACAGAGCCTTGCGAGACACCAGCATTAATGTCCATGCTATCAGAGCAACTACCGTCAACTACGGTTCGTATGCGTCTGCCGGACAAAAAGCTAACAACCCATTTGCACAAACCCTCGGGCACTCCGTTAGAACACTCTGCAACTTCGATAGAAGACCCCAGTGCCAGACCCGATCGAATGCCTTCGCTATGTCCAGGCTACATGCCAATGCCTCCCCCTGACTTTCAATGGCTAGTGACCATTCTCATTGATCTAGGTATTTTAGAAGCTGTGTGTTGATCACACGCTCCATCACCTTGTAGAGGAGAGAGGTAATAGCGATAAGCCTGTAATTCGATGGATCTGATCTATCGCCCTATTTGGGCAACGGGTGCACAATCGCAGTCTTCCATTTAGACGGAAATTGCCTTGTATGGTAGGAAAGCTCGAAGAGGTGCGTGAGTACAGGACATAACTCAGGAGCACACTGCTTAAGCACCACTGCTGGTATACCGTCTGGCCCACTCTACTTATGAACGTCTAGAGAAAGCAACGCCCGCTGGAATGGTCTTACTGCATCACGGTATAGTAGGTGGTACAGCGCCTTCATGGTTCATATTCAAGTTTGAGGCAAAGAGACTTCCCAGTAGATCGGCTTTCTCTTTAGCACTATGGGCCCAGTCACCATCGATCTTTCGCAGTGGTAGTAACGACGACTGGCAAAAATTCCCTTCGGCAGCTTGAGTAAGCGACCAGAAAGCACGACTCCCAGAAGGATAGCTCGCAATTCGCCCACCTATTTTGCCGATGAATTGGAATTTTGCTCTGGCAGTTGCTTTCTTACTTAACCTCGAGGCAGCATTTAATTTGCGTTTTACCTCAGAAATATTCGGATCCATATTATTACGAGCCATGGTCCAAGCCTCATATGCAGTTTGCATAAGAATGTCAGCTTTTCTGCAAGACCTATTAAACAACGGTCGTTTACTCGCGGGTTAGGAATATAACATTCCATACCAGCGAGGATTGTCTCAGTGACTGCGGCTACGCAGACGTCAGGATCTTCTGAGCTAAAGCAGATCTGCCTCCACGGGTACGATAAATAAAATTCTCGTAATCTATCCCAGTCTGCCGACTCATAATGCCACACACGACGCCAATTAGTTGGCCCAGATGGATCGGGTTGTGTGCATGACACTTGAGTCCGAACGAGACAGTGGTCCGAGGAGCCTAAAAGCGCATCCACTGACACGGAATATCCGTCCGGACGTGTAGTCAGCAAAAGGTCCAGTAAGGAGCTTGTATGGTCCTCTATATCTGGTATTCTCGTTGGAGAAAGTACAAGCTAAGAGAATCCATAGGTCAGAGCAAATTCATGAGCAGATATCCCTGCATAGTTATTCGTTCGAAAACTGAGCCACTCAAGATGGTGGGCGTTAAGGTCCCCCAAAATAACTAGTTCTGCTGTGGGATATTGCTCTAGAACTTTGTCAGTCGTCAAACACAGGTGCTTGAAGAATCAAGTTACGTCCGTGTCACCGCTTTGAGACCTGTATAGGCACGCATAGATACGAGTGTGGCCGCCGTAATATCGACAGGTCCCTGTCTTCAAGGCTATGAAGGCGGCGACAGCTGATATCCTCCCGGACGAACATACATACACCGGCACGACTCACAAAATTATGCTCGAGTTTAGCAGAGCCGGGATAATGAAGGTATGATGTGTGCCGGGCAGGTTATCTGCGCCTCCGTTAGAAAAAGAATGGTCGGCTGTGCAGTCTTGAGATGGTGGTGGACTGCGTTAAGATTTGCGTGAATACCCCTGATGTTGCAATAATTCACATTATATGTTTGTCATTGCATCTGTGCGAGCGCGGAGGCAAATAATTATGCGCGTGCAACAGAGAATAATAGTGAACGGTCATTGAACGAAATTTTTCCTGCTTCGCGTCCGTGCTATAGTAAGAATTATTATTACTTAAGAGGGCGATATAGGCCAGAAAGCTAATTTCTGTTATTCTAACGTTGTGTATGTAAATGCACTATAAATCATTAAACAATGTCATATACATTACTATCAGATATATATGTTATATACTTCTTAAGTAATTTATACCGTAGTGACGCCTTGAAACTTTTAATTTTTTGTATGGAATTTAACGTTATTACCGTTTTTTAGTCACATTTATTGACTTTTTGCTACAACTTAAGAGTCTAGGCACTAGACAATAAGCTATTCTAATTATTTAACCAACTTTCATTACAAACAATTGCAAAACACGCTTTAAAAATTTGCTCAAGTGTTGAAACAATGGTCATTTTCAGATTTTTCTCTGCTCTGTCAGTTTAATGGTAAATATACATACAGTAATGTACCATGCCTGGTAGCGTAGGCCACCGATAACTCAAAATAGGCACAGAGCAGATAGCACATATCTAGCTACTCTGTGTTCTCACACAACCTTTAATTCACTACCATCATGGCACACTTCTTTTGCTGCACTCTAACCAGGAGCATAGCAAGGGAGGGTGCAGAAATACCTATTATTTAGCAAGACGTATTAACCACACTTTCAGGGTTGGGATTTCTTTCCTTATAAATGATTTCAAAATTATTTTGATTAAACTACTCACAGATAATATATTAAGCACATAGTCTACAGCTCGCTTCCAGGATCCAATAATAACTTTAAATCGCTTCAATCGGTTGATACCTACCGAACAACAAAAATCATATTATTACCAATTACAAAAAAGTACCATTTTTCAAATAAAATATGAAATACAATCGTTAACTGACCATGATTCATGCATTGATGTAAATCTACGCTAATCACAGGTAGATATTTACATCATTCTGTCAAAACGACAGATTATAATCGGTTTAACGTGTTTTAAATCAATCGCAGGTCGATATTACCTGAGTATAAACAATCACAAAGTACCCTGTGGGTATCATGACATCTGATAAAAACAACAGCTTAAAATATTTAGTTTGAATCGTTTCTTTTTTTTTTATACCACTAAGGTGGCAAACAAGCCTACAGTCCGCCTGATGGTAAACGGTCACCGTAGCCTATGGACGCTTGCAACACCAGGGGCATCACTCGCGCGTTGCCGACCCTTTAGAAATCTAATAACTTCTTAATTGAAGAACCCCATACTGTACCTAGTCCTTAGAGAAAACCTTGGCAGGGAGCTCATTCCACAACCTTAGCGTTCGCGGGAGGACGTTTCTTCGAAACCGCAATGTACGTGACCATTTAGGTTCTAAGGTTGGATAATTAAAAAAATAATGTTGGTTTTTTTTGACCTGTATATATATATCTCCATTCCTATGTCCACTCGTAATTACGAAACGATATCAACTGATTTTTGATTACTTAACGTCATTAGATTTTTTTTCATGGTGCGAGTTTCACTGAGTACATATAAATTTATTAAACATAGTCTCAGGTGTATTAAATTGGCCAAATCTTCTGAATAAAATCCATTTTAATGTCCCAAGGCTTATTATAAGATCTTATCCTCTTCCATACGTTCCTTTTGCATCCACTAATTATAGCCAAAATTCTTACTTATGGCGTGCATGTAATAACCTATAAACTTTGTGTAAAACTTTAAATCTCGACCTATTTAACATGAGCGTGGAAAGAGTGAGGCGTATACTCTCTGAGCAGTTTTTTAAATTAAACTCTTAATCTTTTTTTTCCTCTTTTATTCATTTTTTTTTTGATAACTTTAATAATTACTTACTTACTATTTGTGCTTGTATAATTTTAAAATGTTTGATGCATCAAAATTGTAGTAATTGTTAAGTATTTTCAACTTTTCTCTGTGCGTACTTTTTAAGAGAGGTAGGGCACTGCAAGTACTCGCTCGAATAAGCTGCCCAAACAAATAAAGCGGGGCATAGCGAGTACTTGCTCGAATGAGCGGCCCGAACTGGGGAAGTACCTCCACCTTACAGAAAACCGCGGCCACAATAACACTAGCATTGAGTAGTGTTGTGTTCCTGGCGATGAGTAAGGTTGCCAGAGCTCTCTCTTTGAGGATTCGCTGCGCGGACAGCGGAGGACCGACGGTGCTTGTTGCTGTCATTGCTCGGCGTAGACGCGGCGTGCTGGTTCGGCGGTCAGGGAGACCTGATGAAACGGCTGACCGCTGGCCGCCCGCAGGTTGAACGGGTTCCCGAACCCAGGGATCACTTAATCTCCGCCCTGGGAGGCTGATCCGCCAACCTGTGTTAAGTCTCTGAAGTAGTAGTCGTGCCGGAGAAGGAGACCGGAGTGGACCCGGCTACTACAACAGAGGGGCCCTTCCGCCCGCCGTGCCAGCAACCGTATCATCTGTGTTGAGCTTCGGCAGTCTTAGTACCGCAACTTTTTGTCTTCTAAGCTGTCTGTGCAGTGAATCCTCATCCTTAGTCTAAGTAACTTCAAAAAAAATGGCCAGGAACAGAAAAAAGGAAAGAGTTTTGACAGCGGCTACTCCATACATATAATGTGGATTTTTGCAACATAAGTGGTATTCACGCAAATCTTAACGCAGTCCATCACCATCTTGAGACTGCGCAGCCAACCATTCTTTTTCTAACGGAGACGCAGATACCCTGCCCGGCCGACACATCATACCTTCGTTATCCCGGCTACAAACTCGAGCACAATTGAGTCGTGCCGGTGTATGTATGTTCGTCCGGGAGGATATCTGCTGTCGCCGACTTCATAGCCTTGAAGACAGGGACCTGTCGATATTGTGGGTGCGCGTAGATCATGGGGGCCACACTCGTATCTATGCGTGCCTATACAGGTCTCATAGCGGTGACACGGACGTAACTCAACTCTTCACGCACCTGAGTTTGACGACTGACAAAGTTCTAGAGCAATATCCTACAGCAGAATTAGTTATTTTGGGAGACTTTAACGCCCACCATCGTGAGTGGCTCAGTTCTCGAACCAATAACTATGCAGGGATATCTGCTCATGAATTTGCTCTGACCTATGGATTCTCTCAGCTGGTACTTTCTCCAACGAGAATACCAGATATAGAGGACCATACGAGCTCCTTACTGGACCTTCTGCTGACTACACGTCCGGATGGATACTCCGTCTTAGTGGATGCGCCTCTTGGCTCCTCGGACCACTGTCTCGTCCGGACTCAAATGTCATGCACACAACCTGATCCTTCTGGGCCAACTAATTGGCGTCGTGTGTGGCATTATAAGTCGGCAGACTGGGATGGATTGCGAGAATTCCCCTGAAGTACCCGTGGAGGCAGATCTGCTATAGCTCAGAAGATCCTGACGTCTGCGCAGCCGCATCAGTCACTGAGACAATCCTCGCTGGTATGGAATGTTTCATTCCTAACCTGCGAGTAGCTGCCGGCGTCAAAAAACGACCGTGGTTTAATAGGTCTTGCAGAGAAGCTAAAACTCTTAAGCAAACTGCGTATGAGGCTTGGACCACGGCTCGTAATAATAAGGATCCGAATATTTCTGAGTTAAAACGCAAATTAAATGCTGCCTCGAGGTTCAGTAAGAAAGCAACTGCCAGAGCAAAATTCCAATTCATCGGCAAAATAGGTGGGCGACTTGCGAGCTATCATTCTGGGAGTCGTGCTTTCTGGTCGCTTGCTAAAGCTGCCGAGGGGAACTTCTGCCAGTTATCATTACCACCACTGCGAAAGACCGATGGTGACTTGGCCCACAGTGCAAAAGAGAAAGCCAATCTATTGGGCAGTCTCTTTGCCTCTAACTCGAATGTGAACGACGAAGGCGCTGTACCACCTACTTTACCGTGGTGCGGTAAGACCATGCCGGAAATCTCTATAACACAGCGCGAGGTCCGGCGGGCGTTGCTTTCCCTAGACGTTCATAAGTCGAGTGGGCCAGACGGCATACCAGCAGTGGTGCTTAAGCAGTGTGCTCCTGAGTTATGTCCTGTACTCACGCGCCTCTTAACGCTTTCCTACCACACTAGGCAATTTCCGTCTTCATGGAAGACTGCGAATGTGCACCCGGTGCCCAAAAAGGGCGATAGATCAGATCCATCGAATTACAGGCCTATCGCTATAACCTATCTCCTCTCCAAGGTGATGGAGCGTGTGATCAACACACAGCTTTTGAGATACCTAGAAAAACACGACCTGATCAGTGACCGTCAATATGGCTTTCGCCACGGTCGCTCAACTGGTGACCTTCTAGTGTATCTCACACACCGATGGGCACTAGCCATTGAGAGTCAGGGGGAGGCATTGGCATGTAGCCTAGACATAGCGAAGGCGTTCGATCGGGTCTGGCACCGGGGTCTTCTATCGAAGTTGCCTTCTTACGGAGTGCCCGAGGGTTTGTGCAAATGGGTGGCTAGCTTTTTGTCCGGCAGAAGCATACGAGCCGTAGTTGACGGTAGTTGCTCTGATAGCATGGACATTAATGCTGGTGTCCCGCAAGGCTCTGTGCTGTCTCCTACGCTGTTTCTACTGCACATCAATGATATGTTGGACATCAACAACATACATAGCTATGCAGATGACAGTACTGGAGACGCTTATTACACGGGCCGTGCAAGCATCCCACGTTCCGTTGTGGAGGAAAAGCGTGAAGAACTTGTGTCTCAAATCGAGATCGGTCTGTCCAAGGTCTCTGACTGGGGGCGGGAAAACTTGGTCCGATTCAACCCTTCAAAGACACAAGTCTGCGCGTTCACCGCTAAGAAAACCCCATTCACTGTAGTCCCACAATTCCAGAACACTCCCCTCTCCATCTCCAAGAACATTGGGATCCTTGGCGTTGACATCTCAGCGATGTTCAGTTCCGAGATCATTTGCTAGACAAGGTAAAGCTGGCGTCCAAAAAACAAGCGTCCATAGGCTACGGTGACCGCTTACCATCAGGCGGACCGTAGGCTTGTTTGCCACCTTAGTGGTATTAAAAAAAAAAAAAAAAAAAAAAAATATAACAGCTATGCCGATACTAATGTGCGTTGTACGTACATAAAATGTAAGGTGCGGACCTACCATGGTGTCTGTTATTTAATTATGTATTTCTGTCTTATTACTGCCTTTGATCTTCAGAATAAATAAAAATAAATACTGCTTAAAAAGTCAAGATGTCGTGTTCTAAGTGTCGTACCTAATCAAAATAAAGGGATGGTTGAAAACAGTTTTAAACGAAAATTATAGAAAAATGTCTTACCTACACTTAGTGATCTGTCATAGTTTTTTAATCTGTAATCAACAAATGACAAAAACGTTGAAAAATTCAGCCAATTTATAATATTAATTGCTAATAAAGGGTAATGTTATTCGCGCGCACGTATGCATTTATGTATGTCCGTTCTATTGTGACCTTCCGTAGCCTAAATGGCTGGACCGATTTCGATGAATAAGGTCTTATAAATCTAAATGAAAGGTATTCATCTTCTAGTGTTATAAGTTATATAAAATAGTCAAGCGCAAATCGAAAAAAAAACCAAAAACCAAAAACAGTAGTAAAATAAATAAAAAACCCGACTGCAAAAACATTAAGAACTAAAAAAACCAAATATTTAACTATAAGCAGGCTTGACTCATGTCAATGCAAGTTGAAATAGTTATATAATTAAATAGTTAATATTCGGTATGTTTATGCGATGTTCAGTTTCGAAATCATTTGCAAGACAAGGTGAAGCTGGCGTCCAAAAAACTTGGTATACTCAACAGAGCGAAGCAGTACTTCACGTCGCCGGGGCAAAGCTGTACAAGTCGAAAGTTCGTCCCGATACAGAGTATTGCTAATATCTCTGGCCAGGTGCGCCATAATACCAGCCAGCATGGTCCTTCTTCCTCTTGCTAACGCTTGGTTTGTGGAATAAGCTCCCTGCCAAGGTTTTGTGCTCTAGTTTGTATCCTGGCTGAGTTTGGGACCTGACGACACGTGGCGCTGTGTGATTTTTTTATATCCGATACCAATAGAAACTAAAAAAAAATTTAAAAAAATTAAGCTAAAAATATCAAATCACCTTCAGATGCCTCTGTATTTATCACAAATATTTTTGGGTACTTTTCAGTAACCAGCTTCAGTAAAAATGGTGGAGATAATTTGTTTCCGTAAAAATGAACTCCGACGCCGTCTATGAAATCCAACACCTTAGGATTCATATGAACCATCTGGAAAAAAAATCAAATGTTAGTCTTTTTAGTCTATCGGAAACTATATCGTGCGTTCATAAAACCCACGGGTGGTAATGACGCAAATACTCTATATATAAGACCTGAATATTTGTACAAAACACGAACAACGCGCTCCCTACAAGCGAGCAAATACCTACAACTTTTAACATCAAGCAAAACTTTTTTAATTCATAAATTCTCTAGATATGGAGGATGCGTTGTTTTCTTTACTTCTATATCCGCCATTTTAATTGTGTTTTGGTGAGTTTACTTATTTATTCACCTTATATTTTTATTTATTAACAAACAAATGTGATGAAAAACATTGTGTGTAACACGAGCGGTACGGGAATTACAAATTCAAGTCATTCTAAATAGTCTCTCGTTAATAATTTCTCCTTAGCACCCTTAATGTACAATGTCACATTTCATCACACTTGAAAACAGTGCCATTACGTGCTGATAAATTTGTGACCTTAATTACTCCCTCGAACTTTTTCTTTGTAAATTTTACTTTCCATAAGGCAATGCGCGCGTTAATATAACTCATGGGCGGTAAAATAAAAATTGCAACTCGTTAGTATTTTTCCTTAACACTCTTAATACATAATGAACTTTTAACTAATATACCTATCTACGTAATATTATAAGTACCATACTATACACCACGCCTACCACAAACTCACTTTTGTATGGCAAAATGCTATACCAATGCCAAAAATATATGAAGAAAGAGAATTATCGTCACGCTGGACGTCATGTATGTACAGTAGGCGACACATCAAGCTACCCACGAAAACATACCTATGACTTAAACGTATCGCTATAAATCGTAGGAAAAAGAAACTTGAAACCTGATAATAGCATTTGTTATAGCCAAAATACGGAAAAATTAGTTACAGAATAAGAGAAAGCGGAATGGACGGCAAAAGGGGTTCGAAAAAAGGAAAAAATAAATCTAAGTGATTTTGATTGGCAAGGGGTGGTGGGGGTGGGTTTTACGGGTTGAAAATCGTTTTTTGCTAATTTTGGCGGAGCATCGGCTCAGATCACAAAAAGGTCTACAGAAAAGTTGTAGATAATCAAAAACTCTACAATTTTGGTTCAGGTTACTTTTCGGCTTAACCTCAAATTTTACGAGATATTGGCAAAAAACCGATTTTTCGATTTTTTTCGTTTTTGCCCCAAAAAAATGTTCAATATATTCAAAATTTGGACTGAATGTACACTTTTGAGTGCTTCAACTTTTCCAATGCCCGAACTCTGAAAGTTAAATATTTTCTGAGATATTAACGATTTTCGAAAAAACAGTTTTTTTTTCGCTAAAAATATTTCACGAAAAACTTTTCGATTTTTGACTTCTTTGACGGCTCATTTTTTTCGTCTTGAAGTAAAGTTTTATAAAAGTTAATAAAAAATACTTTTACATTTAAAAAGTATCTTAAAAATGCGGAAAACCAAAAATACCGATTTCCAATATAGGCAACTTGTTACCTATTGTTCAAATTTCTTTGCAAATCATAAAGTATTGCGTTAAAATACAAAATAGAATATATCTACTTTAATCAATTGAAAATTTATGATTATTTATAACAAGTAGTAAAAATTGTAAAAATAAATAAGCAAACTTTTAAAATTACTTTTGTATTACTTCTGTTATGCATCCGATTTATGCTGCTTAACAGATTTCAAATTTTTACATTTACAACCGGTTTCAGAGCAGCTTCGCATGTATACAGTCAACGACTCTCTAATACATATCTCTTGTGGAGTAAGGAGTTAATAGTTTATTATATCTGTGAGCATAGTGTTGAAGACCACGATGTGCAGAAAATTAATTAAAATTAAAATTCAAATTAAATTAAATTATTTTGATTAATGATTTATATTTTTTAATAAATAATTTTTCCAATTTTTAAATATCAAATAAAATTAGTAAACATAAATCGTAACCGAAAAATTGATTATTTACTGCATTTTATTTCTATTAATTAACATTGCAGGTACTAAAATCATGTATTTAACATAAATTTTCAGATGACGAGTCAGTAATAATCAATACTTAATATAGAATAATAAATACAATATAAAAGAAAAACAGTAATAAAGAAATAATTTTACTGTCTGGTCTTCGATAGGTAACTTAAAGCAGTATCATGAGTGACATTTTATATTTTTTTTTTAGGTAGGTATCGACTTAACATTTTTGACACCTGTTTTAAATAGGCGTCAAATTTAAAACATTCTATTTACAGAGAAAATCAATAAGACATTGGATCCTCCGGAACGAGGGAACGGGGGGAGACCTGGGGGGGACCCAGAGCACTGCTTCTCAATATCACGTTAGACTAGTTATAATTTTAATTATATACGACCTTAAAAAGGTGGCTGGTGGTGGCTGGATGCGGAAGGCAGAGGACCGGGAGGAATGGCGCGCCATAGAGGAGGCTTATGTCCAGCAGTGGACCAATATAAGCTGATATGATGATAGTTATAAATATAAATATATTTGGACATTACACACAGCGCCGTTTGGCCCCAAAGTAAGCAAAGCTTGTGTTATGGATCTGACCAGACAAAGGATACAAATACATATATTACTTTTTTTTTGTAAATACATTCATATCATACATAATTACACCCAGACTCAAGTCGAACCCAAATGTTTATTACATGAATGTTTGTCCTGTGCGGGAATCGAATCCACACCCTCTGCATAGAAGTAAGCTACGCTACCAACTAGGCTGCGAGGGAGTCATTTATCTATTACCTATTTATACATTCAAGCGATCGATGAGTCGGTCAGTCAGTGGTATTTATTTATTTGGACTTTTATAGGTATATAAATGCGCTCTAAGCGATAAAAAAATATATTTTACTGAACTATGTCGGCGGTTTTATATAAAAAAAAACAGACATGACTCTGTAATCGGCGTGCTTATTTTGTAACTTCAAGGGCATTGATGTTAAAAATCTATTGTTTAGCCTTGACGTTTTATTTCTTATGCCTTTTACCATTACCGCTCGCGTAGGTATGTTGTGGTATTGCGTGCCACACATGGCATACGCGCGCGGCAATGGTAACTGTAATGGAATTAAACATCTTTCCCATTTTTAGTACTTAGTTACTAAATATGCACGCCGCGCCGGTCAGGGTAAAAAACTTTTGTTATTTTATAATATAGATGACTAGCTGTGCCCGCGGTTCCACCCGCGCTAAATTTAGTTATCGAACTATATCTGATTCGTTACTCATCCCTCGAAAACACTATATTTTTCCATGATAAAAAGTAGCATACCTATATGTTAATCCAGGGTGTCACCTACCTCCGTACCAAATTTCATTAAAATTGGTTTAGCCGTTTGAGCGTGAAGAAGAAACAAACATACAAACACATTCACAAACTTTCGCCTTTATAATATTATAGTTTGATTCATTATCAAGGTAATTAATAGGTAACAGGGAGCAATTTTTTATGGGTAAGTAAAATGGTGACTTTGAGCACAAGCTGCCTGTTGGTTGAGTATACTGCGACCTACGATAAACCTACTTGTTTACCGTCACTGAGTAACTGAACTAAGTCGGCTGAGCCCGATTGAGGCCCAAAAATCAAAAAATCACAGAAATCAACTTACGAATTGGAAATGTAATCTTAAATTTTGTTTGTATTTTCTATTTGTGCAATTAGATTTCCATGTGACCGATCGCTAAGAGTATTAATTAGGGTTAAGGGTTAAGGTGAGTCATGACGACTGCCGGGAAATAATTTTAATTCACAAGAAGAGCTCAGCCTTACTTGTAAAGAATAGACAGCGAAAATTATTATAAAAAAATCGGCCAAGTGCTTATCGGACTCGCGCACGAAGGGTTCCGTATAAAAACAGCAAAAATAAATGACGTTTGTTGTATGGGAGCCCCCCTCAAATATTTATTTTATTCTATTTTTTAATATTTGTTGTTATAGCGGCAACAGAAATACATCTTCTGTGATAATTTCAACTGTCTAACTATGACGGTTCATGAGATACAGCCTAGTGACAGACGGACGGACGGACAGCGGAGTCTTAGTAATAGGGTCCCGTTTTTTACCCTTTGGGCACAGAACCCTTAAAATGAATTAAGAATTTTAGTTTAAATCCAGTAATTACTAATAATTACATTGTTTAAATAAATTTATGTATAGGTAAAATTTTCTCTATTTAAAAATAGTATTAAATTTAAATAGTATTTCATTTACACACAAAACGAGGAAATAATTTCTAATAGGATTAGACTTTTTGATAGTTGGCAACGTTGCCTTTTCGTATGCTTCAGCTTTTATTATTGGGCATTTTTCAATAAAATTTAATTTTCAGATTTTGACGCAGACTGTCCCGCGGCGGTTGAAAAAACTTACAAAAAGCTTTCCAGATGGAAAATTTTTGTCTTCCTTCTTATCTCGATAGTCAACTTGGGTAATACCTACCTAGGCGTTTAAAAGCTATTATTAAGTTCTTTACGACATAACTCATGATTCCTACTCAGTCAAAATTATAATGAATACCTGCAGGTTATTTTAGCTGAACTTGCTTTTCTGTTAGCTAAATATTTTTCAAAGATTATGATAAAATTAACAGTAATGAATTATGGCCACAATAATACGAGTGTGTTTAATATTTGTATACTAATAAACTAACCCAAATACTAACACTTTTGTTAGGTAAAACTCTAGCAACTCGCTCGCTCAAAATTATCTATGTAGATAATTAGCTCGCTACCTAAAGTTTTGGATATTTTACTTTCATATAATACCTGTAACGGTTGAGTTTGGGATTCGAACCCAAGCCTCGGCTAGCTATCACTTAGTCAGCATGACCTTGGCCTTCAAATTTGAATATAAGAAGAGGAGATAATCGTGGGTTCGATTCTCGCCTATATTCAAGTTGCTAGTATTTTTGAACAGACACTTTATAAAAATATTCTTTAGGTACAATAATATTTATTAAATGTTTTCTTTATAACAAATTTATCTAAAATATAATTCTATTATAAGACCTAGATTAACTTAACACTTTACAATGGTTTATTACCTTTTTTCTATTCACTACCTAATGGCACTGTATATTGCAGATTTAGGTCAGCCTAGGGTAGACTGATATCACGTCGTGACGAATCGGAAAATTGCCACCTAGGCACCGTAGACGTCTGAGCCCATAGTCCTTGCTACCATAGCCAGCTGATCAGGGTTGCGCCTGGAACTCGGGGTCGCTGTCCTTCACCACCAGCTGGTATTGCTTAGGTACGAAGTATGGGTTTACTGACCTCGTAGGCCAGCTGATGCTGCTTCAAATGTTGTTGACCTCATATTTTTCATTTGGGCAGAGTGAGGCCCCTTTCTTCTGTTTTATTTTTCCAGCTCGAAGATTACAAAAATACTGCCCTAGCGCTGAGCCTGCGGTGATATTTATAGGAGGGCTCGCATATATGTGTGTGTCAGTCACTACTTCCGCTATGTGACGCGTATTTGGTTGATCAATTAATGGCCGCTTGCAATTTCGAGTTCGCCGATTGGCCGAGTCGTTCTTCAAAATTTCGCTTGTGGAGAATTTGATTGGTCCCTACATCTTAGTACATGTAGGTACATGTATGATGGCGAGCAGTGCCGTTGAACGTAATAACATTACATACCATGGGTATATCAACATATTAAGAGACAGCATAATATAATAAATTAGATATTAAATTTAATAAGGGTTTTAGTATTCGGACGTGAGATGTAAGATTATATTAATACTCGGTAGCTATTGTTTTTTTTGTATTTTTGGTGTGTCGTTTAATTAAAATCTAGTAATGGATAATAAAGATAAGACAGGCGCACGCGTTAAAGGTTAAGGGTTTAGGTAAATAGTTTTAATTTATGATTATTATTTTTTTCATATCTGTTTTTATGATCTGTATTACCTAATTGTGGAATTGTTGTAGTTAAAAAGTCTATTGTATTTAAAAAGTTTTAAGATTGTTTGACAGAAAATACTTTATATAAAAAGTTCCATTTGCATTAAGATCCGTTGTGGCTATTCACATTATTGTTAATAACTTTACTGCCAAATAATATCTATTAATTTTTTTTTTTATTGTTATTATTTTTAGTTTATCCTCATTATTATTTTTAATTTAAGTTGTCATGCTGATTTTAAATAATTAAATGCAATACTACGACTTCTGATATTTTATTTTACTTTTACTAAAAGGCCAGTCTCAACCAAATTACCAGAATCTGCTAACCAGGGCCGGATTTAGAGGTCTGGAGGCCTCGGGGCAACAAAGGAGTGGAGCCCCCTGGCCCCAAATTATTTTCCAACTAAATTGAACAATTTTGTCAGTCGAGTTTTTCAATAAATAATTTATTGTAAAACCAAGTAAATTCCTATAGTACTAAAAAAACATATATAAATATAATCGAAAACAGCAATTATGTGAAATTAAATTTTAGCGTTAACGAGCGAAACCTTTTTTTTTGCCGAAAAATCGTTGATGATTTCACTGAAATCCAGTTTCCGGATAAAATCGCTTTCAATGCTCAGGAGATAAAGCTTTGATAGACGGTTTTGTCCCAACGTGGTTCAAAGCCTATCTTTTATAATTTTCATTTTTCAAAATGAGCGCACTCCAGTGAAAAGGAAAACTTAAGATACTCAATTAGCCCTCTTCGCGGACGATACCGCTGTTTACACCACCGCAATCACTTTCAATCCGTAATCACCGCCCTAGGCTTATGGTTTCGGAAATGGAGAATCGAAGTGAATCCCGACAAAAACGCTGCCGCCGTTTTTACCACTTGCCACCCTCCGCGACTATCTTACCTCCCACTCTACCGCCGTGCAATTCCTTGGCAAAACAAGTATCTTGGTGTGACCCTGGATAGGCGTCTTAACTTCCGCGATCACACTAATATAGAGACCGAGCCGCTTTTGTCTTCGGTCGTCTTTATCCCATGACAGGCAAGTCTAGTTAAATGTCGCTTGGAAATAAGCTGACGCTTTACACCTCTTGCATCTGCCCTATACTAGTACATAGTGTCGTCTACGTGTTGTCTAAACGCAACCTCCATAGACTCCAGACCCTCCAAAACCGCTTCCTCAGAGCGGCCTCCGGAATGCGGACCTACACAGGGACTTTGAGCTCCCCTCGATTTCCCAATACTTCAAAGACTTTTTCGAGCGTACGTACAAACTATCACCCCCCCGACCGACCACGGCATGGTCGGAAAACCATTGTTAGGCGGCCTCGGCAAACAAGCTTACGGTGCCTGCCTTATGGTAAGCGGTCACCGTAGCCTATGGACACTTGTAACACCAGGGGTATCACTCGCGTATTTCCGACCCTTCAAAAATCTAATAACTTTCTTCTTGAAAAACCCCATACTGTAGTCTTTAGAGAAAACCTTGACAAGGAGCTCATTCCACAACCCAACTATTTCTATTTCGGTTCTACAGTGTGAGAATGAACTCCCTGCCGATAGGGCGATGGTAGAAAGTAGCCGTAGCTAGTGAGTTTGGGATCGTCGACAATTCTCACAGCCCGTCGTTGAACCGAGTCAGAAGGGCCAAGCTGGTATCCGATGCACCCGCCCATTGATGGCAACAGCACTCCATATGGGGCCGAACTTGCGACTTTTAAAGCAGCAACCTCTGCCCCGACGTGAAGTGCTGCCTCGCTCTGTTTAGTTCACTTAGTTTTTTGGGCGCCAGCTTCACCTTGTCTTGCAAATGATCTCGAAACTGAACATTGCCGGAGATGTCAACACCAAGGATCCCAATGCTCTTGGAGATGGAGAGAGGAGTGTTATGAAATTGTGGAACTACAGTAAATAGGGTTTTCTTGGCAGTGAACGCGCAGACTTGTGTCTTTGTAGGGTTGAATCGGACCAAGTTTACCCGTCCTCAGTCGGAGACCTTAAACAGTGTGCTCTCGATTTGAGACACAAGTTCTCCGCGGTTTTCCTCCACAACGGAACGAGGGATGTTTGCACGACCAATAAGCGTATCCAGTACTGTCATCTGCATAGCACATCATCTATTGTTGATGTCCAACATGTCATTGATATGCAGTAGAAACAGCGTAGCAGACAGCACAGAGCCTTGCGGGATACCAGCATTAATGTCCATGCTATCAGAGCAACTACGGTCCATATGCGTCTGCCGGACAAAAAGCTAGCCACCCATTTGCATAAACCCTGGGGCACTCCGTAAGATGGCCACTTCGATAGATGACCCGATGCCAGACACGATCGAACGCCTTTGCTATGCCCAGACTACATGCCAATGCCCATTCTCTGACTCTCAATGGCTAGTGCCCATCGGTGTGTGAGATACTCTAGAAGGTCACCAGTCGAGCGACCGTGGAGGAAGCCATATTGACGGTCACTGACCAGATCGTGTTCTTTTAGATATCATGGAAGCTGTGTGTTGATCACACGCTCCGTCACCTTAGAGAGGAGAGAGGTAATAGGGATAGGCCTGTAATTTGATTGATCTGATCTATCGCCCTTTTAGAGCACCGGGTGCACATTCGCAGTCTTCCATGAAGACGCAAAATGTCAAGTGTGGTAGGGAAGCGCAAAGAGGTGCGAGAGTACAGGACATAACTCAGGAGCACACTGCTAAGTACCACTGCTGGTTTACCGTACTAACAGCCCGTGACGACGATCTCGCTATCCAGATAGCGAGACTAGTCTCGTCAAACTCCCGCACAGACCTGCCGCCTGCACGCTTACCTCATATACGAGGTATCAAAGAGTGCCGGGGCCACTCACCCCCACTCACTCGCAACCGCAACCGCGTACGAAGGAACTCCTCTCCTGGCGCTGAATCACCTTCAGGTTTGAGGCTTACGCCGGTCGAAGGGACGACCCCAAGAGCGACGACCCAAGCTGAAGTTTCCCTCGCGGGGAGCACATGAGCGTTGGCTCATGGCGCAGTAATAGCTGCACCATCCAAACTGTAGTAGTCAAGAAAAAAAAATACAATGCTTCGTTCGCGGCTCGCCTGCTGTCGGAGTCAAGCACGCGGTGCGATGTTGTAAAATAACGCTGCTTTTTTTGACAACGAGTTATTCGCGGCTCAGTTGTCAAATAACGATATAATTTAAGCGCTACCTGAATATTTATTGAGCGCGCTATTTGTTGCAAGTAAATAGCTTGCCAAATTTATAAGTATACGTTATATTAACCACCACAAGCAGGTTAAGGTAAAATAGCGAAAAAATATCAAAGGAAAAGATGTTTACTATATTTTTACTAGTCGGAATTTAAAAGTGTTTTTTTTTTCGATGTTTTGTGGGGACCCCCTGTTCGTGGAGGCCCTGGGCATTCGCCCCGGGTGCCCTCCCCTAAATTCGGCCCTGCTGCTAACTGATGACTTTTGCCAATACTAGTCGAGAAAAAATCAGTGGATTAAGTTGATGTTTGTTCACAATCGTGTATATCTGAGGAAGTGTTAAAAACTATGCACACGTCCGGTCCCATCTCGCATCGCTGACTGCTTAACACGAGGCGGGCCGTATGCTTATTTGTCACCTTAGTATATTGAAACAAAGAACTAAACGAATGAGTATATCAACCCACACTTCCCACTTTTGGACTAGGCACCCACACGGGCCTAGTGCGCTTTAATTATAGAGGACACTGGGTGCGAAATAGGCTAAAAAGCCAATACAAAATACAAAATACTAACGATGATGGTAAGTAAAAATACTAAAAAATATTTATAATTATTTTTTAGACAGATTTTTTCCATACTTAACAAAGGTTATCTAACGACATTACTACATTATCACTATTCCAGTAGGTATCTCCCAAATCCTACTTTTGAATGGGAGGGACAAATATTACGGCGGTACAAAAAACATATCCCAAAAAGAACAATGTGTTAAATCAATAAATGACTGAGTAGATTTTTCTAGAAGATTGTTATAAAATAAGAAAAAAAAAAAATCTAATGAAGGTTTTTAAGGCCGATCACCTTTTTGTATGCCTCTTTGTTATCGTAGGTAAGGAAAATTTGAACCCAATAATGATAACGCACGCACACTTATATATTCATTCATAATTTACGGTTGCGACGCGATGCAGTGGCGATACTACTAACAGTGTGAGACGAAATAATAAATTACGACTATCTCTCTTTCCCGACTCTTTCGCTCTGTTGCGCCTTGGGTTCAAAGTCCATTAAGGTTAGGTTGATGTGTCGCCTACTGTACGTATAATGTCAGTGCTTCAAACCCATGGGTAGCCAGCGAATAAATACATACCCTCATCATGATGTGAGGGGCACCCTCTTATCACCAACCACTTTTTCCTGCTTGACAAGTGGTGCACCCAGTGGCGCAACACTGCCTCTGATACACAATATCAGGAGGCCTACAACTGATATCAGTTTCAATCGTAAAATCCTACGGCGGTCGAGGAACCTACTAAATTGGTACTCTTGAACGATGTTGTAGCTTTCGGAACTAAAATCCTATACAAATATTAAGAATCGGTACTCTTTGAGCCATCGGATCGAGAGTGAAATTAGGTACGATGATCTGTGAAAAGAAATGTCAAAAGTCTAAATCACGCACAAAACTATCGCTACGACGAACGACCAAATTGCGATTGGATTGAAATTACGATTGCACACATTTCGAAATCACAAATCACAAAATATAAAAATAATACTGAAACTAATAAAAATTAAAGTGAAAGTTAAATCTTCGTAGCAATCGTTTCGTTTATTTAGAATTTTGACATTTCTTTTCACAGATCATCATACCTAATTTCACTCTCGAGCCGATGGCTCAAAGAGTACCAATTCTTAATATTTGTATAGGATTTTAGTTCCGAAATTGGCCACCAAATTTCGTTCTCGATTGAGCGCTACAACAACGTTCAAGAGTACCAATTTAGTAGTTTTCTCGATCGCCATAGGATTTTACGATTGAAACTGATATCAGTTGTAGGCCTCCAGGACTATTTTCGACTGAGGGTCAGCTCAGACCGAGACGCGACGGGACGGGGCATTTTTGAGATAGCAACACATTATGGATCTTGTTTACTAGTCGTTGCGCGTTTGTCGCGTCTCGGTCTGAGCTGGCCCTAAGGCGGCTTTATTTATGTATCTTGTCGAAATACTAACTGTTTCAGCACATACGCCGCACCACACTGAAACTTTAAGTATGTTTATAACACCCGAAGTTTTGACAAGCGCGGTGTTGGAAAATGCTTTAAAAAGTGCTCAAATTTGCATTGACGCTAGAGACCATCATTTGAAGGACATCATATTCAAAACCTAATAATAATAATTTTACTGGTCTATTAACATGCAATTTATAAATGCATGCGCGCCCCGCCCAGTTTCTGATTCCGTTTGATTTGTTACGTATGTATTGCCGATATACATCGCGTTTCAATATTAAATTTGTTTAAAATTGCTAGAATAGACCACCAAGTGCAACGGATCAATTTAGTGATTACTAGTCGACCTTTGTATTTATTTTTACTTTTTTTATAAAGGTTCAGAGTACAAGTAAGTTTTTAACATTTTCTAAGTTATTCAATATTTAATATGTTGACGGCAGGTAATTAGTTGTGGAAGGGGTAGGTCAGCGGTACAATGACCTACGAAACCTTATGCTGAAAGTGATTAGGTAATTGCTGAACAATTCGAATATAACAAATAAATGTGAATTCGCAATTGCCAATATATTTTATTAGGAAGCACGGGCGAATTAACTACCTACCTATTTTATTTATTTTACCGCTAGGATGAAAGCGGCGCTGGACGATACCACCACGAAATCCTTGTTTTTCCCTTGAGTAAAACGTAATTTTTTTATAAATAGCTACTCACCAAAGTAAACCAATATGGTAGTGTAGAGCGCTGGTCATCGACAGTGATTATCTTCAGATGTTTGTACTTTGAATTGCGAACAGTTGGTCCCAGGTTGTTGATTATCCATTTACCCTAGGTGACATAAACAAACAAGTATAGGCCACTGCACACGTTCCTTTATATATTAATATCAATTATATAATATTATATACCTATTATAAGTATAACAGAAGCAGCTATTCATCTCTACTAATATACTACAGGAAAGATTTGTTTGTTTGTATTGAATAGGCTCCGAAACTACTGGACCGATTTGAAAAATTCTTTTATTATTAGAAGCCGATAATGTCGGCTGATGAACATAGACTATTTTTTACCGCGGGAAAATGTTTCATTTCTACGGGAAAACGGGAATAGGACAACAGGTAGTAAGAATTATCCTTCCGTACATTCCTAATTACTTAAATACGTAAGTACTTCCTTTTCAACATAACTTCTAAACGGCTGAACCGATTGTGTTCAAATTCTATATGGGTATTTCGATGGTTTTCTGGATGATTTAAAAATATGTGTAAATAAAACTATTAAACGGCTTGACCGATTGGGTTGAAATTTTGTATGTGTATTTCCATGGTTTCACAGACACGAATGTATTATGCTATTTAAGGGGAAAGATTTGAGTGTTTGTTTTTTTCTATAATTGAGGTGTTGCCGTAAGAACCTACGCCAACAACGAAATTTAGGGTGGGCGAAGCCGCTGGCAGAAGCTATTTTTAATATTTTAAATTGTGATAGTGAATTTGTTCGTTTATTCGGCCTTTATTCACATTGCAATGACGAAGTAGCACAAAGAAGTTGTCCAAAGCTCAATATCAAAGTTCCTGTTATCTCTGAGCTGCATTAGTGCGCTTTGAGCTCATCGAGCGCAAATCTTAAAACTTATTTCGGCCCCGAATTGTACAGCCTAGGTCTGTAGAACGAGTTGTGCAGAGCTGGTTAAAAGTTGATTATTAGCTGAGTAAACGGAGTAACTTCAACACTTCTGACTGCGGTGTTTTATCAATGTGAATTGAAACGTGTTAATTTTACTACTTCGGGGCGCCGCAGATTTGAAAAAAAAAATTATTCGGGGTCGCAAAGATGTAACAATTGATCAACGTCTTGTTTAGTCGGCAGCACCGTCTATGTCAGATTATGCCAAAGGGATTTCGAGTCTTTTACGTATCTACTAAATTTTTTTCATCCCATTTCACATCTACATTTTAGGATTGCAAATTAGTACAAATCAGATCTATAAACAGTCTCACTATAGTCTGTAGGTAAAATGTTTTGGAGAATTAACATTTGATATCGCTGATAACCAGCTTAAGTCGTTTTCTGATCTCTTCTTAAACCTTAAGCTTATAACGATTCTAAAATCTGTACTGGAAACTGTATAAGGGAGTACATTAAAAATGTTAGAACTTGTTGCTGCTTAACGGAATCCAAAAGGACTTCGTGCAGGTTTAAGCGGTGCAAACTTTTTAAGGTGCTGCTAAACAAGGTTTGGTAACTGCGAACGTAAAATATAAATCTATAGTAGAACTTGCATCTGAAAATAAGTGATTAATTCGTTTCTTATAGACAATTTGTGTTACTTGTGGAAGTATCCAATAGAGCTGAAATTTGGCACAGAGGTAGTTAAAAAGACTGAATAGGACGTAGGCTACCTACTTTTTATCCCGAAAGATTTAAAAGGCCCTATAGAGGAGGCTTATGTCCAGCAGTGGACCAAAATAAGCTGATATGATAGTAAGTAGGGTGTAGGATTTCAGCGGCAATTCCTTAATTTACAAATAGAGAAAAAAAAAAAAAATACACATAAATAACATATATGAATAATGTATATATAAATATACATAAATAGGTGTACATATAAAAATACATATGTTTAATAAATACAATTATAATATATATAACGTATAAGTAAATATATATAAACAAATATAGGTAGTGATGTTATTTTAGTTCTTCAAGTAATGTGTAATTTATATCTTTTTATTTTTTATTTTTATACAACATCAGAAAACCGAAATTTACAGGGCCCTTCATACAACTGCATGGCCAACTGAACCACTGCCCCGAAATGATAATATTAAAGCTTTTAACTAAAATTAAAAAAGGAGGTTCTCAAAGAGGTTTTCATGAAGGTTTTATACTGAACTAAACATTATTCCCTTTTAACCGACTTTTAAAAGAATGAAAGATGTTGTAGTAAAAAAAGGCAAGTGTGTGTATAATACGGAATATAAATAACAAGGCTTTTTAACCAAGTTCAATTGAAGACAGGGGTTTGCACTAAAAATCCTACAGCTGTATTCCCAGTGATAGTTTTAAAATAGGTACCTATATCTACAAAACTGTTGATCGTAGACTAGTACGGAGATATAGCACTTTCTAGTTTGACAGTTGTCATCCGAAACAAAGATCTTGATGCGACCTATCACTTCTGTAAAGAAACCACTAGTCTACCATCATTAGTAACGGAGATATAACACTTTCTAGTTTGACAGTTGTCATCCGAAACAAAGATCTTGATGCGACCTATCACTTCTGTAAAGAAACCACTAGTCTACCATCATTAGTAACGGAGATATAACACTTTCTAGTTTGACAGTTGTCATCCGAAACGAAGATCTTGATGCGACCTATCACTTCTGTAAAGAAACCACTAGTCTACCATCATTAGTAACGGAGATATAACACTTTCTAGTTTGACAGTTGTCATCCGAAACAAAGATCTTGATGCGACCTATCACTTTTGTAAAGAAACCACTAGTCTACCATCATTAGTAACGGAGATATAACACTTTCTAGTTTGACAGCTGTCATCTGAAACGAAGATCTTGATGAGATCTATTACTTCTGTAAAGAAAAAACTAATTTACGATCAATATTTTCGGAGATATAGGTAGCCATTTTAAAACTATCACTTAATATAAAGCTTTAACATTTTAAGTGCAAAACTCTGTCTTCAATTGAATTTCATTAAAAAGCTTTGTTAATTATATTCCGTATTAAACCCTCAGTGCACTTATCCGACTCACACTTAACGTTTTATAACTACAACAATCTCCAGCCTTTTAAAAGGCGGTTAAAATGGAATAGTGTTTAGTTCATTATAAACCTTTCATGAAAACCTCATTTAAGAACCTTCTTTTATAAGGTCGGTTAAAAGCTTTAATATTATCATTTCGGGGCAGTGTTCCAACTGGCCATGCAGTTGTAGGAAGGGACCTGTAAATTTCGGTTTTCTAATGTTCAACTATTTAGTTGGTCCACGGGGAAAAAAATCCTTGTTCGTACAACCAGTTGGACGAACGAAAAAAACCCGACGTTTTGCCAGTGAACTTTCTCAAAGTCCACAGAGGCTTGACACATGGGCTGATGTCCGAGGATGTCTTCTGTATAGTCTGCCTCACTGTTTGGATGTGGTATGGTGCCGTACCCAGCCTATTCAGGTGGCTGAAAATCGTTCAAGAAAAGCAAGAAGATTTCTAATCTATTCATGATAATGACCCTCGAAATAGCTTATAAACGTGGCCAGATCTGTCAATAATTTTTCAGCTGGGTGTTATCTCCCTTATTGAAAAATAGGATCAAAATGTCATGTATCAGAATCAAGAGCAGAAGTAGCTCCACGATACTGGAGTTTTACCATATGAATAATAATGGAGTAAAGTGCCTATAATGCCATTTTTGCCGTTAAAAAACAACATTTTGTACCAATTCTGCCCCCCCCTTAGCTCAAAAGCTAGCTACGCCCTTAACCTCTACTGTCTATCTCCCCTCTTTTACTGTTAACACCCCTCCTCATCCTTATACCCCCAAGACACCTTCGCCGGCGTGCGCACATCTATTTTTTCAAGCAGCAAAGTTTTTGTCAAACGAGCGAACGTATGGAAGAACTCCACATAAAATTCCCGGTCCAATTCCATACAAATTTATACACTAACTTTTTATAACTCAGCCACAGCACCACCTTTTGGATTTGTTTTTTAATCTTGACCATTCAAGAACCCACTCAAACAAGGAGGAGTTAGGTACGTGTCGTACACACGTACAAAAGAATTATATACCTATATAAATATTACAATGGATTACTTTATAAAAATGATATTCGTCTTACCATAGTAGATGGCCTCCATCCAAGGGAATTAAACCTTGGTATTGGAATGACGCCGTTTATCGGCTCATTTGTGGTGGTAATAGACCACACCGGGATACCATTTGTTTCATACTCATCTACAAACCTGTCAATAATAATTAAATCAGTTTGTAAATGATTAAATTGTTGACATAATTCGTACCAAATAAATAATAATATATTATTACCAGGGCTTAAGTCTAAATTGTAGATTACTTAAAAGACATTTACCATCACTTTTATTTGGCTTATATTCTGTTTCGCTACGCAAAAGCCTTTGATTGCGAAGATATATGATAGATGATGTAATACCGCTACAAAGGAGTACGACAGGGACACAACATAACATATTTTATTTATTTCTCAAATGCGTTTATATACGTACCAATACAGTTTTGTACGAACGTAGAATAATACAGAGCGTATATACGTAGAATAAGTAATATCATTAACAATGTCAATTTTGAATACAAATGACCAAATGACGTCACAATCTCGGACCATGCACTTCAATTTAAAAAACTACAAATATATTTCTGCCACGCCCAAAAAATTATTAAGGCTATTACACCAAGACTAATATTCGCAGCAGGTGACAAGAGCGCTGGCGCTTGTCTCGTACAAAGGATAAGTATTTCAATTCAGCGAAGAAATGCTGCCAGCATTTTTGCCACCCTACCACACGGTCAAACACTTTTTTTAATTAAATTTAGTTTTTTTTTAGTTGTTTAAATTAGTTTAGTTTTATCGTCATTTAATTTGCTACAAATAACCACAGATCTTAACAAGATATTTTGTTTTTTTTCGTATTTGTTGTTTCGTATTTCGTTAGTTTTGCAAGGCCATCCAGTTTTTACCGTCAACCTACTTAAATCAACCTAATCCGCTTTCTTTATGTGGTCCATACGGACAGCTACAACGATATGACTATATTATTCCAATTTTTGAAGCATACGGCATATGATTGTAATAAAAGCTACATGGTGAAATCAATTGAATTTAATGTTATCTAGTGGATTGCCTAAAATAATTAATGGTAAAAATTATGGAACAAATTCATCTCGTATAAATGTTTATGAAAAACATTATGTAAATGTATATTTACAGATATGAGCTTTCTGGCATATATCGCGCTTTTAACATATATACGTACTAGCTTTTGCCCCGCGGTTAGTGTAGGATTTTAACGGCAACTCTTCAATTATAGAAAAAAAAACCGAAACTATCTCAATGCCAAATTTCATCTTAAATAAATTTTAAAAATTTAATACAGGGGTTTAGGTGTGAAAGGGTAAAAGACAGACAGACAGACAGACAGTGTTACTTTCGTATTTATACATAATATTAGTATGGATATACCTACCTTATCTACAAAAACATAACAAATACTCTACAACACTACCATTTTTGCCATATATACTGACCCTTAAGTGCCCTTAGTGTCATCGCTGATCACTCCGACAGGCCACTGATGTGGTAACTCATTAAAATAACCAAATTTGTATTGATACTGAATACTAACATAGCTTTTAAAATATAATGCTACTTAAAACAATTGCATCTAAGTTGTCTGATAAACGATTTTTTTTTTTAAATATAGTAAGTAAACTAACTTAGTTGGTAGCTGCCTATTCGTTTTTGTGTCTGTCTCGCATTCTGGAGGTTCGATCCCTGTGTGTCTTTTTCTTAAATTCTCAAGTATGTTTATTGTTTGTTCACACCACTGGTTTTTCATTGAAGACGTATGTGAAGTCCACAATCCGCACGCGCCCTGCGTGATAAAATATGGCTGAAATGCCCTAACAACAGTTGACACGTATGAAAGCTGATGAGGTAAACCAACTTACTTTAAAAGATAGTCAGCAAATGTTTGGTAATATTCTTCTTTTAATTCGCTAAAACCGTAATAATTCCCATTGGTTTTCATCCAAGGTGGTGGTGACCAGGGGCTCGCTATGATATGTATAGGTAAATGCGCAGTTTTCATTGCCGCTTTTATCAATGGAATCTGCAAATTAAAAAAGAACCATTTAACCAACTAAAAATTAAAACCAGCCAAGAGCAAGTCTTATAAGCACATTAAAAGGCCCCGCAACCAGTTAATCTAATTCTCAAACGAGCAATTCTTGTATATATTTATACATATATATATATTTATATATATAATCAGAATCTCGGAAACGGCTCCGACGATTTTCATGAAATTTAGTATGCCGACTCTGGTTTTTACCAGACAGCACAAATATTTACATTACTGCAGAAATGTAAATGCTTAAAGTAAATTAATAAGAATATGTAATAAATCATCTCATCAAATTATTTCTTTAATCTTATGACAATACCTACCCGAATAAAACTCAGACCATCATAATAGAAAGCTCAAGAATGGTTACTAAAATTGTTTGGAAGCAGTTACCCTCAATTACGTGTGTTTTGTCAATGATGATAGGTACAATCTAGCCCTAATGAAAATATGAGGCGAATTGTTGTTCTGTACCTAAATGGACCTCGTCTGCCTGTTCTATGTCTTCTAAGCGCACCTAAGGGAGCCCTAAATTATAGCTTAAACTGAGAGAGGACACAAAAGGTAGGATAAGATTTAGCTTAAAGTATAATAATACAAATAGAAAAATATAACCCTAATTTTGTGGCTTAGGATCCTGTCTAAACAATGATACATCACTTTTACTCTTTACACCTTTTTATATAATTAACAAAACATTTTCTGAGAAAAATAGGTTATTTTAATTCGTGCAGACTAATGACAACCACAAAGTAGTGTGTTGCCAGAAACACAAAAACAGGTTAAGTTCGGAACCTAGGCGCGGCCCCGATAGCAACGGTACGAAACAACGTGTAATAATGTTTGGGTTTCCTTCAAATGTGTTAAACATTGATCGCACGCTATCCTGGCACCATCAGCTGAAAGAAATAAGTAGAAAACTTTTCGCTTCTACAAAATCATTAAGAAGACTGTAGAGCTACCTACTTATTCTTACTAAAATTGCGCTATCACAATCATTACTCCTTCCTCCTTAAGCTTCCCTGATCTTACTGAAGAACAGTAAAACAAATTAAAACGGCTTCGAAATTTTTCCATATGGTTCATATTTGGTTTACGCAAATATGATCACGAATCAGAGTTTCGTTCTAAGCTCAAGTAGCTCTTCATTTGCCTCGTTCATACCTTCATCACCAACATATCCAAAAATCGCTTTCAATTCCTTGGTGCCTCTATTCAAAACCTAAGATCTTCTACAAATCTACTCCTAAAGATTTACAGTAATATCTATAAACTATGAAATGCTTTACCTCTTAAATCAGACAAGCACAAAGCTTTCCCTACAAAGCTGTAAGCTTTAAAACACTAGTAATAAATTATTATCGGTCACAATAGTATTTGTTTTACGATTAAGACATATTATTTTGTTTAAGTATGTATTTTATGTACGTCTTGTGTGTATTTATGCATATGTACATTACCAAACATCTTTTTGATGAACTTTTATTCCCAGTTGCAACGACTCCAAATTTTTTATTGAACCTATTAGATTTTCTCTACTTAAAGGTTGTCTGAAAGAAATCGCTTAGTAGCGATAAATTTTATGTACTCTTCTATAAATTTTGTGGAATAAAGAATTTATTACATTATTACATTACCTACCTTATATTCATAATCCTCAAAAGATAGCGAGAAATTGCTCAGTTTGACATCATTTTCTGGTACTTCGTTATACGCGTAGGGATGAGTTGAAAAGTCAGTCCCGCCGATAGGGACTCGCAACAAGGTATACTCATGGCCCTTTTCACTGAAGTATGAACTGAAATTCATCAATACACTTTCAAACAGCTAAAATTAATTGCTAATTGTCCTTAAGTGCAAAACACGGATGAAAAATATATGATTGCTAGAAGATCTCGAAGAATATAGGGTCCTGTATGAAACTGTAAGATTTGAAAACTCATAGTCGAGTATCTTTACTTTGTATGATCAGTCAATGGATTTTTACATAGCATTTAAATGAAATAAACACTAACCTGAAACGAAAAAACCATACTTCACAACCATAATCTTTTGGCGCAAAAAGTTGCCAGAAAGATTTTTTAATTGTTTAATATTCTACAAATACGTTAGTATTTCGTGTTCTATTTTCGACCATTTTTTAGTAATAGTTCATTTTGTTATAAGAGTGGTAAGAAGAAAATTACCAACGAGGGGCTATTTAGAAGCCGAAGGCCGAAGGCTTTAATGACTCGAGTTTGTTATTTACATACCGCCCGTGTTACACACAATGTTTTTCATCATATTAGCGAGAAAATAATATAAGATATATAAATAAATAATTTCACTAAAACACAATTAAAATGGCGGGAATAGAAGTTGAGAAAAGGCAAGTTAAAACTAATTTTTTGAAGAAAAAAAAAATATTTATGTTTTTGCAGTCGGGTTTTTGTTATATGTTTAATAATATCTTTTGACGTGTGCTTTAAAATATGTAAACTAAATTTTAAGAAAACAAAACATACCACCACAGTTTAATTATTTACCTTTTAGGTGAAGTACTTTCTATTAAACTTGCACTCGCACTTGACCATTTTTTCTTTTTTAGAAACCTTCCCCAGTGTGTGCACAACAATTTACTAAAATTTCATTACAATCGGTTAACCCTTAGTTGTAGTCTTAGTCTTAGTAGTAGTAGTCCGACTCGCACTTGGCCGTTTTTCGTTCATAAAAACCTTGCCCTAAAAAAACGGACGCATCAAAAATAGGACTATCCAATTTGATGTAGTGGTTTAGAAGTTAGGCGTGACCAAGGGAAACAGAGATTCATTTTTATACATATAATAAAGAAAATAGATTTCGAAATATTTAAAAAATAAACTCCGATGAAGTGCGAACTAAGTACTTGCTTCGGCCAAAATCGGTTTTATTCGGCTTTCGGGAAGATAACAAATATTAAAATTAATTAATAAATGTGGATGTGAGTTTCGTGGCTTGTGAGTAGAGCAGCCAGTTGCCGTGCACGTGGTCACAGGTTCGAGTCCCGGGAGTTCTCTCATCGATCTCAATATTTTCTATATTCTTAAAAGTTATTTAATACATTCAAGTAAAGTATGTAGTGAAGGTATACATATGTATGAGATATTGTCAGTTAATAATAATACTTACACCTTAATTTATGGTAAATAATTAATTTTAAACTTGCAGTAAAGTTTTATTTGTAACTTTTATGAAACATTCGCACCATAACTTTCTGTTACCTTACAAATTTTAAGGTGTCAAAGTTTTATTTAAGATTACCTACTAAAACTTTACTTGATAACTTACTCAAACGTTACAATAATCATATTGATGCAACATTACATTTTAAAATATGATAAATGTCAATAAATTTCAGTATGATAAATAAATAATAGCAAATATACCCGTGCTGAACAAACCGCCAGCAATATACAAAAATTTTGATGAAACATTTATGCATTAAATTATTTTAAACTTGTTCTGTTAACTTACAAATTTTAAGGTGTCAAAGTTTTATTTAAGATTACCTACTAAAACTTTACTTGATAACTTACTCAAACGTTACAATAATCATATTGATGCAACATTGCATTTTAAAATATGATAAATGTCAAAATTTCAGTATGTAAAATAAATTATAACCAATATACAAAAATTTTGATGAAACATTTTTGCATTAAATTATTTTAAACTTGTAGTAAAGTTTTATTTGTAACGTTTATGTTACCTTCGCACCATAACTTTTTGTTACTTTACAAATTTCAAGTTGTGTCAATGTTTAATGTAAACTTACCTTCTAAAACTGTACTTAGTATCTTACTCAAACGTTACAATTATCATATTAATGCAACATTACATTTTAAAATATGATAAAGATCAATAAAGTTCAAAAAAATTCACATTGCGTGAATTTGGTCCACATTACCAATACACAAGCGATTATTTTTTTGAGATTGGTCATAACACACCTCAAGACAAAAATAATAAAAAAAAATTAACTCACCGAGTTCGTGTACATCCAAAAGTTTTTCTCTACTAATATAGGCTTGTTAAGTTATAACGCCACTAATGTCATTCATTATATGCGTAGAGAGAAATTTCGAAGTGTAGATTTATTATAATACCATAAAATGTCTCTAACTAGAAGAAAAAGCATAGTTTACCCTGGCTCCAAAAAGGCATAACAAATGAACTATAAAACTATGCAAGACCGTATATTATCAAAGTTTGCAAGCGATACAAAAATACCAAGAGCTGCAAGTGTGTGTGAAAAATAGAGCATGATGTTAATCTTAACTAAATCTAACATAGGACTCGAACTCAGGTAAATCCTTGTGTGCCGCAAGTTCCACTGTTGTGAGTCGGTATTCTAACTGCCTGTGATGCGCTTCAGTTGCTTGTATTTGTTTGCTAAGTACTGGTGAGAGCAACGAAAAGCTCGCAAAGTTTTTTAAAATGTCTCGTCGAACATTAGAGAGGAAGCTGGTGGTGGTGGTGTTTAACTTTAAGTGTTGACCACATCCAACAGAAGATGCGCTACAAAAAAAAATATTTTTACCCAAAACCCCCTTCGGAAATGACATAAATACAAAATTAATATTGATTTGTGATGGAACTTATGTATATATGCAAAAAAGTTCCCATCTCTTTTTCCAGAGACAGAATTAAAGCTTGCACAAGTTTGAAAACTTGCTTTAACCATTCATTATAATAACAATTAACGAATATATAATAGATGTTTTGAGCCCATATTTTGCAACGAAGAGTGACGCAACTACATTAAATTCCATTTTAGATAGTGAAGAACACCCGCTGCACGTGTTTCTTTCTCCGAACGATGTGTTCATCTTAGATCGAGGATTTTGAGATGCCATTGACAATCTTGAACCGTATGGATACGAAGGTCATATACCTCCTACCAAGGACAGAGATGCAACCTAAATAACGACCACGGAAGCCAACAAGTCTAGAATAATAACAATATGGGTAGTCGAGGTAGTCAACGGACTGTTAGAGCAAGACTCCGAATTCGAGTTTTAAAAAATATAATTCGAAACACAAAATTAAATAGTTTAATATGAAAATAGGATAACTTAGAAATAGCACAAAACAGAGTTTTATAGAAAATGGTAAGGGCAGCCGACGCGGTCGGAAGGTGGAAGGAGACTGAGGTTCGAGCTAGACTCTATTGCTAAACTGAACTGTATGTAGCTGAGCCAGCACGGCTGTCAGCACTTCTACTTACTAGCTAGGGGTGTAACAGCCCCCCGCGGAAGACTAAACTTCGGGTATTAGCCGAAGTTTACGTGAATTCAGATTATTTCTCTTAGACGCGGTGTGGACATTGAATTCAATTCAGAATCATTTGTTTCTTTAGCGCGATTTTTAAAAGAGTAACAACGTTGGCTACCACTAGACTTATAATAAGAATATGCCTTATAAATTATGAGAAGTACAATAAAAACTACAATTAGAAAGGTAAGTACAGAATGATGTGTCCCATACTTCAGTATATACGGTTCTTTATTTATGATTTTATCAGCGGTTTGGATAAGCGAGTTTTGAATGTTAAAATTCGAGGTTAAATCTTCTAGGTCTATGTTTTTTAATGAAATAGGGGTCACACCATCAATAAGTTTATTTATTTTTTCTAAATTACAACAGGATTCGTTTATTAAACTAAAATCAGGATTTGGTAAAGTGGCGTTTACAATATATAACGGTTTCGACTTAGGAACTAATTTAGTACTCTTACTATAAGCTACGCAAGATTTTGGCAAGGTTAGTATACCTGTGCCCGCAATGTTTATAACTGTCATCTCTGCATTTTGACAGTCTATTGACAGTTTACAAGGTTGCGATTGCACGAATATCCACTTGTTGTCCTTTAAGGGCTTCCATAAATCTACTTCGCCATATATCACTTTAGTGTCACACTGCACGGGTAATTTGTTTAACACTTGTGTCATTAATTCACTTTCGCAACTATGACTAGCGCTTGCGGAGAAAACGTCACTAACTTCGCAAATGAGATAGTCCCTGTCTACCTTTTCACATTGTTCCAGATTTTTCATCTTACAGTACTGTGATTTGTCTTTTGTCATTGCAATATAAGGATCCGTGGGCAAAACTACGCTAAAAGTATCTAGTTTAACTACGTCATGTGGTATAGGTAAAGGTAAGTTATGATACAAGGTATATTCTAGAGGATTAACAAGAGGTATTTCCAGTACAAATGTAATTCTATCATTAAGGTAATAACATTTTAACTTAGAGATATTGATTATAGTATGTATAAGGCTTAAATCTAAATTCAAAGGCAATTCAAGGCCATTTGGCAGATGCCGATGGTTATCAGCGAGTTCTTGGTAGAGTTGGGTTGGAGTAATAACTGAGGGATGAAGAATATTCTGTTTCGCAAAGGATATCGCGTTAGTTATGTCTTCTAACTGAAAAGAGATAGCTAATAGTGATGCTTCTAGACTATTGAAAATGGAATAGAATCGCGATTTAAAGACCAATTCATTGGTTACTAGAGATAGATTTTTGACATTACCGGAGAGCTCGTTGATAGTCATGGTTAAACTAGCTTCATTAATTTTTATTGCTGATATAGTATTATTGAAAGCCATTAAGGTTGATGTGGTGACTAGTATATTTTCTTTTATTAGTGAAGCTAGTTTTCTTTCGTCACTTTGGACAGCTTGTATGGCTTCATCATATTTGACAGCATCGTCTTCATCTAATGTTCCAAATATGTGCTTAAAGACTGTACCAATACCGCCGAACCAGGCGGACCGTTTAATTCTGTTGCTTATTAAATGGGAAATGGATTCGGATTCTCTGGCGACATCATGAAAACGGGTTACGAGTGGCTCTAGTGTACTACGACACGCTGCTTCTTCAATGAGACCGGGTTCTCTGCATAATTTGCTAACAGTTTTTAGAATGAAGTTTATATTGACTAGATGTGGCTTCACGTGAGATATATCTACTGAGGTGAGAACATTAAGAGAGCCACCGTTAATTTTCATCCTTCCAATATAATTAAAATATATAGCAGATCCCGCGGTGATCGGTTGAACATAGTCGGCGCTTGCTGCGGCAGTGGTGCTGCAACGAAGGGACAAGAGGTTGTTACACAACGGGTATTTTATTGCTATTAGAGGCCTTATTCTAAGTGCATGATTACGTGTAAAAATAATAATTTATTATATTTCAGTGGTTGCTGGTTTGACTTGGTCGAAATGATGTTTTACTTGTCGTCTGTTTATTTGCAATGATAGTGTATTGTTACCGTGGACCTTTGTTATTTTGTAGGGCCCTTTCCATAAAGGAGATAAGGCTTTTCTCAGGCGGAGGTGATTCTTAAGGTACACGTAATCACCGGTTTTGTAGGTAACAGGACGGGAACGCGAGTCATAATAGTTCTTTGATTTTTCCTTTGAACTGTTTATGTTTTCTAAAGCTTTGTCTCGGGATAGTTTTAACCTATGCTGAAGCATCTTAATGTATTCGGGATATGTGGCATCTGGTGCGGAGTCAAAGATTGAATCTGGGATGTAGGGTTTGTGGCCGAATAGTAATTCATGAGGTGAAAAGTTTGTAGTGGAATGGATATTTGTATTATAGGCTAGTATCGCTGTGTAGACGTATCTTGGCCAGTTATCTTGGTTTAGATTTACAAAAGATTTAAGATATTCTTTAAGAGTTGAATGGCTCCGCTCAAGAGCTCCCTGGGTTTGAGGGTGATAAGGAGAGGACCATGATTGTTTTATTTTGAGGAAGGAACAGGTTTTTTTGAATAGATCCGCCGTGAAATTAGTCCCTTGGTCTGTCAGTATCGTCCTGGGTATTCCAAATAAAGAAATGAAGTGTATAAGACAGTCTGTAGTCTCTTCTGAAGAGGCACTACGTGTTGGGTAAGCTACCGAGTATTTAGTTAGATCGTCCTGTAATGTTAGTATGTACCTAAGTTTGGCGGTTCCTGATTCTGGCAAGGGCCCTACGATATCTAGAGATACGCGTTGGAAAGGGGATGTGGACGTTGTGGTGATCTGCATGGGTGCTCTGTTGAGGCGTCTATATGCTTTGTTTTCTTGACACGAGGTACATTTCTTCACGTGATTTTCGATATCTGTGCGCATTCCTTTCCAATAATACTTTTCTTGGATTCTCTTTAGCATGCGAGAGGACCCAAGATGTCCCGCGACGGGTGTGTCGTGATTTTCGGATAGGATTCGCTTTATTTCAGTTGGAGTGGGATAAATGATGCTGTTATGGTATATTTTTACTTTGATGTTAGCATTATGGAAAAGGTAAGTTAGGATGTTGTGAATTTTAATAAAGGAATGTTTGTCAAAGGGATTTTTAAAGTCGGAAATAGCAATCTCAAGGACATTTTCGTTTTGGACTAGTTGGTTTCTGATTGACTTGATGGTTTCAAATATTTCTTTATATGACGATTCATCAAAATGATGTACCTTTGTAAAGAGAAGATACCAGGTTCTGTTGTTAGCTTGGATTTCTTTGAATGAATATAATTCTTTTTCACAGTTTAGAATCTCTTCTGAGGAATCAACGCTCTGTAACAAGTTTTGGATGTACGGGTTCGTCTCGTCCATATCTATGGAGGTTGGGATTAGGATAGTCTTACAAGTGCTTTTAGTTAAGTCTTCGTTATATTCTCTCAGGTCAGTATTAAAGTTCTTGTCTTTGTTAGTCATGTCCTTTAGGAAGATAGTGTAGTCATCGTTGTTTAGTATTTGTTCCAGGTTTCGTGGTGGTTCGGGATCGGAGCGAGGTGTGTTGACGTGTGCTGGTAAGTTTAGTAGGGATTGTGGGTCGAATTGTTCTTGAGGTGGTGTAAGGTCAGTCGGAGAGTTCAGTACACTGGGTAAGGTAGCTTGTGGTTCCAGATTTTGTCCGGAGGTGGAAGGCGTCGGGATAACAGGTAAGTCTGTAGTAGATAATGGATCTTCTAGTGGCGAAGGTAAGCTGAGTGGACTGAAATCAATGTGGAGGTCGTTGTCGTTTAGGTCGAGATCGACTAAATCTAGAAACTCGTCTTCTGGCTCGCGATCATTATTTGGGTAGATAGGGTTTACAGGAAATCGAGAGAGTGCATCAGCAGCTGCGTTTAATTTTCCTTTACGGTAAGTTATTTCATAGTCGAACTCTTCGAGTTTAAGTCTCCATCTTTGCATTTTACTACTAGGGTCTTTGTGGTTAAACAGCCAGCTGAGAGGTCTATGATCAGTGATAATTTGAAACCTCCGGCCAAAGAGATATGGGCGGAATGTTTTACAGCCGAATAGAATGGCTAGTAGCTCTTTCTCAGTAGTTGAGTACGAGCATTCGCTTTTATTGAGAGTTCGGGATGCATATGCTATTGGTTTGTCTTTACCAACAGGCCCTTGAGACAAAACGGCGCCTAACGCGTAGTTAGAAGCGTCACAAGTGAGGATGAATGGTTTTGTAAAATCTGGGTAGGTTAAGAGAGGAGCAGAGGTGAGTGTTTGTTTGAGTCGGTCAAACGCAAGTTGTTGCTGGTTCTCCCAGTTAAATGTCGTGTCTTTCTTCAGTAAGTTAGTCAAGGGTTTCGCGATTTTAGAGAATTCAGGAATGAAACGGCGATAGTACGAGACAAGTCCTAGGATTGATTTTACGTCTTTTGGAGACCTTGGAATGGGAAAATGGGTGACCGCCTTGACTTTATCGGGATTAGGTTTCACACCTTGTTCGGTGATTAAGTGTCCTAGGTATGCGACTTCTCGTATAAAAAACTCGCACTTGTCCGGTTGAAGCTTGAGATTGAAATCTCTGAGCCTTTGGAAGATGGAGGTCAAATTGGTGATGTGAGAGTTAAGATCGTAACTGTAACAGACGATATCATCTAAGTAAACGTAGCAACGGGCACCCTGGAGACCAGAAAGTGCTGTGTTCATCAATCTCTAAAAGGTGGAAGGCGCGTTCTTTAATCCGAAGGGCATACGGTTAAATTGAAAGTGTCCCTCCGGTACATTGAAAGCAGTTTTTGAAGCATCCGTTTCATTTACTTAAATTTGGTGAAATCCAGAGGAGAGATCCAGAGTGGAGAAGTATTTACTGTTACCAAGTTGGTCAAGGATTTCTGCTATTTGAGGAATAGGATAGGTGTCTCCGATGGTCACGTCATTAAGCTTCCGGTAATCTATTACTACTCTCCATTTTTGGACCCCAGAAGCGTCGATCTTTTTCGGAACTACCCAGATAGGAGAGGACCAGGGAGAATTAGAAGGTGTTATAATGTTCTGGTCGAGCATTTGTTTTATTTGTTTCTTCACTTCAGTCACAGTCAGTCAGATTTCTTCTGAGTTTAAGTGTGATACGCGTAGTTGTTCAAGGACCCGTTGAGTCCGGTGAACCGAATTTTGCCTTTCGTCTAGGTTTTTGATTTCATGTTCATTTGAAATGTTGCTAAATGCGTCTGGGTTGAAAGCGGTGAGTACGAGATTTAGATTTGATTTTAGAGTCACAGGGATTTCGGAGAGGTTCACAATCGATATGTTAATTCGTTTGTTTCTTTTGACACGAGCTATACAGTTAGCTATAAGCAGGGTTTCGGATGGGTTTTGATCAAGAATTATCCCTTCTTTAATTTCTGGGTTTGCAACGGAACACTCTATAATGGTTTCAGTTCTAGCAGGAATTATATAGGTAGGTGCGCAAAAATGGAGTTTCAGTTCTGTCTTGCCTATTCGTAAGGACGTGTTGTAGTCGATGTTGCATCCGAATTTGTTCAGTAGGTCTGTGCCTATTATGCCATCATATGGTAGGTTTATGTCAGAGATTACATGGAACTTGTGTGAGATGTGTTTGGTAGAGTGGTCAAATATGTGGAGTTTTAATAGAAAATGGCCAACGGTTTTGGTCGATTCTTCTGTCGGATCAATGCCCTTGAGGTTTATTGGCTCCTTGTTGAGCGTAGGCTGCCTTTGTATACATGACTCCTTTAGTAGACTGACGGAGGAGCCTGAATCAACTAGTAACGAGAGAGGTACAGAAGATACAGAAGAATGGAGTAACACGTGTGGGAGTAACATTTTGGAAGGGTCGCAGGTTATTTCGTAGACCTCTAAATCAGGGATTGTTTCAGATGCTCTTGAAGAATTGGTAGGTGCTTCCAAATTTGTAGCTACCGAGGCTCGTTTTCCTATAGCGGTTACTTCGGCGTAACTTGATTTGATATGGGGTGTAGTCGTTTCTATAAGTTCGGTAGTTTGAGAAATGGCATCTGAAGCAGAGACCGTGGCACTAGTACGGGTTTTTGGAGTGGTAGTAAATGTAGCGTTTCTTATTCCGCTAGATATAGTAGAACATGGGTGTTTGTTATTTGATTCTGGATTAGAGATGGGTTTCGGGTTTGGATTTGGTACAACGGTGTTTGATTTCGTTCTTTGGTTAATGTAGGATCGAGGAACAGATACAGAGGATACAGAGGTTATAGAAATATTAGGGTTCGGCGAGCATCCTTGTTGCGGAGCTATTTTGTTATTTACAGAAGTGGAAAAGTGGCTCTGTGAATAACCATGTAGCGGTCTGTTTAGAGCTTTTGAAATGGATACAGTGGATTTAGAAATGTTCGGGTTTAGAGGGCTTCTTTGAGACAGAGTTGTTTTAAAGGAGACGGGGACCCGTAACCTGTCATCCCTTTGAGTCGTTTGTCTCGTGCGACACCCGCACGAGACAATTATTCGTTTTTTGGGGTTTCGTGATCCGGTTCGTCGCGGGATTGGTAATCGGGATATGGATTTTCAATAAAATTTACACGCGGTACGTTTGGTCTACCTCTGTAGCCGGACGAGAAAGGTTGATTTAAGTCAGAGTTCCTAAATCGATTATTGAACTCTCTTTTCCTACAGTTTTCGATCGTGTGACCGGGATACTTGCAATACCTGCAGAAGATTGTGTTACTGTCATTATTGTTTCTAAAGGGTGTCAGAGAAGGTTGCCTTGGAGTATTGAAGCGAGCGGGTCTATTAGCGGGATTTCTTTCCGCTGGAAAGCGATTTCGGTTTTAATAATTGTTATTAGGCATATTTGACGTTGGATTCCGTTTTTCTAGACTTAGTAGGATTTTTTCCTCTGCTATTGCGAAACTAACTGCTTCGTTTAAGCTTTCAGGGTCGCGGCATCTTATAATCGGAGCTATTTTGGGGTTGAGTCCTGTTACGAATGTGTGCAATGCGAGATCTTGCATTGCGCCGACTCTTCCCGAGATCTCTCCCTTCTTTTGTGTAGGTAAGGAAATATTTATTTCGGTTATCAATTTTGCAAGAAAAGTTTCTATTCTAAGGGAAAATTGGTTAACCGTTTCGTCGCGGGTTTGTCTGCAATCCTGCAAGTCGGATAGCAAATGTGAGTAATGTTTGCGTTCCCCAAACTGGGTTTTGAGAAACTCTTCTAATTGTGACCAATTGTCAAATTCTTTGATGGCACAAGCAGTTTGTGCCTTTCCTTCCATTTTGCATAAAATTAATTTTAGTAAAATATCCTTTTGCCAAACATTTGCCAGCCCCATTGCATGCCTACAGTTTGTTATGAATGGATTAAGCTGTTCTCTACAACCGTCAAATTTCTGGATAAATTGAGTCAGAATATTCATGTCCATTGTTGGAGTGGTAGTGGTATCGTCTTTAGGCATTTTGGATAATTTTAATTTAATATTATTCAAGTATAAGTATGAAGAACTAGAATTATAGCAATAGCTCTGACACAATAAAATAATTCCGAAACAATTTAATCAAACAATATTTTAAGCACACAAAAGGACATAAAATCAAGGTAAATCAGTAGAACATAGAAGTAAAGTAGTACCTGGGTAAATAAAACATATATAAAGAACAATCACAATATTAAAACAAAATAAAAGAATTTTCTTCACGGCAAAAGTTAAAGTCTTATTACGGTAATGGTTCTGCAAAATACAGACCCCTAAAATATAGATTGGCAATGACAAAGACTCACAGTATGAAGCATAAGTATGTAGCGTAGGCTGTAGACGACATTTCGCGGGCGAGCGGCCGGTCTAGACGCAGCGACAGCAGTCTGGCAGATAAGGAAGCTGGCTCGTTGTGCTGTGGGTCGTTGATGTGTTGCACAGCGACGGATAGTATTCTTTTTGGATACTGTGACTTTTCGCAAATATGGAATTGCGACTTTATTTCATAAACCGCTGATATGTTCTCATTAATTTGATGCACTTTATAGTGAGATTGAAGTCGATTATATCTTTGTAGTTTATTTTCGATTCACTTTTAGTTGCACTTTACTGTGAATTTAGCGTTTTGTTTCACTTTTATTTACGAAGGCGTACCGAGGAATCTTTTTTGATCCCTTTGAGCTGCCACCAAATGTTAGAGCAAGACTCCGAATTCGAGTTTTAAAAAATATAATTCGAAACACAAAATTAAATAGTTTAATATGAAAATAGGATAACTTAGAAATAGCACAAAACAGAGTTTTATAGAAAATGGTAAGCGCAGCCGATGCGGTCGGAAGGTGGAAGGAGACTGAGGTTCGAGCTAGACTCTATTGCTAAACTGAACTGTATGTAGCTGAGCCAGCACGGCTGTCAGCACTTCTACTTACTAGCTAGGGGTGTAACAGGACGCTTTAAGCGTAACTATAAGCTTCTTTGCAACATTGATAAATATTTTTCATCCTGTACTCACTGATAATGAGCGCGCCCCTGCTATATTAAATATAATAAGAGAAAGGGTCCCCATACCTAATACACTGCAGGAATATGTATAGCGAAAGCGTCTTAACAAACAGAGAGTTCCATTCGTAAGAATAGATGATGGCCAAATAGATTTTCCACGATTGAAGGAAGAAGATATAATTCTGTTCGCGCTAGGAACTTATCATATTATACTGGCCAAGTCATACTGCAGTGAGCATATATGGGATGTGATTTATTCAATTGAAGTACATCAAGAACAGCAATTAGAAGATTTAGCGGAATTTAACATCTTGCAAACAAATGTTTTTTTGATAAGAATTCATTCACACCATGTAAGAGCACGGCAGAATTGTGGGTACATATTAATTGATAGATACTAAACTGACACTGACTCTGTTTTGGAATATAATTATACATGTTTAAGGGAAGGGAAGTCGTACATTGGGAAGCTGTGCTCACATTTATCAGTAAAGTTGTTTGGTAAATGGGCTTAGCAAAACACGTAGTATTCAATCTTCCAGCTATTTTTTTAGACACTGTCATTGTGGAAATAGAGTAAACTATGTTTTATAAATATACACGTTACAAATACTATGTTGTTTCTTGCAAAAATCTTGATATTTTAACAATAAAGTCCATGTGCCAGGTAAGATTTAACATTTACTTTTGTTAGCGACTGTACAAAACTTAGTATATCAAATAAAGAGTAAAACATATTTTAGAAATATATACTTTACAGAAACTATGTTGTTTTTTATTGAGAACTTTGATATTTTATCAACGAACTCTTTGTGTCTGATGAGATTTAATATAGCTTTTGTTAATGATTGCACGAAAACCCGGTTGATTAAAAAAAAGAAGTTTTTGTTTTATTGATTATATGATAAGACCCATCACAAAACACAAATTTCATTTGTATTGAAGACTTGGACCACCTTCCATTGTATTTTACCCATTGTCCTTTCAGTATGATAAATAAATTAAAACAAATATAGCCGTGCAAACCACCAGAAATATACATAAATTTTGATGAAACATTCTTGCTATAATTAATTTTAAACTTGCAGTAATGTTTCATTTGTAACGTTTATGTAACATTCTGTTACTTAACAAATTTAAAGTTGTGTCAATGTTTAATTTAAACTTACATACTAAATGTTTAGTATGTAAGTTTAATGTTTACCAACTTACTCAAACGTTACAATTATCATACTAATGCAACATTACATTTTAAAGTAATGATAAATTTCAATGATCAGGACTGGGCAAGTTACAGAGGATACTTCTTTGGGGTTGCTTGAAGCTTACTGGAATGTTGCAACCATGCAGTTGAAACTTACAAGCTCCCATATTTAGCAATATTATTGCAAGTTTGGCTTGCTGAGTGGACGGATTTTAATGATTGTGAATAGGCAATTCAGTCCAAGGAACAGCTGTCCCTATCGCACATCGTCATCTTGGCCCAGATTCTAGCGCGACAAAAATGTTTTTCAATAACCTATATACCTACAAACCTGTTTTCACCTGTTAAGTTATATATGTATATTATATTTCCTTTTAACACACATATTAAGACGTACTCGTACCTGCGGTTAGAGGTTACAGATGTTTCCGTTAGTAAAAAGTCAATTTTTTATTTGGAACTTACTCAATGAGATATTTTTGCAGAACGGCAGACAAGTTCCGCCAGTTGATCCCGGCAGCGTCAGTGACGGCGCCCCCGAAACCCATAATCGTCTGATACGTTTCTTCTGGGTCTACATCCAATGTTATTGAACAGCATCCAGCTACAGAATAGTTTGTTGATATATGTAAGTATATCTTCACGGTCTTTTGGGGGTAGCCAGTGGCTTTGTACACTTACAAATTATTATGCACATACATATTTAGTTGTTATGACACACTACAGTTTTTATAATAAATTATAGGTATAGTTTTTGACTTATTGTCAAAAATGTTTAAGAATTGCCTACGCTAATGTCTCCAAAATTTCAGAGCCGAAAAATCTAAAATAATTTAGGCTGATAGATAATTTGCAATATTTAACAGGAAAGTTGAAATTTAACAGCTGTTTCCTCGTATTCAGCGATTATCCCCTCTCCCTCATGTTGCCTCCCTTGTTCTAGGTTCAGATTTGGCAAACCTGGCGGGTCTTTATTGTCATGATGCTAGCTTAGATTTCCTGAAAATTTCAGAAATTTTCAGGTTCTTTAGCGACCGCCGCTTGGCTTATTACTAACTTAATAAGCCAAGACTGCTGAATAAAGTTGAAAAAAAAAGCACTTGTTGACCAGACAACTATAACGCAGTTGTTTAATATTTACACTTTAATCATATTAATACCTTTTTTTCATAGAAATGCCTTAACTTTCCGGAAAGGACATTATTATTTTCTATAACAGCTCTCTCCGTAATATTTTAAATGTACATGTTCATTCCATGTCACCATATGACGTGGACATTTTTAAATAATGTGCCAACTATGTAATTTATAATTTGTTTACTGCCCTTAACCGCGCACTGAAATTAACACCGCACCTTTTTTCTATATATAGTATTGCTTAATGCATGGAAATATTTTTGGCTGTAAAAATATATATGTATTATGTATATATAACACTAACACACACACACACAAACACACACACACACCCACACCCACACACATACACACACACACACACACACACACACACACACACACACATATATACACATACACACACACATACACACACACATATACACACACACACACACACACATACACACACACACACACACACACACACACACACCCTCGCACACGCACACACAAAATACACAGACAAATTAACTGATATCATTTTCTAATATTAATATTACTTATAACTTATAAGCTATCATAGATGGAAGTGACAACAGCTGCCACTGATATATGAAAATCGAAATATTTCCATACACACTGTTTATCTACTAATATGATTATAAATTAATTGAAAATTAAGTGGATACACTTACATGCCTTATCATCTGGTATTAAATGACCAAATGATTTCTTAAACCGGGAACCTCCCTGCAAAAAAAATGGTCATATAAGAGTTATGCAAAGGTCTTATTAGCATATGCAATGTATACAGAACAAATAATAGCTAATATAACTTTTTATAACTTTATTTGCCTGACCAAAACTCAAATCTTTAGTATTACAGAAATTAGGTTTCTGGCCTATATCGCCCTCTTAAAGATAAAATTTGAACCACAGGTTTCAGGGAACTTAACTGCCCTCTTACAGCCCACTAGCGCTGCCATTAGATATCCTCAAATAATATCTGTGAGTTGTAGTAGGCATTTGTGCTAAAAATGGCCGTTTTTAGCAGAAATGCCAACTACAACACACAGATATTATTAAGAAACTATATAAAACCTTCTAAAAATAGCTTATGACTAGCTTTATATTTACAACATTTGGATTTTAGAAGTTCGTTTTGTACAAAGAGAAAAATTGAGGTTATGAGGAGCGCCGTACTTAAATTTAAATTGGATACCGTTCAGTAGATTAATAGACTCGTTTTGAATTCGGGCACTACAGTAAGCGTGCGCTGCGTCACCTAGTTTATGTTGTCGGTTTCTACCCAAATTACATGCATACCTAGTAAGTAAGTACACGTGTACAAGTAAATATTCTTGTTTTATCACTTCAAGTGTTTTAAAATTGATGTCAACGACACTCATTTAGGTTCAATTAAAGCAAGTCCCATAAAAATAATATGAAAGAAACGGTTCTTCCATCAAATGAAAGGGCTTGATGAGGTTCTAAAAATATACCACACTATTACCTTTGGGCTATTTTGTTTCTTAAAATCCAAAAAGGATTTTCAAAACATACCAAGTTGGGGCCCCTCCAGGTAGGAGACGGCTCAGTATTTTTCTCTAGTATATACCTTAAATGATAGTTTATATCCTCATTTTTAACCCCCTGAAAGCTATTTAGAAAATATAAAAATTTAGTATTTTTTTTGAATTTTTGAATATTGCAATGTGAGACGGTTCCTTAAACTTCAGATCTTTATGAGACTTATGTGAACTGTACTGTACCCTACTGCTTCTTACTTGTGCTATTTAAGTGTATTGAAAAATTCAAAAAAAAAAATTAAATTTTAATATTTTCATTTGATAATCCACACTATGGGTTTCTGAAAAAAAAAAATTTATTCCCATATAATTTTTTTTAAATCCCATACAAAAAATTGATGACACCATAACCCCCCCCCCCCCCCTAAGGGAAATATTTTGAGGAACTGCGGCTCAAAATTATTTTTTTGCCCTAAAGTACCTGTGTGCCAAACGGCTAAACTCTAAATCGATTTGCGGTTTTTTTTTTGCGTACACCTAGGACTATTGCGATACTTTCCGTTAACCTAGAATCATGAAATTTGGCAAGAAGCAAGATGTTACATCACAAATATAGGAAGCAATCCAAAAACTGATTGATAATCGTTCGTCTATCTCTAATAAAAACAGGAACAATTAAACCCAAATGACTACAAGGCAACATACCTCAAGTTTGTTGTCTTTTTTTACCTAAACGGACCCCATCTGTCTGTCCTATGTATTCTAAGGGGAGCTCTGAATTACAGCTTAAACTGAAAGAGGAGATAAAAGGTAGGGACAAGATCTCAAACAAGTAGTATAATACAAATAGAAAAACACATCTTTAAGTCCGTGAGATCGTGAGGATCAATAAACAATTATTACCACTTTTATATTGCATACACAACAGTCGTCGTTACCACTACTGCGAAAGACCGATGGTGACTTGGCCCATAGTGCTAAAGAGAAAGCCGATCTACTGGGCAGTCTTTTTGCCTCGAACTCGAACATGAACGATGAAGGCGCTGTACCACCTACTATACCGTGGTGCGGTAAGACCATGCCGGAAATCTCCATAACGCAGCGGGAGGTCAGGCGGGCGTTGCTTTCTCTAGACGTTCATAAGTCGAGTGGGCCAGACGGTATACCAGCAGTGGTGCTTAAGCAGTGTGCTCCTGAGTTATGTCCTGTACTCACGCGCCTCTTTGCGCTTTCCTACCACACTAGGCAATTTCCGTCTTCATGGAACACTGCAAATGTGCACCCGGTGCCCAAAGGGCGACAGATCAGATCCATCGAATTACAGGCCTATCGCTATTACCTCTCTCCTCTCTAAGGTGATGGAGCGTGTGATCAACACACAGCTTCTAAGATACCTAAAAGTACACGATCTGGTCAGTGACCGTCAATATGGCTTTCGCCACGGTCGCTCGACTGGTGACCTTCTAGTGTATCTCACACACCGATGGGCACTAGCCATTGAGAGTCAGGGAGAGGCATTGGCATGTAGCCTGGACATAGCGAAGGCGTTCGATCGGGTCTGGCACCGGGGTCTTCTATCGAAGTTGCCATCTTACGGAGTGCCCGAGGGTTTGTGCAAATGGGTGGCTAGCTTTTTGTCCGGCCGTAGTTGACGGTAGTTGCTCTGATAGCATGGACATTAATGCTGGTGTCCCGCAAGGCTCTGTGCTATCTCCTACGCTGTTTCTACTGCATATCAATAACATGTTGGACATCAACAACATACATTGCTATGCAGATGACAGTACTGGAGACGCTTTTTACACGGGTCGTGCAAACATCCCTCGTTCCTTTGCGGAGGAAAACCGCGCAGAACTTGTGTCTCAAATCGAGACCACACTGTCGCAGGGTTCTGACTGGGGACGGGTTAACTTGGTCCGATTCAACCCTACAAAGACACAAATGTGCGCGTTCACCGCTAAGAAAAGTCCATTCACTGTAGTCCCACACTGTGTACTCAACAGAGCGAAGCAGTACTTCACGTCAGGGCAAAGGTTGTTACTTTACAAGTCGCAAGTTCGGCCCCATATGGAGTACTGCTGCCTTCTCTGGGCAGGTGACGATTCCAAACTCACTTGCGGTATCGAGCCCTTAAGTCTGAGGAGAGACTTTACCTCACTGTGTGTGTTCTACCGCTTGTACAATGGGTTGTGTTCTGATAAATTGTTCGAAATGATGCCCACGGCTACTTTCTACCATCGCACCGGTCGCCATCGGCAGGGAATTCATTCTCACACTGTAGAACCTAAATGGTCGCGCACAGTGCGGTTTCAGAGAAACTTCCTCCCGCGAACGCTTAGATTGTGGAATGAACTCTTTGCCAAGGTTTTCTGCAAGGACTACAGTATGGAGTTCTTCAAGAAAGAAGTTATTAGATTTCTGAAGGGTCGGCAACGTGCAAGTGATACCCCTGGTGTTGCAAGCGTCCATAGGCTACGCTGACCGCTTACCATCAGGCGGACCGTAAGCTTGTTTGCCACCTTAGTGGTATATATATATAAAAAAAAAGTCGATTTTACGCTAGCGCAATTATAGTTAATAAGCGTTATTCATATTTAATTATAAGTAAAATATTTAGAACATTAGGTTATTCTTCAGACTAATGACAACCACACAATATTGCCAGAAACAAAAAGGCTGCGTTCGTAACTTACCTTTTCGTTCGTAAGGCACGGCCCTGAGAGCAACGTTACATAAAAAAACAATCCCCCACCCCAGGCAGATCAGGTCTGACTGAGACAATGTATACCCTAAGAAATTGGCAATCGCGACAGAGTAACAACAGCTCTCGTAAGAATCGAGTCGCCTACTAAAACTTCAGCAACGCGAGGAACGCCATCCGAGCCGTGAAAGAGTTGAAGGATGCGACCACGCCTCCAGAGAAGAGGTAGCATATTCATGTCCTTTAGCAGGACAAGATCGTCCACTTTAAAGGGGTTCAGTGTTATCCGACCAACACACTCGCTGCTGCAAGAGATGAAGATATTCAACTTTCCGAAAGCTCTCAGACATCTGCTTCAGCAGATCAAACCGTGTCAAGCGGGTAAGTGGAGTATCTATTAAGGAATACTCCCGAGCCGTCAAGGGCCCACCCACCAAAAAAACCAGGAGGTAACACCTTTAAATTATTCGAGCCCGGTGAAATCGGAGATAGGGGCCTCGAGTTGAGCACCGCCTCAATTTAACAGAAGACTACTAGACAGCTCCTCGAAGGTAAGAACAGTCTCGCCAACAATGCGGCGAAGATGTTTTTTTCCTACCTCACCACCGCTTCGAAAATTCCGCCCCCAGAAGGATATGCGGGGGGATCGAAAATCCACTTAATTCCTTTGTGAGACATGGTGATGTCCTTTGGCCTGCTGGTTTACAACAAGGAACTGGTGGACTTATCGTAGATACCGATCAGGACCCTTATAGTTCGTGCCGCAATCAGAACGGATGATCTTTGGCAATCCACGGCAGCTAACGAAGCGAGAAATACAGGCAATGAAAGCCTCAGTGGACAGAGAGGGGATTCTTCAAGGTGTACAGCCTTCGTTACAAGGCAAACAAATATGCAGAAGTATGTATTTACGAACTTGGCGTTATGCAAGGTAGAAGTCTACAAAATCAGTTCCAACATTAGAAAAGACGCGAGCGGGGTTTACTCGATCGAGAGGCAAATCGCCCATTTGTGGCTGAGTCAAAGTTGCCTTAAGCCTAAAACAGGTTATTCCCTAAAGAACACAGTCCATAACCCTTCGAGTCGAGACAATGCAAAACTCTCGTTGGAGTATGACATGAAGACTTCTAAGTCCCGCATGAGAGTTTCTCTAATGGCGGTCCTGGATCAACGGCGAGGTCAAGTAGCTATCCTTAGGCAAAGTAGTGGATGCTGAGCTCCATAAGGTAAATTTGCATGGTCAGAAAATGGGTTAAGTCTTGCCAAAACTCCTTTGGTCTTGGAGCGACCATCTTAAAGATCCACTATTAAAGTCTCACAGTGCTCTCGTTGTACATTGCGAAATATGTAACTGACGGCGATAAGACCAGTTCAGTATCCCGAATCGGAGGTCGACGGGCGTATTTGACAAATCGGTAAATCCGGCTAATCAATTTTTCAGAGAGCTGAACCTAGTCAACAACGAATCTGAACAAAGTGGAGGATTAATTTTTGCCACCAGGACGTGTAAGCCTGGAAGAAGATCTACCACTTCAGACTAGAAGAAGGCCACCCTGTCTCTGGTCCAAAAAGCCATTCAGGTCCGCACCAGAGTAGATGATTGACCAATACAGAAGCCATACCGCCACGGGAAGCAATTTCGGCTGCATTCAATTCCCCTTGGACGTGATTCAACTCAATCGTAGCGGAAGACTCCAAAATCTTGGAAACCCTGTTCGCCACAAAGTTAAAGTTGTCAACACCAAGAATCCCAATGCCCTCGGAGATGGAGAAGGGAGTGTTCTGGCATTGTGAGACCACAGTGAAAGGGGCTTTCTTAGCCGTAAATGCACAGACTTGTATCTTTTCAGGGTTGAATCAGACCAAGTTTTCCCGTTCGAATCAGAGACATTGGATAGAGTAGTCTTCATTTGAGACACAATTGCTCCAAGCTTTTCCTCCACAACGTAACGAGGGATGTTTGCACGGCCCTTGTAATAAACGTCTCCAGTACTATCATCTGCACAGCAATGTATATTACTGATGTCCAACATGTCATTGATATGCAGTAGAAACAGCGTAGGAGATAGCACAGAGCCTTGCGGGACACCAGCATTAATGTCCATGCAACTACCGTCAACTACGGCTCCAATGCGTCTGCTGGACAAAAAGTTAGCTAGCCATTTGCACAAAACCGCGGGCACTCCGTAAGATTCCAACTTCGATAGTCCAGGCTACATACATCCATGTAAAGAAATCAAAACGTAGAGGAAAGGTCACGCGCTGGCCGAATACTTTTACCTAATAATCGGCTTTTCGGCCAGGAAGCATGCTGAATATTCGAAATCGAATATTCTATTCGTTGCAAGTCTAGTTAAAACCCTTAATTAAATCCTTCGATTCGGGATCCAATTTGGCGCCGGCCCGTGACGTAAGTCACTGCTTTATCACCTTGATGAATAATCACTGCCTGTTTATTTTTAATACGGATGTTTTTGAGAATGTGCAATAATGAATGAATGAATATTTTCTGGACATAACACAGCACCGACTGGCCCCAAAGTAAGCAAAGCTTGTGTATATTACTTTTTTGTAACTACATACATATCATACATTAATACACCCAGACTCAAGACCAACATAAATGTTTATATTATGACATTAATGTTTGTCCAGGGCGGGAATCGAACCCACACCCTCCACACAGCAGCTGGCCACACTACCAACTAGGCTGCAAGACTTGCAGCAGTGTGTGTATACTTAGTATGCTATTATTACTCAATCGACAAGTCGTAACGGTGATTACAATTTATTTTGATTTGCATAGAGTTTGCATCTGTGGGAATAGAGAAGAAATACTTTTATGTCGATCTATAGTTTCCACAGGAGTAAGTTCTTCTGCTGTCGAAATCGCGGGGGTCGTCTAGTTATTGATAACCGTAATTTTTATTTTTCATTTAATTTACAATTTTATGATTTTATTAATATTTTAGAAATTTCCCCAAAACCCCGAAAAGTTCCGGGAATTTGCCGTCGAGAATTTTCGAGTCGCGTAAAAAAATTCGAGAAATCAGAAAGCCTAACAGTTACCGACTGATTCATTATCATCAAAATATAACTAGTACTTCCTCAATACCTAGAGAGCTGAAATTTGCTGAAGCTGAAATGTTCAAAGAGCCGGAGTACCTAAGGTTCCGACACAGGCTCATATTGCTCCCACTATTCATTTTTGGTACATTTATTAGCATAAATTCTTTAAGTTTTGCTAGGTTTCCTAAGGGTGCTGAATTCAAATCATTTTAATTCGTTTTTAAAAATTCAAAATGGCAGATCCAATATAGCGTCCATTTTTTAGAAAAAATTCTTTGATATCGATTAAACTAAGTTCAAATAGGTTGAAGGGTGCTGATTTGACTCTTTTATTAGGTTTTTTTTTTTAATTCAATATGGCGTCCATTATTTGGCAATAACTCTTTGATTTTGACAAAACTAAGTTCTGTTAGGGTTTTAAGGTTGCTTAATTCGAAACTTTTATATAGTTTTTGTATAAATATCTACAAGATGGTACCCAATAAGTCCTTATTTTGCAAAACAACTTCCATATCAAACTAAACAAAGAGGAGTTGCTTGTGCAATAGTTTCTGCCGGACAGTTTCTTTTAAGTCAACTCTACTAGTTTTGCGATTAAAAAATTATTTCGCACCTCTACAATTTTAGAATAGCAAAATCATTTTATTATTTGAGTTTAGATTTATTACAGTGCAACAAACTTTTCTGACCCGATGTTATAATCGCTGGTGTCAATTGAGTTTACACTTTTTTAATCTGGCGTCTGTAGTTTTGATTTTTGACCACCGGGTCAGCAAAGTTTGTTGCACTATATAGTGCGCGCCACGTAAATAGAGACTTGGCGAGTGGCAGATGAAGGATGTTTGCGCAGCTGTACAGTCACTCACATAGCTTTACGTATACAACTACGGCGTATGCGCTGTCGCCGTACTCCCCTCCACACGTGGTGTGCGAAGTCTCTTTTTACGCGGCGCGCGTTTATGCTCGTACCTAGCACGTAAGAGTTAACCGGATTATTCAAAGGTTATTTTAATACAAAAACAAGCCACAGAAGTAAAAAATAAACAAAAGTGAAGATGATATTGATTAGTAAAATAAAATGACAGACCCGTGAAGACGTGTAGGCGATATACTCTCCTTGTCCAGGAGTCTCTCTGTCGAGCTCGTCGCAGTAGGTTTCGTTGCAGACGCACACTACTGACTTTCCGAACGACTCCCGCGCTGCACAGGGCTTGTCTGACAAATAAAGAACAATGGCGACTCTTCATACATGATCAGAATAGTTAGACTAAAAAGTTCGCAGAAAAGAAGTATACAGATTATATAAGATTTGAGGTTATGTTTTAAGAATTTTATTTCTCTAAAGATTACAATATAATCGCTTAATAGAGAAAAATACAAAAGTTTGTTTAAAAATAACATACAATGAGCGCACATTTTGATAAGTAAGTAGGATGTGGGTAACTTACAATATCATGGAACACAAAAAGATGTAACATCGGTGTCGCTAAATAGCACGACATTGTACCTTGTAAGGGGCGACCCACATGTCTACGTTTATTTAGTAAGGGATAGTTCTAGGTAGGTGCCTAACTTATTAAATAGTTTCATTATTAACCTAAGTGAGTATTTTAAATAATTGATTAATAATTTAACGGTAAAATGAGATTATAATTTTTAACACCTATTATAACAGCATATAATTAGATTAGATTATAATTAAATTAAATTTTATTGAACTATTATGTAATTAAATTGACCTTATATTATATAATTACTATCATTGTACACATATCCACATAAAAAAAATACGTGTTTAAATAAGGATGTAGAATAATTGATTTTATAATTAATGTTATGTCTGTTATATAATTATAAGTATTCAGTAGACAAAAATTGGATATGTATTAACATAGAATATATTTTGAATTTAAAAACCTATAATGTATAACAGTATATAATTAGATTGAAATATTATATAATTAAATTGAACATAAATTATATTATTACAATTAATGTATACAAATACACACAAAAATAATACGTGTAACCATTTGTACGAGATATCTTAAATTACATTTTATACATACATACATACACATATATACTTGCATACATCTAAACATGCCTATAAATACATTCATTCACACATGTATCCTCACATACATACAGATCACGCATGTCAGTTTACGCCGTTTCGACTGTTGAGTAATCTATTAAAATATAATGTTTTAACAATTTTTTAAAAGTGAACATTGACTTTGCTTCTCTTATGTCTTTAGGCAGTGAGTTGTAAATTCGTGCTCCTTCAAACATTATATTTCTTTTGCCATAGTTACCATTAAGTCATTGGCTCGCCGAGTAACGCGTTGTTGCACTTGCAATTTTTTCGTAAAAACTAGTTATGAATTAATGTCCTTTAATAATATTTTTTGTATTAATAGAAAAGTGTTATATTTGTAGGTTTGAATGATATTCATTAGTTTAGTATTCTGGTATATTTTTTTGGTCGATGTGAAATAGTCGTAGTGAAATAGAATCTTTATAATTTTGTTTTGAGCTGTTTGTAAGCATTTTAAGTTACTTTTAGCAGCACATCCCCATAATTCTATTAAATAGTCGATGTGTGGTTTTACCATTGAATTATAAATAATATAGCGAATAATTAGAGGTAAGCATTTAACATTATTACGTAGCGCTCCCATAAGAGATGATATTTTAGATGGTAGTTTGTTAATGTGTGGCTTCCAAGTCAGTTGGTTGTCTAAGATGAGCCCCAGATATTTCTCTTCGTTTACCCTTTTTAATACTACCCCATTTAAAGTTAAAGGTGCATGTCTTTAATTTTCTTATTTTTTGCAGAAAAAATTATGTAATTAGTTTTGGACGCGTTAACTGTTAATAAATTATTTGAAAAACACCTTTGTACTATTTTTAAGTCACTTTGTGCCTGTTGTATAATTGTTTGTATTGAATGTCCGAAGTAAAATAAACATGTATCATCTGCATATAATGTAACATGTCCTTGTAAGTTTGTTTCATGTAAATTTATGTAAATAAGAAATAAGAGTAGTCCCAAAATTGAGCCTTGTGGAACGCCACAACTTATTAATTTTGGAGTGCTTTGTTGATTAGCACTTTCAGTTATGCCAATTGCCTTTAATTTTTGTAGTAATAGTGTGTGACTGACAGTGTCGAAGGCTTTCTTGAGATCTATAAATACCCCGAGAGCTATTTTTTTTTTATCTAAATTGAGTTTAATTTTGGTAACTAGGTCAATAGTAGCTGACAAGGTGTTTGATGACCGGAAGCCATACTGTCTTTCAAATAATTAAAATAATTTAACTTTTCAAGGTGAGTGTTAAGGCGAAGATAGAGTATTTTTTCAAAAATTTTTGAAAACACTGGTAACACTGACATCGGCTGATAGTTTCCAGGATCTTTTTTACTTCCAGATTTGTAAATTGGGCTTATTTTAGCAATTTTAAGCGAGTCCGGAAAATATCCGTTTAGGATGCATTTATTGATACATTCAGAAAGGTTGTCGATAATAAGATCCTTGACACATTTTATTATTTTAATAGTAATGCCGTCAATACCAGAGCTTATGTTCGTGTTTAGGTTATTTATAATATTTTCGACTTCCTCTTTAGTTGCCGGAGTTAATTGTTTCAATGTTTTATTTGTGTTTTTAAAAGTAACGGTGTTCTTTAGATTATTATGGTATATCGGTAGTATTTGGTTTATTAACGTGGAGCCAATGGCGGAAAAAAAGTCATTGAAACACTCACATATTTCTTTTTCCCCGCTAATGATGCCTGTTTCATTTTGAAGTTTCGAAGGAGCATGAATCCCTTTCTTGTTCTTACTTCTTAAGTCATTGATTACTTTCCACATTTTTAATGGTTTTTTTTCGCAACTTTTGAATAATTTACTGTAGTAACTTTGTTTTGCTGACTGAATTTGAGAAAAAACTATGTTTCTTTTCTTCGTAAATTCTTCTTTGATTTTTTGTCTCCTGGATTAGCTTTCATTTTTTTCCATAGTTTATTTCTCTAATTTATACCTATTATAATATTTTTATTTATCCAGTCATTTCTAGTAGTGTTGAAAATCTTTGTTTTCTTTATTTTGTTTTTTGAAATTGCCGAAAGCAGAGATTTTTCTAGCTGTAAGTAGTTGCTATACCTGTTGTTAATTTCTATTTTTGCAGTATTATACTTTTCTTTGGATTTTTATTTTTATGATCTGATAAGGTCGATTCCATGATAGCCATGTGGAAAGTATGATTCATAAGATTTGAGCATACATGGTCCGGGATAGTTTTTGACTTTGCAGTTTCACGAGTGCAGTATCTTTCTTTAACTTTATTCAGGATCTCAAATCCATTTTCCGATATTATTTCTTCGTAATCCTTAATAGATCGATCTCGCTTAAGAAGGTTATAATTAAAGTCTCCAAATACTATGGCACGTTTTTTCGTTGCCAGTTGTTCTGGATATCTTTCTAAGAAAAGATTATTATTAGTGCGTTCTGGTTTATAAATTACGCCTATATTCAATATGCACCCGTAGGAAATGGTTAATTATTCGAATAGCTTGAGACTGTTCCAAATAAGATCTCAGTTCAATAGGGTTTTAAAAATATTATAAAAGAGTCAATAAATTGGAAAGTAAATATCGTAGAGCAACACGGTCACGAGTCAGGATGCCGTGCTTGATCTGTGGTAAACATTGACCGGCACTAGAAAAAGTTGTTTCTGTTTACAATCAAATTAATTTCCTATAAATTTTACAAATAATGTGGCATTGCTCAATAGTCACAATATTTTTCTACTACAATTTCACTGCGACTCTATCCGAGTGGATTTTTGAAAAAACTTACGATTATGGTTTTATTTTAAAAAATATTGGATTATCATACAAATTGCCATTCCATGTTTTGCCCCTTAAACTTTTGACTCATCCCGAGTTTCCAAAACCGGTGAAATCCGTGAATCTTAATTTTCGGTCTAAAGGTTAAATACCAATTTTTGCACATATAGCACACAAACTTCCAACCTCCATTTTACCCCTTTATAAGGACATATTTTGCAAAATTCATTCTTGATGGAGCCCTATATCAAGTAAGGAATCCACGCGCCAAATTTCAAGTTTCTAGATCTAGCGTTTTACCTAGGCTGTGTGTGGATATCCATACTAATATTAATGTAAAGTAACTCTGTCGGTCTGTCTGTTTGTCTGTTACCTCTTCACGCCTTAACCGCTGTACCGAATAAGATGAAAGGGGTTGTTTGGCCTGGGGCCAAAACATTGTATTCAAAATAGTACTTCACATCCTAATTATTAATTTTTAAGTTTTGTTTCTGGTTTTCGTGTACAAAATTATTTTAAATGTTTTTATTTTCTATGCCGACATCACTAACACACTGCATCTTATATATGATAACCTCAAAGCATCGTACAAAAACCCGACTTGGTTGAATGGGTTGAATAGAGTTTTTACTCAAACCGTTACTGACCGACCGTTACAAACCGAACTGATTTGCAAAACTGATTTGCAACCTAATGCCGGTTGAAAACGTGTTAGTTGTTGTCTTAAGTGTTACTGACGTTACTGACCGACCGTTACAAACCGAACTGATTTGTAAAACTGATTTGCAACCTAATGCCGGTTAAAAACGTGTAAGTTGTTGTCTTAAGTGTTACCGACGTTACTGACCGACCGTTACAAACCGAACTGATTTGTAAAACTGATTTGCAACCTAATGCCGGTTAAAAACGTGTAAGTTGTTGTCTTTAGTGTTACTGACGTTACTGACCGACCGTTACAAACCGAACTGATTTGTAAAACTGATTTGCAACCTAATGCCGGTTAAAAACGTGTAAGTTGTTGTCTTAAGTGTTCCTGACGTTACTGACCGACCGTTACAAACCGAACTGATTTGTAAAACTGATTTGCAACCTAATGCCGGTTAAAAACGTGTAAGTTGTTGTCTTAAGTGTTACTGACGTTACTGACCGACACTTGGCCGATATATAGGTACCTACATATTCTATGAAATTGATTTATTTCCTATTGTATGTAATTCCAAAATATTGAATAAATAAATTTTAAACATAAATTATCTGAGATTTTTTGTATAAAGGCTCTTATTGACATATAAAACTTATAATTGTCATTGGACTGGTTTATTAAGAGTGCGCCTATGCAGAGACGTAAGAAAAGAGACAGCTCTATATAATTGCTACCTAGTGTAAAGGCGACAGCCATCGCGTGAATCTTGCGAAAAATCAGTAAAACGTCGTTTAAAAAAACCTACGAAAAATAAAAAAACCTTAAGATTTGAGCATATTAAGATAATGTATTGCCTATCTATTGTTTTTAAAATAAGCTCAAATAGCCTTTCCATTTAAAGATTCAACAAAAAGTGTTTGCGAAACAAGTTTATTTATAAAAATAAATGTATCGAGTAGAATTTCAAAAATCGTGTTTCGACGTTGGAGCGATAAAAGCTTAAGAGCCACGTTCCCTATGTCAAAATATTAAACTCATAAATAAAATACAAACTGAGATCCAGATCGAAATTTATGACCAATTTCAATATATATGCACCCTTAAAATGTTAACTTAAAAAAATATTTGTTTTTGTTAATAAAGTAATATACAGATAAAACTGAGAATTAAAGAGTATTTTTTACGTTTTATTGTTTAGTAATTCGTCATGTGCTTTCGTCTGTATGTCACAGCCTTATAATTTTTCCTCGGCTTTGGGTAGATTCCAACCGCCATACGGCCAAAAAACTTACGCGCACACTATCATGTGGGTTAGGTTAAGCCTAAAAAATAGTTTTAACTTTTTAAAATAATGTAAACCAAAATCATGATCCGAAAATCTGAAAAAGAAACATAATAAAATAAAGTAAATATTAATAACGAAAAGTGTGTTCGATAAAATCGGTACCAACCTACATAAGTTTTTTTAGGTTCGTATCCGCAATGATTCTCATTATACGGAACCCTTAATAAAAATGGTTAAACAACACGTACTTGGCCGGTTATTTAAAAAAAGCTCACATGTACTAATGTATGACATCATAAAAAGCAAAAAACTTCTGAAAAAGGTAGTCTTTATTTTTGAAACAATGGCATTGTGATAAACTATAACCTTTTACAAGGAGCTCGTAGCCCAAAAAGCCCGTTTGTTAACTGCAAATAATACTCAAAGTTAAGCAGCTTCGGAAGTGGTCAGTCGATGGATGACTCTAATCTAATGGCACATTACTCTGATCTTCTCTGTGCACATTAAACTATCACTCCTATAGCTGCTGTTGTCGTTAAGCTAAAAAAGGGGCCACTCACTCAAGCGGGCTTCCCAATTCCTACTGAGAGAAGACGTGGTTCTATGGTAGGGACAGGACAAAAAAGGCTGAGGCAATCATAACCCGCACTTTTTAAATCCTTGTCCGATTTCAGTTGCTTCTAGATTTACAATAGCAACACCTCTTCCACTCTCTACTTATCTCTACTAATAATAGGTCCGGAAATCGTAATCGCTTAATTTGCGTTTTCTTAACGATTTCAGACCCTGGCGAATCGTTTGCCATCTGTGTGTGTGTGTGTGTGTTTTTGTGTGTGTGTGTGTGTGTATGGCAGCTTTTATTTGCCCCTCGATATCTCAAAAACCAATGTGAGCCAATAAAAACCGATGAGAACCAATGTGTCTCGTATCCATATAAATCGATGCGCCACGTCATGACTTAGATCTGAAAACAGTTTGAGCAAAATCGGTCGAGCGGTTTGTATTTTTTCGCTAAAAAACTGATTTTTAAAGACGCAGTAGTAATCTTCATGTATAAATTGTCAAATATAAAAAAAAAAATCTCAAGAGAAGTCGCTCCTGCAGTACTTGCTACCGAACTAAGTTTATTCGATTTTGGTTTAGGAAATATATGGAATTCCTAGGAAAAGTATATTTACACAAAAGACTTATTTCACACATTTCCTGCTGAATTTAGACATTATCTACATTTCCTAGAAATTTTATACAATGTCGGATTACACACATTTCTAGTAACATATACCTACATAAAAAACAGCAATACTCAAGACAAACATTCAAATTCAAAGTTTTGTCCTGTGCGGGGATCGGACCCTAGTCAGCAGGCAAACTTATTCCACACTAATCCATCAAGGAAATTACATTATTATTTATTTATAACTTTAGTATAATATTTCTCACCAGAGTTAATTCCAGTCCAACACATCATCAAACTAATCAAAAAAATAATACTTTTCACTAAAGCTGCCATTATGTTATAGGTAAATAATCTTCAATTAACTATAGAAACACCGACCGCCCACACACCATAACTGTCAATGAACTGCTTACCAAAGATACAACGAATAAAGTTAGTTAAGTATTACGAGTTTGGTTTATACTATTACTAGCTTTTGTCCGCGGCTCCTCCCGTTCTAAATTCTACGTGGAATTCGGCTATAGATATTCCTCCGGGATCTTTTCAAGGACAAAAAGTATGTTTGTCTTCCCTCAACATTGTCAGTGCTAAACATCAGCACAAATAATTGCTTTTTTTTTTTTCATACCACCAAGGTGGCAAACAAGCACACGGTCTGCCTGATGGTAAGCGGTAAGTATGGACGCTTGCAACACCAGAAGTAAGCAATAACAAACAAACAGACTATCACAAATATATGTTAATTTGGATTTGAATACGTAGACATACCGTTGCACTTTTATGCAAACGAAACTTTAATAGACTTTTAACAATAACTTTAATTAACTCCTGCACCAAGAAACGAGTATTGATTTATATGTAAAATTATTCTAGGAAACACATTAAAAAATGACAAAATATGATGTAATTTAAGGGTATTGTGTATTGTTAATCATTCGTTTTCGAGATAACATTAGCTGTATGGCGCCCCCGTGTGACTTCTGACGGAGCTGCATCTCGACCAATTATGAATACCGCAGAGTGCAATAGCCATCAGGGTCAAACGGGAGTATAGAACCATCTCCCACAGGGCGGCGCGGCGTGCGTCCTGGCGGAGTCACCGCCTTGGTAGCTCGAGGCCGAAGTCTACACGTCTGTGTACAGATGGCGCATGGACCTACGAGCCCGAGGCTGAGGAATAAAAGCGACGGAAGTTGCTCATTCTCGGTTCCTCCTAGGGAGATGAAAGAAACAGCTGGTATTCGAAGACCGTATATTAAAATTGGCATAAATACAAAAATAAAATTTCCAAAAACGTTAAATACATTCAAACAGTCATGATAGAGTGTATTGTTCAAAATTATATATCCACTTGTACTTCGTTCAGAAACTCTACTGTGGTGATGGAATCAGCTTCAACTTCTAGTGTAGCTAGCTTCTTGTTCAGTTTGACGCCAACCTTGACGGTATTGCTACTAGAAAAACAAAATAGTTCTTTACGTATAACAACAAAAAGAGGATAGTTGCCTAGCGTGAGTGTTACAGTGCAGTTTTAGAGGACCTTTCACCGCGAACTCTTAGATTATGAAATGAGTTTTCTGACGAGATATCCCCTAGGGACTACAGTATAGAATTTTTCAAGGAGGTAGTAATTCAAGTATCGGCGACTCGTGCGTAAGACCAGAAACAGACTGGTTCCACGTACGCAATATATGCAACGCATTATGACATCTAGACTAGACTTACTACTTATAGTATACTCGGCCACACGCCGATGACCAAATATTCTGCGGGCTTCCTGGCCGAATAGCCGAATATTTGGAAAAAGTATCGCCGTCTGCACGCTCATCGTATTGGTCATCATCGGCAACCACGCCGCCCTGCTTGTTCTGGCGTTAAGTTTGGTGCTCATAGTAAATACAAACATTTTCGGGCTCTTTACATTTTAATTTGTGGGCTTTAAAATTGAAATTGTGTAAGCCTATTAAAATAGTAATTATTTATGGCCTCTAAAAAGTACTCAGCTATAGTACGGAGTTGATAATGCATGATTATTTTATTGATAACCAAAAAATATATTATAATAAAAAAAAAAACTATCTTTTACGATGATTTTACTGCGACGAAAAATCTGAAGTATTCGGCCGAATAGTAAGTAGATATTTGGTATTCGGCAAAATAGGATAAGAAAGGCGAATAGGCCGCATACCGAATAGCAGCCAAATATTCGTTGCAAGCGCAATCTAGTGCTTTGATTTCTTATAAAAATATATGATTCGAGACTCACTTGTCGTCTGCAAAACTGACAACAGCATCTGATGCCATATTATGTAAGCACAGTGCAACAAACTATTCTAAACCGCTCACCTTGGACTATAGTCGCTAGTATTGGTGTAGGTTCACACCATTTAAATAAGGCGACTGTAGTTTTGAATTTTTACCACCGCGTCAGAAAAGTTTGTTATACCACCAGACAAGTGTACCTACATGTGTTGCGTAAATGAGACCAGTGTGACTCTAAATAGGCTACGATAACCGCTCCACACCTGGCGAGCTAAATAGTAAGTTTAGTTTTATATCTAAGTATAAACAAAAATATTTCTTGTTGATATTACTAGTATTATAGTAACAGTAAGGACATTCTGTAAACAAAATATTAAATACAAGCTTAACTATTAACTAGCTTTTACCAGCGGGTTCACTTATGTACATGTGTACCTATATACCTACCTTGAGAACTGTCTGAACGAGGAGGGGACCTAGTAATATTATATATCACATCGTATATATGACCCATACAAAAACAAGATTTACCCATGAAAACATTTGCAGTTGCGGAACCAAGGAGGGTTTTGGGCGTTGAAATCCCCCTAAAAATTAGTAGAAACATATTGATTATCAAATATGATTGGGTTAAAATCGGAAAGTATCAAAAATTCTCATGCAAAAAAAAACTGAAATATATCCTGGATCCGCCACTGACATTCGTATATCGAAAATTATGCGAAGTTAGGCAATGTTAGGCAGGGTCCGTCGTTAGATAGGTCACCGCCGAGTGAAGCAGTGATGTTCCTGGCTGATGACAGCAGCCAGGATACGCAAAGACAGAGGTGCTGTAGGTAATAATATTATGCTTAATGTTAGTAACGACAACTAATGCGAATATTACACAAACATACAAAACAGTTCGTTCATTTAGGCTACACAAGCGCACGAAGTAAAATGTAGAGCCGCGATCGTGCCGCCATTTTGTACACAACCTATATACAACCTGTTTAATTATCTCTGTCGCCACGAAAAAAATAAGTAGGTACTTACTGTTTGTTGTAAATAATAAGAACAACGGTATTGTTCGGAGTCAGGAAAGCTACGTATCCAAGAGAAGGTGTCAATATGGACTTCGTTTCTTGAACGTCTATCCTCTTTGACCCTCTTGGGATGAACTTGGAGAAATGTCCCATAGCGTAGAACATCGGCTGCTTTATAAACTCTCCTTTTTCTGGGTACACCAATATCGGGGAGTCTACGAAATTATTGGCCCAGTTTGGACCACCTTCTGCGTTAAGACACAGGTTCCAGTCCATCCAACCTATTACATTATAATTAAGATCCTGTAAATTAAAGTGTTACAGTTACAATACATACATTCTAAAGAATTGCGGTACTCTTCTATACCAGCGTTGCCTGACGGCCCGATTTTTAAATGAAAATTAAATTTCCTGCTTTTCGGAAATAACTTGAACGTGCTGGCAGCGTACTGAGAAAGCGGGGGCGTTATTTTTAAATTCAGAAGAAGAAAAAGACACAACTATTTAACGATAGGGTAAATCTGATTTAAAATATCATATTTTACTAAAATACTTTTTCTATGGATATTTTTCTTAGGTACCTATCTATTGTCACGTAAACGTAATTTGAACTCAATTAAAAAGATAAATATTCAATAACTTTTGATTATATACGGTTTTTTCACTATGTCCCACTTATGACGAAAGAATCCCGACTTGGCAAAAAAAATCTGGCAACGCTGATCCAGACAAACTGGGCACCCTTATCACTTAAAAGCGATCACTTACAGGCAACTTTGGAGTACAAGTAACATAGATAGAAGCTATAAGTATGTGACTCGAAAATCGAAAATTTATAAAAAAAATAAAAAAAAAAATAATGTCATTATATTTAAAAATAAACATACACACATATACAAACACACTTGCATACAAACACACTTGCATACAAACATATATGTACTTCAATTTTGGTGTGTCATTTTTAACAAGTATTCTGAGGCTGAAACACAAATTAGCTTTTTTTCTTTTCCTGGGCTTAAGCTGTAGCTATTTTAATATCAAAATATATATAATTCCTTGCAAATAAAAATCGTATGATTGTACGAACCTACATCCTTTATACACTTCAGACCTATTTCTATACTTCCCATCCTCTCCAAACTGCTTGAAAGCATAGTTCATCAAGCATCACAATATCTGGATAGAAATGCACTGTTGAGTCCATTTCCATCAGGATTTCGTACAGGTCATAGCACAGTCACAGCGATGCTCAAAGTCACTGATAATATGCGTTTTGCGATGAATAACCAACAATTGACCTTATTAGTGCTATAAGACTACAGCAATGCGTTTAACGCTGTTGATTTTGACATACTTTTAGGAACTCGTATCTTCATTAGTCATAGAATGGTTTGATTTTTATCGTAGAGGATGTCAGCAGTGTATAAGTCAGCAAATGAGAATAACTCTGATTGGTGTACTTTATCTGCTGGCGTTCCTCGGGGTGGCTTCCTTTCACCTCTCCTGTTTTCTATCTTTATTAATACTGTCACATTAAAACTGTCTTCCCTTTCATCTCTATGCAGACGACCTCCAGCTTTATTGTCATTTTAAAATCCAAATTTTTTAAATGTTAAGTTAGAATAATGAATGAAGATATGGGCAACATCTTATTGTAAATCCAAAAAAAAATTAGACTATAATTTGTTTCCAGGAAATATTTTACAAAGCTGCTACATAGTACATCATGTCACCCAATCATCAATATAACGTGAAAAGTCTAGGATTACTCGTGAATCGTAATATGACTTCATGCAAATGAAGTATGTTGAAAAGTTAAGGCTGCTTTCTACTCTTTAAAATATCTCCAGAACTTCCTACCTATTAAAACTAAAATTTTCCCATGACACTTCTATTTCCTGTTCTGGACTATGAGGAACTACCTAATAAACTTCAAAGGCTTTAAAACTTGTACATCCGTTTTATTTACGGTCTGCGCAAGTTTGATCATGAAGGTACTATCCAGTTTTCGAATAGAATTAAACTGGCTCCCAATTCAATTTCGCCAGAATACTCGCAAACTTACAGAACTTTTAAATATCTTATTTAACCCTACTCCATCATATAGAAACAAGACGTTGCGATCCCATACTACATTATTACTAGAACAACAATAGAACTGACTACCTAACCTTATTTAAAATAGCCGCACTATCAGAATATTTAAAAAAAGAATTTAAGATCATTATAAATCACAATTCTAGTGATATGAGGGTTCAAACATAAAAAATAATAAATATCTGTGTATGTATGTAGGTCGGGAAAAAAGTTTCTTCGAATTTTATACGACAACTTATATTAAGAGAGCTTCAGAGCGAGGTGCATCTTTGACATCAGAATTACCGGATTAAAAACACTTACACTAACTTGATGCTACTCTTACTGACACTTACATTAGGCCCATAAACGTCCCTATTTTTTTTGCATCTAGCGCTGCATTGTTTTTTTCTTTTTTGAAATAAAATTTTAAAATAAATTATATAAATCCTGACCGCGGCTCTTAGAACATACACAACCAAATGCAATGTGATGAGCATTAAAATCACCACTTATAAAGATGGGCTTTGGGAGATCTCTTATGATATTATGTAGTCTGTGAAAACGTATGTGTCCATTAGAAGGTGGACAATATACACAGAGAATAGTTAAGTTACCACGTTTAGTAGACACAGATAAAGCAACAGTTTGAATGTCTTCATAAAATTTGGTGTTTATAATATTATATTTCAGGTATGGTTTGATAAGTATTGCGACACCATTATGAGTATTGTTAGAGTTTTTATTGTAAATATTATATCGAGGTATCTTAAATCAATTGTCTTTGAACCAGGTTTCATTAAGTAAGCAAATATTAATATTTTGATGTTTTAGAAATTGTATTAATAAGGCTTTTTTACTATTTGCACTTTAAATTTTATATTGAGCGATACGTAGTTTTGATTGTGTAGTAGCTTCTAAAGCCATTATTTAAGATTTTTTATTAATGCTTCTTTAATTGTTTTAGTTGTAGTGGGTGAATTGTCACCCTTATTACCTAACTCCACCAATGTCTGTACTAGGGCCATCAGTACTGCTACGAACACGGACAGCGGCGACGGGAGTAGGCTAGCTCTTTCTTTCAATCACTGGCTTGGCTTGTGCTTTCTTCTTATTTTTATTGTGCGGCTTCCAGGTGATGTCCTTGTCTCGCGCTGTGTTGACCCTTTCGATTTTCCTTTTCAGGACGTCATCAAAACCAGCCAGATACAAATAGGTATAGGAACGCTCACTCCACACTAAGCCTATTGAAATACCTTGAACTCGGATATATAGGCGCGACGTAGAGATGCGGATGGGCGCTTAGTGTCGAGTGAGCTTTCTGATATATTTTGTAATATATATATATAATAGGTTCTATGAAATGTTGCCTTTGGTCACTTTCTACTATCGGCACATCTCAAACGAGTTGGAATAAGATTATTGAAGATTTTCTTATGGTAAGTTGAGTTCGACTTCTTACCGTAGTAAGTGTGATGCTACTATTGTACACAGAGAGAAAAGATATTGTCCGAATTAAAAACCTGATTATTAAAATCCGTTAATACTAAATTTTATTAATTTTAACATTTTTTTCTGGCAATTACAAACCAATATAATTTTAAGTACATTTTATTAATTTCATAAACTAATAACTACAACAAAGTTTTATAACTTTCCGAAAAAAATAATTTGTACTTCGGATTACAGAATTTTACAAATCCTATAAAACTTACCTCGATCTTATAAGTAGGGTAATTAATGTCAACATATAAAGCTTACTAAAGATTACAAACAAAATATTAAAGTGGGAAGATAAAACACTACTTGTCATGACAGTGAAGGCCAATTAACGTTTACAATTCCCTTTTAAGAATTAGTTAAGTTTACTAATAACAAATATCATATCGTGTCGCTACGAATTAAGGTTGACGTCACGCGTCCTACATCGCGCTTTTGAAGTTTTTTCGATAGTTCGCATATATACAAACAGAATTGCAACTGAAGTAGACCAAGGCGTTCTCTAGGCATAACTCATCACCTGGCGGTGAATTCTCGTTTAACGCCGCTTCACAGTTATTAGGTTAGGTGATGAGCTGAACTAATTTCAACCACGAACCAGTCGATCACAAGCGTACGCTTCGCATCACAGAGGTTCAAAATAATGTGTGGCATTAAGTGGAGGCATATTCAGGTAACAAGCATTCAATGATTGCACTGAGTTTTTGAGACCTACTATCACTTTTTAGTAAACATGTATTAAAATCGCCCATTAGAATACTATGCTTATAAAGAGGTATTAATTTTTCAAGTAGATTTTCGAAAGACGTAAAATAATTTATATGCATTGAGGGACTATAAAATACTCCAAGAAGAATTTGGGGTTTTGAAAGCAGTATTTCAATAACCAGGTGCTCAGCGGCATCAGGCTGCGGAGGTTGTGCAGACATACTCAAAATTTTAAAAGGAATATTGGATCGTAAATAGATTGCTACACCACCACCTGCTCTATCTGTACGATCGTTTCTGATGATCTGAGAACCTGGTAGAGGAAACATTGTAGAAGGGAGACAGGGCTTTAGCCATGATTCTGAAATAAGTATGGCGTGGATATTACTGCTTTCGAATGATGAAAGTAAGTCAGTATAGTGTGCCGGAATACTTTGAGCATTTATATGGACAATATTGAAATTTTTCACAGAGTCTGAGAAAGTTTAATTAAGTGTTGCGCTGAGGGAATCTGAAATACTTTAGAAACTTCCGTCACTGTTCAGTTCATCAGTAGAAGAGGTAAGAGAAAAAATGTGATCATTACTATTTGTACTATTATCAAGGGAAGACATGTATACTAGTTTTATAATATATACTTATAAATATTTGGATCATATAACTAATATATAATTATAAAGTTTTAAAACAAATTATTTATTCACTACCTGCCAGCAGCCTGGAAAAATTATGAAACATGCTTATGTGCATTTAAAAATGCATAAAGCTAATAACACTAATAGGAAAAGAAAATATTGTAAACAGAGAAAAAGAACAACAAAAACAAAAAAGTAATAAAAATGACGTAACTTTAAATATAGCTTTTTGCACATAGCCGTATGGTATAGGCAATAGTTTAAATCAAAAATTAAAAACAATTTTAGTTTAGTTATAAGAGTTATAAGTAGGTATGTTTACTTAACTCCGAATGAGTTTGAGAATGATAAGTTATTGGTAACAAATTGTTTTTCTTGAGAATTCATTAGATAACCGTCTTAAATAATTATCTTTTTATTACGTATTTTGTACAATGAGTAGTACAATAGAATAACGGGTGGGTAACACACTTACCTTACACCGAATTATTCCAATACCTCCCGATGGAAGCTGCCTATTCCATTCGATTGCATATTCTTTGTTTTAGTATAGTAATATACAACAAACAAATAGGTTGCGTGAGACTATAGTCGAGTATGTATGTCGTAAAGGTAGGAAAAGACAGTACTCAGTTTAACAAAAATCATTTGGTATAAATTTTGTTATAAATAAGTACCTACTAATAATTTATGTACAAAAAGTAATGAAATCCCATCAAAAACATAAATGTGAAATGAGAGCCAAGTTCAATGTTATGATATATGCCTTGGATGTTGACTTCAAGGTCAAAAGAAGTGAGATCTAAATGGTAGCCAAGTTCAATGGTCAGTCCTGAAATTTATTTATAACAACATAAATATCATTTCTTCTTATAACTTAGGATGATATATTGTAGCCTAATGTCTGACTTGGATAGTTTCTCATATACGAATTATATTATAGCCTTCGCAAGTTCTAAACCTGACTAGTCGGTTCTTATTTTATTATTCCGAAAATTTGGCTTGCTGGTAGAAACTAGCCTTCGAACATAATAATTCGTACATGAGAACTAGCCAAGTCAGACCTTAGGCTACAATATATTCTACAATATATAAATAGTCAACATCCAAGGCATATATCATAATATTGAACTTGGCTCTCATTTCACATTTATGTTTATAATGGGATTTAATATACATGTTCTGACTCGAGTTTAGCTGTAGTAAACCTCTTAATAGAGATAAGCCTACATCAGTTCATAGCCGTACATGTATATGTCATATTTTCTATTGTGAACTAAATAAAAAAAACTATATTAAAGGTTCAAAGAAGCATACTTACGGTAATGATATCATAAATATAGTTCTTCGCTCTCTGCCACGATCCTACAATGACCTTCTTTTCCCAAGGCTTAGAACCTAAAATGTATAGAAGGGAGTCATCACAACAATGTCAAATGTAGCTTAATTCAAACATACTAAAGAGTGTTTAGTGTAAGTCGATGGCCGAGGGGTTTCGAATTCACTTTGCGTCATAAGTGGCGGAGTTTCGAGACCGGCGTGTACCTATGGGTCTTTTTCTTAATTCCTTAAATACATTGATTATTCACACCACTGGCTATTCGGTGAAAGACGACATCGTGATGAAACCTGCATACTTCAAAGATAAAAACGTATAAAAAATAAAGACGTATGTGTAGTTCACAATCCGCTCTGGGCCTGCGTGTGGACTATCGCCCTCGGTGAGAGTAAGCCGTGCCCCAACAGTGAAGACGTATATGAGGCTGATAAAGGAAAGAGTGCTTAATGCTATTATCTTATCAGCCTATATTCTGGTCTACTCCTGGACCAAAGGCACCTCCATGGCGCGCCGTTTCTAAAATGCTTCTAACCTTCCAAGCAAGCTGGAATGGCAGTGGTCTAAGCAGACGTGTCCTAAAGTGGCGATCAAGTGCCTGAAGGAATAGCGTTGGACCCCTCCAAATAAGAAGCATTTGTAATGTGTCCTCGTTTAACGTTTGATACCTGAGTTAATTTCAACTTCGAATTAAACACCATACCTTCAGAAGCCTCCGTTGCCAGTACAAATTTGTCAGGATAAAAATCAGTGACCAGTGACAGAAAAAATGCAGGAGTTACAAAATCTCCGTAGTAGTGTACTCCTACTCCATCTATGAAGTCTAGCACTCTGGGGTGCTTTTTAACCATCTGAAAATAAATTTTACTAACCTTTACCCGTAGTTTCGCTTGCTTATCGTCTTAAAATAAAATTGTACTCCAGGGTTGTAAATACCCCATCCAATATAATAAACCGATTTATGGACCGAATCACAGCGGAAGAGAATGTGATTGTTCAATATACTTCAACACTTTGCAAAATGTTGCAAACATGATGGTGAAAATTGCATTTAAATGTGTTTAGTATGAATCCACAGACAGACAGGCACCGCAGTATTTAATAAAATATACATAGTGATAGTTTATTAGTAAGACTTCACATAAAACAGGTGACAGTAAAAGTAATACGACTGTGTTAAGAGTGTCGGATTCGCAGCACGCTCCATAGACAGAATTTTACTCCTATGATGCATATCAATCCCTCAAACTCACTCCAACAAGACCAGAAAACTAATATCTACGTCTGTGGTTTTTCAGTTTCACGTTAAATTGTATAGTTCTAAAAATGTTAGAGTGCAGAAACTTGTAATTTATGGTCAAAACATTAAACTTTGTACTACAACGAAAACGTTTGTTGGGCGCTATATGGGCTAAGACTCGTTTAGCCTCTACCCTAATTCAAGTACACCAAAGTCCCGGTTTTATCATGTTTTAAAAAGCTGGAACTTTGACATTGCATAGACCCAACAACCACAACAATCTGAAATGACCAGAGTCAGTTAGGTACTTACTTACACAGTAATTATCGAATACCTAACTCCGGTGATTTAGAATAAAATCAACTTCCCACACTGACTAGCTTAAGAAATGAGCTACATTAACTGCTCAGGATATAAATATCCACTGATGAAGGTAGGATTCCTGCAATAATTTCTGTAAAAAACGGTCTCGAGTCACTTGCAACCAGCAGCCTACCGCGACCCTAGCTAGCCCCCAACTCGAAGTTGGTAAGAACCTACTCATCTGGTTACGATGATTATGATTTTGCTTGTTTACTTTGTCATCCATCATGTCAGTCTTTAGAATGCTCCAGCCATCCGACATACATCCTCGTACGTATTCCTTGGTAACATATTATGCCTTTAAAAGAGTATATCTGAAGCAGCAGAAGAGAGTACTGCCCTACACAGCGAGTACTCACTCTACTGAATCGCCCGAACAATAATGATAGGTACTCGCTTGAATGAGCAGCCTGAACTGGGTAAGTAACTCCACCTTACAAAAGGCCGCGGCCAAATAACACTAACTTCGAGTAGTATTGTGTTCCTGGCGGTGAGTAAGTTAGCCAAAGCTCACGAGGATTCGCTGCGTAGACAGCGCGGGATCGGTGGTGCTCGTTGCTGTGATTGCTCGGGTTTTCAGCGGCTACTCCATCCTCGTTCACTGTGGACTTTTGCAATATTAGGGGTATTCACGCCAATCTTAACGCAGTCTACCACCACCTTGGGGCTGCGCAGGCGACCATCTTCTTTTTAATGAAGACGCAGATATCCTGCCCGGCCTAAACATCAAACCTACATTAGCCCGGGTACAAACTCGAGCACAATTTTGTTAGTCTTGCCGGTGTATGTTCGTCCAGGAGGATATCTGCTGTTGCCGCCTTCATAGCCTTGAAGACGGGACCTGTCGATATTGTGGGTGCACGTAGATCACGGTGGCTACACTCGTATCTCTGCCTGCCTATAGAGGTCTCATAGTTGTAACACGAACAAAGCTCGACTCTTCACATACCTGAGTTTGACGACTGACAAAGTTTTAGAGCAATATTTCACTGCAGACCTAGTTTTTTTATGATCTGCTGATGAATTTGCTCTGACCTATGGATTTTCTCAGCTGGTAATTTCTCCAACGAGAAAACCAGATATGGAGGAGGAACATTCCGTCTCAGTGGATGCGCCTCTTGGCTTCTTGAACCATTGTCTTGTTCGTACTCCAGTGTAATGCACACAACCCGATCCATCTAGGCAAACTAATTGGCATCGTGTGTGGCATTATAAGTCGACAGATTGGAATGGATTGCGAGAATTTTATGCGTTGTACCCGTGGAGGCAGCTCTGCTTTAGCTCAGAAGATTCTGACATCTGCAGCCGCAGTCACTAAAACTATCCTCGCTGCTATTGAATGTTTTATTCTAACCGCGAGTACCTGCCGGCTTCAAAAAAAGACGTCACTGTGAAAGACCGATGGCGACTTGGTCCTGGATACCGTGGTGCGGCAAGACTATGTCGTAAATCTCTGTAGCACAGCGAGAGGTTCGGCGGGCACTGCTTTCCCTATACGTTCATAAGCTGTGTGAGCCAGACGGTATACCAGCAGTGGTGCTTAAACAGTGTGCTGCTGAAATATCCTGTACTCACGAGCCTCTTCGCACTTTTATACCACACTAAGCAATTTCCGTTTTCATGGATGTTTGTTAAAAAAAATATGTACTTGTTTTAAAAAAACAAATAAAACTGTAACTTTAACACAAGATATCCTAATAAGCTGATGATGATATTTAAAATAGGATTATTATTATCTACAATATTAATACCAATTTGTTATCTGATTTAAATATAAAAATAATTGAATAATTTCCTTTTAGACATTTTTATTTACTAATTGACATAAAATTACTATATTACTGACATTTATAAAAGAAACATACATACTGACATTTAGAATAAGTGATTATATTATATTGTAAAATGTTTTTTTTATGTTATTAAATAAGTTAATTGTGCTTAGGTAAAGGGAAAGTGTAATAAATAATGGGAAATTAAGTAAAAAATGCAATAATTTTTAAGGACTGAAGCCTGTAAGTTCGGTAATGTTTGTAAAACTGTTAGTATTAAGATTTATTATGTGTGTAAATGAATTTATTATAAAATTAGTAATAGTACACCTACTTAGGTTAAATGTGGGTTAATTAAGATTTGCATGCTGCTATCTAGCAAAATTAACGACCAGATTTTTTAATGTAAACAGCCTTTTGTACTACACTCCATTTTATGCAAATAAAGATTCATTCATTCATTCATTCATTCATGGAAGTCTGTGAATGTGCACCCGGTGCTCAAAAAGAGCGATAGATTAGATCCAACAAATTATAGGCCTATCGCTATTAACTCTCCAAGGTGATGGAGCGTGTGATCAGCACACAGCTAGATACCTAGAAAAACCTGGTCAGCGACCGTCAATATGGCTTTTGCCACGGTCGCCCGACTGGTGACCTTCTAGTCACCCTCACACAACAATGGGCACTTGCCATTGAGAGTCATTGGGACATAGCGAAGGCGGTTGATCTGGTCCGGCTCCGAGTTCTTCTATCAAAGTTGCCATCTTACGGATTGTGCAAATGGGTGGCTAGCTTTTTGTCCGGCAGACGCAAACTAGCTGTAGTTATCGGTAGTTGCTCTTATAGCATGGACATTAATGCTAGTGTCTCGCAAGGCTCTGTGCTGTCTCCTACGATGTTTCTATTGCATATCAATAACATGTTGGACATCAACAACATACATTGCTATGCAGATGACATCAGAGAAGGAGCGTCCCTCGTTCCGTTGTAGAGGAAAAGCGTAGAGAACTTGTGTCTCAAATCGAGACGTGAAAAATTGGGCCGATTAAACCCAACAAAGACACAAGTTTGCGAGTTTACCGCTAAGAAAACCCCATTAACTGTGGTCCCACAATTCTAGAACACTTCCCTCTCCATCTCCAAGAGCCTTGGTATCCTGGGTGTTGACATCTCCAGTGATGTTAGGTTGCAGTTGCAATAACTTGGTGTACTCAACAGAAAGAAGCAGTACTTCACGTCGGAGCAGAGGTTGCTGCTTTACAAGTCGAAAGTTCGGCCCCATATAGAGTACAGTTGGCATCTGTAGGCGAGTGCACCCGGATACCAGCTTGACCCTTTTGACTCAGTTCAACGACGGGCTGTGAGAATTGTAGACGATCCCAAACTTACTTGCCGTATCGAGCCCTTAAGTCTGAGGAGAGAATTTGCCTTCCTGTGTGTGTTCTACCGTTTTCACAATGGGATGTGTTCTGAGAAATTGTTCAAAATGATGCCCATGGCTACTTTCTACCATCGCACCGCTCGCATTCAGCAGGGAATTTATTCTCTTTCTTTAGAACCGCAATGGTCGCGTACAGTGCGGTTTCAGAGAAACTTCCTCCCGCGAACACTTGGGTTGTGGAATGACTCCCTGCCAAGGTTTTCTCTAAGGACTACAGTATGGGGTTCTTCAAGAAAGAAGTTATTAGATTTCTGAAGGGTCGTCAACGCGCGAGCGCTACCCCTGGTGTTGCAAGCGTCCATAGGCTAGGTGACCGCTGACCATCAGGCGGACCTTAAGCTTGTTTGCCACCTTAGTGGTTTAAAAAAAAATTAAGAAAAAGGTAAATAATTATAACCTTATTTTCTACTATGTATAAATGAATAAAGTTGTGGTTTGTTTATTGTTGTTAATGGGTTTTTAAAGTGGGTACGTACCACATTAAACCAATACGGAATGGTATATCGCTGATCATCAACAGTAATTATTTTAAGATCCTTGTATGAAGAATTCCTGATAGTTGGCCCCAAGTTGTTTACAATCCATTCACCCTGTAAATAATAATATTGTAGTAAATAATTAAACAGTAATGTACTTTGGTCTTAAGTACTATCAATAAAGGGTAAAACACTGTAAAAAAAATCAATTTTGCAATTGTCAGTGTCAATAAGGCACAAGAAAGGATCCACAATTTTTGGAATTTAGTTGCCGATATCCAATTTTTTGCAGTTTTCTTAATTTTAGTAAGTTACGCTAATTACATTTTTTTAAGGTTCCGTACCCAAAGGGTAAAAAAGGGACCCTATAACTAAGATTCCGCTGTCCGTCCGTCCGTCCGTTCGTCTGTCACCAGGCTGTATCTCATTAACCGCGATAGTTAGACAGTTGAAATTTTCACAGAAGATGTATTTCTGTTGCCGTTATAACAACAAATACTAAAAAAAAAAAAAAAAAAATTAAAGGGGGCTCCCATACAGCAAACGTGATTTTTTTGCTCGATATTGATAACGGCAACGGGAAGGCGCTTGAAATATTCACAGAATATTAAGGTATGTATTCACTTTTAAAAAAATTTTTTAAATAAAACAAATATTTAAGAGGGGTTCCCGCACAACAAACGTGATGTTTTTGCCGTTTTTATAGATAATGGTACGGAACCCTTCGTGCGGGACCCCGACTCGCACTTGGCCGATTTTTACATTTTCTCTATCCTCTTGACTACTAAACCCAAAAATTCTGGTAAACAATATTTGAATAGAGACATGTGAAGTTTTGAATCCATAAATAGGATTATATATGTATAATGCATGTGTAAGGAATGATACTTTTATAACTATAGGTGAGTGAGTCACCTACGAAGTCTCGCACAATGGTACCCATCAGATTATGCTTGCCTTTTTTACAAGCTTTTATTTAGCTTCACCTGTTCCGTGTCTGTTGTAAACAAATCTTGTTAGTTAAATTAGATCCACTTCCAAGAGTTCAATTGTGTTAAAATTTTGCATACGCACGTAAATCGGATGACAGTGCAATATAATGTTGTCATAGAGCTGGTCTGATGATGGAGCCAGAAGGTGGCCATAGAACCTCTGTAACGACACGACGCTACCCGATTGAGTTTGGGCTTGTTGGATTTGTCTTGACATAAGCACTCTGATCCTTAATGATAACCAGGGTCTGATGAAAGCTAGTTGGATTTTTTTTTTACATATATCCTTGTTACTACACTCTGGTCATGCTGTTTGTCTACGTCGTTTGTAAAGTTTTAAAGTTTCAACAAGCTTCGATGTGTTGCTATAGAATGCGAAGCTCCACATATCTCAAGAGTTTATAATAAATGTCCAGTTTACCATGGCAGATGGCGACCACCCGAGAGAATTGAACCCGACGACCGACACGACGCCGTTGATTGGTTCATTCGTCGTTGTGATACCCCAAATCTTTACTCCTTCGGCTTTGTATTCGTCCACAAATCTAAAAAAATCAAACAGATATAAAAGAAAATAGTTATATGAACCTGACTCAGACTCTCTTTGCAAATCTCGTAAACAAAACCTAACTTTACTTAATGTTCACTTTTTCTGGTAATTTAATCATAAATTATTAAAATACTTAGATGATTACCTTTATCGTCACATAACGTACATACCATTTAACATTTACATACGTAACATTTAACTGGTTTTAAAATCACGACACTGATCAAACCTAAAATCTACAAATTGACAATGAGAAATATTAAACGTATTTATGTATATGTTGCATAGACTAACAAAGCGAAAGACGCGTGTCAAGGTCATTTTTGTTTACCCGAATTGCAAACAGATTCTGAGTCCGGTTTACGTACGTATATCACATGTTAATAAAAGTTTTATACGTCTGTGTCCGTACTTGCGTGACTGTCCGTCTGCAATAGCTAATATTCTTCTATTCTTCTGGACCAATTAAGTTAAATTTAGTACATATAATAAATTTGTTTTTTTTAAGAAAACAAATGAAAATTGACCATCAAGGGATGCCAACACTTAGAAGGTCATTGTTACCAATCATACCGTTAAAACAGTATTAAACTTTATTTTTCCGTCTTCCGTTTAAAATTTAACAAAATAAAGTATCCGAAATACTGTTTTTGGAAGCCGATACAGTGTATACTTAAATTTAAAAAAAACGTATTGTTACACCAACACTGTTTTAGCCACCTCGTTGAAAATTTACCGGTACAAAAAGTGTTTTCTGTGATAAATGCGAAGTGGCAGACGACCGACAGACTTAGAATTGATAATAATGAACTAACAAGTTCCACTAACAGCTATATTAGTTTTGAATACATACCTTTATACAACAGATGTGTATTCAAAACATTAATAATTAAAATACTTTTTCTTTCTCATAAATAGAAACTGTTGACTTTCTTCCTCCGACCATGTTATACGGCATTTTTGTAAATAAAAGTTGGCAACCCTAAACCATTTATCACCGAAACTACTTCATTAAAAAACACAGAAATAATACTTATAGACAAAGCTACAAATCACCCCCTAAACCCCCAGAATTTAAGTTTCATGAAAATCTTTGGAGCCGGTTCCGAGATTCAGATTATACATAGTTATTAGATGTATGTAGCTACCGCCCTAACTATAACTAAGTAAACTAACCAAATACTTATTTCTGGTGTCCTTAAGGTTCCTGATGGCAAACGCAGGAAAAAATTCTACTGATAAGAGGTACATGTTTAGCAGGCTGCTATCAGCAGGTACCTAGTGTCGCCATGAAATATTTCCCATTTGCTCTTCGAAGAAAGCTAATTTCGAGATTACAAATGTTGAAGATATAAAAAGCCATAAGCTATTTTTAAAACGTTTTCTATTACTCTTAGAATATACATACACATATATTTGAGTTTTAGTGCACTGAAAAAAAAAATTGTTGGATTTACTTTTTATTTTGGTCCTACCACGTGAATTTGGTTCTGTATACTAAACAAAACGGTATAATTTACCTTGAATTTAGTTTAATTAATCTTTCTATCAATGTTTACAAAACTTTTATGTAGGACCTGCACGTATGTAAATTCAACCAAAGTCTTTGTTCAGTGTGCTAGCAGAAATGCCTACTATCAACAATTAAGATATATAACTACAAACAATACAAAACGTCTTAAAAACAGCCAATTACGAGTTTTTTACGATTAACATTAGGACTTTTGTAATTCGCTGCCTTCGAAAAGAAAATAGATTTTTTTTTAAAAAAATGTGGCGCTTGTTAGTTTGTGCTATAACCAAGAGGTCCCGCTTCCCCCCATCCGGCATTAAACTATAGTATATATGTGATCACTTACTTCAAATGATATTGAGCATAAGTTTGATAATACTCTGTCTTCAGTCTACTTGTGCCGGCAAATTTGTCACTGGTCTTCATCCACGGAGGTGGAGACCAGGTTGTGGCTATGATGTTCACAGGCGTGCTTGATACTGCCATTATAGCTTTGATCATTGGAATCTAAAGATAACATTTGCTAACAACACTCCAAGTAAATTTATGAAACTAATCAGAAACAAAGAAAAATCTTTCCTAGGCTATCCTTTCCCAGTAACAACAGTTTCTTGTAAGACGATGGAAAAGCAAAAGGTATCGGTATCTGTAAAACCTAGCATAATATTTTATTGTCAGCGCGGAAAAACTGATGATGAATTTAAAAAAAATATCTGACCCTGAGCGAATACACACTGGTTTTTGGAAATACAATTGCTGTCACGCTAAGCCCATGCCAAGACACCAATGTGCGATAGAGACAACATATTATACCTATTTACAATCATCAAATTTCGTGTTTTGTGTTTTCAATTTTTTTCCTCCAAATGTCAACCGAATTGTATAAAAATTACTTATCCTGAAAGTAAATGTATTATTTTATTTCTATATGTTTTATTATTTTGAAAATTAGTTTACATATTTTTACAGAGCACGTCTGAAAATGTCATAAAAAAGAGGCAAAGGGACTTTTGTAGGGCCCCAGTTATTTATACGGATGGCATTTAAAAAAAAACATGCAGACTGTGCATATACAGGGTTAAAGGGAAAGTAGACCTATATCCTTTAAGAGGGTGTAGTTTTCATCATTTCTGACTGATTTGACTATGAAACACCGTACCCTAAACTTAACCGTTATTATTAATTAATAAACATAATTTGATATCTATTTGATTGTTTTATTATGTTTTCTGACCCAAGTTATAAATTTGACGCTCTATTACCATTATTTTTTAATACTTCCTAGTAGCGTTTCATCAAATTTTTTTCTGAGAATCCTAAAAATACCATAGCTTGTTGTACCTTGTTAGAAAGCTAAGGAACCGTAGATATTTTTACAAACATCTGCAGCACAACTGTCATAGACTTTTTTCTAATATTGAAGAAAGAAATAATAATTTTTCCGAATTTATTTCTTTTTTATACTGTTCATCGTCTAATACGACTCAGTTAGTACAAGTACTTTCAATTTTAGTGTTCAGAATAATTAAGCAACTAATCTCCTACACAAAAATAGCAAAACTTAATAAGTTAGAGACACAAAACACAAAAAAGGGGACAATTGACAAAAAAAACGGCATTTTTTAAAAAAAATACTTCAAAGTACTATAACTTAATAACGGTTAAGTTTAGGATACTGTGTTTCATAGTCAAATCAGTCAGAAATTATGGAAACTACATCCTGATAAAGGATATAGGTTGACTTTCCCTTTAACCCTGTATATCATATATAAAGAAAATGATAAGTTTAATACCGAGATCCTGGGATGAAACAGAGGAATACGTTTGTTTAGGGAACAGCAGCTCGATATATCCTCTTAATAACTATATAGGAAAGCGAAGAATATACCTACTTGCTGGGGCAAATAACTAAGCATAGGTAGATTTGAATGAATTAATTAATGAGCGTAGGATCTTCCGTTTCTACAGAACGGAAGGTTTAGCTCCAACAATCTTGAAACCATTATTATTAAATGGCAATCGAAAAAAAAAAAACATTTTAGTTTAACTAACACACAACGAACACGCCTAAGAGACTTGACATAGGATTTTGGGATTAAAATTTGTTTCAAAGGTAGGCGTTAGTTTGAAAATCTAGGCGATATCTTGAAATTTGATGTTTTAAACTATACAATGAAGCCCTTTAAGGCTGGTGATAGTAATATACATACGTTTGATGGGGCGGTTGGCTGAAGCAGTGGACCATTGCTGTACTGAAACCGTGGTGCGGTCAGTCGTTCAGGATCTGTAAGGCTCCATTCATCGAAATACTTATAGCCAACCTAGCCGGCCAACCACTGAGGTCAGCCGCATGACCCTATCACCAGCCTTAGTAGTTCATGCGGCAATTTACCTTGACCTTTCATTACCTTATACTGGTAGTCCTCATAAGACAGTGTGTAGTTGGTCAAAAGGGTATCATTTTCTGGTAGTTCGTTGTAGGCGTACGGATGTGTTGAAAAGTCACAACCGCCGATGGGAACTCGTAACATACTGTATTGCAGACCGTGGTCACTGAAATACGATCTAAAAAAGAGAAGAGTATTCATGCACTAGAAAATAGAATATGATATTATTATTTTATTTATTACATTATGGTCAGTCTTACTATTAGGTTCATAAATTTTGACCATCGTCGTGGAATTCTTGCGGTATGTAGATTAGGCGGTATTAAAAGTATTTTACTTATGTAACTCTCTGTTAGTTTAGCTACTCCTGCGCAAAAAAAGTCGTTCCGTTGCTCTAATCCGGAACTGGCAGGGGCCTAATTCTCGTGCTAATAGGGATAATCTAGAATTCGAGATATGTTTATTTGATTTACTCATAGCTTGTTAGTCGCGGTAACTGTTTTAGTCAATAGATCGATTAGTTTGAACTAGATATGTCGAAAAAACATGGCGGATATTGTTTGCAAATAGTTTTTCGTGTTCTTAAAATCTTTCTTAAGGCATATGTCGTACTCTAGCGGTCGACATGCATCGAGTGGTCGGTAGCAGTAGAGAGATAAGTTGCCGCGATTAACAAGTCATGAAAAAAACAATTAAACATATCTCGAATCCAAAATAACTATCAGCACAAGAATCAGGCCCTGGTACTGATTTCTAAAACCGAAAATTTTAGAACCAGGCTTCAGCAGAACAGTGACATTCTGGTTCTTTCGGTACTTCGACACTAGTTGGTATTTTGGGCACATAAAAGATTATTTGCTCTTGTATACACTAGCACTACACTGAAGTGCATTGGAAATGATCGCCGCGAAATTGAATATTTTTTGATCGTGCGATGTTAAGGTATAGTGTTTCCTTAAAATAATCTCATAGAATCTCTCGCTATGGGTGAAAAACATCCGCCGCCGTCTAACTAGCTCTGTCTGGGTTAAAACACTAAGCTGATTGGATGATTCGTTAGGATACCTACAAAGTAAAAGTGCTCCTCGGAATTTACTGCAGAACTAAATATCCCCGTCGTAAATCTTGATTGGGATATAAAGTACCTATTAGGTTTTGATTTTATTGTGTCACAATATGCAACAAAAATTACCATATTTTAGGCATATTTTTTATTGCTTGATTTTTTTACAACTTTAAGTGACCGTAGACTTTAATATTTTTCAACTTGATTCCTCTACGCGTTCTTCAGTAAAAGGGTTTTGACAAACAGACAGACTAAATTTTTTTAAGTAATGTTTCAACTACAAATTAACGAATTTCGGGTATTTCCCTATATTTGTGACGTAAGACCTTGCTTTGTGTACAGCTTCGAGAAACCGTAGTATTTGATAATAGTTTCAACTTGATACCTTTACGCGTTACCGAGAAAAATGTTCTCGACAAACACACAGACAGACGGACAACAAAGTGATCCTATAAGGGTTCTTTTTTTTCGTTATTAAGTACATCTTTTAGATTTCTGCGGGCGGTGCACGATTGTTAGTTACACTAGCACTTAACACTTGACTAAACTACATGAAATATTATTCCTGCTACTTACTCAATGAGATTTTTTTGCAGTACGTCAGACAAGTTCCGCCAGTTGATCCCGGCAGCGTCAGTGACGGCGCCCCCAAAACCCTCGATCGTCTGATACGTCACATCTGGATTCAGGTCTAAAGTTACCAAACAACACTCACCTGAAAAATCACGGAAAATAGGCAATCGACAAAATATTTCAGAAATACTTGTAATGCATTTGCTTGCTGAGAATTTAGAATTAAAACTTTCAAAGTTTTATTTAAAATATTTTTTTAGCCAGGATAACCGTTTTAAGAACGGTATGAAACAAACGGTTCATTTATTTAAAATCCAAAACAATCAATTCTTAACTACAAAACAATTAAAAAAAAACTCTAATTTATAACACTTATTAATAAGGTCCTGGATGTTGCTGCCAGGAGATAAAGTGGCCAGAAGACTGGCAGCGTTGTCACGAAAATATAAAAATTATAATATAAATTAAATTGAAGTGTTATTCTATGATTTCGTTCATGGTAGGTAGGTATATTATACCTAAATGGGATATTCTATTTATACACCTAAGCGTAAATAACAAATCGTTATTAGAATTAATAGAATAATAAATTGGCTGAACAATTTGCATGTAATTTAGTACACAAATAGACCATGTTACTTTTAATGCAAATCCTTTGTTCCCACTATAATATGTCTTTCAGCGGGCATGTTACATATGTGATGATAAGAAAAATTGAATTTCGGAAATCTTTCATTGAATACTTACTCGAGTGATTACTCAATATATCGCCAGTTGTTTTACGGAATCGTGATCCCGCCTGAAATGTGAAAACGTCAAAATGTGAAAATTACAAAAATATAAATAAGAATTATACCGACAAAGATAGTCGAAACAGTATTCAAACGATCTCGAGTGAATTTATTAACAGCAATTAAAATAAGATGAACTTAAACGCCATTGACATGTATTTAGTCAAGGTCAAGAACATTCCTGACCCTCAACTTCACTGTTCTTCCTTTACTTCTTTCGCTTCTGCTGTTAGCGACCACTTGTAGCAAAGGTGGAGTAACTCCCAGATATGTTCTAGAAACTTAAAAAAACGTAAAATAGCTACTTAGTTACATATTCCCATAGAAGTTCATTTTTAAATTAGATTTGAACAAAAAGAAAATCAAAATGTCCACTGGCAGTGTTAGTGAAAGTCAACTGTGACAAAAGTAGAGGAAGAAAAGACAGATTTTCTAAGAAATTAATCTCAAACAAATACGAGAATATCAAGAGTCAACAAATTAATGTGTCAGATCAGTACGCGTGATCACTACTTTCTTTGAAAACTCAAAACTGCAGTCCCTAAGGAAGGAGTGTGTGTGCGTTAGACGTATAGACATTGTGTACCTATGACCTTATTTTCTACTGCTACCACAAAAGGTTGTCGGGTATACGCACCTGAGATGAAGTGTAGGAGACATATTTTCCATGGACAGGCTGCTCTCTGATCACGTTATCGCAATAGGTCTCGTTACAAACGCAGACGACTGACTCTGTTTTTATGGCTCGCGCAGCACAAGGTATATCTGGTGGACCTCAGCAGAAAAGATAACAATTATAAAATAAGGTACACAACTAAGTATCTCCTTTATTTCATTTTTAAACTCGTTTCGTCGAACGTGACCTTTACAACCAACACATACTTACAACCGTTTGATTGTAGTAATACCATCTGATGTCTAAAAATGCATGGTTTTTAAGGGACCGAACTCAAATGGGATACCGGTTGTCCGTCGGGACTGAATCTTTTAAACCGGTGGCCACTTTTCAGCTCAAAAATAGCTGTTTTTAATCTTTTTTTTTTTTTTGTTCTGATCAACTCACTTCAGTTTAGACTCCCAATTGGAGGCCATAGGAATGGTAATACAGGGTAAGTTAAAATAATATTCTGTAGTCTTAGTATGTACTACTGACCCTAGATAATATTCGTGAACGAATTCAGTAATAGTTTTCCCAAAAACAAACGCGACGCTACAAACGTAACCTTTGTTTTATCTATTTACCTTTTTACGCCCATGCACCTGTCGAACAACGTGCCATACTTTAATACTTTATTACTATTATATTTATTTCGTTCCAATATTCTCTATCGATTCGTCACACACAATGTCGTCGGCAATCAAATAAATCAATCAAACAACCATATGTTCTATGAGACTGTGACAGTTTTGCTCTGTATTCGTTATACACACACATACATTTTGTAGGTCGTGCCAAGATTTTGCGGCCGCTTCTAGTTACTTTTGCGATAAGTAAAGCAATAATAAAAAACAAAACATGTTTCTTGTATAGGGACTGGAAACTATACTAGAAAAATTACAGCCGGCTACTACTGCCTTTTAAAAGGTAGGTCGGACGGACACAGAGCCAGTCCTGGGGTTGAGCAAGAAGAGCGGTCGCTCTATGCGCCAGGTGACAAGGGATGCCAAATAGTCAAATGCGAAAAGGATGCATAAAATATAAATACCGCTAACATAACGATATGTACGCGCTGTTGCTGATGTTGCTTAAAATGTCTGCACCAAAAGTTAATGTTTGAAAATTTGAGAATTTTTATTTACTTAACATTAAACTGAAGTACAATTTACGTGACGTAAAAGCGTCGACCAAAGGCCGCTGAAAAACAATCTCACTATACCCTGATCAAGGATTAGGGCCGGCGCTGGATTGATTTGATCTTGCTTGATTGACAGTTTTCCTGAACATTAATCACTTTTGCCTACATAATACACACCTGCATACACATACCTATGTATAGACAATTTAATCTTGCTTGATCAAATCTTTGTCTGAACACTTTATACATATTTAGACGATACTTACCGGCATAAATCCTTACAGCAAACCACAACAAAAACGAACATCCTATAACTACAGTTTTCTCTATAGAATTCATAGCCTTAAAACAAAAGATACAAAAAGTAATAAAACACTATACAGCGAGCGAGTGACCGATGCGTGGGGCAGGCTGACATGAGACCCAAACGATCCCACTCGGCCTGACTCGGCTTCTGGATAACTGTGATAACGTAACAAGTAAATTATAATTTGTTATCGCGACCATGGTTCTGTACATAATCCTTACTAATGTATAAAAATGTAAATCTGTTATTTTGTTTGTTATTTCTTTATGCAATGTAACGAAGACTTGATTGATTTTAGGAACAAAGAGAGCTGGAGGACATAGTATACATGTTTTGTGGATGAAGAGCTTCTTTAGGCCACAAAGGATGATCTTATCACCTGATGTTTGACACAACAATAGTTGGCTACTTTCTCCTGGGTGGGATTGGTATGTTAGGAGGCGCGTGTATCTATACAAAATTCAACCGTGCGGCGCGACCTGAAGGTAACCACTAAGGAGGCGCTACGTTGGATTAATCCACATTGGATCTGGCAGTGACAATTTGATCCACCGTCTGTACATTTAAGGTTCTAGGTAGCGCTGAATTAAACAAAAATAAATGTAGTTTTTTCAAGTGCGTCTTAGTAGCGAACTTTCTAAAGCTTGTCATACAATTTTGCCTGTTTAGTAAAATACTTGATAAAAAATTATTTTAATGCAAATTATTGACAAACATGCTTGAGGCATACTTTGCCTATGGTCAAAGTCTAATGGCAGGCAAGCACGTAAACGCTTGACAAGCATTTTTTAACCGACTTCAAAAAAGGAGGACTTTCTATGTTCGACAGGTATATTTTTTTTATTAATGTCCACCGATTTCAAAAATTCTTTTTTTATTCGAAAGAGTATGCTCCTGCCTGAGGTGGTCCCTTATTAATGAAGTGGATTTAAAACTTAAACTTTAGTAGACAAAAAAATAATTGATGTTAATTTGGAACTGGTGAAACACGCCTTTATGTTGATGGTTGTATAAAATTTTGTTACAAATATGAATGTTTTTAGTGTAATAGTTTGAGCGAAATAAAAGCAATTTTTTGCAAAGCAAAAATTATAAAAAACTTTTTAACAAAAAAAAAACAACCGGCTTTTAAAAAGATGCACTAAAAAGGTAAAAGTAATCATTATTGTCAAAAATCTAATCTGAATTATCGTTTGAAGTTGGTGTCAAGCAAGTGAAATATGTTATAAACTTTTAGGTACATATACACCAATTTCAAACTGTCATCAGGATTAGATTTTTGGCAATAATGATTTTTTTTACCTTTTAAGTGCATCTTTTAGAACCCGGTTGTTTTTTTGTTAAAAAGTTTTTATCGTCTGGGTTTCTTTTATGGCAAAAAAGCGTTGGTAGTTCTGGCTGTTCTACCAACGCTTCTTTCTTGCAATGCATTTAAAATAATAAAGTATATTTTTAATTACACTACGCTGCCTTACAGACTAGCCGATTTGCCCATTAACGAGACCACAACTGTACCGGAAGGTAAAAATAACAAACTGTACCACCTAAGTTTTCTGTTCCTTTCATTTTTTAAATGGATTTTATAATTGTAAATAGAACCCTAAAAGTATAGTTACAAGAACGATTACATTAGAGGTCAATGTCACAATGTTATATCATCAGCGGCGTCTCAACTTGCTATTGTTTCATTCGAAGAGCATGCACTAGTAGCTACCACCAGTCAGCCACAAGCTAAAGTACACCTTGGACTTCGACCCGTTTAAAGCACGTTACAATTTCCTTCTCCACTGCTGCATTTACCAAATGTCATTTGCATTTTCATGCATTATTTACTCGTTTTTAGGGTGCCGTACCCAAAGGGTAAAAAACGGGAACCAATTACTAAGACTCCGCTGTCTGTCCGTCCGTCCGTCTGTCACAAGGCTGTATCTCATAAACCGTGTATTGTAAATACACGTTGTTGTAAATATTTAAGGGGGCCCCATACAACAAACGTGATTTTTTTGCTCGTTCTTGCTCGAGAATGATAACGGCAACAGTTAGACGCTTGAAATATTCACAGAATATTTAGTTATTTATTCACTTTAAAAATAAATAATTAAATTGAAATAAAACAATTATTTAAGGGGGGCCCCCATACAACAAACGTGATTTATTTGCCGTTTTTAGGGTTCCGTAGACAAATGGCAAAAAACGGAACACTTATAGATTCGTCATGTCTGTCTGTCTGTCCGTCAGTATGTCACAGCCACTTTTTTCCGAAACTATAAGAACTATACTGTTGAAACTTGGTAAGTAGATGTATTCTGTAAACTGCATTAAGATTTTGACACAAAAATAGAAAAAAAACAATAATTTTTTGGGGTTCCCCATACTTAGAACTGAAACTCAAAAATTTTTTTTTCATCAAACCCATACGTGTGGAGTATCTATGGATAGGTATTCAAAAATGATATTGAGGTTTCTAACATTTTTTTTTCTAAACGGAATAGTTTCCGTGACAGACACTTCCAAAATGTGTGCCCCTGTAACTTCTAAAATAAGAGAATAATAAAACTAAAAAAAAAAAAATGATGTACATTACCATGCAAACTTCCACCGAAAATTGGTTTGAACGAGATCTAGTAAGCGGTTTTTTTTTTAATACGTCATAAATCGTAAACCGCAATTTACTTCTCGTTCAATCAACTCAAATATAAAAATTAATATCTCTTAAACATTTAAAGAGGCTAAGTCTTCGAAGAGTGCGTTCTCATTGTTGCTGATCTATGAACTTACGCTACTAGTATAGTATTATATAATCTGTGGTAAAACATAATATTAAATAGAACAATACAATATTTGCGGCAATACAATTGTCTCTTGATGAGGTAACAGTTTTAAAATGAGACAATATTTTTTCAAGATTGATCGATTCGGGGCAGGAAAATTATATATGTATGACAATGAAGGAGCGCCTTTAGCAGGTGTGTTTTGAGACGGTTTTTCAGAAAAACTTTTGATGAATATGCGAACGCGGTAGTAGAGTTACAAACTCGCAAGATCTCACACTAGGCACACAGATGTTGCAAAAGTCCAAATTAAACGGGTATGGAGTTCTGTGAATTCTCTGGAAAAACTCTTGTCCACCTTTTTTCATTTTTTCTAAAGAATTGTGCTGAGATAAAGAATTTACTTCGCAGACAGCTTAGGAGACGATAATTGCAGTACTAGAACTGCTAAAACTTGGCACAGATAGTACGATTATTGGAGCGGTGTGCGAAAGTGCCTGCAGTCCCCCACCAGTGCAGTAGCATGACTACCTCTCCAGAGAGTTTTCACAAGTTGATAGTTCAGCCTCCCATAGCCGAGATTAATGTATGTCCTTGGTTCGAGAAGTTGAACTTGCACTTTGCATCAGCACGCTGCATCTACGCCGACCAGTGACAGCAACGAGCACCGCAGTGGCAACGAGCTTTGGCAACCTTACTCACAGCAAGAAACACAAAACTGCTGAATAAAAACTTAGTAGAAAAATGCATAGTATAGAATATTACCTTAAAAAGTGAGACCAAGGCAATAAAAAAACAATAAAAAGACAACATTTATATTTCGTATAAAAACCTAACTCTAAACAAATACAAAATATAAGTAAATCCACAAAGATACATATTTCGTACAGTTTCACTACTACTTTGTGATACAAACCGTAAACTAACTATAACATTATTTTATTTACAATTGTAAACAAACTGTACACTAATAATCACAATATTAGTAGTATAATATGTACAATTTATTTCACATAATAGTTTATAGCTTTATTTTCGCTCCTTAGTACACTTCATACTACATTTATATGTTATATTTTCCTTCATAGGTTGCTTTTTCATAAGTTCATGATTAACTTCTACATTTACGTTTTCCGATTGGGATCTTGCCATGTCTTCATTTTCTACTCCTTTTGTATTGGTTCTTTTATTAGTAATCATTACTCCTAAATTATTACTGGATAGTTGTGCTAAAGCATCTCTTGCTTTCGATAACAATGGAGATTCAAAAACCAGTGGTTTAGGTAGGCTTAAAAGGGGTAAATTTAATTTTGGGAATTGTATATTCTTAGGTAGCTGTAACGCACTGGAATTAGTATCAAATAAGTTGTTCGTCACTCTAACCTTAGTATCTTGATCTAACTTTGGAGACTTTTTTCTTGTTTCTTCATTGTTAAATAAAGTAAGTGGTTTTATTGAGACTTTAGTTTTAGTTTTCAGACTAGTTGGGTATTTTACTAAATGTGTTTCACTAGGAGATCCACTTGTATCTTTTATTGTTTGCATTCTATATTTTGACGGACGCTGGTTTCCCATTTGAATAATCGATGGAATTTTACTGGATTTTACTAAATTTGGTTTAGCAATTCCAGATTTTAATGATATTGTATGCTTGAATACTGGCAATAACGCAGTAGATCGAATGGTGGTCGTCGGAAGTGAAAGTGTACTTTTACTATCTCCTAATATATTTCTTTGCTGGGCTTTTGTAATTGTCTTAGTATTTAACCCTATTGGTTTATACGTTAACCTTGAAATTGGTTTGTCAGATCTTGTCGGTTCAAGCTTCAGGTTATCATTCTGTTTGTTTACTATTGGTTGTCTTGTAAAAGATGATTTAAATTTAGGTACGTTTATTATTTTGGAAACAGGAGAACTTGCAGTCCCACGTTCTTCTATAGCAGTTCGAGATTTAGACAGTGTCGCTAATTTTTTGTTATTGTCAGAAAGATTGTTTGTCTTCTTGAATGTTTTCCTACTTGGTATGGTTTTAGATTGTATCGTTTTAAAAACGACTGGATTTTGTTTACCAGTCTCATAGCTACTTTCCCGACTTAACGGCTTGGCTTGTATTTTTATCTTATTATCTTTAGAAGAGGGAAACTTGGTACTATCTATGATGGATTCACGTATAGAAGCAAGTCTGTCAGTGAAATCATAGTGAAGTGATTGTAGTTTATCATTAACATCTTCGTGTGTTCTAGTAACAACGTCTAAAATATCTTCTGGTTTTGCAAATGAATCACTTAATGTGCTTAAATCTTTTAATTTGATGTCACCGAGAGACAATTTTAATGTTTTCTGTAAGTTTCTCATAGCACTCTCAGCCTGAGATCTAATATTGTCTGTAATGGAATTAAGGTCCGAACTAAATTTCTCCCCAATCATATCTGTTCCTCCTGTCGAAAATCCCAATAGATCAATTGGATTTGTCAGAGACTGTCCCAATTGGATTTGATTTGTCTTTGGCTCTCTCAACCGCGTTCCTTTAGGATATTTTAAGTTTTGCATAGTATCCTCAGTATATAATCTTAAATTATCTGATAAAGAAGAAACAGGTTTATAGGTTTCCATGAAAACCTTTTTCGGTCGTGAAGGTTTTAACTCTAAGTTGTCTTTTAGGCTATCCGATACCTTCCAATTTAAATTCGAATTTGGTAGTGGGTTCAACTTATGCTTAAATCCTTCTTTATTAGGTTCGAAAGACAAGCTAGTTCCAAGTACACCACCGTTATTGCTTACTGCTGATTTTAATGTTAAAGGTTTTATTTTTAAAGATTCTGGTACTGCTAATTTTGATTTGTAAGTATTTAAATTCAAACTAGGAAGTGGAGACGTAATTGGATATTTTTTAGCCAACGATAATGGTTGTAACTGAAAAATATCTAAATTAATGTCTTTCAAAGATTTCGAAGATGACCTTAAATTATCGGTACTTGCATCTGTAAACATTTCTTGGCTTTTTGGATCATCTAACCGCAACATACTTGAAATTTCAGACCGAATATCATCAAGAGTATGTATAGGTGACTTTAAATTTAATATTTCACTGAGATCTGGCAATGGCTTTTTAAATATATTTAGGTCCTCTTCTTTCTTCAAAGGTGGTGGTTCGATTTTGATATTCTGTAGTGATCCTAGTATATCATCCCTAAAGGATTTGTAATTTAAAAGTGGTGCAGTAGCTATAATTTTCTCACTTCCATCTGCAATAATTTCTTTGGGTTCTGTTTGAAAAATGGTTGGTGGTTTTATATTTGACTCCTTGTTTTCCGATAAAGAAGTACTTCGGCATAGTTCTTGATATGTGTTACTTTTCATATCACTTTTATTTTTAGTCATTACACTTGCTGGTCCGTCTGGAGATAACATATCTATGTCATCTTCACTTAAAAAATCTGGATTTTGATTTAAATTCATGTTAGTGTCCACTGTAGGCTGAGGTACCATTTCTTTATCTAGGAAATCTTCGTTTACTTCTTCTGAAAAAAGCATACTTTCAACTTCGTTTGCAGGTTCGGTTTCAGTTATGTCATCTAAAAAAATTTCATTCGTTTCAACTGATGACACTAAATTATCAACTTGGATATTTGGTTCTGTAAAAGAAGGGTCGAAATCTAGACTATTTACATTTTCTCTCTGTTCTGGGATTTTTTCAAGTTCTGTATTCGGTTTTTCAGCTTTTTCAATCGGTCCTTTGAGATCAATTTTGTGATTTTTTCTGTCGCTTGCAAACAATATAGAGTCTGACATCTTTTGCAAATCTTCCATACTAACGGATGTCATTATACCACGATGCTTTTCTGGTGTCTCCATGTTCATGGATGCTTCGTTTAATTGCGTTGTAAAATCAAGGTTTTCATTTTGGTTTTTAGTACTAGATACAGTATTATCAGGCATCAAAGTTTCATCAGTATTTTCATTGTTTATACCTTCTGATGTTGAAGGATCCTCTGGCCTCAATGTGAGAAAACTGATATTCGGTTGCCTCAATTTTTCCAAAGCATCAAGTATCTTATTTTTTATTGAGCTTGGAATAAGTGATTCTGTTGCCCCATTAAAAGGATCTATTTCTCTAGAAATATTTTCAGTTGAATTACTATCAAATAATTTCTGTTCTGGAACATTTTTTGTAGCCGAACTAAAAGAGTCTTCACTTTTTTCTAAACTTTTCTCACTGTCTGTAGCTTTCGTAATATCATTTATTGTATTTCCTTTTACTATATCGTTATGTAAATCTTTCACACTAACGGTCTTTTGGTCACGATGTTTTTCGGGTATTTCCTTATGCACGGATGCTTCGTTCAATTGGCTTGTGGAATCAAGATTTTCTGTCTGGTTTATAGTAAGAGATACAGTATTATCAGGTATCAAAATTTTGTCAGAATCTTTCTTGTTGTCATTTTCTGATATCGAAGGTTCCTCTGGTTTCAATTTCAGAAAACTGATATTCTGTTGCCTCAATTTTTCCAAAGCGTTAAGTATTTTATTTTTGATTGAACTTGATACACCTGTTTCTGGTTCCCCACTTTCAGGATCTATTTCTCTAGAAATAGCTTCAATTGAATGACTGTGATAAAAAATCTGCTCCGGAACATTTTTTGTTACAGAACTGAAAGAGTTTTTACTTTCTTCTAAATTTTTCTCACTGTCTGTGGCTTTTATACTATCATTTATTATATCATCAGGATCTTGATCATTACCTGCATTTTGTTCAAACTCTGACACTGACTCCATTGCCGCAATTTGCTTAGTTTTTTCGGTTTCAGATCTTTTTATGGGTTCGACAATTTCAGCATTGCAAACGCCAAAACTCAGGTTATTACTAGTACTATCCGTATCACTATTAAGATTGTTTTCAATATTTTTTTGACGATTTGGTTGCTCTGTAGTAGTTTCAATGTTTTCCATTTCTCCATTTATTGCATTTTCAGTTTGTTCTATTGAATAATTTTCTATGGCCGGTACCGAATCAATTATTTCAGTCTCGACCAAATTTGAATTTAAATCCATTGTCATTTCACAGTTAGGTTGAACCGTTGAAGAACTGGAAATAGTGTCAATTATATTCGTTTTTATCTTTTTCTCTTGTGGTATTATGGGTTTTTTAGTATTTTTATATACTACACCAGGATCAATTATATCATTACAATTGAGTTGAAGTTCTGAGGGACTGGTAACAGTGTCAATAATTTTTGTGTTTACAGATTTTTCCTTTGGAATAATTAGAACGTTTGAATTTGATTTTGTGTTACCAATGTTACTATTGCTTACTTCTTTGTCAAAGACTTTATGAATATTATCATTCAATTTAGCAGGGTTTCCAAATATGTCTGAAAGTTTTGGTAACGAGTATGTGTTTATTCCTGAATCTTTTTTATCAGAGGTAGATATCAGATTGGGTAGTATTTTTAAATCAGGAATATTGAACTTTTTAGTGTTCTTTGCTTGATCTATAATTTTATTGATCTTATTTATTACATCATTCGTAGGTATCAACTCAACATCTCTCAGTTTTAACAATTTTTTAAGATCGAATGGTTTTGTAGCGCTTGCACTAGTATGATCATTTATTGCAGAGTCAAGTGATTTTAATTCAAATCTGGATTTTTTCTCAGCCCCTTTTTCTGGGATTATTATTTGCTCATTTAAATTACTTGGCGACAAATCAGTATCTTCCCTATCTATAGAAAACCTATTTGAATCCAATTCACTACTATTTTCTTCATGATCATTTACTTTCAACGAATTTTGACTACTTCTATGTGATTCAAATATATTTTTTGGAAAAGCTAAAGTTTGTTTTGTATTAGGTTTCAGTAAACTATTTGGAAATAAATTCAATAGTGACGGGTTAGACCTTAAATTTAACTTTTCTAATCCTTTATTTATGTTGAATACACGTTCTTGAATGGTGCTTGCACCAACTCCATTGTCCATATCAAAGAGATTCTTGTTGAACAAACTGACAGGTTCCAATTCAGGAAGACCGAAAATTTCCTTCAAAAGATTAGGTGACTTAGGAGCCATTAATCTCATTTGTCCAAGTTTACTGCTTCCTAGAGGAGGGAGAATACATCTAGCTTCTTGAACATGTGATTCATCAGGGATAACGTCATCAGCTGTACTTCTGTCTTCTGGATTAATAACAATAGTTATCATTTTTCTATTATCTTCTGCTGGTAAAGTATCTCTCATAATAGATAGTGAAGTTTCCGATACTTTAGCTGCATTCCGCGCTGCATCCCTCGCGACGGCATCTCGATACTCCTCGTCCGTCGCTTCTTTTAATGTTTCTAATACTGAAGATGCCAGATCTACTTCTGGATGAAGAAGAGGCTTCGTATCGTCTTTGGAATCACTCGATCTGTAATATTTTATTTAACTATATACTAATGATATTTTAAGTGAATAATGTGTATATCTATATGTACTTATATTATCAAGAGGTAAAATTATTTTGTTTGTTTGTATGCAGGGGTTAAAAAAACTGTCTGTCTGTTAAAATAGCCTATTTGTTGGATACATACTATTTTGTATCCCGACTGAGAGTTTGTATAGAAATATTTTTCTGCAGGACACTATTTCTCACTTCAAAATTGATTTGATTTTTGGCACAGAGATAGCAATAGTTATAGAGAAGCAAAAAAATATTTTCTCTAAGGACTAAAGTATGGAGTTTTTCAAGAAAGAAGTCATTAGATTTTTGAAGGGTCGGCAACGCGTTAGTGATACTGCTGGTGTTGCAAGCGTCCATAGGCTGCGGTGACCGCTTACCATCAAGTGGGCCGTAAACTTGTTTGAAAAAAAATGCAAATGTACTTAAACCTGATTGCAAGTTCCCACGGGATCAGGTTTTCCTGCGGAGAAACCATGGGGTAACATCTAGTTCGTTATATTTATATATAATATACTTGGCTAAGTAGCATATGCTTATACTGTTAAAACACAGTTTTTTTTTAGGTCTTTGTACCCAAATAGAGAAAAAACAGTTTTTTCATGTTGGTTCTATGAATTCTATACCGATTCTTTGAAATTTTAAACGAAGGTATGTTATATGAACCGTCATGCAATTGTTATGAAATTATTTATTTGAATTGAAATTATTTTATTATATAGAGCTCAATTAAAATCATACTACGAATCATACTGTGTAAGGCCGGGATTTCATACATCCGGAATTGTCCAGTCCCGCTTAAAACGGCCCCGGGTCCAATTCGTCACTCAAGGAAACTTTTGATTTTTTCCTGCATCGCCTACATAAGATCGGGAATTATTCGATCCCGAATTTGACCCGGAAGCATCCGCATCATGGTCTCGTTCCGGAGAAATTTTGCACAGGTGTCGATGACTGAGTCACAGCTAGAAGACGTGCATTTACTTAAAAATAAAAATAATGGGTACTGAAGTATTTTTAACCTTCTTCTTTTATTATATCCTTTTTTTTTAGTAACGGTTACAAGCAGGTAATTACAAAATCTCAACTAAAGATATTATTTTTATTAGAACTAAACTGATTGTATTATTTCTCTCTGGATCCAAATCGGTCGCATGTAACCGAAATCATTTATTTCTCGGACCGTTGAAATTCCGGATGCGTGAAGCCTGATTATTTTATAAATTTTTGTATTGCCTACAACGTATCTAGACGTAATGAATACGACACTAACCTCATGAAAGGGAACAGTGAGCGCACTGGGTTCGAAACCAGCATGGATGATGATCCCTGGGAATCAGCGTCTCGAAGCATGCACGGGCAGTGGTCCAGGCCTCCTGGAGCAGCGTCCAAGCTGGCACGAGGTACGTTAGACTCCTGATCCTGATCATCCTGGTGTGACTCTCCTGATGCTCGACTGGAAGACACTGGGCATGGACAGCACTCGTCTGGCTGTCGTGTGTGGCGGACATTTTCGTCTTCACTTGTTACTGGATGTGAAAAGATCTGGAAACATGAATAGAAATTAACTTAGTGAAAGATTTCAAAGATTTTATTACTTAAGTTCTTAGAGATACTTCTGTGAGCTGATTAGCAAATTAAACATAGTCTAAAATTAACGTTATTTAGGAGTATCCAATTAATAAGTCTTCCTTGTCCAAAAACATGTACAATCAGCCAAACTTCTTTGTGCCAAAATTTCACAATAAACCGAAAAACTTAGGTGTCCATTCGCACCTCGGTTGCAAGCAATCTTCTTTAAAACCTGTGTAAATCGATTATATAATCTATTGCAAATTTTTAAACCATACTAACTAATATAAATGCGAAAGTGAGTTTATATGTCTGTGCTTCACGTCACAACGGAGCATCTAATTGAGCAGAAATTGTCACAGCTATAGTCAAAGAGACGGAGAAGGACAGAGGTTTTTATCTGTGCATATTCAAAGGAATACCTAACTATAACCTTACTCCACGTATATGTATATCAGACTTTTTTACTATAATCAATCAAGGAGTTGCCGTAGGAATCGTAGGAATACCACGCTGATAACCGAACCGCTACTAGTACAGCCGTAGGCAAAAGATAATCTATACTTACATTCCATACTAATATCATAAATGCGAAAGTAACTCTGGCAGTCTGTCTATCGGTCTGTCTGTTACCTCTTCACATTTCAAATTTGGCATGAACATAGTCTGAGTCCCGGGAAAGGACATAGGCAACTTGAAAACGTCAAGTGTGAGTCGGGTTTTTTTCTATAATTGAGAAGTTGCCGTTGAAATCCTACACCGATAACAGAATTTAGAGCCGCGGACAAAAGTTAGTATACATATAAATGGGAAAATATGATTGTTTGATTACTCCTTCACATTGCAACAGAGCATCCAGTTGACTTTACCGTTAACATACTGTTGACTGTTGTATAGCTGAAGGGATGGATAAGAACATGAATTCTTGGCTTCATCGAGAATTCCCACGGAAAAAAAAAAATTAAATGGTGAATCCGCAATGTATTATTTCTTATATAACTATTATACCTGTTGTAAAATTATTTAGGGCACCTCTCCTATAAAAACTGAAAATGATATATTTTTTTAAATCTCATCTGGTGGGGAATATTTAAATAGGAAATCTTATGTTACGTTACCGTTACCTACGTTGACAGTTTTTATGGTTCCGTACCCAAAGGGTGCCAACGGAGCCTCATCAGTAATCCTACGCTGTATGTATGTCTTTCCGACCTAAAATGGGCTCTATCTTTTAGAGCGAGTAGGTAGAAGCCTGAAATTTTTACAGTATACGTGTTATTATGGTGGATTTCCTAACAAATAATAAGAATACAAAGTATAAAAAATTGTGTTAGGTTTACCAAGATATTTTTTCTATTCTAAAAACTTTAATACATACAAGCTTAAAACTAAAATGATTATAGAGCAAGCTCTATTGCTAAACAACAAATAAATAAAAACCGGCATAGTGTCGTATTCGTGCATTTTGTGTTAGTACGGAACCGTCGGTGCTCGTGTCCCACTTGCACTTGGCCGGCTTTTTTTTTATGTCCCGTTATTTGGATATTTGACTCGAAATTGGGCATGTTTCGTTTGGTTCGTGCCAGTCAAAAGTTAGTTATATAAATCTGAAAAAATCTAAAACACTAACAGTGCACATAGAAAAAATATTAGAAACAATTTTACGCCATTTAAAATCCCACTAAGAAGTAAACCTAAACCTAAACCGCACATAGCACGTTGAGATAAGTGTTTTCTTCTAATTAAACTCGAAACAATAAAAAATACGAGACAATTATTTTTGCCTTTCGACTCCACGGATAAGAACACACTTAGCTTAATGTTACATGAATATAAGGATTAGTTTTTACTTTTTTTGAAGGCAGTGTAATTTTTTAGTTATATAGACATACATATTGAATGTTATCACCCTTATACATCAAATATGAAGTAAATTCAAAAGGGAGTGATTCGAGTTATGCCGCTGGATGGCGTTGCAAGCGTCCATAGACTACAGTGACCGCGTAACCGCCGGGCCGTCTGCTTGTTTGCCACCTTAGTGGTATTATATCGGCACATAACACCGAAAATATCGGTGATCATACACACGATAAGTTCCGCATAGCATTGCGCTATTTATAATAAAATAATAATTCATTAATATAGGAAAAACATACTAAATTGAGCTGTAGATAGGTACTTGTCTTACAGTTTTTTTTCCTATTTACCTTATACTCACGTTCATTACATGTTTTTCTAATGATAATACGCATTTTTTTTGTTCAGCAATTTTATTGTCTAGACATTTCCGAATATTGATTTTGGTTTCTCAATTTGGCAGCCCTACGAGTCGCTCACCTGGCCTTGCCTTGAACATAAATATACGATAAAATCGTGTCGTGTCGCTCGGCAAGAGCTCAGTAAGACGGTTAATTAATAAAAGCGTGATTGGTACAACTTAACAGTCCTTATCTTGAAAACCGATATTGACAAAACTTTCACTGTTACCTAGGTTAAACGGTACCTAAATCAAAATAAAAGAATTGTTCAAAACCAATTACTAGTTTAAAAAATATACGTGAACAAACATATAAGGCAAATTTTAAAAGCTCACATAGACTAAGACATATGAATATTGTTCAATTTTACATATAATATTCCTATATCAACAATATTACATATATACTCGTCATAGGGATCGATTTCATAATATTCTTTTTTGTTATTTCAGAGATAGGGCCGACTACGTTAGGTGTATTTTTTATATTTGCGAGATACGGCCGACTACGTTAGGGATATTTTTGATATTTGCGAGATATAGCCGACTACGTTAGGGGTATTTTTGATATTTGCGAGATATAGCCGACTCCGCTAGGGGTATTTTCCAGCTCAAACAACGATTATTATTCGTATCCATCTATGGAACTTGACGTTTTTTTAACGACTCATATAAATGATCAAATCTTCAAAAGACAATTAAGAATGGAACCAGAAAAAAATAAACCTACTTCAGAAAAAATAAATTTAATAAAAAAATTACAGCTTCCTGTGTGTTTTCTCCTGCTTGTAAACTTTGTATGAGGCTTGAACAACTGCCCAAAATAATAAGGACCCGAATATATCTGAGTTGAAACGCAGATTAAATGCTGCCTCGAGTTTCAGTAAGAAAGCAACTGCCTGACCTAAATTCCAATCCATCGGCTAAAATAGGTGGGCGACTTGCGTATGCCAAAAAATAAACCTCCTATATTTTCTGCAAGTTTTTGGCACTCAACTTTAAGGAGAAGGAAACACTTAGCTCAATTATCCATGTTTTTTTTATTTTTTAGTAAGTTTTGGAAGGCGATGGTGTAATGTTTTCATTAAATTTATTTCATTTTAAAAATTTTAGTTGGTACTCTATTAATGTTATAGTAGATCACCTAAGTTAATTAAAAAGAAAGGGAATGTTCAACTAGAGAGATTTCTAAAGGGTCGTCAAAAGTGATTGCTAAACATCAGGCTGCCATCTCTGGATGGGTCCACACGGATACCAGCTTGGCCCTTTTGACTCGGTTCAACAAATGGCTGAGAGAATCGTCGACAACCCCAAACTCACAAGCCGTATCGAACCCTTAAGTCTGAGTGTGTGTCTCCCGCTGGTATAATTGTATGTGTACTGAGGAATACATAGTTCCAAATGATGCTCACGGCTACTTCCTACCATCGCACCCCTCGCCATCGGCAGGGAATTCATCCTCACATCTTAGAACCTAATCCAGGTGTTGCAAGCGTCCATAGGCTGCAGTGACCACTTACTATCAGAAGCTTGAAACGATTTTACAAAATCATACTCTAAGGAGATGAAATGGGGTCGAAAAAATTTATGTAAATCCTTCATTTTTGAAGCTAAATACATTAAAATTGGTATTTGGTCTTTAAGTTAAGAAATTGAGACTTACGTATTTTATTTTCTGGAAAATTATCCCCTAGAGAGTGTAATAGGGGATAAAAATTTGTGTGAGAACTGATGTCTGTCATAAAATTTTGCAAAATCAGTTCCCTTTATAACGTAATTGAACAATAAAATAGGATTTTGCAAATTTCATCTCTTAAAATAGTGAAATGGGGGTTGGAAGTTCGGGATAGGAATCCGTAATTTTTTAAGCTAAATTCATAAAAATTGGTACGAAACACGCACTTGGCCGATTTTTTTTAACTCTATTATTCATCACCTTCAAGCCATTGTAGCAAATTAGTTATAAGAAAAGCAAGACAACTTTATCACATGTTAATCTCAGGGCTTTTATTTTACATTCTTGTTGCTTTAATGCCAGGTCACAGAGGTATTGTAGATAACGCGTGTGTTAATTATTAAACTAAAAGAGTGGATCTAAATGGTTTACTTAGTTACATCAAAACTTTCTTATAGATTAACAAAGTCTAGCTAGAAAAAAATAGACACTATGTAAAAGAAGGTTTGGACTTAGTCTAAAGCTATCAAAGGTTCGTCACTTTGGACAAATGCAACCTTTTATCCCCAAAAAGACCTTGGTTTTTCAGGTTATGTCACTGTGATAAATCTGCCATTTCGACCATTCGGTATGCCGTCTCCAACTGAATCATTTATATTTTTCTCCAGTATTCCCTTTCAACATTAGATTACAGTCAACTCTATTTGTGAATAATATATTACATTGATAAATGAACTCTGAATCATGTGTTTTTCAACTGTCCTTAATTCTCTCCATTCTTAAGTGACGTTTTTCTTTTAAATATCTCTAACGCTCTTAATATGCAATGCCTTCTAACCCAGGTTAATACCCCTTTAGTGAAGTGTCTATTGTAACCCCTTATATTCAATTATTAATATTGTAATTTGCGCCCTAACTATGTAAATCTTAGTTTATTTAAACTTTTACGTTTTTTACTATTTAAATGAATGGAAACGTACCTTTGTTTTGACTGCCGTCGTCAAAAAGGTACGTTACAATCAATTTACCGTCGCGTTTATTACGTGACAGTAAAAACAAGGATGACGCGAGATGTGAGAGCGTACGTGAGTAGTGCAGCTACATCTCAACTCACTGACATTTTCATTCAAAAATTAATAGTTTATTATACATTATTGTTATCAAAAAATACTTTTTCTCAGGTTTGAAGACACTATCACGGCTTTCCTTTAGCAAAGTTGAAAACTAATAGCACTTTGAACTTTAAGGATTTTTTGTCATAACTTTAAAAAAAAACATTGGAAGCGGTCAGTTTAGGAGCTTTTTAACGAACATAAAGTTTCTTAATCGTGTTTTCACATTTTTCAGAGGTTGAACCATATCCCGAAGAACACAGTTATTAAGGTGTCGGTCTCGTGTCCCCCCCTGATGGTTCCCCTAGGCTAGGGAGACAACAGAACTTGCTTTCTAATACTATTTTAGGGACTCGTATCCCCCTGTCATGTTCATATTTTTACTAACTTTAAAAAAGGAGGAAGTTCGCGAATGGTTTGTAGGTACCCATATAAGAGATATTATTAATCAAAATCATAATTAACCGACTTTAAAAAAGGAGAAAATTTGCGATCGAACTATTAATCGTAGACTAGTAGTTTCTCCACAGCAATGATAGGTCTCATAAGATCTTTATTTCGGATGATAGCTATCAAACTAGAAAGAACTATTATCCAGATATATATATCTATTGATCGTAGACCAGTAGTTTCTCCACAGAAATGATACGACTCATTAAAAGTTTTCTTTTGGTTGACAGCTGTCAAACTTGAAAGTTCAAATTTAAGTCCTGAGAATCCTTTGCCAAAAAAATTGAAATTTAGGTAGTACAGCCTGTTAAGACCCGATAATCATCAAAAATATGTAAATCATGATGTCTGTTTTTTCTCTCTGATTCCTACTCGATAGCTCCTCAATTAGCAGGTTTTTTAAGTATTCAAATGCGTTCAAATTAAACGTGTCTCCCTATCTACAGGACTTTGGAAAAGTTATGTGGCTAAGTCCGCAGTAGAACCCATTAAACAGAAGAACTCGAACTTTTGAAAAACTGTTTTAGAAAATGTACCGAAACGAAAATAGCCACTATGGTCATCAGTCAAATATTTCAAAAAATATTTTGATTTTGAAATCAGACGAATCCTCTAGGTAAATATAAAAAAAAATTATCCCCACTCTATATTTTTTGTTTAATTGTTAATACAAATTTTGTTGCGGGTATAACATAACCTATATTTGTACCAAATTTCATTAATGTAGTCTTTGTTTCGTCTCTGAATAAAACAATTGAGACATACAGACGGACAGACGTGACTTATTTTATTACGGAACCCTAAAAACATGATTTAAGATAACACAAAACACAATTAAATAAAAAAAACTTACAGTTCTTAGAAGCACTGCGAAACAAACAAGTATACACAACCACCTCCCCATGTTCTTTACCATGGAGACACAGATCTAATGAAGAGCCACCAGACCATACCCAAACTAATATGACTAATGAAGAACTGCCTCAAGATATCTGTCAGATAGCGAATCCGCATACCAAAGCATGCTAAATGTGACCGAGCGAAAGAAACGTGCCTTCTCTCGCTGAGGTCAGCAGTTTCACGCCAGTTTCATTTTCGATATCTTGTATCTATATATCTAAACCGACTTTTAATTCTAAAACCTATGATTAAATTCCGATCATTACAATAACTTGTTAACATATCTTATTTTACATTAAACCTAGTGCGTCTACGTAGAAACTTTGAATAATCTTTTGCGATTGTTACGTTTCCAATGCTGTGCCCGCAGGCATTATCATACATATTTTAGTTCATAAGTAGCATTGAATTCGTAGTAGTTCGAAAGACTTCCGTTCACGCGAGTCCAGCATGAAGTAACCTATATTCATTCCGACTTTGATCTAAGTTTCAAGTTCCATTTTAAATTTCGAGACATATGCATTATGTCTCGAGTTCCTTGGAAAACTCGTTAAATTTTAGGTTTAGGGTCCAAAATGCAGTTCTTTTGGAACCAATTTCAGTGAAGGAATCCTACAGCGATCGACGAATACGCATATTTGTAATTGTAGTCGTGTTTAGGGTTCCATACCCAAAAGGTAGCAACGGAACTCTGTTACTAAGGCTACGCCGTCTGTCTGTCTATCTGTCCCACCAAAAAGGGCATAATTTTTTAAACTGTATAAAGTACCCCTCTGAATCCACAGTATAAGTGATATGGTCAGTCGTATGGTTTCGTTGTCCCTCTCGCGTTCTGAAGGTCGGACGTTCGAGCCCCGGTGTGTACTAATGGGTCTTTTTCTATATACATAGTGGTCTAATAACTGGAACCCAGGAATCGGAAAATGCAGCGTGTGACCTACTAGGTTCAGTAGAGATCACCTTCCGGCTGAAACGATGATGATGTCTGGATAGGTAACTAGGCAGGAAAGGCCCTCGTGAAGGACTATGGCCCAAATCCCCCTTGCCCAAGTAGGCATGATAGGTCAGGCCCCCAACAGTAGGAGTTGATTCCTGCAGTTAGGTGTGAGTGGAACGGGACCTTATCACTAAAAATCCATCACCATCCGTCTGTCACCAGTCTGTATGACATGAACCGTGATAGTTAGATAGTTGATATTTTCACAGATGATGTATTTCTGTTGCCGCTATAACAGCAAATACTAAAAAACCGAATAAAATTAATATTAAAGGGGGCCTCCCATACAACAAACGTGATTTTATTGCCGTTTTTATAGATAATGGTATGAACCCTTCGTGCGCGAGTCCGACTCGCACTTGGCCGATTTTTACAAATTTCTTAAGTACATTATTAACTAACTTCCTGTTGAAAACCTGCATTCGTCATGTGAAGACCACAATCAGCAGTGAGTCCGCGTGTGGACTATGACCCGTTAAATCGCCATCGCAAGCACGGACGTGCTGGCTGGTAAGGAAATGGACCCACCGTACCTAGTATACACCTTATACATTATGCGTGTTTTTTTGAGTAGCGTGCCTCACAATAATACCGAAAAGACATAACATAACATTAAATAGAATTTATTGACACATAATAAGTGCCTATACTTATATTCTTTCATTACCTACAGTATAAAAAAACCGGCCAAGTGCGAGTCTGGCTCGCGCACCGAGAGTTCTGTACAAACTTATTGTATACGTACAAGCTTATTATATCCTAGGTCAACGGATATTACCCCATAGGTGTTGATTTATTTGTGTCACAATATGCGATAAAAATTACCGTATTATGGGCATTTTTTTTTAGCATTGACTTAGAAACTTCATTTTTTTACAACATTAAGTGCCCGTTGACTTCACTATTCGATATTAATTTCAACTTGATACATCCACGCGTTCTTGAGTAAAAGGATCTTAAGTAAAATTTTTTTCGTATATTTGTGATGATAAGACCTTGCTTCAAGTAAAATTTTATGATTCTAGTACAACGGAAAGTGCCCCATAGGTTTTGATTTATTTGTAAATAACTGAATAAGTACCTAAATATGCGTCAAATATAGCCGTGTTTTTTATTGGGTTACATAGAAGATTGATTACTTTACAGCTTTAAGGACCATGGACCTTAGTATTTGGTATGAATTTCAACTTAATACCTCCACAAATTAACAAATTTCGTTTTTTTTTCCTATATTTGTGATGTAAGAGTTTGCTTTGAGTCAAATTTCATGATTCTAGCAAAGAGAATAATAATCACTACGTTTATTCTAGGACAATGCGTCAAAAATAGTGTTTTTTTATTGCGTTGACATAGAAAATTGATTTTTTTACAGCTTCAAGGGATCATAAACCTTAGATTTGGTATTAATGAAAAATTTTTTATTGCATTGACTTGGAAGGTTGATTTTTTTATTACTTGAATTGACCGTAAAGTTAAGTATTTGATATTAATTTCAACTTGATACCTTCAGACTTCCTTGAGTTAAAGGGCCTTGTCAGATAGACGAAGAAACCTTCTTTTTAGGGTTCCGTACCTCGAAAACAAAAAACGGAACCCTTATAGGATGACTTTGTCGTCCGTCCGTCTGTCCGTCTGTCAAGACCCTTTTTCTCAGGAACGCGTAGAGGTATCAAGCTAAAATTATATCAAATACTCAGGTCTACTGTCCCTTGGAGCTGTGATTTTTACCTGTATTTGTGATGCTTCTTTGCCTTGGTTCGTGTGAAATTTCATGTTTCTAGGACAGCGGGAAGTACCCCATAGGTTTTAATTTATTTGCGACTGTCAAAATATACGACAAAAATTTCCGTATTTCGGCCGTAATTTTTTTTATTGCGTTGACTTAGAAGCTTAATTTTTTCCAAGTTTCAAGGGACAGTAGACCTTAAGTATTTAATAATAATTTTTATTATAGAATAAAACAAACTCACACTTGACGTTTTTAAGTAGCCTATGTCCTTTCTTGGGACTCAAGCTATCTACATGCCAAATTCCATCTATACAACGGTTTAACAACGGTTTAAGCGTGAAGAGGTAACTGACAGACAGACAGAGTTAGCGCTAGCACGTGACCGCACGTTAAAAAATTAGCAAATTCACTTGGTCCTATTTACATTTATTTTATGAAATAAGAATCAAGAGAATATCACTATTAGTTTTCCTAACAATATGAATTAAAGCCCAAAAATAGAGTTTCAGAATTACTAATGTAGTTAACGATTTTCTTGATTCTTTAAAAAACTAAACTACCCCAGAGGTTTTTATCTATTTGTGAATGCCAAAATATGCGACAAAATAGCCCGTACTTTTTATTGCGTTGATTGCTTTAGTATTTTATATTAATTTTAACTTGATACCTTCACGCGTTCCTGAGATAAGGTATCTTGACAGACACACAAACAAACAAAGTGATCCTAATGGTACAGAACCCTAAAAAAACTCGCTTAATTAACCACTTAAATGGCAATAACTGGCAGTACCGATCGTATCATGACGTAACGATGGTCACTGCGGAAAGAGAATAAGAATAAGAATAGAATAAGAATAGAAATAGGAATAGGAATAGGAATAGGAATAGGAATAGGAATAGGGATAATTTATTTACAGACACAATTTTACATGATCAACTTGTATTGTATTGTGATGGCCTTGGCTAGTTATTCCCAAAAGTTTTAGGAATAACTATTTTTTTTTTTTTTTTTTTTTTTTATACCACTAAGGTGGCAAACAAGCTTACGGCCCGCCTGATGGTAAGCGGTCACCGTAGCCTATGGACGCTTGCAACACCAGGGGTATCACTTGCGCGTTGCCGACCCTTCAGAAATCTAATAACTTCTTTCTTGAAGAACTCCATACTGTAGTCCTTGCAGAAAACCTTGGCAGGGAGCTCATTCCACAACTTAAGCGTTCGCGGGAGGAAGTTTCTCTGAAACCGCACTGTACGCGACCATTTAGGTTCTAAAGTGTGAGAATGAATTCCCTGCCGATGGCGAGCGGTGCGATGGTAGAAAGTAGCCGTGGGCATCATTTCGAACAATTCCTCAGAACACAACCCATTGTACAAGCGGTAGAACACACACAGTGAGGCAAAGTCTCTCCTCAGACTTAAGGGCTCGATACCGCAAGTGAGTTTGGGATCGTCGACAATTCTCACAGCCCGTCGTTGAACCGAGTCAAAAGGGTCAAGCTGGTATCCGGGTGCACCTGCCCAGAGATGGCAGCAGTACTCCATATGGGGCCGAACTTGCGACTTGTAAAGTAACAACCTTTGCCCCGACGTGAAGTACTGCTTCGCTCTGTTGAGTACACCAAGTTTTTTGGACGCCAGCTTTACCTTATCTTGTAAATGATCTCGGAACTGAACATCGCTGGAGATGTCGACACCAAGGATCCCAATGCTCTTGGAGATGGAGAGGGGAGTGTTCTGGAATTGTGGGACCACAGTGAATGGAGTTTTCTTAGCGGTGAACGCGCACACTTGTGTCTTTGTAGGGTTGAATCGGACCAAGTTTACCCGTCCCCAGTCAGAGACCTGGGACAGTGTGGTCTCGATTTGAGACACAAGTTCTCCGCGGTTTTCCTCCACAAGGGAACGAGGGATGTTTGCACGACCCGTGTAAAAAGTGTCTCCAGTACTGTCATCTGCATAGCAATGTATGTTGTTGATGTCCAACATGTCATTGATATGCAGTAGAAACAGCGTAGGAGACAGCACAGAGCCTTGCGGGACACCAGCATTAATGTCCATGCTATCAGAGCAACTACCGTCAACTACAGTTCGTATGCGTCTGCCGGACAAAAAGCTAGCCACCCATTTGCACAAACCCTCGGGCACTCCGTAAGATGGCAACTTCGATAGAAGACCGCGGTGCCAGACCCGATCGAACGCCTTCGCTATGTCCAGGCTACATGCCAATGCCTCCCCCTGACTCTCAATGGCTAGTGCCCATCGGTGTGTGAGATACACTAGAAGGTCACCAGTCGAGCGACCGTGGCGAAAGCCATATTGACGGTCACTGACCAGATCGTGTGCTTCTAGGTATCTTAGAAGCTGTGTGTTGATCACACGCTCCATCACCTTAGAGAGGAGAGAGGTAATAGCGATAGGCCTGTAATTCGATGGCAGATCCATCTATCGCCCTTTTTGGGCACCGGGTGCACATTCGCAGTCTTCCATGTAGACGGAAATTGCCTAGTGTGGTAGGAAAGCGCGAAGAGGCGCGTGAGTACAGGACATAACTCAGGAGCACACTGCTTAAGCACCACTGCTGGTATACCGTCTGGCCCACTCGACTTATGAACGTCTAGAGAAAGCAACGCCCGCCTGACCTCCCGCTGCGTTATGGAGATTTCCGGCATGGACTTACCGCACCACGGTATAGTAGGTGGTACAGCGCCTTCATCGTTCATATTCGAGTTCGAGGCAAAGAGACTGCCCAGTAGATCGGCTTTCTCTTTAGCACTATGGGCCAAGTCACCATCGGTCTTTCGCAGTGGTGGTAACGACGACTGGCAGAAGTTCCCTTCGGCAGCTTTGGCAAGCGACCAGAAAGCACGACTCCCAGAAGGATAGCTCGCAAGTCGCCCACCTATTTTGCCGATGAATTGGAATTTTGCTCTGGCAGTTGCTTTCTTACTGAACCTCGAGGCAGCATTTAATTTGCGTTTTAACTCAGAAATATTCGGATCCTTATTATAACGAGCCGTGGTCCAAGCCTCATATGCATTTTGCTTAAGAATTTTAGCTTTTCTGCAAGACCTATTAAACCACGGTCGTTTTTTGACGCCGGCAGCTACTCGCGGGTTAGGAATATAGCATTCCATACCAGCAAGGATTGTCTCAGTGACTGCGGCTGCGCAGACGTCAGGATCTTCTGAGTTAAAGCAGATCTGCCTCCACGGGTACGATGCGTAAAATTCACGCAATCCATCCCAGTCTGCCGACTTATAGTGCCACACACGACGCCAGTTAGTTGGCCCAGAAGGATCAGGTTGTGTGCATGACACTTGAGTCCGAACGAGACAGTGGTCCGAGGAGCCAAGAGGCGCATCCACTGAGACGGAGTACCCGTCCGGACGAGTAGTCAGCAGAAGGTCCAGTAAGGAGCTCGTATGTTCCTCTATATCTGGTATTCTCGTTGGAGAAAGTACCAGCTGAGAGAATCCATAGGTCAGAGCAAATTCATGAGCAGATATCCCAGCATAGTTATTGGTTCGAGAACTGAGCCACTCGCGATGGTGGGCGTTAAAGTCTCCCAAAATAACTAGTTCTGCTGTGGGATATTGCTCTAGAACTTTGTCAGTCGTCAAACTCAGGTGCGTGAAGAGTCGAGTTACGTCCGTGTCACCGCTATGAGACCTGTATAGGCACGCATAGATACGAGTGTGGCCGCCGTAATCTACGCGCACCCACAATATCGACAGGTCCCTGTCTTCAAGGCTATGAAGGCGGCGACAGCAGATATCCTCCCGGACGAACATACATACACCGGCACGACTCATAAAATTGTGTTCGAGTTTGTAGCCGGGATAATGAAGGTATGATGTGTCGGCCGGGCAGGATATCTGCGTCTCCGTTAGAAAAAGAATGGTCGGCTGCGCAGTTTCGAGATGGTGGTGGACTGCGTTAAGATTTGCGTGAATACCCCTGATGTTGCAAAAATCCACATTATATGTGGATGGAGTAGCCGCTGTGCAAACTCTTTTCTTTTTCTGTCTTCTGGCCATAATATATATAAAAAAAAGTTACTAAGACTAAGGATGAGGATTCACTGCACAGACAGCATAGAGGGCAAAGGGTGCGGTTCTAAGACTGCCGAAGCTCGCCACAGATGATACGGTTGCTGGCACGGCGGGCGGAAGGGCCCCTGATCCCCCTCTGTTGTAGTAGCCGGGTCCACTCCGGTCTCCTTCTCCGGCACGACTACCACTTCAGATACTTTACACAGGCTGGCGAATCAGCCTCCCAGGGCGGAGATTAAGTGATCCCTGGGTTCGGGATCCCGTTCAACCTGCGGGCGGCCAGCGGTCAGCCGTTTCATCAGGTCTCCCTGACCGCCGAACCAGCACGCCGCGTCTATGCCGAGTATGACAGCAACAAGCACCGCCGGTCCTCCGCTGTCCGTGCAGCGAATCCTCAAAGAGCTCTGGCAACCTTACTCACCGCCAGGAACACAACACTACTCAATGTTAGTGTTATTATGGCCGCGGTTTTCTGTAAGGTGGAGGTACTTCCCCAGTTCGGGCCGCTCATTCGAGCAAGTACTCGCTATGCCCTGCTTAGTTGTTCGGGTGGCTTATTCGAGCGAGTACTTGCAGGGCCAGGCGTAAGTATGTGGATCTGCCGCGGCCAAAACAATTATTTAATTTAGTCCGCCATCAAAGATGTCTAGACAGAGCAATCGTGAGGTAAGGTACGCGGGAGTCGAGCACTCCCGTTTAAATCAAATCAAATCAAACTTTATTCAAATAGGTTTCGAAGAACACTTTTGAATCGTCAATACAATGTAAACAATGTTAATTTCTGCCAAAAAGAGCTGGCAAGAAGTTTTGTTTAAAGAAATAATACAATACTTTAATAATTCGCTAAAGAGTCAACAATATGTACCGAAACACTTATTATAGGAAATAAAAAAAAGTTAGTAAGCTACTAAAAACAAAGTCAAACATGTCAATTTTTTTTTATTTTTTTTGTTTTTCTGTAGCAAAGGGGGCGCACCATGTGAAGCGTCAAATATCGTCAATCGAGTGAAGGAATTCACATATTTAAGAAAATTCCGATATTTAATAGACTAATGGCATTAGCGCCATCATAATTATATTTTTGCACAATCATATGTACATACATATACTTAAAACTATCCGTACTATCCATGAATATAATATAATAATAAATATTATAAATGCGAAAGTAAATCTGTCTGTTACCTTTTCACGCTGAAACTGCTGTAACGATCAAGATGAAATTTGGCATGCAGATAGTTTTCAGTCCCGGAAAAGGACATAAGCTACTTGAAACTTGAAAACGTCAAACGTATTATTCGCCCCCCTCCCCCCATTATGGAAGAGTTACCGTTGAAATCCTACATAGCCTTTATTCTATATACTTAGTCACAAATAGCTAGTCGGGTGCTGTCCAGCCAGTCATACATTTTGTCTCGGCGCCACCTGTGACTTCTCGACTCTGTCGAATTCAGTCAGAAAAAAAAGACCTAAAAAAACGGATAAAATTACATTTAAATATGCATATATATAAATATATATTTTTGTTAATACCTACATACATGTTATTCATAGAAAAAAGCCTGTGTCTAGACAAATACAAAGTTTGTCTTGTGCGGGAATTGAACCCACGACTCTCGATTCAGCAGTCGGGCCATTACGCACAGAGCCACGGAGCTGACAAAATGAATTATTATGGCTGCGCAGATGCGCAGGGCCTTGTATTTTTTTGCTAACTTTTCTCAGGGTTATACGTTGCAAACTCTTAAACTTGGCATACTGATTTTTATATTACAATTTTCATTGTAATGTTTCATAAAATAAACGACTTCTTTTTATAACACTAAGGTGGCAAACAACCCTACGGTCCGCCTGATTGTAAGCAGTCACCGTAGCCTATGGACGCTTGCAACACCAGGGGTATCACCCGAGTGTTGCTGACCCTTCAAAAATCTAATAACTTCTTTCTTGCAGAACATGGAGTTCAGTAGTCTTTAGAGAAAACCTTGGCAGAGAGCTCTTGGCCGATGGCGAGCTGTGCAATGGTAGAAAGTAGGTGTGAGCATCATTTTGAACAATTCCTCAGAACACATCCCATTGTACAAGCCCTAGATATAAGATGTAAAAGTGTATCTTGTCAGCTTAGTGATGATTCCAAAAAAAAAACCGGCCAAGTGCGAGTATATATGTAAATATATTTTTATATTTGAGTTGATTGAATGAAAGGTAACTTGCGGTTTACGATTTATGACGTATTAGAAAAACCATTTACCTAGATCTTGTTCAAACATTTTTTCGGTGGAAGTTTGCAATGTATATCATATATTATTTTTTAGTTTTATCATTCTCTTATTTTAGAAGTTACAGGTGACACGCATTTTACCACTTTGGAAGTGTCTCTCGCGCAAACTATTCAGTTTAGAAAAAAATGATATTAGAAACCTCAATATCATTTTTAAAGACCTATCCATAAGTCAAAGTCAAATGTTTTATTCAAATTAGGATTTTCCAATCACTTTTGAATCGTCAAAGTTATGAAATCTTATTTTTTGAACCCTCCCACCCTCTTCGGTTCACAATGTTTTTGATTTCTACCGAGAAGAATCCGGCAAGAAACTCGATAGTTACTCTTTTAAAAAATCATAAAAACTAAAAATACATCAATGTTTTAAATAAAAATTTTAGCTGTACAATTTTAAATTATTTCCATTTAATTTGGTTTACCTATGCAATTGATTTGTAATTGAGCATCAACAGTCCTAAGGATTTGTATCATTAACATAGTCTGAAATATTGTAGTATGCTTTTTTACAAAGTACTTGTTTGATAAAAGATTTAAATTTACTTATAGATAGCTTTTGAATATTATTGGGAACATTTTTTTGTTAAAGTGTATACATTGCCCCATAAAAAAGTTAAATATTTTGTGTAGACATGTATCATGCACCAACAGCTTATTTTTACTTCTAGTATTTACTTTGTGAACGACACTTTTCTTGCTGAAACTATTGATATTTTTATGTACATATAAAAGATTTTGATATATGTACTGCGACGCTAAAGTTAAAATATTTACTTCCCTAAACCTATCCCTCAGAGATATCCTAGATCCTAATTTATAAATAGCACGAATTGCTCTTTTTTGTAACAAAAATATTGTATTTACAACAGCAACGCTACCCCACAATAGGATACCATATGTCATTAAACTATGGAAATAGCTAAAATTTTCAATTTTTGCAGTGTCGACATCGGTCAATTGTCTTATTTTCTTGATCGCATTCACTCAGATCAATAAACCGGTGTCTACCCTGCCGCGGTACGCTTCGCTCGGCTCGTGCGGTGTTCACCATGTAACCTAATGGCTCGTCACTTCGCTCCTCACCACCTAACTTGGCAAGGTTTGGATTCGCTGCCAGTTTTTTTATTTTATTCGAGTATATAAATATGCTTTTCTATCGATTAAAATTAGAGAAAAGTAAAATCGATTGAAACCTGTGTTTGTTTTTTTCTTTAGACTGGCAAGTATTTTCGTGAAAAAAAATTTTCGTTCGTTACGTAAAAATCTCACGTTCTTGGAAAGTATAGAATTGCCAAAAAAAAATATTTAATAGCCAAACGTGTCCAAAAATTTCATGTAAAACATGTAGATGTTGCAGTTAATTGCTTTTTGAACTTTGAAAAAATTTATGAAATTCTCATAAAAATTAGGTCTATTTAAAAAACCTTTTGTGTGATTTGATTGCACACAAAACTATAAAAAATTGTATTTTTTATACCGTTGGGCGCCGTTTGTCGACACTAATTCCTCAATGGAAAATAAATGAAAATATACGTGAAGTCCGTAAATACAATTTATTTTTAGTTCTATGTACAATCACTATTCACAATTAAACAATCTGAAATTCTATTACTCCATACTCAATTACACTTAATTCTGTTTTCGATTTATCAGTTTTGCCGTCTTTTTCTTATCTAGACGACCGTATCGTAGATTTTCTTCGGGTCGACTGAATTTTTATAAATAGCAATTAATCGTGATATGGTGTAAAAATTCGCTAAGTAGTCTATGCCATTACCATTTTTTTCGAATAGGAAATTAAAAATTCAATATGGCGAAAAATGGCCAATCCACAGAATCAATATAGCGGTGATCACCTAACAAAATAAATGCACTTCGGTACCTGCTGTGAGGGTTTAAGGTGGAACCCACAATACGGAGATATTTTATCGAGAAATCAAACCCTCTTTTAGTAAATCTCGTGCGGTAAATTCCTCTTCCAGATTATTTCTCCATAGTACTTGTGTCTCGCCGAACTTGATACACACCAAAAACATAATTTCCTATTCAATTAAGGTAAAAGTCGCAAATTACGTTTTAACATGTATCTCAGAGAAAATCTCCAAAAGACTGACTTCGAATATTTTCTATCTGTCACTCTTTTGAATATCAGATTTAAGCGTCTATCGAAGTAAATAAGTTTGGCATTTCATGCCTGTATGGATATAGAAATTTACAATAATTTTGAATTACTCACGCAAAAGGTGATCTAATGCTATTTACACACTAAAAATTACAAATTAAAATAATTCACTCGCTACAATCTGACTAACATTTGGTAATGTAAATTTAAGACATTTGGTTTTTTTCATTAAGTAACAAATTATTAGCGCTAAACCAATTTAAAATTTCAGAAAGGGCATTATTTAATTCATCATTACATGTCTGTCGTCTCTTAACTTTAAAAAGTAAAGAGTTGTCATCAGCAAATAAGAGAATGACATGGTTTTTTACATAATATGAAATAAGAAATAGAAAAGGACATAAAATTGAGCCCTGAGGGACTCCCATTGTGACTGCTACGCCATAGATACCCCACACGAATGGTTTTGATGAAAAAAAAACTTTTTTTGAGTTTCAGTTTTAAGTGTGGGGAGCCCCAAAAATTCACTGTTGTCTTCTATTTTTACGGAAAAGTTTTTAACAAACCTCAATTGCATTTTTGAAGCCCTATCTAAAGATTTTATAATTCATAATCACAGAAAAAAAATGATCCCCTCAGTTCAATGTATGGAGATATACCCCTAAAAAAAATGCTCCAAACTTAGGGTTTCGTAGTTAACAAGGAACCCTTATAGTTTCACCATGTCCGTTCGTCCGTCTGTCCGTATTTTTTTATATCAGTATGGTGGCAATCAAGCTTACAGTTCAACTGATGGTAAGCCGTCACCTTAGCTTATGGACGCTTGCAAGCAAAAATAGAAGATAAACGTTTCGCTACTGCTTAAATTGTTCCTTTTTTTTGCATCCGGTCCGCCTGATGGTAAGCAATTACCGCAGCCTATGGACGCTTACAACACCAGGTGTATCACTCGCGTGTTGCCAATCCTTCCAAAATTTAATAACTTCTTTCTTGAAAAACCCAATACTGTTACTTAGAGAAAACCTTGGCAGGCCGCTCATTCCACGACCCAAGCGTTCCAGGAAGTAAGTTACTCTGACACCGCATTGTACTAATATAGTGTGGGTTGTCGTTGGATACTTCGTATAAAATACTTAGGGTATTTGAAAATCATTTTTCAATTCAGAGATGCGTATGTGAAATATTAATCGTTTAAGTGCAAAGTTTTGTTAGAGCCCAGTGTCCCTACTGCCAGCTAAATGAATGTTCTTGGGTGTATGAAAAAAATCATGGTAGTAGCATATATAACGAAATTAAAAGGAAAACTATCGTAGCTAAGTATGTTAAAAAACATAGTCGAAAAAGTAAAAATTGCGTACAAATACCATTAAAAGGTACTTAGATGAAGTTGGTACTTTTATAAAACAGGTAATTATTAATAGATTAATTTAATGAAAAAATAATTAAGTTCATGGAACCATGTAATATTACTGAAAAATAAAATTAAAACATTCTGAAAAAGTAGTTATACTTACTAATTGAATAACAATATTTACGTTCGAATAACTAGGCTAGGCTAGACTAGGCGGCACGGCGACGGATTTGAGTTGAGTTTCGTTTGATAAACTTTAAAATATTTTTTTTAATTTAAAGTAACTACAGTGCAAAACTCTAACTGCGTGAACCAACACACACTTGGCCGGGTTTTATGTTCCTTTGTTAGTCACCTGACTGTGAACTTTCATTAGAATTGATGCAAAGGCGGTGAAATTATAGGGCTGTGTCATGCGGACGGAGGCGGACGGACAGAGATGAAGATTTTGCCATTTGGCTACGGAACCCTAAAAAGAATATTAACCATGTGTGTTCCAGTAATATTTGTAAGAAACATTTTTAAAATGAATTGGTTGTTATTATCCTACTCTGGATGTAGATTAAATAATTACCTCAAAAATATCGATTTCTTTTCTTTCTATATGACATAATTACACGTTTTACAAAGTAAAGCAATATTATTACGTAAAAACTGTTTTCTGAGCCAATTTCTAACAGAAATTCGACAAAATATGGTTTAAAAATATACATAGAAATTTCGTATTTACGTGTGAAACGTATGATTGTCCGGGTTAATTTTTCCTGTGACGTAACAATTAGCTAAACAACAGGACACCATAGCCGAGCACTATACTTTTTAGTCCTTTGTTATCAGGATTGTGGCGATAACTATGTAAACGCGTAATGTCACAAAACAAGCGGGCTGATACGGGCTTCTACTAGAAAAATAATCGACATATTCGTACATGGTTGTTTGTCTCTTTCTCTCTTGAGCAGCGTTTATATAATGTGTATATCTCTTTTCCATGTTGTGTTGGTCTTTAGCGTAGCCTAAGCCAGTGGTGCAAGCGGTATAACACACAGGGAGGCAAATTCACTTCTCAGACTTAAGGGCTCGATACGGTCAGTGAGTTTGGTATCGTTGACAATTCTCATAGCCCGTCGTTGAACCGTGTCAAAAGGGCAACCTGGTATCCGGGTGCACCCGCCTAAAGATGGCAGCAGTACTCCATATGGGGCTAAACTTGAGACTCGTAAAGCAGCAACATCTGCCCGGATCGTGAAGTACTCCTACGCTCTGTTGAGTACACCAAGGTTTTGGACGCCAGCAAATGATCTCGGAACAGAACATCGCTGGAGATGTCAAAACCAAGGATCCCAATACTCTTGGAGATAGAGAGGGGAGTGTTCTGTAATTGTGGGACCACAATGAATGTGATCTTTTTAGGGATAACCGCGCAGACTTGTGTTTTTGTCGGCTAAAATCGGACAAGTTTTCCCTCGTACCTTGGACAGAGTGGTCTCGATTCGAGACACCGGTTCTCTACGCGTTTCCTCCACTACAAACTACTTTTTTACAAACTAGTATGTATAAAACCGTTATTTTTTGCTGGGTTCACTAAAAGTCCAAGGAAATTTAACTTAGTCCAAATCCTGATGGTGTACAGATATTTTGACATTTTATTGATACCATCGACAACTACAACCCTATATACAATGTATTTAATGTTTTATTTATTTCCTGGTTATTATGAGATGCGTATAGTTGGCCCAGCTAAATTACCAACAAACAAATTTTTTTGTCGCTTTTGATAGAGAATCGTTTGTTGTTGATTGTTTTGCAAAAAAAATCGTTTGTTGGTTCTTAATTAATTAATTGTAAGCAATTGAAAATCGCGGCGTATAGTTGGCCGCGCAACTACTAGAGACCGTTATTTGTAATCGAATCGGCGTGATTTTGTTTGTTTTTATTTGTTGTTTTGATTTCTACGTTTGTTGGTTCTGAAATATCAATATGAAAAAATAATTGTTTTTTAAAAATGTACTTTGCCGATGCGCGTGCTGCCTGCGAGTTTTGAAATTGTTAAATTGAAATTTTTAAATTGTTTGTTATTACCAATTTTCCGTGAAAAATCCATGTTTTTTTTTCATTGAGTTAGTATTTTTCAATCAGTCCGTGGTAAGTTTATCTACATACTTATGGTCCCACATATTTCCCACATTTGTAATTTGAGCCTCAGTCAGTCAACCTTATTTAAAAAAGCTGTCATTCAACCTATTCACAAAGGAGGTGACAGAGACAATATCAATAATTATCGTCCAATATCCATTCTTTCAGCTTTGTCCAAAATATTAGAACGCTTAATAAACAAGCGCCTAACCTCATATTTAACAAAATTCAAAATTATTTCCGAAAACCAATTTGGCTTTATTTCTGGTAAATCAATGGAATATGCAGTGTCCGAGCTGTCTGAGTATATTGTTCGCCACGTGGATGAAAAGCACAAATGCCTAGGTATTTTTTTAGATCTAGCAAAAGCTTTTGATACTGTCTCTGTTCCTATCTTACTCAACAAAATGGAAAAAATAGGTGTGAGAGGCGTTACCCTAAGGCTTTTCTCTGACTACCTTTCTGATAGGAGGCAGTTAGTTAAAATTGGCAACTGGATAAGCGATATGACTCTGTTACGTATGGTGTCCCCCAGGGTAGCATACTGGGGCCAACCCTATTCTTGATTTACATCAATGATCTCTGTTCGCTCCAAATTTCAAACAGTAAGACTGTAGTATTTGCTGATGATACAGTCCTGCTATTCGCCGCTCCCACTTGGGAAGAGTGAATGCAAAATGCGGAAATAATGCTTCGCTATAACTTGCTTACCCTAAATGCTAACAAAACTAAATACATGATTTTCTCTAAGTCCCTTAAGGATCGACCAGCAACGAGCAACCTAACAATGAAAGCTCATTTGTGTTCAGATTCCACCGTTTCTTCCTGCTCATGCACTTTAATTCAAACCGTTACATCTATTAATTATCTAGGAGTTGTAGTTGATCAGCAACTAAACTGGCTGGATCACATTAAAAAACTTACTGGCAGGATAAGAAAATAAGTAGTTATTTTCAGAAGTCTTAGAAATATTGCTTACCCTAACTTATTAATAAACTATAAATAAAATTTCTCAGGCAAAAATCCACTCCTGTTTTTGTGTACCGAGTAATATCGACTATTCAAGCAATAAAACTGGCCAAGTAAATTTATACGATTAGCTCAAAATACAATGTACCCCACTTGAACTCGTACCTACCCACATTGCCTGCCTTGCTTAAATAATTTATTACCTATGTACGTATCTATTATTCAGTTTATACGACGACTATGTTAAAATCATCTACTAACTATGCTGTGCTACTACCTATTTATTGTTAGTATTCTTGTCGGACTTTTTGTTTGTACTTGACAATACCTTGTCTTGTTCTATTCCGTGTACCTATATTTAATTATTGGTGTTACTTCATTACATAAGATATTATTATTTTTACGATCTTTTCAACGCTTCAAGTAAGTTACCTTATTAATTGTAATTATTAATTTAATTAATTAAGTTGGTTCGATGTTTCTCCTATTTTCTTTTTTTTTCTCTTTTCTCACATGATTTTTGTCTATCATCACCAAGCTGCTGCTTCAAATCAATGAACTTTATCAATTTTTGATTTTTTTTAAAAATGAGTTTTTTCTTAATACTTCGAAAACTAGACTTAAGAAAAGAAAACTATGGTTGTTTTCAAAATCAGGAGTTCTTGATACTACGGTGCCAGCAAGAAAATTTTTAAAAACTATTTTACAGAAATACCTAAGTCCAAAATGTTTCGATTACGTGAAAAATTGTTAATAACAAAGCAATAACAATGTAATTCAAAATCTCTGCAAATGTGAATAGTGTCGAACTGTACTGTTTCTTTAATTTTGCAGTCCCAGCTTTTAAAATGTAGCTGAAATTTTATTCAACGAAAATTAGTCATGAGGAAAATAAATTTTTATCGTCATTTTTTGACTTAAATTCTTCTTAAATTCATGAAAAACGTTTTGAAAATTTGCAAACTTAAAAAAAAAACAATTTACAAATTTCAAAAAATAAGCTCTGCGCGCATGCGCAAACTCGCGCGTGCGCACTCGCAGACAGCAAGCGCATCAACAAAGTACATTTTTAAAAAACAATTATTTATTTATTAATATTGATATCTCAGAACCAACAAACGTAGAAATCAAAACAACAAACAAAATCACGCCGATTCGATTACAAATAATGGTCTCTTATAGTTGCGGGGCCAACTATACGCTGCGATTTTTAATTGCTAATAATTAATTAATTAAGAATCAACAAATGATTTTTTTTGCACAACAATCAACAACAAACGATTCTCTACCAAAAGCGACAAAAAAAATGAGTGAAAATGGGAGTTAAACTAAATAATTACTTACAGTAAATCACCACCGACACAATAATTGCTATCAAACATCAGATCCCTATAATGATAACAATCGCCACTGCACTGCACTATAACAATGATGAACGTCGTAGTAAATAAATATCACTTTTTTCTTAGAGAGAGATGGAATAGCAATTTTCAAACTGTAATTCAGCATTTTATTTATTTATTACGTTTTGAAAATTTGCAAACTTAAAAAAAACAATTTTCAAATTTCAAAAAATAAGCCCTGCACGCATGCGCAAACTCGCGCGTGAGCACTCGCAGGCAGCACGCGCATCAGCGAAGTACATTTTTAAAAAACAATTATTTATTAATATTGATATTTCAGAACCAACAAACGTAGAAGTCAAAATAACAAACAAAAAGAAACAAAATTACGCCGATTCGATTACAAATAATGGTCTCTAATAGTTGCGGGGCCAACTATACGCTGCGAGTTTTAATTACTTAAATTAATTAAGAAACAACAAACGATTTTTTTTGCACAATAATCAACAACAAACGAAATCTATCAAAAGCGACAAAAAATTTTTGTTTATTGGTAACTTGGCTGAGCCAACTATCTGTTATTATGTTATTAGTTTGTAGTTTTAGGTAAGGTTAGGCTGATGGTTTCCGGGTAAAGGCCTTTTGATAATATAAAAATTTTTAATAACAATACTTGTCGTTGTCAACAAAAATTTGAAAACTTTCCGTTTGAAGTTTGTGCAAAATAATATTGCAGCTGCTATTTGTTATTAACCATATTACAACTTAAGTAATTCGATATCTTCTTTGAGTGTTATTTTGTGCTACTTACAAGAAACATCCAAAAATTGCACGCGGCTGCTTGCTGCCCCAATTATTATTTGAACCGTTTTTTCTTCGATCTTCAAAATTCCTCCCCACAAGATGGATGATTTTATAAAAATAGAAAAGATCGGTGAAGGTACTTATGGTGTAGTGTATAAGGGCAAAAACAAAATTACTGGCCAATTTGTGGCTATGAAAAAAATTAGGTTGGAATCTGAAGACGAAGGAATACCTTCTACTGCTATCAGGTTTGTTATATCACTATCTGAAAAATACTATAAGTATCATGGTTGTATTACACAAAAGGTGGCACTGAAAAAAAAAACTTTAAAATTTTATTCTCTGGCCCCCGTCAGTTCCTTTTTGCCCTTGCGCTCCCTATCGAGCCCATGACTTGCGGCTCGATTCCGTAAAATGACAGCTAACAATTCTCGTTTGAAATCCATAGAAATAAGATAAACATTGTTCATTTGAAATGACATGAAATTCATTCATTGTCACAAAACCACAATGTATACCTTATTTCTTTCAAAAAAGGTTAGCAATCTTTTACCGAATCGACCCGCTGGTTGTGCTTTTTCCTCTTGCACCCCCTTTTAGTGACTTACTCTAGGAATATTGTTTTCTGCAGGTGATACTTCCAGTAGGGCACTATTTCTTAATACTGCAATGGATTAACAACATAACCTGACTTGGTATAATTGGAGTACAGTACAGTTGAAGGGACATCGAAGAATCTAAAGTACTTTTTACCTCTGTTGAGAGTTGGGAAAGCAGTTTTACTTAAACTGTGGTGTACTATTTCAACATGCAATAGAACAGTATAGTTGGTGTAAAGATTGTGTCTCTAAGACAAACTCTTTGCTCTAATGACTGAGCGTAGACAAGTTTAACATGTGACACTGAATGTTAGGTTTCCTAGCAATGAGTTGTTTATTGTCACTTTTAGATATTTTTTCAGTTGTATACTACTTTCTACCATTATTATATTGTTTCCTATTTTACTAGCTACAAATAAAATGGCAGTTTAGTTTATCAATGTTTATTCTTGTAGTGTTATGTTTGGGGTTCACAGCAATCATCAAATTTACTACTCACAATTCCACCATATTTAAAACTTAACAACTTCAAATGGCAGCTGTAGCATAAAAAAAAATCTACAAGAAAATCAAACATGTTGAAGATATGTTTTGAACCTTTTAGCACTTGGGCAATACAAGCTGAGGCTGTACTAATGAAAGACAACCTTGAACATGTGCTGAACTAATGAAATATGTGCAAACTGCCCCAAGTGCTTCTACAAGTGCTGAAGATATTGAAGGAGACAAACAAGCTAAGTCTACACTTATCCTTATAATCGCTCCATTGGAACTGAAGCAAATTGCTTAAGCAATGTAAAACAGCGAGAGAAATTTGGGTGAACTAAGAGAATTATATGCAAGCAAAGTTCCAGCTCAAAAGCGTCACTTCTTAAACAGCTGATGCTCACGCAAACTAGAAGGGAATAACATATGAGAACACCTAAACAGGTTTATGGTCACAGTTGACAAACTATTTTAAAGAAACCTCTGATATCAGCCTGATGCACACAAAGGACACACCAGACAACTTGCTTTGTTATAGTGACTCTGACTTCGCTGTAGAATAATCTACTGGCAGGTCTATATCTGATACTGTGTGCTTACTTGCTGGAGCTGCTATTAGCTGAAGATCGCAATGCAAATGCAAAAATAACAATTTTATCAACCAAAGCAAAAACAATTGCATCCAGTTAGGCTTCTTAAGAACCTTCTAAACAGCCTACTTAAGGAACAAATTAAGTTGAATAAGCCTACACTCTACCTTGATAAAGAGTCAGCAATCAAGCTTTCCCAGAACCCTAAGTTCTTGTAGTTCTGTGTTTAGGGTTCATGGCAATTAACAAATCTACTAGTCACAATTCCACATCATTTAAATTAGAAACTTCAAATTTGACCTTAATGTGAAGAAATTCCACAGAATTGACTTAATTTGGGAGTGGAAAAAGCCACTTAAAAACTGCTGGTAAAAACTAAATGTAATAACAGGCAATTGTTCAATTTTAGGATAGCTTGATTTGTATATTTAGAATGTCTTGAATACCTAGCTTTTGGGCATAAAAAACTTTTCCGCATAAGCCACTTAACAAACAGCTACAAATTACCAAGATTGTAGCCTATATAAGTTAGGTGTGATAGAACAAAATATTTTTTTTTTTCTTGCTTACCAAAGAGTAGTTCCTAGTCATTTTTTAACACAAATTACTATCATTGACTATAATCAATGTAATTACAAGTTAATATTGATAGTAAATGCCACTATGTAAATAGGTTTTAATGTGCAATATTAGCTTTTACTTCATGTAGCTAACACACATGGTTTGCCAGATAATGTCATCTTTTATGGTATGGTGCACTTGTCAAATTTATTGTTTTAATATGCAATATTAGAAGTTTATACGTCATATGGCTTATTTATTGTTTTGATGTAATTTCAGAGAAATCTCATTACTTAAGGAGCTAAACCACCCTAATATAGTAAAATTAGAAGATGTCCTCATGGAAGAGACAAGACTATATTTGATTTTTGAGTTCCTTTCCATGGACCTCAAGAAATATATGGATTCTCTTGGTTCAGGGAAGGTAAGTTTTATTATTAACAACTTAAGAACTGTAATTGATTACAATCCATCTATCCAAAAATTTGTCTGTAGCAACAGTACAAGCTTTGCTTAGTTTGGGTCCAGGAGCCAATTTAATAAATTTGACAATTGTTCAATGTTCAATTGTTGCTGAATCAATGAGCATTGGTATATAATGGTTCTGTAAATTCCATATTGGTTCCACAATGTACGATTGTCATTGTAATCTACAATTGTCACATAAATTAAATAAGCCCCTGATGATGCTGTGTGTAATGTCCAAAAATATTAATTTTTATGTATTTATTAATTACATATGTTCACCAGTTCATGGACCCGAGTGTTGTGAAAAGTTACCTGTACCAAATCAATAATGCTATCCTACACTGCCACCAACGCCGCATCCTGCATCGAGACCTGAAGCCTCAGAATTTACTCATTGACAAGACTGGTATTATTAAGGTATAGATAAGTAATTTTTCATTTTTATACCAAGAAACAATAACCTATCATATAGTTTCGTATAAAGTTTATTATAAGTTCTTCTTCACTCACTTCTGTTATGGACTAAACATAACTTTCGTTGTGTTGAGAGATAAATGTTCCATATTTTATAGTCTTCTCAGTGAAGAGAGTGAAGAGAAACTATGAAACTGAAATGAGAAAGTGACCAATTTCACTATATTTTGGTTTGACTATCTACCATTCAGCCATTGCTGTCCTCAGGTTCAGGTCAGTCACTTATTAAAAAGTAGTGACCAATTGGTAAGTTTGTATGCCTCTTAAGGTTGCTGTTCATCTAAGGTTTTTGTTATTCTGCCCAGAATGATTTTGGTGAACACTTTATACAGGTTGGACATCAAGCTGATGAAGTTATCCATTTTGTTTATGTCTCCTTTTTTGTATATCAGTATTATTGTTAGTCCACTGTTTTGTTATCTTCTCACTGTGCATTATGTTAAAAAAGAAGGAGTTCCCAATCGGATGCCTATATTTTTTATTTTATGTTTGTTTGGGCATAACTCCGTCATATATAGACGTCTATCAATCTAAAAGGGTGGTCCCATATTAATATAGTGAATTTTGAGCTTAAACTTTTGGTAAAAAAAAATAATTGGTGTTAATTTGTAACTGGTGAAACACCTTTTATGTTGATGATTGTATAAAATTTTGTTACGAGTATGGACGTTTTTAGTGTACGAAAAAATCAATTCGTCACTCAATAGTAAAGTAAATAATGCTCTCACTCTACGGGCTTATGCGTTTTTAGTCGAGAAAAAAGCAGGTGGTATGTATGACGATACTAAGTTATCGTATCATATGTCACATGCTACTTATGGTGTGGTAAGCATGCCAGTATAAATAATAAATTTTCTTAACCTAAGCAAATTAAAACTGGCCTTAAATTATAATAATGTGTGTTACAGGTAGCTGATTTTGGCCTTGGCCGTGCTTTTGGTGTTCCAGTGAGGGTTTACACGCATGAAGTAGTCACACTGTGGTACAGGGCTCCTGAAGTCCTCTTAGGATCGCAAAGGTAATTTGAATACAATTATTGACAGTGACTTTTCTTATAGTGTTGACAATTAAACAGTTAATCTCATACCATAATATAAAGAAACCGGGGAGAAATCTCTCCTAACTGTAAACCTAGCCTTATTTTTCTGGCATTGATGCTTACTTTTTGACCTACGTAATGGCGAAATCCGTATTGCGAGTTGTATTTAAGCAAATATGATTTTTTGCGTTTCTGTGTTATTGGTGCTAAGTGCCACATCATCTAACTTTGAAATAAGCGGTTTTTCTTTTGTCATGATGACGCTGATGGTCATAAAAGAAAAAAAAGTTATTTTCCAAGATTCTTAGTGCACAACTAAGTTGTATAAAAACTGCAGTGCTTTTTATTAGGGTTCCATAACCAAAGAGTACAAACGGGACCCTGTTACTAAGACTTTCACAGATGATGTATTTTTGTTGCCGCTATAACAACAAATACTAAAAAACAGAATGAAATAAATATTTAAGGGTGCTCCCATACAAACTTTTTTGCTCGATATTGATAACGGCAACAGGTAACAGGTAGACGGTTGAAATATTCACAGAATATTTAGTCATATATTCACTTCAAAAATAAATAATTAAATTAAAATAAAACTTATATTTAAGGGGGCTCCTACACAACAAACGTGATTTTTTGTCGTTTTTGTAGATAATGGTACGGAACCCTTCGTGCGCGAGTCCAACTCGCACTTGACCGATTTTTTATTAGTTTAAAGTATTATGCTTCTAGACCTACCGGATAAGACATGGTATGTCAGTGAGTCAGTGTTAAACGTTTTAGTAGATAGATTACTAACTTCATAATAACGTTTATCTACTTAGTTGGTAGTAGAAAATTATCTAAGCTAAATTTATTGCTCTATTTGGCCGTCACAGTTGGTTAAGTCATCTCAAGAACGTATTTTGTGGCTGTATTTGTTCTACACAAACAAAGTCAATTGATCAATCAAATAAAACTTTATTCAAATAGGTTTCTAAGAACACTTTTGAATCGTCAATACAATGTATACAATGTTAATTTCTGCCAAAATCAGCTGGTCTGATTGAGGTTGTGTTAACGGGATGTCCTATACCTGTCCCGTACCTACCTGCCCAATTCTGCCTTACTTATAGTGTGCCAAAAGTTAGTATGCAAGTATCTTTAATTTCACTACTTATTACTTTAAAGCTAGCAATTTACAACTTATCTATACTAGATAAGATAGACTAAAAGGTAAATTTTGTAAGTTTAGGAATTAGTTTGTAGGAAGTAATCTTTGGAGTTACCACTGCCATGCCATAATATTTTTACGTTAGATAGTTTATTTATCTGGAAGAGAAAATTTATGTACCTTCAAGCTAAGACCAATAGGAGCGAAAAAATATAGAAAAGGGTTTTAAAAAAGGGAGAAAATTCTGCCTAAGTAATTAAATTACTTGAAAATATTATACGGTCGGATTGTTCGTCCTAAAACGTTTTATTATAAAAAGTCCATGATAGCATAATATATCTATCTCCTGAGGTAGACTCACAATAACTTTTTTTATATTAAAATTATTTATTAAAAATATTACGCGCGGTACCGCGGTAAAAGCTAGTATAGATTTAACGACATTACTCCAGAAGCAGTGTTGCGGCGACGAGTGTCACGCAGGACTAATGTGAAATAGTAAGATTATACAACAAGTTAAAAAAAGGGAATTTAATTCAAGGGACTAAGATGGATCCCGAGCGCAGCGTAGGATGCTAGAGTAGAATCCTGAGCCGAGCTAGGGTTACAAATGACCGAGATGATTATTTTTTTCACGTGTTGTATACTTGTTGTTGTAAAGGACAATGTGTCCGTTTTCACAACAAAATCCCTCCAGAAGTATGTAAATTGAATTTAAAAAAGTTTGAAATTTTTGTTATACAGAAACTTGCCAGAAAATCATACTATTCAACTAAAGACTTATAGCTAAAAACGCATGGGATTTACTAAAATGTTGTTATATTTGGAAATGTACCAATCGTTATACCTACAATTAAAATTGAAAAGAGCGACAGCTGGAGAGTTTCTTTCGCCGTTTCTTCTCCCCAGAACGCCATCTTGATTCCGAAACCGTAGTAGTTTATAAATTCCTTGCGTATTATAGTGACGTCAAAAAAGTGATATTGTATTCTATTTTTGAGAAATAAACTATCTGAATTTGAATGTGACTCTTATTATTACCATTGACTGCGAGAAAATAAAAAGTACTATTATCAATTATTACCGGGTGATAAGATAACAGTGACATAAAACAATAACAATTAAAACAATTTTACAGCTGTTAAAAATTAAAAATGTTTTTATTTATTTAGTTTATATTAGTGAGTTCTATTTACTGTTATCGATAAATAAGATGCCCTTTTTCGAGTAACATTGGTAAAAAAAAGTTATTACATTATAAGGTATCCAGTCACTAGTTACCCCTTCTGTAAATTAAAACCGTGATGTTATATATATATATATTATCATTAATGTATAGTATCTACGCTGATTATGTTGAAAATATCTTACAGGTATTCATGCCCTATTGACGTGTGGTCGGTGGGTTGCATATTTTCAGAAATGTCGTCCAAGAAACCATTGTTCCAGGGAGATTCAGAAATTGATCAACTCTTCCGCATTTTCAGGTAAAATAAATTAAAAACGAGAAAATATTGATATGTGTTCATCCGTGTATCCGTATATCCACGGATAGACAGATAACAAACTGTATTTGGTATTAAGTTGTGTTACGGAAGACAAACCTATGTATGCAATAATTAATCAATATATTAATAATTATGCTATTATTACATATGTTATATATGTCTATTACATACGCACAAACAGTATCATGGCTCGCTGACGGTCGATCGTCGCCAATGTACCCCTCCATCGTCCCCACTTCTTTTGCCCCTTTAAATAACTAACTAGTTTTTAGTAAAAAAAAAACCAAATTTATGAGTGTCTAATCCGTTGGACAACTTTTCATAAATGCCTCTGCCCAAGAAGGAAATTGCGTAGGCATAGGCTATATATATTGCTACCTCGTCGCCTCGTGGAATACTATCCTATTGGTTAACCTAAGGGTAAGGTATTCCATATCAGGAAAGATAAAGTACGTTTAATATTGTCAATTTTACGTCCACCCTACTGACGTTACACACAGGCCCTTCTGAGGCCGCCACTGCAGTATGCAGTTCACTGTTCAGTCCGTAACGAGATATTTTTTTATTACTAGACATCTTTATCTAAAAATTGTGCACTAAATCTATAATGAAGGGTATCTTAGGCTGCGGTGACCACTTACCATCAGGCGGACCGTTAACTTGTTTGCCACCTTGGTGACTTTGTCTTTCAATTAAATTTATAAAATATAAAAAAGTGTAGTATACAAAAAGGTATCTTTTTCTTAAAAAAGTTTTTAGGACTTAGTCCAGACTTTGAACATTACTTGTAATTTTCTTATGTTAATCAATTTTACGACAAAAGTTCGTTGTCTTCATTACAAAATTTATAAAGTGATGCGGAACTATACATATATCGTGTAAAAAAGTATAATATACAAAAAGGTATCTTTTTTTAAAAAAAGTTTTTAGGACTTAGTCCAGACTTTGAACATTACCTGTAATTTTCTTATATTAATCAATTTTACGACAAAAGTTCGTTGTCTTCATTACAAAACGGAATATGACGAAAAGTTTTTAAAATTATCAATAAAAACACTGTAGTAACAACATGTCCTTGTTTTCTCTTCATATTGTTGACTTTGCAAAAAAAACCATATTGATAAAATGTTTTTGCTTAACAGGATATTGCGGACTCCTAATGAGGAGCTGTGGCCCGGTGTGTCCAGTCTGCCGGACTACAAACCCACCTTCCCCAATTGGAACACATTTAATTTACACAATCATGTTAGTATTTGTAGATAAATGTTTATTTGATAGACTGACACGAAATTATACGTACATATACTTATTATTATGTGAAAAAATCGTCGTTTTTAATATTCAAATTTCAGAATTGTTACCGTTAAGGCTTCAGTCAGATTTAATGTGAAAAGATGAATATTTACACAGTTTGAAATTTATCGACATCAGACAGATTTTCCTCATCAGCCTCCCCCTTCCTTATACGTCCCCACTGTTGGGGCACAGACTCCCCTTAACGAGGGCGATAAATCAATAATAACAACATTCATAAAGTAAATTAGAATACAGGCTTATATTAAAGACATAGCCAATAAATTTATTTTATATTTTAAAATAATGAGCAGTAGAAATAAAATATAGTATAAATCTGTTTTAAGGCATATTCGGTGTAAACATAATTGCTAAAGCCACACCATCTCGATCAAAGTATCGATATATCGAAACAGTGCGGTTTCAAAGAAACTTCCTCCCGCCGACGCTTGGGTTGAGGAATAAGCTCCCTTCCAAGGTATTCTCTAAGGACTACAGTATGGGGTTCTTCAAAAAGTAAGTTATATTTTTTAAGGGTCGGCAACGCGCGAGTGATGCCCTTGGTGTTGAAAGCGTCCATAGGCTACGGTTACCGCTTACCATTAGCTGGACCGTAAGCTTGTTTGCCTCTTTCAAGTTTTATAAAAATAAAAAAATCTATCTGATTTAAGATTATCGGCTGACCGATACGTCGTTGCAACGTCACCTAGAATGCAACAGTCCGGATCGCAATTGACCAATCTTCAACTGTTATTATTGACTTTGCAGGTCCAAAACCTTGACGAAGTAGGCATGGACCTCCTACAAAAGATGTTAGTCTACGACCCGGCGAAGCGGATCATAGCAAAGGATATAAGACGTCACCGCTATTTTAGAGACGTCAAACTGCCTCCCGGTCTGACGTCACAAGAGGCCTATATCATGTATCAACCGGAATACACCAATGGAAATGGTGAAAATCACAAATAGTCTGGCCAGTTGTGTATCATTATTTAAGTATCTTTATGTGAATTTAAGGACTTATAAAAGTATTGTGAATTTAAAATACTAAGTTATTCTGAAATTATGCAAGCATACGAAAAATGATGGATTTTCTGCTAATCTATCGATATTTAAGTATTTTTGTGATTTAAGAATGTTCAAAGTATTGCGAATTTCAAATACCAAGGATCTATGCCACGTTGACACAAACAAAGTGCGCTTGCACATAGTAGTTTTGACAAAGTAGCTTTTTGTTGTGGTTGACACATAATACGTATAGTTCAATTTCTTATTTGAGATCGAAAGATGTCCCACAAGACATATTTGTTGCTAGGCTGCATCGGAGTTAACATCCTTGCAGGCTTTGAAAATATGAACGACGGGATGGGAAAGGTCATTTATCCTACATCAGGTCATTTTTTTGGCGACCTTATTCGGGTTAACAAGCCCAGTGTTGTCAACTACTTCTATCCATTTGGTAAATTTTTTTTTTAATTTTTTTTTTCGAATATTATATATTATAATATTATTATATATTAAAAAATAAGTGTTAAAATTTAATTTTACATATAATAATATTAAACTGCTACAATAATTGGGCCATTATTTTTGTAAATTAAAGTTGTTTCTTAGATTTTTTAAACTGTCTCAATTTTGCGTCAACATAATATTACGATTGCAGTGTTACATGTAGTAAAATAAATACATAAGGAAAAGTCAATCTTTTATCGTCGATTTTGCGGTTGTGCAACTATGGTGTTACACATCACTATTGGTCGACGTCAAATGTCCGGCGAACATGTTCATGTTATGTCATGTTAGGGGAAAAGACCGTGCAGAGGCCACTGAAAAGACGGTTTCTTGTTGCATAACTAATTGTTCCGTCACAGAAAATATTTAAATCTGAAAAAAATCAAGTTAATAGGTATTTTTAATTTTTGCGTAGTCTAGACTACGTAAGATATGAAGCATTACACAAAATGCTTACCAAAATGAATCCAACTTTGGAATTCTAATACAATCCACTATTAACAATATTTCAGGTTTTGGATTCCCCTCAAATCGTAAAGCATTAATTTAATATAACTGCTTACGTATTTTGTTTACTTGGGAACATTCCCTCAACATTTTCAATGTTTGCAGAAATATTTTCACCGTCAAATCACATCGCTAAACAGGCATAAATATATCAATAATGCACAATTTCGATAGTGTACGCAGACAACACTATTCTCAACCCACACAAAGACAGTTACTAACACTTTCGCAATTTTTTTGGTATTATCACTAAACTGACATTGTGTATCTTTTACATTATATATATCTATAGTTTAGCCACAAAATTTGCACAAAAATGGCGTATTTACGCGCTCTAGCATATATCGCAGTCTTAATGTCCAAGTAGTCAAATCTACTTTGTCCAAACGGACTTTGTGTCAACGCGACTTCATCCTAAAATTATTATGCAGGTATAAGAAAAAAAAATTGATTATCCTGGAAACACTTTCAAGTCTTGACGTGCAAATGTATTATGAAAGTGTAAGAGGAAATATTTTTTGTTACTTATTTGTAAATATAATGTATTTCATAAAATAAAATCTTGTGTAAAAAAATATTTCGTATTTTTTATCTTGACTGTTTACAAGATGACAACATACGCTGTTATTTATTGGTCATGCCATAGATAAAATAATACAGGGTAGATACAGACAGCCATGTATCTACTGAGCCTTTGTGATCGACGTAAACTTGCTTACGGGGCGCCAAATAATTACCTCTTTCCTAAGATTTTTTTTCCTGGCCTCATGGTAGAAACCAGAATTAACGCTTTACTTATTACTGAACTAACTTTAGACGTAATAAAGTAGCGCCACTAATAATGGTGTGGAAATGTTTGTCGCATGACGGTAACAGCGGGTGGCACGTCATAGGGTTGTCACGCTATTTGAGCCGGTATTACTTTTTTTCAAATTGTTCATTAAAAATTATAAGGGAATATGAAAAACTCGCCAAGTACATGTATTTCTATATCTACCATTAAATGACAGAAGCCACAACGTTACTTAACGTTGGCTAAGTAGGTAAGTTATATCGCATTCAAGATACAATTATTAAAAACGAGCTTTATACAACATCATTTATTTTACAGAAAAAAAATATGGCGACACTAAATAAAACATCTTATATACAAGACAAATAAAAACTTTGAAAATAAAAAACGCAAAACAAAATATATTTTTTTCTTAAATATAATAACAGTAATCGTGTACCAGTGGATTTAGTATACCAAAAAAAATGTTACCTACTATATATATATTATAATATTATAGATATTATAAGATACTATTGAAACTGTAAAATCGATCAATGTTATATAGCTTAATATTTTAACAAATATTTATCATAAAAGGTCTTATCCTACATACTGAGGCATTAATCACAATGTTGACTTATCAAATATTAGAGTGAAATTTTAGAGTAAAATGTCGTACTATCCGACAAAAAACTCGTTAGGATGCAAGGATAGACTGGATTTTTTTCATGTAGGTAAATGTATATAGATAGAGAAATTATTATTAAGAACAAAGCGATACAATAAAGAATAGAAATGGCTGCGTGACCTTTACCTTAAAAGTGCGGTTGACAAGAAAATCACAGATTTAATTTATAAGCCTTAAAATAAAATATATCAATTATTTAAAACATATTTTTCTTTTTGTAAGTTGACACTTTTGGACACCCTACCTAATTCGCCCAATCCGCAATCAAGATGGCGAGAGTTCGTTCCTATTCTGTCTATCTGTGTATTATTAAGATTTGATAATAGTTAATTTAAATTCAAATAAGCAATAATTTTATTTAACTGGAAAAATAGATTTCGTTGATTTTTATATGAAAAATTTTATTGTAAATAACTCCGTAACACGACACTTTAAGTCATTTTACAATTGATGTTTTTTTTTTTATTAAATTAAATTCTATCGATTGATGTAACTTTTACTCTGCGCCGCGTACTTGATTTAAGGGTCTTTACACACTCTTGGTCCAGCCTCCTAACAAAAATCTCCAAAACCTTTTTAAAAAAAAATATTAGCTCCTAATTATTATGGGAAAGTTTAAGTATTGGTAGGTAACTATATATTTATTTGTCCATAACAGACACCTATGTATGCGTACGAGTTTGTAAGATACACATACTTATCCGCTTATTTAATCTTTATCAAAACGTAAAGTATTCTTAATGAAAAAATTATCTGCGTTAGTTAACTTGACTCAAATACCTTGAGTTCAAATACCTTATCATTTTAAAACCACTGCAATGCCAAAGTTTATGTTATTTTTTTTTATATTAGATACATTAAACACTTTTGAACCACCGTGTTCCGGAGTGGAATTTTTCCAATTATTTAATTAGTTACCTTTGCATTAACTTCTAACGTCATAGAAACATTGTAAGAATGCTTAGACTGTGATTTAAGCAAAAAATCTATAGTTCTACTTTAAAATTGAGTCGACTGTACACGCGCAACATTCGTGTTTTATTAGCGACGCTATCGTGCGTGCGCCTGCAGCGGGTACACGGAACCAGTTCCTGCTGGTAACACTAGAGACGCCAGAGACTTATCTTGTTACATAAATGGTGACACATAATATTTGTTAAATATTACCGTTGTATCTCACATTACATTTAGTTTAAAAAAATCTAGCGTTACTAATTAAGTACGATATTTTTCTTAACATACGTAACTTATCGAAGACTAAGGCATATCATAACCCCTTAACATCAGGCAGGATGTATGCTTGTTTGTCATATTTTTAAAGTTGTAACAAGAATTGTATTAGTGCAACTAGAGATAAAATTCGTGTTCAGTAACTACGGATACTTACATATTTTTTTAATGTAGGTAAAGTAATATTCAATAAACCATGAACCTAGGGTTCTAATTAGTTATTTTCATTTGTTAAATAAAAAAACATTTAAAACAAAAAAAATATATAAACCGGACTTAGAATCTGTTTGCAATTCGTGTAAACAAAAATGACATTGACACGCGTCTTTCGCTTTGTTAATCTATGCAACATATACATAAATACGTATAATATTTCTCATTGTAAATTTGAAATTTTGTAGATTTTAGGTTTGATCAGTGTCGTGATTTGAAAACCAGTCAAAGAATGTAACAATAAAGGTAATAATGTAAGTATTTTAATGATTTATGATTAAATTACCAGAAAAAGTTAACATTAAGTTAGGTTATGTTTACAAGATTTGCACAGAGATTTTGAGTCAGGTTTATATATTTGGCCCTTCATGATCATGACCGATGACGCCACATATACGGTAATACAAATAAATATTAATTCAATAATACTTTCTAGCAATAACAATTGTGTTTCGGTATAACTAGGGTTTATAGTAGTGTATGCATGCATTTGTTTATCTATGTGTGTTTTTATGTGTAAGTATATACCGGGTGTAACAAAATCGGGATACTAAGCAGGGTTCCCCACTAAATATTATGTATGTAAGTAAGCATTTAACAAGGATCTAAGATTTAATATCTAAACTTAAAAAAAATACGATTTTTTTTATCAAAAGAAGTGCCAACCCTAAAACTGTCTAAATTCACGTTACTTAAAGAGCAATGACCGCTGTCTTAAATTGTGTTAAGATAGTAGCCTACCTGTCTATAAATGCTTACGTACTTTTAAGGCTTATTGGTTACATGTTACACTCTGTATACACGTCCTTATCTTTTACAACCTTTATAGTTTGGTGAAGGTTTAATTATATTTAATTTCCTACTTAGCCAAGTTTTAATGCACCGCCAATGGATTTGCTTAGCCTATGATTTTTAAGTGAATTCTATTATGTCATTAAGCTTGGACACTTTGGTTTGGTTATTAAATAGAGTCTCAGAGAGGTACAGTCGGCCATCTGCTTTAGTACATCATTTGGATTTTTAATTGTTTGATTTTTTTTATTATCTCATCATATATCATAGCTTGATTTATCTATTTGCAACCAAAGTGTTGGTATCAATTTGGACATTGGCGGAATTTCCTAAATGTAGAGAACCGTAATTTATTGTATTGTAGTATTTTTTTATACTTAGGTACCATGATGGTGGTTTTGTCAATATCTCAGACAAATAAAACGAAAATATTAGAAAATTAAATTCTGAGATTTAAAGAATATCATGTTATTCTTTAATTCACACTACCTAATACCGACCCCTGCTCATTCGCCACGATTCTACAATATTGTATATCCATTAGTTAAATAGTAATTTAAATATATATTTATTTATTTCATTAAATAAATCTGCCAATGGAAATGTATATACTGTATTTAGATGACATGGTATACTTTTCGTTGTGGCCGATAGTACATGGCGTTATGAGTGGTATTGTTAATGATGTATGGTGTAGACGGCAGGATGCGTAGCGTGCTGCGGTTGTAGAATAATTCGGTGCGCCACTGCTCCTATGTCTTGCTGTCCCAGCCCTGACACCGCCACTGTCGCCGGTTGGAGCTATAAGTACAATATTTACATAAGTCCATCAGTCTAACTCACGCACTGCACCTCACGACTGCTCTGTCTAGACGCTTTCGATCGCCGAGTGTATGAATTAAATTAATGCTTAGGCTGTGATTGTAGTTTGCCATGCAGGCGCAGCTTGAATCGGTCGGTCAAGCTGCCTGTGTATGGCGAACCTTATATCAGAGTATATCGAGTAATTTCTTTTTCATATTCGGTCAAGGCAAATAGAGCTAGTTAACGGTAGTTTCGCGCTGTCACACTTAGGGAGACCGAAGGGTTATTAAAACAATTTTGAAATTTTCTTTCATACACCAAATACTGTAGATAAAAATCGTGTGATAGGTCATGTTTCTCATACCGAGGTAAGATAAAACAGGGGTCAAGGAGAGTTGAAACATATGATTTTTTAAAACTATTAAAAATAAAAATAAAAATGATGATATAATTTAAATTTATTTCTTAAAATAAAACTTTTCAAGTACAAAAAATTTTTTTTACTAAAATTTTGTACTGATATATCAGTTAATTAGGTAACTACTGGTCTAATACAAATAATCAACTCCTAAAGTAGTGAAAAGAAACATAATGTCCTATTCGTAAAATTAATTAAAATAATATATATTCTAATATAATAATATATATATATATATATATATATATATATATATTCTAAATCTTTGACATATAAAAACTTTTTACCAAAAAAAACTACCGGTTCCAAAAAGATGCACTAATACTTATTTTCAAAAAATCTGATCTGTATTACAGTTTAAAGTTGGTTTCATACAAGTGAAGTGTGTTATAAATTGTCATACTTCAAACTTACAGAACAGATTTTTTGAAGCCGGTTTTTTTTTTCGTTAAAAAGTTTTTACTTTTGATGTTTAATATGGGACCATCTCGGAAGTATAGCCTTTTAAATAAAAAAAGCATTTTGCAAATCCGTCTATATATGACAGAGTTATGCCCGAACATATATAAAAAAAAATATATAAACATCCGAATTGAGAACCTCCTCCTTTTTTGAATTCGGTTAAAAATATATATATTTTAAAAATAAATAATTATTAACTTTCAGTCGTTTCTTAAGTATTACAATCAGTCTTGATGAATATTTCTTTAAATATTTAAATTAAAATTATCTTACAAATGTCAAATATAAAAATATTATGAAAACAAAAAACGTCAATCTGACAAACAGTTGTGGCAAACATAAGAAAGTTCCCCACCAGTGCACGCTTCATGAGCCCAGTTTTTGCATTCCAGACATTGCACCCATTTTTCTTTGATTCTGCTATTTGTATATGGCTCAAAACAACAAACGCAAAAGGATTCCTCTTGTTCTTCACTATCTTCGTTTTCTCTATGTTTCTTTACAACCTTGGATCTTTTTAGTTTTAGTGCCTGTTTTCTTTTCTTTTTTCTTGTTTGTCTCAGAGTTTCAGGTGAGAATGGAATTGCTGTCACAGATTTGTCAACGTTCCATATATCCTTCCCTTGCAACTTGTGTTTATCAACTACTGCGGTATATTTTTGAAAAAAAAAAAGTTGCACGTTTATTCTTTTGAACCTTGTAGCTCGAGCGATACTTGTAGCCATTTCATGCTCAGTCCAGGAAGAAGGATTTTTTTTTTATATCTTACAGCAAAAGTTTTGGCTTCTTAGGTTAAAGTTCGCAGCAACGCAGTTTAAAAGCGTCACGTCAGCGGGCGGAGGGATGTGGTTGAAAAGCGACGCTGCCAACTTGCTAACAGTAGTAGTAGTAAGTTTCGAGAAATCGGTACTGTTTCAAATCACCTTTGTTTCAAATTCCCTCGTTCTCCCGCCGCACCGATGTGATTCCTTGCATCTGGCCGAATGCTTTGGTAATAGAAGGAATCATATCGGTATTTAAGCGAAATAAAGGGTAAAAACAGGTTAAGTAAGACAAATCTACCGCTATTTCGCTCTATTAGCCTTATCTATATACTCTGCTAAGATAGAGGTAAAGCGAGAAAAGTGTGTTGCATAGGTACCTGTAATATGTTCGGCATCATCGTCTGACAGCTAGAGGTCGCCACATGCAACTGTTGCTGCTGGACTTGCTGCATACCCACAGCCTGCAATAAATGTTGCATGTTTATTTATTTATTTATTAGGTATACCAGTAGTTATTACAATAATACTTATAATCCAGACACATTTTAAAAATAATAAATTTAAATGCACAAGTAAAACTAAATTGTTATGCCTACTCTAAAAAAGAATAAATAAATACAATAGGTAAATATTTACAAAGAACCAGAAAAAAAAAACTAGAGAAATTTACAATCACTAAATAAACTATACACTAAAGTTTAATTCCTTAAAACTTGACATAGTGTCCTGCAAAATTTTTAAAAAATAAAATATGCCCAAGTAAGAGCTATTAATACCTATTAATTAGCTTGCTTATTCTACGTACGGGTGAGTTTGTCCCTAATGTTGAGTTTCTGAAGGGATGTCCATAAGGAAACACAGCATACCGAGGATATCTCTATATAAAAAAACAATGTCTTAAAGACAAATTTATTTATTACAAGCAGAGGATATCTACTGGGTATCCGAAAGTTAAATTTTTGGAGCAACTGGGAAAAGTCTATTTTATTGTTTTAAAGTTTGTGGCTCCGAAATTTTGGAGTTGATGAGTGCGTCGACACACCTAAGTATTCTTGACAGCTGTCAAAAACTTGCATGAAAAGGAAATAAAACATAATAACACGGAATAAGACCAGCGTCGTAAAGGGTATCAATACCAAAGAAAAATAATCAATACGACTTATCTGAAACGGTTATGGTTATTATAAATGTGGTTGTAATGTGGCTATATGATAATGCAGCCACATTTTTCAAAAGAAACAAGCTAATTTTAACTAAAGTTAACCATCACCATTTTAGGTACTTACTTAGTCGATGCTTAAAAGTGGACACTTACATGTATCTGTATGGGCTGAGATTGCGGATGCAACTGTATGGTTTGAACTTGCAACGGTTGACCCTGTAAATATTATACATTATTAAGTGCAAAATAACATGAAAATTAAGTAGGTACATCCCTAACATATACGTATAAAGCTCCCCAAAATATACGCCTTACTTTTGCATAAAGTTAAGGGTAAACATTACATGGCAATATGTCAAACTAAAGCATTGAAACGCGACATTGTCCGCGTGCTTTCTCCTAAAGGTAAATCAGTTATACAGCACGGATTTGAATATAGCGTGGTTAAGATTCTAGGTTGAATCCATATCAAACGAAGAAAAAATTGACTTCTAAATAAGTAGCTAATCTAAATCAATATTTCAAAAAAATCTCTAATGCATTGACCTATCACCATAATAAGTAGGATGGTAGGTATCTTACTAATATGATGAATGGAAAGTATGTCAGGATGGATGTTTGTTACTCAATCACGCTTCAACCACTGGACGGATTGGGATGAAACTTGGCATACGTATAGGTATGGACTGGCATATAAGATTTATATTATCCCGAAAAATTCAAATGATCCAGTGGAAATACCTATAAGAGATTTAAACGAACTATAGCTACACCTAGCTTGCAGCAAACTTCATTAGTATAATTAAAGAGTTCCACGCTAATAAGCGAATTTAGGGCGGGCGGAGCCGCTGCCAATGTCTAGTTATAAATTTATGAATGTTTCCAAAATCTCACACATCTATTCCCTAACTAAACTTTTTCTTATATCTGTTATGGTGACTAGATTACATATTAATACACTTAGGTTCCTATTTTGTAAACGCATACTTATTATAAATACAGAAACATATGTTCATAACATTAATGTTTGTCATGTTCAGAGATTAATCCCACAACTTCCGGTTCAACAGACAGGTTCGCTTCCACCAGGCACTAGCCACCAGGCAGTTCAATAAATAATAAATAGATACACGTAGAAAAAATAGTAGAGAGATAAGTTTTAAAAGGTAAGTTTCTGTATAAAATTTAGACTCGTTTTTTAAGTGTGTAGTGAAAGAACGTTCATCGTATGTCAGCTTGTAACTTACAAAACTTACTTGTTGCTGAGTTTGTTGGAGCTGCAAAGACTGCACCGATGAAATAACCGGGTACGGGTGCTGACCCTGCAATCAGTTACACCAACGCTATAGAATAATTGCTAACTCAACATCAGTGGGTAAAATTGGGGTTCTAACGCACAGCCCTCTGTCTAAAAACCCTTAAGTTAAGAGGAGGATGAAGTGAGGCCGTTCATTAATTACGTAATATTATGGTACATCATTTATTTATGGGCCGCTTTTTAGGAATATTCTAAGAAGTGCTACTTAAGGTCATAGCACAATAAACTGTGCGCTAGGTAGAATCTTACGTAACAAGAGGGAGTTTATTTGTATAAAACAGTTACACACGGTTTACGTAACGTTATGTCTCGATTTCAATGAAATATAAGCCAAGTTCCGTTGACAACATTATCTTAGCATTGAGAGCATAGGCATAGAAATCGTTCTGTTCACCAAATATAAACTAACGAAATGGCCGATTACTATTTTGAAAGCCTATCCTTTGATAGGATATCCTAATATTTCATTATCAATCAAACGCTTGAGTTGTGGAATGAGCTCCCTGCCAAAGTTTTCTCTAAGGACTACAGTATGAGCTTCAAGAAAGAAGTTATTAGATTTTTGAAGGTTCAGCAACACACAAGTGATACCGCTGGCGTTGTGAGCCGTCCATAGGCTATGGTGATAGCTTACCATCAGGCGGACCGAATGCTTGTTTGCCAACTTAGCGGTATAAAAAAATATACCTAGTTGTTTGTTTTGTTTTGTTACCTAAATTTATAGCTAACTAATTTCTCCTACGCTTTATTTTATAATAATATTTCGTAAAATAGAAATAGCTATGTAATAGACATCTATTCGCATGGAAACATATAAATATACAAAGTGTTTAACCCACCTGTACACCAGAGACGGCGATGCCTTGTTGCACGTGCGATGCGTGTATCGGCATAGTGAGCTGTTGCACGCCACCGACTTGTAACATTTGTTGCTGCAACTGTTGCGGCTGCTGCTGGTGATGTATTTGCATATGTTGCTGCGTTTGTTGAACTGTTTGCTGAACAGTTTGCTGGATGGTTTGCTGTGGCTGTTGTACCGTTTGCGGTTGTTGTGTTTGCTGTTGCTGAAAATCATAAGTACCTAATTGTTGGTACTATACCTAACTACAGTAGTGAGAACAACAAATATATCGTTGCACCGACAATCTTTGTACGCATGGATAAAAAGTCCTCGATAGTACGCAAAAGTGTAACTAAATTTATAATAAACTTAAGATATTGGTATGTAGGGTGACCTACCCTACATTATTAGCAGGCACCTATGGGCTATGGTCGAACATTACAGAATTTAGGGGAAACTTTTTTATAATTGGAATAAGGAACAAACTTGAAAGTAGAAGTATATTAGTAAATCAAAGAAATATGATTTTCATTTTACTTTTGAGCTATTGTTCTGTATTATTACTTAATAAAATACAGAATACAGCCAAAACAATGGCTGAAAAATGGGACGTCCTGTAAAATAATACGAGACAGTTGGCTAGCCTAGGTATATGAAACAATCGAAGTGGCAAGACATCTAATACCTACCACTTGGTGTCATTTTTATCTCCGTTCGTTGTGTAAATATCGAAAACCATACAGTCTAGTTAAACTTGTGTTAAATTTCAAGATAGTATAAAGCAAATCTAAACTTATATTATATAATAAATAAATTAAATAAGACTGAAAAAATTAGTTTATTTTACCTGTACATGCGTCATCATATGCTTTTTGAGGCTGTGTAGATACATATAGGTTTTCACGCACATTCCGCACTTGTACCTTTTCTGAACGGCTGGAGAAGAGTTTTCCGTTTGAACTTGAACCTGACCTTGACCTTGCATTGATTCTTGGGTCTGTACTTCGACCTGCTCTTCGACCACGCTCTCTAAACTATTTGTCTTCGTTTCTTCATTTTTGACGACTTCCATTTGTGTTTCTGAGCTGTTTTCCGAGTTCGACGACTCGGTATCGTTTTTTATTTCATGAGTTTTTAAGTGTTTCTTGTATGCGCTTGATTCTATGTATCCTGTTGACAATAATGGATTTTAGTATCAAAGAATACTGCAAGGCCTTATGGGTGGCAATAAAAACTGTCAGTCGAGGCGCTACTATACGCTCGACAACGTCAACCAACACGCACTAGGCCCGCGCGGTGGTCTATGGCCTAAGCCACCTTCTCCAAGGAGAGGCCTAAGCCCCTGTACTTCTACTGGAATGTATGTATAATGATGTTAAATAAATGAGGTTTGTAAGGTTTTTTTAATATTACAAACCATACTAATACTTAATATAAAATGCGAAAGGGAGTGTGTTATCTTTTCTTTGGTTGTGTATCTTTCGAAGATTCACATTTTTTTCATCACACTTTGTCGTTAACAGTGTCATCATTTGCAGGTAAAGCGGACGCTAAGACCTTAATTATTTCCACGGGCTTTTTCTTTGTAAAATTTTCTTTTCTCTAAGCAAAGCGCGCGTTCATGAAATCCAGGGGCGTTAATGACGCGCCTATGATATGAAATATGTATACAAGCTGTCCTGTGGTTCTAAATATGTTTTGTATGTTTATTTGAAGTTTAAGCTGAAGTTAAAACATACTACATGTTATAACTTCAGCCAAAACTTTTTGATTCATAAATTCTTTAGCTAAATAATTACTATTCCCGCAGTTAATTTTATTTATTTATTGATCATATATTTTTATTTATTTACTCGGAAATTTGATAAAAAACATTGTGTGTGACACGGGCGGTACAGAAATTACAATCATCAAACAAGAAATAAATAAATAAATATTATTGGACATTACAAACAGCGCCGTCTGGCCCGCCCTAAAGTAAGCAAAGCTTTTATTATGGATACCAGACAACACATACAAATACATACATATATATTACTTCTTTTTGTAAACACATAGATATCATACATAAATACACCCAGACTCAAGATAAACACAAATGTTTATCCAGTGCAGGAATCGAACCCACACCCTCTACTCGGTCTCACTACCAACAAGGCTGCGAGGGAGTACTATTATAGTATATTATATTTTTTATAAAACAAAACACGATCTAAAATTAAGTAATTAAGGGTTAATAACAATTATACAAATCTCCTCTTACACTAACCACGCTTAATACTTTCTTTACACACATATACATAAAACATGCAAAATAATACATATGCACGGATGTATACTTGATTATTATTATAGGATGTCACAGGTAATACGTGTAAAAAATAAATAATATTTATTCTAATTAAAGTTATTCTTATGGTAATATTAAAATAGAACAACGTTAGCTCATAAGGAATTCCATAATTGGTTTTACAATATTGTTATCAAAAATAGTGTAATTTATTACACTGTCTCGTTGGGCGAATTCAATAAAATTAAAATAAAAATGGGAGGTGATGATCTGCCTTCTTTTATTTTTATAAAAATAAGCAATAGAAAAGGACCAAGAATTGAGCCCTGAGAAACTTTTAGTGTAACTGCTGATTCCGGAAATCTTTCACCGTTGAAATCTATTTTCTGTGCTCTGCTACTTATGTAGGAGGTAAAAAGGTTGTTCCTTAATACCATAGTGGTGTACCATGAAAGTGAAGTCTGTTATAAACTGTTAGGTATGTACATAGACACAGACTTCAAACTGTAATTGAGATCAGTTTTTTATTTACCTTTTTAGTACATCTTTTTGAAGCTGCTTGTTTTTTTGCTAAAAAGATTTTATTTTTTACTTTTGAGTGACGAATTGCTTTCTCGTACACTAAAAACATCGATACTCGTAACAAAATTTTATACAATCATCAGCATAAAAGGCGTTTCACCAGTTCCAAATTAACTACCGGAAGTATACACCCTTTTAAATAAAAAAGAATTTTGAAAATCCTTCTATACTGTATGACGGAGTTATGCCCGAACATACATAAAAAAATACAAACATCCAGAAGCGGCTCGTCCTAAGGAGCGCTGGTGCAGCGCACTCCCATAAATAATTATCTTTTATGTTTTACTTATAATAATTAATTATTATGTTTTGATTACTCTTTATGTTAAAATAGAATTTCACTAAAAACATTCTGTACTCACACAGCTAACTCAAGATTTAGTATGGAATTGCACTGAGGAGACTGTGTCACTAAGTGGAGCGCTAGCAATTGCGCTCCTATGAAACGAATTTCAGTACAGAGACTTAAAGCTAAAATCAACGAATGTGAAAGAGAAAGTTCGACACAGTCTCACACGTGAAATAGAAGATTTTGTATGAAAAATTAGCAAAATGTAGCCGCTCCTGGGCTATGTAAAAAAAATACTGTTGCAAGCTTGGCCCCCGCCTTCGGTCGGATGGCACCGCGCCGGCTTGTTGTTGCCCCTCTTATCACAACAATTGTTTTATTCGTCCGCGCGAGTTTTTATTAACAAATTAAATAAGTACATACCTACATAAACAGTTTGTTTATTATCTAATAAGTAACTATAGCAAAATTAAATGTGATTAAACAGAGCTTAAATATTTTAGTAATTCAGCTTGAAATTAAGACAAAGGGTCACAAAAATGTGTCAAGAAAGAATTCACGCGCGACGCAGGTTTGTAAATCTAAATATATTTAAAATCTAACTATATAAGAATGAATTTTTAGTTATAAATAGAATAATAAAAGGTTAGCATTTAAGCAATTCCTCTTTTGTTTTTTTTGTGGAACACCCGTTAAAAATTGTCACGAGCCGCCTCTGCAAACATCCGAATTGAGAACAGAAGGCTTTTTTTAAGTCGGTTAATAAATAGAAAACTCCTAGACTCAAATGTTCACATAAATGTTTGTTCTGTGCGGGGAATCGAACTCACGCCTTAAGGTTGAGCAGGCAGGTGAACAGCCACTAAGCCACTGAAGCTGTCATATATAAAAACATGAATTATTTGTTAAATTACCTTTGCCACAAACAGCACATTGGTACTTCCGTTCGCCGGTGTGATGGCGGCGATGTACGGCGAGGTACGACGCTGAGCTGAATCTCTGAGAGCATACTTCACAAGCGAACAGTTTCTCGCCGCTATGCTTGGTAGAGTGTACGCGTAGTTCTGCACGTGAAGTGCAACCTTTGAAGCATACGGGGCATACGAACCTGCGGGAATAATGACAAAACCACCATTATACGTACCTAACGCTAAATATTAAGGTTGACTGGAAGAAATCCTTTTAAGGGATAAGTCCGCCTTTGTATAAAAGTAGTAGTATAGTTTATTTAAGTGAACTTCTGTATTTTTAATTTTCATACAATAAAATATATACAAACAGACAATATTAGGATTCAGCAAAAAAATTAAGCTTGAAATAATCAATCAACTCAAAAGAATGTATTGTATCTTGTGTTTCATTTCGAAATTGGAAAACAGCGGTAATGGTAGGTCTTAACCTTAACGTAGATAGGTAATGTAGGCTCATAAAATTATGATTGTTTTATAAAAAAAAACGACATTCATAATCGTAATACTAAATAGACACACACTTGCACTGATCCATTTAAGGCTTAAGAACATACATACATCATTTAAAGTAAAATTAATCCGTATTTACAATTAAATCCTTGCAGAAGTATGTAGGTAAATTAAACTCTAAAAAGTTCAAAAATCTTGTAAAAAAGAAACTTTTATCAAAAGCTTATTACACAATTAAAATAATTAATTATTTATCGTCAAGATCACAATTCATGGGTTTAAATATTTTTTTTGTTAACATAATTTACTTCATAGTTAGTAATGATTAATTAAATAGAAAAGAGCGACTGCTGCAGAGTTTGTTTCGCCGTTTCTTCTCACCAGAACGCCATTTTAACTTAACGGTAGTAACTAGTAACTTATAGTTTATTAACTTCAAAAATGTAATATTTTGAGAAATAAAGCATTTGAATTTGAATACCTACATTATCATACAAGTGAATTGAACTGGCCCCGGATACCAGCTTGGCCCCTTTGACTTGGTTCAACGACGGGCTGTGAGAAATGTCGGCGATCCCAAACTCACTTGCCGTATCGAACCCTTAAGACTGAGGAGAGACTTTGCCTCCCTGTGTGTGTTCTACCGCTTGTACAATGGAATGTGTTCTGAGGAATTGTTCGAAATGATGCCTACCTACCTTCTACCTTTGCACCGCTCGCCATCGGCAGGGAATTTATTAGATTTAGAACCGAAATGGTCGCGTACATTGCTTTCTCCCACGAACGCTTGGGTTGTAGAATGAGCTCCCTGCCAAGGTTTCCTCTAAGGACTACAGTATGAGGTTCTTCAAGATAAAAGTTATTAGATTTTTGAATGGTCGGCGACGTGCGAGCGATGCCTCAAGTGTTGCAAGCGTCCATAGGCAACGGTGACCGCTTACTATCAGGCGCGCTGTAAGCTTGTTTGCCACGTTAGTGGTATAAAAAAAGTTAAGTTGACCGCTAAACACAAGGCTGGATTACAGCCCGAGCCGAGTGTAAAATGACCATAAATCTCGCGTTACTTACGACATTTTTCAACGCACTTGCATGTAATAATACATTACTGTCAAGGCCGTTAACAAAGCTTATTCTAGATGAGTAAAGTCTGAAGGAAGTGGTCAAACATCAGTCGTATTATACATAGAGACAGACGTGTCACAACCCAGTGGTTCGAAAAAAATTCTAGAAAAAAAAGTGACAGTGTGTTTTTGTATATGTCTATATGTACAAATATGTTTATATGTAGTAGTGAGTATGTACGCACCTCTTGTTTCCGGTGTGGGTGATCAGGTGATTGTTCCTGGCAGAGGAAGTGGTAAACCTCGCGGGGCACACCTTGCAGCAGTACGGTTTCTCGCCAGTGTGGGTCCGCCGGTGATATATCAAAGCAGATTGCTGGGCAAACTTGCGATCACAGAACTGACACTCGAATGGACGCTCACCTAAACAAAACAATTATAAAATTATTGGCCACTTATAAACTTTCTTCAAGATTATAATATAAAAAATACCAATCAAGTGCGTATCGGAATCGCAAACGTAAAAAATAAAAACGGCAAAAAAAAATCACGTTTGTTGTATAGGCGCCTCCCTTAAATATGTGTTTTATTTTAATTTGATTATTTATTTTGAAAGTGACTATATAACTAAATATTCTGTGAATATTTCAAGCGACTACCTTTTGCCGTTATCAATATCGAGCAAAAACGAGCAAAAAAATTTAGTTTTTTGTATGAGAGCCCCCTTTAATATTTATTTTATTCTGTTTTTTAGTATTTAGTTTTAGTTATAGCGGCAACAGAAATACATCTTCTGTGAAAATTTCAACTGTCTAACTATCACGGTTCATGAGATACAGCCTGGTGACAAACTGATAGACGGACGGACAGCAAAGTCTTAATAATAGGGTCCCGTTTGTACTCTTTGGGTATGGAACCCTAAAAACCAGGATCAGCAAGCCAAAATGGCAGTGGGCTGGCCACATTGTGTATAGACGTGTTTTTAGTGACGGCCGCGTCTTGGTAATCGTAGTGGGGGACGTCACCTAGCGAGAAAACGCAACTATATTCGCACAATTGCTGGTAGCATATTAGATGCGTAAGGTGCAAGACAGTGTCGCACTATGGCAGATGAATGTGTCAGTCCATCAGTGGGCTAATGATGATAATATAACAAAAAAACAAACACTCCCTGTAAATTTAATTCCATAGATAATATGTTAAATTAATAAATAGTTATAAAGCGTGTGGATACATGATCGGATTGTCGAAAATACCTCGCCGATGTAACAAATACCCCTACATAGTTAGTTAAGGGAAAGTTATATACCTACATCACATAAATTTTAAGAATTTGTTTGTTTTTTCAAGTCTTGTTCTGGGTTGCTTGGAAAAGTTAGCTTTTCTTTCTTAGGGGCGTTTTGTTGACAAGCATTATACGCATTGAATGCGCCTAATGCTGTATATGCGCACATTTGATCGTTCTGCTGACCAAAAATGAATGCGCTATGACGTCACTTCCGGACCGCATTCAACGCATTAGTTGCACGTGCTCGGGTGGCAGAGTAGTGAATGCGCAGTCAAATAGTGATCGGCCATATTGTTTGTTTACATTTGGTGAACAGAACGATTTCAATGCTTATGCGAGGTCATAGCTCTCAATGCCGCGACTGATTTTAGCCGCGATGCGTTCAGAATAATAACAAAGGGCTAAGCATGAGTTCTTTTCTGACTGATATACAGCAACGATTTTCAATAAAAAAAGCTCATATTCATATAGCTCTACAGACGGCGCTGTTCATTGTTTTTACAAAATTGCTTACGTCACTTCAAGTTACTATTCAATAGGACTAGGAACTCATGCTCATCCCACTGATGTAAGTGTTTGCTACCTGTTATTAGAGACGGAACTGTCATTATTTCAAAATCCTAACCAACTCTAATAAGCATCTAAACTTTCTCTGGTACTAGAACTCTAAGACAGGTAGGTACCTACACCAAACTTACTAAGTACTCACCAGTATGAACTCTCATGTGAGCATTAAGCTTGGAGACCTCATAGAATCCCTTGTTGCAGACTGTGCACACGTGGTTACGGATCCCCCGGTGCTTCTTCATGTGTTGGCACAGCGTCGAGTGGCGCCGGAAAGTTTTGTTGCACTCCGAACACTTTAGGGGCTTTTCGCCGGTGTGGAGACGGAAGTGCACCTGAATATCATATTCCATATTTTATTATGGAAAAATTTAATTTAAACTGAAAATATAGTTAGGATTATGTATCCGATCGGTCTTTTATACTCAAAATAAAAGCTCCATTTCTTGACATAATTGATAACTTGAAAAGTAAAAAAAATGCCTGATATCCTATAATAATTATAAATGCAATAGTTTATGAATTAATATTTATATAAGTACTTCACGACATAACAACTTAACCGATCTTTTTAAAGTTCCCACAGGAATAACTTTAGGTAACCGAATTCTAGTCTTGCTTTCTATAGTAAAGAAGTTGTCAAAGAAATCTTCCGCCAATAACTGTATTTAGCGTGGGCAGAGCCGTGGGCTAAAGACATTACTATTTGTTAAAATTTATAACGAAATTAAGACCCACGCGAACGAAGTCGCGGCCACAGCTAGTGTGTTCCTATAAAGTCTATCAGAGTTTAATTTTTCTACATTAAAAACCATTATTCTAATAAAAAATATTCTAGTGACATATCCTATATAGTTAATAACTAATAATAAATAACAAGGTTGCGAAGCAGCCATCCATTCAACGATAACTAATGCAATGTTACAAGAAAATTCCGGTCATGTTATAATAACATTTTAGAAGTGAAAGAAAATAATCCATCTCTACCGTTTACTCCAGTTCAAGTAACCTGTTTTTTGAAGATGACTTAATTATATGACGTCATAATATTTTTTTGTATATACTTGTAAAACTTGAGAGACATAGAGAACTGGACAGGGCATTTGCTAGCCAGATTTTTCAGAAAAAGTCGCAAAAGTGTGACAGGGACGATACTGCGACATGGCAGACGTTAATAGAAAGAGAAAGGAACGACAGGTTTCCTTTGTCTCTTTCTAAAGGGTCACCAATTTTGTAAGGCACTTCTTAAGACAGATTACAGAACTCGAGGTCAATATATGAATTACAATAAAATAATGTCGTAAATCATTTTTTAAGTAACTTCTTGATTCTATGGTTACAAAAATAAATTCTACTTCACGCGGTTTCCACTGTAACTGACACATAAAATGCCAAAATGACTTCACCTGTCGAATAAAATGCCAAAAGTACTAACATAATTTTTTCCAAACAAATTCTTAGACTGACTTCCTAAAATGGGTTTCGATTATTACGGCATTTTAGGAGTAAAAAGATCTTGCAATCAGTATGAAATAAAGAAAGCATACCGTCGACTTGCACTTAAGTATAACCCTGAACGATATGACAATGACGAAAACATGAAACGAATATTCGCTCTAATTGGCGAAGCTTACGAAGTATTAGTAGACCATCAACGTAGAGAAGTATACGACCAATATGGCGAAGAGGGTCTCAAAAGAGGTGTCCCAGGCCCTAACGAATACATACAACCTTATTTCTACCACGAAGACCCACTAAAGACTTTTCAAGAATTCTTCGGCACCTCTAACCCTTATGCAGATTTGCTGGACTACTATGAAAACCCACCACCAATGTTCGACTCTCCTCTCGGCAAGGGTTATAAAGAGAAGGATCCAACTATAATAAGACCACTCGCCTTGTCTCTCGAAGAAGTATACAAAGGAGGTTTGAAGAAAATGAAGATACAACGCCTTGTCTTCACTGATGAATCGTGTTCGGAATTAAAGCTCAGAGAAAAGGTGTTGTCCATACCAATTAAACCTGGTATTTATCCGAACACAGAAATAAAATTTAAAGAAGAAGGTGACCAAGGTCCTACTAGGATCCCAGCTGACGTTATTTTCGTAACAGAAGATCGTCCTCATGATGTCTACAAAAGATCAGGTCTCAGCGACCTCGTAACAGTTCGCAAAATATCACTAAAGGAAGCACTTTGCGGACTTATGATAACGTTGAAGACTTTAGATGGCAGAATACTTCGCATTAAAATAACAGATTGTGTAACACCTATTTATGAGAAGATAATAGAAGATGAAGGCCTACCAGTGCCAGCTTGCCCGAAAAAAGCAAAAGGTAATCTTATTATTAGGTTTCAAATTGAATTTCCTGAATACTTGTCCAGAAAGAGCAAAAAAACTTTTGAAGAAGCCTTTAAGGTGAAAGATGAGGAAGACGAAAAGTTTCGGAAACTGCCTTGTGGTGCTCTACCTACAGCACCAGATTTTTAAACGATTATTAAATGAGAAATCACAAAAAACTACCCCTAACCTTATTTTTAATTTTAAATGGTTTGATTTTTCCATACGGTCTCCCTCCCTATGTCGCCATGTTAATTTCCGCAAGCTCTTCTAAGTTTTCCACTTGCTACGTGTTTTTATTATTACACCATGGTAAGGTGCACTTAATTCCCGATTCTTAGCGCATAAAATATTCTTAGCCTATCAATAAGACCAAATTCACATCATATCTTACCTTCAGATCCGTGGGATTGTAGAAACTCTTGGAGCAAGTGGTACAAACATAGGGCCTCTCCCCTCTATGCCGAGCCATATGCGACCTCAAAGCATAACCGCTGAAGAATCGCTTTTCGCAGACGGTACACTGATGTGTCTTCTGTTCGAAGTGGGTCTGCCGATGTCGATACAGCAGAGTCTTGCTGGGGAAGGTGCGCTGGCAGACTGAACAGGTGGGCTGCTTAGGGGGACGTTGCTCGTGTGTTCGCATATGCATCTTCAACATTCCTGGGCCCTGATAACAATTCAAAAAAAGGGAGAACAATCTAGTGATTTTTCAAAATCTAGAATTTGGTGATGGTTCATACTTTAAAATTTCTTTTGCAAAACCAACTCCATATTTCATCTTAGTCTTGTATGGTCTTAAATAATCGATAAAAAGTAAAAATGATTAAGTTTGTGTGATACGTTCAACGTTTAGGCAGCATAGCATACCTGAATGAACTTATGACGGAGACCAACTAAATAAAGAAGGTATAATTACCTTAAAAGCTCTGTCACAGAGGTGGCAAGTCGGTGGTTTCTTGCAGTTTGCTTTGATCCAGTTAGAGTGGGAGCGCATGTGCTGCTTTAGCCAACGCGCGTGCTTAAACTCCTTGTGGCACAGGTTGCAGACATGCCTACCCGGGGCCACAGAAGACGTTGCTTGGAAAACAACCAACTGCATATAGCTTTCTTCATCGGAATTAAGATTTTCGTCTTCTTTAGCTGGTGCAATGGTTTCCGCCTAGGTTTAAAAATAAGTATCTGATATAGATTTGTTAAATATTTTATTTTTAGAGTTGACATAAATAAAACATTTGATCTCCAGGCATGACTTGAACCTACGACCCTGAATTGCCCTTTCAGTTCTCTACTAAGGTTCAGTATCTAAGAACCTTACATATACGTACATTAATTCCACGATCGTAAGTTCGAATCCTGGCCTAAGTCAAATCTTTTACCTATGTTTCTGCTTTGAAAACAAAATATTAATTCAAAAATTTAGGTTAAGAGGGTAACAGTGGCTAACTAGCGGCGTCACTATATATTGTTTAATAACTCTTCAGAGCATATTTCAGAAATATACTTCATAAAAAATTGACAAACTAGTTATGAGCTACTTCTTGAACGTTTCGTACTGTATCTAGCTTTCAGCATCGTGGAATAGGCCCTTGATTTTTGGCGCAAGGTTATTTAGATGTACTAAAAAGATATTCATTAGCTACTTACTTTTTATCTGGATAGTGAGTTTCGATAGCAATTTTTTTTGCGGGGCACTGTTACGTGGTAACGATGCTTAAAATTGACCTGTTATTTGCCGCAGAGCTATCTCAGGTAAGGTCAGAAAAGGACAAAAAAAATACTTTCAATGTCGGACTTAAGACCCGGTACCCTGACTTCAAATTTCAGGATTTACCCGCCCACCGCATATAACAGTTTGAATCACAGCTATTTAACTCACGTGCACTTGAGTGAGACAAAAGGCCACAGCGCTTTTTAGTATCTATAAGTCAACGTAAGCGTCAAATCGGTTTTAAGGTATTAACTTGAAAACTAATTCGATTTTTTAGATTTCAGTATTAACAACCATGGACTTTCTAGTTAGCTGGCCACAAATATGAATTTTATGCTATACGTTACCGGGTTAGGGTTAAGAACTAAAAAAAAAACAAAAAAACTAGAGTTATTTTACCATTTTTTTCTATCGGAGCAAATCGATGGTATCGCATTTTTGGTAGTAACAGCCATTACGTTTATATTCTTCTATATAGGGTTAAATTTTTAACCTAAAATACTGACTATAAGTATTGATTTTTTCCATTTAAATAAGTATCACATGACATTGGTCAGAGTCTTAAGTTTCCACAGGAATAGGCTTTGCTGCTGGTTCATATCACTAGCACAGCCTGAACATTGTTGAAGTGAAGTCTCACAACATCTACACAGTCATGTCACCGTGACCAAAAGCTTCCGACTAGCCATAAGTAAAGATATAAGCTAGGTGGGAACGTTCAGTTCCCCTTCTCTCTGCGCACCGACCCTCACAATTGCTCTGTCTAGACGTCTTCGATGCCCGACTGTATGAATTCAGTGAATTATTAGGCTATGCTGCTAGATAAGATTACAAACCTTATGTTCCTCAAAATTCGGCTTCGACAGAACAATCTCCTGTGAAGATACAGGTTGTTCTTGATTAGTGAAGAAACCATCCAGGATCTGCGTGCCACTGTTCGGAAGAGGCACCTCTATATACATGAACTGGGTTTCAGGACAGTTGAGACTCTGCAGTTTTTCCTGAAAAACAAAAATTATAGATGAAAAATGATCAACTGAACTATTTTTTTAATCCTGGTAAAAACTTTTTTTTTCTATTAACAAGAATATAACTCAAAATAATGTTTGGGCATTAACTATAATGTAATTTCGTACCTTACATACGAAATTTAGGGTTCCGTGAAAAGTAAGGGAACTATTAAGTTGTTTTTGATAACTAGGTACCTTTTTGACAACTGAAGCTATCAGCGTAGTCATGGAGCATGAGCACGTGTAATAGATACCACGAAATGTACGGCCGAGTGAGGGTTGGATACATCGAGGGTTCCGTAGTTAATGCCCTTCTCCACCTAAACAAGCTAAATAACCTATTTCTTTGAGAAATTTGCGAATAAACCACATATTATTTAGCTAACCAGCTGACCTAACCCTGTCTGCTAAGCTAAAGACGCGGGCGGAGTTCCATTTCCGCTAAGGACTGATATTTGTGTTCGTCTTCAATCTAGGTGTTTTCTATGTAAGTCTAAGCCTTAACATTAATTTCAATCATACTGTCGGCAATCGACTTAAAAAAATCTGATATCGTCTAGACATATATGGCACCGCGGAAAAATGTACTGGCAGCCTTGCCAGTTCCCAAATGGCCATATGCGAGACGGGCGCCGCGCATCCCACTTGATAATTGCTCTGTCTAGACGCTTTCGATAGCCGACTATAATAATGAAATAAAGTTTAATAGCCCGATTACTGCCCGATTTTCTAAGTAGGTATTTGATTGAGCGTTGTCTGTAGTAAACAAGCCTAGCTTAGAATGGGATTAAAAGTCGCTGTGTGATATATATGTAGGTACTATATTGTATGTAAGTAATATTGATCAACACGTAGGACTTTTTACAGTTAGTTCTACAAAAATCTGACGGCAAATGTTGGCGTTAAACTTGTAGTTAAATGTTAGTGGAACCAAGTTCTTACTTCTTCTGCCTTAAGCGCCTCTTGCTGAGCAATGTTCTTCGCGTACTCCCGAAGCGTGACGTCATTCCTCTCGACCAAATCCTTGAAGGCGTGACACCGTGATATCTGGTGCACGCACTGCAGACACAGCTGAGCAGGGAGGCCATCACCAATCGCTACCTAGCAGGACAAGCACTAATATTTGAGGGGTTCCGTAAAATAAAAACTATTTATTAAAAAAAGTTATGATCTACCTTGTTTGAAAAAAAAATTGTTAAAAAAAGAACAAGGCCACGGTGACCGCTTTACGTCAACCGAACCGTAGCCTTGTTTGCCACCTAAGTGGTATCAATATAAAAAAGTACCTATTTACCTATGAAGCCATATTCTGAACTTTCAGAATTTAAATGCGCAGTTTAAAAGTTAGAGGAGAGGGCACACGTTTTTCAACTTAGGAATCTCTGTGTTGAATGTAGGTAGGTAGGTATCTATGTAGGAGAGTTATCTGCCACATAGACTTCAAGTTCTGTAATCTGTTCTATCTTATGGACTTCACACAAAATTGGACACACTTTTAACCTTTTTAGGGTGCCGTACCCGAACGGTACAAAACGGGACCCTATTACTAAGACTTCGCTATCCGGCCGCCTGTCCATCGTCACCAGGCTGTAGCTCATGAACCGTGATAGTTGGACAGTTGAAATATTCACATATGATATATTTCTGTTGCCGCTATAACAACAAATACTAAAAAACAGATTAAAAAAAATATTTAAGGGGGCTTCCATACAACAAACGTGATTTTTTTGCCGTTTTTATAGATAATGGTACGAAACCCTACGTGCGCGAGTTCGACTCGCACTTGGCCGGTTTTTTTAAAAAGATAACACCTCAGTTTCGCTTCGTCTCTGTTACGTTTGCGACCATTTTTTTCACAGCTAGTAACGAAATGCACTGTCCAGTTCTCTATGTCAATAAATAATCTACCATTTTAAAAGTATATATAAGGTAAGTAGGTAAACATACAACACGGAGCGGTCCAAATACGACATCTTCCTGTAAAATTTCATCATACTCGCTGTGAAAACGACGAAATTATAGGACTGTGACATACAGACAGATGAAAGGACGGATATGACAAAACTATACCTAAAGGCTTTGTTTTTGCCATTGACTACGGTACCCTAATAATACCTTCCTCTCTAAAAAAATTTTTTTAGACTTTTTTTAGAAACAGAACAGAAAATAATGTCATCCTACAAGAATCTGTATTTGAGCGTGTGGAACCCTAAAAATAATTACTATATACTACTGATTCTACCGGCGTATCCCATTTTCAATCGGTTCTATATTGAATAAGATATGAGCAGACTACACATCACTTTTACTCTAATTCCGGTACCACAGATAAGAGAGAGACAGTACAATTTTACCCCTCTCAATATTGTTGAAAACATCACTCAGTATGGTCCAGACTTCAGAACCACAATGAATAAATATTTCTAAACAAAGATGACGCTATATATGCAAGGACAAAGTTAGGCAAAGCAGATTGACAGCTGTAGACAGAGCTATGTGATGCAACGCAAGAGTGAAAGAGACAACAACATATTTCTTAATGATTCCAAAAATATATTATTATTTTTATCTCACCTGCACTTTTGATATACCCATAAACATCGTTGCAGTAAGTTGTTCAAACAATGGTCTCATATCCTTTTTTATTTGTAGACAAGCGCGACATATTTTATCGAATTTCAGAACCTGAGTTTTATTGACCGCAGCCATTTTGAGATGCAGCTAACAAGCTGTTCTTATCCTTTTTATTCACAAATTTCTTGTTCACATTGCTTAATTTTACTCTTATAGTGTTATTTAATAAAACAATTGTAATTTACAAAATGAACGAACGATGCACCCACTACTATATCATTTATAGGAATCGACGTACCAAAGAGATACAAGGAATAATTAAAATGAAATGAATTCAAGACAAGGTGAGTGAGTTAACCAAATGGGTGGGGTGGGAATAATAATGTGGGAAAGAGAAACTACATACTATGAAAAACACAAGTTAGATAAAGACGAGTAATAGATTACGTGTTCACAGATAAGTCTTCGAATTTACCTTTGTATCTTTAATTGGAAAAAATAGTTAACTCACTCTTAAATTCAGTTTACGAATGGCTTGGATCACACGATGGTTAAAGCATTAAGCAATATTTGGAAAATTGTTATTGCATAAAATTCACTGTAAAATTTTATATGTTTATCTCTTTTACTCTTTTACTAAAGAAGCATAGGATGTAAGTGATAGATAGTGTTGAGTTGTAAAATACACGACTTCTTGGCTTGACTGACAGCGACAGTGTTGCCTAGTTTTTAGTATAACGCCAACTAAGGGATTTACGTTATAATATAGTTATACTAACAAAACCCAAAAAAAATGTCACACTAACTTATATCATTAGTTTAATTCAATAGCGTAGATCATGATCATTTAAAAATTTAATTCACAGGCCTGTCAATATCCCATGGCTTAGACAGTCGGGTTTTTTTATTGAAGTTCCAAGTCAATGTTTTCGTGCTGCATAATCGTGACATTATGTGAGTTTATAACGTTGAAGAACTGAAGATGTGGTCAATAATATTCAATTTAAAGTCATTGTGGAGTTAAATGCATAAAGATCGTAGTATCAGTGGGCCGCAAAGCTTTAAAAAACTTATTGGATTAATTGTAGTTGGCACCTTGATGAACCCTTAATTAAGCGCATTAAGAAAGTTACACAATTAGTCACGGGGTCTTTAGTGACCCCAAACAAAATAAAAATATGATATAATAAGAAATAATAAAACAAACTATTTATTATGAAATATATCAAAATAGTGTATTATTATAACGAAAAAATAAATAATAAAATTAAAAAATAAATAAAAAAATACTAAAAATAGAAAAAATCAAATCTGGTCGCGATTATTTTGCCAACCCTGCGGGAAGTTAGGAAGCTAGAAGGACCGCTGGTGTACTTCAACTACTGTCACACATTATTTGAAATTCTGTTGATCCCATGCGCCTAATTAAGGGTTAATTGTTATACGAACACGAATCACTCTTTCGGGAATTCTCGAATCTAATTCTTGATATTGGTAACATTATGTAAATGTCAACCAAAAAATTTGTTTTTAATTTTTGTATTGCTACTTTTGTAAATAATTATCTTTGATAAGACAAGTTAACGGAGTAACTGTACCAAAAGTAAATGGCTGCTTTACATAGCTCATCATGGGAAGGTTTGTATTCAACGATTTTCTTTAAGTTAACGACGTAGCACTTTGCTTCGAAAGCGACTAAATAATATAAGAATCAGCATCAATAGAATCTACATAGATTACTTACCGATTCCTTCATAATTTATGGCTTTTAAGAAACTATCTAAATTACCTATAATTTAAGCTTCATTCAATTCAATTTATAATTTCCTCTTAGAAAAATATATTGTTTACCGTTAAGTACACCCAAGCGGCGTTCACAAGGCCACGTACTGAGAGCAATAACATTATGTAGTGCAGGTGTTAATGACAAAAAGTCTGATATAGGTACCATGTAGAAGTTTTTTACAGTTTTATTTACACACATACAATCCTGCTATCGGTTCTGTATACAGCAACTAAGTGTTGTAGATAAAAGGATTTCACAGGGCTCCATTTTTCAGCCATCATAGAAGCTGTTTGCAGTTCAACCCTCGTGTTAGTGTTCTAATACTAACACGTTTGACATTAACCCTGGATAACAACATAAACTTACGAAAACTAGTTGTAGTGTTGTGACACTTGTGGTAATCATTGCTGATTAAATATAGTAGGTTGACAGGTTCAGGACCTGGTAACTGAAGTTAAAGCTAAGCCCCTCTTGATTTTTGTGTAAACCGAATTTATTGAAAGAATTATGCAATAATAATCATACTATATTGTTTATTATAGAGCTATTATGTTAACACTTAAGTAGATGCTTAAAATAAACTCTCCCTCAGAGACATAATTCTAGCTTCTATGTCATTTGCAATTAGGGTTATCATCTTAATAAAGAACTAGGATGAAAAGGTTGTTTTATGTGCAATTTTCCGCAAACTTTAATAAGTTATAATTTGGAATCACGGCTTAAATATTCATTAACAGATTATAAATTAAAAGAATAACTAAAAAATTGATTTTCATTTGCAGTTAAAGGTGAACTATTACAGGCTGTTTGTTATCTGTAGTGGACTTCCTAATTTAAATGTAAAAAAATTACGTACTACTTTCAACTGTTAGATTTAACTTAAGTACCTGGGGACCAAGCTTAGCTCGTTTTTTTTTAACAACGCCATCTATTGTCAAGTAGCTTTAGTGGTGCTGTGTTGATAAAAATAATAGTATTACTACTCACCAATAGGTGTCAAGAAGAATCATATTTTTCAGTTTATCATTGCCTGAAAGCACAGTTAAAACAATGTTTACTAAAAATGCATCCCTGCATACTAAATTTCATGAAAATCATTGGAGCTATTTCCGAGATTCAGATTATATATATACATATAAACAAGAATTGCTTGTTTAAAGGTATTATTACATTTAAATGTGATGCTTTGGTTTTCAGAATTCAGAAAGCAAGCAAGGCTACTTGAAAATGATATAGATGTAAAGCTGGTTTCATTCAGCAAACTGGGAGTGAGTTCAAGCACATCAGGTCTCAGTTCAGAGAGTGTACCGCTGATCAACAGCGATGATATGTTTGACACAATGTCTATGGAGCTGCAACAACTACTTAATAAGGTGTGTTTATTTGTTAGCTATTGTTTCTCTCCAAATTAAGTTTAGGATCTTGGTAAGCTTTTTAGTTGTTTTATATGGTATATACGTAACATATAACTTATTGGTATATACTTTATGTATGAATTATATTTTGACCGAAGACACTAAGTTAATAGCATAATACTTTTATTTTTGTTTTTATTGTGCTTTTAACATCATATTCTATCTAATACAAGTCAAAACTTTACTACATAGTTTGAATTAAATAGTTATTTTTTTACAGTTGGCAGCAATAAACGACAAAATGGCAGAGATAGCACCTAGTGGAGCTGCTACCATGCATACAATAAAGAGGCATAGGGAAATTCTAATGGTAAGTTTGAATATTATTTTAGGTCAAAATCTGATGACTGTTGCAATTATTTTGTAGGGTTCTAAACCCTAAGGGTGCCAAGCGAGCCCTATTACTAAATCCATGCTGTCTGTTTGAGACCAAAATTGGTAGAAGGCTGAAATTTTAACATCATATGTGTTATTTTGACAAATTTCTTAACAAATAAGAAAACAAAAAGTAAGAATTGAAGGGGTATTTCTGTACAAGAATCATATCATGTTTTGTTGTTTTAGCTTTTAACTAAAAACGATTATGATGTAAGCTTTATTAAAATAATAACAATAATTGGTCAAGTGCAAGTAGGGCAGGTATTTGCATTCTGTGGTGGAATGGTACCCTTGGTGCGCGAGACTTTTTTTAGGTTTTTTTAATTAAGGGGTTTACCCATTCATTGATGTTTTTTCCTGGGTTGTGGATGCCCAGGAATGTAACATAAGTGCAAAGCCAAACATATTGTCTAATGTATAAAGCAATGTAGTGTGTACATTAGGACTACCAGCAAGAGTTCTCCAAGACTTCAGCCCGCGTGAACGCACGTCGCGAGCGAGAGGAACTCCTGCGGGGTGGTAGCCCTACTCCACCTTCAGCAGGACTTAGTCGACGCGACCAGTACAGTAAGGAGGCCAATCATTTGCACAGGTCAGTCCTTTTAACTGCAAGGAGGAGCTCTTATTCCTTCTCCCCCTATAGTTGATAAAAAATTTATTACAGAAAAAGAAAGCTATGAATGGAATACTAGCTTTTTCTCGCGCATGATTCTGTCATTGCCATTGAATTTCTACAAATTCCTTTATTAAATGGGTATAAATAGTAAATAAATAAAGATAAATAAGGTCCAAAACTAAGCAAAATGGATACCAAATAAGGGATACAAACACTTATATTGTTTTTTCTGTAAATACATGGAGAACACCCAGACTAAAGACAAACACAAATATTTATCACATCAGTGTTTCTCTTGTGTGAGGATCGAACCCTCACCTTAGATACGCAGGCAGTACTTCTACCAACAAAGCCACGGAGCATTTATATTACTTAGGGGAGAGACATGGGAGCATTGAATCGGTACGTCGACGAATCTCGAGGTTGACCGAATGGAAGCTTTATCATTTTGCACAGCACGTTTTGATCGTGGACGTCCACGGCATCATGATAATAGTCCATGATAACGTGATTACTAACGTGCAAGTGAGAGAATCCTCCAATGGCACGACACGTGTTATCAATACGTGTTTCATTTAAAAAAATCAATAAAAAAATGTTCTGTCAGTCCTTTTTGTAACTATCATATTACCAAACTGTCTGTGATTTTCAAATCTATATGTTAGTGAGGGATATGTTACTTTTCAAGCAACTAAGCATAAATATCCTAATTATAGTTTTTTTGTCTATGCGTCTGCATATTGTCCTAACTAAACAGACTCTAAGATAGCTTAATCAATGTTGGCGATATTTTCAGTGATTATTAAATATCCACCATATTTTTATTTAAAATAAATTTTAAATTTATCTTGATATCTTGAAAGATTTCCTAGACAGGTAATGATGGTTTCCGGAGCCGTGGTGGTCTTGTATTTTCAGCGCCAGCCTTGCGTTCTCAGAGGCGATCTAGCCCGGCGTGTACCAATAAATCTTTCTATAATTCAAGGATATTGTTCACACCAGTGGCTTTTCGGTAAAGGAAAACATCGTAAGGAAACCTGCATTTGGAAAAGACGTATGTGAAGATCGCAATCCTTACTGGGAAGAAAGAAAAATGTATGCAAGTAGGTCTAACCTTTCAAGACCTGTGAAAGTACTTGCATAATTTTTTCTCGAATTTCAGAGTCTGGCGTCCTCCCTTGACTGTTCCCAATAAGTTCCTAGTACAGATTGCTATCTCCACATACGTCTTTATGACGAATGCAGATTTCCTCACGATGTTTTCCTAACGACTGTTTCCAATAAGCACCCAGGGCCCGCGTGTTGGGCTATAGCCCAATCGCCCTCGCCCAAGGTGGGAGAAGACCGGTGCCCTAACAGTGGAGAAGTGAGAACCAAGGCGGGTAGGGATACGAAATAAAATGGATAGTTTTTAAAGATAACATTTTCAGTCAGCCACTTATGTAAAAAGGATGATTTATTCCAGTTCGCACATGTTAGTTGATGAACAAATCAATATTGCAATGGAGGCACGGGAGCACCTCACCTCGCAGCGGCAGACCTTCAAGCGAATGCAGACCAGGTTCAACGACATCACCAACAGGTAACTAACTGCTACCAACATATTAACCCATCTGTATCCACTGCTGGACGTAGGAAAGACCGTCATAACAAGATTACATTTAATTGAATAGGTAATTTCAAAAATAACATAAGTCACATAATGCCAATTTCGCATGTTTGTATTTCAATTCACTGCATATGCAAGCGCATCGTTTTGCGTGTAAACAACATAGGTACCACCCATCTTGTACTTCTCTTAAAGCTATTTAATTCTTAATAATTACAAGAACAGTTCTATTTTTAACAATACCAATTTTCAATTTTATTTCCCAAAAATATGATTCTGATCTTATGGTTTTTGAAATTACCGCGTCTATTAAGGTAAAATTAAATTATTATGAAAGCAATCAGGAATGAAACCAAAATTAAGATAAAAAATTGCGAAACAATTTAAAATTTTGCTCCACCTTCAGATCCTAAGAATTCCAGTTCTCCATTTCTTTCTTTTTCCGCGAATGCACATTGAGCAAACTCTAATGACAGCGAAAGCTATTCCAGCTCCAACCCAATTTAAAATCCCTTATTCCTTCCATACATCCCTTAGAATACGATCATTGAATTTCGTTCCGCTGTAAGGCTAGGAGCGCACTACGAATTTTAGTCGTTGCGAATAATAAATAATCGTCAATCTGTGAACAATACCAATGTACTAGAGCCCGCGCACTGCGAAAAAATCATTTGATTTTAAAGTATTGTTGTTTGCGATTTTATTTCGCAGTTTAAAAATCGCAATCGCGCTCTTAGCCTAAATTTAATATGTAATCTATCTAAATTAATATTTCTACTTTTAATTTTTTTTTAATTAATATTTGACCATAATGTCAAATTTTCTGATTGGCAACAGTTTTGTAATAATAAAGCCGTCAAAAGTGGGAGATTGTATAAAAAATTCTATCCACAGCTATTTTTAATGTTAAGCAGATAGTGCTTTGTTAAACTTTACCAGTCCAGTTAAGTTTAAAAATACTTTTGGCGATTGGTTAACGTCAAAGTTAGTTGGTGCACTTTTGGTGACTGGTTAACGTCAAAGTTAGTTGGTGCACTTTTGGTGACTGGTTAACGTCAAAGTTAGTTGGTGCAATTTAAGTGACTGGTTTACGTCAAATTTAGTTGGTGCACTTTTAGTGTCTGGGTAACGTCAAAGTTAGTTAGTGCACTTTTGGTGACTGGTTATCGTCAAAGTTAGTTAGTGGAACCCAGCCTATGGTATGGTATTGATGCAAGTAATTTGTGTGCTTGTTTGTTAGTTTATTAACTAGTTATGTTTTTGCCCAGGTTCCCCATGCTCAACAGTCTTATATACCGGATAAACGCCCGCAAGCGAAGAGATTCCCTCATCATAGGTCTCGTTGTGGCAGTTTGTACCTTCCTGCTGCTTTTTTACGCATTTCATTGACTGTTATATTTATATATGTATGTTATTGCAAAGTTCCATTTGATGCACACAAGCACTGAATGCGATTACTAGAGTCACAGTCTAAACTATTGCTCTAATGCTGTCTTTTAGGTCTCTCGGGGAATTCCTACCAGTTTGCCATTGGAGTTATTACGTTACAGTGTTTGCGATCGGGAACTGTCACGTGGCTGTCCATACATCCATTTAATGTACATATATTGCGCGTCACAGTAGATTTTTATGGTTAAGAGTTATATTACTAGCATAAATATTATCAATTCCCTAACATATATATTTGCTACTATAATTCCTTTTCTAGTTGAAATTGAAACTGCTACTAATATAATTTAAGCAGAAATTTTATCTGTTCAATTCAGCCAATGTAGCAGCTAAATAGCACCGCCATTAGATATATTTATAACTAGCTTTTTCCAGCGGCTCGACCCACCCTAAATTCGGTTATCAACGTGGAACTCCTTAATTATACTATTGAAGTTTGCTATAGTTCGTTAAAGCTAGGTTATAGTTATACCCATGATAACTTTTAAAAAACCTATCTACTTAATTTCCTTCCTGGGGACTCAAACTATCACCATACCAAATTTCATCTTCAGCGGTTAGAGCGTGCAGAGGTAACAGACAGACAGACAGACTTTTGCATTAATAATATTAGTATGGATAGTATGGATTTTCTTTTAATAAAAGTATTTCAAAAATGTGCTACATAGAAGTAAGCTATTTTAAGAGCGGTTTTTGTAATTCAGAAACAATACAAAAAACTTACAAATGTAATTCACTAGCTATACAAAAAACTCACAGTTGTAATAAAAAACGGTACAAAGAAACTCACAGATGTAAGTTATTCAAAAGCGATACAAAATACTCTGATGTAATTCAGAAAAGATACAAAACAATCACATTTGTAATTCAGAAACGATACATAACTCACCGTTTGCTATCTATGCAGATGTAATTTAGAAATGATACAAATAAAACTAACTGATGAAAATCAGAAACGATACAAAAAAAAAACTCACAGCTGTGATTCAGAAACGATACAAAACTCACCGTTCGCTATACGTACAGATTTGATGCACAAGCGATATCAATAAAACTCACAGTTGGAAATCAAATACGATACAAATATGTTTAAATGTGGCTTGTGAGAGAAAATCAATAACTTCTAATGGCGGCGGCGCAAGATAGCTGCTATACTTAATTCTTTCCATTGCTTATGTAATTTTTATGTATATTATTAAAATTTTACGCAATTAACATACATTAAAATAGCAATAAGACAATTCGGTTACAATTGCTATAATAAAGGTTTAATCTAACGTCCAGTTTTACTGAATAGGACACATATAGTTTCTATTGCTCTCCTATTATTTTAGAGTTTATATTGGATAAATAAAATTTTATATTCGTTTAAAAATGTACATAAAAAAAACAAATAATTATTAAGAACTTTGTTTGATTTCAAAACAATCAAGACATATGAAATGGTTATCTTCCCTTTTTTTATATTTTCCCAATGGCCGCTTTAATAATTTTGTACATCACGTACGTTTTTTTTGTGTACGTATGGAAAAGTTAAAACGTCGTCATTGGACGTGCACGTTTTAACGTTGTGGTGGGCACGAAATAGGCACAGCCTAACATTGATTCCATTCACCCAGCCTAGGCAGAGGAATGACGAGATGCACAGCTCGGCGAAAAGGGAGACTGAATGCCCCTGACTAGCCTATATTCGGGGGCTATCCAGCCAGTCGTCGTCACGTCTTGCATGTCTAGACGTTGTCAGATTTTTCTTAGACATCAAACGCGATGATCGACTGTATGAATGAAATTAATGTTTAGGATGTGATATAAGGATTATATTTTTCCCTACAATAAAAATATACCTATATGATTTATAGCGGTTCCTGTATTGTTTTTATTTGGCGATTACAATCTGGCTCACCACAACACACCAAGTGCTTTAGGCTGCCCGTAATGCCCGTCTCTCGTCTCGCCATGACACGCACTGACTCTGACGTATGCCTTGTACTTGAGTGCGTAAGAGTGTGTTGCTATCCATACTTATATTATAAATGCGAAAGTAACTCGGTCTGTCTGTCTGTTACCTCTTCATGCTTAAACGTCTGTGCCGATTAAGATGAAATTTGGCATGGAGATAATTTAAGTCCCGAGAAAGGACATAGGTTACTTGAAAACGGCAAGTGTGCGTCGGTTTTTTTCCCTTCATCCACCACTTTTTCTATTCTTTCTTCTAAAAAACGGCGGCGTGCGAAATACGCCAGTTGAGTAATGGGTACTCTCAGGCAAATTTCGTTTCGTAGTAAAATATAACGTAAGAATGGCTTTTACCCCACTTACTCCCGAAATAAGGCCATGTAGAGATTTTTGGAACCCCCGTTTCCCCTCGAGACGAGACTCTTACGTAATTAATAAACGGCCACTAACTGTGTATGTGTCTTATCAGTTCAAGTATCTACTAATTAACTCAATTTGCAATATGTATATGGAACTCTACAATAGGATTTGGTTTTAGAAAGATTAAAATATTTTATCATATATTGTTCATTACCTATGTATTTGTAAACCCTAATATAAGATGTAAATAAATAAATTACGATTACCTGTATAAAATAAAATTATTCTATTTTACTATAACATTGTTTATTTTAAATGATTTCAAGACAAAAAATCCGACAGAAGCATACAAACTAAACTTATAATTCATGTAACCGGAAAAGTGCCACATTCGGGCATTCTATAGAATGCCTAGTCATTCTATACAATACCGGGCTTGTTTAGTACGTAAATGTAAAAAATGTTTAATCGTCGTCTTTTATATACTATACCTCGGCATTCTAGAATTCCGTTGTCTGATATCCATAACACAAGCTTTGCTTACTGTGGGGCCAGACGGCGCTGTGTGTAATGTCCAAAAATATTAATGTGATTTAGTAGTAGTGTGTAAAGTCGGCCCACCCTACTCTTCACGTAGACTTCCGTACCTTACCGCGCCGGTGTGTTCTTGAAATCCGCAGGCACGAAGGTGAAGCGAGCGGCAAAGTTGCACGGGCAAAAAGGGTAGCTTCCCCACAGTGTCAGAGACATGACAAAATTAAAAATGATTGACGATCAGAATTCATCTCTATCTAATGTTCTTTAGCACTGAAAGGTTAGGTACTATAAAATATGTGAGCTGTATGATAGATCTATAAACTGTGGGACGGACCTTTTTAGCTACGGCCGGGCTACCCGCTACTTCTAATTTTGATAAAATAATAAAACATTTTTTCCTTAGCCATTGTACGCCCCACTGCAGAGCACAGGCCTGAGAAAGAGGCTTAGGCATATTTCACCGCGGTGGCCCAGTGCGAACTCGCAAATATATTAGTAGCTTATAAAAAAATAATAGTTGAGCCGTGGGGAATACATTTCTAAAGGTATTCACAATTCCCCACAGACCATCTACTTAGTTGAGCCGTGGGGAGCTTCGAGCGTTTTTTTCCCCACCGGTTGAGCCGTTCAGTTTGGACGTCGGGGAATAGACGGATAAGAGAATGGACATTCAATGTGTGTGCAAAAGGATTAAAAAAAACTGATAAAATACCTACTTGAACTCTGTCCCTAGAAAACCCATTAGAACTTTTTAAATAAAGCACAAAACAAATTGAAACAAAGAAAACTAAATGTTAGCCATGTCACATTAATCGCATTTATTAATCTAATTACTGTTAGAACTGGAATTGGTCTTTTTAATAGACACTTTTATGGTTATCGCAACAGCGATGTTTAAGCTCCTCTAAACTTTCATCAAAATTGTCACAGCTAATTAGATCATATGAGCCCAAATCACAATGGCCCAATTAACTGGTTAGAGAGACACCTTGTAGAAAGATATCGGGAAGGGGGGCTACGTTTAACAGTGGACGTCTACAAGCTGAGATGATCTTACAAATAAATATTGTCTCTTTTTTTGTTACGTGTGAGAAAAAATATTATTGTGCTTATTACAATCATTAATAGAAAAAGAAATAGTTTGTTATATCTTTATCTCAAAAATAATTTTATTGCATATCTACCAAATGCGCAATATATGTAACAATTTTACTTTTGACCTGTGGCGTGTTACTTTCGACCTGACCCTGAGGACGATAGTAACAAATGACTTAGCATTTTTAAAGTTCTGTAGCTCTTAAAAAAAATTAATATAGTTTAGAATACCTGTTTTTGTAAAGCATAGACGAAAATTATATGAGACTATGTCAATTTAACCGTATGAATATTAGACAAAGCGAAATGTGTTAAGTTTTACTATTGTGCCTAGTTGCTAAAGTTACCTTATGTTTGTATGTTTCTTTCCAACACTGATTCAACTTGACTCGGTTCAACGATAGGCTGTGTGAATCGTCGACGATCCCAAACTCACAAGCTGTATCGAACCCTTAAGCCTGAGGAGAGACTTTGCTTCCCTATGTGGGTTCTACCACTTGTATAATGAGATGTGTTCTCCATCGGCAGGGAATTCATCTTCACACCTTACAACCTAAATGGTCACGAACAATGCGGTTTCAGAGAAGGTTGTGGAATGGGGTTCTTCAATAAAGAAGTGATTAGATTTTTGAAGAATCGGCCACGCGCGAGTAATGTCCCAGGTGTTAAAAGTACTTGCAAGCGTCCATCGGCTGCGGTGGCCGCTTACAATCAGGCGGACCGCATGCTTGTTTGCCACCTTAGTGGTATAAAAAAAAAAAAAAAAAAAAACCATTACAGGATGTTAAAAATTGTATACTGGTTAAAGGTTTTTTTTTAATAATTGATGGTTAGGTTGTCGTAAAATTTATTCGGTATTGACATTTGACTGTAGGTACTAGAAAAAAAATCCCTTTAATATTTGCATTAATTTTAATACTTTTTTAATACTTTATTTTCTTATTTAATAAGGCATTTCCAACTTTTTTTCAATTGATGTATACAATTGAAAAAGTTAGAAATGCCTTATCTATATACCTTAGTTCACATTTTATAATTAAGGAATGAAGACCACATTAATTTGACATTATATACAAGCATTTGATATTTACAGAGGTAGGTAAAACCTGCAATTTTGTATCTATTATTAAATAGGTAAATAATTTCTCTTACACAATCTAATTGGTAATCCAATTAGCAATAAGTTTATCGAAAGGTATTGCAGTCATTTTATAAAGTTTATTACAAAACCAGATGACATGATTCAATTACTTGGAATTACAAACGATAATCGATTCGATTCAATCGAACGATTTTTGCAAATAAAAACTTTAAAATCGACCAGGTACTCTTTCATCAAACCACATTACATGCACGACATTAGAAAGATAGTAAAGTACGTACTGATTTTCATTTTAGAAAATGCTCTTCCAGTCTTGTAGGCTAACTCTAGAAATCAGTTTCAATTTAGTTTAAGCTCGATCTTTATCCGTACTCCTATACCAAATTGTAACCGGATTGAAAGTGGTATTGCGATCGAGTAACGTCACTTCTAGAAGAATGAAGATAGTTACAATCAATAGAAAAATACATATTAAAAATGTAGACTTCTTATTCTAGACCCGTTTTTTGCTAGGAGCGGTGTACTATATTCGATTGACAGCTAGACGTATCACAGGCCCAACAAACTGATATATGATAGTTTTAGAACAGTATTGACTTCTGATGAAAATTTAGCTTAACACGCCTCGTAAGTCATTGGCCATGAATCGGTTAAACATCTTAGTAGGTGCTTCCATATAAAAATAATCTTTTGGCGATGTTTAACTTCTGACAATTCCCCGATTTGATTTGATTTCAGTAGCGTGATGAACTTTATTTCAAAATCGTCCACCAAATTCCCGCCTCGATTGTGCACAGCAATAATGATGATAGCCTGCTGGTTTACTAATTGCTATATTCTACGCGAACGAAGTCCGTTAGTGTTTACAGGCTACAAGTTCGGTTTTTACTAACAGTATGAGTCGGTTCATGGTTAAAGGTGTAGGCAAGATGAACTAACGACTAAATTTTCATACAGGCGCAACTGAGAGGTTATTCCGGAAAGTCTCGAGCGCTCCAGACTCGGGAATTCGAGAGAAAAATGTATGCAGGTAGGTCTTGCCTCTCGATACCCGCAAAAGTATAATATAACAATAAATTCAAACCCGAAAAAAAAATCGTATCTGGCGTGCTCGAGAATGTTCGCAATAAGTTCTCTCATCAGCTAAAACATATGTAAGACGGAATAACCTTGTGGTTTTTTTTTATAATAACAAAGCAACACTTACAAAATGATTATTATTAAAATATAATAGTTGCAAAAATTTAAATTTAAATTAAAACGACACAACACAGGTTTGGATACCTCAGCCGTTATATGTCCCACTGCATGGACAGACCTCTCCTTGAAGAAAGAAGCTTAGGCCATAGTCCATCACACTGGCCTAGTGCGGGTTAGCGGTTTAACGTAACAAAGAATTAACTTACTTAAAGTAAAACACTTAAATTAAAGCGCAAAAGGCAATAAAAAAAATGAAACTTTGGATAACTTAAAATAAAGTTAAAGATGAATGCTCATGCACAGTAACTACTTATTCCAAAACAGAGTATTTCACGTGTTTGAAATCACAAACGATATTTAATTATAACCACTAAAATATACATTGTTATATTTAATTTAAACAGTTTAAACTATTTTGACTTTAATTACAGCTGGTTACGATACACATACAACTCAACATGATTAAATCTAAAATAAATTATGTTTTTAGAGATCTGAAGTAAAAATATATCAATAAAGTACACTTTTAGGTGCGACCGGGCGATTAAAATAAAAATCAACCTCATCTATCTATCAACCTTCCTTAAAGGTCGCGCCTTACTAAAAACGTACACGAAACTGTTATCGTCTAGCATGCGGTCTATCACTGCGTTCATAATGTATGTTTATATTATATCCCTTGGTCGGTACCTACATAATAAAAATAGGTATACAACCGCGCGTTTGCTCTCGTTTCATAAACGGGGCCTTTACGGTGGAGTTTGTTGATCCTATATTATATATAATTATCAAATATTTTCTACCACCGCCACACTCGTTCGTGGATATATCCATGACAGACCAATACAAAATAATCAATGCATTATGACATAATCCCACCATCATACACCATCAAATCGCTCACAATCGGCAGGTTATTCATCCTCTCAGCTCAGAACCTAAATGGCCACACTGTGTGATTTCAGAGCTGCTTGCTGCTTGCTTTCGCGAACGCTTAGCTTGTAAAATGAGCTTCCTGTTAGGGTTTTCTCTAAGGACTACAGTATGGCATTAATTACGAAGGAAGTAAAATCATATTTTAAGAGGGTCGACAACGCACAAGTAATGCCCCTAGTGTAGTAGCGTGCATAGGCTACTGAGACAACTTAACGTCAAAACCATAGGTCCCGATGTAAGTTTCAGGCTCGTATTATCGAATTACGATAAACCTATATGAACATTTTCCCTATGTGCCTTGAGAGTTCCGCTTTGCGTAAACTTTTTATCACAAAGCTCGCACTGAAAGGGCTTCTCGCCCGTATGGACTCGGATGTGTTTTTCTAGATCGGTTTTCAGTGCAAACTTTTTACCGCAAGCATCAAAAGGGCATATCAATGTCTTGTTATGTTGGCGCTCGTGTAAGTATACTTTTTTCGCATTGTCGAATTCCTTTGAACATATCTGTAAGGGAGAAACAAAAAGCGTGTAAGTAAATAGGCATTTTAAAATACATGTTGCTCCTGATAAAATAATATAATAAGTACCTAGTATTTATGTAATTGTTGCGAAAATGAGTATAATTTCACACTAGCTATATAGGTCTGCGTCCTTAGACCTTTTTGTCGGGTCATAAGTATCAGGCTGAAACTTTCTAGATCGCTTCATTTCAGTGAGTCGGACAAACTTTTTATTTGACAAAAATCTCGGTAGTGGGGACTAATTTTGCTAGAGGCCTTGAAACATGTCGATAATCCGGGTGCCAAAAATTTACTAATACCAAGCCGATTCTTACTGAAATTTAAAGATTAATTTATGAGAAAGTCAAAAAGTAGATTGTCCGACAAAATTAATGGGGACTATGCGCCAGTCGGACATACTGAAAATGTTGGAAATTCAAACTCAAAAAAGTGATTAATATCAGGCTAAATTTTTTTTTATGGGTTCATAAAAATTAATATAATACAACTGTAACGTTGTCCGACAAAATTTATGGGGATAAGCGCCAGTCCGACACTCGAAAAATGTCGAAAATACCAGCACAAAAAAGTGATTAATACTTGTCGGACAAACATGAGTAATTGTCGATTAGATCATTTATAACCGAAATATAGTGATATCCGACAAAAATAATGGGTCATATCTTAGAAAAATAATATAAATTTATGTTGTTTGATAAATAAAATATTAGTTTTATTATCACACATTTAGAAGTTTTTCATAAGACTCAAAAAAATTGGCAAAAAAAAAATTACTTCTCAAATTTATCAATTTTAATTAGAAGGGCAGCACTTCAACAGTTGAACGAAAAAAGTTTTTTTTTATTTAAATAAATAAACTTCGGTTTGGGTTGACAAAAAGTATTGCGTGGCTGCGTGCATGTGAATAGGTTATGGATGCCACGCGGCCAGTGTGTTTGTAACTACTGGGTACCTATAGTGCGCTCTCTACCCCATCATCTTTCTCACTCACTTTCATGCAGCCAAACACAGAACAGAAACACACAGACAGCGTTCAGGGAGAGAGGGGAGATATATATAGGTATACTTAAATGCTGTATACAGAACGAATAATTTTAATAAATATTTTATCGATTTTTATTAGTATTCCCCACATTTCTTGTCGGACAATCGTAGAATCACGTTTGAAACATTATTTTATTACTGGAAAAATAAAAATTAGGTTGATATCAATCACTTTTTTGTGCTGGTATTTTCGACATTTTTCGAGTGTCGGACTGGCGCTTATCCCCATAAATTTTGTCGGACAACGTTACAGTTGTATTATATTAATTTTTATGAACCCATAAAAAAAAATTTAGCCTGATATTAATCACTTTTTTGAGTTTGAATTTCCAACATTTTCTGTATGTCCGACTGGCGCATAGTCCCCATTAATTTTGTCGGACAATCTACTTTTTGACTTTCTCATAAATTAATCTTTAAATTTCAGTAAGAATCGGCTTAGTATTAGTAAATTTTTGGCACCCGGACTTATCGACATGTTTGAAGGCCTCTAGCAAAATTAGTCCCCACTACCGAGATTTTTGTCAAATAAAAAGTTTGTCCGACTCACTGAAATGAAGCGATCTAGAAAGTTTCAGCCTGATACTTATGACCCGACAAAAAGGTCTAAGGACGCAGACCTAATAGTATTGTCAATCATTACCATCTATTTGTTACTTTGAAAAAAAAAATATTTTAAACAAGTGAGGTATCAGTTTAAAATTCCAAGCAAATTGCTTGCGAAAAAAAAAAACAACACATAGCGCCATCTATTTGTTGACTTCAGCATTTAAATACCATCAACAATCGCAGTCATCTAGCGAAAGCGTTAAAATCTTACTTTTCAGTATGGTTTGCATATGTTTTAATGTTTCAAGTACATTACATTACATATTTATCAAATTACTACTAATATAGTATAGACCGTCCACAAAATCTTGGCGCGCCATTCCACAACACCACAATTTCTACAAATGAAGGTAATTTAGTATAGTCTGTTATTGCTTTTGCATTTTAGCTAGGCTAAAAGTAGTGCCAAGTATAAATGTGTACACATACTTAGCGCTGTTGTTCCTAATAAGTTAAAAATTAATGATTCTGCAAAATAGATTTTATTCTTAGTTTAGTTAGACTTACTTCACATTTGAACACAGTTGTAATTTTATTATATTCCAACTTAATCCTAGTTTTCTTAGAAGATTTATCTTGTTTTTCAGGCGTTTTGCGTTTCTTTGGGCTTGACTGAAAGAAATAAAAAATTGAATGTTTTAATTTGCGTATAATGCGATAACACACTTGTTGGCTCGACAAATAATAATCTTTATATACCATCTCAAAAGAACACTATCAAATTTAACCGACTTTAGAACATCATGTTATGTTTAAAAAAAAAACAGTCTTTCTATTTCATGACTTCTAATTTTTCTGACAATGCGACATCGTGACACTTTGGAGCAATAAAAAAAAACAGAACATTTCAATAACAATGTATAAGGAACAATGGTCACTCTCCTACATGATTACGACTTTAAATAACACATATCGCATATGGTTCGCCTGTTAACATAACAAAACTAGCCTTAAAAAAAATTAAACGTTTCAATCGTCCACATTCAACTTGTTCCAAATGTACTATCACATTTTTCATTTCAAGGTCAATACTTCGTTGTAAATAAGACTTCTTCGTTTATCAAGAGAAATAAGACATGCCTTGATAGTTAAATAATACACTAAAGCAATAAACAAATCACTTAAGACAATATAAATTTTATAAAGTGGAAATCAAATGAGTAAGTACTTGGCTTTTTTTGCTTGAAACTGTTTCAAGCGGTCACATGATCGAATATGGCCGACACGTACGAACGACTGTCGCATCTCACGGGTAAGTATGACGGTTTCAGGGTAATTTATTTTTTTCAATCGTGACGAAGTCACAAGCTTTAAATATGTAGATTATATTATAAAGTGTGCCTTAAGTATGGGTAAAACTCGAAAGATGTCTATGCCTTCTAAAATTATACTTTTTTTATTCAAGTAGACCTAAAACAGTAGTTTTGCATTGTCAGTTTAATTATTAATTTCATAAACTTTACAGTTCAAAATGATTTACTACCAAGAAAAACCTGCAAGAAACTCAAGCAGTTAATCTTTTATATTCATATTATATCATAACTTCCTATTAAATTAGTTTTTTATTGTAACAATATAATCTTCAAAAAATTGTACAAATAAAAAATTGTTGTAATTACATACCGTAGGTGGTGAACCATCAAACAGATCTTTTCTAATGGAGATCATCTGTTGTGGCGAGGTACTCTGAAATAGAACATAGGATTTAATTTCTCGTAAGAAATGTATGGAGAAAAACATGGGAATTTTCACAACTATCATACATACAGAACTATTTTTTTATTATATTTTATTAATATCTTAAATGTTGTTTTTGGGTGTATATTAAAACACAACTTATAGAACTAATAAAAGATTTTTCTCGAAAACCAACGACCATGTATAAAAGACCAAATCATCAGTTCCTTTTATAGTATTTTTCTAAAGGGATGCAATTTAAATAACTAACGCACTAAAACCATGTTCCATTCATAGACATACTCTTATGCACCAGGCCAACAGCGTCTTCGATCATATCAATTCATCAGTAAAATAAATAAAAGTTTCTAAATTTTCTTATTTACAATATAATATTCAATGTTTCATTTTAAGAGGGTGATATAGGCCAGAAAGCTAATTTCTGTAATACTAACCTTGTGTATGTAAATGTACTATTAATCATTACACAAGGTCATATACATAACTATGATATATTTGTTATGTACATATACTTCTTAAGTAATTAAACCATGATGATGCCTTAAAACTTAATTTTTTAATGGAATTTAATGTATTCACCATTTAGTAGTCAAATTTAATCATACTGACTCTTCATAGTATATATGCCATTTAAACAAGCTTCATTGCTGTCATGTATGTAATTAGTGTTTTGTTGTTTATTTTTCAAAAAAATTGAATCACTGTTCACAAAGCGGCATTCCCCTGTGTGTCAATCGCCACACCAGTAGCAAAAATGCTTTGTTTTGTGATTGTAATTGTTATTTATTTTGTAATTGACATAGATGAATAGATTTGTCAGCTTCAGTGGCTCAGTGGGTAATGACCCGACTGCTGATGGGGAGAGTGGGTTCAATTCACCATTTGTGTTTGTCTTGATATTGGGTATTTTCTATATAAAATGTGTAATTATTTGCAAAAAATTATATACACTAAATGTATTTGTCTGGTAGCTATAGTAAAAGCTTTGCTTAGTTTGGGACCAGATGTTACTGTCATGACCAAAAATATTTATTTATAGAGATGGAGACTATGATTTTCTATGTTGTCTTTAATAACAAACTTAAGAGACTACAAGGTTGTTGTTAACAAATTTGGTTTATCTATTTATTTTATTTGTAAATAGTTAAAATATTATATAATTATCTTTTGGAATATTAGTAGACTTTGTAATTACTGACTTACTGAAATACTGCCAGTTTTCTTTTCCAGATTATTTTTACTGTCTTTGTAAAGTAAGTATGAGCTTTGACTAGATGAGCTGCTTGAAACATCTTTGGAACTCACACAACTCTGAAATTTTCAAACAATGTTGAGTAACATATTGGTTTACTATTTTATTGCTTTTATTGATTGCATATAAGATTTTAACATGTTAGGTGCCCAGTGATACAGGACACAGGCAGTTTGTTGTTGGGAGGGAGGTGAAAGATGTTCATGAAAAAAGAGCCCAAAACATAAAAAATCCAAGAATTATTACTTGTATAATAGACGTTATATAAATATACCTTTCTGTTATTAATATACCATTAAAAAAATCTGAAAAATATAAGTCATAATAGTACAAGCTACTTAGTCTATCTGCTGAGCTATTTTAGAACACTTCACCCGCATATGAGTATTCATTTAACAGCCAGTTTAAATTCAGAACCATTGATGAGTACTTTACTGTGTAATTATTACTGTCCATGTTAATAGGTGCATTCTGTTCACTGCTTGAATGTATTTAATGTCATAATCCAGCCAAGTTAAAATGACAAATTTAGTATGACAGGTAATTCTTTACTTTCCAAGAACGTGAGATTTTTACGTAACGATGGTTTTAACTGATAGAACACCACATTTAAATACACAGGTAAAATTCAAAAGCTCTCAGAGGACACTAGATTTTCACAAAAAAACTAAATTGATTTCATACAAAACCTGCCATTACACACCAACATTTAAAAATACAAAACTTTTTTTTTCACAATACTTGCCAGTCTAAAGAAAAAAATAAACACAGGATTCAATCGATTTTACTTTTCTCTAATTTTAATCGATAGAAAAGCATATTTATAAACTCAAATGAAATCAAAAAACTGGCAGCGAATCCAAAACTTGCTAAGTTAGGTGGTGAGGAGCAAAGCGACGAGCCATTAGGTTACATGGTGAACACCGCACGAGTCGTGTGAAGCGTACCGCGGCAGAGGCCGGCGAAGTGCCAGAAACAAATTGTTCTAATTTAGAATTGTTTGGCAGGAGTAGGGGGGAAGGGTGGACACTGGTTTATTGATCTGAGTGACACAGGTACATTTGTTTCTGGCGCTCGCCGGCCGCTGCCGCGACACGCTCCACTCGGCTTCGCGCGCTATCTTTCATATGCTCAGCTTGATTTTTTAGCTAATTTCATGTCATGTGCGCGCTAATTTTCATGTGCTCTGCTTGGCCTCGCGCGCAAGTTTTCATATCCCAAAGTAGGTTGCCGTGACTATACTAAATAAGTAGAAGTTGGTTCTGGTGCTCGCCGGCCAGTTGAATACTGGCAACATGTTATGTTTTTGTTATTTTCTCCTCTCATGCGTTTTGTTTTTGTAGGTAGATATTTATTGTTGTGTAATGGCTGATTTTGTATGAAATTAATATATTTATTTTCCGAAAAACCTAGTGTCCTCGGAGAGTTTCTGATTTTCATCTTTGTACATAAATGTGGTATTCTATCAATAGAAATTTTTATTACGTAAAAATCTCACGTTCTTGGAAAGTAAAGAATTACCATATTAACATGCAATAAACTAATTCTACATACCGTTTTCGACTTGTCACTAAACAAGAACCTCAAGTTTACATCATTTTTTAAAGCGAGCCTCCTTAACGTTTTGGCGTCGTTGATTACTTCCAAACACTTTTCGCATAATTTAGAAGGTAAGTTGTCTTCTGATGTAATCTAAGTAAACAGAAATTACAATCAGATATAGTAATAAAAAGTTATTAGGAATAACAAATATTTAAATAAAAAATAACCGTAACACCGGTGAACAAATATATGTCTTCTGGTAAATCAGCGCATGATAAGATATCCAGCAACCCCGGACGATCAAGACATAAACGACACAATTCATAAAATAATGTAACAGGTTTATCCATTTTTACATAATTTACATATTTTTTTTAAAGAAAACAAATACGTTTGACAACTACGACAGGGTTGCCAATCGTAGATTTTTTTTTATGAATTAAGATATACATTAGGGGGCGTTCGTTCTGGGATTAAGAGTTCCCATGAATAATACTTTTCACACTTTTGATAACGCCACCGTAAGTTATAATACGCATAAGTTTTGCCACCGACACCTACCGTTCGTTTAGCTTTGAAACGTTACTAACAAAATTTTTGATTAAAAAACTTGCAAAACGAACAGTTGACGTACACACACTACGATAAAACACACACACACTACCATAAACAAAGAATATGTATAGGCAGTTTAACAGATTAACACAAAAACCCCACCTCCAGAAGTGGGTCTAAAGTTTCATTTTTCGGTGGCAAAAGTGATAAAAATAACAAGAAAACGTAAACGAACGATGATACTAAAATTTTGATATTTTTGATACCAATGCTAAACGAACGTTTGACAGGTGGCAAAAATAATGATTCTGCATCACAGAACGAACGCGCCCTAAAAGGTCTTAAAAGAGAATATAATACACTACGTTTGCTAACAATCTTATTTAATTTAAACCCAAAATAACCTGCAAAAAATAAACATAAAAAATATTTTTACAGAAAATAAACATATAACAAGATATTTGTTGCCACTATCCTTGCTGCAAAACTTATCCTGTAATCAACAAAAATATAACCATTTCTATAATCAATACCAAAAAAAACTGGTTGCCTGTAAAGTCGGTATACGGGCGAAAGTTTTACGTGACAACTTGTGCCTTTCACTTTTTATGTCTGTCTCTCTCGCTCTTAGGCGGGCTAACCATGCCGCGTGCCTCTCACTCGCTCTCATTGTGAGCGCATAACGTGAGCGGAGCGTAACGCAGTTTCTTGAAGTGTCACCCGGCAAACCAATTTATAAGACGTTGTCAAAATCATTTTAGATACAATGAAACACTGAATGTAAAACCAAATATTGTGTATTTGCAAGCACATATACCTAATTTGAATTTTAACGACAGCATTCGTACAATGCATATAAACAAATAATTTGTGACCACCTATTACGCGGCGGCCTTACCCATAGCGAGGCTCCGGGCGGCAAGTCTTTGCGAGGCCCTTTGTTTGGTTCAGGTATTTGTCATGTTGGCGAGAAATGCTAAAATTATACAAATAAATAAAAATGAGTTTTCAAATTTTAAACTTAACCAATACAGAAATGATAACTTTTATATGATATTTGTGGCTTTTCCTAAGACTAAAATCTTTAATTAAAGCACAATAAATATTGTAACGAATGAGCTTCGTGCTTTTTAGATTCAAAGAAGAGCAAGGGCAGAAAGCCGATCTTGTGTCATCGAATTCCTCAAATATGTTTTAATAATTTTAAGCCTCGCAAAACTCCTTTCAGCAGACGCAACTGTAACAGGTTTATTGGCAATAATTCTCAAGATTATTTCGAAAGTGGGGTAAACTTCAGTTTTTTTTTTCTATTATGTATTTTTTACGGGAAATAAATCAACTTTAACCCGGATTGGACCTTTTAATACAATCTCAGTTCGGTCTACATCAGTAATTGTTATGGGCCCCAAACCGGGGCATTTTGAGGATTCTGATTTTCCAGTTCGACATTGACTCGGGCTCAGATTCACGTTCTTGACTAGATAGCGTTGACGGCGGTACCGGTGACCTAAGAGACAGTGATGTAGTTAATTCATCATAATCCTCGCTGTTTTTACTTAATGACGGCGGTGGCACCCATGATGATATGGAAGGAATGTTTTCAGCTGGATCAGGATTAGAGACACTTTCAGCCAATAAACGTTTTGTAGAGGTTCCTTGATTATCACTTTTTATATATTTATACAAAGATCGTCGTAGATTTTTTTCTACCTGATTTCTTTTGATACCTCGTTTCCTTTTTGAACTACCTGACTCAAATTTTCTACGGGCATCACGATCACGCGAACTCGTTTCGTAAATCTTGTTTTAATTCGCACAAACAGTCAGAAATATTTTTTAAGTATCACACAGTTTTTTTACGCTTTTTCAGCTTACTCAATACTACAAATACTATAATTTACACTTTTCCAGCTCACTCGATACTTAAATTAAATACTAAAAGAACGTAATATTCAATAAAATTGAAAGATATGTACGGTACAGTAGGTAACGACTTTGTAACTCATATTGCTATCAAAATAATTCCAAGGTGACAAGAGTTGACGAACGAAATGAAACACGGGGATTCGCCGAGCGATAGAGGAGCAGAACGAGCAGAACATTATGTCCCGACTCCCGAGCTGACTCGAGTGCTATCCCATTAAAAAAACCGATCTTCAAGTGTTTCGAGGCGCGTTATTCAAGTACTACATAATATATTTTTCAATTATGTTTTGAATGGATGAATTACATAACTAACTTTTTTTAAATTTACCGCTACGTTATAACCTGAATAAGCAATTAAGAATCAAAATCAAAAGTTTAAAAAAACTTTGGTTAAAAATATCTATATTTTTTAAATTTGCTTGGGTTGTTACGCGAGGCCCCTGCAAGAGCGAGGCCCCGTTCGCCATCCCCTAAGGCCGCCACTGTAGACCTATTCTTTACCATATTAGAGTTTGTAGGAGCACATTAGCACTCTACGTTGAATTGTCGCTTCCGGCTCTTCATACAAATTAAATCGCACTATGAACTTGTCTGAGCTAACACCAAATTAAATCGCACTATGAAAGCTATAAAACTTTCTTATTTATTTTTATTAAAAAAGACATGCATGGGCCGACATATACACTGTAATTTATTTTTATTGTTTTATTGTAGGTAAGTTTAAAATATATATAATAATAAGAATAAATTAGTATATTTTGAATTGCGGATCAGTAAAAACAACAACAAATGTAATGTAAAAATTTCGTTGTTTTACTAAATCTGATATTTAAGAGCAAAATTTGTAGGAGTATTATAATAATAATATCTGTAAGAATATAAATATCATATATTTATATATATAGATTAATACACTTAATAAATCCGTAGGCAATGAAGTCATCTTTGTCCGTAGTAAGTAAGTAATGTAATTATAATATGTGCATTGTATTTCGAAATAAACATTAGGTATAAGCTTAGTTGAAAGTTATAAATTATGTTTGTGTTTTTGTAAAGAAAACTTTAAATGCGCTGATCAAAATGATTAGAAAAAAAAGTTTCTAGTAACTGGTTTTTAAAATGGATTAATTTTGTGTAAATTTGACGAATACATTTTTGTGGGTTAGGTTTTCAGTAAGAAACTGATTCTTGTATCTGTTTATTTTTCCACGATTAATTTATCCAATTTCAGATTATGATTAGTAAAATATTTTTAGTGTGCATAATAACTGATAGACCGAAACAAGTTATTGCTATTCATTTTAATTAATGCTTTTGACACGCCTACACTTAGTGGTGAGGACAGAGATCTCCGGTTTTGTTAAATTTCTACGATGTTCATTCCTCGCCAACCTCTGGCACCCGACGCAAGCTCCTGTTCGTATTAGCAAGCTGATTATATAAGCTAAATGATAACACCGCATTTTCGCCTATAAGACTAATAGTTTGGGATTTATGAAGGCAAGACGATGTAGGCAATTTTGTTACGGTTCACATTGCTGTCCGGGTACCTGTATCGATCTGTAGACGTTTCACGTCAAAAAAAAGGTAAATACAAGTATTATAAATATCAAGATTTTATTTTCGATAAAATCTGTATTGAGGGAGAACAACACTATCATTTGTTTACAGCAAAATACCGATCAATTTGACATTTCTAAAGGATAACCTCACAGTCGCGCAACTAGATTCAGTCTAGTGAAAAATCCGATTTCAAATAGTTTTGTTACTCGCATATGACCAGCTGAGCTCGTACTTTTACAGAGGGGAACGCCTGCGTATGGCTTCTCCCCGTTATATGGGGACCGTGTTGCTCTATGTGCAAATGTGATGAAACCAAAATAACGCATATTATTGAATACTATTGAATTTAGGACATTTGAATTTATGACACTCGCTTTGTTCCCATTGATCGGTACCGAGGAAAAAAAAATCACAAAATTTTTCTTAATTTGTTTTATAGCGTTCAAGTTCTAATTTAAAATAATCTTCGCAGATTTCCTAAAGGTGAATTATGGAGCCGAAAATGGTTAAAAATCGTCCGAAAACAAAGACGAGAACTTGATAGGGTATAGCTACAAATAATAGCTGAGTATGCTCCCTCCATTTTAAACCTGACGATATTTACGTTACCAAAAAAGGTTTAAACAGAATTAAAAAGGGTTTCATAATTTATTTTCCCATGTGATTTTATTATTTTTACCTAATCACGTATTAATTAAGTCGACAAATATTCAATGATTAAATAAGTTAAAAATAAATATTTTAGTTTCACTTTGAATAGGTATGCCATAAACATTCTTTCAAGCTATACCTGTTTGATTTTGCGTAAAAGTCAAATATTTAATATAATTTTCGTGTTCTTATTTATTTGGACTTATTTTTTTTGTTAATGGTACCGATCAATCAGTTCGGGGAATACCCAAAAATGTTTCTCTCAGAGTATATGTGTTGACGAATATCCTGTTATCTCGTTCTGACTACAAACTATCAACGAGTATCTGTCTCTGTTATGTCCTATGAATCTGTACTCAAAAATGTAGAAAATGTACTTGTAGTTGTATTGAGCTCAATCTTTGTTTCATCGACACTAAGACGTACCGTATCTTCCCTTTATAGTTTATATCAATGATTATAATATGTATTAGTATGGATTTGGATATGTCCATAAAAGGGACTTGGCACTGGCAATCAGCTGTGCCAGTTCACTTTTATACTGACAAAACTTTGTGGATCTTACTTTGTGCACTATAATATACCAACTAGCTATTGCCCGCGGTTTCACCCGCCCTAAATTTGGTTATCGGTGTAGGATTTAAACGGCAACTCCTCAAATATAGAAAAAAAATCGACTCACACTTGGCGTTTTAGTAGCCTATGTCCTTTCTCGGGACTCGAACTATCTCCATCCCAAAGTTTATCTTAATCGGTACAGTGATTTAAGCGTGAGAATCAAAGAAGACTTATACGTCAGATGTAGCAGGCAGACAGATTTACTTTTATATTTATAATTTTAATATGGATTATCCTAAGTCCTAAGGTCCCTGATTAACATCGGTTAGTCATTATGTCTGTAAGCCTAACTAGGGGCGAAAATGAATCTACAGATAATTATTAAAGAGGATAAATCAAAAAAGGACTAGAGAACTTATAAGACAAACCTATCTCCAACATAATGGACGTGATACATAAAAACCAAGAAACAGCTTCCAGCTGGAGAGCGAGGATTTACACTTTAAATTACGCGGTACGAACGATTAGTACGAAAGACTTAAAGATTTTGCCTTGTTTAATAAATTCGTGAGGGCGGCGCCAAATCGAAAAATATGCCACTGATTGCGCATTGAGGTAATTCAAATTATTCTTTATTCTATAAGGCCTACATATTAAAACCTTAAAATTGTTTAACGCAACATTAAAAAAAACTAAATAATGTCATGATTACGCAAATACATGAAACGTCAAGATGTCTTGTAAACTAATTGTAAACACGCTCTCCGGCGACAGTAAGTTGATTTGTAATTTAAAGTATAGTCTATAGTTAAAGTAATTACTTTTTGTGTGAAAAATAAACAGGGTCAACAATTTTGTTCCGTTGGTAAGAAAATGGTCGTAAACATAAACCAATAAGAGAATTTCTGTAAGTAATATGTACATAATTGTAACTTAGATACAGTTTTATAAATTTTAATACCGGGAAAGGGCTTGATACACACTCAAGTTATGACCAACCACTTTAGTCCTGGACAAATAGGCCGCAACTCTGCTTCTATATTGAGCCATATTTACTAGAAGAGACATCCCACTTGCCGCCCCGCTGTCTAAAAATTGCAGTGTATGGGCTTCAGTTCACTAGTCACTGGCTGGAAGAGACATTGCTGCGTGGGGCACGTGACGTTATAACTAGTATTTCATTAAGAACGTGACGTTTGTGCATAGCGTCTCATCTACAGTCATCGAAGTGGTTCAACGCTCTCTGCCAGCTTTATTTATACAAAATAGTTTCAGAGGCGAGTTTTATTTACAGAGATACAAAGAGTGTACCCGGACTACAAACAACGTTCTGAAAGTCCCCTGGGGATCTGCTAGCAATATAACAGTCATTGCAATTGACTGTCGAAAAAATTAACTAACCTTAAAACCAATCTTACCTTATCTCTTCACGTTTAAACCGCTGTACCGATTAAGATGAAATTTGCCATAGAGATAGTCTGAGGCCCGGGGAAGGACATACGCAACTTGAAAACGTCAAGTGTGAGTCGGTGTTTTTTTCAATAAGTAACTGAGGAGTTGCCATTGAAGTCCTACACCGATAACCAAATTTAGGGCGGGTGGAGCCGCTGGTAAAAGCTATGTCTCTTATAGTATATTATCAGGGTTATTACAAAGAACAACTTAAAATAAAACTAATTATAATACATAACTTCTACCGTGCTGTAAGCCAAGATATAATCAGGCTCGCGCCTTTTAAAATCTTAATATTTACACAATACTTCTCTAAGCAAACCAAAATAATTTAGAATTTTTGTTCATAATTAAATGGGATGGCATTTAATTATGTACGAAAATTATCTTTTTATGCAATTTAAATTTCAAATAGGATGTTTTATTCAAAAATAAAAAGCTGTAAGCCGACTACGCAAAAACTCATAGCGGTTTTGATTAAAAATATTTGTTGTAGATTGCAAAGGTACTATAGGTATAGTGGACGACTTTATTGTGCTTTAGATGTTTTTTTTTATCTGAGAAATAATAGGTCAGGATGTTTATAAATGTATTTATAACAGAATATCATAAAGAACCCTAAGCATTTCAGAAAAAAATGCTTACATCACAATGAAACTCTCATTATTTTTTCCGCACGTATACAAATAAACAAGCTAACACTTTCTACTTATAATATTTGTGTAGATTTGTTTATATTTTCTTAACTTTTATGTCTACGAAGCTGTTACCTAGGAGACTGAAACGCAACACAGCACCTTATACCTAGAAATCGATTCTACGTCAAGATTTAACGTGGTAGTACTTACCTAAATAGTGATTATGCAGAAAAAAAATACATAGGTACTGAGACGTATAAATGAAATGTGATATACTTTTTGTATAGAACGGGAATTGTGGTTTTTCTTAGATCAAATTTAAGTATGTTCTACATGTGTGAAGATCGTTGTATTTAAATGTATGTTGAGAGTTTGAAAGTTTTACAATCGGGAAGGTAAGAAATAGCAATATCTGTATATCTGTAGTACATTGATAGTGTGCTCTTTGAGAAAGAGTATTGTACATTAAAGACACAATGTCTGACTGTCCGTTACCACGGCAATAGCTTGAAAAAAGTATATCACATTTAGGGTTTTTTAGGGTTCCGCAGCAGTTATGTGATCAAATTAAGATAAAAAAAATTAAGGGCGGGTCTCGCTCCATACATACAACCTAGGGACATTTTTTTGTGCACCCCATTCTGTAGGTCGGTGTAGGGTGTCGTTAAATTAATGTTGAAAAGTAACAGGTAAAATTATTAGCTTACAAATTAGTTTGCTTAATATCCCGTTGTGTCTTACCCGCTTTTTAACCATGTTTTTTTGAAAATTGAATATTAATAATAACAATTCTATTTACAAGGCAGCCCGGGTGGTTTTATTTTGTAATTATTTAAACCCAAAAACTATGTACATTCCCCTATTGCGTAGTCAAATAGGCCTGCAAATATTTTGCTTTCCGTGCAAAGTAGGTTGATATCCACTGCTTGACATAGGGCTCCAGCTGAAACGATCTTAATAAAATTTGCAAGGTAAAAGCTTGCACCCGGGGAAGGCTACTTAAAAAATGACAAATGTGAGTCAGATTTCCACACGGAGGGTAAAAAAAAATTGAGCTAAACCGCTGAGCCGATTTAAATAAAACTTTGTAAAATATTAGGTATAAGTCCATAGAAAACACTCATACTTAAGACATGTGCGTTTATAACCTAAATGTTTATTTTTATTTTGTATGGGGAGCGAACCTGTCCCCATTGTTTTGGCAGGCAGTCACTTCTACCAACAGTACAAAGATATTATATTAGTATAGTTAATTTGATAGTAATTTTATACAGGAATTAAAATCGAGTGAAAAGAGTTTTCCTATAGGAGCTTCTCGACAGACGGACAGACAACTGTATAGCCTCAACAATAGGATTCCATTTCATACCAAGCTGTGATATAAAAATGGGTTTTTCAATTTACCATTAACACGAGCTACGCCGCTCTACGAAAGGCCAGTGCCGCGTAGCGTTCTTTCTACGACACTCGCGCCCATCTGCAGGATTACGAGCTTTGTGAAAGCGTGGACTTTTCAGTGTTTTCATTTCAACGTAAGGTAGGCGTTATGAATCTATCTGGTTTATCAATTTTTTTAACAATTTATACATACTGTAGTGACTTGAAAACATATGTTATGAAAAATAAAAAATAGAATTAAATTACAAATGGAGTTCCAGCGTGTAAATTACCAATACAATTTTATTAAAGACTGCAACATGTTTTTTAGTTTAGTTTATTTAAAACATTTTTATATACAGTGCTCTAAAGAAGTATGTTTGGTAGAATTATTTTTAAAATTTCTTAAAATCTATTTGTGTTTATGCAATAAAAGAAATATTTTTTACGTTTTAAGGGCTTTATTTAAAATCGAAATTGGTAATGAGTAGCCGGCTTAGACTTTCTAATAATATACCTATGTGATTAAGATGAATATCCTGTTATTATTAAACTATTAACAAACAATAATGCTTTAATACATACAATTATCCAATGAACATTAATCAAAATTATTAAGTACTGTTTTTGCAAGAATTTTTCTGGTTTGTCAAATAGGTTTATCTAAGACAATAACAGTCTTAATTTAATGCTGAAAATTTTATGTATACGTTACGTTAGCTTTTAGCCATTTCCGTAACCTTTTTATCATGTAAAAGGCCAATAAGAATTAAAGAATTTAGCAGGTTACTGTGAGTTGTTACAAAAGTAATGGAGTGCTCTTAAAACCTAAAAGGTTAACCAAAAAGAGGCCTAACAGGTGTCTATAAAGCTGGCGTAGCCAAGTCATAAGGCCACGATGCGACTTATACTACATTTTTTTGCTATTTTTTTGCTAATTTTTTGCCAAAAAAATGATTTTTTTGCTCCACCAGTTTCCGAGATACCATGGTCCTGCTAGCTTTAGACTAAGGCTAGCGTAGCCACCATCGTATCTCCGGACCTATTGCACCTATCATCACGGGGTTTGAACCCTATTTTTTTGTTATTTTTTTGCTATTAATTTGCCTCAGAACTGATTTTTTTGCTCCACCAGTTTCCGAGATACCATGGTCCTGCTAGCTTTAGACTAAGGCTAGCGTAGCCACCATCGTATCTCCGGACCTATTGCACCTATCATCACGGGGTTTGAACCCTATTTTTTTGTTATTTTTTTGCTATTAATTTGCCTCAGAACTGATTTTTTTGCTCCACCGGTTTCCGAGATACCATGGTCCGCTAGCTTTAGACTAAAGCTAGCGTAGCCACCATCGTATCTCCGGACATATTGCACCTATCGACACGGGGCTTGCACCTTATTTTTTTGCCGTTTTTTAACGTTGTCGGTGATATATTACAACTAGCATTTGCCCGCGGTATCACCCACCCTAAATTCGGTTATCAGTGTAGGATTTCAACAGCAATTCCGCAATTATAGAAAAAAAACCGACTTACGCTTGACGTTTTCAAGTAATCTAAGTCCTTTCCCGGGACTAAAGCTATCTCCATGCCAAATTTGCCCGTGGTTCCATTCGACCTAAATTCGATTACTTATCCGTAATGAATTTCAACGGCAGCTCTTCAATTAAAAAAATCCGACTCACACTTGAGCGTTTCAAGTATGTCTTTCCTCAGGACTCAAACTATCTCCATGCGAAATTTCGTCTAAATCGGTTCTGCAGTTTAAGCGTGAAGAGATAACAGACAGACAGACTATCGCATTAATGTTTTAATACTAGATTTTGCCCGCGGTCTCATCCACCCTATATTCGGTTATCGGTTTAGGATTTCAATTTCAATAGAAAACATATTCATTAAATAGTATAGAAAAAAACCGGCCCAGTATGAGTGAGACTCGCGCACCGAGGGTTCCGTACCTACCAACACTTGTTGGAAACGATATTCAAAGCTAAGCAACGTCGAGCTCAGTCAATACTTGGATGGCTGACCGCTTAGCGGTACACTTTTTTTGTTTGTGTTTGTAAATTACCTAACTGTTGGTAAGTACGGAACCCTAGGTGCGCGAGTCCCACTCGCACTTTGCTGGTTTTTTTCTTTAATATTTAATGAATATTTTTTTCTATTGAATTTGAAATCCTACACCGTAAACCGAATTTAGGGCGGAAACTGGTGAAGCAAAAAAATCAGTACTTAGGCAGATTGATAGCAAAAAAAAAACAAACCCCGTGTCGATAGGTGCAATAGGTCCAGAGATACGATGGTGGCTACGCTAGCTTTAGTCCAAAGCTAGCAGGACTATGGTATCTCGAAAACCGGTGGAGCAAAAAAATCAATTTTGTTTTATAAAATTAGCAAAAAAATGTGGTATAAGTCGCATCGTGGCCTCATGACTTGGCTACGCCAGCTTTATAGACACGCATAACAGCAGGGCTGTTAACATGCAGCTGATTTAAACCGTATTTAAACAACTGCACAAACAAACAGCCTAAATCGTGTTGAGTACAGCGCTCATTGTAGTTAGGAGACTGACAGATTTGTAAGCAACCGGTAATAGATGAAATTTACGTCCCGCTCTGGCTACAGCCTTGAATTACAAGTACCAATTTAGAAGTTGATTTTTTAATTAGTTGATATATTGACGCGTAACCTTATCAGGAGCGTTTTGCTTTTGTTATCGCAGTTGATCCAATGGAACGCCGAAAGCACTGGTCAAAATCTAATAATAAGTACGTATCGAAGTATAATGTAGGGTTCTGTAGCCGTTTTGAATGTGGATTTGGGCCCATTTTGTACCTATATTCATTAAAAATTGCCTCCCTTTAAAAAACTCTTAATTCCTATTTCGATATTTATTCGCTCCAAGTTTCTAGTTTTTTTTTCTATTTTGATATTTAAAAATAAACATAGTAACCTAAGCGGCTAGTTGAATCTAATGGATTATTGAATATTTATAGTTTTGAAAGTAGGTCAATAGAGCGATGGCTCGGTGAGAAATTAAACATAAACACCGTGTCATTGTCAATTCATGTCGACCTCATTGTATTCCTATCTTTTCATTGTATTATTCGGTCAGGTAACGTACAATATCAGACGGCTACAAATACCGTGCCTAATTTTCTGACGCCAAAATTACGCACCTGAATTGTAAAATTGCTATTAAAACCTAAGAAAACAAAAAGATGACCGAATCGGAACAGTAAGTAAGTACGGGGGACTAACGAATCTTATAACCATTTGGTATATGTAGGCATATATGTATCTTTAAGGTTTCAACCCGCAGCAGGGGTTAACCAGTGGCTATGTACAGTGATGCACACCCACATCATAAAGTGGGTTAGTCCTACATGACAGGTGGTGAGCTCTTACCCCCTTTTTTTACACCACTAAGATGGCACGCAAGCTTGCAGTCTACCTGATGGTAAGCCGTCACCAAAGCCTATGGACGCTTGCAAAACCTGCATCACTCCACGTTGCCGACCCATCAAAAATCTAATAACTATTCCACAAACTAAGCGTTCGCGGAAAGAAGTTTCTCAGAAACCGCAGTGTACGCGACCATTTCGGTTCTAAAGTGTGAGAATGAATTTCCTGCCGATGGCGAGCGGTGCGATGGTAAAAAGTAGCCGTGGGCATCATTTCGATTTTTACCTGCGTCTACTGACTTTCTTTGATAACCCTGCTTGTGTACCAACCAATCTGTGGTCGCTACATGAAAACCTTCCTTCTCTATCGATTACCGGTTTAAAGAACGATGTGGCATGCCCATTTACACTTAAGTTTATCGATTATTTGAGTTATGTTGGTTATTTTAGTTATTTGACAAATTCACTGATTCCGTCATATTTGATACTCCACAAGCTTAACACATGAACACATCTCAAAAACTTCTAACGCAGTAGCTGGCAACACAGATAATAGTATAAGTGGCAATACCACTTCGGGGAAATAACGTGTAAATAAAATTTTTACGATCTTCCTGTTTTTAAACATTGATCTAATATTTGGTAAACACCTTTAGTTCAAATAATAATACAATTAAACATATCCAGTATCATCGTAAGACTGTTGGCAGTGTGGCCGGCTGCTCTGCGAAGGGTGTGGGTTCGATTCCTGCACTGGGCAAAACATTTATGTGATAAACATTTGTGTCTTGAGTCTGGATGTATTTATGTATGTATTTTCAAACAAAGTAATATTAATGTATTTGTTTCCGTTGTCTGGTATCCATAACACAAGCTTTGCTTACTTTGGATTGGAGACGGCGCTGTGTGTAATGTCCAAAAATATTTATTTACTTATTAATATGGCTGCCAACAAAATGGACCATTATGTTAATTTTTCACAACCCTCGTATTGGGTATAACATGAAAGGGCTTTACAAGTAAAACACAGTGGATCATAGAGTATAGACAGTTTACACATCAAAACTGAAATCGAGGCATCTAATCAAAACAAAAAACTAATTTTAGTAAGATAAATTGCAACAAATGGTCAGGAAAGAAACCTTGTAATAATGAGGCACTGAATGAACTAAATAGAATGACAAAAATTAAGTAGGTAACGAAATAAAAACTAAAAACTTGAAATTAAAAAAAGTTTACAAATTTTCAAAGATAAACGGTTTTATTGAAAGGAAAGATTATGATATAAATGATGTTCTAAAATCTAAAAAATAATTAAGTAGGTTGAGGTACCAATCATCACACCACTTTTTCATCAGACTAAAAAATAAAATCGTGGGGCCCATTTTGTACCTATATTCATTAAAAATTGCCTCCCTTTAAAAAACTCTTAATTCCTATTTCGATATTTATTCGCTCCAAGTTTCTAGTTTTTTTTTCTATTTTGATATTTAAAAATAAACATAGTAACCTAAGCGGCTAGTTGAATCTAATGGATTATTGAATATTTATAGTTTTGAAAGTAGGTCAATAGAGCGATGGCTCGGTGAGAAATTAAACATAAACACCGTGTCATTGTCAATTCATGTCGACCTCATTGTATTCCTATCTTTTCATTGTATTATTCGGTCAGGTAACGTACAATATCAGACGGCTACAAATACCGTGCCTAATTTTCTGACGCCAAAATTACGCACCTGAATTGTAAAATTGCTATTAAAACCTAAGAAAACAAAAAGATGACCGAATCGGAACAGTAAGTAAGTACGGGGGACTAACGAATCTTATAACCATTTGGTATATGTAGGCATATATGTATCTTTAAGGTTTCAACCCGCAGCAGGGGTTAACCAGTGGCTATGTACAGTGATGCACACCCACATCATAAAGTGGGTTAGTCCTACATGACAGGTGGTGAGCTCTTACCCCCTTTTTTTAATACCACTAAGGTGGCAAACAAGCTTGCGGTCCGCCTAATGGTAGCCTATGGACTTTTGCAACACCTGGAGCAACACTTGCGTGTTGCCGACTGTTCAAAAATGTAATTACTTCTTTCTTCAAGAACCCTATTCTGTAGTCCTTAGAGAAAACCTTGGCAGGGAGCTCATTCCACAACCTTAGTGTTGTTGTTGTGGAGTAATGTTATGTATGTATGTGTGTATTTAACAATGAGTTATGTCTACATTGAAGAATCTCTTACTAATCTTACTCAGTGATGTTTAGGTATAGGTAGGTATTTTAAGCCTATCTTTGACCCAGTAATTTCTCGTTATAGAGCATTAGATGAGCGACAGAGGTAACAGGCGCGTCGCTGGCGCCCCATTCTACGCGCCTCCGCGGCGCAAGACCTCTGCGGAGATCATTAGCGAAGCCCGCGCTGCTATTTATGGAGGTAGGTTACCAGAAATTATTACAGTATCGTCCAATATCTAAAAATTTATAGATATATTTGTTTTAAATGTTTGACAATATGAAAGAGAAAAGCAAAATTACGTACCGTCAAACTCGTAACTGTAAACAACTTGCTTTTGCCCCCGGTTCCACCCGCCCTAAATTTGGTTATCGGTGAAGGATTTCAACGGCAACTCCTCAATTATAGAAAAAATTCACACTTGACGTTTTCAAGTAGCCTATGTCCTTCCCCGACACTCAAATTATTTCCATGCCAAATTTCATTTTGCAAGTTTTAAGCGTGAAGAGGTAACAGACAGTCAGACACACAGAGAGGCAGAGTTACTTTTACTTTTATAATATTTACTAGCTTTTGCCAGCGGCTCCGCTCACCCTTAATTTGGATATCGGCGTGGGATTCTTACGGCAACTCCTTGATTATACTAAAGAAGTCTGTTATAGAAAGCTAACGCTGCAGCTATAGTTTGTTAGTGAAATTCGGTTATAGTTACTCCGTATTTTCAACTATTTTTGCAAAATTTTAGCTCAATTGAATGCTCTTTTGCGACAGGATTAAGTAACAAACGTTAGTTATTCCCGCGGAAACTTTGAATTTACCGAGATAAAAAATACCCTATTTCAGGACTTAACTTAGTGTGACAAGTTTCATCTCGATCCAGCCAGTGGTTTAAGCTTGATTAAGTAAGAAACAACCAAACATCCAAACTTTCTCTGATAGCTGGTAATTAATGAATTTTTGGTTTTCGGCGTGGAATTCTTACGTCAACTTCCTTATTATACTAATGAAGTTTGCTATAGCAAGCTATAATTCGTTTAAACTCGGTTATAGTTATTCCCGCAGGAACTTTTAAATTTTTCGGGATAAAAACTATCCTATGTCCTTTCCCGTGACTCAAACTATCTCCATACAAAATTTCATATAAATCGGTTTAGCGGCTTAAGCCTGAAGAGGTAACAGACAGACATATAGAGAGACAGACCGAGTTACTTTCGCCTTTATAATATTATTATGGATATGAATATATTTCGGCAGCCAACTGCCAATTACAAATACGGAGGTATTTAACCAGTAATATATTTTAGGTAGTAACCAGCCAATCGAAGATATTAAATCAAAAGCTTCGATACGCAGTGCCGGAGTGGCATCGGAAAGCTGTATAATTGCTACATTTAGCTGTTCATGGCGACGCTAAAGAATGTGATTTTGCTCGATATGGCACGACAAACCACGATATACTGCGGATAGTTGCTTTTAGTCACGCAAAAAACTGGTGTTTATTTACCAGTAGGTACCTTTTGAATTGACGTCATCCGGCATTGATTAAGTAGCTAACCTTGAGTAGAATAGAAAGTATCTTTGGACGACTACCTTGCACGATAGGGCCGTAAAGAAATTGTCAGCTATTTGACTTGTCCGCGTTCTTTGTGAATACATACTTAAATGAATGTAGTGAAAAAAATATAGCCGACCTCCCTGAGAAAATTTCATATGAAAAAAAAATCCAAAAATATTTAAAAAATATGGGGTATGAAACAAAAAATGCTGAGCTTTTAAATTTTTGATGTTTTTTAGAAAAATGCAAATATATAAAGTAAAACTTAGGGAACTTCGGAGATTGGAGATGGCAAAATTAATTTTGTATGAAAAATAAAATGACGGGTGCGCGGCGTTTAACGTTAAAAATAAAATGGTTTTTACGGCCTTTTTTCGCGGAATCCGTCGTCGCCATTATTTATACCAAATTACAAACATTTATTTACATATATGCTTTTGTAATTATATAAGTCACTATAATATTATAGTGTCGAATAGAATATCTAAATCCATTTTCCAATTTATTACTACTTTGACACTTAAGTTTGCTTCAAGTGCGTTCAGCTCACTTTGTAGGTATCTAACGCGCACTTTGTAGGCATCTAACGCACACTCTGTAGGTATCTAATGCACACTTTCTAGGTATCTAACGCACACTTTGTCGATATCTAACGCACATTTTGTAGGTATCTAACGCACATTTTGGTAAATCAACTAATTACCGTGGCTACTTTTTTATTTAAGATACAAAAACTGCATTATATAGCTACTTAATGATAACAGAATTTATAGATTTTTTTAATTTTAGTTCGTAATTCTACACAAAATATCCTATTTGAAGTGGGTCTCGGCATCATTTATCACCTTTCTCTTTGGAGATGCAGCGCGGTGGACTATGACTATGAACAAAGCCTTCTTTCTATAAGGAAAGACCTGTGCCCCTGTAGTGAATACAAAGAATGGCTGGGGCGAGATACTGCCTCTTAATTGATGAACCTTCCACTATTTGAATTCATATTTTTTCGACAAAGCTGCGTGCGAGGGGTGTCGACACGACGACGATAACGCTTGAAATAGAAAAGCACAAACGTGTTTTGTATGGCGAGCAAATCGGTATGATAAGAAATATCGTTCCGATACTCTTATCTTATCATTTTCACATTATACGATCCGGTATTATCTACCACAGGACATGTTCTGGTTTTTTGAGTGTCCTAGATAGATAGATAGCTTTCTGCAGCGTCCTGAGTTTTTTTAGTTAAACCACAACAACATACATTATAAAGTTTTTTAACAACGAGTATACCATGTGTTGTTCCTCGTATATTCAATAATGGCGATAATTCACATAATTTAATAGTTTAAGAGCGGAGCTCACTCGTTTTGTTTGTGCGATATCCATGGGCGTAGCTAGGAACATCTACGGGGGGGAAGTTAGGTTTGGTACCCCATCACGCTTCAACCACTGGACGGGTCAGGATGAAACTTGGCATACATATAGGGTAGGTCATAGAATAGCTTTTTATTTCGAAAAATTAAAAAGTTCCCGCGAGAATAATTATAACAGAGCTAAACAAACTATAGCTTGCTATAGCAAACTTCATTAGTTTAATTAATATAATAAAGGAGTTTCACGCCCATAACGGTATTAAGGGCGGGCGGAGCCGCTAGCAATGTCTAGTATGTAATATAATTCTTTATTGGACAAATTATTAGCACATTACAAATAACCTAGTTGTACGATACAAGTTAATCAATAGGTACTTTATTCTATAGGTAAGTGTAAATTAATAATATGCTCGGGTAACATACAGCAGTAAACCCTGCCTCCCAATATAGGTAATATTTTGTGTTTCAGAAACCAGTGTCTTTTCTATTGAATGCATAAGGTTTTTCTTGTCAAAGTAATAAATGAGCTTAATATTTGTATAAAATATATCTGTACTATTAATCTCAAGGATTCTGCCTAGTTAAATTTTTGCCATACAAAAATAACATAAATTAGGTCTGCCAACCCTTGCCCATTCTGCCTTTGCCCTAATCTAGTAGCCCATTGCGGTGTGCTTCTAACTGTGAAAACGAATAACATAAAATTTTTGAAATGAGCCGGATGCCAAGGTTTTCTCTAAAGACTTACAGTATGACGTTTTCTTCAAGATAGAAGTTAGGTATTAGATTTTAAAAGGGTCGGTAACGCGCGAGTATTACCCCTGATGTTGCAAGCATCCATAGGCTGCGGTGGCCGCTTAACATGAGCTTGTTTGCCACCTTACATATAGTTTATATTTTACCGAATTCCTTTGTTTGCGTAAGGTAATTTACAGGAAATTTGGTATTGAGGTTTAAGATTAAAATTATGTAATGATGGAAGCTATTTCAAGTACGAAATAAGGGGGCCAAAAGGTGGGTTTAATTAGTTTTAAGTGTAGGTATGTGAAAATCGCAAATTAAATAAAAAAAAAACGGGTTGCACTCCGGGAGTGCCGGCAGAAGTGAAAACATACTCGCTATATACTTCCCATCACTTCTTATCCATATTTATTAATTAAAAATAATAACTTTTTTTATTTACTTTTTGACGTTGTATATTTGACAGCTCAATCTGTCATAGAATTAAAATCCCATATCCAACCTCCCTGTACTACTCATAATCGCCATATACTAATAATAAAAACTAACCTTATGTAACTAAAGGTCACGTGTCCTAACGCGAGAGACATCTTACGAATTTTCGATCAGGACAAGTGACCTGACGCGAGTTTAACAGTTTTTACCCATCACAAAAAAGTGCACAGCGCCGCTAAAGAAGTTTTCACTTCAAAAATATTTTAGGAGTATAACATTTTATAACAATTTTTTGGGCTGGTTTATAATTTAAAAAAGTTTATTAATGAAAAGATTCTCACCATACGCACGGATGTAAAAAACCCAAAGGTTAAATTATTATTAAATGACAGATGTTTTGTGATCAAATTCTTTTTTGAAAATCCTATGTTTTTGTGTTAGTTGCTAGTATTTAGTGGGTGTTGAGATTAAAATTTTAAAATGAATTCGTATTATCATAAATATATGTAAGAATACGACAAAAGAGTCGTGATAAGGAGACCGAAAGGTGGTTGAATGTTTAGGTATCTAAAATTCCTGAGATATTTTTTACTAGCTTTTGCCCGTGACTCCGTAAAATAACGTAGCTATCGTCGAAATGCACATTTGGTTAGGGCACATGACTAAACCTACAGACTGATAGCTTCAAACAACCGGCGCTAGCGAGAGCACTATTACAAGCACGGGTATGTGTGCGTGACCTGTCACTGACACGGCGCGCGTCAGTGGAAAAAGGAATCAAAAGGAAATTTCGTTTTTTACATACCTAAAAGATTTTATTTTAAGTTGGCACAATAATTACTTTAGGGCTATTTTCCAAATCACGCCGAGTAATTATCGCCCGGTAAAGTTGAAAAATCAATCCGTTCTGGAACGAGCGTTTGACAGTTAATTTTCACACTGACAGGAGTAATTTTCATCCTTTTCTATGGCAGTGTAAAGAATTCAACTTGAAAGTTGGAAAATTACTCTACCCCGGGCATCCAAAACCACTTTTTTAACTTCCTTGTTGCGATTTGGAACGCACCCCTAGGAAGGTGAATCTTAAAAAACGTAGGTACGTAAGTAGGTACCTACGATAATAATGACACATATAAACATGCATATATTAATGTATATGCATAATTATATTATTGGTACCTCCCTATTGAATACAAATTAAATCAGAGATCTTTGTTAGGGTTCGATAGCCAAATGGCAAAAAGGTCCCTTTTAAATCCATCATATACTTCCGTCTATTCATATGTCCATGTAGATTGTGATGAAATTTTACAGGAAAGTCTTATGTGAACCACCAAACAGATTTATAATGAAATTAAGAAAAAATATTTAGGGGTAGCTCCATATATTAAACTAAGGGGCGAAATCGATATCAGCTATGTATTGATTTAATTTACTAAATGTGTCAGTTGAAAACATTACCACTTAGGAATGATTCTTGAAACATTGTTCTAAGACATCAGTCTGGTGTACAACGGCAATTTCGCTCGAAAACCGCAAATCGATGTAGAGTTTAGCCGTTTGGCACACATGTACTTTAGGGCAAAACAATAATTTTGAGCCGCAGTTCCTCAAAATATTTGCCTCAAGCAATTTAGAAAATATTAAAATTTAGTATTTTTTTTGAATTTTTGAATATTGCAATGTGAGACGGTTCCTTAAACTTCAAATCTTTATGAGACTTATGTGGAACTGTACTGTACCCTGCTGCTTCTGTTAATATTTTGAGGAACTGCGGCTCAAAATTATTGTTTTGCCCTGAAGTACCTGTGTGCCAAACGGCTAAACTCTACATCGATTTGCGGTTTTTTTTGCCGTACACCCATGACTAAGCCGCCTGCCAGCGGGTCGAACGAAACATGTTTTGTTTACTTCGCGTAATTGGTATTTTAATATTTAATAATCTGTGACTTCGCATTGTTTCTTGATTTTTGCTTTTGCGGTGATTTTGTGTAAAAGAAAGTTTCATGCATTGATTTATTTTAGAACAATTGTACAATGATTTCCTTTAAATAAAGTTTAAGAGTAGTAGGGTTATTGGGGGCCCGCGAAAAAGCTCTCTACACACTCGCGGATCATATGTGAATCAACTTTATTCGCGGTCTAATTATTTTAATTCGCGGTCCTTAAGCTTTGATTTTGAACTTAAGCTTTAAAACTAAGACGACAGATTATTTCTTCAATGCACTTCCGAGGAGGTCTGTTAACAATTAGACACATGTTATCTATAGAAATATTTTCTATTAAAAATATTTATTTAAGCTCTTCGTCATGCAAACATTCCAATACCAATTCATATCGTGTGAGGTCTCTGTCATATCCTGTTAGAACACGCAAAGACATGTAGGCTATAACCATATATATATAAGGAACCACAGTAAAATTCACACTGCAGTCTTATTCGTGAGTTTCAAAGTTATACCTACAGTGTTTTGTGTTCATATTCCATCAAATGGAGGTAAGTTTAATTACTTAATTTTCTCGATAGTGTATGTTTTTTTGTTTTTTCATAATGTATGTGTGTAATTGTTTTATTATTGTCCTGTTTGGTCAAGTGGTTAGTGCAGCTAACTGCGGAGCCAAGGGTCACGGGTTCGAATCCCACAAGGAGCAGGTGTTTTTTGTGATGATTAAACATTTGTTACCGAATCATGGATGTTGTTTATATGTAGTCTATGTACTGATATTCTATGGTTGTTGTTTCTGGTTACCATAACACAAGTTTAATACTTAGCTTGGGGTCGGAACCATCTATGTGTATACGTTTATGTATATTATTTTATAACGGTATTACATAATTAGCGTCTAACCAATAGTTAAAGTACTGAGTTCCAATATTATTATTTTTTTTCTCTTTTGTGCTTGTAACAGCAATTAATGTGTGTTAGTATATTATTCAATCGAATCAAATAGTGAAGTTTGTTTGTTTATTGTTCTTTAACCCAGCAATAGAGATAATTAGCACTATAAGGAAATTTTATTAATTTCATTTTTATTAACTTATTGTTTTATAATTTTTATTGTTCCAGCCTTTATCCCCGGAAAATTATACGTTAAAAAATTATTACTTTCCTTTGGATATGAGTCAAGAAGAAACAAAAGACTGTACTATTCAAAAAAATTTGAAAAGCACAACAAAGCGGTGTTCCGTGAATTTCTACCGCCTTTCCCGTCTCATAAAACCATACATTCCGATTCCCCGTACCGACTATTGCATGGACCCTTGTCGCACACGACGACGCCGAGTAAGCCTCGCTACACTCGGCATGTTCATCGTCGGGACGCCTTTAGACGTCTCGACGTCGCCGCCTTAACGCGTGCGCCGCCAACCGCCGCAGCACGCAGCCCCCCGCGCCCGATCCGAGCGGCCGCCGATGCTACACGACGAGTCGCTCGCCAGTCAAGAACGCACCGCGCCCCATATAAGCCGTATCCGCCTTATATAAAATTTTGAAGTAAGTGTTGTTTGTCTCTAAAGCCGCCCGCTCCCGCTCGTACATTTTTGGCGCTCCCAGACCGAGATTGGGATCGTGAGTGATAAAAAGGACAGAGTGCTAAAGTTGAAGAAACATCGTGTGTGACCATTGGAATACGTGCAAAAGGTACTCCTATATCGTACTTCCTACCCGCCTTTATTTCATTAATTTGTCTATTTTTTCATTAATTTCATTAATTTTAAATATGTCCGTTACCGCTAAAGTCCCGACCCCCGTTGCCACTTTCACCGCTAAATCCCATGTCCTCGCGGACATTTATAACAAATTTAAGGACAATGAGCCTTCCGTCTCGGCCAGTGTACTCAAGCGACACTACGAGTCTCACTATAAAATTGCCACCGAGGCATATTTCGAAATCGTGGCCTCCGGGATCGAGGATGAAACGTTCCGCGAAAAGTACAGCCTGATGAACGGCCACATGTTCGAGATCGATTCCGCGACCGACCCATCCCCGAAACCCGAACAATTGAAACCTACCGAACCGATGCCGTCCACAAGTAGCTCCGCTTACCTACCGCCCATTGTCCTACCGAAATTTAACGGTAATATTAGCGAGTGGTTGACGTACCAAGACCTTTTCCTGTCACTGGTCCATCAGAAGTCGGGGCTCCCAGTGGCCCAAAAACATTACTATCTGCGGGCCAGCTTAACTGGTGACGCAGCCGCATTGGTACGTCATCTGCCGGTTGACGAGGCCAACTATGATACCGTGTGGTCCATCTTACGAGATCGGTACCACAACAACCGCGAGTTGATCGACACTTATGTCGATCAAATCCTAGACTTGCCACCTATACCCAGCAGTGGACAAGGATTGAGGACCAATTTGTACGATCCGTTGCTTGAAGCCACCCGCGCGCTCAAGCAACTAGGATTACCGACCGATAGTTGGTCATATATTTTGCTTCGGATAGCACTTAAAAAACTGCCGAACCGAATAAGAACCGCTTATGAGTCCAAATATGGCTCCGCCGCGACTAAACACTTACCGACGTTCGACCAACTAATGGAGCTACTCGATGAGCAATGCCGGCTCATCCAAATTACGAACCCACCGTCCCGTCCGACAACTGACTCACACCGACAAGTGACACCGCAGCCAGGCCGAATCCGATCGGCACATGTGTCTGTTCAACAGGAATGTACCGCTACCGCTCAAACCGCTCCCGCTCAAACCGACCCCGCGGCGTACCGAACGCCTGACCACACCGCTTTCGACAGTAGACGCACACAGTGGACTACTGGGTGCAATTATTGTCGCGATTGCCGTCACACCCTACTACGGTGTGACCAATTTTTAAGGTTGAGTCCAGTCCAACGCCGAGGATGGGCTCAAACTAATAAAAAGTGTGCGCGTTGCTTACGTGACCATGACATTGCTGACTGCCTAACCGGGGGCAGGTGCCGACTGTGCAATACTACAGACCACAACACCATGATCTGCACTGAAACAAACCCGCGGCAGCAACCAACTGCCTGGAGGTCCCAAACCAAACCACCACACACTACCTACACCACACACATGCGCACTTCACAACGTACATCACCGCGTACGTCACCGCCGACGTCACCACGTACGTCACCGCCGACGTCACCACGTGCGTCACCTAGACACACACGTCAAAGACGTGTGACATTCGCGCCTCAACCCATCCATCGGGAGAGAACCCCGTCACCGCAGACGGGACCCGCTTCTTCATCCCGCGCCGCTCACTCAACAACAACCGCTTCAACCCGCGCTGCTCACTCACCGTACTCTGACACACCACATCTACACACACCGCGTTCCGAACTGTTAGACCTAGAGGAGATACCGGCCGATGCCCCGTACCTCCACTATGGCCCAGGTCCGCCTCACCGCAGAGGCGAACGCTATAACCAGGCCCAGGAAGCCTTCCGTCGCCTTCGCTTGGGTAACCCTAGGCAATGAAGACGTCGAGGGGTCGATGCAACACCGCGGCGCTCACACCCGCTGAATCCAACCGCATGGGTTCATATCCGCGACTCAAAAGGCCAGTACTTTATCGCCAGAGCCTTACTAGACACTGGAGCCTCAGTGACTACTATTACCGACCGTTTATTATCTAAGTTGAAATTGCATCGACACCCTACAAATATATCGTTAGTAGGTATAGGCAACAAACTTGTCTCTGCCACTAATTACCTATCTACGATAGTAATAAAACCTATTTACTCCGACCTGCCTTTAATTAGTACTAAGGCACTAGTTCTAGATGAATTGACCGCTCAGCTACCGAATTCCCATTTTAACAAACAAACTGTTTTAAATAAATTACCACGAAACATAAGATTAGCCGATAACATGTTTCATAAACCAGGCGATTATGACCTTGTCGTTGGTGCCGACTTGCTAAATTATATTTTTTGTGACGAAAATATTAAACTACCCGACATAAACTTAACGTGTTGTAACACAATCTTTGGCTATACACTAATGGGTGCGTTACCGAGCAAGTATTTGCAAAAATACCTACCTAAACCTATTCTTAAGATACCGAATAAAACCGATTGTTTACCTAAACATGTACCGCCTACTGAATTTAATACCGTACCTATCTGTCCGTCTGATTGTTCTGTCAACATTACTGAACAACTAAATTTCCCGACTTTGCCTGTACCGCTTACCGAGTTTTATTCAAATCCAGATACCGATTTATCACCTAACGCGATACGAGCTGTTAGTGTTACTTTGACCGAAGCTATCCAACGGTTTTGGAAGGTAGAAGAAGTACCTACTCACCCGGTACCGAATCCGTTACACGCCGCTTGTGAAGAGCTGTACCGCTCGACCACGGTCAGAGGTACCGACGGTAAATTTATCGTGCGTTTACCGCTATTAACCGACAGGCCTACCTTAGGTGAATCCCGACCGCTCGCTTTAAAACGTTTTGACGCCTTAGAACGTAAAATGGCCCGTAATCCCGACTTCGCACAAAAATACCGTGAATTCATGTCTGAGTATTTACGTCTCGGTCACATGACGGAGTCATCCTTTGACGTTGACCGCGAACACTATTTTATACCGCATCACGCAATATTTAAACGAGAATCCGATAAAATCCGCGTTGTCTTTGACGGTTCTGCAAAAACGTCAAACGGTGTTTCATTAAACCAATGTCTTCACACCGGTGAACCGCTTCAAACCGACATCACTAAAATTTTGTTGAACTTCCGTTTACATCAAATAGTTTTCGTCACCGATGTGAAAATGATGTTCCGCATGACGTTAGTACACCCGGATGATCGCAGATACCAACTGATATTTTGGAGCGAAAAGCCGTCCGATCCGCTTAAGGTCTACGAATTGGCCACAAATACCTACGGACTCCGCTCAAGCCCCTTCATCGCGATCCGCACGCTGAACCAGCTGAGCGAGGAGTGGGAATCCGCTCACCCTAACTCTGCCGCAGCTGACGTCATACGTCACGATATCTTTGTCGACGACATTCTTACCGGTGCCGACACGATAGAACAAGTGACCACATTAAAATCCGAGTTAGTAAAACTGATGAATACCGCCGGATACCAGTTGCGTAAGTGGGCATCAAACGACCCGCGTGTATTAAGTGACCTTCCGCAAGACCATTGTGAACAATCGTACCAATTGGACGATACAGACCCGCAGAATTTTATTAAAGTCCTAGGCATCCAATGGAACCCTACTACTGATACATTCTCATATAAATTAAATTTACCGTCTAAACATGCCGCGACAAAACGTTCCGTACTAAGCACAATAGCCCGTTTATACGACCCGTGTAGTTATTGCGGTCCCGTTGTCATCCGTTTTAAGTCCTTCCTACAGGCCCTATTTATGGACGGCGTACAGTGGGACGACCCACTCAGTCCAACGCTCACCGCTTTATGGGAGGCCATGATGGTCGACCTATTGCATTTACGTCACCTACAAATACCGCGTTGTGCCGTAATACCTAATGCTGTTTCCAACTCGCTTCACGGGTTCGGGGACGCATCTGAAACCGGGTACGCCGCTTGTATTTACCTACGCACTGAAGACTCGCATGGTCAGGTCCAGGTTCGCCTAATCATGTCGAAGTCCAAGGTCGCGCCTATTAAATCAAGTCAGACGATACCAAAACTTGAGCTGAGCGCCGCTCATTTAGTCACAAAGCTCTTGAATCACGCCGCCGAAACCTATGAGCGAACAACGCGTATTGATTCACTGCACGCTTGGACTGACAGCTCAATTGTTCTGGCCTGGCTTCAAACCGAGCCTCACCTGCTTCAAACCTTTGAAGGCAACCGTGTCCGCGATATACAACAGTCTAAGCGTATCTTAGATTGGCGTCATATCCCATCTGAATATAATCCCTCTGACTGCGCTTCCCGCGGCATTACCGCTCAAGAGCTTGTTGATCACAAGCTGTGGTGGTCACCACCGTGGCTGACATGGCCATCTACCGATTGGCCGCACAAATTAATAACTCGCCCGAGTCAATCCATACCCGGAATAAAAAGAGCCGTAGCTCACTCAATAGCTCTCTCACAGTCCGATGATTCGTGGCCAGAAACATTATTAAACCGCATTAGTTCATACACAAAGTTAATAAATATTACCGCGTACGTACTTAGATTTATTCACAACGTTAAATCAAAACATGAACACCGTGTTCGTTTAAAATACCTAACCGTGGATGAAACACGCGCCGCTAAACAATTTTTTGTTAAATTTGTACAATCTACCGCCTTTGTTTCCGAGATACCACTTATACAAAGGGGTAAAGCCGTCCGCACATCGTTACAAAAACTCGATTTATTTATCGATACCGATAACATTATCCGCGTAGGAGGTCGCCTCAAACAATCACTGTTGTCTTATGATACCCGACACCCGATGCTTTTACCTAAGGAGCACCGGTTTACATACCTACTCATCGAACACTATCACAGACAACACTGTCATGCCGCACCTAATGCTTTAATTGCTGTCCTAAGACAGGAATTTTGGATCACTTCTATACGACGTCAAGTGTCTAGAGTATTGCACCGTTGTGTCACATGCCACCGCTTTAGTGCTATTTCACAGCCACCGCTAATGAGCGATTTGCCTATTGATCGCGTGCAAGTATCACGTGTCTTTGCTGGTACCGCGACCGACTTTGCAGGTCCTTACCTTGTAAAGTCAAGCTTACTCCGCTCCGCTCGCTCCGTAAAGGCATATTTATGTGTTTTTGTTTGTCTTGCCACTAAGGCAGTACATTTAGAGGCCGTCGCAAGCCTATCCGTAGACGCCTTTATTGCCGCTTTCACCCGCTTTGTAAGTCGCCGTGGACTACCCGCTTTAATGCGTTCCAATCGAGGAACTAATTTTGTTGCCGCTAACAAATATTTAACCGAAGTTAATAAGTTTTTGCTGGACAATGAAACCGTGCTTCATGACGAGTTCCGTAAACGTAACGTTCAGTGGAAGTTTAATCCGCCCGCCACGCCTCATATGGGAGGTATTTTTGAAGCCGCTGTTAAAAGTGCCAAATCGTTGTTAAAACTCGAAATCGGTGACCGCATCCTTACATTTGAGGAACTTTCTACTGTATTTTGCCGTATTGAAGCGATCTTAAATTCACGCCCGCTCGTTTCGATGTCCGATGATCCCGGAGACTTAGAGTTCCTCACTCCAGGTCATTTTTTAATCCAACAACCGTTATTAGCGCCGCCTGAGCCGCATTGGTCTGATACGAAAACCTCTGCTTTGTCCCGTTATCAAAGCCTTCAGCAAATAACTCAAGCCTGCTGGCACCGATGGCAGTTTGAGTATTTGACAACATTACAACCGCGCTCCAAGTGGTTTAAGTCCACTGAACCAATACAACTTGGTGACCTTGTACTTATCAAGGATGATAATGTCCCACCTCTCCTCTGGAGACGTGGCCGCGTAATTTACCTTCATACCGCGAAGGATGGTAACGTCCGATCCGTTACTCTTAAGGCCCAAGGAGGACTTTTAGTTAGGCCAGTAGTTAAATTGTCCCGCCTACCGGTCGACACCTAACCTTTTATTCTTTCCCGCCGCCCGGAGGATGTTCCGTGAATTTCTACCGCCTTTCCCGTCTCATAAAACCATACATTCCGATTCCCCGTACCGACTATTGCATGGACCCTTGTCGCACACGACGACGCCGAGTAAGCCTCGCTACACTCGGCATGTTCATCGTCGGGACGCCTTTAGACGTCTCGACGTCGCCGCCTCAACGCGTGCGCCGCCAACCGCCGCAGCACGCAGCCCCCCGCGCCCGATCCGAGCGGCCGCCGATGCTACACGACGAGTCGCTCGCCAGTCAAGAACGCACCGCGCCCCATATAAGCCGTATCCGCCTTATATAAAATTTTGAAGTAAGTGTTGTTTGTCTCTAAAGCCGCCCGCTCCCGCTTGTACAAGCGGAATATCAAAAGTATTGACGCATTTTTTGAAAATCCTAAGAAAAGAAAATCTCAAGCAAAGTCTTCGTGTGTCAGTCAAGGCAATGAAAATGGAATCTCTTATATTTCTACCAATAATGACGACACAACGTCTGCAAGTCACCTATTAAAAATTGAAATATATAATATGAAAAAGATAAAGGACATACCAGTTGAACAGCATTGGAAATACGCAGACTTAAAAGTTAAATATTATACACAATCACATGACGACCAGCATTATCTAAGTACCCGGGATTCCATATATAATATTACAAAACAAATAGCAATGAACTGTGATTGTAAAAAGTTCTTCATTGAAACTAAAGATAAGCGGGGATATTAATTTCATTCATTCATTTACAACTTCTTAACATTATTAAACTTACTTTTGTACTTTTACCTGAGAACGCCAAAGCTTAAAAACAACAATAGATTTCTCACGCCTTCGTCCACAGGTACTTAGGCTACAAGTTATATTTAAGCGATACCTCGTTCACTTTCAATACTCTTATACAAACTAACATCATCATGGACGCTTCAGATTTACAAAACGATTACTTCGATCAACAACTGTATGAACTTTGTATACAGGAAGAAAGAAAACTCATTGATGAATACGATCAATTGCTCTATAAAATATGTCTACACGAAGAAAAAAATCACCAGTGCAACAACCAAGAACAGACATTGTAAGTATTTGGGTTAACTAGCTGTCTTGTCTCGACTTGTTTTATTTGTAACAACTTATTGTATAGCATTGGAGGGGTGGATCATATAAAAGAATGTATTTTGGTTTGAGATTATTGTTACTGTTAGTTTAACAAAATGTGGTCGCTTACTAGTGAGGAAATAATTTTACTCGACAAAGCAATTATTTTAAGTAGATTCCATCGTTATATTAGATTTTGGTTTATAAATGGCAAACTTTCTAAATCAATGATTGAGGATCCAGACTTTAAACCGTATTATACGCCATGTAATACGCATTTAATCAGTGGGGGTGATGAAATTGACGGATTATTACCGGTCATAGCATATTGCACCTCTTGTAAAAATAGTAAATAAACGTGAGATGGTTTTTTTATGCGACTTATTTATAATGTTCTAAATTTCTAATTATATATTTCTGTTTTAATTTTTTATAATAATTGTGTTTTTTTCTATTGTTTACAGCCAAGTTGGTGGAAAAAGAAAAATTGCTCTAGATGGAGAAAATGTACTGGAAAAACGACTTCGTACATCAGAACCACAAGCGACTACATCAAGGGGTGGCCCTGAAGCAGTACCATCGACATCATCAGCAGCTGCATCGTCTACTTTTCTTTTAGATGTAAGTTCAAATATTGATAAGATTGAATGCCCCTAATGTAAAGTTTTTATCCACAAAAAACATTTTACTAGTCATTTAAAAAGTAATTCCCATAAAAACAATGTAATAATATGTAATGAAAAGTTTTCAAATGTTCATTTAATTGAAACTGCATTTGGAGCACGCATATTAACCTATAGAATAACCCCAAAACAAACTGTAGCCCAGGTAGAATTCGAGACGCCTGACTCGTTTCTCCAAGGTATTAAAGAAACTTTGTTTCAGTTAATAAGTGATTGCATTAATCAATTAACCGTCATAAAAGTAAATTTTAATTTAAATGCTGATTTTATACAACCAACAAAAGACTTAAAAAATACTTTCGATTTCCAAACTTTTAACTATGTGTATTGTCGTGGAGATGATTTTGAAATAATATTTTCTATGATTATTAATGAGATAACAAATAAGATTTCCAATTTTGAAAAAAAAGATAGCGGCTGGAGCTTACGTGCAATTAAACATATAGATATGAATGTTAATAAATTTAATCCCTTACGTGGTTCATCGTATATAGATTTACCATTAGATATTAAACACAAAAAAGCGGTAATTAATGTGAAAAATTATGACCACCAATGTTTTCAATGGGCCGTGCTTTCAGCCTTATATCCAGTAAATAATAACGCTGATAGAGTCTGTTCATATTTTAGTCACCAAAATAAATTAAATTTTAATAATATTCCATTTCCCGTTAAATTGAAGGATATAAATAAATTTGAAAATTTAAATGATGTAAGTATTAATGTCTTTGGTTTAGAGTACGATGCAAATAATAAAAAAAATAAAATAGTAGGACCGCTTCATTTTACAAAGTGTCGAAAACAAAAACACATTAATCTACTTTTAATTAATACCGGTTCTAATTATCATTATTGTTACATTAAAAATTTATCTAGATTAGTTAGTAAACAAATTTCATCAAAAAATGAAGCTGTTCATATTTGTGACGGGTGCTTGTTAATATTTAGAAATCAAAATGAATTAACTAACCATCAAAGGTTTGATTGTAATCACATTAAAACCGATTTACCTAATTCACTTCCCACAAAAAAGATGTGGTTTAGTGAACCAATTTTAAATAATATATTGTCATTTGATAAATTTGATAGAAAATTGAAAATTCCATTTGTCATTTATGCTGATTTTGAAGCCCTTTTATTACCAATTCATAGTTGTGATAATGACCCAAACAAATCGTTTAGTAATAATATTCAAAAACATGAAGTATATAGCTTCGGTTATTATATTAAATGTTCGTACGATAATAGTCTGTCTACTTATAGGACCTATACTGGAAAGGACTGTGCTAAGGTTTTTATGCAGTCTCTAGTAGATGATTTAAAACAAATTGCTAAAAAAAACAGTTTCCATAAAAGTCCTCAACCGTTATCGGTCGAGAATGAGAGAAATATATTAGAAAGTAAAACCTGTTACATTTGTGAAAAAGATTTAAATAATGAGTCTGTTATAGATTATGACACACACACGGGTTTATATAGAGGAATAGCTCATTCGATTTGCTCTTCAAATTATAAAGTCCCGCGATTCGTTCCAATTTTTTTGCATAACTTGAGTAATTATGATAGTCACTTTATAGTACATGCGCTGAACAGTGTAGACGGAGCAATAGAAATAATACCTCAAAATAAAGAAAAATACATATCATTTTCAAAGTGCATTCAAATAAATAATTGTACTATGAAATTAAGGTTTGTAGATTCTTTCAAATTCATGCCTTGTAGTCTTTCTCAGTTAGCAAAAAATCTTGATACAAATCAATTTCATGAACTTAGTAAAAATTTTTCAAACAACGAAGATTTCATCCGTTTAACACGTAAAGGCATTTATCCCTATGAGTTTATGACATCCTATGAAAAATTACAAAACACGACACTACCAACAAAAGAATTTTTTTTTAGTTCCTTGAATAACGAGCACGTATCTGACGAGGACTATGCACATGCAAATGATGTTTGGAATCATTTTAACTGTAAAAATATGTTAGATTATTCTAATCTGTATTTAAAAACTGATGTATTATTATTAGCTGATGTGTTTGAAAACTTTCGAAATTTATGTCTTGAAACATATGGTCTTGATGCTGCACAGTATTATACTGCACCTGGATTGAGTTGGGATTCCATGTTAAAACATACTCAACAAAAGTTAGAACTTTTAACAGATTTTGATAAACTTGCTTTTATCCAAAAAGGAATAAGAGGTGGGGTTTCTCAATGTAGTAACCGTTATGCAAAAGCTAACAATATTTTTATGGACAATTATAATAGTGACTTACCTTCTTCTTATTTAATTTACCTTGATGCTAATAATCTATATGGTTGGGCTATGTCACAATACCTTCCGACGAGTGAGTTTGAATGGGTTGACATAAATACTAATTTTCAAGTGCCTGATAACTCAGAATATGGTTATATATTGGAAGTAGATTTAGAATATCCAGATCATTTACATGACTTACATTCAGATTTTCCATTTTGTCCTGATCAGATATGTATTGGTAACACAAAAGAAAAAAAATTAGTTCTAAATTTAAACAATAAAAATAATTACATAATACATTATCGAAATTTAAAACAATGTTTACAAACTGGACTAAAATTACTAAAAGTGCATAGAATTTTAAAATTTAAACAAAGTGATTGGTTAAAAAAATACATTGATTTAAATACTAACCTGCGTGCATCGGCGGTTTCTGAGTTTCAAAAGGATTTTTATAAATTAATGAATAACTCTGTTTTCGGTAAAACTATGGAAAATATTGAAAAAAGAGTAAATGTAAAGCTGGTGACTCATTGGGAGAATCGCGGAAATGTTCAAGGTGCTCAATCACTGCTAGCAAGACCTGAATTTCATAGTTTATCTATCTTTTCAGAGTCATTAGTTGCTATACAAATAAAAAAGGTAAAAATGTTATATAACAAACCAATTTATTTAGGTTTTTGTATCTTAGATATATCAAAAACGCTAATGTATGAGTTCCATTACGAATATATGAACGTGAAGTTTCAGAATAGGTTAAAACTACTTTACACAGATACAGATAGTTTAGTTTATCAAGTATTTACAAAAAACTTTTATTCCGATATTAAATCAGATGTTGCCATACATTTCGACACCTCAGACTATGAAATAAACAATAAATATGGTATACCTTTGTTAAATAAAAAAAAATTAGGATTATTTAAAGATGAAAATAATGGTAAAATATTTAGAGAGTTTGTAGGACTACGCTCAAAAATGTATGCGATTGACGTGGAAGATAAATTTGTTGCTAAAGCAAAGGGTGTGAACAAAAAGCATTGTCAAAAACTTTAAAATTGACAATTACAAAAATTGTTTATTTAATAATACTAATGAAATTTGTAAAATGCTTCGGTTTAAATCTATTAAACATATAATTTTTACTCAAAAATGTAATAAAGTTTCTTTATCTTACAATGATAGCAAAAGGTATATAAAACCAAATTCTACCGATACTCTAGCATGGGGTCATTATAGCTTAAAAAATGTTTAGTTAGAAAATAATGTAAAAACTTTCTGAATTGTTTTTTGTAAAACTTTTTTTTTTTTTTTTACTAAATCTAATTAAAAAGTACTGTGTTTCATTAAAAAATATATTATTGTTTAAGAAATGTAAAGAAGTTGTAAAATTATTTTTGTATTATGTTAAACTATTATTTAATTTTAATTTGAACTGTTATGTTCATTTTCATCTAATTTGACTTGATTTTAATTTTAATTTTGTATTGATAAGTTATGTATAACAATTTATATTGGTTTTCTCTGTGCCTGAATTAAACTGTTTTAATTTTGTATTGATGAGTCATGTCTAACAATGTATATTGGTTTTCTCTGTGCCTGAATTAAACTGTTTTAATTTTGTATTGATGAGTCATGTCTAACAATGTATATTGGTTTTCTCTGTGCCTGAATTAAACTGTTTTAATTTAATAAAAAAAAGATAAAGGTACCCTAATTATTTGTTTTGTCAACTTTACATTTTACTATTTAAAATATTTAATAAATGATTTTTATAGTATCACTGTATTTTATTTAAAACTAATGTTCAATGTGAACAAATGACATTTGACTTAAAATCCTTATGAAGCTAACACGTATTAAAAAAACGATGTTTCATTTCTCACACCCTTTTACAGCTATAGTAGCAGGTCCGAGTGGATGTGGAAAATCTAATTTTGTTACAAATTTTATAAACTGCGCTAAAAAAATATGTGACACAGATTTTAAGCATATATTTTGGTGTTACGATGAAATGCAGCCACTGTATAATATTAGTAATGTTATATACACTCAAGGAATTCCAGATTTAAATATGTTTGATGGTAATGAACCTCAATTACTGGTTATAGATGACCTAATGCGAGAATCGGATGGACGAGTTGTTGATATTTTTACTAAAGGGAGCCATCACAGAAATTTAAGCGTTTTCTATATAACTCAAAATTTATTTCATCAAGGTAAAGGTCAACGTGATATTTCACTAAACTCTTCTTATATAATTTATTTCAAAAATCCTCGGGACAGAACTCAAATACGCCATTTAGCACGACAAGTTTTTCCTGATAATTCCAAATTTGTAGAGGAAGCCTATAAAGATGCCACTAGTGATCCGCATGGTTATTTGATGATAGATCTAAAACAAAAAACAAATGACATGTATCGCTTTAAAAGTAATATATTTCCACTCAATAATATTTTTTGTACTGTTTACATACCAAAAAAAGGATTTAAATGTAATATGAAGGATCAAATATCAATTAGTTCAACATCATGCACGGAACCGTAACAACGTGTAATAATAATTCATTTAGTGTAATATTAAAAGTATTGAAACGAAAGTATTGCAAAACTTTACAAGAAACAACTAGTAAAGAAGAATTAAACAATATTTGTAAACAGCTTAATTTTATTTTAGCAGAAAAAATTAATTTAAAAGAAAAAACAAATAAAAAAACGAAGAGATATTCACTGAGGTCCCTGAATTTAAATTGTTTAGTGTCAACAGTATTATAGGCAGTTATTTTATCAAAAATTTATTTAGACAAATGTTTTTAATAATAATGAGACGAGTTAAGGCACATAAAGAATTATTAAAAGCTTTACATACACTTAAACCAAAGTATTGTGAGGCACTATTAAAAAGTTGTAACGAACAAGAAATAAACTGTCTCTGTGAATGTATTTTTAATGTTTTAAATGGTAAAATTCCTTTAAAGGAGCAAGAAAAGTCTAAATTAAAAAAACACAAAGTGGTTCTCAGGAAATTAGTTTCTAAAGGAAGAAATAAATTCAGAAAAAAGATAATTATACAGAAAGGTGGTGCATTCTTACCTGTAATTTTGGGTGCAGTTCTTAGTTCTTTGCTCAATTCTGTCATATAAGAAAATGGAGAACGCTAAAAAGATGTTATTAATTGAACCTAACGTCTTAGAAAGGCTCAAACGTAGAGAAATTATTCCTGAAGATTCCTTGTCGCGACTAGATAAGGAAATGCGGGATATTCTTAGTAGGAAATTAGAAGACCGTGAGAAGTGGAAGCTCTATTCACAAACATTACAAAGATATTTGTATTTTACTGGTGAAGAAAGACAACCACTAAAATTGCCTTTGGTGTCGGATGACAGTGAATTAACAGAAAAATATAAAGAAGAAGAGATTAAAGCTGAACCATTACTTACACAGTCACCATCCAAAGAGAGGGACGTAGTTTACAATAAGCCCTATTCTTATTTTTATTTAATGAGATTAATTCCAAGGACATTTTAAAAAAAAGGTGAACTGCTAATTAAAACGTTGATAGAAAATAATGATAAAGTCAAATGGGATACACAAGGGAGAATCACTATAAATGAGCAGGTTATACCTGGGACCAATATTGTAGATTTGATTAATGATACCTTACGTCAGCTAAAACGTCCAAAACCGAGGGGGTGGGAAGAATTTTCTCAGTTATTAACTGATATAAGTTTACCTTTATATTGTATCGGTAATCCTACAACATTGGAGTATGTTAAGAAACTACATATAGAGAAATTTAAAGAAACTTCTCCCCCTGAAAAACATGCTACGCCCAGTAGTGAAACACCGAGAACGTCTTTAAAAGATATAAAAAGCAAGAAAATTGACTGGGAAAGATGGTCACCGTATTAGATATAGACAAAATATATTATGATGTTTCTAATCCAGCTGGTTATAGTAGTATTGATAAGTTAACCCAAGCTATGGATGGAAAGATGAATAAAAAAGAAGTAAAAAAATGGTTACAGGCGCAAGAAACATATACTTTACATAGACCTGTTCAGAGAAAGTTTTCTAGAAATAAATACATTTTATCTAACTATAACGACCTTTGGCAAGTTGATTTAAGCGATATGCGAACCTATAGTCAATATAACGATAATTATAAATATATTATCTGTGTCATTGATGTCTTTAGTAAATATGCTTTTGCAAGATGTATGAAAAAAAAGAATTCAGAAACTACAATACAATGCTTTGAAAGTATATTTACAGAAGCTAACGCAACTCCAAAACATATACAATCTGATAAGGGTAGTGAATTCGTTGCAAAAGATGTTAGAAGGTATTTTAAGAGTAAAAACATAAATTACTACACAACGAATAATCCAGATATTAAAGCAAGTATTGTAGAAAGATTTCAAAGAACTCTTAAAATGAAAATGTGGCGTTATTTCACTCACAAAAATACATAGATATGTAGATATTTTGCAAGATTTGATGTATTCATATAATCACAGTTACCATTCGAGTATAAAAATGTGTCTTTGACTTTGAAAATGTGAATTATGCTAAAGAACTACAAAAAGTTTTATACGACCCCACCCTTAAGCACAAAATAGATAAAATCATAAGTTTTAGGTATATTAGAGGCAGAAAAGAAGTGTTGGTCAAGTGGAAAGGTTATCCATCAAAATTCAATACCTGGATTCCAGCATCTAACATTGAATTAATATGAGTCAAGAAAGCTTTTATTTGACTCTGTTAAGTAACAGTTCAATGACCTATTTCCCAAACAATACAACAACAAACTTTTTGACGAAGCTTCCTAAAACAGTTAAATTAGAAGGGGAGTGGCTGGTAGGACTAGTTGAATTTCATTACCCTTTTAGTATTTTAAATGTCAGAGAACATGAAAATGTTCTATATCTTAGAAAAAAAATATTGGTCGACAACATTGAAAGTGTTGCAGAATATAAAACCCACATACCCGCTACAACATATGATGACATTGATCAGCTTCTAAATGCCCTTAACAGTAATCCCCTTTTAAAAGATTGTATAAAGTTTCGTTTTGATGAGACATCAAAACTCTTTTCTTTAACACCCCAAAATAAAAACATTTTATCTTTAAGGATGTCACCACAGCTAAGTCTTCAACTTGGTTTTGGACCAAAAACTAATTTAATTGCAAACAACATAGCTAAACGTCCTGTTAATTTGTTTTTAGGATTGCCTTCACAACTTTTTTTGTACTCTGATATTGTGCAACCTCAAATTGTGGGTGATGTAATGACATCACTATTACGAATAGTTCCATTAGACCCAACAAAATATATTTACGGTGGTTATAAAATGAATGTTTTTACACCAGCTCACTATATACCTGTTATGCGTCGTGAGTTTGATACTATAGAAATAGATATAAGGACAAACACAGGTGCAACAATACCATTTCAATTTGGAACTGCGTGTGCTAAACTTCATTTTAAACGAATAAGATGAATTCTCATAATCGTAATCATAGTATTTGCCCATATGAAAGTTATTATTCTCATCAAGCTGGTTCAGGAGTGGGGATCATTTACAAAGGTGTCCCATATCAACGAGGCCATGGAATCGGAAGCTTTTTAGGAGGATTGTTTAGATCTGTACTTCCGTTGCTATCGAGTGGAGCAAAGGCAGTCAGTAAAGAAGCATTGAATATGGGTGTAGGTCTCCTGTCTGATATGATGAATGCACAACCTATGAATGATTCTATTAAATCTCGCATGAAAGATGCAACAAGTAATTTAAAACGGAAAGCAGATAGTAAAATTGATAGCATTATGACTGGATCAGGGTATAAAAACAAGAGACGTAATAAACGATCAGCCATTGCTCTGAAAGCAACGAAAAGAAGAACTACTAAAAAAGTTTTTAACAAGAATAGTTGTGATATTTTTTCTTAAATTAAACAAATAATAATGTCGTTCTTACATAATACTTCATGTGAATGTGCTAAGTCTGAATTAGATTTATTTGCATTACCAACAACACAAACAAGCATTGAGAATGGTCAGTGGATTCATTATAAACCGATTTCATCTTTGAGTGATGAAGGTCCCATAGAATTTCAAGTTCCTGGTACAGGAGAAGACTATATTGACTTATCTAATACATTACTCCAATTAAAAGTTAGAGTTTTAAATCATGATTCAACTGTATTAACTGCAGCGACAAGTGTTGCCCCAGTTAATAACTGGTTACATTCTCTTTTTAATCAAATGGATGTTTATCTAAATCAAAAGCTTGTTTCCCCACCAAACAACACCTATGCCTATCGTTCTTATATTGAAACTTTATTAAATTATGGTCCTGCTGCAAAAAAATCACATCTTACATGTGGTTTGTGGTATAAAGATACCTCAAACAAAATGGATTCTGCTGATGAAAGCAATGAAGGCTACACCAAGAGACAGCAGTTTACGAAAGATAGCAAGGAAGTTGAATTGATTGGTCATTTACATGGTGATATATTTAATCAAGACAAATTTTTGATAAACGGTGTTGAATTACGTATTAAATTAGTACGTACCAAAGAATCATTTAACTTAATGTCATCTAGTACAGATTTAAAGTTAAAAGTGCAAATCAATGATGCAACACTTTTAATAAGAAGGGCTAGGATAAGTCCTTCTGTGTTATTAGCTCATCAAAAAGTTTTAGCCAACACTACTGCCAAATACCCTATAACGCGTGCGGAAGTCAAGGTTATGACGTTACCTTCAGGAATCCAAGGAAAAACACTTGATAATATTTTTTTAGGTCAAGTTCCCAAAAGATGTATAGTTGGTTTTGTAAATAATTCAGCCTTTAATGGAAGTTTTAATATGAACCCATATAATTTTCAAAACTTTAATTTAAATATGTTTAGCTTATATGTAGATGGCCAACAAATACCTTCTAAAACATTGCAACCTTCATTTGATAGCAGTTTATTTACATCAGCATATCACACTTTATATTCGGGAACTGGTATTCATTTTTTGAATGAAGGTAATGATATATCTAGAGAAGAATTTGCCAATGGATACTGTTTATTAGCCTTTGATTTAACCCCAGATCTTTCATCCAATTCACAATCGCATTGGAATCTAATAAGACATGGAAGTGTTAGATTGGAAGTCCGCTTCGAAAACTCTTTAAAAACTACAGTAAATTGTATTATATATGCAGAATTTGACAACATTATAGAAATTAATAAAAATCGTGATGTAAGTGTAGATTATAATAGTTAAAAAAACATATATATTGTTCTAAAGCTATGATTTTATTCATTCTGAAAATAACTTTTGTAGTTACGAGAGGTGTAATGGATACTTATGAAATACGTAAATTATTAAAAAAAAATAATCCATTAGCAGAATGCAATGTTTTTGCTTCAAATCGCATGCCCGTTTTCATTTCGTATCCATCATATATTGTAAGTAACTTAGATCCTGACACTAAACCAGGATCTCATTGGATTGCTATTCACATAGACAAAAATGGTTTCGGTGAATATTTCGATTCATATGGCCGAAAACCAACTGGATATCATAAAATCTTTATGCAAAGGAACGCTAAAAAATATTTTTTTAATGCAAAAATGATACAAAATTATTATACATCAGTTTGTGGTGAATATTGTTTAGTGTATCTATTTATGAGATCTATTGGTATTTCTATGATGGATTTTGTAAACATTTTTTCAAATAACACTCTGTATAATGATCTAATTTTAAGAGCACTTTATAAAGCAATTTTTTTAAAATAAACTTATAGATTTATGAATTTATGTGTCTTATTTGTTGGGAACTTATTAAATAAAAAACGATATTTTTAATTCAACATTTATTTATTAAATAAACAGTGTTTTACATTCTTAAGCTAAACATAATCTTGAGGACTATAGAAAGATGGTGATAAATCTTCTTGTGTGTATGAAATGCACATTTCCTTTTCAAGTCTTTCTTGCTCCAACTGGTCCATCATCGTCAAAATATTAATTTTACGTTCCTCGTATGGTTGTGATATCGGAAGTGAGTAACCACTATTGAGTAACAAATATTTTCTTTCCGCTTCAAAACACATGTTAAGCAAATCCTTGTCGTATTCACGATCTTTGAACACATCCATGGTGTTTGCTGGTGAGAAAATATTGACTAGAAGTCTTTTGCCCGTCTTTAAATACACTGACTCTGACAATGGCTACTTGTTATTGAATGAAGCGTGGAGGGTAAATCTATTGTTGTTTTTAAGCTTTGGCGTTGTCAGGTAAAAGTACAAAAGTAAGTTTAATAATGTTAAGAAGTTGTAAATGAATGAATGAAATTAATATCCCCGCTTATCTTTAGTTTCAATGAAGAACTTTTTACAATCACAGTTCATTGCTATTTGTTTTGTAATATTATATATGGAATCCCGGGTACTTAGATAATGCTGGTCGTCATGTGATTGTGTATAATATTTAACTTTTAAGTCTGCGTATTTCCAATGCTGTTCAACTGGTATGTCCTTTATCTTTTTCATATTATATATTTCAATTTTTAATAGGTGACTTGCAGACGTTGTGTCGTCATTATTGGTAGAAATATAAGAGATTCCATTTTCATTGCCTTGACTGACACACGAAGACTTTGCTTGAGATTTTCTTTTCTTAGGATTTTCAAAAAATGCGTCAATACTTTTGATATTCCGCTTTGTTATGCTTTTCAATTTTTTTTGAATAGTACAGTCTTTTGTTTCTTCTTGACTCATATCCAAAGGAAAGTAATAATTTTTTAACGTATAATTTTCCGGGGATAAAGGCTGGAACAATAAAAATTATAAAACAATAAGTTAATAAAAATGAAATTAATAAAATTTCCTTATAGTGCTAATTATCTCTATTGCTGGGTTAAAGAACAATAAACAAACAAACTTCACTATTTGATTCGATTGAATAATATACTAACACACATTAATTGCTGTTACAAGCACATAAGAGAAAAAAAATAATAATATTGGAACTCAGTACTTTAACTATTGGTTAGACGCTAATTATGTAATACCGTTATAAAATAATATACATAAACGTATACACATAGATGGTTCCGACCCCAAGCTAAGTATTAAACTTGTGTTATGGTAACCAGAAACAACAACCATAGAATATCAGTACATAGACTACATATAAACAACATCCATGATTCGGTAACAAATGTTTAATCATCACAAAAAACACCTGCTCCTTGTGGGATTCGAACCCGTGACCCTTGGCTCCGCAGTTAGCTGCACTAACCACTTGACCAAACAGGACAATAATAAAACAATTACACACATACATTATGAAAAAACAAAAAAACATACACTATCGAGAAAATTAAGTAATTAAACTTACCTCCATTTGATGGAATATGAACACAAAACACTGTAGGTATAACTTTGAAACTCACGAATAAGACTGCAGTGTGAATTTTACTGTGGTTCCTTATATATATATGGTTATAGCCTACATGTCTTTGCGTGTTCTAACAGGATATGACAGAGACCTCACACGATATGAATTGGTATTGGAATGTTTGCATGACGAAGAGCTTAAATAAATATTTTTAATAGAAAATATTTCTATAGATAACATGTGTCTAATTGTTAACAGACCTCCTCGGAAGTGCATTGAAGAAATAATCTGTCGTCTTAATTTTAAAGCTTAAGTTCAAAATAAAGGACACCAAACAATAAGTTATCTATTGTTATCACAATCCATATTGGCATTGTAAGTAGCTGTATTTGCTTGTCACAGAGCTTAAATAAATAATTTCAATTGAAAAAATTTCTAAAGATTACGCCTCTTCGTAGTAAAACATGTATCAACCTGTTAGCAGGGACCTCCCACGGCATTTAAGAAATAAATCAACGTCTTATTGTTATTACAATTCATTATTACCAGAAATCGTTGCTACCCACAGAGACTTACAAAAAATTAAACCTAGATAAAAGAAACTGAAAGAAACTAAATAATGAATTATCTATTGTTTATTGTTGTTAAAAACCATTGTTGACACTGCACGCAGAACATTTCATAGAACCGCGAATAAAGTTGATCCACACGCGAATAAAAATAATTGGACCGCGAATTAAAATAATTAGATCGCGAATAAAGTTGATCCACACGCGAATGAAAATAATTAGACCGCGAATAAAATAGATCCACACGCGAATTAAAATAATTGGACCGCGAATTAAAATAATTAGACCGCGAATAAAGTTGATTCACATATGATCCGCGAGTGTGTAGAGAGCTTTTTCGCGGGCCCCCAATAACCCCCTCAGAGGCCCCTCAAAGTTGAGCCAGTTCCCGTACCTCCCTACTACTTTTAAGCAGTGCCAAATGATAATTTCTCATGGTGGGCAGGGAAAAACAGTAGAGTATGAACAACCAATAATGTCAACCAACCCTGATACCTCAGCTAGGTATGATTACATGTTCGATCGACCACAGACAATTTCTCCCAGTCGCAGTCCTAGTCGGCGCTCTTTGCCGGATAGTCGCCAACTTGTCACCGACTACGAAAGTGGCCGGATGGTCAGCTTTATATCCTGACCTGATGACCATGGGACCATCTGGGAAGTATACTCTTTCAAACAAACAAGAATTTTCCGAATCTGTCAAGGCGACTTCGAGTAATCGGAAAACATACATAAAAAGAGATTTCGAGGAATGAGGAACTTCCTTCTTTTTTGAAGTCGATTAATAACTAGTCACTTAAATAGACAACAATATATCCTAAACAACTCATGATATCTGTGAAGTCAAAAAAGATTAAAGCGTATTTAATTATTTATGAGTAAAATAAAACTTCTTTTAATATACCTACTTTCTGTTTTACTAGTTTAAGAAATATCGTCGTTTATGTAAGTGACTAACTAGTTTTTGCTCGTAAGTGTACTAAAATTTTGTCAAAAATGGGTAGAGTTAAACAAATGCATCGCTTAATTATTAACAGATCGATGCAAACGACAATGTCACGGGGTATCCATTTGTTGTATACCAAAATCTTTTCCAGAATGTAACAAATACTTTTCTGAAAACCGTATCAAAATCGGTTCAGCCAAACGCGAGATAATCACGGACAAACCTACATACAAACACACGGGTCAAACTGAGAACCTCCCTTTTTTAAAATTGGTTAAAAATGTAAGCGCTATTATCTGAAGTGTTTTCAATTCTAAAGTAGGTGCACTTGTGCGATGGCATGCTGTTCTTCAAAAGTGAGCTATCCTTTTCACAAAACAATTGTTTAAGAACTTAAACGCATTCGACCCAAGATGAAACTTAAAGAAACAAATTGTACTGAGGTCGAAGTTCACGCTTGCGTGCGTTTGTTTTATAATATATCTAAGTATTAAGGTGGGTAGTTACCAAATATTTTTTTGAAGTCAAAACTTCTTTAGCGGCGTTGTGCACTTTTTTTGGTATGGGTAAAAAATGATAAACTCGCGTCAGGTCACGTGGCCTAATCGTGGAAATTCGTAAGACGGAAACCGTAATGCCACGCCTATTATATTTTTTTTTTCTATTTAAGTGTTTAGCTTAGCTTAGCTTAGCTTAACTTCCGACCCCCCTTTTTTTTTTTTTTTATTGCCGCTTAAAGTACAACGACCTCATTCAATTTATGTAAAATTTCGAAAATTTAATAAAGGGGCGCCTTTACCATTACTTAATTTTTGTTAGCTTAAGGGACATTTTGATATTAAAACAATATTTTTTAAGGGTCGGTTACTTTTCTTTTTCAATAAAATAACAAAACAAATCGATACACACAACGCCATCTATTGATACGAATTTAAATCATTTCTGTTGAAATCAGTTCGGTTGTTTGGGATAAGACCCCGTGGCTAAATATGCAAAAAAAACCATGTGTTTTGTTGAAGAGATGAGCGGAGCGACAAGCGGAGCAGGTGCGAGCGGTGGTCTGCGCGCGCTGCGTACTCGTCGGCCGTTCACACCGCGCGATCCACAGCGAACGCTGTTTACGGAGCGGACGCGAAAGAAGGATGCAAGACCGCCTAGTGCTTTTGAGTAAGGGTTTTATCTCTTTTTTGATAAAATAAAAAGTTTATTGTTGTTCAGTGATATATCGATACACACACATATGCGATTTTACGTCTGTGAACACTGTAAAGACGTTGTCGTCTAATGCCTCTCCCATACCTGCGATACTAACCTTGAACTAAGTACTTCATCATGAATATCGTCACTTCTCGTGATCCTTGACCTTCCACATCTAGCTACTACTGGCCGACCGCTAAAGGTCATCGGTCCATGGAGCTGGAGTATAGAAATGTTTGCGTAGCCTACCTAAAAACGCTTTCGCTTTGTATGCATATGTAATCATAATATGGGTGTATTTTCACTTTTGTGTTATGATCTTCTATGATTTTATAGACACGGACATTTCTATGAAATTTCAGTAAAGTCTTCGTCTTCTTTTTCCTTAGTTTTCAAGTTCCTGACATTTTTGTGACGAGTGTCTGTGATTCTATTGACATGAACAGTTCTAAGTATTTTCACCAGTCTTTTTCTTCAGTCTAAAGTTCCTGACATTGACCGAAACTGAAGAGAAGATACTGGCTACCAAACCCATAGACCACGATGATGATTTAAATGGAGTCCTGTTCGCGGAAGAACCTAGTAATTTGCGGAAGAAAAATGTGGTTAGTATCAGTTGTCTGAAGAATAGAGGAAGGGGGTGGATGGAAGGGCAGTCTTTATTTAGGCTATGGCAAAACGTGCCAATTCGACCAGTGTACAAAGACATATTACACTATTGAAGCATACAAAGAGACACAGTTCCACGTACGATAGGCGCTTTAGCTATTTTTTTTCGATTTTTTTGTCGGTATTAAATACAAATATTTATTTAGAACTATAAAAATTAGCAAATTCATTTTGTCATATTAATGAATATTTTATGAAATAAAAGTTAAGAGAATATCACTCTTAGTTTCCCAAATAATTTGAATTAAAGCCCAAAACGTGTCAGATTTTTTTTTTTTAAACTGTTTTAATAACCAAAATATCATCAAAAAGTGTACTCAACACTGTAACAAAATTAATCAAATTGTTACGTTACAAGATCTTCATGATCTACATTGCTCTCTCACCCCACGTCATTGACCATTAATGTATAGAATAAATGTATGCAAGTCATTAATTATGATTAATTGTTTATTTCTATCACCTATCTAGTTCTTTTACCATCAAAATAATCTGGGATGCACAAAAAAAAGAAACATAGAATTATGATATCATTGACACTTTTTCATCCGGCTCGAAGGACCACTGTACGAATTAGTTATTACACAGAAAATTATTTTTGTATGGATTTTCAATTATAAAATATGCTCAGTTTCAATAGTCTGATTAGCTTATGGTTTGATGGTAGTGAGCACACAGACGGGTAGATTGGTAATCTAACATTAACCGGTATATTAATTATAATTTACAATATATTTATATACCTACTTAATTGTCTACAGTTGACAATTTTGTTACAATACATTCCAGTAGCTCTATATTATACAACTTAATCTCGATAACCTTTGTACGAAACCCTTGGTCCAACTCGCACTTGACAGGTTTTTTGATTCAGCTCCGTAACCAGCCCCGATCGACGCAGGAGCGTGGTGGAGAGCCATGGGGCGGTTATGCCAAGCTGCCCCATCTCAGTGGACGCAGTAAGCCGCTACACCGACGAAACACCATGGGCCACGCCAGTGTAGATGGTTGGTGCACATCTAGAACCTCACTCCTAAGAGCACATTAATATTATTTTGTTTAAATAACATAAAAATCTTCTGATAATACTTATTTCTACCGTTTGTTATCCGTGGTACCACCAGTGGTAGCACGGTTACTTTTTCATAACCTTGGTACCTCAATGGAAACAAGGTTAGTTTTTTCTAACTCTGGTACCACTGATCTTGTGCATGTTGCATGTATGTGATAAATAAACGTGTGTTCTTTCTTTCCTTCTATTTTTTAAAGGAGGCTCTCAGTTTGACCTGTATTTATGTATGTTTGTTCGCGATTATCTCGCGTTTGGCTGAACCGATTTTGATGCGGATTTGATAATCGCGGACAAAAAAAGGAAACACGTATATTTATCGCATACATGCAACATGCACAGTAACACCAGGGTTAGAAAAAACTAACCGTGTTACCATTGAGGTACCAAGGTTATGAAAAAGCAACCGTGTAACCACTGGTGGTAGACTGGGGGTACCACGGATAACAAACGATTTCTACAATATTAATGTCCTGGAAATTAGAGACTTAACCTAATTATTTGATTTTTAGAAACGAAAGCAGATTTTTCGGATCTCGCTCAAGCTATATCCGTGATCAGACCTCTGGAGGCTCCGGAGAATGTTCCAGCACCAAACGGATTTGTTAATGACAACCTTACAAACAAATGTAAGATTTCAAATAGTAAAAGTGCATTGACATCGCCTATAAATAGCAGAGAACTACTAAGACGTTTCTGCCGTAGTTTGTAACAAAGATACTGCAAAGGGGGTTGTGTTAGAGTTATAGACGACTGTGCGGACAGACCCTTCGATATCTGTGGCACAAGGTTTTGCCCGTGACAAGGAGTTTCTTCTTAGGCGCTTGAGATATTAAAACGCGTATATGCACACAACAGACCGATTTTAATTAACTTATGCTTCTAACTTAAATTCTAACACATATGTACAAAAATTTTACTTCTTAGCTTTCATAGCTATTAACTTGTTGAAGTTTTCTTGAAGACTGAATACAATTTCAAATCTGTTCTGTATTTATAATAAAAATGAAAAACCCCATCAGAGGGAGAGGTTGTTCCATAGAACCTTCTAGATTTAGTACTTAACTTATTGTACTTACTGTGGTGACTTAAAATCTAGCCCATACAAAAACTTAGTGAAAGACAACATATAGTAGTCGATATGAACATACATTGAAAGTGTAGGTATATCTACCTAGCTATAAATCGCTACTGACAGTTGGGGTTTCTATCGGCTATTGTCATCACAGTCACACGATTTGCGGCTTGACTATAAAATAACACTGTTTTACATTTTTAGGTTTTATAGACAAACGGTAGGAGTTATAATGACGATTTAGGTGTCCTAAGATAGATCTTTCGGAGGCGGTTCCAACGGCACATAGTGGTATGTTCCATCGTCTACGGTTAGGCCGTAGTGAGAGAAGAGCTGGAATTCTAGCTCTCAGGGCTTTCTGCCTACACTAGATGACTACAGACTTTGTGCTATATGTCAAAAAATGGACCTAAAATTCGGACATACCTTTCCGTGTTTTTGGTGTCTGTCAGTATGTTAAATCATGAAAAAATGTGTGACATAAGTTTTCAGGATTTTCATTGTGCTCCTGTACTTCAGGGCTTAAAGTTACCTGTATGAAACCTATTTATCTCGGTAGATGCCTATGAAGGGTATCTAGTGATGCATTTATCTTTATCCTATGTAACCCGGTTGCTGAGTTATAAGCTATCGTATTTCATAACTTTACACGTAATTTGTGCCCCAACCATACTACTTATCGTAACGGTATAGATACCTACGTGTAGGGGCAAAGGTGTGCTTTTAACCTGTAATACTTATTTTAGGCATAGCCTAAGGACTTAATGACCCTAGCCAGGTAAAGTTTTAGACAGTCTTTCTCTTTTTTACCCATAGTTAGTTGGACTTATGTTTTCCGCACTTAGCCTCATAATAGGGCCATTGTACGTAGGTAACCAATACCTGTCATTGGTTACCCATACCATCCCAGCTCCGTCCAAAAGTTAAGGAGGCATCTGATGTTATTCAGTGCCTCTCTCATGGTTTGTGGATTCTTAAGGAGCTTTGTCCGTTGGTCGCTCACGCTTTTGCAATGAAGAACCACGTGAGACGGTGTCTCCTCGGCTTCCATACAGCCCCTGCATAGAGGACTGTCAGTAACGCCGATATTGAAAAAGTGCCTGTTTAGAGGGCAGTGACCTGTTATTATGCCAACTATGTAGCGTAGGTTTTTCCTGCTGAGTTTTAACAGTTTGTGCGACAGATTAGCGTCCACGGATGTAAGAACATTCTTGGTTTGTTTGCAATCTGTCTGTTCTGCCCACTGTTTGTTGTGTTGTTGTAAGGTTCTGTCACGTAACCATGTTTTGAGTTGGATAAATGGTATCGGTACAATTGGTTCAGGTCCCATTATTTTAGTGCCCGATCCTCTCTTTGCCAATTCATCTGCCGCATCATTGCCTAGAGACCCACTATGACCACGTATCCATTGAAGAGTAACCCGGTTCTTCAATGCAATTTTTTGCAGTTCACAGTGACACTCCAGGATTAGTCCACTGTTGATGCGGTTGTTGTTGAGAGCTTGTAGCACAGCGGCACTGTCGGAGATGATGCGTATCGATGCATTACTTATGCCTTTAGACAAGACCGCTGTTGCAGCTCGGGTAATCCCAACACATTCTGCTTGGAAGATGGTGTTGAGTGCACCCAAGCTCGTTGACATGTTGATGTTCAGGTCATGGGAGAATACTCCTGCGCCCGTTCCTGATTCCGTTTTGGAGCCATCGGTGTAGATCCTGACTTCATGGATGCCGGAGCTATCTTTTTCTTCCTCATGAAGCTGGATACGGTATTTTTTGTCAAAGACAAAGGTTTTTGGGATGATATCACATGTCGCCTCTATCATCGGAAGCTCGTTTCCCACCGCCTCCTTGAGCCGTGCATGAGTGATTCTGTCGTCCCGTTTCCAGAGCCCTACTTTCTCAAGTCGTATGGCTGCAGCGGCAGCTTCTTGTTGTATAACAAGATGAAGGGGTCTGAGGTTGAGGATGACTTCTAATGCTGTTGTGGGAGTCGTTTTCATACTGCCTGTGGTTGCTAGGCAGGCAAGACGCTGCAGGCTTTGTAGTTTGTTTTTTACCGTGCTTAACTGAGTTCGAGGCCACCAAACTACTGCACCATATGTTATCATGGGTCGTATTATGGCTGTATAGAGCCATAGGGTTATGGATGGCTTAAGGCCCCATTTCTTGCCTATTAGTCTTCTGCATTGCCAGAAGGTTGTACATGCCCTGGTTATTTTTGTGCTTAGATGCTTACTCCAATTTAGTTTGTTGTCTAAAATTACCCCAAGGTATTTGACTTCACTTGAAAGGGTAAGCTCAATGTCAAATAGCTTTGGCATGGTAGTTATTTGAATTTTCCTTTTATTTGTGAAAAGGACTAATTCTGTTTTGTTGGGGTTTACCGTCAGTTCATGGTGGTGACACCACTCTTCCAAGATTCTGAGGGCTAGTTGCATGCGGGTACAGATAATATTTTCTGAGTTGCCTTTAATCAGAATGGTAATGTCATCCGCGTAACCTACTGTGTAGTAGCATCTATCGTTAAGACGTTTCAGCAGATCATCCACCACGATGTTCCATAGTAAAGGAGAGAGTACTCCTCCTTGTGGGCAGCCTTTGGCTACAATGCCTCTCGTGGTGGTGTTAACTGTAAATTGCACTGCTCTTAGCTTCAGGAGTTGATCAATCCACCCACTGATGGTTTGTTCGACTCCAAATCTACTAAGAGAGCGGCTGATGCTATTGAATTTCGTTTTGTCGAACGCTCCTTCGATGTCAATGAAAGCGCCTAGTGTCATCAGCTTATCAGAGAGGGCTGCTTCTATAGTTCCTACGACAGCGTGTAAGGCTGATTCTGTCGATCTACCCTTTCTATAAGCATGTTGTTGGCGGTGCATTGGCATGCGCGTTAGTGCACCCTCCCTTAGATATCTGTCTGTTAGCCTCTCCAGAGTATTCAGCATGAAGGAGGTCAGACTAATTGGCCTGTAAGATTTCGCTTGTGTGTAGTCAGATTTACCTGGTTTTGGTAAAAATATGACCTTGACTTCTCTCCACTGGCGAGGTATATAGTTGTGAGCTATAGAAGCTCTAAATATATCAACTAGATGTGGCACAAGTGTTGTTTGTCCCCATTTCAGGAGTGCTGGAAATATGTTGTCCAGGCCAGCAGATTTGAAGGGTTGGAAGCTTTCGATTGCCCACACAACTCGGTCTGCAGTGACTATGGATTTGGCTATATTCCAGTCTGTAGGGGTTGGTTCTCTGCGTTCCACATTTTCCCAGTTTGGGTTGTTAGTGACTACACATCCTGGAAAGTGTGTTTCGATAAGCACCTCGCTTATCTCGCTATCGGAGGTCGCATATGTACCATCTAGTTTTTTTATTGAGCCCAGAGTTCTGTTATTATCTTGTGATAAAATTTTTTTCACTCTAGCTGCTTCATTGGTGGAATTAATGTTGTCGCAGAACCGCCGCCAGGATTCACCTTTGCGATATCTTATGCGTTTCTTGTAGTGATACTGGGCTTGTTTATATCGTTCCCAGTCTATTTCAGTTCTTGTGTTTTTGGCTCGATTAAAGAGTCTTTTCAGATTGAGTTTGAGTCTCTCTAGTTCTGGCCCCCACCAGTGAGACTTTCCCCCTATGATTGGTGTTGTAGGGGTGCAGGCTTGCTGGTAGCTGTGTTGGATACACGTGGTTAGTGTGTTTATATTATGTTCTATGTTGTCAGTGCTGTTGGTCATGTCTTTAAAGGTGATTGTGTCTACCTCATTTTGAAGAAGGGTCGTGTACCTTGCAACGTCCGTCTTACGAGGGTTACGTTTTGGTTGCTCGTCCCTCTCATGCACTTGTATGGTATAGCAGATTCTTCTGTGGTCTGCAAAGGATGGTTCAGCGGAGACGTGCCAGTTTGACACAAGATCCGTTGCCCCATCGGATGCGAGAGTTACATCTACTATTGTCTGATATCTGGAATTAACAAAAGTGGGCTCCGAGCCGTTGTTAATTATAGAAAGGTTAGTTGAGAATATATACTCTGTTAGAGACTCACCTCGTTGGTTCGGTGTTAGGCTCCCCCAAAGAGGGTGGTGGGCATTTGAGTCAGCTGATATTATAATGTCCCAGCCATGATCTTCGCAGTGTTGCACTAGTTCAGTCAGCTCCTTAGACGGTATCACCTCATCCCCGGGCATGTAGACTGAGGCTAGCACTAGCGTTTGTTTGTTTGTTCCTGTGTCAAGCCTTACAGCTGTAAGGTCTCTGGAACAGAAATTGGTTAGTAGCAAGGCTGGTATTGATCTGGGTATGTATATGCATGTTCTCGGTTGATTAGCCGAGATTTTGTGTAGTAACTTACCCCCGATGTTGTTAAGACCGCATATGTTATTTCCTCTAATCCACGGCTCCTGGATTAGGGCTATGGTCTTCTTGTCAACTTCCAGCAGTCTGCGCAGGGTAGCCGCTGCAATTTGCTTGTGCTGGAGGTTTGTTTGGATCACGCTAATCTGATAGGGACCCGAGAATTTTACTATCCAACGACTCCCCATCAGACGACGTATGGTCGTAGGCACCTGTGTTCGGTGTGGGAGCTACGTGTGTGTCCATAGGTGCGTGTTCTGTGGAAGCTAAGGCTGAGGTAGTTGGGTTGCTAGGTGGTAGTGTGCCAGTAGCCTTAGCTCCGTTTGTGTTGGGTTCAACTGGGGATTCTGTGTCCGCCGAATCATCTCCACCCCCGACAGTGCTGAATTTGATGTACACACTGCCGGAGATGAAGGCGACTCGTCTATCCCTTCCCAGAATCTTCGCCACCTCGGATTCTGGAATGCCCAGGGTCAGGAAGATACCCTTCTCCTGCATGGTCGCGCCGTACAACTGCCATGATTTTACGTTGTACCATGGGTTCTGCGCGGTCAGCAGTCGATGGGTCCTCGTTAGGTCGACACCAATTGATTTCGGAAGCCACAGCGATGCGCGGACTCGCTTCGCTATATCTGACTGTCGGATGACGGTCAGTTTGCTGTCCGAGATTGGTGACTGTAGGGTGGCTACAGTGTTTTTGAGCCAAGTTAGCGACTCATCATTCTCACACCACATTTTGAGTACGCCTTCTGCTATGATAGGTTTCCCTCTAAATGCGGGTGCGAATGGTGGCTCGTTGTCTGTTGGTGAAGCAAGCGCTGCTTCAATAATCCTCTCTTCGATGGAGAGTTCGAGCTGCTGTGCTTGCTCCACCGTCAGGTCCGTGGCAGGCGTGACAGCAATAGCTATGAGCAGGTGCGTTTTACTCGCATCGGCATAGCTAATTGCCGTCTTCCTTGGTGTCGGATCCAGCTTAGCGCGTTTCGGCCCGTCCCTTGGCGACAAGGTTTCATCGGGGCGCTCCCTCTTCGCCTTTGCAGGCGGTGCGGGATGTCCCAATTGCTCAGGTCGATTCGCTGCATAGCGTGATCCGCGCTTGTTAGGTCCGCGCTTCCGTTTTTTCCTCGGACTTGTTGTGGTTGCGATTGGTTGGGTTGACCTTGAGGTGTCCCTAGCTCGCTCCAGGAGTCCGCTTTGAGGAGCCTCGGACGTCGCCCCTCCCAGTGCTCCGCACTGTCCAGTCGTGCTTGCGTTAGCCGTCATCATAGGCCCGCCCGCTGACTGTGTGGTTCCCGCACGCCCGTTGTGGCTGCGTTCCTCACTAAGCGCGTCGCAACTGGTCGAGGGCTTCGGCCAAGTCAACCTCGTAGCGGCATCGGTCAGAGCTGGGTCCTCTTGTCGGGTCTCCCCTTCAGTCGCGTTGGTTTGCTGTGCACCCTGGTCAGCGTTGGTCTTAGAAGGCTCGCTGTTTCCCGGTTGCACAGTGTTGTTTTTTGAGCGCCGTCCCCGGTGATGGCGGCGCCCGTTACGTTTTCTCCCTCCAGGGGCTGCTGGCTTGGCGGAGTTGACGGAAGCATTTCTGCGTTCATCTGCTCGACGCGGTGCAAGCTGCCAGGAGGCGTTAGAGGTTATTTCTGCGCTGGGCATAGCGTTAGCTAGCTCGCGCAGGTTTATCGAGTGGGTTAGTGAAGTTTTGCTCCCCCCCAGAATACGTGGAGCAGCCTGAGCCCCCGAGCCTGAGCTCAAAGGTTCAGGAAGGGATTCTCCAGCGTCGTGGACGCTGGTACCCTCCTGGGGCAGTTTCCTTTTAAAATTCACTTCCATATTTTAAACTTTTTTTCTGCCGGTTTTGGTATGATGTGTGTTGTGTATGTGGTGAGTGGTGTTGGTGTGATGTAGTGGGTTGACTAGTGTGTGTCTGCGTGTGTGTGGGTTTGAGAGTTAGGGAAGGTGTGTGTGTGTGTGTGTGTGTGTGTGTATGTATGTGCATGTGTATGTATGTAGGACTGCATTTCCAAGTATGCCCGCTTTGCAGCTCATTGGCTCCTTGATAAATGTAGGCCAGGGCCCTCCCCATTTATTCGGACTTGGGACCGGCACCGTCCAGCGTATACAGCACAAGTGCGTACACCTCTGCACGGGGTTGGGTAAAATTCGGACATACCTTTCCGTGTTTTTGGTGTCTGTCAGTATGTTAAATCATGAAAAAATGTGTGACATAAGTTTTCAGGATTTTCATTGTGCTCCTGTACTTCAGGGCTTAAAGTTACCTGTATGAAACCTATTTATCTCGGTAGATGCCTATGAAGGGTATCTAGTGATGCATTTATCTTTATCCTATGTAACCCGGTTGCTGAGTTATAAGCTATCGTATTTCATAACTTTACACGTAATTTGTGCCCCAACCATACTACTTATCGTAACGGTATAGATACCTACGTGTAGGGGCAAAGGTGTGCTTTTAACCTGTAATACTTATTTTAGGCATAGCCTAAGGACTTAATGACCCTAGCCAGGTAAAGTTTTAGACAGTCTTTCTCTTTTTTACCCATAGACCCATCCCTTTTGTATCTCTATCGCAGTCTATTATCAAAGGAGTGAGGGAGAAAGAATGTACAATACTCAACATGCTAACTATTTTCACCTGTAACTTAATAACCGTACATACGGTTACGGTTCTATACATTTTTGCACAACAAATGGCATATGTTTTACAAACATATGTTAAACTAAATTTCCCGCTTTTTTGGGGATAGTCGTGCGTACAAGGTCGACAACATATCGATATTCACACAATATTATTTTTGATATCAACAAATAGTAAAAAGGGGAAATGAAACAAACCTATTCTACTTTTACTAACTTAATACAATTTTACACTGATTGTTATAACATTTTCTTAAATCTAAACTAGTCCCTACAAGGAAAATAGTTTTTTATTGTGTAAATATACTTATTATTAACTTATTATTATGAAACATTACATGACAAAATTATGCATTTTTATATAAATGTTTTTGGATGCAATTTGTGTTGCATTCTTGCAGCGGTGATAACACGATGTAGCGTGCGGTGTTAACAACGACCGAAGTGAGCGCAATAGTGCTTTGGACTGAACGCATAAATAAGGCTTCTGATTTGACATAACAACTGCTGTCATAATATCAACAGCCAGGACCGACACTGTTTGACATGCTCTCTGAAGCGCGAAGGAGCTCAAAAAAATGAGCCACTTTAGGCGATCACCCATCCAATGACTGACAAAGCCCTACCTATCGTTCCCTATAGACGAATTCCACATTCATTATTACAATGCAGTGGCATAGGTATGCAGTATTTCATTTTGTGTACTATTATTGTTATTTTAGTAATAGCAGAGCACTCCCTCTCTGAAATATCTTCCTCGGCTTTCTGTAACAAGTATCTATGTTGTCTGATGTTTCAGATTTAAACAATTCGGAGAAGCTAAAGAACTTTTCCAACACTAAATCCAAGTCACATGATTTGGGCAAAAATAGCATTGGAAATATTGCAGTCAAACATATAGCTGTACAGCTACCTAACACTACTAACGATTACGAAAGGTGAGAACTACCTCTTTGTCGAAATTTGTAATAAATGCCTTTTACGAAACCATTACATAATATATATAAGTACACACTAGCTGACCGGGCAGACGTTGTCTACCGACTGCAGCGCCATCTGTCGGGCCGATTTGTGAATCTAAACCATCCAGCGCGCCACCCAAACGCATAACAAAAATCATTCAAATCGGTCCAGCCGTTTAGAAGGAGTACAGTGACATACACACATACAGTAGAATTATAAATATAAAGATATACAATTTGTTTTAAGGGTCTGTACACTATGGAATCTTAAAACATTTATATCTGTCGTTCAGGTATCTAAGCAAAGATATTTTTTTAAGGAATTCCAATAAGGTTACCTCCCCTTGACTCACTTTCAATTGCCACTAGTGTTAATTCACCAGCAGAGAAATCATTAATGATTACACAATCATGATAAGTCAAAATTTTATAAGGTAATCAACACAAAAGGAATGCAACATGAGTCTTTAAAAGTATTTGCTTTTATACAAAATAATTTAAGAGATTGAAATAAGATTGTATTTCAGTACTTGATGCGGACCTATTTTAACACTTCACTCGATATAATTTCAAACATTTGTACATATACATGAAGACATAGTGTGGCATTGGTATTTGTTCATTTGCAAAAATGTTCAAATATTCGTGCACTATGCCTTTTAATAGGTGCAAAAATATTTGTACAAAGACTGGCGCCAGCCTTATTTTGCTGTTCTTTTTTATTTATTTTAGGATGAGCATTTTGGAACTAGCGGAAGCTTTGCAAGGACACAATCAGGACGTGGATCGCACGGTGCTGTTAATGGAAGCGCTGCAGGAAGCAGTAGAAAAAAGCGCTCCAGCTAATAGTTTGCGGGACTTAGTGCTTCGGTCGCTGTATGCTCATATCGACTGCGGTGACGAGAGAGTACTGGTGGCTATAGCGCGAGCCATGCTGACGGTCAGTTACATTATTTAACGTACTTAACATATGAAGTGAACACGAAGCTGTCAGAAGTATGAGTATGACTTTGACAAAAACGCGGTGGCGAGAAAGGTACCGATGGTCAGTAAAGTAGTTTTCCATAAGCATAAATTAATAGATCTGCGATCTTAATACGGGGAGCGCACCATACAGCATCGACAGTGATGGACAAGAGGGCTGGTGTCCATAGCGTAAGCTATGCTGACGGTTGGTAACATTGTGTAACGTAACGCATAAGATAAGGTGTAAGCACGTAGCTGATGGTATAACTCTGCCAGAAACGCGGTGGCTGTGTGGTATTTAAGGAGGAGTCTTACTGTCGATGAGTACCGCTCGTTTACATAAGTATAGAGTCGTAGCTGGCCTAATAATAATAATAATTTGCTTAACTAATTTCTGCCTCGCTCTTTGTGCTCTGCTGCTTGCTTATGTGGTTATAGCACGAGCTGTGCTTGGTATTGTGCATCGGTAAGGATTAAGTGTTCTAATAAGAGTATTGTAGCTGGCTCCGGCGGCAGGGCGGGGGGGGGGTTCACAAACCATCTCGTAGACTTATAGTGCTCCTCTCAATACTTACCTCTCGAAATACTTTGATAGTTATCACGCACGAGTGAGTAGCGATTGTTTTATAACAAGCAATAATGAAGACGATTAGTTACAAAGTTAATAAGAAGAATTTCTATAATCTGTTCAAATTCAAATTCAAATTCAATTTAATTTATTCAGTTTAGGCTACAATAATTGAGCACTTATGAATGTCACTACGCCATCGGTTCGTAAGTCTACAGGGCGGGAGACCTTGTACTGAGAAGAACCGGCAAGAAACTCAGCAAGGGCATTTCTTTTCTCCCTTTCTCTTACAGCGTCCAATTAAAATATTGGAAAATGCCCTCCCTATCATAAAAGGACACTTTCCATTACAAAAGTAAAAAAACATGAAATATAAAGCACAAGCACAACATAAAAAAGTATCTAATATAAACAAAAGACAGTTTATGTATTCATCACTAAGGAATAATCAATGTCTTACAGTACTAATAAACAAAACAAAAAAGTAAGACTAAATACTAAGAATACAAAGAAGTTTGCAAGAGCAGACCAGCCTCCACAGGCGGCACCCGTTCACGAGTATGACACATGAATCAGCCATCGCATTGTAATACGTAACTGACAGAAAATAGTGGTGATAAGAGAGTGTTCGTGTTCAAAACGCAAGGTATAATAACCGTCAACTATATTAAGCAACATGTACTGACAGAAAATTCTTCTCTAAAAATTCTCTAAAGGAATGCTAATAATCTACCTAATATATTGCGACTGCTCTTGCTTTGCTTACGTTACAGGATAAAGAGGGCGAGAGTAATTGTGGCTGTAGTGCAAGTCACGCTGACGATTAGGGGCAGGGGGACAGGGACACCGTAGCTTTGATACTTTTAATTTCAGAGTATGCATCTTCTTGCCTTATTTAGGGTCGGCAACACGCGAGTGATACGTCCATAGGCTCCGGTGACCGCTTACGATCGTTGCGGCGGACCGTAAGCATGTTTGCCACCTTAGTCGTATAAAAAAAATTATTCGATGTATAGGATTCTAGTAAATCTGCAAATGTTTTGAGTGCCATCTTTCTAAGTTTTAAGATAAGGTCTTCTTTGTAAAAACTTTATCTCAAGTTGGTACCTACTTAGTATTATCTAACGCTTATGATGATTTCAGTTACGCGTTACGGGACCGCACTTGGCAGCTGCCTGTAAGATGGTCTTCAAAATTGCAAGAAACGACAAGAATGATCACTTCTTCATAAATACAAATTTATTAGGTACGTTGCCCTACACAAGTGCTTTGTTTAAATAGGAAGCATGATCGACACGCAAGTTGTTCTTTCGCCACTTTGTGGTTCTAGGTTCTAAAGAGGGTCCTGGTCGTTTAATTACTAAAATTTGCCACGTTTTGTTGGCGAATAAACGTAAAGACAGTTTAACATTGAGGCAGTCACTGACTTAGAGACAAGTCAGTAGGTACATTTTATTTAGAAATCGCGTCAGTGCTGCTTCTGACTTAAATATTCCCTATGTATTGGCTGGTTTTCACAATACCAATAAATGGACACAGAAACACTATTTTTAGTATAATCTAATAAAGAAGCGACAAAGTGCTAGTCGGACACGCGCTCTAAGGGGATCCATGCCACAACTGACCTAATCTAAAAATTACATTAATCATTGTTGGAGACATATATATATATTCTCCAACGCCTGTACTTATGACGAGAAATTTGTCAGAACTGTTGGTGGAGGGTTGCGGTCGTGCAGACCCTGTATCTGAAGGCGAGTGCTGCGTGTACGGCGCGGGCGCGCTCAGGTTCCTGGCGCTGGAGCCGCGACTGAGCGCGCTCGCGCACGCTGCTGGCGCGCTGCATCTCGCCGCGTTGCATCTCAAGATCATTAACAATGCAGTAAGTTAACCAATGTTAAGAAGACCCAAGGCAAAGCGTCAAGAATTATGTCTACTGCTGAACGTAATTTTCTCCATGGCTCATTATTTCTCGTGGTCTTCTGTCTTTCGTAGTCGGCCAACACTGGCAACTGGTCATAAGGTCTATTGGGTTGGATGGAGGACTACCCGTGGTACATCTTCCTATCCCTTACCTACGCAGTCTTCACTTTAGGACACATCTGATCCTCCAACTTTCAGTCTTCCGACCACTTAATTTCGGCGCTTCATTGCGCGCTCTGCGACTGCAAGAATCGTGTCCTGGCCCTCATGTACTAGCCCCGCCGTAACTATAACGTTTTAGCAACATATGTCAGTCATGACAAGTAAATGATACACTTACATTAAGTAAAAACGGACGTTCTCTATTTACTGTTTAAAACAGAAAGCAGAGAATCCTCGAGGTATATCAGAGCCAACGTCCCACGCTCTGTACCAGCTGACAGGGACACTCCGCAACCTGGCGGGTGCAGCTGGAGGTGAGCGGGAGGCGCGGGCGTTCGTCAGCAGTGGGGCCCTCGCAGAGCTGGTGACGGCGCTGACGCTGCACACCGACCGCGACGTCCTCACCAACGTCGCCAGGTGTCTCAGGTACTGTTTCCACTGTTGAATATAAGCCTTCTGCATAGATTTCCAAAATGAACGGATCAGAGCCGCTTACATCCAATGACTTCCCGCAGCCCTAACTAGGTGGCCAGGCAATCTAGTGAGTCCTAGTGGATGGCTGTTACATTGCGTTTTTCGGCTTGTGAATCATTCAATTAAGGTAAGGAAATAAGGTAGATTGCGCAGTAGTCAGTTTGTATTTACTAAAGAGAGTGATTCAGATGACAGGATAAGAAAAAGATTCCATTTATAAATGATTGAATTTATGAAAAGGTTTGGCTGAAGTTAAAACTTTTAATTGCTCGCTTGTATTGTGTACATAGTTCATATTTTGATCAGACAGCTTTTTATACATATTTTATAGAACTGGCCCGTCACTGCCACAGGTGAGTTCTATGAACTTCTTAAAATTATAAGTTGCAAAGACAAATCCCTTGGGACTAATTAGCGTCTTAGCACCCGCTTTGTTTGCAAGTAATGACACTGTTTACGAGTAAGTGTAATAAAAATAATTTATGCTGTGTCATTTTAGTGTGCTTTCCGCACAAGAACCTTGCTGTGCTTGGTTGTGTGCTTCGCCACACAGCGCGGGCGCACTCTTGCGCGCTCTGGCTGCGTGCGCGGCGCGTGCACCGCTCGCCGTGCGCCTTGCCTATACGCTCGGCAATATGGCCGCCGCAGACCACCAGGCGAGGATACATGTGGGTACAGAATATTCAAGTAGACTGCATTTGTTTGTTTTGAGACAAACTGACCACTTTATACAAAAATTTTGTAATTTGTAGCTAAAAGCAAATGACAGGCGTATACGCGCAAAGGTATGTGCGTATCCTATACGAGCGGTTACGGGATGGTAACAAAATGCCCACTGAATTGTCTTGAGAGTGGCAACACTGTATGATAGTACTTTTTTATTTATTTTTTTATTTATTTATTTATTATTAACATTATTACAGACTGACAGGAAACCCCAACGCGTCTATAATCAAGTAACATTAATTAACTATACATACTAACTTACTAAACAAAATTTACATGGAAACACAAGAGAAACATATTGTAGGAAACATATAAAACAACAAAAAAGAAATAGGCACTAGTAACTAACTGCATGGTAACTTATAAATTAAGAAAGTTTTTTACATTTGATAAGAAAGAATTAAGATAAAATCAAGGGACAGTCAATATTCGAATTATTAATTATTTTTCGACAAGTGGAGGCGTGCTGCGGCAATGATTTGTGGCAACCTGTCTGCAAATAGGTCCACATCTTGGGAGGAAAGTGAGTTTTGCAGTATGGCTAATCTTACTTACACTGTGCTGGTGTTGATTGTTGAGGTCTAACTAAACTGAACTGACTTTCAACCAAATCTACACAAGCCCTAAAATATCAAAGCGTTGTGGGTGTGGTGTGTTCTCTAAACGGTTGAAACCAGGCTCTCGACAGAGGTGACCTTTGGATCACCCTGGTCGAAAATACAGTCCTCGTACCAAGGTTGTTTGAGGGTTAACAAAAATTTGGTTGCAAACTGTCTACATGGTCATTTTGACCAAGATTGACCAAGGTGATCCAAAGATCACCTCTGTCGGAAGCCCTGTTTTTGGCTAAGTACATAAAACGTAATTTTACGTTAGATTAATGTTATATTACATTATGATACAACACATGAGGTCAAGCCGCCAGACGAGGCAGTAATCGAGCTGCGTGTATAATTAATAACCGATGATTACGCGTATTATACGACATTTTTTAACAAGTGTGGAAAAAAAAAATAAAGCAACAAAACACAAGTTTAGACATTTTTTTAAAACAAGTGAGAAATCTGCCGCCATCGCACTGTGATAACTAATGCAAATGAATACATTATTTATTTATGGTAAAACCACAGATAAAATATTACCAGTAATTGGAAAACCTTCAGTAGTCAAACTCAAAAGCGTTGTAATATGAGGTGCTTGCTTTACGAGCAATTTACAGTCGGGTCACAGTGTAGGTAATAGCACTAAATGGTCGGGTTAAGTTTTTCCTTTAGAAAAACTTATTAGAATGTTTGGTAGTATGTAAGCCGTTAATGTGTTTTATCAGATTTACAATGAGGATGGCGGCATCGACGTGCTGTTGACGATACTAGAGTCATACACAAATCGAGGCGACCAGGACACCAGGAACACGGAATCTGACCCTGACCTGCATCTAGTCGGTGAGAAATTAAAAAGATTACCATTCTAAGGCTATCTCTTCTTTAGGCTAAAATCTCTTTGTTTTACTAACATTGCTATATATGCAGTGGCGTATTTACCCTAGGGCCCGGGTGCGCCAGGCCCATTCGTTTTACTACTAAATATTATTATGCTGGTGATTAAGGACAAACGTAAAGCCAAAATAGTCGAAATACATTATTAGAATCAGTGTCGCGGTATTGGGCTGCACCTGTGGTTAGTGTTAGTGGTTAGTGCAAAAAAGCTGTCCCTTAAATTATGACGTGGTTACATGTATCTAGGCATTGGATACCTCTTTCGGAGGATTAAAACCGTGTTGTTATACATATAAAGGGTGTAAGTGACATCGTTACGAAAACTGAAACCATAGGTTCAGTACATGATTCTGAACCTTATAGCGTTGGAATTTTACGTCGGTCTTTTCATGATTTTCATTTATTTTTTTGGCGTTTTTTTTACTGATAATGACTATTACCGTGTATCACAAACCCATTTTAACTAAAAAAGTAATAAAAAACAATAAGTTTATTATTTTCACCTGAAACTGCAATGTAAATCAAATTTAAAATCAGCTGTTAGATGCGTTTAAATAAATTCTTGAGTAAGGTCAGCGTACCTACACAACAGCACACAATAGGACTGACCTCTAGAGGTCAGTGACACAATAGGCACAAGCTCACACCGCGGTAAAGATAAAGCAGCAGGTATCGATGTGCGGCTATACCTACATTCTGTGTCCGCGCGCACGTTATGTTTTTATACCTACCTACTATGACGTGGTGAAGTAGAAACGTTTGCAATACATTGCGCGCTTTCACACGATACAAAAATGACAAAAACTATAATTTACCATTTCCGAGATAATCTTTTTTGTAATTTTTTTTATGAACTGAAAATGCTACTTTTTGCCAAAGTTTTTGTCACGAATCCCTTACACGGTGTATACTACACCAGCCGCATGTGCAGAGCCGTAGGCATAGGCTAATTAAATATTTATAATAATATCAAACTTCTAGCACAACTTCCAGTAACAGTGGGTATTTGTACAAGCTTATACAAAACATAGTACCTTTCTTAACTAGTTTAAAAATTTCAGGTACAGATTTAGGTGGCTCAGACGGTTCAAATGAAGATGTACTTATCAAGGTATGTATCACTACTGTTAACCAATAATTTGTATATACTGCTGAAGTGGCAAATAAGCATACGGCCCCACCTGATGTTGAGTGGTTACTGGAGCCAAGATGAGAATAATTACATGTGCTACTACTATTCACGTAATATATATTACTCTCTATTTTTTTTTTGATTACATGAATTGAATGTTACTAGGTGAGTCTGGGTCTATAAAAATAATCCTACTTCTCTTAAGCTACTTCTGGTTATATCTTTGCTAAAAGGCCTTCTGTGTCTTCACTCCTGGTAGTGTCAGTGACTCCCTACTAGTGTTTCGTTCCCATAACCTAGGTACCCATGGTGCTCTCGCAATATGGGTGAACCAGAGATGTGATAGTTATTCTCTGTGTATTTATTTTTGTCAGACTGTCCGTGTGATCGCCAACCTCTGTCTGGCGGAGCGTGCAGGCCGCGGTCTGGCCACGACGCACGCCACGCGCGTCGTTCACGCACTATTAGCCTGTCTCAAAGTTGCTGAGATATTCATCGAAAACACGGTAATTAAAGTTTATCCATACTGTTCAGTATTTTCTTATACTATTGTCACGTATCCGTGCCTTTAAGGTCGGATCCGCGAATTAATAGAATATTTAGTTAGATTTACCACCGCATCGATCCACACACACACATACGAACATACATCACGCCACCTTTCTACACGCGCATCGCCGGTCTTATAACACTGTTTTCACCGGGGCTTGCGACATTCTAAATCAGCTGTTCGAGGCGTGTGGGCTCACGCCATCGATTTTTTTTATATTATATACAGCTTTACGTGAAACGTTTGAATGCCCCCTGTTACGTAGGACTATGGTTTATTAACTTAATTAACTTAAATTGACCTAAAGGTTGCCAGTCGATTAACCGCTTAACATTATTTGACAAATAAGCACCAAGATTTGGTCAATTAAATTCTTCAGAAAAAAGATGCCGACGATATGTCCATGTCGAGTTGGAGAGAGCGAAAAGAAGAGTTGGCGACGGCGGCACTGGCGACGCTCAATAACATAACGTTTTACCGTGAGCCTCCCGACCCTCCTGACCATACAGATGTCCTGCTTGACCAGCTCTGTACAGGTACCTAAACCTACAAATATTATAAAGTGTGCGGCTGTGTGTTAGCACGGCATAACATACATATTTGTTACTCCTTCATGACACCACAACTAAACTGATTTGCCTATTTTGTTTAATGGAGATAGTCTATGTACCTTAAAATAACACATAGGCTACATTTATTCCGAAAATACAGAAGTTAGCTACCAACAGTTATAGCTTGTTGTTACAAACTTTCTTATAATCAAGGAGTTGCCGCCGCCGATAACGGTAAGTAGTGTGGGCAGGGCCACGGGTAAAAGCCATTACCGTAATATAAGGCATTATACGAACGCAAACTCTTTTTATTTATTTTTATGCCAATACATTTCGCATTTGTAAAAAGTACATCACAATCTCTAAAAAGTAGAATATCTAGTATCAGTTGTTGTTGAACTGTTATATGCCTCACTTCTAGACTACGACTATATTTGTTGGGTAAAGTGTTACATAGGTACACCAACAGTTGGCGTATACCTAAGTATAATTGCTGAAATGTTATGCAGACCCGGCTTTAGCTATAGGGGTGATTTTGCGCTTTCTCTTGAATAGATTTTCGGAATATTCAATGTACCTTCACTGTCGCATTCCGCTTGTTCCAAACTACAATTATTTTTATCTCTTATGTAATAATTAGTGATTTAACATAGTTATCGGTGAATAAAAGGTACCTACTTTTTATGTAGGTAGGTAACTATTGCGGTAAATAACATTCCTGAGGTTATAGGTAATATATAAAAAAAATAGTTTTTATAATTTGTGGTGGTACTTTAGTTCTAAAAACCAATAGGCAATGTCAAGATTCAACATAATATAGCAAATTACTATCAAGATCTGATTTCCACTTGACTATTAACTTTTCTTGCAATGCAGGACAATGCGGATTATAAAAGGGTGATACTATTAAGGAACCCTTTGTTTGTAGTGACGTGCCGTTGGGTGGGGGGATGTGGGGGAGAAGGTGCCGCGTGCGAGGCAGTGCGCGCGCTCGGCAACCTGTCTCGCTGCACGCGCGCGGCCCAACGCCTCGTGCTTGATGGCGCGTTGCAACAACTCGCGCCGTTCCTGCAGCACGGTTAGGAAAACACCAAGTATCGTACTATTGTAGCCAACCATGGCTACAATCTTGGTCCTACCATTGTTTTTGTATTGTTGTTACCATAAAACTATCTATAAAAATGACGTCTCTCTGTTCTCTCTTTTTTGTTCATGCACATGATCCAAAATGAATATCTCGTGCTTAATTTATAAAATTGCACAATGTCTCCCACGAGCGGCGAGTATTAGTGTCCAAACTTAAGAAATAATACGCAAACTTTGCTTCCGACACGGCACATGCAAAAGACAAAATTCTCTAGCTAGAATATCTAAATAAACGTTTTAGACAAAGAAGGGCTAGGTAGGTCAAATAAGAGTATCTTACGGTAATTCTAATCTAATAATATGCAGAGGAGTCTTCAGTGCGGTGCGCAGCGGCCGGGGTGTTAGTAAACGTGTGCGGCAGCGGCGCGGGTGTGGCTGACGGCAGCGCGGCGGTGTGCGCCCACGCGCTAGCTTCGGCAGCTGCCGCACGAGACACGTGCACGGCCGCGCTGTTGACACGCGCGCTGTGGAACGCGCACGCGCACAGTCCGCTCGCGCCAACACTCGCTCACCAAGCTGCTGTTGCTCTCACTATGTTTATTGGTATGAACCGCAACATGTGAAGCCCGTTGTGATCACTGTATTTGTGTTATCACCCTAGTGCGAAGTTAACACCCCAAACCTAGCACACCGATTTTGAAAAAAAAACAACCCTGCAACATATCATCCTGAACATAGGATCCCGAACCGATATTAAATATCAATTTTTGAGGGGTACTGAAAATAGAACAAATGAGCGTTATAAGTCAAGAGCAAGTCGACTATGGGATCCGGGAACTACAAAAAATTGTAGGGTAAATGTACTAAAAACGTCCTTATTCGGTATGTTTCTCTCAAAAGCAATGAGGTTAAAAATCTACAGATTACTAATTGGGTACGAATCGTAAGTAGCGACAAATTAGTAACGGTGTACCCTCGTATAGTAAAGCATTGTCAACACGATCCGCTAGAGTTCTTTTACCAACTAATTTGGCGCCACTAACGATTGGTACCTAATAAGTGATCTGTGGATTTTGAATCCCATTGAAAGTAAATATGATTTTGATGATGCTAAGTAAGTTCTGGTCTTTCATTTAACTGATTATTACTATCAGAGGTAGCGTTGCGGCAATGGTCACCCCCTGTCACGCAAGACCAAGGTGGTTGGTTAAAAGAGGTTGTTCCCCACATTAGTGTGTGTTTCCAGCCACTGGTAAACCCCTTCGAGAAATAAAAGTAAAGTTATTAATAATTTAATAAAGTAATTTATTAAAGCTTCATACACCGATAGACTGCGCGTTATACGTACTCATCGTTTTTTTTTAAAGTGGCTTTTAGTCCTCATCCGTAGCGCTGGTCGAACCCCCATCCCTAATACATCACTGTTGCTCCGCCACTGCATGTTTTTTTGTGCCATCGCTGTGGCAAACAAGCTTACCGTCTGCCTGAGATGAAGCAATCACCGCAGTTTATGGACGGTTGAAACATCTAATCACTTCTTTCTTGAAGAACCCCATATAAAAATAATAAAAACACCACAAAAACAGTAATCTTACCTACATTTTTTACCTATCACTTAGAAAACTAAAATTCGTTGTATTCTCTCCCGGCATTTAAGATATATCAAAAATTTATTATTATAAATTATTTTAATCTTAGATTATTTGTATCAAGTAGGTACTAATTTAATCATTGTATTGTTTAACAATTTTAACATTTTATATCGTATGTTTTTAGACTTAACTATAATGTACATAAATTTCGACTCTACAATCATCCGACTCCGTGGCGCAACGGTAGCGCGTCTGACTCCAGATCAGAAGGTTGCGTGTTCAAATCACGTCGGGGTCAACTAAACTTTTTTTGAAAAATTTTTTCTTGACATTTTAATTTTTTTTATTTTTAACAACTATTTGACACAGATGACGAATCAGTATTTGATGCGTGTGAAGCGAAACCAGTGATGGAACGAGAGCGCCGAGCAAGTGACACGTTGCTGCCAAATCATCATGTTAGTTGTTTATTTAGTTAGTTATATAAATAAAACAATTTCAATAGGTAATATATTCTATAATGAAATAAATAAATAAAATTAAAAAACCATTTGCGAGTCTGGCTAGCACACCGAGGGTTCCGTACAAACTTATTATTTGAAGATAGTTCTTCCATCATGAGATTGAGTCTCACAGGTTTATGTCTTAATTATCAGTTTTTGGATTTATGAAAACAATTTGTGATGTAACATCATGATGCCAAATTTCATGATTTTAGGTCAACGGGAAGTACTTAAGTTTTGATTTATTTGTGTCAATATATGCGACTTTGGGCTGAATATCTTTTTATTGCATTGATTAAAGCTTCTACTTTATTTTTTTACAACTTAAGTGGCCGTAGACCTTAGTATTTGATATTAATTTCAACTTGATACCTTTACGCGTTCCTAAGAAAAAGGGTCTTGACAGACCGACCGACAACAAAGTGATCCTATAAGGGTTCCTTTTTAGGGTTCCGTCTCCAAAGGGTAATTAGCGCAACCCTATTACTAAGACTCCGCTGTCTATCAATCCGTCCGTCCATCCGTACTTCTGTCACCAGGCTGTATCTCATAAACCGTGATAGTAGGACAGTTGAAATTTTTACAGAAGATGTATTTCTGTTGCCGCTATACAGCAAATATAAAAAACAGAATAAAATAAATATTTAAGGGGTCTCCCATACAACAAACGTGATTTTCTTGCTCGATTTTGCTCGATATTGACAACGGCAACAGGTAGACGCCTTAAATATTCACAGAATATTTAGTTATATAGTCACTTTAAAAATAAATAATTAAATTTAAATAAAACAATTATTTAAAGGGGCTCCCATACAAAAAACGTATCTGTTTTGCTGTTTTTATAGATAATGGTACGGAACCTTTCGTGCGCGATTACGAATCGCACTTGGCCGATTTTTTCCTTTTGAGGTACGGAACCCTAACACAGGCACAGAAGGGGACAGAGGCTAAGCGAACGTGCGGCGGTAGTAGTCTCTTGCTAAATTATTTTTTTGCTAAAAAGAGACCGCAGTTTGCCATTATCTCTTACGAAAGAGTGGTCAATTTGCTATTGCGTAGTCCATACCACAGATTACAGAACTCAAAGCCTATACGTGTTCCACTAAATGAATTGTATGAAAAAAAAAATTTACGTAATAACTGGATATTTCGCAAACGGTAGTGGAAAATAAGAGCTCTGGGCGGAGAACTTTCTCTTTCATTTTTTTTTAATTGACAAATATAAGCTTGTACAGCGCTAAACGGTTCATCTCTAGCCCAAAGTGATCAGTTGATTGAGCTAATTTGTACAAAATATTCTTGTCACCTTGTCCCTCTTTTGTCGGCTTACTTTATACCTCACAGTAAAGTTAAGTTTACGATCGTGTTTTATGCTAAGATCAAAGGTACAACATGCCAACTTGACATTCTAACGAAGCGAAGACAATGCAATCGCTATATGAGAAATAGCCATGTTATATATCATAATATTATAAGAAATAATACTTAGACTCCGTTCTACCAAACTTGTAATAAATGTTATTTCCTAGAAGCGCAATAGTTGAAAAAATAAAATTAAATGTGAAATCTATCTAAAAATTTGTGTTATTACTTCCATTTTTATGTTATACCTTTAATCGAGCAATTCTTGTATATATATATATATATACATATATAATCTGAATCTGGGAAACGGCTCCAACGATTTCCATGAAATTTAGTATGCAAGTGGTTTCGGGGAGGATAAATTGAACTAGCTAGGTTTCATTTTTAGAAACGTCGCTTTATTCGTGTTTTCAGGCAATGATAAACTGAAAAATATGACTCTTCCTGACATCTTTTGGCGAGTAGTAATAAGCAAAACTAAAGCTATTTGACAATAGAGGGCGCTATTAAGCAACGCTTAAGCTACTTGACAATAGATGGCGTTGTTTAAAAAACCCGAGCAAAGCTCGGTCCTCCAGGTACTATTATAATTGCGAAAATGAATTTGATTCTCCTCCACGTGTCTCAAGGGTGCTGAGCTGTAATTTTGCACAGGGCTAGCCAGGAAACATTGCTTTATATCCCGGCAAAAGTTCTCACAGTTAATTTAGTATCAACGAATTTCACGTGGACGAACTTTAGCTTTAACTTGCTGCAGCAAAGTTTATTACTATAATCAAGGGTTTGCCTTAGAAATCCCATGCTGGAAACCGAAATTAGCGCGCTTTTTGCTTTTTGCATTTTGCTCTTGATTTCCCGCAATCCCACCCAATTACCTTCTACCTTTCTACCTTAATTACTCACGCTCACAAGCGGGTTAAATAATGAAAGATAGTAAAATTACTTGCGCCGTGCCCGTGCATGAAACCACCAACCTTAGATTCAACTCTAGCTACAGCCCTGTGCCGCGCTAGCAAAAGCTAGTAAGTAACTAGCTAATATTTTTTACTTAGTTTTATTATAAACACACTAATATTATAAAAGCGAAAGTTTGTGAGTGTGTTTGTATGTTTGTTACTTCTTCACGCTCAAACGGCTGGACCAATTGTAATGAAATTTTGTATGGAGGTAGCTAACACCCTGAATTAACACACAGGCTACTTGTTATCCCGGATAATTTAAAAATTCCTACGAGAATAATAACAAACTTTATTAGTAAACCTTATTAAGGAGTTCCACGACGATAACCGAATTTAGGGCAGGCGGAGCCGCTGGCACAATCTAGTTTTATAAAAAAGACGTTTTTACCAAAGTTAGCTTTGCTATTATAACACTAGATTTTTAATCTTAGCAATGTCAATTATAGAATATGGTGGCTATACATTTATACGTACAGTCAGTATATATAGTTCTAACATTTCCTTGTTTACTAAATGCAGGTTAAATTCGATCTGGATAACAACCAGACCAAAACCGGTAACGGCCAAACCAGACCCGTCCTCGGCAGAGCTTACAGCATGGACCACGAGCTGCACCAGAATCCAGAATCCGGAGACGAGACCGGCTGCTCGGGTGAAGACTTGGGCTTCGAAGATGGGGACCTGATGGAAGACGAGTGCGACTGTAATCCTTGCAAGAGACTCGCAGTTTGGGAAGAGCTAGTAGGAGTTGCTATCCCTTTGTTAGAGAAACTGAGGCCGAACAGGGCTGATGCTTCTGTTGGAACTGAATAAGTGGAATAGAAGATAAGATTGTTTTTGTGATATGAAAAGACTTCTTTAAAAGTTGAGGAAAGCGTTTAAGGGGAACTGTGGACAAACGATCTCTTGATTTTGTATAGTAGTTAAATATTTGAGCATGTGTCAGTTTTGCGTGCGAGTGCCTATATAAAGCCTTCTCTTCCGAAGAGTAACACACTCCTACGGCACTAGCATTTTTCACGCCTACGCCACTAGGTTTTTTTTATTTATCGTCATCTTTGTCGAACGCGTTGAGTTGCATATTTTGCTCCCGCTCGATGTCGGACGATGACGTAGTGTTATGTCAGTCACGTGACTTTTTTTTTTTTTTTTCGGAAGCCTATCAAGCGCAATACGTTAGTAAACCACGGTTCTAGCATTGAATCTTAGAAAGCTATTCAGAGCTAATGGAAGTAAGCACCATAGATATGCAAGTTCAGTACTATATACATATAGTACAGATAGGCAACGGCCCATACATTTACTGGAACACTAAGATTAGTTCTGTAATACGAGTGCGTGGCGCTAGTGCGCAAAACGGAAAGGATTTTTTTTTCTTAAATTCAATTATTACTAGCCAGCTTATAAATTACTTTTCTAATGTGACTTTATAGATACCAAGTTCCATCCCAGACTAATATTTATATTGTTGTTCATCTACGAAGAATATAACAAAAGACGTAAAATCAAACAACGTTCTCAAAGTTGACATTGTTTATTCATAAATATTCGTGAAATGTACATTTATTTTCGATTTTCTTAAATTCTTAAGCTAATTACTTAGGCTGCAATTAATAATTATTAGACCATTTACGAAAGTTTTTGTTTAGTTTTGAACCAAAACTACAATGTAATATATAGTATAGTTTGAACTTTCATTAATGTTTTAAAAAAATATTCGTGTAAGATTATTGAAATGATAAAGATTGTTAAACAATACCTTCTAATACAAAATATCTGTAGATATTATTTTTTTGAGTATCATCATACCTAGGCACAGGCTTATATTTTTGTTTCCTCTTCGTACAAAAGACATTTCTAAAATGTTAATAAACAATTATTTATTAATAGCTACTAAGAGACTAGCTATTTTTGTTTCCTCTTCGTACTAAAAACATTTCTAAAATGTTAATAAACAATTATTTATTAATAGCTACTAAGAGACTAGCTATTTTTAAAATGTTGTGTATTTTCTGTATAATATACCTAAATTGATAATATGATAATTCATATTGGCAAATTCACCTAAATAAGGTTTGTACTATTACTTATGTTTTTTTCACGTCAAAAAGTGTTCTCAGGACTGTAACAAAATTAATTAAATTCTTACAAACTTATCTCTCCTAATAATCTTAAAAAGTTCTCTATCGTAAATTACCATACAAGATTCAACCTTGCAATGATTATAGCGACACCTTCAAGGCAAAACTTCGTAAATCATTTGTCGTAAGTACAGGAGAGCGCGTCGAAGTTTCAAAAAATTCTTAATGACGTCTGTTACGTTCTAATGCCATTCAAACTAAAAAAAATGTTCAAAAAGGAATAGTTTATATTTCTATATGATTAATGTGATATGATTAGTACTTTCATCTTATTACATTTTATGAGTTACAATGAGTTTGCACGGCATAAACTTTATAAAGTGAATTGTAACTCGGGACATACAATTAAATTTTGTGTATCAATATTTGCCTCATAGAGAAAAAATGCAACATGTATTTTAATCTGTTAAAAAGTTACCATAACAATAAAACATAGTTGAATACTTCAAAAAAATCTATAATAAGATATAAAAGAAAACACAATAGGAAAGTGCACGAAAGGAAAAAAGCAATTTCTAACATATAATAATAATACTTATAATATTAAGTTTGGTAATGCTATGGTTTTAGTATTTATGAAGCTTAATTATTTGTTTAAGGTAGTTGCTTACTTTAATACTTTATTTATCTAGCATCCATAAAATATCATCCTAATTAACAAATATCCTCCAAATTAAGAAATATTTATAAAGGAAACATTACAAAAAGCAATAGAAAATATTTCAGTTATTTCTCTACAAACTAGAGTATAGAGTACTTTTTCTTCTCAAAGTTTTTTCTCATTTTGATTAGTATGAAAATTAACGACTTCTGTTTCTATTTTATCACTATGTAAATGTAGAACCAACATATCACTCGAATTCACTTCTTTATCTGTAATTACTGAAAATATTTAAGAAAAAACAAAATTAAGGTTAAATAAATATAAATATAGATATAATGCCTACCCCTTCATAACCTTATAAATACCTATTTCACACCTCCTTTAATACGTACATAACTAACTAGTAATAATGATGAACATGATGAAATTATACAATAATTTGAACTGGAAATCTCAAAACAACCGTTTTGTATTAGCGTTCAAACCTAAGGCAAACAATATCACTAGATGCAGCCATACGGCCTTATAGTATGGGGCAACTCTGTCGACAATATAAGAGCATACCTGAGGGTACAAAGTATACGAGAGCGCGTATTAATGTAACACATGCATGGACAGCTGCAACCCATTTTTTTTGCCATTACTATATTTTTCTTTGAAATTAAAGACATTTGTTTTTTTAAATATTGCGTATTATCGTATCATCTGTATTAAAAAAATAGCTGTTTTATCGTGGGTTTTTTATTTTAAACAAGCAGTGTAGTGCAGCGGTTCGAGAAAAGACAGAACTGTCAACTTTGAAATAGAAAAATTACAAAATATGCATCTCAGAATTACAAATAAACCAAATCATAATCAATCTTTTATTATTTTTTAAATTATTCAAATTAAATTAAAAGACCCATATCCCACACACCCATACCCACACACAACGGGGTGCTCGAAATTTTATTTTCTTACCCCTCATTTTAATGTGAGATTTTCAATTAAAAACTTTCCTATATCTAAGCCTAAATTTTGTGAAGCTCAAAATAAAATATCTCAAGTCGTGTTATGACAATGCATAATTTTTTTTGTGCCTGTTGTGTTGATGTTTTGATGAAGTTTTTTTTCAGACTTATCAATAGAATTATTAATATTGATTCTATAATAACTGAAATATATAAGTGTCAGTCCGTTTGGTTGTTTGTTATTGATAGGCGTTGCTGCGGAGCAACCAACTGTGCTGATTTTTGGTGCAGATATTGTTGATTCGATTTCGATTCATGCAAAAATTTCGTTAAAATGTTCATTTGCATCGGTATCGTAATAAATTATACGTCCCACAGCTCATCTTATTATGTATTACTAACAGTTTATCATAACGCTGGCCCTGTTCCTGTATATTATCTAGTTTGTCATAAAGTTTTGATGCCTTTAAAGTTTAAATAATTATACCTTGTACCGTTAATGATCGGCAAACTTTTATGATGACGTCTTGACAATTCACTCTTACGTACTGATATTTCAAAACGTTATCCCATATTATTTTAATGGAGGCTAGAAACAATAATTAGTATGTCTTCTTCGGATGAAATTTGTTGACAGAACATGAATATCGTATATTTAACTAGATAATGTAGTTACAAAGTATCATGAAGCGATATTAACAAGTAGTTTCCTTAAAAAATAAGGTGCCGTGTCGTACTGTTGTACGTTCTTAAGAATTATACGTAAGACACCCCTCCATTTTATATATAGTGTCCTTAACAATTTTCAGGAACAGTTGTGATGAAGTGTTTTCGGCAACTTTCTATTAAACTTGTTGGCTTAGCGGTTAAATATGGTATGTATAACGCCAGACGTCCTGCGATAGATTCCCGCATGAATTATCAAAAAGAAAAGTCTGCCTCTATTATAAAAACACTATTTCCTGATAATTCTTCAATTCGCATGACACAATTACATGCAATACTTTAACGGTATCTGACAGTACTTAAGTATTTACATGACTTTATATAAGTTTCCTGTTGATATATAGGTTTGGACGCCTAGTCGTTATTTATGAGGAAAACCTGAATAATAGTTTAGGATTCCTAATAAAACTAATGGGTCCATTTTTTTCCGTGTAAGCGAATTTTAGGTGGACTATAACTATAGCTACAGCTTCAGCTTGCTATAACAAACTCTCTTACTTTAGAGAGAACTTACTTTGAAGACTTTACGTAGAAATCTCACGCTGATAACCAAATTTAACGCGAGCGGATATTTGGCTATGTAACTATGTAAAACACATCGACAAAAAGAAAAAGTACAAATTTATATAACTTTAATACACACAAAATTTGTTCTTACCTGCAGTATGTACTTCTGGACAATTTGTTGGAATAAAATAATTGTGTTTCCATAAATGTTTTGGCATATTTACTACGTTGTACGGAGGGGAGCCTAGAGTAAAAAAAATATCGTCAAAATTCGTGTCTTTTATTTTCTAGAAGGGTATGAGAATTTTACAAATACATATCTAAAAATTTGGTTGAAATAATTTTATACGGACGGACATGATGAACTAACTGGGAGGATTGCAATTTTGATATTCGGGTATGTAACCCTAAAAATCGATTTAATTAATTCTCTGTTTGTAGTACTAAACATTATTTAAGTTACATTCAAGTAAAATAAATCTTAGAACGACACTTTAAATACTTTAGTTTTCTTGAAGATCAACCCATCCTAGACACAAAAACCGGTCGATAGCATGTCCGGCCATTCTTTGTATAGGCACAATGTAACGTGTAGGGTTTAATAGTTGTACTACGTTGTTTTGACGTGAATTCGATTAATGCCTTAGTTTAGTTCGGGTTGGTTGTAAGATCAAATTTACAGACAAAAATTATGTACCTACTTTCATTTGTACGGCTTAGCTACAAAAAAATGTCTGTTTTGGGAATAATTATAACCGAGCCTAAACGAACTTTAGCTTGGTATAGCAAACTTCATTCGTAGGTATAATTAAGAAGTTGGCGTGAAAATCTAATGCCGATGTCCAAATTTAGGGCGGGTGGAGCCCATAATTATTATATATGGGAAAGTTAAAGAGATAACCTAAGAGCTTTAAAAGTGTCCTCAAGAATGACTAAAACATTTGTTACTCAATTCTGCCGCAATGGAGCAGACGTACTTGAAGATATGGAGAAGAAAAAAGGCTACTTTTTAAGCTACTTAAATTTAAAAAAATCTGCGGAGTAACTATAACCGAATTTCACGAACAAACTATAGCTGCATCTATAGCTTGCTATAACAAACTTCTTTAGTTTCCGTAAAAAATAGTAACCTATTGGATAATATTAGGTAGGTAACTTACTTTCTGGTTGATTTTTTGGATATCCTAATTTAATTTCTTGTGGCGTAAATAAAGTAGGTCTTGCATAAACATAATTAAGTTTTTCATTTTCGTAGAATTTCCCTTCAAAATGTTTGCTACATACTTTTTTATTATGTAGTTGTTTTGCATTATATGAATATAAATTATTATCACCTATGTTTTTTAACCAAAGAATTCGTTTATATCCCACCGAAGGAAAAGCATGAAGATAAATATTTTTAGTTTGACCATTGGAGTCACAGTTTTTTATACAACACTTAATTCTACTCATAGTTATCAATTATATGTTCCAAATCTATGACAAACAATAACAAAAAACAAATTATTCATGCTTTATCACTTTGTCAACGTTAATAATATCAAATTTATAGTTAATATTAAAAAACTTACGCAAATCTAATTTACGAAACCGCGCCAACGTTTTTTTTTATAATGGCGCCTTTTTTTTTTTAATCTTGAGAACTTCCGCCAATACTAGCGCCACAGTGTCGTATTACATAACTAAACTATTATACCTTAATTGTAAAGCGACCTTATTTGTATACCAATAAAGTCTAAAATCAAATAAAGTTTTTTAGTGTTCCCAGCTGTTGTTCCTGCGAGAACACACGGTGGTAAGCACATAGGCCTTTAACAATGTTCCTTATGAGATAATTTGATAAGATGAGGTTCGCAACGAGCTTTGCGTAGTCTGCCGATGTCGCATGTAAGATAAGGTAGCATCCCACTTAGGTACCTATTTCAAAAGGTGATCAAATGTAACAAATTGAAGTTGAAGTTGACTAACGAAATTTGGAGTGGCATGGCGAGAGGATTACCTTAGTAATAGTAAAAATATTTTTACAAAAACATTTCTTTCTAATCGTTTTACTATTGTGTTAATAATGTTTTTACTAAGAAAAGCTGGGAAGATAGTCGAGCTAGATTGAGGTCATCAATAAATATAATGAAAAAGTTATTTCCAATAAATTTGCATTCTCTGATATTCAAAATTTGATTTACCTACCTTCTCTCCCGTAAGGCATATTTATCTTGTAAACGTTAAAAATTCAAACAAAAAAGCCGCATATACCTACCTATACTTACATAAATAATTAAATATAAAGTTAGGTACAAATTTTGAGATCCATTAAAACAAATTGGAATTTTATAACCTAAATCTGATTTAGCTACTTCTTGTACTTAGCGAGGTTTAATACCTAATTAATCGACTATCAAACCTAAGTAATCTAGACAACAGAGACGAATCAATACTAAACAACCTTATGTGAATCAATTAATATTTTTTCTAAATTTCTTATAAAATTTTGTATACTTCAATAAATAGTTATCTATAATCTCGATGTTGTGTAATTGTGTATTGTTAGATAATAAATTCTGTAACATATTTTTCATTTGTGTATTTTAAAACCTGTTCTTCAATTGCTAAAAAACTAGCAAAAATTACATACTGAACTAACGTTCCCGCTTTAACATTGATTACTGCAACGTACCTATATCTGTTACCAGCTAAACTCGATTTCAGGCCAAACTAGTTCATCCTAAGCGTGTCAGAATATACTAGTTTAGCCCAGGACAATTTAGTTTAGCCTAACAACTTTAGGCTTAACTAGTTTGGCCCAGGCCGAACTGATTGAATCACTGCAGGTAACAAAATAACAAATTGCTCCGTGTTTTGGAATCTAAAGGAGAAGTAGCCTACCGTTTGAATGCCATAATTTTGGCAACAGTAGGTAGATGTAATTTGCTGACAACATAGTCATTGAAGTAGAATTTCTTTTTTTGCAGTAATTTAAAAAACCTGCAATAATTCCTCTGTCTATATTAGGAATCGGCACAGTCACATTATCTCTCAATTTGACGGGCGGATGCGATTTGTCAGTAACAGATTTCATTGTTTTAGCCTGTTTCTGTGAAGGTTTTCAACAGCTGTTGAATACCATCACCAAGTTTCTGCATTATTAATCACTGTCATCTCCTGAATCATTGTAATCATTTGTCTGTCAATGGGCTATCTTAAATACCCTTTATTATTTCTGGTAGTCGAGATTTCGTTGAAATATCAATTCTGGGTTAAACGGTTTTCTTGAAACCATTAAATCGTCCCATTAATGGGACTAGGAGGTAGACCTAATTCTCAACATATATAGCTTTGTAAGGCGATTGTAAATGCCCGAATGATAGGCCCTGTTTTTCATAAATTGTACATACCTCAGGCCTTCTATTATTTAGTCGATTTATTATCTTTTACCCCACATCTAATCATGTTTTCGACGTCTCGGTTAGCTCTTTCAACGGAGCCATGACTTTGGCTGTGCCGTGGCTTGTTCTGACCAAAGGCTCATCATTACGATTAACAGATTCTATTCCATTGTCTGACTGCAAAATACATACATGGGATACCTTTTGCCAAAAATATGTCATTCAAATGGTAGGCTACTTATCCAGCTCGCTTAGATTCCAAAGCACGGAGCAGTTTTTTATTATTTTGTTACTTGCAACGATCCAATCTGTTTGGCTTAGGCAAAACTAGTTAAATCTAGCATATCCTGACAGGCTTAGGATGAACTGAGTTGGCCTAGGAGAAACTAGTTTGACCTGAAATCGGGTTTGTCCGATAACATATCTGACAACCTATTAGGTAAAATGTGGGCTCCGTGGCTGATCTGACTGTTACATCTATGGGCGTGGGTTGGATTCCCGCACAAGGCAAACATTTATTTGTTTGCGTTTGTCTTGCACCTATAGATGTTTTCTATGTATGATATGTATGTTTTTACAAAAAAAGTATAATATCTATGTAAGTATAAGCTTTGCTTAGCTTGGAACCTGACGGCGCTGTGTGTAATGTCCATAAATATTTATACATATATTTATTTTATTTTATTAAAATATCTAAAATATCCTAAAAACCCAAAAAATAAACCTTAACTATTGGACGTACTTGGATATCGATATTTATCTCTAAAACAATGAAAATAATAAATCAATATCCGGTTCCTGTTAAGGGAATACCCATGGGCGCCGGGAGGGGTTATAAAGGTTGCACTGCACCCCCCTGTCTGTGTATGCAGAAAGATACTATTATCACATCGTAAAATTATCGTGTAATTAGTTTAATTTCTTCGTTGTTCTACAATATTATGGCTCCATCCAATACAAAACAAATCTTGATGTATTTAATTCTTATTTATATTTTAGTAATAATGTTGTATGTAATTTATATTATAAATGAATATGTATTTAAAATTAATAAAATAATTGTCACTGTTTTGAATCATATTTATCACATTTTCTTTTTTGCATTTTGCGCACTTATTAATAGATTCAAAGCTTACATTCTTCTTATGTTATAAATGTGAAAGTTTGTATGTCTGGATGTCTTTTTTAGGTACTCAATCACGCTTCAACCACTGGACGGATCGGGATATAACTTGACATATAAATAGGTTAGGTCCTGGAACAGCCTATAGGCTACTTTTTATCCCTAAAAAGTTCCTGCGGGAATAACTATAACAGAGTTAAACGAACTATAGATACCGCTATAGCTTGATTTAGCAAACTTCATTAGTGTAATTAAGGAGTATCACGCCGATAACCGAATTTAGGACGGGCGGAGCCGCTGGCAAAGTCTAGTCTTACATAATTGTTATACACCTACAAATGAGGCATTCACAGTATAAAAATAAAAATATTGTTTGGTGGTATAATCAACGTAAAAGGAGTAATATACTGTCTATGGAGTAACATTTATTTTCATACCAGGTTTTAATTTGCCTTTCCTGCTACAAAACATCTACGCAAATACTTGGCCTCCTTATTTCAAATGTTTGGCATTGTTTGACACGGTTCGAAGGAGATAATGGGTATTACTTCTATAAAACTAAAAATCTCATTACTCCATGGATATTCGCAATGGGGATAGTGAGAACTCCTGGGTGCCTATGTTAGGTAATAAAATCTCTTTTTATGGAATCTTTTGTAATTTTTTTTTCTCGCATATTCTTAACTCACCCAAAGTACAATGAGATACGAAATAGAAGATCAGGTTTTTAACCTGGACGCGTACATATCTCTGTGGGTGCTAGATATGTGATACCGTAACCATAGCTGGCCTGAATTTTGTTCCTCATCTCCCCCTCACAGGCCACAGCCCAGCCTTATAAGTAAGTACCTACGCCCCCACTGATGAGGCAGATCTTTTTTATGAGTAGTGCGTAAGTGTATAAAAATATTAGATTCAAAACAGCTATGTGCAACCAGCGTAACACATAGAATTCTTTTTGGCCTGATATAGAGTTCCCACGGGAATAAAAACTATACTAGTTCCATCCACGATCCTAGTATCACTTGATAAAATAACACAGGCATTGATCAATTCTGCTCAAGATAATTTGTTATAATGTTAAACTCATAACGGTTAAGAACCGATGTTCGCAAAGGAAGCTTCGTGGTAAATAGTTGACATTAGCGAACGTATCAAACGAAGTGATTATATTCTCTTTGAACGGATCTAAGTGACACGTTCGGTTTGGCAAGTGTGGTGCAACGCTGGTGCTGCGGCAGTGAGGACGTCGGACCTTTGACAGGACACAACCTCGCCCCCTGATACAGCGTGTGCTTTTTGTAAACGAACATCGAAACTAAGTAAAGTCAGTCAACATTTTGCATCTATCGTTCTGGGGTCCTTTCTGGGTGAAATATTGGGTTGAATAAAAAACTTTGGTGAGTAGACAGTTTTTTTTTTTGTACCTGCAAGGTGGCAAATGGTCCGTGTAATGTTTAGTGGTTTCTGTAACCTACGTACTGTAATTGACACCAAGTATTTACGAGTCGCCAAGGCTCTAAATCGATAACAGAAAAATCTTATCCCAAAGTCCAAGGGATAGATCCTCGGTAAGGACCTCCTTCCCCAATCTTATAATTCGCAGAAAGAATTTTCATTTGAAAACTAAAAAGGGGGCGTCCATAAATTACTTGAGGCGTTTAGGGGGAGAAGGGGTCAAGCAGAATCTCACCCAATCTCAGGGAGGGGAAAAGGGACATTTCGCCAAATATCACGTAATTTTATTTTTTACAAAAAACAGTGCAGATTTGCGAGAAAACTGTGTTAAATATTGCCAGATCCTACACAATAATAATTGTTAATAAATATATCGGTTATGCTGACGTCACAAAGTAGCAAGTTATGTTTTTTTTAATATATCAAACGCAATCAAGAAAAGATTAAAGTATTTACACTAACGATACGCATTTTAAAAAATCTTACGTGAGATTTGTTCGAGGTAAATCTTACGACATCTCACCAAAGGGTGTGGGGCATCGAAAAATCGCTTAAATCATCCCACGTAATTTATGAAAAATCAAATTAAACAAGCTTCATCAAGCGGGGTTGAACTTTGAACCAAGTAATTTTGGTAACCAATCACGTTAGCTACATAGTCAGTATTTTAGAAAAGGAGGTTTAAAATCTAAAACCCTGCCTGAGTAAGGCCACAGGCTGATGACGCTTCTGCAAAACGATTTGTTTATATTGGTTGTTCTAGAGGACATGTTTTAGTTGTATTTTTAGGACATGCTGTATCAACTATCAACATGTGACAGGAACTTGGTAATGTTATAAGATATTCGTAGCGGCGCGTGGGACCAATCAGCGGGTGGTTATTGCAACGCCGACTTCTAGTCTGACAGGTATGTCTATCTTTACGTTCACTACAACTTAGCATGTTTTTCATATCGCTAGAAACTGGTGCGTTTGCGGCCAACTTAAATACCTTACAAGTTATTTTAAAACGAGTGAAAGGAAAGCCTAGATACAAACCTAGGTAGGCTCGTAAATGTCCGCCCTAATCCAAAGATTTTCTAGCCGACTAAACATCACTTTATCCTAGGCAATTTGGAATTGCTGTTTCACGCATTTTTATCAAAAACTATGAATTTTAGGGAAAAAAATTAGAGTACAAAATTTAAGAGCAAAACTTACCGATTAGACTTTTTTTATCCTAATAATGTGTTGTTTTTTAATAAACACATATTTTTCAGTCCCTCTTCTTAAAAAGCGAATTTCAAAAATGAACAACAAAAAATAATATGAAACTGCAAAATCAGAAATGCTAACTACAATATATTCTAGTAATAGTACAAAACGTTGAATGGGTTAGTAATGAATTAATTTCATATAGTTTAGAAGCAATTCATGTTTTCGATGTGGATTTGGAGGGTAGGAGGTTATACGGGAAGATAAGGATGCAGATAAAATATTCTGTATGTACCTGTTTCACGATAAATGTAATGTACCTATCTAAATATATAACGGGAAATACTTACCTAAGTAAGTACATCCGCGATCATCATTATTGTCAACTGATTTAATTAATAAAAAACTGATAAAGTGCAAATTGGACTCGCGCACCGGATTCTGTACTTAATAAAATTTTTAGTATTTCTTTTTTTATTATTCAAACTTTTTTTTTTCTAAGCGGTCACCGTGTACGTTGGCGAGCCTTTAAAAATCTGATCACTCCCTTTATGAAGAACTTAGAAATTTTTAAAATAATAAGGGTGATCCCTTACTAATATATAGATATGTATGTCCAAGTACCAACTAAAAATGTTCCAACCATAGACTGTGAGTTCTTTAATATTAGACTGTGTAATACCCTCACGAAATTGGCCACACTTTAGAAAGAGACAAAGCGCACCTGTGGTATCTTTTCTCATAGACAAGACACTACCGCTTAGCTTTGTCTCTGTCACACTTTTGCCCTCTTTTTTTCACACCTGGCTAGGAATACGCTGTTCAGCTCTATGTCTATGGTTTATTAAAACAAGTTAGAAAATGACCACAGGTTCACTTCGTTTCAGTCACACTTTTGCCACCAATTTTTTCTTCACATCTAACAAGGAAATGCGCTGTCCAGTTCTCTGTGTCTATGGTTCCAACCAAGCCCCATTTGCCAATCCTATTTTTAGTTTTCGATCCCCTATTTCATTCAACATTTTTTTTTCATATAAAGATGCGGAATATGCAGTTCTAAAAATGTAATTAATTTTAAGTAGCATGTAGCTGCTGAGAAAAACAGCTGTGGCATACGGATTACAAACTGACACTAAACTTCACCCTAAGCTATTTTTTTTTTAATATTTTGTTACGGAACCCTAGAAACGATTCGTACTTAATGCATTTTTCCTATAATTAACGAGTACAAACTTAAACCAATTTAAATTGTGGTTATTTTAGGGTTGCTCACCTTTTTACGTAAAAACTAAACCCTTCGTTTTAAAAGATTACGTTTTTATCTAAATATTTGTCTGTCCGCCACGAGCCTTTTTTTCGCCCGCCAGAGGTATCAAAAGTATTGAAGTCTAAACATTTACGAGACCTGTATCCATACCTATTCCTATTATAGGTACTATTACTCAGGTACTTACTTGATTTGTGCATATGTTGTCTAATTTACAGTCTAGCAGCCATCAATTTTATTTCTCTAACGTGTGAACTAGTTTAATCACACTCCATAGATCACATTTTGTTTGCTTTAAGGTATAAAACAAGAATAGAATATTTATGTTGAAAACAATGCTGATCTCCGTTAAGACTAACATAAAACCCTGGTCAAATATTGCAACACTATGCACAGTCCCTTCTTCCTGTTCTAAACTATGCTTACGTCTGCTATCCGCACGCCAAATAAACTAGTTCGACTTCAAAACTTGTGCATTCGTTATGTTTACGGGTTGCACAAGTTTAGGGGAGAGTTGGGTAATACCGAGCCCCTAAGGGAATTATCCTATAACTAAGCTCAGGTTAGGTTAAAATAAAAACGAAATATAATAGAAGGTGGACAATTTATCTGACGACACTAACGGAAATTTAAATTTATCAAAAAACAAACAAAAACAATAATTCGAGCGAATAATTAAAAATTGGGAAAGCGCAGTATTATCAAACTGGTCTGATAATATCGTGCCCCAGGTAGGTAATTGCGCACTGGGTCTGATAAAACTGCGAAAAGCATCAAACAATGTGTCAGTCAGAGAGTGGAACCCTGGAGACCGAATTTGAAATAGGTCCAGACTCCAGATTTCACAAAATGTTTAGTATTAACCTAAGTGATTGACAATTTGACATTGACAAGACAAGAAAACAATTATTATATTACCTAGTACTTTAACTTAGGTATAAATACTGACACTTATAAGAATAATATACTTACATATTCTTTCAGAGATTTATAATAATCACAACCATATTATATAGCTGGGCATAATGTCAACGCACCCTACGCGCGGCATTATCAAACAAGATAATTTTATTTTGTAACCTCAAAAACATAAACAAACTCAAAGGATTAATTTAAAATTATTCTACACATAAGTTATACATTATTTTTACACTATAAATGAGTATAATTTCTTACTGAGTGTGAAATATTCATTGACTCACCTCTTATTGAAATCACCCAAAAAACTATAGCGATCGCGCGGAAAACCTGCAAGCTCGCGGCCTTGCTCTCTGGATACTCGGCGGCAGTTGGCGGTGCTCGAGCAGGGTAGGGGATACATAAAGCTATGATTTTACTAATATTGCAGGCGCGTTTTGTTGACTGTTTCAAAGAAACCGAGGGGCGCGGAATTTTCAACCGCGCGGTATTACCCAACTCTCCCCTATATCTAAATTCAGATATGAATTGAAATCAAAGCGATTTTGGTAAGTTGTCGTGCACACGCCGGGAATGGTTTATGATAAAGAAAAATTGTTTAAGTGCGAGTCGGACTCACGTACTAAGGGTAAGCTGATTGTAATGTAATTTTGGTAAGTTGTTGAGCACACGCCGGGGAAGGTTTCTGAATTAGTGCAACCCTTTCACAATAGGTGGCACAGCAATTGTTTTAAAAAAGAGAAACAACGTTCCTCGGGTCAGTTAGTAGACAATTAATTATGGTAAAGGAGTACTAATTAGCCCGTACCTGGACAATATGAAGTAAACAGTCTATGTCCTACGGTATTTTACTATGGGGACATAAGTAGTTAATTTTACCGTCTCAGTAATTAAATTAATATACAAAATTATATAATAATATGAATCGCTTTAATAAGAAATGCGATATTTATAAGTGCATTACAAAATATATGACCTGCTTTTATTCACAAAAACATCTCTCAGTTCAAACATAACATAGAATATACTTGTAACGAGTTTTTAGATATTTTTGGAGTAACTCTTATACTACGGAACTCTCATCAAGCACGTTCGACGCACACCTAACCGGTTTTTATAACATTACTCAAAATTTAAACAAGTGGCTTAACCATTTACTGCAAATTATAACCTGAGTAATCAAAAATTCCGTAACATTTCTTGTTTAACAACTATACTAATTAGATGACCTATATTTCTAGAATAAGTTTATTATTTCTCCCATTATGTTTATTTAATAAATCGATTTGCAAATAGTGATTTGCTTAATCATTACAGAGACATCAACACGCAAAGATGGCGCAAAGACACAGTGTTACCGTTCTTCTAGCTTTGTCATTATTTGCGAACGCTTTTTGCATACCAGCCGAGCTGCCGAGGGTGAGAAGAAGAGAAGACAGAAATAGCAGAGAATTAGATAGAGATTTGGTAAGTTTTGATTGGAAGTTTACATTAATATATTAACTTGTTTTTTCTTCGTTGTTATTGAAATTAAAAGCACCATGAAACAATTAAATATGAAAGTTTAAATTGTTTTGTGTTGGATTAGAATTTGAAGAAGTCGATCCTAACTTTCTTCTATGATAGTCAAGAACTGGCAAAGGACGTAGGTATATTGATATATCCCTGGTGTTTTATTTTACCTCTTAAGACAGCTCTGACTACTCAAAGTTAACGGAGGAAAACTTCAGCAGAGATTAAAACACATATGTAGAAACACATACATAAATAGAAACATATATCGATGGCTCCTATGTATAAAAGCCAAAATACAAAACCATAACTTTTCAATAGTTGCTTCTCATAGTTTAAATTTGTTTTATTTTTTACATGCTGTAACCGAAGCTTATAAAACCTTGCATAGTTACTATGACACATATATTTGTTATTTAAGCTCTAATGTTTTTTTTTAATAAATGTTACTTTTCAAATAAGTGCACTTGTGCCTTTATACGTGATTTTTTTATATTTAATATGTTCTTAAAAAAACTAGTAAAAAGGCCAAAATGTCACATTGGACTATTTACTTAGTATAGGCTATTTTTTAAAAAAAAAAATGGTATATCGAATTTTTTGTGTAACTCATATTTACATAAATGAGTTAATGTATATAATTTACTTAAATGAATATTAATCAGGTAATTATTTTATGTAATAAGTCATATTGACACTTGTACGTAGTTTTAGTGCGTAATATGATACAGTATTGAGCTATTCTCGAGAATCATGAAAATGTTATGTTAAACAATTATAAATGTAATACGGTCCCTGAAATCTTCGACATTGGGTGTGTTAATACACTTAGAATCAATCAGATTTTATTATAAGTACATTGTTTGTAATAGTAGAAATTTGATACATTTTTTTTTGCTTCAGACCTTAATTTTAATACCACTATAATAATAACTAATTTGTATAAAAGCTAACACTCACTAAGCTAAAATTCACTCTATTGATTTTAAGCTTTTTTTACCTATTATGTTTAAAAAAATAAATTACCTAACACGGAATGGAATGCAGTTGGGGCATTGAGAAATTAGTCGTAATTAAAATGGCTCATATTTTAATTATACTCTCAAATCTCAAATTAATCAATCATCAAATATATTTTAGTTGCCGGCCACCTTCGAGCATTTGAGACAAATACGTCAAGATGAGGCTAAAACCAGTCGACCACCTGCTAAGGTATTTATATATTTAAACCGTACACATATCTTAAATTTTCACATGGGACTTGAGACTCCGGAATTTGAGAGAAAAATGTATGGAAGTAGGTCCTATCTCTAGAGATCCGCGAATGTACTTTCATACATTCTCTCTCGAATGTCCGGGACCAGACTCTGAAATGATCATACCTGTTAGATGATAGACTGATCGTACGATGATAGACTTAATTTCCCAATAAGCTCCCAAGTCGCAGAACATATAAAATTCTTAGATTAACAATTAAACATAATTTCTAAATAAAGGAATCCACTGAGTCCCGTAGTTCCACATATATTTTTTTTTTTATGAGTATATGAGGAGAGTTTTAATTTTACCTCGCCTCATGAGGGTGAAGGTTCGAGCCCAGCGTGTACCAATGAGTCTTTTTCTAAATAAAAATTACCAAGTTCATTGATTATTCACTCCATTGGCTTTTCGATGAAGGAAAACATTGTAAGAAAACCTGCATTTGAGTACGTCAAACAAAAAGGGAGACCCTTGCCCCAACAGTGGTGACGTGTAAGGTTGGTAAGGGATAAAGCTGTTCGAAAACCACTCGAGTTAATTGAATTAGCCAAGAGTTTAGTATGAGCGATATAGAACGCCTGAACCTGTCGAGAAATTCTTAGCGATTTCAGGTTTGTAAGCCAAAAATTTCCACATTTTTTCCACGTCCTCCAGGATGGCAGTTTACCTGAAGTGGGCCCAACGAGTAAGTCCTCAGTCCAGTTTTCCTCACCGAGTCCATTTGACGACGACGACGATGATGATGATGACTTCAACGAACCTGCGCCACCGACGCCATCTGGTGGAAGTGGTGGGGGTATATTCAGTTTGCTTCGACTAGCAGGAGCATTGTTCCCAGGATCAAGTGGGGGAAACGTGAGTACTAATAAAATTGAAATTTGTTTGTCTAGCATGTGGAGATTTGGTTTTATTGTTAGTTATTTTTTTGTGTGATGTGTTTGATGTGTTACAATACCCCGCTTCTTTCACTCTCTGTTTCTGTAAATTACAAGTATAATTGTAAGCATAACAAATTTCTTTTGTATTTTATAATTTAAGATTTTTAGTGTGACCGTTATTTAAAAAAAAGCACCGGTTTTCACAACAACTAATTTTTTTATGCTTAATTCACGTGGTCCATTAAAAATAATGGTAACGACGTTTGTGACAACTGCAATTTGGCACAACGCACGCGGCAAACGCCAGAAAGTGATGGAATTTTCGCACACATATTGTGATATTTATTAACACACTGGGAGTTTTATAAAAAAAGGTAAGACTTGTTTGAGCTAAGTAGATCATATATATTTATTTTATACACACATTTTTAAGGCTTTGGTTCTAGATATGCATAGCATATCATAGCATAGTGCTTAAAACAAAAAAAAATAGTATAATTAAATTGCAAGTTTTTATAAATTTGTTATTATTTATTGCATTATTATTTCTAGGTAACAAAGAAGAAAATTATACAAAGAATGATTTTTCGCAAACCGCAACATAATATAATGCGGCGTCAAGATATCAAAAGTAATACCATAGATCACACTTTAGACATAAAACCATCATTGCAAAGACAAGAAGAAAAAAGCGAAACTGACAGTCAAAGTGAAAGTTCCATAGAAGAAAGCGAAGAATCTGGAGATTCAGACGATGATAATGTTGCAACAGAAAATGACGCTGCAGAAGTCAGTGTTGAAAATGAAGATGATAGGCAAGACAATGACTCGGCTTCTGTTAATGATGATTCTGATGATGACTCTGATGAGCCACCTGAAGGAGATGGTCAAGGTGGTGGTCTTTTAGGCATTTTAGCTGGATTAAGTGGTGGGGTACGCATATTTCTTTTTATTTAATTGTAGGAAGGTGCCGTGGTTTTAATTATTGATTTTATCTATAACTTAATATAAAAATTATATTATTTTTCGTTTCAGGGTGATGAATCTGATTTAGGATCTTTGTTGTCTACTGTTGGTGGCATATTTGCAAATCTAAGCGTAAGTCCATAACAATAACAAAAGGTTAATAAAAAGATATTTATAAAATATTAAATTGGTCAGAATAATCATTTTAATTATTACTTACAGGGTGGTGAAGATTTTGATTTGAATAGTATTATTTCAACAGCGATTGGGCTTTTTGTTGGATTGTTAGTAAGTAAATTAATCATTTATAAAAGTTAAAGCTCTCTATACGCAATCAATATAGGTAATGATAGCAACGAAGCTTTCACCCAGTGTACCTAAACTTTTAGCTGTACATTTATCATTGTCTTTTACCATAATTTATCGATTTCCAACTTAACGTTTTTTGTCCGACCACTGGACAATAGAATATTTATCCATTCCATAATATCAAATAGTAAAATTCAGTCTGCCGTTATAAAATAACTGTTTTTTTTTGTAATTACTTATAATTACATAATCATCTAAGTAAGTTTTTATTTCAAAATATTTCGATTTTAATTAAAAAGGATCAAGCTGTATTTTAAAACTTTTAGAAGCTGTTTTTATAGTAGGTACCTACTCACCTTACTTACCTTAAACACCACGTGAAATTCTAATTATTTCACAGTCGGGAGGCGAAGAAAATCCCGGTTCTATAATAGCAAGTTATTTTTTAACATCTTTGGATACAATAACTGGAGGCGGATCGGTATGTATGTGATATAATGCAATCAGCGTAAATTTTATATAAATATTACTATTCTGAAATATTTTTATTCACAGACCAACAATGGAGCTTTCTTCGGAACATTATTAACTAAACTTTTAAAAGGAACTAGCGCGGTTTGTACCAATTTAATTTAATTGCTTGTCATACATTTAATTGTCTTAATCACTCAATGTCCACTTTTATCTAATTCCATGATTGTTATTTCAATTTGATCCATTTTTGCATATTAAGGATTAGTTTTCTAATATTTTTCATTAATTTCATTCTGCTCCACTGTATCATTTGAAAGATTAGTTTACACTATAGTCATTTTATCTGATCCACGCGCCACGTTTTATTTGGAGTATTCGTGCCCATCGTTATTATTTCACACCGATCCACTGTAATATATAAAATATAACATTTGACATTACTATTATTTTACTCCAATGAACTTTTTTATTTGACTGATTAGTTTACCTACATTATTCAAATTTCATCGTGATCCACTGTATTATTGGTATTTCTTAATTATATCTAATCATAATTTGCTATTGCAGTTAGTAGATCCCGATGCGAGTTCAGAAAGTGAAACGATGGAAAGTGACTCTGGTGGTTTTATCAAGAGTTTCTTGGTATCACTCCTCGGGGACATGTCGAAAACCAGTTCAACAGGTAGCAGCAGTAGCAGTTAGCCAAATTTGGTGACACGAGACATACCAAATATAAATTTGGTGACACGAGAGATACCAAATATAGAAAGACTTTAACCGTCTCTCACTAAGAAATTTTACGCAGAGACTTTATTCCATGAAGTAAAAGTGTTTTATTCTAGCTGATAGATAACATGGGGAAAAAACGTTTTTATTTTATAATTAAAAATAATTTTAATTTTTTTTTCTTATATTTAATAATAACATTTTCTTTTATACTTCCAATTAATTTTATTTTCAAACAATAATACGTATTTATTAGAATTAATTTTCAATTAAAATAAAGTTCTTATTTAGTATTTCAAATTTAATATTTTACTTTAATAGAAGTATTAATTTTATGGAAGTATTAAGTTTATGTATTTATTTTAAATATAATTTTATAAGTATTTGTTGATAAGTAAATAAAACAATTCTGTGTTTATTTGAGAAATCCTATCAGAAGTAAAGACTTTCATTGGTTTTGCCGTTTTGTTTATAAAATCATTAGTCCTTTTCAGAATTAACATCATTCGAAAAGAGCTCTGTTGTTAAAAGCAGTCAAAGGTAAGACGCCCTATTAATTTCTCTACTAGCAGAGAGTATAATATTTGAAAAATCTGGACGTAATCACGAATATCTTTTACTATCGCTTGGATTATATTATATTCCATCCCCCCGATCGACCTCGGCACGGTCGTAAAACTATAGTTAGGCGGCCTCGGTACGTACTAACGGCCCCAGATGACGATCTCGCTCCCCGGGTTCGTCGGCGCCCGAACGGATACACGAGGTGTACACGAGGTGACTCACCTTCGGGTTCGAGACTCACGCCGGTCGAAGGGACGCCCCCGAGAGCGACAACCCAAGCCGAAGCTGAGGTTGGGCGATATACGGGCTGAGGCTCTTTCAGAGACTCGCCCAAATAAAGTCCGGTGAAGCAGTAATGGCTGCAACAGCCAACTGCAATGTCAGTTCAGAAAAAAAATATATATTATATTATATTATCCTATATTTTCGATTATATTATATTTTCGATAAAGCAACTGTGCCATACGACATGCCACTCTAGTATCTCTTGGACTAAATTAATCTATAGGGAGTATTTATAAGAAGAAGAAAGCCGCAGTGATACTATTGAGTATAAAGGTTTTCCACTAGTCACAGTTCACTGTGAATCGAATTTCCCAGTAGTACCTCCAGAGTACAACGACCCTTTCGTTGTACTGTTGGGAATAAAAGCCTGTCTCGAAAATTGTCCTTACAGACCAACTTATCTTGAGATCTGTCAGTTTCATGTTTGGGGTTATCAATCTTTGGAACTAACTTGTCTGACCCTGTGGTCAAAGAATAAAACTGCAGTCGCACCGAACTTACGCGACACTAGCGTTAGAAAAGTTACATTGAGTCAGAAAAGTTTGATGTACCGTACTGAATAAGGGGCTGTTCGGATTTTAAAACCATTTTGCAAAACTTAGTATATATTTCGGAAACTCTTATTTTATGGCAACAATTTTAACATCAAAAATCAGGGCTACACTATAGTAAAGTGACGTTTAGAAAGCGACAGGATAATTAGGAAAAAATTCGTTCTCATTGTACCAAAGAGATTTTCTAAGGATAAATTATAAGTATATTTTAAGATATTATTTGTATGTCAACAGAACCCGTCATCATCATCATCAGGAGACCGGCCAGCATCCCCACTGTGGACTCTGAAGATGGATATCCTCAGGGCTGCGCTGCAGTTCGGCACCACTATCGCGGGGATGTCATCATCTTCCGTCGCCGACGCTTCGACGCAGTAGCTGACCATCGTTAAATCATTTCTTACCATGTGCCATGCCATAGGTTCAGTTCGGGTCTCTGCCGCTTCGCTAGAGGGCAAAACTCAAGCGATTCTTGCCTAAGACTGACGAAGCGGCGGGAACCCCACTGTACCATGCCATTTGTGCCATACCAAAGGTGCCATGCCGTAAGTGCCATGCCGTTGGTGCCATACATTTATTTATAAAAATAAACACTTATTTAACTATTTATTTTTATTACACCTCTATCTAAGTAGTTACCTACTATGAAATCCCAAGTAAAAATAGTTGTTTATTTGTACCTAAATTCACTTATGTTTTACGTTGCTGCCCTTTTTGGAACCATCCAAATTTGCTATTGCCTCTGGATTTTTTGATTAGAAATTTGCTTACTAAAATTTTAAACTGCCCTTTACATGAGTGTGCCTGGTCGCAGGCCTCTCTTCATATCAGACATGGCGGTTTGGGAATCCGGAGCATTTCCGCTGTCGCCCTCCCAGCTTTCTTGTCCTCTGTCAACAGTACGTGTGATCTCTACGGTAAGATTACTGGCCCTTCTTTGGGTTCCGTCGAGGTCCCGTTCTTGACATTGGCCACGCAGGCTTGGCGGTCAGCGTGTCATGGTATGGCTCCTCCATCTTTCACAAATTCGCAGAGACTATGGGACAAACCTTTATGCAAAAAAGTTAGTTCCTCCCTTATCTCAATCGCTACAGAACCACGTGAGCGTGCCCGTTTGCTTGCCGTGTCTGAACGAGAATCAGGCCACTGGCTACAGGCACTGCCTTCCGCGACGATAGGCAATTTGCTCGACAGGCAGACTTTATCATTAGCTGTGTACGCCTTAGGTTTCGTTTAGTGAAGCCAGACATTTGTATTTGCGGCGAAAGGGTCGAGCAGTTTGGCTATCACGGCCTTTCCTGTAGAAAAAGCGCTGGCCGCCTTTCGTGACACTCGGCCCTGAATGATATTATCCGTCGGGCCCTAACCTCGTCCCGGCTCCCGGCCATTTTAGAGCCAAATGGAATTTTCCGTACCGATGGCAAGAGGCCTGACGGTTCTACTTTGGGGCCGTGGAAGCTCGGTAAGTCTTTGGTGTGGGATGCCACCTGCGTGGACAAGCTGGCGGCATCTCATTTACCAACGACCTCAAAGAGCGCTGGCACGGCAGCGGCGTCTGCTGAAACCCGCAAGCGGCGTAAATATGCCAATCTCGAGGCAGGTTTCATATTTGTGCCGTTTGGGGAGACTTTTGGGCCGTGGGGACCGGAAGCAAAAAAACTCGTCCGTGACCTTTCCGCGCGACTGGTCGAGGCATCAGGTGACCGGAGGGCTGGCAGTTTTCTCTGCCCAAGGATCAGTTTGGCAATCCAAAGAGGTAACGCTGTCAGCATTCTGGGCACCGCTATGCCGCATGATTTTCTAGAGGATATTTTTATTTATAGTTAGGTTATTTTTATTTTAATTAGATAAGATAATGTACTGTTCAAAATATTTATAATTATTTTAGTTACAAATCCGGATTAACTTTTTGTAGTTGTGATGATTTTATTGAACTATTAAATTGTTAACAATAATATTACGAATACTTCATTGATTTTATTCAGTTAACAGCTTATTTTTCTTAGTTTATTTAACCACTGAAAAACCTAGGTTATTTTTAATTTTACTGTTTTTTTAAAGAACAAAAAGAGGGTAATAACCTTCCCTACGACATATTGATACTCCACAAGAGTGATTTGATGGTTAAAAGTCACATGAGTTGTTCTGTGTTCGTGGACATGTTGGACATTTTCGACGCATACGTGTAATTTACGAACACAAACTACATGCTACCGTAGGTTATGTTTACACAGCCTATGCACGTATTATTGGGATATAAACTGTCTGTGTGTTCCTCTTGACGCTTATACCGCTGAACCGATTTAGATGAAATTGGGCCTGGAGATAATTTGACTCCCGGAGAAGGACATAGGTTATTTGAAAACGTCAAGTGGGAGTGGGTTTTTTTTCTATAATTGAGGAAATCCTACCCTCCGTTGAAATCCTACACCGAAAACCAAATTAAGGGCGGGTGGAGCCGCGGACAACAGCTAGTAACACCTATTTTGCGAAAAATTTAGCTATAAGCACGGACGCGAAGCACAAAGAATTTCGTTCATTGACCTTTTACTTTTTAGCCTGTGTTCATTAGTCAAATAGTTTGGATACTTGGTCTTAGCAAATAGTAGTAATTTCTGATGACAGCGGTCGGTTATCGCCTCTGTGCGAGTGCGATGGCAAATAATTATGCGCCTGCAACAGAGACAAATAGTGACCGGTCATTGAAAGAATTTTTTCCTGCTTCGCGTCCGTGCTATATCTACCTATTATAGTTCAAAAGATAGAGCTTTTAAAGGTAGAACAGACAGACAGTCATACAGAAAGTCAGCGAAGACTTAGTAATAGCGTTCCATTGGCAGCCTTTGGGTGCGTAACCCTGAAAATACAAACGTTTCTCTGGTAATGTTATCGATACTGTACGTTAAAACAGTAAACCTTGACCTACTTCCTTTATTTAAACAATAAGCAAAAATATTGAAACCCGTTTAGTATAGTACAATATTTAGGGTTTCCAACTCATTTTGTATGAAATAGAGTATGTTACACCCGTGAAGACGGCAAATAAAGAGTAGGTACACATTTATAAAATAAGAGTAGGTATTACAATTTATTTAAATTTTTGATTAGGTATGTAGATTTATTTTGCACTTTTTGCATCACTCCACTTCTGTCGTCTGTCACGTCAAAATGCTACGTTGTTCTTGTAAAATTATTGTTCAGAAATATATATAAGTCAATTACGATGCTTTAAGTTCACCCGATCTTGACAGACAAAGGTAGGTAGGTAGGTACCATGTACGAACATAAAATCTTGTCAGTAAAGAAAATTCATAGTTTTCATAAATAGAGTTGGTATTTTAGCGTAGTTTATTAGTGTTATAGATTAGAAAATGAAAAAAAATTCTTCATGAAATAAAATACAATACTTTCTTTTAGTCGAGTTGAGAGCCGACCATAGTTCCTACTAATTACCAGTCTACTGTCGTCTTTAAAAGGGAAAAGGTGCCAGCAGTCATTAGTATAATAATTAAGGAGTTCCACGCCGATAGCCAAATTAAAGGCGGGACGAGCCGCTGGCAAAATCTAGTTATTTAATATGGGTAAATCCGAAGAACTCGATTAACATTAATAGAGCCGTATAATTAAACAATAAAAATAAATAATCAAATAAATAAAAAACCCAACTGCATTAACAACTAAACAGAAATTAAAACATATCAAATATTTAACAATAAGCAGACTAAACTCATTTTAAGTTGAAATGAGTCCCGCCATGTAATATATATTTTTTATTCACAGCCTTTAATTGTTATGTTTTTTCCAATTTTTTTTACTCGCACTTTACTTATGATTTTAAAGCCCTTTATTTTGATACCCAACTCGAGGGACTTGAAAAAAAAAAATTTTAGGCTGCACATTAAATCCACCATTTAGATATTTTAAATATATAAATGAAGTTTCAAAATCAGCTCTACCTCACTTTTTTTTTATAATGGGCTCGCACGGTGTTTGTAGAACATTTATGCATTTGCCAGACTCAAATAATTTATGTGGTCGTTGTCTTTGTCTGAATCGCGGCGTCTCGCGTCCTCGTTTTCGTGTCCCAAGCAAAGCATGGTAGGAAATTTGGTGTGCATCCTGTAGAAAATGCGCGTCATGTCCTGCCTATTTCTTCATAATCCACTATTCATGTGCCTTCGATCCTTTAGAAATTGCGCGTCATATCCTGCCTATTTCTTCATAATCCACTATTCATGTGCCTTCGCTGCACAATCCCTAACACGTTTTCGTAAAACACTGCTAAAATATACACATCGAAACAAGTTTGGAGTCTTTGAAGAAAATATAATATCATGCATACAACTTTATAAATTGGAAACCGTATTGAGCTATTCGGACTCTGGATAACTCTGGAATTCGAGGGATATGGTATAGAGTTTAAACACGTGAAGGGACTGCGGTGACCGCTTACCAACACACCGACCGTTGGCTTGTTTGCCACCTTAGTTGCATAAAAATATTTATTTTATTTATTTATGTGTTTTAATTTTAAATACATATACATACTAGTGACGTAACGCATAAATATCGTATTCGCAAAGTTCGAGCGAATGTTTTGCGAATATGACCATCATAAAAAACCGATTATTTAAGATAATATTAGGTTAATAGAAAATACATCAATTATTTTTTTTTTATTATTAGAAAATTAACCTAACCTGGTTATCACATTATCAGTCTTTACATTATCATTAGTTATTATTTATTTACTATCTATCTACTTCTACATTTGGTAATAAAGCTTAAGATTTAGATTTAGAAACTTAGGAAACAAAAACTATGTTCTCTAATTACGAACTATAAATAAAATTTATGTTTTATGGAAAGAAAACACTTTAATTAAACAAACAAAAAGAAAATTATTCTTTATACTTCTGTTAGCCTGTGCTTTTCTTAGACATCTTTTGTAATCATATCAATTTAGACTTTCAAACAAAAAACTTTTCACTTCTCTCTTAAAATATAACATAGAAATAAAACCATATATCAAAAAAAAAAATAATAATAAAAACTTCGACGCCTTTTCTCCTTCGAGCCTATTGCGATTGCGACCAAAAAATTCGATTACTAAAAGCTACAACTGACAAGCAATTAGTACTACATTCGAAAGAAAACCGAAATACACTTAGCACAATCAAAATAGCCTTTCAAAGTTTACTCAGTAAACTTCAACAAATGCCCAAATATCAAACTCATAATAACTTTTACCTATAGATACTTTGCTCATTGCATAGGTATTTGTATGCTGAGATCTAGAGAGCCAAATAAACTTAAATCATCATTTTATAATTTTGACCAATGATTTTGACCTTGACATACAAGTAGCTTCGTATCATTGCTAGAGATTGCAATCCGGATAGTTCAAAATCCGAAAAAATCCGCAAAATCTGGATTTCTAAGGTTTTTTTAAAATCCGGATTCTGATGTTTAAATCAAATCTTTCCAAAAGTGTAAAATTAATTAGAATTTCAAAATGTTAGCGTGGCGATTGATGACAAATTTGTAGCAAGAACGGAAATCGGAATATTGAAAGATGATTTCATAAAAGAAAAATAGGAACCCTTATAGGATGACTTTGTTGTCGGTCTGTCAGTCTGTCTGTCTGTCAAGATCCTTTTTCTCAGGGATGCGTAAAAGCATTACGTCTATGTTATTTGATGCTTAAAAAAAATCAAGCTTCTAAGTCAAATCAGTTAAAAAATATGGCGGAAAAACAGCCATTTTTGTAGCATATTTTGGCATTCAGAAACAAATCAAACCTATGGGGTACTTTCCGTTGTCCTAGTATCTTGAAATTTGACATCAAGCAAGGTCATACATGACAGATATAGGAAAAAAACGGGTAGCAATCCGGGAGTGCCGGCAGAAGTGAAAACATACTTTCCATCACTTCGTATCCATATTGATTTAATATAAATAATAATGTTTGTTTATTAACTTTTTTGACGTATATTTGAAATCTCAATCTGTCATAAAATTAAAATCTTATATCCAACCTACCTGTACTACTCATAATCGCCATATACTTAAAATAAAAAACTAACCTAATGTAAATAAAGGTCACGTGTCCTGACGCGAAATCCGTCTTACGAATTTTCGATCAGGTCACGTGTCCTGACGCGAGCTTAACATTTTTTACCCATCACAAATAAATTGCACAACGCCGCTGTGAATAAATATGAAAATTATAATTTGTAATTAATAACGCATTTAAAAAAAATATTGTCTGTTAATCCGTCAAGACCCTTTTGCAGTGATCAAGTTAAAATTAATATCAAATTCAAAGGTCTACGTTCCCTTAAAGCTCATGAAAAATCAATTATGTCAACGCAATAAAAAAACTCATTTTAGACGCATATTAAGGTATTCAGTTATTCACAAATAAATCAAAACCTATAGGATACTTCCCGTTTTCCTAGGAGACTCTTGGTGCAAAAACTATCTATCTATAATAAGTTTGTACAGAACCCTCGGTGCGCGATCCAGCCTCGCACTTGGCCGGATTTGTTATTATTAATCACTAAGGTTACGATCCGCTTGATGGTAAGCGGTCACCGTAGCCTATGGACGCTTGCAACACCAGGGGTACCGTCGACAATTTTCACAGCCCGTCGTTGAACCGAGTCAAAAGGGCCAAGCTGGTATCCGGGTGCACCCACCCAGAGATGACAGGAGTACTCCATTGCGTCTTGTACAGTAGCAACCTTTGTCCCGACGTGAAGTACTGCTTCGCTCTGTTAAGTACATCAAGTTTTTTTGACGCCAGCTTCATCTTGTCTTCCTCAACAGCGCTGGAGATATCAAGACCAAGGATCCCAATGCTCTTGTGTATTTTTCTAGGTAGCTTAGAGGCTGTGTGGTTGTCAGTATAACCTTACAGTATTTGTAAAACCCTAACAAATTTCTTAATGTTACTGACAAAGACGTATAAAAATTTAAGAGACCCATTTATAAGAAAATTAAAACTGATCAGTACACTGATCTGCATGTTACAACTGCAGCCATGAAAATATATATATTAAATAACTTAGAATCTAGTTCAGAAAAGATTTGTGAATTTGAACTAGGACCTTCGCTTACTTATAAACAACATCTTAATCGTCAAATTTCCTTTGAATGTGTGAGGATGCTTTTAAGTGCCAGTGCGAATGGAACTAATTTACCTTTAATGAAGTAAATGTAGTGAAAATGGCATTATACAATAATGGTAAATGTCGAGGAGAAATTTAAAAAAGGTTCGTAAGATTGCTGGCTATTTTGAATGAGCCTTTTCCACTGCTGAGATATCTTGAAATAGATAAAGAGTCTAAACGGCGAAACTCCTGACGATTTTGTGTTTTTAAGTTTTGGGTTTTTAAATAACACTATAAATTATTTTTATTGCTAGTTGATAAGCAGATTGATTTTAAAAATATTTAGTATACAAGGGTGTTAAAGTCAAAGTCAAACTCAATTTTTTTTTTAACAAATTAGGTTTCTACAAACACTTTCAATTCGCCAAAGTTATGAAATACCTACTATTTTTTGATACTGATAACGTGTTAAACGTCTAAGTAAGTTCGATATACTACGTTTAATTTAAAATGATAAAACAAGGATTACAAAGATATTAAGTATTTTTATTTATTTAAGAGCTTTGGTAAAATTAAAACAACTTTTTTTTTAAATTCTAATAGTGAAACATGAAACTACGTGATTAATTAATATTACTTTAAGATTTGAAAAAAATGCAAAAGCTAGTACCAAACTCCGAGAAATCCGGTTAATCCGCATTTTCATTTACAACACGCAGCAAGAAATAAAATAAAACTGCTTTTAGTATTACGTATAATAAACTCTATTCAACAGATGGTATTACTTAGTATCTTCTTAGGTAAGGTAAAGAATCACTCCAATCAATAATACAAAAAGCGGTTTACAACACTAATAAAGTAACTATTAAAGCGCGCGATAGTTGTGCGACATTTGCGCAGTAAACCGACGAGTCACACTGGCAACTCGCATTCGTCCCTGCCGGCCCGCCCGCTCCTCTCTCATCAGTTGCCAGTTGCTTGCTGTACAAACCGCACGTCACTCTTCACTCAAAATGCATTCAAGCAAAGAGTACCAAATTGATACGGTAAAGTTAATAGATGCTGTCAAAGCCTACCCTGGCCTGTACAACAGAAACACTGATATTTGCTACACCAACAAGAAGCAAAAAATTGGAATGTGGAATGAAGTGTGTAAAGAGGTGTTCAGCAAGTGGGACGAATTCCAGGCAACACAGAAAGACGAATATTGTACGTATCTATATAATTTACGTTTTTATTTGTAAGTATTCAATGTATTGTTTTGAATGGTATTTATTATAGTTTATTTTATTTTACATTTGTAAGAACAATGGAAAATGGTTTTCGAATGTAATATAAAAGAACATTATGATACGAGTAAGTTGGTCCTTAAACACGACGGCTCGGGCGTAATTGAGCCTAGTGTGTGATGATGACCATAGCTATTAAGTGTCATACAGTATTTTTCAATAAATTAATGCAAAAAAATTAAACAAAACTTCAGTGTTGCTTAAAGCATTAAGGTCAATGTTGCCAGATCTTGACATCCTTTTTTTTTGCCTAAGTAACCAAAAAAAATATTTGTAAACTAATAACATGTTGTATGTTTATGTAGGTTAAATAAATAAGTATTGTAGATCCTATTTCCCGTCGAGCTGGGTGTCTTATTATTGTTCCAAAAAAGCTCAATTTATACACCTTCGTAGTTCTAGAGCATAATTTTAACCGTTCAATTTTTTTTTAATAGGTAAATTATTGAAAATTGTTAGTACATTTTCGTCAAATACTAATGCAACTGAAAACTTAATATGGTGCCTAGGGACTCATTTCGGCACACCAAAGCCCGAGTGTGCCGCAATTATGTACCTAATTACTTACTTACATTTTTAAGAACAAACATGTATGGTGTGATAGATCTTTTAATTAATAATATTTAAATTGAATCTATGCTATTAATAACAAACCTTTTTTTTAAGTAACTAAGATTTTATAATTAAGCACCCCTATAAATAAGTACGTCTTTATTTTTCCCTATCTCGACTTAATTAACCCAACTACGAACACGAAACTATTGTAAACTTAAAAAGGAAAACCCTATCTAAATATAAATTTCATCCAAACTGTTAGAGATAACTCATCCAACTGATATTTCCGAGATACACAAATATTTATATATTTATATATCTAAAAGTCGGTGGTGGAAGAGGGGTTTAAATTTCACTTCACGTCCCAAGTGGCGGAGGTTCGAACCCGGGGTCGGCGTGTACCAATGAGCCTTTTCTTAATTTCTCAAGTACACTGATTTATTTATTCACACCACTGGATTTTCGGTGAAGGAAAACATCGTGAGGAAACCTGCATACGTCAAGAAAAAAAAAATGACGTATGTGAAGTCCACAATCCGCACTGGGCCCGCGTGTGGACTATGGCCCAAATCACCCTCGCTTATGCGGGTTTTTTTTTTTTTTTTTTATACCACTAAGGTGGCAAACAAGCTTACGGTCCGCCTGATGGTAAGCGGTCACCGTAGCCTATGGACGCTTGCAACACCAGGGGTATCACTTGCGCGTAGGTATGACAGTGGGGACGTATGAAGGCTGGCAGTAGTATATATATATATATATATATATATATAAAGAATTGCTCGTTTAAGTATATTTTTGATGTACCTAACACGCTTTATATATTTCTTTTTGTTTTAGGCCAAGAAGTACAAAAGCGTTGGAGATGTCTAAGAACGGGCGTCAGTAAAGAGTTTAGGAAACAAAAGATCTACTCGTTACTGGATCAAGGCAACAAATTTCCGAAGAAAAGAAAAAAATATGAGTTCTATGACCATCTGAAATTCCTCGATGGCTGTATTGCTCCGAAACCCGTAAGTGAAGCAGATCTGAGAGCAGCAAAACTTCAAGATGCAAATGATGTTTACTATGATGAAAACAAATTGGATAGCGATGTGGAAAGTGTAGAAGAAATTTCTAGAAATGCAGATGATTATGATATCGTAAAGGAAGAAGGTGATGTACCTAAAAATGAAAGCCAACAGAAAAGTAATGATGAGTCGCCAGAAGAAATTATCCTGTCAATTTTGAAGAATACTATGATGCAAGAAGAAGATGAAGACAGACAGTTCTTCTTGTCCCTAGTTTCGAGTTTTGGAAGATTAAACGATAGGCAAAAAATTGAAGCGAAAATTCAGATATTGCAGATTTTGAAGAATGCTTCGTTTCAAAACAATTAAGACAAAAAAAAAGTACATTTGAATTTCTTTTCGTTTTATTTTTTTACAATAGGTAGGTATTGTGTCAATATAAATACTGCCGGTAAGTCAAGTCTTAACATACTGCCCTTTAATGTTGTAAATCAATATTTTTAGACTCCTCCCTGCTTTTTGTCAAATACGTTTATATACATTATATACATACAGTTATTAAAACAAATTATAGAAAAAACTATATAAATTAAAAAAATAACGCTTTATTTTTAGCTTTAAGGACAGCGATTTTTCAATAAAATCAAAACTGTGTATATAACATGTCTATAAAATAAAACTATGTTTAATGTCAAAAAGAATCTAAAATTTCAAAATCCAGATAGGACATATAGAACTAAGATTAAGATTAAGATACCAGTAAGATTTGAAAAATGCTTCTGCATTTTATAGCCCAATTATTGAGGACAGATTATAGGTAGGTAGGTAGGTTATTTATTTCTCATCGAAAATTACATTATGTCATCAAAATAATAATACATACCAATTCACAAAAAGATCGTCAAGTATAAAAATTAGAATCACAATGAATAAATAAAGGCTTAGAAATATTCTAAGATAAAACGCCAACGATTAAAAATAAACATATAAATAGAATCAATATTCAGTCAAAGATTAAAAAATGTCAAAATTTAAAACAAACATAAAAAAAAATTAAAAGTCAATAAAAATGTCAAAACAAAAACACACATAAATAAAAATCAATCAAATCAATAAAAATGTCAAACGTGGTCACTGTATTCTTTAACTGTACTTTTGTGCCAAACGGCTAAATCGATTTACGGTTTTTTTTTTGCGTACACCTAGGACTACATGACTTCCGAATTTTATCCAGCAGTGCTATTCGTCGTGGCACACGTTGTAGACGCCCTGTTTGACGAGTCACTCTGTCTGGAACACTGATGCGTTTACAGGTGTTTATGTTGCGTCGAGTGTACATTATAATATCAAACACATATTGAGAATAATGTGTCATTATACCATATTTTTTAAATAGTTCTCTGCATGGATGCCGAGGTTTTACACCCGCCAGTGTGCGAAGAGCTCTCTTTTGTATAATGAACACTCGATTGGAGTCTGACGAATTGCTCCATAGAATAATGTCATATGACAGAAGGGAGTGAAAGTAGGCAAAATATATTTGTAGTAGTGCAACGTCAGACACGAGTGGTTTCAGCTTTCGTAGTACAAATACTGCACTACTCAGCTTTTCACACAACGTTGACACATGGTGTTTCCAGTTTAGTCGAGTGTCTATGGTAAACCCGAGAAATCTACAGGACTCGCATTGTGGCATCGGGCTCTGTACTTGTGGAGTTAAACTGGGGTTTCCTGTCGAGAATATCATAACATTGGACTTTGAGACATTGAGGACGAGGCCGTTTATATAACTATAGATACATTATATATTTTCACTTCACGCTATAGCACTTAGTAGCGGAACAGTTAATTATCGTGGGTGATTAACGGGGGACAGCTAGTTTTCTATAAGCGCCAAAAAACGCTATTTAGGAATCATTCAATTTGGCACAACATGGGAAATGAAAATATCATTAAATTATGAGTTTTTTACTTTCGATCGTGTGTTCACCCATTTCCAATGGGACTAGACTAATGTCTTAAGTCTCGGTCTGGGCTTAAAACCGGGACACCATTATAAGATTTTAAGTTTGCTGCCAGCCTTTCCAATAACAAAAAAAAGCAGCAAAGTAGTACATTCGATAAAAAAAATCAAAAAGACGAAGGACCAGCCGACCAGCTTAGCTGAAGACAAATCAATACTTATATTGATAATGTGTGTTAGTTGGTTTGTCCAACATTCTCTTAGCAATGACGAAGCGAGAGCAACTCATTTTTAAGATTTTTTGCATAAACTGGTTTATTGGTCGGAAAATAACATAGATATGATAAAATCAGTTATCTCATACTCTTTTAAACTAGGAATAAATATTTACAACTACTTACACGGTGTTACTAAATTAGTGTGAGTAGCCGACGTCCAAATCAAACGTTATCGCTCTTTGTAATTATAATGAAACTAACTTTTCTGACCTTGTGGTTAACAGGGCCGGATTTAGAGGTCTGGAGGCCTCTGGGCAACAAAGGAGTGGAGGCCCCGTGGCCCCAAATTATGTTCCAAATAAAATGAACAATTTTTTTCAGTCGAGTTTTTCAATAAATAATTTATTTTGAATATACTTGATATTCTTTTAGTACTAGTATTTTAGTATAATCGAAAGAACAGTGAGTGAAAGTTCATATTCATATCTTATCGTGCCGTCCCTCTCACGGTTCTGTTATCACCTTTTGAATGAAAGAGACGGACGGTGCGACATGAAGTTCGAACTTTTGTGTAGTACGTTCCGTTCTACGCACATGACACAGGCTTTATTCGATTTAAATTTCAGATTTTCTTTGGAGCCCCTAAAAATACCCCAATAAGAAATCTGCCCCTAACATTTTCCCTTTTTAACTACGTGCCCCCTAACCACCCAAGCTGTGTTTATATGCTTTTTTGCTATTTATAACGACTCTATTTTTGACAACGCTCCATTCGCGGCTCACGCGTTGTCAGAGTCGCGCGCGCGGCGCGATGTTGTAAAACAACGTTCTAATTTTAGCGCTACCTGAATATTTATATAGCGCGCGCTATTCCTTGCAAGTAAATAGCTTGCTATATTTAGCAGCCATACGTTATATAACCACCACTATTGGGTAAAGGTAAAACCTCGAGTCGAAGAGAGACTCTATTTTTGACAACGCTTCATTTTTATTTATTTATTTATTCGGAAGACCAAAGGCTTAAGCTAATTAAAACAAAACAAAAATAAGTATTGGACGCCAAGGTAGGTCCTCTCAATTAGTATCTGCATAACTATAAATTAAGTACGAACATAAAAAAGACCTACTTAAATTTTTTCAAAAACTATATAATTACATGTAACATTATACGGAAATCCAAAAAATACAATAACCAAAAATTCTAAAATGCAAATTTAAAAACAAAAAAGATTATATTAAGAGTTAAGTTTAAAAAACTGCTCAGTGCGTATACACCTTACGCTCTCCACGCTCATGTCAAATAGATCTTAGTTTAAGGTTTTGCATAAATTATTAAATTTACTGCAGACGCGCCACATGAAAGAATTTTATCTATAATTCGTAGATGCGAAGGGAATATATAGAATAGGGTTAGATTAAAACTGCAGTCGCCGTATTAAATTGCTGACAGACACAGGTTAGGGGCTGTTCGGATATTAAAACCAATTTGCAAAACTCAGTATATATTTCGGAAACTGTTATTTTATGGCAACAATTTTAACACCAGCAATCAGGTCTATACGTTTGTGACTATAGAAAGCCTGAGCATAATCTTTGTTATATTTGTTACAAGCTGGCCCGGCGAACGTTGTTTCTTTTTTTAAAACAACTGCCGCACCAACCTATTGTGTAAGGGTTGTACTAATTCAGGAACTTTTATCGGCGTGTGCATAACATCTTACCAAAATTTCGGTACATCGGTTTGCCCTTATTGCGCGAGTCCAACTCGCACTTGACCCTGTCTGACTCGCACTTGACCCTTTTTTCTTTCTCAGAAACCTTCCCCGGCGTGTGCGTAAAAACTTACCAAAATTTCATCACAAATCGGTTTGCCCTAATTGCGCGAGTCCGACTCGCTACGATCAGCCGCTGTGCGTTAATCCGCCAGTCAGTCATTCAGGACAAAGCATTTTATATGTATAGATTATACTATTCGTTCGGTGATTAGTTGTAGGCACCGCAGAAAAATTTTAAGGATAAATTATAAATACATATATTTTAAGATATTATAAGAATATCAACAGATCCCATCACCATTATCACCAGGAGACCAGCCAGCGCCCCCACTGTGGACTCTGAAGATGAATATCCTCAGGGCTGTGCTGCAGTTCGGCACCACTATCGCGGGGATGTCATCATCTGCAGTCACCAACGCTTCAACGCAGTAGCTGACCATCGTTAGATAATTTCTTACCGTGTGCCATGCCATAAGTACAGTTGGGGTCTCTGTCGATTTGTCAGTCTTACCCCATCCACTACTAGAGGGCAAAAATCAAGCGATTCATGCCTAAGACTGACCAAGCGGCGGGAACCCCGACTGTAGGTAGCATACCAAAGGTGCCATGCCGCTGGTGCCATGTATATTTATAAAAATAAACACTAATTTAACTATTCATTTTTATTATATCTCTGTCTAAGTAGTTACCTTCCATAAAATCACAGAAAAAATCGTTTTATAAAAATGGAGAAAGGTTTTCGTAACGTAATTGTCATTACCACACAAGGGCGTAATGATTGCTATTAAGATGCTGAAAACGATGCAGCAAAGGCTGCTTTATGAGTAAGTGTATAGAAAAAGTAAATTATTTTAATTATATATTTAATGTGATGTACTTCAGTAATTGATATTTTTACAAAACAATAAGTTACAAACTATTTATAAGTAGACACGTATGTAAATAGTAATATTTCATTTTGCAATAATTGTGAAAGAAATGTATCTTATTCATATTTTACAGTCTTAGCTCTCCAACCGGCTCGATAGTAAGTTCGGAAATCTGAAAAAACAACAAATTTTTTTTTCAAAGCTGTGTCACAAAAGTATGCATGTATAAATGAACATAGTAAAACTTACTTATATTCAATGGCTTTGACGTATAGTATCTATATAAGAAACTCGCGGACTCGACAGGGTTTGTCCTGCCTTATTATATTGTATAAATCAAAATTACCTTTACAAAAAAGAAAAAACATGAGGTCCAATGCACCTCTACAATGTTTGTAAAATATTATGACAGCAGTCTTTAAGCCAATTCAGAGGAATTGTAAGCGGCTTCAACATGCAGACAGTCGAGTGGCCCCTAACTCGAAAACGTCTGCAAACCTAGACCTCCTTTCTCCAAGGTGCTTTCTTTCTCTCGCTTCGTGCTCCTGTTGTAGAGACAATTTTCACATACTCACATTGACAGTAGGTGGTGTAGAGAGCACATAGAGAACCGCGTCTGCAACGTCCTGAGGCCGCAGCGCTGGTAACTTCTGTACCACCTCTGAGTCAAACAGGCTTAACTCTGTAGCCACCAGCCCCGGAGACAGGCTCTGTTTAAAATTGCCAAAAACATTGAAATAGGGAAGCTAATTTCAAGAAGTCTAGAGAACATAGGTACTCATGTATGGTTGACTTATCTACTTATTATTTGGTACTTTGTGGCGTTCGCATAGCCGCGATAAATATTTTTGTGGAGTATTAAATCATATTTAAGACTACCCCTTCTCCGTTTAATTACGTGAGATTAATAGATGCACCCAAAGTGCATGGACGAAAGTTTTTAAACCGGATTGCCCTAAGCCTTTTTGTTGTTGTTATGATTTTATTGAACTATTAAATTGTGGGCAATGCAGTTAGTTACATCACCAGGAAGGAAGCCATTTTGCTTTGTTATTGCTGTTTCATTAGCGAGGGTGCTTGTGCAATATATTGACAACATGTTGGTCTATTTTCAAAAAGAGTAAATGGTATATATAAAAAGTGTTAAAAATATACTTACAATCTATTTGTACGTATAATTAAATACCTAGTGCCTGAAGGACGAAGCTTCGCTCGTTTCTTTAACAAAGTCATCTATTGTAAAGTAGCTTAGTGTTGCTGTGTCGGTAAAAATAATAGTATTACTACTCGCCAATAGATGTCAGAAAGAGTCATATTTTTCAGTTTATCATTGTCTAAAAACACGAATAAAACGACGTTTTTTAAAAATGAAATCTAGCTAGATCGATATCGCACCCGAAACCCCCTGCAAACCAAATTTCATTAAGATACATTCAGGTATACAAGAATTGCTCGTTTTAAAGGTATTAGATATAATATCAGTTACAATTTGTAAAATAAAATTTTTGTTAGTAAAAAAAAAATATTTTTTCAAGAAAGAAGTCATTAGATTTTTGAGAGTCGGCAACGCGCGGGTGCTACCTCTGGTGTTGCAAGCGGCCGTCAGCAAAATTTAGAAAAGATAGAGAATTAGATTTAGATAGTTCCAACATTCTAAAAGTGCTTATTTTTCTTACACCATTTAACCACAGTAATACTCAAAGTCATTTTACTGTTTTAAATTTCCCTATGACATATTCATACTTCACAAGGTTGATTTGATGTTTAAAATAACATGAGTTGTTCTGAGTTCGTGAACAAGTTGACCATGTTCGACGCATCGTGTCATTTACGATCACAAACTACAAGCAACCGTAGGTTATGTTTACACAGCCTATGAATGTTTATTGGGATATCCATTGTTGGGATGTTTATGCGAAAGTAACTGTCCTATTGTCTGTCTGTTCCTCTTCACGCTTAAACCGCTGAACCGATTGCGATGAAATTTGGCCTGCAGATATTTTGAGTTCCGGAGAAGGACAAAGGCTACTTGTAAACGTCAATTGTAAGTCGGTTTTTTTTCTATAATTGAGGAGTTGTCGTTGAAATCCTACACTGAAAACCGAATTTAGGGCGGGTGCAACCGCGGGCAAAAGCTTGTAACACATATTTTGCGCCAATTTAACTATCTACCTATTACAGTTCAAAAGATAGAGCTTTTAAAGGTAGAACAGACAGACAGTCATAAAGAAAGACAGCGAAGACTTAGTAATGGCGTCCCATTGGCAGCCTTTGGGTGCGTAACCCTGAAAATACAAACGTTTCTCTGGTAATGTTATCAATACTGTACGTTGAAACAGTAAACCTTGACCTGCTTCCTTCATTTAAACAATAAGCAAAAATATTGAAAGCCGTTTAGTATAGTACAGTATTTAGGGTTGCCAACCCATTTTGAATGAAATAGAGTATATTACACCCGTGAAGACGGCAAATAAAAAATGAGTATTACAATTTATTTAAAGTTTTGATTAGGTGTGTAGCGGATTATATCGTACCGCTGCAAGCAAGGCTGATGTCACGCGTCCTACATCGCGCTATCAAAGTTTCCACAGCAGTTCAGCATATATAGAAATCGAAGCGCAAGTTAAGTGGACCACGGCGGTCCCCAGGCATAACATCTCGCATGGCAGGAGATCTCCTCTTTGCCGCCGCTCCACATTGGTGACCACGAGCTAAACATTGACGCCCCTACCGCAGCAGCAGCCCACTCCTTCATCTACCATGTACAAGGACCAGTGTTCAACCGTACGCTTCGCATCATAGAGCTTCATCAGGACCTATCGCAGCACTTCAGCGCTTCCTAGATCATGCAGCTCCCCTCCGGCGACGCAGCTGTACAGCATCTCACCACATCTTGTTGAGGACTCTTACTCCAGCGTGGCATTCTTTGCTCGTCGCTTCTGCCGCTAACACAGGCCAGTGTCTCGATTCAAAGGGACACACAACCAATTATTCTATGGACCCGATACACTGTGGCCGTACGCAACCTCCATGTCAACACTCACCAGTGTCTCGACTCACTGCAGACACACAGCCACCAACTTTCTAGGCTCGACTCACCGCAGACTGCTGATATTCGGCATGCAGTACACGCCCCCCCGACTCACTGTGGACGGCGCATTAAACTCGGCTTCTCAAAATCGTACGCAAGCATCACTGCATGAAGTATCGACCTGGGAAGGGAGTGATGTAGCGGTTTATATCGTACCACTGCAAGTAAGGCTGACGTCACGCGTCCTACATCGCGCTATCAAATTTTTCTACGGCAGTTCACCATATTTAAAGATCAAAGCGCAAGTTAAGAAGACCACGACGGTCCCCAGGCATAACACCTTGCCTGGCAGGAGATCTTCTCTTTGCCGCCGCTCCACAGGTAGATTTATTTTGCACTTTTTGCATCACTTCACCTCTGTCGCCTGTCACGTTGAAATGCTTCGTTGTTCTTGTAAAATTATTGTTCCGAAAAATATAAGAGTTAATTACGATGTTTAAAGTCCACCCGATCTTGACAGACAGAGGTAGGTAGGTAGGTACCATGTATGAAAATTCATATTTTACGTAAATAGTGGTAAAGATTAGAGATTGAAATAAAATTCTTGATGAAATAAAATAGAATACTTTATTTAAGAATACGGTTGACAACCCTAACAGTATTCGTTGCGGTCGAGTGGAGAGCCGACCATAGTTCCTATTAATTACCAGACTACTGTTGCCTTTGAAAGGGAAAAGGTACCAGCGGCCTTCAAGGTGACCAAGCTGTGTAGATATGCTGCTTATGTTAACATAAGGATAATTTAATATGGGTAAGTCTCGGAGAACTCGATTAACTTTTGAAATTTTAATGACGAAAAATATGTTTAATACATATTATATGTTTAACAGCCGTATAATGAAACAATAAAAATAAATAATTAAATTAATAAAAAACCAACTGCATTCACAACTAAACCGAAATTAAAACATATCAATTATTTAACTATAAGCAGGCGGGACTCATTTGAAATGAGTCCCGCCTGCTTATACTTAAATAATTGATATGTTTTAATTTCTGTTTATAGGACGAGAGATATTACGACAGGGCGTAATTCATACAATGACGACTTTTGGGCATTCCAAAATTAAATGATCCATAGTTCCTTCGTCCAAGCGACATTCACACAAACAATTGTTCCTGATCCTAAGTTCAGCTAAATGTACCGCAGAACAAGCATGTCCAAAACGAATGCGACAAATAGGTGTAGTAAATATTTTATTAGATGACTGAAAAACCATAGTTTTGTTGGGTCATCAGGTTGAATGTTATCGTAGTGTTAATATTACGGAGAGCTAATGATATGAAGTTATGTACCTATTATAAGTTGCAGTGAAACACTTATGTTGATTATAATTGGATTTTGGGTTTTAATAACCAGAAGAATTTCACTTTCACCAAAGGCAATTAAAAATGAAATAATGACATGACATAAGAAAAAGTAGTCAAAGAAGTATCAGACTAAACAGTATTTACTCTTACATACAAATTACATAAAAGTAGGTTGTAACATCCTCCCCTCTTGTGTACATGTCCTACAATAACATATAGACAATTTTTCAAAATTAACTGGGGTCATGTGTAGTCAATTGAACAAAATTTTTCAGGGGTCGGCGTAAAATACCGCCTTTCGTTGCAACGTCCACTACTCTTAGTATCCCATCTTTCCCTGGGTATGTAGCGGCTATTCGACCTCGTGGCCAGGTTCCTCGGGGTAATGTGTCGTCGACGATAATAACAACGTCGCCTATTTTGATGTCGGAGTTTAGATATTTTCTCCTACACCATCAACGATTTTAATTCGACCAGCCAATCGCAACAACTTATCCGCTTTTATAAGGCGACTTTTTTTTAATATTGGCTTGGATTCTATCACACTCTGGAACACTGGTAGAAAACTGTCCAATTGCTTTTGTTGCAATACATGAATCTCTGCTGTTTTGATCAAGTCCGCTGTAAGGGGTTTACGAGTAGTGGACGCTACAGATTTTTGTACAGAAAGATGAGAACCTTTTTTAATTTTTGAATTTGGAATAAGCACCAAATAATTGCCAAAGATTTCAACAGCTTGATGAACGCGAGCCGTAGCACGTAATAATCGCACCAGTCACAAAAGTAATTGAAATTTGCATTTACGGGTGTCGGCACATTTTCTGACGGCATAAAAAGAAGTCCCACCAGTTTAGTTTGTTTAAATTTTAATTCTTCACGAACTGGTGCGATTTCAGCTGGCTCCCGAGGCCAGTTGTCCATTGTTTTATAAAAAAAATAATGGACCGTTGAACCACCTGTTCGATGAATCCAAGCTAGTTTCACGGATTCTTTTGGCATCGTCAGCCACATTGAAGTCTGTCGGTACCCAACGCCAGCCTTGGATACTCGCCTTCTCAGAAATTTCTCCAATTCTCTGGGAAACGAAAGGCTTAAATGTGCGCGCATTGCTACGCAACCAAAAAAGTGCGAATAGGTTTTTTGATGTGACTGTCCTTGATGGTGAGAGCAACTCGGGACGCTATCAGAGCTGCCTGAAGCTCAAGCCTTGGAATAGATGTTGTTTTCAAGGGTGATACTCTGGCTATACTTGAGATGAGAGCGAACCTGAAGGAATTGTTATCATACAAAAGGCGCCAATAGGCAACACACAAGTACCAACGCATGCTCGCTAGCATCTGCAAACATATGTTCTCTATAAAGCAGTGTTGAGTTTCCACTTTTTGCGTACCAACGTATTATTTTAATACAAGACACCATATCTAATTCCCGGAACCAATTATACCGCTCTGATGCTTCTGCAGGTGGAAATTCCGAATCCCAGTGGGTATTAGATCTCCACGATTTTTGAAATAAAATACGTTCTTTAATAACAACAGGTCCAAGTAAGCCTAACGGATCATATACTCGCATCAAATGTAAAAGAACTTTTCGTTTAGTTAATTTGTAAGGTGAAATTTCTTTTAAACCTGTTCTAAAGCCTAGAATATCTGTTATGGGATCCCAAGCTATACTTATAACACTAACGCTATTTAGTATGTTCCCTAAATCGACTTCTGTCGATTGACTTGCAAGGAAGTCACTCGGTACAAGTTTTAACGCTGTTTAGTCGTTTTAAATCCACCCTTGCATTTATAAACATGCGGCCTTGTAAACAGTAATTATATCGGATGCCACTTGAGCTGCTTCGTCAACATTGTCATGCGAGCCCAAATAGTCATTCATATACTGATTGTATAAAATGGCGTCCACTGCCTTTGGATAAAGAGTTATGTATTCTTTTGCGTTCATATTTTTAAAGTCTTCTTCTAATAGTGCCTCTCCAACTGGTGAAGGTTGGCACTTAGCTCCCCAAATCTCTCTCTGTCTCCAGCGAGGCGGAAAAGTTCGGCTGCACTCTCGATTCCAGTCCATGATCCCTGATGTTATGCAACCAAGACTTCTTTCTCCGACCTACTTTCCTTTTTCCTGTGACTTTTCCCATCATTATGAGTTTCAGCAGCTCATATCTTTGGTACCTTAGCACATGGCCTAAATATGCAACTTTTCTCTTTCTTATATATTCTGCAAAAGTTCGCGTTTTCGGTCAACCAGCCGTAGAACCTCCTTGGTAACCCGCTGAGTCCAACTTATAGCCAGCATGCGTCTATAGCACCACATCTCAAACGCTTCTTTATGTTTTCTGAGTTTTTCCTTGATTGACCAAGACTCACATCCGTATAGAAGGATAGTCCAGACATAACAGTGCAAAAAACGAATACGCAAGAGTATCTTTAAGTTTCGGTTGCATAGGACCTTCTTTATGTTTCTGAAGCTTTTTAAAGTACTGAGCGATAAATGGTGAACAATATGCTCCAAAAATGATAGTTGTTATTCTGAACTCCTTAATTGGCATTCTCTTAACATTTTTGAGTCGGAGTCGTCTCTCCAGAATTATCTAATAGCGTCTCAGTCTTGCTCTGTAATGTTTATTTGAAGGAACATTTGTTTAATGTCAGAGGCTAATGCGTATTCTTCCCCAAAACAGAAAAGAATGCCAAGAAGAAACTGAAGTAAGTTAAGACCAGAGAGTAGTAAAGAGTTCAGACTGACACCCTCATTCCTATCTGCAGCGTCATGAACAACGCGTAATTTATGTTTGTGTAAGGTGGTATTTGCCTCATTTTAAATATACCACCTTATAGCCTCAGAATTTGTATTTTTTTTATTTTTGTAAATACGAGAAAATATCGCATTCTTCGGCAAAACCTGCATCTATCATATTAGTTATGAATTTATTGTAGGCATTTGTGAACTCGGGATCTCGTTTCATGCTACTTTCTTAGTTTAAATAACGTGAAAATGCCTGAGGATAACTATTAGGGACATGTTTAATGTCTTCACACGAAGGTATGCTTACTTCAAACCGACTTGTTGGCAGCATTTTTATGGTAGCTTCTTAAATTTTAATCGCGCGCTCGTCTGGTTATTAAAATTAGTTGTTGATTTTGATATGCCTAAAGAATCAAGTTTATACTGATCCTTTATAAGAACTTCTAAATTGTCGCTATCTCACATTGTTTCGTTAGCAGAAAACAAAGGGCTGTAGTTCACTAATTCTACTAATCTAGGCACGCGGTAGCGAATAGAATAGTAACAGAACTGGCGAGCAGCACCGTGTGTAATATTACACGAACCATTTGGCCCCCTCATAACTCCACTTTTGGCCACTTTTGACCCCCTCATAACTCAAAAACTATTTCACATAAACGTGTCAAACTCATATATCGAGACTTGCGAGATACATATGTGCTCCAAATTTCATAAGCACATCTCAAACGGTTATTTAGAAATTAACGTTCAAAAATCGTCATTTTTATCACTGACTGACCTATAGATCAAAACTCTAACCTAGTTCGAGATGACCTAGAAAGTTCAAATTTGGCATGCAGGTAGGTAATAAGGTGAATACAAAGGAATAAATCAGAAACTGGTAATTTTTTATCATTTTATTATAATTTGTCAATTAACCTTTAAGCGGGCGCGTGGTCATTTGTAACGGCAGCGGTCGCGCGTAACCTTAATGACCGTGAAGGTTTTTAAGAATTAAAATGACAAATTATTAAATTATTTGAAGAACAATGTACTTTAATACATTCCCGTTAGATAGTATAAAAAAAAATCTGCCAGAAAACCTACAAAAATTTATATTAAAGCACTTTTACGATCTTCAAAGACGTCAGGCGCGCGTTTACTTTGCAAAACCTACGCATCATGCACAACGAAAGATATAATTTAGATTAAGCAATGCGCACAGAAAGGAAGAATCTATTGTTTTGAGTTCAAAATGAACCTATGAGAGGCAACTAATATTGGCAAACATGAGTGATTATTATTGAGTGAGTGAGGGTTACCGCGGTTCGACGCCGCGCGACCGCTTGAAGGTTTGATGAACATCTTCATTAACTCCCTATAATTCTTATTGCTATATATCTGCTATATTAGAGTTGCTTATATATCATAAGGCTGTTGTTCAACTTCATTATCGTTATTGGTTCTGCAACGGAGTTAATTAAGAGTGTTGTAACACCAAACACTGCATGCGTTGGATAACTCTTATTAGTCTGGTCAACATGTACCTTTTTGGGTGAAATTTTTGTATAGTCTCCGAAAATTACGATCAAGGTGTCATTCGATTCGGAATATTATGTAGAAAGTTTAAGAAAAAGTTCCAAAAGGGGCCGATGAAAATTGCAAAAGTTATAAACAATTTAAAAAAAAAAAAGTAGGGGATTAGTTTTTTTTGAATATCTCGAAAACTATCAAAGATATTCGAAATTTAAAAAAAGATCTGAAAAGAAGAGGAAATTTCCTAAAAAAAAAATCCTGCCTCCCGGAACTGTATCTTTAATATTTATAATTTTTACGGAGCCCTGAAAATAGCGCTAAAAGCGGGTAGTCTGGCTTCCGCTCGCGATTTGTCATTCGGACACGGTAAAAATAAAAATCATTTTAACATATTAAATATGAATATTTAGGAATAAAAAAATTTTAGTACTATTGGGATATATAAATGAACAATAATCCGTAGGCGGAAAATTTTTATCCCCATTTTTCCATTAGTTATGCATTAGTTCATTAACTACTTTTTTATTAAAAGTTATATAAAAAATAGATAAAAAAATTTTTTCATAAAAAATAATACATAGCTGTTTTTATAATTAAATTACGAATTAAAAAAAAAATAAAGTAAGAAAATCCATTTGTTTATAACAAATTGTTTATTAAATAAACAAATAAAAAATTAAAAAAAAAAATTTTTTTTTCCAGAATCTTTAAGAACAATAGAATTTATGATTTTTAGAGAAAAAATGGTTCCTTAATATTTATATTTAGTGGTAAAAAACGATTGTTAATTAAGAAATGCATTTTATAGCAATAAATAATTTTTTTTAAGGAATAATTTTTTTCTTAAAAATCATAATTTATATCGACAAGTAGATTAGGAAAAAAAATTTGTTGATTTTCTTATAAACAATGCATTTGTTTATAACAATTATTTAAACAATCGCGGTAAAAAATTAAAAAAAAATATTTTCATGTAACTTTTAACCGTTAGAAATCATAAAATTTGAAATATTTGAAAAACAAAATTTTTCTAATAACTTTTATGCAGTTTTTAATTTTTTAATGTTTTCGATTGTTAATAAAAAACTGGAAAATTAACATTTTTAAATTTTTCCAACGGGGATCTTTTTTAATGCCTTTTAAGAATAACTCCACGAAGTGAAAAAAATCCTAGGGTTGTAGTTTAATAATAATCAGGTTTTTTCTGTTAACATTCTATTCAAAAAAAGTAGTTAATGAACTAATGCATAACTAATGGAAAAATGGGGATAAAAATTTTCCGCCTACGGATTATTGTTCATTTATATATCCCAATAGTACTAAAATTTTTTTATTCCTAAATATTCATATTTAATATGTTAAAATGATTTTTATTTTTACCGTGTCCGAATGACAAATCGCGAGCGGAAGCCAGACTACCCGCTTTTAGCGCTATTTTCAGGGCTCCGTAAAAATTATAAATATTAAAGATACAGTTCCAGGAGGCAGGATTTTTTTTTTAGGAAATTTCCTCTTCTTTTCAGATCTTTTTTTAAATTTCGAATATCTTTGATAGTTTTCGAGATATTCAAAAAAAACTAATCCCCTACTTGTTTTTTTTTTAAATTGTTTATAACTTTTGCAATTTTCATCGGCCCCTTTTGGAACTTTTTCTTAAACTTTCTACATAATATTCCGAATCGAATGACACCTTGATCGTAATTTTCAAAGACTATACAAAAATTTCACCCAAAAAGGTACATGTTGACCAGACTATATATACTGCTTACGCCTTTATTACGAAAGACAATGATAGGTGAATGATAGTTATAGCAGTTTTATACGATTCTGATATAAGGGTTATGGTGTAAGATAAACAAATAATAATTATTTTATGACATCATTTAATGTTTCTAAAAAGCTTAGCTTAAAGTTTTTGCCTATAATCTTACCTTACATTATGAAAACATTTATCGAACTAAACTATAAATTTGGGATTTTACTACTTCGTAAAGAACACTAATCTTAAGGTATATAGGTAAAGCTAAAGGCGGTATTTTACTCTCCGCTGCAGGTAGATGTCTTCGCTCAGTGCGTAGTTCCTCTCTTATGTCAACCAAAGATCGCATAATACTCTTGACTACCGGCGTCGCAGTTCTTCGAGTGTCGTAATAGATTTAAGAAAAGTCTGCATCTTTAAGATAAATATCGCCATCTTCAATCACTTTCTGTCAAAAAAAACTAAATATTTATTTATACAAAATCACTTTTAAAAAACGGGGTACCTAAATTTTAAGAATTATTTTACATACTTTATATATACAGACACTAAAACTGACCAACATTTGAAATTGAATGTGTAAAAACTATTTTAGGTTATTAGTACTTTTAGTTGTTTCACTTTTTTTCCTTAAAATCATATTTTTTCTAAGGCGCGTCAAAATTGGGACGTGAAACATGATACACAATCACATTAAACTTGCAAGCGCACTAAAAATTAATATTACACTTCAAGAACACTGTAAATCAACAATACTTACATTTCGTGATGAAAATGTTGCAATGTCCGTAAATAAACAGTAGCACTTATTTAATATTTATAAATTAATGTAATTTTATGACTTTAGAAGTTTTTATTATCTACTTTTGACCCCGAAAACGCTACAAATGAGAAATAAGGTATCAAAATACGGATCCAAGTTCTATTTGACACCGTTATATATATTTAACATAACTAAAAGTTTCAATGAAATCCATTATAAAGGTGTAATAAAGGTTCGAGCGGAAAACTGACGATCTTATATCACCTCTTATACACTTCTACTAAAGGTTATATAGAACCACTATAAAGGGTCTATACAGGCTTTACCTGCTAAATTTTGCGCCAAAATCGAAGATATAAAGGTGTAATTACACTCTATGACTCTCGTATAAATTATATGCTAACTCTTTAATATTTAAGCGGAACCGAAAAAAAGGTCCACTACAGCTTTTCTTAACGCTAAAATGTTACTTGACTTGGCTAGTTTCTCATATACGAATTATATGTATAATAGCCTTCGCAATATCTAAACCTTTTACTTGTCGGTTCTTATTTTATAATTCCGAAAATTTGGCTTGCTGGTAGAAACTAGCCATCGAACATAATAATACGTATATGAGAACTAGCCAAGTCAGACCTTAGGCTACAATATATTATCCTAAGTTATAAGAAGAAATGATATTTTAGGTTGTTATATTATTTCAAGACTGACCATTGAACTTGGCACCCATTTAGAATTATAAGATGCAGTGAAAGACTATAATGATTTATAATTGGGTTTTAATATCTTAATATATATAAATCTCGTGTCACAATGTTTGTCCTCAATGGACTCCTAAACTACTGAACCGATTTTGATTAAACTTCGTAAATATCTGTTATTTGATCCAACTTAAAAGATAGGATAGTTTTTATCTCGATATGTCAAGTGCGAGCCGGACTCGGGCACTATAGGTAAAAACCAACTTTCGCCGGGTACAGAGGGACGGCAGCGGAACAACGTTCGCCGGGACAGCTAGTAATTTATATGCTTTCACTAAAGGCTATCAAAAATGAAATACTGACATGAAATAAGAAAAAATAGTCAAAGAAGTATAAAACTAAACATTATATTTACTCTTACATACAAATTATATAAAAGAAGATTAAAACAGCTCACCTTTAAGAGTTTTGAAACTTTCCATATTGAGTCCCAAGATTTTAATATTTAAGGTTTTGTTAAGCTACGTTATAAAGTCCTAGTACATCAATCAATCTTACAAATACACAAAATCTTTTGAGAATTAAGAAATACAATATAAATAAATATGCATACATAGAAATATTCTTTCTTTGTTTTTGACTTCCTGAATGTTAGTCTTTGAAGAAAATATAATATCATGCAAAAATCTTTATAAATTGGAAACAGTCTCAAGGTAATCGAACTCTGGATTACTCTGGCATTCGAGAGATTGGTAAAGAGTTTAAATACATGAAGGGTCTGCGGTGACCGCTAACCAACACGTCGACCGTTAGCTTTTTTGCCACCTTAGTTGCATAAAAAATATTTATTTACACATATACACACATCTTAGAGATCTTAGAAAAACTGTTGCAGTTTTAAAGACGATGGGCTCCGCGACAAAAAATTTGATTAATAAAAGCTTAATCTGACAAGCAATTAGTATTACATTCAATAGAAAACCGAAATACAATTAGCACAATCAAAATAGACTTTTCAAAGTTTGCTGAGGCAAAAACAAATGCCCAAATATCAAACTCATAATAACTATTACCTACCTAGTGGTATTTTTATGCTGAGATTTGGAGAGCCAAATAGACTTAAATCATCATTTTATAATTATGACCAATGATTTTGACCTTGACATACAAGTAGGTATGTATCATTGTTAGAGATTGCAATCCGGATAGTTCGAAATCCGAAAAAATCCGGATTCTGATGTTTAAATCCGGTTTTTTCGAAGTGGTCATAATCTTTCCAAAAGTGTGAGATTAATTAGAATTTCAGAATGTAAGGGTGGTGATTGATCACAAATTTGTAACACACAACGGAAAATCGGAATATTGAACGATGATTTCATTAACTTAATAAAAAAAGCACGGTCAGTGGTTGATATATTTGAAAACGATGCTACGCTGCAAAAGTATGCGGAAACGGAATAAGGCAAAAAGTTGCAGCTGCTACTATATAGACTAAAAACTCAGTGAAACAGTTTAGCCACTATGATTAACGTTTTTTTTCGAAATTAAAATAAGGCATACAAAAAGCACCGATCGATATGAAATTTGCTAGACATGATAAGAACTACTGTAGAAAACCTATACCGTAAAGATGCAGAAATTGTAAGAGCCGTAACAGCTCTTAAATGTTTAGTGAAATAATTAAAAAATCAGAAATTTTTGGTCAATGCCCCAAAAATAAGAATCAAAGAAAGACGCCTCCGTGTGGTTTTTTTAGGGTTCCGTACACCAAAAGACAAATAGGAACCCCGATAGGATCACTTTGTTGTCCGTCTGTCTGTCTGTCTGTCAAGATCCTTTATCTCAGGGATGCGTAAAGGTATCACGTCTATTGACCCTTGAAGCTGTAAAAAAGTCAAGCTTCTAAGTCAAATCAGTAAAAAATACGGCGGGAAAACAGTCATTTTTGTAGCATATTTTGCCATTTACAAACAAATCAAACCTATGGGGTACTTCCCGGTGTCCTAGAATCATGAAATTCATGAAGCAAGGACTCAACATGACAGATATAGGAAAAAATCCGAAAAATTATGATTTTTGTAGTTATAATACATTTAGAAAAAGGATTGTCTGTCTATCTGTCGAGACCCCTTTACTTATGAACGCGTGCATTTATTAAGTTAAAATTAATATTACCTACGGTCCCTTAAAGCTGTTAAAAATCAATCTTCTATGTCAATGTAATAAAAAAACATTGTTGACGCATATTTAGGTATTCAGTTATTCACAAACAAATCAAAACCTATGGGTACCCAATATCCCGCTGACCTAGGCGACTGGATCTCATGGTGGAATAACTATCTTAGTACACATAATAAGTTTGTACGGAACCCTCGGTGCACGAGCCAGACTCGCACTTGGCCGGTTTTTTTTTAACCACTAAGGTTACGGTCCGCCTGACGGCATGTAGTCACCGTAGCATATAGATGCTTGCAACACCAGGGGTGTCGTCGACAATTCTCCCAGCCCGTCGTTAAACCGAGTCAAATGGGCGAAGCTGGGTGCACTTGCCCAGAGATGGCAGCAGTATTTCATTGCGTCTTGTAAAGCAACAACCTTTGCCCGTGAAAGCGAAGTACTGCTTCGATCTGTTAAGTAATCCAAGTTTTTTTGACGCCAGCTTCACCTTGTCTTGCTGAACATCGCTGGAGATGTCAACACCAAGGTTCCCAATGCTCTTGGAGATGGAGAGGGGAGTGTTCTGGAAATATGGGACTACAGTGAATGGGGTTTTCTTAGCGGCGACTTGAGTCTTTGTAGGGTTGAATCGGACCAATTTTTCCCGTCCCCAGTCAGAGACCTTGATCAGAGTGGTCTCAATTTGGAACACAAGTTCTCCACGCTTATCCTCCACAAGGAAACGAAAATGTTAGCACAACCCGTGTAATAAGCGTCTTCAGTACTGTCGTCTGCATAGCAATGTATGTTTTTGATGTCCAACATGTCATTGATATGCAGTAGAAACATTGTAGGAGATAGCGCAGAGCCTTAGGTAAGTTAAAAAATCACTCAAATCAATAATACAAAAAGCGGTTTATAACAACTAATAAAGAAACTATTAAAGAGCGCGATAGTTGTGCGACATTTGCGCAGTTATCCGATGAGTAACACTGGCAACTCGCATTCGTTTCTGCCCGCCCGCCCGCTCCTCTCTTGTCAGTTGCCAGTTGCTTGCTATACAAACCGCACGTCACTCTTCAAACAACATGCAGACAAGCAAAGAGTACCAAATTGATACTGTAAAGTTAATAGACGCTGTCAAAGCCCACCCCGGCCTATACAACAGAAATATTGATATTTACTACACCAACAAAAGGCAAAAAATTAGAATGTGGAATGAAGTGTGTAAAGAGGTGTTCAGCCAGTGGGACGATTTCCAGCCAGAACAGAAAGACGAATATTGTACGTATCTTATCTAATTTACGGTTTCATTTTTAACTATTCAATGTATTATTTTCAACGGTATTTATTGTGGTTTATTTTATTTTACATTTGTTAGAACAATGGAAAATGAATTTCAAATGTAATATAAAAGAACATTATGCTACGAGTAAGTCGGTCATACACACGACGGCTCGGGCGTAATTGAGCCGTAGTGTGTAATGAAAATGAAAAATAAAACAAAAAAAAACATCACAACACAAATCCATTATGAATAGGTACTCAAATATTTGAAAAATGGCGCGCTGTTCTTTTCGTGCGTTGTACTCATGGAAATAAACATACACTATCATTGAAGTTAACGCAATGGCTGCACCGCCACCATTTGCCTATATTTTGAACAGTTATAAAAAAATGTGTCACTACCATGAGCCACTACGCACTATTGCAGTTATGGTAAAGTAAATAGCACGCGTGTTCTACAAGCTGCAATATGAACCTAAAGCAGTGAAATAAGACCTAGTTTATGAGCAAGTGTCATGTCAAAATTAATTTAGAAGAATAATTGCGCAATAATTGTGCTGTCCCAGTTGCTAGTTGTTATTGCTATTATATTAATATACATTAATATTTAATATAATATTATATATATTATTCTTCTTTCAACACTGATTTAAAGTCCTTTGTTCGATTTTTTATTTGAAAATCTTTAATGTTGCTTAAAGCATTAAGGTCAATGTTGCCAGATGTTGACAACCTTTTTTTGTCTATGTAACCAAAAAAATCTATTTATGAACTAATATCATGCTGTATATTTAAGTAGGTTAAATAAATAAGTATTGTAGATCCTATTTCCCGTCGAGCTAGGCGTCATATTATTGTTCCAAAAAAGCTCAATTTATACACCTTCATAGTTCTTGAGCAAAACTATAAACCGTTCCTTTTGTTTTTAATAGGTAAATTATTGAAAATTGTTTGTGCATTTTCGACAAGTACTAATACAACTGAGAATATAATAGGGTGCCTAGGGACTCATTTCGGCACACCAAAGCCCTTGCTGTGCCGAAATTATGTACCTTATTACTTACTTACATTTGTAAGAACAAGTATGGTGTGAAAGATCTCTTACTTAATAATATTTAAATTGAATCTATGCTTTTAATAACAAACCTTTTTTTTAAGTAACTAAGGTTTTATAATTAAGGACCCCTATAAATAAGTTAAGTCTTTATTTTTCCCTATTTCGACTTAATCAACCCAACCACGGACACGAAACTATTATTAGTACGTCGTTTCAGCCGGAAGTCGATCACTGCTGAACCTAGGCCTCCCCATATGTCTCCACAACGGCCGGTCCTGAGCCGCCCGCGTCCATCGGCTTCCTGCGACACTAACCAGGTCATCTGTTCACCTGGTAGGAGGCCGTCCCACGCTACGTCTTCCGATCCATGGTCGCCACTTACCCATCGGTTCGACGAGCGATGTGGCCTGCCCATTGCCACTTCAGCTTGCTAACTTTTTGACTTCAAGCTATGTAACTTTGGTCCTTCGGCGAATTTCCTAATTTCGAATTTTATCGCGCAAAGAAACGCCAAGTATGGCTTTTTCCTTTTTTTTTAATTTGCGCTTATTGAAAAAGCCAACAGTTAGTTTATATTAGTATTAATAGTACACTAGGCGAAAAATAGTTATTTTACAAACGCGTTTTCCAAAAATACTACTATAGTAAACTTAAAAAGGAAAACCCTATCTAAATACAACATTTCATTCAAACCGTTAGAGCCGTTTCCGAGATACGCAAATACATAAATGCTCGTTTAAATATATTTATGATGTACCTAACACGCTTTATATATTTATTTTCATTTCAGGCCAAGAAGTACAAAAGCGATGGAAAAATCTACGAACGTGCGTCGGTAAAGAGTTCAGGAAACAAAAGATCTACTCGTTACTGGGTCAAGGCAACAAATTTCTGAAGAAAAGAAAAAAATATGAGTTCTATGACCATCTGAAATTCCTCGATGGGTGTATTGCTCTGAAACCCGTAAGTGAAGCAGATCTGAGAGCAGCAAAACTTCAAGATGCAAATGATGTTTATTATGATGAAAACAAATTGGATAGCGATGTGGAAAGTGTAGAAGAAATTTCTAGAAATGCAGATGATTATGATATCGTAAAGGAAGAAGGTGATGTACCTAAAAATGAAAGCCAACAGAAAAGTAATGATGAGTCGCCAGAAGAAATTATCCTTTCAATTTTGAAGAATACTATGATGCAAGAAGAAGATGAAGACAGACAGTTCTTCTTGTCACTAGTACCTAGTTTTGGAAGGTTAAACGATAGGCAAAAATTTGAAGCGAAAATTCAGATATTGCAGATTTTGCAGAATGCTTCGTATCAAAACAATTAAGACAAAAAAGAGTAAATTTGGATTTGTTTTCGTTTTATTTTACAATCGGTAGGTATTGTATCAAATATAAATACTGCCGGTAAGTCAAGGTTGACATACTGCCCTTTGTTGTTGAAAATCAATATTTTTAGGTTCCTCACTGCTTTTTGTCAAAAACGAAACTATGTTACTTATTACCTATACTTTTATTATATAGATACATTATAAACATACAGTTATTAAAACAAATTATAGAAAAAACTATATTTATTAAAAAAATATCGCCTTGTTTTTAGCGTTGAGGACGCTATAAATAAGGCGATATTTTTATATATACTACTAGAAATCATACAATCATTCTAGAAGTAAACACAAAACATAAGTAAATAATGGGCACAATTATAAATTCTAGGACAGCCTATATCTAATACTTCGATCACTTTTTGACCACGCGATCGCGACTTTGTGTCGTAAGAGACCAAATTAGTATTACGTCAGCATTTTTAATTTAAATGTGCGATTACGTACCGTAACTCTGATTTTACTCTGGAGATGGGCCAGCTCGTTGAGTAGCGACTGGGTGAAGGCGGTAACAGCGTACTTGGTCCCTGGGTAGACGTTGAACTTTAAGGCTAGTGGTACGTAGTGACCAGCTAAGCTGAAGACAAATCAATACTTATATTATCAATGTAAAAGTGTTGCTTTGTCCAACATTCACTTAGCAATGACGGAGTAACAGCAAATCATTTTTAAGATTTTTTGCATAAATTGGTTTATTAGTCGGAAAATAACAAAATCATAGGATCAATTATCTCATACTATTTTAAACTAGGAATAAATATTTACAACTACACACACGGTGTAACTTAACTAGTGTAAGTACACATGGAACAGTTTAAGTAACCAACGTCTAAATTTAAAATTTAGGATTTTTCATGGAAAATTTCAAAAATCAAAAAATAATTGCATATTTATATTTGACTTGGCAGAGACGAGTGATGCAGTTTGCACCCAACATTGGTTAGAATAAGCGTCGGGGAATGTCACCAGTCTATCTGGAAGATATCATTCCTCCTACCAATTCAGATTTGCTAGATCCGCTGGGCTATTATCTAACTCTAATGGCAATCGGTTTCAAATACGATACCATTGCCTTTCAATTGTGGGGCACTTGTTTATTGAGTACCATTTAATATCTACGCGACGCGGGGCAATTAATAGGCAAAAGTATCGGACAGGGTTGCAGGACAGTCTGGTCAAGTGGGAAACAAACATGACCCAACCTGTTAATATTTATAATGTGTCCATCGAAGTTTCGTTTCTTCATGGAAGCCAGCGCGCGTCTAGCGCACATCACCACCCCTGTGAAGTTTGTACCGATCAGAGAGGACACCTCCGCATCAGTCATCGTAGGGCTCGCCAACTCTGATGAATATACAATATAAAAAAAATTGTATGTATGTATGTGTAACGTCACGGTTTTTATTCTCCGAAGGAATTAGTAACGATTAACTGAAAACATACCCGCATCTTAATACAGGGGAAAATCTCTTTTCACCAACCACTTTAATTATCTATGTGGTAAGCTTACGGTCCGCCTGATGGTAAGCGGTCACCGTAGCCTATGAATCGCGTTTACGTTGCAATATGGCTACCTAATGTATAGACGACTTTCGTTTCGGCGTTCCACACTAACCTAGCGATGGTACCGATTGCATAGAGGAGTAACAAGTCTATGATTTTTATTTCGATCAATAGCAAGTGACGTCATAAACTTTATGTTCATACATTTTGTTCGATTCCATGCTTTTTTTCGTGACGCTTAATTTGAGAATTCTAAGCCCCCAGATCGACGATACGTATAACGTCCTGTCAGTAAAGGTCAATAGTAAGATAGTTTAATAGCACATTAGATAAATACCTGTCAAATGAGCGTCAATAAAGATCCCAGCGTTGTTGACGAGCACGTCTACACCGCCGAGGGTTTCCTCCACCCAGCTAAAGGTCTCTGCCACCTCTTCCGGCTTTGAGACGTCGCATCTCCGAGATTGCACGCTCCCTGCGCCAGTCACTTGAGACTTCAGCTCCTGTTAATAAACTCTGACATAAACAAGCAATACATATCTATTAATATTCGACATTGTAGCGATGATAGTCGCTGAAAGACCTTGCTGAATTGTTCAGTAGCTGCAGTAAATTATCGAAGAACCCTAACAAAACAAATAAATCCTTTGTTTCACCCTTACCAGCAGCAGGGCGATTATTTAACTGGTTTAACTCCAATGGGAATCATTTTCAAGTTAATTACCATTACCATTGGTTCGCCCACGTGTATCTTTTACCTTATACCTATATCTTTATAAAATATTTGGTACTTATCATTAAATGAATCTGCCCAATAATAATAATAGTAGTTAATTCTACATATTTTAATATAACATAAACACACAAACTCTAGTCCGAAACTGACAACTCTAAATTTTCACTTAGCTGCATGGTATTCTCTGAATGACTTAAAAAGATAAGCATGAGGATAAGAACTTAAATTGAAACAGTACCGTTTCGTAATCAGAACATTTTTTGATATGAACCGACCGATGGTTAGTTTTGACGGATTTCGTCCTTTGACTATAATATATGCAAAGTGTTTGGCCATATTGTGGTATCTATGCTATTTCATATAACACGCATTGCGTATTTTGCATATTGTACCTATTATTCTCAGTACTTATACCTACCTACTCATTTTTTTTTCAAAAGTCCACGCGGACCGAGACGAGGGAAAATGAAAGAAAAATAAAGGGAGAAAGCGAGTTTTGTAAGTTCGTTTACCTATAGGTAGATAGGGGGTAAGTAATCTCCGGAACCATTGGACCGATTTAAAAATATGTACATTATAAAATATAGGGCTATGTTTTGTACTGATAAGTTTTGGGTACCGAAATATAATGGAAGGACCAATAGAGACAAAAAGGAATCGTGGAAGAGCTTAACCAAAGGTACTGAACTAACCAACTGAAAAAGGATGTAAAGAAAGTTATATAAAAAGAATGGCATTGAACAGAAGGAACACTTAAATGATGGATGGAAGATACACGAGGACGAATTTGCAACGGACTGCTCATTTATAATAATTTTCCGGACAAAATTTAGGAACAAAAATTACCTTTCACAGAACAATTTTACATTGCACCTTATTAAAATTCGGTTTATTTTAAATTGAATAATTATAAATAGAATAAAACTGTTAATTTGCTGAACATATTAATCAATGGTGTTAGCATGCGAAGCACACAGTAGGGTGTCGAGGTGCTTCCTCCCGGAAACGCGTAGATATAGGTTGTTGAATGAATCTTACGAGGTTTTCTCTAGAGACTAGAGTAAAGGGTTCTTAAATAAGGAAGTGATTAGATTACACTCCAGAAATTAATCGCTTCTAATGTTAAAAGTGTTCACCATTCAGCAAGGTGACCGCGCATTATCAACCGGGCCGTAAGCTTGTTTCTCACCTTGATGGTATAAATATTGTATTATATAGTCTGTGGTACAAACATAAGTATTTTATGTTGCGTCAGTGATAATAATATTTCTAATAAGAAAAATGTGATAAAATAAACTTCTCGTAAACGTTATGCAAATGTAAAATTTAATAGGCAATCAATTCACTTACATAAATAATGTTTGGGCTGTGTAAATGATTTATACTTGTTGAAATTAAATTAAATAAATAATTCGCTGTCGCCTAAACCGGTTCGGTCCACTCCTAGTCGGACTTTGGCTTTGGGCAAGTCCGACTCGAAATTGACCGAACCAAGGGATCACAAGGTATACCTGACGTAATTGTTGTTTTAAATTTATTTTATTTCGTCGCGATGCCTCGCAGCGTGCTTCATACAAACGAATTTCTCATTTGTTTTTACATTTACTGATCAATCACTGTGAAATTTCTTAGTCATAATCCCAAGCCTAATACCTATGTCTGTGGTTTTTCCAAAATCTTGTTAAACGTTCTATTGACTAGAAATCTTTTTTTAAACCATTTGTATGAAAAACTAGAATCCAGTATAACTTTTGAACTATAAAATTTGATAGAAAAGTGGCACACTGCAGACCTAGATATTTATTACTAGAACATTTATATTTGGCACTTGGTAATCAAACAAAATTTCTTGGTGTTTGATTACCAAGTGCCAAATATAAGTGAGAACTTCGTTTGTATGAAGCACGCTGAGAGGCGCTCCGAAGTAGGTATATGATGGTATTTCTTTGGAAATCAGACACACCTCAATTCGAAAAGTATATAGATGAATAATACTTCATTTTAAAGTTCATGCCTTTTAAAGGCCGAAAGTCGAGGAACTTTTGTTCGCAGACTAAAATTTTTGTACGAAAAGTCAAGTAAGTAGGTAGGTAGTACACAAACAACAATAGTACACGTACAAAAATTTCTGTTTTCCGCGGAGAAAAGCTTACAGTGCAACAAGTTTTTCTGACCTGACCTAAGCTGTTTACCATTTGAATCAATATATATATAATAAGCTACTTGTTTCCGGCGGAAGCAGTTATAGTCAAAAACTTTTCTGACCCGGTAGTCAAAAATCAAAAATAGTCGCCATATTGAAATGGACTAATTGATTGATTTGGTCCATTTCAGGTATTAACTTCAAAGACACTTGCGAAGTAGCGACCAAACAGCCAATGTCAGGTCAGGATCAGACACATTTCTATACAATATGACTACTTTCTGTACACACGAAAAAAATTATTATTAAAGACCTTATATCTTTCATTATGATTCCGGTTTATGCATTTTTAGCTAATAAATCATTTCTTATTATTGTAAAGAAATGAATATCTTCATACGATAGCAAAAAAAAACTAGGGCCTTCCAAATTCCTAATTAATTTCTATTTCTTTATTCTTAAAGATTAAAATAATCTAATACCTATTTGTTACTCTTCACAGAACTCCAGCTAGGCAATGGCGTTTTTACAAAAAATACAACTAAGTACAATATTATAGGTTAACTTAAAAAGCAAAACAATATCTGAATATAAAATTTAATCTAAACTGTTAGTGCCGTCGTTTCTAAGATACACACTATATATTTATTTATTTATTTAACTTTTACAGTACATTTATTAAAACTATATGTCGTAAATGCAATTTTTTTTTTTTATGAACTATGGCAAACTTATAGCATGATGCGATTTCTTCCAGCCAACCTTAGGGTGCTTTTTTGAAAGCTGATATATTTCACATTTATGTAGGTAGAGGACAAACAACATTTAATAATACTAGTATGATAAATAAACTAATACAAAAATATAAAAAAATATATGTATATAATGACAAAGTCAATTTTTTTTATTTTAATTAGGTTTTTACAAAAACTTTTGAATCGTCAAAGTTATGAAATACTATTTTTATTTTTTTTACTATTTACTATAAGAATTTAATATTTTATTATTTATTTATTATAATTGATATTCGGTTTTGGGTCCACGTTCTACACAAAATATCCAAATGTCAGGCCCGTATCCGTTTACAAGCTAGACGCCCGTGACATACTTGGGCCAGGTAGCAGAAGTAGTGACAGCAGCAGTATTGCTGTCACTATACATTGTCTGTCTATCTGCCCTTTCGGTACGGAACCCTAAAAATGTAATTAATAGTTAGAAGAATATTGTTTATTTGTATGTATGAGGTCAGTTAATACTTGATATTTTTATCTTCATAGTTTCGTAGAGCAATATTAACATACCTCTGTCACATAGTAAAGTGTAGGTAGGTAGGTACGTCTCGTACACGCAGAATTTTCCGTCGGCTCTGTGTAGACTCTCAGAAGGTAATGAGACTGCTTTAGAATGACCCGACTGCAGCGTTAAGGGGCGTGGGTTCGATTCCCGCACATGACAAAACATTTATGTCATGAACATTTGTGTGGTCTTGAGGCTGAGTGTTCTCTTTTAATCTATAAGAGGTAGGTATGTATGTATTTACACAGCAAAAGTTAAAATAAGATATAATTGGGATCCGTTGTTTGGTATCCATATTACGAGCTTTGCTTAGTTTGGAACCAGATGGCGTTGTGTGTTATGTCCAAAAATATTTATTAGTATCATTGTTATTTTAAGGATCTGTCCTAAAATGGTAAAATTACTAATTATGTGAATCTCCAAGTTGATGCGTATACGAAAGAAGAAATGTCCGATGTTAATTTTGCTCTACGAAACTAAAGGTCTCTAGGTAAATAAAAAAAGTATCGAAAAATAACTGACTATACTTACGTCTGTAAATCCAACTTTTGCTAGGCAGTCAGGTGCCACGCCCTAGTTTCGGGTTAGGAACTTGGGCTACGGTAATCCCTGCTTATTTTAAAAGTCAACTGAAAGGGAACATTTTGGTCGTAAGCGGTTTAAGTGGAGGCTCAAGCCATTGAACTAGACGATCCTGAGTAGATGGTAGGATGGCGTTGTCCAGCGCTGAGACTGTAGCATAGTCAGTCCCGAGATGTGGGTTTATTAAAAAATAGGCTAAGTGCGAGTCAGACTAGCACACGAAGGGTTCCGTACCATTAACTGTAAAAATGGCAAAAAAAATCACGTTTTTTGTATGGGAGCCCCCTTAAATATTTATTTTATTCTGTTAGTATGACTATCTCGATTCATGAGATACAGCTTGGTGACAGACGGACGGACAGACGTATGGACGGACGGATGGGCAGCGGAGTCTTAGTAATAGGTTTCCGCTAATTACCCTTTGGGTACGGAACCCTAAAAAGTGCATGATAGGCAGAGGTGCGTGCCATTGATAATAAATTCAAAAGCAAAATTAAATAAATGAAAATGTTAACCTTTGAGAATGAATGAATGGATTAAAGATTATTCTTTAATTTAAAAAAGATATTTTAATAATATAAAAATAATTGTGATTTGAAACATAAAATTTAAAATAATTTTTATTTTATCAATTTTTTTTTTATTAATAGTATTAATTTCGAGAATCAACTTTTGAAAATTTTTTTATCTTAAATTTAATTATATCTATTTAGTTTTGTATTTTATTATTTTAATTTGCCATATGTAAGACTAAATGTCGAGAAAACAAACGTTTTTCTTGTAAGTTCTGCTATAGTTATTTAGAGTAGTTACCTTAATACCTTTGCATTAAATTATCTCAAAGTTACCAGTTGAGATGGCAAAATAAGGTGAGTTGCAGGCCAAATAATTAAAAAAAAATTATCATACGAACTTCCATATTTTTTGGAGTCGGTTTTAAAGATTATTATGTAACAACACCTACATGCAAATATGTAGTTTAAAACTGTACGAACTACGAACTTTTCGGAAAAAACAGAAATAATATGAATGGATAGTTCGAGTTCGAGTCCCGGGGAAGAACATTTTTATCCCAAAAACAACCGAGCTTAAACGAACAACAGCTACAGCTATAGCTTGCTATAGCAAAATTCATAAGTATAATTAAGGAGATGACGTAAGAATCCCACGCTAATAACCAAATTTAGGGCAGGCGGAGCCGCTGGCATAAGTTAGTTATTAATAAGTACGGAAATCCGACGAATTTTTGCGGCTTACACAAAATATTTTCACCGATATTCATACAGTTATAGTTTATAAATATTTATAATTATAGAAATTTATTGCAATGGAGTGCGTGGAGAAAACATCTGGGTCAATAGCGTCAGAAACAACAAGCAAGTGTTCAAAATAAAAAAAATAACTATACCTACTACCTAACTTGAAATAATTTGAGCGACTCACATCAACGCGGTGAGTTCTCCTGGCCAGCCCCACAACCTGGAGTCCTGCATTAGCTAGAGCTACCGCCACCGCCGCCCCAATTCCTGCACTCGCCCCCGTCACCACCGCTACCTTCCCAATCCAACGATCCATTTCGACCACAACTTTTTTATACAGTAAGCTGACGATCGGAGAGTTTTTCACCAACAAAATGTATAACTCACAATACTGTGGTCAAATAGTCAGTCATGTGGTCTTGTCAACTTAGATTGGCTATCTCATATAAAATTATTTTTCCTATACCAAACCAATATCGATCGATAGTTACCGTTCCTTGTGATTTGGTCGGTCACCAATGCCATCTATACACTGGTCCCCAATTTACTAGTGATGAAACCATAGTCCACTGAATTTATTACAAATTAGTTCTTAAGCTGTAGACTAGATGGCGCTCGTGAATGACAGTGTACAAGAGATAGATTTTGTTACAAGTTGATACCGTGGACCACAGACCTAGGATTTTTTCGCTACGCTAAAGATCAACATAGCGAGGAAAAGAGATATACTTAATACATGAACGCTGCACAAGAGAAAAAGAGACAGATAACCATATCTAATATGTCCATTATTTTTCGAATAGAAACCCATAAGCGACAGCTTGTTTTGTGGCAGTTTGTGCGGGGTGTCTCCAAAATAGGTTGATGGATTGTGTTGCTTATTAGGGTTCCGTACCCAAAGTGTAATTAGCGGAATCCTATTACTAAGACTCCGCTGTCCATCCGTCCGTCTGTCACCAGGCTGTATCTCATGAACCGTGATAGACAGTTGAAATTTTCACAGATGTATTTTTATTGCCGCTCAAATACTCAAAAACAAAATATAAATCACGGTAATAGTACCGTGATAGATATTCGCAACAATTTTCATTGTACAAAATCCCAACTTAATACGACACGCACTAGGCATATTTTTGCCTAGTCTAGCGCTAGATCTGAAGCATTACACACAAGACAGGTGCTTACCAAAATGAATCCAACTTTGGAATTCCAATACAATCCACTGTTAATAACATTCTTGGATTCCCCTTAAATCGTAAAGCATTAATTTAATATAACTGCTTAAGTATTTTGTTTACTTGGGAACATTCCCTCAACATTTTCAATGTTTGCAGAAATATTTTCACCGTCAAATCACTTCGCTAACCATAACAGACATAAATATATCAATCATGCACACTGTCGATAGTTTACGCAGACAACACTATTTTCAACCCACACAAAGCAGTTACTAACACTCACGCAATCATTACTAAACTGACATTGTGTATCTTTTACATCCTATATCTATGCCGTGGACATTGAAAAAACACTTGAATAAAGCATTTTTAAATGTCTAACCATCGATATGAAAAAACAATAGATATGGTAACATGACACTGTGGTTCGGAAACCGGCGTAGCCGTTGATAGGGGGGGTGGAGTAGGTGAAGTGGGGCAAGAAAGTCACAATTTTTTTTCCAATTTAAACCTTATGTTCATTACATAAGGCTTACACGTTGACACTAGTGACATCTTGTGATGAGTAGGAGTACTTTAATTTTACATTAGACCCAGTGTTGTTCCTGTGGCGATATGAATAAAATTATCGATAGATTACTATGATGCTTGATGATCAAAAATATCTTTGGAAAATTCCAAGTCCTAACTAACTATCAACACATATTTTTATACTATCGGTAGTAAAATCATTCTGAATCTATAAAATCTTTAATTAAACTGGCGATTTTAGGCTTTTTAAAAGTCTAATTTAATGAAATATACTTAAATTATGAATGAACCTAAATAATTTAATTCTAATTAGCAGTGGACATATAAAACAGCAAATAATATTGTGATTTAGATAGTACATAGTTGGAATATAGATATACTTTACCTTACCTTACTTGTACCTTTATTCTTTAACTTAACTTTGTATGAACACGCATTACGTTAAGACGGCTAAATTAGTTCAAAATTTAAACTTTACCCTCTGCTTGTTTTATAGAATTTGATTCATGGCATGAAAATATATAGATGAACGCTAAAAGTTTTATCATAAAAATAATAAATAATATGAGTTTTAATTTAATTTAATTTAATAATATGATTTGAAATTTGAAAAGTAATCTATACTTACTATACTATTATAAAATAAATGTAAAAGTTTGTTTGTTCTTCCTTTACAACGCCCTGGAGCATCATATAAACCTAAAATTTGGCCCAGAGATAGTATAAAATACCGAGAGTCCAAAGTACCCGTAGAAATAACTATAACTAAATTACACGCGGACGAATTATAGCTTCAGCTGTAGCTTGCTATTGCAAACTTTCTTTCTAAAAACAAGAAGTTTCCGTAGTAATTTAACACTGATAACCAAATTTAGTGCAGTCAGAGCTGCAGGCAAAAGCTAGTTATAGGTTTTACTCCACATACACTACTCGTTGTATTATTTTCCAGACGTTAAGAAGTCTCGCAAAAGAATGCAAAAGTTAACGATCACATAACATAAAGCTTAACAAATAAGCGAAATAAAAACATTATCCAAGTCTATCATTCTGTATATTAAATAAAACAACGAAACACTTCTATAAATCACAGGAAAGCTTGGGGCTAGACAAATTCTCTTAAACTATATGTACTTTGACACAATATTATACAACAGTTTCTTACTGACTAGATTTTGCCCAGCGGCTCCACCCGCCCTAAATTAACTAGTTATCGGCGGGAAATTTTTACAGAAACTCCTTGATGGTACTATGAAAGTTGTAAAGCTGTAGTTCGTACAAGTGGAATTTGTGAAAAGTGGGGAACTTGTGAATTTTCCGGGATAAAAAAATAGCCTATTTTCTTTCTATTTCAGGACTAAACCTAAATGTGTGCCAAGTTTCATCCCGCTCCGTCCAGTGGTTGACGCGTGATTGAGTAACAAACATCCAAACTTTCGCATTAAAATATTAGTCGGATGAAAAGCAGTATTTTTAGATGTATTTTGCATTAAATAAGCGCGTTAAAATGTATAATTAAATCTTCATTTAACTGATTGTACCCACAGGTTGACAGAATTATTTAACTTTTTAAAAATAATTCAATTATTCCAACGCTTTTGAAATTTGAACGCAACCCTAAAACATTCCATTGACTACAAGCATCAATTCACTTCATTTCCACAGGTGTAAATTGGCCACAACGGGTAAAAAACATCGATATCTTTATCTCATGCGTACAACACTAAGCAAATTAAGCTATTTCGCTAAGCGATATAGATATTAGTTTAGCTACTCACGGGTAGATGGCGCATCACATATTTAATTTATTCTTTATGTCATTGTAATACGGTTTAGCTTAGGTCAATAATTTTTCGAAATAAATACTCCACAACAATTTCTACTCAAATAGAGGTGAGGTACTTTATTGCCTTCGATTTATTTTCGTTGTGAATTTATGAAACGATATCCTAATAATCTTGAAAAACAGTCACAGTTCAAGTGTAATTTATTCTTTTTATCACAAATAAAAAGAAAGGTTTAAAATTATGCCATGAAATTGAAAAAATAACACTTTTTATGAACAAGATTACAGTGATGACTAACATGATTTCGATAAAAATAGTGCACCTCTATTAAAGTAATTTATTATAAATTAAATTAAATCGGTTATTTATGAAAAAATAATACTAAAGTGTGATAAGTTACGTCGCTGGAACTCTTATTTACCTTTTTTTTATAGTTTTTACAACTTTTTACAGCACAATACGACATTATTCAAATAAAACAAACAAAATATCTTTAGATGTTCACTCGCCGAGGGTGACCTTGTGTTTGTTGCGTCAAATCGATGCGCTACTCAACATAGTCTAAAAATTAGACTATGGGCGGCTAGCCTGCCGGTGCTTTTTGGACATATCTATTGTTTTTTCATATCGATGTGTCTAACCTTCTTGAAATACTGATCTTTACGGAACACCGAATTAAAATCAGTTCAGTAGATATTTAGAGAGGTGATGATCATAATCGCCTATGATTTGGCACTCAAAGCAGTGAATGCTACCTACCCCCATCAGAAACAAACAGTTCCTGAGCGATAAAAAAAATCTTCATCTTCACCATTTCACCAACCCATTTTTACGGTTACCACAGAAATCCGCTTGAGCGTTTCAAAAATAAAATTACATTTAAAATTAAAGATTTATATTTGAATACGTTAAATGTTAATAGAAAAAAAAATCTCCGAAATACTGACACTACAGGCTAAAACCACAGCTTCAACATTCATTTAATTTATACAGTCGGTCATCTCGTTTGCTGATGAAGAAAAATTCGACAACGTCTAGACACTCATGGCTCTGCGACCAAACGACTTGTTGGACACCTCTTCGTTGTATTTAAAGCAAGGCGGAAGCTCTCTCCCGTCTCATCGCGCACCACACCTCACGATTACTCTGTCTCGACGCCTTATAAAAAAAAGAATGTTTAGGCTGTAGTAAAATTACTATTGAATGGTCGACTGTACATTACAACGTGCGTCACAAATCAAATCCTACACTCGTTACATACATAGGAACATTACCACCTTAAACTTACATCAAACTATTAACACAACCAACCAACCACTGGTTCCGTGTGTACATTTTTATTTCTTTCTTAGCCTATATTGTTTTTCACAAAACTTCGAGATCTTTCGCTATCTAGGTACTTGTGCAATCGCTACCAAAGTTATTGTGGAATATGTTGAATTTGTACGCCAAAACATTTTTTTTAAAAGGTGCATTTGAAATACAAAAAATTTGCACTAAAAAGTACAAAATTCATACAGCCCAAAAGCCTCTTTTCGCATCGGAAATTGATACCATACAACAATTTGTATGATGTACCTAATTTTTATTTAATTCGATTATTTCTGAAAAAAAAACGTAACTAGGTAGTACCTTACCAACTCTTCTCAAAAGCAAAATTCCAAACTGGAAGTAAAAACAAAAGGAAAAATTAAATTGACGATTCAAAACTGCTATCGCTATCACTTTATGCTTGACTACAGTACATCTTTTTCTGTCCTATCTTGGTTACTTCCATCGCTGTACAAAGTACCAATTGCTAGTTGATCGATCGAGCAACGGTCGCGGAAGCCCTGAATAGCTCATAGCAGTTGCTCTACGCAAAATCGTGACATTTGAAAAACCGTAAGTCGCAAGTGTGCGGTCCCCATATTAATATAATTATAAATGAAAAATTAAACGATGGTCCAGACAGGGCCCTTTTCAATCATATTTACCTATAACGCCACGTTTAAAGGCTGTCTTAAGAAATGTTCGTGCTCCGGGATTTGTTTCGGGTACACTTCTTCATGAAATCCTTTTTTAGTTATCCACTAAAAACATATATCCACTTAAATAGCCTTTTTCTCCAATAGCAATTTTTTTAATGTTTTGCTCATTAAGGAATAGACACGAGATTAATGTTAAGCAGCATTATATTATTTATTGTTATTTTATTGATTTTAATTATATTTTATTAGATCGGATGTCTTTCTTCTACTACAACATAAATAATTTCTGTAAGTAAATCTAAACATTTCTATCAAATGTTAAAAATTAATAGCAAAAACATTGTAAAAAATATAAAATAAAAGAATTTGTATAGAACGAATCAATGGCGATGATTCCATTTCACTTAAAACTCATAAGTAACTCTTAAATAGATAGGTACTCATTCCATCTCTAATACTGAACTTTGCTATAACCTACTTATTAACGAAGTTTATTCAATTTCGGTCTTCCATTAAATTATAAGAGTGGAGTATAATTTTGAAAGTGCTTGAAATCAGAATAAACTTTGCAAATACCCTCAATAATGTATATACAGGGTGAAAATTTGAGAAGTGTCAACGACAACTTACTTAACCGTTACAGAAAAGACTAAAAAGACTGTCCATAAATTTATCAGATGTTTTGATTGGCATTCGCAGATTTTGAGAAAATCCTACAAAACACTAAAGGTCTGCAAAATAAAAGTCATTTTTTTAAAGGGTATTATTTTACTCTTCCTTAAGAGATCAATAGTCTCTCAGATCAACTGAGGTATGACTACCAGAAAATTATCTCAATCGTTCTTAGTACTTATAAGAAAGAAAACTAACATCTAAAGGTATTATTTACTTCAAAATAAGAACAATTATATATTTTTAATTGTTATATATTTCGTCCCTAGTGAAAATATGCCTGGACATTTTAAGATTCAATATCAACTGTAATGAACCATCTTTATTCCACGTCTACTAATTTGAATTATTATTTAAATATTTGTAATAAACTGTATTTTACGATGTCAAATATGATTTTATAGGTAAACTATGACGTAAGGCTAGTCGATAACACTCGTCCAGTTCGACGCATTAATTTTTTGTCTCAAAAAAGAAAAGTAATCAATTATGATACTAAAGATGATTTTCTCACAAACATTTCGCTTTTTTCCGCAATAAGCAAGTAGCACCTTGTATTTTACTTGGACCTATGACTCATGTAGTAGGGTCTTTACCACTTAACCTATATCAAATGACCACCCTGTATATGCAAATAATCTCGAAAGAACGATTTTATTAAAGAATTTATGTATAATTTTGACTAAACCTTACGTTATTGGAGATCTGAACATTAGCAAGTCGTTTAAAGAAATTGCACTTACAAATTATCACTGAATCTTATTCTAACCTTATTTTATTTGCATTATTACAATATTCACTTATGAACACTGGTTTTTTTTTACACAAAATATGAAGAGTGGTATTATATTAAAAATATAATATAGTAGTAGTAGTATAAAAATATAAAATAAAAGAGAAGTTGTTAAGGGTGACCAAATTATAATTTCATGCTTCAAAAGCTGATTTATTTAGATATATAGGTATCTAACAGGTATGTTTCCTGAGCCATTGATTGTCCCTACTATAGGCATCCCCTTTTAGAAACCCTGTCCTGATATAAAAATCACGTTATTCGTGGCTACTAACACCACAAAAATAAAACATGCGAATACGCGCAAATGTGTGCGTATCCACCACCCCTCTGGGTGGCGAAGTAAACTCTGGAGAGTGATGAAGACTGCATATACTGCATTTTTACTGTCCATTTAGATCAAGATAAACTTTAAGTTACCAAAGTAAATTGTCATTTGGTCACGCTTAACATAAATAAACCCACAATTATTTTTTTATTTATATAAACAGAAAACTGTCTACAAATCACATAATTCTTTCTTTAGGAAAAAAGTTAAAATAAAATAAAACTCTTAAAACATCGTATCGAGCACATACCCCACAAATAAAACATTATAACCTCCAATAGCAGAGCTGATGCCGATGCAAAGTACCAATAACTCCAATGTAAATAATTATTTCTATTGCCTCAGCCATTGTTCCCCACTTCAGGGGCACAAACCTTCACTTTAAAGAAAGTTGGCTTAGTCCATAATCCATCTCACTGGGCCCGTGCCAATTTGCAGTCGTCGGAATAGTGGCCACTCGACTGTCTCGATGTTCAGAACCTTTTAATTGGCTTTATGACTTGTGTCATATGAAAACCGACGGTACGCTCAGAGCTCAAAACAATGTGCAGTCGGCGGTCACTCATCCAATGAGTGACAATGCCCTACGTTGCTTAATTCGCATATAATTTCCAATACACTAATGTTAAGAGCAGCAGACAGCGGCAATATTGCATGTCCTATCCTTATTATACATCGATATAAACAAGATATGAGCGTCTTGTCGCCGCACCAAAACGTGTTCACATCGAAATAAGCTAGAAGGACTCATTCTAAACGAGCGACGAGAAGGACAACAGTACAACGTAAGCTAAGTTAGAAAGAGAGCAATACATTTAAAAAAAAATTTGGTCGCGGGCAAATCTGTTGTTTTTATCGATGTTATAATCTATACCAGGGATTCCCAAGGTCGTCCCTTGGGTTCGATATCAGTTTCCCAGGGTTCGACATAAACGAAAACTGATTTTGGTGGTGGACGAGGTCTAAAAACGACCCCTATTAATTAACACAAGTTCTTATTTTAAACTGTATAAGTAACATACTGTATAAGTTGTGTTACGTGTACCAACTTGTTATAAGAATGACCAATATTTTTATGTGTTTTTCAAAAAATAATTGCCTACTTAAGTATTTTTACCTAATGTGTATTAATAGTTATTAGGATTTTTAAAGTAATTTGGCTGTGGGGGTCCAAGGTATCAGTTCATTTTAGTAAAGGGGTCTTTTGCCCAAAATAGTTTGGGAATCCCTGATCTATACTGTGCCTCTAGGTAGAATTGGTACTTGGACATAATATATATTTCTCATAATCACTGCAACTAACTGTATTATTTAATTTAACAAAATCAATTTTGTTACTAAAATATTCTATTACATATGTGTTTTGAACCATATCTTTATAAAAACAAGAGTTGTAAAGAAAATTTAAAAACAAAATATATATTTACTAAAGCAGTACGATATGAACAATACAATATACCTCTGTGCCTAGTTACTAACAGTAATATTACGTGCGGAAATCATTTATTTTAACAAAGCTAAGTATATAAATTCTACAGAAACTTGGCACGCCCACGCCCGTGCATCCTGCACTGTACTTCATAAAACCGAGTAGTTTGTTTAAACAAAATGTTTACTATGTATGTGCAATATGATTATCGCCCAGTATAATTGATTTTCGACCCGTTGCGGAACGGGAATTTGACAGTTAATTTTCACAATGACAGAAAGATATGGAAGTGTAAATAATGGGCGTTTCAAATATATTTTTCAACTTTCACGTTGCGTTTCGGAACGTAAGCTAAATGACAGTTTTGCTTTCTACTTACACACACAGTAGCATACATTTCGGTGTTTTGTAGGACGTGTCAAGATTTTGTAGACGCACTGTACATAATGTGTCATTAAGGCTTATAGTACTTCACAAAATTGTTTGCCGCTCGGAAATTAGCTTCTATATTTCCTCTGAGCATTGTAAAAATAAAACAAAGTGAAAAAAACAGTACATAAAGTTGTACAGGCTGTTCATAAAAAAAAGAAAATCGAGATGTCAAGATATGGATAAACATGACCAATTTGACTTATATGGAGTCTCAAGATGCACCTGTACCTACACAGAACTAAGGCCATGTTAACAGATATGGGATAACAAGGATAGAATAGAAATTGGACATCAATCTTTACGAAAGTTTCTGAAAGCAACGCGAATTCGATTAATATTGTGTAATGTATGTTCTATCGCTATTAGAATAGTATAATAATTTGTTACAACACAATAGAATTTGAATTGTGTTGCCATCGCCTCATGTTAAATGGTTAAGGACTAAGAAAACAGTTTTCACACATATCAAAACACATATTGCAAACGTAATACGTATTTCCAGAAATAAGCCAACATCTGAACATTTTGGTGTAGGTACTGGTTAGAATAATTGAGTGACACTAGGTTCAAATCACTGTTTGTAATTTTTTTTAAATAATCCTGTTTTTTTGCCTTAAGATTATTTATTATATTACTTTAGTATATATATGTCTAAAGTATATGAGTAAAATAATAAAAATAGTAGTTTTTCTAAAATATTAAAATTATATAAAAATTTTGTCAGTGCACTAAATTCAGAGCGGCATACTTTACAAGCAATGTATATAAAGATTTATAATGTAAAGTCTATGTCCGGCATTCGCACTAACACTTAAAACATAGTTATTTGTAGATATTATCGATATATCGGTGCACTATAACTATGAAGGTACTTGTCACTCACTCACTCAAATAAACTTTGCACTTTTAGTTTGGGAAACAATCTTGGTACCTCTCTTGCAATTTTTTCTTTAACCTGAAATATAAACAATATAATTAAAATCAGATATACCTACTAATTTTAACATTAAAATAACTAAAATTACTAACTAATTTGTTATCCTTTTAATATTTTGTATTATATTCTGTGACAATGCCAGTTAATTCTTACAGTCAGACATCACCTTTGACAAATCCGACAAAGTCAAAACAGTGATGGCGCCGAGACCAGTTTTATTGTAGCATTATAATATAACCTGTATTTATTCATCCCGATCCGTCCAGTGGTTGAAGCGAGATTGAGTAATAAACATACAATCAACCAAACTTTCGCATTTATAATATTAGTAGTATAAATAGACCAACCTCGTTGTAAACGGTGTTATCTGGAGCATCAAGCAGTGGGTCTACGAGCACATCTGCTTTAGTCTGAAAATAAAACACCATATATATAACCAACAGTTCACATATAAAAATAAAATATTAAGCTCAATAAACCAAAAATAAGATAGAAATTATTCTATATTGTTTTCATTCAAATCCAGCTTGCCCTTTGCTAAAAATCGAGGCACCCCGATACTTCATTGCAACTTGGAGGAATAGTACCTCTGTCTCTAGCTGTTTTACGGAAGTTAATTTTCTGCTCCGCTCCTAAGGGCTATGGCGAGAAGTTATATAGCCTATAACCTTCCACAAGAATTAAGCTTTTAAGTGAAAAAAAGTTTTTTCAAATCCAAAAAGTAGTTTCGAAGATAAGCGTGTTCGATCAAACTCTTTAGTTTTATAACAATTTAATAATAAATAATAAAGCCATTTTATTTCAATATCACTAGAAAATGGTAAAATTAAAGTAAGGTAGTAGTTAGTTAGCGGTTAGGTATGTGAAGTTGGTAAGTCTAAATTTATGTTAGTTCTGTTAGTCTGTAAGGGAAACTGATGCCGTAAGACATGAAAACATAGGTATATAAAGCCACTTAAGTCCAGACACACTGCTTTGGAAGTTTTGGAAGAATGATGGGTTCACCACCTCTCATGCGGGACGGGACTAAAATTAGTGGTGAGTAGAGGCTGTGGACCAGATTGCGACGTAGATGCGTATCCATACATTGATAAACAACGGTCATCAATTCATTGATCAAGTGATGATATGAGGTTTTGTGTGATAATCACCTTGGGCGGTCTGCCTCGTCTCGGTGGATCAGGGTCGGCGCGCGTGGAGAGAACACGTAGTTGGTGCGCGCGCAGCAGGTGCTCCGTATGCTCGCGCGGGGACGAGAACCGCATCGCGCACATAGAGAAAACGCAAGCGTACTCCGACGCTGGAATAAATAATACAATTATATATCTGTACTAGCTTTTGCCCGCGGCTCCCACTTACACAAAGCTTGGTTACCGACGTGGGATATCTACGGAAACTCCTTGATTATATTAAGAAAGTTTTTGTCTTCTGAATAAATAAATAAAAAGCAATACACTAGCATCGATTACGCGTCTTACTATTCAATACCTTTAAACGAGCAATTCTTGTATATATGTATATATATTTATATAACCTGAATCTCGGTAACGGCACCAACGATTTTTATTAAATTTACTGTGCGGTGGGTTTCGGGGGCGATAAATCGATGTAGCTAGGTTTCATTTTTAGAAAACGTCGACGACTAGTAATACTATTATTTTTACCGACACAGCAACACTAAAGCTACATGACAATAGATGGCGTTGTTAACAAAAGAACGAGCAGAGCTCGGTCTTCCAGGTACTTAGATTTAATCTATATATAAAAAGAGTAAACCACACTGAATGATATATCAACGCACAGCCTGATACTGGGTCCAGGAACTTGAAATTTTACTAAGGTTACTGTTATAACGTAGGCAAGCACTAAGAAAAGATTTAGTAAAATTCCTCCCCAAGGGGGTAAAATGGACGTCAGAAGTTCGTATAAAATTGTAATTTTTTAAGGTTAAATGCATACAAATTGGTATTTGGCCATAGGGGTGAAAACTGAGATTGACATGTTTCACCGTTTTTTGGAAAATTATCCCCTAGATAGGGGAAAATATTTTTCTAGGTAAACATAAACAGTTAAAAGCTTTCTTTTTTTTAAAAAAGAAACCAAAACAACTTACGTTCCTCCTCTTCAGTGTGTTCTTCGTTTGGCTCGTCGACAGTAACATCGTGTCTCGGAGAGTGTTCGCTCGCGTGTTGCAGCAACAACCGCTCGCTCGGGAAACTAGAGTTGCACGTTTTGCACGTATGCCTCAACGCTGCACGCGCGGGGAACTTCAGCTCGGCGTGTGCTTCGCGTCTGACGAAGAAAAATAGAAAAATAAAGTAAAGAGCAAGCAAGGCCTAATTTGTTATAGTTATTCCTGCGGGAACCCTTTCCGGGATAAAAGTAACCTGTGTCCTCTTAAACTATCTCTGAGCAAAACTCACTTAGGCATTTTTATAATATTATTGTGTATATGGATGGTAGTTACTTAATTCTTAAAATATTATTCTCTTCGTTGGTATTAAATGACAAGACTAATTTATGAAAATATTTTATTTTGCAATGTAAGTAAGAATTGTTGTTTAATTAGTTAATTTATAGAATATCAAAACTTTGTTGTTGGTAAAAAGAGGCTGCCCCTAACAATATGATGTGGGTGTGTACCCAGCCCCTGGGAAATAAAACCGTGAAGATATTTTTTACTTTTTTAAAGACTACTTTAGTTCTCTTATCTTGTTAGGAGTGAATGAAGTAACTCGTATTTGTTTTCTAGTTGTCAGCTAGATACTGAAAAGCAGTGCGGAGCGGCAAATTTTCAAACAAAACTCTCCTAAACCTAGTTCAATTTTTACAATTTTTAAAAATGTAGGTAAATGAAAACTAGATCTGTATGTTTTTTATTTTTAATATTGTATACAATTTAAAGTATTAAGAAAATATGATTTTATTATTATCATACATGCATATTTGGGATATCCAAAATGATAATTTACAAATATTTTAATTGTATTCTTCAAAATCAAAACATACAAACTTATTTTTCGACTTTGTATGGAATGTATTGTAACAGTAGTTGCAACATTACCTGTGAACATACATATGGTTGCGTTGCTGGAACTGTTCGCCGCACACGGTGCAGTCGTACGTTGTCTCCACAGGGCGTCCGTTCAGATGTCGCTTGCGATGCTGATTCAGATTTGTCACCTAACAACACAACACATACGTACATTCAGGGTTCAGCAGGATTAGGCAAAAACAAATAAAACGGGTCAGAAGTGACAATCGTCTATAGTACGTCAACAAAAGTGAGTGGCTAAGTAAGTATAAGGTAAATCTGTTCTTAAGTATATGTTATTATCAACTATGAGAATATAATACATACATATAAAATCTTTTTTTATATTATGACTACATGGTCTCATAAAGAACAGTGGAGGTGTGGAGGCCAATATTTTGTAGACAGTCTATACCTTGTCTTTGTGATTGCATTCAGCGGTGGTACCTTTATAAAAGCCTAAAAGCCTGACTTGTCTTACTAGAATGCTTGATCAAGAAAATAAAATTCACTTTTAAAAACCGTATCATCTAACCGTACTATTTGTAATCTTTGACAAAATGTTACAAATTTTTTTGAAACTAATAGATTTTTTTTTTTCATTCGAGCTTTCGCTTTTTCGCTGCGCACCTTACCTCATCATTGCCTTGTCTAGACGACTTCGATTGCCGTCTGAATTAAAGATTGTTTAAGCTGTGCCGATATGCTAGAAGTTTATTCAAAATCAAAATTCAAAATTACAAAACTTTATTCAAAGTATATTTTATATTAATATTTTCTCATGCGTCATACACGAGACGCGCACCGCGAATATTAAGTTGAAATTGGAATTAAATAAAAAAAATATATAAAATGTAAAATTATAGTTGTTCATTAAACTTTTGTTTGAGGAAGTATGGTTACCATTCTTGTAACATATGGCACCGACAGGGCTAGGAATGATCGGTTTTACAAACTACCTTTTACCTTTTCTTAACTTTTAAAATTAATGCATATTATATTCACAAGTTAAAACCACAATAAAATTGCACATACGTGGTTTTGAAATTGCTTTGAAATGATTATAATGTAGGTTTACCTGTGCGTAGGCTTTGTTGCATCCAGGCTCGGAGCACACGAATGGCCTCTCTCCCGTGTGAAGTCGCACGTGGTTATTCAGATTTGTAACCTTTAATAATAAACAGTTGTATCTTGTAAAATTTAAATTACAAAAAAAATAAACTAAATTCAAAAAACTGCTGGAAAAATCCTAATACCTTAAAGAATAATAGGGTTTAGATTTTGTGTATTTATGAACATGAGTCATTTTGATACATATATACAAATATGCCATGTATGTACCATTAATAATAATAAATATTTTTGAACATTACACACACCGCCGTCTGGCCCCAAAGTAAGCAAAGCTTGTGTTATGGATACCAGACAATGGATACAAATACATAAATATTACTTTTTTTTTTGTAAATACATACATAAATACACCTAGACTCAAGACAAACACAAATATTTATTATTATATTTATATAATATAATGACATAAATATTTGTCCAGTGCGGGAATCGAACCCACACCCTCAGCACAGCAGTCGGCCACACTACCAACTAGGCCGTGAGGAAGTCGATATATTATATACATATGGTTAATTTACCTGAGTGAAGGCTTTCCCACATTCACTACATTTGTAAGGCCTCTCGTTTGTGTGAATACGAAGATGTGCTCGCAGGTTGTTTGATTGGGAAAATGCTGCAGACAAAATACAATGTATCATTTTACCTAGTAATTAAAGGTGCGTTTTGTTGACAGCTTCAATGCATTCAATGTCATAATACTGCCAAGTTAAAAAGTCATAAATTCTGTATAACACAGTACAAATCTTGGTTCATTCTCTTTGGCAGGATTACCGCATTATGTTTTGTCGGTCAACAAAACGCCACTTAAATAACAATGATTTCAAAAAACTTTAGTTTTAGTATATAAGTTAGCAGACTATACAAAACAGCGTTCTTTAAAGTTAGGTTTAAGTTAAATGCAATGTTAGAAAAATTCATACAAAATTGCACTACATACTAAATATTTTGAGTGGTTATTTATTGGGTTATACATTCATGAAATGCCAGTATATTATTAACAAATTTAGTGAACACACTGGTAACTTAATAATGTACTGGCATTTCATGGATAAATTGTGCCGCTATACACAAAAACCAAATTATTGAAAAGATCACCTTTATTACAATAAGTGCAAATAAAGCGTCTCTCTGCTCGGTGATTTCTCATGTGGTTATGCAGCTGTGCATTCTTCTGGAAGGACTTGTGACAGATCCCACAGTATAACGAAATCTCTTCATTGTCCTAGAAATAAAGTTTGATAAAAAATAAGAGATAATATGTTAATCATTAATTCATTAAAGTGGAAAAGATGAAAAGTGTTAATAAGGTTTTTCTTCTCAGCCATCGTTAGCAACGTTATGACGACGATCTAATTTTCATTAGTCTATCGATACACTTAGGGATGAAATACTAGTATTTTAAGTTTGGACAGCAGTTGATAATCTTAATATTCCTTCCTTTAACGATAAGTGTCTTTTTTTATGTTATGAACATATGATGATATAACAAAGTGCATAGTAATTTTTTTAAGTGCAACAAACATTTTGGATAATTCCTAGCAATAATCAAATGAACATTGATACACCTACTTTATCACATCGGATGTTGTCATATATACGGCATTAAGTTAAGTCAAAGACATTAAAGTCGGCTTAAAAAAAATTTAAGTTTGTTACTTGACAATGAATCAAGAACAGCTAAATGTATTGACAGCCTATACATTTATTTCATTCATACAGTTGGTCATAGCGTTTGATGTTGAAGAAAAAAGCTGACAACGTCTAGACATTTATGACGCTGTGAGCACATGGTTGTGTGGCTGGACAGTTCCCAAATGGCCAAATGTGAACATATGCTACAAGGGAGCATTCATTTCCCAGTCTTACCGCGCAAGGCACCTTAAGATTGCTCTGTCTAGCTAGACGCCTTTGATGGCCGATTGTATAATTAATTTTAAATTCTCACCTATAAATTGCTTTTACTTTCCGGAATTGGTTATTTATCACATGTGTGGAATCCTAAGGTTTATTTCTTAATATTTTTATTTACTTTTCCATAGACTAAAAGGAACCACAGTATTACTTAATAAATGTTTTTTCTTACTTCACAATAAACAAAAGGCAAACTGGTTTTACTTAATATATAAATCAAACCTCTTCAGCAGCAGACGACTGGTCATCATTGGTATCTTCGATTGTCACTTCAGGAATCAGTGGCTGGCACTTGACACATGCATACAGCACATCACTGCCTGTCTCAAACAGTTGCTGCAACAAGCATTGATAGTTCTTTACTGTAGGAAAACAAACTGTTTCAATAAATTGTCATTGTATTCATTGGATTGTCATACACAAAGTCACCATATACAAGTAGAAAATGCGACAAAATGGCTGCTACAAGAGTAAAAAATAATTGATGTTTCTTCAGTCATATGGAATAGACACTAACAGTATTGAATAGACACTAAAGGTGTATTTTCCAGAGTTCTATACTTTAGAAAGCTGGACTGAGTCTTAACATACACAGGAATCAGTATTTACTAGTTGACCGGGCAGACATTGTTCTGTTCTTTCTGTTGCTGACATCCTCGTCTCACTGCTCGCCTGGCTATTAATACTTTAAAGAGAATATCATTCGCAACACCTTGCAGCATGCTTCAAACAAAAAAAAATTTCACTTATTTTTGACACTTACTAATCAAACATTACGAAATTTTGAAGACATATTCTAGGAATAAATATCTAGTTCTGCGGTATGCCAGTTTTTTATTAAATTGTTTACGTTAATAGTTATAGAGAATTCTAGTTTTTCATATAAAGGGTCTCGATTAAGATTTTGAGTTAGTAAAATCATTTTTCAGAATTTTGGAAAACCATTGACATAGATATTCGGCTTGAGAATTTGTCTACAAAATTTCAGTGTCGGTTCAGTAAATGTCAAAAATAAATGGAAAATTCGTTTATATGAAACACGCTGCAAGGTCTTCGCATCGTGTTTTTCGTATTTTCTTAACCCTAAAGTGGGCGCGCTATGAGCATTTTGCCGCCCTTACCAAAAAAACGTTAGTAATTCCTAAAACCATTGCACTTTTTAGTAGCTACCCTCAATTCCGTTCACAACTTGTGCCGAAAGGCTGGACGCCATCACTGCACTGTGGATGCTAGAGGAGGAGGTTGTTACCATCAGGTATCGCCAGGCGGCAATTTGCTCACCGCGCGCCATCTCACGAAGGTAAAAATTGTGTCATATTTTATGGTGGTAGAATCTAAAGGTATCACTTGATTTAAACGAAAAAATGAATACTAAGATCGAAGCTCAAAATTGTCGTGGTTGGTTGGTTAAAAGAGATTGCAATAGATGGATCTTACTTAAGCCACAACAACCACATGTTCTTTATGGAGACATTAGATATTCCTTTAAGAAAATTAATTGCTCGCTTTGCACCTATAAACCAAGCATCATCTTCAAACAAGGAGGGCAAATGCAGTATATGTATGTCTAACCAAGAAAAATAGCCGCAAAAAAAAGGATGTTGCAGATGCTCAAAATTACTGTGCAATGAACATTGCACATACCTATATGAAGACTGTTTTGCCAAGCATATGCTGCAATTGTAGAATATATATAATTTTGATAATTTTTGTCCATTTTTAAGAGCATTATATAGAGTTATTCTATACTCTTTTGCCAGCGGCTCCGCCCGCCCTAAGTTTGGTTATCGGCGTGGTGTGGGATATTTTCCGCAAATCAATGATTATACTAAAAAAGTTTGTCACAGCAAGCTATAGCTGTAACTATGATTCGTTCGTGGAATTCGGGTATAGCTACTCCCGCGGGAACTTTTGAATTTTTCGGGATAAAAAGTAGCCTTAGTCCTTCTCCATATCTACAGCTGTCTTGTGGCAAAATTACAGGTCACTTGGATTGTGGCAGGATTGAGTAACGTTATAGTTATTCCCGTGGAAATTTTCAGATTTTCCAGCATGAAAAATAGCCTATATCCCATTCCAGGACTATTCGGATTTTCCAGCATGAAAAATAGCCTATGTCCCAGTCTAGGACTATCAGGACCTAACCTATAAGTATGCCAAGTTTCATCCTGATCGGTCCAGAATATATATAAATAGATAATAAAAAGGTACTAGAATCTCACTATAGTTACAATATTCACCTATTTGGTACATTCCATTAAAGCAATTAGCATTAAAGAAGTTTTAACTCATGTATAAGATAAAATAAAGTAAGGGTTCTCCTAGCATTTGAATAACAATTATTAAGCATTTAACTTTTAGAAAAATACAGTTGATTAGAGGAACACCTTTAATTTTCTATCTTGATAAAAATAACATTCAATAGAGGCTATTTCTACACTGACAGTATTGAAAGTCAACTGTGTTTATCAGAGTTAATAATATTCAACTTCACAGCAGAATTATTGCCCCATGATGAACATTCTACAATTACCTAACTTCCTTGTTGCATTCTAGGCTAAATGGGATAGGGTAATTTTCACTATCTACTGAACTCAAGTACATCCTAGAGAACATTTATTACGAATACATGTTCTTCAAAAGTCCATTTCTGAGAAAAACAAAATATTACATAGCTGCACTTACTATATTTTTTGAAAGTACCTTATTTTTATTGCTTTCATTTCAATTGAACCGCCAATCAGAACTTGAAGTGGGGCACTCAAAATTCCATTTTACATTGTAATCTTAATGTATGTGGATTACAATGTAAAGTGGAATTATTTAATATTTGTGACTTAATCACACATAAATGGTTAAATGGATTTATATGAAATTAAGCAGACAGATAATATTCTGGGAAAAAAAAAAAGACTACCACATGGCTCAGTTGGTAGAGAGGCTACCTGCTATGCAGAGGGTCCAGGTTCAGTCCCTGCAAAGGACAAACATTTATGCGACGGACATTTGTTCATATCTTGAGTTTGAATATTTACAAAAAAAAAATAATCATATAATAATTCTATTCCTTTGTGGTAACCAAAGTACATGCTTTGCTTAGTTTCTATGGAGCTGCGTGTAATTTGTAGGAATATTAATTTAATTCTGATGAACTAAATAAATATAATTCAAAGTTTGGGCAAAAATATTGTTCAGATTGCACACCACTTGAAACTGGACATTTGTGCAGTAAGCTGGAGTGTATCCGTGATGAGCTAATGGCTTTATTTATAAACAGAAAATGAAAAAGACAAATTAACAATTGTAGTATAAAACATTTTGTATATAATTCAAAATATGTAAAATTAGACCTGCTTTATAACAATTATATTACAAGACTTGACCTTAATAAAAAAAACTTTTTAGATTAGTGCAATAATGTAGTAAGTATTTTAGTTAAATTACGGAGATTTAATTCCTGGTTAAACAACAGATTTCTTAAAGTTTTACTTGTCACTCTAAGAGCCACTTTTCTACTTCTCATAGTTTAGAATAAGGCCATAAGCTTGACATTTTTTAAGACTGAACTTTTTTCTGTGGTTTTAAATTTAAAGGTCAAATTGAAAATGTTGATCAGCAGTTAGAAGGTATTGCTATTCGCCCTCAATATCTCATTTGATTAGTACAAAAACCACGGGATACCTAGGGGCCGTCATAAATTACGTCATCGATTTTTTCAGATTTTAGACCCCCCCCCCCCTATAATCATCCTATCGTCATTTCTTAATGACCCCCCCCCTTCTCCCAAAATTGACGTCATTACTAGTTTGACAAAATAAAACATTGCAGATTTGAGAAAAATAGGGTATTATATGATTAAAACACTTGGTTATAGAATCACCTTTTATTATTTTTACTTTGGCAATAATCATTGATATAATATAACTACTTATTTTTTACTTTTCTTTGGATAACTCCCACGGACTTTTCACCCATTCTTTTAAATTCTGGATCACAATTATTATCAATACATAGTATAAAACAAAGTCGCTTTCGCTGTCTGTCCCTATGTATGCTTAGATCTTTAAAACTACGCAACGGATTTTGATGCGGTTTTTTTTAAATAGATAGACTGATTCTTAAAGAAGGTTTATATGTATAATACATGTAAGTACCACGGGCGAAGCCGGGGCGGGCAGCTAGTATTTTACTAGGTGTGCTGGAAGAAATTTCTTTTTAGAAATAATCTTTTTGTATGTGAAAAATAAATAAATAAATAAATAAGAATGACGTCAATTTCGAAACCCCCCCCCCCTCTATCATTTACCGTCATCCGCAGACCAACCCCCCCCCCCTAATGTAGAATGACGTAATATATGGACGGCCCCCTATGCAATTTATCACTCAAGAATGTAAGATATTGTTAGTAAGCAAGTGCAAAATTGTCCTCTGGCAGTTCTAAATATATATTTTTAAGACATTACAAAATTTACAAAGATACATATTTTGTATGCTGACTGTACATGAAGTTAAATTTAAAAGTGTAAGTAAAGTATGGTTCGATGAGGCAAAGAAAAAAATGCAGTGGTTTTTTTCACGACTCTCGGAGCCAGACGTAAAAAAAACAAATGGACAGAGAAGGGGCTAAAAAAAAATACGCGGGCAGGTTTCGAATGCTTAGGCAAGTTTTTTTTTACATCACACTGTCTGCCTCAACCAGAATGCCTGAGTAGCAACCACCAGGATCCTATTTTATTAGAAGTTTTAACACAATAGGATATATAGTCCCATATAAGCATTCATATTTTTATTACGATCATAAAAAGAAAACAAAAAACAGAAGCAAACTAACTGGATATTGTTAATTTCAGGTACTTACCGCTGCAGGTTTCTGACAAATTCCACATTTATCCATTGTTAAACCAATAGTTATATTCAATTCAGTAAAATAAACATTGAGATCCTAGAATATTGATATTTTATTTTCACTTCGACCCGAAAGTAGACATTTCGCTCGGAGTGAAGGCAACAGTGTTACCCAATAAAAAAACTATGCTACCAGCACGAAAATTTTAAGGTTCGTCATTTCGTCAGTTTACTTTAATTAGCCACAATTACGACGAATCATGAGAAAACCAATCTTGTTGAGTGAAGAGTTGAATGTGTGAGTAGTTTTTTTATATACTATTGTTGTTGTACATTTTTTGGGTTGCTGGCCCTTGTACTATTAAAATGATTATAAATTTTAGGTTTGCAGCTCATAGACTATAATTTGATTTTTAATACGTAAATATTAAATTTTATAACAAAATTATTGTCAATTTGTACTTCCATGTAAATAATTGAATACGAAACTCTAAATCAGGGGTACTCAAACGGTAGATCGTGAGTGCTTTTTGAGTCGATCTTGAGAAAAAATTCCGATATTGAACTTTACACAGATTTTGTTTTAGTAGGTACGTAACTAAAACAATTAATGAACGGCTAAAATTCATTCGATCCACAATTGGGCCAGATAACCCTCTCATAAATTTGTTTCATCAAGGCGGGCGCAAAACGTTCCTTCACCGTTTCTCAAAAAGTTCGCAAAATATCCCTTTCGCAAAAAGACACAATGTCTTCAAATTAAAAAAAAAACACAATATCTGTTTGTGACTTTAGTTTGGTGTAAAACAATAATTAGGATTAAAAATAATTTGACTTATAAACGGGGTTTTCCCGTTGGTCCAACTAGTTGTACAAACAAGGATTTTTCCTCGTGCCTACCAACTAAATAGTTTGATTGATAGTTGAAACTGATATTTACATGTCCCTTCGTACAACTGTATAGTGTTATAGCTTTTTAAACGACTTTAAAAAAGGAGGTTTTCTTACATAAAACAACGTTGAGGCGGATTAACGCAATGAAGGTTTTATACTGAACTAATCATCATTCCTTTTAAACCGACTTTTAAATGGAATCTCATAAAGATCGTCGTTTCCGATGACAACTGTCGCACTAGAAAGTGCTATATCTCCTCAGGGAACAAATATTCATAAATCTACTCATTAAATACAATACTGCTATATCCTCAAGCGCTGCAGTTGAACGTCTGTTTTCCACTAGCCATGGGCTAAGTAACTCCGGACAAAGATTGGATATGTCACATATCATTCCAATTAAAGATACATATCTGCTTCGCATATCCATATCCGCTTAATATATCCACGGAAATATTCAATTTTCGGGCACACTGCGGTCAAACGAATCCTCGGATCGATTTCGTACCTATCATTCACGAGTGCACAAATCGTTAGTGTATCCCTCGTTTGTTATAGATAGAGATTATTTGATATCCCTTAATACCTGATAGGCTTAGGACTAGCGATCAAATAGTTATGAATTAACATATTTTATTGGCGTATTTAAACATCAAATAGTACAATGACTATCTGTAATCATTTACATTAAATTGTGATTTTTTTGGTTTTTGTTATTCCTTTTTTTATTATATGAGTTGTGATAGGTATAAACCGGGCTTTGTTTGACTAGTCGTTTCTTAGGTTAGGATAAAATTTCAGACTATGACTGTAACATTTGTAAACTATTTTTTTTATTCACAATACGCAATTTTGACTCAAATTTTTTATAGGTGCAAATGTTTACACAGTTTAGTACATATACACAAACAAATCCTACCGGGATTATTACTAAACAAACACTCATCAAATACACTAGTTTTTTTATTGACACTTATATTTTTCTAACAGATATTCACGCGCATGTCACAAAGCAGAGGTGATACTAAAAACGATTGTAGTAAGTACTAAATTATAGTATGTACATACATACTTACGTAAACGAACAATTGAATTGAAGAAAAAAAACGTCCACCTAATTAATAAGCGGTTTAAGTGATTTAAAGCGTATTGCACGGAAATTCGTATCCCAATGCTTATACATTGGGTTTAGCAGGCGTGATTTTAAAAAGCGCTGAGATCAATTATTTATAAGCAAGACACGACAGCGTTACTATTTCGCTCTCAAGTTTCAACGCTAGCTCTCTCTCTCACCTTCAGTGATATGCGTGCATCGCTATACAGCCGCTCCGCGCCACTGACAAGGGCGACACGCTCCGCTGTTTATTTGGATTAGTTCGTTCACTCTCTGGATATAGGACATGTTTATATCCCGCAAAGTGAAGGAGTTGTAACATATCCGGCCTCAGATATATATCCAAAGATATAGTTATGTCCGGAGTTACCCAAGGCTATTTTCCACGGGTAAAGACATTTTAACACCAAAACGAGCCTCGCTTTCAGACGAGAACTTCAACATGTTAATGTTCATGAAGGGGAATTTGCACCTTATGCCCGACGATTAAATAATACATTTGGATTATACAAGTATTTTGTTTTGTTCCTATCCTGTTAACTTCCAGAACCTAAACCAACAGGTTTTATAAGTTCACTAACGCAACGATATGAAAATGCAATTTTACACATATTAACGGATTAACGATTAACGTTAGCTTGCGTTAATTCTTCCGAAATGTAACGCTTTAACGTTTAACGAAGCTTACTTTTTTGTAGAGGATTAAAGATTAACGAAGTTAACTATTTGACTAACGGTGCCCAGGTACCCATTTTAATGAAGATTCATTTAATATTCCCTGAGATATTAAATATTTTTCTATTTTTGGCCAAATAAATAGTTTGGCCAATTTTTACAGCGTTTTGGGTCAAATCCTCCTCACCAAATTTATTTACTTCTAAACTTGACAAATTTAAAAAAATTCAAGTTGATCTGATTTGACCAAAATTACTGCTCGATTTTCCAAAAAAATTTACCTCCTTTCCTGAATTATACCGTTGAGCAGCAAACATCCAATATCATGCAATAAAGTTCGTTTAAATGAATCTTATGTAAAACAGAGAATACATTGCGTGGTTGGGGGGTAAGAGCTTTGCTTACTTTTGCTAACAAGGGGGAGAGGAGGAGAAATTGTAATAAATCTGTTTACGTAATACTTGAATGGCGCCCTATCTCGGTAACTATTGATTATAGGCTCGTAGTTTTTCTACAGTACTGATACAATAAAAAGTGCTATATCTCCATTACTATTGTTTGTAGACCTGAAGTATATTTGCAGAAGTAATAGATGTAAATAAGATCGCTTTGTCTACAGATCAATTCACTAGGGTCTTGCTCATTATTGCTCATATTTTCATCTATGTTTTCGTCAGCGCAAGGTATTTCAATATTCTGCTCTATATGTAGCTGTGGACTTGAAGTTTCAGTAGAGTTTTCCATTTCAATTTGAAGATCTGTCATAGGAGTTAGATCAATATTTTTCTTTTCTTCAAAATACATCTTATCCATTACTTTTATATCTCTACTAACTTCCAGCTTGTTTTCTTCAGGAATCCAAATTCTATAGGTATCCTTTTACTACTTCCGAATAACCAATGAAAATTCCTTCTTTTGCTCTTGGTGCAAATTTCTTGTTCCTTTGTTTCTTTAAAACAAATCTTTTAGCTCCAAAAATGTGAAAATGATTTACTGATGGTACGTGTCCAACATATTTTTCAAAAGGAGATTTATTTTATTTTGATTTGGTAGCTACTCTGTTAGTAATGTAGTTAGCAGTTAATATCGCCTCAGCCCAAAATGTTTCCGGCATGTTAGCTTGAATTAGCAAGCAACGCGCCTTTTCTTCTGTTCTTTCTTTCTGCAACGCCGTCTTGCTGCAGCGTATATGGGGCGCTCAGTCTTCGTATGACTCCGCAGTTTGAAAGGAATGAATCAAGTTCTCTATTTATATTCAGTACCATTATCTGATTGTAAATACTTTATTTTATTTCCAGTAAAATTTTCAACTTCACCTTTATATTGTTTGAATTTTTCTTAAACTTGGTTCTTGTATATTTTATTAGAATAAAATATACTTTTGTGTATCGGCTGTAGTCATCAATGAATGTAACGAAATATTTATTTCCGGCGTTACTTTCTATGGGCATTGGTCCACAGACGTCCGAATGGATTATCTCTAATTTTCAGTATTCGGTTCCTTCGATTCCTTTAATTGAAATGGAAGTCAATTCATTTTTCATTTTACACATACATCACATTCTGATAATTTTTCATCATCATTGAAGTTGACACCTTTTAAGATTCTTTGCTGCAATGTCAATTTCAGGTCATTTTCGTTGATGTGTACTAATTTCATATGCCATTTGTCTATTTCCTTTAGCCTAAGTGATTTTTCAGTCATGAAGTTTCTTATATCTATTAATAGGGGTTATTTTCTTTATTTGCTACTAAAATCGTTTTTCCAAATTTATTTTTAATATTTACTCTATTATGTTTAAAATAGACACTGCATCCATTATCTGTTAATTTAGAAACAGATACTAAATTAGTTGAAAGCTTGGGTACATGCAACTGAAAGTTGTACTGTTTAAAAATTAAACCGTTGTGCCAGACTTTGTCGAAAGCTTTCGCTACATCGAAGAAGACAGCGCCCGTGTGGCGGGCCTTATCTAATACTGGTTGGAAGCCAGTGAGAATATGTTCCGTTATGCGGAGGACTTAATGGACGCATGAGTGTTTGGCACGGAAGCCGAACTGCTCGTCTATTAAAATGCCTCTGGAGACTATAGCGTCCCGTAGGTGAGCGAGGAGGAGTCGTTAGTAGAGTTTACCAAGCCTTTGAGGCGTTTAGCCTCAGAATCGGAGGGAGGGGGAGAAGACTCCTGAGTGGATGCCGCCGAAGCCTTTTTAGATTTGGCGGTCTTCTTCCGCTTCTTGCCCTTTTTGGTCCCCAGGTCTACCACTTTGAAGCCTTCGCCGTCCTCATTTGAGGACAACGCCGACTCAGCGGACATTACGGCTACTGGGGACAGGGGTGCGGTTTCGGAGGTTGCGGGGGACGGGGTAGCGAGTGACCGAGAAAGGGTCACATCAGCTACCGGAGTGGGGGGACGATTAGGCACTAGGATTAGGCATTAGGAGCGGGGGTCGCGGCGGAGAGAGCGCGTGCGGAGAGAGCGAGAGCGCGAACGAGTGCGCGAGCGAGAAGGGGAACGCGATGGAGAACACAGAGAGGGCACGGATTCGTTTATCCCCGAGATCCCCTGTAGCATTAGTATGGAATAATATTAAAAAATTTCGAGGCTCCCTTATTGAAAATGATCCTACCTCTTATGACCCTTCAACATGGGTAGACTCCTTCTGTAGCAAATTAGCTCCCCCCTCAGCTCCTAACATAGACAATATCCCTTCTTTTTCTTTTTTCCCAGATATTACCAATTGGTAAGACTCTCCGTTCTCTTCACAAGAATTTAATTGTGCCATATATGGTCTTCATGACTTCTCCCCAGGAGAAGATGGTATCCCATTCTCGTTCATCAAAAACCTTTCTTTTCAGTCCAAAAACATTTTCTCAAAATCGTTAATCAGATTTTTTCCTCTGGTGAGATCCCCACAGCATGGAATAGCCAAATCATTATTCCTATTTTAAAACTTTTAAGCACTATAGTGACATTCAACTTGATATCCCATCGAAACCATGGTTTTTCCGTCATCGTGATACTAATAGAATGTTTACTACAACTATTTGTCGCCTTCGTTTTGGTCATGCTTGTACTCCGGTACATTTGGCTAAACTCAGGATCAGGGACAATTCTTTGTGTGAATGTGGCTTGGACGAGGGTACTATGGATCATATATTTTTTGAATGTCCAAAACTGTCATCATCATTGTATGAATTACTACCCTGTAATATCCCTCGTCCTATTAACCTTAAATGCCTCCTTACTTATGTATATTCACGTAAAGTCATCAAAATTTTGTCTAAATTCATGTCTTTAATAATATTAGACTTTGAAATTTATGTATTGTTTTGTATCTATGTTTATGTATTGTTATGATATTTTAAAATATGTATGTATTCCAATTTTGTTTTTAGTTACCTAGTAGTTTTTTGTTTTTGAAGTGTACATAGACCGAGTAAGCAATATTTACATCAATAGAAACCGTTCACCAGCATCTTATTTAATTTCGTGTTAACTGACATTGGCAAATAGTTGAGTCTTCTGACTTAATTAAAGCCACAAAAAAAAAAATCAATTGTAAATAATTGAGATTGTGCTTGTTTTATTTGTAATACGGACTTTTATACTAAAAAATGTCTGAAAAGCCAGTTGCAGCCAATAACAATCCACCAATCGTGAAAATAGGACACTACACTCTTGGTGCAACATTAGGTGTGGGTACTTTTGGAAAAGTAAAGATCGGAGAACATCAGCTGACCAAACACAAGGTCGCTGTAAAGATTCTGAATCGCCAAAAAATTAAATCTTTAGATGTCGTAGGTAAAATCAGACGTGAAATACAGAACTTAAAGTTGTTTAGACATCCTCATATAATCAAATTGTATCAGGTAATATTTTTAAAATTTGATTTATGGCTCATTATTTACACATTTTACTATGATCACAAATTTTATAATTACACGCAAATCTCACTACGGATCTCTTTTTCAAGAAACTATTAGGCTGTTCCAGATAGCGGTAAAATTTTAACTCTTCAGCATGAGGTATTTGTGCATAATAAATACCTAAATTGATAAAGAAATGAATGTGTTTGGTCAGAGTTACTAAAGGGGGGCAAGGGAAAGAAAACCGAACATGAATATTTTCACGTTTTGGTTGGGGTGTACAAAAGGGGGCGCTGAGAAAAAAAGACAGAAAAATTTTTGCCACGAAGCAACGGAAAACAAAAATTCATGAAAATTCCTTAAGTCCAGTATTTTTTTCACTTGCGCTCCCTTTTAGTTACTCTGACCGGAAGTGAGTCCTCATGACAGATGATTATTTTGATAGGTATCATTAGAACACATCGCCAGGAGCAAAAATTGAACCATTTTGTTCTGTGATTATTCTTATTTATCATATCATAGCAACTACTATGAATAGAATTCTAAATGAAAAATGAAAATTTCGGGGTTCCGTAGCGGCCCAACTACCCCAGAAAAAGTGTCTCCTACAAACATTGCTGGTAGAGATGACTTCTATCGATCTCAGCCAAAAAAGAATAGGGTATAACCCTTTCTTTAACTTTGTTTTAACCCGGTTGCTTAGTCATGAAAACAATTTTCTGCCTTTTTTTTCTGAGCACCCCCTTTTGTTCTCACTTCACTCATGTTTGCCCAACAAATGGTGATATATTTTTGGAAAAATTTGGCTTGGCATTAAACACACTCCTCTGAGGGCTAGTTTTGCTCTGTGTGTACTCTTCTTGCAAAAAATACATAACCAAACCTAACCTACCTTACCACTAGTATTTCAATAAAGACTCTTTTATTCTGAAAATTTGCTTGCTCTGGCAAGCAGCATAGCCACATCTAGATGGGTTGTATTAAATTATGAATATTGCAGGACCTGAGCAAAGTGTGCTACAGCAGCAGCTGGCATGTGCCAAATATCCTATATTACATCATACTTTTTGTATGTTTCTATATACTCTGTATATTCTACCAAAAATAACACTAGTAGCCAAATTTTAGTTTTATATATATCTTTTAAAACTAAAAATATTTCATATGTATAATATACTCGCTGAAGAGGTTGCTGTATGGCTTACTGCTTTGCCTTCTGCAAGGATAAATCAAACATCATCAGATTTATAGTATTTACCTTTTTTACTAACATTTGTTAGGCAAAAATTGATTGTTCCTACATTTTTTACTAAGACACTTTTTATGTAAACTAGTATTTTTTGCTGATTTTTGTATTACATTTAGGAGGAAGCCTCTTTATAAATTAAGATAAGTAAATATTTACCCAGTACTGAAGTTTTAAGACATTTTAGTGATTTTTCTACTAATCATGCCAAAAATGTGGCGTCAGGGCTTTATGAGTTAGAGTAGCTTGATAACGCACCCTGACTGGGCTGTGTTCAAAATCTTTGTTTTACAACCTGACAGTATCCAATACTGGGCCATATTCCAACTCAGCAAATCTGCATGTTTCACTCCTCATAATTCCCAAAGTGCAAACATAAAAGCCAATGATGAGCAAAAATAAAAAGGTACTAACATAAACAATGATATTAATAAAGTTATTTATACTAGTAAAGATATCTCATGGAGCAGCAAGTATATTAAAAATATGTTCGAGTGGGTCCCTGATGGGTTTTAATTATTTACTTACATTTGAATGGATCCCTGCAAGGTTTGAATTCACAAATGCGAGATTTGAATTCCCAAATGGATCCGGTAGGTGAGGCCACGGATATTATGTGCCAAAAGATTCGATATTTCGTCAAATACAGTAAATGATAAATAAATTGCAGTGCGCGTCGGTTCTCTGCATAGCGCACGATCTTACTACAAAGTCAAAGTGATTTTCTTTTAATTAAATAAGGTTTTTACAAACACTTATGAATCGTTAAAATTATAAAGGGAAGTTGCTTCACCCCTGCAAAAACCTAACATGCTTGACAGGACCTCACTTTAAGACACTTCATTGACTTCATAGCTATCTTTTTTTTTTTTTTTTCTGAGCTGACTATGCAGTTGGCTGTTGCAGCCATTACTGCTTCACCGGACTTTTGGGGCGAGACTCTGAAGGAGCCTCAGCCCATATAGCACCCAACGCTCAAGGGCTTCCCGCGGGGGAAGCCTCGGCTTGGGTTGTCGCTCTCGGGGGCGTCCCTTCGACCGGCGTGAGTCTCGAACCCGAAGGTGAGTCACCGCCAGGAGGGGAGTTCCTCGTTACGCGGGTGCGGTTGCGATTGAGTGTGGGCGAGAAGCGCCCCGGCACTCTTTGATACCTAGTGTATCCTTGTGGGCGCCGACGAACCCGGGGACGTCGGCGTCGTGTTTGGAGGGAGGCCCTATTCGGGGAGGACGTAGAGACTAATCTCGCTATCCGGACAGCGAGATCGTCATCTGGGGACGTTAGTACGCGCCGAGGACGCCTAACAATAGTTTTACGACCGTGACCGGGTCGATCGGGGGGAATAGCTATCATGAGTGGTTTAGGAAATTTAGTTGTTTATGTAAGTGACTAGTTATTTTTGCTCATCAGTATATTTAATCCTTTAGAAGATTGCTTAGACATTCTTGGGAGACAAGAGCACTGAAAGCACTGTCCAAATAATGATTGTTTAAATTTTGTTAATAGACTAAAAATCTTAAACTATTTGTTTTGGGGCTACTTCAAATGAAATCAAACAAAGACCAATTTATTAATATCTTACTCAGTAAGACTGCACCACAAATTTTTAATAGTTTTACATCCAGATTCTCATTTGCAGGTGATTTCAACACCAACTGATATATTCATGATAATGGAATATGTGTCCGGAGGAGAGCTTTTTGATTACATAGTAAAGCGTGGGAAGCTCCAAGAGCATGAAGCCCGCAGATTCTTCCAGCAGATAATTTCTGGTGTAGACTACTGTCATCGGCACATGATTGTCCACCGTGACCTGAAACCTGAAAACCTTTTGCTGGACCACAATATGCATGTTAAAATAGCTGATTTTGGATTATCTAATATGATGATGGATGGTGAATTTTTACGAACATCTTGTGGATCACCTAATTATGCGGCACCTGAGGTTTGGAAGTACATTTTTAATACTTTTACTATTTATTGCTTTAAAAATATTTTGAATGAATTTGATTTTTTTTTTGTTTAAATATTTTACAACAGATAACTTATACATATAATACATAGAAAACTCCCAGTCACAAACACTCAAACACAAAAATTAAATGTTTTGTTTTATGCAGGAATTGAACCCACACTTCTCAGGGTTTTTATTTGTTTTTCAAAGAGGCAATGGTGCTGTACCTTAATACTTGGAATACTCCTATAAACATTACAACTAGTGATCTATTATTGGAGAAAACTGAAATAACAGTGAAACTAAATTTTGAATGACTGCTTTTGAAAATATTAAGGTATAAAAGTAATGCAGGAGGTATCCCTTTAAACAAAACCCTTGGAGTAATTATTAGTTGTTATTACATAAAGTTTTAAATAGGTAATAACCTGAATAGATTTTTCTAAAAAATTAGACTACCTTGGCAACTACCGTATATAATTTTGTAAGTAACAGCTGATAAATATTATTTTTAAACATTTTAATATAAAATTTTAGTAAAAATTCCCAAATAACCCATAAAATTATTTGGTAACAGGTGATATCTGGTAAATTATATGCTGGACCAGAAGTAGATGTGTGGTCTTGTGGGGTTATCCTTTATGCACTTCTCTGTGGTACATTACCATTTGATGATGAACATGTTCCAACTCTATTCAGAAAAATCAAGTCTGGTATATTCCCCATACCAGAGTACTTAAATAAGAGTGTTGTAAGCCTACTCTGCATGATGCTGCAAGTAGACCCTATGAAGAGAGCTACAATCGAGGATGTTAAGAAACATGAGTGGTTCCAGAAAGACTTGCCAGGTTACTTGTTTCCATCTCCTGTTGAACAGGTCAGTTTTGGTTTAATGAAAGTTAAATTTTGTTAATTAAAGTACTATATTGAGTTTTTTTAAATTGAACAAATACTACTAGTTATTAACAGCCAGCCATATATATGTATATGTTAGTTGGATGGGATTTGTGTATTTCTCGGTTTCAGCATGATGGATTGGTTAAAAAGGGATACCAACACAAAAAAGTTTCTTGTCTCTTCTTCACATAGACGGTAATTGCAATTATGTGCATTTGTTGCCAACTTTTTGTGTAGGAACAAGGCCAATTCGAGAGATGTCTAATGGCCGTCTGCATATATATGTGTGTGTGAGCAATTAACTGGGCACAGCTTAATTATAAGGGCAACTTCACATCTAGCGCGTAGCTATATATCGGCTTTCTTTTGTATAGATTCGTTTGCGTGATACCAATCAACATACGAAATACAAATATCATATGTTGATGGCTAGCCCTACTTACTAGCCTACCCTAATTTCTATGCACCATTCTATAGCTCTGCCTGATTGTTTTAAGCTTCTTTACAATTTATTTATGACAGGATATTGCCCGCGGCTTCGACCGCCCTAAATTTGGCGCAGGAACTTACGTCAACTCCTCGAATAAACCTTCTCAAAAAACTCACTCAAACTTGACGTTTTTTCTCTCTCTCTCTCTCTCTCTCTCTCCCCCACACACACACTCAAAATAAAAATATAACCTCAATTAACTAGTGGATTAATAACCTCGCGATCTTGGTGCTCCATAAAAACTTTGAACCCCCGTTTCACCCATTTAGGGGGTGTTTTGGGAAATCCTTTCTTAGCGCACGCCTACATCATAATAGCTATATGTGCCAAATTTCATGATAATCCGTCCAATTTTGGAACCGTGCTTTGAAAGATCAGTCAGTCTGACAGTCAGTAACGTTTTATACATACAGAAGATAATATGCTATTAATGAAGTTTTGAAATCTGTTGTAAAACAATATTTGTCCAGTACTTCCTGATCTATCCTATCTCACCTATTAAATATTTTTGTTAACTTATGTAGCTATTCACTCACTCCGCAAAACTGAGATAAAAGATTTTGATGGTTCCCATTTAGATTTTATTATAAATCATATTTTAATTAACTGTCTATATTTAGTTTAGTTTTAATTGGTTGGTAATGATTGCATTCGTTTGTTCCGTTTCATTGAATAGGACAGTAGTGTAATAGACACGGAGGCGATATCAGAGGTCTGTGACAAGTTTGGTGTGAAAGAGCACGAAGTCCACAACGCATTACTAAGTGGCGATCCACACGATCAACTAGCCATAGCGTACCACCTTATCATTGACAACAAGCGTATTGCAGACGAGGCGGCGAAAGCTGAAATCAAAGACTTCTATGTTGCTAGTAAGTAATTGAATAAAAATTAAATATTTCTGTGTGAGATACACAGCTCCATCTGTGCGAGATACACAGCTCCACCTGGTCCCAAACTAGCTTATTTGGTACTATGGTACCAAACAACTGATACATTCTTAAATCCTCATACTTTTGTAAAACGTACATGTATATTATACATAGTAAAACTTTTAGACTCAAGACGGCACAAGAAGCAAGTTCATTAGGTGCTTCATTACCTAGTTACGGAATAGTGTACTGTGGTAAAAAATGTTCCCGTGGGAACATTTTTTTTAGAATCGATCGTGATAAAATATGTCCTCCTCTATCTTTCCAAATATTCTTGTGCTTAAAATGCTTGCTAATGGACAAAAGTAGCCAGTTTTCAAAAGTCAATTAGCTCTTGCTATTTGTGGTCATGAATATTTACATTTGGTAATAATATGTATTTAAAAGATAATATTGCAGTGCAGAATATTTTATTTCTACTTCTGTTACTATTTGCAGGCAGTTCTCCGCCTTCTGTGTCAGAAAGTTCGCGTCCCCATCCGGAGCGAATCGCGCCGCTCCGGGAGAAGACAAGCCCAGCGCCAGCCGTACCTGTCCCTGATAACACAAACCGAGGAACGCCTGTCAAAAGGTACGCTCGTCAAGGCTGCCATAATACTTAAGGTGAATCCGAAGTCTTTCTTTTTCATACAAACTACGTTGCACTAAAAATGTTTATAAATATTTCGTTACTTAAAACGTGTTGCTATCATACAGTAATATTTAGTATAAGTTACAAAAAGCATATTTATCCATAAAATGCCAGTGAAATATTAATATGAAAAGTTTTTTTTTCTGAACTGTCAATGCAGTTGGCTGTTGCAGCCATTACTACTTCACCGGGCTTTTTGGAGCGAGACTCTAAAGGAGCCTCAGCCCATATAGTGCCCAACGCTCAAGCCTCGGCTTAGGTTGTCGCTCTCGGGGGCGTACCTTCGACCGGCGTGAGTCTCGAACCTGAAGGTGAGTCACCGCCAGGAGGGGAGTTCCCCGTTACGCGGGTGCGTTTGCGTTTGAGTGGGGGCAAAAAGCGCCCAGGCACCCTTTGATACCTCGTGTATCCTTGCGGGCGCCGACGAACCCGGGGACGTCGGCGTCGTGTTTGTGGGGAGTTTGTGGAGAACTTTTAGTTATTTCATAATTTACTGGCATTGCATAAATGATTATGCAGTTTGTGACAGTAATAAATAGCAACATATTACAGATCTAAATATCTTATGACTTAATATTTTAACACATAGTTTGTATGAAAAAAACTATTTTCGGATGATGAGAAACCTTATAAATAATATAAAGTTTAGCATCATTGTTACTGTCATAGAAGATCCCTAATGCTTAGTAGTAGAACTTTGGTAACAAAATCCATAAAATCCATACTATAATATTATAAATGTGGAAGTAACTCTGTCTGTCTCTTACCTCTTCACGCTTAAACCGCTGTCCCGATTAAGATAAGAAATTTGGCATGAAGATATAGGCTACTTGAGAAGGTCAAGTGTGAGTCGGATTTTTTATAGAATTGAAGAGTTGCCGTTAAACCGTGGCCAAAAGCTAGTAAAAACTGTCTCAGTCCTTCTTAACGTTACAAACTGTTACTACGAGGGCAAAGTGATAAGTCTGGTACAACTGCATAAAACATTTTATTTAAAACTATTAACCAGAGCTAGTTTGGTCAGTTTTTGTTTGACGGCCATTAATCGCGCACTTAATGCCGCGTTCACTCATTGTGGATCAAAACACTTATGCCTGTGACGTGTCACCATGGCGATTCCCATGAGTTACATACTCACCCAATATATTCGCTAAATTTAGCTACTGCGACGATTTTCTGTTCCCGAATTCAAAAAAATGGCTTACTGGGAAAAGATTTATTCATGCACGAAACCAATGCCTATTTTGCAGGGTTATCAAAATCGCATTATAGGTAATATATTGAAGGGATCGAAAAGCTGGAGAAAAGACTCTGAATTTGTTGAAAGATTAATATTAACTTCTGTTATAAATATGTTTGATTCCTTTTTACTATTTACTAGATTTTTCACTTTACCCTCGTTAATAATTCTCTTTTGTACCTGTTACATGATCTTCTTACCTTTTGTCTAACTACTAAATAAACTTATCGGTCTTAAACCGAAAAGCATAATATTTCTTCAAAATTTTCGCATTTATTAGGCGTCTTTAGTCAAAAAAAAAAACTTAATGCAGGGTTCAGTCCATAAAATAAATTAACAATCATAATTGTCTTAAGTAAAATAGAAATTAAACTGTATGGATGATTGTTTTTTACAGAGCTAAATGGCATTTGGGCATAAGATCTCAAAGCAAACCTAACGACATAATGTTAGAAGTATTCCGAGCTATGAAGGCTCTAGACTACGAATGGAAGGTCATTAACCCCTATCATGTCAGGTGAGTAATCACTTTACAATATCATATAGTTTTTAAGGCCAGTGATGATGATATACGGTTGTCGGAGTAGCGGAGGGCTGTATTAAAACCGTGGCGCGGGCGGCCGCTTACATGTAAAAGGCTCCATATATGGGCACTAGCCTAAACCAGTTAATTTGTGCAGTTTTAATATATATAAGCGTTCCAGGATACGTCCTTTTTTTTTCTATTTCCTCTAAGGTTATTACCTCTATTTTTTGACAGACTTTTTGTAGTATGAGTGCGTTTTATGCGTATATTGTAATCCGTATGGTTAATTTTTTGCTGGCAAAAAGTCTGTCAATGATTGTAGGACTTAGCAGCCTTAACCACTGGCATTCAAGCTTTCGTTTCGGGGTGTTACTATGGCTATAATAACATTCAAATTCTTAATACCCAAGCTTTCCCAAAGTGCTTATAACCTCAAAGATTTTAGATGAATAGATTCAAGATTTTGCCATCTCTAAATTCGGTTATCGGCGTTATCTCAGCGAGAATTTTACCCAGGTAGAAAGTAGCCTATGTCCTGCTGCGTATCTTTAATTATCCTTGTTCCAAATTTTGCTTAAGTGTATGCTCTCTCGCGATGCCGAGCAATAACAAACAAACAGGCACAAATATTTTAAATTTTGACCATGGGCGTAGCCAAACATTTGGGGCAGCTGCCCCACCTTAAGACTACCCAAAGTGCCTAAACCACAACTTTGCCTGTACAATACATTTTTGTCTTGTGAAAATGGTATTTTCTAGTAAAATTGCTTCACCTTGGCCTGGTCTGCCTTACCCTAGCTCAAAAGTTAGATACGCCCATGATTTTGGCATACCTACGAAAATATCATCCTAACCAAGTCTCCCGTCTTTACTCGGAAAATTGGCTGCTTGCGTCTCGAGAATTAAAGATTATAAAGATTTAAATAGAAGGATATGTAATTTCTTTTTATTATTACAGAGTACGTACCCTTAACAAGATGACTGAAAAATATGTAAAAATGTCGTTACAATTGTATCAAGTTGACTTCAAGTCATACCTTCTGGACTTCAAATCTCTCTCTGGCGATGCAGAAGAAACTGAAGACGAGGCGATTTCTCCACTAGCTCCAATCCCCCCAGTTTCCCTCCCAACTCCAGTCCCATCCCCTCAATCAACGCTCACTTCCCTGCCACAGCCCCAAGGTCATCACACTATGGAGTTCTTCGAAATGTGCGCTGCGTTGATTATTCAGCTAGCTCGGTAGTACGGTGAAATAAATTTCATGGTCAAAGGAAATTGTAATAAATTAGGGTAGTCGGAAAGAAGCTACACTGAATGTTAGTTAATAATTATGAAGTTTATTCTTATGCCTATTTATTATATAAAAAAAAACAGTCAAAGTATTCCACATGTAGTAAGTAATAAAATATATATTTAAAAATACGAGAAAAGAAAATTATATTATAGCTTTAATATAATATAAGTATTATGAAGAAGAAGGTATGCAAAGATTTTATGTCTCCGGAAAATAACGAGAATTGTTATTTCTAAATAAATAAGGATAAATTTGAGCTGACGGCGAAATTGTCTACAGGTAATTTGTGTAACAGATATACCTGTTAGGCTATGTTCCAAATCACGCCGAGTAATTATCGCACGTTAAAGTTGAAAAAGCAACCCGTTCTGGAACGAATATTTGACAGTTAATTTTCACACTGACATGAGTGAATTTCAACCTCTATGGCAGTGTAAAGAATTCAACTTGACAGTTAAGAAATTACTCTACCCCGGGCGTCCCAAAACCACTTTTTAACTTCCTCGTATTGATTTGGAACGCACCCTAAATGTATAAATTGTAATTTAGGGCCTCAGCATCAGCACACACAATACTTTTGTCGTCGACGACTGGATACTTGGTTGCTTTTTAGAAGCTCGATGTTGTCGGCTTCAAATTGTAAATATTTCGCGTGTCAACAAAGGAGTTGATTTTATATTAGATTTTATTGTGCATTAGTTAAATGTTTTGTTAGCATCCGAATTTAGGGGAATGGGGGCCTGCTGTTTAAGGGCCTAATGTTTGTTTTTTAGTAAAGATTTATAGTTTTTTTTTTAATAATTAAAAACAAATCTTAAGAAATTTTATAATTTTAGTACAGTTTATGCGGAAAATATTCTACGGGATAGAAAAAATAGCTAAAATTGCTGTTAAAAATAACAAAACTTGGGGGTTAAAGGTCAGCATAATGTTCGCCGTATAAAATTGTAACTTTATCTCGCTGATAGTATAAATTAATTAACAAAGTGGGTGACGGTTTTGCAAGAATATTTTTCTTAAACAAAATGAAATATGAAAAACCCTTTTTTTAATGAAATATTTATCGCTGATATGTTAAACTTATGTATGTACTTAAATATATTTTGATAAAGCAGACACAAGGTTAGTAGAAGGGGAGTCACTTAGCCCTAAAAGGTGAAAAAATAGAAGATTCGCATAGAAAAGCTGTTTCTTTTAATGTACAAATGAATTGTTTATTTTCATGAGTTTTTTTCGGCCATATTCTCACCAACAAGGGATTGTTTTAAAATTTTAGGTAATTACTTATTTTTGTTAGGGTTTCATAGCCAAGGGGCAGAAACGGAACTCTTAGTTTCGTTATGTCAGTTCATCCATGTCACAGTCTTTGAACACGACCACGCTTCTCATAAATTATTTAGGAAGCTATGTCTCATTTGAACTGCCCTACAGTTTTATAATGAAATGAAAAAAAATATATAAGATATTTTAACTTTGCGTATCAATTCTTTGTAGTACCTACGACCCGTGTACTGGGCAAATATTTTTAAATAGTAAAACCAATTATAATCAAAATAGTCAACAGGTCGCGCCATGACTGCCACGACGACGTTGCGGATTTACTAAAAGCTATGGCTGACTCTTTGAATGAAATGAATTTCTGTGCTTTGGGGTTTTACTTTGACGCAAACATTTTATACCGCTTCATCGACGAAGATATGTTAAGTTTTGAATTCTGTAAATTTACTCGGAGGTTTGATAACTAATCCTACAACTGACAATTTGTAAACGCGCTGTCGGATTGGGTTCCCAAGGCCGGGCATTCAACCCGGCGCGTACCAATAAGTCTTTCTGAATACTCCGGTACATTTTTCGTTTACATACATCAATGGTTTCTCTAACAAGGAAAACATCGTAAGGAAACCTGCATACATCTGAAAAGAGATTAAGACAACCAATCTGTACTGGGACCACGTAGTTGAGCCGCCTAAAACTTTATTTACACCAGGCAACTATTGTATGTTTATCACAATAATTGAATTCAAAAATTAAATGGCATTGTGTAACCACTTTCTTCAATAAATTGAATTCAACTTTTGCATTACTCCGAACAGTAAATATGTCCAAACAATATGTTGATCTAAACTTTTTGTATTTTAGTACTGTGTTAACAATTTACAACTTCTGCACAGCAATTGTTGAATTTAATAATTGTATACGATTATTGCCTTGTTGTATTCAATAAAGTTGCCTTGTGTTATTTGCGCTATTATCACAGCCCAAAGTTTGCGAGATAAGGCTGTTAGCTCAACGGTGGAAGCGTATGAGAGTGGATAACACACAACTGTTGAGAGCGGAACTTAGACTATTTCTTAAAATAACACTAGCTCGGGCGCAAATAATGTACAGTGCAACAAACTTTTCTAAGCTTCTGACCTTGAATGTTTGGTCAAAAGTGTCGTTGTAAATCAATATGGCGAATGTACTTTGGAATTTTGAACACCTAGTCAGAAAGTTTGTTGCAATATAAGCACGAATTACTCAATTCGCTTACAACTCAAAACGGACCGTACCAGTTTTTTGTACATGCTGCAAGCATACAAAATGATATTGTAGTGTTACCTACCTATTTATTTTAGTAAGTAGCTACAAGCGCTTAGAATATGTGTGCCTTTTGATAGCAATCATGTATAATAGGGGTTGTTCAATAATAAAAAACTTGAACGGAATACTGTAATTTTAATATGTAACAATTTTTAATTTGATAAAACTAAAGGTCGATTGGGGTAAACCAATGATAATAACTGATGATGCCTTTATCAACTCAAATTTTAGACTTCCAAATTTTCATTAAAGCAGTCGAATATTAGCTCTCGAAAAGCCATTACTTTTGTAAATAATTTATCCACTAACTATATCACAAAATATCAGAATGCACTACCAGTAACAATCTTTTTTCGTGGTCACAAAAAAATGTCTGCCTTTCTCTATTTCCAATTTTTATTCTTACTCATTTACATTTTTTTTAAACTCTTCTCATAACTTTTAGAACAAAATTTACCATTTTCAAGTTTCAGAAAATAGAAACGTTTCCGGACTATTTACAAAATTTCTATTTTCACAAATATTAAAAACTAATTCACACGCTAATATAATCTATCGCACACCGCAGATATTCAGTGACCGACTATAGAATATACTGGATAGTGTAACCCGCACGAATATATTATTGTAAAATTGATCGAATTGAATATCGCTTATGTATACCGACATTTTAGTCTGTATAACTAAAATCGGCTGTGATCGTTCAGCGATTACCATCTACAAAAAAAAGCCGGTTATGTACGTTGGCCTTAAGAATGTTCTAGAGCGGTCACGCGGCAGGCGTCGGCGCTACGGGCGCGCTTTCATCGGGTTTGCTCTCGAGTGAAAATGGTGGTATTCGGCAGTCGAATGTGTAGCCGTCCTCACGCTCCATCCTGAATGTGCCCCTGAGGGATATAAAGCGATTATTTGTTTGATTAACTATGAAAATTTTACGCACTTAAGTAATACCTCTCATATAAATTCAAATAATTATCAAAGTGGTTGGTTGCAGTTTGATTTGCCTTTGATAATGCAGCCGTTTTACGCTTAAACAAACCATTATTCAAATAGGTAGGTTTTGACTACTGTAACGGCTTAGCACCAGTCATTCTATGCTTGTTAGCTACTTTGTTGGTATAATAAAAAATATATGCTTTGTAAAAATAAAATTAATAATGTAAATGTGTTTCACTAGACAAAGTGACACCAGAGTTACTGAAAAGTCAGATAGATTCAAAGTTATAATTTAATTATAATGAAAGACGGGACGCTTACAAGCATTTGCCACATGTCTACTAGGCGCTTGCAAATTACTTGGCTGCTCATAAGTGGAATGGAATAAGTAACCAACCACAAAAGACTACTAGGCGCTTTAGACTGACGTAGCTACTTTGCTGTAGTTACCACATGTGTCCGCTAGGCGCCTGCAGGCTCACGTGGCTACTGTACTGGAAAGCTGGCGCGTGGCGCGCGAGCACAGGTTCCTGCCCCACCACACCGCGCCCGCGCACTGTCTCCAGCGTGCCGCTCAGTGAGAAGATGCGCCAATGACGCTCTCTTAATTGTACAGCTTGAGGGCCTAGGTTCTCTAGCCGGATGCAGTATCGCCACTAGGGACAGAATAGTAATATATCATATATTGTTACAAAATAACACATAGGGTGTTGCTGACAAAACAGAGAATACAGATGGATGCTGACAAATAAAATATTTTATCGCATGCTCGATCTATCAGGGTGTTAATATATGTAACGGTCTTCTAATCTAATCGTGATAGGCCCGAAACATACAAACATATTGAAACAACCGCGAAAATTTAAAAAGTTATTTAGGATAAGTAATCACTATTAATCCGTTCGTTTAGCAACGGTTCAAAAATATCAAAATTTTAATATCAATTGAAACTAACTGTCAAGCGTTTGTTTATTTTCGTTATTTTTGTCACATTTATCACCGAAAAATTATCATTATTATTACTTCAAACCCATGTCTTGAGGTGGAGTTTTTTATGTAAATGTATGTGGCAAGGTGGGTGTTATTATCGTAATGTGTGTACGTCAACCGTTCGTTTCGCAACCAAAATTTTTTTTAGTAACGTTTCAAATATAAATAGGTGTCGGTGGCTAAACTGGCTTCATCAAAAGTCTGAAAAATATCAAACTTGGGGATATTTTATCCCAAAACAAACAGGCTCTTAGTCTGTCAATATTACTAAGCACAAATTATTATATGTATTGGCGGAAGCAAAAAAAACAATATTACACAAGTAGGTAAAGAAAGGCCGTGGTTGAAGAGAAATCACCATAGATATTGGCAAATTTTACTGAAAGGAAACATTCCATTGTTGTCTAATATAAGTAAAACTGCAGTTATGATTTTTATGTGTTTTAGCCGGGAATCGAACCTGTGAAATTTATAAACTGATGTCATTAAATACAGGTCAGAAACAACGGCCTTTATTTTCAACCCTGCACATAAAACAAATATGAACATGAGTAAAATAAAAAAAAATATCAACTAATTTTCATCCCGTTATTTATTACCTTCCTTTACCTAAAAGCAGTTAACATACCCAGTACACAGCTGAATTCTGTGCTTCTCGACTACCCATGTAGAAAGGTATCACTGTAACTCGCACGCCCTCTGTTGTCTCCCGATGCACGTCACTAAGCTCCAGCCATGGATGGTTCTTTTTTTGCCACGCACGCAACGTCTCTTGCGCTATGAATGGTGGATCTACAATACAACAAATTAAATATGCCACTAAAGTATCACTACGTCTTTAACAAATTCTAGTCAGACATTTAGATCTAGACTGAGGCAGGGCACTCACTCCCCGCGAGCTATAAGTTTTTTTCGAATCATACGGTCTTTATTTAGTATATAAACAAAATCGGCTGTCGCACAAGACGGTGTAGGCGTCGCGCGTACTTTTAGTGCAACAGCTTCTGTATTTCGCTTATGTCGAGTTAGTTCATAGCATTTTGAATGTAGTTTAAAAGTTTGACCACCGGAACGGATAAGTATATTGGAATACTCTCAGCGTCGTTTCTATTTAAAAAAAATAATTATAGAAAACTTACTTGATTCAATCGTCAACACATATTACACATACTAATTATATCAATCATATGCCTGACAGAAACGTTTATGAAATGTGATACACTTGCGATTAAATAATTATAACTTAGCCTCATTTTATTCGCGAAGTAAGGAACGGAGAGGAGGTACCTGTATATTGGTAAAAAAAGGTTTAGAGTTTAAAAAGACAAATAATTTGATTTCACCAAAAATGTACCATTTTGAATACTGTGCCACAGAAATTAGGTACTAGTTTAAATCTGACGGTCATCTGTAACTATAGAACTCCAAATTCTAATGTTGACATATTTTTTAATATTCTTAATATGCTTTTGAATAAAATCTTACATAAAAATAAAAAAATTATATTATGCGGTAACTGGAATATCGATGTACTAAAACAATCTAAAAAATCCAAAGATTTAGTAGGTTTACTGACTAATTATAATATAAAAATTCGTGTCACAAAACCAACAAGGAAAAAGTCATGTATTGATCTTGTAGCCAGCAACATAACAAATATATCATCAGGAATACATTTATTGGGTCTTTCCGACCATGAAACGGGGCAGACCTTAACCTTTGAGTCATTAGCAAGGCGTTTGCCAACGATATCGAAGACATGGTTTGAAGAATACAGTAATGAAAATATACAAAAGTTCTTAAATTGTATGTCAGCTTTACCGTTTAACGAAGTTCTTGCCATAACTGACACCAATGAAGCGTTTAATTGTTTTCATGATACTTTGATACTATTTTATAACCTTTGTTTTCCCAAAACTAAAAAAGCTGTAAAAAATAGATGGCTAAGTAAGGGATTTAAGAAGTGTTGTGTGAATAAAAGACGGCTGCACCTTATTTACATATCTTCATCGCCCAACAAAACTATGAACAAAAGAAAATATACCTTATACAATAGACTTTAAAAAATTTGTTTTAATTCAGCCCAAAAATTACAGAATACTCGCTACAATTAGCTATCCAAAAATAGGTGTAAGGCTGTTTGGGATACCATTAAATCAAATGTAAATAGTAAAAAATGCACCACAGATATTAATATGATAACTATAGAAAATAAGACTAAACCCTCTGAAATTGCAAACTCATTCAATAATTACTTTATAGACTCGATTACTGAAAATTTATCAGACAAAACTTCATACTTTGACAAAGCAAACCAAAACAATAACAATACCAATAGTATATTTTTGACCCCAATAGATACAAATGATGTAATAAAAACAATAAAATTATTAAAAAAAACAAACTCCACAGGATACGATGAAATTAATACTAAGATTTTAAAATTGTGTTCTGAATATTTATCAATACCTTTAACTCATATTATTAACCTATCCTTGGAACAAGGCAGATTTCCAGATCGACTGAAATACTCAATTGTAAAGCCATTATTCAAAAAAGGTTGTAGGTATTTAATGAATAGTTACAGACCAATTACATTAATATCAAACTTAGCTAAAGTTTTTGAAAAGATAATGTACAGTAAAATCTATAGTTTCATAACGAAATTTAATATTCTGAAAAATGAACAGTATGGTTTTAAAAAAAGCAGTTCCACTACGCTGGATTGTTTTTCTTTAGTAAAACTAATAACTGAATGTCTTAATTCAAAAGAAGCAGTAGCGTCAATTTTCTTAGATATGACAAAAGCTTTTGATTTCGTTTGTCATGATAAATTACAGTGTAAGTTATATAACTTGGGCATCAGAGGTAAAGCTTATCATTGGTTTGAGACATACCTAAACTCACGATACCAATGCGTTGAAATATCACGGTTATCTGGTAAGAAAAAAATATCATATAGATCTGACTACAAAGTAAATAAGTATGGAGTGCCACAGGGTAGTATTTTGGGTCCGTTATTATTTCTCCTATATATCAACGACTTACCAAATGCAACCAAACATAAATGCATCTTATTTTCCGATGACACTACGACAGTCAAAGTTTACGATGCAAATTTATTAGAAGCTGAAGTAAACGATACACTGAAACATATAGTAGAGTGCCTACAACAAAACAATTTGCGAATAAATATACATAAAACTAAAATGATAAAATTTCAAACTATTAATAGTATACAGTCATATCGTAATATAAAGCTTAATAATAATGTTTTAGAACAAGTTGACTGCATTAAATTCTTAGGTGTGCAGATTGACAAGTATTGTAAATGGAAGGAACATGTTAATGAGGTCTGCAAAAAGATTGAAAAGTTTATATATCCTTTATATCGGTTAAATAGCTACTATAGCAGCTTACCATGGGTACGTATCATCCGTTTTGCGATATGGCCTTATATTGTGGGGAAACGCTGTCGATGCAATAAGATTTTTTAAAGTACAAAAAAAATGTATAAGAATATTGTGTGGAGCTGGACCGCTTGATAGCTGTAAACCTTTATTTAAAAATAAGAAAATTCTTCCACTACCATGTCTATATGTTTATGATATATGTCTCTTTATCCATAAACATCTGCATCTATTCTTAACAAAGACAGAAATCAATCAAAGGCCAACTTGTTACAGACACAAGCTTTACCTGCCACCCCAAAGATTATCACTGTATCAAAACAATGTTTACTGTATGGCAGTAAATATATATAATAAGCTACCTCAAAATATTAAAGATTTAAATTTTAGCCAATACAAGCACAAACTATTTAATTTATTACTTGATAAATGTTATTATGAAATTAGTGAATATATTAATGATAAATTTTAGACTGGAAATAATTAAACTAACTGACATTTTATATCAATTAACTTAATAAATAATTTGTTGACATTATATTGACCTAATTGTATATTTCTTTTCTTTTTTTATAAATGTGTATTATTATATGTTCTATAATGTAGCTTGTACGTTACAAGGTGCAAGTGTAATTGAATTCTCTGAAATTTACTTGTAATATAATTAATTCATTCCAATGTTATACTGTAATTTAATGAATCATAAGGCCTTTCAATCCGCGATAGTATAACCACAGCATAATTTTTTTTTTTATGTTTGTAATGGAAAGTGTCCTTTTATGATAGGGAGGGCATTTTCCAATATTTTAATTGGACGCTGTAAGAGAAAGGGAGAAAAGAAATGCCCTTGCTGAGTTTCTTGCCGGTTCTTCTCAGTACAAGGTCTCCCGCCCTGTAGACTTACGAACCGATGGCGTAGTACATTCATAAGTGCTCAATTATTGTAGCCTAAACTAAATAAATTAAATTGAATTTGAATTTGAATAATATACAGTAGTAAATCTTCCTCTGATTTCTGGGCTTGCCGCCGTCGTGTAGGTATTTGAGCGATAGGGTTATTAATACAAGGGATGTCACTAAGCTTGTGGGTTAAATATAAGCTGTAGTATATTGTCGTACATGATTAGTAACAAAGAGAATATAATTCTACCGGTTAGTAATTTCAAATCCGATACTGCAAAATATTTATCTAAATTAATCTGCATATGTGCATACAACTTACGTAAGAAATTTATAGGAAAACATGGACAAAGTTGTGAACTAAAAGGTTTACAAGTATATAAACTATAGCAAGTCATATAATGATATTTTTATTATAGTAAATTTTTATTTACAACACATGCCGCTATATTTCAGTTTTGTATGGATGTAGGTAAGCTACGTGTGTAACGGGCTTTAGTCAGTGTTTCGTAAGAATCCAATAACTGTTTGAATTTGAATTTTTTTGATATCCATTAATAATTGGCAGAATTTTTATGACAATATTTTTATTACATTTGCTGGAAATATTCATTTAGAAATAAATAAAACAAATCAAAAAATCTGAATTACAAAACTAGATGTCAATTTGAACAACAAAAACAACCAGAACCTTGCCTCTGCTTGTGAATTAAACCCAGACTGTGGTTATATAATAAAGTTGATGTAAGATACCACTGCGGCACAAGGTTGATAAGTAAGTAATGTTAGCAAAATAGGCCCGATATTGTAAGATTATAAAGTCATTAATTAGGTAACTGAACTCTAAATATAAAAATGGTTTGTGTAGAATATACACATGTGTACAACTTGCACTCAAGAATATCTGTTTCTTTAGGTAGGTTTGGACTATTGATGTGACCATATGTAATATACCAGCTATGACATTTGATCTATGAAATTTTATCCATCAAAAGATAATGACAAAATAATTGTTCACACAAGTTTCCTTTATATTACAGGCTTTTACTCCACCCAATGCTTTTTTTTCCCTAATTATTGTATGAGCCACCTTTCTGGGGATAAAAACTGTGAAGATATACATACATTTGTACTTTGGTAATAAACTTGTGACCTTATCACACTTTGGGCTCTTCAAAAACTTTCAACTTTAATTACCTACATTAGTTATAGTTAAAGAGCCAGTGGACAGCAGACAACACATAATTTAGGAAAGCCTAAAATTTCCTCAGTTAGTCTGTTGTACCTACAGACCATGAGATGGGGCTAGCTTAGCGCGGTCGCGATAGGTTCAGCCTTAGTCAAGTGTGACTGGTGTGATACCTAATTCGAAAAGTATTTTATGAAACTTGAATCAAGAACAACATATATAATTTTTAAGTTTTATAAAAACATCTTATAAATTTTCAAAGCTTCTGCCAGCACATTACCACCATGGTAGTTGTCTGCTATTTTATTTTTTAGTAGCTATAATAGTATATTAGCATGTTCTAAAGACAGGAAAAACTGGATTTAACTAGAGGATGCCTATACCCAAATCAGGGTTCCCCTCCAAGAGAACACACCAGAGAACAACCAACCATTAAGAAAAGTAAAAAAGTTAGGTTTAAGTAGTTTATTAATGTAAATAATGTAAAAGCAAAAGTAAAAATCCATATACTTTAATAGAAACATGTAATACTTAGGTGATGGGAAATAAAAAGCTTTATTATTATTATTATAATAGTATATTTTGACATATTGAAGCAGCAGTTTTTCAAAAAACCTTTTTGAATTCATCAAATTAGGTATCACACTAGTGAAAAGTTTGATTTAATATTGTGAAAACCATCTAAATGTAGTTCTTTGTGTTCATTCATATGGACTGCTACCTCAGTGACACATCGTTTTTATTTGCGCAAATTGACTGCATAATATTTTAAAACATCAGATTTTTACAAATATACCTAAATGTTTCAATTACATTAAAACGGTAGGCTTTTATTCACACAAACACAAGTGTAACTTATAATGTTGCTTGTGTGATTTTTTTCAGGAATCTAGTATTATTTTTACTTAAATGATTTCATTCTCACAGGGGCACAGATAACATATTGAGATCATACACAGCGTGTGGCACTTTCTTTGCAAACAGTCACAGAATATAATTGGATGGCCCCAAAAATCTTCTCCAATGGGGAACTGTCAATAGTTTGTGATTTAAGAAAGCAAACTACCCATAAGTTTACATAGTCACTATTAATTTATCAGGGTTAATTAATTACCTTTATCAGGGTTGTGCATTAGGAACTTATCAAAAAGTTCATGCTGTAGTGGCACTCTCTCCACTGATGTGTAGGGTATGATGTCATCATGTGCTACATAGTCCAGGCCAGGGATAGCATACAAACTACGGCTTGATTCCTGGTTGCCAAGAAATGTTACTGCTTCAGTCTGAGCCCGCTGAAATTACCAGTATTGTAATCAATTTTAACAGAGCAGTAATAGTTTGCGAATGTTTACATTTCCTAATGTTGCATCACCAACCTTTAATTATTTGCACCTAAAATCTCATCTCGAGTTTGCATGTTTCCCATTTTCAAAGATAAAATAAAACTTCTTAAAATAAAATCAAATTTTCTGTTAAGTAAATAAAAACCAGGACAAAAATAAATAATTAGAATTAAGGAATTATTAGAAAAATAATGTGATCCCACTTCACAATTTAGGCACTGTGTTTTCTATGCAATTTACACAAAGGATAATAAAATTAGTCATTACATAAATAATTGAAACATCATACATACCATTAAGTACTCAATAAATATTTTGCTTAATATGTTGTTACATTAATTTATCATGGCATGTACTTATTGCTAAAGTTATGTGTATGAAGAAAATACAGTATTTACAAAAAAAATATGACTTACTTAAGTTTGTTGTTAATAAGGTACTGTAGAATATACAAAACTATAAGGAATATATTTAGAGAATACACACAAAACTTTTATCATTATTTACTCAAATAATAATGATATACTTACATAAAACACATTAATGACAACCCAATTTTTTCTGAGGTATTCAAAAGACATTTTTATCTATTTTATTTTTTATTTAATCTGACTGCACTAACAAACATGTACAATGATGGACTTAATGCCACACAACATTCTCTGGCAGCCAACTATGAAGTCACACTGATAACTTACTGGCAGTAATTTGGTAGAAAAAAGAGTTTCAAAGATATTATTTTTCACAATAATTAATACAGAAATAATTACTATTAAAATATATAATAAATAATACAAATACAAACATATATATATGTATATGGTTTAATATTTATTTCATTACATACAATAAATTAAGATAATAGATGTAATTGATGAAAGTAATGGAAATAAAAAAGGAAGTTAAGAGTCCTGTTTCCTGAAGTGTAAAGGAGCTACAAAAACAAATCCAGTACAATGTCATGAGATAGAAAGCTAAAGGCTGTTGAAAGAGTAACACTCATGGTCTGCAACAATAAAATAAAACTGCATTTTGGGTATTTGGGATACATTGGATCATTAAGGATAAAATAGTGGACTCAAAGAATTCTAACTTGTATGTTGGTGCACTAGCAGCAATTAAAGTTGACCAGCCAGTATTGACATAAAGATTACTAACTCTAACTAAAAACAACACAAATGGCATACCATACACTATAAATGTTGTACAATATATTTAGAAAATCACAAAAACAGTGACACAGAGCCAAATTGAAAGCTAGCCAAGATTGAAATAATAACTTACTATGTAAGGTGCATCTCTTGTATCAATGAGAACTTGATAAAATGTATGAGTTCTTCCTTTGACCTCTTTGCCAACATTTGATAATGAATCTCCAGACTCTGCCGCACTTGGTTCCGAACTTTCTTTCTTGTTGATTGCATCTCTATCATAAACCCTGGCCAGCCAAGGGAACAAAATCACCCCTCTATACCCAAACACTTTATGCAATACCAGTTGTCCAGTATCATATTTTCCAGATGATTTGGGCTGCTCTAATTTACCGACTTCAGCTAATCTAGAATATTAAACATATTTTTATTTTTGAAGGTTATGTACTTGACAACATTTAAAACAATATAAATAACCTACCGTGTATAATTAGCTAATTGAGTAATAATAATCCTAGAAGTAGGAAGTCTACATAGATTTGTAGGCACAAATCTTAATAATGTCTCCATTTTATCATTTTAATTGATTATTTCGTAGTATTGCAGATTAGTTTTTGTTTCACAGCAAATTTTGACAGTTTTGATCAATGTTGCTACACCACGCCATCGTCACAGTGTTGCCAAACTGTAAAATGTCAAAAATTTGTAGAAACTAAATGTAAATTCAGAAGATCTAGATATAGATGCGTATAGTTGCCCCAGCCAAGTTACCAACAAACAAAATTTTTGGTCACTTCTGATAGAGCAACGTTTGTTGTTGATTGTTGTGTAAAAAAATCGTTTGTTTGTTAATTAATTACAAGCAAATAAAAATCGCGGCGTATAGTTGGCCCCGCAACTATAAGAGAACATTATTTGTAAACGAATCGGCGTAATTTTGTTTGTTGGTTTGATTTCTACGTTTGTTGGTTCTGAAATATCAATATTAATAAATAAATAATTGTTTTTTAAAAATGTACTTTGCTGTTGCGCGTGCAGCCTGCGAGTGCAAACGCGCGAGTTTGCTCAAGCGCGCCGGGCTTATTTTTGGAAATTTGTAAGTTACGAACATTTTGAGAAATTGTGAGACGTCGGTTTATGACTCGTTAATAAACTCTTCATATTTAAATTTTGTCAAAAATTGAGCAAACTAAGATTTGAATGATCAAAATGTTCCTAGAATAATAGAAATTTTAAAATGCAGTTGACGCTAAGATGCAATTTTTTAAATAGTATCTCCCAGTTGTAAGAAAATTTCATAGAATTTTCCCTGTGATCTTTTTCGATGAAATTTACAAGTATATATTGATTTTGTGACTTAAAAATTTTCAGAAATGACTACGTGGGAATTCCCGGTGAAATTATGGGGAATTCCGCCTGTCAAGTGGAAATTTCTCATCAAATTCACAGTTGGTGATGTCATGTGGGATTCCACGAGTTTTTCTACAGTGGGGATTTACAGAAAGATTAAAAGAAGCTTGTGCAAAGAACTCAGCTTATATATAGATTTAATCATGTTTCAAGTTTTTTGCTACTAAAACCTTTTTATAGTATATCATACCTGTTTTTCCAGAGTATTGGCTGTTTGTCACTCAAGATTGATAATAGCTCTTTACCTTTCCTGCCTTTGTCATGAAACGATCATGCTTCAGGAGGAAAAGTTCAATCTCGACGAAGACGTCGTTTTACGCCGGAACGAAGCGAGGGAGGAAATAGCCTTCGTCGAACGTGAAATTTCTGGGTTTTTTGGGCGAGACTCTGAAGGAGCCTCAGCCCGTATAGCGCCCAAAGCTCAAGGGCTCCCCGCGGGGGGGAGCCTCAACTTGGGTTGTCGCTCTTGGGGGCGTCTCTTCTACCGGCGTGAGTCTCGAGCCAGAAGGTGAGTGACCGCCAGGAGAGGAGGTCCCCGTTACGCGGGTGTCAGTAATGGCAATTTTAATTCGATTATAAAGACATCATCTCTTATAGCAAACATAAAGCTATTTCAATAACAATTTTTGCAATAATTCTTTGTTAAGTTTTGCCAAAGTTAGCTTTATTACCAACTTTCCGTGAAAAATCCATGTTATTTTTTTCATCGAGTAAGTATTTTTCAATTAATCCGTGTAAAATGTACATTTGAACTTCATCAATTTTTGGGTTTTTTGTAAAAATGAAATTTCTTAAGTCTTCGAAAACCAGACTTGAGAAAAGAAAACTATGGTTGTTTTCAAAATCAGGAGTTCTTGACGTAGTGCCAGCAAGAAAATTTTTAAAAACTTTTTTTACAGAAATACCTGAGTCCAAAATGTTTCGATTACGTGAAAAATTGTTAATTACAAAGCAATAACAATGTAATTCAAAATCTCTACTAAGGTGAATAGTGTCAAACTTTACTGTTTCTTCCATTTTACAGTCCCAGCTTTTAAAATGTAGCTGAAATTTTAGTCAACGAAAATTAGTCATAAGAAAAACAACTTTTTATTCTCATTTTTGGCTTAAATTCTTCTTAAGTTCATCAAGGACGTTTTGGAAATTTGCAAACGTAAAAAAAAACGATTTACAAATTTCAAAAAATAAGCCCTCCGCGCATTCGCAAACTCGCGCGCATCAGCAAAGTACATTTTTAAAACACAATTATTTATTTATTAATATTGATATTTCAGAACCAACAAACGTAGAAATCAACAACAAACAAAAACAAACAAAATCACGCCGATTCGATTACAAATAATGGTCTCTTATAGTTGCGGGGCCAACTATACGCCGCGATTTTTAATTGTTTATAATTAATTAATTACAAACGATTTTTTGCACAACAATCAACATCATACGATTCTCTATTAAAAGCGACAAAAAAATTTGTTAGTTGGTAACTTGGCTGGGCCAACTATACGCATCTGATCTAGACCTAGAGTCCAGAGGTTTTTTTGCTCTACTTACAAAGAAACCATCGCGACACGATTGTCGGCTATCGTGAGAAACAATCTTATAAAGCTATGCTTCATCGAGTTTTTAAACTTATTTTTCGTGAACAATGTCATAAAATTTAAAAAGAAATATGTACCCGTCGAACACAGAACCTCATCCTTTTTGAAGTCGGTTAAAAAGTAGGTGAATTCTTAAAGATAAGCGAAACCAAGTTTCTTATTGGTTTTGACTTATTCATGTATCAAACAGCTAGTTATAGGGTAAACTTATTGTGAAGCTTTTCTATTTCCTTGGACTTAGATACGACACGTCAAACGTATTGCTTATTTTATATGTTGGTCATAAATAATTCACATGAATGATTCTGTTTTTATTTAATAACAATTTCATCAAACAATAATTTTATTTATTTTATCGGCTGTTGTGAAACACAATCTTATAAAGCTAGGCTTCATCGAGGTTTCACATATATTTTTTGTGAACAGCTAAAACTGGCTGCTTCACTCAGTAAACTCGTTATGAAACTTTTCTATTCCCATCGGCTCAGTACATCCCGTCAAACGTATTACTAATTCAAACGTTGTCCATAAATGATTCTCATATGACTGTGACGTAATATCGCAAATAGGAAGATTGCGGGTGCATGTCGGTAGAGAAGTAGAGGCAAAATAGGTAGACCTGCCAATAAGTTGGTAATTATCGACATTGTGTGACCAGGTGCTGTAGGAAATCATGGCTGCACTTATGCATTTAAAAGGCTGCAGAAGACTTAAATAGCCTAGTATGGCAGTAGATAGGGAGTGCCTGAAAAATAGACGATTACAATACTTTATATTATTCAGAGGAATAAATTATACAAGCAAATTCTTTAATTCTTAGTCATGAGGTCAAGTTATTCATTATTCTCTTCTCTTTCAGTTCGGATTCCAACTGGAGGTTAATCAGAAAAATGATTAAATTATAATTCATTATCATTTTCTGGTTCTCTTTTATCATATTCTTTCACATTGGTTGTGAATATATGCATTCCACTCATATTATTTCCACTTAGAAATGTCTTCTCACGGACCTAAAAATGTCTACTTTGATTCTTTTCTTAGGGTAGTCATGGTTACCTATAAATAACAGTGTTAATAAATAATTAATAGAAGTTATTAAAATAAACTGTTGTTTGATTAGGTACTAGTTTAACTCCATTATATGCTGTAATAAATCCCATTGATAAACTTCCTGACAAATGCTATATAGTTTGTTATTAGTATCAAAAGTTCATTATTTTTGACTTGATAAAAAGTGTTTATCTCAACTTTTATCTCTGTGTTCTCTTCTTGAGAGCCATCGGGAGCTAATAAAACAGACCCAATAAAATTAAAAATTTACATAATTTATTTTTAATCCCTTTTTGTCTACTCACAGAGTACTATATATATATAGTCTACTGAAAATATGTCACAGTTAAGATCACAGAGTACATTTGGTTAAGATATACTTGGGTATAGAAATATACGTGGATGGTATTTAATTTATTTTATGTCTTAATAATATTTCACAAAATGGGTAATTTCTAATATGATTTAAAACTTTTTGTTGCTCTACTGAGGGCAACATTGTTTCCCAGTCTTCCAAAGTTTTATTTTTGAACGTGACACAAGTTCAAAGTATAAATTATTTTATATTATTCGTTTTACATATAGATAAAAAAATATTTATTTCGTTGTCATACAAATTCTAAAACCATGAACATTTTAACAAGACCCATTCAAACACTTGGCAAGTATATTTGAAAATCATTTATATTTTTTGTACTTAACTATGTAAACTTTTCTTAACTTTACCTTTATTTTTTTTCAGCTCCGGTTGCTTTTAATCAATCTAGATTTATAGCATCACTTTCTGCACTACCAGATACTTACCAAATGCTTTATAAAACCTGTCGAGATTTCGCTGAAGGAGAATTAAAGCCAAATGCAGCAAAGTATGATCGGGAACATTTATACCCAGGAGAAGCTATTAAGAAAATGGGTGAATTGGGCTTAATGGCTATCGCAGCGCCAGAAGAATTAGGAGGCGCTGGCCTGGACTACCTTGCTTATGCTATAGCTCTTGAAGAGATCTCAAGAGGCTGTGCTTCGGCTGGGGTAATCATGTCTGTGAACAATTCCCTGTATCTAGGCCCTGTTTTACATTGGGGAAATGAAAAACAGAAGAAAGAATTTGTCATTCCATTCTGTAATGGTTAGTTCCTTTTATACTCGAACATCAGCATTACTAACCATGCCTTAAATTATTTTTATAAGTACCTATATGCAGTTTGGCTGCACAAAAATGAATATACCAATTTGTAATGATCTTGCACCATAGTGCTTTTACCACACCTAATTGCCCTGTGCTCACAGCATTATTTCAAAGGATCATGAAATATGTGTATGTCAAAATCCATTTATGTTTATAAATGCCATTTTTTTTATGAATGCCATTGACAGCCTAATCTATCATTTAATTCAAATTAATGTCTAATACATTAGTTACCCTCTTACCCGCTGTTTATTTGATCATTTTCAAAATCAAATATGGCTGTGCTAATTCATTTTACTTGATAATTCAAGTCAGTGGTTTAACAAGTTTTATTACATCATTTAAACTTTTTTCATAACTGAACTCAGATTCCAATGATCTGTCCCTTGTATCCTTACTATAATACATTTAAAAAAACTACCTAAATTATTTTAAAAAACTTTGAATTTTAATAATAATATATTTAATAATAATTACTATTTTATTATTTCAGGTGATAATGTTGGATGCTTTGCTCTATCAGAACCAGGCAATGGCTCTGATGCAGGTGCAGCATCCACAACTGCCAAAGATAAAGGAGATAAATGGATTCTCAATGGTACCAAGTGCTGGATAACCAATGGTTATGAAAGCAAGGCCTCAGTTGTATTTGCAACTACAGATAAAAGTTTAAAGCATAAGGGAATATCTGCATTTGTAGTGCCAAAACCTGTAAAAGGATTAGAATTGGGTAAAAAAGAAGATAAGTTAGGAATAAGGGGCTCTTCAACATGTTCCCTCATATTTGAGGATTGTGAAATCCCTAAACAAAATATTTTAGGTGATCCCGGATTGGGATTCAAGATTGCAATGATGACATTGGATGCTGGCAGGATTGGGATAGCCTCACAGGCTCTAGGTATAGCACAGGTAAAACTTTTCCATTAAATTTCCATTTTATAAGTATATTATCTCATCTAGCCTGAAACAATAAATAAAGGAACCAATTATTTAATGTATTCTGGTAAGCTCATAGGTATTTATGTCTATTGTAATATTCTTTAATCTTCTTTATAATTTCATGTATGATCCTTTATGTATCACCTACCTCTTCCTGTCAATAATACTCTACCCAAAGTTTGCCTCGTAGAGATCGCTTTTTAGCGATAAGGCCACCTTATTGTGCTATTTCTTTTATAGTTATTTTTTTACTGTGCAATAAAGATTATTTTTTAGTATTGTTAAGGATCATGTTTGATGGAATGACAGAGATGGTCTATGTTTTGCAGTAGACATGTTGGTAGGTTTAACTAGTAGAAGTGCATGTATCTAAGTAATCCTTTCTTAAATTACCCCCATATTTGTTATTCTAGAGTACATGGATAGAGTTCCAAATTCACAAAGGTTATCCCAGTTCCTTAAATGACCAAGTTTAAACTGGAATGTTATTACATTGAACAAAAGAGTTGTAAAATAACAATGTCTTAATAAATATCATCAAACTTCTTTGTATTATTAATTATTCCAAGTTTAATTTGTGGTAAATAGATTTTTGTGCTTAGTATATTAATACATTGATTTTTAATATCTTAATAATTACAGTAGTCTCACTAATGTGACGCCTTTAATGAACCGGCAACCTCCGCCCCTTAGCAAAGGAAAGCCTTTTAGAAATATTGAAATTACTTGTGTGATTTGTCACTGTTATAAAAAACGTGTAGAACATGAATACAAATATATACACATATGTATTCCCTTTATAAAATGCTTCATTTTAATTATTATGATTTTTTCTATACAATCCAGTAATCTGATAATTCCAATAATCGGGTACCCTCTAGTTTCTAATAGTTTTGGATTAGTGAGACTCTACTGTAGGTAACTTAATTATTTTTATCATTATAATAAAGATTTGTTTTTTTTTTAAATAATTTTAATAGCTATAATATACAGATGTTATACAATTTTTTTATTTGTTTCATACCTGTATAGTATTTCTAATAAAACATATTTTCCGATTTTCAAAGTAATGCACTGGAATTAGTTTTATATAGGAATTTCAGTTCTGTTTCTGAAAGAACTAACTGCATAAATAAATACAATATTCAATAATTTTACATTGTACATCTCAATATTTAATCCTATCTTCATTGCTTAAATTCAAGACCTTAGCATATGGTTAAAACATGTACAACCTTTTAAAACAGTGTTTTAATAGGTTTTTGTATCTTCTTCCTAAAATAATATTATATGAAACTTAACAGGCATCACTTGATGTGGCCATTGAGTATGCTTCCAAACGCATGGCATTTGGAAAGCCTATAATGAAATTGCAAGCAATCCAGAGCAAGCTGTCGGATATGGCGTTACGATTAGAGTCGGCGAGATTGCTGACGTGGCGAGCAGCTTGGTTAAAAGATAACAAGAAGCCGTACACTAAAGAGGCGGCGATGGGTAAATTGGCTGCTTCGGAAGCTGCAACCTTCTTGTCACATCAGTGTATACAAGTAATAAGTTTTTTTATTTTATTTTCAGTAGATAACGTAAATGTTTTACTAGAAGCAATACTGTATTTAACTAGCACGGCCTGACCAAAACTATAGGCTGTTACACTTAAAACTATGGCTTGCATTGTTAATGCTTTGTGTGAACAGAGATAGCAGCAGAAGCCATAGATTCCTTAAAATATTTAAATTTCACATAGTCCTCCATTATAAGTTGCTAGCTTCACCAATATGTACCGACTGTAGCAACTCAATTAATCTTTTCACGAACTAATATCACTATCTTTAGTCATATTGCCTGCATTAATATGTCATTGCTTGTCTTATCTATGCATCGTAGCAGCAGTGAATAAAACATAAGATAAATTGAATACGATATTGATAGCATAGGTAAGATATAAAAAATCTGCACGCACATGATTTGACACTGCCATTTAAGTGCAGCCAAAACGCCAGGTCAGACATGCAGTACTATGAAGTTTGAGTACAAATAGGTACCTACAATGCTGCTGGTTGTGAGCGCCACAATTTAATGCGTGGTGAGCGCTTGCCGTAATAAGGCATGTGGTTTCTAAGCGCTCGAACTAAGGCCACGCGCCACTATCGTCGTAAGAGCACGAGCGCGCCTGACACTTGGTATCATCATGCCGAGCGGTTCAGTGTATTTTAGCGGTTATGCAATGCTCAGAGGGGATTCATTTCTGTTACAAAAATACGAGTGAAATTCAAAATAGCAAAAATAACGGTCATTAGTACTTCATATTGTATTCTTACTCTTAGGCAATAATTTCGCTAGTTTTTGGTTAATTACTATAGTTTATTTAGTAATAATTACAAGATAGATATTTTTACATAGACTTTCACGTCACAATTAAAACGTAGTGATTATATTCTCTTTGGTCACAATGGCGGCGGCACGTTTCAATTTCAACCGCTTAAGAAGCAGTGACTACTTAACAAGCGCCGCCAAAATATATTTTTTATTTCCAACTTGTACAAAAACGCATTTCAACAATGTTACAAACCAATTATTTAGAACTAGTTATAAACTATTTTTAGAACATCATTTATTGGATATTGTATTGTAAATTGATTTATACAATACCTACTGCTAAAAAAGGGCCACTTTTAGCAGATCCGCTATTTTATTTTATTTTCATAAGGGTTTAAAAGTAACCGACACAATAAACCACAGATATAATAATCAGTGTAAGTAAACGGAACATCAAGGCAAGTTTATAATTTTTTTTTAATTAACATTCATTATAACTACTTATGAGTAGAATCTTAATTAAATTTTATCTGATTTTAGAAAAATAAAATATGTATTATTTTCTTCTTAACAATGAAATGTGAGTTTTATTTTATTATATACGAAAATATGTTATAAAGAAAAATAAAATATAGATATAGAACAGACAGGTTGTCAGTAAACGTCACTTTTACTTTGCAATTTGTACTCAATTTGTTGCCTATACTTTTGTATAGGTATTGTAAATATTTCAATGGCATAAAACAATGTATTATATGAGCTATCTACAACTCAAGTATATTCTAGAAAAGATTTATAACGCTCTAAAAATAGATTGTCACTCATTCTAAGTAATTGGATAGTAACATTTTAAAACGTGTTTTGTACAAATAGGAACTAAAAAATATATTTTAACGCCGCTAGTTAGGTAGTCACTGCGCCCTAAATCAATTAAATATTTAAATACACTCATTTGAAACTAACAGAACTATTGTAATAAATCAAATTGTTATGAAATCAGTTTTTACACATATGGTTGTAATGAATAAATTTATATTTAATATATATCTATATAAATATTTTTTTATATAGATATATATTAATTTAAAAACATTAGCAGAAAAACAGTGTTTATCGTAATATTTCGCTTTTGAAAGTGTCTTCAGTCAAAATTTTTTCATATCGATGGTCAAAATATAAACAACAATAATGTAGTGATTTATTCTCTTTGATAGTAGGTATATGAGTGGCAGCTGTTGTTAAACTATAACGTTGGCAGCAGCTGTCACTTCCATCCGTAGCTTTTAAAGTAATATAATAATAATTAGAAAATGAAATTATATCAATTAATTTGTGTGTGTGTGTATCTATACTTATGTGAAGATCTCTGGGATGGTGCCTGGGTGTGTCAGAATCATTAAAATAGTAAAATATAATATTTAAATTTCACTTGGGTTTGGGATAATGTGTAATAAAATGAATAAAAAATCTTCATGATTCAATGAAATTTGTTAAGGCCATCCCTAAAGTAGGCATATTTTTACACATAGATATTTAAAATGTTTATTAATATTGCTTTTTCTCAGCGTTTTTTTTTTATTGTTATTTAGCAATGTTGCAATTGATTAACAATAATATTAAAAAGTACATATGTTACTTTTTGCTATGAAATTTTTGAAATTGGGAAAATGTTTGTTTTATCCTCAGATTTTAGGCGGTATGGGGTACGTGTCTGACATGCCAGCGGAGCGGCACTACCGCGACGCTAGGATCACGGAGATATACGAGGGTACATCGGAGATACAGAGGCTCGTCATAGCCGGACAACTTATCAAGGAGTATGGCCTCAACTAGGAGAAAATCAACTGCTTCTCGATAATTTGAACCATGCAAATCAAGACAGAACATGCTTCCTATTTGTGAGTGAACTCGATTGGCTTCCTGTTGATGTAAATGTATGCGTTTCCTTTTTGTAACACCAAACAATCATATTACTTGCCTGGTGTGTCTATGGTCATTTGTATAACCAGGGCCGTTACACTTGTTAAGCCTACTGTGGTATGTTTGAATGTTTCAAATTCGGGTTCTGTCTTCTTGTAGGTCTAAGCGGTGTTTGATGAAACTATTCTGTAGCAGTTTCTATATTTGGTATTTTGATATTGGGTCTGAGTATTTTGTGGTATATAAAATAAGAAATCAATTCAGTGCCTCCGAAAAAGCAAAGAGTCACAGTTACTTCTATTTTAAATATTTTTTTCCTGTAGCTCAAATATACATGTTAATAAAATGTTAAGTAAGTCATCAAGTCAAAAATACGTAAGTATGACGTGACACAAAAATGTAGACAATCATTTGTTTTATTATTCACTTAAGAGGGCGGTCTGTCGACGCGTCTTGACTCCGAGTTTTCATACATTATTTTTTTCAAATTTCTAAGTTTTAAGTTCCCGCTTATTTATAAATAACCTACTGTACATTTTAAACATATGTTTTTTTAATTTTATCTCTTTTTAGTAGTTAATGTTTTCCATTTGTTAATTCTTCAGATTCATATGTTTATAATAAAAAACAAAGTAATTAAAAATAAAAGCTTCTAAAAAGAAAATCACCCCAAGAGGTAAAAGGATACTTTTATTCATACTAAAGATGCATGAAAAAGAAAAACTACTAATTATTCAACACCTGTTTAAAATTTAAAGTAACATAAATAAGAAGGAAACTACGAACTCGAGTAAAATTGAATGAAAACGCGGAGTCGACCTTCGACGCACCGGGGCTTTCCTACTTGGCACCTAAATAAATACCCAAATTGACTAGCGGAGCAGCTATCCTTCCCGGACTCTCACAAATATGACAGTAAGAGAACGCAACTACAATATATGCCTTGATTTCTCGGACAAATGCGTTAAATCAATTGGATATTAAATTTATAAATAGGTTCACATCAGACCTTACTTATTATCTTTGCTTTAAAAAATTAATTACTCGTAAAGACGTTATCGTTTTGCAATTAAAATTAAAATTTCAAATAATCAGAGGTATTTAACAAACCTTTGGTGCTACCAGAATGTTTACTACATAAAAAAAATACTTAATAATCGTTTAAATAAAAAGTTATCAAAAAACTGCTTTGAGTAAATTAAGATATTGTTTTTCTTGATCGAAACAGCCTTTCGTTTTAAAGAAACAACGAAAAGCGTGATCGAAACAAGGCCTTATATAAAAAAGTAAGTTTTTAAAAGTAAAGGTCAAATTGTGTGTGTCAAAATATATCAAACTCAGCGTACCAAAGAAATGTAAATCGGTATAGGTGTCCTCTTAAACATTTTGCACGATTTTTTAGACAGTGACAATTAGAAGTTAGTATAAGGTCATACTCAGGTCAATCTAATACCTTTAAACGAGCAATTCTTATATATATATATAATCTGAATCTCGGAAACGGTTCCAACGATTTTCATGAAATCTAGTATGCAGGGGGTTTCCGGGATGATAAATCGATCTAGCTAGGTTTGGCTGGCGTTGTTAAAAAAAAACCAGCAAAGCTCGGTCCTCCAGGTACTATTCATAAAGAGTATAATTTAATTTTGACATGGGCTTGTTTTTAATACGCGTCAATCCTGACATCGATAAAGTACACATTGTTGCACACTTATTTTATAAATAGATTGCTACATATTTGCATTGCTAATTTGAACGTGGAAATATATTAGCAAGCATTAATTGCGTCAGTAAATTTAAAAGTCAAATTTGTATTTTTGTTTGCATTGAAGCATTAAAAATGCATCTCATAAAATTTTACGGGCCGCGCGCCTGCCCTTGATAAATTTTGACACATAAATAAAAGTAAGTTAGGATACTTTTGTAAGTACTTTGAAATAAATTTATTAAGAATAAAAATATTCTTTACCTTCAATAATATGCGCCATGTCAATTGGGGTAGATAATAAGTTTTCTATGGCAGCTAGCTAACGCCACTGTCACACTTTGCTAGGGCCCTTAGGGTCTTTACTACGAACTTGCGAGAATGCAAAGGTTTCCGTTTACCTATGTAAGAATAATATAATGAATACAAAGTTTAAATTTGTTATGAGAATATTATAGTTTTTGATTCGGTCCTCATAAGTAACTTTTTTTTTTATCCGGGCTTTTTCCTGAATGAATGTTGCGTCCTGCAAAACCTAAGCCACAGATTATATAATACTATACTAGTACCTAAGCCGTGGGCTTTTGTATTTTATTTCTCGCTAGAATTCGTAGTTGAGGCCCCGTTTTGTACACAAACGAGGTACAGTTAGAATCTAACTTACCTATATATAAATGTGTTTTTTAGTAAATAAAATAGAGTTTTGGATGTGGTTTTAAGGTTTTTATTGATTATAAATAGTAATCTTATTGTAACATAAGTAAAACAATCAAATTATATTTGGAATACTGTGTTCAAAATGTATTTATGTAAATAGTAAAATAAGTAAAATCATAGTCTTTTATACTTAAAATAAATGCTACAAAATAATGTTTTTGGTGTTTTTATTGCTTTACTGCCCTGGTCCTGAAAGGGACTTGTCCATGAATTTCCTTTTGGCAAAACACAACCACCATTTACTCGGCTTGCCATCTTCTGTGGCGAAAACCTGGAAACAAAGCTTAATTTAATAATAAATAATACACGGTATCGGTTGGTGGTGGCCCAGGGGCTTCGATTTCATCTTGTGTCCTGAGTAGCGGAGGTTCAAACCCGGCGTGTACCAATAAGTATTTTTCTTTATTTCTCAAGTTGATCATTAATCACATTGATTATTTACACAATTGGCTTTCTATGAAGGAAAATACAGCGAGGGAACCTGCGTACTCCAGAAAAAAAAGACGTACGTGAAGTCCACAATCCGCACTGAGTCTGCGTATGGACACTAGCCCAAATCGCCCTTGGTGAGGGTAGGCCGTGCCCCCTGATAAGGAGAAATGTACTGTATGGTAACCTGCATCTACAAAATATAGATGATTGATGAATCTCGCAAATTACTGTGAAAGATTTTAAACCTCTTATATAATGGGCTGTGAAGAATAATCCGAAATTATGCCTGCGCGGCTACATTCTACCATCGCACCGCCCGTCATCAGTCGGAACATCTGCAAACGTTTAGGTTGTGAAATGAGCTCCCTGCCACGGTTGTCTTGGTTGCAGAATGGGGCTCTTCAAGAAGAAAGCGATTTATTAAAGGATCGACAACGTGCGAGCAATGCCCCTGTAGATTCTTTGCCATCTTAGGCGGTAAAAAAAAATTATAGTTCAGGTCTTGTTTACTTTTTTCTAGTTATAGATTCCTACAGGTAATCACAGGGTTGCAGGCACTAGCGTAATCCTTAAGGTTAACGCTCGTTCCACTTACAAGCACGGCACTCGATAGGCACCATCTCGCCTCATCGTCATCGTCCATCAACGCGCCTCCCATCAATCCACATGTTAAAGTGCGTTTTAGTCTGAACGTACGGGCAGGCATCATCCTCAGTCCATATTTTATTCAAGGGCATCACACTAGCGCCACATACCTTCAGTTGTTAAGAAATGTCGACGAGATGCTGGACGACATACCACTGGCTCTTTTTCGGAACTTTTTATGAAATACGACAAGGATGCAAAATTACAGCGTGTATATATGTGTTTGGATCCATTTTCTGGTATGCAGCTTTGCTTATGGAATTAGACAGCTATATACTGTGTGTTATGTCCAAAAATATTATTATTATTATTCTGCTCCGCACGGACATCGTACTCATCTTGCACTGTCGCTGCGATAGCGGCTAGTTGACAGCGCGTGGACGTCTCCGGTTAATCGCGATTTGATTCAGTTCTGATAGACCCAGATCGGGTGCCGTGCTTACAAGTGAGTCTGTGAATGTAGAGATTTGATCTACATTGGCAGACTCGCAAGCATCACATATTCTTACAGAAAAAAGAGCAATTAATAAAAAAATTAACAAACCTTTTCACAGACTCTAGTGCCTGTCTCGTGTCTCAACTGTTGCAAGTATTGCCTCATCAAATCTGAAAAAAAAAATATAATTATGATAATGCGTCAAATCAACAGAATTTTTGTTAAATAAAATCTAATAGTGAGGCATGCAAAATACCAACAAAACTCTTATCACAGTAAAGTACTGGCGCACAAAAGAATTCGAGCCGGCATGTTGCAGGCGTCGTTGCGGACAGAACGGAGATAGCACACTCTTATATTTCGCATCTCATTGTTGCTCAGTTAAACTGCCAAGTTAACTCTCTATTCTAATTAATACACATATGACAGTCAGTAGCTCACATAAAAACTACAGTTAAATTACTTAGAACTTACCTAGTGCTCCTAGTATTTTTTTTTTCATTTTTACTTGGTACGAAATAAATTTCAGCGATAAAGTGCTAAATTTGGTACAGATAAGCTGTAGAGTGATCCTTTAAGGATTCAGTTTTTTCATTTAGATGTACTAAACTCAAAAAAATGAGGACATGATTACAAATTTGTAGGATAAAAGAAAAGTTGTAAAATATGAAAATACTAGCTTGTATTGCCCGCAGCTTCACCCGCACAAAATTCTGTTATCGCCATGGTATGCCTATGGATTTTTATTCTTTGTTCCTTGAATATTGCATCTTTCGTTGCGAAGTTCATGAAAAATATATTTTTTGTGAAAATATTTTAAATTCAGCAAAATTCTGGACAAAAACTCACACATCAAATTCAAAGCAGTGCATATCTAGATGATTCATTCAACAGCTAGCTACCAGTACTATAAAGAAATATCGTCGGTAGTTCAAAGTTTTGATAATTGAAATTTTAATTTAAACCATCAAAGCTCTATGGCCCCATGCCTACTGGTAATAATAATAATGCTCTGCATGCTGTATTGTTCAAACAGAATAAATCAAGCTGAATTACATCTTTAGACTAATACAATCTGTTTATGTAGGTATGTACTTATTTAATCTGTTTATTAAAAACTCGCGCGCATGAACCAAAACAGTCGTTGTGATAAGCGGCAACAGCGCGCCGGCCGGGTCAAGCTGGCAATAGTATTTTACTTTATGTAGCCCAGGAGCGGCGTTCCACATTTTGCTAATTTTACATACAAAATCTTCCGTTTCATGTGTGAGTCTGTGTCAAACTTTCTCTTTAACATTCCTTGATTTTAGCTCTATACTCTGTACAAAAATTGCAGCGCGATTGCTAGCACTCCACTTAGTGACTGAGTCTCAGTGCAATTTCATAAATCTTGAGTTAACAAAGTTAGTTAAGAATAATCTATTATTTTAAGTAAAATCTTTTTTTTTTTTCAAGGCTATATCGTGCAATCGGTCATGAACCATGAGCAGATGAGTTTATAAGTGAAATCTAAAAACATTATGTTTCTTACGAAGATAATTATTTATGGGAGTGTGCTGCACCATCGCTCCTTAGGGCGCGCATTGTTTATTAAGAAGATAACTATTTAAGGGAGTGCTCTGCACCATCGCTCCTTAGGGTGCATGCCTCTAATCTCAACTTTGGTTTGTGCCCTGCACGGCGATAGGCTTACCACCTATCAAAACTTGTTCTGTTACTCAAATTATAATGCACTATTTACCATAGTTGCAAAACGCATTTATCCATAGAATACCAGTGAACTAAAAAAAGTTTATAAAATCAACAAAAGCTATGGTTATTTTATAATTTGGTGGCATTTTATGATTCAATATGCTTTTTGCAATAATGACAGCAACAAAATGTTTGAAGGAATGAACATTTAGTGCACTGAAGGTTGTATTAAAAAAAAATCTAATTTGGGTTCATATTAAAAGGTGTTAAAAATTTTGAATTTATTTTTAATGAAAATAAAATGCCACTGGTAATCACCCACACAATTGTATCTTAATTTTTCATATGTTTGCTAGCTATTTTCTTACTATGTGATAAACATACCTCCTTCTTGAGGACTTGCAGGTTTAGCATAAACAGAGTTCAGGGGGAACCCTGATTCTCCAGGGATATCAAATTTAGATATGGCCAACATATACATCTCTTGTTGACCTTGACCTTTGTTGGAGCATTTCTGCAATCGTTTTAGACACTCGGAAATGTAAAGAGTTAAATATATGAGGACACGATCTGCATCCGACTGTAAAACAACAAAGACAGTTATTCTACTTACAACAAAGATAGATAGTTATTTTTACCTACTAATTTGCAGTGTAACTGTTATACAAAATGTTAGGCCCTGACTAAAACAAATGAAATAAACATAACTAGTAATACAAATCTATTCAATATCTGTGAAAGTCCCAATGGAGCATCATATTGAGCTAAAATTTTGGCACAGGGATAGTTGAAGAGATAGAGATAGAGAAGTATTTTATCCCAGGGGAGTTCCCACAGAAATAACTATTGTAGAAATTCCATGTGGATGCAAAGTAAACTCTAGCACAGGCAAAAAGTAGTAGGTAATAAAACAAACATGAATGTATTGAAATTATGTAAGCATTCAACACTGAGTTACACTAAATTTATTCTTAAAGATAATTATGTCTTCTTAGGTGAGAATAGCTTGCAGCTTAATGTGTTAGCAACAGTCATCCCATTACCTCCCAATCCACAAGCAATTCACTCCTAAGCCTGGCAAAGCATCAAAGACCACAATTGTATGTGTATTCAAAATAAGTTATTAACAGGTTAAAACATTAAAATTGCAATGGTGACAAGTTAATTTGGGTGACTGGTAAGTACATAAGAAATATTATGGACATTGGTGGTCTCACTTTGAACACCCACTTGTTTTAAGCAATATGCAATGTGCAGTCATAGATATATTAAGTGTTACAAATCTAAAATCTAACAAACCTTTATCTCATAAAACCTAAAAAATACATTGGCCTTAAAGTAATTTAGAGCTTCATCAATAATGTCTAACTCAATTTTAGGACTGAGAGGAGCAGGACCTCTAAAGGTTGTCCGAATTGGCAAGAGAGCTAGATTTCCTACAGACTGATTGTAGTTTGTCAATGTTGAGTGATATGCCTGAAAAAGTAAAAATTTCCATAAATCTTTTTAATCTATTACAAACCCAATTAATTAGGTGTCTAAAAAAAACATATTTTCCTAAATATAAGTAATTAGTCTTCTAATCTATCTAATGTCCACTGGTTGTAAGATAAGAAAATGCCATACTAAATAAAACAGTGAAAACCTTATATTTGGTAGGACAATTTATAGGACATATAGCACTTAAGTCCAAAGACATTGCATCAGACGAAAACAGTGTTGGGGCGATGGGCTCACCACCAGGCAAGGAAGACTGAAGTGGTAGGTAAAGCGGCTGTCTCTCACATAATGATGTGGGTTTGAATACAGCCACTGGTTACCCCCATGTAGGAAGTAAAGCAGAAGATATACATAATACAAAAAACTAAGATTTTTCAAAAAAAAACTCCCACATATGAAGGATTACTAAGCTAGTTTTTGTCAGTTACTAAAAGTAGGCACAAGGGCAAACAACTGGATCTATCGGGACAGAATTTTTTTCGCTTGTACACCTTAACTGAGGGTTAAGGTTCACAAGCTTAGCCTCAAAATGGAAAATTAAAACTTAAATGTACAATTTTACCCAAATCTATTCAAGATTCTTCTTGATGAAGGGCTATTGTCTAGCTTATTGCGGGCTACAAGAGAGAGGGGTGCAACTTATAGTTACTGTAATCGAACATAAATTCATCTTTACTTACTGGCATATTAGCGTTTTATTAACTAAGGCGTGTCAAAACTTTATTTCTGTTTTACACAATCAGGTAAGCATTAAACTTGATGAAATACTTTTTAAGCCTTGAGAAGCTCATGTATTTATACTCAGTGCCTGTGCTGCTGGGCCCTCAATCCTCGGTCCACAAAAAATATAGAAATAAAAATCAAAACAAAAATATTTCCTCCTGACAAAAAAGATAATGAATCACATTTTTTTTTTATTACAAATTAACTAGGTATATCTGACAAACATCAGCCTTAAATTGAAAAAAAAAACTAAAAATTTTGTGGGTGTGCCTAGGGCCTAGGCTATAGAGTCGTAATAAAAGAATATATATTTATTTAATTATTTATTAAATACCTTGATAGTTTGAATGAAGCCTTCTACGAAACCGTCTGTCTCTGTCTATAAATTCGGCTGTATAACATGTAGCTATGGACGAACTCAAAATAAATGCGACTCGTATCGATACGCTTTTATCCCAAAACAAACGCACTCTGTTATGTAGAAAAATATCATAACAAAAAAGTAATCTGTGGAAAAAGGTTAGGTTAGAATTTGGTAATGGTATTTGTGCGTATTCAGTGTTCAGAAATATTGAAAGTACTATATTGATGATATCAAAATGGATACAGATAAACAGATAGAAAATGTTCAAAACAAGCTTGAACAGCCAAGAGGAATACCCAAATCGGGAAGATTTTGGAAATCTAAAAAGGAAAGGTGATTGATCACGTACTCACATTACTTTATTTATTGTAAACACAAATCGGTAAAGTGTTTGCCTACGACAATAAATATTTGGTAATTAATGGACAGCACATTTCTTAGCTAGCTGTGAAAAAAAAATGGTCGCAAATGTGTGACAGAAATGAAGCAAACCTGCGGTTTATTGTATCTTTCTAACTTGTTTCTATATATATAAAAAACAAAATGGCCAACGTTGATAAAAGCAGAAAAGAGACCGCAGGATCCTAAATTAAAATGGTTTCAGTTACCCTCAAATCTGTGGTTCATTTTCAATCTTTGAAAAGAAACTTAAACCGTAAGTAGGGTAAAACACCCAAATGTCGGTCCATTAATGAAAATGTAACTTAAAGTCTTGACTACACCTGAACTATGAACATATCCACCAATGAATTTGCATTGTTAGGCTATTTGGCATTTAGACTTCATGTTATTATCATAAATGCCCTAAATTGAGTGATAAAGAATAATGCTCAGCTTTAGAAAGCCTCGCTAGCTCGTTCAAACTTTTATGGTAGATAAATATGATCCCTTTGACCTCAAATCTGAAATTTCAGTTCACGGAAACTTTTGAGTTATGAATTTTTGAAAATCGTGAAAAAATGCATTGAAAGTCGTAATATTTGTTTAATCTATGGCCAGAGATTTGTTTTTAGGGACAGGAAAATTGTATTGATACTTTGGGGTATCGATAGATTGGGTAATGGAGTACTTTTTTTTTATTTTGATACTCTTCTACAGCAGTAATTTGTCAATAGTAGAGTGAAATGCAAGTTTTTCAGAACTATAAAACTGGAAATTTTATAATGTTCGCTTCGCTCCTGCCTTAGCCTTGGTTGTTATTTTTTTTATTTCTACCCAGTAATCTTGTCAGGGCACCCCAACACAGCCGGGTTAGGTTAGAAGGTTAAGTCAGGAGTAGGCGTAGCCTTCGTGGCTATTTTGTATTTCTACCCAGTAATAATAGAAAAATTTTTGATAGTAATATTGTACAATTTTATTATTACATCAATTTAGACTCTTTTAGAAATTTAATGTGGCTCAAATTGTTTTTCTTTTAGTTGAGGAAGTTAGTTGCTGTAAGTATTAAATGTTTAAATGATAGTGGGTAGATCGATCAATGGTATAGGATAAATGCTATTTCAATTATATGTATGACTTACCTACACTCTTCTTTGTTTGTTGATTTTTGTCTTATGAATATTGATTTTCAGGATACTGATATTCAGATTTATTTTTTGTTGTAAAATAAATTATTTGGCAAACATTCATTCGGAAACTCAATGAGTTGGATTTTGAATTATTAACGAAGCTGCTAGTCCCACAGTACTGGAGATAAGGTGGAAGTAAAGTTATATGCCCTGGTGTTACAAGCGACCATAGGCTACGGTGACCGCTTACCATCTGGCGGACCGTATACTTGTTTGCCACCTTAGTGGTATAAAAAAAAAAAAAAAAAGGGGGGGCAGTAAGAGGGCCTACTAAGGCTTTTAGTAAAAATGTTATATGTGATATATATTATATATATCACATATAACATTTTTACTCTTACTAAAATGATTCTTTTAACTTTTGCAGAATTCCCAGATGTATTTCAATTGGTTTCCAGCCTTTTAGTTTTCATATTATTTGTGCATAAATCTTGTTGTAAAAACTGATTAGGATGACCAAAAGTTAAAGGAAAATTATGACCTACATAATTTTTGGAAATGATTTTTTTAATGTTTAGAAACTTAGATAAAAAAAAACAATAAATCAATTGTAGTTTGCCTAGAATGTGGTGCCACGACCTGCTTTTCATACACTTCAGCACCCACAAACATTTTTTTTACCTTTTCTTATTTTTATAATTAACTTTAAAATTCACACAGAAAGCTACAAGAAAATTTGTAACAAAATAACACAAAAAACATTAGTCATTTTGACAGTTACATAAGTTGAGTTAGTATGACAATGCAGAAAAATAATTACTGTACCCAAGTTTAGGGTAATATAAGCACCTTTTCAGCCTTATACATCCCTATTGTTTGGGCACGGCCTACTTCACCGAGGGTGATTTGGGCCATATGTTACCGCCCAAACCAGATTTCAGGCCAAACTGGATAATCTTTAGCGTGTCATGATAAACTAGTTTAGCCCAGGACAATCTAGTTTGGCCTTAATACTTTGGATGAAATGATTTTGAATTATCATTTCAGTAAATTAATGCCTAAAATTAAAAGGCAATTAATTGGATACACAATACTAATTCACAAAAATAAATGTCGAAAAAATAAAAAATGCTCATAAAAATCTAAAAGAGCAATTATACGAGCAATTTTGTTCAATGATTCAAAATAAAATTGGTACTTGAATTTTCTTTACATCAAACATAAAATAATTTTTTTTTCAAATGAAAAATTTAATAGTTGAAAAATTTTATCAAATTTGCCTCTACCTACTCTGTGACACACGGACGGGGGGACATGAGAGTAATCTCAGAAAGGTTCTGTTTTTCCTTTTTTGGCACAGAACTCTAAAAATGTAGAAAAACTATGTACCTACAAAAGTTTAAAAAAAACGTGAAAAAAATATCGTAATTTCTCATGGTCCCTATCAATAGCGATTTCAAGGTCAAAAAATTGGGCTTCAATAAGATATTTATACTACGCTCTCCAGTGACATCTATATATGAGCTTCTTGGTATATCTATCTCCTATGGTAGACTCACAATAACTATTTTCATTTATAAATTATTAACTAAAAATGATGCATGATTTGCAAAGCTGTTTTATCCTATTCATTATTAATCAATCCTTATTAAATTCGGTAGGCATGTTAGTAACCTAAATGTGTAATGTAGATTAAAATTGTCCTTTACATCATACACATTACGTTCCAAATTAGAATTGCGCCACTGGTGACATGTTTGTTTCTAGTATTTGGTACACCCATTCCCATATTTTAAAACTACTGAACCAATTTTGATGGAACTTGCACTGTTCCCTAAACGTTACAGTATTCAATCTAAATTAAAAAAGAATGATTGCATTCAGATTTCTAGTTTTTGAAATATATGGACGAATATACATAAATAGGTACAAACATACATATATACACTTGTGAAATCTGGCACTTCTGTTTAGATGCCCACATAGACTACATACAGGATATTTACAGTTATGTTGAATTCTGTTATTAATAGGTTTTCAAAATCTTGTCCCTAAAATATTTAGAATAATTTCAGATAGTGACAGTCTCGAACGTGACAATAGTCTTAAAATTTGAGTCTTGCAGCTGGCAATAAATATCGACCGATAGTACGTTACATACTAATAAATATTGACCGATACTAGGTAAGGTACTCAAACTTACTGGTCACTTTAAAACAGGGACACGTTGGCTAAGTTTTTACTGGCCGCATTTTATATCATTTAGATAGATTTCGTGCATTTGCGTACACTAACAAAAACCAACTTTTTACGAAAGGGTGGCGGAACTACTTCACTTTAACTTCAATTTGTATCAACAACACAGTACAAAGAATTGCACTTTTTTTCAATCATCATGTTATCTACTTTAAAATAAGTGCGTGACTTAATTACTGACTACTGATTAATTTTGAATTTCTAATTAGATTAACAGTTATGTGAAATATAATAAATAAGTTTGTATTTAGGAGGAAAATAATAGAAATTACTAGTAGGTGCAATATCATCTTAATAAAATCGTTTACCTTGTAACAATAGGTATACCTGTTTTAGTTTTCTGATATATAGTTCTTTGAAAAATCTAATATCCATAACTAAAACAATTGAAAATCTGAAATCATTTTGTATCCATAACAAAGACCAATATAAAATATTCATATCCTCGTGCAAAATTTCATATCCGTGACATCCTTAAGGTATTTTCTGAGATCCCACCCCCAATGACTTTTATATATATATACATACTATGTATGTTATTCTTATTCTAATTAAAATACTTAGATATGCAAATGAATGATGTTCTTAGTTATTTAATTGTTTTACTGAAGTCAATTATGTTTTAGGTTTAGTTCAATCAATAAAACAAAAGGAATCAAACAAGATTTTCAAAAGAAAACAGCATTGAGAATAGAATTAAAAAGAATTAAAGAGTTATCTAAACAAGCTGTTGAAGATTTAAAACAAAAAGAATTACAGAGGAAAGACCGTCGCCGTGAGAATATAAAACGTGCTGAAGAGAATAAGAGGAAAGCAGAAGTCGTGCAAGTCATTAGTAACACTGCAAAAGTTAAGAGAATGAAGAAAAAACAACTGAAATACATTCAAAAACGAGATACAACCAATGTAGAGAACAGTAAATGATTTTACTTTAACATTTTTTTTTTAATTGCTCTAGCAACCTGAAATTCGTCCAAAATCCACGATTGCAGGTGACAGATGAATTTCACGCATAGGGAGATCTGGAGGGACACAGGAGGATATAAAATACTTTTTATCTATGATTTAACATGGATAAAACCATAAAGCAACATTCCTTTACCAAATAACAGTGTGACTTGATTTTTGGCATCGCGGTAGCTAGGTGGGACATAGAATAACCAAGCATAATTTTTATCCTTAGTTAAGACAGGCCTTTGTCACTTAGCAACAGCTACATACATTTTTCGACTCATCTGCCTTTGTAAAGAGGCAAGGAAACATCTGGGCTGTATAACACATGACCGTCGCGTTAGAACACAAAATTTTAATATGGCGGCATAGTTGTGTAGTTAGAGAAGTTTGAAGCTATAACCAGACAAAAAGCCCTCCGGTGAGCAAAACGGTTCTTTGTTTCTCCTTAAAAAAAGTTCACCTATAAAAACATAGTTGTATTTTATAACACGATTTTTCAAAAACAAAAATAAAATTTATGTTTTCAAATTAGTCAGGATTTGAGTTATATGCATTAGAACATGATTATTCAGTAAAGCGACAAAGAAAATTCACATAAATTCTCCTTGCCAAAAGTATTGTAAGTGCTTATACATAGAATTCGTACGACTTTGTCGGCTCCGTGGCGCAGTGGGCACTTTGCATTTGTATACCTTGTCGGGTACCCATAGTACAAGCTTTGCTTAGTTTTAGACCAGATGACGCTTTGTGTAAGTCCAAAAACATACATTTATTTGTATATTATTATTATTAAACCTTGAACTGAATAAAAATAGATAACTTTTTAATTAATACTGGTTTTCAAGTAGGTACCTACATTCTTTGATGAACCATTTTAGCACTTTTATTCATGAATTCAAATGATAAATTTAAGCAGAAATATTTAAAACGACACTGGAACTATAAATAGAAACCACAAAATGAATATTTTCATCTAATATTTTTATTAAGTAACTCTAGCAGTAACACAGATACTTACATATAAAAATATTAAATGTATTTTCTTTTAATTTTATACCGAATATTTAGTGTTTGCATTTATTTACATACAGTTTTGTTTACTCTTAGTACGATGGTGGTACATTGAAACATCAACATACATATACATATATACAGTATTAAACGAAATCAAGAAATAAATAGCTAAAAAAAGCCCACATCCTTTATTAGCCTTAACACTCCTCAGACTTAACCTTTGATTTTTTTTGAAAGCCCAGAGATAGCCTGCACGCGACGTATGTTTTTACTTAGCGTATGTGTAGGGTTTAGTGCGTCTTAGTACGTATATAATGGTCTTTCTGTACCTATTTATTTTGTAAGAAAACCTAGTTAACGTAATCTGCATCAGATGTTCTGGGACTCAAAATTGATCGTGATAGTAAAATTTGATTCAATTAAAAGTTGGTAAATGTAACATTAAAATTATCCTTTATTGAACAAATATGTTTCATGCGGTCTATTTCTAATCAAACTAGTTATTATATTGTTTTCATAAGAAAATGCAACGTAAATGTTGTAAATTTGTAAAAAAACCGGCCAAGTGCGAGTCGGACTCGCGCACGAAGGGTTCCGTACCATTATCTATAAAAACGGCAAAAGAATCACGTTTGTTGTATGGGAACTTAAACTTAAATACTTATTTGTTTTATTTTAATTAAATTATTTATTTTTCATGTGAATATATAACTGAATATTCTGTGAATATTTCAAGAGTCTACCTGTTGCCGTTATCAATATCGAGCCAAAACGAGCAAAAAAATCACGTTTGTTGTATGGGAGCCCACTTAAATATTATTTTATTCTGTTTTTTAGTATTTGTTGTTATAGCGGCAACAGAAATACATCTACTGTGAAAATTTTAACTGTATTACTATCATGGTTCCTGAGATGCAGCCTGTTGTCAGACGGACAGCAAAGTCTTAGTAGTATAGTCCCGTCTGTACCCTTTGGGTACGGAACCCTAAAACGTATATGTATGATTCCAGACTAATATACACATAAGTATATGCTGACTCTGCCATGGATATTTTTCAATTTTACTCTGTGGGCCTATTTCTTGGAATGTGCTATAGCACTATAGTATTTTATAGAATACCTTCATTTTATTGATAATTTGAAACGTAAGAATAACTTGGATATCTATTCATGGAAAAGGTACTAAATTGATGAGGTTTTTTTTTTTAGGGAAAACTTTGTCAATCAATATATAATTCTATTAGTTGTACTTGCGAGCGAGCTCACGGTTATCGCTCAGATTCATTATCATAAGAATTTCGTTGGTTTTCGTGTAGCCGTCACTATCAACCACTAAATACTAAATATCGTCTCGTTTCTATCTATAACAAACATGTTTGAAAATGAAAACTGTTTGATATGCGGACTTATTCGACCGCTCACAAGGGGATAAACTGTAAAAGAATAGCAATAATCATACTCGAATTGTAAATATTACAGTACCTATAGTATAAGTTTGAGGTTAAATAAAAATTGTGGGTGTCAGCTCCGACGCGGGACTGTAGTTTACTCCTCAAGTGCGATTGTCTCAGGCCCTGATTATCAGCTAAAATCAGAGTGCTTGTCACGATCAATTAACCAAGCTCAACTCGATAGGGTTGCGTCGTTCCGTTAGCAAGTTTCTATAGCCACCTTCCGGCTCTATCATCAGATCAGCTGCAGTGTACCATATTATTGCTTGGTAAATATTTACTTAATGGGCACAAGCTATTTTTGCGTAAAAAATTTCTTAATCGATAAATCAGCAATACCTTACACACAAAATAAATGCAAATATCGGCATCGGCAACGACACATTTATAATAAAAAATACTTTGACAAATACTTACTTCAGCCAAACAATTGGCATTAGAGAAAGTAATATTATACAAAGAAAATTATGTTTAGATGATATAAATTAGAGGGCGCTGATTACATCGGACGCACAATTGATTTTTGCTTACAAGCGCCCGCTGATGACTTTTTATGACGGTCAAATATTAACTCATCTTTTTAATGCAAAATACATCTGATAATATTGGTTTTTTAAAATTTTAATTTACTTAAAAATTTATTACTACAGGATATACTAAAAAATTTACTGTTCAAATAAAGCCCCTATCTGCATCTCTTCATCTGCAGACTAAGATCTGATAGCAAATTCATTTTTCTGCAGTACAGAAAGAGACAGCACGAAACACCACACCGGGAATCAGTTTTTGATCCCAGGCCTGAATGAATCCCACAATACAGAACTATCGCACGGCAGAGTAAATGTTTTGGAACGATACATTTTACAAATTATTGGATATAAAAACAAGCATGTTAAATTAGAAACCTTTCTTAACATTTTAATTAATTCCACGTAGACATTAAACGAGCCTCATACAATATAAACTATGTTCACTTAAACAAATACCACAAAATAGATAGATACAGAAGGGTCACTCTATAGTACGCCCGCTTAACCGGGAAACGGGGAAATCGCACGCATACGTCCCGTACATCAGGGTTGAAGATTATTTTACGGGCAACTACCTTTGAGATTTCCTTGAGCTAGTAAGGGAAATGTACGTGCGGAAAAAGGGTTTAAAACGCTTGTTGTGGAGTGGGAGTTCTGTTCCTATTTATTTTGTATAAAGTTCAGTATTCATTCAAAAGAGCTGCAAACAATATACTTACAAATAACTATCAAGTATAAAAATGATTTATTTAAATCGTAAATCAAAAATTAAGGTTTAGTTATAAAAAAGTTAATAAAAAAACCACACATACCAACTAATTCTTAAATTCTTATAATATAATGTCTTATATATCTTTTCATAAATTCATTCAAATAATTTACAACAATAGTTGTTATATTAAATAACAATAATATAAAGTAGCTTACGAACTATTTTTATACTAGCTATGTTTGTTTTTTTTTTAATTCACGTCATTCAATACTCATAATAATAGAATTTATATTTATTGAAAACATCAGTCGAAGGAAGTGACGACAAATTTTCAACTGAATCGAAAAAAAAATTACTCTTGTAAAAATAGACACTAATTAACTTTTACAGACAATCTTTTTCAAACATATCAATAAAAGTCTGTTAGGATACGTGTGATAATATCTAATAGTGTATTAACTTGGCCACTTGACGGGGTCAACGTAGAGATTCGCCATGAAGGAGCAACCAGTGTATCAAATTTGCAGAATCAAAAGTTCGGTACTCTTACTACCACTACAAGAGAAAAATTGGAGGTATTTATTACACCACCGACAAGAGAGTTAACTTACCATCAGATTTTATTATGCATATTTAAGTGTCGATTCAATAAACATTTCATTAAGTCTTTATTGTTTACTGTTAGACAAATTAGTTTTAAGACTTAAATAATAAAAAAAACAGTTAGTACTTCATAAGCATGTACAGAAATTTAGTAGGTATGGTTTGTTCAAGGCCGTAGATTACACATTCATACATTTAGGTATTTCATAAATCATGTTTTCACCTTTCACAGGTTGCAAATAAAAAATAGACACACAATTAATATCATTTGCACGTCGAGATTCATAATAAGATCTCTATACCGCGTTACTATTCAATGACCCGGTAAATAATCAGGGATGTCGATCTAGGAATAGAGCACATTTTTAAGCAACACTGAGTTTTGAAATTTTTTTTTTAATCGTAATCTTTATTTCTTAGAAAATAGAGTACATATTTAAGTGTCAAAAGCTAAGTAGTAAGGGTTTTGATAAAAACTGACGCTCACTGAAGAAAAGGCACGGCATTGTATGGCCATAAGATTTTATTCAGTTAAAGTTGTTTAAAATTTTATTGCTATCCTCTTAACCATTTCCAAAAGCCGTCACCCTCTGACGTCTTGATGCCACCGTGGGATACAAAGCATTTCCGCTGTATACTCAAGCCTCTTTGTAACAATATTAACATTAAACTCCTAGTGACTTATAAAGCCCTTGCACATCAATCTTATAAACACACAAATTCGCCATAGAAGTAAGAAATACAATATAAATATACATACATATAAATAATCTCTCTTCATTTATGACTCCCTGAAGGTTAGAGCCTTAGAAGAAAATATATTATTCATGCCATCCATATCCCTGGCTTTGAATGTAAGGGTGGCAGGTTCAAGCCCTGGCTCGAGGTTAATCTTTTGACTGCATCTTTGCTATGAAAGTATTTATTTATATTGATAATATTAACATTACAAATACGTGTTTTCTTTCTACTTTCTTCGAAAGGGCCTGTGCTTCGCATCCTGCGACGCACCACCTGGCTAATCTGCTATTGTTTATGGAATCATTTGCATTGTATCTATCGTCTAATTCTGTTCTTAAAAAGTGTTGGGTCATTGAAATGTAAAGTGATATAATATCTTCCTTATTTAGCTTATTTAAAACAATGACACTTATTAATATTCTAACAGCAAACCAATGCAAGCAGTTGCGTTTTTTTTTTCTTGCAAATAAGTGGGCATTTTATAACTTGTTAATAGTAAGGTGACCATTTTATAAACAGTAAATTGAATCAATATCTAATAAATACTGAAATAAGAAAAACAAACTATACAAAATAAAGATTATAAAAAACACAGGACAAAAAAAAACTCTCAACCAAACATTAAGTCAGTTACTCTTAACTTTTAAAATAAAAAAAAAAAAAATTTTACTTGGATAAAAGTTAGCTTATTTTATTTCAAACAATACAAAATGAGTAATATTGTTCCTAATGTATTAGAGGAAGCCTAAAGTCGGGATGGAAAGAAAAACATCAAACTGTATTTTGACTACTTATTCGAGGCAGATTTTGAAGAATTTAAATACAAGTATAATAAAATAGGTGGTGAAAATAACAACCGAAATAAAAAATAAATTTAAGAAAGAAATATTTAACCTTTATCAAATCATGCATATAAAAAATTGTACAAGGCAAGTAGATAAGGCTAACGCGCACTTTATCCTACTCGCACCGAACTAACCTAACCGAAGTTGTCTGTCGAATTAGTTCAACGAATCGATTCATTCGGTGTGCCGGAGTTTTATGACATTTCATACAACAAATCAATACCCTATTTCTTCTTACTTATCTTTTTTATTAAATTAAAAATCAAAGAAATTATGTTTTAACCTCATAATATAAAACAGGTGAAATATCTGTTTACTTATGTATAGATAAAAACAGGGAAATTAAACCATATTTTACCTAATAGCTTTACTTATTAGAGCCAAAATCATAGTCTTCTTGATTTGAAGTTCACAAACAAAAACAAGAAAAAAATAGGGTGTAAATCCGACGCTTTCAATGGACTCGGCGTGGATAAGAGCGCGACTGCCTTAAATAATATCAAAAAGTAAAAAGGCCCAAGGTCAGTAAGTAAAGCTTGTTGCACTCTAAAGTGTTTAATAATTTAATGCAATGACCTTTTACAACTAAAATGCACAATATACATAACAATTTTAAATTGTTTAACTACTTGTTTGCTCTTGCACTTTTGTAAGAGAGGCGACTGATAAATAATGTACTTATTCACAAGTTACGTATTTTTACCCGACTGCGCCATAAGGAGGGTTATTTTTTTCGAGTGCATGTATGTATATTTCTTAGACACGCGCTGTAGCGAAAACAGCTTGATGAATTTAAGCTTGAGGGGCGTCGTTAGATTCACCTCGGGATTTATCACAGTTGTGAGAGTGGCACTGGGTACAAGAAAGTCTTAAAAAATCATAATGGCGGATTATATGCGCTTTAATGTGTGGGCTGAATTTTTTTGTTAGACCCTCGAGAGGGTAACTAAATATAGGGCCTTAAAAGGCGAGTACGAAAATATATAACACCTATAAGAGTCAAGCGCGAGTAAAAAATTGGAAAAAATAACATTAAAAAGCTGTGAATAAAAATAATTAAAAATACCCGACTGAAAAAACTTTAAGAACTAAACAGAAACTAAAACATACCATATATTTAACTATAAGCAGACGGGACTCATTTCAATGCAAGTTCAAATAGTGTAGAGATTGCTCACACTCTAGTAGTTACCTTAAAATGAGTACCGTATGCTTATAGTTGAATTATTGGTATGTATTAATATCTGTAGATTATAGAAATATTCTAAGTAGGTACATTACTTATCAACCGCCTATCGTATTTATGTACAGTAAAACCAACTCTTTTCCATATTATTTCCTTCTTTAGTAATACTATATAGAAGAAAAAACTGTAATAATATCATAAAAATGAGTATTAAGTATCCAGTTATACCCCATAGACAGTACTAAACAGGGGAAGGCGGAGGGGTAATATAACTGTACTTGCAAATGTTGCGGCCAATCGTATATACATAGCAAAATATCATATACTATCTATAAAAAATTTTGACATGACTGTTTTATCAACATATGTTTTCGTACAATGTCGTAACATTTTTTTCATTCGTCAATCATGGCGTTGGATGTTTAACGTCTAGACATTTATGGTGCCGCGACGCATAGGGTAGTCGAGAGCGTTCAGTGACATCTCATAAGCGCTCTATCTAGACCCCTTCGATGAGCGACTGTATAAATTAAATGTATAGCCTGATGTAATATTTTGTGTCGGATATAAAATTTTTCGAGGGTACGTTCCACAAATGGAAAATTCTGAACAGAGTCTCAAGATAAGGAGGAAATTACATAAGCGCGAGCCCGAGGCGAAAAACTACACGATAGTTGTTGATTGCTATATCTATGCATATGGGCAAGCGTAGCATAATATTCGGGAACAAAAAAAAAATGCTGAGATTTCTTGTTTTACAATATTTTCATTAAAATCGACAGTAAGTTTTACGAATTTCCTCCAGAATGTAGCACTTGTTTATGATCTGTGACGTATTAAAAACTGGTAGCTCTATAATTTGGTCCATTTGCTAAATATACTGTAACGCTTACATAAATTGCGTTGATATATTGTGCACACAACACAACATATCATGAAAGCGTCGTGTGCGGAATAGACCGTTTAAATGGTACTTTATAATATAGCTATATTTGGAGTGTGTTCGTTTTGGGAAAAAGAGTTCCCAGGTTTGATACTTTTTACACTGTTGATAACAGACAAAATGATTAATTGCAAAACTAACAGTTGACATACATACACACACTATTATAAATAATAAATATATTTAGGCAGTTTGAGAGAGTGATAAATATTGCTTACTGACATGCAAAGAGTTTTTCATTACTTTTTTTTTTTGGCCACAGATTATCTAAAGAACATGCACATTTATCTTCTAGAGACATTGATGTAACCAGTCGCAAAGCAATAAGGCATTTTTACACCAAAAAACATCAATCCAGTTACATAAAACTTGTTCGTTTTTACCCAAACGCCGAAGTCAGCTGACTTTTGTTACGTCACGACTTCTTCGGTCTATTAGGACCGATTTATTAGTGTGTTCTGCGCTTGAAAGGGCAAAACGGAACGTAGCATTAATTATTACTTCATAAGTTAAACATATTCACATGTATATGTAACGATTGTAAGTTACCCAGTAACTTTTTTGCCACAACCTTACTAAATAATAAAACTTATAAAAGGTTGTCTTATGTTTTGTTTTTGCCTTCTAAGGTTATGTTCCAATTCACTTTTCTTTTTGCGGTTTAATAATCACCCGGTACGTTAGTGGTTGGTGAAACGAAGCTGTCTTCAACATTATGGTGTCTGTACGTGTCCAGCCATTGGTCGGTAACCAACCCTTCTGAGATAAAAACCGTAAAGATATATCTGCATTCATTTGGTTTTCCAACCGATGTGGTATAAGTATTTGACAGCTAATTTTTACACTGATAGTAGTGAATAACAACCGTATTTGTAGCGGTTTAAATAATTCAATTTGACAATCGAATAATGGTCGACCCGGAGTGCTCTTTTTTTACTTATTTCATTTTGAAATGTACCCCTTAATGGCATTTCTGTAAGTTAGATAAAGACAAAACCATGAATAGCTACTTATAGGTTACACCACGTTGACAAGTATGTTCGAAATATCTATACTTTGACATCAAACTGTTTTAAAAATAGTGTTGATCATTGGTTAACTTATAAACACATCAATTCACTTTATCACCGTTAGTGCATGTACAGTTAGAAAGAAATACTGACCAATACATTGTAATTTACTACGAGTTATACAAAGAGCAAATCATAAGAAGGCCAAACACCTTCATAATATCACATATATTGCCCATTTACAAATGTCATCGATAATTCACACGTTTATCACTTAAATAGTCAAATGAGCTGCACTAAATAAAGTAACAAATTCACAGTTTCAATATGTACATTTAAATAAATAAGCTTTACTATAATAAATTACTGAAAAAATGCGTAAAAATACTGTAAGGGTGGTAGATTTTTCAAGCTAACTGTACAAGCAGCATATGCTGGAGGCGATCGCCCGAGCTGAGAGTTTGGTGCACGTTTGACAAAGGCAGTCACACGTCAAAGTCAGCGCTAGATTTACCACTAGAGGGCGCTATGAAGGGCTCGCTCCACATCCTTCTGAGATCACCCTGTTAACAAAATAATAAAATAAAACCAAACTCTGTGTTTCATTGCATACATACATAAAGTCGATGTGGGTTCGTTTCCCGCACTGGATAAACATTGATGTTATAAACATTTGTGTTTGTCTTGAGTTTTACCGCGAGTATTATTGGTCGTTATAGATTTTACAGCATTTTTAGGTGAACAATAAAGAATAGAAACCGAACGTTAACGCACACTTAGCCTCGGCACCATGGCACGGGCACGATCAGCATCGCCTTGCCTTTCGTTCACTAGCTTATTGCTAGAGGAGGCAAAGTCAATTCGGTGCTGATAAGTGTGCGTTGCAGTTGTACGGTTTCTAAGAATCATAAACGGCTCGAGTTTAGCAATGCTGACCTGGTGCCGGGGCATTTAGTGTGCGTAAGCCCCTTGATTATATGGTATCTGGACTTCGGTAGTAACAGTTTCGGCGATTATCTAATATTCTGAGGGCACAAAATAAGTATTGCTAATAACGTACAGTAGTATCACAACTGCCAGCTCCCGCACAAAACGCGTAAATATCTACAGACATGCATCTAAAATCATAGTAATTTAGTGCAAGTTAATTTGTCCCCTATGCGCGCTACACCGCTAGAATATACTGAACCGCACGGCCAGATGACATCACGCCCCTGGCGCGTAGGGTTGCGACAGGACGCGAACTAACGACGACAGTACGCGCAGCCTTAGCGCACTCACTTAGAAATCACACGTCTTATCTTGCGCGCCACGCATTGAATTTTGGTGCCGGCGACATTGCTGCCGGCGGACGACATTGCTACCTAAACTTCGGAGTGCACCATGCCTCCTTTGGCCGCTGTATACTAATGTCTTTTTCTTAATTTCTCAAGTATATTATCTGTTTACACCGCTGGTTCTTCAGTTAAGGACAACGTCGAGAGGAAACCTGCACACGCTAAAAAGACCTACGTGACGTTCACAATCCGCACTCGGCTTGCGTGATGGACTTAATCGCCGTCGAACAAGGTGAGGGTAGGCCTGTGCTCCTACAGTGGACATATGACGGTTGATAAAAATACCTTGACGTAGGCCATGGTGAGTAGCGGCAACAGCGTGAAGGGTACCAGGTAAAGTAACGCTGGCTGCGCCGCCTTGAACACTTCCGCCGAGACTGTCGCCGTCAGCAAGCCGAGGAAGTAGCCCAGCAGCGAACAGTGGAAGTACGTTAGTCTGGAACCCTAAAAAACAAAATTATTTATCTTCATAACATATATAGAAACTATTTCTAAAATAAGTATATATAAGTATATTTATATAATGTAGGATCTATTTATACATTTTTAGAACTTAAAATAGCAAAATATATGTACACCTTACTCAATTTTCTTCGTTTCATAATTTCTCTACCCCAAGGTAGTCATGAAGGAATCGCTTTGTTGGCGATAAGATCATCCTATTTTACTTACTATTTCATATTTCAAAATGTATATTACAGACATCGGAAATATGAACTATTTTAGAGATACATAATAATAAAAATTAATATACCATCACGACACTTATCCCCAAAGGGTTGGTCAGAGATATTACTTAGTATTCCGTCCCACAAACGTGATAGGTTGTGAGTCTATCGCCCCATGCCGGGCAGAAACTAGAGTTAACCCAAAAAGATGTACAACCAATATATTCGTGGTTTAATCATTTATAAACTATTTTATATAACTAGCTGAGACGACTCCGCAGACGTTGCCCCGAGCTTAAGTTGATGAGCTGCGTCCTCTAATGGTAAGTTACAATAACCGGGTCGGAAAAACCTCTTTCAACCAAAGGAGGAGGTTCTCAATTCGTCGGAATCTTTTTTTTATGTATGTTTCCCGATTACACGAAGACGTATGGGCAGATTCGAGAAATTCTTTTTTTTTAAATGGGTTACTTTCCAAGTGGTCCCATATTAATGTAATGAATTTAAAACTTAAACTTTTGGAGAAAAAAAAATAATATATGTTGATTTGGATTTGGAACTGGTTTTATGTTGAAAATTTTGTTACGAGTATGAATATTTTTAGTCTACGAGAAAAAAAAAAGCAATTCGTCACTCAAAAGTAATAAATAGCAACTTTTTAACGGAAAAAAAAAACTATCGACTTTGCAAAAAAAAACTGATAAGGTAAAAATAATTACTTATTTCCAAAAATCTGAATTAGGTACAGTTTAAAGTTGGCGTCTATGTACATAACAGTTTAAAACACACTTCAAACTGTAATTCAGATCAGATTTTTGGAAATAAGTAATTATTTATACCTAGATGATCCATAAGATCCTAATACGGAACATATTATTTCTTTTTAAGGTAATTTTTTTTTTACCATAGATCTGGGACCAGGCACTTGACCCATTTGGCAGACGAGCGTGGCCTTCTTGTACGCGTCGTATCGTAACACGAAGCACAGCAGTAGACCTGGCATCACGATGTCACCCAGACCTTGACAAAAACGTGCCCATTAATAGCTGCTGTGAAAGGTAATTTCATTACTTTGTCACATACAAACATCACATTACGCTTGTTTCCTAAAATGGAACTGCCAATTTCAAACAATAATTTCGAAAATAAAATACCTTCTAGTTGTTTGCAGCTTTAGTCACATCTAAAGGCGTATCCGGACATCTTTTTTTTATACAAACTGTGTAACACCTAATATGTTTAAGTATATACATTTCGCTACTCAAAAAGCGCTGATTACAGCGCGGTTACAAAGAAACTTCCTCACGCGAACGCTAAGGTTGTGGAATGAGCTCCCTGCTAAGGTTTTCTCTAAGGACTACAGTATGGGGTTCTTCAAGAAAGAAGTTATTAGAAAAAAAAGTATAAAAAAATGCACATGCATCCATAAAATTCGGGTGAATTATTAATAAACAATGATTTTGTTGAATTAATTAAATGTATGAACATTAGTTATTTCATAATTCACTGACATTTCAGGATGAAAATATGCTTTTTGCGACAGTGATAAATAGCAATATGATGATAAAACATTTTCAGCAACGAAATGTTCATATTTATGTTTTCTTTTATACAAACCGCATTACACTGCGAATTGGTTATTATTAGGCATATTTCATTTTCATAATCATTTACCACTGTCGCAAAAAGCGCAAAAAAGGGTTAACCATACATTTTTTTATGTTAATTTCAATAGGAAATCGTACATTAGACAACTGCTACGTTCTCGTACCTAACGCAAGTATTATGGTTTAGCTAGTGAACTAGCTTTCGCTCACGACACCACCCACGCTTAATTCAGTAATCGGCGTACGATTCATACGGCAACTTTTTCATTATAGATAATAAATTAATTTGCTATAGCAAGCTATAGCTGCTGTTATAGTTTTGTCGACGTGGAATTCGGTCAAAATTATTCTTGCTGAATCTTTTGTATATTCCGTGATAAGTAATGCTTTTCAATCTCTTTAGCTTTCCCTGTGCCAACTTTCAGCTTCATTGGATATTCTGTAAAGACGTAAAAGGAAGGTCAACCAAACAAAATTACTTTCGCATTTATAATATTAGTAAATGGATGATGAATCTATTTACATTTCTCATTTTTAATCTCATTTGTAATACAAAACAATTTTTAGTCTGCTTAGTCTTTAGAGTGTAGTGTAGGTATACTGACCGAGCATCGAGAAGTGTCCCTGGTGATGCATCGAGGGGAAGACTAATTTGGCTGGCAAGGATAGTTTGGGTGCGTCTCGCATCGCGCCAAGCTGCAACCGCCTCGCTACCACGTTCATTGGGTTCTCTGCCGGCCTGAACAGACAATATACAAATTATAACTCTAAATTGCTGTCAATATTCTTAACCAAGTGATACAAAATACTGTAGTCGGGGATTAGAGATATATACAATTAGGGGAAGGAAATTTGTATGAGAATTCCAATATTTTAGTGCTTTTTTTTCCTTATGTTCACGCAGACGAACACGCGGGAAAATGCTAGTTATTGTAAAAATTAAAACATGTTTATAACTTAATCAATAATAGTTTTTTATTTACATTTAATCTTATATGCTACTTGCCATTCCTAACGGTTTCACTCTCGTCAATTTACTGCTCCGCTCCAAAAAGCTGTAGCGTGAACTTATATACCGTATATCCTTTCTTTATTTGACTATCAAATTCAAAAAGATTTTTTGAAATCCGACTGTTAGTTCCATAGATTAGCGCGTTCAAAAAAACAAACTTTTTAGCTTTATAGTATAGAAGATAGACATATCTTAAAGAAAGAGTGAACGACTTTAAAATAATAATATAATAAGTTAATAAATGGTAAGTACTGTAAAAGCTAACCTGGTGGCGACCTTGACCATCACATTAGTTGTGAAGATATATGATGAGAAGAAGACCCAGAAAACGTCGTAAAGCAGCAGGCCTGTCAGCAGCAACGTGGATACCTTCAGCGACGGCAGTCGGATTAACGCGATGAACGTCACGCAGAGGCCCATACCCATCGCTGGAAGTCAAAATTAATAAATTTATTTATTCCAGTTTACTATCATATGATTAACCATGTAATAATAATTAATAAAATAAAGATTGATCTACCCTCTTTTTTGAGATGACCAAATAATCCAACAACGTACAACCATTTACGGTTGTATGTTGGACTGCCATTTCAAAGGTCCCTTGTTCGATTCATTGGAAAGTTGACTTGACTCTAGTCTGTGGGCAGAGGCGGCTCGTGACAATTTTTAATGGGTGTTCACCAAAAAAAAAACCAAGTTGCTTAAATGCTTACCTTTTAATATTCTATTAATAACTACAATTCATTCGCATAATTAGATGCGCGCGCGTTTTTACTTTCGTGTCACATTTTTGTGACCCTTTGTCTTTACTTCAAACTGAGTTATTAAAATCTTTTAGTACTGTTTAATCACATCACAATAATCAAATTTTACTTTGCTGTAGTTACTTATTAGACAATAAACATACTGTTTATGAAAGTATGTACTTATTTTATTTGTTAATATAAACTCGCGTGCACGAATAAAACATTTGTTGTGACAAGAGCGGCAAAAGCGCGTCGGTGCGGCGCCGGCCGTCGGCCGAAGGCGGGTGTCAGGTGGCAACAAAGCCCGGAGCGGTGCTCCACATTTCGCTAATTTCTCATACAAAATCTTCTGTTTCACGTGTAAGACTGTGTCGAACTTTCTCTTTTACACTCGTTGATTTTAGCTCTAGTCTTTGTACTAAAATTCGTTTCATATGAGCGTAATTGCTAGCGCTCCGCTTAGTGACACAGTCTCCTCAGTGCAATTCCATACTAAATCTTCAGTTAGCTGTGTATGTGTACAGAATGTTTTTAGTGAATTTCTATTTTAACATAAAGAGTAAGTAATCGAATCATAATAATTATTTATTTTAAGTAAAATATAAAACATGTTGTTTCTTAAGTAGATAATTATTTATGGGAGTGCACTGCACCAGCGCTCCTTAGGACGAGCCGCTTCTGTCTGTGGGACATAATACCTTTGGCAACAAACATTGCGCAACAGTTGACATTCGTCAAATCTCTGACCACCTCTTCAGTACATATATCTTTGTTTCATTTATGTAAATTATGAGTCAAATTATAAATAAAAATAAAAAAAAAGCTGGGACTATCCCTGAGCAGCCAGTGAACAGTGAGCAACCAGACGATGCTGAGATAAAGGAGTTCGAACTATTGAGCAAGTGTTGGAGATTGATAATTCATGACCAGTGGCCAGTAATAAGCAACCAAACGATGAAGACACCATAGGGTCAGAACTACTGACTGGCCGTCTATGAGCAACCACGGGCTAGTCAGCAGCCAGCCGATAATGACTCAACGAAGCGAGCAAATGCTGTAACTAATTGTCCATAAGCTACAATAGTTAGTGTTAGTATCCACACTGCCCATCCATGAGCAGCAAGACATAGGATTGTTACGTCCCTAATTAGTGAGTGAGTATTCCACACTGCCTGTGCATGAGCAGTACGACAATGCTGACCCAACAAGGTCAATCACACTAGCTAGTAAGCTCATGTTTGTGACTGCCCGTTCATGAGCAAACAGTGCTTATAAATGAGATTAGAATGACACTAATTAGTGGGCAAGTATTTTAAACTGACCATGCATGAGCAGTCAGACAATGCTGCAAGCTCAATCACACTAGCTAGTAAGCACATGTTTGTGACTGCTTATCTATGAGCAGCCAGACAGTACTGAAGTTAAAGTCAGTTTTTTTTTTTTATAAATTAGGACTTTACAAACACTTTTGAATTGTCAAAGTTACTAAATACTATTTCTGTATATTAAATACTGATGAATGGAGTCAGAATGACACTATGTAATTAGTGAGCAAGTGTGTGACATCGACAGTCCATAAGTAGCAGCAGAGCAAATAAAATTGATTTAACAAGGTCCATAACGACACTAGCTCGCTTGCTGTTTGCAACAGACTGCCCATGATCCAGTTGCCAAATAGTACTGGTCAATGTGATCAGAACGACACTATATAATTATTTAGTGATCGAGTGTTTGATACCGACCGTTCATGAGCAGACACACGATACCAACACAAAGAGGTCATAACGACACTAGCTAGTATGTGAGCTTTTTTGACTGACCGTCCATGAGCAGCCAGTGCCCGGTGAGCAGCCAGACTGCGACGATAGCGGCGGCAAGTAGCGCAGCCGCCATCTCCGGCGCCGAGTACCGGCCGCAGCCCGCGGCTCGCGCTTTCCCTCCCGGACCACCGGCCACGTACTGGCACAGCGGGGTCAGGAGGAACGCTAGCGCTGCGCACGCTATTACTGTAAACAAAAACATTTCTAAACTACAAAAAAAGTATTGATTAAGTAAAATTTGCATTAGCCAAAGGAGATTCAAAAATAAATTGTTACTATTTAATTAGAAAATTAAGAGAAATTCTGTAGATGAGAGTCCTCAAGAGAGAGAGACACGTCTTTTTATATTTATTTCACTTTCGTGGTCACCGGAAATGTCGATCAGCCCAGCCAGGCCGATTCGATCACGCCGCACTATGTCGCAAAAAACTAACAAAATGACAAATTTACGTGATGCAATTAACATTGTAAGTAAACTTACTGGCTGTACATATAGCGACTAGGGTCTGCATCGAGTCAAAGAAGAAGAACATGATAAGTAGCGCCACCGACGAGCCGAGCGGGAAACATAGCGCTTGCATTGTATTTAGAGTTTGAATATCTGCAACAAAAAAGGTCATTTGATTAAAAAAAATCTCTTTCTCGACGATTGTATAATTTACTAACTGTCCTTGTTTTAGAAGTTTCAAATTTAAATCATTCAAATAGCTTGTAAGATCGATCAGAAATGCTAAGTCACATATCCATTTTGGGTCATTAATTCAGATAGTGGTTTATCTTTTATTTTCATAAAGTCTGCTATCTCATTTCTAAGCTCGTAAAACCGTGAAAAATAAGATATCTCGTTGCGTCTGACTGTATGTGCACAATGTCCCTGATTTGTTGGTGTTGCCTCAGCCATAGTATGTCCCTACTAATGGGGGTTTCCTTAGAGAAAGAAGGCTTTGGCCGTAAGTTCACCATCATGGCCGTGTTAATTGGCAGACGATGTCAAGCAAGGGGCCACTAGACTGTTTCGAGTTGAAGTCACATGCAGACATCTGCCGGCGTGTCAAAGACTAAACATTTTTTAACAACAAACAGAGGAAATTCAAGCCCAGCAGTAGAAAATGGAATAAGTATATAGATTTTTTTCAAGAATTTCCGTGAAAAGTATTCAGGCGTGTAAATATCTATTTTAAATACTAGTCAGGCAAATTCGGAGACATATATTTTTTAAGAAAAGCAAATAAAAACCTGATTTCGGCAAGTGGAAAAAAACAAAACTTAGATAAATTGATAATAAATTGTTAACTATTATCAAATGCGCTTTGATATTATAATTAACATATTCAGTTGTACAAATTGAAGGCAAATAAATATTTTTTTTCTCATCACAAATGTCTCGTTAACATATTAAACAGAAATAATGTATGTACAGTTATTTATTTGACAATATTTTTATTCATCATCAAGGTGGCAAGCATTCTAAGGGTCAGGTCACACTGAGACACGACGTGGAGCAACGTGAAGCGGCTTTAAGATGCGTCGCGCGACCTTGGAATGCGCCTCGCGGCGCTAGCGGTTTTCGTCTCGGTATATGAGCTGACCCTACGGCGGCCGACGTGATGTGCCGTCAATATTTTTCATACAAAAAAAACTTTGCTAAAATGCTATTTAATAATAATTTCAACTTGATACCTTCACGCGTTCCTGAGAAAAAGGGTCTTAACAAACAGACAGACAGACGGAAAACAAAGTGATCATATAAGGTTTCCTTCTTCCTTTTGAGGTACGGAACCCTAAAAGATTTTTTTTTACTTAAGATTCAACCATTATTGACCAGGATTCAAAATCTTTTAAAAATACTTATTTATATCTTTTAGAAATAATGTGTGCCTGAAAGAGTGAAGGGGTCGCCAATGAGCGAGTAATACCGACGTGTTTTTCTAGATCTACTGAACTAATATTGATGAAACTTGCACTGTTCCTTAACTTGAACCGTTACTAATTTACTAAAAATAATAAATATTAAAAAAGAAAGAAAGAGAAATTAAAATCCCAAAACTATGTGGACAAACATAGATACATTAACTTATGATATTTGGCACATTTGGTAAGAAGCCCACATAGACTTACATATGTAAATCTTGTACAATTCTAACAATTTAATATTTACAACTTAAATAAACACGGGTCAAATCGATAACATCCTTTTTTTGAAGTCGGTTAAACATTTGATTAATAGAGCCTTATAAATATGCTCTTTAAGCAAATTGATGAGTTCTTTAGTTTACACTTGTTAAAATATTTTAAAATCAATCCTATTTACGTAATAAATGAAAATTGAATTCATAAAAGTCAATATTTGCTTTGCCACATGTATTTTGCATTTGTGTATAAAATTTTAAACATAAACCCTAATGCAAATCACCTAAGCTCAATCTAATTATTAGGTCAAGTCTAAAGCCTTACGATTTCTCACATTGGTATATAAACTATACAGCATAACACATAATGCTAAACAAACAATCTACAAAAAAATATTTTAGTGTTATTTAACTTGGGCGTACTTATGCAAACCAGATCCAAATGTCAAATCTGTCAAAATTGAGATAAGTAAGTAGTAGTAGTAGTAGTAGTAGTAGAAAGACTTAAACATGCACCTTCTGTCAACCATGTAGAGACCAAATATTGCTATGATGATTTTTCCTTAACGTTATAAACATTGCAAAGGCAATTATAGAATATCGTTGATCAAAGCTGACAAAAGGTGCGTTCTGTTCACTGCTTAAATGCGTTTAATGTCATAATCCAGCCAAGTTAGAAAGACATAAGTTTTTTGTGACACACTGTACAAATCTTGGCTCATTCTCTTTGGTTGAATTAACGCATGATGTGCATAATGTGGGTCAACAAAACGCCACTAATAATAACACAACGGTTCGCGCTAGGTAGATAGATTACCTGTTTCGATGTATAAATGTGATGTAATGCCTAAGCTATAGCTCGTAAGTAAATATAGGCAAGGAACCGGAATGAAATTAAGTTATGAACATGCAGGTATTACTCATCGCCAGGAATAGTTTAGTGTAATTGATGAGACAGTATCCACCAACCTGTCGCTAATGGTCGCTGGCTAAGTTGGGTCTGACGCTGAGATGGTTTCCATTTCGTTCTTCGATAATGTTCCGGAGTAGAACATATAATAAGAATATTGCCTTGTCATCCATACTAATATTATAAATGGCAAGTAACTAAAAATCTGTCCGTCTGTTACCTCTTCACGCTTAGATCGCTGAACAGATTAAGATGAAATTTAGTATAGAGATAGTTTGAGTCCCGGGGAGGACCATAGGATAGTAATCATCCCGAAAAATTTAAAATAACCGCGGGAATAACTAAAAATCACGTTTTTTATAGTCATAAATTGGTACGTTCCGAAAAACGCAGTGACACAGTAAGTATATACTTTCGTGGTGACTTTCGAGTGAGATCTAGCAGTTCCGTAACAAAACGAAAAAGAAAGAGGGTATATAGACTTGTTTGCCTATGGACTTTGTGCAAAGTCGCAAGTACGACAGTCATCCAGCGATCATAGTGCTTGCAACGTCACCGAAATATCGGGAGCTAGTTTTATACAAAAAGATAAGAGCATTTTCAGTTACCATGCATCGCCGGGAAGGCTGATTTAGTATTCATAGCGTGTATACCATTCCTGTGATGGGGATCGAGGCGGTCTGTTCGCATGGTGCTGGTGCGTTCGGTGGATACAGCCGTTCAAAGTGTTATGGTAACAAAAATGTTAACCATCGCCCGGAAGGCTGACAATAGAACAGTATTATAATATGCGCAATACCTATGTAAACTGCAAAAAAACTGATAAGATTCGATGGTTTGTTGATTAATTATAGCCAATAAAAAATGCTAAGTAAAAAAATCTGTTAAAAATAATCAGATTTAGACAATAAAACTAAACATTTTTTCATATCTGGTTGGTACCTGGTTCGTAAGGTCCACCAAAGATGACATTAAAAAAATCAAGAGTAATTATATAGTTATTCGTCTATACCGTAGAATCCCGATTATCCGCATAATCGAAAATCAGGATAATCAATTTCAAAGCCAAATAAAACAATATTTATGTATTTATTTACATTTCAATATTTTTTTATTAAGTATGTTTGTATCAGATCCGATTTGAAAAATAAGCAATTTAAATTTAATTTAAATTTCATTATGAAATCAGAATTCTTATTAATGTCTGATATTGTAGAAGTTCCTAAATCATATATTTTGCCAATTTACCAGATTCTCCTTTTTTTATGAGGTGCGTTTTATTAACTGTTTCAATGCGTTAAATGTCATAATTCAGCCAAGTTAAAAATACAAAAATAGCTGGTTTTCCATTAGACGACACGACAATGAAGAAGATGCCAGCGGAAGCAAAAGTGTATGAAAATATATCGTGTCGTCTAATGGAAAACCAGCTAATTCTGTATGGCACACTACAAATCTTGGATCATTCACTTTAGTTGGATAATTGCCATTAAGCGCATAATGTACATTATGTCAGTGAACAAAACTATACTCCTAATTATCTTCACTTTGTCTTTAAGAGACAACACTACACTTTTTCGCTTGGTAATTTTAGATTTTAAACGCAAAACGTAGAGCAAAATAAAAGACAACCGATTAGTTAAACGCTACCAAAGAAAAAGAAACAATAACAAACACTACCACTGAAACAAATTACGTTAAGGGAGTAAACGGTTGGAGGTTGGAAAATACTCGTAGTGGCATTTCACGTTGCGTCGTGAAAAAATTTTTAAATCGGCAAATAGAGCCGTGACGAGCCGTGGGGCAGTTGCCGTGGTGTTTGTGAAGCTCTGCGTGGAGGCGGATGAAGGCGAGCAGAAGTTAGACACTTAGCCCTTCGTCCTCAAGAAATTTCTTCAAATCGGAGAAGGTAGGGAGAATGGTGGCCGATTCACCGCCACAAACAAACTCAAAAAGGCTCCTTAGTGTAGGTCGATAACCTTGCTCGCTACCAGAATTGATTCTTCAATAATGACAGGTACAATCTAACCCAAATTACTACAAGGCGACTTAACTTACCTTCATAGGTGTTATTGGTGTACCTAAATGTACCACGTCTGCCTGTCCTATGTCTTCTAAGGCGACCTAAGGCATTACAGCTTACAATGAGAGAGGTCATAAAAGGAAGGGACAATTTCTAACTTAAAATTAAAATATAAACAAAATTGTACGACCTTGCACATACACGGTTAATATAGTTTATTACAACCCCATTCTAAGCTTGTGTATAAGCGAAATCAGAACAAACATAACATATATTTTTACAGAGGTTTATTATCTTGCAGACCAATGACAACGATAGAGTGTTGCCAGAAACCAAACAGGTTGCGTTCGGAACCTAGCGTTTCGTGCGTAAAGCTCGGATCCGATAGCAACTGTACAAAACATCTAGATTTATACGGAAATGCCACTTTATTATTATTTTATATGATGATATTTAGTTATTTACTGTCGCGCTCTAAGGGTATTCCAAATATCGTCAATTTATAATAACAATGATAAAATGTTTTAGGGTCAGCCATTGTTCTACAATTCATCGGAAGACTGTTATAAAACTATAATATAACTTTTACTCAAGTAAAGGTTTTTTAAACGAGTGCGATTGAGCGCCATCGTTATTTGTGTTAAGATTCCCTATGAAATAGAAGAAACCGTTGATAAAAACAAAATCGATGTAGTATATCTGTATCTCCCATATTTAACAGTGGTGGTGATTTTAAATGTAGACCAATTTCTAACTAAAATATAATTCATGATGCTTAAAAAATCTAAAGCTATGTGGCCTTGGAAGGACACTTACTTTAAATTATCAGAATATTGCTTTGGATCGAATGAAAACCGATTCAAACCAACTATTGAATAAGTCGTAATCGTTACATTAGGTCATATGGAAGTAATTCATAATATCATTATATAATCGTTTTTTTTAACGTTTATAGACCAATAAATTGTTAGGATGTTAAAATCATGCCTTTATTATGACGATTTTGTTTTTATAAAAACATTTTTACGACTGAAATGTTATTCCGACTAAGAACTTGTTAAGTAAAGTAAACGTTTTAATTAAGACCATAATATGATCGTTTTATAATTTAGTTGTAAAACCGTTTATTAAACGTTGTAATTAGACTATTTAGTTTTACGACCTAACCGTCAGAGTCTATACGACTAATAGAGTTAGTTGAAAACCACTATAAAGCTCTTGTACGACTAAAAGTTGTATTATCTTTATTTATACGATTCGTTTGCTAGTAGTATAATACAAAATCCAAGCGTTGTTCTCTCAGCCCTAACCTAATCGCCTAACGTAGGCGACAGCCTGTGATCCTTTGTGTAAAGGCGGGCCTTAGCTTTGACGTGTTCAATAGGCTATAAAAAATACAAAGCACTTACTGCTACTGGATGAGCTGCTGGTAGAAGGTTTACCACCCAGCAGAGTGGCTTCTCTCTCCTTTTCCGCTCTCTCTCGTGCTTCTCTTTCCATATTCAGCGACCGAAAGCTGCCGTAAACGATCAGCAACATGGATATCAAGCATGCCGATACCCTGGAACCAAATTAATTACTTTTTTTAACAATTTACAAGAACATTTTTTTTTATACTACTAAGGTCGCAAACAAGCATACGGCCCGCCGGATATGAGCAGTTATAACTTAGTGACGCTTGCCATACCAGAGGCATTGCTCAAGTCACGTGTTGCCGACCCTTTAAAAATCTAATAACTCCCTTCTTGAAGAACCCGATATTGTTATCCCTCGACAGGGAGCTTACAAATGTACAAAAGTTAAAAAGGGTCTAGTGGCTTTCCAGACTTTCATCCCAAGAAGATAGGACAATGATATGTACGTGGCACGTGGCAAGCAGAAGAAATCGGGGCGGACCGCCAACCCGCTGGACGGACATTATGAAGGAGATGGGTAACCAACCACAACATACTAGGTTCATCCACCCAAACAGAAAACGGAGTAGCCTGGAGAGCGCTGGTGAAGCGTGCTGTCCTGCATGATCACGACCCTCAACCATGAGTATAAGGCGGTGATGATAATGATTATGATGAATGAAAATGAGGCATGAGAGTAATATTTTTTTATTAGCCGACAATTTGGCTATGGAATATGCATTTTTCATTCATGGATATATCAGCACCGACTGTTGGCGGTTATTAGTGTTTGTGTCGATAACTTAGTTATATTAACTCCTTGTCTCTGACTGATTTAGCCCACTCATTTAACCTGGGTTCATAAAAATCCCATAATTTAATGGTACTAACTATTCAAACAAATGACCTGTGTATAAGTGCAAATGGGGGCGTGTTCCATAAGGACAATTACAGAATGGCCACAAAGCGGGATCGACTATAATGAGATGTGGAAAGTGGCGTTACTGCTTAAACTATGAGTAGCTAGGTAGTACATAAAACTTAATAGCTGAATAAAAGCAGCGACACAGCTTAATAAACAAACACACAGCTAGCTGACAGATGAATCGACGCACCACATAAGTACACAGCTATGTGGGCTCAGCTTAACATAATTTTGACGTATTTTGTACTAGACTTTGCCAGCGGCTCTACACCCGCCTTAAATTTGGTTATCGGCGTGGAACTCCTTTATTAGCTCATTAATTATTATACTAATGACGTTTGCTATAGCAAGATGTAGCTATAGCTATAGTTTGTTTAAGTTCGGATATAGTTATTCCCGCGGGAACTTTTGAATTTTTCGGGATAAAAAGCCTATGTGCTATTCCAGGACCTACTCTATAGGTGTGCCAAGTTTCATCTAGATCCGTCCAGCGGCTGAAGCGTTATTGACAAAATCCATCCAGACATTATTACAAACTTTCACATTTATAATATTAGTAGGATAGAACATTCGCACAGTTCCGAGCGCGTCCGATATCGGTAGCGGACATCGCGTGGTCGTGAATTTTGTATGGAGTGTGAGCTGGCTGTGCGTTTATTAAGCTGTGGTGAGCTGGCTGTGCGTTTATTAAGCTGTGGTATTACGTATACCTATAGGGTAGTGGTTATATCCTCTTTGCCTATACGTTCCGAGGGCTTCCAATCGGTACGAACATCGGGCAGACGTAAATTTGTATAAAGTGAGCTAACTGTGCGTTTATGCTGTGGCAGTATGTAACTATAGGGGCTGTATCAAGTGCTTCCTATTGACCCGAGTAATTAACGAGACGCCCGTCGCCTCATAGCTCCACTAATCAAATATAATAGCCCGGACCCTTTCAATTAACGTCTCCCGACCCGGCCTTCTTTATACCTGATCTACGTGATTTTATTTTTAGTATGTTCTGTACTAAAATCGTCAAAAGAACACACTTATGTAACCATCTCAGTGTCTGTCCATCCCGGCCATTTCCTTTTGGGTGTTCAATACCAGACACAATTGCCTTGATACCTGCACCGGTTTTTACGCTAACTCCTCATACAAACTCGTGGTCAATTCAAATTATGAGTCCTGTAATCGCTCACGTGTTTGCAATTCAAACTGCACTTCTAAAAAATGTTGTCTTTGACAAATCCATAGAACATAAGAACAACGATTATGCAAACAGTGTCTATGGTTGGTTTAAATCTGATGATTGACGAATGATATGATGGTGTTAATTAAATTGGTGCTTTACCTGTTGTTGTCATGAAGTGAATCTCAAGAAAATTATAAACATTCTTTTCAATCTCTAAAAATTTGGATGACGCGTTTTTTGAAGTTAGTAAAGAGCTCACTTCGTTGCCATAAAGTTGTAAACGTTGCAATGGGGTACGAGATTACTTTTTAGCACCAAATCGGTTATCATACTATATGAAGTATCAGGTAGTGCTTGTTATAAATGTATATTTACTGTACCTACTTAACTACTTTACATAAAATTGATAAGAAAATAATTAATTATTTCTACTAAATGTTAACCTATTTTAAAAGCATAAAAATCGAGCAATGACATTTTGTTCAAGATCAAATATTAATATAATTTGATAATAACAGAATCCTATCCTACTAATAGTATAAATGTGAAAGTATGTCTGGATGGATGGATGTTTCTTACCCAATCATGCTTCAACCTTTCAAATTCAATATAATTTATTCAGTTTAGGCTACAATAATTGAGCACTTATGAATGACACTACGACATCGGTTCGTAAGTCTATAGGGCGGGAGACCTTGTACTGAGAAGAACCGGCAAGAAACTCAGTAAGGGCATTTCTTTTCTCCCTTTCTCTTACAGCGTCCAATTAAAATATTGGAAAATGCCCTCCCTATCATAAAAGGACACTTTCCATTACAAACAGAAAAAACATGAAATATAAAGCACAAGCACAACATAAAAAAGTATCTAATATAAAAAAAGACAGTTTATGTATTCATCACTAAGAAATAATCAATGTCTTAAAGTATTTATAAACAAAACAAAAGAGTAAGACTAAATACTAAGAATACAAAGAAGTTTGCAAGAGCATTGGACGCATCTAAGTTTAATTTTAATCTCGTAACATTCAAAAGTTACTGAGGAAATAACTCAAACCAAGCTTAAACGAACTATACCGACAGCTTTAGCCTACTATAGTAAACTTTCCACGGCGATAACCGAATTTAGGGCGGGCGGAGCTGCTGACAAAATCGCTGAAGAAATTGTACTAAATGTAAAACCATATGTTTTTAAACTGAAAACAAACCTATTTTGAAAGCATAACAAATCGAGCAATGACATTTGTGTTAAGGATAAATTATGTAGGTACTCAAATACCTATAGTTTTATAATAAGAGAATATTAAATGTATTTATACTAGATACAAAACCATATGTTTTTAAACTGAAAACAATCCTATTTTGAAAGCATAACACATCGAGCAATGGTAAATTATGCAGGTGCTCAAATACCTATAATTTTATAATAAGAGAATATTAAATATATTTGTTCTAGATGTAAATAAAACCATATGTAAGTATTTAAAGTAGAACGCGTACAGTTGGTACCTACATATATTTCTCTTATTTGTTTCAACAAGTGTTACTTACATGGAATATGAGAAAATCCAGATAAATGGTTGATGGTTCGTAGGCAAAGAAACGTAGAAAAATGTTTTATCGAATAGAAAATTTTAAGAAGCACACAAATTAAATAGCAAAAAGTGTCTTTCCAACATTGCATTTCAAAGAATTTCTGATTTTACAGACAAGATATGCTAAATTAGAACGACAAAAGATACCAAGTGTAAACGTTGTCGAAAGTGGAACTAATCTTCGTCAAGGCCCTCGGTGGACAATAACGCTGTTTTGGCGGAAGGTTCAGTCAATGTCTCCCAATTGTGGAAATAATTTAAAACATAATTTGAAAATCAGGTCTTGATTTTTTTTAAACAATGTATCGCGATTTTAAAAATTGATTTTCGATTTCTTGATCTCGGTAGGTAAAGTATGATTTATTTAAAAGTAAGAATAAGATAAGTATGACTCTGATTGTATATTTCGCCTTTTTCATACTTTGAACTAAAATTTTAATTTTCTTGATCTTAAATTTCACAAAATAAGACAAGAAGAAAAAACAGGGTATATATTTTTTTAACACACTAATTTATTTTAATAGAACTAACTACCTATAAATAAATAAATATTAATATTCAATGCCATTAATAAAATATTAACTAGGTATATTTACTTTAATTATCATGATAAGCGATATTTCCGTATCATTATGGAAAATTAAGTAAATGCAATAATAAAAAATGTCTCTTTATTCGTAACAGGTCTTCGCCGCGCTCCTTCTTTAATGTCTTTATTTAATAAAACATAGCCTATATTAGGTCTGGAGTGTACTTAACTTTAAACAATTTTTAAAATCGGTCTATCGTCACGGTAATTATGCCACTCGTATATTGAGAAAAAATCCTATATCCTTTTTCACATAGGATTCACGCATAATGCATTTTTCAAACATCAAAAACAGGGAATACAGAAAACTAACTAAAATTTATAAATAAACGATAAATCTGTTTTAATTCACATGTATAATAATGAAATATTTTTGATATACCGTATTTATTCAGACATACAATACAAATCAGTATTTGCGCTGCATTTTATGCGTAAAATGAAACGGTAAAGCCACTAATTTTATGTAAATACGCAAAAGGTTTTAAAATTAACTGTTCTAATCGCGCGTTTTTTAATAGTTGATTTTAGTTTCCATGTTTATTTTAGGCTGCGGTATAGGCTAGACCGCGAAAATACAAATTTTGTGGCTAAACTATAGCATGTAAAGGATTAAAAAAAAAATATATGTTATAAAACTGGCTTTTGTCTAGTGCATTACCTTACTGAATGATTTTCATTTGTTGTATTTAATGCAATAAAAAATCTGGAAGTGACCATTGTTTCAACGCTTGTGCAAATTTTTTGTATTTTTTGTAATGAAAGTTGGTTAAATAATTAGAATAGCTTGTTATCTAGTGCATTGACTCTAAGTTGTAGCAAAAAGTCAATAAATGTGACTACAAAACGGTAATAACGTTAAATTCCATACAAAAAATTAAAAGTTTCAGGGCGTCATTACGGTATAAATTACTTAAGAAGTATATAACAAATATATCTCATAGTAATGTATATGACATTATCTAATGATTTATAGTGCATTTACATACACAACGTTAGAATTGCAGAAATTAGCTTTCTGGCCTATATCGCCCTCTTAAGGGCTAAGGTCTTAAGTCTAGGCTGCCTATTAAATATCGACGTTTTTTTTCTTATTTGACAAGAAAACTAAAAACATGTATCCAATTTCGAATCTTCATTAAATAATAACATAAACTGAATAAGATTATGTCGCCATAGTTCAATAGTACATTATAAGTTTTCGACCGAAAGCCCAAATCCCAATTTTCTTTCCATTAACTTAAAAGATGACAGACTTTCATACAAACCCCTTTTTGTCCCTTTGGGGACAACATTTCGCAAAATCCTTTATTAGTAGATCACTAAGTCATAAAAAGAATCTATGTTTAAAAGTTTACGCTTCCAGCTTCAGTAGTATCGGCTCGGCGTTAATGAATCAATGATACTGTTTTCTTTTATATGTTGCGGGTAAAAGTCGAATGTGGTCACAACTAGGTTTAGCCGGCTAGAACTAGGTGTTAATTACATTACACAACCTTACCTACTATACCATCTCTTTAAAGGGTCACCCTGAAGCTTATTTTCAAAGATGGATTTTAATTAAATTTCAAACTTGGCTGTATGTTATGGTTTCCTTGGCCTGGTTTAATTGTATAAAAAAATAAATAATTGAAATACGCGCGAAAAAGCCGCCTTATTAAATCGTTGCAGTACGAGTGCATGATTTATGTATGATATAGATATGCAAGTTCAGAACTATATATATATATATATGTATGCCTGCAATCTTCTTTGATGTGTGGTTGTGTTCTCGTGGTGTTTTTGGAGTTATTTTGAAGTGTTTAATTTGTAGTTATTGACTTTTTACTTTAAAAAATAACATTAACATATATCGAAAAAAAAAACTTTGTTTTACCTGGTTTCTGAATTTCATATTGTATTAATTTTTTTTTATGCAAAATTACATCTGCAGGAAAAGTGAATGTAAAATTAATTAAAAGTTTAATATTAATTATATTCATAAGATATTTCAATTGATTTTATTTCATTTTGTGTTTAAATTATTGTTTCGTCAAAATAGATTAACACTTCATTATAAATTATCTCGATACGATGTTATAATTGATTTTTTTTATTCAAATGATTCGTGCTACATCTCTAAAAAATCGGCCAAGTGCTAGTCGGACTCGCGCGCGAAGAGTTCCGTACCATTATCTATAAAAATGGCAAAAAAATCACGTTTGTTTTATGGGAGCCCCCCTTAAATATTTGTTTAAAGTGACTATATTACTTAATATTCTGTGCATATTTTAATAGCGAGCAAAATCGAGCAAAAAAATTAAGTTTATTGTATAGGAGCCCCTTTAATATTTATTTTATTCTGTTTTTTATTATTTGTTGTTATAGCGGCAACAGAAATACAACTTTTCACAAAATTTCAACTGTCTAACTATCACGGTTCATGAGATACAGCCTGGTGACAGACGGACGGACGGACGGACAGCGGAGCTTTAGTGATAGGGTTCCGCTAATTACCCTTCGGGTACGGAACCCTAAAAACATAAAATCGAAACGACCCATCCTATGTCAAAAATAATATATTTATTAATAAAAAAACTGGGCCAATAGCGTGTCAAATTCGCTTTGTTAAAACATTTCAAAGAAGCTTTTCAGATTTCTAGAACACTTTTGAAAGTTAAAGGCGAATTTATTTTTTTAAATACATTAATAATTAAGGCACATACATACGAAGTTTCGTTTGATAATAACTACATTAGTCAGGAAATGACTGTGTAGGTGCCTAATTGTTTTAGCAACACAACAAATATACATATATATATATACCTATCCTACAATCAAACCAATTTAGTACAGATAATATTTAATTAAGTAAACATACTTGGCGTTCAGGATTTATTTAGGTAATTAATGTTAATGAACAGACTACTTGTTTGCATCGCTTCAGCACTTACCTAAAAGTGTGTTTGTGGGTGTGTGTATGAGGGAGCGTGCGTGCGTGCGTGTGTGTGTGTGTGTGTGTGTGTGTGTGTGTGTGTGTGTGTGTGTGTGTGTGTGTGTGTGCGCGTGTGAGGGTGTGTTTGTGTGTGTGCGCAATATACCAATTACTAAAACAGACCAAATTTGTTTCCAACAAATTACTGTTTGTCTTAATAATTTACAATATCTTTACTAGATGGCGCTGATACCGTTATTTAAAATGATAATGCCTCGAGCATCTCAATCAATTTACAAACAAAAAAATACACAGAATTTAAAACAACAGGGTGCAAAATATGTACTTTAAAACCTTCTATTTATGAATTTTCACTAGTCAACCGTTTTTTTTAAAAAAAACATTCCAAAACTCAATTAAGTAAATGTTATACAACTATTTTTAAAACCCATACAGATGCGAGGTTAGTCTATCATACCTAACTACTTATCGTCGCCTTTGCATTGAAAACCTCGTACTTGTGTATGGACGTCCTTGTGCTTTTCGAGTTTTTTACTGCAGGGTGACGTCATATCACGAAAGCCATGACTTTTAGGTGAACTCGCTCTTTACTGATCTTTGTAATTAACTTTAATGCATATTAAATTTTTGCACATTCGTTATTATATCGTGAAATATTGCATTCCCGTGTATGCTGCCGTAATCACGGTTGCAAGTTTAATAATAGAGTTTAAAAACGAATAAATTCTAACTTTAAAATTGTGTAACTCATAAGTGTTTGTAAAATATTCACAACGATTTATGGAGAGAAAGTGAGGAAAAGAAAAAAATTATAATGCAGGTGAACTTTACAGCATTTTGATGATTTACATCAAAATGTAATTCCCTTGCATATTTCTCACAAGCTTTTGCCCGCGGTTGCGGTTACCTAAATTCGGTTATCGCTATAGGATTTCAACGGCAACTCTTCAATTACATAAAAAAACCGAATCACACTAAACGTTTTGAAGTAACCTATGTCCAGCCCCGGGACTTTCGTTATACCAAATTTCATTTTAATCGGTACAGCGGTTTAATGGTAAAGAGGTAAAAGACAGACAGACAGTTACCTTCGCATTCATATTATTTATATGGATTGAGTTTTAACTAGTTGATTTAAAAAAATTAAAGAACATTCCGTGTCAACGACCTCTTTATCTTACAAGTTTTTAACGACACATATTCCGTAAGATAAGAGATAATGGATTTAAATAACTCTTTACGACATGTTAAAACTACACGCGTAAGTAAAATCGGCCAAGTGCAAGTCAGAATCGCGCACGAAGGGTTCCGTACCATTATTTATAAAAATTAAATGTTATTTTTATATTTGAGTTGATTGAATGAAAGATAAATTGCGGTTTACGATTTATGACGTATTAAAAGAAACTACTTACTAGATCTGGTTAAAACCAATTTTCGGTAAAAGTTTGCAAGGTAATGTAAATACAATGTTTTATCATTCTTTTATTTTAGAAGTTACAGGGGGGGCGACACACATTTTACAACGGAAGTGACTCTGGCGCCAACTATTCTGTTAAGAAAAAAATGATATTAGAAACCTCAATATCATTTTTGACGACCTATCCTTAGTACGGGTATGGGTTTGATGAAAAAAATTTTTTTGAGTTTTAGTTCTAAAAATGGGGAACCTCCAAAATTTATTGTTTACTTTTCTTTTTTTGTGTGAAAATCTTAATAAGGTTCCCATAATACATCTACTTACCAAGTTTCAACAGTATAGTTCTTATAGTTTCGGAAAAAAGTGGCTGTGACATACGGACGGCCAGACAGACAGACAGACATGACGAATTCATAAGGGTTCCGTTTTTTGCCATTTGGCTACGGAACCCTAAAAAATCAGATGTGCTACTAAAATTCGTTTACGCATTACGAAATAAATGCGGGAACATGCGTAGAATCAACAAGTCAATTACTACAAAATAAATATAGGGAATGCAGTACCGAGATACCAAGGTCGACAGATTTATAATACAGAAATTGCATGTCGGTATTTATGGGCGCGAGTATAGAAAAAAAAACCTAACAAAGGGTACCTAGTAGGAAAAACGTAAACCTATCATCAATACACAATTTCATAATTACCACAACGATCACTGATATAATAATTACGTTTTTCTTTTAGTTTTTACCCTTTTAAACTGCAATTTTCTTATCTTTGCAATGATTTTTAGGTAATTTACAAACAAAAAATTCACAGAATTTAAATCAACAGAGTGTAAAAAAACATAATTTTTTACCCTTCTATTTATGAATAATGCGTGATCATTTGTAGAATCAACAAGTCTATGCTGTACTACAAAATAAATAGGAAAATATAGGTCATGCAGTACCGGGATACCAAGATCCCGAAATACCGGGATTCCTTATTAACAGATTCAAAATTGAAAAAAAAAAAGGAGGATCAACATACATACTTGTTCTATGTTTGCAGCGGATTTTTTTCAATATGTTATAATGTTGGACATATGTATGTATGTGTTAGATCGAATGTTAGTCTATGAGAGCTCTTAACCGTTGCGCCAAATTTCATAAATGAATGACTCGTTAAATGTCTACTAATCACTAAAAAAATATGATAAAATATGACGCATTGGTTCAAAGGCCCAATTCTAGGCGGAGCTAATAGAAGTCGCTTTGGCGACCCTTTAAAACCTAACGGTGACGGCTTACCATCAAGCGGACCGTAAGCTTGCTTACCACCTTAAAAGGGGTATAAAAAAAAAATACTGCTCTACTCGCGCAATAAATCGCGACGCTCCGTACTATGGTCCTTTGACTCGCGCCAAAAAACCAACAAAATAGGCAGCGGTGGGCATGACGAGGAGCATGACGTGCGGCATGACGAGTAACGTCTCTGCCTCCTTTCATCGCTACTTCCCATACCACTCGACAAGTGTGTGGCAGGGGCATAATGTCTGTGAGTTTTGCTATTAAATTTTAACGCCGCTCAGAAGGAACGTGCCTAAAATATACGGAATACCGCAGGATTGCCACGAAATAAATTAGGGCATTGCGCAGCGCAATATCATCTTTTAAATTCGCAAATTGGTATATATCAGAAAACAATTTGCCCAAAAAATGCCCAAGAATTTGCTACCCTAACTTCAGGCGGGACACCTGTCAAAATTGTCTATTGGCATCTTGCTTCAAATCGAAAGAAAACACATAGTTTAATTCAATTTAATGTTCTGTCAGTAACTAGCATGCATGTATATTTTTAGGTAAGTAACACACTTAGGAAATAGATTCCAAATAAAAAACCTTTCCCAAGTTAGTTTGATAGGGTTAAGCCTGTAAAAGGCTGGCAGTATTTCTTCGTTGAAGTGCAATAAATTATTATTGTTGTATTTAGAAATTATAACTCACAGTGTGTTTTGATTTCCGCTGCGCTGTAAGGACTATGAGAAATAGGTATATGTAAATGTAAATAAATAACTAAAAAATCTTTAAGCAAAATAACCGCCAGCCCTTCTGTCGTGAGACACATCAACCAAACGTTTTGAAACTTGTTTATACAAACGCAAATATTTCCCACGTTTGCGGTTTTTAGTAGAAGCAGCAGCAGATCCCGCCCCAGAAGCTGTACCAGGAAGATAAGTCGACACGTTGGCATCCCAAACAAATGGTCGACTCATCTTCCAAGGCAGAAGACTCACGCCATCAGGCTCTTAAATGACAGGAGTGTTGATGCTCACTAGAGCTCGACAGATAAAGTCATTGAGGCCGCTGTGGCGAAACATTTGACCTTCGAACACATGTTAAGCCATGATGACCAGAGGGATCGATCATGTCGCCGCACTGACAACGATGTTTGAGGATTTATTTTTCATATTTTCGTATTTTTTTTTTATTTAACGAATGATTCCAGGAGGCGGTATTATTTTCCTTTCCATTTTACTCTTGGTTTTTCTCCAAGGTGTTAATTAATATGTCAAAGTCAAAGTCAAAATAGTTTATTCAAATAAGGATTTTACAATCACTTTTGAATCGTCAAAGTTATAAAATATTATTTTTTGAACCCTCCCACCTTCCCGCCGGTTCACAATGTTGTTGATTTCTGTGATTATGTGAAGATGTAAAGGTATAAAGATCATAGAAGGTCAGTTGATTTGAGAGTGCTTCTGTCTGCTACGCCGGTAGGCGTGCGTTCGATCCCCACGTAGGACAAATATTTATGCATGGAACAATAACAATAAGATACGAACCAGGTATGGAACTTCCGCAAAATCATGGCAAAAGTGGCTCTAATGACGCTGTGATATTTGCCCAATAAAATTACATATTACGTATTGCTTACCAAATTTTAGTGCTGAAGCCCTAATAAATTAAAATAGTGACGTACAAACGGACATAACGAAATTATAAGGGTTCATTGCGCGATAGGAAACCCTAGGAAGTACAAGATAAATTAATTACTTGGAAGAGTCCATGACTGAGTACGCCCATTTGTATTCTTGATATTCCATGTTCGCCCCGACTTGCGCCATGTTGCCAACCACGCGTCAGCTCACACGCGGCTGCTTTGCACAGGATCACGAAGGCTTGGGATACTCTGCAATAAAAAAATATCTTATAAGTACTGATCCTTAATCCGAAGGTTATTCAGAAGAATATTTATTATTATTATAATTCAGGTACCAATATGAAATTGTATGTACTCGTCAATGTAGAACACAAAAATACAGTCAATATTGTAGAAGAGTAATTAATTCTTATTAGTTACAGTGATAATTTTTTTACAGTGTCATACATTTTTACAATATTACACAATTTTTACAATACTGGGTTATTGATAATTTTGTAGTAAGTTTTGTTCAACAGAAAATGCCACCATTTGGACTTAAAATATGTACTTATATTTTGAATTGATTCTTTTGGTAATTTATTAGGTACTTATATGCTATGACGCTGTGGTACCTAGTACAGTAAAGGGCAACATTGAGTCTCAAGAGATCGGAAATTAAAAAAAAAAACAAATAGGAGGGTGTTCTGAATTCATTGCGAATGTTTTTGTTCGACCGTCAAAAATAAAGGTATCATGCAGGCAGAGCTAAAAAGTGGCTGTCTCCCACATTATGATGTGAGTGTGTATTCAGTTACTGGTTAGCCGTTGGAAATTAAAAAAAAAATAGAAATAAATACATTATTGGTATTGATAAAGAAAAAAGTCTGTAACACAAATTTATTTAAAAAATATCTGACCATCAAACTATCCAGTGAAAGTCTCGTCAAAATGTAAAACGAACAATATTATTCAATCACAGTATTTTTTGCATTCAAGACTCTTTATCAAACGACAATATACCTATTCAGTTTTAAAATCGATTTTGTGCTGCTAAAGAACAGTGAAAGGTAGCAAAAAATTATGTTCATGAGTTTTCTAAATATTCAGTAAAAACGTCTCAATGTCTTGTACAAATTATTTATCGACAAAATTTGTGTGTTTTTTAAAGTTTAAGTAAAATAAATAAAATGTATTATTCATTTTTTATAGAAAATATGTAATACCTGCGGCTTTTAGATTAAAAATATCCTACTCCACGAAGGTCGTCAAGATTGGCTTTGTACAGATATGAAGTTGCAGACGCTACAGGATATTACTACAGTGTTAATAGTAGTCCAACAGTAGTAGTGTCAACACTAAGGCCGCTAGTTGGTACGACGGTGATTGAATTCCTGACTTACTCGTCGATATTATTCGGTGTGCGGTACTACGCGACTTTTTATCTATCGCAGCCTTAATTTTACTATCTAATACCTTTAATCGAGCAATTTTTGTATATATAAAAATATAATCTGAATCTCGGAAACGGCTCCAACGATTTTCATGAAATTCAGCATGCCCCCTGCTTGTTTTGTTTCGGGGGCGATAAATCGATCTAGCTAGGTTTCATTTTTAGAAAACGTCGTTTTATCCGTGTTTTCAGGCATTGATAAACTGAAAAGTATGACTCTTACTGACATCTATTGGCTTTTTTGGTAATACTATTATTTTTACCGACACTAAAGCTACTTGACAATAGATGGCATTGATAACAAAAACCGAGCTTAGCTCGGTCTTCCAGGTACTAAATCCAATAGACGAATGCAACTAGGCTATGAGCTCCTTTTTCTTTGTTTATCAAACTTTGAATTATAGTAGATTTGTATATATATATTATTATCTATTTACTTGAATTATATCTGGAAAAGCGTACGGAATGTAGTAGCACTGATGCAATAATAAATAGTTAGGTCAATGCTCAATAGGGCATTGATAAACTGACGAATTCACAATAGTAAAACATACCTATGACGTATTTTATAAAGGTGAAACTGATTCTGATTTTTCTCATACAAACTGCATTAAAATAAATATCTATAATTAATTAACATTGCGCGACTAAACACGCCTTATCATCATATATAGCTATTTACTATAAAGCATACGTACGTATAATAAATATAAAAACTTTTCAACAAAAAAAAAACAACCGGCTTCAAAAAGATGCACTAAAATGGTAAAAAAAACTACTTATCGCTAAAAATCTGATCTGAATTTCAGTTTAAAGTTGGTGTCTATGTACCTTACAGTTTATAACACACTTCACTTGCTTGACTCTAACTTCAAACGGTAATTTAGATCAGATTTTTAGCAATAAGTACTTATTTTTAACTTTTTAGTGCATATTTTTGAAGCCGGCTGTTTCATTTTGTAACAAGTTTTAATTTTTTGCTTTTGAGTGACGAATTCTTTTTTTTTGCGTACACTAAAAACAGCCATACTTGTAAGCAACTTTAAACCAAGTTCATCAACATAAAAGTTTCACCAGTTTAAAATTGTCATCAATTATTTTATTCTACAAAAGCTTAACTTCTAAATCCACTTAATATTGGACCACCTCAGGAACGTACTCTTTCGAATAAAAAAAGAATTTTTGAAATTAGTTCACAACTCCCTCCTTTTTTGAAGACGGTTAAAAAGCATTTACATTTAAGAAATGCCAGTTAATTATTGAATAACCAGAGTTTTTGATAAATTGATACATACTGTAATTGAATTTATTAAACCTCTGGATATTTTATTAATTCACTTTTTGGGCTTTTTTCGACTACAGTAAATCTAATACCTTTAAACGAGCAATTCTTGTATACATGTATATAATCTGAATCTCGGAAACAGCTCCAACGATTTTCATGACATTTAGCATGCAATTATTATATTCGGGGGCGATAAATCGATCAAGCTAGATTTCATTTTTAGAAAACGTCGTTTTATTCGCGTTTTCAGGCAATGATAAACTGTAAATATGACCCTTCCTGACATCTATTGGCGAGTAGTAATATTATTATTCTTACCGACACACCACCACTAAAGCTACTTGACAATAAATGGCGGGGTTAAGCAACACTAAAGCTACTTGAATCCTGAGCGAAAGGAGGGATTCTAAGGCACAAAACCCAAAAAAAGAATTCAGCCGTGCGAAACGAAATAATTAGTGTGTATACTAATTTTAAATAGTTTAATAAGGTATTGATAACAACATTATAAGTCTCTGATCTAGGTTGACAGCCTTTTGTATGCCTGCATGTAGTTAACTAATCCCACGCTCAATGGTACTTACCTATTTTTATCTTATTTATTATTGTATATTACGTCACTGGTGGAAATACTCATATTTTTAAATATAAAATTTAAGTTTGTATAGCAAAAGTAATATGTTGATAGTAAAAACAACTACTACGTAATTCCATATAAATGTTTTTTTCTTTTTAGTTGCGTTCCGAATTTGCACCATGGCAATTTTAATATTCTTAGAACAAAAATTTCTTGTTGTATTTAATAATTTAACAAACTATACAATAAATAATCTATAAAATAACACAAAACATAATCTTTAATGCAATAGTATCAAATTTTAAACTAAGGTGTTATTAACGGATATCTAATGTATAAAGTAGTAAGGACGAACCGCATTTCGGACGATTTCATTATGTATGTTTCTATAGAATTTTGAAAACTTTTTTAAAAAAAAACCACGCAGATTTAATCAGATTTTAAACGACAAAGTGAACATTTCCGTGCCAGTAAGATGAAAAAAATATTATAACTCTCTATATAAACGTTAGTTCTACATTTGCATGGTTTTTTACAGCTCAAAGTTAGTGCCTCAAATCGAGTTAGCTATTCGTGCACAATTGCATAAAACTGTCGATATCTCCGACGAGTATCTCGTACTATTTTCCGTGAACAGCTTGCTTTAGATGTCAGTACGATATCTGTCAAACATGTCGACGAAGTTTTACGGAGTTATCATCGATGGGGTTATGATAATGGCTGCAATTATTCGACTCATTTAAAAATTAGGACTTTTTCTTTTGTTTAATTTCGTGTATCATAACTTCTTATTTTAGTTGATTTATAACGTCGCCATTGTTTTTGTTTATGTACATACAATGAAGCACAGGAAAATTTAAGATGTTGTTAACTTATTATGTACCTAATTTGATCTTAAAATAATAAGTAAGTGCACATGTTATGATAGTGAACACGAACTTTGAAAGTAGTTTGAAGGCAGTGTGTGTGTTTTAATATTAGTATTCTAGCATTGTTTTGTAACTAGCAACTATGTAGTTACTAGGCCGTTGTATTTCGGATTTTGATTTGATCAGAGTATTAGAGACGCAAGGGGAAAAAGCAGATATCCAAAAAATCAATTTAAGGCTAAGATCTAAGGTAGATAGGCGTAAATACGCCGTTTTTGAGCAAACTTGTGAAAAATTAAAAATTTATGTTATAAAACTTTCGTTTATTTAGTGCCTTGCCTTGCTGAGCGATTTTCATATTTTGTATTTTAATGCGAAAAAAATCTGAAAGTGACCATTGTTGTGCACATTTGTAAAGCGTGTTTTGCATTTTGTTGTTATGAAAGTCGATTAAATAATTAAAATTGATTGTTATCTAGTGCATTGGCTATAAGTAGTAGCAAAAAGTCAAAAAATGTAACTAAAAAACAGACAAATGGAAGAACGGATAGACATGAAGAAATCAGTTTGTGCCATGTGTCTACAGAACCCTTATATTTGGCAAACAGAGAGACCCACAAATATGACGAAACTATAGATTATTTACATAACATTCGGTTTTAACTATGGAGCCCTAAAAATTAAAAAGTTAAATACAGTTTTTTCTTGCAATGTCAAATGCATGAAATGTTAAAATGGTCATCGAATTTGTTAGGCCTGCCGTGCACTTCGGTATAGTCCTGTGCTTTTTGTTTTTTTCAATTTTGTAAGGTGTGAATGACACAACGAAATAACGCGCACTGCGAGATATATTTGCATGCGGATTTCTGTGGTTTGCTACAGATTTGATGCAGTTTTTTTCCGCACGGAATTTTTGCACTCTGTGCACTTAAGTATATTAAACCCCAAGCACTACGTAAAAACATCCGGCGATTGCCGCAAAAATGCATGAAACGCGGTGAAAAAATGTTGTCACTGCGCGTTTTAAAAATAAAGTTTTTTTTTTATTTTTACTGACAGCTTCCAACTTCAATGTTTTAAGGGAATATTAAGGCCAATAATACCAATCAAAATCTGTACAATTCAAATTTAAAGCGTTCACCAGATCTGATGCGTTACGATTCGCACCGTAACACGCCGCACCGCAGTGCACCCAGCCTTAGAATCACATGACTAATTAACCTACAGACTGATAGCTTAAAACAACCGGCGCTAGCGAAAGCACTACTACAAGCACGGGTATGTTGCGTGGCCTGTCACTAACATGGCGCGCGGGGCTTTTTTTTTTTCTGAACTGACATTGCAGTTGGCTGTTGCAGCCATTACTGCTTCACTGGACTTTATTTGGGCGAGTCTCTAAAGGAGCCTCAGCCCGTATAGCGTCCAACGCTCAAGGGCTCCCCACGGGGGGAGCCTCGGCTTGAGTTGTCGCTCTCGGGGGCGTCCCTTCGACCGGCGTGAGTCTCGAACCCGAAGGTGAGTCACCGCCAGGAGGGGATTTCCCCGTTACGCGGGTGCGGTTGCGATTGAGTGGGGGTACCTCGTGTATCCTTGAGGGCGCCGACGAACCCGGGGACGTCGGCATCGTGTTTGTAGGGAGGCCCTATTGGGGGAGGTCGTAGAGACTAATCTCGCTATCCGGACAGCGAGATCGTCATCTGGGGCCATTAGTACTTGCCGAGGCCGCCTAAAGGTCGATCGGGGGGTGATACGTTGTGGATTGCACAATTAATCGATTAGGGTGATTTTGTGTTCGCTCGAAAAAGCGGACTGCCAGGTCTTTGAAATATTGGGGAATCGTGGGGAGTTCGAAGTCTCTGTAGGTCCGCATTGCGGACGTACCACGAGGCTCCGGAGGCCGCTCTGAAAAAGCGGTTTTGGAGGGTCTGAAGTTTGTGGAGATTGCGCTTGGATAACGCAAAGACTACGCTAGCATAAGCTAGTATGGGGCGGATGTAAGTTGTGTAAAGATTCAGCTTATTTCTAAGCGACATCTTACTGTACCTATCCTATCATCGGATAAAGACGACCGAGGACAAAAGCGGCTCGGTCTCTAACTGTTTTGGTGTGATCGTGGAAGTTCAAACGCCTGTCCATGGTCACACCGAGATATTTGGTCTTATTTTGCCAGGGAATGGCACGACCGAAGAGAGAGAGGGGAGATGGCCGCGGAGGGCGGCCTACGGTAACGTCATCGAACGCGGGAACGTTGTTGGGACGAGTTAACGGAGGGAGAGAGTTGGCGGTGTCTGATTTTAAAGCTCTGGCTAAGTGCCAATAAGCTTGGTGAGAAGGAGAAATGTTCTCCATCAGATCACCGAAACTCAGCTACAGCGGTTCTTACCCGACGGTGTAAGTCGTTGAAAAGAGCTTTATTTTCGATAGTGGGAGCGCGATCGCATCTGCGGCGGGCCGCGTTACGCTCAGTCATTAGCGACCTAATGTACTGAGGCAGTATTAGGTGGTGATAATTACCACCCGGCACTTCTCTTGAGCACTCGCCAACAGGTGGCTAGTGAGTGAATCGATAGCTACGTTTAGGTCGGTCGCGGAAGAGATTACGTTGGAAACGCGATCTAAATGTGGCGAGCTGGGATTTTCGAGCAATTGCCCGAATTTATCCCAGTCCGTCACGGTTCTAGTGTCGGGAGGAGAGGCGGGGCGAGGACTGGCGCCCGCTAGAGTAAAAACCGGTTCCAACTGGCTCAGTGAGCGTGTGCATCTCAGGGCTTAGTGTGCGAGGGATTTAAATTTTAGTTCTTTTAGTGTTTGCTATCGATTAGTGCAAAGCCTTTTAGAAATGCCAAATAAATGTACTGTGTTTATGAACAATTCTAATAAAAAAGGAAATTTACTTTTTTACATACCTAAAAGATCTTGACAGGTAAATACATATATTTTTTTATTCTTAGTTGGCCAAATAATTACAATAGGAAGGTGAGTCTTAAAAAACGTAGGTACTTAGGTAGGTACCTACGATAATAATGATACATATAAACATGCATAGATTAATGTATACGCATAAATATGCATAATTATATTATTGGTACCTCCCTACTGAATACAAATAGAATTAAAGATCTTTGTAGGGTTCCATAGCCAAATGGCAAAAAGGTCCCTTATAATTCTATCATGTCCGTCCATCTGTCCGTATGTCACAGCGTTATAATTCCACTATCTTTGCATATGTAGATTGTGATGAAATTTTACAAGAAACCGCCAAACAGATTTGCAATGAAATTAAGAAAAAATATTTAGAGGTAGCTCCATACATTGAACTGAGGGATGAAATCGATATTAGCTATCTATTGATTCAATTTACTAAATGTGTCTGTTGACAACCCTACCAGTTTAGGTTTGATTCTTGAAACGTTGTTCTAAGCTATCAGTCTGGTTGGTTATGTAGTCATGTGTCTTACAACTAGAGTGTTCGTCATATTAGTTTGCACGTATTAATTGAAATGCGGAGCGATAATTCTATCGTATATTGTTGTGTTAATTTCATTCACAGTGGTGCCTACGCCACGTAGAAACTTACATGGCTAATCTAGACGTAGAGACCGGTAGAAGCTCGTCTAAATAATAAAAACGATACAACTTGAAAACGTTTGTCACCTAACTCTGGTTTTCTTAGACCAGTCCTTACTTAATTAAAATGGTCTGTGGGTTAATGCTTTCCTATCCGTAAAAAAATTTAAAATCAGTTTTTAAATGCCAGATTTCTGAGAATTCAGAACCTCCTACTTTAATTAAAGTCGGTTGAAAAGAAATTACTCTTCGTAGATTTCGATATTTACTAAGTAAATCCAGTATTTTTTTTAAGCACATTAATAAGATTATTTTTCATATTTAAAGAAACCCGGCTAAAGTTACAATATATGTACTACAATAGACTTTGTATTTTGTAGTTGTAGTAATTAAAAACATAAAAAAACGGGTCGCGCTACAGTTAATCGACATTAAGCGTTAATCAACAGCACCTTATGGAAGCAAGCTTAAAATGGTTTTAGCTTGATTCTAACAGCATGGTCACTGGCGTCTTATATCGACTTATCGTGTTTTCACGTTTGTCAGGGTTTGAATCATATCTTTTCGAATACGATTAAATTTCAGTTGATTCTACTTAGGAAGTTCAAAACATGTACGTAGTATTTGGGAAAAGCCACTAGATATTATTAATTTATTTTTTCTTCGTGCAATGCGAAATTAAAAAATTGGAATAATGAAAAATACTAACTCGACATTTTTATTTGGAACCTTTTGTGTTGTATGTAAAATATATCTATGAGTTGTTTTTTAGGTTCTGCCAAAAGTGGCCGCATTAAGTCAATACACAAGTTAAAACTCACGTACATATTCCACAAACAATATTAATTGTAGTACAAATAGTTAACGACTAGTCAATTTTTCACATTTTTAAATACGCTTAGCCTTAAGCTTACCAAATCGTCCCATATCTATAACTAGCGGTCCTGGCGAACGTTGTTCCGCTGCCGTCCCTCTGTAACCCGCCGAAAGTTGGTTTTTACCTAAAGTACCCGAGTCCGGCTCGCACTTAACAGATCGAGATAAAAATTATCCTATTTTTTAAGTTGGAACAAATAACAGATAGTTACGAAGTTTGATCAAAATCGGATCAGTAGTTTAGGAGTCCATCGCGGACAAACAACGTGACACGTATTTTTTATATATATATATATAGATTACTAATGTTAAATACTTCAAATAAATAGCTTAATGGCTAAAAACATGTACACAAAACATATTTGCAATTTAATTTGATTCTATATTATAAATTGTTTGTATATTATGCCCTTGATATTGGTACCTACGTAAATTAATTTGTAATTCTAAACAAATTTTAGCCACAACTCAACAAAGCTTTATTATGACTCTATAAATAATAAAATAATCGAAGCGAAAAATATATCAATAATAGTCACAGGAAATTAATGGACTGTAATATTAATTACATTTAATAAAATATAAATAATGTTAGTTTTAATCACAGATTATATAATACTATGTTTTAATAATGTTCTTTATTTACGTAATTTAAAACGATCAATGACATTTACCAAGACAACAAAGGTTTTTGATTTTCTAAATGCTAGTTATAGTACACTAGGTTTTGCCAGTGGTTCCGCCTGCCGTAAATTTGGTTATCGGCGTGAAATTCTTACGGCAATTCCTTGATTATATTAATCGACGAATCATTAGCTATTAAGTATAATCCATACTAATATTATAAATACAAAAGTAACTCTGTCTGTCTGTTACCTCTTTACGCTTGAACCGCTGAACCGATTGTGATGAAATTTGGTTTGGAGATAGTTTGAGTCCCGGGGAAGGACATAGGATAGTTTTTATCCCAAAGAAATTCAAAAGTATACGCGGGAATAACTATGACCGAGCTTGAACTAACTATGGCTTGATATAGCGAACTTCATTAATAGTTTTATTAAGGACTTGACGTAAGAAATCCACGCCGATAACCAAATTTAGGGCAGGTGAATTCGCTGGCAAACTTCATTATTTACCAGCTATCCTACTAATATTATTATTGCGAAAGTTTGGATGTTGAGTTGTGTTTATCTCATTCACGCTTCAACCACTGGATGGATCGGGAACCACTAAACTAAATAACATTTGGTATGGATATTGTTTTTGATCCCGGAATATTCAAAAGTTCCCGCAGCAATAACTGTAACGTTTGTTACGTAATCCTGCTGCAATGGAGCATCCAACTGAGCTAAAATTTTGCACAGAAATAGTTGAACATAATATGGAGAAGGTCAAAGGATGCTTTTAATCCTGAAAAATTTCAGCGTTCTCGCGGAAGTAACTATAACCGAATTCTACTAACGAACCATAGCTGCAGCATGGCTTGCTATAACAGACTTCTTTATTATAATCAGAGTTGTCGTAAGAATCCGACGAAGAATGCTGATGTCAGTGTGACACGATTGTCAAATTTGCTAAGTGTGAAATTGCAAGCTAAGGAAACCGGCCCTAAGAAGGTACGTCCATAGTCATGCGCTAGAGTTCTATCTGTAGGACTCAGGTCCGACCGGTAGCCTCACCTGCTCACGGAGGCGGTATTTGTATAGCAATGTTGTCATTACACATATATGTATTTATACGTGTATAATAGATATACTGTGTAAATACATCCATAAAGTATACTATGCAGGAGCAACATTTTTTTAGGATCCCGTATTAAAATAATGCCAACATTACCAAATCATACTTCAACAAATCAAAACCAATGAACGCCGAAGGGGCTTCTTCCCAATATAAGAAACCTAAAATGTCACGCTTTGTTGCCAATTTGTGTATCAATAATTTCATCTTCTTCATACTTTGCGTGATCCGTCTATTTAATACGTTACACCAAAATGTGTAACGTATTAAATAGATAATAACATCGATTAGCATACCTACTAAGAGCAACGGAACTATTTTCAGGCTACATTCCACAGGTGCCTGCGGCAGTTAAATAAATTGCAAATAAATATATGTATCAATAAGTGTCAGACAGAATGGTCACTTTCTATCCGCCGATGTGTTACGATGTGTTACTAAGTACGTGCACCGGTTACACAGCTGGTCGCCAGTCCGGAAGTTTTAGATACATTTGGTTTTACAGAGTATGAAAGTGTTTTTCTTTCTTTTTATAAAAAAAAAAATGTTTAAGACGCATTGCGTCATGACGAGGGTTGATAGTTTCACTTACTGTAGATGATTAACTAACAAGTACAAATTTAAAATGTGGGGGCCCCAAGTTTAGCCAAAATATGTATGTAGGTACTTATATATTCTACTTGTTAACTGCGGAGTTCTTGGCCCAGTTATATTCGTTTATCGTATAACTATATACTATATGCATAACTTTACACTTCAATTCCCAAAAAGAGATAACCAGTGGCTGGTGGCAAAGCAACACACCCTTACCTACATCCTACGTGTGTGACAGCTAGCAGTCTAGCATTAAGGGTACAGACTACTGCCAACTAGTGCCGCGTTTGTATTACAAATATGTTTACATGTGATCTGAAAAAAAAACGTATTTTAGGACGTTCCCTGGCGAACTGTTGGTATGGAGCGACGACGTCCCGCGGCCCTAAATAGGTCGTCCATCAAATGGGTTCAAGATAGTCATCCTATACTGTGTTTTCCGGATTTCCGTATAGCAACCTTTACTCATTGTTTAAGTAGGTATAATATTATATTTCATTTCTGCATAGCAATTATCATAGTGATTTTTGGATTAAACGCTCTTGATGTTTATTGTCAAGAAACATGTTTTCAATTGTGTTTGGATTGTTTACGATGTTATTAAGTAGGCTATAAAAATTTATTGCTGTAGGTCGTTGCTGTCTAATGTCCTACCTTGATTAAAGACAAGGTTAAAAATACAAATTCAAATAAACATAATTCGCCACAGTGGTGTTGGTGATTCGCCGCTTATCCCACTATGGCTTGCTCTAGCAAAACTATAACCAAAAATATGGTACCTAATCTTTTACTTCCCTGAACCACGTAGTTTTTACGTAAAATTGATTTTAATAGGTAACGATGCATCCCTTTATACCCAGATTGAATGCAGAAATCAGCGGCCAAAATTTGTTTTGTATGGATTTTTTGGAAATATTTTTGTTTTGGATGATTTAAAAAAAAAAATTGCATTAAAGGTTACGTTATTTGGAGATTGAAAAAATGATATAGTGTCCTTGGACCGATAATTAATTGGAAATGTAAATGGGACCAATAGTTACTAACTGACTAACTAACTGTTATAGTTATTCCCGCAGGAACTTTTGAATTTTTAGGGATAAAAAGTAGCCTATATGCTATCCAGGACCTAACCTGTATGTATGCAAAGTTTTATCCCCATCCGTCCATTGGTTGATGCGTGATTGAGTAACTAACATCCATCCAGACATACAAAATTTCACATTTATAATATTAGTAGGATTACTAAACGGATCCTCAATACCCCATAACTTGGAGTTATACCTTAAGTTATAGGATTTTTACCTTACATCATCCCGCATGATACTGGCTATACTAACGTGGCCACCATCGGCAGGGAATTCGTACTCACACCTAAGGACCTAAATGGTCTCGTACAGTGCCGCGTCGCAGTCGTAAATTCCGCGATTTTTTTCAATATGGAGTTCTCCAAGAAGTTATTAGATATTCAAAGGGTCGGCAACGCCCGAGTGATGCCCCAGGTATTGCAAGTGTCCATAAGTGATGACCGCTTAACATCAGGCCGTTAGCTTGTTTGCCACCTTAGGAGTATAATAAAAAAAAAATCGGCCAAGTGTGAGTTGGACTCGCGCACGAAGGGTTCCGTACCATTATCTATAAAAAAAGGTAAATAAACACGTTTGTTGTATGGGAGCCCCCCTTAAATATTTGTTTTATTTTCATTTAATTATTTATTTTTAAAATTTTTTTCTAAATATTCTGTGAATATTTTAAGCGTTTACCTATTGCCGTAATCAGTATCGAGCAAAATCGAGCAAAAAAATCACGTTTATTGTATGGGAGCACCCTTAAATATTTATTTTATTCTGTTTTTTATTATTTGTTGTTATAGCGGCAACAGAAATACATCTTCTGTGAAAATTTCAACTATCTAACTATAACGTTTTATGAGATACAGCCTGGTGACAGACAGACCGACGGACGGACGGACAGCGAAGCCTTTGTAATAGGGTTCCTAATTACCTTTCAGGTACGGAACCTTAAAAATTATGATTGATAGGATTTACTATAAGAAATCTTTAAGAGGTTTTAATCTTCATTCTTTCATTTTTTGGCAAAGGTTTCTTTGGATCTGCTGAGCAGATCTGACTAAAATCTAATGATTGTGTTCTTCAGGATATGGTTTAAACCCTCAGAAACGTAAAAACACGATTAATGAACTTTTGTTCAATATGATATGAATTATAGTAAATACTACAAATCCTAATTTTCAACCTGTGATTGAACCTTTATTGCATAGTAATGGAAATTCTTCTCATACCAATTCAACAAAATAAAAACTTAAATATATATTTATCTTTTGCAATGACATGAATTGCATTTGGACAGTGAAAAATGATCTTAATCTCATCACTACATAATTTTTTCCTAAACTAGTAACTAGCAACATTTGTAAAACTAGTCCACGGAAATCTATATACAACCTTAGATAGCTGTCATAGTATAAATAGAGAAGTAGGTCACATTATAAACACCATACCCACGTTGGGCGCTAGTATAATATTCCCCCTGTATTATATGTCGGGTTTAGAAACATTACATCTCAATAAAGTCCGAAGTTATGAAGATTTGAATAAAAGTTGTTTTCACATAAAATTTAGTTTAATGTTTTATTAGCAGATAAAGATAAAAAAATCCTCATTTAAATAAATGTAGAGCATTGGTTTGATCAAAAATCAAGTTACATAAGACTGCATCAAAAATAGAATATCCATCGGACAGTTACACTAATTTAGAAATTCAAAATAAAATTTTTAAGTAAAGTTCAGAAAGTTATAAGTTACAACATATTTTGTAAATAGATGTTTTACTTATTTATTTGGACTAAGTAGTGTGTGGAAGTTTAAGCAAAATTAGATTGCATCACATTCCATTTATTCTTGATACAATGTCCCATATTAATGTCAGACAAATTAAGAGCAAAAACAAACAAGTGGAGATAAAAATACTCATTAAATGCTTCCTTTTGCCTCATATCTAATATTTAAATCCCAGCCATCATTTAAGTCATATCAGCCAGTACTTTTAAGTTTATTTTGCTATGGATTTTTTAAGGTTCTATACTCAAAGAGTGCAATTGGATATGTCAATATCACTATGCCTTGACTGTTTCTCTTTATTCTCTTCCTTTCTCTTTATTCTTGTTTATATCCCAATAAGTGACTTTGGTATACAGCAGGAGAAAAAAATGTGGAATTTTAATCATATTTTTGGGTTATTATGGATGTGGACTTCCATTGCATTCTTTAAGTATTGAGGATGGAGGACATGGTATGGAACTAAAAATTTTAAGTGGGTTGACCCAGTTAAAAAAAATTATGAATAAAGTTTTAAAGTATATCTTTTATTAGTCTCCATAACTTATTTATTTATTTTTTATTTTTACAGCAAAAATTCAGTTCACATTAAAGGATTAAACCTGCAATCTTCCTCTGCCGATTGTTTATAACTTGCTAAGCAAGTAACAGTCAAAAACGAGTGAATATCATATCTTGTAATATACACTTAATGAAACAAGAACAAGAAAGTCATAATGAACATAATTTAAGCCGTCTCATATTTTATTCTTTGTCAATATAGTTTTAGTAACGAACATATAAGTTCAACATCAACACAAATTCTATATCTAATGACTATGGGGTACATGCAATGATTTTGATTTTTTTATCAGTGTAATTTATTTCAAGTTCCGTAGAGTACATTTTAAATAATGGGTAGTGAGTGGAAGCACATATTTATGGACCCAGCAAATTTCTAAAAGCAATGCGCAGCAGCAGCTGTTTAAAGTGTACATTTTGAAATACAAGCAATTTTGCAAAATTGAAACTGATGATTTGACTACAAAATAACTATCAAGTTTCTCACTGGATTGTTCTCTGTAAAAATCTACATTGTAAACTGGAGGTTCGGCGGAAGGTTAAAAAAAACCATTTAGTAATTTTGTGATTCAAAAGAGTTTGTAAAAAACCTATTTTCAATAAAGAAAAATTTACCTCAGCCTTTTCTGACTTTTCTTTTTGTCCCTGTCAACTGTATGTATGACCCAGCTAATTCCTAAACGCAATACATTAGCTGGTATGTGGTTTTAGGGTGCATTTTTAAATTAAAATGATCTTTGTCATGGTAACTATGTGTTTACCATTTGTGTAAATTTTGATTTTACCATTTGTAATGAACACTTGACAGTTGCAAACAATACTGAACTGATAATATTTTTGACATCAATACTAAGGTACAAATAACAAAATAATGATTATTTACCCCTAAGTGGATGCTTTTAAGGAATCACAAAAACAGATGTGATGTTAGGATATAGTCATATATCAAATATCAAATGTGCAAACATTAGTATAGTTATTGTTGATGTACTCATGTTTTCTAACCCCATCTTCTTTGCAAGAACAACTGTAAAAAGTTTCTAAATACATAATAAGAATCACAACCTATTTTGTTAAGTGTTAAGTTCCTGGGCCTGTTTATAGTACTGTCAATTAATTAATACTTAGGCATATATCTAATTGATAGGCAATAAATTATCATTTAATGCATTTCAAGTCTGAATTTGTATGATGTGACATGCCAGGTATTGTCAGAGAAGTGCAACAAATTAAGTAACATCTGAAGTCTGTGCAGCATAATTTTGGGAAAGAGTCGAAAATTATATTCTTTTTAAAAAAGCAAGTTAAATATGTAAATACTTAGCTAGGTAAGACCAATGAATAACAACATTTCAATCAAATTTCTTAGTTCAGTTAGCTGTTACTTAGAGCTTTGAACAGACTAAACTTTACTGGATATCAAACTATGATACAACTCATAAACAAACATTTGTACAGTGGAACAGCTTCAATAACGGAGGTCAATGTGTAAAGTAATATATTTATAACAAATATACTTATCAAAGATGTTCATCTTGACAAATTTCGTGAAGTAGAAAGTCCATTAAATCCAAAGAGTATTTGATAAAAAAATCACTTTTAACAGATGTCAAAATGTGCTTCGAAATAAGTAGAGCACGAAAATAGTGTGACAATAAAGTGAAAGGGTACAGACAAGTAGCTATTATCAAATAAATAAGGACATATAAAACTTAATGTTTTGTTAACATTTCTTCATACTTTGAAGAGGATTCAATAGAAACACCTATAACTAGTATCTGAAATAGGTAAAAATTTAATTGAAAAATTGTAAATAGGAAAAAAATAACAAGTCTGCTTACCAAACAAAATTAAGAATTACTCCCAAAACCTTGAGTATCTAGCCTCGTGATCCCATACTATTCATAATTTGTTGATATGATTACAATTACATTTACATTACGGTGTATTTATTCATAATTTACATTAATTTACACAAGACAAGCGCATTCAAGCGACAACCGTAACCACAGATTATAAAACATAAAGCTCATAAAGGAACATACGTGTAATGTTACCAGCTTGAAGTGGCTTATGTATTAGTAGTTTGAGTTTTCGCGTATTCGTAACTCACTATTGCGTTCGCGTATTTGTAACTCACTATTGCGTTCGCGTATTCATTAAGTCTATGTCCAAATCACGCCGAGTAATTATCGCCCGGTAAAGTTGAAAAATCAACCCGTTCTGGAACGAGCGTTTGACAGTTAATTTTCACACTGACAGGAGTGATTTTCAACCTTTTCTATTGCAGTGTAAAAAATTCAACTTGACAGTTGGAAAATTACTCTACCTCGGGCGTCCCAAAACCACTTTTTTAACTTTCTCGTTGCGATTTGGAACGCACCCTAAAAGTCCTATAAGAAAAAACTGTCTCAAAACGCGGGCGCTAGAGGACTTCATAATTTCCATACATGTATTTTGCTGACGGGAACGCGATAGTAGCGTTAAAAACTCACACTAGGCACAGCATAACAATCGTAAATCATAATTCGCACAAGCGCTTTCTCGATGCTTATTTGTATTAGCTTACAAACTCATAAAAACTCCCGGATTAAAAAGCACCCACGTGCGAACACAAGCAAGAGTCATACAGGCGCGGTCGCAGTCTTAGATTTTGAGGGAGGAGGTCATCTATTCTCAAGTAGCGTTCCATGAGTTGAACTTCACTAGTAAAACATACATGTCATCACGCTTGTTTTCCGGAAGGGTAGTCAGTTACGGCACACTTCCACTTGCTACGATCCTTGCATACTTCTACTTCATTAAATTCTGCCAGTGTTTTTAAAAAATGTTTGGCGATTGTAACGTACTCTTAACGTCACTTTTTCTAAAAACACTCAACTATATTAAGATATGCCCTTCCATTTAGTTTTGTTACATAAATTTGGTTTGTACATCTTTCTTAGGGTTCCGTACCCGAAGGGTAATTAGCGGAACCCTGTTACTAAGACTCCGCTGTCCGTCCGTCAGTCTGTCACCAGTCTGGTGCAATTTTCACAGATGTATTTCTGTTGCCGCTATAACAACAAATACTAAAAAACAGAATAAAATAAATATTTAAGGGGGCTCCCATACAACAAACGTGATTTTTTGCTCGTTTTTGCTCGATATTGATAACGGCAGCAGGTAGACACTTAAAATATTCACCGAATATTTTTTTTTTTTTTTTTTATACCACTAAGGTGGCAAACAAGCTTACGGCCCGCCTGATGGTAAGCGGTCACCGTAGCCTATGGACGCTTGCAACACCAGGGGTATCACTTGCGCGTTGCCGACCCTTCAGAAATCTAATAACTTCTTTCTTGAAGAACTCCATACTGTAGTCCTTGCAGAAAACCTTGGCAGGGAGCTCATTCCACAACTTAAGCGTTCGCGGGAGGAAGTTTCTCTGAAACCGCACTGTACGCGACCATTTAGGTTCTAAAGTGTGAGAATGAATTCCCTGCCGATGGCGAGCGGTGCGATGGTAGAAAGTAGCCGTGGGCATCATTTCGAACAATTCCTCAGAACACAACCCATTGTACAAGCGGTAGAACACACACAGTGAGGCAAAGTCTCTCCTCAGACTTAAGGGCTCGATACCGCAAGTGAGTTTGGGATCGTCGACAATTCTCACAGCCCGTCGTTGAACCGAGTCAAAAGGGTCAAGCTGGTATCCGGGTGCACCTGCCCAGAGATGGCAGCAGTACTCCATATGGGGCCGAACTTGCGACTTGTAAAGTAACAACCTTTGCCCCGACGTGAAGTACTGCTTCGCTCTGTTGAGTACACCAAGTTTTTTGGACGCCAGCTTTACCTTATCTTGTAAATGATCTCGGAACTGAACATCGCTGGAGATGTCGACACCAAGGATCCCAATGCTCTTGGAGATGGAGAGGGGAGTGTTCTGGAATTGTGGGACCACAGTGAATGGAGTTTTCTTAGCGGTGAACGCGCACACTTGTGTCTTTGTAGGGTTGAATCGGACCAAGTTTACCCGTCCCCAGTCAGAGACCTGGGACAGTGTGGTCTCGATTTGAGACACAAGTTCTCCGCGGTTTTCCTCCACAAGGGAACGAGGGATGTTTGCACGACCCGTGTAAAAAGTGTCTCCAGTACTGTCATCTGCATAGCAATGTATGTTGTTGATGTCCAACATGTCATTGATATGCAGTAGAAACAGCGTAGGAGACAGCACAGAGCCTTGCGGGACACCAGCATTAATGTCCATGCTATCAGAGCAACTACCGTCAACTACAGTTCGTATGCGTCTGCCGGACAAAAAGCTAGCCACCCATTTGCACAAACCCTCGGGCACTCCGTAAGATGGCAACTTCGATAGAAGACCGCGGTGCCAGACCCGATCGAACGCCTTCGCTATGTCCAGGCTACATGCCAATGCCTCCCCCTGACTCTCAATGGCTAGTGCCCATCGGTGTGTGAGATACACTAGAAGGTCACCAGTCGAGCGACCGTGGCGAAAGCCATATTGACGGTCACTGACCAGATCGTGTACTTCTAGGTATCTTAGAAGCTGTGTGTTGATCACACGCTCCATCACCTTAGAGAGGAGAGAGGTAATAGCGATAGGCCTGTAATTCGATGGATCTGATCTATCGCCCTTTTTGGGCACCGGGTGCACATTCGCAGTCTTCCATGTAGACGGAAATTGCCTAGTGTGGTAGGAAAGCGCGAAGATATCTAGTTATATAGTATATAGTCACTTTAAAAATAAATAATTAAATTAAAATAAAACAAATATTTAAGGGCGGCTCCCATACAACAAACGTGAATTTTTTGGCCGAATTTTTGACCGAACCCTTCGTGCGCGATTCTGTATCGCTTTTGGCCGATTTTTTATTCATCATTTCTACAAGCCTTCTGCCTAGGCATAAATGTCTTTTCCTAGTCCTCCTAAAAGTTTGTGGAGCTCCAAGTGCTTCAAAATTTAGTGAAGCTCTTTAATTTCGTCATCCAGTGCAGTACCATTAGAGATTTGGTATAAAGGGTGGTGTTATTATACTTTAAAAAGGGAGACTAAACCCTTCTTTGTGTTAGACATTAGTGTAATTTTTAGTAAATATCTATGTAACCTATATTAATTTAATGTAACCTTTTTATTATGAAGATAAAAGGATATACACTGATGTCAAGACAAAACTAAACTAACGTTGTTTTATTATTCAAATCCTATAATATAATTAATACATTGCCGTAAACCAACTCTGATAACCTACCTGATCAACACTTTAGTACTATCGAAACCGACAGATATCACGCCTTAGCGAGAGAGGGACTTCATATCCCCGAATCAGCCGGAAGAAACTTTGAGGAGGAAGCTGTAGGAGAATCAAGGCATTTTGCAAGCTTTGTCATGTCTTCTCGTCACCTGCAGCAGAGTCTGAAGACGAACGTCTTTGATTTGAGCAGAGCTAGTCCACATGCTCAAAGTTATTAAGTCGAATCCGAATTAAGGACTTTAGGAAGGGAACTAAAGTTATCAACATAGCTCGCAGAATCAGCGAGCTGAAGTGCCAGTAGTAGGTTAAAGTAGCTATATGCATTGGAAGGCACAGGAAAGCAAGAACTGGCGCGCCATAAAGGACACTAACATTCAGCATTGGACTGAATATCAACTCATATGATGATGAAGGAATCTCCCACGCAGTCGTGAGTGACGCTACGCGTTCCCGTTTGATGCCTTTTTTAATGTAAAACCCACCTATGTGTGGGGGCACACAGTGCACCAAAGCATTTATATACTATGGTTATTTTACATTAAAATATAAAAGTAAACTTAAACCAAGTTACACGCTGAAACAATGTTGTTTACATGCTTTTTTAGGGTTCCGTACCTGAAAGTTAATTAGGAACCCTATTACTAAGGCTTCGCCGTCCGTCCGTCCGTCTGCCACCAGGCTGTATCTTATGAACCGTTATAGTTAGATGGTTGAAATTTTCACAGAAGATGTATTTTCGTTGCCGCTACAACAGCAAATACTAAAAAACAGAAAAAATAAATATTTAAGGGGGCTCCCATACAAAATACGTGATTTTATTGCCGTTTTTATAGATAATGGTACGGAACCCTTCGTGCGCGAGTCCGACTCACACTTGGCCGATTTTTATAAAAGAAATTATGTTCGAAATGTCTGGGTTTTGTTTTAGCAGGACAAAGCCCTGACACCCTTCTTCTAACCCAAGTTTTTGGGCCTTTATACCTTCCTGAAGTAGCTGTGGACTTACTAGCTAAACACACTATTAAGAGCGTAAAGAGTATTTTGCCCCTATGTTACCGATTTATATATATATATATACATAGTGATATTTAAGAAAAGGTCAAAAGGTTGCTACAACTTCGATTGTAGTCTATGAATCTTCAGCCTCTTTCCAAGACTTATAGCTGACTCTGTTACGACAGTGAAAGCAGTAAAGACCACATGCAAAATGAGAATGAATTTTTACTGCCATCTTTATATTTCGTCTATAATTTTTTTAATAGCTCTATAATATTAAAAAAGACACTCGAAAGTTTTGGGGTAGTGTAGCCGCTGTCGCCGGTATCTAGTCAAGTTTGTGTAGATGATTTTGGAGTGGTCAAGACCCCCCTTTCGGACCTCGCTTGGAGTCATAAGGTTTGATTATAAAGTTTAAAAATAACGCGCGTAAAAAGCGTTGAAGAAGCACTCCTGCGACCGATCACTATCAGCTTAAGCGCTGTCTTAATACAACGCTACTACGCGACCGACGCAAGTTAGCGCTACTTTTGGTCGTATGACCGCAAACATAACATACTAGATGTAAAGTAGTGTCCTTTAAACTATTTAGTGGTACTAGGGTTAGGAAAAACTAACCATAGTTCCTTTGAGTTACTAAGGTTAAAAAATGTAACCGTGGTACCACTAGTAGTTGACTAGGGTACCACGGTTAAGAAAAAATAACCGTGGTCCGCTGGGAATACCACGGATAACGAAGGCTCACTAACGTCCGCACGATGCGGTCGCGCAACTAAAATGTTTGATTTTGTTCGTGCAAACGTTTGGTCGTGCGATCAGGTCGCACGTAAGCAGTGAAAGGTAAAGCGGGCTGTAGATCAAAGGTTCCACGTGCCCCTCATGTGATTAATAGCTTATTAATTTTTATTCTGCGAAATAATATATTTAAAGCAAAAATTATAATTTACGGCCAACTCTCTAGGATTAATGTAAATGACTGCAAAAATCGTCTCCAGACTGACAAAGAGTGAAGTATTGTTGCAAAAAAAATTTTTTTTTAGCTATATTTGCTTTATTAGCTAATCAAATTTTCATATAAATTCTATTGCAGCGTAATTTTTTACATTACAAAAAATACATTTCAAAAATGATCTAGTAAGTAGGTCACTCAAATTCCTAAAGTGATTAATAGTCCCAGTGGCCCAGTTACAATCGTGTATCAGAAACGATATGCGAAGATAAGCGATATTGGATGTGGCCGCTTTGAGGTACATTTCTATACGCTCGTCCGTGCTTGTTAAATCACCAGCCCTGGCCCAACTAGCAATAATGCGATAAAAGAAAATCTTATAAGACAAAAGAGTGATATCAAAGTCATATAGAAGTAACGCTTGTGACTGCTGGTCATATATATGTATTTCTTAAAGCGTTGTAGCTGTATAAGGCTTTACAGCAAAATTGTGACATTAATAAGAATTATAATAATATAATTTATTGCACATAATATAACAAAACAATAGTAATATAGAAAAAAAATACAAATGGCGATCTTATCGCTATGAAGCGATCTCTCCCAGATAACCTTTGGGTGAAGGATTTAAAATAAAAAACATAATAAAAGGTAATGTGTGCATTAAAAATAAAGTAGATAATAATTATAATCAATCGTACATCTTTAACAAAATTTATGTAAAAAGATAATATTAAATACAAAATATATATTTAACATAATATTAGATACAATTATATATTTATTAATTATATATATATATATATATATATATATATATATATATATATGTATATAAATTTACAAACATATTCATACAGAGATAAATAATCAATAATATATATGGATATTACAAATATGGTTATGATATAATATATCAGCTTTTATTTATTATAGTGAGTAATAACGAGTTTTTCAAATATTCTCAAGAACTGCACTCGTTTTATATCCAGAGGTAATGTGTTCCACAATCTGATTGCTTTTACATTAAATGAGTTATTGTTCATTTGTTATAGTGCTTTGGAGTTTTTAACAACAAGTTTGTAGAATCACGTAGAAAAGGAGAACCAATGAACTCGAAACATTCTTTTAAATATGCTGGTGTTTTTGGATTGAACAGGACATTATAAAGAAGAAATAGGACATAAGTATTCCGGCAAAGACGAATTGGGAGCCACTTAAGCTTTGTTCGGAATTCGGATATGTGATCATACTTTCGCAGACCAAATATAAATCTTATGCATAAATTTTGAAGACGCTCAAGTTTATCAAGCTGCTCCTCAGTGAGATCAAGATAGCTAGCATCTGCATAGTCGAGAACAGGAAGTAGTAGTGATTGAACAAGTGTAATTTTAGTGGGGATGGGTAGGAAGTTACGTAATCAACCCAAAGATTTTGCAGCAACAAATATTTTTTTGCTAATTTGTTTAACTTGTGGACCCCACGATAATGTTTCGTCTAAGAGTATACCCAAGGATTTCACAGTATCATTATATAGAACAGGCACTTTATTTACGTAGACTAATGGCAGTTGTTGTCTATCGATTTTGGCGATAAGTCTCTTACTCCCCACGATGATGACTTGTGTCTTATTTGGGTTTACAACTAGGCCATGAGACTCATTCCAGTCAACAATGCGAGAGAGGTCCTGATTAATTACCGCAATAGCACTTGATAACCCATTAACCTATAGCTAGCTATTGTTAATGGGCACTCACAACAGTCGTTATTGAGCTCCTATGTTATATATAATGTTTCCATGGTACCGTTGTGAAGCGAAGCCATACTATTATGGCTTCTAAATAACTAACATATCACTGGTGTTTAAATAGTCACTATCACTGCTAAACCGTGATACAGCAGCTCCCGTTATAATAAATTTACAACAAATTTGTGTTAAAGCCGCTCCCATTAACAACTGCTCTAAAATCGTCCTAATTTAACTTATAATTTAATCACTAGTTTACAAAAAAACTTTATTATTTCCTATTTATCACTAAAAAGTCACATATTGCTTCACTATCACACACAATATCTTTACAGGACCTAAAATTTATTATGGCTGCAAGATGTTGTAAATCGGTTGTATCTGAGAAACTGCAACTCTATTAAGTCTTAAGAATATTTTCTAATATTAATATTTATTTAATTAAGTATTAAGTATTATTAAATTAACGAGGGGTATGCAAAAAACACCATTAATATACTACTAGAATATCAATGAAAATGCAAACGAAAGTGATATTGATCTATTTATAACAATACTATAGCTTGTTACAGAATACAGAAGTATTAACATTAAACAAATTATATCGTAACAATTATTTTTGTCTCTAAACTTCGAAATTTATAGATGGTTGACACAACAGTAATTGAATTTGAAATAGGAAGGAATAGCAATCACTACATTAACATTCAATGGTTGTATATCAATGTTCGCGTGGCCGTTTTATCACTGCATAGAGATATTAGTGTTTAAAATTCCCTAATATATTACCGAAAGCTCACAAAGAACAACGCGTATATGACAAATATGTATCTAATTAGCCCCAAGCGGAGCTGCAATATTATAACTATATCACTTAAATGTTCTAAATCAGGGGCCTTTTCCGCTTTGTAGAAACGTTTCTAATATTCTAATATGACCAATCATGAACAACATTTTGCATCCCAGGAAACGTTGCTATAACCGATATACAGCTAAGATTTGCTAGTTGGGGGCTGATGTTATATGACAGTTTAGTGGCCACTAGCTTGAATACGTCAACCCACTCAAACTTGGCCAGTGCGGTCGAATATGGCCTTAATACAAGGAAAGGCATGTGTCCCTTCAGCCATATAATGAACAAGCACGTTTAGGACTAATTTTTTTCTGAACTGTCAATGCAGTTGGTGCGGGGGAAGCCTCGGCTTGGGTTTACGCTCTTGGGGGCGTCCCCTCGACCGACGTGAGTCTCGAACCCGAAGGTGAGTCAGTTACGCGGGTGACGTTTAGGACAACCAATTTGTTAACAGAAAAAAATTTTAGGTACCTAGCGCAATTCTATATATTTTTTTTTTATTTAATAACATTATTCTTCTTTCAACGTCCGTCACCTCTTTTACATTTTATGCATAGAAACTATTTACTGCGAGTACTATGACCATCCTATTAGGACATCCGAATCTTGACGCGAGGGTAACATTGCTTGTTCGCGCGATGATCGAATTTAGGATTAGGACAGCACCTTAGAGTTGTAACCTTTCTATTATACAAACTTTTTTTTTCTGAACTGTCACTGCAGTTGGTTGTTGCAGCCATTATTGTTTCACCGGGCTTTTTGGGGCGAGACTCTAAAGGAGCCTCAGCCCATATAGCGCTAAATGCTCAAGGGCTCCCCCGGGGGGTAGTCGCTCTCGGGGGCGTCACTTCCGCCGGCGTGAGTCTCAAACCTGAAGGTGAATCAGCGCCAGGAGGGGAGTTACACGGGTGGTTTTATTTAACTTGTCATGTTAGTATAGGTCAAATCATGCAACTGGATTTTAGAATTTCTGTGCACCACCATAATATATATAAAATGACCTCACGTTAAATTCAATATGGTGGAAGCCCCAAGTTTTCTTATCTAACATTAGATAACATTAGATTAGATATGGGTATCAGATAAAAGGTCAACTGAAAAAATTCAAAGCTTAATTTAAGTTAATAATTTTATTTAACTTGCATATGACTAGAAAAAGCAAAACTGGCGCGTATTTGAAAACTGTATTTTATTGTTCTGAAGGTAGGGAACCGGGTACCTGATTCCAGAACTGGTTTTGAAGTAAAACTTAAACATTTTTGTACAATATTGTACTCTTATAAAAAAATATTGTTAAATGTATTACCTTACAAATTAAATCTTACACTTTTAAAACAATAAGTGAAAATTAGTTAATCTTCTGAACTTAAGTAAAGAAGCAGTACTTCACTTTGGGACAAAGGTTTCTGCTTTACAAGTCGCCAGTCCGGCCCCATATGGAATATTGCTACCATCTCGGGTTGGGTGCTCCGGATACCAGCTCGGCCCGGCACTTTTGACTCGGTTCAACGACGGGCTGTAAGAATTGTCGACCATCTCAAACTCACAAGCCGTATGTAATCCTAAAGATTTTGCCTCCCTGTGTGTGTCCTACCGCTTGTATAATGAGATTTGTTGTAAGGATTTTTTTTTCAATGATGCCCACGGCTATTTTCTACTATCGCATCGCCATCGGCAGAAAATTCATTCTCACATTTTAGTACCGAAATAGTCGCGTACAGTGCGGTTTCAGATAAACTTCCTCCCGCGAACGCTACGGTTGTGGAATGAGTTCCTTACCAAGGTTTTCTCTAAGGACCACAGTATGGGGTTTTTAGATTTTTAGATTTTTGAAGGGTCGGCAACGCGCGAGTGATGCCCCAAATGTTGCAAGCGTCCATAGGCTGCGGTGACCACTTACTATCAGGCAGACCGCAAGCTTTTTGCCGCCTTAATGGTATAAAAAAAAAGATATTGATATTTCTTCAAATTTTATCGAACAAACACAGACTATTCCATTATAGAAGTTTATATATTATGGATTCCATACACAAATAAAGACTTGATAGTTTGTTGCAGATGATACTAAACTTTTGATACTATTATTTTAGTTACCAATGCTAAACGATTAACGAAAATAATAATTTTTTATCCCAAAACAAACGCGGGGCGGAGAAAGAAATAAAAAAATTTAAAATAGCAAGACGTATCTGGCGATTTTTTAACACTAAGTATCAGAATTTTTAGCGGTTCGCGTTTAATTAGCTTTTGGTAGCAAAATCATAGCAAAATCTAATGTTGACTTTTAGCGTTTCTTTTGAGCACTTTTGCTACGAAATGTTGCTACCAAAAAGCTATGTTTTACGCTACTTTTTGACAGCTGTCAAATGTAAAAGTAAATTCTTTGAGAAAAATACTTATAACGTTGTTTTTTTTAGAGAGAAGTTTTATTTTTCCAATATGGACTTTATATCTTTGTTATTATGTACAAAAAAATCAAAATACAATACTTAAACATGGAACTGTCAAAAAATGACGCGAAACGCGTTTCGTTTGGACAATAATAGCGCCGCTGAAATTATCAGATGCGCTCAGACGAAACGGGTAGTTGGTGCTAAAATGAGGCTTTACTATTCAATTTTAACTCGGCTCAAAAGGAACGCCCTAGCTATATTTATAATATATCATCCACGTAGAGCGAAAATTAATAAGTGACACTTTTAACGAAAATGAGTTTTAAATGCCACGTTCACATTTTTTTTCTTTAGTCTTCTATCTTACCACCATGGCTTAGCTCTTCGTATGACTGAGATAGAAAATGTCAAACGTTTATCCCTACAGATGAGAGGACAAAATAACTAAATGAATTTGGTGATTATTATTTTTATGACAGATGATATTTAAATTGCCTAAGCGTGCTTAGTTAGTTTTACTCCGACACATTTGATTAAAATCGCTACTGGACTCGAAAAGAAAATTCACTGAATGATTTTGGTGACCCAAAAATCACCATTAGATTCACGCAAATTTTAAGCAATATTTCAGTAAAGGAACTTACATTAGCTAACAATTCTAAATCATTATATATCATGAGGGCGAAAAAAGACAGTTAATTGCGATTCAAAACCATTTAAAAGTTATTAATAAAAATACCAAATTTAAAAGTTACGATTTTTCTTATTTTTTAAAATATCCATAGGGCGTTCCATTTGGCGATTTTTAAAACTAAGTAGCAGAATTTTTAGCTGTTCGCGTTTCATTAGCTTTTGGCAGCAAAATCTAATGTTGACTTTTAGCGTTTCTTTTGAGCGGTCTTGCTACGAAATGTTGCTACCAAAAACCCATTTTGCGCTACTTTTTGACAGCTGTGAATCTTTTGAGAAAAATACTTACAACGTTGTTTTTTTAGAGAGAATTTTATTTTTGCATTATGATCTATATATCTTTGTTATTATCTACAAAAAAATTAAAATAAAATACTTAAACATATACACACATGGAACTGTCAAAAAATGACGCGAAACGCGTTTCGTTTGGACAATAATAGCGCCGCTGAAGTTATTAGATGCGCTCAGACGGAACGGGTAGTTGGTGCTAAAATTAGGTTTTACTATTAAATTTTAACGCGGCTCAAAAGGAACGCAGAGTAGTATTTGTTTTGATAGCAAAGAGTCTGACATATACTATTATCTGTGGTCTGAGCCAAAGACTACAATCTCGCTAGAGTAATAATGTTCTGTGCTACAATCTGTGCTACCGACCAATAGGTACCTCAGCTGAAAAAATACATTTAAAATTATTTGATTGTGTAAATACGGTAAAATGAAACTTACATCTTTATTATTTCGACGAAACTTAATGCCTAATGGAAGTATATTTCGTGGTAAAGATCGTCTTGTGAAGAAAGTAGAACCAAAACATTTACGTAAATTGCAACAAGATTTTGCTCTCGAAGAGCAAAATATGTTCTATTTACGATTTCCCTACCTCAGTGAAGTGAGTACTCATAATTTCTCGTTAGTAAAATTGCCTACGGACCATCTGGTTTCACAATAAAAGATATATGCGGTTTAAGCTTTGAAAATAAAGCCTATTTAACAAAAGATTATTTGAAAAATTCCTTTGAATCAGAATCTGCATTATCAGAGACCATCATTATTTTTTTATTAAACACGCGCCGAGAATTTTCTACTGTTATACAAATAAAATATTTACTTGTTGCCGATACAGAATAGTTATATCAGAATGCTTACTCCTGACACGAATGCATTCTTTACATCTGAGTTCAAGAAAATAGCAAAGGCGTTTAAAATAATCATATATTTGCTTTTGAAATACTTTGAACTCAGATGAATGTGACATATAATGCTTGTAGGGGGAGCACTTAGTGTGGAGTGAGGGTTTTGATATATCTTTTCTGTGCTGCCGATATCTTTTGTTGCTATATAGTATTTCTAGATACTACCATTTATGCTTCAAAATGTATTATTCAACTTAGCTCCTATTACTGCTTATATGGGTTGGGGTAAACAAAAGAGAGTAAAAATACTTGGCCCCCTTTTAGTTACTGACCTTCAAATCAATGGGCAAAGCTCCTGAACAAACCATAAACTTTGACTAAGGCACTAAGTACAATGTACAATGACCCAATTATGAGACATATAACACAGAAGTGCACATAACATAAAACTAACTAACTTATTAACTATCATCAATTGCCTGTTTTACTGGTTAATGGTATTTGTTAAAAAGTAGAGCAGTTTGGCGTGCACTATAACAGATATGCTATACTGGTAATTTTAATATCATATCACATTACTTATTGTTATTAATTTTCAACAAGAATTGCAGCAACAGGTACTAAAAATTATGTATATGTAGACCTTCTGTTCATAATTACTGTGTCCATAATCCTTAGATAGACTTAGTTCAAAATTACTCATATTCTTTAAAATGTTAATTCAGTTTACATAGACACTCCCTTAATATTCAAATTATTTTCATATTTTCAGGCAGAGAGTTCTGGTCATTCTAAAGCATTAGGAAAAGCTGATAAAAGAATAGCACTACTTCACGAGCAAGGTAGACGTAGGTTCAAAGAAGATGTCACTCTGTATGAACGACTGGGGCATCTTCGAGTTGGCGAAAAATGGGAATAATTATGGCATCATATAAAATAAGTTTTTTAGTTTATAAATTAGTTTATTAAAGTTATATTTTTAACTTTGGAACCTCAAATGAATTTTTAAATCGCTATCCTATAGACACATCTTTGTAAAATTTCATTAGAATCTTCCCAAAGATGGCAGAATTATATTCTACTGTTTCTTGAGCAGACATTTGAAATTATAGTTTGGGACTGCCACCTACTAAGTGTACTAACTACCTCACTAGGCCTGCGGGGAGTCACTGGATACAAGCTGCTCAGTTCAGTTTAGTTGAGATATCTAATAATCCCTATGGCCAGCAATGAACATTTGATGGTTAATTTTAAGACAGGCAAATGGATAATGTTAGAATCAAATTAAAATCATCACTTTGAAAGCCCTATGTTACATATAATTAACATTATGTATGGTTGGTTGCATAACTGCAATTTTTTTTATAACTGTATAGAACATAGAGAAGAATATAAGAAATTCAAATAGCTTGGTATACACCTGAGTCAATCAAGTTTCTCACACACTTATAGAAATAGCTAAAGTTGTGCAGAATGAACAACTATTTATTGTCATTCAATTCTCATTTGTCTAGTATGCATTGAGCTGAGTAGTATCCATAATTTCATGTTTCTATGATGAAATTGGCTCATTGGTAGTAGCTCAGGTATTGGTAGTAATATAAGCAAAGATTCAAATCCAGATTGCCCCAAGCCTTTTTCTTGTTTTGATAAGACTTTATTGAACTACTAAAAAAATGATAATATAATCATTAAAGCATTGAACAGATTAGAACATAATATTATTGATACTGACATTACATAGATTTTGTTTAAAATCAATATGAGAACAACAGCTGAGTTTGAGGGCATGTATAATGATATCCTATCGATACTTCATATCAAACCATAAATGTTTTGTTTTGTAGGTAATAAAATTACAATTGAAATATGACATACTTCATAAAATGAAATAGTTAAAAAAGCGCCACCGTCTGAGTAAGTCAGTCCCAAAAGTTTTTCCCATCTAGATGCTCAGATATTTTATAGCACTCTTTTATGTACAGGTAACTTTTGCTTTAGTATTGATTTTAATTGATCTAGAGGCTTATTTTTGAAGCATATGGTGATGAAATGTAGTATCACACTTCTAAGATAAACTAGAACTTCTAGAAAAACTACTGGTCAGCTACTGTCAATATGGCTTTCGCCTGGTGATCTTCTAGTGTATATCATACACTAATAGGCACTAGCCATTGAGACTTAAGATGTCAGAGTCATGTAGCCTGGACATAGCAAAGGTATTCGATCAGGTCTGGCACCAGGGTCTTCTATCGAAGTGGCTATCTTACGGACGGTCTGAGGGTTTGTGCATATGGGTGGATATATATTTGTCCGGAAGACGCATAAGAGCCGTAGTTGACGATAGTTGCTCTGATAGCATGGACAGGATATTAATAGTGGTGTCCCACAAGGCTCCATGCTGTCTCCTTCGCTGTTTCTACTGCATATTAATGACATGCTATCCATCAACAACATATATTGCTACGCAGACAACTGGAGATGCAAAGACGGGCAGTGCAAACATCCCTCATTTCATTGTAAATTCAAAGTGCGGAACTTGTGTCTCAAATTGAGACCACTCTGTCCAGGTCTCTGACTGGGGTTCGGAAAACTTGGTCCGATTCAACCCAAAAGAGTAATGTCAAAGGAATCTAGATTTCTTTATCCCTAAAACACACCCTTAGTCAGCTGTCAAATTTATTTAACATGTCTGTAACATGTCATGTTATTTAACATGTTTGAAGCATAACATGTCTGTAACGTAACAAAAATATAAAAAAATACAAAAATACAGTGATTTTTAATATAAAAAGTGCGTAAAGTTATTAATAATGAAAAAAATAAACAGTGTGATTGATTGTGACAATTTGTTATTAGTGTACATGTAAATAAACAATCTTTAATAAGTGATATTCTAACAAGCCGCACATCTTAAATGAATCATTATTTTAAAAAAAGTTCTTAATAGAAATATATTCACGGTGTCCGAATGAACAAAAGTGAATAACAAAGTTTTATAGAAATAACTTGATTTTACCGTTTGTAAGATTTAAATTTTAAAACGTAGCAGTAATAGTGTGCAATCAGTGAGTCATAAATGTGTGCCTATAATAAACAAAACTGCTCAAACAGCTGATAGCTTGATGCTTAAATACTGCAAAGAAATTTCGATATCATTATTATTACGACAATAGCCCAGTGGTTATAGTATCGGAATCACGATCTGAGTTGTGCCGGTTTAAATCCTACTGTGGCTAGATAAACTTTTTATTTATTTTATAAAAGTATTCAAAATGAGTACGGGAATATTAACACGCAAGGCAGCAATGTCTCAGATGGATGACAAACTAAAACAAACTTTAGTGGAACTTAAAAATGTTAAAACGGTATGTGATACATTAATAATAGAAAGAGATGATCACGAAGAAGAAATAAAAAAAAACATAATTCGAAACACTGAACTTAAAAAACAGCTCGCAGACTTACGCTCGCGGCATTTGCTTGTAACTGAGGACCGTAACCAGCTAAAATAACAAATTGATAGTTTTGATGCATGCAGTTACACGTACGAGCAAGCGCTCAGGCGGACCTCCGAACTTGAAACTGAGCTAGATGAGGCCTACCAATTGATCTCTCAACTTCAACACGAACAAGATAAACAAAAAAATTTCACTACACTTAGCTTGTTTGACAAATTAATGGAGAGTAACTTCGAAAACAAACAAACCGGTGGGAATTCATTTTCGACACTTGAATTAAAATGCGAGGCTTTTATTCAAGATTCCCATAGTAGCAAGCGGTTTCGTATAAAATAAAGTTTAAAATTCGTGTAGATTAATAAGAAAATCACAAAAGTTACTACATAAGCAAGTCTACTGTCGCCAAAATATATTTTGAAAAAAGATCGATTTTCCCTATTAAATAAATTACAACTACATGAATCTGAATTAGTGAAAAGGAATGAAATGTATTACACTAAAACACACTCACTAAACTTAAAAATTGAGATTTTAGAAAATTCTCTTAAAGAGATTTCTAACAAATATTCTTTAGCCCAAAAGGAGATTTGTGAACATATTCAGGCCACAGAAAAACTTTTAAATTATTTTTTTAACGATTACAGTGTTTTGCAAATAACCATTCCTGCGACTGTCCACTCTTAGCTTCATCTACACTGACGGGGACACAAATACAAGAATCTGCAAATACGATTGACACTTGTAAGACGAGAAATAATTTTCCTGTTGAAGTTCAGCACTCTGATCTATTATTATATCCTGGACAACAATCTAATGTAAAAAAGATGTCTATTAAGCCTTCTATTGTCAAAAAACTATTTGACTGCTCGTCTTCAGAGGAAAGCAATCATTCCACTCAACAAAAAACACTAGTTTTTTCTGATGAAATAGGCGTAGGTCTCGGAAATCTGCTTAATATGAATGTTAATCACAATATAATCAATTACTGTATGCCAAATTGTACGATTTCACAGATTATCAAGAAAATCGCAACTTCTGACCTTAGTGAATTGACTAATGTAGTTATCCTTATAGGGCATTCCTTAAAGATAAAAAAACAAGATATCAGATATTGCTTTTCTAAATTATTAGACTTCAAATAAAATAAAATAATATTTTGTTCGCTACCATTTTCAAACTATTTGACAAAATACCAAAATAATTACATCTTTGAACTGACTAAATTGATTCATAATCTAACTTGTCGTCCTGGTGAAAATTTTATGTTTTTTGATACAAATAAGTTGGTAAAATTTTTTAGGTTGACGTGGAATAAACAATATATTTCTTCCCATTATAAAAAACACAGCGACTTTATTAGCATATAACATTAATAGACTTAAGACTAATGTACGTAAATGTAAGGATATTATTGTAATTGACCACGCATCTAATAGTAGTAGTTCTATATTAGTTGCTAATCAATCTTTAAAGTAAACTTAAAGACAACAGAAAAGCGGCTCAATGCCTGCCTTACTTTGGCATACCAAAATATAAATCGCTTTTCTGGCAAAATTTTAGATGTAGAATTATTAATTGAGCAATTTAAGATTGATATTGTTTGTTTAGCCGAGACATGGTTAAGGTCAGATAGAATGTTGTTCTATGTAAATAATTTTAATGTTGCTTGTGCGTTTAATAGCGAGTCTGCTAAAGGTGGAGGCACTATAATTCTTGTTCGGCGTAGCATAAAATATAAGGAAAGGAAAGACAAAGCTAAACTATCAGTTGAACGTATCTGTGAGATTGCGTGTGTTGAGCTGGAAGAACATGTAATATTATATATATACAAACCACCATCAGCTAATTTCTTGTCATTTTTATTAGTTCTAGAGGATGCTCTAAGTAAACTCAAGCACAGTAAATCAGTGATTGTCTGCGGTGATTTTAATATTGACCAACTTGCAGACTCTTCCGAGAAACGAAGGCTTAATTCGCTTTTTGAATCGTTTCATTTGAAATATTTATTTCATGAACCCACAAGAATTACACCCACTAGCACTACCTGTATTGATAATATAATTCTAAACTGTGAAGTTATAGATAAACTTTTAATAAACGGAGTACGTTCAGATCACAAATGTCTTATAATTAAATTTAATTCTAACAGGCCATTTGAACAATCATATATCAAATGTAGACAACTGACTAAAAGTAAAATAAAGCAATTCGAAAATAAAATAAATAATAATATATCAAAAATCAATTTTGAATCTCGCGACCCTAATATAATTTATCAGACATTTTTTAACTCTATTCATGGTAGTTTTCTGGAAATATTTCCTAACAAAGTCAAAATTAAAAAGCAATTGTGTTTTAATCAATGGGCTACAACTGGCATAAGGAAAAGTAGGAAGAATTTATTCGATCTATATAAAAGAAAATCATATACAACAGATAGAAATTTTATTGCTTACGTTCGGAAATATTCAAAAATTTTCAAACATGTGTGTATTGAAGCAAAAGCTCGGTATATAAGAAATAAGATTGAATGTTCAGAAAATAAAATAAAATCTGTTTGGAAATGGATTAATCAGGAAACTGGAAAAAACAAACAACATAAAAACCATGTCGAGCTGAAAATCAACAACGATGCTCAAATTGATAAATAAGTAGGTAGGTACCTGCGCTGGATGTAGGATTAAGAAAGATTGTTTGGGTTGTTTGGTCTAGCGATCGTCGATTAAACGACGTATGTATGACAAGGGAAGTACGAAAAGTAGATCAAAAATATTTTTTTCTTTACCATCTTTAACAATGAGTGTCCTACCTAGCAACGGTTTTTTTACCTAGGAACCTAAAATAAAGCCGTAGAGATTTGTGACAAAAATCGAGACAATTTTTTTTTTGTTTTTCAAACAGGTTTCCGCCTGATGGTAAGCGGTAACCGTAGCCTATGGACGCTTGCAACACCTGGAGCAAAACTTGCGCGTTGCCAACCCTTCAAAAATCTAATAACTTCTTTCTTGAACCCCCCATACTAAAGTCCTTAGAGAAAATCTTGACAGAGAACTCATACCACAACCTAAACCTAAGCGTTCGCGGGAGGAGGTTTCTCTGAAACTGTACGTAACCATTTAGGTTCTAAGGTGTGAGGACGAATTTTCTACTGATGGCGAGCGGTGCGGTTGAAAGCGGTAGAACCCATATTTTTCCAAGGTCGGAAAAACGGGGACGGGGTAACTTGGTCCAATTAACCCAACCAAGACATAATTCCCTATAACTTTTCTCCACGACTCACCCCTTGCCATTGGGATGACGACGTTTGGTCCGAAATAATTTGGAAGACAAGTTCAAATTGGCGTCTCAAAACTTGGTCTGCACAGAATCGGATTTATGCTGTAACTTTTAAACTAATTTGTTGTGTGTGACTGATGCCGTAATGTTAATCAGTTTTTATGAAGTATACGCTTTTAACAAACGGTGGATCTATCATGTGAGGTAAACACTTTGATTCATCTTAATCTTTCTCTTAAAACTATATGAAAAACATTACATACTATACCTACTATACATTGTCTCTTTGATAGTCTCACGTAATCTCATGTTACCGTCAATAATGACAAGTTTCTAAGAGTGCTCAATATTTTCATAGGCTGACTGTACATTCTCAATTTGAATTGAAACATTTATAATTTTACAAACATATATTACTGAAATACTATTCGAGGTTACAATAATGTTAATATCACATTAAATATCATTTAGCAAGGGTTTATGTCTTGCTAAATAACAACATTTATATGTTTAACTTTAATAAATGTACTCCAAAATGGCCACAAAATACAACTTTTAATACAACATGGCAACATTCATTTTAAAAGCTTTCAAAAACATCGTATTATTTCATGCTTTACTATACCATAAAAACTTTAATATACAAATATATAAATACACCTTAAAATTGTATATGTATACATTGAAAACATTAATTGAAAAATATTTATTTACTGCAGTATTATATTTTGAAGCTAGGTAGGTATAACTGTAATATTGAATATTATCTTAAAATATTCCTAAATGCCACTTTCTAAAATCAGATATCTATAATCAGGTAGACTTTACAAAAATACTTCGATGAATAGTAAATAAAAAACAAATTTTAAAATATTAAAAAAAGAGAACACAATGTTATCTCTCTCTCTCTCTCTCTTATCATTAATAATTTTAAAATTGCCTCTACAAGCCAACCAAAAACACTGTGTCCCTACTTGGTACTAAGAAAACAAATCTGCAAGGTATATGCAAACTGGTATTGAAATAATTCAGAATGATTTTTTAATCATGGTTTCTAAAATTAATTAATGAAAGCAAAGTAGTAGTATTAACTAAAGGACTGCATGGATTTCAAGTACAGGGGCCTTGGCTTTCTTAAATAGTCATGTATGAAATATACTTACTAACTTTTGAATACTTACATTGCAATTCACATTTGGCAATAAGTAATCTTAATAATACAATTTGATTTTGTGACAAAAAGATGTTATAAGTGGTTTATTTGATGCCAGCGAAATTGAAGTCAAGACTTATCCGGCTGTATTCATTGTTATGACGGCAAAAGCTGAACTTTATTATCAATGTGGTTGATGAAATTAATTTTCTGAAAATACTTCTATTATACTTTACTAAACTAAAGAAAGACTTGTAAAGAGTCTATTATTATATCTAGAAATATGTCCCAGTTTTTAAACAGAATTCTATACATGAAAAAACAAAATAGTAAGTACTTCTAGTAATACTAACAAAGTATTTAAGTTATTATGCACATAAATTAAAAGCCAACATATTGTGAAGAAAGTTAAGTAAGTGAGTAAAATGAATATGAAAAATTTACCATAAGTAACAAAAACAAAATGTTTTTGAAATCTGTGAGAACTATTGGCTAATGAAACGGCTGCTTACATTATCATTTACAGTAAAGGATAAATATTTTTATCAAGATAGGGCAAGTAATATATCAACAAATTCAATAGGTAAGAACTTAAAGTTTCTGTCAAACAGAAATAACTTAAAGACCAAAATAAATATTTCTTCTTCACAACAACTATTTACCACTTAATGTACACTTACAACGAAAATAAAATACAATTGTTTAATACTATTAATTAGATGTTGTGTTCAACTTGTGCATAGTATAGTTAATATGCTTGGTCCAAGCAAAACGATCTTCCTTCAAATCCCTTTTATACAGCGCCTTGCCTTGATACAACACTTCAGCAAACTGGGAGACAACAGGATCTCTAGCACAAGATGCAATGGATATGACTTTATCAAACTCATCAAAGAAGAATATGACAAATTTGAGTCCCTCCACATCTCCATCGATGAGGAAACTAGTGGGCTTCCCACAACCAGCAAATCGAATAGATTTCCCAAACAACATGGTCCAGAAGAACGGAACAGTTCTCAGTTGAGTTTCTTTCTTCAATATATTAAGAGCAGCAGTTTTCCCATGGTATTGAGCTAAGCCAACATGCCCGATGCTCATATTTTTGCTACCATAAGCAAAGACGGGTGCGTGAGCGATATCACCACCTGCGTAAATATTCTTGATATTAGTCTCCAGTTTATCATTCACACTGACCGCACCGTTAGGTTCGAGTGCGATACCACTATCTTTAATAAAATCGGTATAGAATGTCGTTCCCACGCCCAAAATTAATATATCAGCGGGAATTATGGCCCCATTAGCCAACTCCACTGACTTTATCACTCCATTATCACCGTTACACTTGACTATTGTGGTTTCCAAATGGAACCTCACTCCCTTCTCTTCAAACAGCTTCTGTAGACTCTGTCCTATCTCTTTGCCGAATACTTGGCTTAGAGGAGCAACATCTTTTCCAACCACCGTCATGGATTTCGCTTTGTCGTTACAAGAAGCAGCAGTTTCTAATCCAATGAAACTCAAACCGAGGACAACTACTTCCTTGTCTTTTTTGTCGCCAAGTATAGAAAGAATGTTTGCGGAATCTTCGAAGTTTCTGACAGTGAAGATGTGCTTCAAATCTACGCCAGGTATGTCGGGTACACGAGGTTTTGACCCTGTAGCCAAGTAAAGAGCACTGTAGCGGATCTGTGACCCGTCGCTTAGATGTAAGAAACGCTCTGTTGTGTCAATCTTGGTAGCTTCGATTCCTTTGAGGATCTCTATCTGGGCATTCTGATAATATTCCTGCGTTCTGACTTGTAGTTTTTCTATTTCTGTGGCGACTCCGATTTTGGAAACTTTTATTCTATCGTAGGGTAGATGGTTCTCTTTGGCGACTAAGATGATGCGTCCACGGAAGCCCTCGCTGCGCAGGGTCTCAGCGCAGGTGGCGCCCGAAGGACCTCCGCCTACAACCACGACGGTAGACCCATCACATGGTGACGCTAACCCCATGTCTTTGACGCGTTTGTTTGATTTCAGATCGCTTAGTTTCGCACGCACCTGAAATAAGTAAATAGATTTATTGATTAATAGTTCCACTTATGTGGTCCACTTCTATGATAAAAAGTTTTAATTATAGATTCGCCGTTGCAATACTATTATATTAGTTTTTGCCCGCGGTTTCGCCGGATTTAATTCGGTTATCGGAGTGGGATTCCTCCAGCAACTACATGATTATAGTAGTATTTGCTTGCTGTAGAAAGCTGTAGCTGTAGCTATAGTTTGTCTAGGTGGAATTAAGTTATAGTTATGCCTGCGAGCACTTTCCGGGGATAAAAGTAGCCTATCGGAAAAGGACTCCGTCTATTTAACCCTGTGCTAAATTTCAGTCCAATCCGTTGCTATACCGACCGACCGACCGACCTAACCGACTTTCACCAATATAGGTACATATATTAGGTTTTGGCAATAAAAAAGGTTTCACAGCTCAGTTATTTAGTTATATGGCAGTTTTTTTTGTGATTACAACCTTGGATTTGCAGTAAGTGAATTGACTGTAACGTATATAGATGCTAGCGGTCCCGGGTAACGTTGTTCCGCTGCCGTCCCTCTGTAACCCAGCGAAAGTTGGTTTTTACCTAAAATGCCCGAGTACGGCTCGCACTTAACAGATCGAGATAAAAACTATCCTATCTTTTAAGTTGGATCAAATAACAGATAGTTACGAAGTTTGATCAAATCGGTTCAGCAGTTTAGGAGTCCATCGCGGACAAACAACGTGACACGTAATTTTTATATATGTAGACTAGTCTCTTCTAAGTCCGTCTGAAGTTTATCTACAAAGTGGTATGAAGTGACTCCTAATATCCTCTTTAAATCTGTGCTTATTTGTACTTCACATTGTCTTGGAGTGTATTTAGAGGATATCCTGAGGGACATAGTTTTAGCCAAGACAAAAGTCCGGATTCGATAATTTGTCTTCAAGATTTCATTCGATAATTTGTCTTCAAGACAATTCCTTTTAGGGCTAGTCATTGCTACTTGGGCTTGCCCTAACAATGATAAACACAACTTAAATTATCCAATTCGGTGTATATATTTTTAACACAGCGCCATCTATAATATACTTACTCAATCCAGTTAACAGATATCGCCATCTGTTAGAATCGTTTGGAGCTAAATAATTTGCAATAAAATAATATTGCGACTATAAATTGAGATGTAAGCTATCCTGTCTTTCAAGTTGGATCAAATTGCACACGGTGTACAAATCAAATTTAAAATCGGTTCAGTAATTTAGGAGTCCATCGCGGACAAACAATGTGACACGTAATTTATATATATATAGATATGGGAGAACATTTTTACAACTACGGAGTTAAGTTTGTCCTACAACCGGACTTATCTTTCTTTACAAATCGGGATGTTCGGTGCGCGAATCAGACTCGTACTTGTCCGGTTTTTCATGTTAAATATGTGTAACCTAACCACCAATGCGAAATTTTGATTCAATACTAGAACAAGTTTTTAACAAATCATATTTCTTGACGTGTACCTAAAACAAGGTCTAAGTGAAGGTCGTACATTGTGACTAACTTGACACATTACCGGAAAAGCTTGGTTAGTTCAGACGTAATAAAAGCTAAGCAATAGTGATTATAATCATGACTTTAAAAATAAAATATATCAAGTTTTATTTGAATTTTATTTCGAATTTTAATAAGTTTTTAGTATAATTTAGCTTTTTCTCACCTGAGGCCGTTTGAATTCTGGCTAAAAAGTAATAATTTTTTTTGTTTGCTGTTTATAGTATGTATAAATATGTACCTAGTTATATCTCAATCATATAGGTACTATAAACCGAAATCAGAGGTTTTATTTGTTCGTTTAGGGCCAGCTTTATTGTTAAAAGAGCTCGTGGGTTTTCCGATGTAAATTGTGTTCATACAAACTGCGTTACACTTATTTTATCTATAACTATAAACATTTCTCAATTCAAAATGCGTAACTATCATATATTACTATTTACCATAGTCGCAAGTTACCAGTTTATCTGCACATGCGGAAAAATTATCAAACTGTGGACGCCATCTGAATTTGCCATAAATACTAGCTAACTACTAGCTGTAAGGTATTAGAGGCGAGTACAATTACAGTGTTGCCGACTCTTTAACATATAAGTTAGTAGTACTTAGTAGGACTGTAATTACATTTTGCCCGCAAGCCTTGGAACCATTAGGTATTGTAATAAGTTTGGAAAGCAAATTCTTGTTTATTACGTTTATTTATATTGTCGATTTAAGTGTTCGTAAAAACACATTTGAATAAAAAGATTATGATTTGATTTGGTTTTTTTTACCTAGATCGCGCCGCATCTATCCACGGTTCCATCCGCCCTAAATTCGGTTAACGATGTAGGATTTTAACGGCAATTCCTCAATTAAAAAAAAAAACGAATCACACGTTTTCAAGTAGTCTATGTACTTCCTCGGGACTTAATTTCATCTTAATAGGTACAGCGTTTTGAGCGTGAAGAGGTAACAGACAGAGTTACTTCCGCATTTATAATATACTAGCTTTTACCAGCCGTAATTTTCCGCCCGCCCAAATTTGATATCGGCGTGGTATTCTAACGCCAACTCCTTAAATATACTAATGAAGTTTGTAATAGCAAGCTATAGTTTGTTTGAGCTCGGTTATAATTATTCCCGCGGGAATTTTTTTTGGGATAAAAACTATCCAATGTCCTTCCCCGGGACTCAAACTATCTCTAAACGATTTTTTTTATCTAAATCGGTTTAGCGGTTTAAGCGTGACGTGGTAATAGACAAACAGACAGACAGAGCTACTTTCGCGTTTATAATATTAGTAAGTATGGAAGTATGGATTAAAAAATACTTGAGAACTATTTTTGTTTAAAAATAAAATTATGGAAGTAGATTTATGAATTTCTATTACTGCATTTTTTTCATATTTTTAACCGATTTCAAAAAAGGAGGATGTTTATAATTTTTTATTTTATGTAACTGTCATACATAGACGGATTTGCAAAATTATTTTTTATTTAAAAGGATATACTTCCGAGATGACCATATTAATGTAGTGAATATAAAACTTAAAATTTTGGTGACAAAAAATATTTGGTGTTAATTTGTAAGTGGTGAAACATCTTTTATATTGATGATTGTATAATTTTTTTTACGAGTATGGATGTTTTTAGTGTTCGAAAAGAGCAATTCGTCACTGAAAAGTAAAAATAAAATCTTTTTACCAAAAAAAAAACAACCGGCTTCAAAAAAGTACAAATAAATTACTTATTACCAAAAATCAGATCTAAATTACAGTTTGAAGTTGGTTTCAAGCAAGTGAAGTGTGTTATAAACTGTTTCCGAGAGCGCGTTCCAAGCCGAGGCTACCCCCGCGGGGAGCCCTTGAGCGTTGGGCGCTATATGGGCTGAGGCTCCTTCAGAGTCTCGCCCCAAAAAGCCCGGTGAAGCAGTAATGGCTGCAACAGCTAACTGCATAGTCAGTCAGTCAGAAAAAAAAAAACTGTTAGGTTCGTAGAAACCAACTTGAAACTGTACTACAGATCAGATTTTTGGAAATAAGTAATTTATTTGTACCTTTTTAGTGCATCTTTTCTTAGCCAGTTGTTTTTTTTAAAAAACAGTTTTTTAAAACCCACAGTTTAATGTGTGGATTGATTCTTACACAGGACAAACATTTATATTTGTGTTTGTTTTGAGCCTAGATGTTTTCTATGCACAATATGTATGTATTTACAACACAAAAATTTTGTATTCGTTGTCTGTTATTCATATTACAAGCCTTGCTTAGTTCGGGACCAGACAGATTAAGTCATCTTTGAGTCATCTTTGGTCCAAACATTTTTATATTTTCTTACCCAATACTTGGACAATTAAGATGGGTCAACAGCCAAACTAGGTGTTTTTGAAGTATGGGTTTAACGCCATACGTTCATTATACCACAGCTTGAGGCATAAGTGTCTTAATGTTATAAAAAAAATCGCATGCGTTACAATTTAGAATAAGGTGACCGCGCGCGAACATTATTATTACAAATAAATTTGAAGATCATTTGAATATTAAATATTTATTTAGGCATGACAAAATAAATATGATACATTTTATTTATAGAAGAGACACGAGAGTTAAAGCTATTTCGGTATATGGAACTAGTTGATCCCTGCGGTGTTACTTACGTAGAATATAATACGGGAATTTGTTTTTTAATTAATGGTAGTTTTTGTTCTTTGGAGCTTAGCGACTGCATAGCCTAGACAACATAGAGTAGCAACCGAAATACGAAAGAGCTCACGACTAAGCGGTCACCCATCAAAAAATGACGACACCCATCGTTGCTTAACTCTTCTTATAGTTTCCAATAGACAAATGCGACTGAGCCAGCAGCTCCTCTTAGAGGAGTCAAATTATTCATACAACAATTCGAAAAATAAAAAGGTGACAAGTGCGAGAGGGTGAAGGGGTTTAATATAACGGAAAATAACGCGACATATTAAATGAATGGCACCTAAGATGCAGGCAATTTACCTGCCAGATTTCCTCAGCATCGGTTCAACATTTTAGCCGTGAAAAGTTAAAAGACAGACAGTTACAAACGCATTCATAGTATTAGTGTGAGTTCTTCAACCTTGAGTGACACTGAGTCACTGTGTCTAGCGCGGCACACAGCCTCTGACGACACAAGCACAACATACATAATGCTCTGTCATGGAGATAATCCACATACAATTTAACACTTGTAAACGCTTCGTCATTGTTAGATATTTATGTTTAAAATTACTTCGACTGTTTGTTTAGATTGTTGGAACGTTCTTGTAGTAAAAAAGACGAAAATTCAAATGATTGTGGGGGCTTACTCTTGACAACATTACCATAAAATACGCGGGTGTAACCGCAGGGATCGTCTAAATAAATATTTTCGGACACTACACACAGCACCGACGCAAACTAAGCAAAGCTTACCAGACAACGGATACAAATACACATATATATATAAATATTATTGTTTTGTAAATACATATGATGCATAGAAAAGACCCATCCTCAAGACATACACAAATAATAAATGTTTGTCTTTTGCGGAATTCGAACCCAAGCCCCTCGATTCAGCAGTCTGAGTCACGGAGCCGACAATAAATATATATCTCTAACTATTAAATCAATTCTCAAATCGAAGAGGGTTGTTGACATATTGGTAAATTGAGTCAAGTGAGCTGAACTAAAGGAACTAGACCAATACGCAGACCATACATACTCTTATTTACTCATGTGATAAAGTCGCGAGAGGCCTGTCTGCCTGCACTTTTTTCTTCAATTCAAAGGCTGTCATGGGCATCGCCGGGTCTTCTCACCAGAGATACAGTTGGTACCTACGAAATTTTTTATGATGGCGGAACCATCCGGATGTCGGTAGCAAAAGACGACCTTCAGAATTTGGTTTCCGTAGTGAAGTTCTACCTTTCAAAAATGCTGAAACGCATCAGAGAGGGACATACTGAGGAGCCATACAGGGTCTGTCGGAGGAGTACCGAGGAAATGCATCGCCGTGGCACGAAGGAGCGGTGACGTAACGCGGCGACCAATATCAAAAATTGAATCACTAGACCAAAAGAAATACTTATATTGCATCATAAAACTGATAAGCAGTATCATAATGCATCTTCTATATCAGCTTAAAGAATCGAAATAAAAACATTCTGCATGTTTGTGCAATCGCGTAGGTAAGGCAGTTTCGATGTATTTATTATTTTTAGGGATCCGTAGTATATTATAAAAAAATAAACGACCAAGTTAACCTAACTGGTGGACTCTATCACCAATTGCAGTAACAGCTACAGAATCCTACACGTGCCTACACTAAACATAGCCTAACATGCTTCTAAGGTGAAACCGAATCATATTCTTCCTATACAACCTCAGGTACATTTAAAACCTTTAACAATAACGAATTTGCTGCTTTAAAACCGTTATTATAATATATTTTTCATTCATTCATTTATCCCAGTCGCATTCATGAAATGCTAGTGAAATATTAAATGACCAGACTTTTTGATGACTTCATACTTTGTTGAATATCACTGTAATAATATGGTTTTGAGTAGCAAAATGTTTGAAGATAAAAATATATACAGTGTAATGCAATTTGCATGAAAAAATGGTGGTACCTATGTGTTTTTTAACAAGGCGTATCGTGCGCGATATCCTTAAGAAACGCTGACGTCACACTGATTGCGAACAAAATAACCGTGGTCTCATACACCATAGTTTGTCATGAGTCACAGACTCGCTTCGCCTTGCTCGCATACACGTATTAACGTTAAAAAGTTCGATACCATTGGTTGACTTGACACAGTTTGATTAATCTTATAACTAGTTCAAACCCGCGGTGTCTCTCGCGCAATTTATTGCCAATGAACTCTGTATTGTTCTTGTTATCGTCGCAAATGAACATGTACAAGAAGTAGATATGTTTTATGAGGTACTAGCTTTTGCCAGCGGCTCCAAACGCTCCAAATTTGGTTATCAGCGTGGGATTCTTATGTCACCTCCTTAATTATACTAATGAAGTTTGTTATAGCAAGCTATATCTCGTTTAAGCTTGGGTTATTCCCGCGGGAAATTTTGAATTTAGGACTCAAACTATCTCCATACCACTACAATTAATCTAAATCGGTTAAGCGGTTTAAGCGTGAATTGGTAACAGACAGACATAAAGACAAAGTTACTGCCGCATTTATAATATCAGTATGAATTTCTGAACTGTACGAAGGTCTGTGTATTTGTAAAATTGTTTTATACCACTAAGGTGGCAAACGAGCTTGCGGTCTGCCTGATGGTAAGCGGTCACCGCAGCCTGTGGACGCTTGCAACACCAGGGGTATCAGACGCGCGTTGCCGACCCTTCAATAAGCCAATAACTTCTTTATTGAAGAACCCCATACTGTAATTCCATTAAAACTGTTTTCCATCCCCCCGATCGACCTCGGCATGGTCGTAAAACTATAGTTAGGCGGCCTCGGCACGTACTAACGGCCCCAGATGACGATCTCGCTATCCGAAGCTGAGGTTGGGCGCTATACGGGCTGAGCCTCGTTCAGAGACTCGCCCAAATAAAGTCCGTTGAAGCAGTAATGAGAAGAATAGCCTTAGCCTAGTATATACATATATATCTATGAATTTTCAAAAATGTCTGCCGTAACCTTGGAACCGGCCTAGCCATGACATTTTTTCAATTAAATACTAAATCTTTATACTGTGACATAAGTTTAAAATAAATATAAATAAATATTTTTGGACATTACACAGAGCGCCGTCTGGCCCCAAAGTAAGCAAAGCTTGTGTTATGGGTACAAGATAACGGATAAAATTTAGTTTATTATAAAATATAATTATGTGAACTCGTTAGTCCCAACTTAGTTTTATAAGAACCCAAGTTGGGACAAACGAGTTCCCATTTCGTATACGGTAAGTAAAAGAGAGCAAATTAAGAAAATATAGGGTATTATCAAATACAGTAAGTCTTCCAGCCACGGGCTCTCCAGCTATATAACAAATACCTGACATTTTAAGTAAACTTTATCAGCACGCACGGTGAACGTTTTAGAGGTCTACATAGTTTGGTGTCGTAAACGTTTTGACACAAGGCTAAGTTATGACCGTAACCTACATAGTAATTCACTTAGCTAAAGTGACTGGCATTTTTTGCCTTTTTAAGGTTCCGTACCGCAAAAGGAAAAAAAGAAACCTTAAAGAATCACTTTGTTGTCCGTCTGTCTGTCTGACTGTCACGACCCTTTTTCTCAGGAACGCTTGGAGTTGAAATTAATATCAAGTACTATAGTCTACGGTCGCCTCTTCAACCTCCGGATGATACCTTAATGTTATCATGTGTTTTTCAGCATTATTGCATTTCCTAAATGCATTAATTGAATTTAGATAGCATAAAACATCAAAACAATGACTCGTTTTCATATTAAAAATTAATAATCTAACAAAAAAAATACGCACTTGACTCACATTACAGTCGTCTATCATAATTTACAGAATCAAGCTAAGTGATGCACTTTTTTTTAATGTTCTTTTTTTCTAAAGTAGTGCAGATTTTATGCATTGCGAAAAATCAGCACAAAAAGCCCGGGGGTTAACTTAATATGCCCAAAATACGGTCTTATTTGTCGCATATAATAATACAAATAAATCAAAATCTATGTGGTATTCTCATTGACCTCATCTGGTCTCATTGATCTCATATGGTCATAACTCATCGTTGTTCTGTCAAACTTTCTGTTAACCCACAATATCTATAATACTTTGTTTAAGTATGAAAATAACTGTCTTGAACACCCTCCTAAAAATGTCTGTCTTTTGTTTTCCTTCTACTGAAGCGCGAACCTATTTAGAGCGGCAAAATATCCTTGATAAGTTCTAGTAAATATGATTGTAATGTAGGTCAATGTATTAATTCTTTCGGCGTGGTATAAAGACGTGTTAATTTCAATTGCATACCTACTTATTTGACACCTGCGAGAAGGCTACGGTTTAGGGCTTAATTAACTTAATCAAACTTATAAAAAACAATTACATACAATGCCGTACACGAAAAGTTTCATCGAAATCAGTTTTTTTTTTTTTTTTTTTTAATACCACTAAGGTGGCAAACAAGCCTACGGTCCACCTGATGGTCAGCGGTCACCGTAGCCTATGGACGCTTGCAACACCAGGGGCATCACTCGCGCGTTGCCGACCCTTCACAAATCTAATAACTTCTTTTTTGAAGAACCCCATACTGTAGTCCTTAGAGAAGACCTTGACTTGGAGCTCATTCCACAACCCAAGGGTTCGCGGGAGGAAGTTTTTTTGTGAAACCGCACTGTACGCGACCATTTTGGTTCCAAAGTGTGAGAATGAATTCGATGGCGAGCGGTGCGATGGTAGAAAGTAGCCGTGGGCATCATTTCGAACAATTCCTCAGAACACAATCCATTGTACAAGCGGTAGAACACACACAGGGAGGCAAAGTCTCTCCTCAGACTTAAGGGCTCGATACCGCAAGTGAGTTTGGGATCGTCGACAATTCTCACAGCCCGTCGTTGAACCGAGTCAAAAGGGCCAAGCTGGTATCCGGGTGCACCCGCCCAGAGATGGCAGCAGTACTCCATATGGGGCCGGACTTGCGACTTGTAAAGTAGCAACCTTTGCCCCGACGTGAAGTACTGCTTCGCTCTGTTGAGTACACCAAGTTTTTTAGACGCCAGCTTTACCTTGTCTAGCAAATGATCTCGGAACTGAACATCGCTGGAGATGTCAACGCCAAGGATCCCCATGCTCTTGGAGATGGAGAGGGGAGTGTTCTGGAATTGTGGGACTACAGTGAATGGGGTTTTCTTAGCGGTGAACGCGCAGACTTGTGTCTTTGAAGGGTTGAATCGGACCAAGTTTTACCGGACCAGTCAGAGACCTTGGACAGACCGATCTCGATTTGAGACACAAGTTCTTCACGCTTTTCCTCCACAACGGAACGTGGGATGCTTGCACGACCCGTGTAATAAGCGTCTCCAGTACTGTCATCTGCATAACAATGTATGTTGTTGATGTCCAACATATCATTGATGTGAAGTAGAAACAGCGTAGGAGACAGCACAGAGCCTTGCGGGACACCAGCATTAATGTCCATGCTATCAGAGCAACTACCGTCAACTACGGCTCGTATGCTTCTGCCGGACAAAAAGCTAGCCACCCATTTGCACAAACCCTCGGGCACTTCGTAAGAAGGCAACTTCGATAGAAGACCCCGGTGCCAGACCCGATCGAACGCCTTCGCTATGTCTAGGCTACATGCCAATGCCTCCCCCTGACTCTCAATGGCTAGTGCCCATCGGTGTGTGAGATACACTAGAAGGTCACCAGTTGAGCGACCGTGGCGAAAGCCATATTGACGGTCACTGATCAGGTCGTGTTTTTCTAGGTATCTCAAAAGCTGTGTGTTGATCACACGCTCCATCACCTTGGAGAGGAGAGAGGTTATAGCGATAGGCCTGTAATTCGATGGATCTGATCTATCGCCCTTTTTGGGCACCGGGTGCACATTCGCAGTCTTCCATGGAGACGGAAATTGCCTAGTGTGGTAGTAAAGCGTAAAGAGGCGCGTGAGTACAGGACATAACTCAGGAGCACACTGCTTAAGCACCGCCGGACCTCGCGCTTTGTTATAGAGATTTCCGGCATGGTCTTACCGCACCACGGTAAAGTAGGTGGTACAGCGCCTTCGTCGTTCACATTCGAGTTAGAGGCAAAGAGACTGCCCAATAGATCGGCTTTCTCTTTTGCACTGTGGGCCAAGTCACCATCGGTCTTTCGCAGTGGTGGTAACGACGACTGGCAGAAGTTCCCCTCGGCAGCTTTAGCAAGCGACCAGAAAGCACGACTCCCAGAAGGATAGCTCGCAAGTCGCCCACCTATTTTGCCGATGAATTGGAATTTTGCTCTGGCAGTTGCTTTCTTACTGAACCTCGAGGCAGCATTTAATTTGCGTTTTAACTCAGAAATATTCGGATCCTTATTATTACGAGCCGTGGTCCAAGCCTCAAACGCAGTTTGCTTAAGAGTTTTAGCTTCACTGCAAGACCTATTAAACCACGGTCGTTTTTTGACGCCGGCAGCTACTCGCAGGTTAGGAATGAAACATTCCATACCAGCGAGGATTGTCTCAGTGACTGCGGCTGCGCAGACGTCAGGATCTTCTGAGCTATAGCAGATCTGCCTCCACGGGTACGATGCATAGAATTCTCGCAATCCATCCCAGTCTGCCGACTTATAATGCCACACACGACGCCAATTAGTTGGCCCAGAAGGATCAGGTTGTGTGCATGACATTTGAGTCCGGACGAGACAGTGGTCCGAGGAGCCAAGAGGCGCATCCACTGAGACGGAGTATCCATCCGGACGTGTAGTCAGCAGAAGGTCCAGTAAGGAGCTTGTATGGTCCTCTATATCTGGTATTCTCGTTGGAGAAAGTACCAGCTGAGAGAATCCATAGGTCAGAGCAAATTCATGAGCAGATATCCCTGCATAGTTATTGGTTCGAGAACTGAGCCACTGACGATGGTGGGCGTTAAAGTCTCCCAAAATAACTAATTCTGCTGTAGGATATTGCTCTAGAACTTTGTCAGTCGTCAAACTCAGGTGCGTGAAGAGTCGAGTTACGTCCGTGTCACCGCTATGAGACCTGTATAGGCACGCATAGATACGAGTGTGGCCCCCATGATCTACGCGCACCCACAATATCGACAGGTCCCTGTCTTCAAGGCTATGAAGTCGGCGACAGCAGATATCCTCCCGGACGAACATACATACACCGGCACGACTCAAAAAATTGTGCTCAGCCGTTTCATCAGGTCTCCCTGACCGCCGAACCAGCACGCCGCGTCTACGCCGAGCAATGACAGCAACAAGCACCGTCGGTCCTCCGCTGTCCGCGCAGCGAATCCTCAAAGAGAGAGCTCTGGCAACCTTACTCACCGCCAGGAACACAACACTACTCAATGTTAGTGTTATTGTGGCCGCGGTTTTCTGTAAGGTGGAGGTACTTCCCCAGTTCGGGCCGCTCATTCGAGCAAGTACTCGCTATGCCCCGCTTTATTTGTTCGGGCAGCTTATTCGAGCGAATACTTGCAGTGCCCTACCTCTCTAAAAAAGTCAGTTCAGTACCTTTTGCTTAATAATCGAACAAACAAACAGACAAAATTTCTAATTTCCTAAGACAAATCCGTTCCGTTCCGTTCCAGCATCTTACCAGTCAGCTTCTAATTTCCTAAGACAAATCATAAAAAAAATGAGTGAAATTTGGAAAACCGTAAAATTATTTTTATAAAATAACTTAGTAGGCACTATAAGGGCAAAGCGTCTTGCATTACCAAGTTGAAAATTCAAGGGAAAGAATGGAAAACTTAAATGAAATACGAAACGCTTTATATCTCCTATATTTCCGCGAGTATATTATAGGAAGATAAGTTGAATTCCTGCACGTGAGCACGCGCTTTGCCTGGCAGCTCCCGCATTCCCGTCGCTCCATACCCACGTCCCAGAGATGCAAGAACGTTTTTAATCTCTTTGAATCCCCATTATATCCCGTTTATCGTATTAGATGACCTCACACTAAAACAAAATAAATAACTAACGGGTAAAAAAATAACCAAACCAAATTAAAATGAAAATAATATAAAATAATAATACGTTTAAAAGTGTGTTATATTTATTATGTTATTGTTATTATCATTTTTTCTTTTATTTAAAACATTGATGATTTTATTTGTATTTATTAGAATGTAAGCAGGTAGGTATACCAATAAAAATATTAACCAAATGTTTTTTTAAAAGAGTAGGTAACTATCGAGTTTCTTGCCAAATTCTTCTCGGTATTTAATAACCGAATTTCAAAAAATTAAAATTGTTGATATTTAATAACAATTTAAAAGTCTTTGTAAAATACATACCTCTAATTTGAATAAAATAAAAATAAAATTATTTTGACTAACTATACAACTACTGTTTACAGGAACTTGTTTGGTTTGCATTACGGTGAATCCGACGCAAAAAAATCGTAGAAACTGAGATACACTAAATATTTTTAGCTATGTACCTATTATCTTAGAGGGATGGGCAATGGAGCGAGCTATGCTTGAAGTGTCTCTGAAGGATCGAATCCGAAATGAACACTTTAGGAAGAGAACAAAAGTCACAGACATAGCTCGCAGAATAAGCAAGCTGAAGTGGCAGTAGGCTGGCCACATCTGTCGCAGAACCGATGGCTAATGAAGCAGGCGTGTTCTGGAGTGGATAGCGCGTATGGGAAGGCGAAGCGTGGGACGCCCTCCAGCCCGGTGGACCGACGATCTTAAAAGGGTGGCTGGCGGTGGCTGAATGCGGAAAACAGAGGACTGGGTAAAATTGCGCGCCGTAGTCGTACTTATGTCCAGCGGTGGACCAATATGAGATGATATGGTGATGATGATGATAATTATCTTAGCGCATGGAGTGCTACAAGAATCGTCAAACTTGGCCAAGACCGAACCGATTTATACTATCGTCATAGTATTATGATATTCCATGCTAAGCCACAGTGGTAGTACCGAAATCGAATTAGAGCTTCTTAATATATAATTAATAATAATGAAAAGAAATATCAAAAATTGTCTTAGAACGAACCTAATCATGCTATAAAGTGTCTTTTTATGATTGCCTATCACTATAGTATTACGATACTTAAACAAGCTTAGGTTGGAGTACTTACCGATAGTACCGTGACGGACGTGGGTTCAATCCCCGAACAAATCAAACATTGATAACGTGAAGAACATTGTGTTTGTCTTAAGTCGAGTGTTTTCTTAAGAGGGGCCCCCTTAACGCGCATATTCATTTGCTTTATGGGCGTTAAGCTGAAATCGACAATGTTAATCTCAAATAGACCACATTTTTCAGTGGCAAAAATATATTATAGATATGCGAACAGATTACCGTAAAAAGTGGAAAATTTAATTACAATTATATCACATAAGATATAAAAATTCTATTTCAGTAATTTTCTAGCTTTATAGTTACTTAACATTCCATGAAATAAATTATGTTCCCGCTACTAGTTGATAATAAATAAGTTATGAATTCAAAATAGAAAAACGAGAGGTTCAGTCGTTATTCTTTTAAAGCGATGTTTTAATAGATATCTTAAACACTGTTACAAACAAATACAGTTATTTGCTAGTTAAAGAATGTAGAAAGCTGAAACTTGTAATAGGAAAGTGGAATCGATTGTAAAAACGAGCAGAAAACTGCACATTCAAGCAGGGCGCAGCCTTAAAAATATTATGTATGTATTTAGAGAGAAAACATATAAATGTAGTTATATCCTATACCGGCATACCGCGTCATATTACTAAGACCCGCCAAATATTTTAGAGGTGGTGTAATTACAAGCCTTGCTTATTTTGAAATCCAATAGTGATGTATCTTTTTCCTAAAAATATTATTGTTTATTCAATTGTTTGAGAATTCAATCCAGTGTAAATTGTATCTAAGTTATTACCAAAATAACATACATCATAATTAGTAAAGTGTATGTGTGTGTACATTATTATCATATGAAAACCTATACCTAGGTATATAGTTGTGTTGGTTTAGTTACCTACCTATACGTATCATAAAAATAAAAACAATAACTAAACTCACAGAGCAATCGGCATACAGCGTCATGCATTTCGCTCTGAAATCAGCCAAATAAAATGAACCTAGAACATAAAAATCAGATAGTAGGTGCTACACTACCTGACCTACGTATACGCTTGGTCATCGCCTTATATTTAAAAAGCGTTTTGTTGACAAGCATTATGTATATATATATATATATATATATCCCTCTCCTTTTTATACGTTGCCTTATCAGCCTAATACGTCCCCACTGTTGGGGCACACCAATGCGTTATTATATTGTACCTGGACGACCGAGCTTAGCTCGCGATTTTAATTTTTTTTAACTATCACGATTTTTCAAAAAATACAACTAGGTAGGGTAAACTTAAACATAAAAGGAAAAAACCACTTCTCAATACAAAATTTCATCCAAATCGTTAGAGCCGCTTACGAGATATGCAAATAAAAATACTATATAATGTACAAAAAATCACTTATAGCTCTTGGCGGAAAATTGCTCCGTCAAATATATTTTTGCTATATATGTCAGTATATATAGCTATGTACAGATGTGTCTTATTATCCAAGAATATTTAGATTTAAGGAAGACAGAAATCTAAAAATACTGTTTTTGTCCTATAACTTCTTTAGGAAAATTGCTCCGTCTATTTTGATGTTTCAGTTCGTGTTTAATTTTAATATATATCGCCCTGCACAATTATCCACAACATTAAATATTTTCATCATAGCCTTTTGGTTTTTGGCCGATAACTAATTACGGAAAATTGCTCCGTCCCATTTTTATAATTTATTAGCCATAGTACACTCAGATATTCCATACTTTTAAATTATCCAATAAAATTTCGACACTGTGTCGTGCAGTTAAGATTTTTTTTTTTGTATATTAAAGCAACGCGCGCGCAGTGGCTGCGCCGGCGCGGCACTGCACCGGTGCCACAGGAAGGAATGACCTTCAATTAATAAAAATTTTGCAAAGAACTTCGCGGATCAGGCTACTTATATCTGGACTGTGAATGAGTTTCTATTCATCTGCAGACTTAGGTACTTTTGAATTAGGTAACTGTAGTGGATACGGAGAAAGTACTAACAAATGAATAATTAAAAAATGGTACTACCTACTTAACTATATAAGTTTTAAAATTTTAGCGTTTTTTTACTATTTCTAATTAAAACGGGATTAAACGTGTACACGTTACACCAGCCTCGGTCATGGTCAAATTACGCGTTCAATCCTGTTTTAATTTAAAATTACCTACTTAACTACTTTAGGAGGCAGTACTTCTTCGCATACGACGACAGCCCGGAGCAATGAGTGTAGGTTGTAGGAAGGGTTAGGGCTTGCACTATTTTAAATTAAATTAAATTTTCCTATTCGAATAAAAATGAAAACCATTGGTAACTTATATTCAAATATTCGCTTATTATGTATATTCTCTTTGTATGTATTATTTTTATTCACTATTCAATGTGAATAAAAATAATACATATAAAGAGAATCTTAATGTTTATTTTAATTTAACGGCTACAAGACTGAAAAAAAAAGGAATACAACTTGCAGGTAGATGTTTTCATTATTTTTTTTCACATCTGAGAATTAAAGTCAAAGTCAAAATCTACATTTTGACAGGAATTTGATGAAATGTCTTTAAACTGAAGTCGGGAGTGTTTTACAAAAAGTAGCGGATCAAAATCTTTATCTATATAGTAACTATAAAGACATTCTTTACTACTTTGTAGCAGTTGTTTTTCATTTCAAAACACCCGAAATGCATTTAATTTGAAGCATATTTAAGACTATTTAGGGAGAACAAAGAACCTAAGGTAAAACTAAAACCAAATATTGGAGTAGAGAAGTGTCTCTTGTTCAGTGAAACAAGATCCTTTTAATTTATGTTTTGTTTTCCTTGTTAAATGAAAACTAAAAATCAATTTAATATCCTCCCATTACAAATAATAGAAAAATATTTAGTAAAGCCAATAATAGTTCGGAAACATTGTTCTGAAATTTCTAAGCAAATATGGCCGCCAACTCCATCGAACTCACATCGATTTCGGTTCACTTGGGTCAACACTAGAATAAAAACTGCACGTTTTTGAACGGTGTCGGCCTGGAACTTGCTTATAATTTGGTAGCCAAACTGATATTTTACTAACGCGATTTCCATTTCGTTGGACTTGCGTTCACCTAGACCTAGACCCTTCGAATAAGTGCGGCGATTGCAAATGGCGGCTAATAATCTATTGTGGATATTTAGGTATATCTCGGAATACATTGTATATAAAATATTTATATGTTATTGAATATTCAAAGTATTTTTTTTATTAAGTATTTTAATATGATGTTGGAATTATCATAATCCAATAAACAAATGCTTCTGAGCCTCAAGACCGGGAACGGCGCGCTCCAAATTTTTAACGCTAGAGCAAAAACTAGGAAAACGTGTTTCTCGTATTCCATTTATACTTATTGATTTTTTATGTTAGGTTATTCGCCATAATAACACATATTCTGTAAAAAAATCAGCCATCTACCAGCTACGGTTCAAAAGATTATTTAATTTAACCGTTAGTACTATGTTGGTTATGCAAAATTTTGTCATATACAAACTGTTTTTTTTTTTAATTCACACAAATAATGTTATTACAACATTTTCTAACATAACCTCTATTTACTGAAGGTTTGTGAAAATTTTCAATCAAATCTATATATACTTTGACAGTTAACTACAGTTTGCAATAACATTTAAAGGCAAGAAATAGAAAAAAGTGTAAATTGCAAATCCCCAAACAACACACTTGACTTGGCCTTGGTCATCATCAGTCAAAAGGGGTTGCATTTAACAGCATGTTTTCATTACCAGTTAATTTACCGGTGATAGTATATTTTTTACCGGTTAGCCGGTATTTTCACAGGTTTTTGTTTAATGGGTCTTCACTACCTTGTGTCAAACTGAGCCGATTTCGTATAAGTACTTATATAATGTCAGTGACAATGCAATAATATGATAACATTTGAGCTAATCTGATGAAGCTTTTATTTAACTTGCCTAGTTATTGTGGGTTAGCCATGGGCTAAGTAACTCCGGACGAAGATTGGATATGTCACATATCATTCCGATTAAAGATATATATCCGCTTTGCATATCCATATCCGTTTAATATATCCGCGGAAATATGCAATTTTCTCGCAAACCGCGGTCAAACGAATCCTCGGATCGATTTCGTACCTTTCAATCACGAGTACACAAATCAGTACTGTATCCCTCGTTTGTTATAGATAGATACTATTTAATATCCTTTCATACTTGGTAGGCTTAGGACTATCAATCAAATAGTTAGGTATATACATATTTGATAGGCCTATTTAATAGTATGTACAATGTACAATTTACATTAATTACTAGCTGCTGCCCGCAACGTCGTCCGCGTGAACGCTATACTATAACATCACTTTTTGTGAACGAAACCATAGCGCGATCTAATTCGACGCCAACGCCATCTAGTTGGCAAATAGGAAAATATTGAAAAATTATTAGTGAAAAATTATAACACATCTAAGTTATGACTTTACACGATTTTTTAACATAAAATAAATGGCTATGTGTGAGTAGAATAATTAATTATTAAGAAGCAAGTTAAATATGCGTCGTTAGATTACACGTTGTTACAGAATGCGCTGAAGAAATAAAGGTTCACTGCTCGTTCCCCGTAGGTGATAGGGTGATAATATGTAGCCTATATGTTGACCCAACTTCTTAATAATATTCGTGCCAAATTTGAAGTAAATCCATGCAGTACTTTTTGAGTTTATCCCGAACATACATACAGACAAACAGAGAAAAATTCTAAAAACTTTATTTTTGGCTTCGGTTTCGATTGTAGATCACACCCCAAGTCTTCTTTTAAAAAATTTAAATGTACAGTTTTGACTTTCCTACAATTTTATTATATGTATAGATTATTTTTTATTTCACATTACTTCCTATAAACAGCAATTCTGCTAGTTAGCTAACTAACGCCAAAAACTAAATTATTGTAGTAAGTACTAATCTATAGTATGTACATACATACTTACGTAAACAAACAATTGAATCCAAGAGAAAAAACGTCCACTTCATTAATAAGCGGTTTAAGTGCTTTAAAGCCTATTGCACGGAAATTCATATCCCAATGCATATACATTGGGTTTAGCAGTCGTGATTTTAAAAAGCGCTAAGATCGACTATTGTTACTATTTCGCTTTTAACGCTAGCTCTCTCTCTCTCTCTCTCTCTCTCTCACACACTTTCAGTGATATGCGTGCAAAGCTATTCGGCCGCTCCGCGCCACTGACACGGGCGACACGCTCCGCTGTTTATTTGGATTAGTTCGTTCACTCCCTGGATATAGGACATGTTTATTTCACGCAAAGTGAATGAGTTGTAACATATCCGGCCTCGGATATATATCCAAAGATATAGTTATGTCCGGAGTTACCCAAGGCTATTGTGGGTTGAAGCGACAAAGGCTCAACAAAAGTAGTCGTATTTATTTAACCCGTCACGCGTCCAAGGTCCCACAGTGGGACCTAAGCGACTTGTGTCGCGGGGGAATTTTTTCAGGACGACTTTTATCAGACAGGCTAATTGTAAGTATTCAGAAGTGAAGCCAATGGCCTGTCCTACGTTCTAGTATTTTTGGGTGGACAATATTTTGTGCGTTTAATATTTTTTTATCAGAAATTGTTTTGGTAATTTGATCCGGCCGCCATTTATATTGCGCCATTTTGAGTTGGCTTTTGGATTTTATTAACAGTAGCTTAGAGTTCATTTTGACCCCTGGTAATGTGCTATATATAAAAATCTATGTATTTTTTTTTAAATAAATTTATTATTACTTATTAAATTTATCATAAACTTATTCTTATTACTTTTTTTTATACTGTATATATTAGGGAACATACCTAAAAATAAATAAAGAGGAATAAACATAATAAAGTTAGGTGTATGTCCGTTTGTATGCGGCAAGGGCGGATAATTTCCTTAGTATGGGGACGCTTGACGGGTTAACATCTTGAATTCTGCGATTTATTAGCTTCTGTTCTTAGAATAATGTAGTTTTTATGCAGGTAGTGATATTTTTTTGTATTACAGGCTGCAAAAGCCCTAGTTAAACGAAACATGAATACCCAACCTTTAATACGTAAGAACAAATTCATAGTTTTTGTGAATGTTTATGTTACAACAACATTTAGAAGTAAATTGTAACTCTAATGTTTGTGAAATAGAGAGGTAGGGCACTGCAAGTACTCGCTCGAATAAGCTGCCCGAACAAATAAAGCGGGGCATAGCGAGTACTTGCTCGAATGAGCGGCCCGAACTGGGGAAGTACCTCCACCTTACAGAAAACCGCGGCCACAATAACACTAACATTGAGTAGTGTTGTGTTCCTGGCGGTGAGTAAGGTTGCCAGAGCTCTCTCTTTGAGGATTCGCTGCGCGGACAGCGGAGGACCGACGGTGCTTGTTGCTGTCATTGCTCGGCGTAAACGCGGCGTGCTGGTTCGGCGGTCAGGGAGACCTGATGAAACGGCTGACCGCTGGCCGCCCGCAGGTTGAACGGGTTCCCGAACCCAGGGATCACTTAATCTCCGCCCTGGGAGGCTGATCCGCCAACCTGTGTAAAGTCTCTGAAGTAGTAGTCGTGCCGGAGAAGGAGACCGGAGTGGACCCGGCTACTACAACAGAGGGGGATCAGGGGCCCTTCCGCCCGCCGTGCCAGCAACCGTATCATCTGTGTTGAGCTTCGGCAGTCTTAGTACCGCAACTTTTTGTCTTCTAAGCTGTCTGTGCAGTGAATCCTCATCCTTAGTCTAAGTAACTTCAAAAAAAAAATGGCCAGGAACAGAAAAAAGGAAAGAGTTTTGACAGCGGCTACTCCATCCACATATAATGTGGATTTTTGCAACATAAGGGGTATTCACGCAAATCTTAACGCAGTCCATCACCATCTTGAGACTGCGCAGCCAACCATTCTTTTTCTAACGGAGACGCAGATATCCTGCCCGGCCGACACATCATACCTTCGTTATCCCGGCTACAAACTCGAGCACAATTTTTTGAGTCGTGCCGGTGTATGTATGTTCGTCCGGGAGGATATCTGCTGTCGCCGACTTCATAGCCTTGAAGACAGGGACCTGTCGATATTGTGGGTGCGCGTAGATCATGGGGGCCACACTCGTATCTATGCGTGCCTATACAGGTCTCATAGCGGTGACACGGACGTAACTCGACTCTTCACGCACCTGAGTTTGACGACTGACAAAGTTCTAGAGCAATATCCTACAGCAGAATTAGTTATTTTGGGAGACTTTAACGCCCACCATCGTCAGTGGCTCAGTTCTCGAACCAATAACTATGCAGGGATATCTGCTCATGAATTTGCTCTGACCTATGGATTCTCTCAGCTGGTACTTTCTCCAACGAGAATACCAGATATAGAGGACCATACAAGCTCCTTACTGGACCTTCTGCTGACTACACGTCCGGATGGATACTCCGTCTCAGTGGATGCGCCTCTTGGCTCCTCGGACCACTGTCTCGTCCGGACTCAAATGTCATGCACACAACCTGATCCTTCTGGGCCAACTAATTGGCGTCGTGTGTGGCATTATAAGTCGGCAGACTGGGATGGATTGCGAGAATTCTATGCATCGTACCCGTGGAGGCAGATCTGCTATAGCTCAGAAGATCCTGACGTCTGCGCAGCCGCAGTCACTGAGACAATCCTCGCTGGTATGGAATGTTTCATTCCTAACCTGCGAGTAGCTGCCGGCGTCAAAAAACGACCGTGGTTTAATAGGTCTTGCAGTGAAGCTAAAACTCTTAAGCAAACTGCGTTTGAGGCTTGGACCACGGCTCGTAATAATAAGGATCCGAATATTTCTGAGTTAAAACGCAAATTAAATGCTGCCTCGAGGTTCAGTAAGAAAGCAACTGCCAGAGCAAAATTCCAATTCATCGGCAAAATAGGTGGGCGACTTGCGAGCTATCCTTCTGGGAGTCGTGCTTTCTGGTCGCTTGCTAAAGCTGCCGAGGGGAACTTCTGCCAGTCGTCGTTACCACCACTGCGAAAGACCGATGGTGACTTGGCCCACAGTGCAAAAGAGAAAGCCGATCTATTGGGCAGTCTCTTTGCCTCTAACTCGAATGTGAACGACGAAGGCGCTGTACCACCTACTTTACCGTGGTGCGGTAAGACCATGCCGGAAATCTCTATAACACAGCGCGAGGTCCGGCGGTGCTTAAGCAGTGTGCTCCTGAGTTATGTCCTGTACTCACGCGCCTCTTCACGCTTTCCTACCACACTAGGCAATTTCCGTCTTCATGGAAGACTGCGAATGTGCACCCGGTGCCCAAAAAGGGCGATAGATCAGATCCATCGAATTACAGGCCTATCGCTATAACCTCTCTCCTCTCCAAGGTGATGGAGCGTGTGATCAACACACAGCTTTTGAGATACCTAGAAAAACACGACCTGATCAGTGACCGTCAATATGGCTTTCGCCACGGTCGCTCAACTGGTGACCTTCTAGTGTATCTCACACACCGATGGGCACTAGCCATTGAGAGTCAGGGGGAGGCATTGGCATGTAGCCTAGACATAGCGAAGGCGTTCGATCGGGTCTGGCACCGGGGTCTTCTATCGAAGTTGCCTTCTTGCGGAGTGCCCGAGGGTTTGTGCAAATGGGTGGCTAGCTTTTTGTCCGGCAGAAGCATACGAGCCGTAGTTGACGGTAGTTGCTCTGATAGCATGGACATTAATGCTGGTGTCCCGCAAGGCTCTGTGCCGTCTCCTACGCTGTTTCTACTGCACATCAATGATATGTTGGACATCAACAGCATACATTGCTATGCAGATGACAGTACTGGAGACGCTTATTACACGGGCCGTGCAAGCATCCCACGTTCCGTTGTGGAGGAAAAGCGTGAAGAACTTGTGTCTCAAATCGAGATCGGTCTGTCCAAGGTCTCTGACTGGGGGCGGGAAAACTTGGTCCGATTCAATCCTTCAAAGACACAAGTCTGCGCGTTCACCGCTAAGAAAACCCCATTCACTGTAGTCCCACAATTCCAGAACACTCCCCTCTCCATCTCCAAGAACATTGGGATCCTTGGCGTTGACATCTCCAGCGATGTTCAGTTCCGAGATCATTTGCTAGACAAGGTAAAGCTGGCGTCCAAAAAACTTGGTGTCCTCAACAGAGCGAAGCAGTACTTCACGTCGGGGCAAAGGTTGCTACTTTACAAGTCGCAAGTCCGGCCCCATATGGAGTACTGCTGCCATCTCTGGGCGGGTGCACCCGGATACCAGCTTGGCCCTTTTGACTCGGTTCAACGACGGGCTGTGAGAATTGTCGACGATCCCAAACTCACTTGCGGTATCGAGCCCTTAAGTCTGAGGAGAGACTTTGCCTCCCTGTGTGTGTTCTACCGCTTGTACAATGGATTGTGTTCTGAGGAATTGTTCGAAATGATGCCCACGGCTACTTTCTACCATCGCACCGCTCGCCATCGACAGGGAATTTTCCGCAGTGAGTTATCGGCCGAAAACCAAAAAGCTATGATGGAAATGTTTAATGTTTTAGATAATTGTGCAGGGCGATATATATTAAGAAATAAACACGTACTAAAAAATAAAAATAGACGGAGCAATTATCCTGAAGAAGTAATAGCAGAAAAACTTAAATCGAAATATTCTTGGATAATATGACATATCTGTATCTAGCGATATACATATACTGACATATAGCAAAAAAATATCGGACGGAGCAGTTTTCCGCCAAGGGCTATAAGTGAAAAACCTATGTTACAAAATAAAAAATATTGGATAATTTGTCATCCATGATATTTATAATTGACGTTATCACCATGCAAAGTTTCAGCGACAAAGGAATTACTGTCAGGGTCCAACCCCCTCAGTGATCGGACCATAGGTCAACAGGAAGTACCCTACCATAAGGTTTTGATTTATTTGTGACACAATATGTGATAAAAATTACCGTATTTTGGGAATATTTTTTTCACATTGACTTAGATGCTTGATTTTTTTAAAACATCAATAGTCTGGTCAACATGTACCTTTTTGGGTGAAATTTTTGTATAGTCTCCGAAAATTACGATCAAGGTGTCATTCGATTCGGAATATTATGTAGAAAGTTTAAGAAAAAGTTCCAAAAGGGGCCGATGAAAATTGCAAAAGTTATTAACAATTTAAAAAAAAAAAAAAGTAGGGGTTTGTTTTTTTTTGAATATCTCAAAAACTATCAAAGATATTCGAAATTTGAGAAAAGATCTGAAAAGAAGAGGAAATTTCCTAAAAAAAAGTCCTGCCTCTCGGAACTGTATCTTTAATATTTATAATTTTTACGGAGCCCTGAAAATAGCGCTAAAAGCGGGTAGTCTGGCTTCCGCTCGCGATTTGTCATTCGGACACGGTAACAATAAAAATCATTTTAATATATTAAATATGAATATTAAGGAATAAAAAAAATTTAGTACTATTGGGATATATAAATGAACAATAATCCGTAGGCGAAAAATTTTTATCCCCATTTTTCCATTAGTTATGCATTAGTTAATTAACTACTTTTTCTGAATAGAATGTTAACAGAAAAAACCTGATTATTATTAAACTACAACCCTAGGATTTTTTTCACTTCGTGGAGTTATTCTTAAAAGGCATTAAAATAGATCCCCGTTGGAAAAATTTAAAAATGTTAATTTTCCACTATTTTATTAACAATCGAAAACATAAAAAAATTAAAAACTGCATAAAAGTTATTAAAAAAATTTTGTTTTTCAAATATTTCAAATTTTATGATTTCTAACGGTTAAAAGTTACATGAAAATATTTTTTTTTAATTTTTTACCGCGATTGTTTAAATAATTGTTATAAACAAATGCATTGTTTATAAGATAATCAACAAATTTTTTTTCCTAATCTACTTGTTGATATAAATTATGATTTTTAAGAAAAAAATTATTCCTTAAAAAAAATTATTTATTGCTATGAAATGCATTTCTTAATTAACAATCGTTTTTTACCACTAAATATAAATATTAAGGAACCATTTTTTCTCTAAAAATCATAAATTCTATTGTTCTTAAATATTCTGGAAAAAAAAATTTTTTTTTTCATTTTTTATTTGTTTATTTAATAAACAATTTGTTATTAACAAATGGATTTTCTTACTTTATTTTTTTTTTAATTTGTAATTTAATTATAAAAACAGCTATGTATTATTTTTTATGAAAAATTTTTTTTATCTAGTTTTTATATAACTTTTAATATTTTTATGTCCTAAAATTTGCCTTTTTATCTCGCTCTTTTTCTTTTATAATTGGTATAACTTTTAAACTATTATATATACGACAATTAAACTTCAAGTCGTTTTTATTCACTATAAATTAATGAACAATTTAAGCTTTTAACTTCAGCTCTAGCTCTATTATTTATGTTAATTATTGACAATTGTTTATAAAAAATAAACCGAAAAAATTCTAAAGTAATTTTAAGAATCTTAGTATGGAAAGATTGATAAAAGAACACTCGTTAAAATGTAATTAACATAGTGGAAAAGTTTTAAAATTTTTCGGGAAAAGTCTATGCAAATACGATTGTAATAAATTTTTAATAACAGCAAATTAGTAAAATGCAAGACATCAAAGGCTCATAATTATAAATTTATGAACATTTAAACCACGTTTTGGAATAGAAAAACAAGAAAAAAAAATTTTCGGTTTATTTTTTATAAACAATTGTCAATAATTAACATAAATAATAGAGCTAGAGCTGAAATTAAAAGCTTAAATTGTTCATTAATTTATAGTGAATAAAAACGACTTGAAGTATAATTGTCGTATATATAATAGTTTAAAAGTTATACCAATTATAAAAGAAAAAGAGCGATATAAAAAGGCAAATTTTAGGACATAAAAATATTAAAAGTTATATAAAAACTAGATAAAAAAATTTTTTCATAAAAAATAATACATAGCTGTTTTTATAATTAAATTACAAATGAAAAAAAAAATAAAGTAAGAAAATCCATTTGTTTATAACAAATTGTTTATTAAATAAACAAATAAAAAATGAAAAAAAAAAATTTTTTTTTCCAGAATAGTTAAGAACAATAGAATTTATGATTTTTAGAGAAAAAATGGTTCCTTAATATTTATATTTAGTTGTAAAAAACGATTGTTAATTAAGAAATGCATTTTATAGCAATAAATAATTTTTTTTAAGGAATAATTTTTTTCTTAAAAATCATAATTTATATCAACAAGTAGATTAGGAAAAAAAATTTGTTGATTATCTTATAAACAATGCATTTGTTTATAACAATTATTTAAACAATCGCGGTAAAAAATTAAAAAAAAATATTTTCATGTAACTTTTAACCGTTAGAAATCATAAAATTTGAAATATTTGAAAAACAAAATTTTTTTAATAACTTTTATGCAGTTTTTAATTTTTTTATGTTTTCGATTGTTAATAAAAAAGTGGAAAATTAACATTTTTAAATTTTTCCAACGGGGATCTATTTTAATGCCTTTTAAGAATAACTCCACGAAGTGAAAAAAATCCTAGGGTTGTAGTTTAATAATAATCAGGTTTTTTCTGTTAACATTCTATTCAGAAAAAGTAGTTAATTAACTAATGCATAACTAATGGAAAAATGGGGATAAAAATTTTTCGCCTACGGATTATTGTTCATTTATATATCCCAATAGTACTAAATTTTTTTTATTCCTTAATATTCATATTTAATATATTAAAATGATTTTTATTGTTACCGTGTCCGAATGACAAATCGCGAGCGGAAGCCAGACTACCCGCTTTTAGTGCTATTTTCAGGGCTCCGTAAAAATTATAAATATTAAAGATACAGTTCCGAGAGGCAGGACTTTTTTTTAGGAAATTTCCTCCTCTTTTCAGATCTTTTCTCAAATTTTGAATATCTTTGATAGTTTTTGAGATATTCAAAAAAAAACAAACCCCTACTTTTTTTTTTTTTAAATTGTTAATAACTTTTGCAATTTTCATCGGCCCCTTTTGGAACTTTTTCTTAAACTTTCTACATAATATTCCGAATCGAATGACACCTTGATCGTAATTTTCGGAGACTATACAAAAATTTCACCCAAATAGGTACATGTTGACCAGACTACAAGTGCCCGTAGTCTTTACTATTTGATATTAATTTCAACCAGATATCTCCACGCGTTCTTAAGTAAAAGGGTCTTGACATACAGACAGGCGAGTTTTTTTTTTTATTTTGTTGTAACAAATTATCGAATTTTGTATTATTCCCTATATCTCTGATAAATTTTGCTTCATGTCAAATTTCATGATTCTAGGACACTGGGAAGTACCCCATAGGATTTGATTTGTTTGTGAATGCCAAAATATGCGACAAAAATGGCTATTTTTCCGCCGTATTTTTTTAACTAAGTTGACTTAGAAGTTTGATTTTTTTACAGCTTAAAGGGACCATAGTATTAGACCTTAGTATTTAGTATTAATTACGCGTTAGGGTCTTGACAGACAGAAAGACACCAAAGTGATCCTATAAGAGTTCCTTTTTTCCTTTTGAGGTAGGGAACGCTAAAAATTATATCAGATTTACCTTAGGTAATAATGCTTTTGTTACAATGCCTCAATAATTCACAAGGATTGTTTTAAGCCTACGTCAATCTTTTATATTCAAGTCCCTTCCTTATCAGCCTCATAAGTCTCCACTGTTGAGGCTCGGCCTATCCTCACTGAGGGTGATTTTGCCACATAGTCTACATCAATGTAGTAAAATTTAAAACACTATAGTTATCAAAATTACTCACCTTAACTTCTCCTTTCTCCGAAACAGTGACTTGATAACACGGCAATGAATCAAAGCCAGGAAAATCTTCAATGTCTCCAGTTTTGATGTTGAAACAAGCTCCATGCCACTGGCACCTTAGTCTTCCGTCGCCTAAGGCGCTATTCTCCAGTGGAGCGCCATAGTGGGTACATTTGGTGCCAAGAGCGCTGAATTCACCCTTCTGTTTAACTAGTAAGACTTTACCTTCGTCACCAATATTAAAAATTCTCATTTCATTGTCTTTCATGTCAACTTCGTTGCATACCACAGACTCAACATATTGACTGCTGGATTCCATTCGCGATATAGTGCCACCTGTTTAAAAAAATATATATAATACTAATAATAAAACTAGTGTAACTATTGAATATGAATGTATATTCATGATTAAGAAAATCAATCAGTCCAAGATATATAGTTAAGGATTAGGGTTCCATAACGAATTCACACCTATTAAGAGGCAAAAAACTTGAGTAAAACGGGGAAGATGCAATATGTAACTAAGCGTACGTGAGTATATTGCATACAGTTATGTTAGTTATGTCCTGTACTCACGCGCCTCTTCGCGCTTTTCTACCATACTAGGCAATTTCCGTCTTCATGGAAGACTGCGAATGTGCACCCGGTGCCCAAAAGGGGCGATAGATCAGATCCATCGAATTACAGGCCTATCGCTATTACCTCTCTCCTCTCCAAGGTGATGTCGCGTGTGATCAACACACAGCTTCTAAGATACCTAGAAAAACACGACCTGGTCAGTGATCGTCAATATGGCTTTCGCCATGGTCGCTCGACTGGTGACCTTCTAGTGTATCTCACACACCGATGGGCACTAGCCATTGAGAGTCAGGGGGAGGCATTGGCATATAGCCTGGACATAGCGAAGTTGCCATCTAGAGTGCCCGAGGGTTTGTGCAAATGGGTGGCTAGCTTCTTGTCCGGCAGACGCATACGAACCGTAGTTGACGGTAGTTGCTCTGATAGCATGGACATTAATGCTGGTGTCCCGCAAGGCTCTGTGCTGTATCCTACGCTGTTTCTACTGCATATCAATGACATGTTGGACATCAACAACATGCATTGCTATGCAGATGACAGTACTAGAGACGTTTATTACACGGGTCGTGCAAACATCCCTCGTTCCGTTGTGGAGGATAACCGCGGAGAACTTGTGTCTCAAATCGAGACCACACTGTCCAAGGTCTCTGACTGGGGACGGGTAAACTTGGTCCGATTCAAACCCTACAAAGACACAAGTCTGGCGTTCACCGCTAAGAAAACTCCATTCACTGTAGTACCACAATTCCAGAACACTCCCCTCTCCATCTCCAAGAGCATTGGGATCTTTGGTGTTGACATCTCCAGCGATGTTCAGTTCCAAGATCATTTACAAGATAAGGTGAAGCTGGAGCCCAAAAGACTAGGAATACTCAACAGAGCGAGGCAGTACTTCACGTCGGGGCAAAGATTGCTGCTTTACAAGTCGCAAGTTCGGCCCCATACACCTTGGGCGGGTGCACTCGGATACCAGCTTGAACCTTTTAACTCGGTTCAAAGACGGGCTGTGAGAATTGTCGACGATCCCTAACTCACTTGCCGTATCGAACCCTTAAGTCTGAGGAGAGATTTTGCCTCCTTTCTGTTCTACCGCTTGTACAATGGGATGTGTTCTGAGGAATTGTTTGAAATGATGCCCACGGCTACTTTCTACCATAGCACAGCTCGCCATAGGCAGGGAATTCATTCTCATACTTTAGAACCGAAATCGTCGCGTACAGTGCGGTTTCAGAGAAAGTTTCACAAGGTTTTCTCTAAGGACTACAGTATGGGGTTCTTCAAGAAAGAAGTTTTTGGATTTTTGAAGGGTGGGCAAAGCGCAAGTGATACTTCTGGTGTTGCAAGCGTCCATAGGCCACGGTGCCCGCTTACCATCAGGCAGACCGTGCGCTTGTCTGCCACCTTAGTGGTATAAAAAAAAAAAAAAAATACAGCTACATTTCCAGTCACAGAGATTTTTTTAATAGCTATTATTAGTATGTAGATTATTATACATGTGTTGTGTTATAAAGGTTTATGGCTATGCTTTATAAAACTAAAAAAAAAATTATGCATGTTTTATGCATGCAGTCACAGAATTGTCACAAGGAAGCATTGGGATTGACTTTAGTTTAGAACCCTTACAGATTTTTCAGTCCTGTAAGTCAGAGGTTTATGATTCAGCTATTTTTCCATAGATTCCAATAAACTGCTATGGAAAGGTGCCATGTGTGAAACGCCATAGAGTTTTGCCATAAAATTAAGGAAAATGTGAACTGTGGTACTAAACTTTCATGCACCCTTTGAAAGTTCAATATTAAATGCTCCACCTCCAATTTACAACCATGAGACCTAAATATCTGAAGAAAATCATGATAATATAACTCAGTGGCGTGAACAGGGGTTTTAGTCAGGGAAGGCAGAACTAGTGTCAGAGTCTACAGTACCTATTAAGATTTTATTTAATTAGGTATTGGGACTGTGACATACATCTAAGTTTCATCAAAAGGCTTTCTTTTTACCATTTTGGTATGGAAGCCTAAAAGTTACGATGCCGCAGACATGTCTGAACAATTTATTAAAAATAGTCAATTACAGTAGTAAATAGAGAATGCATCCGAAAAAACCCAACTCTTATGGTTTTACAGTTTAGCTAAAATCTGGTGTTTCTTCAACTATCACTGTAACAAATTATTTGCTGTTTTGTTAAAATATCTTACTAATTTCTACAAAATAGGAAATATTAGATAAGATCTTGTAAATATCAACAAATTTATTGGTAACAGAAATGCCCATATTTTCAAAGTACTTGTATTCATGAAATGTGTTCTAGTCAATGATTTAATTTTCAAATCACATTATAAATTGAAATAAGATGAATTCTATACCCTATAGCCTTTCTGCTTATAAAGAGTGCATGTCACTGATAAAACTTTGTTAACACTTTAAACTAAAATTTGTTTTAAACAAAATCGGATCACAAGTTTTAAGATATGTAAGTACAATCAATTCTATTCTACCAAACCCTAAATTAATGTGTCTATGACCCACTTGCCCAATTTTTAAGAAGCAACATACCTACCTAAATATCTAGCTTCAAGGCTTACTTAAACTATCTCATGCAAAAAAAACATACAAGCCACTTAACTCCATAATAAATGAATAAAAACAAAAGTTAATTAGTTGCAGGCTTAAAATTACCTAGTCATTGACAATAAAATCGTCTGATCATTGTTCTCCTTATCTGAACCTGCCTGAACCTGGCTCTCTCCTACTAATCTATATAAATAAAAATCAATTGCCGAATGTATGACATGCATGCCTACATTTATATACATAGATTTGTACTAGAAACAGGCCTCACGTTGTTGTCGCAGAGATTTGATTTGAACTTTTTTATTTGATCTGAGGGCTCAACCAATTTGACTGATTTATTTTTTGTTGTGTCTGTGATTGAGAGGACATGATTTATAAAGATTTATTTTCACCTTAAAAGATACTCTGATCCCAACGGTCAGTAACTTAGCAAGTTAAAACAAAAAACAAACTGGAAAATGTTTTAAAGTCTTTTTTCACCCTTTTGTAGACCCCAACCCAAATAATTTACATATTCTAAGGGTTTTATTTTACTTCGCTGATAGTACTTAAAAACGATAGCAGCAGTAGCTAAGTATTTGGAATAATAGAAATTACAACTTACGATTTTCACCATCAGCGCTGCTCTGCCCACTTATATTTGGGGAATAAGATCTAGAGTACGAACTCCCCATTTTCTTTTTGGTTATCGCTGAAACTGAAACAACTATAAAATACCTGAAGATGCGAGATAAAGTGATAAGACGGCAACCACTTTGAAATAATTTATATACACTTTATTAAGAGCGAAAGACGATTAAGGGTGTATGTGTTCTGTGAGGAAGATACCTTCAAAAGTGCGTCTGACAACCTTGTTTAAAAAACAACTTCTGAATTTATTTAAAAAAACAACCATTATTTTTATTATGATTCTCATGAGCAGGGTTACCAATTGTAATACGCAGCTTGCTTTATATTAAAAATATATTTAATTAGGGAATTTATAGGGTCGCGATTAAAAACTTTTTGCTGTCTCTTTCTGTATTGTGATAAATTTCATTTGTTATCCTGCTGTCACTTCCACCCGGGTTAACCTGAGTTGGGTTTATGAACGTGCCTGAGAATGGCTTCTCTCGCAAATCTAAAGCCATGTCACGAGTTGATGATATAAGTTAGGTACAATTAATCTAACTAATGGGAATGTAGGTAATAGTTGAAGAGCCTAAACTCACGAACAGTAAAACCCATAAGACTCGGGAAAGACTTCGCCTCCTCATGATTGTTTTATTTTTAACGTTAATATGATTGTTTTTAGGGATTGTTTAAAATTATGCCCAAGGCTACTATCTATTGGGGCACCGCTTGCCATCGGACAAGAGTTTATCCTCACATCTTAAAGACTGAGCAGTTTCAGAGGTGCTTCCTTCCGCGAACGTTTAAGTTGAGGAATCAACTCGCTGTCGAGGTTTTTCCTTTAAGTGACTGCAATATGGAGTTCATCAACAAGGCAAAAATTCGATTTTTAAATTCATACGCTACGATGAAGGCTCAATATCGGACAGACTGTAAGCTGTTTGTAACCTTAGTGGTTTAAAAAAACTTGCTTTCTACATTGGAGATAGATTTGGGTGTTGAAAGGCACCTTGCCTTCAAAACTATCTCTAAGGCAACTACAATGTGTATGACAGAACTCTGAACACTTTTGTTGTAAATAGCTCTGTAGCATCGTAATTCATAGCTAGGTAGGTTAACACATTAGTTTTGTATTCATATATTTGTATTCAGACTTCATACGACGTACTTTAAAATTGTAACAAAAGTGCAAAATTACTACATCCACAGAAAGTATACAACTAGTGGTGATATGTGCGATGTCATTTTGTCTCAGGTAATTTTACAAAAATTACATAATGCATGTACTACAATGTGTCTAAATCAGTGTTATTTCTGTATATACATACATCGAAAATATATGAAAAAGCTTATAAGCATAAAACATAGCTTTTGTGCTATGTCTAATAGGTTTTGTAGGAAAAAATGCAATTTTTGTACTTTTATAACTGTGTAAAACCTTTTTCCCTTCTAATATTGATATTTCAGAACCAACAAACGTAGAAATCAAAACAACAAACAAAAACAAATAAAATCACGCCGATTCGATTACAAATAATGGTCTCTAATTGTTGCGGGGCCAACTATACGCCGCGATTTTTAATTGCTTATAATTAATTAATTAAGAAACAACAAACGATTTTTTTTTGCACAACAATCAACAACAAACGATTCTCTATCAAAAGCGACAAAAAAATTTGTTAGTTGGTAACTTGGCTGGGCCAACTATACGCATCTGTCCGCAACGACACAATTGCTAAGGACACTAATGCAGAGCCGATAGGTGAGTTTATCGCCAAACTGGCCACCCGGCTGTTTGACACGGCGGACAACAGTACCCACGTCCATCTGAGGGGCATTGCACCTCTGCATGCTCGACCACCGGAAGGCCGGCCACTTCCTTGGGAGCTAATCCCGTCCAAAAACTAGCAGGGCTCAAATGATAGTTTAGTTAGTTTTTTCGTTCATAATTTTAACCTTAACCTTTAACCTTTGTTTATTTTTATTCTCTATTTTCGTTTTTCATTCTCATTTTTCATCTTATTTTATCTGAGTTTTTAAACATTTTTCGCGTGTACTTTTATTTTTGTTTTATTTCCTCTTTGCCACTTTCACAAAGTGGCCATTAGTATGCTGACAGGGGGCCTGAAAAGTAGGCCCTCTCCAAAAAATTACCGAAGGTGCGTCCACCCTCGAGACTCGCCCGGGTCATGGGGTAAAACGTCAGTCTATACCTTGACAGCCGTATCTCTTTTGCCCGATAGGGGAAAGAAGATGTCCACAAACGCCCTACTCACTCACTCTTTTTTTTTTTTTTTTTCTCTCTGAGCTGACTATGCAGTTGGCTGTTGCAGCCATTACTGCTTCACCGGACTTTTGGGGCGAGACTCTGAAGGAGCCTCAGCCCATATAGCGCCCAACGCTCAAGGGCTTCCCGCGGGGGAAGCCTCGGCTTGAGTTGAGTCTCGAAACCGAAGGTGAGTCACCACCAGGAGGGAAGTTCCCCGTTACGCGGGTACGGTTGCGATGGAGTGGGGGCAAGAAGCGCCCCGGCTCTCTTTCATACCTAGTGTATCCTTGTGGGCGCCGACGAACCCGGGGACGTCGGCGTCGTGTTTGGAGGGAGGCCCTACTCAGGGAGGTCGTAGAGACTGAACTCACTCATCCACCGTTCGTCGAGACGCGAACAAGTTTTGAGAAGAGCGCGCTGATATGAAGAAGTGTTTTATTTTATTTCCCAGCGAAGAAGAAAGTTATACAGTCCACGCGTGCCGTTCGTTTCAACTATTCTAAAAATAAAGCCTTAATAATCCATGTCTATATTAGTCCATATGCATATAATATAATAATATATAATATTATAAATGCAAAGGTAACTCTGTCTGTTTGTCTGATATTTTTTTTGATCCTGGCACCCGCTGGCTGCTGCTGTCTGTGTTAAACTTGATACAGGTTTTTTTTATTTTTGCAATGACAAAAAATTTTGATATGCATGTGCTTTTTAATTAATAAAAGCTAGTTATAAATATCCGAGTATATATACATGTATTAAAAATTAGGTAAATGCCAGTGCTCTATTATTTTATGGAATACCTACAAACTTAAAGAACTCTTGTCAATTTTGCTTGATATACATGAGAACCTAATAATTCTAGAAACATGACGTTGGAGAGACTGGTCCGCAAAGCAGTGGAGCTGAAATGACTTAAGAACCACGGTTCATGATCTTAAATCTAAAATAATCCAATATAAATAAACTCACTTCAAAAACACAGGAATTTGTTTTTTTTCATAGTCGTACGTTAGCTGCATAGAGTTCGAGTTCTGTAATCTGTATATTATGGACTGCACAATAGGTTCATGAAATTGGCCACACTTTAGAAAGAGACAAAGTTAACCTTGTCTTTTCTCATGGATAAGACACCACACGTTCTCTTCGTCTCTGTCACAATTTGCAACCATTATTTTTTCACAGCTGATTAAGAAATGAGCTGTCCAGTTCTCTATATCTATGGTCAGCTGTCAATCTCAAATTTTGACCACCGGTACATTTCATAATGGACCGGTAGGCAAAACCACCTGAAACGAACTAAATCCCTGTTTTCTTATTCTCCAAACGGACCGCCACATCTAGAGTTGCCAGGTGTAGACAGCTAAAAATCGGAACAGGAGCTGAAAAAAATCGGGATCATGGCTTCCAAATCGGGACAGCATAACAAAAATATAGGAGCTCAAAAGTCTTTATTCAAAAAAAATAAAATCTAAATTAGCTAACAAAAAACTAATGTTAATAAAGTAAAGTGAAGCAAATTGAAAAATAATCAAATCAAAGTCAAATTATGATAATATATTCTTTCTTAAACTTATATTTATCATTTGACTTCACTGCTTTCAGCAGTATCTTATTGTTTAATGCATACTCATACAAGTCACGGCAAGATAAGTTAAAGTTGGATTTATAAATTAATTAATTATAATTTTTTTTATCAGATTACTGCACATGAAACCCAAAAACGAGACCTCAATTCTTTGTTTTAATTAATCGGTAAGGCTGACCATTATATCATAGCCTTCAAAACACAATAATGATTCATTCTCTAGGCTCAGAATAGCATCTTGTAGAACTTTGAAAGAGTTTTAAAAAAATAGATAGGTATGGTTCAGTTCGTTTACTATTAAAAAAAGTCGGTATACGGGCGAAAGTTTTACGTGACAATGATTTTATGTCTGTCTCTCTCGCTCTTAGGCGGGCGCGTGCCTCTCACTCGCTCTCATTGTGAGCGCATAACGTGAGCGGAGCGTAACGCAGTTTCTTGAAGTGTCACCCGGCAAACCAATTTATAAGACGTTGTCACGTCAAAAAACCAGAAAATCGTACGACATTTGTCTTCTCCCAAAGTCAAAAAGTAATCTCTTAAGATATCAAATGATTTTGTGGCTGAACATCTGGAAGAAGAGACAATCAGCGTGTTTTGACATGGCGTAAAACAGGCGCAAACTAAGATTCGTGGGAGTCAAAAACTTCTTTCAAGGCTGGTTCTCTTTTTGCATAGTAAGAAAAAAGGCTGTTTAGCTTTAGAATAAAGTTTTCTAAGTCAAATTTGCACAAAACTAGAGCAAATTTTACACTGTTAAGTACAATATGCGCAGGACGCCCTATTGGTAAGATGTTGTTATTGTCATCACGCAGGATTTGGAAAACAGAATTGTGACTTCCAAAGTTCACAATCAATGCGAATACGAGCTGAAAAAAATCGGGATCATGGCTTCCAAATCGGGACAGCATAACAAAAATATAGGAGCTCAAAAGTCTTTATTCAAAAAAAATAAAAGCAAAATTAGCTAACAAAAAACTAATGTTAATAAAGTAAAGTGAAGCAAATCGATAAATAATCAAATCAAAGTCAAATTATGATAATATATTCTTTCTTAAACTTATATTTATCATTTGACTTCACTGCTTTCAGCAGTATCTTATTGTTTAATGCATACTCATACAAGTCACGGCAAGATAAGTTAAAGTTGGATTTATAAATTAATTAATTATCATTTTTTTTACAAGATTACTGCACATGAAACCCAAAAACGAAAACTCATTTCTTTGTTTTAATTAATCGGTAAGGCTGACTTTAGAATAAAGTTTTCTAAGTCAAATTTGCCTAGAGCAAATTTTACACTGTTAAGTACAATATGCGCAGGACGCCCTATTGGTAAGATGTTGTTATTGTCATTACGCAGGATTTGGAAAACAGAATTGTGATTTCCTAAGTTCACGTTCGCATTGTCTGCACAAAAACTCGTAAGATATTTAGTGTCAATATTGTTCTCCTTTAGCCGTCACATTAAATTATTGTAATTGGTTAAAGCTGTTTCATTGGCATCATCTTATTAATTAAGTACGCATGTTTTCAAATCTGCGGGGGGACTATAAAATCGTACCAGCAGTGGATACATTTTAGTCAGTGCCGTGATTGAAGCGGCGGTAGCAATACTGTAAAATGTTCCATTTTAAGTATTTGGATAGTGTTTTGAATAGATGCTGGACCTAAAACACTGTCTGCAATTGCACTGGCTTTAACTGGCAAAAACTTTTAAAAATGCCGACATATTAGCGCTACTTTTTTTTTTTGTAGTCATTGCTGTTTTGGTGTTTTATAATATCGTGTTTTCCTTCATGTGTAATACTAAATTTCTTAAAACACAATTTTCAATATGCTTTTTGTTTATTCTCTTTATAAAAGAGAAAGATTTAGTCCAAGCATCTATAAAATTGCACATTCGCAGAGCTTTCTTTTTCGAAGTGGTAGAACTTGTAGATGTAGAAGCATCGTTTCTCGTTTCTTGATCACTATCTACATCATTCATCTTCACTACTGAACAGAGATTTTTTTTTAAACCAACACAGTCCATCACCGGGTTGCAAAGAAAAAAATCATTGGCATTATTATTATTAAAATCACAGCCATTAAAAAAATTTAAATACGAGTAAAACATCCAATTTAGAGTATTTGTCATATAAGCGTAAGCAGCACACAGCCTTTCATACCTATATTCAATCAACCCAACATAATAAATAGATTTATTCTAAATAAAGAACTATTTATAAAGTGTGAAGTTTAAGTTTTCGTGAACATACATGTAAAATGTAACCTGATTAACATGCTTTAGTTAAACTTAGACTTACCTTTTCTGACGTGCACTTTTAAATCACCAATAAATTTAATAAATAAAATAACAGAAAACAATAAGAATAGAATAATTGCAAAAAAGTTAATTAATCCCTTTTTTAATACGTAGGCTAAGAGGATACAAACACTTATAGGTACTTTAACCAAATCTTGGTACTTTTATTTTGAAGAATCAATAACTTTTTGTCATCTTTTAAAGATCCCGATCCAGGTGTTATCGGGACGTGTCCATAGACCCATTGAAATCGGGACGTCCCGCTCAAATGGGGACACCTGGCAAGCCTAGCCACATCTATGCATAATAAAAATTAATTTCTATCTCACTTTAACCTAAAGAAAACATAGCTAGCTACTTCCCTGTCAAAGAAGATGTCAATTACGTCAACCGAACGCAGAGTTTGTTCCGAAAGTAGTTCGGTATTTTATGTTGAAAATTTTGAATATCACTATAATTAAATTTTGATGTTTTTCGGCTATTGTGATTATATGTTTTTTATAAATATTTTCATCAAAGCAACTTAGACTTACAATCGTGTTTAATTTTTTTACAATTATCTAAACTTTCCTGCCGATAGTAGAGACAAAAAGTTATGTTTGGCGGACGTGGCCTAGATGGATTGACAATTTTGTAATGTTTTTCCGTATTTACTTTTCCCAAAATTATTAAATAGGAAAATGTCGGAAGTAATCGTACCCAAGGGTCAACCAATTTCTGGTGATCCAGAAAAAAAAGGATGGTTATTTAAGTGGACGAATTATCTAAAGGGTTATCAAAGACGTTGGTTCGTGTTATCAAATGGATTATTGTCCTATTACAGGTAAAATATTTGAATTATTTCATAATAATTATAATTTTAAAGCTCTTATCACCGAAATGAGGCGCAAGGCCAACTGACAATACCAATATTGACATACCTACTTCATTTTTTTTATAACCCTCTGGTCAACTAATAACATCAACTCAATATCTTTTAGTATACATTTACCAAGCTATAGAGCACTCAATTCCTGGTGGCAACCGTAAGCAAGGCTGGAAAGAAACTTTGGGTTGGGGTGTACAAAGTCATTTTTCCCCTTGCGCCCCCTTTTAGTTCCTCTGACCAAACTTTGCCCTTGTTCATGGTTAAAGCATTATGAGAAGAGAGTGTGCACTGCAGATTTAGGAAATATTTTTTAATTTTATTACATGGAGTAGCGGTGAAAGATATTGTGCAATAATCTAAAAGTGATACTTTTTACTGTAGAAAGATTACCTTTTTGGTTGCCTATTAAAGGATATTTAAAAGATTTAATTTTTACTTCCCTGCAACACATCATTTTTGTGTAAAAATTATTTTAATGGATGAAATGGAATGCAGAAAGCAGTGGCCAGAATTTTTTCTTAAGATGGATTTTTTGAAAAAAGAATTTTTTTTGTATGGATTTTTCGTGTCTAGGAGAAAAAAAGACATAACCAAACCTTACCTAGGTCTAGTATTTCAGTATAGACTTCTTTTATTTTGAATATTTTTTTTCTCAAAAACTATTCTTTTCCGCCGCCTTTTTTTTTCATTTGTGTATAAGGGTGCTACTCTTAAAATTACAAATTAAAATTAAATTTTTACCCAAAAATAACTTGGTGCAGAGAAGTAAATATTTACCTAAAGATAACCCTATTATTTTATGTAAATTACTTAGGCATAAAAAAAATTAAACAATAAGAAACATTGCCTTATGCACAAATTTAATGCATAAATCAAGAAGAAGAAGATCATCAGAAAATATTAGGTTTTAATTATAACAATATTATATGTGCTGTTATACGAGCACCCTAACAGCTAGTAGTTAACTCTTACATTAACAAATTCAATCACATAGACATAACTAATTCATCAGCAAACACATATAAAAATCTAATCCTTAAATCATTAAGAAGTACCTAATGAATAATAATCATGCAACATATTACAGATGATATATGTATTATATTATGTATAAGTATTATGTTTCTTGCATCTATGTCTACATTTGTATTTGTATTTTATTGTATTCTTTTGATTTATTTATGCATACTTATATGCATATATTTATGTATGTACTGTGTACATATTCTGAGTTTATATTAGTTTATTTATAATGTTAAGACTAGCATCAATTAAATAAGTTACATTTAGCTTTAGAATATAGAACAATTTCTTTACTTAACTGTCTCGAAATTAATTGTTTTTTTTAAATATTTCTTAACCAATTACCTAAGTGAATGATAATATGTATAATAAATACTTATTTTATTAGTGAATAAGGTTGTTGTTAATTCAATTACCTAAATGTTGATGTACCTAACATAAGTTAGTAAATCATATTGTATAACCATTTGTTGATCCAAATAAATACATATATTTCTTTTTAATTTCTGTGACACTATAATATATAAATACAAAATATATAAAACTATACTAGTGACAGCCCATCTGAGGGGTATGGCTTCGATTTGCCCACAAGACAAATTTATGTTTGTCTTGAGCCTGGGTGTATGCTATATATAATATATTGGTATTTTCACTGGTCTGCTCTTGCAAACTTCTTTGTATTCTTAGTATTTAGTCTTACTTTTTTGTTTTGTTTATTAATACTGTAAGACATTGATTATTCCTTAGTGATGAATACATAAACTGTCTTTTGTTTATATTAGATACTTTCTTATGTTGTGCTTGTGCTTTATATTTCATGTTTTTTTTTATGTTTGTAATGGAAAATGTCCTTTTATGATAGGGAGGGCATTTTCCAATATTTTAATTGGACGCTGTAAGAGAAAGGGAGAAAAGAAATGCCCTTGCTGAGTTTCTTGCCGGTTCTTCTCAGTACAAGGTCTCCCGCCCTGTAGACTTACGAACCGATGGCGTAGTGACATTCATAAGTGCTCAATTATTGTAGCCTAAACTGAATAAATTAAATTGAATTTGAATTTGAATTCAAAAAAAGTATATAAGTGTAAGTTGTTTTTTCCCGTGGCTCCTTCCTAGTTAATAAGTTATTGGCGTGGGATTCCTATTGCAAATCTTCGATTTTTATTAAGAAAACCTATAGCTATAATTTGTCCCCTTGGAATTTGTTTATAGTCATTGCTGTTGGAACTTTTGAATTTTCGAGTATAAAATGTCCTTGGTACTTTGCAATGCCTTCAACAATTCCTGTGCCAAAAATCAACATGCAGCAATGTTAAGCACTTTCAAAAATATATGCAAGTTTGCATACATATATAAGTATTTGTATCCACTCTCTAGTACATATAGTACAAGCCTTGCTTGGTTTAAAATCTGATGGCACTGTCTGTAGTGGACATAACCCAAGTGTATTGATTTAATTGGTTATATCTATGATAGTAACAGATATGGACGGAATATATAAAAAAAACCTTTAAAATGAAATTGAGAATTTTCTTCATAAGATCCGAGGCTTGAAAGATGTTCTGCAGTTAGACTTGTCTGACCATTTGTGTGCTATTGTTACAGAAACCAAGCGGAGATGGCGCACACATGTCGCGGCACCATCTCGCTTCTTGGAGCATTAATCCACACGGCGGACTCCTGCACATTCGTGATCAGCAATGGTGGTACGCAGACATTCCACATTCGAGCTCATGACGAAGTCGAGCGACAGAGCTGGGTCACTGCACTAGAGCTTGCCAAAGCGAAAGCCATGTGAGTTTTTGGAATAGCACACTGTATGCACAGAGAGCTTAGCACAACTTCACTGTGGTATTACATATTGTTACATTATCAATTTTGTATGAAACATTAAGCGTGCCCGCGGCACTGCCTGCTCCAAAATTGTTCTTGCTAGAAATGTTGAAGTTTTCAGTATTAATTTGGTGTGTCAATAATCCTATGTGATAATTCTGTAAAAAAGCTATCTCTATTTCAAATTTTATCAAATTTGGTTTTAAAAGTATTAGTGTGATCAAATATTGTCATCTGTTGTGAATATTGTCATGTGTGTGCATCAGTACTTTTCATACAAAATCGTTGCTATTTGTTACATACACATAAAAATTCTCCTTCCGTGACCAATTGAGTTAAAATTGAGTAGATGTATTTGTATAACTTCAGTGACATTTCAATATTATGGTAGCCTGGAGCTGATTTGATGATGGAGCCGGAAGGCATAGGAATATCGAATCTCTAGAATGAAACATCTTAACCCTATAGAGTTTGGGCTGAGATGATATCCGGGGTGTCATGATGAAGCTGTAAGGTAGCCACAGGAACTCTGTAACGTTACGACATACGATTAGCAGACAGAGCTGGTTTGATTGGTTGTGACGAGCACTGATGGTAACTGAGTTATCGACTTTGTCAGTTTTAGACAATTTTTGCCATGGACCTAGAATTAACTAGTAAAGAATTTAACATTTCTATCTAATGGACAATACACTGTAGATATTTAGACAGTTAAACGATTATACATAATGTAGTTTGTAGGCTGTGACCCAAACAAACTTGTAAATTTCATATTAAATACAGAACTATTAAATAACTCGAACATTTTACATTTATGGCTAACATTGTGTTATTAAATCTTTTATGTATCATTTATCTATTTTTTTCTAATTCCCTTAGCCGCGCTCAAGAGTCGGACGATGACGATGACCAATGCAACAACACCACTAGTGCAGGCAGTGGGGAAGGGGAGGGGGAAGATGCAGGTGGAATAGCCAGAGAACTAGCGGCGAGGTTCCATGACCTTCGGACATGTTCAGAGCTGGTCGCGAGGCACGGCACAGCTTTACAGCGATCACTTGTCGACCTGGAAATACCTCCCACAGACACAACAAAGCAAGTCTCCGAAAGAGCTACGCTTTTTAGGATATCGTGCAATGCTATGATGAATGTGAGTGTTTATGAAGGTGATTTGTTTACTAAAACTCTCATAACACAAAAAACTAAAGGCCTTAGCAAAAAAAACACTTATAGCATCGGCGACAGGTGATTTTGTAACTGCATCGATCCTACACCGCGTTTTGGCTACTTGGCGACGCGACTTTAGCCCTCACACGTCTTCCCATCCAAAAACATGACTCACTGACCAATATTGTTCTTTTCCCAAATTTGCAGTTATTACTTAATGTTTGCCGTCCAAATCCAAAAGCCCTCAAAACAAAATTTCGGCTATCGTTGTTTTATAGTCGTGTAAAAAGATAATACATTTATCAAAAACAGGTAATTATCATACAGCCATTGTGTGTATACCAGAAAGCGAACTGACTTGTTGCATTGTTTGGTTTAGGCGTGTTCAGAGTTTATGAGCGCTGCGGCGAGTTCAAGCGCGCGTATGAGTCGAGCTCTACAGCACGAGCGCGAACAGAAGATGCGGCTTCAGGAAGTGGTGGAGCAACTCGCCAGGCAGCACGACAACTTAGAGAAGACAGTCACGGCGCGTAGCACTTCACATGCAGGTCAGTGCTTTGTTGATACAAATTTTAATAGAAGCTACTTGGTATTTTAAGCTGATTTAAAAATTGTCACTTGTTGACTGACGTAGTGTATGTTTATGTACCCTAAGGGTACAAAACGGGACCCTATTACTAAAGGCTTCGCTGTCCGTCCGTCGGTCCGTATGTCACCAGGCTCTATCTCATGAACCGTAACAGTAAGACAGTTGAGATTTTCACAGATGATTATTTGCCGTTTTTATAGATGATGGTACGGAACCCTTCGTGCGCGAGTCCGACCCGCACTTGCCTGGTTTTTATGGTATAAAGACATTCGATTCACAACATTCGACTGTGACGGACTGAGCTAAATTCGAGAATTATAAATCCCAGCTCGCCACATCTAGATCGCGTTCCCAACAATATTTCGTCCGCGAACCATATAAACAACGCTATTGATTCACTCACTAGCCACTTGACCGCCACCCTTGACGAGTGCTCAAGACAAGTGCCGGTTGGTGACTACCACCACCTTATCCTGCCTCAGCACATCAGGTCGCTAATGACTGAGCGTAACGCAGCCACCGAAGACGCGATCGCGCTCCCACTGCGGAAAACCAAGGAGCTGAGCTGAGCAACCAACGTTTCGTTAATTTGATGGAGAATATTTCTCCTTCTCATCTAGCTTATTGGCGCCTAGCCAGAGTGTTGAAATCAGACACCTTCAACTTTTTTTATCTCGTCCCAACAACGTTCCCGTGTTCGATGACGACGAAAAAGCGGACTGCCTTGCATCTAGCCTCCAAACCCAATGTATCTTAAGCACACAACCATTCGATCCCGATCACTTGCGAACGGTAAGCGGTGAAGTGAAGCGCAGAGCATCTCTGCCCCCTCAGAATCCCCTGCCCCACATAACGGTCGACGAGGTCAAACAGGTCATCAAAGACCTGCCCCCGCAAAGCTCCCGGCGCGGACGGTATCTCTAACGATATCCTAAAGCGCCCTACTTTTCCCCATCTCTACCTTCTAGTAGTCATCTTCAACGCTGCTATCGAAAATTGCATTTTTCCTTCTCAATGGAAAGATTCGAGATACCGAGCCTTCCTCCTACCGCCCTATAAGTTTACTTAAGGCCCTTGGTAAACTTTTCGAACGCCTCCTCCTCGCTCGCCTACGGAACGCTATAGTCTCCAAAGGCATCTTAATCGACGAGCAGTTCGGCTTTCGCGCCAAACACTCGTGCGTCCACCAAGTCCTTCATATCACGGAACACATTCTCACTGGCTTCCAACCAGTATCAGGTAAGCCCAGTCACATGGGCGCTGTCTTTTTCGATGTAACGAAAGCCTTCGACAAGGCTGGTACAACCGTTTAGTTTATAAACTGTACAACTATTAGTTGCCAGACCGCCTCGTACTCATCATACGAGACTATTTATCAAGGCACCCTCTCTTCCCCTTGTCCTGTACAAGCAGAGTCCCGCAAAGGTCCGTGCTCTCCCCTGTCTTGTACTTTTTGTACACGGACGAGATCCATAAAACATTAGATACCCAATTAGCCCTCTTCGCGGACGATACCGATACGAACGACGAAGGCTCTGTACCAACTACTATACCGTGGTGTGGTAAGACCATGCCGGAAAATCCAAAACACAACTGGATGTCCGGCAGTCGTTGCTTTCTGTTATGATGCTCAGAAGTCGAGCGGCCCAGACGGTATACCAGCAGTGGTGCTTAAACAGTGTGCTCCTTAGTTGTGTCCCGTACTCACGCGCCTTTTCGCGCTCTCCTATACTAGACAATTTCCATCTGTATGGAAGACTACAAATGTGCACCCGGTGCCCAAAAAGGGCGATAAATCAGATCCACCTGCCTATTTACAGGCCATTCGCTATGACCTCCAAGGTGATGGAGCTTGTGATCAATACAAAGCTGTTAAGATACCTAGAAAAACACGACCTGATCGTCAATATGGCTACGGTCGCTCGACTGGTGACTTTCTAGTGTTCTGGCACCGGGTCTGCTATCGAAGTTGCCATCTTACGGAGTACCCGAGGGTTTGTGCCAATGGGTAGGTTTTTCTCGGCAGGCGCATACGTAGTTGTTGTAGTAGTTAGTTGCTCTGATAGCATAGATATTTATGCTGGTGTCTTGCAAGGCTCTTTGCTGTCTCCTACTCTGTTTTTACTGCATATCAATGACATGTTAGACATCGACAACATACATCTGCTATGTAGATGACAGCATTGGAAACGCTTATTACACGGGCCGTGCAAACATCTCTCGTTCCGATGTGGAGGAAAAGCGCGAAGAACTTGTGTTTCAAATCGTGACCACTCTGACCAAGGTCTCTGACTGGGGACGGAAAAACTTTGTCCGATTCAACCCTACGAAGACACAAGTCTGCGCGTTCACCGCTAAGAAAACCCCATTTACTGTGGTCCCACAATTCCAGAACACTCCCTCTCCATCTCCAAGAGCATTGGGATCCTTGATGTTGAAATCCCCAGTGATGTTCAGTTCCGAGATTATTTGTAAGACAAGGTGAAGCGGGCGTCCAAAAAACTAGGTGTACTTCAGGTTGCTGCTTTACAAGTCGCAAGTCCGGCCCCATATGGAGTTCGCACCTGGATACCATCTTGGCCCCGATTGATCTGTTTAACGATGGCAACCATTAAGTCAGAGGAGAGACTTTGCCTTCCTGTGTGTGTTCTACCGCTTGTATAATAGGATGTGTTCTGAGACATTGTTCGGAATTTCGTACGTGTACGGACATATCCGTAGATATGGCAAAACTGTGGCAATATGTTTCAAAGATCTGCAGCTGATATCATCTAATTACAAGACAGGTTGCAGAACAAATAGATGTGGTTGTGCTGATAGGAAGCAGAAGTGTTTGGTAGGTGTTTGCCACATGGGTTCAGAATGTTTTAACCAGTACAATAATGGATCTCAAGATGACTAAAATCTCAGATCAAATACATCCAATTGATATTTTGAATTTGGACAGATTTGTTGTACATACTTTTGGTAAACTATTTAACCACCTTACCTAATACTGTCAATCTGTAAATTATGACCTCGAAATTCTCTTAGGGAACTATTTAGGGGAATTGATATTTTAACTGTTCCTTGCCAATATATCTAGTGTTGATATTGTGTCATTTATTTGCTAAAAATAGTGACCTACACAGTTTTTATAGAAGGAATAAGGATAAATTGGTAGATCCAAAATGTCATCTTCAGAAAGTACATAGCTCTTTTGCAATACAAAGTATATATTTTCATAATATAATTCCAAAACATGTGGTTAAGATTGCGCTATGTGTAATTTCCAAAATTTTTTTTTTATTATTTATAGTTTTACAAAGTAGATGAATACATTTATGATAAAAATTTTTGGAAGAATTAGAACTTAATTAAAAGGGAGGCATTTATGACATTTTTTCAAACTAAAACATTGTTAATTATGGTATTACCAGTGTAAGGCTCTATTGTTTTATATGTAATATGAAGTTGAAAAAATGTAAGAGATTACCTACAGAGTTTCGTTATGCAACATTTTTGTAAAACTGTAAATAATAATGTGACATATTATTTTTTACCTTATATTTTTGTACTTAATATTTTATTTATTTATATAATCGATCATAGAAATAAATTATACTACTAATATGAAATTATCTTGAAAATAAAACCCGCAATAGGATAATGCGCAGCACAAGTCATGTTACCCTAATGTATAAATTTAGTCACAGCTTTATCATTTCTCAATTAATTTAAAAAATAAAAACTTTTATATAACTGTATGAATCGCTCAATGCTTAGTTATACATTACTTTTCAATTTAATATAATTTACTGCTTCAATTCAATTAAAAAAGTGTTTTGTCAAACAATCGGTTTTATTCTAAAAATTTAATAAAGTATGGTATATACAGAAACCATTGTAACACATGTTATGTTAAGCATTTATCACCCACATATGAAACCTTATTTGTTGAAATCGAATAAGTGGTTTTTGAGAAATTAACCAAACCCCGATAGCCGCTTTCCGCATCTTTTCCCTCCCCACCACTTTAGAACGCGACAACCAGCCTATTCTTGTCCAAGACATCATGCTGAACCCAATGATACTATTTGTCGGTTGAGAACTCTTCGGACTTCGGTCTCGACGGCCTGGCTTTTATACTATGATTCAGGGCGTCTGCAAATTTTGCTTCCACAAGCATTTTGACTTTTGACAACTTTCGCAAAAATTCGTTTGCGATGTGATGACGAACGTACGAAAGTGGCGTGGCCCTCAATTAAATCAAACTAAATCACGTCAGCAATCAATCTAATGGATTTAAATTTAGAGAAGTTAAAAATACCGTTAATAATTTTTAAGTTGAATGGAATCCTCTAGGGAAGGGTATTATAGCAGAATTTAAGACAAAGGTCTTTTGGGGAACTTGAACCCACACAACTGATTATAGGGTTGTCACTTGGCTTGTTTAAAAAAAACCCCTAATCTGTTGTTTAAAGTTTGGAATTTAAACCTTATCCCAGTCTTCAATGGTTACATACTCATAACACTGGCTGGGGCCCGCATAGTAGCCCTATTTAGTTACATCTGGCATAATTAGTAGCCACTAACTCTACAAAAGTAAGGTTTATACGTGCTAATGTGTGCGTGTTCTATGCGCGTTCACCGGATCGTCTCTAGAAAGCGGCGGAGAGTTGTCATTGCGTATACTGTGCGTGCCTGTAGTGAAGGCACAGATAAGTTAACGTACCACTGACTAATACAGAGTTGTCATTAAAAACCGACCAAGTGCGAGTCGGAATCGCGCACAAAGGGTTCCTGACCATTATCTATAAAAACGGCAAAAAAAAAATCACTTTTGTTGTATGGTAGCCCCCCTTAAATATTTGTTTTATTCAGCCTGGTGACAGACGGACGGACGGACGGAAAGCTGAGTCTTAGTAATAGGGTTTCGCTTATTACTCTTTGGGTACGGAACCCTAAAAACAATCTTCAAAGCTTGATTACTCTGTTGTTAACGCAATAAGGAACATTTCCGTTTAAATCATCGATATGGAAAAGCAATAGATATGTCTAAAAGGCACCGACAGGCTAGCCGCCCATAGATTTTTAGACTATGTTGTGTAGCGCATTTATCTTACGCAACAGCCACAAGGTCACCGTCGGCGAGTGAACAAGTCTTGATTTTCGTGTTTTTTATTTAAATAATGTTCGTATTATGTCCTCAAAACCTGCCAAATCATAACAAAAAAGATAACGAAAAAAATTGCGACGTTTTTTATCACACCTTTGTATTATTTTTTGATAGTTAACTGATTTACTTTATTTTAAATAATTCTTAGCAGATTATTTGCAATAGATGTGCGCTATCTATATCTAATTCGTGTTGGTCATCACTGACATTGGTTTTGCAATTTTAAGGCAGTATTTTAATCAACCTACAAATTGTATCGATTTTACGAGATTATTTGAGTAAAATTGCAAAATGGTACAACGCAAATTAAAACTAGAGGTTACAGTACCCCACCTCTATGAAACTGTTGCTATTCATCAGTTCGGACAAATGTTTACCTAATGTGAACTGTATTCCAATAAAATAAAGAATTAAGAAATGTGCCATCTATTGGTAAGTAGCTAATCTTATGTCTACTTATGCAGAACAGATTCAGTCGTCTAGTGTAGTAAGTATGTAATATTGACATCGATACTTTTACCCGTTTTAGTCAATACAAACATAGCCCCGAACAGAAGGTAATTTCAGTGCGGACTGTCTGGAATGCTACGAAATTGTGTTGTTAAGTTGGATGTGTGTTGTACAGGAAAGTGCACTTGGATTATCCAAGTTTGATATTATTTTTATTGTACAGAGGGCTACAAGCTAAAATACACCAGTTGGACTTTGAACCCTTGTTATAAATTTTTCGCTTTCACGTTACACAATTCCTTCTGCGCTGCACACTCATCAAAATTGTGACGCGCACTGTCATAATTCTATTATTTGTAGTCAATTACATATTAGTTTGCGATTTTTGCATTTCTGTAACGGAGTTTAATATTCGTCTGTTGCTTTGAATCACAATTTCAATGACTATGACGCGTTCATGATAATCGTCACTTTTAAAACAATTTTCTCTGCTAATAACTTAAAAAAACAGGCTAAGTGCGAGTCGGTCTCTCACACTTAGGGTTTTGCATCTCACGGCTTAAAACTAGATCTTATGCAACTTGTTGATACAATTTCTAATAAAGAATAAGTACTTTGATTATTAATCCTATGCAGTTTTGCAGTAAGGGTGGTGCACTTGGAATATTTTTTTATTTTCACTGAGAGTTCTCATAGGAAAATAATAATTTATCTCTCCAGCACTATTTTACCATTTAAAAAATATTTTTTGAAATTAAGCAAAAAAACAACGGGGAAAACTGGTTGAGAAACTAATTTCGTCACAAATATTTAATTATTTTGATCAATAGCATTCATACATTTCACTTTCCAAGAAACTACAAAGGCGCAATTTTTTCCATTTGTCCACAAGACCCTAAAAATTAAATCCGTAAAAAATGTCAAAATCACTTTTTTCTTCTATTGACATTTTGTCATATCTGGCACTATTAAATTCGCGCCATATAAGCTTGAATATGTTGACAAACGAAACTACATATTCACGATACTATTTTGTTTTTGTCATTCAGAGTAGTGCCTCTCCCAGAAAAAACTATAATGAAAATAAATAATATACCTAACAAACAGTGACTGGCGTCTTTTGCTCTAAGCAGGTGCCAGAATGTCAGAAGTGACATAAAGCGATCAGGTTACAGCGCTGCAGCGTTTTAAAATATTGACCTAAGTTGCTAAATAAGAAAAACCCTATTGGCAGCTACGCCGGTTTCCGAACCACATAGTCATGTTACCACATCTATTGTTTTTTCATAACGAAACTAGCAAATCTGTCATTTAGTTACTCGTGAACTTCATCGCTGTGTGTAGCTGCGCAAAAAATATTTAAAATGCCTTCCTGTGCAGTAAATACTTGCAAAGCAAGAAGCCAGGTATTAAATATGTCAAAAGGAGGAATATCTTTTGATTGTTGAGTAGAAGAATACATAATTAAAAGCTTTTACATAATTATAAGGAAAATAACCGTAAAATCAAAATTGTCATTGATAAACAATATCTTAAAGTATCAATATATAAGCAATATACATTACTGTCAATGTTCCTCACAGTCGCAACAAGGACCGTGTTTAGAAAGCAATGTATTAATGCCGTGAGCAACATAGTCGTATGATCGATGTGTGTCTTTCTGATAGTGATGTTCTACGATATTTTATTTCTTTTATCGACACTTTTGGAGTGTCTAGCTCGAATCAGAACTTAATTTTTTAAGACATCGCATAGGCATTGAAATCGTTATGTGCACCAAATGTAAACAAACAATATGGCCGTTCACTATTTGACAGCGCATCCACTACTCTACCTCCTCAGCATGTGTAGCCAATGCGTTTAATGCGGTCCGGAAGTGACCTCATAGCGCTGAATGCGAAATGCTGAATTTAGAAACAGAATTATCGAATGTGCGTGTAATGCTGGTCAACAAAACTACCTGTCAACATAAATAATGTCAAAGTTTTAATACTTTTTAATGTCCGTAGCAGATTGGATAAAAGTGCTAAAACAGAACCCTTAAAATTTTGTCATGTCCGTCCGTTGGAATGTTACAGTCATTGCACCGATTTTGAATGATAGAAAATGGTAGTTTCTAAGTAAGTTATAGCGAGTTATTTGCTTTCAAAACAAAATCGGTTTATAGGTTTTTTTGGATATCTGCATTCGTATTCTACGGAACCTTAACTCAATGCGTGTATGCTTTTTTTTTACCCGGAAACAAAAAAACCATGTTTATCAATTCGACCCGTATGTATGTAATATTGTAAGAATTGCGCTATATTCATATTTTAGCCTCTGGAAGTCCTCAAAGGCAAAGTGGTGTGCCAAATTTCATAAGGGTATTTACATCATCGACACACAATTACTAGGCAACTTATGTTTTGCTCCTAGCAAATAAATCTTACAAATAACCTGTTTTTCATAAACCTAAAAACAATATAAATATATATGCACAGGGATAGTCTATTTTCGTTTGACACTAAGTCGCCTATTCTAGTCGTCATCGCAGTAACAACGATTAATGTCTCAAAAATGTAAAATTTACTTCCTACTGACTATGCAGTTGGCTGTTGCAGCCATTAATGCTTTACCGGGCTTTTTGGGGCGAGACTCTGAAGGAGCCTCAGCCCATATAGCGCCCAACGCTCAAGGGCTCCCCGCGGGGGGAACCTCGGCTTGGGTTGTCGCTCTCGGGGGCGTCCCTTCGACAGGCGTGAGCCTTAAACCCAAAAGTGAGTCACCGCCAGGAGGGGAGTTCCCCGGTACGCGGATGTGGTTGCGATTGAGTGGGGGCGAGAAGCACTTTTTGATACCTCGTGTATCCTTGCGGGCGCCGATGAACCCGGGGACGTCGGCGTCGTCGTCCGGATAGCGAGATCGTCATCTGGGGTCAGTTTTACGACCATGCCGAGGTCAGTCGGGACGATGATACGTTCTGGATTGCACAATTAAACGATTTGGGTGATTTTGTGTACGTTTGTGTGGCACAACCGAAGAGTGAGAAGGGAGATGGCCGCGGAGGGCGGCATAGAGTAAATAGAACGGCAGAGCTTTTGTCGGGATTCACTTCGATTCTCCATTTCCGAAATTTACTCGTTTAAGGCCTCATATATAAGACTAGCTAACCCGGCAAACTTTGCCCCCTTTTCATCCCTTTAGTGATAGAAATTTGGAAAATCCTTTCTTATTGGATGCCTACGTATTACAAAGAACACACCCTCCCAAGTTTCAGGTCTCTACGATTAGTGGTTTAGGCTGTGCGTTGATCCGTCAGTCAGTTGTTCACGACAAAGCATTTTGTTTGTATAGATTGGTTCATAAGTTTATATTTTATTTTATGTAGTAAAAAAGTGGATGTCATAAAGTTTAGTAGTAATTTGACCTAAGTATGAGTTACATTAGTAGATTATTAATTTTATAGTTAGCAAAATCTTATCTTTATTCGCCAAATTTATCGATATGGATTTATCGACATAGCCTCTCGCTATCACTTTTCGAACTGACCACGCCTCTTTGATCGTGATTGGTTAAGACTCTTTCAAAATTGCGAATGTATTGCGGCGACATCGGTTCGAGTACTATTTGAGTAACATCGCACTTCTAAAGACTTATAATGTGTTGTGGTTGATATATTATATACGAGTATATATACACCGTTACATTTTAATCGTTTTAATGCCGTGGACAGGTGACCAGGTGCATGAAACACTATCGATTTGTAAAGATAAAAATAAAAAATAAAATAACATTTTTTTTTAAACTCGGATCAATTCTTGCTTGAGTGACAAAATGACGCGAACCATTAGTAGGTAGGTCAATATTCAAAGAGACCGACCCTATTCTGACACATGATTCATTTCACCAATGACGCGTAGCGCAGTCCACGTGGACTTCGATAAATTAACCAATGCTAGACTAATTATCGCCCCTACACCTTATTTGATTGGCAATTCGCAAGGCGTGTGCCGCCCCGCGCCCTGCGGGCTGCGGTCAAAACATATAAAAAAAATCAGTTTTCGCTGTTTACGATTCTTGGATAGATGGAGTACCTCGAAATGGTGCAATTAGGTACAAAGCATTAACTGCGGTCCTAAGCCCGTAAAAGTATGAAGGAAAAAGGCCATCATTGAATTGAATGACACCAGCTGAGCGAGTCGTAGGCATACGTAGGTAGCTAACTCGCGGAGCTACTACTGTTTTTACGCACTTTGTGGATATTATAGTATCACTTTCTATCTTTTTTATTTTAAGAGATGTAACCTAGATTAAGTTGTTGATGAATAGTACTTTGTAAAGTGAGCCACCCATCCACGGCATTAAAACGATTAAAATTAAACGGTATATTTATATATGCTGGAATATCTACAGCGCTGCTAAGTTGACTGGCGATATGTCGAGGTGTTAAGATGTCTGTGTATCTCGGCAACCATTTTAGTTTTTAGTCAAACAAGATCCATAGAGATACAAAAAAGAGTCAGGGAGAAGGTCATATTACCAAAATGTTTACGAACGCACTAAGAAAAGCACGAATGAAAACTGATAGTATCCACACCTACAATTTCTCGACGATAGTGTCATCATGACGGAATGTCTCCTCCTACCATATTGGCCTTTGGATGAACTTTGATATGCTAAATGATCACGTTACTACGGCACATAAAATTATTTTGTTCGAAGCATGTGTTTTGATTATTTTTTATAGTATTATTTAGATTTTCTTTTAGTATTTATAGTACTGGCTGGCAGCACAAATAAATTACTTAATTTAAAAACGGTCACACTGCATGGTGTAATTGCTCACCATGCAGTTGGCAACACTTATTTTGACAGTTGGAAAGTAAAAAATTGTGAGGCTGTTGAGAAATTATTGTTTTTATTTCTTATTTATTTATCCTAAAAGAAGTTTTTAGAGTTACAATAATCATTTACATAAAAATGAACATTTAATTGATTTCGGTATGTAACAGGATTAAAATATCTCCAAGATTTACCAATCCTGCTATGATAGATTTTCAGTTTTTTTTGGAGAACTCCTCAAGGTTATTTTTCTATTGTATTGCTGTTACATGACGTTTTTCTTTATTTAATTATCGTCAACCGCGAACAGAGCGTGTTCAATCTGTTGGCAGTTGCCTGAATTAGTTAAATGATTCATATCTGTACCTACAGTGAGCTTGGTATCTGTGTTGTTAGTTTTCGTTAAAATGAAAATTACTGTGGCTTGTTTTTGATGACAAATTAAATAATACTTCAGAATTTATTATGGGCGGTAAGTGATCGTGTAGATGCTTGCATTATTTTGTCACCGGCATTGTCAAAGTATCACCCATTTACTCCTGAGTTTACTAACAAAACTCTCTCTCTCTTTTGTTAGTTGGAAGGCACAAATTATCTTCAAACTATCATAATATTATGATTTATTTTACTCAGTTCATTTAAAATGGTTCCTAGTTTTAGTTTCTTGAAATTCTTTCAATGAAATAGGCAATTTCTTATTATCAGGTCGTAGCTTATTAGTAACAAATTATTGGTAATGTTTACATAGCTAAATGGCTAAAATGGAAGCCTTATAGTTTTGTCATGTCCATATGTTACAGCCCTCGATTATGTTTAGGAAGGTGCCTCATTTATGTAAACCACCTTAAAGCTAGTTAATGAAATTAAGTAAAATAAATAACATTTAACTAAAAGATAAAATATTATTTTCACTCATCCCATTGTGTGCATGAGTGTCGTGAGATAGGTCCTTAAAAATGTATTTTAGGTTATTAGGTAATTTGAGTTCCAGGGAAGCCAAGCAAGCTCCTGCCTTAGCCTTCGTAGTAATTTTTTTTTATCTCTACCAGGTAATCTTGTTAGGGCACCCCAACACAGCCAAGTCAGGTTAGAGGGTTAAGTCAGGAGTAGCCTTCGTGGTTATTTTTTATTTCTACCCAGTAATAAAAGAAAAGTATTTGTTAGTAATATTGTACAATTTTATTATTACATCAATTTCAACAACTCTTTTTTTTTTAGTTGACCAAGTTAGTTGCTGTAAGTATTAAATATTTAAATGATAGTGCCGTGTGCCTACAGTAATAATTAAATATTTTTACTCAGTTTTTTAGTAATCCATTGTTCAGATTCGAATCGATTTACTTCGATATTTTTCCGCAACAATTCTCATCACTAATTTCACCGAGGCCATTTTGTAACGTCATTCATTGCTTGTACTCGCATCAGTGAACACTGTTTACTTCGTTTACGGACACAGCGCCAGAGATAATGCAGAAGTAAAGTTTTGCAAAAAAAAACCTTATTCTAAAAATGTTTGGTTCCCCCTTATGGTGGGGGAGGGGTCGAACGCGGGCGAAGCGACGCGTGAGTGATGCCCCTGGTGTTACAAGCGTCCATAGGCTACGGTGACCGCTTACCATCTGGCGGACCGTACACTTGTTTGCCACCTTTGTGGTAAAAAAAAAAAAACAAAACGGGGGGCAGTAAGAGGGGGAACTCTCTAAACCCCCTTTTTTACTTTTTAACAAACCACTAAGGGAATAGATATAAAAAATGGAGTAGTTAGGTAGGAACCTTTAAAGGTCCATATCTCCGAAACTATGAATTTCCGTGAGGGGGAATACCCCTCCCTCCCATTCCCCCCCCCTCTCAACCCCCTCCGCGGGAGGCCTTATTATAAAGTCCTTCCATTATTGCATGAAACCGTTATTTGATGTGTCTATGATAGGTTCTATTTGTTTACCATTATAATCTCCATTTTGTATTTTTTTACGAAAAACACTATACATGCATTACTAAACTTTGTATTAGATTTAGGGAACTACTTATGAAATACTGTTTTCAAATTATATAAAATTAGTATAAAAATTAAGAATAAATATTCAATACCAAGCTTACTTTAAATCATAAAAGTATTCATGTTATAATTGATATGTAAATAAAGTTTTTGCTGCAATTGTTTTATGTTTTGTCTCATCATAGGTATAAGTTTTGGTTTAATGCAAGAAGGAGATGGAAAGTGCAATTCAGTGGTGTTACAATCTTTTGATCAGTCTATTTTATTCATCAACAAGTGAAGCACAAAGTGACGTTTTTTTCAAATATTCACTTGTATGTAGCATTTGAAAGAAATCAACATTTTGAAAGCATTGGTACAACAGTCAAAAGAGAAAAAAACAAATTCTTATGCCTTCTGCTAACTTTACTAAGCTGGTTTATGCAAATGTTAATTTTTTATTTGTGATGTCTGCAAAAATAAAGATATGTTTTTGTTTTTTATGTTGAAACCTCAGGGGATTATCCAAGAAAACAGTGAAATATTGTTGTTGTTTTAAACCACAAAATATCCAAGTGTTCACACAAATATCCACCAGTTATTTTACCCCCTAGGGAAACACCATTTTTAAACTTTAATCAAAGGCCAAATACCAAATCAAATGAGAGACTTTCAACCTTATTTACCTTCTGGAGATGAATTTTGCAACATCATTACTTATTTAAGGCCTAGGTCATATTAGAAACCTTTTAAATTTTTAACTATCTAAATCCAGTGGTTTGGGTTTGTTCACAAGTATACTAATTGAGTGTATAAAATATGAAATATAAAAGTGTTCTTAGTTTTGAAGCAGCTGCTGGTTAGCAGTGTTGCTACTTATTAATGTTAAATGGCTACTGGCTTGTTTTTTTCTCTTGGTTTAGTGTGTTGGCACAGTACATTAGCACTTTATGATGTTGGCTCACTGCACTCTGCTATTAAGAGGAAATATCAGACCCCAGCTAATACCCACAAAGATATTTAAAAATACAAGTGCTGTTGTGCTTAAACCCTGGCTCAGACACTGTGTGCGATAGGGACAACTGTACCTGCTGATTATAGTCACAATCATCAAAATCAGTGTTTCTTATTCCCCAATTTCGTCCTCCAAATATCAACCAAATTGTATAGAAATTACTTATCCTGGAAGTAAATGAATTATTCTTTGGCTGTATGTTTTGTTTTCTTAAAAAATAGTTTACATATTTGTACCCCAGTAACCCAGTTTTTTATACAAAACATTCAGACATAGTGGCTGTATAAACATAAAAAAATTATAGGTCTGCTAATATATATATAGGAATGCCAAAATCCAGGGAGGAAACAGGGGAATATTTTTGCATGGGTAAAGCAGTCTGATATTGCCTCATAGCAGCTTACTAGCGCCGCTATTAGAAACTTATGTAATTCTTCTTCATACAAAGTGTATTTAAAGAAAATTAATATTAAAACTTAAGTGTAACAGCCACTTTTGATATATCTGCTAAAGGGGGCAGAAATGCTTACTACAACTCAGTGATAAGCAATAGAAAACATTCTAAATCAAAGTAGTCTATAAGTTTTATATTTACAACTTTAAAAAACACTTTTTGAAATTGAATATCTACTAACAGATAAATAGCGACGTTATTTAGCTGCTATAAGACCCTTAAATTAGTTTTACTAATAATGTTTATTTTTCATAACCATAATTTTTGGAGCCCTAGTGAAAAGTCGAAAATTTGTGATTTTAAGACTTACACTTTTTTCACTAGGACCCCAGATTTGAGTTTAGTACTTGTTGCAGTAAGGGCAAAATTAAAAGTAGACATCAAATATTATATTGATTGGTAATAGTTTTTTTTGTTGGTTCACCTAGATGTAGCAAAAAGTTGTTAAAATCGTAACATTGTATATTCAAAATACTTAAAAACAAGGAGCAGTCAGATTTTGTAGATAACACTGTATTCCTAGGCATTACTTAAGATGCGAAACTGCAATTTGGTTACGCGCCGAATATATACTTAGATCTCCACCTTGCGCGGTTAAAATATTCGTCAACACACATAAGAAGATACAGCTTGGGTAATTCACTTCAGCTACTTTCATAGCGTAATGTGCTACGGTGTTTTATTATGGGGTCACTCAATTGATGTTCCAACAATTTTTTTGCTGCTAAAGAGGGCTATTCAAGCAATTTACAATATGTCCCATAGACACTTTTCAATTAATTAATTTAAGAAAATCAATTAACCTTAACATATTAGTTTATTTTAGACAATTTAATTATGATCATCAAAATATTGATCACTTTAGAATAGCGCTTTTAATTAAAAATTACACAAACTTGGACTGTTCTACTGTCTTAAGAAAATAAATAAATCATTTTGTAGTGATTTAAATCATGATTTCAATCAGTTATTTTGTTGAAGAATGTCATTAAATAAAAATAAAAAAAAATTTGAACAGAAATGTGATAAAAAAAGCTTATACAATTGAATCTCTTAAACTACTCGGATGATAAAAACGCTTGGGATTAAATAAATTGTTGTTAACATAGTTTGGTTAATAATTGAGTTATTGTAATGATGAATATAATTCAAAACAGCGTCTGGAGAATAATTCGTAGTTTATTTATTGACTTTAACTTTCAAAAATTGCTATGTTATCCTATTTTTAAAAAAGGCTACATGGCTCAGTGCGTAGTCATCTGCCTGCTGAACTGAGGGGCGGGGGTTCGATTCCCGCACAGGAAAAGGTGCTGTTCTGTCTGGGTGTTGTCTTTGTATAAATGTATGTATTTACAAAAAAAACAAGTATTTATATACATACAGATGTATGTATTTGTTAAGCAAAGTTACTAGTATCCATAGTAACTTTGCTTAGTTTAGAACCAGATAACACTGTGTAATGTTCAAAAATATTTATGATTTATTGTTATAAGCATTTGATTCCAAAATTTATGTTTAGTAGCACAATTTGTTATGCATGATGCTGGCTACCAGAAAAAACCCTTTTTCGCCAAGTAATTCAATTTAAATCACTTTTCACTAATTGGAACATTTAACGATATTAACATTAGATTGCCATTTCAACCTTCTCAGTTGTTAGCACAGGTTTGGAGTTCAAGTTTTTTGCTAAGGTCAGACATAAAAAGGAAGGAAGGAATTAATTGCACTAACATTTTATAGTATGTAATTTTAGAGCAGATGCCTTGCAGCCTTTGTATTTTTCTTCTTATGGGGCACTGGCCTACCCTTAACTTTGGACAGGGTGATTTGTTCTATATAACATGGGTATAGGTGAGAGTGTGAACTTCACAAATATCATTTTTGTCTAAAGGGAAGCTAGACCGATCATGATCAAGTAGGCAATATTGCCAAGAAAACAATTGGCCTTACAATATTTGAGTAGTAATAAAAACAAAATATTCTATCACCTTTTTTAAAATATTTTATTATGTAAATACTGATTTGATATAAAAATATTTAAAGTATATAAGTAGGGTAGAAGTCTCACTAATCTGGCACTTCAAAAGGCACCCTGTCTGCCTACGTCACCCTCGCCCCCTCCCTACTCCCTGCTCAACGATTGCGCTCCGGTATCCGCCCAGCCTCAAAATTAATCACAAAATACTTTTCAAGTGGAAATAATTAAATTAAAGTAAATGGCACACCATACCTGAGACATTAGCTATGAAAGATAAAATGGAAATTTTAAAGAAGTTAGATAGTGAAGAAAACATGTGCAAATTGGCAAAAGAATATGGAGTTGAGCGTGCTACTCTACACGATCTTACGTATTGAAGAAATAAACCTTTAATACCTGCATAACATGGCCTGAAGATAACGGCGTATCTGCTAAAGATATTTTAATTCTTCGAAAGAGTTATTATCGAGTTTCTTGCCAGATTCTTCTCGTTAAAAATCTTTATTGTAAATTGGATTTCAAAAAAAAATAATAATATTATTTAATAACTTTGATTAAAAAAAACGTGTAGAAGGTTTTTAGATCTTTATTTCTCATTAAGAATATTACAATTCACTTACATGAGAAAACACGAATTCATACAAAGTTAAGTTCTAAATAGCGAGCGTACAGTTTTAATAATATTTTAGGATATAAGTTAAACAAGTAATGTATATTTTACAAACTAGTGGGTAGAATATAAACAAATCAAGTATAAAATTAAGAATCCATTAGTAAATAGTTGTCCAGCATAAAAAGAACTACACGTCTATATACTTATGTGCAAACCATCCGTGGTTGGATATTCAAAGATAGTGTAAATAGGATGTGGCATTAACAGAGTTGAAGACGCTGAAGTCATCAAAGTTCTGTTTTATAATTATATTACAAAAATAGTAATATTTATATATAGTTATTATATTTAGGGTTTGTACATTATTATTATTATTATTATCTTTATACTAATTCTATTAATTAATTAATATATTTATTAATAATTAATTAATATATATTCTTTTAATATATTATCACTATATTAATTATATATAAAATGTTATTTGTGGCATGTGTGTATTTTCACATTTCTTGGGTTAGTCTATCTATCGTTTATGTTTCACTTTATTTTATTTTGGATATAAAAATTTAAAAGTTCTTTAAAAGTAATTGGAGATTTAATGTCTTTGATACATTTGGTAGTTTATAATACATTTCTGCTCCTTCATACAATAGGTTCTGTTTGCCATAATTCGTTCTAGGTGGGCGCAGTATTAGGTTGTTTGCATTTATAAGAGCTATCTTTTGCATTTTAGATTTTTTTGTTAAGTTGATATTAGTATGTATATCCTTGTTTAATATTTTTCGTACTAAGACACAGGTAAAATACATATACGTTTGACGAAATATTCATTTTTCTGGTATCTTTATATATTTTTTTTAGTAGGGGTTAAGTAATTAGGTAAAACAATGAGTTTGTTTTGTGCTATTTGAATGTTGACCAGATTTGTCTGTGCTGCAGTTTCCCACACCTCTATTAAATAAAAAATATGTGGTTTGATTAAGGTATTGTAGATTAAATATTTAACGTGATGAGGTGAATATTGAGCTACTTTTCGAAAAGCCTCCGTGAGAGATGTTAATTTAGATTTAATTTTCTGGATGTCTGGTATTCACGAACAATGAGACCAAGGTATTTTTCATATTAAATAAGCATAAGTAGTTAAATTTTTTTTTTTGTTTTTCGTCGAAAAAATTACATAATTCGTTTTATTAATATTAATAGTTAATAGGTTATATTGGAACTACATATTTAGTACATTTAAATCATTCATTATAGCATTTACTCAGCTAAAAAGATTCTATTATACATCTTAAACATCAAATTCGAGCATGAGCATAAAAACATTTTAAAGATTTTTTTATTTTGTTCTACTTCCCCATAGTTATTTGTTACTTGATATGTATTACGAGATGTGGTTGTTAGTTTTTTTGTCGTGAGTGATATAATATCGTTTTTTGGATCAGTTTCGATTATTTTCGGTATCCCTTTCACTTAGATTTTTTTCACCCTTCAAAACACTATTTTTCAGTTAATCTTTCAGGTTTTCCATGTGATTTCATTGTTTATGTGTTTAGTCCGAATATATCTTCACATCCATAAATTTGTTACTATTACGGAGTATATTTTTTACAGTTCAAAGAGATCTTTAAAGGCAGCATTATTAGGTATCCACTCCAAAGAGTTGTCGTAAGTCATTTAACCTCTATCTTTACTAAATCCATTTCTTTTTTGGTGACATCCAAGTTGATTTTGAAATTATTCAGCTCATTTATTAGGTTCTTTTGTTCACTGATTATATTTTTAACACTGCTGTTCATATTTGTTACTTGATCCTTTATAATTGCAACATCTTTTCTTTTTTTGTGAGTTGTTACTTTGAGTAATTACTGAGATCTACTCATTCATTTGCTTTGTCAGGTCAGAAATTTAATTTAAGAGATGGTTGTCGTCGTTGGTCTGCTTACGTTTGTTGCGATTGGTGATTTATGCCGCGTCTGTATTACCTTCAAGTTTTGCAGTGGACAGGTTAGGATGTGATCCTCTGAAATTGGAGTGAATGCCGCATCCAGTTGGTGATCGTGGTACACTCATTGTCGATCCGTGGTATGAACATTCAGGTGGTCATGGATCTTACACACTTTCACACTTACGAGGTAGGTTTAGTTGTAGGGAACTTAATGGCTTAATGGTGTACTAGATAGGTAATATTTATAATTCACTTTTAAAATACTTATAATATATTTAATTATATTTTATAGTTGTACACGTCCACTTAGCACGCTCACTTACAGTTTACAAAGTTTTAACATTGGATTTTCATCAGCCTTCGCGCTTTTCATCTTTCAGCTGTCCAATAGAATTCGACTCGATTACAACTTTCAAGCTTCGAGGTCGAGAACATGAAGACAAATATACAGTACATACCTACATGGATTCCCATTATGAAATGCTTTATTTTGCTTATAGACAGTGCGGTTTCAGAGAAACTTCCTTCCGCGAACGCTTGGATTGTGGAATGAGCTCCTGCCAAAGTTTTCTCTAAGGACTACAGTATAGGGTTCTTCTAGGAAAAAGTTATTAGGTTTCACAGGCGGACCGCAAGCTTGTTTGCCACTTAAGTGGTATAAAAAATAAATTAAAAATAGTGAATTCTTCTATACAATTCAGTAATCCAAACTAACCAATAATCCGGCACCCCTAGTTTTTCAAAGTGCCGGATTAGTGAGGCTCCACTGTAATTATATTCCTAACGTTATCATATCAGCTTGTTTTGGTATACTGCTGGTCATAACCCTCGTTCCATGGTGCTTCAATCCTCCTGTTCCTCTGCCTTCCGCATCCACCAACCACTGGCCACCCTTTTAAGGTCGTCGGTCCATAGGGCTAGCTTTCTTACGCTTTGACTTCCGGTATGCAGTCTGGGACTCGTCTGCTCTATCGGCAATCGATCTTTTGATTGGCCCAAATGTTACCGTCATTTTGCATGACTAAAATGAAACCGTCTCGAACCTTCAGCCTTATTTGTAACAAAGTTACGATGTTGTTACTTATTCAAGATAAGAGCCAAAATAATGCGGTAACAATAAATATTGGATGCATTTAGTATCTTCAGTAAACGGGTTTTTGTAATGGCTTGCATAATTCGGGTTTTGTATATGCTGCATTGCTCAAGAGTTTACTTGCTGGTACCAATATCAAACTACAACACAGAATTCCTTTTTGTGCTTCTTTTTCGCAAACAAAACCAAATCTTTTGGTTTGATATAGAGGCATAAATGACCAATCACAGTTTCTACATAAAAACTCCCTGTCTCAAACCATTTTCTCAATAGTAAATTTTGGCTAACAGCCAAAAACGGTTACCAGTGCCTGTGCTAGAACATATGCCACGCACATTTTTGTGATACTATTTCCGCATAATAACCAATTGCTATTAAATTAGGAATCGTCTTCACGGCGATATTGGGTGATGGTTCATGGCGAAAAGATTACGTCGCGCGCCACTACGTCACAGACTTTGGCTACGCACATTTAGTAATTGACTCTTTTGCCGCTCGTCAGTTTAGCAACGCAGATTATTTGACTGAATAGTTTGATAGGTAGTCTATAGCCTAGTAACCAGACTATAAAAACCGACTTGATGACGAGTGGTTTTAACTTGTAGTTATAAAGACACGTCGTCGACGATTTACCTCGAGACTCGTGTCAAATTGCATTTGCATTTCACCTCAAATAAATTTATAATTTTGGTTTCTTTAAAACTAAAAAAAAAACTCTTTTGTTGTACTATGAACTACAAAGTGAAAACTATGAATTTAAATATGACAATCACAGCGGCAAAATAACTTTAAGGTGAAAATTATTCTTCCCATACGAACTTTATTGCCTAATGATCGGAATGTTCAATTATCATATTGTAATTTTAAAAAAAATAAAAAAAAATGTACCTACATTCATCATATGCCAGTGAATTATTGAATAACCAGAGTTTTTGTTGAATTCATCTCATTTATAGAGTTAGAATTTAGTTATAGATATTGAGTGTAAAACAGTTTATTTGAAAAAAATATCTCAGGTTTACCATAATAACTTATTTTCTTTATGCAGGTGGCAACGGCGCCGGGCAGGGAAACGAGACGGAGGATGAGGATCACGAATTCTTTGACGCTATGGAGGAGACTGCTCCTTCGACCATTGAAGATAGAAATTCATTTGTGATGAAAGTGCCGGTAAGTCAAACACAAACGTAAGGTTATCAAAACTGTCGTTTGATACGGGAATAGGTGTTAACGTTTCTTGAATTATTGGGGCAGGGTAGAGCGGCCTTAAATGATATATATAAGGATATGGGCAAGTGACGATACATTTAATATTGAAAAGAAAGTAGGAAATGTGAGAGGTATTTATGAAAGAGCTGGTAAGCTAAACGTAAACTCAAGCGCAAAAACTATTGTTACTTACGGAATTAGCTGTTAACGTTTCACGAATGATTGATTTGAGTAGGGAAGGGGAAAGTAGTGTCTAGTAGAATGTAGGAAAGAGGGAAGATACAATTCGTACTAATATTATAAATGCGAAAGTAACTCGTCCTGTCTGCCTGTTACCTCTTCACGCTTAAACCACTGAACCGATTTAGATGAAATTTGGTATGGGTATAGTATGAGTTCCGGGGAAGGACATGGGATAGTTTTTATCTCGAAAAATTAAAAGTTCCCGCAGGAATAACCATACCCGAACTTAAACGAACTTAAGCTTGCTATAGCAAATCGTTAGCATAATTAAGGAGTTAATTAAAAGGTTCCACGCCGATTACCAAATTAAGGACAGGCGGAGCCGCTGGCAAAATTCATTAATTACCAGCTAGCCCATTAATATTACTAATTACCAATAATGTTTTTGCGAAAGTTCGAATGTTAATCACGCTTCAGCACCCACTCGATGGATTGGGAACTGCTGAACCGATTTAGGTGAAAATTGGTACGGAGACAGTTTGAGCCCGGAGAAGGACATAGGCTATATACAGTATATACAGCTATATATTCATTCCGGGAATATAAAATGTTCACGCGGGAATAACTAAGGTTTATTACTCAATCCTGCCGCAACGGGGCATCCAATTGAGCTGAAATTTTAAACAGAGACAGTCGAAGATACGAAGAAGGATTAAGGCTACTTTTTATCCCGGAAAATTTAAAAGTTCCTGGGGGAGCAACTATAACCAAATTCAACGAACGAACCATATTTGGTGTTTTAGTATTTTGTCATTTGTTAGGCAAAGAAGCATTTATCTCATGCAGATTACTTGCCCTTCTCAATTCTAACACTGATTAAAGCCATTTCCTAGTATAAATTGTAGTCTTAAGTTAAAACTCTTTAACCATTTCTTAAAAATTTGAGAATGATTGAATTATTTTTCATACCAAATGATTTCATATTTATTTTACATTCAGTATGTAGATTTTATTCAATTTATTTTACTGGCAATAAAAATTCTCATCAGATCCAGTTTATTAGAAAACAGATCTACTGAGAAAAAATATCTCACTAGATCCATGATGGATCTAGACAATGGATCTACTGAGATTGATCGTTTATTTTAATATATAGTGTGTATAGTACTGGAAGATATACTAGAAAATAATATATCGTACATGGACAGTAGGTATATTTAACAGATTTATCAATGTCATGTTTAACCTTTAAAAACCATTATACAAATAAAAAAGTAATTTAAAAATATTAAACCGACTTAAAAACAGTAGTTTATTTAATTAATTAACTAACAAGGGAGTAATAAAAGTTTTTATCTTTTAAGAAATCGAAAGTAAATACGTCAACAATTTTTTTGAGGTTGGTGCCATATTAGGGATAATTGGAATAAATGTCGTCGCCTGGTAGTCGTAGTACCTATGCGGTACAATACTGTTGAACACGCCATATACTCCGCCTACCGCCCGACCCGCGGCGATGAGCCGAACGCGCCCGACCCGCGGCGATGAGTGCCGAACGCGCCCGAAGCCGATGTCAACGAGAGACATCGTATCTCGACCGGACAATACACGTGAGGGCACACGTCGTTGTGTGCGGACACTTCTGAACGGCATCGACCTTAAAAAAAAGTTGGCGTTTGCGTGTGTATGTATGTGGGTTAGCTTTTTTTGGACCAATTTGTCTCTTGACCATATCAATCGATACACCACGTCATGACTTAGATAGACTGAAAAGAGTGAAGGCAAAATCGGTCCAGCGGTTTGTCGCTAAAATACTCATGTATTTAAAAGACGCATTAATAATCTTCATGTATAAATTCTCAAAATAAAAAAAAAATCTCAAGATAAGTTGCTCGTGCGCTACTTGCTACCGAACTAATTTTTTTAAAATCCTTTTTTATTTATACTTTTTTTAAATTTCAGTTGTCATTGAAACTAATTTTTTCGTACGAGTACCTTTACTCAATTATTAAAGAAATACGTGTCTAAGAAAAAAAATTCTACGTGTATTTATAGGTGAAATTATAGTATTTAGTATGATACGTAAACTGTTGCCATCTAATGCTTTCACGATAACTTTTTAAATTTTCATCGAGATTTTCATGTTTAGCGAGAGCTTAACCGCATGCAAACATTGAAACATACATAATGACATGTTTTACAATTACGCTGTTAAGCCAACGACACGTTTTCCTCGTGACTGATACACATTTAACTCTATCACAAAAACTACTGAACCAATTTTGATGAAACTTGCACTGTTCCATAAGTTGGATTATACCTAATCCAACTAAGCAAGAGTTTTTGCAATCATACATACATACACGTATTTAGAAGCTGGTTTAGTGTAATATTATACTAACATATTCAAAAACTGCAATTCTGAAAATATTACATACATACAGGTCGAATTGATCCTTTTTTGAAGTCGGTTAATATAAAATACCCTTGACTTTGACTTATGTAAACGTTCTAACTACCATTTATTTTGTGATGACCCTTAGTGGTGATGATCGAGACAGGTGCCTAGTATACCTTATTATAATTCTAACACAGCCTCAATTCTTCTATAAGTATAAGGAATATAGTAAAAACCACTTTGACTGCACACCCAATTACACATCACCCTCGACAACTAAAGAGTACAAAATGTAGATGCTTAAGAGGATGCGATTCGCGGCGCATCGCAGCGGGCTTCATACAAACGAATTTCCCATTTGTTTTTGACATTTACTGATCAATCACTGTGAATTTTTTTAGTCATAGTCCCAAGCCGAATACCTAGGTCTGTGGTTTTTCCAAAATCTTTTAAAATGTTTTTATTAACTAGAAATCTTTTTTTAACCCGTTTGTATGAAAAACTAGAATCCTGTATAACTTTTGAACTATAAAATTTTACAAAAAAGTACACTGCAGACCTAGATATGTATTACTAGATCATGTCTTCAAAATTTAGTGGTGTTTTATCTGCAAGTGTCAAAAATAAGTGGAAAATTCGTTAGTATGAAGCACGCTGAGAGGCGCTCTGAATCGTATTCTCTTAATATTCAGTTCGTGTTGGTTTTGGAATGGACAAACTCATTTTTTTCATTAAGAGAATATGATTCAGAGCATTAGTAGCTTGTGTAATATAAAAAATAATAAAGAATAATCTTATATTTTTAAACTGTACACTCTGTTTAATTTTTCCAGGTGAAGAAAAACAAAGTGAAGGGCGGTGAAAGTTCTGATGAGTCGGAAGCAGAAACTGTGCCAGAGACACAGCAGGTAAGTGATTTGCGTTAAATTTTATAGATCAGGGCATGTTAAACTTGCTAATTTTTATTTCTTTTAAGCATTTAAAGGTGTTTTAAAACGACAGATCCGTATAAAAACATAATTGAACTGGTATGAAACCGTGAAATACAAGAAATATGTTTTTGGTTATATTTCTTTTACGGTTCTGTACCACAGGAGGTAAAAATGGAACCTGTGTAAAATCGTCGAATCCGTCACATTGTTATATTCTTTACAGTCCCTAGCAGGAGCATCATTGTACTGTTTCCATTATTACATAGATGTAGTATAATTGCACTTAAGCATGTATACGTAGGTACACTCATCGAATTTCCAAAGATCAGCAATATAAAACAGAGTAAATGTTATTAAATTTGACAGTTACACTATGATATGCCTACCTTCACTAAACTAAAATTTCTGCTCCGTGGCTCTGTTGATAGTAGACTGCCTGGCCTGACGACCCGAGGGGCGTGGGTTCGATCCTCGCACAGGACAAACATTTAAGTGATGTACATTATTGTTATATGAGTCTGGGTGTTGTTATTATAAAAAAAAGAATAAGTATTTGTATCAGTTGCATGGTAGCCATAAGACAAGATTAGCTTAGTTTGGGGTCAAATATCGTTGTTTGTGATGTCTAAGAATATTTGTATTAAAAAAAATAGGCTATTCACGGAAAATAATAAGAGATAAAGGGTTTGACACTTCAATATTACTGTTCGTGAGTATACGGCATTATAACCACCTGGTTTGGGCATTTGAACACGCCTTGGCTTCTTAATTGATTTCACCCCTCCTCCCTTATGTCCTTGTATTTTATGTTTTTTTTTTGCTTTACGAACTAGAAACTAGCACTACAAAAATGAGATTAAGAAAATGGCCTCTCTGATACACATTTGTGCATTAAATACCGAACTTAGTAAATTTAATTAACTTGTTTGGTTAAAACTATGAAATTTATTACCTCAAATTTTGTTACAGGTGATATTTTTGGAAGACCCAGAACGGCCAGAAAGTTCAATGGGGGGCGTCGAAACACCAGCATTGGCCAAGTCATTTGACAAGGACATCAAAATATGGGTGAGTCACACAATACTGATAACGCATACAAACAAGGACAATCTCAGATGGTTATAATTAGAACCACGTTTATAGTCTACAAAGTGACATGACGACAATTATATTGAATGAGTAGTGAAGATATATTACCTGTATCAATTTAAATGAGTTCAAAGTTGAGCTACGTTGAGTTTTATAGTAATGATATATTTTTTTATAGTAATGGAATTTTGATAAAAGGCAAATTCGATAATATATAAAGCTATAATATAAACTATAAATTAAATTCATAACTTATCACCTACCTACTATCTATTAAATTATCTTAAAGTAAAGAAAATAAAATAGTTAGTTGAAAAATAATTTAATAATAAATAAGATCTCTATATAGAAGACGGCTTGATATGGCGAGTATGCTTTCCGTATTTATTTAGGGCGTGAAAATGTTATGTGGGCGAATTGATGTATGTTTAGAAATTTTGTAAATTACCCAATTTCTTATCTTTTAGTAGCAAAGTATTTACCATGTTCATTAAAGTAGTACTAATAGCATTGTTTCCTAAACGGCCTTTAGGGGCCAGCACATCATCACAGCACAGATGATAAAAAAAATGTTTAAGTTTATTAAAGCTTATTAAATAACTATTAGGTATATTATATTTTTATTGAACTACAATTATAGTAATAATAAAATTAATACAGAATATATAATAATAATAAAAAAAAAATAAGGTACAGTATTGAATTTTATACCTTGATCGATTTCTCCAACCGTTTTTGCCATAGTGTAATAAAACATTCATTTGAACCTTACTCAGTGAAATACTCCTAAAAATCAGCCCTATATTCATTGAAATAGTATCCAATGGGTCAGCTTGCAGCAAACATTGTTTTTCCATACACTTAAAAAACTATTCATATTAATATTAGGATTACGTTACTAATAGAACAAATGTGAAGAAAGTAAGTTCGTTTGCCCTTTCTTCACGTCATAACGGATTCGATAGAGCTTAATGTTGGCGTAGAAATAATTCGGATAAAGGCGGACCGGGGCAATGACTACTTTTTCCCGGTACATTAAAAAAATCCCGCACTAATGAGCGATTTTCACATGGACAGACTATAGTTAAACAACTTTTGTGCTATAATCGTCAATACCACTACTATTATCATGTTCCCGAAGAAATACCACCCTAGTAACCGAATTTAGGCAAAAGCTAATAATATTATTTAACCTTCTTCTTGGAACGAAAACCTATAAAAAGCTGTTCATACAGAAACACCAGGGAACATATTTTATGCTCTGTATTTGGCAATTATTACAGCTTCATACCCATATATATATATTTATATCACATGAAAACACAGGCTATGAAATGTATTGATGTTTTTTTTTTTGTTTTACGTTAGCCGCACGTAACGCAAGCGCAGAGCGTGTTAGAGGGCCGAGCGCGGCGGACGCGCGTGCCGGACAAACCGAACTACCCTCTCAGTCTCTGGTCCATTATGAAGAACTGTATAGGTCAGTATCATCAAGTCCGGTATCGGCATCACCATGGCAACATCCAACGATAACGTTAGTGGTAAGAGTATTGGAATACCTTCCACAGTGCGACGCGAATCGTCCGCGTGCGGCAAGCATAGGCAGCGAAGCGTGACACGTACTAGCGAGGAAGTAATTAAATTTAAAATAGTGATGTTTTTTTTTAGATTTTTTTTGTTCAATGCGTTTGAAATTTAAGTCTTATTTATTTAAATTCGGTAAAGTAAAGAACTCATAATTTCTCTATTTGGAAGACGCATGGAAAAGCTACTATCTAACGTTGTATTTATTATTCTCACATAAAAATATTTCTGAATTATATCTAAGTATTAAAATTTTACAGGAAAAGAATTATCAAAAATACCAATCCCGGTAAACTTTAGCGAACCACTGTCAATGTTGCAACGGTTGACGGAGGACTACGAGTATTCGTCTATACTGGACCAGGCGGCACAGTTCACTGACCCCGCACAACAGCTGGCCTACGTAGCCGCCTTCACTGTATCTTCGTACGCTACGACATCTAACAGGCAAGTGTAAATAGATATATATGTTAGTGACGGTGTAACGTAAATTGATTCCAAAAACTCAGTACATGATTCTGAACAACTTGACATTGGAGCTTTGCGTCTTTTTTTATTTTTACTTGTCTTTTCTTGTCTATTTTTTACTTCTCTTTTTTTATAAGTTACTTTTTTTTTATTGAAAGCAGTGCTAAAAGGCTGTAAGGATGTATATCTAAACAAATACAAGCCAAAAAGTAAAAAAAAATCACTCAATTTAAAAAAAAAAAGTAATAGAAAACAAAAGTCATTTATTTTTACTAACAAATTGGGTTCAGAAACACGATAATAGTCATTGTTTAAATTTGCCAAAAAAACAATTTGTTAAAAAAAAAATTAAGATAATGGAAAACCGACAAAGAATTTCAATGATATGTTTTCATTTTCATAGCTTAGAGACATTTACTGAATCTATGGTATCAGTTTGCGTTATGATGTCACTTACACTAGATATGTTTCCTGGTCTATTTTACGTTACACAAGCCCGCTGCAATCCGTACGCACACATACTTAGATCTCAACGTATTTACAAAACATTGTTCCATGTACAGTGGCGCGCGGTAGTCACAAAATGCGTGAGTGCGAAAGAAATAAAGGATCGATAGTTATGTCGCCACCTTGTTTGCCTTTTCACGTGGGTAGAATTCCTACGACGATGACCGAATTTCACGCAATATCTTAGAAATTTCTGTACGAAATGGTGCCTTGTCGCCACAAATCGAAAAATATCCCCTCTTTTTCTATTGATTTATGAAACTGTAAAACTTAACATTCTTAATGTCTTTTTTTATCAACATATCTTTATTTTAAATATATTTAATTTCCAGAACAAACAAACCGTTCAATCCTCTCCTTGGCGAGACGTACGAGTGCGATCGCACGGCCGACCTCGGCTGGCGATTGATATCAGAACAGGCAAGTTATTATTATTGATTCTATAATATATTAATATTATAAATGCGAAGGTGTGTTTGTTTGTTTGTCCTTCAACTGGCATCGAACAAGATTTTTCATTAGAAGTTGAAAAGGCAGAGGCAATAGGCTACTTTTATTCCGGAAAATTGAATTTCCCGCGGGCTTTAACTTGCTAGCTAGGAATTATATTTACCACTTGCACTGCTATAAACTGCTACGCGTGTAATGCACGTTTATGATATTTGTATCTGCGATAGTCAAAGGGCGAAATCCATCAAACCTGAAAATTGACTAGTCAAAGCCGGGTTCATACAAATAAGTGCTTTGACTTGGCTTAGGTTGTGTTATTTTACTCTAATTTAATTTAAAAAACTTTCTACACCTAACATAGAATAATAAAATAACGTAATTAGATTTTGTTTTTGTGAAAATTTAGTAAATTTTATATATAATATAAACTTTAACTATAATAATATTATGCGCCTCAACAATCTTCAAAAAATCACTATTCTGAGATATTACGAAGGCCAAAATAATGAACAAGTCAAAATTGTGTAATCGATAATAACAGGATGAATTTAACTAAATCTACTTTTATCTTAATTTCAGGGTTCCCTATTAACAGACCCTATTACTAAGCCTACGATGTCTGTTTGTCCGAACTTATTGTTTCTATTCTATCGTAAAAACTGTAATACATACAAGCTCCAAACTTACAGTCATTAAAGAGGAAACTTTTGTCTGAAACAACAAATAATAAAAAACTGGCTAAGTGGGGGTCGGGTTGGCGCTAAAGATACTAAAACCATAATATAAATTATATTTAACTAAAAGGTAAATATTTCACTTAGAGTTTAACTCTAGGAATTCAAAGATTTTGACATAGGCGATAGTCTTGAAACTAGATAAATTACAAAAGTTCTTATAGTTTGTGGTAGTATATTGTGTATTGTATCGTTAATTTTCTATTTTTGTTTTTATCGGAATTTTGTAGATTGCTGTGGCGGATAATTTTATTTGCCCTGTTTTTGTCCTAGCCCTTTATTAGTCCTTGTACCCAGTCCTTCTGCTCCTAAATAACATCCTCGATTCCTTAATTTCCTTACGTAAAACACCAATTCCCAAAATGGATATTAATAAAAAACAAATAAGGATTAATAGCATGTTGCTGTTTTTATATTTTAATGCGAAACTGACGACATTTTTTCATAGAAACTTGATTACAGTAAATATATATTTCTATACACAGAATGCGTTATTATACAATAGCTGCTTATACCGTGAGCGCAAAAAGCGTATGTATTTTTACTCGTATATGCCAGTTACTTATTAAGTCTTCGTCTACGTGGTATTTTGAAAAAAAAGAAAAAAAAGCTTACATGTTTATGGTTTTACCTACAAAAACTGAAACACGTCAATGTCACCTAAATGCTCAATATCAATTTATATGCAATTTGCTTTATGATGGATTAAATACAAACTTCCAAACTCACCTTTATCCCATTTGGGGATGAATTTTGTAAAATTCTTTTTTAGTGCTTGCCTACATTATAAGCAGACCCAATAGTTTGAGCTGTGCGTTGACATATTAGTCAGTCAGTAAAAACTCTTACTTGATAACCAATTAGTATTTTATGAATGTACACAATTTTAGTGCCTATGATAGCAGCGATAATAACGCATTATAATGAGATATTATATATAGATATATTTAATGTAATGAGGATTGTATAAAAAAAATTGAATCCGTTTCACCTTAATGCTTCAGAAAAAATCATACTATTATTCCTAAATTTGTATTTTTAATTTGGCATTCGAAATGAATCTGATTTAAAATTTTGTTGTGGCTAGGTGTCACACCACCCCCCGATGCTCGCACATTACTGCGAGGGGCGATCAGGGTGGCAGTGCAGCCAGGAGTTCACCATGACCACCAAGTTTAGGGGGAAATACCTGCAGATCACCCCGCTGGGGGGAGCTTCCGTTCAATTCGTCAGTTCAGGAAACAAATATTGTTGGAGGAAGGTATGGCCATGTCCCACGTCAGTTATCTAGTGTAGTAGCTCTGTCGATATCCTTAGTGGTCACGGACTTAGGAGCAGATGGACTGAATTTGGAGGCAGAGGTTAAATAGGTATGTTAATGGTTTTAGAGAAATCTGCAATTCAAAGTATTATTCTCTTCGAATTTAATTGTTTTACTCTTTAATATATATAATTGGTGATAATTTTGTCTCAATCCCAAGTAGTGTGTAACAATTCTTTGATCGACTAACGCAAAACTAAAAATTATTTCGTTAAGTTTAGAATGAATAAAAAGACTTCCATTCCTGGTTTTAAAATAAAAAAAAATGTCAATAAAATTGCTTAAACTTTAGTAATTTTTTTTTTATTTAAATTGAGAAATATAAAATCTTTTTGTGTCCAAAGTCTTTGAATAGAGAATGCTTAGGTACTCCACAACCCACCGACTTGCGCCTTGCACTGCGAGGGCGGGCCGTGGTGCGCAGCGCAGACATTTGCGCTCTCTGCTCGCTTTCGTGGTCTCGTCATACACATCACCCCCACGTTGAGTAACTGTGTGATCTTCCACTCCAGCGGTAACAAGTACTGCTGGGGAGCGGTATGTTTACCTTTAATTTCACTATAATACCTACCCATATTTAGCTTTTAGGATTTAAGTTTTCACGTCCTGAAGCAATTTATGTGCCAGGACATAAAATTATTTAGAACCTGTTAAGAGGACAAACTAAGTAAATATAAAGTTTTCTGTGTTAAGTATAGACTACGGGTTTTATTCTTGAGATTGATAACAAGGGATACACCTAATTCTTACACCTATACACCTTACTAGCAGTTACCAAGAGAGCTTTGTATAAGCACACCACAAAACGAGACTTATCAGAACAAATCCATACGATATTTTAAAACAACTACATGATCAAACATATTTTATGCTCATGTTCTACCTGACATGATTTTTCATGAGATTTTGGTTGTGTGTATGTAGAAATTCACTGTTTTAACCATCAGAGGGGTAATCAGCGGTTGGTTACGTACCCCTATCGAAATCTGGAGGCCTCTGATACTGTGCACCCGGACTAAGGTAACTCCCATAAGTCGTAAACCACGAGTTTTAGAATCATAAATGATAGACCAGAGACATATATCTATATCTCTTTTGCTAGATCTTCTTTGTCCAAGGTAACGCTTGTCTTGCATATAGGTAAAAATAATAACAGGACTTCTTACGTGTATACTAAATACTACTAATGTTTATTTATTTATTTAAAAAAAAAATGTGTGCACATCGCCACTTATATTGCACGTGACACAGCAAATATTATATGCATGCTAATTGCGTTTATAAAAGTAATGGAAAACTCGTTCAAAGTTAGCGTTCAGGATATATCGGGCCCACCGCTCGCTTCAGCTGACTCTTGAGGTAAGATGTGCATGAAGTAATTCTACGGTGGAGTTTGATCATCCGTTCCAGAAAATGGAGTCGTGCTGGCCAAGGTATGTAGGAAACTTGATATAAAATGCAGGTAGAAAAAAATAAGCTTATTGAAATGAAATTTGGTACACAGTCTCCTCTCCTGGAATTAATGCGATTCCCTATTTGTGTATGTATTTCTGGATCTATATATATATTATAGTGCACCAAATCCTTAGGGTGGTGGCCTAGTTTTTATTTTATTCAAACCATTAAAATTTATGATATATTTTAATAATCTCTAGCTTTGAATTTTGTTGTAATGAAATGGTATAAAATAATATTAAAGTACAGTTTTCCAATAATATAGACATAAGTGAATAGTTACATTATGCAGTGTTGTGCTGGTACCTTAGACCAAAATTTGTTCTCAGTTAAGGTGAATCCAAATCAGATTTTTCTCGTACAACCTTCGGTGTACTGAATATCAATAACTATGAACCGTTGTTTTATGTTAATATATTACAATTTATTATTGTCGCACAAAGCATACACAATCATGAAATGTCAGTGAGTTATGATAGTTATTAAAGTTTTTGTTGATTTCATACATTTATTTATTTCAGAACTTATTTTTCTAATAATTCACGTGCATTCTATGTATGAATTTGTGTTTTGCGACGATAAACAGCGCTTTTATGATAATAAAACGTTTTAAGTAGCGAAATGTCTACAGGTAAATTTATTAACGGTGTATTAAACGTGTATGAAAAAATGTTGTTTGGATATACCTTAAGAAGATCGGTTTACAGGTAACAACGACGGTGCATAACATCATAGTGGGTCGGCTGTGGGTGGACAACCATGGGGACATGGACATAGTGGGCGAGACGGGTCCGGCCGCGGGGTACGTGGCGCATCTCAAGTATCTGCCCTACGGATACTTCAGCAAGGACACGCAGAGGAAGGTCACCGGCGTCGTCAAGGATCCACTCGGAAAGGTAACGTTTACATTTGTATTTGCATGATTTAGTACCTGCATAATAAAATCTCTCAGATATTACTTTCTAAACTTAACTTAAAGATGTTCATCACCTAATGACCTCCAAGCGTAGCGACTTATGAGTTTGTTTTTGGCATTAGAATGCTCAGAGATAACGTTGACGTAAAATCCATGGTGATGCAATCGTCCATAGGCTACGGTGACCGCTTACCATCAGGCGGACCGTAAGCTTGTTTGCCATTTTAGTGGTATAAAAAAATATCTAGATTTTATTTTTGAAAATTAATTAACCATAAAGTTGCCACTCTATTATTAACATTTTCTTATTTCGTGTTCAGCAGAAGCGACGCCAATTTTGTTTGGTGTTTTCGATTTATTTAAAGAAATTCCTAAAGCAGAAAGAAAACCTAATAAAGGCTCAGACGCTATTAACTATTTGTTTTTATTTACAGATTTACACAATTTACGAAATAAAAAAATCGAAAATACATATATTATGTGACGTTTGCAGGTTTTCTTACGATGTTTTCTTGCACTAACCAGTGGTTAGAATGGACCTTTGTATCACCTTGAGCAATAAAGTTCCTCGCTGTTAGTGAGGCAGGTACTTGGGTGTCATCTATTTAATGTGTCACATTTAGGGGGACAATTGGAATTATTCACACAAAAATTGGTCTTCATAAAAAAAATTTGCGGAATAAGGTAAATTAATATCTCCTGCCTGTAGTATTTCCGCTCTGACTTTACTTGTAATTTCCAGCCATGCTACGTGCTACAAGGTCACTGGGACGAGCGTGTGGAGGTGGCGCCAGTTACGTCATCGTCAGCCGATAATACTATATGCAAGACCGGCAAGTTCACCGTCGCCTGGCAGCGGATACCTGCACCCAGTGACTCTGAAAAGTAACTTTGTTATTCCAATATTTTCATTATCTCACTGCGGGGCTTAAGGCCCCATATTCTGCACACTAGTGCCGCTTGTTTATTTCTTCGTCATACAAAGCATATTTTTAAAAATAGTAAATAAACAATATGTAGTGGCGGCGCTAGTGAGCAGTATATGGAGCCTTGAGGCCTAAGGGATAGTGTCTTATAATACAACTCGGGCGAGTTAATATTACACATGGCTGCGTGAAGTCTATTCAATGTAGTGTGCTAAAAAAAATACTAACTAAAAGGGGTTGCAAGGAAAAAAAATACCGGACTTATTTATTATTATATATTGTGACGTTTTTTTTTGTTAAGATTAGGGTGTAAAAATATAAAAAAGGCTGAAAAAAAATTTTTTTCGGCCCTGGCTTAGAATTTTTTTTTTATAATTTCGATCGATAAATGACATCTCTACAAGCAATGTTTGTAGCAGACACTATTTTCTGATGTCCCTAGTTCTCTTCGGTCTTAGCTTAAAGTGATCACACAATGAACTTTTTTCAAAGGCCTCTGTTTAAATATTATCTGTTTTACATCAGTCCGAACAGATTGACAGACAAAACAACATTGCACTTGTGCAAAAACATAACATTAAATAGAATTCCAGACCACTGGGTACAATGATTATACCTTTTTATAAATGAATTACTTACTTTTTGTTTGTCGTTAAACATTCTTGTCACTCGTTGGAAAGGTTTTTGAATTTGAATAACCATTTTACGATACTAGGATTGCAAGTAATTTTAACAAATGTGCTTATATTATATAGTTTACCAGGAGTTCGTGTGTTTTAAGTGTGCATTAATAGGGAAGGGGAAGAAGGGCTATGTCTAAGCACCATTCACTAGTTCAGCTAGTTACCTTATAGTTTATTGCAGATGGTACAATTTCACAATACTAGCGGCTCAACTGAATGAACCAGAACCGGGCGTGGCACCAACAGACTCTCGTCTGCGACCTGACCAGCGCCTCATGGAGGAAGGACTCTGGGACCAAGCCAACGATGAAAAGCTACGATTAGAGGAAAAACAGCGCTCAGTTCGGCGAAGACAGGAGGCTGAAGCCGAGGAGAATGCCAAAAAGGGTCTGCCAGCTCCCGCCCCACACAGCCCCACGTGGTTCACCTGTGAGACAAACACCCCTGCTCCCTCCGGACACCCCTTCCTACGACACCTCTACAATAACCGCTACTGGGAATGCAAGCAGAAGCAAGACTGGTCCAACTGCCCCAACATCTTCTAGCCCACACTCGTAAGTGGTGTTGTTACCATGCGTGTAGAGCCATTGTAGCTCAAACACGTTCAAGCACGCTCGGATCTTAGTATTGAGTTGTATCACGGATAATATAATATATCACATTATCCATAGATATATTCTTAAAAGTGTAATTAATGAATGACTGTTTTGGTTAGCGACAGATGAATTGTATATTAAGTCAATGTTAGCACAAATTTTGCTCCGAGCTGCTACTGAACGTTCAGAAACTGCACCCATTCCTCTAATAGTTGACATCTATAGTAACACTGAATGGATATTGAGTGCAGGGAATAATAGGCCTGTTTGAGTTCCACTAACTATTGTATTTGAATGCGTCCTATGGATGTGGAACTGGGTTGTTCAAACTTTTGCAGTTCTACCGCAGTGAGGATGGATGTACGAAATTGTGATATTCTTGACTTGTTGGATAGCGCTGAACATTTACTGCGAAATCATTATTCAGGTATCAGTTGAGACTAAAATTATTTTCTATGGATAAAATACTTCCGATTGTTATAAAATCTCTTTCAGGTGTGGTATATATTTCAAAGATGTGGTTTCCACTATTATAAATATATTGTAAATTAGTAAAAAAGTGATTTTAAATATTTATATAATTTGTGTTATAATTTCATAATATTTATAGTGATGTCTTGCTGCTTGACAAATTAAGACTTAGTAAAATTCATACTTTAGCTTAACACTTAACAGGTACTATCGAATGTTAAATGCTTTAGAACTATCAACAGTTGTTAACTAAATGCTAATTTTTTTTATTTCTTTTTAATTACTCGAGTAACTTTTTACGTAAGTTAAATATCAGTTTTGTTTTAATTATATTTCAACAGGCTCATTAGGTAACCTACATATTAAGTTTCACTTATTTTTGTCACTGGTTAGTTATTAATGTCGTCCAATGATTTCTTAGTTAAAAATTATTACCAGCTAAGTAAAAAAATTGACAACTCTATTAGTATGAAAATATACACATGGATTAGATTTTTTTTTGTAAATATAAATTTGTAGGTGTCTTTGATGTTTATTTTTTATGACTAGATAATGTAGCTTATAAAAAAAAAGCTAGTAAAAAAGTTTTCCTAACATATATTTATTCTATTATTTCAAATGGCAAACGAAAACATTAAAAAAAAAAAGAAAAGTAATTTTATTTGAATTATTGTTATGGCTTAGTATCGATATGGCGGCGCGCGGCCTGCAAAGAACATTCAAAATAATCTTGCGTCAAAATTATGCGAAACTAGTCAAGCGATAACTTAAATAACGTTTGTTAATTTTCGTGGAATTTCATATTAGACTAATACCATACAAATGCAATTTGAATTTTGATACTTTTACACAAGACATTTTCAAAATATAAATACATAGCTAACATAGAGTTTAATTTGAAAGAGTAAAATCACAATAATATAAATAATACTTAGATATAAATATAACATTTCTTTTAACAAAAAAAAAATGGAGGCTTTTTATATGGCTTTGATTAATTTTAATTAAGTACTAGATTTCGTGCCTTTTTTGAAAATTGACAATTTTAGTGTATTTCCTTTACATTTCCCATGCCAATTTGTTACTCAGCCTCTTCCAATCTATTTGATACAAATCCTCAGCATAAAATATGCAGTCTTCTTACTAGTGTCGCGATTATAGCATATATCTAGGTTTATATATATTTGTATGCTTAGATTGAGCACTTGAAAACAATGCTATATGTTTGTAAGTAAATTGATGGCCTAATTTGTGTTAGAGCAGCGGGTTGCAGTTTAAATTGCACTGCTCTGTACATAACACTTCACACCTGGCATGCACAGAATATGATTTTTTTTTGTGTCGTAACTTATAGGTACGCAGTATACAGCACATGCCCACGTTCTTGGTTGTCAGTGACATTACATGCATCACGAGCCAGCACATTTTGAACCGTCAATAATTACAAAAATTTTAAATAGTGTTCAACTTAATAAACAGATTTTAAACCGTGGCTCATGAAGGAAAACTGCATATTATTACTGTTCCCTCACTATAAGCAGCTTTTTATTGGGAAAATAATTTGTAAATAAATAGCATGATTGTTATTTTATAAAAGGGTTTTATTTAGACATCATTCCATGTTACTTTGGTTTTTCCCTTATTTATTATATGTTATAAATTAAATTATAGACATGTACATATTAAATAACTCAAAGTATTAGAGTATTTTGGCGTAACGAGGGTTCGGGGGGCAATTTTTAAAACTTCGATATCTAATGCAGTCAAAAGATGTCTGTATTTTAAAATTTTGTTTATTTAGGTGTATATCTTGACATAATATACAATTTAAATGCAGAAGATAAACGAAATAAAACCGATATCTTGTAAATTGACTCATCACTGTTTTTATCGCTACCTACCAAGGTTCATAATTTGATAATATATTTATTAAAGAATTGCGATACGCTTAGTCGAGTAAATTATCCAGAGAATTTCCTAAATATCGACTAATTTAATATTTATAAAGCAGTTTCGAAGTACCTAATTTATCAGCTTGTGTCAAATCGCTTTCTAGGTTAAAATTTTACTAGTATTTTGAAATTAAAACTAACAACGAACCTTTTGTTTTTCAATAAATCTTACCAATCTCATTTTACAATGTAATATAAAACCTAAGTTTTGTGTAATTAATTAGCTTTCAAGTGGACTAAGGTTAAATAGGAGATACGAAATGTAAATAATATAAACAAATGTAACAACTTCGCGTTCACCCATTCGTAAGAAAGAGATAGTAATACTTTGCCAGTTTGTGCTTTTTTATCTGTTCTCTTTAGCGTATATCTAAATATTTTCTTACTGGGTGCAGCCAAATATGAGCAAAAGAACACTTAGCTTCCTACATTTGTGGTGCAAACAAAATAGAAGGTAAAATTTCATTTCACACTAAGTTAGTATCTTTGGCCAATATTTCGCTATAAACTGTTTGTTGGAGACTCTGTTACATTACTGAAGGTCTGTTCACACTACGTACTGACGTGATTTTAGTAAAAGTTAAAAATATTATGTTATCTTTTTATGACTTTTTACTGGCGATAAGTTATCTTTTGTTAGTGGTCATAAAACTTAATTTATTCGCTATTACGTATGAATCGTTTGGACACATGTACATTTTTAAAATGTTAGTTACATAACCAAGTGTGGTTTTCTGGCAGGTTCTTATAGCGAAACGACTCATTGTTAATTAGAAGCTGTAAGTTACTTAAAGCATTACGTGATACGTTAAGACAAGCTGATGCTTGCAATTTTACTTAAAGTGAATCCAGTTTAAATTTTTTTTTTCAGATTTCAGTGCACTGAATATTTATCGCTATAAACATGCAATTACTCAAAATGTTTTACCATCATATTTCGTTATTTATCATAGTCATAAAAATCATACATTTATAAAATGCCAGTAAATTATTTAATGACCAGAATTTTTGTTGGTTTCTTACGTTTAATTAATTTAATAAAAACTTTGGTTGTCTAATAATTTACTAGAATTTTAAGGATGAATTAGCTATTTGCGACTATGGTAAATAGTGATATGAAATAATAACGCGTTTAGAGGGTCGAAATCTTTATAGTTAAATAGTTTTACACAGTTATGCATTGTAAGCAGATGAGTACAGTTTCTACTTGACAAAGTGTAAAGTTGGCCATTATACTAATCAGTGCTTTATACGTTGCTTTATTCATTTCATAACACTTAAGCACTTACTGTTTAACAATGTATAAGTGAGCTGTTAGATTTAATAACTTGCATTGACTTCAGTGTTCTAGGATAAGATCTATTGAAATTGTACATTTTCAAGTGATTGTAAGATAATTTGTTAATATTTTTATTATAATAGAATATTTGAATACAAAGCCATAACATCTGTATCATGTTGAAATATGAAAATAAAATATAATGTCGCTGCATGTGAATTTTTCTGAGCTTAATTTTTGTATGTTCGAACAAACTAGCTGTGCTAGGTTTCTCCTGCAGACAAGTATTCCCGTATCCAGGACATTATTTATCTGTATGTCTACAGTGCGGTTTCAGAGAAACTTCCTCCCGCGAACGCTTAAGTTGTGGAATGAGCTCCCTGCCAAGGTTTTCTGCAAGGACTACAGTATGGAGTTCTTCAAGAAAGAAGTTATTAGATTTCTGAAGGGTCGGCAACGCGCAAGTGATACCCCTGGTGTTGCAAGCGTCCATAGGCTACGGTGACCGCATACCATCAGGCGGACCGGAAGCTACAAAAATCTAATAACTTCCTTCTAGAAGAACACTGTAGTCCTTAGAGAAACCTTCGGCAGGGAGCTCAATCCACAACCCAAAACACATTCACATCCAGTGGAATGAGATGTTGCCTTTTTCTAACATTTCCTACTAGTAATACTGAGAAGCCTAGGTCCACCAATGGGTTCCACTAGGGCATATTTTTTGTCTCGTTGTCAGTGAAATACTATTGTAAAAAAAGAGAAAGACAAGGGATCGATGTTCGGGTCGGGTGTATACAGGATAACTTTCAATTAAGGCTTCAAATTTTTATATATAAGTCAGTATCAGAAGTACTTTAATTTTTAATTGTCATATTACAAAAATAAATTATGAAAAAAAAAAACTGATGTTATTGCCTAAAACGATAAAAACCAACTCATGGTGTTTAGGCAAACTCAAAATATCAATAATAAATAAAAATAAAAAATGACTACAATCGTAACAAATAAATAAAACATTTAAAGTATCAAGCAATTTTATGCTCATAGACAGAACTTTTACAAGAAGATTGGCAAAGCGTATTTTAGAGGCGCGTTCGTTCTGGGATTCAGAGTTCCCACGAATGATACTTTTCACACTTTTGATAACGCCAGTTTTGCCACCGACACCTACCGCTCGTTTAGCTTTGAAACGTTACTTACAAAATTTTTGGTTAAAAACTTGCAAAACGAACGGTTGACGTACACACACTACGATAAAACACACACACTATCATAAACAATGAATATGTATAGGCAGTTTGATATGGGTCTAAAGTTTCGTTATTCGGTGGTAAAAGTGGCAAAAATAACAAAAATATCGTAAACGAACGCATGACAGTTTATCACAGATGATACGAAAATTTTGATACTTTTGATACCAATGCTAAACAAACGGATGATAAGTGGCAAAAGTAATGAAAATAATGATTCTGCATCCCAGAAAGAACGCACTGTAGGTCATTCGCTTATCTAAATAAATTAGGTACCTAAAAACTTAGCGACGTTGTCAAACCGCATAATCCCAGCCGGCCACCCTGTACCCTCCTCTCGCACACTCGCACACCCGCGCGCCCGCGCAATTACAAAAACCAAAAAAAACAAACAGTCGTGCGAAAACCTCAATAGTAGGTCACGGTCGCGCCGCGCTTACGTCATCGATCAACGATTGATAACGATTCATTGTGTGTGTGTGTGTCAATTATTAAGAAAGATGCCTAGGACCAGACAAAATAGTCTTGTTTACCAACCCACAACTTCTACACATGGTTGTATGGTACTATCAAACAAGGAGTTTACGTAGAACGCAGCGAAGATGGCGGCGTACATATCCTAACAGAAATCCGCCATCATTACGAAGAATTTTGAGCGCAACACAAAACCTACTGGACTTTGCGAGCTTTCATGTTCCAGCGCATGCCCAAGCCAGAGGGAGGGCACCAGTACATCCAAGACGAATGTATCGGATGATAAGGCGGTATTTTACCCAAAATCCTCAGGCAAGTACTATACAAGCGGCTAGACGTTTTAACGTAAGCCAGTATTACGTCTGGAAACTGCTTAACGTGTCGGGAATGTATCCATACCATTTTCAGCGAGTACGAAACATCGTTCTCGCTGACTATGGACCAAGAATGAGGTTCTGTAATTGGTTGTTACAAAATTTAAATGCCAATATTCTCTGGACTGACGAAGCAACGTTCACGCGGATTGGACTGGTCAAAATCCACACGTTACGCGCAGAGACTCTTTTCGAGTGCGATTTAGTGTTAATGTGTGGGCGGGTATAATAAATGACTGTGTCATCGGGCACTATTTTATTGAGGATACGTTAACTGGGACACGGTATCTTAACCTTCTATCCTCGATAGTGACAGAATTGTTGGAAGATGTACCAGTGTCCTATCTAGCTGACATGCACTTTCAACACGACGGAGCCCCAGCTCACTATTACAGTGAAGTGCGTGCGTACCTAAATAGCGAATTCGGCGAACAGTGGATCGGTCGCGGTGGACCCATACCATGGCCGGCACGGTCGCCAGGATTTCACCCTGCTAGACTTTTTTTTGTGGGGAGAGATAAAACGAATTGTTTACGAACGTGAATCCGAAACAATTGAACAATTAAAAGACAAAATCGTAAGTGCTTTTGCAGTGGTTAAATCACGAACAGTTGTGCTACGTAAAATTAAAAACAATTTGCGACGTCGTGCTTTGTTGTTTTTAGAAAATGGAGGTGGTCATTTTGAACAATTGTTAAAATACGCATAAGTTTTAAGGACATTCAAATGTGAGTTTACTGTTTTTTGTTCTTATTTTAAATACGTATTTAATTATTGTACCTAATTATGATTCCAACTTTTTAAATACGCCTGAAATACGATAGATAGGTACCTATTTATGTTAAGTAAACTTTGATTACCTAAATCTTTATTAGTGAATTTTACTGTACTTATCGTATTTTTGACCGTCCTTAGCCGGTAAAGTATGAAGGAAAAGTTGGTTATGCAATTTTTTTTTTAGGTAGGTCTGTATTTAGGTAGTTACTAAAGTACCTGCCTACTACGTTTAGCGCTTGTTTGGCGCGGGTGAGGTCAGTGGCCCGCGTATGCTACTTGCTCCTTTCGATTTGTCTATTCATTCATACAAGAAACGATTATACTTAGAATTATTAATTTGATACTTTTGATTATTTTATATATTTTTAGTAATATCACAAAGTTTATTGATTTTACTATATCATGTGCTCTAAATAATCTTGGCTACACAAAGAATTACTTCAAGAAATTTGAAGCCTCAATTCAAAGTCTTCCTGTAGGTACTTAACGTGACCCGCTGTGTCGCCTGCAGAAAACCTTGAACATACGTAATTCTTCGGTGGTGTCGGTCTCGTGTCCCCCCTGATGGTTCCCCTGGGGGAGACATCAGGATTTTAAAAGTACTGTTGTCTTCCCTAGGCTGGGGAGACAACGGAACTTGCTTTCTAATACTATTTTAGGGACTCGTATCCCCCCTGTCATATTCATATTTTTACCAATTTTTATAAGGAGGAAGTTCGCGAATGGTCTGTAGGTACCCATATAAGAGATATTATTAATTAAAACTAAAAATTAAGTGACTTTAAAAAAAGAGGAGATTTGCGATTGGTCTGTACCCATACATCCATACTAACACTAGCATTATAAATTCGAAAGTATCGGTGTCTGTCTGTCTATCAATCTATAAAGTTTTACGGTTGGACCAATTGTGATTTAATACGGAGATAGTTTGAACCGCAAAAGACAAGACTACTTTTAAAAAAAATATTATTCTTAATATACTTTTTTATTTTTTATTTTTTTTTTAAATAAGTATTTTTTTAAACTATTGATCTTACACGTGTAGGTATTTTACAAAAGTGATCTCATCAAGATCTTTATTTCGGATGACAGCTGTCAAACTAGAAAGTGCTATAAATCCGTACACGGACGTCCGGAGACAACGGAACTTGCTTTCTTATACTATTTTAGGGACTCGTATCCCCCCTGTCATATTCATATTTTTAGCAACTTTAAAAAAGGAGCAAGTTTGCGAATGGGCTGTAGGTACCAATATAAGAGATATTATTAATTAAAACTAAAAATTAACCGACTTTAAAAAAGGAGGAGATTTGCGATCGAACTATTGATCGTAGACTAGTAGTTTCTCCACAGAAATGATACGTCTCATCAAGATCTTTATTTAAAATGGTAGCTGACAAACTAGAAAGTTCTAAATCTCCGAAACTATTGATCATAGACTAGTATTTCTTTACACAAGTAATAGATCTCATCAAGATCTTTATTTCAGATGACAGCTGTCAAACTAGAAAGGTATATATCTCGGTAACTATAGATCGTAGACTAGTAGTTTCTGCACAGAAATGATACGTCTCGTTAAGATCTTTATTTCTGATGACAGCTGTCAAATTAGAAAGGTATATATATCGGTAAATATTGATCATAGACTAGTAGTTTCCCCACAGAAATTAGACTTCTCGTCAAGATCTTCATTTCGGATGTCAGTTGTCTTCTTAAACCTTTCTAGTTTGTCAGCTGTCATCCGAAATATAGATATTTTTTTTTCCCCCCATACCAATATGGTGGCAAACAAGCCTACGGTCCGCCTGATGGTAGGCGGTCACCGTAGCCTATGGACGCTTATAACACCAGGGGCATCACTCACGTCGTTGTATTATTTCTGTGGAGAAACTACTAGTCTGTGATCAATATTTACCAAGATATAGCCTTTTTTAGTTTGACAGCTGTCATCCAAAATAAAGATCTTAAAGAGACGTATCATTTCTGTGGAGAAACTACTAGTCTACGATCAATAGTTACGAATATATATTTCCGGATTATACTTCTTTCTATTTTGACAGCTGTCATCCGAAATAAAGATCTTATGAGACCTATTATTGCTGCGGAGAAACTACTAGTCTACAATCAATAGTTCGATCGCAAATCTCCTCCTTTTTTAAAGTCGGTTAATTTTTAGTTTTAATTAATAATATCTCTTATATTGGTACCTACAGCCCATTCGCAAACTTGCTGCTTTTTTAAAGTTGCTAAAAATATGAATATGACAGGGGGGATACGAGTCCCTAAAATAGTATAAGAAAGCAAGTTCCGTTGTCTCCCCAGCCTAGGGGAGACAACAGTACTTTTAAAATACTGATGTCTTCCCCAGGGGACCCATCAGGGGGGACACGAGACCGACACCAATTCTTCAACACTATTCCGGCGCTCTACTACAATAAAATAAAAAAAACCAACGTCATGTGCCACACGTGACCTGCGCACGCTAGGGATCACGTTAATGCTGAATTCGAGTGCACTAGCGATACCTATTATATACGCAAATTTTATATACTTAAGGTATCGTTTTATAAACGGACGCGCGCTTTCTCTGTTCGATCTTTCAATGTGCCATGCCAGATATTTTATCATATATTAAAAAAAAAAAAAAGTACTGTTTCCTATTCAAGAAACATGTTTTTTTTTTGTTTTTGCTCATCGTAAAAACTAAGGACTTCAGTCTTTAAGGATTATGGAGCAGACCCAAACGTTAAATAACAAATAATAGCTAGCTGACATGTGAGTTGGGTTCGCACGAAAAAAAAAAATCAGAAAAAAATAAGATTTAAAACACAATCGGTGCTAATAATTAAAACAATATTTTAAATTACAATCAAAACAACTTTAAAGTTTATAATTGTGAATTTTAGTTAAATTAAACTAGATGGCACTAGAAAATATTTTTTTTTTTATACCAAGGTGGCAAACAAGCCTACGTTCCGCCTGATGGTAAGCGGTCTCCGTAGCCTATGGACGCTTGCAACACCAAGGGCATCACTCGCGCGTTGCCGACCCTTCAGAAATCTAATAACTTCTTTTTTGAAGAACCCCATACTGTAGTCCTTAGAGAAAACCTTGGCAGGGAGCTCATTCCACAACCTTAGCGTTCGCGGGAGGAAGTTGCTCTGAAACCGCACTGTACGCGACCATTTCGGTTCTAAAGTGTGAGAATGAATTCCCTGCCGATGGCGAGCGGTGCGATGGTAGAAAGTAGCCGTGGGCATCATTTCGAACAATTCCTCAGAACACAACCCATTGTACAAGCGGTAAAACACACCCAGGAAGGCAAAGTCGCTCCTCAGACTTAGGGGCTCGATACCGCAAGTGAATTTGGGATCGTCGACAATTCTCACAGCCCGTCGTTGAACCGAGTCAAAAGGGCCAAGCTGGTATTCGGGTGCACTCCATATGGGGCCGGTCTTGCGACTTGTAAAGCAGCAACCTTTGCCCCGACGTGAAGTACTGCTTCGCTTTGTTGCGAACACCAAGTTTTTTGGACGCCAGCTTTACCTTGTCTAGCAAGTGATCTCGGAACTGAACATCGCTGGAGATATGAACACCAAGGATCCCAATGCTCTTGGAGATGGAGAGGTGAGTGTTCTGGAATTGTGGGACTGCAGTGAATGGGGTTTTCTTAGCGGTGAACGCGCAGACTTGTGTCTTTGAAGGGTTGAATCGGACCAAGTTTTCCCGTCCCCAGTCAGAGACCTTGGACCGACCGATCTCGATTTGAGACACAAGTTCTTAACGTTTTTCCTCAACAGAACGAGGGATGCTTGCACGGCCCGAGTAATAAGCGTCTCCAGTACTGTCATCTGTATAGCAATGTATGTTGTTGATCTCCAACATATCATTGATGTGCAGTAGAAACAGCGTAGGAGACAGCACAGAGCCTTGAGGGACACCAGCATTAATGTCCATGCTATCAGAGCAACTACCGTCAACCACTGCTCGTATGCGTCTGCCGTCTTCAATTCATAGTTCAAGTACTGAAACATATTTACATATATAAAAAAACACATAACTTAAAAAATATTAAACCGTATTTAAAATTATAAATAAACAAGCAGAATGACTATAACAAGCATTTAATATATTACCTATAGATATTTGTATTCCCAAACAATAATAAATTATACATCCTCAAATTTTTTGTAAGTAATAACTTAGCCTCAAGATGATAAACCGACATTTAAAGAATATACTTTCTTTGCAAAACGTAATCTAAATCTATAAATAGATAACTTGTAAGATAAGAATGTACTTAAAATATTTGACTTTAAGCTTACATTGGTTATAAAAAAATAGTAGGTAGGTAATATAGATAAGTTACAGTCACACAGTCTAACATAAAGTAGGTAATTCAAACATTTGTTATCCTTTTCTCAAATAAAGAATCTGAGGTTACAACAATTAAATATGCAATGCCAGCAATATGGCTGACCATTGCTTCAGTAACAACATTAAATGCATAATTTAAATATTTTGTGACATTCATTTTAATTTTATTGAGGGGAAACGCCATTGATTGTTTTTTATACAAAATTGATATGCCATAATCTTTGGAGTTCCGTTAATAACACTTTGTATTTTGATTTAAAAAAAAATAACAACAAACAATTAAGTGCTAGCGGTTTTTAGTTTCAAGAGATTCTACGAAGCCATTATTTTTTTTGAAGTTGCTCCACACAAGAAATTCCGACACCTTTGCAAAAATATTAAAAAAAAATGATTTATAATATTTGTTATTATTTTTAAAATAAAAATGTAAAGTAAAATTGCGGAAACTTTGGAGATTATGGCAAAATTTTGTATGAGTACAATCAGCGGCGTTTACCCTAAGTCTAAGATTCAATATCAAATTAGTAAAGTACCGCTATATAAAGTGTTATTCATCTCCAGCTGTTGAACTACTATGTTTACACTAGCGGAGACGCTATTGAAACAAACCGTCACGTTACAGATGAATTACCACTAGTATACTACATCACGCGACAGACGCAGGAAGTCCTGTTCCGGCCAGTGACTAAATGTTCTGTAGCCCATACACTGCAAAGTTTTGACAAAATGGCGGCAAATGCAGTTTTTCCTTTAGTACGTACGTTGTTACATAATAGCTCAATGTACCTGGCGCATGGAAATTCTAAGCTATGTACTTAAATATGACATAAGGTCTCGCATGACTTATTTAAGGTAAGCCCGACGTATTTTTTTTTCATACAAACTGTCTTACACCAAATGTCTTTAACTATAAAACATTTCGGTACTAAAACGCGTAATTATCAAATAGTTACAAAAAGCATATTCACCCATAAATGCAAGTGAATTAATTAATAACATGTTTTCATTTAATTAATTAATGTATGAATTTATTGAAAACTGGTTATTTAATAATTTACTGGCATTTCTAAAGCAATGCAATACAATACTTTGTATATGCTCAATGACATCCTAAGTAGAAAAGTCATTGTATATGCTATTTGGCTATGGTAAATTGCGATAGGTATATGATGATAACGCATTTAGAGTAGCGAAATGTAAAGATATTTAGAGTAACGGAGTTTGTATGAGAAAAATCTAACTCAGATTCACCTTAACATGTTACAGGGTATCGATTTATCTGTTAATTTAATAAAACCACTAAAGCAGTACATTTCTTGCTGTTAAGCAAATACATTGACCTTAAACTTATACCTACACAAACTAATAGATAATAAAGTGTACAGATGATGTACATGAGTTCTCTACCTATTACTATACTGATATATACCTAATAGGTAATTTTACAATTCCTAGCAATAGGTACTGATGTTGACATAAGATGGTACAATTCAAGAAATTGGATTGATAGTTTATATTAAAAAACATATCTTAAAGCACTAAAAGGAATTGTATCAAAAAATAATTACATAATCATAAGTAATAAAAAAAAACATAAAAAAAATTAATCACATCTAGCCTTCTAGATTTAAGCAACACAAATATTAGTTTTCATTTACCATCAGATAAATATCAACTTGCATGAATAAAAATAATAAAACCTTAGATACTTTTAAAGTATTTTGAATTAATAAGTAAACAATTCGAAATTTGGTCACATCACAGGGATTCTTACAACAAATAATTGAAAAGTGCTACTCCTGCTAACTAACCACTGGATATTATTAATTTCCTCTTCAAACAAAGCATATTTCAAAAATGTCCTTAGCCAAAAAACAAAACTATATAGTTACAACAATATATTTTTAAAATGATTTCTTTTGTTTCTGGAATACATATGCGAGTTTTAGATAGCTCTTCTGTTTAAAGCAGGGGTAGCACCCATAAAAAGTATGTATTTATTTATTTTGTTTATCTGCAATAGCAGCTCGTTCGTTGATATCAATGGTTGCCAGATTTAGAGATGCCACAAAACCATGAAGCACTGAAATAGCTGCCTTTACTACTGCCACAGGCATGGTTACAAAGGCTATCAGCTTGAACAGGCCAATACCCAAAACTGCAACAATTACAAAAAAAATTGTACATTTAATTGACGTAAAAGTAAAACTTAGCGCTAATATTTTTGTTGTTCATGATTCTATCAGTGTGTTCATCAAAATTTAATTAGTTGTTTCAGACAGGTACTGTATTTTGGAAAATGTTTAAAAAACCGGCCAATTGTGTATCATATACATATTCAGCAAGGGTTTAATTGAATAAAAATTTTGGCAAATATCTAAAAACCTATTTCAATCACAATAAAAAAAAAAAATAGTATATTTTTGTGATTTTTGTTTAGATCATCTGTTTAAAAGTTAGAGGAGGGAATTTTTTTTTAAATTAATGGTCCAATACCGCGCAAAATATTCATCTTAGAGAAAATTAAAAGTTACTAGGAACCTTATTTTCGTTTTTTAAGAGCAATCCAATGACACTTCACACAATGCGGTGCATAAAGATAATATTCCCTAATTTCAATGTAGGAAGCACTACTCTTTTTTTATGCTCGATTTTAGAACACTACTATGTCATGGATAGAAAATACATCTGCCTAAGAAATTTCATCCGAATCCTTGCAAAGATGGGGGAATAAGGCTGTGACATATGGACGGATATGACAAACACTAAAAAATTTGTTTTGAAATGACTGCTTACCTGTTGGTCCAGTATAAAAGTACATGACATAAAGCGCTGCGTAAAACGCTTCATTCCCAGCACACATGAAGAACAGCACTGTTTTGTTAGTGTAGTAGACATGCATGATCGGATTTTCCGACATATCAATGAATTTGTGTGAAGTTTTTCCTTGCAGAGTCGTAGTGTGAAGATAGAGCCAGTGGCAAGTAATATCAATGACCATGGAAATTTGAAACCAGAATGTATACTGTGGGTAGAATGTAGCCAATGTCATCATAAGACCTGCAGTTCCTGCACGGTCAGTAAGTTGATCCAGCATGCCTCCAAACTTTGTGCCTGCGTAAAACAAATTGTAATTTTTAAGCTGATGCTTAAATACACCCACGGATAGTGGTTCGGTCAGTAATTCTACCTTTTATGTACCCACTTAGCTTACACAACAACAACAACAACAACACTGAATTTGGGTGCCACTGGTTGGGATAAAGGTCACAAGTACGCATTCATACCTTTATAGCTGCTAGTGTATTATCATAGAAAATTTAAAAACAAGTTTGTTTCGGTTGAGGTGTACAAAATGAATAAAATAGTGTAAATAGTTTTTTCTTAGCCAAAGCAGGAAATGAGCTTTCATAACCAAAAGACGCCATTTTGTACAATGAACAATGCTTTTTCTTATACCTGTGTTTCCGATCCTAAATCATCATCATAATCACTTTCAAAAAACTATACAGAGTGGAAACGCTTCAATAAAAAAAAAGATCACTTAGATCTCTCTCGATTATGTCTAAGCCATATACAATATCGATATACTGATTATTGATCTTGGAAGTGCTTTACGAGCTCTACCCAATGGCATCAATAGTGGTTTATAAAATAAACTGGATCTATCCGAAATTTTAAAAAAATTGATGATAAAAAATTTGATGTTTTCAGCTTTTATACATTAATTTAGTATGGCGATATGGCACTCATCGCATGATACCTAATACCTCACCAAATTTAAAATGTAATAAATATAAATAAAATATTTCCGTAAATAATTTTAAATAAGATCGCAATTTATGAGCTTATAATTTTCTAAATAAAACAATAAATTTCTTACCACTTTTGTTTAATTTAATACCAGTCAGGGTTCTCACTAAGGAACTCAGTCTGAAACCCAGGCGTTCGCGGGAGGAAGTTTTTATGAAATCGCACTGTACGCGACCATTTCGGTTCTAAAGTGTGAGAATGAATTTCCTGCCGATGGCGAGCGGTGCGATGGTAGACAGTAGCCCCAGGCATCATTTCGAACAATTCCTCAGAACACATCCCATTGTACAAGCGATAGAAAGGGCTAAGTCTCTTAGACTTAGGACTCGATACTCACTTGCCGAGTTTGGAATCGTCGACAATTCTCGCAACCCGTCGTTAAACCGAGTCAAAAACCCGCCCAAAAATGGCAGCAGTACTCAATATGAGGCCGCACTTGCGAGTTGTAAAGCACGTAACCTCTGCCCCGACGTAAAGTACTGCTTTGCTCTGTTGAGTACACTATGTTTTTTGGACGCCAGCTCTACCTTGTCTTGCAAATGGTCTCGAAACTAAACATTGCTGGAGATGTCAACACCAAGGATCCCAATGTTCTAGGAGATGGAGAGGGGAGTGTTCTGGAATTGTATGACCACAGTGAATGGGGTTTTCTTAGCGGTGAATGACTTGGGTAGGGTTATATCGGACCAAGTTTTCCCGTCCCCAATCAGAGACCTTGCAGAGAGTGGTCTCGATTTAAGACACAAGTTCTCCACGCTTTTCCTCCGCAGCGACCACCTGGCAAGTTGCCCGCCTATTTTGCCGATGAATTGGAATTTAGCTCTGGCAGTTGCTTACTTACTGACCCTCGAGGCAGCATTTAATTTGCGTTTTAACTCTATATTATATTCTATATATACTATAACATCCGCATCCTTACTATCACGAGCCATGGTCCAAGCCTCATACGTAGTTTGCTTCAGAATTGTTTTAGTTTTTTGACGCCGGCAGCTACTCGCGGGCTAAGAATAAAACATGCCATACCAGCGAGGATTGTCTTAGTGACTGCGGCTGTGCCGACGCCAAGATCTGCTGGGCTAAAGCAGAGCTGCTTCCACTGGTACGACGTATAAAATTCTCACAATCCATCCCAGTCTGCCAACTTAAAATGCCACACACGACGCCAATTAGTTGGCCCAGATCGATCGAGTTGTGTGCATGACACATGACGAGACAGTGTTCCGAGGAGCCAAGAGGAAGAAGGAATATCCGTCCACATGTGTAGTCAACAGAAGGTTCAGTAAGGAGCTTGTATGGTCCTCTCTAGCTGGTGTTCTCGTTGGAGAAAGTACCAGCTGAGAGAATCCGCAGGTCAGAGAAAATTCATGAGCAGATATCCCTGCGTAATCATTGGTTTGAGAACTGAGTCACTCATGATGGCAAGGCATTAAGGGCTCCCAAAATTTAGTTATTTTCAGACGGCGACATCCACCTGGACGAACAGAAATACATCGGCACAACTCAGTTTATACCTGGGATAAGTAGGTATGATGTATCGGCTGGGCAGGATATCTGGCTCCAGGGTGGCCACTTTTCCCGGTTATCCAGGATTTTTTTCAAGATGTACCAGGATAATAATATGCAAAAATAAAAAAGTGCAGACAAATAAAATTTGACAATTTAATATTTTAATAACCGATTTAATGATTGTTTTACTTTCCCTCTTAAGAACCCACACATTTAATTACGTTAATAAAACTTATGTCTTCAATATTGTGATAATATTAAACTTAATTCCTTACCATATCGGCCAGAATGTTTGATGGAGTTATTAATGGTAGAAAATTATGTCACAGGTCTTCAATGTAATGACGTGCAATAGATCTGTGAAACGGCCATGCCATACTTTTTAAACCAAGGTGTTGGGTAAGTAGACAGGGCTTAAGGGCTTAGCTTTTCCAGGGATATGATAACATTTTTACAGAGAAACCATTATGAGCTTGTGAATTTTGGCCGTCAATTTCACATGAAATGTTTTTGGTGGTAATACTTACTATCTTAAAGTTAACACTTATGGCAACAAGACAAAATATTAATATTTTAAATATTTGTTAAAAAATAAATAAAATTAATAAGTTAAGAGGCTGTGCTACCTAAATTTCATTTTCTTGGCAAATTGTATTTTTTGGGATATGGTTCAAACCCAGAAAAACATGAAATCATGATTAATCACCTTGTTTGATAGAAAGTTTTGGCAAAGAAATCTTCAAAGTGCTATTACTTCACAACTTTGCTTAAGCATAGAGGTGCACAGCTTTAGACCCTGAGAAAACGCATTTTTTGATAACAATGATCTAATAAAATTATTAATATCCACTCAAAAGTCCGGGCGACTATGGTAGCCCAAAACTTTTTGGCGTCAAGCGTAAGGGCGACTATGGCAGCCTCGCTGACTTGTTTACTTTTTATAGATTTTGGGCTGTGGATATTCTGTACTAGATGGTTCTGTATTAAAAAACGCGTCTAACGCGACCGATACGTAGTAAAACAGTCTAAGAAGCCAAAACAAACATTGGAAAAAAATATGTTTAAAGTCAGTGTGAAATAAAATTTCATGTTTGTGTGCTCCGTGTTTACAATTTAATTATTATCTCAATGAGTTAGTGTAAAATATGAAAAAAAAACCTTAGAATATTCAAAGTAATGATATATGGGCCTCAAAAAAAACCCTATTTAGTGTAGTCAATTCAACAATCAAAAAAGATTATTATTGACAAACTAAGTAGAACAAATATTTTACACAAATTCAACTCTAATTAGATTTAACCTATTTTTAAAGTACTTTGGATTACTAGTTGTACTTTAATTGTCAAATATATTAATTGTGTATAGTTTTGGCTACACAAACGTATTTTTTGTTTTAATATAGCTGTAGTAGTCTGCTAGATAATACGCTTTATGTTGGAAACGGCACAAGCTGTTTGGTGCAAAAAAATCTGATCGCACGGGTGGACATTCAGCGCACTTGTAGCTGTCGCACTCAGACCTTTGAGTGGATATATTATATAAATCTCAGTGAATTGCGATGTAGCTGCACTACTTAATATGACATAGTAAACTAATAGACTTATGTGAATATAGTTTTTTTATAATGTAACCCTTTGCAAACAATGAAAAAAACAATAAGTGTTTAATATCATTCAATTAAACAAAGATAAAGAGTGGGCTATGAAAAATGGCACCTCTGATGTGCAAGAAATTAACTATATTGTAAAAACATATTGTCATAAGCAACTTATAAGGGTGCGTTCCAAATTGCAACAAGGAAGTTAAAAAAGTGGTTTTGGGACACCCAGGGGGCCGTTCAAAAACCGACTGAGTCGAGTAGAGTTATGACTCGAACCGTTCATAAACTAACTGAGTTCCAACCCTAATCCATTCAAAAACGCGTAGAGTTGTTACCTTAGGGTTGGCTCAAGTGAACCGTACTCGACGCGGGTTTGTCGGAGTAAACGGCCATATTTGATTAAAATGGTCAAAGCAATGTTTCCGTATTAAGAAAATTAGTAAATTATTTTGTTGTGTGTTTTTGTATTTAAGTATTTTTCTATGACTTTTGTATTTGGAGTTTTTTTAGTAATAAAAGATTTTTAAGTATTTCCACACCAGTACTAGGGTTCAGTTTTTTCTTAGAATCTTTAGTGCATAACCCTAAATGCCTTAAAATAGTTTTAAAATATTGATTTTAGCCGTAAATTTTAGCTGTTTAGAAATACTCCTATTTTCATTTTATTTTTTGTCAACATCAAATCTAACAATAAAATAAACCGCGATTCAAGTGTTTAGAATGCAAACACAACGTAACAACTACAAAAAGGTAAACATTGTTAACATACTGATAAATAAATAGTATTATAATATACTTAATAATAATGGTAAGTTTTATTAAAATATATGTATAATCAAAACAAAAGAATTCACCAAGTTCCCACCTAGTTTATAAAAACTTTATTTTTTATATTTATTTCAAATAAAGTTTTAGGCTATTTTTTTGACTTTGAGTGAAAACAAACTAATAGTTTCCTTCTTGCTTTTTTGAATTAAGTTTTCATAAACTAGGTGGGAACTTGGTGAATTCTTTTGTTTTGATTATACATATATTTTAATAAAACTTACCATTATTATTAAGTATATTATAATATGTTTTTTATTTGAAGGTATTTCAAATAAAAAAATGCCCCTACAAGGGCGAAATTCCTAAAAGTGGAAACATTGATTAAAACTTGACAGATGTAACTCGGTTAGCCGTTCAAAAACTATAGGGTAGAGTTAGGAACCCGATGACTTCATTTTTACTAAAGTTACTCGTTTTTTAACGCAACCCAGGGTAGAGTAATTTTTCAACTGTCAAGTTGAATTCTTTACACTGCCATAGAAAAGGTAGAAAAATCACTCCTGTCAGTGTGAAATTAACTGTCAAACGCTCATTCCAGAACAGGTTGATTTTTCAACTCTACCGGGCGATAATTACTCAGCATGATTTGGAACATAGCGTAAGAAGAAGTGAAATCCCACCAAAAACATTTATATGTAAAATGTTGCCAAGACGAGACCATATGGCCCGAACTATCAAAAAGTTATCAGATCTCCTGTAGAGCCATGCTTCTCATTCTACAAGCCCCCTAACTTCAAAAACTCCACACCTCAATCTTAGTCTATCAGTGTAGCAAAAAAAAAATCTAGAGCAGTAGCTTAAGGCTTCTAATAGGACTATTCTGCATAAGAACTAGCTAATTAAATTAGATGAACATTACTCACTCTGATTGAAGTATCTGGCTGCATGACCATCAAAGGCATCAAGCAAAGCTGAAGTTACATAGCAAGTACATGCTAATATACAGTGTGTGGGCATATAATAAAATGATATTACTGCTAATAGTATCCTGCCAAAACCTGAAACATGTAAAAATTTCATAAAGCTGCAGCCATTGGAATATATTTTTTTCTAGATGTGTTGAATATAGCTCCTACCTATGATGTTGGGCACAAACAAAAAAATATTTTCTTTAGTCTCGGTCTCAGCCATCTCAATGTTTTATTTCCCAATTTATTGTGTATTAAAATTTCTAGAAATGTAATTAAATTTGATACACTTTAGCCGAATGCCGAACCACAGATTAACTCACGATTTGGACCATAAATTATATAGAGTAGGATTTGGACTAGAGCGCCAGGACCACAGATAACAGTATATTTCCACCAAGACGTTTAGCTTGGATGTCACTGGAGAGTGTACTACGAACAAATAGTTGAAACAATTTTTTTTGACCTTTTTGACCTCTCTGAGTGGGTTGTGATTTTCTTTTCCAATTCTTCCATTTGTTGCCATAATCCTGTATTTTTTATTATTTCCAGTCGAAACTTTGCAGAGCTATAGAAGGCTTGTTATTGTATTATAAGGTCGAAAAAAGTGGCGGAATATGTTTGGTCCGTTGGGCATTATAAAGTTATATCAAAATAATAAAGTTAAAAACGTAGTAACAGAAGATGAATAGTAAATATAATAATGTAATAAATACAATTTATACGAAGATAATATGATATTGTAGAAACTTTTGACTTTGGACTTTAATACCCTTCCTCATCTTTACAGTCACATGTAGAATATGTTTTCACGTTTATTCTCGCGAAGTAGGCAGAAGTGCAGCAGTGGCCAAAGGTCAAAGCGCATAAGAGAAACAACTAATAAGATTGTTTTAGGAAAAATCAACTGCTTAAGCCACGGTTTCGATTTGATTTAAGGTCGAAGAACACTATAAAATCTAGAAATTAAATATAAAATAAAGGAATACTCCCACTTTAATTTTTGACATGGCTTGGTCCATACGAGCCAGACAAATTTGGAAATTACGAAGATCTACATTAAAAATCCTGTGGGAAAATCGCTACAATCTTCCTTGGGAATACGCAGTTGGAGAAACGCTATGCCAGGTTTCCTATCTTTCACTATTCCTACCCAAACCTATTTGTGTTAAATTTCTGTGTGCCACGAAGGTTAGTGTCAGTGTTCTTTACATAACTCTTGTTCTATACGCCACATAGGTTATAGCAAATTCTTTTTTTTAAAAGGATTTAATCATATTTAATTTAAACTATAATGGACCCTTATTACTTGGGGATTGCTAGCAATGAAACTGACGATAGATTGGCAAAATTAGCGGCAAATCAAGTTGAACTTAGTAGTAACATAAATTTTAAGGCCCTAACAGAAAAAGAATAACTTAAAAATCCGGGATGCAAGAGCGGAGCGGAACGAGAGTCTGTGTTAGTACTATTACTTATTCTGTGATGCACAAAAAGCATCGGAAATTAAGGGTTATGCATGTGCTGGCTTATTGGAAATATTAACTTAAAACATTGTTTTGTGGAGAGAGTCGAGAGCACAGAAGGAAAAAATTATGGTCGAATTCAACTATCTATTCCACCAAAACCATGGTTTTTTTCGTTCACGAAATATTGATACATCTATCACTTCTACCGTATGTCGTCGGAGGTTAGGCCATGTTTGTACCCAAGTTTTCTTAACAAAACTTAGAATTAGAGACTCCTCTCTTTGTAAATGTTGTATTGAAGAAGGTTCTCTTGTCCATATGTCTTTAGAAGCCCTAAATTCCCATTTTTTTTGTATGATATCCTCCCAACCAAAATTCCAAGTCCTGTAGAAATGCAATTCTTATTTTTCCTTGTAAATATTCCATTTATATCAAAATATTTAACATGAAACGAGTTACATAGTTGATCTCTCCTCGATCGAAAATCAGAAGCGGTACATGCGGTGCATACTATGGTTATAAATCAATCATATAATTAAGTCAATCTACATATTTTAAAGAAATCAACAGATTATTTTTGAGAAATCAAAAAAACACCAAGTTAAAAGCTAAAGAAACAACGATGGCTATCAGCGACTGGTGATGCGCACTGCTTCAGGACGTCGTGCACTATCTGTTTTTAATACACGTAAAAATAGTATTAGAATGACGAGTATTATTCACGGGTACTTGGTACAACTTATCATATCCATCTATATCTTAGACCATTAAGGGAATAGGTATTTTTAGCTTTTGAGATTGCATTTACTTTCGTACTGTCTTTTGCTGTTTTTTTAAAGAATCTATTTGCTATTTTGCTGTTAGTGTGTGTCATGATTGCCAATTCACTGCTTCAATGCGTTTAATGTCATAATCCAGCCAAGTTAAGGGGACATAAATTCTGTGTGGCACACCACACTACAAATCTTGGCTTATTCACTTTAGTTGTATTATTGATATTAAGCGCATAATGTGCATTATGTTGGTGAACAAAACGCCACTATAATATTTCAACGGGCGTGATTTTTTAGCTGTTACGATTGCATTTGCTTTCGTGCTGTCTCTTACTGTTTTGTTGAAAAATCTGTTTGCCATCCTGCTGTCAGTTGCCAAATTTGCTTTATTTGCGAGAAATTGCAAGCTACAAAAACAGGCCCAACATCTGTGGGTATTTGAGCGTTTTCCTCGGATTAGGCCGAAAAACATAAAATTAAAAAATATAAATAAATAATCGCTTTTCAGTGCCGTCAGAGGGCGCAAAAAAAAAATGTTCGAGATTGAAGTTTATCAAAAATGATGAAATTCGTTTACATTGGAGATTTTAGGACTTTAGCTATGTTGTAAATATATTATTGAATCATGGTGACTTTTAGTAGATAGATTGTGTAACAATTATTTCCGTGGGTTAAAAGTGGTTGCGGTGTGCAAAAGTCATACAACTTGTGTCATCTGATTGCTCTTCCTTCAAGATGGCTCCTCCACCGGAATATGATAAGGAACCAAAAGCCCCGGATAAAAGTACTTCCACCGTTTCCTGTGACGACTCTACTGAAGATTTATTAAAAGACCAACATGCCAATGCAGACAACAGAGTTATAAATACAGGTGTTACCGTCGATGTTGAGGTAAGTTGACCTCTTTCCTTAACGAATTGGTCTAGGTATTTTCAGCTTTTTGAAGATGTTTAGCAAGTTTTAGGCTACTGGTTCGATTATATGAATTTTTGTTATTCGTTTGCACATGTTTTGCATTGCACTCGTAATTCACGTTTGTTTCTTAACCGGACATGTTTCGCGTAATAAATACGCAGGTGAAAATGGCGAAGTATAAATTTCTCAAAAAAATATTTAGATGGTAACCATGAGTGTGCGAATAATTTTTAGTCTGTTTGAGTTTACATGAACTGTTAAGCTCACATCTTTGTTTTGTTCAGTTTCATATAGATCATGTAAAGAAAATTATGAAAGAACAACCATTTCAAATGCAGCAACAGTGTAGAAGGTTGTTTTGTACTATTGGTGTATGTGTAATGCTTTACCAGCATATGATTTTAGTTGATGCTCAACTTTACAGCAAAGTAGGTATATTAAGTATATTAAGGGCCTGTTTTTGTAGCTTGCAATTTCTCACAAATATAGCAAATTTCGCAACTGACAGCAGGATAGCAAATAGATTTTTTAACAAAACAGTAAGAGATAGCACAAAAGCAAATGCAATTGTAACAGCTAAAAAATCACGCCCTAAGTGTACTTTCAATATTGATTTCCTAAGTGTGGATCTTTGTATCAAACTTTGGGAGTCATGTTCTCATGATTAAATTATGCAGACATTGTCTATGCACCTTGGATATTAGCAGAAACAGAACGAAAACTTCATATAATTTAAAATGAATGTGCTAGGTTCTGTTTTACACTTATTTTACTTATACTTATATATTAATACAGCAAATATGTTAAACATAAATTACTGGGGGCAATTACATCTACACTTCTATTTGGTGTAATAAAAATTCCATCAATGTAAATATTTATTTAAAAAACACAAGATTTAAATCCTTATAAAACTAGGGCTGCTGGTTTTTGATTAAAAAATCCAGGGCATAAAAAAAAATACCATTTAGAGGTAGCTTTCACTTTGCAGCTGTGGAATGATTTGCCACCGCTCCTGCAAGAACTGAAGTCTATTACCAATATTGAAATAGAACATTATTTACTTGATTTAGTACAAAAAAATTACAGCTTCCATACCAGTACAAAGTAACAAAACAAAGTTATATAGTAAAATTAAAAAGAAACTGTGTAATAGATATCGCAGGGTAGATGTCTCACTACTGGGCTTCGCTGAAAATCAGCTCTGTGGCTACGGGGCCATCCATTTAATGTGTCTCACGCTCAAGGGGAAGAGGGGGTCATGCTAAGTGTGACAAAAGGCAAATTTTTCATACTGAAATTGGGAAAGAAGCGTGATAAGAGGGGTGAAATCATGAAATGGTCCCTAAGCAATAGCAACAAACTGAGCTGAAGGCCCACATATTTAACACCAAGTTAAAGTGGACATCATTATTGATTGTAATGTTACTTTTTTACTCAACCTGTTTATTTAATTCTTATCACACTATATTTCTACACAAATAGTATGAAGAGGAAATATTTGTATGTTTGTAACAAATAAACTTAAAACTACTGGACTGATTTCAAAAATTTTGTAACCATTGGAATACTACATTATCCTTAAGTAACATGAGCTATACAGACAGACAGACTGACAGAGTCAGAGACAGACATGTATTAATATTAATGGTGAGTAATTAGAACTTGTTAATTCAACAGTCTTTCTTGGCATAACGCTGGATTCCAAACTTCAATGGGGTCCTCATATTCATAACCTAGCCAAAAAACTTAGCTCTGCTGTGTATGCGATCAAGAAAATAAGACAATTGACCGATGTCGACACTGCAAAAATAGTATATTTTAGCTATTTCCATAGTTTAATGACATATGGTATCCTATTGTGGGGTAGCGCTGCTGATGTAAATACAATATTTTTGTTACAAAAAAGGGCAATTCGTGCTATTTATAAATTAGGATCTAGGATATCTCTGAGGGATAGGTTTAGGGAAGTAAAAATTTTAACTTTAGTGTCGCAGTACATATATGAAAATCTTTTATATGTACATAAAAATATCAATAGCTTCAGCAAGAAAAGTGATGTTCACAAAGTAAATACTAGAAGTAAAAATAAGCTGTTGGTGCATGATACACGTCTACACAAAATAAGTAACTCTTTTATGGGGCAATGTATACACTTTTACAACAAAGTTCCCAATAAAATTCAAAATCTATCAATAAGTAAATTTAAATCTTTTATCAAGCAGGTACTTTGTAAAAAGGCATACTACAATATTTCAGACTATGTAAATGATAAAAATCCTTGGGACTGATGATGCTCAATTACAGGATGCATAGGTAAACCAAATTAAAATGGAAATAACATAAGACTATAAATCTTTTATTAAAAACATTAATTGTATTTTAGTTTATTTAAGTGTTTTTAAAAGAGTAACTATCGAGTTTCTTGCCGGATTCTTTTCGGTAGAAATCAACAACATTGTGAACCGGCGGGAAGGTGGGAGGGTTCAAAAAATAATATTTTATAACTTTGACGATTCAAAAGTGATTGTAAAATCCTTATTTGAATAAACCATTTTGACTTTGACTTTGACTATATTTATTACTAGGAAAAATTTGTGATCCCTAATAAAACTTTAAGGATGCAATCCAAGTTGTAGAAAAAATAGCCATAAAATGTCTTTCATCTCATGCAGAAACTATTGATGATAGAACAAAAAAATGTTCTACAATATTAAAAAAACATACCAATATTGATAAAAACTTCACGACTCCATATTTCCAACTATTGTAGTTATGTCACTATAACTACTGTTTTATATTTATAAAGTTGAAAGAAATGCTGACCAAAATCAAACCATGTTAATGTTTATTCAAAAAAACATTCGGAAGAAACATTATTCAAATCGAACATTCTATTCAAAAACTATTACAAATTTAAAAATTTCAATCTATACAAAATACTAAAGGAAAACCGGGTCGCGCCTGATCGACACATACACACGGTTGCAATAAAATTAAAAAAATTTACTTTTTCAAGGAAAAAAATTTTTGAGAATAAAAATATGTTTATGAATAAAAATATAAATTGAAATTTTAAAAGTAAAACACTGATGTCATGCATAAAAATACATTCACTCTATGTTTATCCTAAAATGTTTAAAAAAAAAAGGCTACCTGTGCGAAGCCAGGATAGGCCGCTAGTTCTATATATATTGAATAATGTTAATCTTTAATAGCTAATAAACATGTCTTTGTCTGAAAATATCTTTATAATAAAACACTTTGCATATGATGTAAAGGTTTTGTGTGTATGTGTGTGTATATAGTATGCAATTTTTAGGCTGTTTCCACTAAATAGCAGAATTTTTGCAGTTTTGCTAAAACGAATATATTGCTGTGCATGATGACACACATACACATCAGGCTTTCCATTTGTCTAACAGTGTAAGTTACAGTAAGAAAAATTAACACTATGTATACTAATACCTAACTTAGGCCAGTAAAATAAGATATAGGAATGATAAAGTGTAGTTCTTTGTGTTTTTTCATAATTTATCTTTTTGAATGGCATAGGAATAAAAAGTTCACACATTTGATACTTTTCACACTTTTGATAACACCAAAGGTTACTAACAAAATTATTGGTTGCAAAATGAATATGTTAAGTCGTTACTTAGCTGGACTTATGTTTTACGCACTTACCCTCATGATAAGGCCATTGTACTAGGTAACCAATACATGTCATTGGTTACTTATACCATCCCAGCTCCATCCAGAAATCAAGGAGGCATCTGATGTTATTCAGCGCCTCTCTCATGGTTTGTGGATACTTAAGGAGCTTCGTCCATTAGTCACTCATGCTTTTGCAATATGAAAAACCATGTGAGACGGTGTCCCCTCGGCTTCCATACAGCCCCTGTATAGAAGAGTGTCGGTAACGCCGATATTGAAATAGTGTTTGTTTAATGGGCAGTGACCTGTTATTATGCCAACTATGTAGTGTTGGTTTTTCATACAGTTTTAACAGTTTGTGTGGCAGATATGCACTCAAGGATGTAAGAACATACTTAGTTTGTTAAATGAATATATACACTACCATCGATAATGAATATGTATCAGTAGCAGAATTACGCAAAAACCCAACTTCCAGACATAGATCTAATGTTTCATTTCGCGGTGAAAATATCGTGAACTAGTGCCTCAAAGGTTTTTTTTCGGTAATTATTATTATTTGACAATTTTTTATTTCATTTTTGTATAAGGTGATGATACTGTTTCAAATAAAAAAAGTTTTATGCAAAAGTACAGGGTGCAGTGAAGAAAATATTTACCTATTTTTACATAACCTTATAATTTAAGCAACTTGCGTCCTAACTTTATGGTCGAATAATAACGTTTCTGCAATTGCACTCTTTTTTGGTATATAATTTTTTATTTTTTTTATTTTTTGTTAAATATTTTGTATGTGTGTGTTTGCTAAATAAAAAATTTTGTTGTTGTTGTTGTAAATGAACATAGGTACTACAAGTTTTTTTTTTTTTCTTTTTTTTTTTTTTTATACCACTAAGGTGGCAAACAAGCTTACGGTCCGCCTGATGGTAAGCGGTCACCGAAGCCTATGAACGCTTGCAACACCAGGGGTATCACTTGCGCGTTGCCGACCCTTCAGAAATCTAATAACTTCTTTCTTGAAGAACTCCTTACTGTAGTTCTTGCAGAAAACCTTGGCAGGGAGCTCATTCCACAACTTAAGCGTTTGCGGGAGGAAGTTTCTCTGAAACCGCACTGTACGCGACCATTTAGGTTCTAAAGTTGGACAATGAATTCCCTGCCGATAGCGAGCGGTGCGATGGTAGAAAGTAGCCGTGGGCATCATTTCGAACAATTCCTCAGAACACAACCCATTGTACAAGCGGTAGTCACACAGTGAGGCAAAGTCTCTCCTCAGACTTAAGGGCTCGATACCGCAAGTGAGTTTGGAATCTTCGACAATTCTCACAGCCCATCGTTGAACCGAGTCAAAAGGGCCAAGCTGGTATCCGGGTGCACCTGCCCAGAGATGGCAGCAGTACTCCATATGGGGCGGAACTTGCGACTTGTAAAGTAACAACCTTTGTCCCAACGTGAAGTACTGCTTCGCTCTGTTGAGTACACCTAGTTTTTTGGACGCCAGCTTCACCTTATCTTGTAAATGATCTCGGAACTGAACATTGCTGGAGATGTCGACACCAAGGATCCCAATGCTCTTGGAGAGGGGAGTGTTCTGGAATTGTGGGACTACAGTGAATGGAGTTTTCTTAGCGGTGAACACGCACACTTGTGTCTTTGTAGGGTTGAATCAGACCAACTTTACCCGTCCCCAGTCAGAGACCTGGGACAGTGTGGTCTCGTTTTGAGACACAAGTTCTCCGCGGTTTTCCTCCACAACGGAACCAGGAATGTTTGCACGACCCGTGTAAAAAGCGTCTCCAGTACTGTCATCTGCATAGCAATGTATGTTGTTGATGTCCAACATATCATTGATGTCCAACATATCATTGATGTCCAACATATCATTGATGTCCAGTAGAAACAGCGTAGGAGACAGCACAGAGCCTTGCGGGACACCAGCATTAATGTCCATGCTATCAGAGCAACTACCGTCAACTACGGTTCGTATGTGTCTGCCGGACAAAAAGCTAGCCACCCATTTGCACAAACCCTCGGGCACTCCGTAAGATGGCAACTTCGATAGAAGACCTTCGCTATGTCCAGGCTACATGCCAATGCCTCCCCCTGACTCTCAATGGCTAGTGCCCATCGGTGTGTGAGATACACTAGAAGGTCACCAGTCGAGCGACCGTGGCGAAAGCCATATTGACGGTCACTGACCAGATCGTGTATTTCTATGTATCTTAGAAGCTGTGTGTTGATCACACGCTCCATCACTTTAGAGAGGAGAGAGGTAATAGCGATAGGCCTGTAGTTCGATGGATCTGATCTATCGCCCTTTTTGGGCACCGGGTGCACATTCGCAGTCTTCCATGAAGACGGAAATTGCCTAGTGTCGTAGGAAAGCGCGAAGAGGCGCGTGAGTACAGGACATAACTCAGGAGCACACAACTTAAGCACCACTGCTGGTATACCGTCTGGCCCACTCGACATATGAACGTCTAGAGAAAGCAACGCCCGCCTGACCTCCCGCAGCGTTATGGAGATTTCCGGCATGGTCTTACCGCACCACGGTATAGTAGGTGGTACAGCGCCTTCATCGTTCATGTTCGAGTTCGAGGCAAAGAGACTGCCCAGTAGATCGGCTTTCTCTTTAGCACTACGGGCCAAGTCACCATCGATCTTTTGCAGTGGTAGTAACGACGACTGGCAAGAGTTCCCTTCGGCAGCTTTGGCAAGCGACCAGAAAGCACGACTCCCAGAAGGATAGCTCGCAAGTCGCCCACCTATTTTGCCGATGAATTGGAATTTTGCTCTGGCAGTTGCTTTCTTACTGAACCTCGAGGCAGCATTTAATTTGCGTTTTAACTCAGAAATATTCGGATCCTTATTGTAACGAGCCGTGGTCCAAGCCTCATATGCATTTTGCTTAAGAATTTTAGCTTTTCTGCAAGACCTATTAAACCACGGTCGTTTTTTGACGCCGGCAGCTACTCGCGGGTTAGGAATATAGCATTCCATACCAGCAAGGATTGTCTCAGTGACTGTGGCTGCGCAGACGTCAGGATCTTCAGTTAAAACAGATCTGCCTCCACGGGTACGATGCATAAAATTCCCAGTCCCATCCCAGTCTGCCGACTTATAGTGCCACACACGACGCCAATTAGTTGGCCCAGAAGGATTGTGTGCATGACACTTGAGTCCGAACGAGACAGTGGTCCGAGGAGCCAAGCGGCGCATCCACTGAGACGGAGTATCCGTCCGGACGAGTAGTCAGCAGAGATCCAGTAAGGAGCTCGTATGTTCCTCTATATCTGGTATTCTCGTTGGAGAAAGTACCAGCTGAGAGAATCCATAGGTCAGAGCAAATTCATGAGCAGATATCCCAGCATTGTTATTGGTTCGAGAACTGAGCCATTCGCGATGGTGGGCGTTAAAGTATCCCAAAATAAATAGTTCTTCTGTGTATATAAACAACGCTTAGCCCAAAAAAAAACTGCGGCTAGCTGAATACTTGAAATCTTGTACAGAGGTTTGTGTTACAAGTCAGGCGAGCACTAAAAAAAGTTTTTCTAAAATTAAGGGGTGGAAGTTTGTATGGATTTTTTTAAAGTTATATGCATAAAAATATGTTGTTGTCATTAGTCTGAAGAAAAAAGTAAAAAAATTTTTTTTTAAGAAACTTGCTTTTCTTAAAACATTAGAATCATATAAAAATTCAATCTAACAGAAAACTGTACTAAAAAGTAAAAAATTATTTTTTCAAAATGAATATAAAAATTTAAATATCCATCCACGTATGACTGCAAGAAAAGCAAGCAATATTGTATTGTCATCTGAGCTAAGTGAGTATGCAAAATTTCATAGAAGCGTGATAACAGGTAGTATGTTTAATTAAGCTTACAAGATTCCACCACAAGATGGAAGCAAAAAAAAGGTTTTTGCCATTTGGCTACGGAACCCTAAAAAAAAAAAGGAAACATTGTGAGTTAAATAAAAGCAAGTAAAAAAGCTCTGCGGTAGACTCAACTGAGATGTTTTTTTATATAAAGTCATGAGATTTCTGTTAAAAAGAAATATTTATTATTCATTTATTCTGGAATCTACATTGTGAAAACATTGGTCCGTTTTATATATTTGTTCTACTTTTACATTTGAAGTTTTATGTATTGTCAAGTGTTTTTTCGATTTTACAAGAAATCCCAAATGTATTTTTGATAGCTTAAAATGGTGTCAGTAATTTTGTCTTTAAAGTTTAGAATGTTGTGATGTGTACACCAGAGGCGGCTCGTGACTATTTTTAATAGGTGTTCACCAAAAATAACAAAAGAGGAATTGCTTAAATGCTAACCTTTTATTATTTTATAACTAAAATTCATTTGCATATTCAGATTTACAAACGCGCGTCGCGCGTGTATGCTTTCGTGTCCCTTTGTCCTTATTTCAAAATGAGTTACTAAAATCTTTTAGCACTCTTTAATCACATCACAATAAACACATTTTATTGACTTATTAGACAATAAACAAACTGTTTATCTAGGTATGTACTTATTTAATTTGTTAATAAAAACTCGCGCGCACGGATAAAACATTTGTTGTGATAAGAGCGGCACCAGCGCTCCGGCGCGGCGTCGGCCGTCAGACCGAAGGTCAAGTTGGCATCATAGCTCAGGAGCGGCGCTCAACATGTTGCAAATTTTTCATACAAAATTTTCTGTTTCTGTTGGTACTGAAATTCGTTTCATAGGAGCGTAATTGTTAGCGCGCCACTTAGTTACACAGTCCCCTCAGTGCAATTCCATACTAAATCTTGAGTTAACTGTGTGTGTACAGAATGTTTTTAATGAAATTCTATTTTAATATTAAGAGTAATTGAAGCATAATATTTTTTTTTTAGTTAAATTATAACATATTGTTTCTTAAGTAGATATTTATCTTTGGGAGTGCACTGCACCAGCGCTCCTTAGGACGAGCCGCTCCTGGTGTAGACACATTTTTATTTGTGATGCCGTCCCAAAAAAAACTCTAATACAGTAAATATTATAATGTCATTTTGTTTGCAAAAAACAACAACAAAGTGTTAATTAATGACAGACAAATTGTGTGGTTATTAAATGGGAAATTCAAGTGACTTGTGCTTAAGGCGCAGTACCTACTACTATATAACTAGCGCCGCCAAAATATATTCTTAATTTTCGCTTTTTACAAAACACATTTCAAAAATGTTACAAATCTGTTATTTAGAACTAGTTATTAGCTATTTTTAAAACTTTATGTATTGTATCTGTAATGTACCTGTGAGTTGTAAATAGCGTTTCGGCTAAAAACGGCTATCTACAACTTACAGATATATTCTAGGAACGATTTATTTCTATAAAATTAGTTTGCAACTTTTTTAATTTGTTTTGTAAGAGAAAATAAAGAATATCTTTTGGCGGCGCTAGTTATATAGTTGCTGCACCTTAATTCAGATTTTTCTTACACTGTGATGTTGCCTGTTTATATACTGCAATCTGTGCCATAGACTGAGCAATATCTTCACATAATAATGGACCACTATAGGTTATCTCTGTAAATGGTCCATACCTGACTCTTTCATTTTTCTATTTTCATTAACTCTATTTCTCTTCAGCTATCTTCTCTCTACCACTTATATACAGACAATCTCCAAAATTACACACATGCTCCAATTGATGACATAAATAACACTATTCGAAAAATTAATGCTGATCATAACCAAATACTCTAATGAAGTACATTTTATGGTCTTCAACTAAACCCCATAAAAACTAAAGCTATTATTATTGGCAGTCCAAAAATGACTTCACGACTTAATTAGGATTTACTGCCACCTGTTCAACTCGACTCAGTTTTTATTCCCTACTTAAACCCAGTTAAAAATCTAGGGATTCTTATTGACCGTACACTGTCATCCACCACTAAAAGAGGTCAGTCGTAAAATTTTTGTTTCCATTGGGTCAATGAGACGGTTGCGTTATCTGTTATCTATTCTCACAAAATTTATGCTTGCACAATCTTCACTTCTTCCTATTCTTGATTATCCTGATGCTTACTATATCAATCTCACCGAGGAGCAATTACATAAGCAATTAAATAAACTTGAGCGACTCCAAAATCTCTGTATTCGATCTATAGTACCTTTGTATATTCTTGATAGTACTGACAGCTAAGAATGCTCTATTAATACGGATTCACGGTGCCGGATTCATGGAATATTGTTTTGTTAAAACGGAGATAGGCTAGGGCACAAAATCAGGGGGAAAGAGAAGTGACATAAAACTAATGTAGTGGTACCTAAGAAAGAAAAAAGATGGGTACCTGGAGCAGCATAGCTATGATTAGTCATGGAAGCAGCTGGATAAGACCTTTGTCAAACAGACAAAGTTGACAACACTTAACACACAAACAAAGTTGACAAAACTGAACAAACAGACAAACTTGACAACACTTAACAAATTTGACAACAGTTAACAAGCAGACAAAGTTTTTAGGACAATTTAATATTATTAAATTGTGAAAATTAATTATCTATTTACTCACCAAACTGTATTTAAAATCTTATAATTGTAATTACTGCAAAGGATATAGTGGCTTTTCCGGCCGGATTGTGAGAGCGGTTAAGATTTTGATGCATTTCCGTCTCGATTCTATTGCCACTGTCGCGTACACATGGTTTAATCAAACGAATGCTCCTGCTCACCGTCTATTTACCAGCGTGTACTAGATATACTGTACAGATATAAATAAAAATTATTGCCTAAAAATTTTTATTTAAAAAACATTGATTGTATTTTTTATAATTTTTTAAAAAGAGAAACTATTGAGTTTCTTGCCCGGTGGGCGGGATTTTTGGATAGTATGTCATAACATTGACGATTCAAAAGGTTTAGAATTGAATTGAAAATAATTTTAAGTTGAATTATTATATATTAGTATTTGGACTTGTTTTAGAACAAGTTTTACAAAGTGTCTTAACTATTATAATAGACATCAGTGACAACCCTAGTAAAATGCTAGACATTGGGAGAAGGAAGAGTTACTGGACTACTGTGCCTGTATTGCGATCCTGTGACCGCTCGCAAAGGACGTGCCGCGCAACACCGCGCGCCGTGTACGGTATCTATCTGTGCCGCTGTGATGTGACTATTGAAAATAATTACTGAGAATCAATTATTTGACTTAAATTACTTTAGTTATACAATAATAATTGAAACATGGGATATGTTGGACGGTGGACGGCTGCTACATGCACGTAAATCTGTAATAAAAGATTTGTATTAAGTATTAAATTAATAATCTATATTTATAAAAATGGATCCCTGTTTCCCTTTGTCACTTTCTAACTTTTAAACGACTGCACCAAATTGGATAATTATTTTTTAGTTGTGTTCCTTATTGTTAGGACAAGGTTTTTATGAATAAAAAAAGGGACTAGTGCGAGTCGGACTCGCGCACTAAGGGTAAACCGATTGTAAAGAAATTTTGGCAAGTTGCGCACACGCCGGGGAAGGTTTCAATCATAAAGAAAAAACTGGTCAAGTGCGAGTTGGTCTTGCGTACTAAGGGTAAACCGATTGTAATGAAATTATGGTAAATTGTTGTGCACATGCCGGGCAAGGTGCGTGTCTGATTTAGGATAACCTATTCACAATAGGCGGCGCGCCAGTTGATTGAAAAAGAGTTTTTTGTTTGCAAGGTCAGCTAGTTATCTGTTTAAATGTCTCTTTAAACTGTGAAACTACACTTTTTTAGTAGAGGGGATTCGTTGGTTCTGGCGCACTTCCCCCCAACCTCAACCCCTCGCCTAAAAAAAAGCTCACCAAATTTTCTGCTTTGTACGACTCGCGCTTGACCACTCTCAAAACATCGTTGGTTCTGGCTCACTACCCTCCAACCCCAACCCCTCACCTAAAAACTTTTCTGCCCCGCACGACTCGCGCTTGACCACTCTCAAAACCACCCCTGTGTCTGGGGTGTGGCGACTCGCGCTTGACCACTCTCAAAACCACCCCTGTGTCTGGGGCTATGTCGACTCACGCAACCAACCCCTGTGTCTGGGGCTATGTCGACTCACGCTTGACCAAAACTACTGCGTGACGTCACAGTGGCTCCTGTGTATAACTTGTCTCTAGTTTTGTTATGTAATTACATCATTATCGTAATGGGTTATCATGTTTTTCCCCGTTCATAATAAAGTTATTCCTATTTAATTACAATGATGTTGGTGGTGACATTCCAAAAACTAGTCCCCCGAGGGTGTATCTCAAGGTTTTAGGGGTGTGTCCACTCACGCTTTACAAAAACAACCTGGAGACGTGTCGGTTCACGCTTGATATGACTTGACATGTTATACCTACAGAAAATCTTCAATTCAAGTCGGTCGAAGTTTAAAGAGAAAAGCTGATAATAGTGTTAAAGATTTACAACTAGCATTGACGTCATCATGATGTGTCAAATATGTGATTTACAGGTTAAGCAAAGATTCTATGCTCAGCACTTACGATCTAAGAAACACAAATAGAAATGTCTTATTCTTAATCATAATTTACTTTATGTGTCTGTTATATCACTCGTGAAGTATTTATAGCATCAATTGAAGAATCAATACTATTTTATTATTCATGCAGATTTTGATCAGGAAACAAAAGATTTAAAAAATTCTTTTGAATTTTTAAATTTGACTATTAGGAATTGGATAAAAAATGGTGAATTAGAAAATTATTCAGAACCTTTAAGTGATGACATTAAAAATAAAATGTGTAATGACACATAGTGATTTAGAAAAAAAAGAAAATGTTTAGAAATGCATGTTAATAAGTTTAATCCCTTACGGGGATCTTCGTATATTCGTAAAAAAGAACGATCAACAATGTTTTAAGAGGACTATATCCTGCAAATACACATTCCGATAGGGTATCATCATACTTGAGGCATTAAAATAAACTAACGTTTAATAATATTCAGTTCCCAATCAAATTATCTGATATACCCAAGGTAGAAAAACAAAATGACATTAGCATTAATATGTTTGAATTAGAGTTTAACAAAGAAAAAAAAACTTTACAAAATGTTCTAATTAATTACAAATTAACTTATTATTTTTAAACAACGGTTGAAATGGTCATTATTGTATTTATCACGCTTGGTAAATAAACAAATAACAAATTGAAATGACACTATTCATATCTGGGCCGGTTGCCGTAACTATTTTTAATCTAAAGTTAATTTAATTAATCACCAGAAACATGAATGTGCTCAAATTTTTACTGAATAACTAGGAATTCATAAAAAAGAAAAATATTGGTTTAATAGGGAAACAAATAATGATGAAATCTATTTTGATAAATTTCAAAGAATATTAAAATTACATTTTATAATATATGCAGACTTTGTAGCTCATTTAAAACCCTCCTATTGTCACCTTTTGTGTCCCTGATCCATCGAAGTCATATACGTAAACAATACATGAACATGTAGTTTGTTCTTATGGATAATATATAAAATGTTCATATGATGATAAACTGTCTATATACAGAACATACTCAGAGCCTAATTGTACAAAAATGTTTATGGAAAGCATTAACAAAGATATTAGCAATATACATAGGATAAATTGTTTTCAAAAATGTCCACTTTCTTTAACTAATGAAGAGAAGGAATCTATAAGAAAATCGCAATTATGTTATATTAGGTGATGAAATCACAGTAGACTATGACTGGAATACTAGTAATTTTAGAGGTGTTAGTCACGAATTATTTAGTAGCACAAAGTATCGTGTTCCATTTTTCATTCCTATTCTATTTCACAATCTAAACAATTATGATGCTCATTTTATTGTTCATGCTTTGAATTTTAAAGATTGAGAAATAAAAATAATTCCGCAAAATAAGTAAAAATATAATTCATTCTCATGTAAACCTAATATGTCGTATAGTTCATTTGCGGTTTTTAGATTATTTTTAATTTATGATCTACTAGAGTTTAGATATATAGAATATTATATAAAGACCAATTTGCAGAATTAAGAAATCAATTACAAACGAATTTTAATAAACTTATTAGGAAAGGTGTTTTTCTTCATGAATTTGTTAATTCTTATGAGTCCTTAAAAATTACATCTCTTCCAAATCAAGACGCTTTCTTTAACTCTTTAATACCAGTGTATCAAATTATAATTATAAACATGCTCAAAACGATGTCAGCCCAATTTAAATGTAAAAATATGTTGGAATATTCCAATCTATATTTAAGAACTTATGTAATGCTACTCACTGATATTTCTGATAACTTAAGAATTTTTATATCTAATGTGATATAATTGTAATTATTTATTTTCTTCTTTTTACACTAAGCTGTACACCTATCTATAATATATTTTTGCCACGGAAAATGAGCTCTATTTTAAAATTAACCTGTAACCTTAAGTACCCTGAACATTTACATGATCTTAATTCAGATTTACCTTTATGCCCTGAAAAACATTGTAAACGATTACAGTAAAGATAAGAAATTAGTATCAAAGTTTTATAATAAAACTAAAATATAATTTACTATAGAAATCTCAAACAATGTTTACAACTTACTATGAAGTTAATTAGGGTTCATAGAGTTTTACAGTTTAAGCATAGTCCTTAGTTGAAATATATATATACATTTAAATACACAAGTAAGAACTACAGCTAAAAGTGACTGAAAAAAGATTTTTATAAATAATACATTCTTTGGTAAAACTATGGAAAATGTTAAAAACGTGAATTTGTGAAAAAAAAGATATTTATTTGGAGAATTATAAGTCGTGTCTATGTATCACAAATGTAAATAGTTCACGTGCAGAATTCGAAGTGTGAAACATACTATTTTACACAAAAAATTAAAAAAAAATTGTTCACAATCTAAACAATTATGATGCTCATTTTATTGTTCATGCTTTGAATTTTAAAGATTGAGAAATAAAAATAATTCCGCAAAATAAGTAAAAATATAATTCATTCTCATGTAAACCTAATATGTCGTATAGTTCATTTGCGGTTTTTAGATTATTTTTAATTTATGATCTACTAGAGTTTAGATATATAGAATATTATATAAAGACCAATTTGCAGAATTAAGAAATCAATTACAAACGAATTTTAATAAACTTATTAGGAAAGGTGTTTTTCTTCATGAATTTGTTAATTCTTATGAGTCCTTAAAAATTACATCTCTTCCAAATCAAAACATTGTTTGAGATTACTATAGTAAATTATATTTTAGTTTTATTATAAAAATTTTATACTAATTTCTTATCTTTACTGTAATCGTTTACAATGTTTTTCAGGGCATAAAGGTAAATCTGAATTAAGATCATTTAAATGTTCAGGGTACTTAAGGTTACAGGTTAATTTTAAAATAGAGCTCATTTTTCGTGGCAAAAATATATTATAGATAGGTGTACAGCTTAGTGTAAAAAGAAGAAAATAAATAATTACAATTATATCACATTAGATATAAAAATTCTTAAGTTATCAGAAATATCAGTGAGTAGCATTACATAAGTTCTTAAATATAGATTGGAATATTCCAACATATTTTTACATTTAAATTGAGCTGACATCGTTTTGAGCATGTTTATTATTATAATTAGATACACTGGTATTAAAGAGTTAAAGAAAGCGTCTTGATTTGGAAGAGATGTAATTTTTAAGGACTCATAAGAATTAACAAATTCATGAAGAAAAACACCTTTCCTAATAAGTTTATTAAAATTCGTTTGTAATTGATTTCTTAATTCTGCAAATTGGTCTTTATATAATATTCTATATATCTAAACTCTAGTAGATCATAAATTAAAAATAATCTAAAAACCGCAAATGAACTATACGACATATTAGGTTTATTTGAGAATGAAATATATTTTTACTTATTTTGCGGAATTATTTTTATTTCTCAATCTTTAAAGTAATTGCCGAATCTAAAGTTTTCAAGAAAAGTGTGACAAAAAAAGAGATTTATTTGGAGAACTAAAAGTCTACAACAATTTTTTTTTAATTTTTTGTGTAAAATAGTATGTTTCACACTTCGAATTCTGCACGTGAACTATTTACATTTGTGATACATAGACACGACTTATAATTCTCCAAATAAATATCTTTTTTTTCACAAATACACGTTTTTCAACATTTTCCATATTTTACCAAAGAATGTATTATTTATAAAAATCTTTTTCAGTCACTTTTAGCTGTAGTTCTTACTTGTGTATTTAAATGTATATATATATTTCAACTAAGGACTATGCTTAAACTGTAAAATTCTATGAACCCTAATTTACTTCATAGTAAGTTGTAAACATTGTTTGAGATTTCTATAGTAAATTATATTTTAGTTTTATTATAAAAATTTGATACTAATTTCTTATCTTTACTGTAATCGTTTACAATGTTTTTCAGGGCATAAAGGTAAATCTGAATTAAGATCATGTAAATGTTCAGGGTACTTAAGGTTACAGGTTAATTTTAAAATAGAGCTCATTTTGCGTGGCAAAAATATATTATAGATAGGTGTACAGCTTAGTGTAAAAAGAAGAAAATAAATAATTACAATTATATCACATTAGATATAAAAAATTCTAAAGTTATCAGAAATATCAGTGAGTAGCATTACATAAGTTCTTAAATATAGATTGGAATATTCCAACATATTTTTACATTTAAATTGAGCTGACATCGTTTTGAGCATGTTTATTATTATAATTAGATACACTGGTATTAAAGAGTTAAAGAAAGCGTCTTGATTTGGAAGAGATGTAATTTTTAAGGACTCATAAGAATTAACAAATTCATGAAGAAAAACACCTTTCCTAATAAGTTTATTAAAATTCGTTTGTAATTGATTTCTTAATTCTGCAAATTGGTCTTTATATAACATCTATATATCTAAACTCTAGTAGATCATAAATTAAAAATAATCTAAAAACCGCAAATGAACTATACGACATATTAGGTTTATTTGAGAATGAAATATATTTTTACTTATTTTGCGGAATTATTTTTATTTCTCAATCTTTAAAGTAATTGCTGAATCTAAAGTTTTCAAGAAAAGTGTGACAAAAAAAGAGATTTATTTGGAGAACTAAAAGTCTACAACAAATTTTTTTTAATTTTTTGTGTAAAATAGTATGTTTCACACTTCGAATTCTGCACGTGAACTATTTACATTTGTGATACATAGACACGACTTATAATTCTCCAAATAAATATCTTTTTTTTCACAAATACACGTTTTTCAACATTTTCCATATTTTACCAAAGAATGTATTATTTATAAAAATCTTTTTCAGTCACTTTTAGCTGTAGTTCTTACTTGTGTATTTAAATGTATATATATATTTCAACTAAGGACTATGCTTAAACTGTAAAACTCTATGAACCCTAATTAACTTCATAGTAAGTTGTAAACATTGTTTGAGATTTCTATAGTAAATTATATTTTAGTTTTATTATAAAACTTTGATACTAATTTCTTATCTTTACTGTAATCGTTTACAATGTTTTTCAGGGCATAAAGGTAAATCTGAATTAAGATCATGTAAATGTTCAGGGTACTTAAGGTTACAGGTTAATTTTAAAATAGAGCTCATTTTCCGTGGCAAAAATATATTATAGATAGGTGTACAGCTTAGTGTAAAAAGAAGAAAATAAATAATTACAATTATATCACATTAGATATAAAAATTCTTAAGTTATCAGAAATATCAGTGAGTAGCATTACATAAGTTCTTAAATATAGATTGGAATATTCCAACATATTTTTACATTTAAATTGGGCTGACATCGTTTTGAGCATGTTTATAATTATAATTTGATACACTGGTATTAAAGAGTTAAAGAAAGCGTCTTGATTTGGAAGAGATGTAATTTTTAAGGACTCATAAGAATTAACAAATTCATGAAGAAAAACACCTTTCCTAATAAGTTTATTAAAATTCGTTTGTAATTGATTTCTTAATTCTGCAAATTGGTCTTTATATAACATCTATATATCTAAACTCTAGTAGATCATAAATTAAAAATAATCTAAAAACCGCAAATGAACTATACGACATATTAGGTTTATTTGAGAATGAAATATATTTTTACTTATTTTGCGGAATTATTTTTATTTCTCAATCTTTAAAGTAATTGCTGAATCTAAAGTTTTCAAGAAAAGTGTGACAAAAAAAGAGATTTATTTGGAGAACTAAAAGTCTACAACAAATTTTTTTTAATTTTTTGTGTAAAATAGTATGTTTCACACTTCGAATTCTGCACGTGAACTATTTACATTTGTGATACATAGACACGACTTATAATTCTCCAAATAAATATCTTTTTTTTCACAAATTCACGTTTTTAACATTTTCCATAGTTTTACCAAAGAATGTATTATTTATAAAAATCTTTTTTCAGTCACTTTTAGCTGTAGTTCTTACTTGTGTATTTAAATGTATATATATATTTCAACTAAGGACTATGCTTAAACTGTAAAACTCTATGAACCCTAATTAACTTCATAGTAAGTTGTAAACATTGTTTGAGATTTCTATAGTAAATTATATTTTAGTTTTATTATAAAACTTTGATACTAATTTCTTATCTTTACTGTAATCGTTTACAATGTTTTTCAGGGCATAAAGGTAAATCTGAATTAAGATCATGTAAATGTTCAGGGTACTTAAGGTTACAGGTTAATTTTAAAATAGAGCTCATTTTCCGTGGCAAAAATATATTATAGATAGGTGTACAGCTTAGTGTAAAAAGAAGAAAATAAATAATTACAATTATATCACATTAGATATAAAAATTCTTAAGTTATCAGAAATATCAGTGAGTAGCATTACATAAGTTCTTAAATATAGATTGGAATATTCCAACATATTTTTACATTTAAATTGGGCTGACATCGTTTTGAGCATGTTTATAATTATAATTTGATACACTGGTATTAAAGAGTTAAAGAAAGCGTCTTGATTTGGAAGAGATGTAATTTTTAAGGACTCATAAGAATTAACAAATTCATGAAGAAAAACACCTTTCCTAATAAGTTTATTAAAATTCGTTTGTAATTGATTTCTTAATTCTGCAAATTGGTCTTTATATAATATTCTATATATCTAAACTCTAGTAGATCATAAATTAAAAATAATCTAAAAACCGCAAATGAACTATACGACATATTAGGTTTACATGAGAATGAATTATATTTTTACTTATTTTGCGGAATTATTTTTATTTCTCAATCTTTAAAATTCAAAGCATGAACAATAAAATGAGCATCATAATTGTTTAGATTGTGAAATAGAATAGGAATGAAAAATGGAACACGATACTTTGTGCTACTAAATAATTCGTGACTAACACCTCTAAAATTACTAGTATTCCAGTCATAGTCTACTGTGATTTCATCACCTAATATAACATAATTGCGATTTTCTTATAGATTCCTTCTCTTCATTAGTTAAAGAAAGTGGACATTTTTGAAAACAATTTATCCTATGTATATTGCTAATATCTTTGTTAATGCTTTCCATAAACATTTTTGTACAATTAGGCTCTGAGTATGTTCTGTATATAGACAGTTTATCATCATATGAACATTTTATATATTATCCATAAGAACAAACTACATGTTCATGTATTGTTTACGTATATGACTTCGATGGATCAGGGACACAAAAGGTGACAATAGGAGGGTTTTAAATGAGCTACAAAGTCTGCATATATTATAAAATGTAATTTTAATATTCTTTGAAATTTATCAAAATAGATTTCATCATTATTTGTTTCCCTATTAAACCAATATTTTTCTTTTTTATGAATTCCTAGTTATTCAGTAAAAATTTGAGCACATTCATGTTTCTGGTGATTAATTAAATTAACTTTAGATTAAAAATAGTTACGGCAACCGGCCCAGATATGAATAGTGTCATTTCAATTTGTTATTTGTTTATTTACCAAGCGTGATAAATACAATAATGACCATTTCAACCGTTGTTTAAAAATAATAAGTTAATTTGTAATTAATTAGAACATTTTGTAAAGTTTTTTTTTCTTTGTTAAACTCTAATTCAAACATATTAATGCTAATGTCATTTTGTTTTTCTACCTTGGGTATATCAGATAATTTGATTGGGAACTGAATATTATTAAACGTTAGTTTATTTTAATGCCTCAAGTATGATGATACCCTATCGGAATGTGTATTTGCAGGATATAGTCCTCTTAAAACATTGTTGATCGTTCTTTTTTACGAATATACGAAGATCCCCGTAAGGGATTAAACTTATTAACATGCATTTCTAAACATTTTCTTTTTTTTCTAAATCACTATGTGTCATTACACATTTTATTTTTAATGTCATCACTTAAAGGTTCTGAATAATTTTCTAATTCACCATTTTTTATCCAATTCCTAATAGTCAAATTTAAAAATTCAAAAGAATTTTTTAAATCTTTTGTTTCCTGATCAAAATCTGCATGAATAATAAAATAGTATTGATTCTTCAATTGATGCTATAAATACTTCACGAGTGATATAACAGACACATAAAGTAAATTATGATTAAGAATAAGACATTTGTGTTTCTTAGATCGTAAGTGCTGAGCATAGAATCTTTGCTTAACCTGTAAATCACATATTTGACACATCATGATGACGTCAATGCTAGTTGTAAATCTTTAACACTATTATCAGCTTTTCTCTTTAAACTTCGACCGACTTGAATTGAAGATTTTCTGTAGGTATAACATGTCAAGTCATATCAAGCGTGAACCGACACGTCTCCAGGTTGTTTTTGTAAAGCGTGAGTGGACACACCCCTAAAACCTTGAGATACACCCTCGGGGGACTAGTTTTTGGAATGTCACCACCAACATCATTGTAATTAAATAGGAATAACTTTATTATGAACGGGGAAAAACATGATAACCCATTACGATAATGATGTAATTACATAACAAAACTAGAGACAAGTTATACACAGGAGCCACTGTGACGTCACGCAGTAGTTTTGGTCAAGCGTGAGTCGACATAGCCCCAGACACAGGGGTTGGTTGCGTGAGTCGACATAGCCCCAGACACAGGGGTGGTTTTGAGAGTGGTCAAGCGCGAGTCGCCACACCCCAGACACAGGGGTGGTTTTGAGAGTGGTCAAGCGCGAGTCGTGCGGGGCAGAAAAGTTTTTAGGTGAGGGGTTGGGGTTGGAGGGTAGTGAGCCAGAACTTTTTTAATTGTTTTTGTTATTTATTAATTTATGCATTATCTTTAAGACGCGTGGATTTTTAGTAGCGCTAGCTTCGTCGGTCGGCTAGACTCCGCGGCATGTCGTCTATACTCAAATTCAAATTCTTTTTATTAAAATGAGTATCTAAGAACACTTTTGAATCGTCAAAATAATTATTTAAATTTGCTTTACAAACTAATTACAATACTGGTTTATTGCAAGCTTCCAATAGTTGAATACTCTTTATAAAACTACAAACCAAACAGTATTTATAGTATAAAATTGTCAGAGTGATATTGCTAGGGGGGCCGCCGTTTTAAGTTACGTTTCTGTGATTTTATGAATTTTAAGGACATGTGTGTACAATTGCCACCAGGCGCATCGTGAGCTCGTTTGCCATCTTAGTGATATATAAACCTTTATTATCGAATTCATATTGATCGGTGTTTTATTTGATACAGGAATATTTAATTATTTCCGGAACCATAGCACCTTTTCTATAAAAGGCGAGTAGAATTCGAGCACCATAGGTTCCGTACTAGCACAGATTACACGTGCCCGACTCGCATTTGACCGGGTTTTATTATTTGTTTTTTTTTTTTGCTACAAGGGCATGTTGCTGATGAAGACACATTTGCAATAATATCCGCCACTTTCCCATCGATCTATTATTCTTACAATTCGTGAGTTTTTTTTTACATCTCCATACCGTTTTTGCACCAATTCTTCAATTTAACCTCAACCTTAAATTCTGCAGTCTCTTTAGTGAATTTAAAGTTCACTGGAAGACGGTTTTAACGATACACTATTCACCGTCAATTAATCGGGGAGGAAAGATGCTGATAATTACAATTGAGAAATCTTCAAATTTGGTATCTGAGTAATTCACCTTGTAGCTACTCTGTGATGAAGATCCATCCATGTCCCCATTTCCATATTAATTTAAGTCCATTATCGGTAAAGGTACCATGGGTCTTTAAGGAATCATTAAATTCGGGATCAGAGAAATTCTATGAGTAGGTAGTTACTCTGTGATGAAGATCCATCCATGTCCCCATTTCCATATTAATTTAAGTCCATTATCGGTAAACGTACCATGGGTCTTTAAGGAATCATCAAATTCGGGATCAGAGAAATTCTATGAGTAGGTAGTTACTCTGTGATGAAGATCTATCCATTTCCCCATTTCCATATTAATTTAATCCTTTATCGGTTAAAGGTATAATGGGTCTTAAATTTAAAATAAATTTTAGCAAAGTGTGGTCTAGAAGTGCCCAAAAGTAAAACAAGAATGACAATATCAAGATATGTAAACAGTTTATTAACCACAATTCAGCAGTCGGGTACATTACCCACTAAGCCACGGAGCCGATAAATGTATATATATGTATGTATATACTATATTCTAGGTGCAAATTTATAACAATTATATTTTATGACGTGTAAATCATCTCCATCGAATCTTTTTCTTAGTGACAAATTATATTGGCAATCATAAGAAAAGTAATTATTGAAAATTGACCAAAGTAAGCAAAATAAATTTTTTTTCTCAAAAACGATACGCCGTACGGGTTTTTTTCGTAGAACAGAAGTTGCTTGGCTAGTCATTATCTGTTCGACAAAAAAAAAACAAAAGAATGCCATGTCATTGTCCACCTCTTATCAAAATTGAACCACTATGCGGTAGTGTGACGTGCGTGACACTGAGACAGCCCTATAATTTTACACACACTTGCACTTGCGAGTGCGCGTACATTATCTCGCTAATGTAGTAGTAGGTATACGTTTGCTCAAGTTTGAGGTTGATTTAAATGTACGGTTATAAAATATGTTCTATGGTCTGTGCAATAGCCTCACAAAATTGTCTGTCCTTGAGAAAGAGACAAAGCGGTATGATTTCTATGTGGTATGTAGTCTTTTTTCTCTTTCTATTAACGTCAGCTATTTTGTTTGTTTATGTTTATTCAAACAAGTTAGAGAGAGTCCTCAGTTTCGCTTCGTCTCTGTCACACGTTTGCTACCTTTTTTTTTACATCTGGCTAGGAAATGCGCTATCCAGTTCTCTACCTATGATCAGAACACAAAAAGAAAAAACAAATCGAGGATAAAAATATTTTAGAAAGATCTGAATTTCAATATGTAAACAGACAGAGGTAGAAACTCCATACCTATCTTAAAATACAACCTCAACATTCGTTATGTATAGAATTACAGAAATTAAATAGGAAAAGCAAAAATATAAATATTAAACGCGTTTTTAACTTTTGTATTATTTGTATTATTGATAGTGTTTTTAAAAGAGTAACTATCGAGTTTCTTGCCGGATTCTTCTCGGTAGAAATCAACAACATTGTGAACCGGCGGGAAGGTGGGAGGGTTCAAAAAATAATATTTTATAACTTTGACGATTCAAAAGTGATTGTAAAATCCTTATTTGAATAAACCATTTTGACTTTGACTTTAATAGTATAATCATAATAGATGTTAAAATGTTAAAAGTTTATATGAAAAAAAAATTACTTTACACAATTTTTATCTATAACAGTGATAAGTTTTTATTTTTTGGAAATGAAAATTTACATCCTCACAAAAAAACGACACACTGCTGAGCTCTGTACAGTAAAAAAATCTACTTTTTTGAAATTAAAATAGAACGTTTTCTCAAAATTTAAAATTCTTCCGTTTTTTTTTCTTGAAAATTAAAAATAAAAACGACATAATTGGTTTTAACATTTTTCTGGTTAAATTTGAGGTTAAGTCAAACATGGTCAGTATAAAACTTATAGATATTTTTAGTATCTTACAACTTTCTGATTTGACTTTTTTCTCCAAAATCAATACTTTAGTACCACTTTGCACCCCTATTCAAATTTTGTATTGGTTTCCAAAATCAATAAATCATTTGATAAACGAAGTAATGTCTGCATACAAACGCACACGTGAAACTCACCGAATGAATACCGAGGATTTCGATAATATGTGTGAACACACAGGTATCGGATAGCACGACGCTGGCAGGACATAAGGCCCGGGGCGGCCCGGAGCGGCCCGGAGCTCAAAAGGCCCTGACCCGGAAATGTGTGGATGCATAGCACTTTAGAACAAATAAATTGTTGTATTTGACTAAGCTACTGTTCATAACTATTCATGAAATTTTGCTTAGAAATAAAGGTAGAATAAAAATAAACAAAGAAACTAAATTGGGCATTGTTTAAGCCAAAAATTTTAATTACCGAGCTAGTTAAAGTGGTTTACTAGTTTTTTTTTTTTGTGTTGATGAGTTCCAAATTAGCCTGTGTTAATTACATTATTGTTTATCTGTGTTCTGTTATACTTTCACTGCGATTTTCTTGTGCTTCGACGCAATTCGTGAAACAAATTCGATGCAGTTTTTCACTTATGCCAGTTTCAGATTATGTAAACCCTGTACGTTGCGATGGCAATTTCATATGCGTAATTTTTTTTTGTGAATATGACGCGTAATGTGTTTTTATAAAGGTTATCGGATCGTGCTGAGGTTTTATATGCAGCACTTTTAGAGGGTTCCTGTGCACTAGCGCCGCCAATGGTCAAGTTATTTATGATTTTCTATTTAAACAAAGCTAATTTCAAAAATGTGCTGATACAAAAATATGTAATTTGTTGCGTGATGTAAAGTTTTGTACATTATTTGCTTAAAGTGGCCGTTTTTAGCAGATATGCTGTCTTTCGGAAGTCGTTATAACAAATTTCTAACTGTCGTATCAATTTGAAATTTTGCAAATGATGCACCTAATATGCCTAATATTGATGACAATACAATGGTTTGGTATAGGAAAACAAATCTGGTAGGTCGAATATATTTATTATAGGTGAATTGACCGATTTGAAACTTTGCAAATGTATGTAATACCGATTGCAATACAATATTTTGATCCCATCAATCGAGCTGATCTGATGATGGAACCAGGAGGTGGATAGTTAAAGATTGGACTGTTTCTTGTGAACTTTAGCTTGTACTCATTTGTTTGTTTTAACGAGTCGAATATATCATTTCATTGGCGAATAGGGTAAGTTATAGATTTTTTATGTAATGAAGTTTGTTTAAAAATAATCTGTATCGTTTTCACCTTAAACGTCATACACGTAGATAGAGTCGCGAATAACAGAATCGACCAACTCTATTATTCTTTGCGATACTTGGCAAATGTCCAAAAATGCAGTTTCCTAAATTGCTGGCTTTACTCCAGTGCATTCTGTTTCCTAAACTCGATTCCATTGTTTCAGAACGCTTTAGTTAACGACCCGGAGATCCCTATTCAGAATTCCACTTCACAGGCACAAAATAAATAGGTACAGAAGTGCCACTACATACTAAGTGTATTTTAATTTTAAACTGCAAATTTCGGAATAGGCCTGTGCTATAGAAAGCACCCCCTCAGATGACCCGTTGGAGTCGGACGGACAAGTATGTGACCTGCTAACTTATTATATTCGATATATAAAAAAATAACGACAACAAACACATGACCCGTTTCCGTCGGAGTTGTATGTGGCGTGCTAACTTCATGTGAAGTTAGCAAGCCACTGCTATATTTTTAAACATATAACAACTGCAAATTTTAGAATTGAACTGCAATAAAACTGCAAATTCTGGTATTAGTTGCACTCATTCTGGAGAGAAAATGGTCTGCCAACTTCACAGACACTTGACTAGGCTTGGCGAGTCGAGTCGAGCCAAATCATAATAGTTCGCCTCCTTTACATCTTCTTTATAGATCAATTCTATTGTCTTTTTCGTTGTGTTCGTTATTGTCAGGACAATGTTTGTAAGTCTTTAAGAAAAAACCGGTCAAGTGCAAGTTAGACTCGCTAATGATTTCTGAAACAACGCTTCGGCCAGTGCCGGTGCGCCAGTCGTTTCATCAAAGGAGATGTAACATTCGCCGGTTTAATAATTGTTCTAAGTTTAATAAATGGTCGGACGAAGTGGGGGCGTGCCGCTAATTTACTATGAAACTGGATCAAGCTGGACGAGCTAAGGTGAGCCGAGCCAAGTCGCCCGTTGGCCTAGTATAGTCGATTCACCTTGAAAGCTGTAGTAGTCCAGGGGCTCTAAGTCAGTGAATCAAATGGTAAGTCGGCAGTGTCATAAGAGTGCTTCGATCAATAAGTGACAAAATTTAAACCTCTATTTTACTCCTTTTAGGATGATTCCAAAAACGCTTAAACAAGTGCATTCACATTTAAAAGTCTTAAGTTATCTCTTTAGGTCCTTTTTTATATTTTTAATCAAAAGTACCTTAAGTACCAATTTTACATTCAGTCTCTAGTGACTGCCTACATCAAAAAAATAACCAAAGTGTCCCATTTTTTTTTCTTGGTATTTAGAAACTTTATCGATGGAAGTGTCATTCATTATAGTTCGGCCACCTGATGGCGGATACCTATAATAGCTTTTGTAATTATCGAATTTGATAAGTATCGTTTGATGCAAATCTTAATTTTCTATTTTCCTGTCAGATTCATTCTATGGAATATCTGTAAATGCAACCTTAATAGATGTATGATAAATTGGCCCTTATAGTCGTATTTTTAATTAGACGATATCAACTGACGTTTATTTTGTTGTCAGTTTTTGATGAAACAGTACTAGCTACTGTCAGTTGGCTTCGTCTAATTAAATATACGACTGTAGTTCAAATTGTGATGTACTGTTATTATGACAGCATGTAACAGGATAAAGATCCAGGGATACGAGAAAACCTAGATAGTCCATTGAAATGTTACATGATTTTTGCATTTGTTAGAGTACGACATTTTATTTTTGGGACATGTGTGGGGGGGGCAATAGAAGCTTAACCTCAAGTTTGAGGGGTCGCCACCCTTGTCATCCGGCTGCCATCTTGGAAAAAGGGGTGAAATCACTTTTTTCGCGATATCTCGGAATCTATGCGTCTACCAAAAAATTTACCTCAGACCAATCATGTAGACGATCTTTTGAGAATTTTTTTTCTCTCTGTAATTTTTTTTAATTAATTAATGTCTACTACTAATAATACCTACTCTAATACCCATTAATCTGAGGAGACTTTGGGTCTCAAGATCGGGTTTTTCCATTGGGAAAACCGTCAGCATCTGTGGCAAATCTGACGACCTCTTGACTGCTGGAGGACGTCTGGTTCCGGTTTGGTGCGTTTGCAGTTGAAACTGACCATTCCCTAGCGACTGCCTATCGCACGCTCTTGCGTGACTTACTGCGTGCGCCTACTGCACGCTACTTGCGTTGCGAGTAGGGTTGCCAAGTATACTGTTCTTCACTAAATTATACTTTTTACTGTTGAACAAAAATAAAGTATACAAAATACTGTTTACATTTAATTAGTTAGAGGGCGTTCACTGCTCAGTGCAGCGCTGCCACAAACTAATCACACTGAGTTTCTGAACGAAATGTCAAATATTCAAGGGCGCGTTCGTTTGGATGGGGATGCAGAATCATTATTTTCATTACCTGTCATCCGTTCGTTTAGCATTGGTATCAAAAATATCAAAATTTTAGTATCATCTGTGACAAACTGTCATGCGTTCGTTTACGATATTTTTGTTATTTTTGTCACTTTTGCATGTGTATGAAACTTTAGACCCATGTCTGGAGGTGGGGTTTTTGTGACTGTTTGTGTGAAACTGATTATACATATTCATTGTTTATGGTAGTGTGTGTGTGTTTTATCGTAGTGTGTGTACGTCAACCGTTCGTTTTGCAAGTTTCAAAGTTCAAAAGTTTTTGTTAGTAATGTTTCAAAGCGCTATCAAAAGTGTGTAATGTTAGTAAAGTCAGTAATGAATGCTAAGTGGCGGGAGGATAGAAATAGAGCATCTATTAATTTAATAAAAAAAAAGGTCCTCATTTAATTTAATTTCAGTTATAATTGTGATGAGGCGTATGAAGTTTTTAAAAAAGATTGTAAATTAGTGAGATGTGCGAGAAGCTTTAAAAAATATGTATTTAAAACAATAAATAAATAAAATACTGTTCCTTTTTCTAAAATACTGTTTAATATTTTTCATAGACCTAAATATACTTTATTTCTAGTAAAAAAAAGTTGGCAACCCTAGTTGCGAGGCAGCTGGGAGTGTGCTGACTCCACTCCAGGGGCCTGATTCTCGTGCGGATAGAGATAATTTCGAATTCGAGATATGTTTAATTAATTTAATCATAGCTTGTAAATCGCGGTAACTGTTTTAGTTTATAGATCGACTAGTTTGAACTAGATATGTTAAAAAAACATGGGGGATATCATATGCAAATAGTTTTGCGTATTCTTAAAATTCTCTTTATGGCCATATGTCGCACGCTAGCGCTCGACATGCATCGAGTGGTCGGTAGCAGTAGAGATCGTATGTCGCACGTAAAGTAGTATGAAAATTAGTAGGAATTAGTAATATTGGTTGACGGCTAAATAGTTTTGAATTTGGTGGGAGTGGGGGGGGAGTAGCAAATCCCCCCCTTTTTGTAAAAAAAAATTCAGTCACAAAAAAAAATCGGTAAAAACATTGCTAGTATCGATGGACTCTATCGATCATCAAAATGGTAAGTTATAGAAGAATGCCTTTTCAAAAAAAAGGGGGCGCAAAAAACATGGCGGATATCGTTTGTAAATAGTTTTTCGTATTTTTAGAATCTCTCAATAGGCATATCTGTTCCACATATTCTAGTGGTCGACATGAAGTGGTATGAAAAGGAGACAGAATTAGTGATATAAGACGGCTAAATTGTTTTGATTGGGGGGGGGGGGGGGGGGCGTTTTCTTTGACTAAAAAAGGAGAGCTCACTAAAACTCTTCTTGCGCGCCCCTTTTTCAAATGAAGGGTGTGTCCCTATAACTTTTGCCTTTTTAAATTTCGCTACCAGCAATATTTTTAAAACTAAAAAAGGGTAATTGAAAGCACTCACTTCCCTTTATACCACTTTCCGTGCGACATCCCATCTCTACTGCTACCGACCACTCGTTGCATGTTGACCGCTAGCGTACCATTACCTAGTACCTAGTTCAAAACCGAATAAAAAACTTGTATTTTGTTCAATGGAACTAGTGTAACAGATATTCATCGAAAAATCACGATAAATCGTATAAATTCTCTCGCAATCCTCTAGCTGGTTAGTTAAAGCTTTCAACAAACATTGCTTGTATGTTTTTTATGAAGTGAGTAACAAAATGCTAAAGAGATAAGGGATCGATCTCTTTGAGGCCTTCCTGCGACCCTGACCGCTCCCCGACCCACAGCAAAGCTTCCCAAGGGCTTCCCGGGGAGACGCCGCGTGTCGACCGGCTGGTGACGTCAAATACGCGCTACCTCCCGCACGTGCCCACGTTACGCGACCAGTATACCCTTATTTGTATCACGAGCTTTGGAACAATGTATCCGCTTTAGCAAATAATAAATAAAAAAAGTATAAGTACCAATTTATTGTGTTGTGCTAATGTTGCATTTTATTATTGTACTGTTAAAGAAACTAAAAACACTTGGGCTGTGAAAGCCCGTTTGTAAATTCAAGTTTTTTGGTAATAAATAATTCTTGTTTGTTTAAATTGTGTAATAAACATATGCCTATACACAATAGCTGGACGAAATTTTTTTTTAAATTAAATTTATTATTTTGCGTGTGCGTTACACGCAAAAAATCGGGTTTTTTTTTCGTTCGTATTAGTTGCCTGTCGCATATAAGACAATGAAATCAAAACATAAAATTTATATATTTTCAGTAATTATATATTTATTTATTTATTTTATATATTTATTTATTATATATTTATTTTATAGCCAAAGTGGAAAATAATTATTTACAATTCCATTACATAAGATATAAAAATTCTTTAACAGTAATCTTCTAGCTTTATAGTTGCTTAACAGTTCATGGAATAAATTATGTTCCCGGTACTAGTTGATAATGAGTTATGAATTAAAAATAGAAAAACGAGGGGTTCGGCCGTTATTTTTTTAAAGCGATATCTTAACAGATATCTCAAAACAAATACAGTAATTTGCTAGTTAAAGAATGTAGAAAGCTATGTTATTTTTTTCCAGTCTGAAACTTGCAATAGGACAGTGGAATCGATTTAAAAAACGAGCAAAAACTGCACATTTAAGTAGGGCGCAGCCTTAAGACTAATTTTGTGGCAAAATTGCCCACTACTAAAAGAACTTTTTTGAGTCTAATAAACGCTTTTCAGTATTTTTGACTTCTTTATGAGCTTCAAGTATTACTTTAGTTGTTGTTAAAATTTCATCAAATTCCAGTAAATAAAGCCTGGTTTTCTGGTTCTCGAAGGTCAGAATTTTCCGACCGGCAATTTTCAAATCGGCATCAAAAATATACTCAGGTATTCCACTAGTCTGATTAATTTATTTTAATGTATTCTCTTGAACCGTTACGAAAGCTAATTATTCGAACGAAAGCTGTCTGAAATTGTATTTAATGTTGTAATTATAACGGATTTTGACGTAATTGTAACGACATTTCGGGAGTTGGCCTTGTAGTATTGTTTGGTTTTACCGGCGACGACGACGGCGAGACGAACAGGGACGGTATATGCGTTTAGGGTGGAATTTTGTGTGTGTGTATGTATTTAAGTTACAAATTTTGAAAGATCTACTGGACCGATTTAGATACGGCTTGTTGCATGACATGGGTATCACCTCAGAGTATATTTTTAGTCATGCTTTGAGGATATGCCAACAGGGGGCGCTACAGAAGATGTGTTTTGCAAAAAATACGGAACTAATTTTGATATTCTTATATTTCTTACATAGATCTTAGAGCAGATTGTTTATGCTGATGTTTTACAGTCGGGCCACACATGACCGATTTTCGGCAGCGTTTTGTCGGTCGCGACGCTCGACGGTATTATCGGTCTAGTCGTAACGGCTTGATGTTTTTGTATGCGTCGAGCGACGTGACCGAAGATCGATCAGATGTAGCGCGACGCTTATGGTTATAGGGCAGCGGCCCTGTAATAGAACTATTTGAAACAGCTTGGCTGATATTTATTTTTTTATTACTTGTCGAAATTTAATTTAAAATTTGAAAGGTTGGCCTTGGTTTTGTTAGGACCATCATTATCTATCACGTAGCAACGGAGTATACAATGTGAATGTTGCGTTATTCACACCATGACAGATGGATGACATTCATGATATCTATGACCAACTCCTTCCGGGATCAGTGCAGTAGAATTATATTTTATTATTAATCTAGCTTTTCATAGTTTGTTTTGCTGTGGAATTTAGTAAACCGCTATAGCTAGGTCTGGAAGGACTGGTTGTCCTCCTTTTTACAATTCCTAATCAGTAGTTTTAGTTAAATTAGCTACAATGTAATTCTTTTCCCAAATGTATTTTGAGTCAAAGTCGAAGATAAATTTATTTAAATAAGGTTTGTTTTCACGTACAACCGTTTAGTTTAGTATATGCCGTTCTTATGAATCTATAAAAATCAACGACTTACGAAGTTATCTTGCGTTTTTAAATTCCGTAGCCAAATGGCCAAAACGGAACCCTTATAAATTCGTCATGTCCGTCCGTATGTTTTAATTCCGTAAATTTTTAGGCATTTTTTTCGCTTAATTCTGGGTATTTTAGAGTAGGACTTCAAAAATGCATTTGAGGTTCTTAAGATTTTTTTTTCTGAGATTTATATTTTGCGAGTTTTTGTCCCCCAAAGTCAAAAAAAATTTGTACCCCTGTAACTTTTAACCGCGTGATTGTGAAAAAAAAAAACGCTGATTAGGATAGTGCAGCTTATATATATTATCCACTTATAAGTATAAAAAAATTACAATCGGAAGTTGCAGGGATTACCCGGTACCTACAAACAAGCGAACAAATTATACCTCTTATTAGAAGACTGAAAAACTTTTAACGCATTTATTGAGAACTTTCCAACACATAGTCCTACGCAAATAGAATCATCTCTTATAAATATTTATACCCTTCTTTCATTGCAAATGTATCTGTATGAAGGATTAAAATTATAGGGCTGTAAGTTATACGAACAATAACAATAATATGGTTTTCGTTTTTGAGTGCGTTCGTTTTGGGATAAGAAGTTCCCACGTCTGATATTTTCACACTTTTGATAATTTTGCCACCGACACCTTATCGTTCGTGTATTTGAAACGTCACCAACAAATATCCGCTTACCATCAGGCGGGCCGTAAGCTTGTTTGCCACCTTAGTGGTATAAAAAAAAAAAAAAAAAAAAAAAAAAAAAAACAATATGTGCCAAACGAACGGTTGAATGACACACACTAAAGTCAACTATGAATACGTAATTTGACAGATTTACACCAAACCCCACATCCAGAAATGGTTCCCTGTTATATTTTTCTACGGCAAAAGTGTCAAAAATAAATATTTGTAAACAAACGCTCTTTTTGTTTGTTACATATGAAACTAACATTATGATATTTTTGACACCAATGCTAAACGATCGGATGGTTTATGTACAAAATAAACAAAAATAATGATTACTTATCCCAGAACGAACACACCCTTTGCTATTTTTCTACGAAACCTTAAAAACATACCTACATTACATGGCGTGCTTTATAGGAATTTATAGTGCGTATGCTTTTCATCAATTAAATTAGGTATTAGATTATGTCGCCGCACATTTTCCCCGTCTGTCCCTACTCAACATTGCGTGCGTCACCAGTATAATGTACATATAATTATTATGTTTAGTAAAAGAGCCATTTGTGCCTCCAACAGACCCCACCTGTCTCCACCTCAGCAGGAGGCTGTCTACCTGTACATGATAGCACCTTGTTACACAAAAATAAATAGGTACTTACAGAAGGAATAAATCTGTTTTAACAGAGATTTTTTTTAAAACCATTAATCGTATTTAAAAATTATATAAAAATACCTCTTTTTACGCAAGAGTTAAATCAAATCCAAATTTGGAATTAGCAGAAAACAATAATTATGTTGTGTTCCAAATCCCATTCGGCAGAAAGTGAAAATCACAGGGTGATTTCATAACGTACGAACGCTAACTGAAAAATCAAATTTACCGGATTATTATAACTTTAATAGAAAATAAGTTATGACAGGCGGGTTTGATAAAAAAAAACACAAATTCGTTTTATTTAAATAAAGAAAAACTTTTGTTATGAAAATTACGTTGTTTTTTACCCGACTGCGACAAAGCCCAAAAGAAGGGGAATATGTGTTTGCCCTGTATGTATGTCCGACTCTATGTTCCTTGGTTAGGGGCCGTCCATTAATCACGTGAGGCTCGAAAGGGGGGGGGGTCCGGCAAAAATCATGATATATCACAAGGGGGGAGGGGGTTGTAGTAAAATATCACGTGTATTTATTTTTTCGTCAAAATTCAAAAAATTTTAAGATTTTTTGTAGGTACTAAAAAATACACATGATTTTTTTAATCTTAAACCTCACCACGTATCACCAAGGGGAAGGGGGTGGTTAAAAAATGCTAAAAAAAAACATCACGTGGTAAATGGACGGCCCCTTACTACTAAACGGTTAAACAGATATTTAAAAATACGTAAAAAATACGGATTTTATGGCACCAAATGGCGCGGTATGAAAAATTTTTTTTTTCCAAAAGCTATCGAGTGATGTATTAAAATAAAGTATTTTGAAGGGTGATTTTAAGCAAAAATTGAAAAAAAAAAATAACAAAAAATCTGTAACTAAAAAAAATGAATACATAAATAATGGAAAAATCTGACTGCAGAAACAATTTTTGCGATTTTGTCAATGTTCCGTCGAGAAATTTTGTTAGCAAACCTCAGATACGGATTCATCATCCCAAAATACGTATAGAATGAAAGAAATTAGAACTACACCAAAACTTTCCCACTAGGGCATGCTGGCCCTTTTGAGTAGAAATTGACTAAATAGCGGTCCTTCTGTACCTATTTATTTTGTAATGATTGTGTTCCCCCTAATTTATTTGCAGTGGCTTACCTAAACTATGACGAGACAGTATGTCTTGATAGCTTTTGGCATACGTTCAAGTGTGCGTAAGCTTTAACATACCAGACAAAGTATGTGGCGGTACGCTAATGCTACTGTATGAAGTTACGCCTGTAATGTGAGCGTCATTCAATTTTGTTTGTGACCACTAACTGTTACGCGCGACTTTGTCTGCAGATATCGTTTTAGAGATTAGCTTTGAACGATTTTCTGCTGGCATACAAGAACCACTATGAGATGAGCCCGCTCTGTAAGGCACGTCTCATCTGAAGGTGAAAGACAGTTACTTTGCTATAATTTTCAAACTATAGAATTTAGTGATGTACAGTTTCGTGCTTTCTCTTTCTGTTCTGCAGAAAAGATTATTTGCTTTCCTGCTGTCAGTGTTACCCGTGTTAACGTTAACCAGCGCTGGATTTCCGGACACGGGCCAGGGTCACTACTATAAAACCAGTGTTCGGTGTAATCGCATTTGCTTTTAACAATCGATTAGTCAAACAAAAAACAATGATTAGTTTTTTTTTTTTTTGTTTTAACCTTGATTAAAATTGACAGCACAGACTGTGACACTATAAAAATATGTCGAAAATCGTTTATATGCGGTACTGAGTCAATATGAAACACAATAGTTATTGGAAAAAATAAGTACGGAACCCTCAGTGCCCAAGTTACTTAACAACACACAACAAGACTTAAGCTCATTATGATTGTAGTCACTGGCTCATCCCTTGATATGCTGGATCTGCCCTTGACGGACACTCACTAATAATGGAATAAATGAATTGAATTGAATTTAAAAAAAATGCCAAGGGATACGCACACTCATATATTAGATATACATTTTGATTTTCTATCTCATTCGATTCAGAAAGCGTATTCATTGGCACACACAACAAAAGGACTTCGTTTGGAAATTGCGTTTACGGACCCCTTAAGAGTAGGTATAATGTTATCACTGCTATTGGGTGGGCGTAAAACCATAATTGGGCGCCCGTTGAGCAGTTTACAGTGGTGATAGCTGACAGATAAGTGTACCATCAGAATAGCGTGCTTATTCTTTTATTTCAATTTCAATAACAAAATTTTGAGAGATATTGGTATTAGGACCACCATTGCATTGCACAGCATTGTACCAATATGCATTTTTACCTGAGTGCCAAAATGTTTTTCGGATGTATGCATGTATCAGGGTTCATAATAAGTCACTTAAGACACTATTTGTCACTTATTTTTTTCAAGTCACCTTAATGTCAAAAAACTTTAAGTCACAAATTCGTGTTTGTATCAGTTGTGAGTCATCATTATCATAGTGAGTTAGCATCTGCAGACTTTTAATCTTTACAGCTAAGTCACCCTACTTTGTGGAAAGCTTGGTGAGAATCCTTATAGTCATACCTAGAAAAGTGTTGCCAGAGATAGGAAACAATGGAAGATGTTAGAGAAGGCCTTCGCCAAGAGGCACGCTGAACTCAGGGATAGCTGACTATAAACGGCCTTTATCATTCAGCAATAGTAATATTGTTGTTTTCGACTCGATCTGACTGACCCCTTGACCTTATTTTAGAGGTGCTGAACCAGAATAAGTTTACAGAATTTTAATATAGAAAATGTCGTTTTGATGTTTGCCACAAGGTCAAAAATGTTTGCCAAAACGAAATTACCAGACAAAAAGCCCTCTCGGGCCTTATCGTTTTAGAAGCGACACGGTTCTTTGTAAGTGGTTATCGCCCGTCAATGCGTAAACGAGCCGCGTATTTAAATGGAATTGTTCCTAATTGCGTTCCTAACAGTGTAGTCAAGCTTTGGAGTTTGTTTTTCGTGACGACTCTGTAGGGCTGATCGAAGTGGTGAAGCTCTCGAAAGAACAATGCTGTTATGCTGAGGAGCGACGCCGACGGTTGGAATGTGTATAAATTAAGTACGTCTCAGCGGCGTACTAATATTTTTTTAGTCAATTTGTAAAGAAGAATAAACTAAATGCATATTGTAAAGCGTACATCTTCAAATTATGTGTTTACATATACATAATTATGTAATATTCGACATTGCCCCATCGATAAATGAGACTGCTGATGGCAATGCAATAATGTTATAATGTTTCATGAAGTTCTAAATCCAAGATGGCGGCTTACCTTTTTCTTTACAAGCCCTCCTCCATGACATTATAGAAAGTTCAATGGGTAGAAAAAGATAAGCTATACGTGACATCATTCTTTATCCAATAAGTCGATTGCCCTGAAATTGCGGATTACCTACCTGTACCTTTTACTTTTCAACCCCGTTTATTTTGAGTGGTTAATCAAATTAATGGGTTCGACGATAAAATATTGTTTTGACTTATTCACTTATATAAGTGACTTAAGTGATTTAAGTGGCTAGACTTAAATTTTGCACGTATTTTACTCATAGAAAGGATTTTGCAAAATTCATATCTTAAAGGGGAAAAATGGTAGTTAAAATTAGGTATAGAAATAGTTCATATGCAAAATGCATAAAAATTGATATTTGACCCTTAGAATGAAAATCAGATTGACGAGATTCACCTTGATTTTGGACAATCAACCCCTAGATTGCTAAAGAGGGTATTAAAATGTGTATGTTAATTCCATTATTTATGTAGGTAAACCCATAAACAGTTAATAGCTTTCTATTTACTAGCTTTTATTTAGTTTTACCTGTCCCGTAGTCTGTCTGTAATCAAATCTTGTAAGTTAAATTTGACCGACTTCCCGGCGTTGCTAACCTGGTGACCTTCTTGCGTATCTCACACACTGATGGGCACTTGGGAGTCAGGAGGTGGCATTGGCATGTAGCCTGGAAATATGCGAAGCTGTTCGGTCTGGTCTGGCACCGGGGTCTTCTATCAAACTTGCCATCGAAAGCCACCCAGCTTTTTGTCCGGCACTGAAATACGAGCCGTAGTTGACGGTAGCTGCTCTGATAGCATGGACATGACATACATTGCTATGCAGATGATATACTGGAGACGCTTATAACACGGGTCGTGCAAACACTCCTCGTTCTGTTGTTGACGAAAAGCGCGGAGAACTTGTGTCTGACTGGGGACGGAAAAACTTAGTTCGAGTCAACCCTACAAAGGCACAAGTCTGCGCGTTCACTACTAAGACATCCCCATTTACTGTAGTCCCACAATTCCAAAATCTCTCTCAATCTCTTAGAGCATTGGGATCCTTGTTGTTGACATCTCCAGCGATGTTCAGTTCCCAGATTTGCAAGACAAGGTGAAGTTGGTGTCCAAAAAACTTGGTGTTCTCAACAGAGCGAACTTGGCGTCGGGACAAAGGTTGCTGCTTTACAAGTCGCAAGTTCGGTCCCATATGGAGTAATGCTGCCATCTCTGAGCGGGTGCACCCGGATACCAGCTTGACCCTTTTGACTCGGTTCAACGACAGGCTCTGAGAATCGTCGATGATCCTAAACTCACTGGCCGTTTCGAGCCCTTAGGTCAGAGGAGAGACTTAGCCTCCCTTTGTGTGTTCTACCGCTTGTACAATGGGATGTGTTTTGAGGAATTATTCGATATGATGCCCACAGCTACTTTCTACCATCGCACTGCTCGCCATCGGCAGGGAATTCATTCTGACACTTACCGCAATGGTCGCGTACAGTGCAGTTTCAGACAAACTTCCTCCCGCAAACGCTTGGGTTGTGGAATGAGCTCCCTGCCAAGGTTATCTCTAAGGACTACAGTATGGGGTTCTCGAAGAAAGAAGTTATAAGATGTTTGAAGGGTCGGCAACGCGCGACCCCTGGTGTAGAAAGTGTCCATAGGCTACGGTGACAGCTAATCATCAGGCGGACCGTTGGCTTGCTTGCCACTTTAGTGGTATAAAAAAAAGCTTGTTTGTGCAAAAAATAATGTTTACGAATTGCGTACCTATATCATGTAAACAAACTTTTATATCAAAGGCTAATCAACTGAAGGCACCGTCACAAAGCATCGTGTTTACACCTCTTCTTGTAGAAGAACTGGTAATGTTGTTCAAGGTTATTAGTGTTTTCCGTCCCAGTTTCCAATACAAGTACAACAGCTCAGTCTGTGTCCGATCGACCGTGACGTTTAAATAACCTATTAAAATCTATTGTCTAGACCTAGGGGCTGAGTCGACGACAATCACAATTCCGATCGTACGGCGATCTTAAATTATCGCATATAAAAGTCAGCATTTTCAATTACAACATTGCAATAACATAAAGTGATCTGAAATCTTAATAATACAATTTGATATTGTAGCATAAAAAGATACAATCAAATAAATATTTGATGCCAAAATCCTAGTAAAATTGAAGAAGTGTGTCGAGAGTAACCCCACTGAAATTAATTTCGATCTGGCAAAACCTTACAGCTATCGTGAGATATATGGGGGTGCGTCGGTTCCAAAACTTATGTATTGAGGTAAATGTTATGTTATGGCAAACAGACAGAACTGCCTGCCTGTTGTTATATGACACCAGTAGTTTAGTGTCGGTAAGTTGTCGAGATGCGACTAGCAAATGGCAGAAACCGTCGTCTCTGCATCGTTTCTGATGTGATGAAACTTTACAGAAAGGTGTCTTATGTGAACAGTGTTAGCTCTCCACACACTAAACTAACCAATGCTTACATTCTATACAGTGCCGTAAAGTAAATCCTTTTGTCCTATAAGAGAATCCAATTTGCTTCGTGCACACGGATTACTCACTTATTTTTGACAATTACTTACTAATCGGAAACCACAGAATTTTGAAGACATGTCATACGATTAAATATCTAGGTCTACAGTGTGCCAGTTTTCTAGCAAATTGTGTGGTTTAAAAAATATTATATTTAGTTGATTCTAGTTTTTCATGCAAATAGTCGCAACTAAGATTTAAAGTTACTAAAAACATTTTTAAGGATTTGGAAAGCTAAAGACATTTATATTCGGCATGAGATTATGTCTACAAAAATTTCACAATGTTTCATCATTAAGTAATGTGCTTTATGTATTATCAATGACCAATGAAATATAATAAATAAATAAATATTTTTGGACCTTACACACATCGTCATCTGGTGCCAGAGCAAGCAATGCTTGTGTTATGGATACCAGACGATGGATACAAATACATAAATATTACTTTATTTTGTAAATACATACATACTTCATAGAAAACACCCAGTCTCAAGATAAACAAAAAAAAAATTTTGTGCGGGAATCGAACCCACGCCCATCGATTCACCAGTCGTGTCATATATATGTCACCCACTGAAATACGTAGACAACCTTCGAATGTTTAATCAGTAAATGACATGAAACACGCTGCGAGGCGCCGCCGTGGATAGTTTTCTCTTAATAAAGGCAGGCACTGAAGAAGACAAATGTATTAAACGCTAAGTATCGACAAATGTCGTTAGTAGGTCGACAGGAAACAGAATGTTAAACTGTTACCACAGTGCACAGCATTCAAAAAGTATACTTGTTTATGGCTGTTAAATTTTATTCCTTTACCAAACCAGTCGAATACGAGTGGTGGTCGCCGCTGGCGTAATGATAACAGAAGCTGTAATTAACTTCGACCTTGACCGCCACTCGGCTAGAATAAAAAAAAAAAATTGTGCTCGTGTTATCTGTGGTATTGTTGACTGTGTTTTTTTTTGTATACAAAGTGAAAGTCTGTGTGTCACTCTAACATATTTATTATAATTATCAATTGTTTGTTGTTTTTGTTACCCTGAGTGACTTTTTCATTGATTAGGATCATTAGGTTAGTTATTAGAATTACTAATTAAGATGATACCTATTCTGATTTAGGTTTTCTTTGACTCGTTAGATCTCGGTACACAAGTAAGCTATGAGTTTAAAATTTGGACACACAAAACTTTGTACTTTCATCTTTAAATGCTCAAATTTACTTTTTTCATATACTTAGAACATTTAATTCTATAAGGACTTGTTTCGAACACGGTTTTTGATGGATCTTTAAAACTTATCATAGTTTTTTGGTAAACAACAAACGCCTTACTGATTTTTCGCACGATTTACAAGTTGGCTGACCCCGTCACACTAGGCAGCAGTTATATAGCGTCGTCTCTTTGCTTTCGTTACTATCGGTGCGCTCTCTTAAAAAATACTTTGTTTAAGAGTGCGTATGTAGTAACGTCAGCGAAGAGACGCACTAATTAATTTAACCTTGCGAAACATCGGAAAAACGTTATTTATAAAAAAACTGCAACATTGAGACGTTATTCAGATATCAATTATATTTAAAAACAGTGCAGAATAGACAATTGATTATAAGATCGAACGAAAGACGCAATAAAGACAGTCTTTCTTTAAAAATAACTATCTACTTGTGTACTGAGATTTAGTGAGGCAGAGTTAAAGTTTTTAAAAAGTACAAAAAATAAGTGCTGAATTTAAAAGACCAAAATCGAGCAGTTCGGTTGTGACGGCAAAGCCTGGCTGGAAAATCCTTAGCATTTCTAATTGTATTCTTATCCTTAAATACAATACAGTATTTATGGCCTGAGTTTTAATATCCTACTATTAAATAGTGGTGTTTCAACCGCCTGCATCACATTTTTTTTTAATGTTTTTTTTTACAACAATAATTGGCAACGTTGACGGTTGATTCAAAATTAAAATGCATATTCCCTATTCTTAGTTAAGAATATTAGTCCGAGATTGGAGCAATAACGAACTGATCGGCAAAATGGTGTAGATTGGGCCTATAATATTGGCTATGGATAACGTTTGACCATTTTTTATTTTGTTTCAGAACAATGCGCATGTGGAAAGTTTGGACGATGGACAGCTTCGGGCTCTGCTAGATGAGGCTATTAACTATAAATCTCCCAAAGACCGAGAAGGAAAAAGTGTACTATTTCAGGTTAGTGTTTCGTTGCCATCGTTTTTAGGGTTCTGTACCCAGAGGCGCCGACTTTATGGGACCTGAGACTAAGGGTGCACAAGCTCGCCTTGTCTACCAGCCATCCACCCGCTGTAGTACGGGGTTTCATACAAAGTATCCTGAACGGCTCGAGTTCGCGCAGGATTTTGATATGAATGCGTACGTGTGACCTTGCCCCAAACCAAATCCAGTGCGTGGCGCGCGCTCACCGAGATAAGACGTGTGATTTCTTAGCGATCGCACTAAGGTCACGCGAGCCTTTGTTGGCAGCTCGCTTAGTCGCAACCCTTAGCATGCGCGCGCGCTGCCGCGTGCTATCAATGCTATCATATACATGAGCGGTTCAGTACATTTCTGTATATATTTACGCGTTTTGTGTAGAAGCTGACGGCGGTGAGAATTCATTACGTTAGTACTATTATTGTGATGCGCGCTGATACTGAACTTTACCTCGTAAATTTAAATTAGCGATAGTTTCACTGACGACGTACTATATTGGCCTCTAGTTTGTATGTACTCAATAAATATGTTCTTATCTATTATTAATTAATTTAATTAACTTATATGTTCTTATCTATTATTAATTAATTATAAATTAATTTAATTAATTATTTCATAATAAATTAACTATTAATCTCTTGTGGTTTACTTAGTTGATCCAGTAGTGTTGAGTTACAGGAGTTGCTACAAGAAGCGGTAGAGAAAGACGAGGCGGCGTGCGAAGCAGGCGTGCGCGGGGCGCGGAGCACTCGGCGTGCGGGGGGAGGAACCCTCTCGGCCTCCATGCAGGACCTTGTAGCGGCGGCGCTGGCGGCTGAGCCGGCGCACCACTCACGTCGGAGACACCATCACACCACGGTGTCGGCGCGGGCTATACACGGTGGCAGTCTTCCTTCTGGTGTCGATACTAGTACGTTTAAGAACACTATGCCTTTTATTACATCATCTCGACTCAAAACTTTTATAAGACCTGTTACTTAGACCAATTTCTTAGAGTTCCATGAATTTACCATACTGATGCCATCACGTTGCAATGCCCAGGTGCAAGTCTAAGTGGCCATTTTGCATGCGCATGCACGCTCACCTTCACAGCCCAAGTTACATTCCCTGCCTGGTCAAATTTGTTTAGAGAATTGGACTACGTTTAGGGAAGGGATAATGTTTTCGTAATTTGTGTGAAAACGTCCAGCTTCACTGCCCTCTGACTAGAATTTGCATTGGATAGTTATTTCAATACAGAACTTACCGTATGTCTTCTGGGTCCTATATAGGCATTATAGAATCTAGATCTTATAATGTACTGTGTCATGGAAATAATTTGTTAACACCACAGTATTGATTAAGGCAGTATTAATTATTTTGAAAAAATTATGACTCAATTTTCCTGGTTTTTTAACAAGACCTTTTTATAACTCGATTTTGTAGCACACTGAATGTAAATATGTCCACTGTAACTAACTATTGTTTGTCCACTCACAAAAAAGGTATATTCATGATGCATTTTTAGAACTCCTATCGAGTTAAAATGATGGTATGATACTTTATCCAGATCTTTCTCGTTCCAATTTCAAGTCACGATAAATGGACATAAATGATCATGTACTAGGCCTAGAAAGATTTCTAAAATAAACTGGTTATCTCGCTCATTGTCATCATTTCGAATACGCCGAATCGTAGCTGAGTAAACGTTTAGTTAGTGTATGTATCAGAATGAGGAAATACCCATATATAGCACGGACGCTAAGCAGGAAGAATTTCGTTCAATGACCGGTCACTATTTGTCTATGTTGCACGCACATAATTATTTGCCGTCGCAGTCGCACAGATGCGATGACCTCCGTCATAGAGGAGTGCAGCGGCAATAATTTTGCGCGTGCAACGGAGACAAATAGTGAGGAGTCATTGAACGAAATTCTTTCTTAGCGTCCGTGCTATAGTTATATAATATTATGGATTGCGGGGTGTAGCGTTTCTAGCTAGCGAGGAGCCGCCAATACGAGGAGGTAAAGAGTACGTGGCTACGGTGCAGTGCGTCAACCCCTCGCCGCACTTTGAGCGTCGTGTGTCCATCAGCGATGCCCACAATCAACAGGAAATGGAGCAGCTGAACAGGTAAAGTTAACAGATTAAATAGGAAATTTTACCTAACCGGTTTTACCAAGATTTATATTTCAGCGAATAGCAAATATCGGCTCCGTGGGTAATCGAGTGCTGAATCGAGGGGCGTGGGTTCTGGTCCCGCACAAGACAAACATTTATGTTATGAACATTTGTGTTTGTTTTGAGACTGGGTGTTTTCTATGTAAAATATGTATGTATTTACAAAAATATGTAAAAACTATATATAATAGACGCATTCCTTCTGAGCCGCGTTGCAATTTAATAGTAAAACCTCATTTCAGCACCAACTACCCGTTCCGTCTAAGCGCATCTGATTATTGAAGCGACGCTATTATTGTTTAAACCGAACGCGTTTCGCGTCATTTTTTTACAGTTATGTGTTTGTATATGTTTGAGTATTTAATTTGATTTTTTGTAGATAATAAAGATATAGTGTTCATAATGCATAAATAAACTTTTCTTTTAAAATAAAACCACGTAATAACTATTTTTTTCAAAGGATTCACTTTCACATTTCTTTTTGGTATGAGAGAGGTACAGAGCATGGTGCGTGAGATACTAGGTATGATAGAGGTCCCTGGTGACCACAATGAATTAATGAAATGCCTATATAGTTTTGAGGATATAAATTAAATGTTTATTATAAACTAGCTGACCTGGTAGACTTTGTTCTGACCTTTTCGTTGCTATAGCGCCATCCCTCGGCCCGCCGCGTCATATTGCTCGCTGTCCGGCGCTATTTGGTAGGTACTTCGTTTTCGCTTAGTATTCTTTCTTCAAACGTTCCTGAGAAAAGGCCTTGACAGACAGACACATACAGTCAGACATAAAGGTTCCTTTTCCTGTTGAGGAACTGAACCCTAAAAAATAGACAAATTCTTTAGCTTTATTATATTAGTGTGTATAACTTATATACAACCTTTTCGACTTGAGCTCGGTCGCGTTTTTGAAAAAAAAAAAACTTTACTTTATTATGGTTTTACTAACAAAACTATCAAGTTCTCATACTCTTTCCATATTTGTCCTCTAGGGCAATTCAAAGGCTAGGTATTTGGCTTCAAGGATGACGGATATTACTTAAAATCCCTAATTTAACCTATAGGGGATTAATTCTGCAAAATCCTTTCTTAGGCGAGCACGCCTATGTGCGAAATTTCAAATATCTAGATACAAATGTATCGGAACTCAATATTTTCATTCCCTATTACCCTATAGGTTCCTTCTAATACTTATTTGCACCCTTAGGCTTGAGCCACATCTTACGAAAGATACGTTTGCGTATTTTCGGTCGGATTCAACAAATGATGTGTCGGGAGACGCTGCCGCTGGCCAGCGTAGTCGGGCTGTGCGCTCGATGTACTAACCGATCATCGGTCAAGTTTGTACAGATGGATGATTTATTATCTATTTTTTTGTTCCGACATCTACGTGACTCACATTAATTGACGTATCTTCGGTCAGATGTGGGCCAACCTTTAGACTTGAAGACTGAGAAGAACGGTAAGGCGGCGAAGGAAGTAATCAGAAGCAAAATGATGGTAATACTAAAAGTTAAGCAAATTCTTGAAAACAATTTAAGATTCAGGATTTTTTTCATAAATCTCGTATGGTTTGTTTAGGACCTACCATTGGCTCTCAAGAAATTTTGTTAATAACACTAAATTTAAAAAAATACAATTAAAATTTTTGTTTAACATCGACTTCGACTTTAATTAGTCACGCATTTTACATGTAAAAGTCGGAGAGGAGGTTTGAACAACACCAATGAACAAAACTTGACTTGAAAAAAAGGTAGCCAATTAAAGTGTAATATAGAATAGTATAGTAAACGAGTTTAGTAAAGTGGAATTAAATTTTTATGGTAAAAACCAATTTTATGCAAATTATTCGTTAAAAACACGAACTACCAGCGCAGCGGTCGCTTCGTTCCCTAGTTAATAACTGTCTTAAAACGTCTTGGTTGGAAATGTTATTTCCTATCCCATTAGAACATGACAAAAACAATTTAGTGCCATACATTTTTAAATCAGTAATAAATTATAGTATATACCTACGGTAAATTATATTGTGTTTTGTATTGATACAATTTATATTAATTAAACTTTCATAACTATAGCTTAGGTAAAATAGCAGAAAAAAATATTTTTGTTTTATATCCTCTTTGCCATCATTTTAAATTTGGCGTCAGATAAGTCGACGCGAGATTAAAACTTACACAAAATTCGGGAAACGCGAACGGGAAGCTCTCGCTTGCTGTGTTAAAAACAACAGTTTTAGACGCGTAGATTTATCTGGTGCGCACAACCGTCGGCTTGTGTGTGTAAATTAACGCAATTGTTGACAGGGGTAAACCGGCGTTCCCGATGACGTATACGAGTTGCGCGACGCTCGAGATCGGCAGCCGCAGCGTGTGCTCGGGCCGCGCGGTGACTACCACCACCGCCTCCAATCAGGTGCGTACGCCACCCTCCACTCACTCCCGCTACAACCAACGCTTTCACCAAAACAAGCCTCTAACACATCCTCAGGTCCCTCTTCGACGTGTACCCTTATCCGATGAGGGCTCCTATCGAATACCGCCCACCTGTGGACCACCAGAGAGAATTTTTAATAAGAAAATGTTATACGTTCCAAACGAGAGACCGAATACTAATCAGATAAAACTTATGAGTGCCTTGAATCCTAAAAATATTCGTACAGAAGGGAACGATGGTGGTGGTAAAAAAAAAGCCGTTCGAAAGAAAAAGGGATCTTGTAAAGATGTTACTGTACCGCGCGGCCCGCAGGAAAATAATGAAAATTTTACGATCCATGGATTGAATTCAGATAATAAACCAGGCATGCCAGTGAAAAAAGTAGACAAGATCCTACCCGTGTCAGAAGAACTAAGTCAGAACACTTCTGGTTTAAATTCTTCAGTATGGATGAATAACCTTGATAATTGGTATCAAGGTTTAGCGGCTTACACTAATCCGTTAGATTCAGTAATTCATGAAATTCCCAACTCGATAAATATGTATCAATACAAAGAACCAAACAATCTTAATACCGATAAACATCAGATATCTAGTGACAAAAGAAAATCTTACTCTAGCAGTGAATCTAACCCCAATATTAGTTACATCGATATTGCGTCAGGTAGTAGCATTAACTGCTTAGTAGATACTTCGAATACTAGATTAGGCAAAAGTCAGCTAATTTTGTCCTTTACCAAAAAGCGAATATCAAAACAGCCTAGACATGATAAAGGCAAACGACATTCATGGAATGAAAACTTATCGAATCTCCAAAACGAAGAAAATATGATTAGTAAAGATAAAACTATTAAAAGTGATAATAAAAGTGATACTAGGTTAGGAAAAAAACCGAGGAGCCGATTAGCTAACTTGGATGTATCTTCTACATCTTCGGTAAACCCTAAAAATATAAGAAGCATGAGCTTTGGTAAACCTGTTGCAAATATAGTTAATCCCAGCGTTGAACAAACCATTCCTGTTAAACACGATAATAACTCTGATTGTATGATTGCTAGTAGGAGTAAAAGAAATATCAATAATAAAAATAAAGCTTCAATAGAAAATATAGCTAACAGCACCTCACAGCCTATTGAAACCCTTAATTTAAACGAAACAAAATGTTCTACGCAAAAGTATGATAAAGATAATAAAATTGATGTCAACTGTGATAAAAAATGTGATATTTCTAAATTAGAAAATAGCAATAATTGTACCCGTATTAAACAAAGCATTCCAAAGAAAATATCAGTAAATAGTGATATGAAAAGTGGAAAAATTAAAGATAAAAATACTGACAATAAATTATTAAAACATTTAAAAATGGACATAGTGTTAAATGAAATCGAATTATGTGTTGAAAATAAAATATGTGAAAAATCAACAGAAACTGAAAATACAACATCAAGGCACAGGGCTATTAGTGATGATAATGCTCCTGAAAATAATGTAAACTGTGTTAATTCCATATCTACTAATCTAAACAGTGAAAGTTATTGTTTTATTGAAATACCCGAAGAAATTCTCGAATTTGATGACAATGAAAATTTACAAAATTTTGTAATTAGTTCGGAACTTGAAACCTGTTCTACAATTGCTACTGAAGATATAGAAATGGAGAATTTGACTTCAACTAAAGGTAAAGAAAAAAGCAATTGTTTTAGTCAGTATTTTGCAGAACAACAAAAACTGTTGCGATCCATAGAGGACACTGGTACAATGATATTCACTGCTGAAATTCCGCCGGAAAACAATGCGCGGAGTGACGAGGTCATAAGTTGTAAACTTGAATATTCAAAATCTTCTAAAGAATCTAAATCAGTTTCGTTGCCAACTGACGATGACCTTTTCAAGAAAGCTGAACCTTTGACAAATACTGAAACGGCTTTTGAATATTGCGAGGCTGTACAATCCAATGATGTAAAGGACATGGAAGTTGCTTTTCACCATGCAATGAATCAAGGTATCGATAGCAAAATTACTGAACCGTACATCTTTGCAAAGCTTCCTAATAACGCTTACATATTTCTAACGCTTCCGCCCAATCGCTTACAAACAACGAACATTGTTCAAGATGACATCAAAAATAATAACGATGTCAAGTCATTGAAAAATACAACTTCTGATAAAAATACTGTATCCAAAGCAACAAAGAAGAAAGATAAAAAAACCACGGTTTCATTTGGTGGCGATGGAAATAAGATGGATAAAATCAACAAAAATACTCTTAAAATTCTTCTATTTGAAAATTTGTGCAAAAGTGATGAGAAATCAAATTCAGTATCAGTCAAACCAGCGGTGCCTGCTGTGACCAATGAAGAGGTAGGATTCCCAATAATAGCTTATTATAGTTCAAATGATAAACTATATATTTTATGTGTTTTTAAGGTTGATCACGTGACTAATGAGGGATTGTGTTTTCAGGTTGATTCCGCTATATCGTTTAGTTGCATCACAACACCAGAGGTTGTGGCCAGTTGCAACACAACGTCCTCTACTTCACAATCGGCGGTCACTGTTGATGCCAAGGTGATCTTGCCATTATCAAATACTTTCTTTAATTCTTAACACTTTTAACTGTAATAATCTAGTGCGTTGTTACACCATTTGCAGACTTTTGATCTTTCTGAATTTTTATTACTTTATTATTTCTATGAAACAATTAATGTAGTGACTATAGCTAAAGACTTATATTATTCGATTTTAGTATTTTGGAAAACGTAAGGAAACCTGCAAGTACATGAAATAGTAGATTGTATCACAAGGGAGCAAAGTAATATTTATACGGCGAGGGTGATGTTTTGAATCACATTGGAAGGATTCTAGAGTAGAATCCCGAGCACAGCGAAGGATTCAAAGGACTGCGTACGAGGTAAAATAATTTTGCGCCTAAGTGATACATTCTACTTTTTATCACCCTCTATGCGTAAGTAAGGTGTAAGTTATGAATAAAAATAGTATATGTTTATTTATTTATATACAATTCAGAATAATAAGACATGACATAGAAACAATTAAGTAGAGGCGTCTTGGAAGTCGTTTGCCCCAATGTTGGGGATCGTGACAATCATGAGTCACTGGTTATTGAATGGTAGGGGACGGGTCCGGTGTCTCTAACGATAAGCAGTGGTTTGGATCGCTTCGTGCAGTTGGAGTTGCAGACTATATTTTAACTGGTCACACAAACGCGCAGGCATACGCCCCCTAGATCTCTTCCCGACTACTTTTGCCATCATCATTGGTTTCTCGAGGTTCTCAGGACCACGCCAAGCAATATGGCCCAAAAATTTTAATGAGTGGATGCAAAAGTTTCGGATAAATACGTAGGAATGTGATCTCTTTCATAATTGAGTCGTCGCGTCTGAAAGTCGACCATGGTATCCCTAGCCAGCAACCACATTTCAAACGCGTCAATCCTGGCCTTAGTGGAGGCTTTGATGGTAATGTTTTAGCGCCGTATAGGAATACGAGAAATACAAGGGCAAGGCAAGTTTTGGTTTTCTTGGTTATATTCTTGTCCTTCCATACTTTATCAAGTTTGGTCATGAATGGCAGAATTAGCTATTTGGATCCGTCTAATGATTTCTCTGTCACAGCTACCATCACAGGTAATGAGTGATCCAAGGTAAATGAACCCATCGAATAAGTCCATATCAAAAGGGGAATCTAATTTGCACAGTATATGAGAGCGGTCTCATCACCAATGGTCTTGGGTTTCTTGATTTGCAGTCCGTATTTTAGACTCGTGTTTAATATGTGATTAAACATGAGACATTTCCTGCGTACTAGGGTAGTGTCGTCAGCGTAGCTTAAGTTGGTTAACTTATGGCCACCAATTCACCGCTTCACGAATGATGTGCTCGCCATAGATGTTGAATATTTGGGAGAGAGGATGCATCCCTGTCTTACACCCCTTCAGGGCGGAAAGCGTCAGATGAATGTTCTCCAAACTTAGAGGCTAATGTTTTTATTTGAACAATTATGGAAGTGCATTGTAATTTATCATTTATCACATTTTAGCGTCCGATTCACTATAATCTGGAGTTAATATAACACTTTTATTAACACTACTTGAGGATGACTCACTGATTTTTTTTTTTAAAATATTACCATAAATCCAAGTTTGAGTAAAAAATTTCGAAGGCGGGACGTATTTTTTTGCATTTTTATACAATGTTCTTGATCGATCTCTTTGGTAATTGGAACATTTACTAACAATTCCCACATTCTAATTCCACATTAACACTCCACATTCGAAATCACTTTTAGCCACTTGGTATTAAAGAGCTAATTTAGTTCCTGTTTGCGAAGAATTGGTTCTTTCGTTCAGAGTACAAAGGGTAAGAAAAGCCATTTTACTTTTTCTACTACCTGAAAGTCGAATATAGTATTTTTTTTAAATAAGTAGATATTATAATATAGAATGAATGACCATGCGACGCGGCGCGGCACAATGTGGGCAGCATTATTCTCGCCGGCCTATCGCCCGCCCGCTGGCGACGTCATATTTTTCTTCTACGCCCGCGCTAAAAATATAATTGAGCACTTAGAGTACGAAATGCAAATCAATACGGTTTTTCAAACTGACCTAAAAGTTATTGCGCAAGGGGGTCTCAATAAGTTCTGTTTTCTATACTGAGTATGTATGGCGCTTTGGAAGATATTATAGTAGATATTAGTTAGTATATATTATAAACTTTGAGATCTCATATACAATATGAAACAGTGCAAACTATAATTCGTTTCACATAAGTTATCTCGATAATTGAATAACACTTTCACGACTATTATAAGATATTCGTTTAGAGACATGGTATGTGTAAAAGCTTAATCACAATACCAATACAACCATCATACCAATACCGATAGTTACATAAAATAGTAATACATTTTCAAAATACAATTTCTTTAGCTTTATTCAGTGTAATTTAAATACAAATTAAAAAAAATAAAATGTTTACATATGCAACTCCATTTGTCTATACCTAATATTTTATTACACATAATAACAAAAAAAAATAATACTGATTCATTGGTAAATTCGGTCAACTAGATATTATTGATAAATAAATGATTTCGGGAATGTAATTAGATTATTTGCAAATATCATATTATATATAAGGGTATTACTTTGTAGGACGCATTTTGGTATTTTAACTACATTCTCTTCAATTTCATAAAATTTACCTGTTTATAATTGTTTTGTTCCTGAATGGCCTCAAACCGTAACTTTTATCCTTGCGTTCGGCTAATTTTTTTTTCGCAGTGTAACACCTGACCCTTTGTATGATTTGTAATAGTAGATTTTGTATTAATTTTAGTGTACGTCATATACATCGTAACTCAATAAAAAATTATACGTACGCTTAGTAAAATCTCGTTTCCAATCCTGTCTTGCTTGGCGAAGGTGTATATATTATATTATATACACACCGGTACAATTAGCGGAACACAAAAAAAGGATTTGAACGAATGGCAGCAGGTTCTCTTTACTGATGAGTGCAGAGTTCTTTTAAAACAGATCGATGGGAGACAGCAAATATGGAGACGCAAAGGAGAACGCCACATACAGTCTAATTTTGAACACACAGTGGGGTATGGTGGCGGCACGATTATGGTTTGGGGAGGGATATGTTTGGGAGCTCGCACGGAGTTAGTGATAGTCACAGTAGGGACCATGACAGCAGATCGATACATCAGAGACATTTTAGAAGAACAAGTTGTACCATTTGCCCCATTTATTGGTGACGACTTTATTCTAATGCAAGATAATGCTCGTGCTCATAGTGCACAATCGGTACAGACATATCTGAGCCACGTAGGTATACCGGTGATGCAGTGGCCAGCAAATTCCCCCGATATGAATCCGATAAAGCATGTCTGGGACTTGCTAAAAAGAAGGGTTAAATCCAGAATGCCACCCCCCAACAATCTGAATGAACTTGGAAACGCATTACTTGAGGAGTGGGAGCGGTTGCCTCAAGAAATCATCGATAACATAATCTGTAGCATGCCCAGACGAATGGAAACCGTAATCAGAGCAAGAGGGGGAAACACTCGTTATTAATTTTGCTTTAATTTTATTGTTAAGTCATTTAATGCTTACTTTTTTTTATTTTTTGTGATGGTTCATAATCATCTAAAAATTTCACTTATTTCAAATTTCTTTATTTTTCAATAAAAAATTACGAAGACTTTTCAAAGTCGTTGTTAAAAGATGTTAATCAATTTGTTATTTTGTGTCTTATTACATTTTCGTCAAATATATGCGTTATTATCTCATAGTCTCACTTTTTTTCTGTTCCGCTAATTGTGCCGGTGTGTATATATTATTCTGTACCTGGTTTTTCATTGCATAAAGGGTTTTAAATGATGTAGTTTTAAAGTAATTTACCTCTATATTTATTTGCATAAATCCGTTGAATATATACGTAAATAAATTCAGTTATTATAAGATTTTCACCTCAAAAAACTCGTAATGTCAATTGGGGCAGCGGTCTAACTGGCCATGCAGTTGTACAACGGGTTTTCTAATGTTCAACTATTTAGTTGGACCACGGGGAAAAAAAATCCTTGTTTGTACAACCAGTTGGACATAATAGTTGGACACAGGGGAAAGACCCAAAATAATATGAATTTTGTAAAAACTTTTATTCACGTTTTGGCCATAACATTCATGTCAAAAATCCTTATATCGTAAAATTCTACTTTTAAACTTCAAAAAAATTTAAAAATAGAATTATAACACTATTTCTTTAACAAAATAATGTTATAATACAATCAATACCGATACAAGACAAAAATCCAATCAAACTGATTCCATAATTTTTTTATGTTCGGGGCCACCGCTAATGCGCTTGCGCGGTGATGTGCATTATTTTGGGCGCCATTCATACGTTCTGTTCTGAATTTCGTCAGTTTTTTCCGATCGTAGTGAATGTAGAAAATTTGACTCCGCCCGATATTTTCGATATGGCGACGGCAATGACTCATACTTAATCTATTACCAGAAATGCTATCGCAACAATGCAAAAAAAAGGGTTGTCGGATACTATTTCTTACTCTTTGATCTTTTTTTTGAAACCCAATGTATCAAAGTAGTGTATTAAACTGCACATAACTATACTCTATCCACCGAAACGAGTTAATAGGGGAAAAATGAACTGGCATGTGATTGGTCGAACAATGACGTTAAGGCTGTGTTCACAGCGCGAGTTTTTTTAGTTTGTTCGTGCGACTCGTACTGTTCAGACGTGCTCACTGTGCTAGTGCAATCTATTATTTTATTTTTTGACTCGGCTTGTTATTTGGACTCTGGATAATTTTGTTACGTGTGACCCGGCTTTGTGATTGATTGCATTCCTAAAGACTTGGCGCTTGTATAACGGACTTTTTGAGTTTACTGTCGATTTGCCTAAGTGAGATGGCCGACAGTTTACATGGAGGTAACTCTGTGGAAAAAAGGCGACGACGAGCCTTTTCCTCGACTGAAAAAACAATGATATGGAACATGTATCAATCTATGAGGAGTTCCATGGAATCCCCTTCAAACAATGACGTCATGAAAGCTGTTGCATCATCTATGGGTGTTCATTGGATGTCCATCTATAGAATTCTGAAAGAGAAAGAAACTAAAAATGTTTTAAATTCACCCAAAAAAACAAGAAAACGTACTTTCATTGTAGACACAATCGACGACTTAACTAAATGTGCTATAAGAAGAAAAGTTCACGATTTATTTTCCCGAAATGAGATACCGACATTGGACAAAATAATGAATTCAATAAATGAAGATGGTACTTTGGGGACATTCAAAAGATCAACACTTCATAAAATCCTTAAAATGATTGGATTTAGGTACATTAAAAGATGCAGGAACAGCTTATTGATTGATCGTGACGACATATTTTTTTGGCGGAGGAATTATTTGCGGACAATGAAAATGGCAAGAGAAGAAAAGAAAAAAATATATTATTTGGATGAGACTTGGCTCAATGAAGGCCATACTACTACAAACGTATGGACTGATACAAATGTGAAAAATAAACGCGACGCATTCCTTGATGGCCTGACAACTGGATTAAAAAATCCTTCCGGTAAGTTCTTTAACATAATTCCATTGTTAAAACTGTCTTTGTCATTAATGCAATTCTTTGAAAAGGTTTGAATGTACCTGAGCGATCCTTAATTGGCGGCACTTATTGTTTGTTATGTTATCTTAAACTGTGTGAGCGTTAACTTTGTATCAGATCATTCAATACAATTTTTTATTGTTCCAGGAAAAGGAAAAAGGTTAATAATTACTCATATTGGAAGTGATGATGGATTTGTAGAAGGGGGCTTACACGTGTTCGAGTCAAAAAAGCAAGGAGATTACCATCAAGATATGAATGCCGAAGTGTTTGAGAATTGGTTCAAAAATATTCTTGAAAAGTTACATGATAATTGTATTATTGTAATGGACAACGCTTCGTACCACTCAAGAAAAGTAGAGCAAATTCCGACTGAAAAAAATAAAAAACAAGAGATAATTAATTGGTTGAAAGAAAAACAAATCCCCTTTCAGGATGATTTATTAAAACGAGAGCTACTGAATATCGTAAAAAATCATAAGGAGCAGTACGAGGCGCGTGTCGTAGACGAAATGGCGAAAGCTAAAAATAAAACTGTGGTACGACTTCCGCCGTATCACTGCGAATTAAATCCGATAGAGTTGATCTGGGCTCAAGTTAAAGGACATGTCGCATCCCGCAACAAAACATACAAGATGGCAGAATTAAAAATGTTATTAAACAACTCAATTCAAAATATTGACGCTGCAAAATGGAAAAAATGCATAAAACATGTCGAAGAGATAGTAGAACCGAAAATGAATGCCATGGACAGAAATGTGGAAACAATGACCGAAACATTCATAATAAACGTGGGAAGTGACAGCGACAGTAGTGATACGTCGGAATAATTTAATTAATTGTATATGTTAAACTATTTAAATATACATAATTTTATTTTAAAACATTGTCTTAATATTTTTCTTTCTTTCTCTAAGTTCAATACAAAATACTTAAGTGGTTTTAGTGCTTACTATTGAGCGCACAAAATCATCGCATATGAACACACCTTAACTTTTTATCAGTATAGTTGACGCCCACTCACCTTTTTGTGTCCTTATCTTTTGTAAGGGATTGTGCGACAGAGACAATGCTCTATTAACTCGTTTCGGTGGATAGAGTATAGATATTAAAATACTCGTGTGATACTATAAAAACACAAAACTCATGTTTGGAACACCTTATTATGCAAAAAAAGTCATAAACTACTATTTTAGATCTATATTGAAGCTGGGTTATGTAGATTTTGAAATTTCACAATTGATATTCAAATTATATTGAGTCAGAAAAGACTGAATTTATATATAATGGTATCTTTTTGATTTACCATATGCAAAGCAATCATTTTTTTTTCTTTTTATCATAAGCTTCTTACTGTACGAGTCTTGGGCAATAGTTATAGCGGTTTGGAAATTTCGTAAAATTGCGCCAAATTTCAATATTCCGCCAAAATATTTAATACTTGTAGTATAAATTTCGTCTTGATTAGAACTCAATATGTGCTACTTTTACTGTTAATTGCATTTAGTTTGGTTTAAACTTGCCCAAAAAATACTAGTGCGTGTAATTTTTACGAATAAACAACAGGCGGATAACATAATTTCTCAATATGGGATGAGTTAGGTTCGTTAGAGCCTGTCAATAAAATATTGTCAAAACTGCACCTTAGCTGGCAGTTCAAGCAGCCAAAAACAAATGAGAACGAAAACAATTACCCCTACGAGAGGTCAAAATGACCCTTTTATGCATTTTGCACCCAATTTCAAGAGGAGAGAATCGAGTATCTCGTTCAATAGGTTTAATAGGCCAAAAATTACCGAACCATTCCGTTTATGGACTCCACTAGTTCTTATATATTTAGTTATTTGTAATTTAACATTACGGATATTAGTAAACCTTTTTTCTTTAAATATATCAAGACGTTCATTGATTGTCTAAACGATACAATAATTCCCAAAATAATTAAGAGTCTTTAGAGAGTAAGAAATTATGATGGCCAAACTTATAGACCGACCAAAATAACGCAATTGTTTATTCCAAAATTTTTAAAATTTATGACATAATGATAGTCTGACCTATATACCGACCATAGTAACGCATTTTGCAATCCCGAAAATGTTTAAATTTATGAAATTATGATAATCGGACTTATAGACAGACCATAGTAACGCAATTTGCAATCTCAAGAATGTTTAAATTTATGAAATTATGATAGTCGGACTTATAGACAGAACATAGTAACGCAATTTGCATGCATCCCAAAGTTTAAATTTACGAAAATATGATAATTTGACTTCTTGACCGACTATCAAAAACTAGTTTGAGTATATGTAGATATCGTTATTGCCTATCAAAGATTTTCAACATAATTGCGAAATAGCCTTTCATTTTAAAGATTTAACGAAATTTGGTGCAAAACAAGTTAAAAAATTGTGTTTTTTTTTCGTTCGAGCGAATTAGGAATTTATGTTTTCTGTGTCAATATGTAACATACAAACTGTGATCTAGATCGATAAACATGACCATTTTGACATATACAAAGTCTTAATTACTTTAAAGTAAATTTTAAATTCTTTTAAGTGCTCTATAACTATTAAAGTAACATTTTGCTATTTAATATGCTTGCTATTATACATGCATATTTAATTAATTCAATAAAAAAATGTTATTTGATAATTATTGACCGGATTTTATAAATAAATGTCCAATTTACGACGATGATTAATAGCCCTCTATGATAACTCTTTTCAAGTAGTGTAATGTTTATAATTAAAGATATGTAGTACAATAGAGCTTGTTTAAAAACCTGTGGGTCGTATTCACCTTAAATAGCTTTAAAAATTATTTAGTTGTTGCCAATCTATAAATTTTAGCGACAAACAATTATTTATTAGATGAAGTAACTATATTTGATGATTAATTTATAATTTATAAATTACCTCTTATGATATAAATCTTTTATTTATACATCATATTATTTTGATAGAGTTTCTCTCTGTTTATTTCTTATGTTTATGACATTATATTAGAATATATTTAAATAAAAAACAGTAAATTTAAGTATTTTAAATATATATTCGTCAGTTAAAATATTATGACAGTAATCATATTCATATTTGAAGATGGCATATTTACTATATAGATTAGATAAAATCTGGATGTTGTAAGATAATTTTATTGGGTGGGTGTATACGCGGAACAGCCGTTACAGTTGGGCTCGTGCTATCGCGCCGTGACCAGCCTAACTGGAGCCGCACCCGCATGGGTGCAACGGGCCGCCGCAGCCGCAAGCCAATCTTCACCCCCTGGGAACAGCGCCACGAAATTAGATCAGGTACCTAATGTAAGAAAAACTTGGCATATACGCTTGCATGTCTGTATGCATAATTTATTTTGGTATTGGGTAACTACTTGAAAATTGTAAATGCACTATATTTAAATTTTAGCCGTTTTTTCGCATATTGATTAGTAATTAGCAGATTTAATAAAGAAAATACTATTGATTTTTTTTTAAGACCGCATCAGCGCGACCTTGACCTCAAAAATACGGTCGGCAGTAGAATCACAAATTTTATAGCACACCTATATTTTGACGTCTTTGTAAACAAATGTTAACATTTCAAAAACAATATTATTATCAAGTATGGATTGATGCGGCAGGTTTTGCTACAAGCAAATAAGTTAAATCTACTAAAAAAGTTCCTTTTCGGATTCGTACTTGTTATAATGAGAAAAATCGAAGTAATATAAAAGTTTTAAAATTGTATCTTGTATTGTTTGCACACTCTTCTTGACTTGTTTCCTACCGACAACAAGATAGCGCGAGTTTTTTACTATTCTCATTGATCGCAGTGAATACAGCTTTATTAATTATATGCATTATCAAATATATTTTTTGCCTACATTATATAACTAGCTGACCTGGCGGACGGTGTTCTGTCCTTTTCGTTGCTCACCGTACTCGCCCGCGCGATTACTCTTTGTGCGCTTGTGCACTGATTCTGATTCGATTCGTTTTCGTAATTTTGGCGGACGAAAAAAAAACGTTTAGAAAAATCATGAATGCTAAATGATTCGTGATTTTCTCGTTCGTGTTTCGTAGGCAGAGAGCCCGTTTACGATGTGTCCTGAAAAAAATAGACCAGCGCACTAAGGGAAGAATTAAATAGCCACCAAGAATTGTCAAATACAAAGTATATTTTTCTAATCCAAATGTCGATGTCAAAAAAACACACTTTTCACCTTTATTATTTATTTATTAATTAGTTTAGATACGCACAGAACAAATTCCAACAGGTAACAGTCATAAGTTCATTGTTTTTTAGGGGTGGTAAGGAGAAAATTACTAGCGAGAGGTTATTAAGAAGCCTAAGGGTGAAGGTGGTAGTGTGCGCGTAAATCATATTTTAAACATAGAGCTTTTATACATACTTAATAGAATAGTAGTAATATCTATGTATAAAAGCTGTCTATTCAAAATAAGAACTACGCGCACACTACAAGCGAGCAATTACAAGTTTTGACTCGAGTCTTTAAAGCCTTTCGGCCATAGGCTTCTAAATAGCCTCTCGTTACTAATTTTCTCCTTACCAATCTTAATACACAATGTACTATTACGTCTTTGTGTTTGCCTGTTAAAGTGATAAAATCCTTGCCCGGATTAAACATTTAAACACTTGCGAAAATAATAAATGTGTAAACTCTATTTGCTTGCGATAGCTTTATAAATTGTATTTAATGAAGTAGTTTTTCAAGGATTCAGGTGCATGTCATGCAATGGCACGAAAACAGAACGCTTAAGTTTCCGAATGTGCTTCCTGTCGAGGTTTTCCCTAACGTTCGGGTACGGGGTTTTTAAAAAATTGGAGTAATTAGTTTTTGAAGGGTTGGCAAGTTAATAATACCCCTGGTGTTGCAAGCGTTCACAGCTTACGATAACAGCTCAACATAAAAAACTTACCTGACAGTGAGTGAAATTGAACGAAGTCGTCGTATATCACTCTTCTACACAATGATTCTGTAAAGCCACGGATCCACTGCTGCACACACATACGCAACGTACGGATGTGCGGCTTGATAGCTTTACAAATACAAATGTACCCATGCAGCTAACGTGTTTAGCCTCTGCGTGCACATCCTAGGCAGCAGTGGAACCGCGGCTTTATTCATGGTAAATCGAATCACAACTATTAAGCATGTGCGAAATATTGAATTGGAAACTGTGTAATTTATTACATTAAAATTGACCAAGTGCTTGATCAAAAAGTTTGTAAATGGTGTTGTTTAAAACTATTGAGTTATGGGCTTCTTTTAAAAAAAGTAATAAATTAATAGCTTATGTTTATTTGTGTTATTTAATGGTGAAAACACATGTTTGAAATCGCGCAAGGACATAATAAAATTGGTTCTTTTGACAGGCACCTCTCCTTTTTGAATGGTAAGCCTTTCTTTAGCTTATTGAGAACGTCGAGAATGTAGAACATTATTATTATAAAAAAGGTAAGGTTTTAAATTTGGATGTAAAAGGTAATATCCGAAACTACTCATCCGATTTCAAAAAATCTTTCACCGAAATTTAGAATGGACTTTCAGGATGAAAATAGGCGATATATAACCAAGGTATTGAATGACATAATCTTTAGTTCAAAATATCTATATTTTTTAGTCAAGTTATAACAAAAATGTACTTTTCCATAAGTGCAAGAAAACTTTTATCCTTATCAAGTCATAACGGTGCTTGCAAATAACTTGATTTTTAGCACAGAGATAGTTGTCCCTATAGGGGCCCGAAACATAGAATAATTTTCTCCCGATAGATAGTTCACACAGGAATAGGTTTTCTGGGTCATCTTTGTCAATCGTCTAGTAAAATATAAAATTAAATCGCATATAGCCAGTTACTGGTGCCTTAATTAAATTTTTTTCATGAGGGAATCAAAAAAATCTAATGCAGGCACTAGTTAGCCGCTATATTCCCTTTTAAATCAATTTTGTGTACTTTGTGTCAGCCTCGCAGCGTGATTACGAGCAGTATCAATGGTCTCCCTCTTGGGCGACCTAGCTACGGCGCAACAGCGTCAACGGCTCCGGAGGACAGCAAGGTTTGACACGCTTTCACTAGAATTTTGTTATTTCCTAACATTCCTTTGGTTAATAATGAAATTTGTCTATACACAAGTTTGACGAATACTTAAAATGTGTTTCGTTTCTTTTACAGAAATCTCTCGATGAAAACGGAAATTCTGTGCAAGGATTCAGTTCACCACTCTCTGGATCATCTAGTCAGCACAAGAAACCACGGCGAAAAAAATCATCCAAAAACGAAACAGTCATAAATTCACACCAAATAGACGGCTACCAGGGCAACAAAGATCTCAACGAATTACTGCGCTTCATAGAAGCGGACAATGGACGAGGACATAAGTTAACACGATCCAAGCACAAAGATGACTCCGAAGACAAGACCGGGAAGAAACGGTCCACTGAGCGACGCAAAGATAAAGAAAGCAAGATGAAACGAGCCACTTCAATGGAAGAGCTCTCTCGAACCAAACTCGAAGATCTTACGGACAAACCAGAACTCTCTCTAAGGAACAACAAGAAGGAACGCTGGACAGAAGGATCTGTTTCAGCAAAAGCAGAAAGGCGGTCGTGGGGTGACGACTCCAGAGATACGTTCTTTTACCGCGAAAGGGAACCAGCGGAGTCAGCACCAGAAGCTGGTGGAGAGTCACTTGAAATGACAGAATTCCAAACAGTTACCAAAAAGCGAAAGCCTCGAAAACGCGCCGAAGACAGTGAGCGAGAAGCGGCTTGTGGTGATCCTCCACGGCGCCAAAGAGCCCCATCGCCAAGAAGCAACGACTCTAACGACGATATGGACTCTGTGCACTCTCTGTCCGCAGACGCTTCCCAGACAAGGGCCAACGCGCAACAGGCCGCTCACGCATCGTATGCAGATATTGCGCGTACAAGACATAACATACCGGATTTGATCGAATCGTGCAATTTTTACACGGAAGGGGAATCGAGCGACACGAGAGTCATCGTGCCACAGAACGAGGAGCCTTCTCCTCCCGCACCGGATTCGGAATACCCAGCTTTAGAGACGCGTACAGTTATACCGACGAGAAGAAGAGATGGGAAGAAGCGAAAAGAGAGAGAGATCGCTCCCGACGTGGTGGCGGATCGTCGGCCGGTGGTTATATTGGTAGATAGTGGCAATGTGCCGCGCGATATGGATGGTGTAACGTTTGGGTTCGATATAAACGAGCAGCTGGTCGGTTGCGGGCGGCGCGGTCGCGTGGACCTACTGCGCGACGCGCCGGACGCCGTGCCTGTGGTGGCGGGCTGCGCCGCGCTCCGGTATCTTCCGCCCAAACTGCTACCGCATTCTCAACACCTGCACCAAATTATTGACTACGTTGGAAACGGTATGTTGGTTCTTTTAGTATGAATCTGTTAATATTAAATGTAAATAAATATTTTTTTTTGGACATTACACACAGCGCCGTCTGGCCTCAAAGTAAGCAAAGCTTGTGTTATGGATACCAGACAACGGATACAAATAAATATATATTACTTTTTTTTTTGTTAATACATACCATACATGATACACCCAGACTCAAGACAAATCCAAACGTTTATTACATAAATTTTTGTCTAGTGCGGGAATCGAACCCACACCCTCTGCTCAGAAGCCGAACACATTACCAACTTGGCTGCGAGGGAGTGAACATTTACATAAAACATATATGATGGTTAAACTAACGCTAGTTCCACTTAAAAATAAGTCTAGAGGCTGTGTTTTAAAGGGGTCATAATATAACGATTACTTTGTTTGAGATGTTGATGGTTTTAATATGTTTTTTTTTTATATTCGATCAAATTCAGTTGACTGGCCACCATCGGATTGCATTAAAAGTTGCCACAATAAACAAATAGGATGTTGCTGTTTTTGCCTCTATTTGAAGTCCCCAAGAGCGACAAACCAAGCCGAGGCTCACCCCGCGGGGAGCCCTTGAGCGTTGGGCGCTATATGATGGGCTGAGACTTCTTCTGAGTCTCGTTCCAAAAAGCCCGGTGGAGCAGTAATGGCTGCATCAGCCAACTGCATATTCAGTCTTGCAGTTGCAGTTTGATTGTAATTATTTGAACCATCACGGGTTTTTATTCCTTGATGGGGTTAATCAGTGGCTGGGAACACACCCACATCATGATGTGGGAGTCAGCCTCAAGGTGTAGACTGAAAAACCAGGAACAGAATGATATATCCCTTTGCTAATTCTATACAAACTCTTAGAAGTAAAGTCAGGTTCTATACATGGGGTGCTTTTATTAAAATATCAGGTTTTATACTTTATTTTGGATTATGGCCTAAACTTACTTCTTCAAGGAGGGGCCTGTGTCCTTGCAGTCCCTCCTTATACCGAGTGAGGCGGCGAAAAAATTATTTAACTCTATTGTTTAAATTTACCGCTCACATGCTTTTAACTTCTCTTCTTGGTAAATTTTTAACAGTCCAATGTAACCATCCGAATTTGAAAATGCTTCCATTTTTTCTTCTTGAACAAAAACAATTCAAGCAACCTCTTCCAAAAGTTAAAACGGAAAACTGCAATAAAAGCCATTCTATAAAATATTTTTATTTATTTCAGCTTGGGAAGACATAGTCAGAGGTGGAACTGGTAAAGTGAGGTACTACAGTGAATAAATTTTGTGCATAAGAACCATAATTTATAGCGACATGCGCTCAAACATTAGTTCTCTCTATAAGGATGCTTAGAACAATGTCAAAAGTGTAAAGTGATTTAATGATTTTGTGAATTGGAATCTTTAGCCAAACTATGTGTGTTTTCAATCTTTATTGTTATTTAGTGAAAATTACTATACCTAGATAAGTGCCAACGCATGTGTGTGGGCAGTGTCAGTGCGTTGAGATTTGTGCCTCGTAAAGAAAGATGGAAAACACTTATTGGAGTGATTGTACAAGATGGATTTGTTACCATATTTTATGGCTGTTTTTGAAGAGTAAATATGAAAAAGAGAGACATGCTCTACAGTATGGTGAGCTTCCATATATTATTTGTTGTTACAATGTAGGCTGCGGCCAAATTGGTGTAACTACTTCTACGGTCCAATTGCGAGACATGTGATTGTAAATGTTTTCGCTGTGATTAAAAATAATTATTCTCTATAAATTATGAGAATCAAATGACGTTATGAAAATCTTTTGTGATTTTTTTAATTCATGGAGTCCAAAGTTTTTGATGTTTTTTTGTATTGGAGATTTGTTTGGTTTTTGTTAAAGGCCTGGTGTAAATGTTAACTGAAGATGTTGACATTGAAGACCATATTATTTCAAATCCTTATCTTCTATAACAGAGTAACCAGTAATTTGTTATTTTGTAACAATGGTCTGCTATTAATAACATTACTACTTTACTAAGACTGAATTTCCTTTTAAACTGAGTCTAATGTAATTTTTTTCATCGAAACTGTGTAACACTAAATATCTTTAGCTATGAATACATTGTTACTTATAAACCCTTTATTATCATATATTGCTATTTGTCATGCTTGTAAAAAGCATATTTTATTTTTCATTAAGAGGCAGTACTACGTGACAAAAACTTGAGTAAAAAACAAGGAAGACGCGATATGTAACTGAGCGTGCGTGAAAAGTGTAGCTACAACTCAACTCACTGAAATTTTCATTGAAATACATGAAATAAATTTATAGTTTATTATACATCATTGTTTTAAAAAAATGCTAGTTCTCACGGTTGAAAGATTCAAAAAGGGGCAGTTTAAGATTTTTTCGTATCGAACAAAAGTTAATTAATCGTATTATCACGTTTTTCGGGGATTGAACCGTATCCTGAAGAATATAGTCATTAAATTTTCGTCGGATCTGCTCAGTGGATCCAAAGAAACATTTGCCAAAAAAAAAATTTAGGTAGTATAGACTCTGACTTAAGGACTTGCAATGTATGAATTAAAAAAAAAAAAATCATACTTCATGGGTACTTTATGAATGTACATATATGCTTACGATTATGGGTAATAGCGATATACGTAGACGTATTTTGAATGCTGATATGTTAAGTCATAGATATTTAGGGAAATGATATTTGTATGGGAAAAATCTGAGTTGGTTTCACCTTAATAATTTTGCAATTATATGCGAATATTCAATCTTAGACAAAAAGCCAATTCTCTAACTTTAATAGTTGAATTGGGAGAGTCTATAAAATGAATAGGCAATTCAAAGATTCAAAAGTATTCTTTAAAAGTCGACTAAAATAAATATTTTGAGTTTTAAATCTGGGCTTGAACGAAATTATTTGCGGTTAATATCAAATATTAAATTTAAAATATATTTACAAAATGATTATTAATTTAAATTATTATATTCCTACAATTGTTTTAGGTAAACATTATTATTTTCGCTATTTGGAAACAGTAATGTAAAAAGTAGTAACATAATCCACCTAAGTATAAAAACATTAAATTCTAACAAAGAAAAGTCCTTTACTCTAAGACTAGACTTTGCCAGCGGCTCCGCCCGCCCTAAATTCGGTAATAGGCGTGGAACTCCTTAATTATCTTCAATTAATTAAATAATTAGTTATACTTATAAATTGCTATAGCATGATAGATGCAGGAATAGTTCGTTTAACTCTGTTATAGTCATTCCCGCAGGAACTTTTGAATTTTTAGGGATAAAAAGTAGCCTATATGCTATTCCAGGACCTAACCTATATGTATGCCAAGTTTTATCCAGATTTGTCCAGTGGTTGAAGCCTGATTGAGTTACAAATATTCATCCAGATATACAAACTTTCACATTTATAATATTAGTAGGATATGTTAACTGATTTCTATGTTACGTTGATACCAGGCCTGAAGAAAGCATTTTGGTTTGAATTAGATTTAATTATGTATATGGCACATAATTCTGTTTCTATTTGTTTGTTATAATCAAGTTTTGTTATTTAATCACAAATATTTGGTAACAAGCCACTTTTAAGAACTCATTTCTATTTTGTTATGTATTTTTAAGTTTTAATATTTAAAATGTAAATAAATTGAAGATCTTTTAAAGTATAACTGGCCATATATATGTATGTATATGGAAATAATATAAAAAAAAAATAACAATAATATTAGTTAATATGCTGTTTATATACATATATAATGTGAGTAATCCCCTTATACCACTGAGTGTAAGTACACACTACTTGTACTTAGCACATGACTTATAAAAAAATGTTATGAACATAATTCCAAATGTTCAATGTCCAAATAAATTGTCATCAGAAATTTCGGAAATACTTCTTTCTAACAGAAATTAAATAAGTATGTGAAAGTAATAAGTGTCTTACACTCTAATAAATCGCATTTAATTATTGTCTGCTGTGAATTTGTAAAGCTTCTGCCATTTGCCTCTGACCAGTGTATGCAGTCAGTATATACGACCCTTTCATGAGCTGTTAATGCTAAACTAGTCCTAAAATAAATAAAAAATCCAAACAAAAACAATACATTTTAATGACCATGAAGATATTTTGCTTAAATATAGTTTAACTGATAAATATTCAAATTTTATTTTGTTCCTATAGTGTATACCTCTAAGAAATATTTCATGGTATGTTGGATTTAGATAATTGTAAAAAAATCTTAATTGCTGTAAAGCCTGTATATTGCGATGTCTATTTTAAAGTGACTATTAAATATGTAATTATGTGTATTGATCCAATTCTATTATAAATGTTGAAGCCCAGCTTTTGACTTTGCCTGATAAGTTTCTGATTAAATATACTTCAGTAATCTGTACAACTCTTTTTTTTTTATTAATCTGTTGAATAAATTTATCAGGCATTTAATCTGAGGCCATATGTATAATTATATTATAAAAAAATGTCACTGTTATGAATGATTAGCTGTGTATACAAGGCCGGCCACAATTATATATGTGTAAATAAGATGTGGACCTTGTATAATTTAGTTTTGTTTGAAAGCATTGTTTGTTTGTTGGTACGTAATTAAAGGATGCTCATATCAAAGGTATAAGATACATTATTTATTTCTTTTTTGTTTCATTGTAAATAGAGGTGCAGAAAAATATTGGATTTTTTTTTGTTATTTCAGTACATTGTAGTAGATAGAAATATGTTTGGATATGGATGCTAGAGCCATTCGAAAGATGGTCGTCAAATCTGTTATAGGAAGATATTAATAGGGGTTCTTAACTTTTATAGATAGGGGAAACAGAATTAATCATACGTAAATGTTTTATGTGTGTTCCATAAACACGATTACTGTGTACTACTTGATTAGCTTGATAATGTTCCACATAGCTGTGGCCTCTAGGCCACACTCAGGTCATGCAAATTCATGCTTATATTTTAAATTACTATTGTGTTATTATGTTCGACAGAGAGTGAAGAATCATTCAAATATAAGTTGGATTATTTTACCTTTTCACAAACATTGTTGATTTCTCCTTCGATTAGTCAAAAAACTAACATCCAAAGTGTTCTGTCCAAAACCAGTTTGAAGTGTTTTGGAACACAACCATGATTATAAGATTTGACCACAACACCCCCCCCAATTGTTTTTCTGTTGATTTGTGTAAATATTAAAATGCTAAATTGTGATGCAATTTCTACCCTATTTCAGCCAATGGTCAGCTGATCCTTTATTATCAAAATTCAATAATTAAAAAGTAGAACGCCCCTGTAATTTTTTGATGTCTGTTAATCGACCGTGAACGGATGGAGGCTTTTCATACACAGCGTGGAAGTCTTAAAACAGTTAGCATAATGTCACATACGGCCACTGTACACTGGCGACGTTAATTTGTGCGATTTTGCAAATGTGAGACGAGATATTATCACTAAAAGTAGCAACAGTTGTGGAGCATAGGCTCATTGCTATAGAGCAATCGCGCATTTTGCCTACTAAATTGCTAGTGATCATCAAAAGTAGCATAGTCGCGGAAACTTACCAGCTTTGTAGCTGGCAATTGCTGATCGCGGCTAAATCTACCGATTTGACTGCTTTCAATTGCTGGTGGTCACCAAAAGTAGCACCGTTGCGGTTAGCCTTAGCTATTCAGTAAATGACAATCGCGAATCACACCTAATTGCGCGATTTAGCGCCTTTATGATTCTAGTGTTTATTTATTAAACGCAGCACAACCACGTAAATTCTTAGTAGCTCTGACTGTCGCGAGTCGTACTGAAATCGTGCAATTTACTATGTCACTAGTATGCAGTGGCCCTAAGTTTTATAGAGGTACATTGTGCAATGGCTAGAGTTATAAAAATATTTATGGAAATATATATAGAGTGTGAAATTCTGAGATGAAAATAAATGTAATTATTTTGGTTTAAGAATTTGAGTGATACTGCTTAGAAAAGGCATTTGGCGAAATTGTAAATGTATAAATAAATTTATTGCTGAATTATAAGTAATCATAACTGTCTCATTGCTTGAGAGATTTTATTTAACTTGTATTTAGATGTTAAGACCCGTTTACACATGTAGTGGTATAACTGTAGAATAGTTTCAGTGTAGTCACTTTCACTGCTGCACATTTTTTACTAAAATGCAAATGTGACTAGTAAAAAGTCTCGCTATCCTCAGGTCATAGGGTTAGTCCATAATAAACATGAGTGGGAAAGATTTAGAAAATTTCACACCTCTGCTCTTTGTCGTTTATATGGAATAATGTAGAAAAAAAGATATGCAGTCTATAATAACTTGTCTTTTAAATTTGAAATAATTTTTTTTTATAAGGTTTTTTGCAAATAGTTTTGGATAATGATTAAATGAAATTTTTTGACCCTCTTTTTATTTCAACACGGTACTAAAAGGTAATATAAGTTACACTTTATGCAATATGGCCACTATCTGCTGCTCTCTAGTATCGACTTCTATTATTATGCCGCTCGTTTAGAAAACGCACACATTTGTACATGTCACGAATTATGCTCTTTTTGTTAAGTGTCTAATAGATCCCCTTAACACCCTTCCCTCCCTATTACGCCACTGTATAATAAATCTTAGTAAATACGATATGTGTGAACGGATACTTAAGATCTAAAAAAAATATAATCAAATAAGGTGACCAAAATTATAAAAACCAAAAAAAAAAATGCTTTTTATTTATTGTTATATTTTGGTTTTTATTCTTGTAATGAGACAGTTGCCTTGTATTATAATAATCTACGAATATGAATAATTATTTATCTGCTTTACATCTAACTTTTTTTGGCTCTGTACTATTACTTTGCTTTGTGCCCGGAAAGTTTTTAATAGGAACTTGATTTTTTTCTATTTATTATGGTTATTGATATAAACATAGTAATTGAAAGTACAGTAAATGCACAACCACTTTAGTTTTTTATACCGTACGAAATAAAATTTCGTATAAAATGTGGTTGTTCAAATGTTATCAACTATTTAAGCCGAACTATGTAGTTTTTCCTGATATCAAAAAGTCTGACAAAAGCAGTTTTTTTTTTTCTGAGTAAATAGGTATTTGGTGCTTTGGTCCCACATTAAAAAAAAACCTGCAAACGTACTTAAAGCAGTGAAATGCTCTAAGCATTTCAAGTTCTAAAATGATAATTTATGGGTTTACTTTACAATTCATTAAAAAGTATCACTAATGAATTGCATAATTTGCAGTTAAAATATTTTTAACATAATAAATAATTTTGAAGTAAAACACTTTTATTTTTGAAAAAAAAAATGCTACAATTGTCCAATCTGGTGTACAGGGTTTTGTAAAAGTCAAAATGACAAGACACAATGAGTGTTCAGATTAAAGTTGATAGCTTATATTATTGTTATATATCTAATTAATAAGCTAAAAAGTGCACAAATGCACAATGCGCAGTCACAAAATCAGTACTATTTTTTTTTATGTACAACTTACAAAGTTATTCCTTTTTTTACATTTCTCTGCACAGCCTTTATTTGTTTAATAAAGAATATTTTTAGCATACTGTTTTCATTTAAATTCTAACTAAATACAAATTAAAAACTTTTTAAAATGCCTTTAAATATTTTTAAAAACTTTTTGATCGAAATTACTTCAATTTTTTACCGTAATTCCATAATTAATGATTCTTCCTTCTTTACTAAATATTTAAATGACAAAAAAATAATCGGAACAGTTAATTCTGTGTATTTTAACGTCAAACGCAAAGCAGAGTAATAGTTTAAAACTACTTTTAACTGTAAAACATTTGTTAATAAACAACCTTGTAACCAACTGCAACTTACGGTTATGTACTTTTTCACTGTTTCCGTTTTCTTAATAAAAAATGTTGAAAAAAATTTACGTTTTAGTTCAAACTACAAGATAAATAGGTATAGAAGGACCACTATATACTAAGCACGTCTACACGCGTACTAGCGAACTCGAGGATTCTCACAGGAATAAGTCGATCGCGGCGGTATTAGTAGCTACCAAAATAAGTGGTAATTAATAAATAAGTGGCCCCTTCTACACCTTTTTATTTTAATTTTAAACCTAGTGGTACATTTAGGTACAACTTATCCCGATTCTGTCTATTGTTGCTGATGTCGTGTGGTTCACAGCGTTTCAATATGGTGATTGTAATTTCATTTTTGACCATGGAGTCAGAAAAGTTTGTTGCATTTTTTAGTATTAATTTATGTATATCTTCACAGTTTTTATCCCCCGAAGCGGCTGGGTTCACACATGCAGTGTACCTGGATTAACGTGGGTTTATAATCGTCCTATGACGTTGCAGATATCCAAGTTTAAAGTAATAAGGCGGTAAAATTACTGATGAAATGGGATGCATACAGGTAAACGCAACCATTTCCAGCTGCCAGACTTGCTCCCATCGCTGCCATGTTTTCATAAGTCAAGGCATATCAAAAATCGGCTAGGTGCGTGTCGTACAAGCATAAGTTAGGTTCCGTAGAGCGAGAATTATTGCGGAAATCTAATACTTAAAAACCGGTTTGTCCAAAACAATTTCGTTGGTAGAATTTATAAAGCCTTATTATTGTTTTTTTTTTTAAATTTTTAGATCACGCGGGTTAAAAGTTAAAGGGGCAGACACACTAATTTTTCAACTTTGGAACTAATAACTCCCAAAATATAAATTTTAAGACAAAAGTTTCTTAAGAACCTTTAATAGATTTTTAAAGCTCTATCTAATGATGCACAAGATGGGGTGCGCGAAAAAACACATTTCGATAAGCGACTGCATAATTGAAATGAATGTGGTATAATGTTGCATGGCTTTTTTATAAAAAAGGAATACCGGTTGAGTTTGTTAGTAACCTTAGGTTGGAGAATGAGCTTCCTGCCTAGGTTTTCTCTAAGGACTAAGTATGGGGTTCTTCAAGAAAAATTTTTGAAGGGTCGGCAATGCGCGTGTGATGCACCAGTTACGTATGCTTATTTGCCACCTTAGTGGTATAAAAAAAATCGTATTGGTTCGTTATCCTGTATCCCTGCGGGAATTTTTTAAATTCTCCTGGACAAAATGCAGTCAATGTCCTCCTCCGTCTCTTCAACATCTCCGTATTTTATTTATAATTAATATCCATTCAAAATATTTGACAATATAACAAGAAACAAAATCAATATTTTAGTATGTTAATACATTTAATAAAGCTAATATTATGTGACAATTGTATTAATTGTGTAAAATAAATGCCATGAAACATAGAACTAGTAATTAAGCAAATAGAAGTTTTAACTTCCAAGAAACACTTCAAGGAGAAACGGTGTAATTATCCTTTGAGACTGCTCATGCCTGCTCTCATAATCTCATCAACCAAAAGCAGATTACTTGCAATCACTGAACAAGAATTGACGATTTGTTTTTTCACTATATAATTATCAAAGACACCCAAATCAGCAGGTTTCATGGCCTCACCAGTGCTTAAATCCAATCCTACAGGATCAGGACTTAAACGGGATTCCTCTTGCAACTTAACAATAGTATCTTGAGCATCATAGCCTGAGTTGATAGCTAAAGTTTTGGGTATAACCAGTAAAGCTTCGGCATAAGCTTGAATTCCTAAACGAGCCTTCCCTTTGACCGTGTCTTTGAACTTCAGGAGTTCCATATTAGCTTTGATTTCAAAGGCACCTGCTCCTGGAGTTACACATTTGTCATCAATTGCGTTATTAATGGCTCGGAGACCATCACGAACTGCGTCTTTTATTTGTAGTAAGGTGAATTTGTTTGGACCTTTGATAAGAATAGTAACAGATAGTGGGTTTTTGCATTCTTCAACAAAAGTATATTTTTCTTCACCAAGAATGTGTTCATAAACTACACCAGCATAGCCGAGACATTCTTCGCTGAGATCGTCGACAGAGTTCATGGCGATTCCACCGCAAGCAAGAGACAAACGCTCCATGTTACGCCTTTTAGCTCTGCGGAGTGCAACAATGCCTTCTTTTGCGAAGGCGTCTAAAGAAAGCGGGTCAATGCCTTTCTGGTTTATAACAACAAATGTTTTGTCTGTTCCATCGCACAGTTTTTTTTTCAAAGCAATGATCTGTAACAAGCAATAGATTTCTGTAAATAATGAATATTGACATAGTCAAGTTTTTGGTTAAAATTATAGTATCTAAGGATAGAAGAGCAATATAAGAAAACTGCGATGTATAATTTGTCTGTCTGTCATTATAATCTTACAAAATTAATTCAGATCAACTATTTACAAGTGTCTAAATTCAAAACTTATTTCAACCGACGAAAAAATGAGTATTCAAGTCGATAGTCGTATATTTATTGAAGTTTTGATTAATATATAACCACGTATAACTTTTTACACATAACCAGACATATGATGATTATCCACGCGGGCAAAGTCGCAGAAAAAAGCTAGAAAGGCAAAAATGTGTCTACTCTTTCTCTCTGTCTCTACAGATCAAACTAATTTCTTCATTGTACAAAAAAAAATGCATTAGAACAATATGTGGTGCCGCACCGTATGACTATTGTAAGTCTTTGTTTAAAAAGCTAAACATTCTTAAGTTGCCTTGTATGTATGTCGCAGCCATATTATATTGAATTAGCCAGTTAATTGGACCCCTAGGCAGATCGTCAATAAATATTACCTACATATTTTTTTATATACTAACATGATGTATGGAGTCCCATTTGAACGGTCTGTTGCAAAACGTTATTTCAACAGAGAATGAATGCAAAATGCAAAATGAATTAAAATAATGTTTGGAAATCAAAAGTTCACTCTGTTATGCGAAAAATCCTACGCGGGCAAAAGTATATGTTATAATATTATGTTTTACTTAAGATAAAGGTGTATCCGAACATCGTTTTTTCATACAAACTATGTCACACCTAATATCTTTAACTATCTAAAACATTTCATGGTGAAAATATGCTTTTTGCGATCATGATAAATAGCAAAATATCAAATAGACTCATTTTAAACAGCAAAAGTTTATAGTTGGGAAAGTATGGGAAACATCTGATTCGGTAATCCGAATTAAAGACTTAAGACTTAAAGAATTATATAAAGAAAAATTAAAAAGTTACTACCTTCTGTAATTAGAATTTCAATGAATTTTAAATGTCATCTTAAGATTAGAAAAGTACCAGTAGTACTAATCCCAGATCTCCAATATTCGATAAAAACTAACAACTCTTATGTCTTCTAGCAATCACTCGCATTTATACTCATCCTATTCCGATCCTTGTTTATAGGTAATTACTCACCTTCTTAACCCTCTGGTCGATGAAATCCCTTTCAGCAGCGACAAGCTTTTCCCTGTCTTCAGCAGACTTGTAGAAGAAACCAGAGTTGACCTCAGTCTTCTCGTATTCGAGCGACACGTTGCACGTCAGGATGTAGGCGTTCTCAACGCGTTTTGGCATGTCGGGATGCCTGGCGCCGTGGTCCATTACTATTCCTAAAGGTGACAAAAAATTTTTTTTCTCATTTTAATTTTTTAAACTTCCAGCTTATTCCCGCAACCTCACCCGCGTAGACTTTTGGTAAAAAAAGCTTTTAACTATTTTTTACCTCCAAAAATGTCGGAATATTCATAAAAAAAATCTTTATTTTGGACTTTAGTTTCCAAAACCGGTAAAACACGTGAATCTTTTTTTAAAATACCAATTTCAATTCAATTCAAAAATTATGGATTTCCATATAAACTTCCACCACCCATTTCAGCCCCTGAGGAGCAGGGGATGAATTTTGCAAAATTTCAAGTCCATAGACCAGTGGTCGTCAAACTTTTATGGTCAAGGGCCAATATAGCCTTGGGCTGCATACCTACCTGCTGTTTAAAATGAATTTTCACTTAAAGAAAAAATATAGGAACTTTAAATCGGGATAATATATAGACAATAAATAGTATACCTGGTCCTTTTCTATACCCAACATATACCAATCTCATTGCCAAAACTTTAGTTTAATGCTTTTACAAGACAAAGGAAAAATTCACTGTAATAAAAATTATTCCCCTACTACTACTAACTGTTAATCGGGACAAGAAGTATTATTTATTTTTAGTTATCCGTTTTCTCAGCCATCTCTATGTAAAATATCAAACCTTTTTTAATGATTAAGCATTGAATTCTCCGTTAAAAGGAAACATTTTTAGTTTAGAAAGTAGGCGCATCCTTCTTAGCGCCATGGTATTACATGGTATCTGTAATAACAAGTTTGACTGCACTGGGCTGACTAATAATTTGTGCTACGTAGTACCGCGTACCGTGCAGCGGCGAGAGGTGCGTGTGCGTCGGTTGTTCCACACCGCGCCATGTCGCACCAACGCTGGCGTACGCGCGCCCCTTCGACGCCTCGCACACATATTTAATGAAGTCTTCCCTGACTTAGACATCTTTACTGCTTCAGTTAACAAGTTCAAAAGACTAGTTGCCGATGTTATAAATACCTATCATTCTTGATTTGCGATATATATACAATATAAAAAAATGTATTTCCTTCTTGTACGTACTTAATTTAAATTAGTATTATTGATAATTGTATCGAGTAACACATTGAAACAAATCTGTGGATAACGTTGTGGGTTTCATAATGATTAATCTGTTATATTTTTGATACTAGTTATTAAGAATGATTGTGAATACTGTTTGTTGTCCCCAATAAAGAAAATAAAAATAAAAATTTCAAACAAGCTAATGCAGAGATAGGTATTTGAAAAACATTTGCGCTCCAAGATACGGATGTGTGACAGGGACAACTACGCCTCGGGCTGTTTTACGTAGTTTTCCTTTTTCAAATCTCAACCAAATTTAATAAAAATTACTTCACCTTAAGGGCGCGTTCGTTTTGAAATAAAAAGTACACACGTTTGATACTTTTCACACTTTTGATAACGCCAGTTTTGCCACCGACAACTATGGTTTATGTAGTTTTAAATATGTATAGGCAGTTTGACAGATTAACAACAAAACCCTACCTCCAGACTAGACCCATGTGCACTAAAGTTTAATTTTTTATATTTTTTATACCAATACTAAACGAACTGATGACAGGTGGCAAAAGTAACGAAAATAATGATTCTTTATCCCAAAACGAACGCGCCCTAAAAGTAATGAATATTTTAGTGTCTGTATGTTTTATTTTCTTAAAAAATAGTTTTCATATTTACGTCTAAGGATAATTTACGTCATAATAAAGGGACATTTTTTGGACTCTGGCATAGCCCCAGTTTTTTATATGAATAATTACATTCGAAACACAAATATGATATTAGAAACACGAACATTCTCATCCTTACTGACTTTGGTTATTTTATATTGCCCTATAATATTTCCTTAATCATTCAACTATACGCGTCTTTCGTCTGTTAAAAATTTGAAAGGGGTTGGTGGTAACACACGCAAGAAACAGAAAAGTAGATATTTGCGCTATGTGATAAAGACGAGTAATGCAAGAAAACGCAAATGTATTATTTCTCGGGCTTTTCCGAGTGGGTTATCCAATAATAGACTGTTTTTTAATGACTTCGATAGTTACAATGTATGCTAGAATTTTTTCCAGCAATGAAATATCATACCAACAAACTTTCCTTTTGTCAAGATCTCGTACGAGATTGTAGTTGTACGAGACTAATAGTGTCTCCGTATCTCGTACTGAAAACCACAAATCTCGCATTTGTGAGAAGAATCTCGGACGGTTGATTGGCAATCTCTTTTCAAGTTACAGCATAGGTTTTGATTTATTTGTGTCACAATATTTTTTATTGCATTTACGTAGAACTTTAATTTTTTTACATATGTAAGCGACCTTTGAGACTTTAGTATTTGATATTAATTTAAACTTGATACCCGTACGCGTTCTTGAGTAAAAGGATCTTGACAAACTTTTTTTAATGTGTTATACTTACAAATTTCGTTTTTTTTTTTCTATGTTTGTGATGTACCTTATACTACATGACAATTTTCATGATTCTTCAAGACAACGGGAAGTATCATTTCGGGTTAGATTTATTTATGAATGCCAAAATATGCGACAAAATTGACCGTATCTTAGTAGCTTGATATTTTTATAGCTTCAAAGGGACCATGGACTTTAGATTAGATATTTATTTTCATCTTGATACCTTCACGCGTTCCTGAGAGAAAGGGTCTTGACAGACAGACAGAAAGACAACAAAGTGATCCTATAAGGTTTCCTTTTTATTTTTGAGGTACGGAACCCTAAAAAATATGTTTTGAAAAAAGCTGATATTTATTTTCATTCAGATTCGTCATGACTATAATTATCACTGTCTTTTAATTTCGATAAGTACATGAATAATAAATCGTGAGGTCAGTGCCAGCGTTGCCAGATGTATCGATTTTTAAATCAAAATTGATTGTCCCGCGCGGGACAGCCTCAATCCCGCTTTTAATAACTTAATAACTCGACCGTGCCTGTACGCACGTATCTTCGTTACGCACAAAATATAATAATCTCGTATTTCTAAAAATAGATGTGTGGTAGGAGTCACACCGAGTTAACAAAACCAGTGTGACTATCGATAAATAAAATTACCCTGCCTGTAAAAACCGTGGTACAAACGCCTGATGTAGTCCGAATTTGGCTAAATAAGAATCTGAATATCTCAGAACCCATCTTCCTGAGAATCTGTTCTACATCGTCGCAAGCATTTTTACGACGGGAATCAAATGCGGACCGTCTTTTTTGTCTTGAGGTCGCACAAGTGTTGTCCCCCTAGACTCGTGGTTCCACTACTTAGTCCCAGTGATAGCAAAAATTTGACTATGGGATTGTGGTCCCACCGAAAACAAATTGTTAAATGCATATAGTCGAACATTCATTCCTTGCCACAAAATAATACAAAACGATAGTTATTTTATTATTTTGTGGTATACCTCTTAAATTTTTTTTCAATTATTATAATAAAGTATAGGTAACAATTATACTGTTATTACTATTACTTTTATTTACTATTACTTATTACTATTATAACAATGTATAACCTCAGAAAGCGCGGGCGGGTGGCACAGACAACACTTAAGTGTGGACTGACCAATAATTAAAATACATTTTCTATAGACATTTTTACTCGGTACCTATCTATTGTCACGTAAACGGTATTTGAACTCCAATAAAAAGATAAATATTCAGACACTTTTTATTATATACGTTTATTATACTAAGTCCCGATTTCGATGAAAGAATCCCGCTTTTTTGACTCAAAAAGTTCCAAATCCCGACTTGGCAAAAAAAATATCTGGCAACGCTGGTCAGTGCATCAGTTTTACATAAAAAATAAGTATTTTATTTTCAAATAATTTAAAGCTAGCTAAACATGTTTAAAGATATTATTGGTTTATGGTTTCATGGTAAATACCTCTGATTAATGTAGTTTCTGTTGCAGTCTTATGCTGCATTTCCATGAGTTCCACCATGTGCAAGTCAACTGGTTTGTCTCCGACGCGAATGGCCAGCACGGCGTCTACGCAAGCATCAGTCAGGACTTCAGCCAGACTTGAGTGAACCTACAAAATGTCGCATAGCTATATAGCATTTGATTGACCTTTACAAGTGGGAGCCACGGCACACCAGAATCCATCTGACCTACCACAGGACTAAGATGATTTGTATTAAATGTATGAAATAAGTTGAAATATGGTCTAACTAGCGTTGCATGGCTCTGTGGTTGGCAGTGACTCGGACCCAGTCCCTTGTGGAAATAAGGCATATTAACACGAGGGAAGCAAAACATGTTTTAATTACTTAATGGCATTTTGTAATGAAGACTGATGACGCTCTATAGAAATCAAAATATTTGAAAATAAGTGGTTTTTGTTAATATATTTTATTATTTATGTATTTATCAAGTACCTATATATGTCACGTTTAAAAACCAGAATGTCGGTAATTTTTACCGCACTGTGCCCACGACGCCTCCGCCATGAGGATTTACCAGCGATCAAAAATGGCAGACTTAGTTGTAGCTGGCTAAAACTAGATGTAACTGCATTTTAGCTTTTACATATAAAAATACGAATATACTCTATATAACTAAATATACTGAATATATATTTGTTTTAACATTGTTAAGATAATATCAAAAATAACTTATTTCATTAATTACTTAATTTCGTTAATACACCACACAAAAAATATATTAGTTTTGAGGATTTTGTCATTTAAGGTAGGCAAGGTATCAGAGGTGTTTTTTTTTCTTTTTTTGAAAAATATGCAAATTTAGTCTCCATTTAAATCTTACCTTAGTCTTCAATGATGTACGAGCGACTTCCAGCAAGTTTTCACGTTTTATTTCAATAGGGATCTTAATTGATTCTAAAACTTCCAGAGCTTTGGTGCGAGCAATGTCAAACCCCTCTGTTAGAATCCTGGGATGAAGCCCTAAAATTGAAAACTTTGGAAATAAAGGAATGACCTAAATGCACAGCTATTATATTTTCCCTACTCTTCTCTGTGTGCGTTCTACCACTTGTATATTGGTCTGTGTTCTAAGGAATTGTTTCAAATTATGCCAACGGTGTCGCATGCCCAAGATATAAATCATCACTGCTCGCCATCAGCAGGAATTTCATTCTCACACTTAAGAACCTAAATGGTCATGTGCACTTTAAGTGGAAATTTTTAAACGGTCGGCAAGTCGCGAGTTATTGCAGTCGCCCCTGTTATAGCTTATTTGCAAACTTGGTGCTATAAAGAATAAATAAATGAGAGGCTAAAGAATAACTGCCCAGCCTACGAAAAATAATTAACCATCCTTAGGAGTATATATTTCGATTTACATATAGGTTTTCAATATTGATTTCTTTCCTGTATGAGACAGCAGAAGAACATAATTATAAATGAATAAATAAATATTTTTGAACATTTCACACAGCGCCATCTGGCCCCAAAGTAAGCAAAACCTGCGTTATGGGTATCGGACAACGGATACAAATACATATATAATACTTTTTTTTGTAAATACATACATATCATACATAAATACACCCAGACCCAAGACAAACACAAATCTTAATCACATAAATGTTTGTCCAGTGCGGGAATCGAACCCAAACCCTCTGCATGGCAGTTGGCTACACTACCAACTAGACGGCGAGGGAATCAAATTATTAGCTCTCTGGTTTGTTCAAAATTAAATTGCTACTAAGAACAGATGTTTTGATTGAAAACGGTCACTACTTATCATATACATCATTCTATTTGAGACAATTGTTGGGTCGGTCGAGGAAGTTCTTTAGATAACCGTAATAAGGGCGTGCGCACTTTGCGGTTACTCTTCACTACTACTCATCAATCTTACTATATAATTATTTAAAAATATGACCGAAACAAACAAATATGTAGTTGTTTTTCCTACCAAGAGCCAGACAGAATCATAAAAGAAATCTGTCTACCTTCACTGATATAGATGTCAGCTTGTTTCAAGAGTTCTCCAATGAGAAGAACTGTAGATGTGGTCCCGTCTCCAGTGGCATCATCTTGTGCTGTAGAAGCTCGTGCAATAAGTGAAGCAGTTGGGTGCTGAATCTGCATTTCATGTAAAAGCACATTGCCATCTTTTGTGATCTTAATGTCACCCGCACCAGAAACCAACCTTTAAGAGAAAAATATAAAGAGACTTCAATATATTAAAGACTATATAATTGTAAGTACTTCAACTGACGGTATATGGGAATTCTTATAATATAGATAGTGTCATAGACAATACATGGTCCTGATGATTAATGATCTCTATGACACAGGTCATCGCATCTGTGCGAGTGCGTCGACACATGCGCGTGCAACAGAGACAAATAATGACCGGTCATTGAACTTAATTATTCCTGCTTAGCATCCGTGCTATAGTAAATTAACCGCCGAATCCCAATGCCCGCACACGTAACCTACTTTTGATCTCCTAATGGATGATTATGTGTACTGAACTAACTAAATATAGTCAGCTGACTGATGTTACACACATTGATGGCCTTTTTAGCCGTTATATGCCCTAATGCAGGGCACAGGCCTCCTTGAATAAGGAGGCTTAGGCCATATTCCACCACTCTGGCCTAATGCGGATTAGCGGACGATGTCGAGCTAGTGGCCAGAGAACTGTCAGAGTTTACAAGCGGCACACATTTTCACATATCGTTTCCGGTAGACAAGTGTCAATGTACCATGCATACTGTTATAATATTTTTTTTTCTGGGAAACTAGACTTGGCCAAGTCTATAATTATAAATTTTTCGAGGAATTTAAAAATACAGATTTGAAATGTTATAAATACAGTTATTATTTGAGTTTGAGGACTCTATTTTTAAAAACTTTAGATATAATTTGACTGACATGTCCATCAAGTAGGTACTTAACTACTAAATCTGTTCCTAAAAGTTCATTTTTATCATTGCCACTCGGAAATAGTTATTTGTTCAACAAGTGAGCAAAGTGGTTTTATGTGAAGAGTGCCAAAGTAGTCTAGAATCTATCTTATATTTCTATTTTATTAGTAGTCTACTACAGCGAGGGATTTAAAGGCACGAGACCTAAAATAATTTGCTCTCGTGTGTAACATACAAATTTTCTCGTCTACCAGTGCGAAAAAATAGGTCTTAGGCAAGGAACACACTGAAGGCCATATTAAGCAAAAAGTTTATTCTAATTAAAAATACTACCTACTATACTCTGCCCTATTGAATAATAAACAATAGGTAGGTACTAAATATTATTTTTAACACAAGCACCTTTTGGAAGTCGCAAATTATTGAACAATTCATATGCTTTAAGATATTTTTCACGCGACTTATCTGGTAAAAAGCTAAGTTCAGCATTAGATACTTGTCTTAGCTCTTCAGGTGTTAAAACAATACCTTCGTGACTCGAGTCACTAATTTTTTCAAAAAAATACAATATACTAATTAGTTTCGCAAAATGAATTTGTTTCTAAACCAATCATTGCATATTTTTTTTTTTTCAGTATCGCAAAATTCCAAAAGTTAATATTTAAACGTTGCATTACTTTGTATCACGCTCGAAGCAAAAATCGATTTTGCCCACAGTTTTAAACAGCAAAACGACCCTTTTGCTGCTGGAGAGTTGCAAAGGGGATTTTATTCATGCATAACCAATAAACTCACTTTTACTCACAAGTGAATAAAAAAATAACACTGAATAAAACTCACTTTTAAAAAAACTTTTTCACTCTTAAAATTAGAGAATACAACACGTGAAACTAAAAATACATTTCGTCCTTTCTAACCCTCGCTCCGGTCAGGATTCCATTATCTAGCATCCTTCGCTGCTCTCGGGATCTGGACTTAGTCCCCCGAAGTAAATTCCCTTTTTTTCACTTATATAATCTACTATTTTGTGTAGTTTTGACTTGCATTGTTTTCTATTATTACTTATACATATACATATTTAACGCAGGAGTGAGTTTCCGGTCGTAAAAATGCCTTGTTTGCCGTACCCACTGCCTAGTCAGGACTATTTTTTATCAAATTTTCTTCATAAAATAAATTTCACAAAGAAATTTTTTTCAAAAGATGGGAGGGCTTGGTCAGTAATTTTAATGGGTGACCGCTTAGCAGCACACTTTTTTTTTTGTTTGTGTTTGTAAATTACATAAATGGTGGTAAGTATTTGGGCGGGTGACCGCTTAGCGGCACACTTTTTTTTTCTTTGTGTTCATAAATTACGTAAATCCTGGCACGTAATTTACGAAAAATTACTAAAACAAAAAGTGTGCCGATATGCGGTCACCCATCCAAGTCCTGACCAAGCCCGATATTGCTTAACTTTGAATACCGTTTCCAACAAATGTGTTTCTGTTTCTGTTAATAATAAGCTAGATGGTGCTGTACCGGTAATTTTAAATAGGCCGGTTTTTATAATTTGTTGTTATACTTTAGAATTCACACTATTTTCCCCCTCGACCGACTTCGGCACGGTCGTGAAACTATCGTTAGGCGGCCTCGGCACGTACCAACGGCCCCGGATGACGATGAGATTAGTCTCACCGTCCTCGGGTTCGTCGGCGCCCGCAAGGATACACGAGGTATCAAAGAGTGCCGGGGCGCTTCTCGCCCCCACTCAATCGCAACCGTACCCGCGTAACGGGGAACTCCCCTCCCGGCCCTGACTCACCTTCGGGTTCGAGACTCACGCCGGTCGAAGGGACGCCCCCGAGAGTGACAACCCAAGCCGAGGCTCCCCCCGCGAGGAGTACTTGAGTGTTGGGCGCTATATGGGCTGAGACTCCTTCAGAGTCTCGCCCCAAAAAGTCTGGTGAAGCAGTAATGGCTGCAACAGCCAACTGCATTGACAGCTCAGAAAAAAAAAATCTCTGCAAGTTTGAAGTTTGTATGTATTTCTGTTTTTACGATAGAGCAAAAACAATGAAAATGTGTTTCTTGTATGAGAACTCCCCAAACAATTGTATGACTGTGTCTCTCATTGCTATTGCTAGATGGTGTTGTACCGGTAATTTAAAATGGCAATGGCTTCGACCCGTCTCACATTTGGCCGATTTTTATTGTTTACTGTTATACTTTAGAGTCCACACTATTTTTCATTGCAAGTTTAAAGTGTGTATGTATTACTGTTTTAACAAAAGGGCAAAAACAACGAAAAGTGTTTCTTGTATTAAATTTAACTTTTTAATTTTTTTATTATTTGTTAGATAATCCCCCATTATAAATCATATATTGTAAAAATTCAGGCTTCTACCTATTTCGGTCTTTAATTGGTCAGACAGAGAGACAGACAGCGTAGGCTTAGTAATAGGGCTCCGTTGGGACCCACTGGGTACGAAACCTTAAATGTAACCATTTTATAGATTTTATATCACTTAAACGCAGGAAAATGCCTAAATCGAAAAATATACGATTTTCTTATCAAAATAAAACAAACAAAAATAATTCATACTATTACCACTTAAGCGTACAGTCCGCGTGACCGCGACAGCGTCAACCGTTTGCGGGTTTACACGCACCAAGCGGGCGCTAGCACAAAAACCGTAATAGCTGGCATACTACTAGAGCTACGACAAAATAAAAAAATACCTTTGGAGAGTTACAAATACTAAATTAGACCAGATTGTGCAGTATGTCAGATTTGCTACAACCACCTACTTAAACTTATTAACTTTATTTTCTAATTTCAATAAAAAACATCTCTTTTTCTAATTTTAAAGTTACGATCCTGTAACAATAATGCAACTATCTTTTATGTTCCCTCTCTTTCTTTTCAAATTGCTATAACTGAAGCTAACATGAAAAAAAAACTGAACAATATGAACAGTTTTTCTACAATACTTTCTTTTGATGAGTGACTTAAAATTTTACAATTCTACGCAATCAGAGTAATATTAAAATAAACTAGACTATTTTATCTTTAAGAGAATATCTTTCGTAGCTTTACTCTGTGTATAATTATCATCCAGAACCACCACAAACGTAGACAACAGGTGATACCGCGGCTAATACTTTTTTTTGTTGGAAAATTTGTGTTGCCATGTTAAGTTTGTGTATTTCTGCTGAATAAATATTCATGTCCCTGCCATATGGTAAATTTCTTCAGGCAATTTTTAACTTTGTTTCAATAGAAATAAAGTTTTAAATCGGAACACTCTTACTGGGAATGCGCGTTCCCAGGATGGACGCCACTTTTTTTTTGGGCATTCTAGATCCCCGGACACTCAAGTGGATAAAAGCTTACTACAATATTTAACATAACACTCACCAGTGTAAAACGCATTTTACAGCATATGAATAATGCATAAAATCCAAATCACTAATAAATTAGCATAAAACCTTATTACTAAAAAGAGTTATTTTAATTAAAAAAAGACTAACAAACATCATTAGTTCACTTTTTGGATGTCTTTTGAGTCATTCCGTATATCAAGAAATTCAAAAAATTAAATCTAAAAACAGCTATTCAATTGAACCTAGAAGATAAAAAACACTTAAAATCTAAGCATTCCAACATATTACTCCAGCTCAGTTCTCTTATCCTATTCAAGTTTAATTTGGCAAAAGCTGACTGGTATCTCTTTTCTGCATCTGTTGATAGTATAAATTTCTGGAAATTTTTAAAACAATGACTATCATCATTTAACAGTGTGAGTAACACAATTTGTTTCATCTATTTGTTCTTTTGCTGATGAAATTTTTCTCCTTAAAAAACCACCAAAGAAAAAGATATCGTTGTCGGATCCTGAATGTACTGACCTAATAAGGCAAATAACAGAATCCCACTTTTCTCGTAACAAGTCCATGGATAATTTTTTTATTTCCAAAAATTTGCTGCCACTGCAAAGAAGATTTTTTCCAAGAAAGAAAAAATCGGTGGGAGAAATTCTGCGAAAGTGTATTCCCGAGATTACCTGTAGCTTCTTCTTTTCAGTCGGACACTCTTGGCAGAGTGGTCGTGGTTACGGTAGGTCTTAACTCTTGTGTGGCGGCTCTAGCAATGCATCTCCATTTGTTTCTATTGCAAGCATTGCAATAGCATTCAGTCATGGTGGATTGTGTGGTGCACTTTATGAGGTCTGACCGAACACGTGGTCTCTTGCCATCCATTCTACCTTGTACTACCATACGCTTCATTGAGTCCTCTTTTAAATTTAAGGATTCGTATCTGGACAGTCGATGATAGTCTTTCCTTTATCTTAAGTTCTTCTAAAATCGATACGTTGGTCCGGTGAGCCATCCACGGGATCATTAACAGTCGCTTCCAGCACCACATTTCTAGTGCATCAATTTTCCTCCGCTCCTTCAACCTCAACGTCCACGTCTCAGCTCCGTATAGAAAGATCGGGAAGACGAGACTTTTCATAAGCCGGGTCTTAGTGGCTTTGGTTATCCTACGGTCTTTCCAGATCTTTGTGAGCTTCTCAACAGCCGAACGAGTCACAGCACAGCGTCTTCGAATCTCATCTTCAGCTGTCATCTTCCCTGTAGCATTAGTATTAAAATAATTCGAGGCTCCCTTATTTTAAATGATTCTATCTCTTATGACCCTTCAACATGGGCAGACTCCTTCTGTAGGAAATTAGCTCTCCCTTCAACTCTTAACATAGACAATATCGCTTCTCATTATTTTTTCCCAGATACTAGCTATTGGTTGGACTTCCAATTCTCTTAAGAAGAATTTAATTGTGCCATAAATGGTCTTCATGACTCCTCCCCAGAAGATAATGGAATCCCATACTCGTTCATCAAAAACCTTTCAATTACAGCCCAAAAACACTTTCTCGAAATTGTTAATCAGATTTTTTCCACTGGTGAGAGCCCCACAGTCAAATCATTATTCCTATTTTAAAACCCGGTAAGAGCCCCTCTGACCCTGATTCTTACAAACCATTTGCTTTATCATTTGCATAGGCCAAAATCAAGGAAAATATGGTCAAAAATAGACTTCAATGGTTTATGGAAAACAATGGGAATTTGGCAAATTCACAGTTTGGCTTCAGAAAAGGGAAAGGCATAGTCGACAGTCTTAGTATTCTCACAACAGACATTCATATTGCTCTTTCTAAGAATGAATTCCTAGTTGGATTTTTTTTTCGGATAACGCTTCAGCTTATATTAGTGTTATTTTACCAGTTGTCAACAAAAATTACTACAGCTAAATGTCCCAGAAAAAATAATTTCATCGATTACCAATTTGCTTTTGCAGAGGACCATCCATATTCGCTCTCAGGGATCTCTTCTTCCACCAAGATGTTTAGAAAGGCCTCCCACAAGTATCGATTTTCAGCCCTCTTCTTTATATTATACACATTTGACTTAGAACAATCTGTCAATCCTTATGTCATATACTTCAGTATGCAGATGATCTAGCATATTTCCCTAGCCAAGACATTTCTTCAGCTTGAACACGCCTTAAGCAGCTATAAGTTATCTTGCAGATTGGCTTTCCAATCCCAGTCTCAGTGATAAGATGTAGATCCTCTCCAGGCATTGAAATTCTTTATAAAAATCAGACTATCCTATTGGTAGAAACAGTAAAATTCCCAGAAAAACTGGACTGCAGAATGACAAATATTACTCATCTAAATTATATTGCTTAAAAGTGCGAACAGGGAATTAATGTTCTTTGTGATTTAGCAGGTGTTTGGTGGGGCAGTCATCCATACACACAAAAATTAATTTATAATGCCAATTACATTAGTTTATAACAAAATTTTAATTAAGCTAGCTTTACTATAGAACCATGAAATAAATTAATCTTAGCTAAACTGACTCAAAATCTATGTGCAAATATTGTAAACATAACCAACTTTACTTAACGTTCACTTTTTCTGGTAATTTAATCATAAATCATTAAAATACTTACATGATTACCTTTATTGTCACATTCTTTAACTGGTTGTCAATCACGACACTGATTAAATATAAAATCTGCAAAACTCCGAATTTACAATGAGAAATATTATATGTATTTATGTATATGTTGCATAAAATATAATAAAGCGAAAGACGCGCGTCAAGGTCATTTTTGTTTACCCGAATTGTAAATAGATTTTGATTCAGCCTAAGAATTATTTCTGGAGCAATGAAGTCTACTCCTATTAACTGTCTACAAATTAAATGTGTTGAGCCACCTTTGTGCTGGCAGTATCTTAGTGATCAATTTATGTATAAATTATTTCAATTTGATTCACATCCTTGCACCAATTAGCTATACAAGTTCAGTTCTCTCCCTACGGGCTTCATAAAGATATTCCTCCTATATTTAAAATATTTTTCAAAATTGCCAATCTACATGCCCTCCTATTAAATTTTTTCAGATGAACTAATTTCCAAGCTCTGTCTTTTCATCTCAAAGTTAATTTGAAACTAGGTATTACTAAACAAACATTACAAGCATACTTATCCTTACAAAAAAAACTATTTAAAAACTGGCGAGGTTGATCTCCTCTTTATACTGATGCCTCAAAACTATGGAAAAATGGATGTGTTGGGGCAGCAGTTTGGATACCAAAAAATTATTACAATTCTAAATTACAAGTGCTGTTGCAAAAGCTGAATGTTCTGTCTTTACTGGTGAATCTATTCCTACATTAGAAACCATAAATTACATTGAATCTCATTCCCTTAATAAATCTTTGATTCTGTCCAATTCATTAAGCTGTCTACAGGCAATTCTCACAAATCAATTCCGTTGCAGATCTCCATTTCCAATCATCTTAAAAATAAAAGAAGCCTTATATAGGTGTCTGTATAAAGTCATAGATCTTGTATTGGAGTGGATCCCAGGACATTCTGGGACACAAGGCAATAAAATTGCTGATTCATGCGCTAGCTATTTGTCTCTGGCTCCTTAGATCATGATAAATTATAATCCTATGACCTTCTTTGCTTAACAAAAACCCAAATTTTAAGTTTCCAAAACTCTTAAAGGTAAGTACTATGGTGACATTCAACCTGATATCCCATTGGAACCATGGTTTTTTCATCAACATGCTACTACTAGAAAGTTTACTTCTACTATTCTACTACTTCGTTTTGGTCATGCTTATACTCCGGTACATTTAGCTAAACTCAGGATCATCAGACAAGGAACTATGGCTCATATATTTTTGATGCAAAACTGTTGTCATCATTGTATGAATTACTCCCCCGTAATACCCCTCCTCCTATTAACCTAAAATGCCTCGTTATTTATGTATATTCACATAGTCATAACATTTATGTCAAAATTCATTTCATTTAATAACATTACACTTTAAAAAATAAGTTAATGTATTGATATTAATAAATATGTATGTAATTCTATGTTGTGTTTAGGTATCTAGTAGTTTTTTGTTTTTGTAGTGTACATAGACTGAGTAAGCTCAATATTCACATTTATAGAAGCCATTCATTAGGGTGTCCCTAATATGGCAAAAAAAAAATTTTTTTTAAATTTCGAAACGCATACCCTCCAATTTATTTATAAATGCTAAAATGTACTTAAATATGAAATTTCATATCTGTAGCATGATTGCAACCCGTGCCGACCGAGCTCTAAAGTTTAGTAAAAAATGGTGTTTAGGTCTGACATTTTGGTTTGATCCAAAACTAATTAAAATGCAACAAATAAAGTAAATATGAGTACAACTAAAAAAATATCAATACAAACTTTTATTTAAATACAAATTATAATAATAATGAATTAGGGTAACTTCTCTTTAGTGTAGTTTTTTTACAGTCTGGATACAGATTTCTATGTTCCTGAACACAACGCAACAAAAACTGTTTTTGCTCTTCTTCAGCCGTGATAAGACCATTAAAATCTTGCATTAATTTAACAGCTCTTTCAGCAGTGTCATTTACGACCTTCAAACGACTTAATCGTCTTCTAGCTTCCAAAAAAGCAGGATTGTCACCCCACGAACATACGTCTTCCCGAAGAAAACTGTCGTCGATCTGTAGTCGAGATAGAAATCGTTTGCTTCTTTGAGTCACAAAATCATCCAGCGTCATATCTGAAATAAAGAAAAAACCATTAAAATAAGCAAAAACTAAACCACAAAACTTTGAAAAAGAAACAAGAAAATATTAAGTACTTACCAAACAAATTTTGCGTAATTTCTTCCTTCGATGGGACATAGCGTTTAGAGGAATCTGAACTTTTGTCTCTGTTTAAATTATTAATCATTTTTGTCTTGGTTTTGGTATCAACTTCTTCATCAAAGAGTGATAACATGACTGTTTCTTCACACAAATACCATAAATGATTAATAAACTTGCTTATGGATGCCTTGGAACTTGTCGCGTCTACTTTTTCATATTCTTTTAGAGCTTTCAAAAAGGACAAGTCTTGGTTAGGTGCTTTAACTGCCATTGTACATTCGAGCCAAGGTTTGGTATACAAGGTGACGATAAATAAACAAACATCTTGTAGAGCATTTTTGTCCTTTGCAGTAATTTTAAGTTGCGATTGAAGCAAACATATTTTTATAGAATAGATTGCTCTCGCCATCCATCGCGCTTGATGCAAAGCTCCGGGGGGCCTGAGTTTTAGTTTATTCTCTGTGTCTCCTCCTAAGAACACAACGCATAGTTCAACCAATTCGCGGTAATAAGATTTTTCCAGTTCAGTCTTATAAAAAGTTAACAAAGATGTAATGTTTGTCTTAGCAATATGTGCTTTAACGAAATTTAGAGGTGACTCAATGTTATCAGTGTTAATATTTTTCCAATTATCTCTTAACTTTTTGAAAATTGGAATATCTGGGCTACTTGTAATATGTTTTACCTTGGTTTCAAAAACAGCTTTAAGGACCAACTCTTAAACATGATGACGACAAGCAAAAAGCAGCAATTCCCTTTCTAAAGTCCAAAATAGCACAAGCTCCACTGAAACGGCCAGTATTGGAAGCTGTTGTATCGCAGCACATTATCTGTACTTTGTCATGGAGGGTCCAGTCAAAGAGAGCAGTTGAAATGGCTTTAGCTTGATGTTTTCCAGAAGAACTCTCTAATTTCGGTACTGCAAGAAGCTGTTCTCTATCGTCAAATGAAGCAATAATTGGCAAGCGTTCTTCTTTTGAACTTTGTACATCCAATCCAGGTAATAGTTTTCCATCCCAATGAACTGTGACTACGTCAGGCAAATTATTCTGGAAGTCAGTTTTTATTGCTTCTGCCCTGGATTTTCTCGCTTGAGTACGAACTCGCTGAATCGAGGATTTGTTTATAGGGAAATCATCGCTGTTCAGACCAAGCGCTTCTACAACCGCATGGAGAATGTAAACTGAGTCCCTTATGCTTAATTGGCATTGATCTAAAGCTGCTACCAGTTTAGGAGTTATTAAACTTTTCGTGCCTCTTTTAAAACTTTTTTCAGGGCAAGGAATCTGAGTACTAAGTTCAGAGTTCGAAATCTGTTCCTCATCCGAATTCTCAAGACATTCCAAGTTATCTATCGAAGAAGTAGATGCAACAGCCAATAACTCTCTTTGTTTTACCTTTCTTTCCTCTTCTTCCAATCGTCTTTGCCTAACTCGTTCTTCTTTCTCCGCCAATTTTTTGTCGATTCCACCTAAGCATCCCGGTCGACCTGGCTCTCTCTGTTTCCTTAAGAAATCTTTGTCTTCCTCTATCTTCATTCTGTCAAAGGCATCTGCATGTGCAATATCAAATAAGTTATCAAGGTCTTTTACAAAATTATTTTCACGATTCTTGAAAGTCAACTGAGTTTTCTTACAGTTTTTTTGCAGCTCCCTCCAAACATGATATAAATCAACAAGATTCTTCACGCAGTTAGGGATTGCCTTCGTAGGAATTCTGGCTTTTTCCCAAAATATAATGCACTCTCTTATAACAAGATTCGTACTTTCACTAACAGTCAGCTTGACTTCACGAATATTGTAAAATAAAACGGTGAGAACTTGTCGATTAGATGGTAATTTTGCACCATTTATCTGGTGGCTTGGCAGTCCGATAAGGAAAATATTTTGTTTATCACTTCGTAATTCCACAGACATTTTCACAAACTTATGAAATGACAATTGAAACTCGCAGTAACAGGTCGCCGCGCTGCTCCCGCGCAACTTGTATGGACAAGTTAAAAACTCAACTCGGCACGGGTTATTGTTTATAAATCGGGCTAATATTTATTTCTAGACTATATTAGGTCCATACGAAACTTTTTAGAAGGTATGCGTAAAAATATATTGAAGTTGAATTTTAAGGGACACCCTACCATTCATATTCATATTCACCAACATCTTTTGGCAAACATTTGACTCTACTGACTCAATTAAAGCCACAAGAAACAAAAAAAATCTAAGCTTTAAGCATATTTTTAAGTTTATAGCTTATAAAGAAGTTAAAAACAAAATTATTTCACGATACTGAATTTTTAATATTTTATATCTTGAAAACTATGAAATTCCACAAGATAAAATTTTAGGTCCGTTCTATTGACAGCATTGACATCGCATAGGCATTGAAATCCTACTATTCACCAAATGTAAACTAACAATATGGCGGTTCACTATTTGACAGGGTATCCACTTCTCTACCTACCGAGCATGTGCAGCCAATGAGTTGAATGTTGTCCGGAAGTGACATCATAGCGCATTCATGTTTGCTGAACAGAATGATTGAATGTGCACATAGACAGCATTAAGCCCATTCAATGCATTTAATGCTTGTCAATTAAGCACCCATTTTGTAAACAGATTAATGACAGTAAATTCTATCCACAAGAAAGTGAAAAAAATTGCATATAAAGTACAGTGCCTTAAATTCACATTAGTAGTGCAGGTTAATAAAGGGTCCCATTTGAATCGGTTCTACTAAGCGTCGGACATGTTGACCCCCATGGCAGTCCTGTCAAAATTATTTATTTTGGTACTTGTAAATTAGTAAAACTAGTGTATTAATTAAGATTAAAAAGCTTATAGAAAGAATAATGTAACTCAATAGGGTACTGACTATCGACTGAACCAATCGTACTTTAAGTAATTGTTTCTCGGACAGTTCGTAATAAACGACAGTGTACACAACAATTCTATGACCGGCCATTAGATTGAGGTTAACCATATGATTTCTAAAATGCTATTATTACCAGAAAAAAATGGATAACCGAGTTAATGCTTTTTAAAACTGTAATACGGGATATAAATTATATATTTAGGTTTTCTTTGTCGTTTTCAACCCTCGTTTTTAATAAGATTCTACTTACATTTTCATTGTGCCTTTAGGACCGAGGTTAGTTTTCATTACATCTTGAATACCTTTCGCTGCAGATATGTTAACTGCTAATGCTTGTGCAGCTCTAGCAAATTCAGCTTTAGGATTTAACAAACTGATTGCAGACATATTTTAGTCTTAAAACCACGAAATCTACAAAACCAATGAATGAAACAAAATCTGATAAAATCTATGGAAGTCACACACGGACGCAGTGTGACCGATTTTTTTTTTGTTAATTACATATTAGGGTGCGTTCCAAATCGCAACGAGGAAGTTAAAAAAGTGGTTTTGGGACACCCAGGGTAGAGTAATTTTCGAACTGTCAAGTTGAATTCTTTACACTGCCATAGAAAAGGTAGAAAATCCCTCCTGTCAGTGTGAAAATTAACTGTCAAACGTTCGTTCCAGAACGGGCGATAATTACTCGGCGTGATTTGAAACATAGCCTTAGTAGCTAGGTTAATTATGGCTGCTTGTCAAGAAGCTTATAATATTTTTTTCACGGTTTTTTAAATCTTTAATAGGTACATAGTTTTTCTATATTTTAGGAATCTATACCATAAAAGGAAAAACAGAACCTTTCTGAGATCACTCTCATGTCAGTCCGTTCGTCTGTCACAGTAGGGAGAGGCAATATTATAACTATTGAAATCATTCGAAAAAAAAACATTTCGTTTTTGGAAATTTCAAGTTTGATGTGAAGAATAATCAAGAACCAATTTTATTTTTAATCATGGCTCAAAAAATGCTCAAAATAACAATATATTGTGTTCCTTTACGTCGAATTTAAATATATATAGAAACTCAAGGATCTTTGCTTTAGTTCAAAATCCATTCATAAGGAACGACTATAGGTATGTTCTGAAAAAGATCGTTTTGCTTCTGGCCATAAGCTGTACTAATGCCGCAAAAGTGCTACCAAATTTAACTATTACTATATTGTAGGTTGCATCATTGTGTGGATTGCCGTTTGAGAATTAAAATAACGTTAAAACACTTACTTAGAATATTATATTCTATTCTTAAACACTTACATTATTGTGAACTCGTATGTACGAAAGGGTTGCATCCGGGTAAAGACAATTTTTATCCCGATCAAGAGTTTTACGGGAATGGCTATCAAAATCACGCACAAAAGCTTGTAATGTATATGCATCTGCTGACAACAAATTAATTTAATCAATAAAAACGAAAAGCAGTTTAGCCACGCGATCTAGCCTAAAACACGAGCGTGGGGTATATTCAGTCACAGTGACGTCACACTTAGTCGCGGCTCATTGGTTTTTACCGGCAGGGACATCCTAAGTTTATCATATAATATCTCCGTAAGTAATGGTCCGATTTGGATAATTTAAAAAGGTATACTATTCTTATGTCATAGATAACAACGTGGATCCTAGTTTTATTGAATTTGCATTAACTTTGCTGATCCTCATTGAATACCAGAATTAGTTAACTTTGGCAACCTCACGGTGAACTGTCTACAACTCTACAAGCAACTGCAAGGAAAGTGTGCTTACGATCGGACTTAAGCCCAACTTTGCGATTCCAATTTTAGCACGTTGGCGCGCTGTTTATCTTTCTACTTAGAAGATCATGGGTTTACACATCAGAATCATTTGTGTAAGTAAAGGCCAAGAGGCATGAATTTAGTGGCTATGAAAAGGCTATATGGGTCTAATTCCTAACAGTCAATTAAGTTTGAAGTTATAAAAGCCGAGTAAATCATCATAAAAAAACTTAGCTTCCTGGACGTATATTTATTATCTGTGGTAGAAACGTAGTGATGTGATTGTATTCTCTTTGATCTGTGGTGTGGTTTACATTTCGGAGAACGAAAATAAAATTCTAATTTTGGCAAATGTTAGCATATTTGTCCGGTGTTATGTCTACTTTGTTCGGAACCCTACGAGAACATTCTTTGATGATTGCTATATAACACTGTTTCTCCCTTGTTTGAATCTATTAAAAACGTAATAATAAGAAACCATGGGTGTGTATAAAGAAGAAGCCGAAAACTTAAAAAATAAAGGCAATGATGCATTCAAGACTGGCAAATATGAAGAAGCAATATCTTATTACACTAAAGCAATAAATTTGGTTGAAAAAGATAGCCGTGATCTAGCAACTTATTTAAAAAATCGTGCAGCGGCATATTTAAAGATTAAACAGTACGAGAATGTAATCGAGGATTGCAATGAATCATTGCGGATTGTACCAGAAGATCCTAAAACATTATTTAGACGCTCACAAGCTTTTGAAGCTTTGGCAAAATATGAAGAGGCATATAGAGATGCTAAAACCGTCTTTACAGTGGATCCTACTAACAAAGCTGTACAACCTGTGCTTTCACGCTTGCATGTTATTGTCCAGGATCGAGCTTTAAAAAGTGCTCAAACAAGCAACAAAGTAGAACAGATGGTTAAAATAGCATTTGAGCTCACAGAAGACAAGGAAAAGCGAGAAAAAGCTATGGCTAATTTGCTTGTATTAGCTAAAGAAAATGCTGCAGCAGACATAATGTTTAATAATGGTATTGTCCATAAAATACAGAAATTGATTAAAGTGGAGAAAAACTCTGAAATATACATAAATGCCATTCGCATAATCAGTCAACTTAGTAAAAAGAGTGTGGAAAGAACTAAAGATATTATTAATATAGTTGGGGTGCCTTGGTTTTTAGAAATTATTGATAGCGATGAAGAAGAGAAAGTTAATGCTGCTCAGTATTGTTTACAAATAATAATAAACAAGTTTACTGGTATGGACTTAAAGAAAGATACAAAACCAGATGAAAAATTATGTGATGAAAATAAAAGTGAAATTGATACTTTACTTACTTGTCTTACTTACTCAATTACTAATAGAGTCATTTCTGGACTTGCCAGAGATGCAATCATGGAGTTAATTATGAGGAATTGTCACTACACTGTTATCAATTGGGCTGAAAGATTTGTGGATATAAAAGGACTTCACAGGTTGCTTGAGGTGTGTAGTGAACTGGAGGAATACAAATATGAATCTGCTATGAACATAACACCTTCTTCTAGAACAATTGCAGCAGTGTGTCTTGCTAGAATCTATGAGAATATGTACTATGATGAAGCCAGACAAAAGTTTAACAATCAAGTAGATGAATTTGTCAAAGATAAGCTATTAACTCCAGACTTGGAATCCAAAGTAAGAGTTACAGTAGCTATAACATCTCTTCTTAGAGGTCCTATCGATGTGGGCAACTATATAATATCTAAGGATGGTATTATGGAAATGATTCTTGTTATGGCTCAAACAGAAGATCCTCTTCAACAGAAGGTAGCTTGTGAGTGCTTGATAGCTGCAGCATCTAAGAAAGATAAAGCAAAAGCCATACTTGATAAAGGTGTTGATATTTTAAAAAAATTGTACCAGTGCAAGAATGATGAAGTGAGAGTCAGAGCTCTGGTTGGTCTGTGCAAACTGGGCAGTTTTGGAGGAGACGATGCCTCCATAAGACCATTTGCTGAAGGATCAACATCGAAACTAGCAGAAGCTTGTAGAAAGTTTTTAGTGAATCCAGCTAAAGACAAAGATATGAGAAAGTGGGCTGCGGAAGGTCTGTCATACTTGACTTTAGATGCAGAGGTAAAAGAGAAGCTTGTTGATGATAGGGCAGCTATTCAGGCACTTATTGAACTTGCTAAAACAGGGGATCAATCATGCCTTTATGGTGTAGTAACCACAATTGTGAACTTATGCAATGCCTATGAAAAACAGGAAGTATTACCTGAAATGGTAGAATTGGCTAAATTTGCTAAACATCATATACCAGAACAGCATGAATTAGATGATCCCGATTTCATAGATAAAAGAATTACAGTTTTAGCTAAAGCTGGTGTAACCACTGGATTAGTTGCACTGTCTAAGACTGAGAGTCATAACTCAAGAGAGCTAATTGCAAGAGTGTTCAATGCTATATGCAGCTTACAAGAATTAAGAGGCATTGTAGTGCAACAAGGAGGAGCAAAGGTATTAATTCCTATGGCGTTAGAAGGCACAAATAATGGGAAAAAGCAAGCTGCTCAAGCATTAGCTCGTATTGGAATTACTATAAATCCTGAAGTGGCTTTTCCTGGTCAAAGGAATCTAGAAATTGTTAGGCCGTTGTTGGCATTATTACATCCAGAATGCAGTGCTTTAGAGAACTTTGAGGCTCTAATGGCACTTTGTAACCTTGCTGGAATGAATGAAACAACCAGAAATAGGATATTAAAAGAAGGGGGCTTGTCAAAAATTGAACAATTCTTGTTTATTGACCATATGATGCTACAAAGAGCTTCTGCACAATGTATTTGCAATTTAGTTCAATCTGATGATGTTGTCAAAAGTTATGAAGGCAACAATGACAAAACAAAATATCTATATCTATTGTGCCATGATGAAGATGAAGATACTGCTATGGCTGCAGCAGGTGCCTTATGTGTGCTGACATCTGTCAGTAAGATTTGTTGTAGAAAATTGTTAGATATACAAAAATGGGTAGAAACACTGAGGTGTTTACTAGCAAACCCAAATAAAGAAATTCAATACAGGGGTGCTTATATGCTACATAATATTATATTAGGTGACAAGGATGTTGCTGCAAGAATATTTGAAACTGATGTCATGGAAATACTAATGGCTCTCACTAAATTGGAGGATGCAGAGTCAGATCGTATTAGAGAATACGCTCAAAAATGTTTAGATGCTGCTGAAGAATTGGGAGTTATAAGAAAACCTGACGAAGGAGCCATGTTAGATCCCTTTGCAGAAGCAGAGTCAAATCTTGAAGTAGATGAATAGAATTACCTAGCTTTAGGTCTGATAATTTTTATCACGTTACCCAAGAGGGTTATAAACAATGGCCATCTGTTTGTTTTATATTTCTACAGAAATCTACTGAAATTGAGATGAAATAATAATGTGAATTTAACTCTTGAGGAACAAAGAGGAGGAAAGATCACTCTTTCTGTTTCTTATGTATGAAGTGAATGCCTAAATAAAAACTTATAATTTTCATGAATATTTTGGGAAAAAAGACAGAACTTTAAAACTTTTTGAAATGTGTGGTGTTATCTCTGTTAATGAGTTTTATTATCTCTGATGCTACCAAAAAAATTAATGAAATAATCGCACTCAGTGCTAACTGCTATCTGACATTCTCTCTGGTTTCCTTCTTTCTGTAGCAAAATCCATATCAATCCTACTGTTGAATGTTGGTGGCATAAAAAGAAAAGGACAGAGAGAGAACTTACTAATTAAAACATTGCGCTGTTTTGTTTAAATTGGTAATTTAAACCATGACATGTTTAAATATTAGTAGTCTTAAGAGTAGATTTTGTATTTACATAATGTTATGAAATTTGAAATCAGTATTTAATAAAGTTTTTATGTGTTACTACTATGTATTGTTTTAATTTATTTCATCTTAATAGTTTCAGTATCTTTTATAAGAAATCAAACGAAACTTATTATAAATCAAAAGAAATTATGCCTCAGCCGTTGTACGGCCCACTGCAGATGCAAACTGCACACGCTTCTCCAAATTTTTTTTAGGTTACCTCCCCTACACGTGAAGAGGGTACGTAATTTTTTTTTCTCGTCTACTCCATCGTGTGGTGTATCGTTGGATAGGAATTCCAAAAACATTGGTGGTATGCAAAGATCATTTTTTGATTTAGGGCTCCGTTTCCGAAACATTTAGCTTTAAAGTACTAATTTTTGTTAGAGTCAAGTGTCCCCCCCCCTATATCAGCAAAAGTGTAGTATTTGGAAATGTAAAAAAAATTACAGTGGTAGTGCATATCATCAATTTTAAAGGAAAACTATCACGGGTAAGTACACTTTACAGGCTAACGAGTAATAGTTGACCAAGTTATAAAATGTAATTACGTAGTGAAATTTTCGTACTAATTCCATTAAAAGTTGCCTCAATGAAGTGGTACATCTGTAAACAGGTATAAACGCTTGAAATATTCACAGAATATTTAGTTATAAATTCACTTTAAAAATAATTTGAATTGAAATAAAGCAAACATTTAAGGGTGGCTCCCATAACACAAACGTGAATTTTTTGCCGTTTTTATAGACAATGGTACGGAACCCTTCGTGCGCGAGTCCGACTCGCACTTGGCCAATTTTTTTAAAATCAAGCCTTGTACTAATCTTAATATCACAACAAACTTGATATCTAATTTTTAATTGTTTTATGCGAAATGAAAATGTTATTTTTCATATATTATTTCCGTTTTATGAGAAATTTGAATTTTATGTTTAATAAGTGTTATTTTTTTAAATTTTTTGATTATACTTTTGGAGATTATAATACAATCATATTGTATGTTAAATAATGTCTATATATTGCAAAGCTTATGCTTAATGATAAAGATACTAAGTAAAGAATACATAAAGTAACTATTAACATCTCAATAATATAGACTTACCCGAGTCTAAGAAGTCTGTGATGACTATTTATAAAAAAAATAATCACTTTACATATTTTACACTAGACTTTGCCAGCGGCTCCGCCCGCCCTAAATACGGTTATCGGCGTGGGACTCCTTTATTTAATCGCAGTATTAATACTGTGATTTACTCCTTAATTAGCCCGCCCTAAATTCGGTTATCGGCGTGGGACTCTTTTATTTAATCACAGTATTAATACTGTGATTTACTCCTTAGTTACACTGATGAATTAGCTATATCAAGCTGTAGCTATAGCTATAGTTATTATTATAGTTATAGTTGTTCATGCTGGAACTTATAATTTTTCGGGATAAAAAGCTTATTTGTTATTCCAGGACCTAATCTATAGGTGTGCCTCGCTTATGCTCGATATTGAAATCGGCAACAAGTAGACGCTTCGCTCGTCCGGTTATTTAGTTAATGAGGTGTTTCATACGCCTAAACCCCGTAATGGGACCTTGCGCGTGCGAGGGGTTAAAATATGCACGGAATATATAGTCACTTTAAAAATCAATAATTAAATTAAAATATTTAAGGGGGCTCCTATAAACCAAACGTGATTTTTTTGCCACTTTTATAGATAATGGTACGAAACCCTTCGTGCGCGAGTCCGACTCGCACTTGGCCGATTTTAATATATGTAAGAATTATAACAAAATATTAAAATCGCTGAAAATCGTCAATTTTGATTTGTGTCTATGTTCTCGCAAGCCAGCGAGTAGTTCATAAGACTCGTGCTATGGCATCGTAAAGACAAGTCAAAACAAATAAAAGGGATAAATGCATTGTTCAGTTGATTTTTATAGGGTAACTGTCATGGGCGTAGCCAGGTACAGGCAGGCAGCCGGACATGGGTTGGCATATTTTTGGGATAATTTAGTCATATAAAACGTACCTATTCGTATCGCCCGCATTTTTTACTGCTACTACACTGCACCGTCTTTCAACAGTTGTTCGTTCAATCTTCCACATGTAGAGGCAGTTCGTAAGTGTTTATATGTTAAGTTGTGTTGGTCGTTACTACAAGATCATCTAAAGGTGCGTACAGATTATTTGCAACACAACATGCAATGCAATATTTCCCGTACATTTTAATGTGTTCACGAACGCACAAAAATCAACTGCGCCCAAGATACGTGCATTCGCAGGGCGCGCGTTGGTTTCTGCCTATTGTCGGCGTTTTTCGACTTCTTGGCTGTTCTTGGGTGTGTGAGAAAAATTATGAAAGTAGCATTAAAAAAAACGATTTTTTTTTATAGCACCAAGGTGGCAAACAAGCTTGCGGCCTGATAGTAAGCGGTCACCGCAGCCTATGGACGCTTACAACACTGGGGCATCACTTGCGCGTTGCCTGTCGGCCCTTCAAATATCTAATAACTTCTTTTTTGAAGAACCCCATACTGTAGTTCTTAGAGAAAACCTTGGCAGGAAGCTCATTCCACATCCATAGCGTTTCTCTGTAACCACACTGTACGTGGCCAATTAGGTTCTAAGGTGTGAGGATGAATTCCCTGCCATGGGCGAGCGGTGCGATAGTAGAAAGTAGCCGTGGGCAGCATTTCGAACGATTTCTTCAGACACACAGACATCCCATTATACAAGCGGTAATACACACACAGGGAAAAAGTCTCTTCTCAGACTTAAGGGTTCGATACAGTTTGTGAGTTAGGCATCGTTGTGGCCCTTCAAGCAATAAATATTTGAATTTTATACCCACAAAAAAACCGAGAAAAATTGAGATTTTTAACGTGCGTTCACGTGCTAGCGCCTATTGTACGTCGAACTGTGCATCTTTGTATGGTTCAATAGTGTAGTATGTCTTTGTACACTGGTCGAAACGGCACGATTTTGCTAGGGTATGCCATAGCCTTAAATAAAGAAATCACTATTTTTAATTCTATAAGTAGGATCAACAATTTTAATAAACTTTTACGTGTGTATTATAACGTCTGTATATTTATTTAAATCAGCTTTTGAAAACTGTGTAAGGGCCACGATGGACAGCTGAGCATCGACGCTACCCTGCCTGCAGCCAGTCAGATACGTCTGATAAATTAGCTAAAACACCTAAACCTAGCTGTTAATATAAAATTGATATTTACTTTTCAATACACAGAAAATAAACTAACAAATGGTTATAATGGTGGAGGTCTTTTTATTAACTAAAAAAATACACTATATTATTTAGTTCTATAAGTACATCAACAATTTTAGTTAGGTTTTACCAACAACACACGGCTCTGTTGAGTATTAGAGATCAGAATTAAACAATCCAGTGTGTTGAACATCTGTATATTTATTTTAATCAGCTTTTGAAAACTGTGCACAGGCCACGATAAACAGCTATGCGTCGACGCTACCCTGCCTGCAGAAAGTCAGATACGTCTGATAAGTAAGCTAGAACACCTGTTTCTAGCTTTTATTGTGAAATTATTTCTTTCTCAATGCAGAGAAAATAAACTAACAAATGGTTACAATGGTGGTGGTTGTTTTATTAATTAAAAAAAATACACTATTTTTAGCTCTATAAGTACATCAACAATTTTAGTAAACTTTTACCAAACAACACACTGCTCTGTTGAGTACTAGAGATCAGAATTAAACAATCCAGTGTGTTGAACACCTGTATATTTAATTTAATCAGCTATTGAAAAAAATCATGTTTCAAAATGAGTAAAATTTTTGTTTAAATATACACCTAATCTTAAAACTAGTAACTTATTCAATTAAAAAGTGGATTTTATTATACATACATAGACGATTGATAATATTCACTTGAAAATAAATATTTTACAATATTAGCTAGCTCTTTTAAATTATCATAGGTGGCGTGGCAATAATTTAACAAGGAATAAATAAAGAACAAACTTGCTTCTCATACAATTAGAAAAATAATGCTTAGCTCTCACACATTCTTAACTTCATAGTCATATAATTCAATATGAATTTATTTCATTTATACATTGAGGAATGAGGGTACAGATCTCTAAAACACCTACTAGTATTGTGACAAGGAAGGGGTGGCTACTTATGTCACAAAATACACAATTTATCATCTATCCATAATTCTATACACTGAATTTACAATCCACATAAAGTGTTCACAGTACACTAAAGGAATTTTTATAAATTCATTGTTTAACATTAATTTTTAAATAAGATTACAATATGGGTTTATTTACAAAATACTGCTTGTTTTGCGAAATTGCAGTCATGGTAAAACATATTATTTGGAGATAATATCCACAATATACCTAATAAAATTGTCATTACTGTTATTTACCTTTCGCTGTAATTGTGACAGAAGATTTAGCAGGCTGGGGTATGATAGTTATCTCATCGCTTATCTTTAGGGGTTTAAGCACAGAATCATTGTCAACTGGTTTTGTGGGTGGTGTGTTAGTTTTATTTTTGTCCATCACACGTTTAGCTACCACACTGTGGGCCGAGTACACATGGTTTTCAAATTGCTTGTACATACCAAAAGTAGCTGTGCACACTGTGCATTTGTAAGACAGATGTGCAGGCTTCAAAGTCATGCTATGATCTCGTGAAACATGATTGAGTAACTTCCATTGATAAACTCTTCCACACACTGGGCATCTTCCGGCATCTTTTCCTTTATTTGCAGCTTCCTGCATCGAACTTGTTACAAGACCATGGGAACCTAACAAATGCCTTTCAAGGCCTTGGTCTGTAAAGAACCTAAACTGGCATTTTTGACAATTAAGTGGTGGTCTATTATATATCATTTTAGGGTGGATCTTCACTTTGTGTATCCATTGCATATGGTTCCTTAACTGTTCCAAATCTTTGATATAACCGTCGCAGATTTCGCAAATAACAAAAGTGGCTTTAGAATTATTCGGCAAAGATTGGGACGAAGAAGGTTGAGGAGCATGAGGAAGAGGTGTAATAGATATTTTAGGTGTAGAGGATACGTTGTTAGGAACACCCTGATTGTTTGCTAAAATTGGGTAGTTACCTATGTTATGTAAATTGGGAGGCGGATTGTGCATTATCATAAGGCCACCACGAACAAGGGGTGCACCAGGCATGGCAGGGGCACGAGGTGGACCGGGAAGTGGTGGACGACCACGTGGCCTGCCAAGTATAGGTAGGTTTGATATGCCCCCCGAAACATTTAATGGTGGACGACCCATATTACTAATGCCCATAGCAGACCTGTTAAAACCAGCATGATATGGGTTAACCATGTTATTACGTGCTCTATTCAATTTTGGTATCTTTGCCGGAGGTTCCCATTCCAAAGGAGGAGCTAAATTGAATTCTGGTTTAAACTTCTTAGCACAAGCAATTAGATGCCGCGCGAGTTTAGTTTTGCTATTGTCTTCGAAATGACAGTTAGCGCATTGTTGGTAAGCTGGTGCTCGTTCTAACCTACCCCTGATATTGTGTTCAGCTTCCATATGAAATAAGATATCATGAGGGCTACGAATTTCAAACGGACAGGTATTACATTTGTAAATATTGTTACGCATATGTGGTGCTTCTAAATGATGAGACATGACAAGCATTGACTCGGTCTTAAAACTACAAATTTCACATTTCTTGCGCTGAAACGCAAAAGGAGCATTAATTCTTTTACTAAATTTTAAATTTTGAGTAAGTGACACAATAGTAGATTCTGTGGCTTTCGTACTGCGTCCAGACTTCTTTTCTTTGTACAACTTACGATTTTGTTGTTTTAGCAAATCAGTTTGAACAAATTCTTGAACTAAATTTAACCCAATATTGATAAAAAACTGTCCAAGAGAGCAATCAAAATAAGTATCAGTTTTTCCTGTAAGAGTCTTTGCAATCAAGCTTACTGGATCCTTTAGGTCCTTTACAATGTCAACAGAATCATCTTTATCTTTAATAACAACTGTGTCATTATCACTGGCAGCATCTGAATCACTGGTAGACTCACCATTCCACGAATCGTCTTCTTCGTGTCCACGCTTTCGCTTTTTCTCTTTCTTTTCCTTCATTACATCAGCTTCTCCCCCTTCAGGTACCTCTTCATTATTGACTATATCACTTACTTCTTCCTCTTCCTGTAACTCTCCTTTTTCAATTTTTTCTTTTCTTTCTTTTTCTTTTTGCTCTTTCTCTTCTTTTTCTTTTTCTTCTCTTTCTTTGTCTTCTTTTATTTTAATTTCGTCTAATTCTTTACCTAATTTGTCCACATACTCTCTAAACGGTTTCACAGATGGCTTCTCATAAACATATGGTACTATGAATGATGGAGCTTCAACAACAAACATGTCATCTGTTAAAGACGGGAGTATAGTTGGTTGTGGTGAGGGACTATTTTGAGTAGCAGCATTAACTTTAGAAGACGCGTTAACATTAACGGGTGTTATTGTTGTACCCCGAGCAGCTATGCTTTGACACAAATTATGGGGATGTAAAGGGTTTGGTGTTTGGCCCTTTAGTTGAGATGCTGTTGATCCTTTGCCAGACAAAATAGAATTTGTGTCAATAATAACAACTGTAGGTTCCTTGTTCTGATCACTATTACCATTTGTTTTAGCTTGTTTAGCTGCAATCTCTACCAAGTTTCTGGTATCACTGATAACAATTGGTTTATTTTTAGTTTCATCGGAGTTGAGCGGATCCTCCATGGAAACTTCTTCTATATCAGATTCATCGCCACCATTTTTTATATTTTCTTCATTTTTTTGTTCATTATTGATTTTGTTCTCTTGTTGTGATAAATCAGAACTATCGTTAGATTCAGAACCAGAACTGGAAGATTCATCTTCATTTGTGACCACACAATCTTCTTCATCATCACTAGTTATTTCATGAACTTCAAGTCCAGGTGATTCCCCATTTTGGCTATGAGGATTATGTTCATTTTCTGAATCACTACTATCAGCTTTTGGTTGACTACCCTGTGATGTATCATCTTCACCTTCCGTTCGATCATCTGAAAAGATAATGAATACTGTTAAAAGCAGTTACTTAGCTTGTCAAGTCATCAAAAGAAAAGTGTAATAACAGCAATCTAGGAGCCTCGCCTATAACATATCGGAAATGGTGACGGCCTAGTTGCACATTATTCTGAGTTCCTCTGTGTTTCATAGGCCATGTTAAACTAACGGACCTGGTAGTGGTTATGAAGGCTTATTTCTTTTAATAAATAAATAAAAAATATTGGATTAGAAGAATCTTATCAAAATAAAAACGCGAACTCTTAATTTTTTGTCCCTATTTAAAATTTAATGTGAAATTCAGGTAATTCCCCCCTTTTTTTGACGTTTAACCGAAAAACCTGTGGTGTTCAAAATAAATGTACTTTACCAATCCAACTCACACTTGACGTTTTTAGGGTTCCATACCTCAAAAGGAAAAAAGCAACCCTGATAGAATCGCTTTGTAGTCCATCTGTCTGTCAACACCCTTTATCACATGAACGCGTGAAGGTATCAAGTTGAAATCAATATCGAATACCAAGGTCTACTAGGTCTAAGGTCCCTTGTAGATGTAAAAAAATCAAGCTTCTAAGTCAACGAAATAAAATAATACGGCTAGAATAAGGCCATGTTTGATGCAAGTTTTGGCATTCACAAATAAATTTGTTTTGACCTATGGGGTACTTCCCGTTGTCTTAGAATCATTAAATTTGACATGAAGCAGCGTCTTACATCACAAATATAGGACAGAATCCGAAATTCATTCATTTGTAGTTATAACACATTAAAAAATAAAGTTTGTCTGCAAGAAGCAAGATGTTAAATCACAAATATAGGAAAAATCCAAAAACGAATTATAAACCTATGAGACTTGATCTCATGATGGAAGAACTATCTACATATAAGTTCGTACGGAACCCTCGGTGCCAGATACGCACTTGGCCGGTTTTTTTTTTCAAGTTGCTATGTCCTCTCCCCGCTCAACATTATTATTAGCTCAGTAGTTCAGCCCAATTCCGATTACCCTCTGTGCGTTAATTCGACACACACTTGACTTTTTTAAGTATCCTATATCCTTTCTCAAGGTGTAACCTATTTACATGCCAAATTTCATAGAGATCGGTTAAGTGGATCGGTAACCTGTAAAAAGGTAACTGACAGACCATTTCGCTTGGTCCTTTGACCGATGAAGGCCTCCTGGCTTATGTCCAGAATATAGCCAAAATAAGCGCTTTTGATGATTGATATAGATAAATGATTTTCCTAAGTTTGTTACAGACAGTTATGTGATAAATTTGTTTGCAGATGAGATATCACTGCTATTCAAAGTTAATAAACGAAAAAAAATTCAGATATTGTAAACAACAGTCTGGCTAAAATTTACCACTGGTTCAATATGAGTAATTAACTTTTGTAGTAACTAAATGTATAAAATTTTTAACATCAAATAGCACTCAACATACATAAATGGGTAGCAGTTAGATTTTGTGATTAACAAAGTACACTGGCGGTCAAAGAAACTGGGCCACTATCAATCCTCGAATTTAAACGCAGTTTCCTTCGAATCTATCAATTCAATTCTAAATAAAGTAGTACCGTTGGATTAGTCATTTTATAAGCTTTACTTTGACAGAAGAACTGAAGAAGACTTTCATTCCAAAGATATTCAATGGGGTTCACGGCTTCGTCTCGGCGAAGTCATAGTGCGAATGCCAACGTCCCTTAAATATAAAATAATGATTCTCCCAACAAAAGGTCTTGTATTATCATGTATTAGAAGCATGTCATATCCAATATAACAAGAGTAAGGCACAACAGGATCCTAAAGAATGTCACGAATATACCAATCTGCTGTCAGACCATGTGCCTTAACATTGGATTCAACAAACAACTCTGTTTATGTAGTTAAAGAAATACCGCCCCACACCATAATTGAGTCACTACCATATGTAACAGTTTCTTCAATGCATAGCATAGCTCGGCGAAGGTGCACTCTCAGCCTTTGATCACTCCAATGGAGAAACACTCCAATCTTATCAGAAAAAAGAACATGTGCCCATTGAACCACTGTCCATTCCTTGTATTCACGGGAAAATTGAAGACTTATTCTGCAGTGAGCCACTGTTAATTTTAGGCCGGTTCTTCGAGGTGTCAATTGCGTACGGCCGAACTTCTTCTGACTGTTCCCACGGTTATGCTTCTCCGAGTTTTCCGCGACACTGTTGCTGCACCTGCAATGCGTTAAAACGTCGATTCCTCAAGTCATTAAAATTAATGCCTTGAGCATTTGCCGAGGTTGTGGCTCGCAGCTGGCCATTTCCGGGGCGTTGATCATAGGCTCTAGTCTCCTGGTATCTTCTACAGACGTGCTGCACTGAAAAGCAATTTGTTGGTAATATTTGAAAAACTTTACGTTGACTAAGGCTCGATTGTAGTAAAGCGACGGCTTGGGCAGCTTCCTGAGGTACAGTATCCCTTTTAAACGAAAGAAAACAACTGTAATTTTTAGTCTCAGAACAATCACGAAAAGTTATTAAAACAATTTTGACTACTCACTTTTTTACACATATATCATAAGCAATATTTTTTGGTATAATATTGACATAACTTTCATAATTTAAGTCTGCTATTAATTTGGAGTAAATTTCACTACACATCATACCCTTAAAAGAAAGCCTATGAAATAACCTATCCAACGGTACCACTTTGTTTGGAATGGAGTGTGAACTATTAAAGGAAATTGCATTTGAACTTGAGGATTGATAGTGGCCCGGTTTCTTTGACCCCCAGTGTAGTTGTCAAAGATTCGAAATTAATTGTCTTAAAAATATTGATTGCTTAAAAAAACTAATATCTATAATTGTAATACAAGAAATTGAAAACAAGTTAATCTGATCAGGGCTTAAATAAATATAAAAAATAAGTTAAATCATTTAAAGGAAAATGAGTCCAATTTTACAATAAAATCCTTGTAGGAACTTTTTTTTTAAATTATTAAATTAAATACTACTGACCTCAACCCTAGTTGTGAAAACATATACATTCATTTTATTATATAAGCAGAGTTTTTGGTAAATTCATGTTTTACTATTTTAATGAAAACTGTTGTTTTATAATTTATTGTAATAAGTCACTCGCATTTATGGATGAATTTACTTTTTGCAGTTATGGAAAATTTTGTATTCAGTTCAGTTTATAGGATTCATCTTTAATTAGAATACCGAAGTTTAGAAGCAATGTTCAAAAGACTGGCCAAGCAATTAAGCAGATCTCTTCCTCTCCACAGGACATTGGCTGTCAACAACAGAAGCCATTGAAGAGAGAAACTTGAATTAGGCATCTGTTTATTATCCACAGAAATCTATTTTAAAAAGTAATTTTATATATTATGACACATGGCAAACAAGTTCACGGCACGCCATTTAGCCATAATAGCCTGTGGCCACTTTCAACATCCGGGGTGTTGCAGACACTTTTAAAGTCTAATTACTTCCTTCTGAAAAAACTGATACTGTAAATCCCTAGAGAAAACCTCAACAAGTAACTTAACCACAACCTAAGTGTTTGTGGGAGGAAGTATGACCATCATAACACTTATTCCGGGGGTTAGGGAGGGATGGTCAGAGATGTTACAATAGTATTCCATACCAAAAATGTGATAGATAATGAGCCAATTGCTGTGGCAGGCATAAACTAGATAGGAGAAAACTTTGCAATTAACAAATTGTAGTAAGAATCCCTTTCCAGGAATTGCAGCCTGTACCTTTGACTGCCCTATTGGGTTTTAATTTAACATAGTGTTAAACACAATGTTAAATTACATTGCTGTATAAACAACACCACGTAATGAAAATTAAATAAACAAAACACACATTTATCTGGCATCACAATTTTTTTTTTTGAAACTGTTTTTTTCCCTTACCAAGTAATTGGTCAAATTGACTTACACTTGTTTGCTAAGCAACGTAAACATAATGTAACCAATAGTGCTAACAGCTTTAAAACATGGTTAAGCAATAAAACCACACAACAACAGTAGGCAGAATAAAAAGAATGAAAACAAACTAGGGTAACTCCTGCATCCTTTAAGATATATTGTGCAAACTACTGCATTCCAGCAGGAAAAAACCTACACCACATAGAAGGCATAGTAAAAGATCACTGAAAAGTTGTAGAAGAGTTAGGCAAAGAAGAATGGGCAAGTCTATGGACCTTGGTTTTGATTTTGGAGGTCTGCCCCAGGGGTAAATCTGGAACAGCAGTTTTATAGCATTTCTTTTTTATATGGGACCATAAAAATCTTTCTATGTTGATTTAACATGTTTAATCTATATAACAATATATTACCTTATCCATCATCTATTAGCTTGCTCAATGAGTGATGGTATGATCAAGAAAAGGCAAACTCATAAGTAAGATCCTCAACATAAATCATCACTAAATATTTTCAATGAAAGAGGCTTAAAACTGTGCCATAGTAAGCTCATGAATTTTATCATAGATATTTATTGCATTAAAATCACTAATCAAATACAATATTGAAATCTTAATGATAAAAATGTAAACAGTTTTTTTGAAACATTGATTTTTACAGTCCAATACAAAAAATAATGTAATTCAACTACTATTTCAAATAAACAATGTGTCACTTCTGGGGCCAGACTTTGTTTTTTATTGGACCTATTTGTAGGGTTGCCATACGTCCTATATATACGGGACTGTCACCCTATTTGAGAACCTTGTCCCGTATTGCTATTTTGTCCAGTTTGACAATAAAATATGTGTATGCAGCAATAAGACTGTTGCAAATGGTCAATTTTATGGAAAATTGCATTAAATGGCACAAAAGTATAGTTTTTTGAGACTCAATGCTAATTTCGAGAGATATGGCCTTCAACGTCCCTTATTAGTTCCCAATATCTATAGCAACCCTACCTATTTGCCCATTGTCCTTTATTGTGTAAGAGCATAATGATGATAATATGCAATTTAAAAGTAAAGGGGTACTTAAAATTTGGCTAAATGAGTATTTAATAGTTTATTTACTTGAAGAATGTCTTGTTTGGTAGATTTATAGTTCCTTTTGAGATTATGAACTAGGAATATATCAACATTGTAATTGGGTTCTAAAGCAAATAATAGGATTTTCTTAAAACAATTCAAGTTTTCTTAGCAAATGCTAAATGAAGGAAGAATGTGAATGTGGCTCTAGTTTTATTATTTTATCAGTGACCTGATTATTTTAAGAACATAATTCATGGTATCCTTGCTACTTTGAATTTATAACTAAAATTTCTCTCACAATATATGAAAAAACCTATGTAATAACTAAGTATTCAGTATAGTAGTTGTGTTACTTTTTACCAGTCTATTTACATAGTTTAAATTATTAGTAATTAAGTACATAAAAATTAATCACAATATAAAAGATGATAAAAAAAATCAATTAAATTACAAAAACATGCGAAATTAATACATTTACAATAAAATTAAAGCAATAACCTTAGAAATGCATAGTAAGTAAATATTAAGGAAGCAATAACATTGTAGCAGTCACTAAACACCACTTAAATCTAATAAGCATGAATTGACCACCTAGCCAATTCTTCTAAAAAGGTAACTAGGTAACCCATTCGAATTACAGAAGGCGAAAAAAAAACTATAATAGAAGATATTTACACAGTAACCCAAACAAGATTTAAGTACAGGAATAACCTAACAATGGCTATAAAAATGATACAATTCTGATAGTTTCACGATAAACTGATGTGCCAATTTATTAAATAGCGTCTTAATCATGTGGTGCCTTGACCGCCATATGGAATTCCATGGAATTTTTCCTGGAATGATTCTAAATCACATTTGGTACAAGAATAAAGAATTACACTAGAACAAAAACTGAAGAATTGCTTTATTTAGATTATTTACATACCTGTAGCAGTAGAAATTGACATTATAAGCCAATTTTTATTTTAAAACTCAGAAAATTGGAAAATTTCGCAGGTAGCGGGATCCAAACCAAAATCAAGCTGTCACTTAGTGTTGCCATATATTTTTGGGCTATTTCACAATTCCCAATCGCCGTTATAATAGCGTTTTTAGCGTTAACGCTAACGTTGACTCGCAACGGAGAGTCTTAATTTGATTTTTGGCACAGGTGAAGAATGGTGGAGGTGGACATAGAATAAAAGTTATATTGTAGGATTTCTGCGCGTGGTACTGCGGGGCACTGTTTCTTAACGTCGCAATACAATTAGACATATCAGAATAGACCGCGTAAACAGGATAAAAGACGACAGCGGAATAGAGGAGAAGGATAAATATAGGTACTCTCTGACTTTAACTTTTATCTTGTCGCGCATGCGCGCAGGTTTCGCAAAATGGGTCTAAAGTATAGAGCAACTCGACCAACATCTAAGGGGCATATAGGGGCAAGAAGCCATAAGCAGGCGTTCCCCTCAATAAAAGTACAAGTCCTGATGGACATAAAACTATTTGTCATCGGCTTATTCACTAGGCTAGAATAGATTTATCTAGTTGCGCGACTGTGAACTTATCCTTCAATAATGCCAAACTGATTGGTGTTTCACTGTAAGAAGAGATTAGGAACGTCTCAATTACAAAAGATGACATTACCTTTTACATATTTTTAAACTTTCATTACAAAACTGATAAAAATGTCTTAAAAACTTAAAGTTACGTTTTGTTCTTCTGGATTTATTTACCAATACATTGCAGTCAATCGACCAACTAACCGAAAATCACCAACTTATCTCTACTGTTAACAAAAGTGGTATAAAAATCTTTTTATTTCAAACCCGTCATTTCACTACCTGTGTGTCAAAGTAGCGTCCTTTTCAACTGTTCTAGCTAAATATACCGAAAGATGATAGTGTTGTTCACCCTCAGTACCTAAATGAAATCTCGATATTTAAAATTCTTGTATTTGCCTATTTTTGATGTGTGTCTTTAAGATTGTACCGAAACATATGGGTAGCCGGATAGAAATGTGAACCGTAACGAAATAGTCTATATCATCTTGTCTTCTGAGGCAGTACTACGTGACAGAAAACCTGAGTAAAAACAAGGATGATGCTATATGTAACTGAGTGTACGTGTGTAGTGCCACTACATCTAAACTTACTGAGATTTTTACCAAAATACGTGAAATAAATTATTATACATCATTGTTAACAAAAAATGCTTTTTCTCAGGGTTTAAAGCACTATCACGGCTATGTTTAAGCAAAGTTGTTTGCTAATAGCACTTAGGACTTACTTACATACTTACGAGATTTCTTTGCCAAAACTTAAAAAGAACACTGAAAAGAGGTCAGTCAAAACTTCGATCAAAAGTTCATTATTCATATTTTCACGTTTTTCAGGGTTTGAACCATATCCTAGTTATGACATTAATGACAAGGTCATTAAATTTAAGTCGGATCTGCTCAGGGATCAAGCGAATCCTTTGCAAAAAAAAATGAAATTCTTAATAAATCCCTTACTATTAGTCTTAGAGAAGTGCATGCATTTCGTAAATTGTGAGGGCTGATGAGCTGTTATGAACTTTGTAAACTAGCAGAAGTTCTTATTTCTTTCTTCTTATTTCTTATTTTTATTCCCAATTTATGATCGGCTTCTTTTCTAGTCGAATCTTTCTATCCAGTGTTTATAGCTATTCAACGTTATTTTATCAAGAAAGAAAACCGACTGTTAATAGAAACCTGTGTTATTTCCATCGTTGTCTGTCCTCACTACAGGAGGACAGGCCTTTTCTTAAGAAGGCTAAGGCCATAGTCTACGGCACTGGCCCAGTGCTAATTGGCAGACGCAGCGGAGCTAGCAGTCGCTCAATTTCAGTAATTTTTAATCCGCTCATGAGGTCTCTGACTTAGCATAACTATTACTCTTAAATAAAATTAGCCAGGACTGACAGTTTGACTTGTCCTCAAAACACGGCAGAACTCAGACAATATGCTACTAGTATTCCATCACCTATTCCCCATCCCATGACTGCTTTTTCCCCGATGATGCTTAGCTCTAATGTCGTTTCCCATTAATTAACGGTTCCTATCTAAAACCTAATGAAAGGAACTGAGCAACAAGCTTCTAATTTTATGCTAATATTTTGAAATTATATTACTTCTTCTGAATGACAGTCCTTGTCAATGTTGCCTTACTTTTCTAACTTTATAGTTCTTGACGTAGAAGCCATGTAGGTAATAATCAATCATAAAAAGATGTCGTAAATTGGAAATTAGTCCACTTCGATTCGACCTAAATCAGACACGGTTTTTTATTTATGATCCTGACTAATCTCGGAAGATTACAAAATTAATTCTTATTTCATAAAAATCCGGTCGTTTGCAAATGTTCTAGGATTACTTCAATAATCCGTTTTTTCCGATTATCCTACGACATGCATATGTAAGCATAATTCTTATGATGTAAACACAATAAAAGACTTTGTAGTTAAAATTATCTTGATTAGCCGTATAAACAATAATATTTTTTTTTTAATTTAAACCTTTAAAATGGAAAATACTTCGATTAATTCAGCCTCTATAACACGACTGATGTTATAGCATGAAACATCTTGAATTGCATTAGTTGAATACTGAACGGCTCCCCTTATGCCTGACGCCTAGTCTGAATCTGAATGCGTAACCAAATCCTTGTCGATTCCTGATTTGCTATATATAAAACTTTTAATTTCAGTGCCCTTTAAGGATCGGAGGACTCTTTTTCCTGCCTTCCTCTCAGTTGAATTATACTACTACTTTTGGACGGCACAAACAATAATGATCCAATTAATTATTTATATGAAACATTAATCATCAAATTATTTTGGTTTGCATTAAATCCTGATTTCATCGGTGTTGATGCCTCTTTGAAACCAGTCATATAAAAAAGTAATTTTGTTTGATCAATTTTAACCTGGTTGTTTCATTTCTCAATTTCTATCTCTACAAATTTATTTATCTGTCCTAAATATTTTGAATGAAATTCGTGTTAGAACCTTATGAATTTTCCATAGTAGTTTGACATCTTTAAATACAAAAAAAATCATGTTCAGATCTCCAACCCTCCTTTAAGCATAATTTTATTGAATATTATAATCCGACACTTCGGGCTCTCTTTTAAGCCTTATAGACTTCTATTTAGTTTTAATATTTTGTTTCCTTCAGTATTAATGTCTTTTTAATTAAATTAAATATTAATGCGTTTATAAATTTTAATATAAACATATTATTCTAATATCCAATTCAAAAATGCAGTTGAAATATCAAGTTGATACACTGGTTGTTCATATTCTACTAAATGTGCTAAAAAAGTTTTCATCGTTGACATTCTTCCAACAGGTGCAACATTTGTACCATAATATTTGTATAGCATCATAAATCACTCACTACTACTCTTGCTTTTTATCTACAGCTCTTATTGTCTGTTTATCTTCTACTAGATTTTGCCAGCAGCTCCACCTACCCTAAATTCGGTTATTGGCGTGAAATTTCTACGACAACTCCTTAATTATACTAATGTAGTTTGCTATAGCAAGCTATAGTTGTAGTTATAGTTCTTATAAGCTCAGTCATAGTTATTCCCGGAATTTTGAATTTATGTAATAAAAAGTAACCTATATCCTAGTCCAGGACCAAACCTATATGTGTGCTAAGTTTTATCCCGATCCGTCCCGTGGTTGAAGCGTGGTTGAGTAACAAACATCCAAACTTTCACATTTATAATAATAGTAGGATAGGATTAGTAGTATCCGACTATCTATATTTTAAGCTTCTTTTACTTTGCTTGCTTTTTAACATGTTTGTGCTACACCATAATGCTAATTTGTAAGTAAACAAGTTTGCTACTAGAGTTTAAGTATTTGCTAGTAGTTGCTGTGTACAATTCATAGCCTTGTAAATATATAGGTTTGTTTATTGTCCTTCCAGATTTTATCTGTATCTTTTCACTTCTATATCATTCTAATTCTTTTCTACTATAATCTTTATTTTCTGTATTTTGCCTCATTTTTATCAGCATTCTATCCATTTTTTCATCATGATTATTATTTATGTCTTTATTTTTCTCTCGCTATAAATAACCTGGAAGTTTTGTTTCAGCAAATGTTTTAAGTAACTAGCAGACCCAAAATTCCTAAGCCCTTATGATTCAAATGGCCCAGCCTTCTACTATGCATAAATCAATCCTATACCGAAGTGGCCCAGGGGTTTCAATTTCACCTTGTGGCCTTAGTGGCGGAGGTACGAGCCCGGCGTGTACCAATGAGTCTTTTTTTTAAATTTCTCTTGTACATCAAGTATTCGCACCACTGGCTTAGCAGTGTAAAAAAAACTTGTGTGTGGTCCACAATCCGCACTGGGCTAATTGTTTCTCTCATTCTCAGCAGGGCAGGGTTTACCCGACATAAGGGACGTATGAGGCTTATACGGTATTACATATAAACGTGCCTGCAATTGTCCTAAAATAACGTACCATATTTTTGACTGTACGTTTTTGACCATAAAATATAGATGATAGTAAATGGTTATACAGGTTATATAAGTGTTTGAATCGTTGTCTGGTATTCATTGTACAGAATAGAACTTTGCTTAGAAACTTCCTCCCGGGAACGCTTAGGTTGTGGAATGAGCTCCTTGCCAAGGTTTTCTCTAAGGACTGCAGTATAAGATTCTTCACGAAAAAAGTTAGTAGATTTTGTAGAGACGGCAACGCGCAAGTGATGCCCCAGGTATTACAAGCGTCTATAGGCTGCGGTGACCGCTTGAGAAAACTAATAGAATCTAAAGATCTTATATGTAGAGTGCCTAAAATAGCATATAAACAGAGTAAAATCATTAATCAAATACTATTAAAAACAAACAATTTAATAAATCGGAATCACACCTTGTAGTAAACCTCGTTGCAAAACTTGCCAAATTTTTGCTGAAAACACTAATCCACGCGCAGGCTGTGATGACCACTTACCATCAGGAAGACTGCAAGCTTGTTTCCCACCTTAGTGGTATAAAAAAAAACCCAACAGCAAAAAAGGATGCAAAGCCTATAATAATAATGCAAATTGTAAATTTGAACATGAAACTGGTTCTACATTGGTAAACGTGAAACTATGAATCCATTTCGTATCAACATAAACGATCACAGATTTTTATGACTTGGTTTTCCCTTCTGGACTCCATTTACGATTTGGATTGTGAACTGGCTGTATTTATTGGGCTGTGTACAATTGTTTTTACGACTTAGTTTTCCCTTCTGGACTACGTTTACGTTTAGAATTGTTACCTGTCTGTATTTAATGAACTGTGTACGATTGTTTTTTCGACTTAGCTTTCCCTTCTGGACTCTGTTTACGATTTCAATTGTGACCTGGTTGTGTTTATTGGACTATGTACGGATGTTTTTATGACTTGTCTTTTCCTTCTGGACTCCCTTTTCGTTTTGGATTGTGACCTGACTGTGTACATTTGTTCTTAAGACTTGGCTTTCCCTTCTGCACTGCGTTTACGTTTGGAATTGTTACATGGTTGTATTTATTAAATTGTGTATGATTGTTTTTAGGGTTCCGTTTTTCAAAAGGAGAGAAGGAACCCTTATACCCTTAAGAACGCATGAAGGTATCAAGTTGAAATTAATGTCGAAAAAAAGTCAATCTCCTATGTTGACGTAAAAAAAAAATACGGCCATTTTTGACGCATATTTAGGTATTTAGTTATTTACAAATAAATCTAAACCTATAGGGTACTTCCCGTTGTCCTAAAATAATAAAATTGTTGCTATAACACATTTAAAAAAAAAGTTTGTATATCTGTCTGTCAAGATACTTTAACTCAAGAACGTGTGAAGGTATCAATTAAAAATTCATATTAAACATTACAGTTAACGGGCACTAAATGTTGTAAAAAAATCAAGCTTCTAAGTCAATGTGAAAAAAAAACCCAAAATACGGTCATTTTTATCGCATATTGTGACACAAATAAATCAAAACCTATCGGGTACTTTCCGTTGACTTAGGAGTCTTGATCTCATGATTGAAGCGCTATCAACATATAATAAGTTTGTACGGCACCCTCGGTGCGCGAGCCAGACTCGCACTTGGCCGATTTTTTTTCTTAAATATGAAGCTTTACCACCACTTTATTATCCCTAATCAATAAATAAAATAAATAAATAAATAACTAAAACGTTGTGTCAGTCATTACACGGCCAAATTTTGTTAGTTGGGTCCTTATTCCACTGTTTTAGTTGGGGTTGCTACATTGAAATTTAGTTGTTTTATATTCATTTCAAACAATATCAAAATGTATTTTTTTTGTTATAATTAGGTAAGTGTACATATATACTGAATCCATAGCAATAGCTCTGCCTTTTCTTTTTCATATTTACAATTCTTTTGATTTCGCATACTATTTTGGAAAAGCTATTTTGTTCTCTTTTTTTTCAAAATTATTTTTCTTTTGCTTGCAATTTTCACGCTCTGCTTTGCTTGAGAAACGGACACCAGATCCGAGATGATAAGGGCAAGAACACAGGACGTGACATTGGTCGCGATTGGCGTACCTAACTAGACCCTAAGCCGGCCTTAGTCAACAGGGTTCCAGCTCTACCCCAGAACAAGTTCCAGTACCAGTTCCACTTTTAGTATTAGGCCCGGACAAGAATACGGATCTAGAATAGAAATACTGGACAAGATTCTAGGCTACAGTGGTGAGGATACCCATTTCCAAGTACGAGATCGAAAGACATAAGAACTGAATTCGAAAACAGGACCTTACTACAACATGGCATGAAGGAAACTCAAATCAGATACCTTTTGTGTCCAGGAAGGATGACCGACCAGCACCCTTTTTGCGAACGTGTTCCTTATTGATCATTTAAATTTTGTAATAATATATAGTTAAATCTCCTGTTATTTTGTGCGCACGTTTTTATTATTTTTCTATAAATAAGTGTATTTTTTAATCTAATTAATTTTTGTAATAAATTTAATTCTTAAAAATTGTTTACTAATTTGTGCCCTCCATTTACGTATCATATCATGTCAATCATTCATTACATCGCTTCATCATCAGTATGTTGGCTGTTATTTATTTATTTACATGTTTGCAATACAACTAGACCTTTATAACTAGATTTTTACAACTAGATAGGATTTGTTTGTTCTCTGTACGTGCTGAGAAACGAGAACATACTACGTAAGTAAGTAGGTCCCTTTTTGTTTGTCGTTCCGACGTTGTTACGGCTAAATCACTGAACCGATTAGGTCAGCTTAAAGTTAGGTACCTACATTTGTAAAAGATTTAGTACCTAAAAAATATGTCTAAAAACCACGACGAATTTCAGGCACGTAAACCCTACTACGAACACGAGCTGGACACGTGATTGTTTACTTAAACTACATAGCAAACGCTCTCTTCGTTTCGTCTTGTGAGCGACACGGTCCGTGTTGGTTCATGTAGGTAGAATTGGTCGTTCGGTCAGAGTTATATCTATAAGCAACAAAATGTAGGTGTACGAGCTTATAAGCAACAAAATGTAGGTATACGACAGTAGTCAAGCTTTGAAGTTTTTGTTTTAGTGACTTTTCTGTGGGTACAACTATTCCTTATTCTGTGCCACGGTCATTTTTTAACTGCAAATTAAAGTTTGTCATCACAAATAATTTGTAGACATAGGGCTTTTTTTACCACTCCAAAGGACCACAGATTTAAGATTGTTATTCATTTTAATACATCTACGCGTTACTGAGAGAAAGACATGGAAAATATAAAAATTATGTATTTTTTTTTGAATTTTTGAATATTGCAATGTGAGACGGTTCCTTAAACTTCAGATCTTTATGAGATTTTATGTCCCTGCTGCTCATTTCGTTTACTGGTGTTATTTAAGTGTACTTAAAAATTCAAAAAAAAAAAAAATTTAATATTTTTCAAATGCTTTCAGGGGGTTAAAAATGAAGATATAAACTATCATTTAAGGTATATATTAGAGAAAAATACTGAGCCGTCTTCTACCTGGAAGGACCCAAACTTGGTATGTTTTGAAAATACTTTTTGGATTTTAAGAAACAAAGTAGCTCAATGGTAATAGTGTGGTATATTTTTAGAACCGGCTCATCAAGCCCTTTCATTTGATACACCACACGATGGGTTTCTGAAAAAAAAATTTAAATCCTATACAAAAAATGTATGACACCATAACCCCTCCCCGGAGGGAAATATTTTGAGCAACTGCGGCTCAAAATGATTGTCTTGCCCTAAAGTACCGGTGTGCCAAACGGCTAAACTCTACATCGATTTGCAGTTTTTTTTTTGCGTACATAAAGGTTCACTGGCTCGTTCCCCGTAGGTGATAGCGTGATAATATGAGGCCTATATGTTGACCCGACTTCTTAATAATATTCGTGCCAAATTTGAAGTAAATCCATGCAGTAGTTTTTGAGTTTATCCCGAACATACATACAGACAAACAGACAAAAATTTTAAAAACTATATTTTTGGCTTCAGTATCGATTGTTGATCTCACCCCAAGTATTCTTTTAAAAAAATATTCAATGTAGAGTTTTGACTTTCCTACCATTTAATTATATGTATACTTTGTAACTACAAATTATCAATTTTTGGTTATTTCTCTTTACTTGTGCTGCGAGACCTTGCTTTTTTTAAATTTCATAATTCTAGGTCAACCAGACGTCTCAAAAGGTTTTCATTTATCTCCAAGTGTCACGTGCATAGCAAGTGGTAGAACTTTAATAATTATTGTTATACTGAAGCAAAAAAAGTTTCAAAAAAATGGCATGTAATTAGATATTTAAGAGAAATAGGGCACAGCAAGTACTCGCTCGAATAAGCCATCCGAAAAATAATAGCAGAGCATAGCGAATACTCGCCCGAATAAGCAGCCTAAACTGGGAAAGTTTCTTATTATTTATAAGTTTATAATATTATTTTAGTTTTATAATATTACCTAATCTCCAGCCTGGAATTCTGAACCGCCAAACTGTGTAAAGTCTCTGAAGTAGTTGTTGTGCCGGTCGCCTTCCGGGGTGGACAAGGCTACTACAAAAGAGGGGGATCAGGGGCCCTTCCGCTCGCTGTGCCAGCAACCGTATTATCTGTGCCGAGGTATGGCAGTTCTAGTATTGCACCTTTTATCCTCTAAGCTGTTTGTGCAGTGAATCCTCATATATTACAATGTTAGAGCGGATCCATAACAAGTACTGCAGATTTTTGTACCAGCGACTGTATGGAATCTATCCCATCTAACCTCTCTAATGTATTCGACCCTGTTCGTTCTAGGCATGGTCGGTTACAACAAATTAGAGGTCAGGAGGGATTGGGTCCCCGCTTTTTATTTAATGAGAGTATTCCGGGGCGTGCTGTCAAACCCGGCCATATTGTGCGTGCTTAACGGATACGTATCGCGTCGCCTGCGCCCACGTATGTTTGCAGTGCCCCGCGCTGGGACCGATTTGCTCGCATAGTCACCAATGATTCGAATATTGCATGCACTGAATCGAGTTGCCCATAAAAAAAATTAAATGACTAATTTAATTTTTGAATTTTATATTTTTATTCTTTGACATTTGACCTAGTATCATATGGCATGTTTTTAATTTTTAACTGTTAATTTTAATTCTACTGATTTTTTGTTTAATTTTTTGTTGTCTTACACTTTCGAATTGGGTTTGCTGAAATGATAGTAGAAATTGTGTAAAATAAATAAATAAATCTTTATGTCTAAGTAATCTTCTTTTTAAACAAATGACAAGAAATAAAAGAAAAAGAGTTTATTCAGTTCACCATTCACCTAGAAACTGCGCAGTAGCCGTCTATTCTCTTTTTAACGGAGACGCAGATACCCTGCCCGGCCGATGCATCATACCTACATTATCCCGGCTACAAACTCAAGCATGGGTGCGCGTGAATCACAACGGCTACACTCGTGTCTATGCGTGCCTTTACAGGTCTCATAGAGGTGACACGGACGTAGCTCGACTCTTTACGCACCTGAGTTTAACGACTGACAAAGTTCTTGAGCAATACCACACAGAAGATCTAATTATTTTGGGAGACTTTAACGCCCACCACTGAGGTACGCAGGGATATCTGCTCACAAATTTGCTCTGACATAAGGATTCTCTCAGCTGGTACTAACTTCAACGAGAATACCAGATAGAGGACCACACGAGCTCCTTATTGGACCTTCTGCTGGCTACACGTCTGTACGGATATTCCATCACAGTGAATGCGCTTCTTGGCTCTTCGGACCAGTGTGTCGTTCGGACTCAAGTCAACGCAATTTATTTAATTTTGCTTGTAAATGCTGATAGCTCGAAACGGCAATGAGTCGCTTGCTATCCATCGCTACTTGCGGCATTTAACTTCTATGGAGACCAAACAAAATAGCCCGAGTTACGGCAGCGGTGCCGTTTCTTTTTATGGAATATGAATACAGATGTACCTACTATTATAGTGTTATATAGTCTGTGGTAGTGATTAGGAAATCTCTTATTTAGGGCTGCCATATTTTGCTAGGGTCTCACGACGCTTTGAAATTGGGAATAAATTCAACGAAATTTATGGATTAGACAAATTATATTTATTCATATATTATTTTAAGTAGTTTTTGTGGAAGAAATATTTAGTGGATGATACTTTTCTATGGACTTTACTTTTACATGATTCGACGAACGTCTTTCTTGTCGTATTGGTGGGCATTTCTTCCCCAAGACCACAGTCGGCTCGCGACAATTTTTAATGGGTGTTCATTAAAAAAAAAAAAACAAATGAGGAATTGCTTTGATGCAATCGAAAACTTAAAAACTCGCGTCGTGCGTGTATGCGTTCGTGTCTCATTTTTGTGACCCTTTGCCTTTATTTCAGGCTGAATTACTAAAATCTTTTCGCACTGTGTAATGAAATCACAATAATCACATTTTATTTTCCTACTTAGACAATTACAAACTGTGTATTTAGGTATGTACTTATTTATGCTGTTTATCAAAAATTCGTGTGCACAAAAAAGAACGTTTGTTGTTCTAAGAGTGGCAACAGTGCGCCGCCGGCCATAATGCAATTCAATACCAAATCTTGAGTTGACTGTGAGTGTACGGAATGTTTTTAGTGAAATGCTTTGTTAACATAAAGAGAAATTGGAGCATAATTATTATTAATTATTTGAAGTAAAATCTAAAAACATATTGGTTATTAAGTAGATAAAATATTATTTATGAGAGTGCGCTGCATCAGCGCTCCTTAGGGCGAGCCGCCTTTGCCCAGGACTTACACTATCTACATGGCAGCCCGCGGATCTAAATGCCCTAAATGCGGTTATCGGTGTACGATTTCAACGGTAACTCCTCAATTACAGCAGTTAAAGCGTGAAGAGGTAACAGACAGAGAGACAAACAGACAGACTGAGTTAATTTCGTATTTATAATATATATATGATAATTTGGTCAGTTGATAACTTCGTAAAATATTTTTATAATACTATTTCGAAACTTGGATCTGGACATAGCAAAAGCTTATAGGGTTGAGAGTATAGGGTTGGAAAAAACTTTTGTTATTAATATCAGAAATTCTAATGAGGGGATAGTTTTATATTTACTTGAATTTGTGGAATATTAAGTAATTGGCTTGAGGTATTACTTGTTCTATTAGTAGGTACATTTAAAAAGATTTGTTTAATCAAGTCGCAATCGAATTTATTTTTTAAAATGTCGTAAAAAAGAGATCTAGTTTGTTGGTCTTCATCTAAACTATTAATATAACCAAACCCTACTATTGATTAGGCAGCTAAGCCATAACGGATCTTTATTGCCATAATGAACCCTAGCTTTTTTCGCGGCCATTGTTTGGCCTATAATGGCTATAAAGGCCCTATGCCAGCGCTTAATAATGATTTTGATTGACTGTACCTACATAATATAAATCGTAGATTTACGGAAAATATATTTAACCTATACTACTATTGTAGGTACCTTTATTGTATTGTGGCTATTGTAGCTTCATATATTTTAATGTCACTTCATAGCTGTCAATGTCAAATTTGACTACCGATCCATTTGATTATTTTATTAAATACAGTAAAAACAAACTTAAGCCGTGGTTTCTTGTAGTCGTGGAGACGGACCGCTACCTAAAACTCCGAGGACTTCCCTTGTCTTTTTTCCTTTTTTCTTTCTGTTCGAGTTTGATAAAAATGTCGGGCTGAAGCTGTAAAGTGCAACACAAAACTTGAATATTAGCAAAAAGTTTATATTCTCGTTGAAGGAAGGCCAATCTTAGTAAGTTATGGAATTGCAAATAACAAGTTTATTACATACGTTGGTAAAAAATCACACAACACACAATACACAACGGATAACCAAAGTAGGAACTCCTATCTCCACGTGTTTCAATTCTTAAGACACTGACCTACAGAAACTCTCCGTTACAAAGATTACGCTGTCGTTGCTATCAATATTTGATTTATATTGTATTTACTTACAGATAAGCTTTTCGGGCACATTATCGAATGATAAGATTATTTGTATAGGTTATATTCTCTCACCTCCGGTTTCCGGTCACCATATACCTAGTTTTGATGACCACCGCCTCGGTTGGGATGTACAATAGGGAAATAATATCTATGTACCAACTATGAGTTTTTTTTTAGATTGAGAATTTATTTACGGCTGAAGAGAAAGAATAAAAGAGAAAATAAGTGAAAAAAAAAACAGTTTTCCACTGTTTTCCATTAGCGCTTCCTTTAGTACATCCAAATTTATGATTTTGGTTAAATTACCTTTAGCATATGATTTTTTATTCATATGAATGATTGAATATTTATTTGCTTGAATAAGGAAAAGGTAAATATTTACTTTGGCGACGGATAACTTTTTGAGCTGAAAATAAGTTCTAAATTTGTCTTATAATTTTAGAAACGTATTTCAATAAAAATTTTGCGGCGGAAACTTAAATAACAATGATAAAGATAAAAAAAACGTTAAATTGATATTTACGAGACTTGTAAATAACAGATCACAAATGTAGTTTTTTTTTTTAATAACAATGTTGCTAGCTTTAAAAAAAGTTGTGAAAAAAACGTCTAAAAAAACTAGTTGCGCCAGAAATCAAGTTAGCGGAGTAAAATATGATAAAAAAATCAAATTCGTTACCCCAACTTTACAAAACGAATAGACCGGGTTATATTTTTCTACCCAGTCATCTTGTCAGGGCACCCCAACACGGCTGGGTTAGGTTAGAAGGTTAAGGCAGGAGCGAAGCGAAGCAAGCTCCTGCCTTAGCCTTCGTGGTTATTTTTTTTATTTCTACCCAGTAATCTTGTTAGGGCACCCCAACGCGGCCGGGTTAGGTTAGAAGGTTAAGGCAGGAGCGAAGCGAAGCAAGCTCCTGCCTTAGCCTTCGTGGTTTTTTTTTTTATTTCTACCCAGTTATCTTGTTAGGGCACCCCAACGCGGCTGGGTTAGGTTAGAAGGTTAAGGCAGGAGCGAAGCGAAGCAAGCTCCTGCCTTAGCCTTCGTGGTTATTTTTTTTATTTCTACCCAGTAATCTTGTTAGGGCATCCCAACAAACTAAAAACAGAATTCGTTACAACCCTAAAAAAATCTTTTCAACTAAAAAACATTAAGAGTGAAATTCGTTTAGGGTAGCAACATTGTAGAGCTATTTCCGGTTGGTTGTTGGTTGTGAGATTTGTGAGTAAAGTTTTTAGTTTCCGTTATGGCTTCAACCTCGCGCGAAACTTTCAGTTGCAACGGCTGTAATTTGAAGTGTAGAGAAATAGGACATATTAGTTTTGTTGGTTCTGCAGGAGACTCTCAACTTCTATTTGATTTTTTAAAAAAACACGGTGTCCTATTGTTTAATAGGAATTGTGGAAAGTGCGGGAAAGAGTGCAATTTTAGTGCAGTCACAAATTTATTTAGGTGTGACAAGGCCAACTTGGAGTTAGCCAAGAAAACTAAACGCAAAGCGGTTCCTTGTACATTTAAATCGTCTTTGTTCAAAGGCACTTTTTTTGAAAACTCGAGCTTGCCGGTGTGGAAAGTGTTTGAATTTGTTCATCTCTATTTAAGCATACCGCGTAGTCGCAGTTCGTATATAATTAGTGATTTGGACATTTCCACCAGAACTTATACGGACTGGGCAAGTTTTGTGCGCGAAGTAGCTGTCGATTGGAGTGTTCGTCATTCGCAAAAAATTGGTGGTGAAGGCGTTATCGTTGAAATTGACGAAGCTAAATTCGGTCGCCGGAAGTATAATCGCGGGCGTATTGTGCAAGGACAGTGGGTTTTTGGCGGAGTAGAAAGACTAGACAAGTCAAAACAGTTTTTTGTGCCTGTCCAAAAACGTGATAAGGACACACTTATTCAATTAGTGAAAGACTATATTAAGCCGGGGTCGATTATATATAGTGACTGCTGGAAAGCCTATGAAACTTTGACGGAAGAAGGCTTCCAGCACTTGTGTGTGAATCACAGCGTGCATTTTGTTGATCCCGTAACAGGTGCACACACGCAAAATATAGAAAGACTTTGGCGGGATTTGCGTGCGAATGTTCCACAATATGGCCGCCGTGAGGCCTTTTTCGTGGGATATTTAGCTGAAGCGCGATTCCGACAAACTTTTAAAGTGGCTGGTGAACGTTTTCACCAATTCTGGACTGCACCTGGGATTCTCTATCCTCCGCAGACGTAATACTATGTAAGTTTATTGTAATTATTAATTTTGTAGCGTATAAATTAGTAAAAAACAATTTTTTTTTCAACATTTTTTTTACGAAAAAATAGTCGTTTCCGCCGATTTTTGCGTTTCATCTGTGCATAAGGGGATGCCTTTCTATCGATTAAAATTTTTTTTACGTAAAAATACGATCCGTCGACAAAGTAAAAAATTACCAAGGAAAAACAAGTTCTCTTTACAATATTTATATATATCTCTTATTCTACCTCAAAAGGCGTGCAAATATTAATACTTAGTCAGCAAAGAAAAGTTAAGTTAATTAAGATTTTAACATGTTAATTCATTTCACACCTTAACTTATTACAAAGTGCATGAAAATTAAATCAATATCATGTATAAAATTTATGTCAGATAATGAATTTATGGTCAAAAAAAATAAAAAAGTAGTTAGAAGATACATACCTACATACATATTTGTGATTATAAATTATTTTATTAATAACTAATAATTAAATATAATTTATATTTTATTTCATGTTATGGTTTAAAATGAAAATATTCTGCAATACTGTAAAAACATTGTTCATATAACCAACTTGTTAATCGTATTTTAAATAAATTGTATTGAAGTATAAAATGTATAGGTAAGAGGTAAGATGGAACACACCATTGTTCCAATATATGAGATCCTCATATCTTTTACCTAAATAAATTATTATGAGTAGCATTTTTACATGCATCAATTTGTGCAGGATAAACTGATTTTCAGGGATATATTTTGATTTTCTTTATAAAGAATGCCTAATGTCCTGCTTCTGGGTAGGTCAGTAATTATAATCGGTACTTACATTCTAGAAATGTGTTATCCATTACCTACGTAATAGAGGTTACATGCTGCTGCATTATTTTATATTAATTTATACTGTTTGCTATGTTTTGGGCATGAGTCTCAATCTGTGACTTTACAAAAAACAATTTGGTTTTTTACATCAATCACTTTGTACTCACTGTTTTGTGGTACTAGGTTGTTTATTTGATTTTGTTTCAAACCCCTTCTACATAAGTCCTTAAGTTAATTTTAAATGTGGTCATCAGGGTCCAAAGCGCAAAAGGAGCCTTATTGTTAGAACTTATGTTTAAATCGCATTTAAGATTAAATAGATGATAAAAACCCCAGTCATTGTCAGTTAGTTAGTTATTATTTACTGTTTGATAATAAAAATAGTATTAATGGACATGCCACATTGGGCTCTCTCTTTCCAAACTAAACAAAGCTTATACTATGGGTACAAGACAATTGATACTTGTCTATCAATTTTGTTTTGTTAATACATACTTGTTTGAGAGGGCGATATTGGCCAGAAAGCTAATTCCTGTAATATTAAAGTTGTGTATGTAAATGTACTAAAAATCATTACACAATTTGGTATACATTACTATTAGATATATTTGTTATATACTTCCTTAGTAAATTATTCCATAGTGACGTCTTGAAACTTATTTTTTTTTGTATGGAATTTAACATTTTTACCGTTTTGTAGTCACATTTTTTTAGTTTCTGCTACAACTTAGAGTCAATGCACTAGATAACAAGCTATTCTAATTATTTAATCAACTTACATTGCTATAAAATGCAATACACATTTTAAAAATTTGCACAAGTGTTGAAACAATGATCACTTGCAGATTTTTTATTGCATTAAATACAATAAATGAAAATCACACAGTAAGGTAAGGCACTAGACAAAAGCAAGTTTTATAACATAAATTTTTTTCAATCCTTTAGGTGCTATAGTTCAGCTGCAAAATTTGTACATAAACGGCGTATTTACGTGGTCTAGCCTTAAGTAAAACATATCCCTACACAGTTGTGTATCACATACTTAAATGTTTGTCCTGTATGAAATCAAACCTACACCATGTGTGCAGTAGGTAGAGTTTACCAACTGTGTCAGTTTGCGGTTACAGTTTTTGTTTGTAGACCACTCCTTCACAGATAAATGTCATGAAAGACATGAATTTTATTTTTAATGATGACTAACAAGATGAGCCAAAATATGTTTTTTATGAAAATTACATGATAATAAATGATAGGTCTGATTCAAGTCACTGTAATAACTTTGATGCTTTATTTAATGGCATTACTTTAAATTTTTTTTTATTTGGTTGCAGATACTCATGGTGCAGTTTGGTGATATGTAATTAATATTCTTGCATTTTTCTATTTGAACAAATTATTAGTTTTCAATTAACCAATATTGAATATTTTATTTAGTCCATAAGTCTATTTCCAACTTGGATTTGCAGAAGTCCTACTATTTTATTCCTCACCATGCAATCTTCAAATGGAGGAAAATTCTTTTGGTGTTTGATGGATTGGATCCCAGTTCCAACAGTGTACCTCTGCATCAGTGGCTTTCCTATTCAGGTTTGGAATCTTTAACAAATAACTGTCTGTATTAAAACACAATTAATAGATGTTGCATTCTTTATACGTAGGTAGGGTGTCTTAATAGATATGCGTGTTTTGTCACGTAGGTGGTGCGTGGCACTTTTTTGTACCTACAAATCTGCATGAGCCCCCCGAAATGTATGGATAAATGACCACGCATCTGCATGCATGATGAACACTCTTTCACTCATATCTGAAAACACCCTTAATTGTTTATAACATTTAATTTAATACATCGCTCAATTAAGTAAGTAAATATTCCTGGATGCTTCGCACAGCATCATCTGGTCTTATAAGCAAGGCTTGTACTGTAGGTACCACACAACAGAAACAAATACATATTTGTTAGGGTTCCAAAGTAAAGGTATTTAAGAAATAAAAAATAGTATCAGTGCCGTGTAGCATTTATAGAATCTTAAAGTTTATCTCTTTTGCAAGAAAATGTAATATGCAGGGACGCAGTTAAAATTTTTAGGGTACAGAATGGAAAGTAAAAGGTATCTAGAACTCCTTAGTAATAGAAGACTTGTGTTTTGGTAGCCGTAAATCAATTGCAACCAATAAAAATAATTTGTATACACTTTGAATGATCTTGAACAAATGTTGTTATAAGGGAAAGTTTTAATTTTCGGTGTTTTTTATTTTTATATATTTTCCCGTTCTGGAACCCTAATTACGCTAGTTAGCTTGCGGTTCCTAATTACTACTTGATTAAGGTCGACTGGTAGATAATGCCTAAGGCATTAAGTCCACCTATTGTATTTTAGTGCAATAAAGTGTTTAAATAAATAAAATAAAAATGACTCGAATTCTATGGGGTCGACCTACTGGCGTCAATCATTTTTATGTATCACTAGCGTCGTAAACGATATGTTTGTATGTTTATATTGTATTGCTATATTTTACTTCCTACTTTTAATACAAAATGTGTATTGTTATTAACGTGACAATGAAAGATTAATGAAAGTTTAAAGTATTAAAGTTTTTTCAATTTTTAGCGTCAAAAAAATGAAAAACGTTTTTTACATTGCTACTTGTAATTTTTTGCTATATTAGGCTCAGCTTATACCTAGACAAGACGCGACGCGGCATTTTTGAGATAGCAACACATTATCTTTTGTCTTGTAAACTAGGCCTTGAGGTTATCTCAAGAATACCGCGGTCTAAACTGACCCTTATTGCGAGCGCATTTTTACTCGCGTGAAAATATCACTAGTACGACTATTTAATATTACATTGTTATTATTTTTTAATGGAATGAATTCCTCGCTAAGCACGTAGGCTGGTTTCAGTCGATCTATTGTAATGCGCGCGGTTTTGCCTGTTAGTTGCACATCAAAATATTTATCATGTTTAACATTAACTAAAATGGTCATGGTTCATACGGGCTTTCTTCGGACTTGACAGTTGGATACGAGTATTTTCTCTGGGCCGGGTGTTCCAAAAACCATTTTTTTTTATTTCTACATTGTGTTTTGTAACGTAGTTTTAATGTATATTGGAATTTTGTAAAATGATGACACAAAACACGAGCCGAAATGTGTTTCTAATGATTAACACATGATAATAAATGATAGGTCTGAATTAAATTGACATTGTATAAACAAAATAGATTTAAAGGAACAGTCCTATATATTTGTTTTTCTTTATTTTTCAGGCTACCGTGCTCGATGGTCCATGATTTATTTTCTTAACATGGTAGGTGAAAAAAATGCTGTAGATTTTTTTAATAAAAGGAAATGGTACGGATTTTTTATATTAGGATATTTATACGCATTCTAGAAGTTAAGCAGACCAGATTGACGAGGCGGTAGCAGCATTCCCCGAAGCTGGGTGTTTTGTCCAGTGAAGGACGTTTGACAGCTTAGTCCACGCACCCGCCCAAAAGTTGGCTTCTTCAGCGAGCTGCTGGACTTGGTTCGACATACTACTAGTTAATTCACATGTGAGTGTCATTCTCCGAATCCTACGGAAGGATCTGACTGTCGTCCAAAAATTAGTCTACCTCAAGGCGACTTTGTCCGGTGAGCCATTCAAACTAATACCTATTTGTGAGTCTGTTCGTTTATTTTGGTGTTTCTTTGTTATTACTTACCGTCGCTGGAGCTGGAGGATGGATGATGGAGATGAAGCCACCAATTGAGCTGATTTTTGGCACGGTGATTGTCGAGGGGTGATTCTGCGGGAATAACTATAACTGAGTTTCACTTGGAACAACTAACTCTCTTAGGAGGGGTACACTAATTACGTGAGGCTTTTTAGACATGATAAGATGTCGTAGGTTTTGCCCCCCCGCCCCCCCCCCCTCACACATTAGATTTTTCAAAATGGGTAATTTTAGTGTAAATACGTTAATCTGTGCTTGGTTTGTTTGTTTTATTTAAAAAAACAGCTATTTTGTGACTTTTGCATAACCGCGATACATAGGTTTATTCATAAGTTTATGTGGGATTTAGCCATATGTTAGTGGAGAAACATGTTTTACATAATATGATTCTTTCAGCTCGACTCATGATAATTGAGTTATATTGTACTTTTACAAACCTAGAGCTGGCTTATTTGTTCGGAGCTGCATATTTTAGCAGTTTGTCAGTTGAGTTTCCCATCTCTAATGCCTACCGATAATGGTTAAGTACTTAACTCGCCAGATACAGAACTAAGTTACAGCACAGATAGTACTTCATGCAGTATGGCACTGTCCGCTACTCTTTAATGTCGAACTCACCTCCCCTCTATGACGACTCTGTTACCGCCCGTTAAGAACACGAACACGTTTGTGTGTATACACCAGTGGTGGGCAAAGTAATGCCCGCGGGCCAGCTCCGACCCGCGAAAGGTTTTTATCCGGCCCGCCGCCCGTCCTTCGAAATAATTAGTATATGGCCTGCAATAATTATATTTTGACTTTGAAAGTTACTTCTTTGCAACTCGAACCTGCATTCGACGATATTATAGCAAAAAAAAAAACATATTATTTCATATGTCTCACACCGACCGACTATAACAGGGCCTTCAAATAAAAGTTAATTTGTAATTTTTAAGTAAGTAACATTTGCGCAAGTGTATAATAATGTTTATAATTTTATATGATTAAACGATTTCTAATAAAAAATGTTTTATACTTTTTTATATGATTAGCTAACGGTTCCAAATCAAAATGCATTTTTGGTGCAATTCTGGCAAAATTTCTTAAACTTTCCGGAACGCCAAAAAGAAAGTTCGCCACCACTGGACACTATACACACTTCATTTGTTTTTGAAGTGCTAGTAGTCACGAAAAACGCCATTTTTGTATGAAGTGTCCGAGGTGTGCGAAAATGTTGTATTTAGTTTAATTATGGTCAAAGTTTCAATTACGTTGGTACGACAACCAGTGACAAAAGCGAATGAAATAATGAATATATTTGCCTTATAATTTAAATTTGACCATAATTCTAACATGTTGAGCTACTACCTAAATTTCATTATTTTGGCAAATGTTTCTCTGGTTCCGCTGAGAAGATCTTACTATAATTTAATGAATGTGTTTTTTGGGATATAGTTCAGACCTTGAAAAAGGTGAAAACACGATTAATGAACTTTATAAAAAACAGTCCTAACCTGACCCCTTGTCTTTTTTAAGTTTTCGCAAACAAATCTTTGAAGTTCTAAGCAATAGCTGTGGTACCGGTTTAGACCCTGAGAGAAAGCATTTTTTGATAACAATGATGTGTTATAAACAATTAATTTATTTCATGTATTTTAATGAAAATCTTAGTGAGTTGACATGTAGCTGCACTAATCACGAACGCTCAGTTACATATCGCGTCTTATTTGTTTTTATCAAGTTGTCTGTCTCGTACCTTACATAGGCAGTACCTTATAACATCCTTGAATGAAAAGAGCAAAGCCTGACTGAGATAACTTGACTTATTCGATACTTATTTTATATAAAATCGTTTTATCAATTTGCCGTCCTACGCGGTTTCGCCAGCGCAGCGGATAAGGCCTAATCGCGTGGGAATTCTTTATCGTGTTAATGAAAATTATTTACGCGTACCGCAGGCAGCTCGATCGATCGTTCGCTGCCTACCGTTTTTCGTGGTACTTCCTTTATGTTGTATACGCCTCAAACAAAACAATAATATATTGTTCTGTCGTATCCACAGCGTTTTGTTTTTCAACTTTGGGTACATTATATTTTTAGGGAGACGAACCAAGGACTAGATACTACTCCTTGTTTTATACACATTTTGCCGCCGTTTTAAAACGAGCGACGCGTCAACAAACATAAAAAGTAGAAAGAATACCTAAAACATCTTAAAATCACAGACAAAAACCTTTAATATTTATATATGTACTAGCGGTCCCGGCGAACGTTGGTTTTAACCTAAAGTGCCCAAGTCCGGCTCGCACTTAACAGATCGCGATAAAAAATATCCTATCTTTTAAGTTGGATCAAATAACAGATAGTTACGAAGGTTGATCAAAATCGGTTCAGTAGTTTAGGAGTCCATCGCGGACAAACAACGTGACACGTAATTTTTATGTATATAGATGTAAATAGATTTATTATGATGATAACAAACACGAGCCGATAATGTGTTATTTTGATAACAATGTGATATTGAAATGATAGGACTGATTTTTTGATTCTTAGCAATTATTTATTACGTGTCTTGTTTCTGTAGTATATAGTATAGCTTTATATTTCAGAAAATCTGTTTCGACAAGTCTCGAGATTATGGGGAAAGAAGACCACGAAGACCAGGCTTTAGGTAGCCTTGCGTCTGTATGGGTGGCCGCCCAACAAATATCCTGAAGAAGTGAAAAAGTATGACTGACTTCAATGGCTACTGCATTCAGAATTAATGTGGATTTTTGCAATATAAGGGGAATTCAGGCCAGTCTTAACGCAGTCTAACCACCATCTTGAGACTGCGCAGACGACCAGTCTTATATACTTTTTTTTTGCCATTCTTATATAACTTTTTTGTGAACTAATTAATATATTTATAATACTGAGGTATTTTTTTTTAGTATATGAAATTCCATCCTGTGCTCCAAAATAGCAAACGATCCAAATCCCAAAACTATCGCAACCTTAGTATAGACATTCTACATACGTCTTCGAAGCTATAATTGAAATAATATGTTAAGGTAACATAATAATAACAAATAGGTACTAGGTAAATGTCTATATATATCAATATTATCAATCCATATCCAAACTAATATTATAAATGCCCTATAAAGTAATCCTGTCTGTCTGTTACCTTTTCACGCTGGAGCCGCTAAACCGATTTAGATGAAATATGGTATGGAGATAGTTTGAATCCCGGAGAAGAACATCGGATAGTTTTTATGCCGAAAAATTCGAAAGTTTCCGCGGAAACAACTATAACCGAATTCCACGAACAAACCATAGCTGCAGAAATAGTTTTCTATAACAAACTATAATATAAATAATAAAAAAAAAAATTAAAAACAAGGAGTTGGCGTAAAAATTCCACGCCGCGCCGATAACCAAATTTGGGGCGGGCGGAGCCGCTGGCAAAAGCTAGTTTTCTATAAATCTTAAAATACAAGGTGACCCATCCTAACGTCAGAATGGCGGACAAATACTTATTCATTAAACATAAAACTAAAAACCCTGTTACTAAGACTACGCTGTCTGTCTGTCTGTCCGATCATCAAAAGGCTCTGTTTGACCCAAATAGGTAGAAGCCTGAATTTTTTACGGAATAGCTATATGTTATAATGGGGGATTATCTACCAAATAATAAAAGCTAAAAAAGTTTAAATTTAAGGAGGGAATAAATTTAAGCAAGAAATACATTTTCGTTGTTTCTGCTCTATGGTTAAAGCAGTAATACATATAAAATTCAAATTACAGTGAAAAGTGTGTGAACTCTAAAGTACAAATAATAAAAACCGGCCCAAGCCATTACTATTTTAAATTACCGGTACAGCGCCATCTAACCGATTATTTAGAGAAACGGTAACACATTTGTTTGTTGCAAAACGATATTCAAAGCTTAGCAAAGTCGGGCTTGGTCAGTACTTGGATGGGTGACCGCTTAACGGCACACTTTTTGTATTTGTCTTTTTTCGTAAATTACGTCAATTTACATGCGTGTTATTAACATCGGACAAGTGCAAGTCGGATTAGCGCACCGTGGGTTTTTTGGTACCGCAATTTACGAACACAAACAAAAATAAAAAGTGTGCCGCTAAGCGGTCACCAATCCAATCACTGACCACGCCCGACATTGCTTAGCTTAAAATATCGTTTCCCAAAAAAAAAAGTAACTGTTTATAAACTCTTTATAACATAGTTACTTTATCGTGAAAACACTAACACATACTAGCTTCAATGTTGCAGCTATAGTCTATGTGAGCTCAAAGTATAACCACAAATAATAAAAACCGGCTAAGTGTGAGATGGGCCCGAGTCATCTTCTATTGTAAATTACCGGTACAGACAGTAAGGGGCCGTCCATTAATCACGTGAGGCCCGAAAGGGGAGGGGGGGGTCCGGCAAAAATCACGAAATATCACAAGGGGGGAGGGGGGGTCGAGTAAGATATCACGTGTATTTATTTTTATTTTTGTTTGTAAATTACGGAAATGGTGGTAGGTATGGAACCTCGGTGCGAGAGTCCAACTCGCACTTGGCTGGTTTTTTCGTTACATAGAGAAGTACTAATTTTATAAATATGTAGCAAAGATGCTAAAACATCAGTAATATTTCTTTAGTCGACCCGCCATGGGTCGCTGGAATTCACTGGATGCTTGTAGCACTAAGGGCATGTCTGGCCAATACCTAGGGCTGCCATCTCTAAAATCTGGCAAGCAGGACAAGAAGCGTGAGAACCCCGGACTTTGATGCTTATAACCCGACCCTATCAACGTCGATTATTCTAAAAGTTACTCAGCAAATTAAAAAAAAATTTGATAAGTATAATTTTTTATTTATACTCTTTTAACGAAAAAAAGAACACTTAAAGTTGTAAGAAACTTACATTTTTTTTTAATAAAACGAAAATTTACGGAACATAATATTTTTAAAGTTTTAGTGTTTAGGGTTACGTACCCAAAGGGTAATTAGCGGAACCCCTATTACTAAGACTTCGCTGTCCGTCTGTCACCAGGCTGTATCTCATGAACCGTGATAGTTAGGGCGGTTGAAATTTTCACAGAAGATGTAGGTATTTTTGTTGCCGCTATAACAACAAATACTAAAAGCAGAATAAAATAAAAATTTATTATTATAATTATTTATTTATTATATTAATATATATTATTTTGCTCCCAGACAACAAACGTGATTTTTTTTTGCTCGATTTTGCTCGATATTTATAACAGCAACAGGTAGACGCTGAAAATATTCACAGAACATTTAAGTCACTAAAAAATAAATAAATAAAATAAAACAAATAAATAAAAAAAAACCGTGGCCTATGGACGCTTGTAACACCAGAGGTATCACTCGCGCGTTGCCGACCCTTAAAAAATCCAATAATTTCTTTCTTGAAGAACCCCATACTGTAGTCCTTAGAGAAAATCTTTGCAGGGAGCTCATTCCACAACCCAAGCGTTCGCGGGAAGAAGTTGCTCTGAAACCGCACTGTACGCGACCATTTCGATTCTAGAGTGTGAGAATGAATTCCCTGCCGATGGCAAGCGGTGCGATGGTAGACAGTAGCTGTGGGCATCATTTGGAACAATTCCTTAGAACACAACCCATTGTGCAAGCGGTAGAACACACACAGGGAGGCAAAGTCTCTCCTCAGACTTAAGGGTTCGATACGGCAAGTGAGTTTGGGATCGTCGACAATTCTTACAGCCCGTCGTTGAATCGAATTAAAAGGTCCAAGCTGGTATCCGGGTGCGCCTGCCCAGAGATGGCAGCAGTACTCTATATGGGGCCGAACTTGCAACTTGTAAAGCAGCAACCTCTGCCCCGACGTGAAGTACGGCCTCGCTCTGTTGAGTATCCCTAGTTTTTTGGACGCCAGCTTCACCTTATCTTGTAATGATCTTGGAACTGAACATCGCTGGAGATGTCAACACCAAGGATCCCAATGCTCTTGGAGATGGAGAGGGGAGTGTTCTGGAATTGTGGGACTACAGTTAATGGGGTTTTCTTAGCGGTGAACGCGCAAACTAGTGTATTTGTAGGGTTGAATCGGTTTACCCGTCCTCTTCTCTGTCAGAGAGCTTGGGAAGTGTGGTCTCGATTTGAGACACAAGTTCTCCGCGGTTTTCCTCCACAACTGAACGAGGGATATTTGCACGACCCGTGTAATAAACGTCTCCAGTAATGTCATCTGCATAGCAATGTATATTGTTGTTGTCTTGGTTGTAGATTACATTAATAAATTACTTCTGCACGTGATATATATACAAATATAAATTAAATATAAAAAAAAAATGTTGGGAAAACTTTCGCCAAAAGATTTATTATAATTGTCATTAAATGAACATAGTTAGTATGTTTGACAAAAAATGCGGGTTATAATAAGATATTTATTGTTCGCAATTGCCACTACATGCACAGAGATTTGTGCATTTTAGTTTTTTTTTAACGCAGTTGCACCTCCCTGTACATCTTGTTTTGCAGCGGCAACGAATAAGCTCTAAACAAGCAGCAGCCGAAGCAGGTAAGCTTGTCCATATGGGCTCCTCATAACCATTATTTTTAGACCCCCCCAGTCAGCAGGGCGTGGTAGCTGTTGCTGAGGGGCTATAATCTGTCCCCAAACATACCCTCCTTGGTAAACTGCACAGAGAATATGTTTACGTAGCGCATCTTCCGTTAGAGGCAGATTTTCTAACTGGAGATTTATTTTTGTAAACAGTACTTTTCGGCACTCACTTGTACCTGATCTGAAATCGGTAACAAAATGCATAGTGTTAAAATAATGTCTAGGGACCTTTCACACCTCGTAATTCAAATCTGTTCAGGCTCAATATTGTAAGACTCTTACTTGTCATACAAGAAAACCACATTTTTCCAATATTGGCAACGCCTGCTCAATATTGCCTTTTTTGCCGTATTTCAATCCCACCGTAATATCAGGATATGCGCTTGATATACGTTTTTTTTCCTTTTCCACACAAAAAAGAAACAGTATCGCAACCCGAAAAGGCGTGGAAGAATGGAAAGACCTTTCCCCCCCTCTCCACCTGCTGGTGGGAACCTCGTGGCAACCGGCCTAAATCAGCTCAGATCACCCCCAGAAACACCTGTTCCAAGCGGTTTGCTTTGTCTCAAAAAAGCAAGGTCCCCTTAGAAAACGGGACCTAAGATCTCCTACTATAAAGGCCCTTGGTAAACTTTACGAACGTCTCCTCCTCGCTCGCCTACAGAATGCTATAGACTCCAGAGGCATCTGAATCGACAAGCAGTTCGTCTTCCACGCCAAACACTCGTGCGTTCACCAAGCCCTCCGTAGCACGGAACATATTCTCACTGGCTTCCAACTAGTATTAGGTAAGCGCCGTCACACGGGCGCTGTCTTCTTCGATGTAGCGAAAGCCTTCGACAAAGTCTGGTACGACGGTTTAATTTATAAACTGTACAACTATCAGTTGCCAGACCGCCTCGTACTCATCATACGAGACTATTTGTTGAATCGCAGCTTTCGCTATAGAGTCGAAGGCACCCTCTCTTCCCCACGTCCCATACAAGCAGAAGTCCTCCAAGGGTCCGTGCTCGCCACTATCTTGTACCCTCTGTACATAACCGACATCCCTAAAACGATAGGGACCCAATTAGCCCTCTTCGCGGACGATACCGCTATTTACACCACCGATATGCAAGTGAGTCGGATCACTAAAAAACTCCAATCCGCAATCACCGCCCTAGGCGAATGGTTTCGGAAATGGAAAATCGAAGTGAATCCCGATAAAAGCTCTGCCGTTCATTTCACCGTCGGCTGCCCTCCGCGATTATCTCCCCTCTAATTCTTCGGCCGTGCCATTCCTTGGCAAAACAAGGCCAAATATCTCGGTGTGACCCTGGATAGGCGTTTGAATTTCCGCGATCACACCAAAATAATGAGAGACCGAGCCGCTTCTGTCCTCGGACGTCTATATTCCATGATAGGCAAGTACAGTAAGATGTCGCTTCGTAATAAGCTAACTCTTTACGCTACTTGCATCCGCTCCATACTAGCATATGCTAGCGTCGTCTGTCATTGTCTAAACGCAACTTTGATAAGATCCAGACACTCCAAAACTGCTTCCTCAGAGCGGCCTCCAGAGCCTCCTGGTCCATCCGGAATGCGGACCTACACAGGGACTTCGAGCACCCCACGATTACCCAATATCTTAAAGACCTGGCAGTCCACTTTTTCGAGCGTACACAAAATCACCAGAATCGATTAATTGTGCAATCCACAACCCACCTATTACCCCCCTCGCTATTCGGATAGCGAGATTAGTCCCAACGTCCTCCCTTAATAGGGCCTCCCCCCGCACACGACGCCGACGTTTCTCGCCCCCACTCAATCGCAATCGCAATCGCAACCGCGTAACGGGGAACTCCCTTCCTGGCGCTGTCTCACCTTCGGGGTCGAGGCCGAGGCTCTACCAGCGAGGAGCCCTTGAGAGTTGGGCGCTATATGGGCTGCGACTCCTTCAGAGTGTCGACCCAAAATTCCGGTGAAGAAGTAATGGCTGCATCAGCCGACTGCATAGTCAGATCAGAAAAAAAAAATCTAATTGAATTAAAATTTAAAACAGACGGCTAGGGTATAATTGAGGACATAGGATATTTTTATTTCGATCGAAGGTTAGGACTTTTTTTCGCTAGTAATTCCGAGGGGAACAATTCCTAAACATCGTGTCATCCGTTTATTTCTCACCGACCAACGGTTGTTACTTCCGAGTCTTACGATCTATATTGTGGATAGTTTCAGGTTAATGTACTACCAAAAAATCCGTTCAGTGAGCTGCGGAGAAACTAAAATACGATATTCTTTGCGTGATTAATAAATTTAGTTAGTCGTCCTCTCAATATTTTTAAAAGAGCTATCCAACGACATCCCACAAAAAAAACCCCATTTTTTTTTTAAATTTTATTTTACCACTGCGCGCGGCCTAATTAGTGTGTATACCATGCCGATTTACAGCTTTTTAGTTCTAATGGTCTCTCTCTGAGCTATGCGGCGGACAGACAGACGGACGGACATGGCGAAACTATAAGGGTTCCTTGTTGACTGCGAAACCCAAAAAATTGTAAACTCAAACATCTGTATTATGATTGTACTATGTGACAAGAAAAACAAGGAAGACGCGATATGTAACTGAGCAGGCGTGAGTAGTGCAGCTACATCGCAATAAGCTGAGATTTTAATCAAAATACATGGAATAAATTAATAGTTTATTATTACACATTAGCAAAAAAATTTGTAAACTAATAAGCACTTAGAACTTTGAAGATTTTTTTGCCAAAATTAAAAAAAAAAAACAGTGAAAAGGGTTTACGATTTTTGTTTATAGAACAAAAGTTTATTAATCGTGTTTTCACGGTTTTCAGGGTCTGAACCATATCTCGAAAAACAAATTCATTCATTGAATTGTAGTCGGATCTGCTCAGCGGATCCGGAAAAACATTTGCCAAAAAAATTAAATTTAGGTTGTATAAGCCACTTAAGTAGGTTTGATAATTGAATCTGGAATAATCGTAGGGAACTATATTTTTAGTAATTTAATAGATGCGATAGTGCATGTCTTACGATTTCGGGCTAACTGCTCAACTAATTTTGATGTCTGTTAAATGAAGATAGCGTGAACTTTGAGGAAGGCTGCTTTAAAAAGGTCTGGTGCTAGTTGGATTAGCTTACGAAGGCTCCGTACTGAACAGGAATTTTAAAGGTCTTTGACCGATTTTTAAATAGGAGGTTTCAATTTCTCTGTACTTACACAAGTTTGTATATTCGCGCCTAACTTTGTTATTTGCTTTGTTTTGTCGATCATAAGGGTTCCGTACGTCCATTTGAAAAAACGGCAAAACCTTTATAGGACCACTCGTGTGTCTGTCTGTCTGTCACAGTCCATTTGCTCCAATCTACTGGACCGATCAAGTTGAAAGGTACACATATGATTTTTTGTGTTTGGATAATAATTTACTGATTTTAAAAAGGTCTTTACTTTTCAGTAAAAAGTACTTTTTTTTAGGGTTCCGTAGCCTAGTGGCAAAACGGAACCCTTATATTGTCATGTTTATTCGTCCGTCCGTATGTCACAGCATTATATTTCTCCCGTACATCGATTCTCATGCCAATTTATGTTTTGCAATAAAATTAGAAAAAGGTATTTTAAGGGTTTCTTCATACATTAAACTAAGGCAAACATTTTTTTACGAAGTCCCTTCTGTGCAATATCATTAGATAGGCCTTCAAATGTGCATTAAAGGTTTTAAAGATTTCTTACACTAAATATATTACAGAAAATGGATTTTGAAAATTTCAACCATTTGTGTCTCTAATCTAACTATGAAACCGTTCAATCTAAGATTCTCAAAAAAAAAACACGAGAATAGGCCCTTATAAATCCTTGCATCAGAAGTGGTTTTATTCCGAAAAGAACTCTAAGGACTCTGGATTTCGAAAGAAAAATGTATGTAAGTAGATCTAATCTAAATCTTAAGTGATAGTACTTGCAATTGCATAGATTTTACTACCATATTATCGAGCCTTAGAAAAATTATTGCAAATAAGTCTTGCCTCTTGAGACCCCTAACAGTAGATGTAGAAGACAGTAGTGCATACATTTAACTCCCGAATTCTCGAGTTTAGTCAACTCAAGCCTGATTACTAAGTTTCATGTTCTAAATTTAATTAGCATTTTATTAAAATATTAAATGCGAAAATATACAGCCGTGACATACAAACAGACAATCTTTTTGCCATTTTGTTGCGGAACCCTGAAAATGTGGTAAAGATAAGGATGACATGACCGTACCATGACCTGACCAACGTTACATAGGACTTGTCGGTGTCACAAAAGTCAACAGTGTCAAAAAGGTCTATCTAACGGAATTATCTATGCAGTTTTGCACACTGATTAGCCATTATGCAAGTTGCACACTTAACTGTTATCAAAATTAGTATAAAACCGGGTGCTGCTGCTTATAAATGCATTCCCACTTCACTTTTCGTGAAGTGTGTGTTTAATTATTTTTTTTAATAAAACTGTGAGTTAAATTTAAAAATGTCAGACGTTCACAAGAGTCTTAAGTACCTGTTTTACAGGCCGTGTGAGCCTATGATAACTCCGAAAGGGGAAGATAAGGCTGTCTTCCAACTTACTCCACAATTCTTGGTAAGTAAATATTAAATTAATGTCAGATTGATTTTTTTAATTCTGTAATTGACGCGTGCGTCCAAACATTTAGGTAGGCAGACATTTATTTTCTAGGCCTATCAAAAAATATTTAACCATCTTTCAGCTGTTCACAACATACTTACTCTGCCCATATACGGACAGCAGGATCAAGTAGTAATTAGTAGCAGAAACTACTAAACAGAGATAAAATATAATAAATAAACATTTAATTCGTTCAACAAAAGCGGTGTCTAACAGATTTTTTCAAAATTACCAAAATTGAAAATGCACTAGCCAACCTAGTGGCATAAATAAATTTGGAGCAATGCCGAAACAAATTGCTACTTTCTTAAATTTGGATGATCCACATGAATACACAGGGCACAGTTTCAGAAGGTCCTCGGCTACATTGCTCGCCGATTCAAATGCGAACTTATTGACACTTAAACGCCACGGAGAGTGGCAGTCGAACAGTGTAGTAGAGGGCTACATATATGACTCGATTAAAAATAAAGAAGAAATTAGCTCTCGCATTACAAGGAATATAAATTTGGTACCAAGTATTGGCTCTCGACCATCTACGAGCACACACGCGTACATTCCACCATCGTCGCCGCCGCCGCAGCCACCTCCGTCACCGTCACTGCAGAACTCTGTGGTCTCGTTTCTCCTTCTATCACTCAAGAGAGTGAGAGAGAGACTGGTGATATTGTAACTAATAATAATAACCTGTCAACATTAAAAATGCCGACTGGAAACGTATTAATCAATTTTACAAATTTTTCTAACTGCTTTAACAAGTGCTTAAAGCTTTATTCGTTAAAGAGAGTCCGAGTTTTATTTATTTTCTCGCAATTATGTTATAAAACGTCGTATGACATACGTGCGCTTACTTGCCTACGGGTCGGGCTAGCAATATCGCCTCGGCTGTAATTTTCAACTAACCGCACTTATATCATAATGTACTTTTATATTTTTAATGCAGTCTGAACAATATCAGAGCAATGGAATCGACTTGAATAACCGCTTCGGCGAAGACGCTGGTCAAATTATCCCCCTCAACGACCTGAAGAAAGTCCCTGACCTAACCAAGTCTAAGAAGATGCCCTCAAAGGTTAACTTCTGCGTCTTTTTGGAAAATCATGTAGAAATGGCCACTGAAGTTATTGACGTCATGATGGGTAAGATTCATTTTACTTTTATTAACACCGAATTTAAGACAAAAAAAAACATACAACCGAATTGAGAGCCTCCTACTTTTTTGAAGCCGGTCTATGATAAATGGTATTTTTTTTTAAATATAAGTAAAATATAAGTCAGCATGAAAATTCAGCTAAAGTTATTTTGACGTCATATAGTTTTTTTGACAGCCATAAGAAATGACCGGCCAACTGCGAGTCGGATTCGCGCACCGAGAGATTAGAAGCTACATTTTTTTACAACTTTAAGATAACAAAGTGATCTTATAAGGATTCCTTTATTCCTTTTGAGGTACGGAACCTGGTCAGCAACTAAATCTACTACTAGAAATTTGGTCAGCAGAATTATTATTTGGTCAGTTTCACTTGATACCTTTTGTATGATTGGCAAATCAAAATATATCTTACAGCTTTAATTTCCTTACAACTTCAATTTTTATACTATCAAAATTACATTTTTTTGGCAAAAGTTTTTTTGGATACGCATTTTAAGTTCTAAGTGCTTTTAGTTTACAACTTTGCTAAAGCATAACCGTGATGGTTCTAAACCAAAACTAAACCATGCAATCAAGTATTTTTTGATAACAATGATGTAATAATAAACTATCAACTTCTTTCATGCTTTTTTTGAAATAATCTTTGTGCGAAGAGTAAATAAATAATAACTAATGGTGACGCTTTAGGCCTTAGGGCTTAGGGCTTTTAACAGGCATGGTTACGTAAGTCCTGTAGCGAGTCCGCCTCGCCCTTGACCCACTTTTTCCTAAACAGGACTCTAATTTGGGCTGAAATTTTTTTGTTTTTTTTAAATTTTAGTAAAGATTCTTGCTAAAATAAAATTTTGTTTATTTCATTAGGCGTTCCTGAAAATGATCTACAACAATTCTTGTCCACGTGTGTGTACTGTAGGGTTCACCTTAACCCTCAGCTCTTCAACTATGCCTTCTCCGTCGCCTTGATGCACAGGTCAGCATATACAGGATGGAAACGCTAAGTGAGATAGATCAATTAGCGTTTCCACCCTGTATAGAGTAGATTACTATATTAATATAGATTTACGTACTTAGTTTATATATTGAAGGAGCTGGTGTCTGGACTCTGGACATATACTTTTAACGTTAAACGCCGTTAATTTTTTTATACTTACAAAATAAATTCTGCCATAATCTCTGAAATTTTATCTTATAGGTATTGTCGTCGGCTTATTAATGTAGTTCCGAGATAATCGCACTTTATCTTTATATATATATAATTCTACTGTACGTGTGTATGTCACTGTACTCCTCCTAAACGTCTGGACCGATTTAAATGATTTTTCGTTTGTGTTGCGCCCTGAATGGTTTAGATTCACAAATCAGCCCGGCAGATGACGCTGCAGTCGGTATCATGCACGACAACGTCAGCTAGTGTAGTATTATATATATTTAGAGAATTAGCCAAAACATAATACTACTAACCAAACAGATAATGACTTCTTGCTATTAACAAAACAAAAAAAAAACATATAATTAATGACTTTTGTTACAAAATCTCATGGTAAAAACTGACCAACCTTATTAAAACTCTTAGGTTGTTACTAGCTGGTACTTCGAAATTTCTAGGTAGGTATATAATTATAAGAAATATTCAATTTTAGATAAATTATTATTTTTTAATATAAAACAACAAAAAAAAACAGCTTGAGGTTTTTCATTATGCGTTTAACTTCTAGTCCTATATTTTAATTGAATTAATGAAAATGACATTAAAATAAAACAATATCTTATTTAAATACATAGGTTTTTTTGTGAAATTATGAAATATATTTTTTAATTATTATAACAAAATTAAGATTAATTATTCAGTAAGTATCTTCGTTTCTCTATTAGGAAGTATAATAAAGATTCTTAAACAAAACTCATTAACAATATGAGTGAACAAAAATATTAAAAAAAGAAATAGGTATGTAAGATTTTAATTACAACTAGATTAAAGCATCTATTTACCAGAAGATCAGCAGCAAAAGAAGCACATACCTAACTTTGTCAAAGGTTTTTGTCTTGTCTCCTGTCATCTTATATTGTCGTGCCTGAGGCAGAATAATGTTAAATAGCACAAAAAAATACCAATCTTTATTGATATTTCATTTTAGTGCTACGCGTGCACTGCTCTGCACTGCACGCGTGCGTAAGTAAACTTCCTATAATCTTGTCGTTTATTTTCCAGATAGAAAATAAATTCAAGCACCAAAAATAATAAAAGGCAAACTAAGTATTAGGTATACGCTTCTGTGCGGCTCAGCCGTTAGCACGTTTCTTGTCTGCTTCTTTAGCTGCCTGGCTCTGGTCTCTTAGCTGAATATGTTTAACATATTTCTGTTCCCACGTGTCTAAGTCCGGTGAATTTTCGTTTTCCGCAGTTTTATACTTTGCAAATTAGACATTGGTTTTTCTTAGGTTTGTGTCCCGCAGTCCCCCAACCCTTCTAACCTACCGTGCTGGTGTGTGTCCCGCAGTCCCCCAACCCTCGTAACTTACCGTGCTGGTTGAATCGTGTACCGTGTAACAATTAAAATGCTTTAGGAGATGCGCCGTTCAAAAAAATCAATAATTATTGAACACTAGCTTTTGTCCGCGGCTCCATCCGCCCTAAATTTGGATATTGGTTAGGGATTCTTACGGCAACTTTGTTAAAGCAACCTATAGCTGCAGCTATAGTTCGCTTGTGAAATTCGGTTATAGTTACTCCTGTGGGAAATTTTGAATTATCCGGGATGAAAAATGGTCTATGTATGTATCTATTCCAGGATCCAATCTATATGTGTGCTAAGTTTCATCCTAATCCATCAAGTGGTTAAAGCGTGATTGAGTAAAACATCCAAACTTTCGTATTTATAATATTAACGGGATAGCTACCCAACGAACAAAAATTCGTCGTGTAAGGGTTGAGACTTCGTTTTAGTCGCCACCTAAGGTTGGACCATTTTGATTGTATGACAGTAATGTTAACGTGTATATGACGCGAAACAGGCGGCAACTACAGAACTAAATTCGGTGTTAGTAACTCTTAGTATCTACATAACTATTGAGAAATTAATTTCTCGACAATATTTTACCCTTCTCAATTTTTATATGCCAATAACAGCAGAGAAGTATTATTATATAAATGTTTTTATTTACTTTATTTTAATATTACATTAATGCAATTTATTGTAGCGATGATAACTTTAAAACGAAATTCTATAACTGTAGGTGATATTACACGACTTTAATTTATGTATTGTCCGCCATTTTTAGTGTACCGTAAAAGAGGCGATAACCCACAGCACAAAAGACATCGGTAAGACCATTAAACAAAATGTTTTTAACAAACAACTTATATGACCTTTTTTAAAACTATAAGTTATTTAATTATTTATTATCTGATTATTAGTCTTTTAGCCATTGTATAAAAGTCGTGTAAGTATCGTCAAAAATTCTAATACGAAATGTGTATCAGACAATACGTTGTAAAGAAAAATTAATGTCCTTAATATGATTATTATGCTGAAATCTATCTTAAGTCTTATAACAGGAATAATTGTGACCTGTATACGTTTATCTTGTAAGAGTAATTTAACTGTTAGGAAGTCTTCATGTAGTCGTAACGCTGACCGTGATCATGATGACTATATATTTTTCGTTTAAACGATATAGAGTTGCAGAAAAGGTTCCTTAAAGGTCACCGCTGCGACTGTTATAAGAAGGTTATATAATTATCATGTTAACGTTTTCTGGACTGAACCTATAGCCTCCAAAAAAGGCTATCCTTGCTCATCCACGTATGGCTGATAAAGACTTATATATCTATAAGCAAGGATTATCTTTTCGGGAGGATTTAGTTTATTATGTCATGTTTTACATACTAACTTGCATTGTATTTTTTATAGGCAAGATACGAAAAATGTCCCAATCCAAAACTATTGCGAAACTTTTCCATCTAAGTTTGTGGACTCCCGGGCATTTTATGAAGGACGCCAAATAGCAGCTGTCATTCCGTTAGAATCTCCAGTAAGTTTAAAAAAAGGTTACGTACAATAGAAAAAATATACGATTTATTATTTATATCATCATATCATTCATGTATATCAGTAGGTACATACCTGTCAATGAAATGTTAGCAAGTTTTCGTTAGGTACGTTATTCTAATGGACAATAATGTACCCTTCATGGTCACTATAATCGTACAGTTCAAACCACGGCTCTAGAGGTTTCGAAGTCATATGATGCGCATGAACACTAAGGGCGCGTTCGTTCTGGGATTAAGAGTTCCCACGAATGATACTTTTCACACTTTCGATAACGCCAGTTTTGCCACTGACACCTACTGTGTAATATGTATAGCCATTTTCGGTTTCGTGTAGCTTTGAAACGTTACTTACAAAATTTTTGTTTACAAAACTTGCAAAACGAACGGTTGACGTACACACACTACGATAAAACACACACACACTACCGTAAACAATGAATGTGTATAGGCAGTTTGACAGATTAACACAAAAACCCCATCTCCAGACATAGGTCTAAAGTTTCATTTTTCGGTGGCAAAAGTGATAAAAATAACAAAAATATCGTAAACGAAAGCATGACAGTTTGTCACAGATGATACTAAAATTCTGATATTTTTGATACCAATGCTAAACGAACGGATGACAGGTGACAAAAGTAATGAAAATAATGATTCTGCATCCCAAAACGAACGCGCCCAGAGTCGTCGTTAGGTACTGTTTGAACCACGGAGCTGTCCGCTGTGCTATTGTAAGTTTCAGACAGGAAAAAAAAAATGCGTTTAGACAATCTTTAACTAGAAACTTAATTTATTTGTTTTAAGATATCTGTTAAAGCATTACTTTAAAATAACTTCGTATCAACCAGTAGGGGTGGCATAATTTATTTTATAAAATATTAAGTAATTATGACGCTAGGCAATTACTATTAGAATTTCTTTAGTTGTAATTAATTAATTTCTACTTTTTAGGCTAAGCTGTTCACCAATTTGTAAGATATTATTGTCGCATAAAAATAAATTTCTATTTAAAATGAACATCGTTGATTTTAGCTTAACGCCAATAAAACAGATGTATATCCGTGTGCTTATTTGCCACCTTAGTGGTATAAAAAATATATAAATTGAGGGCTTTTTATTCGTTCGCCGTAATAACACATCTTCCGTGAGGATTTCGGCATAATACCTATTACGCTTCAAAAGACAGAACCTGTTAAAGGCTGAAAAAACAAAAAGACAGCGTTAGCTTAGTAATAACTTAGAACAATAGATAAAAAAAAGAAAAAGGTTTAACTTAATAAGGTTATGTACCAGTTACATTTTAATTATAAAAACATCATTTGATTGAAAATTTTTTTAAGCGCCAGCCAATAGAAATTCCAAGGGACTACACTGCCACAGATGTTGACGAAGAACATAGGTTGGCATACTTCCGCGAAGACATTGGGGTCAATCTCCACCACTGGCACTGGCATTTAGTGTACCCCTATGCTGGCTCTGATGAATCCATTGTCAACAAGGATCGTCGTGGGGAATTGTTTTACTTCATGCATCAACAAACTATGGCTCGGTAAGTAGTGTAACAAATTTTTCTGACCCGCGTGGTCAAAAATGAAATATACAGTCGCCATATTGAAATGGTGTGAACTTACAAAGACACTAGGCGACCGAAAACTGAATGTCATAAGATCCAAAATGTTGCACAGTACAAAGTACTTGCATTGCACTCGACACCGCGTTTTTAAAAAAAATTATCAAGTTCAAAAGTTACGGCCGTCGCACACGTTGCTATACGTAAAATATTATTAACTAGTTTTTCCCGCGTTTCCGCGCGCCCTAAATTCTGTTATCGGTGTAGGATTTCAACGGCAACTCCTGAATTATAGAAAAAAAAAACCGACTAACACTTGACGGTTTCAAGTAGCCTATGTTCTTCCCAGGGACTCAAACTATCTCCATGGCAAAATTGCCAGCGGTTCCACCCGCCCTAAATTCGGTTATCGGTATGGGATTTCAACGGCAACTCCTGAATTATAGAAAAAAAAAACCGACTAACACTTGACGGTTTCAAGTAGCCTATGTTCTTCCCAGGGACTCAAACTATCTCCATGGCAAAATTGCCAGCGGTTCCACCCGCCCTAAATTCGGTTATCGGTATGGGATTTCAACGGCAACTCCTGAATTATAGAAAAAAAACCGACTTACACTTGGCGGTTTCAAGTAGCCTTTGTTCTTCCCAGGAACTCAAACTATCTCCATGCCAAATTTGCCAGCGGTTTCACCCGCCCTAAATTCGGTTAGGTATCGGTGTAGGATTTCAACGGCAACTTCTGAATTATAGAAAAAAAACTGACTTACACTCGACGTTTTCAAGTAGCCTATGTCCTTTCCTGGGACTCAAACTATCTCCATGCCAAATTTCATCTTAATCGGTAAAACGGGTCAAGCGAGAAGAGGTAACAAACAGACAGACCGAGTTACTTTCGCATTTATAATATTAGTATGGATAGCTATAGACTAGCTTATTGCCGTGAAATCGTGGACTTTCAAAAAATGAAAGCTTTTAATTGTTTACCCAATAATTACTTACCCATACTTACATACATTCTTAGAAATTTTCATCCCCTTTATGCCCTCTAGGGAATGATTTTGAAATAGTGGTAAAACACACTTTTTCAACCTTAAGAGGCCAAATACCACTTATTATGCATATAGCTTCAAAACTGACGGATTTCCATTAAAACTTCAACTTTAAACTCCCATTTTACCCCCTCAGGGAATAATTTTGCAAAATCCTTTCTTAGTGCTCGTCTACGTTATTATAACAGAAACCTCTGTTTCAAATTTCAACTCTCTATACCCAGTAGTTTTAGCTAAGTCAGTCAGTTTGTCAATTTACTCTTTTATAGATATAGATTACTACAAAGACAAATGTGATACTTGGAGTATCGTATTCATAACTGTATTAATCACAAAATACAATAATAGTAGTAGGTACATATATCGTTGGATATCCCCTCAGAGTGATGATCTAATTCCAATGGGGATCGTTTCATGCCCATTATACTAGCACCATTGGCTACGCGCGTAGATATTGTGAATGGTACACACAAAAAATCGCCTTGGAGCTTACCCAAACATTTATTATTTGTGTTTGTCTTGAAAGTTGGGTGCTTTTATGAATAATATATGTATGTAACTACAAAAAATGTATATGTAGTTGTATCCGTTGTCTAGTATCCATAGCACAAGTTTGCTTAGTTGGGGACCAGACGGCCTATACCTCTATACCTAAATCCAGTTACCAGACGAAATCTTTGTGCTAACAGGTACAACTGTGAGAGACTCAACGTCTCCTTGAAGAGAGTGAAACAATTCACTGATTGGAGATCACCTATAACTGAAGCGTACTTCCCAAAGCTCGATAGCCTGACATCATCTCGGGCGTGGCCACCGCGGCAGCCCAACATGCGCTGGCAGGACCTAAACAGACCGGCTGACTATGTCAGGCTGGCTATTGATGATATGGAACGCTGGAGGAAACACCTCGAGGAAGCTATTTCTACAGGTGAAATTCAACTGGTAAGTTTTTTTCAACATACTTCCTGTTAAAGTGGATTTTATTGCTCCGCTTTTAGGTCTTAAAGCATCTAAATGAAGCATATAAAAAACGTGAGCTTTTACTTAACATAATCGCACTAGTGCGTAATGTAACATATTTCATAAATCTCAGCAAAATATAGACTAATGGCACCTGCGGTGGCTAATGCGTTTACTTCAAGGATGAAATACGTACAATTTTTACAAATATTTGTGTACACAAATTGTTCTGTCTGTCCAAGTAAGGCGAAAAACTTTGTATGATACTCAAGAGCTATGGTCCTTCATTACACACTAGGCTCAATTACGCGGCTTGGACTGATATGCCTCTTTTTTTTTCTGGCTGACTATCATTACTGCTTCACCAGGCTTTTTGGGAAGGATGAAGGAACCTCAGCCCATATGGCGCCCAACGCTCAAGGGCTCCTCGCGGGGGGGGGGGGGGAGGGGGCTGGGGCTCGTGTGCAGTGATTAACTTTTTTTTTTTAATTTTTACTTTTATCATAATGTTCTATTATACAAATTGTTTTTTTCTTAAATTGCATAATCTTAGTACATGTATTCTACGTTTCCTAAGAAATGTTTTTGATGAGAAACTTGATATGCCAAAAAAACTGACTATCTCGTTTAGTTTTAGAGGATCAGTCAGAATCATTGTTTTTAAGCTCATTTATTGTTACAGCCAAACGGTTCCAAGAAACCCCTAACTATAGATATCCTAGGTAACTTGGTGGAAGCCAGTATGCTGTCACCTAACCCCCAACGCTACGGCAGTGTGCACAACAATGGACATGTCATCACTTCCTTCGTTCATGATCCTGACAATCGCTTCCTTGTAAGTACCAGACACCAAGACATTGTTACCAGTCCTTCATTCGTCCCCACAGCTCTTTCTACTCTCACCTTGGATTAGGGCGATTTAGCTACAGTCAATCACGCGGGCCCAGATTTTACATTTTTTTTGAAGTATTTAAGTTGCCTCCTGATGTATTTCTTTACCCAATTAAGCCAGTGGTGTGAAAATGTAATTGAGAGAACAAAAAGACTAAGATTAATTTATTAATATTGCCGGGGCTCCAACGTCTGCCCCTTTAATTTATTAATCCTACCGGGGCTCCAACGTCTGCCCCTCTGAACGGGAAGCAGGCTTGAAATCATCAGGCTACCACCAAAACTAACTACGATTCTTCATCTAATTTGTCTTCTAATTTTTCATGATTTTACAGGAATCTTTCTCGGTGATAGGGGACGTAGCGATCACGATGCGCGATCCATTTTTCTACCGCTGGCACGCATGGATTGCTGGCCTTTTCGACAGATATAAAGAATCTCCGTATGTCCGGGACTACACAAGCTCTGAGGTATGTCATACAAAAGAAAACTCTTTATTGACAAGTGCGTTTTCACCTTAAGTAAATAAGTAACAACAGAATTGTGGTATTAGTACTTAAGATACTTATAAGGTACTTAATTAAACTTTTTTTCAAGCTGGGATACCAAGGAATACAGATTACATCAGCGGCAGTCCAGAGCAGCACAGGAAAACAAAATGAGTTTAACACATTCTGGATGCAGAGCGACGTAGAACTCTCCCGTGGCCTGGACTTCTCAAAACCAGGACCCGTCTACGCCCGCTTCACGCATCTGAATTACAGGCCATTCAACTACATGTAAGTTGTAAATGATATCTGTAAGAGTGAGAAGAAACATCTAGATTCTAGAATACAAGTCACATGTATGTAAGAACCCATGATCAAAGTTAATAATGTACGAACGTTTTTGTGGAATCACGTGGTTTTAGTATGAAGTGCCCATACAAATTGTTTCAATGCTACATTTTTGTAGTGTTCGTAATAATTAATCACGCGATTTTAGTATGAAGTGTCCATGTAGTGTGTTTCAATGCTAAGTTTTTGTTGTGTTCGTAGTAATTAAACACGCGGTTTTAGTATGAAGTGTCCATGCAGAGTGTTTTAATGCTAAATGTCTTTTCAGCATCAAGGTGAACAACGGTAGTTCGTCTCGTTACGGGACCTTGCGCATTTTCCTGGCGCCCAAGTTTGACGAACGTAACAAGCCTTGGGAGTTTAATGACCAGCGGAAGATGTTCATAGAGATGGACCGCTTCGTAATCCACCGTGAGTATTGAATGTTACTAGCTTTTGCCAACGGCTTCGCCCGCCCTAAATTTGGTTATCTGTGTGGGATTCTTACGGCAACTCCTTGATTATGCTAAAGAAGTTTGTTATAACAAGCTATAGTTCGTTTAAGTTAAATTCAGTTATAGTTACTCCTGCGGGAACTTCTGAATATTGCGGGATAAAAGTCTAGGTCCTTCTCCGTATCTTCAACTTTTTCTGTGCTTCAGCTCAACTTCATGATTCGTTGCGACAGGATTGAGTAACAAACGTTATAGGTATTAGCTATTCCTACGAAAGCTTTTAAATTTTTCGACATAAATAATAGCCTGTGTCCTATTCCAGGACCTACCCTATATTTGTTTTAAGTTTCATCCCGATCTGTAAAGTGGTTGAAGCGTGATTGACTAAACACCCACACTTTCAAATTTAAAATATTAAGCAGGATAGGATAACAATCATATTTTTCCGTCCTCCCCTCCAAAACCCAGCATCAAAGTAAAAAAAGGGTTTTAAGCAATATACCTAACACACAATGTGATTTTTAACTTCCAGTGAAAGCGGGAGAGAATACCATATCGCGCAAATCTACAGACTCGACCTTAACAATTCCGTTCGAGCAGACATTCCGGGACCTGTCGCCACAGGGTGACGATCCCACACGGCCGGAGATCCAAGAAGTTAATTACTGCGGCTGCGGCTGGCCTCAGCACATGCTGGTGCCTCGTGGGAACGAAGCTGGTGCCGCGTACCAGTTATTCATCATGGTTTCCAACTACGAATACGATAGGGTGAGTAAATATTGTGTATTGTACATACGAGTAGTGTAGTGTACGAGGGCTGTGGCCTTTTTAGACCCCTTGTAGACCTCATCGAATGCCCCACACAGTGTTGTTAAAACGAACGGTTGACGTGTACACACACTATGATAAAACACAAACACACTATCATCAACAATGTATGAATATGTATAGGCAGTTTGGCAGATAAACACAAAAACCCCATCTCCAGGCATGGGTCTAAAGTTTAATTTTTCGGTGGCAAAAGTGACAAAAATAAAAAAAAAAATCATAAACGAAAGCATGACAGTTTGTTAAAGATGATACTAAAATTTTGATATTTTTGATACCAATGCTAAATGAACGGATGACAGGTGACCAAAGTAATGAAAATAATAATTCTGCATCCCAAAACGAACGCGCCCTATTTGCCTATATGCCTTTAATTTTAGAAGGTATAACGGACAAATTAGGGTTGGTAGTTTTGTGACAGATCTACTTGAGTTTGACTGCCTTTTTATGTCTGTATTAGTTGTGCTAGTATCTATAGTGATTTAGTTAAAAGTGTTTATGATCAGTAATCTTTTACAAAGAGTTTTTGTTTTTAAGTGGTTATAGTTTTAATATTATGACTAGATGGTGTTAAATTCGGTTAAATTTAGGTTCTTGAATTTTTTTTGTGAGTAGTTGTATGAATTAATTTAGATTTTCTATTCTATACAAGTACTTAACCTAAATCTCTCTCGTTTTCTCGTTGTTTTTTCTGATTTCCAAAATTTATCGTTATCGTGATAATAGTTGAAAATTTACCTTAATTACCTTATTTATTTTAATAAAAATATGGTATTTTTAAATTTTTAGTTTATACAAATAATAGATAAGGTTCCTACACTTAATGCGTTAAAAAAATAAGTTTACATAAAGTTATTGCCATTTACGTGTAATTTAACTAAATAAGACCTCAATTTTCTGATTTTTTTATCGATAGCACCCAAGTACCTAAGGATCTTGTATACAATCTGCTTTGTAACAGTATTCCAGTTGTAAGTGCGATGTCATGTTCAGTTCCTACTAAGCCAGCGCAGTGGAAGTGAACAGTGCCCTCTCTTCATACTCTGTGCCCAAAACCTCTAATGATATCCACTATACTACCATTATACCACTAAGGTAGCAAACAAGCTTGCGGTCCGCCTGATGGTAGGCGGTCACCGCAGCCAATAGACGATTGTAACACCAGGGCAGGGGCGTCACTCGCGCGTTGCCGACCCTTTAAATCCAATAACTTCTTTCTTGCACCCAATACTGTAGCCCTTAGAAAAAATCTTGGCAGGGAGCTCATTCCACAACCCAAGCGTTCGCGGGAGGAAGTTTCTCTGAAACGGCACTGTACAAATCAGGTTAATAATATTTTTATAATTCAGGTTGAACAACCCGGCAAGAAGACTGAAGAAGTCAGCTGCGTGGAAGCCTCTATCTTCTGTGGGTTGAAAAACCGTCTTTATCCAGACAAGCGGCCTATGGGATTCCCATTCGACAGACCCTCGAAAACTGCTTCTACAATCAAAGAATTCATCAAGCCTAACATGGCCCTTGTAGACTGCACGATCCGTCTACAGAACGTAACCGAACAGAATCCCAAGAACCCAAAACTCCCTCAGCAGTCTACAACGGCACCTAATCAAAAGCAAAACTAAATCCGATGTAATAATGGCTAATGATTTCTGGAGTCAATTAGTAACTTGCAACTGAATTTTTTTAATTAAAGGCTGATAGATTTAAGATATAAAGAAATTGATAAACTTTGTACACATAGTATAAGAGCTACTAAAGCTATTAAATATAACTTAGGTTTCGTTCTAAACTTCAGTGGGAGATTGGGGAAATTAACCCAGCCCTTTCTAGAATTTCATCTATGGATTCTTTAAAGTGCCAAGGTACGATTAATTTCTTCTTTTATCAGTGTAAAAATGACTGTGAAATTAATCGTTCCAAACTTTCAAATTCAAACTGTATTTTAGTGGGAGATTAAGGTAATTTGGAATAAATCCTAAAATAAACAATTATAAGAAAATGTTTAGTTTTAAATTTGTCAGGGTAAATATTTTGGAGTTATGTTAATGAAGTATTTTATTTTAGGTAGTTATAAGTATTGTAAATTTTTTTTAAAATGTAAAGATTATAGGTCCGTTTAAACTAAGCTAGCGAAACATAAGTATAATAAATGAAGCAAGAAAAAAAGATTTGTTTTTATCAATAAATATATATGTCCTGCTTATAACCCTGCAACTCTTGTCCAGGGCCATCGAGAGGGGGGGGGGGGTTCCCCTGGGCCCGCAGTCTTAAGAAAGGCCCGCGATTTACCGAAAAACCTTCGCGCCCGAAGAGCAACGACCAATGAGAACGCGCTATTGGTTTGTTTGTTTGGCGGGCCCTGGTTTTCTCTCTGCGGCCCTGCTCTTGTCGCCCTCCCCGCTTCTTTGCCCAACCCACCGGCTAATACCCCGCTCCGGCGGTGGCTGGCAGCGTTCGCATCGCAGTAAACAGTACTTTGATTCATTTCCTAAAACCTTTTTTGTATAGACATAGACAGACTTTTAATCAACATCATAACGCTCACAATAAATACATTTATAATAAAAATACAAAAAAAAATTGGCACAAATTAATTTTCATAAAACAAATAGGGTGATTACGCTACTTCGACGACCACCACTGGTTTGCGACCGCTTTAACGTAAAATTTAAAAATAGTCGAAATGAACCTAGCCAATTGTCACCTTTGTTTCAAAACCTAAGATCGATCGGTTCCCCTTCCCCCGCGATGTCGTATCTCGACCAATGATTACTTGTTACAAGTTGTACCAAAAGTAAACTAAAATTAGTGAGGCGCCATATTTTAAAACGTAAGTAAAGCGTGTTTTTAATTATATTAACATCTAGATATTATGTTTGTGAAATCAAAATATCTTTATAGTTTGCTTATAACTAATCTTTATTAATAAAAATATGTTTTTCTATTAAACTAATGGATGGTCGGTAAACTAACACCCTGAAATGATGCTTTCCTAAGCTTGCGACCGCCCGTTCGGGAACTAGCTGTTTTGTTCTAATCAGATTTGTTTTTTTTTATGTTACTGCATGGTATGGTGTGAAATACAAATTGGTTGATCGTTTCAACTAGTTTTGTGGAATTTACACGTCAGATTGCGACCAGCCAAATTCATAGTATGTCTCATAGTCTACACTCATTTTAATTATGTTAAAAAGATGGTCGCGAACTGATCAGTTGACGACCATTAATTTTATTTCATACAAAAATATTCATTTTTGACGGTCGTGAACTGATTAGTTAACAAACACAGCAATTTTTTATTTTATTTGCTAGATTTTAGTGGTCGAGAACTCGCTATATTCCGTCCACGGCAATTGAAATTTTTATTCATTAGATTTTAGTGGTCGAGAACACACTATTATGCGCCCACAAATTGATATTCATTTTAAACGGTGGGCAATAATTAACTCATCTGCCTCAGAGTCCTTGAATTGTCTTGTTTTATCCACTTCTGCGTCAATATCCTAAATTATTACTATTACATTATAAGAGATCTAATCCATCTGAAGATCTTTATGTTTTATTAGTTTTTTCATGATTATATTTTCGTTGAATGGGGTTGATGATTCACTTAACACAACTGTAGTAGGCGTATCTGCTTTTTCTTACTGCACATAATGGATTTCGGCTGATACTGTAAATGATCTGCACTGATTTTCAGACCCAGACTGGTCACTGTGTGATTTATTATTATTTTGTGACACTTCTAATTCATCAAACATCATCAATGCTATATTGTTGAGCGATATATATGACTCGCAATCAGGAAATTTTCAGGATTTCCTTCAACAGAATAAATACTGGCATCAGTAATTATTTCAGTGGTAAGCATGTTAAGGTTTTGTTCAGAGAGAGATATGAACCTATATGGCTCGAGGGGCTCATGCTCATTGCTAGGAATTACTACATCATTACACTTCTTCGGCAAGAATGCACTTTGGTTGGAAGTTGCAGAAGTTCGTGGTGTTTCAGATTTAGAACGGCGATTTGCAAGACTTTTTTCTTTAGCCTTATGAATTTCTTCTAATATTACTTCAGGGTTTATGTTGCGCTCGGATATGTCTTGTTGAATTAACGAGATAATTTTAGTAGCTGAGGCAAAATCTTTAGCAGTTACTGTATTCCTACTTGAGTTTGAAATTCTGACTTTGCGTTGAATATCTTCTACACATTTCGTGTAATCTACGTGCTAACCAAAGTGCTAGTTTTTTCTTGCCGAAGAAGTTGTATTGGACTGTAATGAGGTAGTAATTCCTAGCAATGAGCATGAGCCCCTCGAAGCCACATAGTTCCATATCTCTCTCTGAACAAACCCTTAACATTCTTACCACTGAAATAATTAAAGATGCCAGTATTCATTCTGTTGAGGGAAATCCTGAAAATATAAGTTTTTCTGATTGCGGGTCACATATATATCGCTCAACAATATAGCACTGATGATGTTTGATGAATTAGAAGTGTCACAAAATATTAATAAATCACACAGTGACCAGTCTGGGTCTGAAAATTAGGGCAGATCATTTACAGTATCAGCCGAAATCCATCATGTGCAGTAAGAAAAAGCAGATTCGCCTACTATAGTTGTCTTAAGTGAATCATCAACCCCATTCAACGAAAATATAATCATGAAAAAACTAATAAAACATAAAGATCTTCAGATGGATGAGATCTCTTATAATGAAATAGTAATAATTGAGGATATTGACGCAGAAGTGGATAAAACCAGGCAATTCAAGGACTCTCAGATAGATGAGAAGACAAATAAAATTCAGCACAAGTTATCTTTTGATGACGCCTTTAAGTAAAATTTTCTTGATCCTGATTCACAAATTCCAAGAATAAATAAAAGAAATAGATCTAAGTTACCTAGTACTATTTCTTCGAGTGCATGGAGGGAGTTTTATATCAAGAAAGATAAAGACAATGAAAACTAACTAAACGAAAAAAGACGCAGAACGCAATTAAGGTGAAAAAGAAAGGAAAAGTAAAGAAAAACAATAGTATTAAGCAAAGTATTAAAGAAAAAGATAATTACACAGAAGAGAAGCTCTAAAAAGATGCTTATCTAATCTTCGCAATACAAAATTATAAAATGTAGTGAATGTTCCGAAGATTTGGTCAGCGACGTAGAGGACGACTTAGAAAAAAACATTGGATGTGATCATTGTGAGAGATGGTTTCATTTGAAATGTACTTATTTAAAAAATAATTCATATGCAGAAGCGGCACAATTCGAATATGATTGCCCATATTGTAAGTAATAAATATTTATCAATCTCTTGCGTTTTATTTTTGACCTTCAGTCAATTAATTAAGGCCCCATTTTCAGTGGCTTCAAAGTGATCGAAAAATGACGAAAAATATGGGCGTAAACTGGGTGTAGGTGTCCGAGAACTAAAAAAAAGGCATTTTAAGATTTTTAACCTTTTTTTTATTAATAGAGTGAAAACTGTACATATTATTCATGAGATATCGTTAATTTAAAGTATACTATATAACAAATTATTTATAATTTCACAAAAATAGACTCCTAGCTATGGAAAATATAAGTTTAAACAATACAAGTCCACTAACTGGTCGTGAACTAACATATTCACCCTATGATATGGGCACGTCGCGTCGTGAGCGCTGCGATGCTGATATGGGCGCCGACTTAGCTTATGCTGCAAACACAGCTGCTGCAGCGCTGATTTTCAGCGGAACCCAGAGTAAAAAGCTGTATTTGCACAGTGACACGGTCGTGATATCACTATAAAGTATAATAATAATAAATAGATAAAATATAATGTGTTAAAAAATGTGTATTTATATGGGTAAAATATAATAGTTTATAATTTACATATAAAAGTAAATAAAAATTATATGAAATATATATAATGTATTTATTTTAATTTTATACTTACCTGTTACATTTTCGCATCGAAGCCATGTTGGGAATATGTTGGCTACTTAATAATAGTTTCATATTTTTTTTTTAACAGTAGAAAATGTTTTTTTAATGTTATTTTGAATGTTCTAGTAGTACTGAGTGTGCGAATGGGTGGAGGTATGTTGTTCCAGCATTTGGTTGCCGCGTACCTAAAACTTCCGCGAAACGCTGTGGTTCGATGCTGAGGTATTTTCAGAACACTGTTGAGGATCCTCATATCACGAGCATTGTCTATACTTCGCCGCTTAAATTTTGCTAATAGGTATTCAGGCCTATTTGATTATACTACGGTATACTATACCTGGTGGAGACTACGTCGCGTCGTTGGAAGCGTGGGACGCGAGGTGACTCGTTAGAGTTGCGGGGTAGGTAGTACTTCCTCCAACGTGTTTATAGCCAAGCCACAGTCGAAACTTTATTTACATTCTTACAGCCAGGCATCGCCTCTGAAAAATGCTGTGATAAAATTTATGACTGGTCCAGCCAGCCAAATGTGACGACATTAGGGTAGTCGGGTGCGCTCGCCATCCGTCTATAGATGTAAAGCCGCTTTTAAACCATTAATTCCGTTTAAAATAATTTAAAAACTGGCCAAGTGCATGTCGGGTAGTCTCATAAACCAACAATGTAGAGGTTGTTTAAATATTGCCAAATACAAAGATTTCGCTGAGAGGATACACATACTTGCCTTACAAAAATTAGCAGTTAAAGGCAGCTATTTCGCAAATGGATCACTGATAGAAACAAAGCCAAGTTCACAATATAAAAAAAAAACAGTGGCACTACGACACGGACTACGGAAGCACCGACAGAAGTGAAAACTAAATTTTTTTAACTCTTTTTTCTTAAAAAAAAAGAAGAAGAAGACTAGAATTTTTCTTCTTTTTTTAGGGTAGAGTAGAGAAAAGAGACAGCTGACGTGTACATTAACCCTTTTACATCCTATAACTTTAAAGAACCTACTTGTAGTAAGCGAATCGGTAGGGAGTTGAGTTAGGTACCCATGTAGGTACGTTGCGAGTACGTACGTTTAAAATGTTTAATTAAATAAATTCGACTTTGAAATTACAAAATAAAAGTTCAACCTTTTAAAGAATAATTAATAGAAATTTATTAATCAGTTCGCGCTTATGAGCGCAGTTCCATGTCACACGCTCCATTCGATGTTGCGCCAAGCGCGCCGGCTAGTCCAATGCGTCATTTGAACGTATCTATTGTTATCAATTTAAAAATAATAGTCTTTAGAATGTTATTATTTTATTTTTCTATATGTATACATCGTTCATTTAATTATATTTTATACCTGTTTTCCAGATGTACCTACTTCATGTAAGTAACTGTTAATGGAATTTGTACGAAAATTTTACTTTTCCAAGTACATTTTAGAACTTGGTCGGCTATTACTCGTTAGCCTTTAAAGTGTACTTACCCGTGATAGTTTTCCTTTTTAATTTATTATATGTGTATTTTTTTTTACATTTCCGAATACTATACTTTCGCTGGTAGTGAGTGAGGGGGGGGGGGACACTTGACTCTAATAAATAATACTTTAAAGCTAAATGTTTCGCAAACGGAGCCCTAAATAAAAAATGACCTATTTGCATACCGCCAATGTTTTTGGAATTCCTATCCAACGATAAACCGAATGATGGGGTAGACGAGAAAAAAAATTACGTCCACACTTCACGTGTAAGGGTGGTACTATAAAAAAATTTTTTTTCAAAGAATTTATTCTAAGACTTTGTCGGCTTGATCAATGTGGTATATCGCTGCCAAATTGCAGCTTTCTCGTATTTATTAGTTTTTGAACTAAGCCGCGGACAGACAGACGTACGGACGGACGGACGGACATTACGAAACTATGAGGGTTCCTTGTTGACTACGGAACCATAAAAACGATGTTATTTTAATAGGAGCTCAGTGTATATTATATCATCGAACTTTCCATCTCATGGAGCACTAAACTTTGTTTTGTCAGGTTTGTTAGATTTTTAATCCAAAATAAAACAATGCAAACTAAATTATTCATATAAAAGTTAGAATTGAGTAGATTAAGGCAAGACACTAAAACTGACCTAAAAAGTTCAAAACATTCATCATAATTTATGTGCCATAAATTTCATTCTGCGGAACCCTAAGTTATTGACTTTGACTTTTGACTTTGTATGTAGTTCTCACACATTAAGCCACGATGCCACAATTTCACTTTCAAAACAAATATATTTGTCACTAGTGCAATCAGTCTAAACATATAATATCCCTGAATGTAGGCTTGCCATATTCCCCGTTTTTACGGGTTACGGGTTTTAGGCCTTAACAAAATAGAAACCCGTAATAAGCAAAATGAAATACGGGGTAAACAAAGCTCCCGTATTTACTATCGCAGGTGTCGCGGTCAAAAACCGACGTAACATCTAATCTGTTATTTTTCTATATGGAAGAAAAGCCAACCTGCGTCAAATATTCTAGTGCAAAAAGTATTTGCTAAGTGTTTAATAGGTATTAGGTAGGTAGCTGAATCTGTCAATCAGTCTGCTTTAGGGGCTTATTTTTTACTTTATTTTACTTTATAGAGCAACTGCAACGGGGAGACTTTATTTTGGTACAAAAACGCCTGGTAGGAAAGGATTGCTTTTATCCCGTTTTCTAAATTACCAAGATTTAACCCGTGGATGACGACCATATTTCTTTTTTTATGTAAGTTATCCTTAAATTATCTTTTAACAGTTACCCTATCTACCTAATAGGTAATCTTTGTGACGGTGCGATACTAAACGTTTTCATTCTAGTAATAGCTATTATCAGTCAAGCCCTTTCAACAGACACATAAAAATAACGGATTTGTCACGGCATCTTAATACTAAACATACACACGACGATTTCGTACATTTAGTAAATTGTCACCCAGATCACAGATTATATCTATATCTATACCACAGATTATATAATACTATACTAGTACAGATGCCTTATCCCATACAATGAAATGGGACCGCCGTAACTTGGGCTATTTTTCGGGCTATTTTGTTTAGCATCTAGATGCCGTAAGTAGCAGCGGATCGAAAATATTAGCTAACGACATCTAGCGTTTCTCGTTGAATACTTACTGTTATATTTGTAACTGGTTCTTTGAAGTCAATAGATGGCGGTCTAATGCCTAGCTACATGTCGAGCCATACGACAAAACATCGCGTATCCTACATATTTTTATCATAAAGTAGGAAGACGAGGAAATTTATTGCGAAAAAGTCTCGAGTACTCGGATCTTGCCTTTTTCTGTGGAATGTAAATGTAAATGGAAGTACATCTTACCTCTCAAGATTTAGGAAAAAAAGGTCTTAAGAGTCAAGTTGCAATTCCATAAATTTGCCCCCCGCAATAAGCTCTGAGATTTCAGTCAATTAAATATTATCTAGGTAATGTAAGTAGTTAGTAAATAAATAAGATTTTTTCAACTAGTTATTCAAATTTAAAATAATAATGTTAAAAAAACTATGTCATGAAAATATATACCTACCTATTACTTTACAGTATATTTTATAACCAATCGGCAACGATCCGAAATGCAGATATCTATGCAAGTTAAGAAAATTACTAGGTAGGTACCTAATAAATATGTAAAAGTAGTTAGGTACATAATAAAATTATAATCGAAAGTTAAAACGCTACAGCTAGGAGCAGTACATTTTTTTCGTTATATTTTTTTACAACCGGTAGGTACGGATTAGGGGGTCAAAGGTGTTTAAAGTTTCTACTGAATTCCTTTGTTTGCGTCAGGTAATTTACAGGAAATTTGGTATTAAGGTTTAAGATAAAAATATGTGATGATGGAAGCTTTTTCAAGTACGAAATTAGGGGGCCAAAAGGTGGGTTTAATTAGTTTTAAGTGTAGGTATGTGAAAATGGCAAGTTATCGCAAAAAATATATATTAGGGGCATAACATTTTATAACAATTTTTTGGGCTGGTTTTTAATTTAAAATACTTAGTTTATTAATGAAAAAATTCTCACCAAACGCAGGGATGTAAAAAACCCAAAGGTTAAATTATTATTAAATGACAGATATTTTGTGATCAAATTATTTTTTAAAAATCCTATGTTTTTGTGTTAGTTGCTAGTATTTAGTGGGTGTTGAGATTAAAATTTTGAATTGAATTCGTATTATCATAAATATATGTAATAATACTTACAAAAGAGTCGTGATAAGGAGACCGAAAGGTGGTTGAATTTTTGGGTATCTAAAATTCCTGAGATATTTTTTACTAGCTTTAGCCCGTGACTCCGTAAAATAACCGTCGAAATGCACATTTGGTTAGGGCACATGACTAAACCTACAGATAGCTTCAAACAACCGGCGCTAGCAAGAGCACTACTACAAGCTACTACTACTACACTACTACTACAAGGGTATGTGTGCGTGACCTGTCACTGACACGGCGCGCGTCTGTGGAAAAAGGAATCAAAAGGAAATTTCCTTTTTTACATACCTAAAAGATCTTGACGGGTAAATACCTATATTTTTGTATTCTCAATAATTACTTTAGGAAGGTAAATCTTAAAAAACGTTGGTACGTAGGTAGGTACCTACGATAATAATGATACATATAAACATGCATATATTAATGTATATGCATAATTATATTATTGGTACCTCCCTGTTGAATAAAAATTAAATCAGATATCTTTGTTAGGGTTCCATAGCCAAATGGCAAAAAGGTCCCTTATAAATCCATCATATACTTCTGTCTATCCGTATGTCACAGCGTTATAATTCCGCTATCTTTGCACATGTAGATTGTGATGAAATTTTACAGGAAAGTCTTATGTGAACCACTAAACAGATTTGTAATGAAATTAGGAAAAAATATTTAGGGGTAGCTCCATACATTAAACTGAGGTACGAAATCGATATCAGCTATTTATTGATTTAATTTAATAAATGTGTCAGTTGAAAACATTACCAGCTTAGGAATGATTCTTGAAACGTTGTTCTAAGCTATCAGTCTGGTGGGTTATTTAGTCCTGTGGTTAGGGGGTCTAGTAAGCAACATTTTCCTATGCTATGCATATGCATTTCTATCCGACAGCCAAGTTAAGAATAACTGACTTCAAGTCGCAATCGCTAGTGGCTGGCGTACAACGAAAATTTCGCTCGAAAACCGCAAATGGATGTAGAGTTTAGCCGTTCTATGATTAAATGTTCGATCGACCACAGACAATTTCTCCCAGTCGCAGTTCTAGTCGGCGCTCTTTGCCGAATAGTCGCTAACTTGTCGCCGACTACGAAAGTGGCCGGATGGTCAGCTTTACCGACTAGTCGAAACATCCCTACTTTTAACTGACCTATTGGCTTATTTTCTCGTACACTAATCGCTTCAAGTGTGCCTATAAAAACTTGAGTTCCCTCGATTTCTCCAGGATTCCATAATTAAATCCTGACCTGATGACCATCTGGGAAGTATACTCTTTCAAACAAACAAGAATTTTCCGAATCGGTCAAGGCAACTTCGAGTAATCGGAAAACATACATAAAAAAAGATTTCGAGGAATAAGGAACTTCCTTCTTTTTTGAAGTCACTTAAATAGACGACAATATATCCTAAACAACTAAGGATTAGGTATACGCTTCTGTGCGGCTCAGCCGTTAGCACGTTTCTTGTCTGCTTCTTTAGCTGCCTGGCTCTGGTCTCTTAGCTGAATATGTTAAACATATTTCTGTTCCCACGTGTCTAAATCCGGTGAATTTTCGTTTTCCGCAGTTTTATACTTTGCAAATTAGACATTGGTTTTTCTTAGATTTGTGTCCAGCAGTCCCCCAACCCTTCTAACCTACCGTGCTGGTGTGTGTCCCGCAGTCCCCCAACCCCCGTAACTTACCGTGCTGGTTGAATCGTGTACCGTGTAACAATTAAAATGCTTTAGGAGATGCGCCGTTCAAAAAAATCAATAACACTAGCTTTTGTCCGCGGCTCTATCCGCCCTAAATTTGGATATTGGTTAGGGATTCTTTCAGCAACTTTGTTAAAGCAACCTATAGCTGCAGCTATGGTTTGCTTGTGACATTCGGTTATAGTTACTCCTGTGGGAAATTTTGAATTATCCGAGATGAAAAATGGCCTACGTCCTATTCCAGGATCTAACCTATTTGTGTGCCAAGTTTCATCCTGATCCATCGAGTGGTTAAAGCGTGATTGAGTAACAAACATCCAAACTTTCGCATTTATTATATTAACGGGATAGCTATAACTATACCCAACTAACAAAAATTCGTTAAAAACCTAAGGTTGGACCGTTTTGGCCGTATAACAATAATGTTAACGTGTAAATGACGCGAAATAGGCGGAAATTACAAAACTTTCATTTGTATAATGATCGAATAGAGGTCATGTAACTTAACAAAATTGTAAAGTATCATTGGTATAACCTTCACACGGATGTCAAAAGCGCATTTCACCAAACGTGACCTGTACACTAAAATATTTAAAAATTCTTTGCATTATGTGAGACTAGTCTATTTAATCTGCCATGTTTGTTACTGAATGTTATTTACTACAAAGTTAAATTCGGTGTTAGTTACTCTTAGTATCGACATAACTATTGGGAAATTAATTTCTCGACAATATTTTCCTCTTCTCAATTTTTATATCCTAATAACAGCAAAGTAGTATTATTATATTAATTTTTTTATTTACTTTATTGTAGCGATTTAATGTAGCGATGATAACTTTAAAACGAAATTCTATAACTGTAGGTCATATTACACGACTTTAATTTATGTATTGTCCGCCATTTTTAGGGTACCGTAAAATGCCGAAAACCTACAGCACAAAAGACATCGGTAAAACCATTAAATAATCAAAATGTTTTTAACAAACAAATAAGTTGTATGACCTTTTTTAAAACTATAAGTTATTTAATTATTTATTATCTAAGTCAAAGTCAAAATGGTTTATTCAAATAAGGATTTTACAATCACTTTTGAATCGTCAAAGTTATAAAATATTATTTTTTGAACCCTCCCACCTTCCCGCCGGTTCACAATGTTGTTGATTTCTACCGAGAAGAATCCGGCAAGAAACTCGATAGTTACTCTTTTAAAAACACTTAAATAAACTAAAATACAATTAATGTTTTTAATAAAAGATTTATAGTCTTATGTTATTTCCATTTTAATTTGGTTTACCTATGCATCCTGTAATTGAGCATCATCAGTCCCAAGGATTTTTATCATTTACATAGTCTGAAATATTGTAGTATGCCTTTTTACAAAGTACCTGCTTGATAAAAGATTTAAATTTACTTATTGATAGATTTTGAATTTTATTGGGAACTTTGTTGTAAAAGTGTATACATTGCCCCATAAAAGAGTTACTTATTTTGTGTAGACGTGTATCATGCACCAACAGCTTATTTTTACTTCTAGTATTTACTTTGTGAACATCACTTTTCTTGCTGAAGCTATTGATATTTTTATGTACATATAAAAGATTTTCATATATGTACTGCGACACTAAAGTTAAAATTTTTACTTCCCTAAACCTATCCCTCAGAGATATCCTAGATCCTAATTTATAAATAGCACGAATTGCCCTTTTTTGTAACAAAAATATTGTATTTACATCAGCAGCGCTACCCCACAATAGGATACCATATGTCATTAAACTATGGAAATAGCTAAAATATACTATTTTTGCAGTGTCGACATCGGTCAATTGTCTTATTTTCTTGATCACATACACAGCAGAGCTAAGTTTTTTGGCTAGGTTATGAATATGAGGACCCCATTGAAGTTTGGAGTCCAGCGTTATGCCAAGAAAGACTGTTGAATTAACAAATTCTAATTGCTCGCCATTAATATTAATACATGTCTGTCTCTGACTAACATCTGGTAATGTAAATTTAACACATTTGGTTTTTTTTTCATTAAGTAACAAATTATTAACGTTAAACCAATTTACAATTTTAGAAAGGGCATTATTTTATTCATTATAATATGTCTGTCGTCTCTTAACTTTAAAAAGCAAAGAGGTGTCATCAGCAAATAAGACAATGTCATGGTTTTTAACATGATATGGGAGATCATTCATGTAAATAAGAAATAGAAAAGGACCTAAAATTGAGCCCTGAGGGACTCCCATAGTGACTGCTGATCCCGGAGATCTTTCACCGTTGACATCTATTTTCCGTACTCTCCTACTCATATAGGATGTCAAAAGGTCGAGAGCTTTGCCTCAAAGGAAAATAATGAAATAAAAATAAAAGTTGATCCATTAGAATTAACATTACCTAATAAAGTTTTAAATTCATTATGTAATTTATTTAAAATAAAATTTCATAAAATAAAATGTTGGTTAGGAATTAATCAATATATATAAGGAATAAATATCTGAATATTATCTTTTAGCCATTGTATAAAAGTCGTGTAGGTATCGTCAAAAATTCTAATACGAAAAGTGTATCAGACAATACGTTATGATAAGAGAAATTAATGACCTTTTATATGATTATCATGCTGAAATCTATCTAAAGTCTTATAACAGGAATAATTGTGACCTGTATACGTTTATCTTGTAAGAGTCATTTAACTGTTGGGAAGTCTTCATGTAGTCGTAACGATGACCGTGATCATGATGACTATATATTTTTCGTTTAAACGATATAGAGTTGCAGAAAAGGTTCCTTAAAGGTCACCGCTGCGACTGTTATAAGAAGGTTATATAATTATCATGTTAACGTTTTCTGGACTGAACCTATAGCCTCCAAAAAAGGCTATCCTTGCTCATCCACGTATGGCTGATAAAGACTTATATATCTATAAGCAAGGATTATCTTTTCGGGAGGATTTAGTTTATTATGTCATGTTTTACATACTAACTTGCATTGTATTTTTTATAGGCAAGATACGAAAAATGTCCCAATCCAAAACTATTGCGAAACTTTTCCATCTAAGTTTGTGGACTCCCGGGCATTTTATGAAGGACGCCAAATAGCAGCTGTCATTCCGTTAGAATCTCCAGTAAGTTTAAAAAAAGGTTACAATAGAAAAAATATACGATTTATTATTTATTTCACTATATCATTCATGTATATCAGTAGGTACATACCTGTCAATGAAATGTTAGCAAGTTTTCGTTAGGTACGTTATTCTAATGGACAATAATGGACCCTTCATGGTCACTATAATCGTACAGTTCAAACCACGGCTCTAGAGGTTTCGAAGTCATATGATGCGCATGAACACTAAGGGCGCGTTCGTTCTGGGATTAAGAGTTCCCACGAATGATACTTTTCACACTTTCGATAACGCCAGTTTTGCCACTGACACCTACTGTGTAATATGTATAGCCATTTTCGGTTTCGTGTAGCTTTGAAACGTTACTTACAAAATTTTTGTTTACAAAACTTGCAAAACGAACGGTTGACGTACACACACTACGATAAAACACACACACACTACCGTAAACAATGAATATGTATAGGCAGTTTGACAGATTAACACAAAAACTCCACCTCCAGACATAGGTCTAAAGTTTCATTTTTCGGTGGCAAAAGTGATAAAAATAACAAAAATATCGTAAACGAAAGCATGACAGTTTGTCACAGATGATACTAAAATTCTGATATTTTTGATACCAATGCTAAACGAACGGATGACAGGTGACAAAAGTAATGAAAATAATGATTCTGCATCCCAAAACGAACGCGCCCAGAGTCGTCGTTAGGTACTGTTTGAACCACGGAGCTGTCCGCTGTCCTATTGTAAGTTTCAGACAGGAAAAAAATAAAATGCGTTTAGACAATCTTTAACTAGAAACTTAATTTATTTGTTTTAAGATATCTGTTAAAGCATTACTTTAAAATAACTTCGTATCAACCAGTAGGGGTGGCATAATTTATTTTATAAAATATTAAGTAATTATGACGCTAGGCAATTACTGTAATAGAATTTCTTTAGTTGTAATTAATTAATTTCTACTTTTTAGGCTAAGCTGTTCACCAATTTGTAAGATATTATTGTCGCATAAAAATAAATTTCTATTTAAAATGAACATCGTTGATTTTAGCTTAACGCCAATAAAACAGATGTATATCCGTGTGCTTATTTGCCACCTTAGTGGTATAAAAAATATATAAATTGAGGGCTTTTTATTCGTTCGCCGTAATAACACATCTTCCGTGAGGATTTCGGCATAATACCTATTACGCTTCAAAAGACAGAACCTGTTAAAGGCTGAAAAAACAAAAAGACAGCGTTAGCTTAGTAATAACTTAGAACAATAGATAAAAAAAAGAAAAAGGTTTAACTTAATAAGGTTATGTACCAGTTACATTTTAATTATAAAAACATCATTTGATTGAAAAATTTTTTAAGCGCCAGCCAATAGAAATTCCAAGGGACTACACTGCCACAGATGTTGACGAAGAACATAGGTTGGCATACTTCCGCGAAGACATTGGGGTCAATCTCCACCACTGGCACTGGCATTTAGTGTACCCCTACGCTGGCTCTGATGAATCCATTGTCAACAAGGATCGTCGTGGGGAATTGTTTTACTTCATGCATCGACAAACTATGGCTCGGTAAGTAGTGTAACAAATTTTTCTGACCCGCGTGGTCAAAAATGAAATATACAGTCGCCATATTGAAATGGTGTGAACTTACAAAGACACTAGCGACCGAAAACTGAAAGTCATAAGATCCAAAATGTTGCACAGTACAAAGTACTTGCATTGCACTAGACACCGCGTTTTTTAAAAAATTTATCAAGTTCAAAAGTTAAGGCCGTCGCACACGTTGCTATACGTAAAATATTATTAACTAGTTTTTCCCGCGTTTCCGCGCGCCCTAAATTCTGTTATCGGTGTAGGATTTCAACGGCAACTCCTGAATTATAGAAAAAAAAAACCGACTAACACTTGACGGTTTCAAGTAGCCTATGTTCTTCCCAGGGACTCAAACTATCTCCATGGCAAAATTGCCAGCGGTTCCACCCGCCCTAAATTCGGTTATCGGTATGGGATTTCAACGGCAACTCCTGAATTATAGAAAAAAAAAACCGACTAACACTTGACGGTTTCAAGTAGCCTATGTTCTTCCCAGGGACTCAAACTATCTCCATGGCAAAATTGCCAGCGGTTCCACCCGCCCTAAATTCGGTTATCGGTATGGGATTTCAACGGCAACTCCTGAATTATAGAAAAAAAACCGACTTACACTTGGCGGTTTCAAGTAGCCTTTGTTCTTCCCAGGAACTCAAACTATCTCCATGCCAAATTTGCCAGCGGTTTCACCCGCCCTAAATTCGGTTAGGTATCGGTGTAGGATTTCAACGGCAACTTCTGAATTATAGAAAAAAAACTGACTTACACTCGACGTTTTCAAGTAGCCTATGTCCTTTCCTGGGACTCAAACTATCTCCATGCCAAATTTCATCTTAATCGGTAAAACGGGTCAAGCGAGAAGAGGTAACAAACAGACAGACCGAGTTACTTTCGCATTTATAATATTAGTATGGATAGCTATAGACTAGCTTATTGCCGTGAAATCGTGGACTTTCAAAAAATGAAAGCTTTTAATTGTTTACCCAATAATTACTTACCCATACTTACATACATTCTTAGAAATTTTCATCCCCTTTATGCCCTCTAGGGAATGATTTTGAAATAGTGGTAAAACACACTTTTTCAACCTTAAGAGGCCAAATACCACTTATTATGCATATAGCTTCAAAACTGACGGATTTCCATTAAAACTTCAACTTTAAACTCCCATTTTACCCCCTCAGGGAATAATTTTGCAAAATCCTTTCTTAGTGCTCGTCTACGTTATTATAACAGAAACCTCTGTTTCAAATTTCAACTCTCTATACCCAGTAGTTTTAGCTAAGTCAGTCAGTTTGTCAATTTACTCTTTTATAGATATAGATTACTACAAAGACAAATGTGATACTTGGAGTATCGTATTCATAACTGTATTAATCACAAAATACAATAATAGTAGTAGGTACATATATCGTTGGATATCCCCTCAGAGTGATGATCTAATTCCAATGGGGATCGTTTCATGCCCATTATACTAGCACCATTGGCTACGCGCGTAGATATTGTGAATGGTACACACAAAAAATCGCCTTGGAGCTTACCCAAACATTTATTATTTGTGTTTGTCTTGAAAGTTGGGTGCTTTTATGAATAATATATGTATGTAACTACAAAAAATGTATATGTAGTTGTATCCGTTGTCTAGTATCCATAGCACAAGTTTGCTTAGTTGGGGACCAGACGGCCTATACCTCTATACCTAAATCCAGTTACCAGACGAAATCTTTGTGCTAACAGGTACAACTGTGAGAGACTCAACGTCTCCTTGAAGAGAGTGAAACAATTCACTGATTGGAGATCACCTATAACTGAAGCGTACTTCCCAAAGCTCGATAGCCTGACATCATCTCGGGCGTGGCCACCGCGGCAGCCCAACATGCGCTGGCAGGACCTAAACAGACCGGCTGACTATGTCAGGCTGGCTATTGATGATATGGAACGCTGGAGGAAACACCTCGAGGAAGCTATTTCTACAGGTGAAATTCAACTGGTAAGTTTTTTTCAACATACTTCCTGTTAAAGTGGATTTTATTGCTCCGCTTTTAGGTCTTAAAGCATCTAAATGAAGCATATAAAAAACGTGAGCTTTTACTTAACATAATCGCACTAGTGCGTAATGTAACATATTTCATAAATCTCAGCAAAATATAGACTAATGGCACCTGCGGTGGCTAATGCGTTTACTTCAAGGATGAAATACGTACAATTTTTACAAATATTTGTGTACACAAATTGTTCTGTCTGTCCAAGTAAGGCGAAAAACTTTGTATGATACTCAAGAGCTATGGTCCTTCATTACACACTAGGCTCAATTACGCGGCTTGGACTGATATGCCTCTTTTTTTTTCTGGCTGACTATCATTACTGCTTCACCAGGCTTTTTGGGAAGGATGAAGGAACCTCAGCCCATATGGCGCCCAACGCTCAAGGGCTCCTCGCGGGGGGGGGGGGGGGGGGGGGGAGGGGGCTGGGGCTCGTGTGCAGTGATTAACTTTTTTTTTTTAATTTTTACTTTTATCATAATGTTCTATTATACAAATTGTTTTTTTCTTAAATTGCATAATCTTAGTACATGTATTCTACGTTTCCTAAGAAATGTTTTTGATGAGAAACTTGATATGCCAAAAAAACTGACTATCTCGTTTAGTTTCAGAGGATCAGTCAGAATCATTGTTTTTAAGCTCATTTATTGTTACAGCCAAACGGTTCCAAGAAACCCCTAACTATAGATATCCTAGGTAACTTGGTGGAAGCCAGTATGCTGTCACCTAACCCCCAACGCTACGGCAGTGTGCACAACAATGGACATGTCATCACTTCCTTCGTTCATGATCCTGACAATCGCTTCCTTGTAAGTACCAGACACCAAGACATTGTTACCAGTCCTTCATTCGTCCCCACAGCTCTTTCTACTCTCACCTTGGATTAGGGCGATTTAGCTACAGTCAATCACGCGGGCCCAGATTTTACATTTTTTTTGAAGTATTTAAGTTGCCTCCTGATGTATTTCTTTACCCAATTAAGCCAGTGGTGTGAAAATGTAATTGAGAGAACAAAAAGACTAAGATTAATTTATTAATATTGCCGGGGCTCCAACGTCTGCCCCTTTAATTTATTAATCCTACCGGGGCTCCAACGTCTGCCCCTCTGAACGGGAAGCAGGCTTGAAATCATCAGGCTACCACCAAAACTAACTACGATTCTTCATCTAATTTGTCTTCTAATTTTTCATGATTTTACAGGAATCTTTCTCGGTGATAGGGGACGTAGCGATCACGATGCGCGATCCATTTTTCTACCGCTGGCACGCATGGATTGCTGGCCTTTTCGACAGATATAAAGAATCTCCGTATGTCCGGGACTACACAAGCTCTGAGGTATGTCATACAAAAGAAAACTCTTTATTGACAAGTGCGTTTTCACCTTAAGTAAATAAGTAACAACAGAATTGTGGTATTAGTACTTAAGATACTTATAAGGTACTTAATTAAACTTTTTTTCAAGCTGGGATACCAAGGAATACAGATTACATCAGCGGCAGTCCAGAGCAGCACAGGAAAACAAAATGAGTTTAACACATTCTGGATGCAGAGCGACGTAGAACTCTCCCGTGGCCTGGACTTCTCAAAACCAGGACCCGTCTACGCCCGCTTCACGCATCTGAATTACAGGCCATTCAACTACATGTAAGTTGTAAATGATATCTGTAAGAGTGAGAAGAAACATCTAGATTCTAGAATACAAGTCACATGTATGTAAGAACCCATGATCAAAGTTAATAATGTACGAACGTTTTTGTGGAATCACGTGGTTTTAGTATGAAGTGCCCATACAAATTGTTTCAATGCTACATTTTTGTAGTGTTCGTAATAATTAATCACGCGATTTTAGTATGAAGTGTCCATGTAGTGTGTTTCAATGCTAAGTTTTTGTTGTGTTCGTAGTAATTAAACACGCGGTTTTAGTATGAAGTGTCCATGCAGAGTGTTTTAATGCTAAATGTCTTTTCAGCATCAAGGTAAACAACGGTAGTTCGTCTCGTTACGGGACCTTGCGCATTTTCCTGGCGCCCAAGTTTGACGAACGTAACAAGCCTTGGGAGTTTAATGACCAGCGGAAGATGTTCATAGAGATGGACCGCTTCGTAATCCACCGTGAGTATTGAATGTTACTAGCTTTTGCCAACGGCTTCGCCCGCCCTAAATTTGGTTATCTGTGTGGGATTCTTACGGCAACTCCTTGATTATGCTAAAGAAGTTTGTTATAACAAGCTATAGTTCGTTTAAGTTAAATTCAGTTATAGTTACTCCTGCGGGAACTTCTGAATATTGCGGGATAAAAGTCTAGGTCCTTCTCCGTATCTTCAACTTTTTCTGTGCTTCAGCTCAACTTCATGATTCGTTGCGACAGGATTGAGTAACAAACGTTATAGGTATTAGCTATTCCTACGAAAGCTTTTAAATTTTTCGACATAAATAATAGCCTGTGTCCTATTCCAGGACCTACCCTATATTTGTTTTAAGTTTCATCCCGATCTGTCAAGTGGTTGAAGCGTGATTGACTAAACACCCACACTTTCAAATTTAAAATATTAAGCAGGATAGGATAACAATCATATTTTTCCGTCCTCCCCTCCAAAACCCAGCATCAAAGTAAAAAAAGGGTTTTAAGCAATATACCTAACACACAATGTGATTTTTAACTTCCAGTGAAAGCGGGAGAGAATACCATATCGCGCAAATCTACAGACTCGACCTTAACAATTCCGTTCGAGCAGACATTCCGGGACCTGTCGCCACAGGGTGACGATCCCACACGGCCGGAGATCCAAGAAGTTAATTACTGCGGCTGCGGCTGGCCTCAGCACATGCTGGTGCCTCGTGGGAACGAAGCTGGTGCCGCGTACCAGTTATTCATCATGGTTTCCAACTACGAATACGATAGGGTGAGTAAATATTGTGTATTGTACATACGAGTAGTGTAGTGTACGAGGGCTGTGGCCTTTTTAGACCCCTTGTAGACCTCATCGAATGCCCCACACAGTGTTGTTAAAACGAACGGTTGACGTGTACACACACTATGATAAAACACAAACACACTATCATCAACAATGTATGAATATGTATAGGCAGTTTGGCAGATAAACACAAAATCCCCATCTCCAGGCATGGGTCTAAAGTTTAATTTTTCGGTGGCAAAAGTGACAAAAAAAAAAAAAAAAATCATAAACGAAAGCATGACAGTTTGTTAAAGATGATACTAAAATTTTGATATTTTTGATACCAATGCTAAATGAACGGATGTCAGGTGACCAAAGTAATGAAAATAATAATTCTGCATCCCAAAACGAACGCGCCCTATTTGCCTATATGCCTTTAATTTTAGAAGGTATAACGGACAAATTAGGGTTGGTAGTTTTGTGACAGATCTACTTGAGTTTGACTGCCTTTTTATGTCTGTATTAGTTGTGCTAGTATCTATAGTGATTTAGTTAAAAGTGTTTATGATCAGTAATCTTTTACAAAGAGTTTTTGTTTTTAAGTGGTTATAGTTTTAATATTATGACTAGATGGTGTTAAATTCGGTTAAATTTAGGTTCTTGAATTTTTTTTGTGAGTAGTTGTATGAATTAATTTAGATTTTCTATTCTATACAAGTACTTAACCTAAATCTCTCTCGTTTTCTCGTTGTTTTTTCTGATTTCCAAAATTTATCGTTATCGTGATAATAGTTGAAAATTTACCTTAATTACCTTATTTATTTTAATAAAAATATGGTATTTTTAAATTTTTAGTTTATACAAATAATAGATAAGGTTCCTACACTTAATGCATTAAAAAAATAAGTTTACATAAAGTTATTGCCATTTACGTGTAATTTAACTAAATAAGACCTCAATTTTCTGATTTTTTTATCGATAGCACCCAAGTACCTAAGGATCTTGTATACAATCTGCTTTGTAACAGTATTCCAGTTGTAAGTGCGATGTCATGTTCAGTTCCTACTAAGCCAGCGCAGTGGAAGTGAACAGTGCCCTCTCTTCATACTCTGTGCCCAAAACCTCTAATGATATCCACTATACTACCATTATACCACTAAGGTAGCAAACAAGCTTGCGGTCCGCCTGATGGTAGGCGGTCACCGCAGCCAATAGACGATTGTAACACCAGGGCAGGGGCGTCACTCGCGCGTTGCCGACCCTTTAAATCCAATAACTTCTTTCTTGCACCCAATACTGTAGCCCTTAGAAAAAATCTTGGCAGGGAGCTCATTCCACAACCCAAGCGTTCGCGGGAGGAAGTTTCTCTGAAACGGCACTGTACAAATCAGGTTAATAATATTTTTATAATTCAGGTTGAACAACCCGGCAAGAAGACTGAAGAAGTCAGCTGCGTGGAAGCCTCTATCTTCTGTGGGTTGAAAAACCGTCTTTATCCAGACAAGCGGCCTATGGGATTCCCATTCGACAGACCCTCGAAAACTGCTTCTACAATCAAAGAATTCATCAAGCCTAACATGGCCCTTGTAGACTGCACGATCCGTCTACAGAACGTAACCGAACAGAATCCCAAGAACCCAAAACTCCCTCAGCAGTCTACAACGGCACCTAATCAAAAGCAAAACTAAATCCGATGTAATAATGGCTAATGATTTCTGGAGTCAATTAGTAACTTGCAACTGAATTTTTTTTATTAAAGGCTGATAGATTTAAGATATAAAGAAATTGATAAACTTTGTACACATAGTATAAGAGCTACTAAAGCTATTAAATATAACTTAGGTTTCGTTCTAAACTTCAGTGGGAGATTGGGGAAATTAACCCAGCCCTTTCTAGAATTTCATCTATGGATTCTTTAAAGTGCCAAGGTACGATTAATTTCTTCTTTTATCAGTGTAAAAATGACTGTGAAATTAATCGTTCCAAACTTTCAAATTCAAACTGTATTTTAGTGGGAGATTAAGGTAATTTGGAATAAATCCTAAAATAAACAATTATAAGAAAATGTTTAGTTTTAAATTTGTCAGGGTAAATATTTTGGAGTTATGTTAATGAAGTATTTTATTTTAGGTAGTTATAAGTATTGTAAATTTTTTTTAAAATGTAAAGATTATAGGTCCGTTTAAACTAAGCTAGCGAAACATAAGTATAATAAATGAAGCAAGAAAAAAAGATTTGTTTTTATCAATAAATATATATGTCCTGCTTATAACCCTGCAACTCTTGTCCAGGGCCATCGAGAGGGGGGGGGGGGGGTTCCCCTGGGCCCGCAGTCTTAAGAAAGGCCCGCGATTTACCGAAAAACCTTCGCGCCCGAAGAGCAACGACCAATGAGAACGCGCTATTGGTTTGTTTGTTTGGCGGGCCCTGGTTTTCTCTCTGCGGCCCTGCTCTTGTCGCCCTCCCCGCTTCTTTGCCCAACCCACCGGCTAATACCCCGCCCCGGCGGTGGCTGGCAGCGTTCGCATCGCAGTAAACAGTACTTTGATTCATTTCCTAAAACCTTTTTTGTATAGACATAGACAGACTTTTAATCAACATCATAACGCTCACAATAAATACATTTATAATAAAAATACAAAAAAAAATTGGCACAAATTAATTTTCATAAAACAAATAGGGTGATTACGCTACTTCGACGACCACCACTGGTTTGCGACCGCTTTAACGTAAAATTTAAAAATAGTCGAAATGAACCTAGCCAATTGTCACCTTTGTTTCAAAACCTAAGATCGATCGGTTCCCCTTCCCCCGCGATGTCGTATCTCGACCAATGATTACTTGTTACAAGTTGTACCAAAAGTAAACTAAAATTAGTGAGGCGCCATATTTTAAAACGTAAGTAAAGCGTGTTTTTAATTATATTAACATCTAGATATTATGTTTGTGAAATCAAAATATCTTTATAGTTTGCTTATAACTAATCTTTATTAATAAATATATGTTTTCTATTAAACTAATGGATGGTCGGTAAACTAACACCCTGAAATGATGCTTTCCTAAGCTTGCGACCGCCCGTTCGGGAACTAGCTGTTTTGGTCTAATCAGATTTGTTTTTTTTTATGTTACTGCATGGTATGGTGTGAAATACAAATTGGTTGATCGTTTCAACTAGTTTTGTGGAATTTACACGTCAGATTGCGACCAGCTAAATTCATAGTATGTCTCATAGTCTACACTCATTTTAATTATGTTAAAAAGATGGTCGCGAACTGATCAGTTGACGACCATTAATTTTATTTCATACAAAAATATTCATTTTTGACGGTCGTGAACTGATTAGTTAACAAACACAGCAATTTTTTATTTTATTTGCTAGATTTTAGTGGTCGAGAACTCGCTATATTCCGTCCACGGCAATTGAAATTTTTATTCATTAGATTTTAGTGGTCGAGAACACACTATTATGCGCCCACAAATTGATATTCATTTTAAACGGTGGGCAATAATTAACTCATCTGCCTCAGAGTCCTTGAATTGTCTTGTTTTATCCACTTCTGCGTCAATATCCTAAATTATTACTATTACATTATAAGAGATCTAATCCATCTGAAGATCTTTATGTTTTATTAGTTTTTTCATGATTATATTTTCGTTGAATGGGGTTGATGATTCACTTAACACAACTGTAGTAGGCGTATCTGCTTTTTCTTACTGCACATAATGGATTTCGGCTGATACTGTAAATGATCTGCACTGATTTTCAGACCCAGACTGGTCACTGTGTGATTTATTATTATTTTGTGACACTTCTAATTCATCAAACATCATCAATGCTATATTGTTGAGCGATATATATGACTCGCAATCAGGAAATTTTCAGGATTTCCTTCAACAGAATAAATACTGGCATCAGTAATTATTTCAGTGGTAAGCATGTTAAGGTTTTGTTCAGAGAGAGATATGGACCTATATGGCTCGAGGGGCTCATGCTCATTGCTAGGAATTACTACATCATTACACTTCTTCGGCAAGAATGCACTTTGGTTGGAAGTTGCAGAAGTTCGTGGTGTTTCAGATTTAGAACGGCGATTTGCAAGACTTTTTTCTTTAGCCTTATGAATTTCTTCTAATATTACTTCAGGGTTTATGTTGCGCTCGGATATGTCTTGTTGAATTAACGAGATAATTTTAGTAGCTGAGGCAAAATCTTTAGCAGTTACTGTATTCCTACTTGAGTTTGAAATTCTGACTTTGCGTTGAATATCTTCTACACATTTCGTGTAATCTACGTGCTAACCAAAGTGCTAGTTTTTTCTTGCCGAAGAAGTTGTATTGGACTGTAATGAGGTAGTAATTCCTAGCAATGAGCATGAGCCCCTCGAAGCCACATAGTTCCATATCTCTCTCTGAACAAACCCTTAACATTCTTACCACTGAAATAATTAAAGATGCCAGTATTCATTCTGTTGAGGGAAATCCTGAAAATATAAGTTTTTCTGATTGCGGGTCACATATATATCGCTCAACAATATAGCACTGATGATGTTTGATGAATTAGAAGTGTCACAAAATAATAATAAATCACACAGTGACCAGTCTGGGTCTGAAAATTAGGGCAGATCATTTACAGTATCAGCCGAAATCCATCATGTGCAGTAAGAAAAAGCAGATTCGCCTACTATAGTTGTCTTAAGTGAATCATCAACCCCATTCAACGAAAATATAATCATGAAAAAACTAATAAAACATAAAGATCTTCAGATGGATGAGATCTCTTATAATGAAATAGTAATAATTGAGGATATTGACGCAGAAGTGGATAAAACCAGGCAATTCAAGGACTCTCAGATAGATGAGAAGACAAATAAAATTCAGCACAAGTTATCTTTTGATGACGCCTTTAAGTAAAATTTTCTTGATCCTGATTCACAAATTCCAAGAATAAATAAAAGAAATAGATCTAAGTTACCTAGTACTATTTCTTCGAGTGCATGGAGGGAGTTTTATATCAAGAAAGATAAAGACAATGAAAACTAACTAAACGAAAAAAGACGCAGAACGCAATTAAGGTGAAAAAGAAAGGAAAAGTAAAGAAAAACAATAGTATTAAGCAAAGTATTAAAGAAAAAGATAATTACACAGAAGAGAAGCTCTAAAAAGATGCTTATCTAATCTTCGCAATACAAAATTATAAAATGTAGTGAATGTTCCGAAGATTTGGTCAGCGACGTAGAGGACGACTTAGAAAAAAACATTGGATGTGATCATTGTGAGAGATGGTTTCATTTGAAATGTACTTATTTAAAAAATAATTCATATGCAGAAGCGGCACAATTCGAATATGATTGCCCATATTGTAAGTAATAAATATTTATCAATCTCTTGCGTTTTATTTTTGACCTTCAGTCAATTAATTAAGGCCCCATTTTCAGTGGCTTCAAAGTGATCGAAAAATGACGAAAAATATGGGCGTAAACTGGGTGTAGGTGTCCGAGAACTAAAAAAAAGGCATTTTAAGATTTTTAACCTTTTTTTTATTAATAGAGTGAAAACTGTACATATTATTCATGAGATATCGTTAATTTAAAGTATACTATATAACAAATTATTTATAATTTCACAAAAATAGACTCCTAGCTATGGAAAATATAAGTTTAAACAATACAAGTCCACTAACTGGTCGTGAACTAACATATTCACCCTATGATATGGGCACGTCGCGTCGTGAGCGCTGCGATGCTGATATGGGCGCCGACTTAGCTTATGCTGCAAACACAGCTGCTGCAGCGCTGATTTTCAGCGGAACCCAGAGTAAAAAGCTGTATTTGCACAGTGACACGGTCGTGATATCACTATAAAGTATAATAATAATAAATAGATAAAATATAATGTGTTAAAAAATGTGTATTTATATGGGTAAAATATAATAGTTTATAATTTACATATAAAAGTAAATAAAAATTATATGAAATATATATAATGTATTTATTTTAATTTTATACTTACCTGTTACATTTTCGCATCGAAGCCATGTTGGGAATATGTTGGCTACTTAATAATAGTTTCATATTTTTTTTTTAACAGTAGAAAATGTTTTTTTAATGTTATTTTGAATGTTCTAGTAGTACTGAGTGTGCGAATGGGTGGAGGTATGTTGTTCCAGCATTTGGTTGCCGCGTACCTAAAACTTCCGCGAAACGCTGTGGTTCGATGCTGAGGTATTTTCAGAACACTGTTGAGGATCCTCATATCACGAGCATTGTCTATACTTCGCCGCTTAAATTTTGCTAATAGGTATTCAGGCCTATTTGATTATACTACGGTATACTATACCTGGTGGAGACTACGTCGCGTCGTTGGAAGCGTGGGACGCGAGGTGACTCGTTAGAGTTGCGGGGTAGGTAGTACTTCCTCCAACGTGTTTATAGCCAAGCCACAGTCGAAACTTTATTTACATTCTTACAGCCAGGCATCGCCTCTGAAAAATGCTGTGATAAAATTTATGACTGGTCCAGCCAGCCAAATGTGACGACATTAGGGTAGTCGGGTGCGCTCGCCATCCGTCTATAGATGTAAAGCCGCTTTTAAACCATTAATTCCGTTTAAAATAATTTAAAAACTGGCCAAGTGCATGTCGGGTAGTCTCATAAACCAACAATGTAGAGGTTGTTTAAATATTGCCAAATACAAAGATTTCGCTGAGAGGATACACATACTTGCCTTACAAAAATTAGCAGTTAAAGGCAGCTATTTCGCAAATGGATCACTGATAGAAACAAAGCCAAGTTCACAATATAAAAAAAAAACAGTGGCACTACGACACGGACTACGGAAGCACCGACAGAAGTGAAAACTAAATTTTTTTAACTCTTTTTTCTTAAAAAAAAAGAAGAAGAAGACTAGAATTTTTCTTCTTTTTTTAGGGTAGAGTAGAGAAAAGAGACAGCTGACGTGTACATTAACCCTTTTACATCCTATAACTTTAAAGAACCTACTTGTAGTAAGCGAATCGGTAGGGAGTTGAGTTAGGTACCCATGTAGGTACGTTGCGAGTACGTACGTTTAAAATGTTTAATTAAATAAATTCGACTTTGAAATTACAAAATAAAAGTTCAACCTTTTAAAGAATAATTAATAGAAATTAATTAATCAGTGCGCGCTTATGAGCGCAGTTCCATGTCACACGCTCCATTCGATGTTGCGCCAAGCGCGCCGGCTAGTCCAATGCGTCATTTGAACGTATCTATTGTTATCAATTTAAAAATAATAGTCTTTAGAATGTTATTATTTTATTTTTCTATATGTATACATCGTTCATTTAATTATATTTTATACCTGTTTTCCAGATGTACCTACTTCATGTAAGTAACTGTTAATGGAATTTGTACGAAAATTTTACTTTTCCAAGTACATTTTAGAACTTGGTCGGCTATTACTCGTTAGCCTTTAAAGTGTACTTACCCGTGATAGTTTTCCTTTTTAATTTATTATATGTGTATTTTTTTTTACATTTCCGAATACTATACTTTCGCTGGTAGTGAGTGAGGGGGGGGGGGACACTTGACTCTAATAAATAATACTTTAAAGCTAAATGTTTCGCAAACGGAGCCCTAAATAAAAAATGACCTATTTGCATACCGCCAATGTTTTTGGAATTCCTATCCAACGATAAACCACATGATGGGGTAGACGAGAAAAAAAATTACGTCCACACTTCACGTGTAAGGGTGGTACTATAAAAAAATTTTTTTTCAAAGAATTTATTCTAAGACTTTGTCGGCTTGATCAATGTGGTATATCGCTGCCAAATTGCAGCTTTCTCGTATTTATTAGTTTTTGAACTAAGCCGCGGACAGACAGACGTACGGACGGACGGACGGACATTACGAAACTATGAGGGTTCCTTGTTGACTACGGAACCATAAAAACGATGTTATTTTAATAGGAGCTCAGTGTATATTATATCATCGAACTTTCCATCTCATGGAGCACTAAACTTTGTTTTGTCAGGTTTGTTAGATTTTTAATCCAAAATAAAACAATGCAAACTAAATTATTCATATAAAAGTTAGAATTGAGTAGATTAAGGCAAGACACTAAAACTGACCTAAAAAGTTCAAAACATTCATCATAATTTATGTGCCATAAATTTCATTCTGCGGAACCCTAAGTTATTGACTTTGACTTTTGACTTTGTATGTAGTTCTCACACATTAAGCCACGATGCCACAATTTCACTTTCAAAACAAATATATTTGTCACTAGTGCAATCAGTCTAAACATATAATATCCCTGAATGTAGGCTTGCCATATTCCCCGTTTTTACGGGTTACGGGTTTTAGGCCTTAACAAAATAGAAACCCGTAATAAGCAAAATGAAATACGGGGTAAACAAAGCTCCCGTATTTACTATCGCAGGTGTCGCGGTCAAAAACCGACGTAACATCTAATCTGTTATTTTTCTATATGGAAGAAAAGCCAACCTGCGTCAAATATTCTAGTGCAAAAAGTATTTGCTAAGTGTTTAATAGGTATTAGGTAGGTAGCTGAATCTGTCAATCAGTCTGCTTTAGGGGCTTATTTTTTACTTTATTTTACTTTATAGAGCAACTGCAACGGGGAGACTTTATTTTGGTACAAAAACGCCTGGTAGGAAAGGATTGCTTTTATCCCGTTTTCTAAATTACCAAGATTTAACCCGTGGATGACGACCATATTTCTTTTTTTATGTAAGTTATCCTTAAATTATCTTTTAACAGTTACCCTATCTACCTAATAGGTAATCTTTGTGACGGTGCGATACTAAACGTTTTCATTCTAGTAATAGCTATTATCAGTCAAGCCCTTTCAACAGACACATAAAAATAACGGATTTGTCACGGCATCTTAATACTAAACATACACACGACGATTTCGTACATTTAGTAAATTGTCACCCAGATCACAGATTATATCTATATCTATACCACAGATTATATAATACTATACTAGTACAGATGCCTTATCCCATACAATGAAATGGGACCGCCATAACTTGGGCTATTTTTCGGGCTATTTTGTTTAGCATCTAGATGCCGTAAGTAGCAGCGGATCGAAAATATTAGCTAACGACATCTAGCGTTTCTCGTTGAATACTTACTGTTATATTTGTAACTGGTTCTTTGAAGTCAATAGATGGCGGTCTAATGCCTAGCTACATGTCGAGCCATACGACAAAACATCGCGTATCCTACATATTTTTATCATAAAGTAGGAAGACGAGGAAATTTATTGCGAAAAAGTCTCGAGTACTCGGATCTTGCCTTTTTCTGTGGAATGTAAATGTAAATGGAAGTACATCTTACCTCTCAAGATTTAGGAAAAAAAGGTCTTAAGAGTCAAGTTGCAATTCCATAAATTTGCCCCCCGCAATAAGCTCTGAGATTTCAGTCAATTAAATATTATCTAGGTAATGTAAGTAGTTAGTAAATAAATAAGATTTTTTCAACTAGTTATTCAAATTTAAAATAATAATGTTAAAAAAACTATGTCATGAAAATATATACCTACCTATTACTTTACAGTATATTTTATAACCAATCGGCAACGATCCGAAATGCAGATATCTATGCAAGTTAAGAAAATTACTAGGTAGGTACCTAATAAATATGTAAAAGTAGTTAGGTACATAATAAAATTATAATCGAAAGTTAAAACGCTACAGCTAGGAGCAGTACATTTTTTTCGTTATATTTTTTTACAACCGGTAGGTACGGATTAGGGGGTCAAAGGTGTTTAAAGTTTCTACTGAATTCCTTTGTTTGCGTCAGGTAATTTACAGGAAATTTGGTATTAAGGTTTAAGATAAAAATATGTGATGATGGAAGCTTTTTCAAGTACGAAATTAGGGGGCCAAAAGGTGGGTTTAATTAGTTTTAAGTGTAGGTATGTGAAAATGGCAAGTTATCGCAAAAAATATATATTAGGGGCATAACATTTTATAACAATTTTTTGGGCTGGTTTTTAATTTAAAATACTTAGTTTATTAATGAAAAAATTCTCACCAAACGCAGGGATGTAAAAAACCCAAAGGTTAAATTATTATTAAATGACAGATATTTTGTGATCAAATTATTTTTTAAAAATCCTATGTTTTTGTGTTAGTTGCTAGTATTTAGTGGTTGTTGAGATTAAAATTTTGAATTGAATTCGTATTATCATAAATATATGTAATAATACTTACAAAAGAGTCGTGATAAGGAGACCGTAAGGTGGTTGAATTTTTGGGTATCTAAAATTCCTAAGATATTTTTTACTAGCTTTAGCCCGTGACTCCGTAAAATAACCGTCGAAATGCACATTTGGTTAGGGCACATGACTAAACCTACAGATAGCTTCAAACAACCGGCGCTAGCAAGAGCACTACTACAAGCTACTACTACTACACTACTACTACAAGGGTATGTGTGCGTGACCTGTCACTGACACGGCGCGCGTCTGTGGAAAAAGGAATCAAAAGGAAATTTCCTTTTTTACATACCTAAAAGATCTTGACGGGTAAATACCTATATTTTTGTATTCTCAATAATTACTTTAGGAAGGTAAATCTTAAAAAACGTTGGTACGTAGGTAGGTACCTACGATAATAATGATACATATAAACATGCATATATTAATGTATATGCATAATTATATTATTGGTACCTCCCTGTTGAATAAAAATTAAATCAGATATCTTTGTTAGGGTTCCATAGCCAAATGGCAAAAAGGTCCCTTATAAATCCATCATATACTTCTGTCTATCCGTATGTCACAGCGTTATAATTCCGCTATCTTTGCACATGTAGATTGTGATGAAATTTTACAGGAAAGTCTTATGTGAACCACTAAACAGATTTGTAATGAAATTAGGAAAAAATATTTAGGGGTAGCTCCATACATTAAACTGAGGTACGAAATCGATATCAGCTATTTATTGATTTAATTTAATAAATGTGTCAGTTGAAAACATTACCAGCTTAGGAATGATTCTTGAAACGTTGTTCTAAGCTATCAGTCTGGTGGGTTATTTAGTCCTGTGGTTAGGGGGTCTAGTAAGCAACATTTTCCTATGCTATGCATATGCATTTCTATCCGACAGCCAAGTTAAGAATAACTGACTTCAAGTCGCAATCGCTAGTGGCTGGCGTACAACGAAAATTTCGCTCGAAAACCGCAAATGGATGTAGAGTTTAGCCGTTCTATGATTAAATGTTCGATCGACCACAGACAATTTCTCCCAGTCGCAGTTCTAGTCGGCGCTCTTTGCCGAATAGTCGCTAACTTGTCGCCGACTACGAAAGTGGCCGGATGGTCAGCTTTACCGACTAGTCGAAACATCCCTACTTTTAACTGACCTATTGGCTTATTTTCTCGTACACTAATCGCTTCAAGTGTGCCTATAAAAACTTGAGTTCCCTCGATTTCTCCAGGATTCCATAATTAAATCCTGACCTGATGACCATCTGGGAAGTATACTCTTTCAAACAAACAAGAATTTTCCGAATCGGTCAAGGCAACTTCGAGTAATCGGAAAACATACATAAAAAAAGATTTCGAGGAATAAGGAACTTCCTTCTTTTTTGAAGTCACTTAAATAGACGACAATATATCCTAAACAACTAAGGATTAGGTATACGCTTCTGTGCGGCTCAGCCGTTAGCACGTTTCTTGTCTGCTTCTTTAGCTGCCTGGCTCTGGTCTCTTAGCTGAATATGTTAAACATATTTCTGTTCCCACGTGTCTAAATCCGGTGAATTTTCGTTTTCCGCAGTTTTATACTTTGCAAATTAGACATTGGTTTTTCTTAGATTTGTGTCCAGCAGTCCCCCAACCCTTCTAACCTACCGTGCTGGTGTGTGTCCCGCAGTCCCCCAACCCCCGTAACTTACCGTGCTGGTTGAATCGTGTACCGTGTAACAATTAAAATGCTTTAGGAGATGCGCCGTTCAAAAAAATCAATAATTATTGAACACTAGCTTTTGTCCGCGGCTCTATCCGCCCTAAATTTGGATATTGGTTAGGGATTCTTTCAGCAACTTTGTTAAAGCAACCTATAGCTGCAGCTATGGTTTGCTTGTGACATTCGGTTATAGTTACTCCTGTGGGAAATTTTGAATTATCCGAGATGAAAAATGGCCTACGTCCTATTCCAGGATCTAACCTATTTGTGTGCCAAGTTTCATCCTGATCCATCGAGTGGTTAAAGCGTGATTGAGTAACAAACATCCAAACTTTCGCATTTATTATATTAACGGGATAGCTATAACTATACCCAACTAACAAAAATTCGTTAAAAACCTAAGGTTGGACCGTTTTGGCCGTATAACAATAATGTTAACGTGTAAATGACGCGAAATAGGCGGAAATTACAAAACTTTCATTTGTATAATGATCGAATAGAGGTCATGTAACTTAACAAAATTGTAAAGTATCATTGGTATAACCTTCACACGGATGTCAAAAGCGCATTTCACCAAACGTGACCTGTACACTAAAATATTTAAAAATTCTTTGCATTATGTGAGACTAGTCTATTTAATCTGCCATGTTTGTTACTGAATGTTATTTACTACAAAGTTAAATTCGGTGTTAGTTACTCTTAGTATCGACATAACTATTGGGAAATTAATTTCTCGACAATATTTTCCTCTTCTCAATTTTTATATCCTAATAACAACAAAGTAGTATTATTATATTAATTTTTTTATTTACTTTATTGTAGCGATTTAATGTAGCGATGATAACTTTAAAACGAAATTCTATAACTGTAGGTCATATTACACGACTTTAATTTATGTATTGTCCGCCATTTTTAGGGTACCGTAAAATGCCGAAAACCTACAGCACAAAAGACATCGGTAAAACCATTAAATAATCAAAATGTTTTTAACAAACAAATAAGTTGTATGACCTTTTTTAAAACTATAAGTTATTTAATTATTTATTATCTAAGTCAAAGTCAAAATGGTTTATTCAAATAAGGATTTTACAATCACTTTTGAATCGTCAAAGTTATAAAATATTATTTTTTGAACCCTCCCACCTTCCCGCCGGTTCACAATGTTGTTGATTTCTACCGAGAAGAATCCGGCAAGAAACTCGATAGTTACTCTTTTAAAAACACTTAAATAAACTAAAATACAATTAATGTTTTTAATAAAAGATTTATAGTCTTATGTTATTTCCATTTTAATTTGGTTTACCTATGCATCCTGTAATTGAGCATCATCAGTCCCAAGGATTTTTATCATTTACATAGTCTGAAATATTGTAGTATGCCTTTTTACAAAGTACCTGCTTGATAAAAGATTTAAATTTACTTATTGATAGATTTTGAATTTTATTGGGAACTTTGTTGTAAAAGTGTATACATTGCCCCATAAAAGAGTTACTTATTTTGTGTAGACGTGTATCATGCACCAACAGCTTATTTTTACTTCTAGTATTTACTTTGTGAACATCACTTTTCTTGCTGAAGCTATTGATATTTTTATGTACATATAAAAGATTTTCATATATGTACTGCGACACTAAAGTTAAAATTTTTACTTCCCTAAACCTATCCCTCAGAGATATCCTAGATCCTAATTTATAAATAGCACGAATTGCCCTTTTTTGTAACAAAAATATTGTATTTACATCAGCAGCGCTACCCCACAATAGGATACCATATGTCATTAAACTATGGAAATAGCTAAAATATACTATTTTTGCAGTGTCGACATCGGTCAATTGTCTTATTTTCTTGATCACATACACAGCAGAGCTAAGTTTTTTGGCTAGGTTATGAATATGAGGACCCCATTGAAGTTTGGAGTCCAGCGTTATGCCAAGAAAGACTGTTGAATTAACAAATTCTAATTGCTCGCCATTAATATTAATACATGTCTGTCTCTGACTAACATCTGGTAATGTAAATTTAACACATTTGGTTTTTTTTTCATTAAGTAACAAATTATTAACGTTAAACCAATTTACAATTTTAGAAAGGGCATTATTTTATTCATTATAATATGTCTGTCGTCTCTTAACTTTAAAAAGCAAAGAGGTGTCATCAGCAAATAAGACAATGTCATGGTTTTTAACATGATATGGGAGATCATTCATGTAAATAAGAAATAGAAAAGGACCTAAAATTGAGCCCTGAGGGACTCCCATAGTGACTGCTGATCCCGGAGATCTTTCACCGTTGACATCTATTTTCCGTACTCTCCTACTCATATAGGATGTCAAAAGGTCGAGAGCTTTGCCTCAAAGGAAAATAATGAAATAAAAATAAAAGTTGATCCATTAGAATTAACATTACCTAATAAAGTTTTAAATTCATTATGTAATTTATTTAAAATAAAATTTCATAAAATAAAATGTTGGTTAGGAATTAATCAATATATATAAGGAATAAATATCTGAATATTATCTTTTAGCCATTGTATAAAAGTCGTGTAGGTATCGTCAAAAATTCTAATACGAAAAGTGTATCAGACAATACGTTATGATAAGAGAAATTAATGACCTTTTATATGATTATCATGCTGAAATCTATCTAAAGTCTTATAACAGGAATAATTGTGACCTGTATACGTTTATCTTGTAAGAGTCATTTAACTGTTGGGAAGTCTTCATGTAGTCGTAACGATGACCGTGATCATGATGACTATATATTTTTCGTTTAAACGATATAGAGTTGCAGAAAAGGTTCCTTAAAGGTCACCGCTGCGACTGTTATAAGAAGGTTATATAATTATCATGTTAACGTTTTCTGGACTGAACCTATAGCCTCCAAAAAAGGCTATCCTTGCTCATCCACGTATGGCTGATAAAGACTTATATATCTATAAGCAAGGATTATCTTTTCGGGAGGATTTAGTTTATTATGTCATGTTTTACATACTAACTTGCATTGTATTTTTTATAGGCAAGATACGAAAAATGTCCCAATCCAAAACTATTGCGAAACTTTTCCATCTAAGTTTGTGGACTCCCGGGCATTTTATGAAGGACGCCAAATAGCAGCTGTCATTCCGTTAGAATCTCCAGTAAGTTTAAAAAAAGGTTACAATAGAAAAAATATACGATTTATTATTTATTTCACTATATCATTCATGTATATCAGTAGGTACATACCTGTCAATGAAATGTTAGCAAGTTTTCGTTAGGTACGTTATTCTAATGGACAATAATGGACCCTTCATGGTCACTATAATCGTACAGTTCAAACCACGGCTCTAGAGGTTTCGAAGTCATATGATGCGCATGAACACTAAGGGCGCGTTCGTTCTGGGATTAAGAGTTCCCACGAATGATACTTTTCACACTTTCGATAACGCCAGTTTTGCCACTGACACCTACTGTGTAATATGTATAGCCATTTTCGGTTTCGTGTAGCTTTGAAACGTTACTTACAAAATTTTTGTTTACAAAACTTGCAAAACGAACGGTTGACGTACACACACTACGATAAAACACACACACACTACCGTAAACAATGAATATGTATAGGCAGTTTGACAGATTAACACAAAAACTCCACCTCCAGACATAGGTCTAAAGTTTCATTTTTCGGTGGCAAAAGTGATAAAAATAACAAAAATATCGTAAACGAAAGCATGACAGTTTGTCACAGATGATACTAAAATTCTGATATTTTTGATACCAATGCTAAACGAACGGATGACAGGTGACAAAAGTAATGAAAATAATGATTCTGCATCCCAAAACGAACGCGCCCAGAGTCGTCGTTAGGTACTGTTTGAACCACGGAGCTGTCCGCTGTCCTATTGTAAGTTTCAGACAGGAAAAAAATAAAATGCGTTTAGACAATCTTTAACTAGAAACTTAATTTATTTGTTTTAAGATATCTGTTAAAGCATTACTTTAAAATAACTTCGTATCAACCAGTAGGGGTGGCATAATTTATTTTATAAAATATTAAGTAATTATGACGCTAGGCAATTACTGTAATAGAATTTCTTTAGTTGTAATTAATTAATTTCTACTTTTTAGGCTAAGCTGTTCACCAATTTGTAAGATATTATTGTCGCATAAAAATAAATTTCTATTTAAAATGAACATCGTTGATTTTAGCTTAACGCCAATAAAACAGATGTATATCCGTGTGCTTATTTGCCACCTTAGTGGTATAAAAAATATATAAATTGAGGGCTTTTTATTCGTTCGCCGTAATAACACATCTTCCGTGAGGATTTCGGCATAATACCTATTACGCTTCAAAAGACAGAACCTGTTAAAGGCTGAAAAAACAAAAAGACAGCGTTAGCTTAGTAATAACTTAGAACAATAGATAAAAAAAAGAAAAAGGTTTAACTTAATAAGGTTATGTACCAGTTACATTTTAATTATAAAAACATCATTTGATTGAAAAATTTTTTAAGCGCCAGCCAATAGAAATTCCAAGGGACTACACTGCCACAGATGTTGACGAAGAACATAGGTTGGCATACTTCCGCGAAGACATTGGGGTCAATCTCCACCACTGGCACTGGCATTTAGTGTACCCCTACGCTGGCTCTGATGAATCCATTGTCAACAAGGATCGTCGTGGGGAATTGTTTTACTTCATGCATCGACAAACTATGGCTCGGTAAGTAGTGTAACAAATTTTTCTGACCCGCGTGGTCAAAAATGAAATATACAGTCGCCATATTGAAATGGTGTGAACTTACAAAGACACTAGCGACCGAAAACTGAAAGTCATAAGATCCAAAATGTTGCACAGTACAAAGTACTTGCATTGCACTAGACACCGCGTTTTTTAAAAAATTTATCAAGTTCAAAAGTTAAGGCCGTCGCACACGTTGCTATACGTAAAATATTATTAACTAGTTTTTCCCGCGTTTCCGCGCGCCCTAAATTCTGTTATCGGTGTAGGATTTCAACGGCAACTCCTGAATTATAGAAAAAAAAAACCGACTAACACTTGACGGTTTCAAGTAGCCTATGTTCTTCCCAGGGACTCAAACTATCTCCATGGCAAAATTGCCAGCGGTTCCACCCGCCCTAAATTCGGTTATCGGTATGGGATTTCAACGGCAACTCCTGAATTATAGAAAAAAAAAACCGACTAACACTTGACGGTTTCAAGTAGCCTATGTTCTTCCCAGGGACTCAAACTATCTCCATGGCAAAATTGCCAGCGGTTCCACCCGCCCTAAATTCGGTTATCGGTATGGGATTTCAACGGCAACTCCTGAATTATAGAAAAAAAACCGACTTACACTTGGCGGTTTCAAGTAGCCTTTGTTCTTCCCAGGAACTCAAACTATCTCCATGCCAAATTTGCCAGCGGTTTCACCCGCCCTAAATTCGGTTAGGTATCGGTGTAGGATTTCAACGGCAACTTCTGAATTATAGAAAAAAAACTGACTTACACTCGACGTTTTCAAGTAGCCTATGTCCTTTCCTGGGACTCAAACTATCTCCATGCCAAATTTCATCTTAATCGGTAAAACGGGTCAAGCGAGAAGAGGTAACAAACAGACAGACCGAGTTACTTTCGCATTTATAATATTAGTATGGATAGCTATAGACTAGCTTATTGCCGTGAAATCGTGGACTTTCAAAAAATGAAAGCTTTTAATTGTTTACCCAATAATTACTTACCCATACTTACATACATTCTTAGAAATTTTCATCCCCTTTATGCCCTCTAGGGAATGATTTTGAAATAGTGGTAAAACACACTTTTTCAACCTTAAGAGGCCAAATACCACTTATTATGCATATAGCTTCAAAACTGACGGATTTCCATTAAAACTTCAACTTTAAACTCCCATTTTACCCCCTCAGGGAATAATTTTGCAAAATCCTTTCTTAGTGCTCGTCTACGTTATTATAACAGAAACCTCTGTTTCAAATTTCAACTCTCTATACCCAGTAGTTTTAGCTAAGTCAGTCAGTTTGTCAATTTACTCTTTTATAGATATAGATTACTACAAAGACAAATGTGATACTTGGAGTATCGTATTCATAACTGTATTAATCACAAAATACAATAATAGTAGTAGGTACATATATCGTTGGATATCCCCTCAGAGTGATGATCTAATTCCAATGGGGATCGTTTCATGCCCATTATACTAGCACCATTGGCTACGCGCGTAGATATTGTGAATGGTACACACAAAAAATCGCCTTGGAGCTTACCCAAACATTTATTATTTGTGTTTGTCTTGAAAGTTGGGTGCTTTTATGAATAATATATGTATGTAACTACAAAAAATGTATATGTAGTTGTATCCGTTGTCTAGTATCCATAGCACAAGTTTGCTTAGTTGGGGACCAGACGGCCTATACCTCTATACCTAAATCCAGTTACCAGACGAAATCTTTGTGCTAACAGGTACAACTGTGAGAGACTCAACGTCTCCTTGAAGAGAGTGAAACAATTCACTGATTGGAGATCACCTATAACTGAAGCGTACTTCCCAAAGCTCGATAGCCTGACATCATCTCGGGCGTGGCCACCGCGGCAGCCCAACATGCGCTGGCAGGACCTAAACAGACCGGCTGACTATGTCAGGCTGGCTATTGATGATATGGAACGCTGGAGGAAACACCTCGAGGAAGCTATTTCTACAGGTGAAATTCAACTGGTAAGTTTTTTTCAACATACTTCCTGTTAAAGTGGATTTTATTGCTCCGCTTTTAGGTCTTAAAGCATCTAAATGAAGCATATAAAAAACGTGAGCTTTTACTTAACATAATCGCACTAGTGCGTAATGTAACATATTTCATAAATCTCAGCAAAATATAGACTAATGGCACCTGCGGTGGCTAATGCGTTTACTTCAAGGATGAAATACGTACAATTTTTACAAATATTTGTGTACACAAATTGTTCTGTCTGTCCAAGTAAGGCGAAAAACTTTGTATGATACTCAAGAGCTATGGTCCTTCATTACACACTAGGCTCAATTACGCGGCTTGGACTGATATGCCTCTTTTTTTTTTCTGGCTGACTATCATTACTGCTTCACCAGGCTTTTTGGGAAGGATGAAGGAACCTCAGCCCATATGGCGCCCAACGCTCAAGGGCTCCGCGCGGGGGGGGGGGAGGGGGCTGGGGCTCGTGTGCAGTGATTAACTTTTTTTTTTTAATTTTTACTTTTATCATAATGTTCTATTATACAAATTGTTTTTTTCTTAAATTGCATAATCTTAGTACATGTATTCTACGTTTCCTAAGAAATGTTTTTGATGAGAAACTTGATATGCCAAAAAAACTGACTATCTCGTTTAGTTTCAGAGGATCAGTCAGAATCATTGTTTTTAAGCTCATTTATTGTTACAGCCAAACGGTTCCAAGAAACCCCTAACTATAGATATCCTAGGTAACTTGGTGGAAGCCAGTATGCTGTCACCTAACCCCCAACGCTACGGCAGTGTGCACAACAATGGACATGTCATCACTTCCTTCGTTCATGATCCTGACAATCGCTTCCTTGTAAGTACCAGACACCAAGACATTGTTACCAGTCCTTCATTCGTCCCCACAGCTCTTTCTACTCTCACCTTGGATTAGGGCGATTTAGCTACAGTCAATCACGCGGGCCCAGATTTCACATTTTTTTCTGAAGTATTTAAGTTGTCTCACGATGTATTTCTTTACCCAATTAAGCCAGTGGTGTGAAAATGTAATTGAGAGAACAAAAAGACTAAGATTAATTTATTAATCTTGCCGGGGCTCCAACGTCTGCCCCTTTAATTTATTAATCATGCCGGGGCTCCAACGTCTGCCCCTCTGAACGGGAAGCAGGCTTGAAATCATCAGGCTACCACCAAAACTAAGTACGATTCTAATTTTTCATGATTTTACAGGAATCTTTTTCGGTGATAGGGGACGTAGCGATCACGATGCGCGATCCATTTTTCTACCGCTGGCACGCATGGATTGCTGGCCTTTTCGACAGATATAAAGAATCTCCGTATGTCCGGGACTACACAACCTCTGAGGTATGTCATACAAAAGAAAACTCTTTATTAACAAGTGCGTTTTCACCTTAAGTAAATAAGTAACAACAGAATTGTGGTATCAGTACTTAAGATACTTATAAGGTACTTAATTAAATTTTTTTTTAAGCTGGGATACCAAGGAATACAGATTACATCAGCAGCAGTCCAGAGCAGCACAGGAAAACAAAATGAGTTTAACACATTCTGGATGCAGAGCGACGTAGAACTCTCCCGTGGCCTGGACTTCTCAAAACCAGGACCCGTCTACGCCCGCTTCACGCATCTGAATTACAGGCCATTCAACTACATGTAAGTTGTAAATGATATCTGTAAGAGTGAGAAGAAACATCTAGATTCTAGAATACAAGTCACATGTATGTAAGAACCCATGATCAAAGTTAATAATGTACGAACGTTTTTGTGGAATCACGTGGTTTTAGTATGAAGTGCCCATACAAATTGTTTCAATGCTACATTTTTGTAGTGTTCGTAATAATTAATCACGCGATTTTAGTATGAAGTGTCCATGTAGTGTGTTTCAATGCTAAGTTTTTGTTGTGTTCGTAGTAATTAAACACGCGGTTTTAGTATGAAGTGTCCATGCAGAGTGTTTTAATGCTAAATGTCTTTTCAGCATCAAGGTAAACAACGGTAGTTCGTCTCGTTACGGGACCTTGCGCATTTTCCTGGCGCCCAAGTTTGACGAACGTAACAAGCCTTGGGAGTTTAATGACCAGCGGAAGATGTTCATAGAGATGGACCGCTTCGTAATCCACCGTGAGTATTGAATGTTACTAGCTTTTGCCAACGGCTTCGCCCGCCCTAAATTTGGTTATCTGTGTGGGATTCTTACGGCAACTCCTTGATTATGCTAAAGAAGTTTGTTATAACAAGCTATAGTTCGTTTAAGTTAAATTCAGTTATAGTTACTCCTGCGGGAACTTCTGAATATTGCGGGATAAAAGTCTAGGTCCTTCTCCGTATCTTCAACTTTTTCTGTGCTTCAGCTCAACTTCATGATTCGTTGCGACAGGATTGAGTAACAAACGTTATAGGTATTAGCTATTCCTACGAAAGCTTTTAAATTTTTCGACATAAATAATAGCCTGTGTCCTATTCCAGGACCTACCCTATATTTGTTTTAAGTTTCATCCCGATCTGTCCAGTGGTTGAAGCGTGATTGACTAAACACCCACACTTTCAAATTTAAAATATTAAGCAGGATAGGATAACAATCATATTTTTCCGTCCTCCCCTCCAAAACCCAGCATCAAAGTAAAAAAAGGGTTTTAAGCAATATTAACACACAATGTGATTTTTAACTTCCAGTGAAAGCGGGAGAGAATACCATATCGCGCAAATCTACAGACTCGACCTTAACAATTCCGTTCGAGCAGACATTCCGGGACCTGTCGCCACAGGGTGACGATCCCACACGGCCGGAGATCCAAGAAGTTAATTACTGCGGCTGCGGCTGGCCTCAGCACATGCTGGTGCCTCGTGGGAACGAAGCTGGTGCCGCGTACCAGTTATTCATCATGGTTTCCAACTACGAATACGATAGGGTGAGTAAATATTGTGTATTGTACATACGAGTAGTGTAGTGTACGAGGGCTGTGGCCTTTTTAGACCCCTTGTAGACCTCATCGAATGCCCCACACAGTGTTGTTAACGTTAAAATGAGTGCGTATTAACGTGCTGGATGTGGCGAAAGGCCGGCAAAAAGACGGACGTCTATGGGCGCGTTCGTTTTAATTAAGAATTAAGAGTTCCCACGATTGATACTTTCACAGTTTTAATAACGCCAGTTTTGCCACTGACACCTATCGTTCGTGTAGCTTTGAAACGTTACTATCTAACAAAATGTTTTACATGATAAAACACAAACACACTATCATCAACAATGAATGAATATGTATAGGCAGTTTGACAGATAAACACAAAAACCCCATCTCCAGGCATGGGTCTAAAGTTTAATTTTTCGGTGGCAAAAGTGACAAAAATAAAAAAAATATCATAAACGAAAGCATGACAGTTTGTTAAAGATGATACTAAAATTTTGATATTTTTGATACCAATGCTAAATGAACGGATGTCAGGTGACCAAAGTAATGAAAATAATAATTCTGCATCCCAAAACGAACGCGCCCTATTTGCCTATATGCCTTTAATTTTAGAAGGTATAACGGACAAATTAGGGTTGGTAGTTTTGTGACAGATCTACTTGAGTTTGACTGCCTTTTTATGTCTGTATTAGTTGTGCTAGTATCTATAGTGATTTAGTTAAAAGTGTTTATGATCAGTAATCTTTTACAAAGAGTTTTTGTTTTTAAGTGGTTATAGTTTTAATATTATGACTAGATGGTGTTAAATTCGGTTAAATTTAGGTTCTTAAATTTTTTTTTGTGAGGAGTTGTATGAATTAATTTAGATTTTCTATTCTATACAAGAAGGTACTTAACCTTAATCTCTTTCGTTTTCTCGTTGTTTTTTCTGATTTCCAAAATTTATCGTTATCGTGATAATAGTTGAAAATTTACCTTAATTACCTTATTTATTTTAATAAAAATATGGTATTTTTAAATTTTTAGTTTATACAAATAATAGATAAGGTTCCTACACTTAATGCGTTAAAAAAATAAGTTTACATAAAGTTATTGCCATTTACGTGTAATTTAACTAAATAAGACCTCAATTTTCTGATTTTTTTATCGATAGCACCCAAGTACCTAAGGATCTTGTATACAATCTGCTTTGTAACAGTATTCCAGTTGTAAGTGCGATGTCATGTTCAGTTCCTACTAAGCCAGCACAGTGGAAGTGAACAGTGCCCTCTCTTCATACTCTGTGCCCAAACCCTCTAATGATATCCACTATACTACCATTATACCACTAACGTAGCAAACAAGCTTGCGGTGCGCCTGATGGTAGGCGGTCACCGCAGCCAATAGACGATTGCAACACCAGGGCAGGGGCGTCACTCGCGCGTTGCCGACCCTTTAAATCCAATAACTTCTTTCTTGCACCCAATACTGTAGCCCTTAGAAAAAATCTTGGCAGGGAGCTCATTCCACAACCCAAGCGTTCGCGGGAGGAAGTTTCTCTGAAACGGCACTGTACAAATCAGGTTAATAATATTTTCATAATTCAGGTTGACCAACCCGGCAAGAAGACTGAAGAAGTCAGCTGCGTGGAAGCCTCTATCTTCTGTGGGTTGAAAAACCGTCTTTATCCAGACAAGCGGCCTATGGGATTCCCATTCGACAGACCCTCGAAAACTGCTTCTACAATCAAAGAATTCATCAAGCCTAACATGGCCCTTGTAGACTGCACGATCCGTCTACAGAACGTAACCGAACAGAATCCCAAGAACCCAAAACTCCCTCAGCAGTCTACAACGGCACCTAATCAAAAGCAAAACTAAATCCGATGTAATAATGGCTAATGATTTCTGGAGTCAATTAGTAACTTGCAACTGAATTTTTTTTATTAAAGGCTGATAGATTTAAGATATAAAGAAATTGATAAACTTTGTACACATAGTATAAGAGCTACTAAAGCTATTAAATATTACTTAGGTTTCGTTCTAAACTTCAGTGGGAGATTGGGGAAATTAACTCAGCCCTTTCTAGAATTTCATCTATGGATTCTTTAAAGTGCCAAGGTACGATTAATTTCTTCTTTTATCAGTGTAAAAATGACTGTGAAATTGATCGTTCCAAACTTTCAAATTCAATCTGCATTTTAGTGGGAGATTAAGGTAATTTGGAATGAATCCTAAAATAAACAAATATAAGAAAATGTGTAGTTTTAAATTTGTCAGGGTAAATATTTTGGAGTTATGTTAATGAAGTATTTTATTTTAGATAGTTATAAGTATTGTAAATTTGTTTTAAAATGTAAAGATTATAGGTCCGTTTAAACTAAGCTAGCAAAATATATGTATAATATATGAAGCAAGAAAAAAAGATTTTTTTTTATCAATAAATATATATGTCCTGCTTATAACCCTGCAACTCTTGTCCAGGGCCATCAGTCTTAAGAAAGGCCCGCGATTTACCGAAAAACCTTCGCGCCCGAAGAGCAACGACCAATGAGAACGCGCTATTGGTTTGTTTGTTTGGCGGGCCCTGATTTTCTCTCTGCGGCCCTGCTCTTGTCCCCCTCCCCGCTTCTTTGCCCAACCCACCGGCTAATACCCCGCCCCCGCGGTGGCTTGCAGCGTTCACATCGCAGTAAACAGTACTTTGATTCATTTCCTAAAACCTTTTTTGTATAGACACAGACAGACATTTAATCAACATCATGACGTTCACAATAAATACATTTATAATAAAAATACAAAAAAAAATTGGCACAAATTAATTTTCATAAAACAAATAGGGTGATTACGCTAGTTCGACGACCACCACTGGTTTGCGACCGCTTTAACGTAAAATTTAAAAAATAGTCTAAATGAATTTAGCCAATTGTCACCTTTGTTTCAAAACATAAGATCGATAATATATAATTATGAAAAAACTAATAAAACATAAAGATCTTCAGATGGATGAGATCTCTTATAATGAAATAGTAATAATTGAGGATATTGACGCAGAAGTGGATAAAACCAGGCAATTCAAGGACTCTCAGATAGATGAGAAGACAGATAAAATTCAGCACAAGTTATCTTTTGATGCCGCCTTTGAGTAAAATTTTCTTTATCCTGATTCACAAATTCCAAGAATAAATAAAAGAAATAGATCTAAGTTACCTAGTACTATTTCTTCGAGTGCATGGAGGGAGTTTTACATCAAGAAAGATGAAGACAAAGAAAACTAACTAAACGAAAAAAGACGCAGAACGCAATTAAGAGAAGGTGAAAAAGAAAGGAAAAGTAAAGAAAAACAAAGCAAAGTATTAAAGAAAAAGAAAATTACACAGAAGAGCAGCTCAAAAACGATGCTTATCTAATCTTCGCAATACAAAATGATAAAATGTAGTGAATGTTCCGAAGATTTGGTCAGCGACGTAGAGGACGACTTAGAAAAAGCATTGGATGTGATCATTGTGAGAGATGGTTTCATTTGAAATGTACTTATTTAAAAAATAATCCATATGCAGAAGCGGCACAATTCGAATATGATTGCCCATATTGTAAGTAATAAATATTTATCAATCTCTTGCGTTTTATTTTTGAACTTCAGTCAATGACTTAAGGCCCCATTTTCAGTGGCTTCAAAGTGGTCTAAAAATGACGAAAAATATGGGCGTAAACTGGCTGTAGGTGTCCGAGAACTAAAAAAAAGGCATTTTAAGATTATTAACCTTTTTTTTATTAATAGAGTGAAAACTGTATACATTATTCATGAGATATCGTTAATTTAAAGTATACTGTATAACAAATTATTTATAATTTCACAAAAATAGACTCCTAGCTATGGAAAATATAAGTTTAAACAATACAAGTCCACTAAGTGGTCGTGAACTAACATATTCACCCTATGGTATGGGCACGTCGCGTCGTGAGCGCTGCGATGCTGATATGGGCGCCGACTCAGCTTATGCTGCAAACACAGCTGCTGCAGCGCTGATTTTCAGCGGAACCCAGAGTAAAAAGCTGTATTTGCACAGTGACACGGTCGTGATATCACTATAAAGTATAATAATAATAAATAGATAAAATATAATGTGTTCAAAAATGTGTATTTATATGGGTAAAATATAATAGTTTATAATTTACATATAAAAGTAAATAAAAATTATATGAAATATATATAATATATTTATTTTAATTTTATACTTACCTGTTACATTTTCGCATCGAAGCCATGTTGGGAATATGTTGGCAACTTAATAATAGTTTCATATTTTTTTTTTAACAGTAGAAAATGTTTTTTTAATGTTATTTTAAATGTTCTAGTAGTACTGAGTGTGCGAATGGGTGGAGGTATGTTGTTCCAGCATTTGGTTGCCGCGTACCTAAAACTTCCGCGAAACGCTGTGGTTCGATGCTGAGGTATTTTCAGAACACTGTTGAGGATCCTCATATCACGAGCATTGTCTATTCTTCGCTGCTTAAATTTTGCTAATAGGTATTCAGGCCTATTTGATTATACTACGGTATACTATACCTGGTGGAGACTACGTCGCGTCGTTGGAAGCGTGGGACGCGAGGTGACTCGTTAGAGTTGCGGGGTAGGTAGTACTTCCTCCAACGTGTTTATAGCCAAGCCACAGTCGAAACTTTATTTACATTCTTACAGCCAGGCATCGCCTCTGAAAAATGCTGTGATAAAATTTATGACTGGTCCAGCCAGCCAAATGTGACGACATTAGGGTAGTCGGGTGCGCTCGCCCTCTGTCTATAGATGTAAAGCCGCTTTTAAACCATTAGTTCCTTTTAAAATAATTTAAAAACCGGCCAAGTGCATGTCGGGTAGCCTCATAAACCAACATTGTAGAGGTTGTTTAAATATTGCCAAATAAAAAGGTTTCGCTGAGAGGACACACATACTTGCCTTCAAGCGCGCCGGCTAGTCCAATGCGTCATTTGAACGTATCTATTGTTATCAATTTAAAAATAATAGTCTTTAGAATGTTATTATTTTATTTTTCTATATGTATACATCGTTCATTTAATTATATTTTATACCTGTTTTCCAGATGTACCTACTTCATGTAAGTAACTGTTAATGGAATTTGTACGAAAATTTTACTTTTCCAAGTACATTTTAATACTTGGTCGGCTATTACTCGTTAGCCTGTAAAGTGTACTTACCCGTGATAGTTTTCCTTTTTAATTTATTATATGTGTAGTGCATCGTATTTTTTTTACATTTCCGAATACTATACTTTCGCTGGAAGTGAGGGAGGGGGGGGGGACACTTGACTCTAATAAATAATACTTTAAAGCTAAATGTTTCGCAAACGGAGCCCTAAATCAAAAAATGACCTATTTGCATACCGCCAATGTTTTTGGAATTCCTATCCAACGATAAACCACATGATGGGGTAGACGAGAAAAAAAATTACGTCCACACTTCACGTGTAAGGGTGGTACTATAAAAAAAATTTTTTTCAAAGAATTTATTCTACCACTTTGTCGGCTTGATCAATGTGGCATATCGCTGCCAAATTGCAGCTTTCTAGTATTTATTAGTTTTTGAACTAAGCCGCGGACAGACAGACGTACGGACGGACGGACGGACATTACGAAACTATGAGGGTTCCTTGTTGACTACGGAACCCTAAAAACGATGTTATTTTAATAGGAGCTCAGTGTATATTATATCATCGAACTTTCGATCTCATGGAGCACTAAACTTTGTTTTGTCAGGTTTGTTAGATTTTTAATCCAAAATAAAACAATGCAAACTAAATTATTCATATAAAAGTTAGAATTAAGTAGATTTAGGCAAGACACTAAAACTGACCTAAAAAGTTCAAAACATTCATCATAATATATGTGCCATAAATTTCATTCTACGGAACCCTAAGTTATTTCATGTACGATTCTTGGCCGGTTTTCGTCCGTACTATACTACTATATACGTTATAAATATATGTTAAAGACGATCTAATATGATTGCCAAGTTGTATGTAGTTCTCACACATTAAGCCACGATGCCACAATTTCACTTTCAAAACAAATATATTTGTCACTTGTGCAATCAGTCTAAACATATTATATCCCAGAATGTAGGCTTGCCAGATTCCCCGTTTTTACAGGTTACCCCGTTTTGAGGCCTTAACAAAATAGAAACCCGTAATAAGCAAAATGAAATACGGGGTAAACAAAGCTCCCGTATTTACTATGGCAGGTGTCGCGGTCAAAAACCGACGTTAAATCTTATCTGTTATTTTTCTATATGGAAGAAAAGACAACTTGCGTCAAATATTCTAGTGCAAAAATTATTTGCCAAGTGTTTAATAGGTATTAGGTAGGTAGCTGAATCTGTCAATCAGTCTGCTTTAGGGGCTTATTTTTTACTTTATTTTACTTTACAGAGCAACTGCAACGGGGAGACTTTATTTTGGAACAAAAACGCCTGGTAGTAAAGGATTGCTTTTATCCCGTTTTCTAAATTACCAAGATTTAACCCGTGGATGATCATATTTCTTTTTTTATGTAAGTTATCCTTAAATTATCTTTTAACAGTTAACCTACTACTTATAGGTAATCTTTGTGACGGTGCGATACTAAACGTTTTCATTCTAATAAGTCTAATAGCTATTATCAGTCAAGCCCTTTCAACAGACACATAAAAATAACGGATTTGTCACGGCATCTTAATACTTAACATATACACGACGATTTCGTACATTTAGTAAATTGTCACCCAGATCACAGATTATAGCTATATCTATACCACAGATTATATAATACTATACTAGTACAGATGCCTCATCCCATACAATGAAATGGGACCGCCGTAACTTGGGCTATTTTTCGGGCTATTTTGTTTAGCCGCTAGATGCCGTTAATAGCAGCGGATCGAAAATATTAGCTAACGACATCTAGCGTTTCTCGTTGAATGCTTACTGTTATATTTGTAACTGGTTCTTTGAAGTCAATAGATGGCGGTCTAATGCCTAGCTACATATCGAGCCATACGACAAGACATCGCGTATCCTACATATTTTTATCATAAAGTAGGAAGACGAGGAAGTTTATTGCGAAAGTCTCGAGTACTCGGATCTTGCCTTTTTCTGTGGAATGTAAATATAAATGGAAGTACATATTACCTGTCAAGATTTAGGAAAAAAAAGGGTCTTAAAAGTAAAGTTGTAATTCCATAAATTTGCCCCCCGCAATAAGCTCTGAGATTTCAGTCAATTAAATATTATCTAGGTAATGTTAGTAGTTAGTAGTAAATAAGATTTTTTCAACTTTTTATTCAAATTTAAAATAATAATATTAAAAAAAATATGTCATGAAAATATATACCTACCTGTTATTTTACAGTATATTTTATAACCAATCGGCAACGATCCGAAATGCAGATATCTATGCAAGTTAAGAAAATTACTAGGTAGGTACCTAATAAATATGTTACAGTAGGTAGGTACATAATAAAATTATAATCGAAAGTTAAAACGCTACAGCTAGGAGCAGTATATTTTTTTCGTTATATTTTTTTTACAACCGGTACGGATTAGGGGGTCAAAGGTGTTTAAAGTTTCTACCGAATTCCTTTGTTTGCGTCAGGTAATTTACAGGAAATTTGGTATTAAGGTTTAAGATAAAAATATGTGATGATGGAAGCTTTTTCAAGTACGAAATAATGGGGCCAAAAGGTGGGTTTAATTAGTTTTAAGTGTAGGTATGTGAAAATCGCTAGTTAAATAAAAAAAATATATATTAGGGGCATAACATTATATAACAATTTTTTGGGCTGGTTTATAATTTAAAATACTTCGTTTATTAATGAAAAAATTCTCACCAAACGCAGGGATGTAAAAAAAGGGAGGTTAAATTATTATTAAATGACAGATATTTTGTGATCAAATTATTTTTTAAAAATCCTATGTTTTTTGTTAGTTACTAGTATTTAGTGGGATGTTGAGATTAAATTTTAAAATGAATTCGTATTATCATAAATATATGTAATAATACTTACAAAAGAGTCGTGATAAGGAGACCGAAAGGTGGTTGAATTTTTGGGTATCTAAAATTCCTGAAATATTTTTTACTAGCTTTAGCCCGTGACTCCGTAAAATAACCGTCGAAATGCACATTTGGTTAGGGCACATGACTAAACCTACAGATAGCTTCGAACAACCGGCGCTAGCGAGAGCACTACTACAAGCTACTACTACTACACTACTAGTACAAGGGTATGTGTGCGTGACCTGTCACTGACACGGCGCGCGTCTGTGGAAAAAGGAATCAAAAGGAAATTTCCTTTTTTTACATACCTAAAAGATCTTGACGGGTAAATACCTATGCTTTTGTATTCTCAATAATTACTTTAGGAAGGTGAATCTTAAAAAACGTAGGTACGTAGGTAGGTACCTACGATAATAATGATACATATAAACATGCATATATTAATGTATATGCATAATTATATTATTGGTACCTCCCTATTGAATGCAAATTAAATCAGATATCTTTGTTAGGGTTCCATAGCCAAATGGCAAAAAGGTCCCTTATAAATCCATCATATACTTCTGTCTATCCGTATGTCACAGCATTATAATTCCGCTATCTTTGCACATGTAGATTGTGATGAAATTTTACAGGAAAGTCTCAACTCATGATATCTGTGAAGTCAAAGAAAGATTACAGCGTATTTAATTATTTATGAGTAAAATAAAACTTCTTTTAATATACCTACTTTCTGTTTTATTAGTTTATGAAATATCGTCGTTTATGTTATTGACTTACTAGTTTTTGCTCGTAAGTGTACTAAAATTTTGTCAAAAATCCGTCGAGTTAAACTAAATAATCGCTTAATTATGAACGGATCGATGCAAATGACGATGTCACGGGGTATCCATTTGTTGTTTACCAAAACCTTCTCCAGAATGTAACAAATACTTTTCTAAATACCGTATCAAAATCGGTTCAGCCAAACGCGAGATAATCACGGACAAAAATACATACAAACATACGAGTAAAACTGAGAACCTCCCTTTTTTTAAATTGGTTAAAAATCTTACATTTTTATCCGCTATTATCTGTAAGTGTTTTCAATTCTAAAATAGGTGCACTTGTGCGATGGCATGCTATTCTTCAAAAGTGAGATATCCTTTTCACAAAACAATTGTTTAAGAACTTAGACGCATTCGACCCAGGATAACTAAAAGAAACAAATTGTACTGAGGTCGAAGTTCACGCTTGCGTGCGTTTATTTTATAATATATCTAAGTATTAAGGTGGGTTGATTCCAAATATTTTTTTTAATTTGGTTGGTAAGTACCTACACCTATTCATATTATTCACTGACACTGTTGTGTGTCGCTGTCAAACTCAGAACATGCGAACAGCGTCATCTATCAATCAATAGTGAAAATTTATTAACTAAAACGGCACGTAGTTCAATTTATTGCCGCTTAAAGTACAACGACCTCATTCAATTTATGTAAAATTTCGAAAATTTAATAAAGGCGCCCATAACTTCATTTTTGTTAGCTTAAGGGATACTTTGATATTAAAACAATATTTTTTAAGGGTCGGTTACTTTTCTTTTTCAATAAAATAACAAATCGATACACACAACGCCATCTATTGATATGAATTTAAATCATTTCTGTTTTGTTTGGGATAAGACCCCGTGTCTATTCTAACGTATAAAGCTGAAGAGTTTGTTTGTTTGAACGCGCTTATCTCAGGAACTACTGGTCGGATTTTAAAAATTCTTTCAGTGTTGGATAGCCCATTTATCGAGGAAGGCTATAGGCTATATATCATCACGGTTACACAAATAGGAGTGGAGCACTAATGAAAAATGTTTCAAAATCGGGGTTTTCTTCTATACTAATATATAAAGCTGAAGAGTTTGTTTGTTTGAACGCGCTAATCTCATGAACTACAGGTTGGACTTAAATAAATCTTTCCGTGTTGGATAGCCCATTTATCGAGGAAGGTTATAGGCTATATATCATCATGCTAACACAAATAGGAGCGGAGCACTAATAAAAATGTTTCAAAATCGGGTTTTTTTTATCCTTTTGAGAGCTTCCGCTGCGTGCGCTGCGTAAACGGTTTGAGTTGCGCAAAAATCATGTATGACAGAATTGTTCCCTTATAAAAGTTCTAAAAAAAAGTCCGCGACAGCATATGTCTATATTTTAAGGTTGGCTCACTATAACCTTTTTTATGCTAACCATATTTGTTCTAAAATAATGCATTATTTGTGAAGATGTTTTTATATACATGATATTAATCTTTATCCAAATAAATACGTTATTCATCACAAGCATTTATTTTAAAACAAAACTGCCCTGTTCATCATTCGATTTCAATGAATATCTTAGGAGATATCGCAGTTTTAAAATAACGTGGCAGCAAAATAATTATCAAGTATTGCGCTCGCATTTATGATGTGCGAGGCCGGTGGGCAGTCATGAGAGGGAAGGGCGGTACGTATTTTTTAAAAATATTTTACCTTCTGTGCTTTTTTTTTATAACTGAGGAGTTGCCGTAAGAATCCTATGCCGATAACCAAATTTAGGGCGGGCGAAGCCGCTGGCAAAAGCTAGTAATACTATAAGACTTAGCATGCTGGATTGACAACTAGACTGTGCGTGTGCGTCACATAAGTTTCGATAATTCTATCGTATATTCTTTTTTTAATCTCATTGACAGTGGTGATTTTGCCGCGCGCAGAAATTTACGTAGCCTGTCTAGAGGTAGGCTCGTGTAAATAATCAAGTCCAAATGATACATCTTAAGACATTTTTTCACCTAACTCTGGTTTTCTAGGACCAATCCTTACTAAATAAAAATGGAACCAATCTGTGGGTTAATGTTTCCCTATATGTATAAAATTTTTCGAATCGGTTTATAAATGACGAAGTTTTGAGATGACTGAAAAAAAATGAATTGAGAACCTGCTACTTTTTTGAAGTCGGTTAATAAAATATCAAGTAACCCTATAGTTAGCAAGTTATTGAAATAGTTTTTCTTCAACTTATTTGATATTAATTGTAATTAATTAATTTCCGATTTCAAAGGTCTATCTGCAATGTCTGTAATCCTACTTAAAACATATTTTTGTCACAGAAAAATTAACTCTATTTGAGATTAAGATCGTCGATGTTAGCTTAAAGCCCGCGAGACAAATGTATATGCGCATTTGAGTTCCTCTCAAGTACTCAAGTTCTTATTGAGTAACATATATACATAATGATAATAATCTGTCTTGCAACATAAAGATACAAAAAATATTCCTCTAGTAGCATACTGAAAACTACTCCACTATTTCTATGTTTCCCAAAATCACGATGATTTGGGCCATAGTCCACACGCGGGCCCAGTACGGATTGTGGACTTCAGATACGTCTTTTTTTTTATAATAAGTGTAGCTAAGAGGGGCGAGACACCCGCCGAGTTGATGTTACACTCGTATTGACGATAGACTTGAGGAAGATAAACCCAAACATTGCCTTAGGTTAGCTCTAAGCTGGTCACCCCCATGGTCACCCCCCGTATAGTAGTTACTTATCAAACCTTTTGAATTTTAACATGACTGAAAAGTTTAAAATTGACAAAGTGTTATTTTGCTCTCTTTATAATGAGTACTTGGAAGAAGTTTTGCTCGATTTTTTTAACAACGCCATCTATTGTCAAGTAGCTTTAGTGTTAAAATAATAGTATTTCTACTCGCCAATAGATGTCAGGAAGAGTCATATTTTTCAGTTTATCATTGCCTGAAACCACGGACAAAACAACGTTTTTTAAAAATGAAACCTAGCTAGATCAATTTATCGCCCCCGAAACCCTCTGCATACTAAATTTTATGAAAAGCGTTGAAAATTGCTCGTTTAAAAGTATTATATTAAAAAATTGCTCTTGGCCGCGATTCCATCCGCCCTAAATTCAGTGTAGGATTTTAACGGCAACTCAAAAAAAACCGACTCACACATTACGTTTTCAAGATGCCTTTATCCTTCCCCGAGACTCAATCTATCACCAGGCCAAATTTCATCTTAACCGGAACGGCGATTTAAGCATGGAAGGTAACAGACAGACAGACAAAGTTACTTTCGCATTTATAATATTAGTATGGATTACCTAGTTTCTTAAATTAAACAAAGGAATAAAGTATAAAAACGATTTTTTTTGATTTGCTATATTTATTACTTATTTTAATCGGATCAATTAGAAGCTCTTAAATAACTCTTACTATACTTACATATATAGATACTGTACATAACTTATTAATTCATAAGACTAACCTATCAGTCTTTAATTTTTTTTTATATTTTTAATTATTACATAAAAAGTTTAATACCACATTAGCCATAGGAGAATAAGCTAATCGTCGAAATTAAGTCATTTATCAAAATTCATTAGCTAATAGTCAAAAGTGTGTCATACATCAAAAATCTAGCCTTTATAGTCAAGTGTATCATATATCAAAATTCTAGCCATTAGTCAAAAGTGTGTCATATATCAAAAATCTAGCCTTTATAGTCAAGTGTATCATATATCAAAATTCTAGCCATTAGTCAAAAGTGTGTCATATATCAAAATTCTAGCCATTATAGTCAAGTGTATTAATATATCAAAATTCTAGCCATTAGTCAAAAGTGTGTCATATATCAAAAATTTAGCCATTATAGTCAAGTGTATCAATATATCAAAATACTAGCCATTAGTCAAAAGTGTGTCATACTCGTATATCAAAATTCTAGCCATTTGTCAAAAGTGTGTCATATATAAAAATCTATTAAAGTAGGTAAATCATGAAATATTCATTATTTTCAGCCAACATAATTCATCAGAATGATTTAACTATCAAAGCATAGTAAAACTTTTATTTTATTGCAACTCTTTAGCTAACTGTTTATAATAAATGTTTAGGTACAAGTTGGTCTATTAAATCAGTTATTGTTTATGTTTCTATTTTCGTTGTTGTCCGGGATTCCTAGGATTTTGCTCCGTTATGTTTTGTAATCGAATCGTGCACTCTGTCAGAGACATGTTAGGCAAAATAAAGTCTTCGATAGCATTTGTGGTGCTAGAAGGTCTGTCGAAGGGGTAGCCCATTGGCCGCTTGTCTGGGTAGAACCTGTCCTTCAGGCCACAGAAACTGGATGCTTCCACACAGCTTAACTCGGGAACGCCTTCGGGTTGATCGATCTGAAAGGCAATAATGCGTTTGTTCTCATGGTGTTTTGGGATCAAGAGGTACCACCTACCTATCTTTTTGTGCCACTTTATAACCTAAAAAAGTACATTTTCCTCGCCGATTAGCGTGCTAATAAACACAAATTTTTATACAAGAGTCAAAATTTTAATTTGGAACTGGCACAATTCATAACTATCCTAAATCTATGTCAGATTGGGCGATCAACTGTTTAGTACTCGATAGAGACTGTGATTAAGGGGTTTATAGAATTTAAGCCAAAAGTGGTCGTTTTAGCAGAAATGCCAACTACAACTCACAGATATTATTTAGAAACTATATAAAACCTTCTAAAAATTGCATATGACTAGTTTTATATTTCCAACATTTGAATTTTAGAAATTCATTTTCTACGAAGAGAAAATTGAGGATATCTAATGGCGGCGCTAGGGGGCTGTAAAAGGGCTCTTAAGACGAAATTTTCCAGGATCAAAAATAGCGTATACCCTATTCCAGAACCTAACCTATATGTGTGCCAAGCGTTATCCCGATTCATCCAGTGATTGAAGCGCGATTAAGTTACAAACAACGTACCATCCAAACTTTCGCATTTATAATATTAACGGGATAGCTGGTAATTAAGGATAGCTTGTAATCTTACATCAACTGCTTAATTATACTAATAAAGTTTGCTATAGCAAGCTATAGTTGGTTAAACTAAGCTCGGTTATAGTTATTCTCGCCGGAACTTCTGAATTTTCCCCCTACCTCCATGCCAAATTTCATCGCTAAATCGGTTCAGCAGTTTAAACGTTAAAGACAGACAGACAGAGTTACTGTATGGATAGTATTGTCAGCGTTATGCTTGTCATGAATTTTGTCACTATTTGGGATGTACACATAAAGACGAGGCGTATTTTACGTCGCATGTCTAATGGATGAAGGGATGATAAAGGAATAAATTGAAAATAACGGAGAAAATACGTAATTGCACAAATTAAATGACATAGGTTTGGCTGGCACAAACGTAGATCAGAACTTTGCTCTTAGCCCCCAGATATTAATCTTTACATTCATAGATATACTAAAATCTAAATGCCTTCTTACCTTGTCTAGATCGTAATTGGATACCATAACGAACAGCTGGTAAATGGTACCAGCTTCAGTCCCACGAGGCACTAACATGTGTTGGGGCCAGCCACAGCCGCAGAAGTTGAACGCCTGAAGATCAGCTCTTGATGGATCCGCTCCTTGCGGTGATAAGTCTCGGAATGTCTGCTCGAATGGAACAGTCAAGGAAGATTCTGTCGATGTACGGGTTATCGTATTTTCTCCGGAGTTCACTGAAAATAAAATAAGGAAATGAAATCTTCGTCACAAAATCTCATGGTACGCATATTCTCATAAAAATGAAGGATATTCTAGGTCTATACACATAATAATTGTTTTGATTCTTGGTAAAGGTACCTGACGTCTATTTCTCTGTTTTTGGTTAAATAAAGTCATTATCATATAAGCCTATTTTGGTTTACAGCTCATTCTGTCTTCCGCATCTAGCTTCCACTGGCAAATCTTTAAGGGCTATCTATCCATGGAACTGGAGGACGTACCCGGCTTCCCCTTACAGTATGCTGTCTCTACTCTACGACACGCCTGCTCAATTACCTGTCGGTCATTCGACAGACGTGACCAGCGCACTACTACTTCAGATTGCTGATTCTATTTGTTATGTCGGTGACTTAACTTTTCTTTTGGATACAAGTAACTCACATAGTACGACGAAGCGGTCCATTTCTATGAACATTTTGCGCTGGTCGGTAAGTGCCCAGGGTAGGTTACGTTCATCAAACTTGGGCGCCAAGAAGATGCGCACCGTGCCACGACGAGCCGAGCCTTGGTTATTAACCACGATGCTGAAAAATATAATTCAGATTACTGTCCATTCCTGATTTACTTCTTGAAGAATCCATGAAGCAGTGTTCCGGCAATGGGCGACCTGTCACGCAGGACTAACGTTGTTGGTGAAAAGCGGAGGAGGTACGATGGGGTGTGTAAACAGTCACTGCATAATACCCTTAAAAGATTCATACGAGTACACACAAAATAATATATTAGTTTAAATTTTGTAGTCTCTTCTTTTACAGTTTTTCACAGCTTACTTGTATTGGAACGGCCTGTGATTAAGATGGGTAAATCGTGCATAGACCGATCCTCTGTTGGAGAAGTCCAGGCCACGGGATAGGTCCACGTCGCTCTGCATCCAGAAGGTGTTGAACATGTTCTGTTGGCCCGTGCTGCTCTGTACTGCCACCGAGGTAATCTGCACTCCTTGGTATTCCAACTGAAGGGGAAAAACGAGCATGCCTTGCGAATAAAACAAAGTTTGATTGCGTTCATTTTTTCTTCTATCTGCCGAATCAAAATATATTAGGTCCTTTCATATGAAATTGATGTTTTATAGAACTGGCCACTTTGATCTCAAAAAGCCGGAGCTTTGTTAAGAATCCCAAATTCAAATTTATTTCAATTTTAAGCTTGTCTATTTGCGTTTCGAATGTAATAATTTATTTGTTTTCGCGTCATTTAATTTTGCTTTGACATCGTTCTGTGCTCAATATGGAAAACATAAAATATCGCATTATTTACGAATACGAATTCCATTGTGGCACCAGTGCTACAGAAACAGCTCGAAGGATTAATGATGTGTTCGGAGAAGCCACTGTAAAGGAAAACACAGTACGGTTTTCGTTCCAACGCTTTTGTTCTGGAAATTTTGACCTCCAGAACAAACATCGTGGACGGCCGGAGACCCTTTTTGTCAATGAGGAATTGCAAGTGATCGTGGAATACTCATCTCAAACCTCGACAGAGTTAACTGCAGGCTTCGGTGTGAGTGATATGAAAACCATTTTGAATCATTTGAAACAAATTGGAAAAGTGACAAAACTTGAAAAATGGGTACCGCATGAACTAAGTGAAGCAAACCAAAAAACACACTTCGACTGCTGCGTCACGTAACTCAACCGTCACAATAACGAGGGGATTTTGAATCGTATCATTACTTGTGATGAAAAATGGATCCTATACGATAATCGGAAATGCTCATCACAGTGGTTAAATTCAGGAGAATCGGCTAAATCCTGCCCCAAGCGAAAGTTGACTCAAAAAAAGGTACTAGTTAGTGTCTGATGAACCAGCGTTGGGGTCATCCACTACAGCTTCCTAAGATCTGGTCAGACGATTACAGCAGATCTGTATTGCTGACAATTGAAAGCTATGATGGAAAAGCTAGCCGCCCACTGCTGCTTCAAACGGTAGACCACACACTGCACAACAGACGGTTGCGAAACTATAGGAGCTAGGATTGGAATGTCTTCCTCACCCACCATACTCCCCGGACCTGGCTCCAACCGGTTACCACTTTTTTGGAATTTAGATAATTTTTTATTAGAAAAAAATTCAATTAAGATAAGGTAGTGCAAAACACCTTTAAAGATTTTGTTAATTCTCGCTCCCGCAATTTTTTCAGCAAAAGAATCAATGAACTCCCTACAAAATGGCAAAAGTGCATAGATCACAACGTACCTACGTTAATTGATTGAATAAAAAAAAAACGTGTTTTGCTTTTTCCATATAAAACATCAATTTCATATGTAAGGTCCTAATACTAATTATTTGGTATTGCAAGAAGTATAGAAAACCTCCTTATACTAACCTAATTCTAATGGTGCGTCAAAAAAGGGAATATATATAATATTGGTGATTTACACTCGTATAAGACATTAATAAAGCCACCTTAGTCCAGATTCACTGTATTAGATGCAGTGACGACAGGCTCACTACCTGTCAAAGGTAGATGTATGTATGTATGTGTGTATGTCTTCACGGCTTTATAACCCAGAATGGTATCATTAGTATGTGGTGGGCAGCCTTCTTTTATCAACCAATTTAGTCCTGCAAGACGGGTGGTGTATCTGCACTAAGGTGGCTTTATGACCCACACGTCATAAATTTTGAACTTTAAAGTAATAAGCGATAAAATAAGAGACCAAGGACATAATAAATATACCTCGTATTCCTGCATTGTTAGTACTTGACTAATTATAAAAAGTACCAACCTAAGTCAGGCTTAGGCAGGGTCCTCACATTCATTACTATGATGTGGGTGAATACTGGTTACCTTCTTCTAAGAATAAAAACTAATCACATACAACTATGCGTTATTGTATTAAGAGGGCGATATAGGCTAGAAAGGTAATTTCTGTAATACTAAAGTTGTGTATGTAAATGTACTTTACATCATTACACAATGTCATATATATAAATATAAGATAATATCGTTATATACTTCTTAAGTAATTTATGCCATAATGACATTTTGAACCTTATATTTTTTTGTATGGAATTTAACATGTTTACCGTTTTGTAGTCACATTTTTTGATTTCTTGCTGCAACTTAGAGTCAATTTACTAGCTCACAAGCTATTCTAATTTTATTTAATCAACTTTCATTACAAGAAAATGCAATACACGCTTTAAAAATTTGTATAAGTGTTGAAACAGTGGTCCCTTCCAGATTTTTTATTGTATTAAACACAATAAATCAAAATTATTCAGTAAGGTAATGCACTAGACAAAACCAAGTTTTATAACATATATTTTTAACATATGCTATAGTTAAGCAACAAAATTTTGACAAAAACGGCGTACTAACGCAATCTAGCTCATATCTGGAGTTTAATTTGTTTTATTGTAAAACCTGATTTATCTTCTAGTAACTGTATTTTTAGGTAACTTACCTCAGAACGAGTGTAGGGTCGGACGTATGGGGACTCCTTGTGTCTTTGGAATATGTCATCGACCCATGCGTGCCAGCGGTAAAAGAATGGGTCGCGCATTGTGATCGCTAAGTCTCCTATCACGGAGAATGATTCCTGCAAAAACGGTGTTTTATTAGAATAAATGTGCGAGTTCGAGTTTGGGTAGGTAACTTAACTTTTTATTTGCTTATATGATAAAAAAATTATCTAGCGCTTTCAGCTTTTTGGTCCATCTAGCTACAGGGTGACCTTTCTTGTGCTTACCAACACATGGGTCTTAGCACCACTTTAAAACAAATCTGCCACTAACGCTATCAGTTCTGCGACAGTTATGAATAGCGCACTGCCATTTCAACCTGCTTATTCTGTAAGTTATTTTGGTGACTGTAGTTTTCCTTTCATCTCCTTATTCCTAAAAAGGCCCCTTCATAGCTCGCTGCTCATAAACTTAAATACCTGAATTTACGCAATTTAAGGAAATATCTTCAGCTTGTATATTTTTTTTATACCACTTAGGTGGCAAACAAGCTTGCAATCCGCCTGATAGTAAGCGGCCTATGGACGCTTGCAACACCTGGGGCATCACTTGCGTTGCCGACCCTTTAATAATCTAATAACATCCTTCTTGAAGAACCTTATACTGTGTACTCCTTTAAGAAAAACTTTGGCAGGGAGCTCATTCCACAACCTAAGCGTTCGCGGGAGAATATTCATAGATTCTAATAAGGAGCTGGATAAGAATAATAAATGATTGTTTATTAATAAGAATAGTTTACTTACAAGATAGCGCTGTTGAGGGTCATGGACTAAGGAACTCAAGACGTGTCCGAAATTGTGTACGCTGCCATAGTATGGGATGTTAGGAGACAGGATGCTGGCTTCCACCAAGTTACCCATCACGTCGATGTCCAAGGGCATCGTGGACCCGTTTGGCTGATGAAAACAAACACATAAGTAAATTGCGAAATATATTAGTGGAGAGGGGTGGACTTATCGGTCAAAAAAGTATATGATTTTTGTTCTCAAAACTTTGTTTGGAAACTGAAATTTCGTGATCAAGCAACTAGTCAGTGAAACAACACTATATGAATTAAAGCCATTATGACAAATAAAACTCACCACAATGATCAAATACGTGGGATTAAAACAAAAACAGTTAAAGAAACAAATACAATAGTTAAAAAAATTAAACAGTAAAATAAACATACCTAACCCGAGAAAATATCTACCAAATCGCAAGCACTTACAAACAGTGATAATGGGAGACGAACATGTACTAATTCATGCTACAGATATATGTTATGAATATTGAGTTTTTTTTTGAGGCTCCAAACATTGAACCGAAAGACGAAATAGTAGATTGTAATCACAAGGTATCAAAATAATATTTATGGCAAGGGCCCTAATTTAGATCCAGAGTGGAGCGAGGATTAAAAGAATGGCGCACGAGGTAAAATAATTTTGCGACCGAGTGGTACACACTACTTTTTATCACCCTCTATGAGAAAAGAGGTAAGTATAACTTATAAATACGAAGTACCTGGAGGACCGAGCTTTGCTCGTTTTTTTTAAACAGCACCAACTATTATCAAGTAGCTTAAGCGTTGCTTAATAACGCCATCTATTGTCAGATAGCTTTAGTTTTGCTTATTACTACTCACCCATAGACAAAGTCAGTAAAAATTATATTTTTTAGTTTATCACTGCCTGAAAACACGGATGAAACGACGTTTTCTTAAAATGAAACCTAGCTAGATCGATTTATCGTCCCCGAAACCCCCTGCATGCTAAATTTAATGAAAATCGTTGGAGCCGTTTCCGAGATTCAGATTATGACATGTACATTCTTGTATAAAGAATTGCTCGCTTAAATATATAAGATAGTGCATTACTTTATTTTATTATCACTACTTGAGGAAAAGGCCCTATTTTTGTATAAAAGTATCATCATAAATTCGAATTTGAGTAAACAATTACAAAGGCGTAATACATGTCACGCGGTTTTTACATTTTCACAGACTTTTTTTATAGAGTAGTCAAAAGGTATATTTTTTTTAGTATATCCAATCTACCGATTTCTCCGTCAATTGTTAACCAATTTCAAAAATGCTTTTTTTATTGGAAATGGTGGTTCCATATTAATAAAGTGGATTTAAAACTTAAACTTTTAGAGAAAAAATAATTGATATTAATTTGGAACTGACGAAACACGCCTTTTATGTAAATGATTTTATATAATTGTGTCACAAGTATGGATGTTTTTAGTTTAGCAAAGAAAAAACAGAAATTCACTACTTAAAAGCAATAATAATTAAAACCTTTTTTAAAAAAACAACTAGCCTCAAAAAAATGCACTAAAAAGGTAAAAATAACTATTTATTGCCAAAAAGTTGTGAAGTACATTGGTGTCAAGCAAGTGAAGTGTGTTATAATCTATTAGGCACATAGACACTAACTTTAAACTTTAATTCAGATCACATTTTTGGCAATAAGTAATTATTTTAACCTTTTTGGTGCATCTTTTTGAAGCCGGTTGTTTTTTTTATTATACGGCTACCGCTTGTTACTTGTTCATACAATGTTCTTGATTGGCTCATTTACTAACAATATCCAAATTCGAAATTTAAATTATTTTGCGTCTTTTGTTTACGAGTTCTTAATCGATATTTAAATAAGTGTTTGAGGAACTGTAATTGAGACTTTGACAATGTTTACAACGTAAGGTGGCAAACAAGCATACAAATAAATGAAATAGAAAATTCATGTGCTACATCTATTTGCAACTATTGCTATATCTAGGCTACATGCCAATGCCTCTTTCTGAGTCTAAATAGCTGGTGTGGTCAGCGTGGTAGATCACTATTTGTGCAAGTCTTACCAGTTTGACCATTCCTGTTGCAACAGCCTCTTCAAGATTTCTCCTCCAGCGCTCCATGTCTTTAAGGGTGACCTGAAGACCATCACCTGGGCGGTTTATGTCTTGCCAGCGCATATTGGCCTGTCGTGGTGGCCATCCTCGTGATGACGTCAAACTGTCCAATTTCGGATAATAGGCTTCGGGAATGGGTTCGTTCCAGTTGCTAAACTTCACAACCCGTTTCAGAGAGTTGCTCAGGCGCTCGATGTTGTACCTTTATGATTTTTTTTTTAAATATATAAATAGTTGTGACATACATACAGCGCCATCTAGTTCCAAACTAAGCAAAGCTTCTACTATGGGTTCCAGATAACGTTTTTGGTTAATACATTTACATATTCTACATAGAAAACATCCAGATTAAAAAAAAACACGAATGGTCATCAAATAAATGTTTGTTTTGTGCGGGAATCGAAACTGCGTCGCAGGCAGTCACTGCCAAAAGCCAATGGTCCGCCTGATGATAAGCGGTCACCGAATCCTATGGATGCTTGCAACACCTGGGGCATCACTAGCGCGTTGTCGACTCTTCAAAAATCTAATAAATTCTTTCATGAAGAAAGCCCTATTCCTTAAAAAAAACCTTGTCGGGGAGCTTATTCCATAACCTAAACGTTCGCGCACTAAGACCGCACTGTACGTGACCTGATTTGGGTTCAAAGGTCTAAGTCCGTCGATGGCCAGTGATGCGATGGTAGAAAGTAGCCGTGGGCATCATTTCAAAACATTTCCTCAAAACACATCCTATTATAATACACGTCGTGAGGCAAACTCTCTGCTCAGACTTAAGGATTCGATTCGCCGGACTTGCGACTTGTAAAGCAGCAACTTTTGCCCCGAGGTGAAGTACTGCTTCGCTCTGATGAGTACTACAAGTATTTTGGACGCCAGGTCGTGTAAATAATCTCGGAACTGAACATCGCTGGTCAACACGAAGGATCCTAATGCACTTGAAGATAGTGAGGAGTGTGCTCTGGAATTTTGAGACCTCGGTGAATAAGGTTTCCTTAGCGGTTAACATGCAGACTTGTCTTCGTAGGGCTAAATCAGACATATATTGTATATTGTATATATATATAAGTAAAAGCAGCATTATCTTACCGTGCAATCATTTGTTGATGAAAATAGAAGAAGAGTTCCCCTCGTCTATCCTTGGCGACAATAGATCTGTCAGAGACATTGTATGGGTACACCAGATGCCAGTGCCAATGGTGGAGATTGACTCCGATGTCTTCACGCCAGTAGGCCAGTCGGTGTTCATCTTCTAAATCGGTAGCAGTGTAGTCCCTTGGAATAATAATCGGCTGACGCTAAAAAGTAAAATACTGTGGTTCAGGTACTGTTATTTAAAAAAAAAAGTTTCTTTAACACACTTGATCATAAAGCTGCACCGTTTTCAGCATCTTAATAGCGCCCATTGTGCGGTACTTACTTGTGCGGTAATGTCAATAAACGATATTAAAAAAAATTAACACATTCGTTTGCTTCATACAGCAGCCATCACTGCACTAATTTCAGCTTCTTAATAGAATAGCGTTCATTACGCACTAATGACAACTAAGTTTTTTTTTTTTTTTTTTACCACTAGGGTGGCAAACAAGCACATGGTCCGCCTGATGGTAAGCGGTCTCCGTGGCCTATGGCCGCTTGCAACGCCAAGTACCGCATAAGTGCCTTTTACTTTAAAGATTTGGAATAATAATTTAGCAGGAAGAAATAATGCCCATCTATTAAGATCTTATTTTTGTAAAAATAAATCCAAAGTGTTTGTGAAAAACATATCAAAGGTATATGATAATTAAAAAATTAAAAAATATGATTTCATTAAATATTAACTTTTTACAACATTTTAACACTTATATAATAAAGTTAGTTTTTACTGTCCTTCAAGTGTGTTGAAAAATATGCTCAATACAAACTCGGCTGAATTACGCCTTGTCTGTGATGGGTAGCCTAGCTCCTTGTATCATAATAAGTTATTATAGCATAGATGCAGTCAATTTTATGTAGTACATGAGTGAAGTAATTTGGTTTTATGAAGAATTGGTAATTTTTAAGATTTTTATAAAATCAGTTTTTTAGCGATAAAAAAGAAACCGCTGGACCAATTTTGTTCACACTTTCTTTAGATCTAAGTCAAGACATGATTTTACTGTCAAGGAGTATTTCATAGTAAGTACGTATATCTTTATATAAAGATAATAAATGTTTACGTCGGATAACGTACGTACTCACACGACGCCAATTGGGTTCGTTGGCGAACTCACGGACCCACCTCATACACGAGGTATAAAAGAGTGCCGGGGCGCTTCTCACCCCCACTGACTCTCCTCCGGGTTCGAGGCTTACGCTGGTCGAAGGGACGACCACAAGAGCGACAACCCAAGCTGAGGCTCCCCCGCGGGCAGCCCTTCGAGCGTTGGGCGCTATATGGGCTGAGACTCCTTCAGAGTCTCGCCCAAAAAGTCCGGTGGAGCAGTAATGGCTGCATCAGCCAACTGAATAGTCTGTTCAGAAAAAAAAAAGCATTGGATTTAAATTTTGGTTTTAAACTGCGTTCGGAATCACTTCGGAATGCGATTGCACCTGAATACGACTACTGCAAGATTTAAACGGATTCCTGAAGATTACCTTACGATAAGGATTCTCTAAAGTTTGTGTACACTAAAATGCAGTAAATCATCTTCATCACCAAACGGCATTTTAGTTACTCTAGCTCGTAACAATAATTTGTGATTTATATACTAGGAGCACATTAGTAATATGTGTGTTTTAGATTAATGGTACTGATACTTACTTGAGTGGCGTTTTTAATTACAGTCGTTGTTTCACGTGCTTCACGGAATACTTTAGGATCCACAAACTTGGAGGGAAAAGTTTCTGCGAAGTTTTGGATTGGGACGTTTCTCGTGTCACGTCTGTAATGTTTTGAAATAGGTTCATATTAGGATGAAAAAAACAAGATGCGGTATGAGTATGACGAGAGATGTGAACGGCAGGACGACATGATGTTATTGTAAGGGTTCCGGTTTGTCCTAAAAAAATCACATATTCGTATGTCAACCCAAGCCTGTGTAATTTCATCCGGTTTGCATTAAAATCAATGTCATTAAGGTGATGGCATACCTTTAACGAGTAAAGTTTGCAAAAATTTGATTAATTTTTTTCAGTCCTAAGTACCGATTTTGACTTGAAAAAATATGTTGTAGTTCAAACCTTAATTAAGTCGATTTGCTAATATTATAATTTGGTTGTTAAAACATTTAGAAAAAAAATTGACACTCTATTTTTGGACTTTAATTCAAGTTGTCTTAAAAACAAAGATTTTCTCTTGATTCTTATTTCATTAAATTAATATTCATTTGACCAATCAAATTTGCTAATTCCATAGTTCTAAATAAATATTTGAATTTTATACCGACAAAAATCCGAACACATCGAGATTTTCAACGTGCGGTCACTCGCATTCGCCTATTGTACGTGGAACTGTATCTCTTTGTATGCTTCAATAGAGTAATATGTCTTTGTACACTGGTCGTAACCGCACGCTATGGGCCAAAGTATAAGTCATATAAGTTTAAACGTGGCACGCAATGTACGCTCTTAATCCGCAAAAATATCGTGGACATACACAAATAAAAACCGGCCAAGTGCGGTCCGGACTTCGCACATTTAGGGTACCGTACCAAATGTAGAATATATTTAAGCATTCAGAATTATTTATAAGCAGTAGGGAGAGTGAATCCCTTCTGTGCTACGTATTTGACCGCAAACAGGCCTACCCCTGACCCCCTAAAATAGGGTGTGTAGATGGTTTTATATGCTAAGCTAACCTGTGCATCAAGGCGACAGAGAAGGCGTAGTTGAAGAGTTGAGGGTTGAGATTAGCCCTGCAGTACACACACGTGGACAAGAATTGCTGAAGATCATTTTCGGGAACGCCTAAAATGAAATAAATAAACATTTATTTTAGTAGAATTATAAACAAAAGAGTTGTTCCGTTTTGTTACTAAAATAAATTTAAAAATTAACCATGTTACGAGTAGTTTTTTTCTAAACAGCACTAAAAATCTAGAAATTCCGAAATAAAAACAATTTTTTTGGACCTGCAACTCACAGAAAATCTTTAACGTAGAACGGAACATGAATTTCGAAACGGAGCGTATATCCTTTGGCTGACCTGGGCCTCTCGCCAAGTAAAAAAAACAACGAAAACGATAATAGAAACCTTAGTATCCGACCAAGTAGGTAAGTTGCACATTACTTGGCGAAGTTATACATTAAAGATAACTTCTTTACTCGGTCGGGTATGAGCGTTTCTATGAACGCTATCGCTTTTATGCACACATAGCTTAAGCCCCTGACTGATCTTCGGTGGCTCTTATCGCTCGATGTACTAATGGATTTGATCAGGTGATAGTAAATGAAAAACGAACAGTTAGTTGTCCAGGGCCGTTTTAGCTTGGGGGTGTAAGGGGAAAATTATGATTTACGACAAAAATAATAAAAAACGATTTCAAATGCGAAAGTTTGTGAGTATTTGTTAAGACTTCACGTCAAAACAACTTCACGTCGAAACAACTGGACCTATTTGTATTGGGGAATATGTTATATTTTTTCAATTAAAACATTGTATGTTATGTTATTACCTAAGGCTTATACTGTATTTTAATTAACTGCTAAGTTTCTTGCCGGTTCTTCTCGGTAGTAAACCATTCAGAACCGGTGGTAACTTTTTGGTAATTTTTTTATTTTTAAATAAACTGACGATTCAAAAGTGCTGTTTAAAAGTCTTTTTGAATAAAAAGTTTGAGTTTAAATTGTTTTAACTCCCATATAAATAAAGTGGGGATGGTTTTTTTTTCTTGTGTACCCTATTGTGTGGGGTGTCGTTGGATAGGTTGTTTAAAAATATTGTGGGTGTGTACTAACCATGTTTTGATTCAGCGATGCGTTTGCGAAATATCAAGCCCGGTGCCCCCCCCCCCCCTCTACTGTCAGCTAAACGGCTATTCTTGGGTGCGTAATCAATATAAGTTTTATATATCTATCACCGTTTTCATTATTTGTTATTTAATACAGTACTTACTACACTTCTGAAACTTAATATACGTTGAGATAAAAATCAGATAAAATAAAATAAAAATAAATAAATAAAATTAAAAACGCATTTGTACCTAGACAATGGCACCCCACATGCTAGAGTAAGGAAAAAAAAATGTTTTTGGCCCTTTTTTCATTGAAATAAAAATGGGACCCCAAAAAAATAATTTTATCTAATTTTTTGATTTAATATTCGGGTTTGGGCATAGGGCAACACAGTCCAAAAAAATATGCAAATTTCAGGGGGGGAACTTTCGAGGCTCAGTTTTCCATTCCGTTGAAATTTTGGCATCAAATCAAACAACTTATGTCATGGCAAATTTATACATAATTTTAAGATTACTTATCACCAAATGGCCAACTGCAGGGGAGTTTATCTCTTGAAATTAAGGTATGGTTTTTTTTTATACCACTAAGGTGACAAACAAGTATACGGTCTGCCTGATGGTAAGCGGTCACCGTAGCCTATGGACGCTTGCAACACCAGGGGTATCAGTCGCGCGTTGCCGACCTTTCAGAAATCAAATAACGTCTTCCTTGAAGAACCCCATACTGTAGTCATTGGAGAAAACTTTGACAGGTAGCTTATTTCACAACCCAAGTGCTCGCGGGAGGAAGTTTCTTTGATATTTAGAATGTTCGTGCAAAGTAGTATCGCGGTATCACGAAATGTCCCCACACCCCACAATAAATTATATGTACTAGACATGTGTAGGATTAGTAAAAGGGTCACGTTACCTCCTTTGGTAAGAAGCCATAAAGAAAGAAAATAATCAAAATCCTTACCCATAAGAGCATCAATAACTTCAGCAGCCATTGCGTCGTGCATTGGTATGAACAAGGTGAACTCTGCGTCGGTAGGTAGCTGCTTGGACTTTGTCAGTTTAGGTACTACCTTCAGCTCGCTGAGGGGGATCAGTTCTCTAGCATCTTCGCCGTACCGGTTGTTTAAGTCGAGTCCATTGTTTTCATACTGTTTAGGCTAAATTGAGCGTTGTGTTGTAAAAATATTGTAATAAAAAAGATTAAAAAACTAAATTAAAAAATAAACCGACATCGAATATTCACTAAACTAAAAGTAAATCACAACAATAACGCATTAATAATACTATCATTATTGTTATGTTATTATTAATTATAAATATTATATCAATATTATATTATTTATACCCATGCAATTATAACTATCGAGTTTCTTGCCGAATTCTTCTCGGTAGACTTGACATTACATTATCAAAACAATAACAATAGTTAAAAGTTATAGGTACTCGTATGTAATTTAGTACTGCAGTACTTAGGTACTGCAGGAACGTAGACTCTATAACTTGAGGTAGGTTAAAATGTTTTATTTTTCAGTATGAAATCGAAAAGAAAGTGTTTCAGCTTCAGTATTTTTGAGAAATCATTAAAGAGGGAAAAATAGAGGATAAAACTATTTATATTAATCAGGTTATTTTTGTAAATAAACCAAGAAAAGCTCATTCCACAACTGGAGAGTTCGCGGGAGGAAGTTTCTCTGAAACCGCACTGAACGCGACCATTTCGATTCTGAAGTGTGAGAATGAATTCCCTGCCGATGGCGAGCGGTGTAGTCGATGGTACAAAGTATAAATAATAAAAAAAACACTTACCAAGAATTGTGATGTAAGCTGAAATACAGCATTATTATCCCCTTTCGGGGTTATCATAGGCTCCAGCGGCCGATCAAAAAGATATTTCAAACTTTTGCGTACGTCAGCCATGTTTCTATTATTTGAGTAATAAATCAAAATAAAGGTATTTACCCACTTCACAATAGTGAAGTGTGAGTGGTTATTACCTATAAGTACAGCGTGTTTTATAGTAATTATTTGAGTAGTTCAGTGTGCAGTGTCCGCAGTGGTTTGAGTGCAAAACCACATTTGGTGGTAACAGATAATGGAGTTACCGTGGGACAGTATCAGGCATATGGACGAGTAGTAACATTTATCTATTCTATATGTTTAGAATTATTATTAAGAGTGTGCCAATGTATGAATGAGAAAGCGAGATGAATAAATGCAAAATCGAGTGCATAATAAAGGGACAAGTATATCTCCTATTTCCAAGAGAACGTAAAAATTACGAAAGATATTGTTTAAGGAATTATAGCAAAAGTTTTTGTTAATATTTCTCTGTCATGACCTCGACTGAGGTCTAAGCGATGTTTTTAAATAATTTGAAGCTTATTTACTTTAATAGGTTTTGTGTAAAATCTGTTAAGAGGGCGATAGGACAGAAAGCTAATTTCTGTAATACGATGTGCATGTAAATGTACTAAAAATAATAACATAAGGTCATATACATTACTATGAGATATATTTGTTATATACTTTTTAGGTAATTTATGCCATAATGACACCTTGAAAATATATTTATTTTGTATGGAATTTAACGTTTTTACCCTTTTGTAGTCACATTTTTGACTTTTTGCTACAACTTAGGGTTAATGCACTAGATAACTAGCTATTCTAATTATTTAACCAACTTTCATAACAAGCTTATGCAATACACGCTTTAAAAATTCGCACAAGTGTTGAAACATTGGTAACTTCTAGATTTTTATTCTAATAAATACCATAAATCATTAAGTAAGGTGTTGCACAAGACAAATGCAAGTTTTATAGCATATATTTTTTAAATTCTTTACATGCTACAGTTTAGCCACAAAACTTGCACAAAAACGGCGTGTTTACGCGATCTAACCAATATCGTAGGCTTAAATAAACTTCTAGATCACTTTTAAAAAAAATCTATCGAGGAAAGTATACGTAATCATGTTTTGGGATCTGTCGTGACGCGAATATCTACTATATTTTGTTTTTTTTCAGATAGAAAAATCCCTGCTAAGTTGGAGAGTGAGTGTGCTGAAAAATCGGTTTCTTGTATATGTCGCAGGCAAATCGTATAATCTGCCGTTTCATAACATGCCTAGGCAGATCGTAAAGTATGAAAACGAAAGAAACAGAAATCTCACTGTATAAGTCACGCAGTTACGCCCTTAATATTAGATTGTAGTAACAAAAACTTCAGGAATAAAATCATGGTGCGCGGGAAAAGTCATACTTCCGGTTCACGGATGCTTCTATCTAACAGTAAAGTTCTGGAATGAGCATCCTGCCAAGGTTTCCTTTAGGGACTATCCGTATGGGATTCTTCAAAAGAAAAGTGTTTAGAATTATAAAGGGTCGGCTATGCACGAGTGCAGTCTGGTGTTTCAAAGCGTCCATACACTCGTGGGCTACAGTGACGTCACGCGGGCCATGGCAAGCTTATTGCTACCTTGGCCGTATAAAAAACATGTAATGATGGAATAACAGTATTTTTTAGGGTTCCACCTGTACCCATATAGCAAAATCGGAACATTTGGGTATAATTACGTCACGTCCGTCCGTTTCCGTGACCTTTGTATCGACATACTAATAAAATTGTACACATAGTTGCCATAAGTGAAACACCATACTATTAAGGACAGATCTCCATACATTGATCTGGGGTATTATTTTTTTTTCTAGGTACCTCATCGGGGTAAATTTAAGTACCTATTTTGTTCTATAGTTATTAGCTTTCAAAGTTGAAATTTTTTTGTCCCTTGTTTGCTAATGGTGCTTTTTTGCCACCTTAATTCATACTAATATTATAAATGCGAAAGTAACTCTCTCTGTCTGTCTGTTCCGCAGGAATAACTATGACGTTTGCTATTCAATCCTGCCGCAATGGAGCATTATAAAAATCGGCTATGTGTGAGACGGGCCATCGCCATTTTAATTTACTGGTACAACGTCATCTAGCAATAGTATTAAGAGATACAGTAACACATTTGTTTGGGAGTCCTCATACAAGAAACACATTTTCGATGTTTTTGTTCTATCGTTAGAACAGTACATACAAACTTCAAACTTGCAGTGAAAACAAGTGTGTGAACTCTAAACATATAACACCAAATAATAAAAACCGGTCTATTTTAAATTACCGGTACAGCGCCGTAAACTAATTTAAAAAAAAACATAACTTACAGACATAAAATAATTCATTAACTTATATTCTATACATATAAAATGCTTTGTTGTAAACCGCAGATCGTAAAGACGTGAAACTTGGAAGGTGTGTTCTATGCATGACGTAGGCATCCGACAGAAAGGATTTTCCGATATTCTACCCCTAAGGGGGTGAAAAAGGGAGGCAGAGTTTGTATGGGACAACGTGATTCCTTGGTCCAATCTACTTCAAATTTTGGATAAATCTTTTTAACAGAATAATTGAAAGACGTGTTTCGTGTTTTATTGAAATTAATCCCCTAACGGGATAACAAAGGAGTAGAAAGTTATTTTGGCGGTTATTTGCTTCGAAGTTGATAACAATACTCCTTAGTGCTTTTGATTTAAGTTACATTTTATTTTGACACATATTTGACACAGGCTGAACTCACTAAAAAACAAAAGCAAATACTTTTTAAAATTGGAATCGAAAGTCACTGTACTACATTAATAATTCATTTAAAGGTTTCTTAGCTTAAAGAGGTTATGCACTTTTTAGGTGTTTGCTTTTTTATGTATAATAATACTTTTAGTTTTCTTTTTGTACCTATATAGTTATATATAAAATGCTTTGTCCTGAATGACTGACTGACGGATCAACCGACAGCCTAAACCGCTAATCGTAGAGAACTGAAACTTGGAAGGTATGTTCTTTGTATGACGTAGGCATCCGATAAAAAATAAAATTTTCCGAAAGGGTCGGACAGGGACAAATGCGAGTTGGACTCGCGCAATAAGGGTAAACCGATTCTAATGAAATTTTGGTAAGTTATGAAAACGCCAGGGAATGTTTCTGAAAAAGAAAAAAATGGTCAAACGCGAGTCGGCCTCGCGCAGTAAGGGTAAACCGATTGTAAAGAATTGAAAGTCGATAGTAAATCAATTGTTTATTACAGTTCATTGACTATATAGTTATAAGTAAATATTTTATCACAAATCATTAGCCACAGTCAATAACACATCAATCATTTATACAAATTCATTAGCAAAACACACAATTCGATAAATAATTAAGGTGAATCCGTATTAGATATTTCCCATACAATGTTCGGCGCTAAAATATAATTAAAATGCGTTATTATGCCGTAAAAAGAATATTCATACATGTAGAGTAAAGAAATGTTTAGGTAGTTAAACATTTCTCTATGTTAGTGTAATGCAGTTTGTATGAAAAAACGATGGTCGGATTCACCTTAAAGAGAATATTTGCCAAAATATTTTTGTCATATTTAATTAAGGTCGTTTTGGCTGGGATGGCAAATTTTATTTAAGTTTTTTTTGGTAACGTCGTTATGAAGACGAATTGTACATTCTACAAGAGCCATGTTGGTAATGGGCTTAACAAAGTTTTCGATAGAACTGGCGGTACTGGAAGGTCTGTCGAAGGGGAAGCCCATGGCTCGTTTGTCAGGGTAGAGCTGGTCCTTTAGACTGCAGAAACTATAATCTTCTACACAGCTCAGTTCGCGAGATCTGTTTTTAATTTGTTCAACCTAAAAAATATATAGATATATATTAGAATCACAAAATGACGTAGCATTGGTTTTGCTGTACTGGAATTTCGTCTCTGTCAAACTGTTCCCATTCAATTAAAGAAATCACCAATGAAAAACGAAACCATTAAATTTACTTGTCATGTAGAGCTCGTATTTCGAGATTATGGTATATGAAAAGAATGACTCCAGTTTTAGTAAAAAGAAATATTTATTTAGATAAACATTTTACTTTACTTCTATCTCGAAACTATAAATGAGAAGTCTGTATGATTACTCTTGAAAACAATTTCAATCTTACTTCGACGAGAAATACAAAATTTGTTATAAATCCAAAATACAATTAAACAGTAGGTTCCAAAGCATCAACGGATTTTAGTTTCAGGATTGGCTATTTACAATTGCTAACTCGACCGAGCCAAAAAAGAGGCACAGAAGCATCGCTACATACTAAAATGCAAGCACGCATACGTCACGTACAGGTGAGTTAAGGTAGTTTCGGAGGAAGTCACAAAGGGCAATCAGTCGTAACTACCGCGTTAGGTACTGTAGAGGTTATAATATAATATAATATAATATAGAGGACATAAATGTCGCATAGGAATGTTTACTCAATGATAGTCACCTTAGATGATAAAAGAACATGAATATACAAAAGATCTCTCTAATTCGCCTGGTTTCAATTAGCAGTTAGATCCCGTACCTACGTAATTTTGTAGGAAAAGCACCATAACGCTCCCGCCCGCTGCAGTACTAAATGGTACTTAAAATCGAGTAGAGAAAAAAAAATATTAGTATTTTATTTCAAAAGTAGATCTTATAAGCTGACATTATTTTACCCACTACTTACCTACCAATTTTGTAATTAAACATGCTTTGTTGAACTACTTTAAACTAAAATGCAAACAATCTCGTTCGTAGTAACATTTTGCAGTTGAAATTGGTTTCAAACGTGCCAACTGTTTACAAACCTTGTCCAGCTCGTAGTTAGAGACCATGGAAAACAATTGATAGGCGGCGCCAGCTGTGGTTCCATTGGGGACCAACATGTGTTGGGGCCAACCGCAGTCACAGAAGTTGAATTCGGTGAGCTCGATTCTATTAGCATCAATACCCTGTGCTGAGAGGTCGCGGAATGTCTGCTAGAATGGTATCGTAACTGATGACACCGAAGACTTGCGGGTTATGGTGTTTGTTTCTGAGTTTACTGGAGTTTAACCAAGAATGTTAGTCAAGATTGAAGTGGGATAGGTCTTATTTTTGCCGGTCTTTTATAATAACTACATGTTATGATTATGAATGAATAAATAAGTAATATCAATGAAAGTAATTTTTTCTCCGATTACTACTTTTTGAGGTATTTGACATTTAAACGTTTGCGCTTACTACCTTTTAAACCGAGTCAAAATCGCTGCATATACATATAATAAAATGGTAGGAAAGTCAAAACTGTACATTGACTATTTCTTTTAAAGAATACTTGGGGTGTGATCTATAATCGATACCGAAGCCAAAAATATAGTTTTTAGAATTTTTGTCTGTTTGTCTGTATGTATGTTCGGGATAAACTCAAAAAGTACTGCATGGATATACTACAAATTTGGCACGAATATTATTAAGAAGTCGGATCAACATATAGGCTACATATTATGACGCTATCACCTACGGGGAACGAGCAATGAACCTTTATTTCTTCAACGCATTCTGTAACAACGTGTAATCTAACGACTCATATTTGACTTGCTTCTTAATTATTATTTATTCTACTCATACATAGTCATTTATTTTATGTTAAAAGATCGTATAAAGTCACAACTTAGATGTGTTATAATAATTTTTCACCATAAAAAATGTTTCCTATTTGCTAACTAGATGGCGCTGGCATCGAATTAGATCGCGCTATGGTTTTATTCACAAAGAGTGATTTTATAGTATAACGTTCACGCAGACGACGTCGCGGGCAGCAGCTAGTATATAGTATAGATTATAGATTATAGTATAGATATATTATAGATTATGTTTACACATGTAATGCCATAGTCTTAGCCGAGCCTTGGTTGACTACCATGATCCTGATAAATAGTCCTGAGTTGAGTACCTATACAAGGTTGTAATACCACTGCAGGGGCACTCCTTGGAGAAGGCTTAGGCCATAGCAAGCGATTCGCGATCGATTGGCAAGCGAGAAGTGGGTAACTCCCCTGATACATGGATACCAAACGGATACAAATACATATTACTTTTTTTTGTAAATACATACATATCATATATAAATATACCCAGACTCAAGACAAACACAAATGTTTATATCATGACATAAATGTTTGTCCAGTGTGGGAATCGAGCCCACACCCTCTGCACATCAGCTGGTCACACTACCAACTAGACTGCGAGGGAGTCACATTATAATCAAGGAGTTGTTGCAGTAGGAATCCTATGCCGATAACTAAAAGGGCGGAACACGGGCAAAAGTCAGTACTTACCTAGTAACATGAAAGGCTTAAGTACCTACTTGTAATTGAACGGCCGGTAATCAAGGTACGTGAAACGAACGTAGAAGTCCAAGCCTCTGGAGAGGTCTACGTCACTCTGCATCCAGAACGTGTTGAACTCATTTTGATTTCCCGTTTTGCTCTCTTCGCTGTAACCGATGTATATGATGTAGTAATTTAGAAAATCTTTGCAATTACATAGTGGAATTTGTTATGAGTTTTAGATAAATGTAGGCTATTACCAAAAAAAGGGGGCGAGAGCTGCCACATCAGAGTATAAATTACAAATGATCGAATCCCAGAGGTGACGGCAGAGAGCATTGAGTACAAGTTTATATGGGATATGGTATAGCAACAGCCAACGTAAAAATAAAGGATGCAGTTGCAGTCGTTGAAAGCATAACATCATTATGAGATAACAATTCTTATGGGGTCCATGTGGCGCAGTAGTAGAACCAGTCATAATTGTGGTACCATCCGTGAGACAAAGATGTTGCAAGCATTGGTGACTTTACTGAAACAGCTGTCGTCATTTTTAATACCTGTGGCTACCCCTTTAGATATACTTCTATATTCATAAACAGAGGTTTTTATATAAAAATTCAATGGAAGGATAATGAATCAAGATGAGAGTGGACTTAAGTCAGTTCATGCATCAGGGTTACTTGGTGTTACATAAAAATTCAATGGAAGGATTATGAATCAAGATGAGAGTGGACTTAAGTCAGTTCATGCATCAGGGTTACTTGGTGTTCACATTAATCCTGTATGAGATAATTTTGTTATTTATGAAGGTTTATTTTTATTATTATTATAGTTGGAGTTGCTAGTGCCTATTATTCAGGATTTATATTCTTCAGGATAGTTTATTAGGTAGCAGATTCTTAATATGTTTAGAAAAAAAATACAGATCCAGAATATACTTATTATGGATGGACTGTTCGTATGGGAAATGGAGCTTTAAGTCTGCTCTTGAGGAACTGATAAACCACCTCAAGTTTGCTAGATCAATTAATTCATTCAATTTATTTATTTCTTGAAAATCATACATTTGGTTTATAAATATTTTGATTTATTTTGATGAAAAGGTTGTGGAGACTCTCCAGGACGTATGCACTACTACTAATAAATTCTATCAACAAATCTGCATAAATTAATGGGTACTTAGTTTTTACCATTCTCAGTAAATGGCAAGTCTCGCAAGTTCAGACAAATAGAGTAAGACATAACATACCTGCAGTTCACCTGTCACTCCAAATGTTGAATATATAGGCTTAGTGCATCTGTCACGACGATCCGTAAGATTCTTACGGCCCGTGCGAAATGTGCCGTAAACAAGAGACAGATATCCGCGAACTGTGGCAACTCTGAGAACAGAAACACTGCAAGTACTTGGCTAGCAAAACCGAGAGCACACTTATATAGACTGGCGGACCCGAGAGCACATTTTCCCGGTTGCAGCCAGGCAGTGCAGAAGAACCAGTGGTTCGTGTGCTACCGCTTTGATGGCAGGTTGGAACTCGAATCAGCAGAGCCTGGCAAGAACATCTCAAGTAACGAGTAAGTAAAGTTTGCAGGCATCTATGAGTGTGTACGAAATATAGTTTGTGGGTTAGGTCTGGACATGCCGCGGTCGCGGGGCTATAAAATATACATGTCAGGTCAATATACTGTGATGGTTAGGTCTGGATATGACAGCCCCGCGACCGCGGCCTTAGATGGAGCGGATCAGTCAGAAAATGGGAGCCGATCGTACCGTACAACGGTCTCGGGAACTATATGATATTAGTACGGTTCGTGCTCGGGTAGGAGGCCACGGTGGTGTGGCCTGGGTCACGACTAGGTGATGAGGGACCTCAGGTTCCACCGTGGGTGGCCCAGAGGGAGGTGCCGGTTGGTGAGGGGGGGGGGGTTCCCTCGGAGCCTGCAGCCCTCAGGTCGATGAAGAAGGACGTCCTAACATCACGTATATATCAAATAGACGACTCGACCTGGTCCCTCTAGATAACAGTGAGATATAGATATGGTAGTATAGATTACGGTAGAAAAGTCATGTGGAAATGATTGGATTGATAAATTAAGGCGATGGCCTATTGGTATAGTTATGGCCCTGCTTTATTATATTTATAGATGGATGACCGGGGGTGCGAACTGCTGCAGCCACGTCAGAGGAGCCAGAGATAGAGTGAAATAAGCCGCGAAGCAGATGAGATAAGTTGAGCATGTTCCACGTATCATTCGTACGGTGGGACGCGGTATATATACTCTGGGCACCGCTGCTCAGGATGAGTGCCGACCGTCACGATGACATCCATCTACTTTGCTCAAACACATACTAATGGTCTGTTCTTCGAAGAGTGATTTATAATAATACAACATTGTGTTTGGTATCGATAATTGATTATTGAAGATTTTAACAAACTCTCCAAAGTAAACAGGAGGTATCTTGCTTCGGCTTTGGACTTTTGTCTTTTCTTCTCACAGGATTGCTGAGTACTACTTGCTACATATGGATTAACTTGTGTAAAATACAGTACCCGATGTGGCCTTTTATTACCCGTTGTAGTATAAAACAGGCTGGGAGCCTGAAGAGCTGTATATTAGTATTTCAAATTTCACTGGGTGACTTTTAGATTATTTAGGCAAGCCTTGTTGCTGTGTTGTTTGTTATTTTTATAGCATATCAACATTTAAAAAGTACATTTTGATCTTTGGGAACTGGGTTGTTTTTGGTCAAAAGATGTTTTTATAATTTCACTTAACGCTGCGTGGCTGAGTTAATTTCCACGCTTACTCTTATCAAGGTCGAAATTCCCTAACTGCAATGCTTGCCCTGGATATGTTTCCGACAACAGTTTCGAGAGCAGTACCTATATGTGTCCTAAATGGAACGATTGTCCTTCTATGTATGGTGATAGGTATCATCGCGTAGTTATGGGGCAAGATAAAAACATACTGTTTAGTTCTCAGTTTTATTTGCTGAATTTCGGCATGATCAAACTCTATGACAGCAACAAACATACTGTTTAGTTCTCAGTTTTATTTGCTGAATTTCGGCATGATCAAACTCTATGACAGCAACAATGTTACGACTGGGGTGATCGCGCGCCGAGGACTGTAACGTACGCACGCGCCTGAATGTTTTACGCTACAGGCAGATTTAATTTCAATATGTTTTGCTATTGCGCTGCTGAGACTGTGGTGCCATGGAAATCATTTAAAAAATATTTCACAGTATGAAGATAGCGATGCCTTAATCTAAATGTGTGCATGTAGTGTGTAAACTACTGGCCACATCTTAATTTGTCCATGTTTATTTTAAGGTCCACGTAAGGTTCATCTGCATGTCGAAGGTGAAGAATTATTATACAAATAGTTCTTCCAGTTAAGTTTCAGAGAAAATATCCGCTCCCTGTCTTACACTTTTCTGCAGTTGATTTATCTTGTGTTCTCGCCTTGTAGCTGGACAGACAGGAACAAACACACAATACAAATATGTGTCAAAGGTCGGTGTGGCACCGCTAAAGAGCTGAACGCTGCCCAAATCTTTATAGAATCGAAGGTATTATCCATTTTTCTGACAAACGCTACGTAAAAAGGTCGATTGTACTCCTCTGTCATTTGTATAACCTGGGGAAGCATTGTGTGGTCAACAATAATAAAGTCAGCTAGTTCATAGGGCTAGAAGTCGTTAAACTTTTGTATGAGCTGGTTTATAAGGTCTTCTATAATTTCTGAATCTTCAGTTCAATCAGTTTTCAATTTCAATTCAGTTCAATCTTCTTCTCTCAGTCTTCAGTGGTCTACTGGTTTCTATAGGCTAAAATTTTAGACGAAGCAAATAGAATTTAAAAGACTTAAAAGGACTTTTAGTTTCAGTTTGCACCCCTGTAAGAATTTCTGAAGTGATTCCTTTATCTTGTCACCGGCCGCTTTATTGTTCTTAACATTGTTCAAAGCCATTCTAATCTGTCTAAGGTACCATGACTCAGGAAATCCTTACGTTAATTATTATGGCGTTTCTGTTGAAATTATTATAACGTTTCTATTGAAATTGCCAAAAGACTAGACTGTCGATGCAATATAGTTAGAGGCAACAGGCTGCTGAATCAATAACTAAGGTAAGTTCGATAAAAGTTTGAAAAAAAAAGCGCGACCTTGTCAAACTAGTTAATTTAATGACAACGGAGCCAAATAAACCAAAGAAACTGAACTTTAGATCTTCTTTCTTTCTTTTCTTAGAGAATGGCAGTCATACTACTTCTAAGTATATTTTGCCAGCATCATGTCTGAGAAACTATATCAGTTCGAACAATTTTAAGCCACGATCAATCAGAAAATCTGAAACAAACAACAAACTAACTACAAACTAATATAAAATGAGTCAATATAACACAAAGAAAATGGTACAATGACATATGTTACATGAGCATATTACAAACTTATATTATTATCATTAATAAAAATCCAAAATGCTTGCAAAATTTCTTTACACAAGATACATAACAAGTAAGAAATATTTACAGGAAACTGAATTACTTGTATTAAGATTAGTGAATTTAAAAACTTGGTACGCTTATATAATGGGCAAGAAAAAAATATATGATTTAAGTCTCCAACCTCTAAGCCGCATTCGCAAATAGAAGAGTCCCTTACATGAATTTTATTTAAGAACGCTGGGGAGCTACAAAATCCCAACCTCATTCTACATATTGTAGATGTAAATTTTTTATTAAATTTAAATTTGGAAAACCAGGGTTTCACAGGGATTTCAGATTGAATTTTAAAATAAGAGTAATTACGGTGATGTCCTATACTTTCCCAATCCTTACTCCAAGTTTTTCTCAGTAACACCTTTGGAAGAGCAACAAGCTCATGGGGGTAATTAATAAAGGTGTCCCTATCTCCACATAAGACAGCCTCCTTTGCACATATGTCAGCCCTCTCATTACCAGATATACCAACATGGCCTGGGATCCAGGCCAATGCTATATTCTTCCCGCATTGTTCATATTCAAAAAGTAAGGACTTTATTTTAAAAAGAATTGGATTCATTGATTTGGATTTAAATGGATTGCTAAGTAGAGCTTTTAAACTACTCTTTGAGTCTGTGCAAACAATCACATAATCTAGTTTGAAAAGCATGACATACTTAATAGCTTCAAGAATACCTATGCATTCACCTGTAAATACTGAAGTTTCTGGTGGACACTTTTTCTTCATAACAATGTTGTATTTAGGGTGATATATGCCTACACCAACACAACCTTCAGAGTAAATTTTAGAAGCATCTGAAAAAATTGTAGACCATCCTCGCCATTTTTCATTTAAAATAAAAGCAAAATGTTTGTCAGCATAAGGGTTGTCACACTCAATGCCAAAGTTTAAATTAATATTCGGAGTAAAAAGAAGACATGGAAGAGGAGTTTCAAAAATTGGCAATAAATCAGAGTTAAAGGTACAAGATTTTAAACTTCTAAACTTATCAAAACTAACAGTCAATAAAGGATGTAATTTATGATTCCAGAAGGGTTTAGAGTAGCAAAAATTTCTCAAAAGCATAATCTTATAGAACAAAGGGTGAGATGAGTGTTGAGTAATTCTAAAAAAGAATCTGTCTGATAAAAATTGACGTCGTAAATAAAGGGGTGGCTCTACGCATTCCACTTGCAGAGCTTTATTTGGGGAATTTCTCATAGCTCCAATTATAATTCTTAATGATTTTGTTTGAATTATGTCCAGACTTTTTAAACTTTTTTTATTACATGGTTCCAGAAGAAATAACCCATAGTCTAAATGACTTCTAATAATTGAATTATAAAGCAATTTGAGACAGAAAGGATGGGCACCCCACCAGGTGCCTGCTAAGCAACGTAGAATATTTATGTTTTTATCACACTTTGCTGTGATGTAGTTACAATGAGGAGTTCCACACAATTTACTATCAAGGATTAATCCTAGAAACTTAACCTGATCATGAACTGTCACAGGAAATGAATTTAGAAAAATATTTATAGCAGGAACACGCCTTTTTCTAGAGAATATAACCACAGTACTTTTGGAAGGGGACAAGTCTAAACCATTTTGTAGCAACCAAATGTTTAAACTGTTTAAGGAATGATTAATGGCTAAAGAGGCTTTATTAATATTTTTGTCAGATGAGTATAATAAAATGTCATCTGCATATTGTAGTATTTGGCAATCTGCACGAATAGAAGAGTGTAGATCATAAGTGTAAACATTATAAAGCAATGGACTTAAAACAGATCCCTGAGGAAGACCTTTATAAACTGTCCTACAAGATTGGATGTTATCACAGTCCGTCTTAATTTGCAGTGACCTAACACAAAGCATGTTACAAATGAATTGTAACATCCTTTGAGGAATTTTGATATCCAAAAGTTTTTGTCTCAACAATGGAAGCAAAACATTATCATATGCAGATGCCACATCCAAGAAAGCTCCAATAAGAAACTTGTTATCACTAAAATTTAATCTGATGTCAGTGGTAAAGATGCTTAAACTATCAATAGTGCTCCTACCTCTGCGAAAGCCATATTGGTTATTTGCTAATATAGAATTATTTTCGAGAAACCATTCCAGTCTATTTTTAACCAAGTGTTCAGCAATTTTAGCTAGTACTGAGGACAAAGCAATAGGACGGTAAGAGCAAATGTCGCTAGGATCTTTATTTGGTTTAAGGATTGGGATTATTATTTGCATCTTCCATGTAGCTGGGATTATACCAGTTGTCACTATTAAATTAACAAGGTCTAGGTAATATCCTAAAGCAATTTCACCTGCATTAACCAAAAATGAGTATGATATTCCATCTAAACCAGGGGCTGAGTCTCTTTTAACTGAATTTAGAATATATTTTAATTCTGACCTTGAAAAGGGGGAATCAATATAACTGTTGTCAGAATTATTATTAAAGTAACAGGGTATTTCCTGAGATGTTGGAACAAAAGGTGGAGCAAGTTTGTCCATAAATGAGTCTGCCCAATACTGAGAAGGAACTGAGAAGAATTGAGGTGATGATTTAGAATTACGAAATTTCCGAATATTTTGCCAAACAGTTGATGATGGAATCTGTGGAGAAATGGAAAGGCAAAAGTTTTTCCAACCTTCAATCTTTTTCTGTCTGAGTAATTTTTTAGTCTCCTTAGTAACAGCCAACAGTTGGTCATAATGTTCATTAGACATACTACAACAGTAGATTTTTTCAGCATTTTTCCTCTTTTTAACAGCTGCAGTACAATCACTATCCCACCAAGGAGGAGATGGTAACTTTTCTGAGGACTTTTTACTGTGAAAAACTTCATCCGCTGACTGAATAATAGCATTAACAAAAGCATTTGAACAGTCTGATACACGATCAGAACATATGCTAGGTAGATTACATATTTTATCTTCCAAAGCACTTTTAAACTTGGGCCAATCATCTTTTTTTATAATATATTTAAAAAGGGGAATCCTCTTGTTACAACTTTGTTTGATGGATTCTGAAGTAATAAGAATTGGGAAGTGTTTACTACCAAATGTGTTTGGTAAAACCTTCCAGAATACTTGGGAAACAAGAGAAGGAGAACAAAATGATAAGTCGATGGCACTACAACGCTCATTAGGGTTGGATTGGACTGTAGGAGAGCCATTATTTAAGATACAAATATTAGAGGAGTCTATTATATCAAGCAATTTGTTACCGAGATTATTTGAGAAAGAACAACCCCAAACATGGTGATGACAGTTAAAATCGCCTAAGATAATTATGGGATTTAAAAAGGTTTGTATTATATTCTTGAACTCATTGAGAAGGATGGAGCTAGGATATGGGATATACACAGAAATATATGTTATTTTTCCTACTTTAATAGAAATTACTTCAATACCATCACTTTTTGTAGTAGTGAGGTTTATTTTTGAAAAAGATATACCATTTTTGATAAAAAAGGCAACACCACCATATCCATCCGCCCGGTCTTCTCTGACACAAGAAAAACCTGGCAGTAGGAAAGAGTGGCCTGGTTTTAACCAGGTTTCAGAAAGTGAAATAATAGAAGGTTTGTGTTTATTACACAGGTAGATTAGATCGGATTTTTTGTTATTTATGCTTTGGCAGTTCCACTGGAGAATTTTTAGGGGCACTTCCATTAAGGAAAGATGATAGTAAGGGCATAATAATGGCAACGTTGGACGGTGAAATAAGGGATGAAGAAGACAAGATTTGGAGGAAACTAGACAATAATTTTATAATATCAGATTCGTGGGAGGATGCAGAGCTTATTGTTTTAGAGGTGTTTAAGGCACAACCATTAGTGCTAGGAGAAGGCATTCCTCTAATGATTGCTGCATGGGCTGCTTGATCATAGCCAGAATGGGGTCCTGGTGGAGAACGGGGTTTTAAATTTATTGTTTTTCTATACGATTTTGTTGTAGGAGAACTCAGTACCTCAGCAAACGATTTTCTAGATGGGGCATGTAACTTTGCAGCAGCAACATACGGAATACACTGGTCAGCCATTGTTTTTTTAATATTTTTTTGGCGAGTAAATTCTGGACATGATTTTGCAGATGCAAAGTGATTTCCAGAACAATTAATGCAAATAACTTTATCTATAGATACATTACATGCATCACCTGTATGATTGTCACCACATTTGTAACAACGAGGTTTGGACCTACACTTTTCCTTTGTGTGACCGAACCTGCAGCACGAGTAGCACTGAATTGTAGGGTAAATGTAAGTGTCCACTTGAAAAGAATTATAACAACAGAATACTCTGGGGGGTAAGGCCTGGCCATCAAAGGTTAAAACTACAGATTGTGATGGTTTCCATTCAGGAACACTATCAACAATAACTTTATAGTTCAATCGTCGGGCTTTAATTACTGCACCATATCCTTCTGGAACCGTCATTAACTCTATAACCTCTTCTGGTGACAAATCTGAAGGCATGCCTTTAATTATTCCCATTTTAGTGACAGAATAGGAGGGTATAAAAGCTTTATAAGTACTCTGTAATATTGGATTAGTTAAAAAATAATTGGCATCATTTCCAGACTGGAATGCAATAGAAATTCTATTCCTGCCAATGCTTTCTACACTACCATTAACAATATTTACAATTTTTGCTTGTCTTAAAAATTTCCCAAATGTAACAGGGTGTAACACTAAGCCAGAATTAGGAATATTTTCTATACGTTGAACATGAACAATAAAAGGGCCTTTATCATTAGAATTATAAGTCATTCTTTGTTGGGAGGATTGCAGCGACATTTGCGTCAGAGGAGGAGCAGGAGTGGGAGACAGTGAAGATGGAACCTCCAGTGGAGTTTCAGCAACTGATAAATTTTGACAAGGATTTGAATTATGTATTTGTCCTAAGGGAAGCTGAGTGTCCATAGGGGACACCTCCAAAGGAGGAACATCACCTGTACTTTGAGAAATATTAAATTTGGATGACACTTGTCCTAAGGGTAATTGCGTATCCATAGCATCGGAATCTTCGGATGTAATATAAGATTCATTCATTAATTTGGGAGATTTTCTACATTTCTTTTTCCGTTTTTGACATTTAGACGTGTCAGACTTGTGATCGTTGCTAACTTTAAGCCATTTGTATATATTTTTATCTAATAAGTTTGAATACTCTGAACTCAGAGCATCCTCAAAGGCAGCTGGAGAAGGGCAGGACCCTGAAGGGCTACACCCTCCAGGGTCCGGAGACTTATTCATATATTTGATACCCTAAACTAAAATGGTTGAAAACAAATGACAAATTGAAGTATCTCAAATTCAAAAATGTTCAATTAACTCTAAATACTTACCGACAACTATATATACATGAACACACTAACTATATTACATGAACTTTACACAATGTAAGCAAAATTAGAGATTCTGATCAATATAAATAATTAAAAATTCCGATTTCCAAAAAAACGCGAGTTTCCACAATTGACAATCAACCGGAAGTCCACTTTAGATCTTAGTCTGTACAGATTAAAAAGTTTATTTTTGGTTGTTGCACACAGATTACTGGAGTAGAGAATATAGGCATTATAAAGTTCGCTGATTAGTTAAATGATTATGTAGATGTGCTATTAATACAATTTTATTGAGCTGATATGCGAGTCAGAAAACAGCTTACAGGCATAAAAGACAATATATATACATATGATTATCTATACATATAAAATGCTTTGTCCTGAATGACTTACGGATCAACGCACAGCCTAAACCGCTGATCGAAGAGAAAAAAAGGGTCAAGTGCGAATCAGACAGGATTAAGTGCGATTCGGACTCGCTTAATAAGGGTTAAGCGATTGTAATTAAATTTTGGTAATTTGCTATGCACACACCGGGGAAGGTTTCTGAGAACAAAGGGTCAAGTGCGAATCAGACAGGGTTAAGAGCGAGTCGGACTCGCTTAATAAGGGTAAACCGATTGTAATAAAATTTTGGTAAGTTGTTATGCACACGCCGGGGAAGGTTTCTGAATTAGGGTTAAGCGATTGTAATGAAATTTTGGTAAGTTGTTATGCACACACCGGGGAAGGTTTCTGAGAAAAAAGGGTCAAGTGCGAATCAGACAGGGTTAAGTGCGAGGCGGACTCGCTCAATAAGGGTAAACCGATTGTAATAAAATTTTGGTAAGTTGTTATGCACACGCCGGGGAAGGTTTCTGAATTAGTACAACCCTTTTACAATACGTTGGTGCGGCAGTTGTTTTAAAAAAAGAAACAACGTTCGCCAGGTCAACTAGTACACTTATAAAATCAAACACATCAATACATATATATTGTGAATGACTAGATATAAAAATATTTATAAAAATAGTTCTGAGGAATTGTTCGAAATGATGCCCACGACTACTTTCTACCATCGCTGCGCTCGCCATAGGCAGAGAATTCATTCTCATACTTTAGAACCGAAATGGTTGCGTACAGTGCGGTTTCAGACAAACTTTCTCCCGCGAACGCTTGGGTTGTGGAATGAGCTTCCTGCCAAGGCTTTCTCTAAGGACTACAGTATGGGGTTCTTCAAGAAAGAAGTTATTGGATTTTTGAAGGGTCGGCAACGCGCGAGTGATACCCCTGGTGTTGCAAGCGTCCATAGGCCACGGTGACTGCTTACTATCAGGCGGACCGTGTGATTGTTTGCCACCTTACTGGTATAATAAATAAAAATTGAATAATAGTGATTGAGATCGGTACATAGACAATTATAATATAGATGATTTGTATATTGATAACAATATTAATAATTGAAAGACATCGTTAGAGTATTGATAATTACTATATTAATGATTATAATAGTTATGATTGGGATAGTGATTATTAGAATATTAATGATAATAATATTGATGATTAAAAATGTGATGATGTAAATATTAATTATTAGAAATAGAATACTAATTAGCATATTTATTGATGAATAATTAAAATCCTTATGATGAGCATATTGATTCATAATTATAATATTGATGATTAGAATATTGCCAATTCTATCATTTATGATTGAATTATTGATGTTATAATATTAATGATTATAACATTGATGATGTGAAAATTGATGACTATAAATATTGATGATGTAAATAATAATGATTAGAATATCATTAATTAGAATCTTTATGACGAGCAAATTGATTGATAATTAGACTGATTAGAATGTTTGTGGTTGGGATATTGAATATTGGCGATTCTAACATTGATAATTTTAAAAGAGAATGACTATAATATTTGATGATTTAAACTCATATTTATGATAGGATATTGATATTAATGGCACTGATGATTAGAGTATTGATGATATTGGGAAATTATTGTCTACATTATTGAGCAGGAGCGATAATGATTGTGCCGCCCTAATATTGTGAGACTTATATTAGTGATAAAAGTTATGATATGAGTTGTCGTAACAACACAGGTACCCAAGAGTATTGTGAGATGTGCAGCTATGGCACTGTGGTGGTGAAGGACGTAGCCACCCTTTGTATAGCTATAATGATAAGTAATAGTTCTAATATGAGGTGTCGTCACAATACGTGGCAGGAGTGATAATGATATAACCGATCAGGAGTATTTTGTGATGTGCAGCTACGGCACTGTGGAGGTTAAGGAAGTAGCCACCCTTTGTCTACCCTACAGCGATACAAGGCGTCATCATAATACAGGGCAGGAGAGGCAATGATAGCGACCTAGGAGTATTATGCGATGCGTGGTTATGGCAGTGTGAAGGAGAAAGAAGTAGCCGCCCTTTGTCTAGCTAAGATATTATTTTGTTAAAAAATCAAAAATCTAAATGAAGAGACTCGTTTATGTGAGGGATGGCCGACTGTAACAACCCAGTAGTTGCTGTTGAATGGGCGGCCATATTGGTTTCGAATGATGTATACTATAGAACAAATTTGTGATTCTAAAGATGGGTTATTACTTCATGTTTATGATAACTGATTTGTACGTGCATTGTATGAAACCTTAAGAATAAATTAGAAGATTAAATATGATGCTATTGTTTTTTTGCAATTTGCAACGGCGTCATAGTTTGATTAAAATTCTTCGCTAGTAAAGTTGAATATCTAGTTATACTTTTTAAATGTCGATTTAAAGTTCGACGAATGACTGTAATATGACGAAAAATACTTAAAAATAAATATAAGTTAAAAAAAAAATACTAAATTCATGGGATCAAGCTACAAATCCTGTAAATTTTGGAGGCTTAGGCATCCGTAAAATTTCGAGTATTGCACTTCCAGCTTTTCTGTCTTCCGTACACAGTGTTGACAATCTTTGCCAATTAATCATGGCAGACTTGAAACCTGAGATTGTAGGCACTGCGGGAGCTTTGGAAGCCTGGAAAAGTCTCTGTCCTAGTTGGGATATTCCAATGGAAAAGAAAACGCAAAAACTTTGGGATATTCCGCTGATTCAGATGACTTTTAATAATTCGGTTCAAAATTTAACGAATGATCGCGACTAAGCGCGCCTTTTAGCAGTTTCTGAAAAGGAATCTGGTCATTGGCTTCATTGTATTCATTCTTCAAATCTGGGAACTTTATTAGACAACGAGAGTTTTCGAATTGCTGTTGGTATACGAATCGGGGCCACAATTTGCCATCCACAAATATGTCCGTGTGGTGAAAACTTTGATGGCCTTGGACTTCATGGACTGTACTGTATCAAAAGCGCAGGTAGACTCTCCAGGCATAGTTCAATTAACGATATAATCAAGAGGTCTCTTTCCACCATCAATATACCTTCTATTTTAGAACCTCATGGCATAAATCGTGATGACGGAAAAAGACCGGACGGTTTATCGTTGATGCCCTGGGAGAAGGGGCGGGCCTTAATATGGGACGCAACTTGCGTCGATACCCTGCCTTCGTCTCACCTCCCTAGGACCAAATTTAAAGCTGGAGGGGCAGCCCAAGTTGTAGAGTCTCGCAAACGGCGCATAAATAACTCATTACTAGGAAACTATGAGTTTGTGCCGTTTGCAGTTGAGACTCTGGGTCCATGGGGTTCAAGTGCTAAAACTTTCTTAAAGTCAATACTACCTCGACTAATCGGAATCAGCGGTGACAGGAATGCAGGCTGCTATTTTGCTCAAAGGATTAGCTTAGCCGTCCAAAGAGGAAACGCAGCCTGCATTCTTGCCACAATGCCACGCGGACCAGGTTTATTTGATTGTTTTTAAGTTAGTTTTATTAAGTTTGTTATTTTTTGTGCGTAATTAGCTTCAATTTTTAAATAAAGGTATGGTAGTGTGAATCGAAAAAAGTTAAAATAAATTACTTATTAAAATAATATTATTATCAAAGTTATTATACATAGAAAACCGGTTTAAAGACTAACACAAATAATGTTTGTCTTGTGCGGGAATCGAACGCAAGCTTCTCGATTCAGCAGTCGGGTCATTACCCACTGAGCTATGGAGCTGACCAAAATATTATTTGATATATATATTCAATTAATATTATTTAATGTCATAATCCAGCCAAGTAAAGCAGACATAAACTCTGTATGGCACACAACAAAGTTTGACTTATAAATGAAAGATTGTTTGGTTGTTCGTTACTCAATCACGCCGCAACGGAGCATCCAACTGAGCTGAAAGGCACAAAGATATTTGAAGAGACGAAGGGCATTTGCACTTTGTTCTCATAATTCTCATTTTTGAGATTCCAAATGCATGGATATATTTGGACTATTAGGTCTTGTATTTCGCTCATCTTGCAACACAAAATACGTATACAGTCGGTCGGTGGGGTCTAGTACAAAATTAGGGCGTTCCATCTAACTAAAATACTTATACTATATATATATATATATATATTAATTAGATAGATATATATACTTCGTAGCAGAAATTGTTAGTGGTTTGCGTTTCAAGCTTTTAGTAGAAAAATCTAATGTTGACTTTCAGCGTTTCGTCTAAGTGATTTGCTACGAAATGTTGCTGTTACAGTTAAAACCAGTTTTTAGATAGAACACGATTTCTCTAGTTAGAACTAGTTTTTACTAAATGCCCTTGTTAAAACTATAATTAACTAATGCTCAAAATTAAATATCAGTTAAAACTAGTTCTTACTAGACAAAACGCGTTTTTCCGAAGCGAGTCAGTTAAAACTGTTCCGACAGAGGTACCTTATTCTGATTGGTGGCGCGAAGTCACCTGGGGCCTGATTCTCACGTTTTTTCGACATATCTAGTACAAATTAGTCGATCTATCGACTAAAACAGTTACCTCAATTAACAAGACATGAATTAATCAAATAACCATATCTCGAATTCTAGATTATCTCAATCAGCACGATAATCAGGCCCCTGATTTCACAAGTGCAAGGGAATCCCTTTTTGAGCGCCGTCCGCGCTGTGCGCTCGATCCATTCATTCCCGCTTTATTTTTATTCTGACAAGCACGTTTAGATTGATTCGAGCGCAATTGTCATGGCAAACTTAAATGAGTGACTCTATTAGCGATTCGCGATCACGAAAAAAAGAGGACCACTTTTACATTATGACAAAAGAAACATACCTATATGGAGTACTGCTGCCATCTCTGGGCAGGTGCACCCGGATACCAGCTTGGACCTTTTGACTCGGTTCAACGACGGGCTGTGAGAATTGTCGACGATCCCAAACTCACTTGCCGTATCGAACCCTTAAGTCTAAGGAGAGACTTTGCCTCGCTGTGTGTGTTCTACCGCTTTTACAATGGGATGTGTTCTGAGGAATTGTTTGAAATGATGCCCACGGCTACTTTGTACCATCGCACCGCTCGCCATCGGCAGGGAATTCATTCTCACACTTTAGAACCGTAATGGTCGCGTACAGTGCGGTTTAGAGAAACTTCCTCCCGCGAACACTTGGGTTGTGGAATGAGATCCCTGCCAAGGTTTTCTCTAAGGACTACAGTATGGGGTTCTTCAAGAAAGAAGTTATTGGATTTTTGAAGGGTCGGCAACGCGCGAGTGATACTTCTGGTGTTGCAAGCGTCCATAGGCCACGGTGACCGCTTACTATCAGGTGTACCGTGTGCTTGTTTGCCACCTTAATGGTATTAAGAAAAAAAGAAACCCATGACAATTTAGTGGACGAAATTGAAGAAGCAAAATTAGCCCTTCAGAAATCTCAGAAACAGTACAGCGATTTAAGGTAATTAATATTTGTGAAATACGAAAATTAGTGACTAGACAGGAGCCCTTGAAATACATGATGAAATTTTTGATATAATTGATATATTAGAAATGATAAATAATTTTCTTTCTATGTGCGAAACTTGTCAGCGTATAAAGAGTACGAAGAAAAAAGGACTTGTTTCAAAACCCATACCTACTACAAATGTTGGCGTCATGGATGCAAGATAACGATAATAGAAATTGGTCAAATGGTATTCAGTTTGTACAGTTAATGAAAAATCGGGCACTTCATTACGGTAATAAAAACAATACAAAGCAATGTTTGGTACAGAACCGCGAGTAGGGCTTCAACTTTGCCCAAATTAGTTTCTCTAGTGCTAATTTTAACTAAAGCTCGGAGTTACAACTAATTTAATCTAAAAATCAAATATATCAGTGGTGAATTCTAGTTTTGACTAGGTATTTCTAGATATAACAATGGCATTTCGTAAAAACTAGTTCTATCTAGGGAAAACGCGTTCTAACGAAAAACGGGTTTTAACTGTTACATTGCTACCAAAAACCCATGTCGAGAGGTGGGGATTTTGTGCTAATTTTTGACAGCTGTTTTTCATTTGTGACATTTGTGAATCCTTTAAGAAAATTAATTATAACGATGTATTTTTTTAGGGAAAAGTTTATTTTCGTGTATGAACTCTATATCTTTGTGATTATGAGCTGTCATAGAGGAGCGCAACGGCGAATAATTATGCGCTTGCAACAGCGAAAAATAGTAACCGGTCATTGAATGAGATTCTTCCTGCTTAGCGTCCGTGCTAAAGTAACGTTTCAAAGCTAAAGGAACGATAGGTGTCGGTGGCAAAACTGGCGTTATCAAAAGTGTGAAAAGTATCAATCGTGGGAACTCTTAATCCCAAAACGAACGCGCCCTACACGCATAATGTACCTGTCGGTAAACAAAACGCCTCTTAATTAGAAAGATTGGCAGCACTGACTTTTACGTTTCATTTATTCTGTTGGAAAAATGGATGAACAAAGAAAGTTTTCTATATAAAATTACAAACACAACGAAGCAGACAACCAATCTAAGTTTTTTTATTACCTAATCAAATAATATCAAAGTTTGTATGTATACATACATAGAAAAGTGTTATGTTAATTAATGTAAATAAGCTGTTATCCGGAAGGTGTTGACACAGTTTAATTTGTAATTCGAAACGTAAAATCTTTCAAAAGTCACGTAGGCCCTAGGAATAATACGCGTGTTTTTGTTTTGAATTTATTAATTATAATTATTACGTAAAGGTTAAAACGTTACGATTATGAATTTATAAAACGTAAGAGATGGAAGACCTTATCAATAATCCTGGAGTGGTTGTGGTACGTGCTAAGCCTGAAGGGCAAAGGAAAACTTTCAAACCTGTGATTCGCACTTTAAATAAAATTCCAGATGAATTATTAAATGACCCAATTATAAACAGGGCCTGTGAAAGTTTACCAACTAATTACAACTTTGAAATTCACAAAACGATATGGAGGATACGGTCTCTTGGAGCAAAAAGGGTTGCTCTTCAGGTGCCTGAAGGTAAACAATATCTTTTAATTAATTACATTAATATACCTACTAAGAAAATGAAAAGTTAATTGTAAAAAAAGTGTGTGCCCACGTGGTAGAGTTCCCAGAATGCTGGCTTCATTTCCCCTTGAGGTAAATATTTACTTCGCTGCACCAAGTTATTTTTGAGTAAGAAAAAATTTTAATTGGTAGAGTAGCACCCCCTTATACACAAATTTCATAAAAAAGTTGGCGGAAAACTAAAGTTTAAAAAAAATATATTTAAAATAAAAAAGTCTATACTGGAATACTAGCTTAGGATAGGTTAAATTTTTTTTCCCAAAGTGGAGTGAGGGCAGCCCACAGGGGGGTGTGTTGGGTTGGGTCTTGGAACAAGTCGCCTGAATTTGAGAATTCTGTGATTATGAGGGGGTCGAGGAGGTCCATCTCAACCTTATCCAAGCATTTTTAGCTGCCAGAGTTCCATCAAATTTTTTTTTAATAAAAAATTTAAAAAACCGTAAAATTTAGTGGCCGGGAGGTGCGAAGGGAGAGCAGCCCCCGCCCGCTGTAACGAAGCGCAGGCACCTTGAGAGGCGGAGCTGCGTAGGCGAGCGAGTGGGTCGGTTAATTTTTTGGGATCCAGCGAAGGGAGGGGATGTAGGAGGCAACTCTGCCCTTTCCCTCATCATGCTACCTTCTAATTTACCCTCCTCCCCTCAATTTTTCTCAGAAATTATTCATAAAAATTTTAAACTTTGACATTTAATATAAAAAAAAATACGCACTTCTGGCAGGGGGGGGGGGGAAGTGGGGGGCACCTCTACCCCTCCAAAATCGCAAATTAAAAAGTAAATGAGTAGCAAAACATCCATCCATACAGACTAACTTTCACATTTATAATATTAGTAGGATTGAAGTTCATGGACTGTGCTTGTAACATCATTTGTAGTCAAAACTGTCATCTATTTATGACTCATGGACCACTCTCACTATAAATAGGCATTGTGATTAAATCCAGAAAAGTACAAAGCCACTCAACTGTCAGAATTTTAAAGCTCTAATGTGTAGCTTAGAAAATTCTGCATAAGATGCATACTAAGATGGAATAACCGATAAAGCAATAAGAGTAGTAAAATAAAATAAGGTTGAATTACCTAATGTAAATTTATTTGGATTGCAGGTCTTACAATGTTTGTAACAACACTTTGTGACATAATTGAAACATTCACTGATGCAGATACTGTGATAATGGGAGATGTAACATATGGAGCTTGTTGCATTGATGATTTCACTGCAAAAGCCCTTGGTGTAGATCTACTTGTGCATTATGGACACTCTTGCCTTATTCCAATAGACCAAACAAGTGATATAAAGATACTTTACATATTTGTAGATATTAAAATAGATCCCTCACACTTTATAGAAACAATAAAATTAAATTTTCCTCAACATACACACTTAGCATTAGTTAGCACAATTCAGTTTGTTACTACATTACATTCTGTCTCTAAAAGTCTTCAACGCGAAGAATACATTGTTACAGTTCCACAGTCTAAACCACTGTCTCCTGGAGAAATACTTGGTTGTACAGCACCAAAAGTAAATAGTGATGTAATAATTTACCTTGGAGATGGCAGATTTCACTTAGAGTCGATAATGATTGCAAATCCTAATATTCCTGCTTACAAATATGATCCTTATGACAAGAAATTCACCTCGGAGGTGTATGAACATAAGTTAATGCAAACTAATAGAGAAAACCAAGTGAAAACAGCAGAAGAAGCTAGGCATTTTGGTCTCATACTTGGTACGCTTGGAAGACAAGGCAGCACGAAGGTTTTAAGTAATTTAGAAAAGCAAATACAAAATGCAGATAAAAAATATGTGAAAATACTCTTGTCTGAGATCTTTCCTAGCAAACTTTCTTTGTTTAATTTAGATTCTTTTGTGCAAGTTGCTTGCCCAAGGCTTTCAATTGATTGGGGGACTGCTTTTCAGAAGCCATTGTTAACACCATATGAATTTTCTGTATCATTAGGAAATAGCAAGTGGTTAAAAGAAGATGGTACATATCCAATGGATTTTTACTCAAATGATAGTCTTGGCCCATGGACTCCAAACTACAAGCCCGTTTTATGTTCAGGTACTGATAAAAAGTGTGAAGATTGTTGTAATGGTAAACCAAAATAATGTACTTATCTCTTGTTTATTTTCGATGACTGTAGCTGTCTCACGCACTTAAGAAAATATTTTCGAGTCCATAAACTTTAAGAGAAAAGTTTCTGCAAAGTTCTGGATAGGAACATTTCTTGTGTCAGTACAAACCCACAAGGTTTAACTCATTCAGTAATAATTCTTAAAAATAATTGACACTGTGATTATTGATATGTCAATACATTAAATGAGTGTATTAGTGAATGGTAAATTGTATGATTGTTGATATGTATAGTTTTTTTACATACTAAATGATTTCTTATTGGTGTTCAATACAAAAATAATTTAATAGACAAGGTGTTGTATTTTTATTTAATTTTAGCACTGTAGTACATCAGAGAACCAGGAATAATCTAGTTATCAATAAAAGTTTCGACTTTGTCAAGGCGACAAAATCGTGAAACTGTCGCGTTCAATATAGAAATATAAATTTAAGAGGGTTCCTGACGACCACTAGCGCCGGCAATTTGATATTTCCTCTTTGTACAAAGCGAATTCTAAAAATGTGCTGCAAAGATATGTAACTAGATATAAGCCATTATATATTATAGCCGTGTTATTAGGAGCATAACTAGATATAAGCCATTATATATTATAGCCGTGTTATTAGGAGCAATGACCTTCTAAGTAGATAGACCGCGCATCGACGCGCTAAAAATGGATCCGCAAAATTGTGCTTAACTCCGATCGTAAGCACACTTTCTTCGCAGTCGCTTGTTGACAACTCACCGTGAGGATGCCAAAATGTGATTCAAAAAGTTGTCTAAATAATAGATTAGTATTGTTAAAGAAAGATGGTGTGATCTATCATCGACGAATGAACCTCATTTACAACTATGTAATTACAGAATAAACAAGTGAAATTGTGGCTTAGAAACGTTACAATCAATTGAATTTCATTAATTCTGTTGTTGAGTCCGCCATTATCTCTTTCGCCCTCACTCACTTTACGTCAGAAAAGAATAGGTGATTTACATAACAAGATCATAGACAGAATAGAAAAGCATAGAGCTGTTTTTTGATTTTTATTCGGAATTGACCGAGTTCAGTTTGGGATAGATAGGAAAGTATTTTGCCACCTGTCATCTGTTTGCTTATAGGTGTAAAAAATGCCAAAGTTTCAGCATCTTCCGTATTAACGAACTATCAAATATCTGTTTAAGATTATTTTTGTTACTACTACGTAGATTTATACTATAGATTTACTTTTTGAGACTAGAAATACAGAATCCATTCCAAGCCATGCAGAAGCCTGTTTTAGGGTTCTGTACCCGAAGGGACCCTATTACGAAGACTCCGCTGTACGTCCGTCCGTCTGTCACCAGGCTATATCTCATGAACCAAACGCGTAGCCAGGATTTGTATTTGGGGGGGGGGGATGAACAGTGCCAGCTCGAGGCTAGTTGCCAAGTAGAATAGACACGTTTTAAATTGCGGTAAAATGGGTTGCGTTGCGACATTTCACGGCGCACACTAGGACACCGGGGTATAACATTAACGCGAGCGTAGCGAGAACGAAATTTTCCGATTCTGATAGGTATAGGTCAATCAATTAATGCTAAAGTGTGTGCACAATAATTCTTACTTACGCATTGGTTCAACATTGTGTTCCTTAAGAGAATAGCTAGCGCCTCTATCAGGCGATTTAGGAGTTAAAAATGGATTTTCAATCGCTACGCGTCATAGAAAGCTCCAAAATCGGCTGCCTTATTAATAATGAGTTAGCAAAAAGTTCGCAAGCAGTTCGCGGTATTGCTCTAGACATCGAATTATGTACGGAAATCGCGTACTGGCAGCTACAAAAACGCTCAGCGATCAGCTTTGTTCAAAAATTGACAATATTTTGTTGAAGTATAGCACTATCTCTTTCTGTCGTACACAAAATCGTATTTCCCATCTCTACTGTTACGTTACATATCTGTACATTATATTAAATGTTTGAACACAGGTTGAAAGTGCATTTTCAAAGTACGAAACTAGCACCATCTATTAGGCAGTAGCAGTATTAACTAAAAATGTTCTCAGCATTGCTTCTTTTTGATTTTGCCCTTTAATGTTGGAATTTGTAAACTGTTATGATAGTTTTACACATAGTTATTTATTAATAAAACTAAAAGAACTTCATATTTTGAGAAACTTGATATGTAATGTCCTTTTTAAATGACTGTCATAAGAACTTTAGAAACAATAAATTTTATATTTTACATTTTGGGGTATTATGAAATTTTTGATATGTAACACTGCTTTGTTTACATTGAAATTGAAATCTTTAAAATTAGGTTATTTAGAAAATCAAAAAGTAATTTGATTCGTTCACATTGATTCCTCTGCTTGTTTCACTTTTTCTTTACCTAGTACCTACAAAGAAAACAATTACAAAATCCATAAGGAAGGTTGGTGTTATAGTAGATGTAGAAGGTGTTATTCTTTCAATCTAAAAATGTAATCTTTGTGGCATCTTCCAAAACCACGTCGTACCTGAAGGCTTAGGTACTCTGGACAACAATAATTCAAATCGAAGGTATGTAAACAAATCTTAGTTATAGTCACGCTTTAAAGCCAATACCTACTCTAGATCCCTACATACACTTCAAATACAAGTGATAAATAGGTAATCTCATGATTTTGTAGAATAAAAATATGCCTGTCTCTATACTGCTGTTTATCTAATGGCAGTTTTATACTGAAATTGTATACTAAGCATTGAGAGCTACTCATCTGTAGTACTCACATAACATGATTCTTCGTACAGGGACTGACCTGTTAAATATGATGCCAACATATTTATCATAACTTAAGTTTGATTAAACCTAATATATGTATAGTTGCACTTATTTGATTGACAAGTCTTGAGAAAACAGCGCGGAATAATAGGTATTAAAATTGTATCTTTTAATATCTTGCCCACACTTAAAAGATACTTCATTATGTAATATATCCAGTAAAGAATAGTTTCTGTTGCTGAGTATGATGTGTAATGCATATTTTAGGTCTGTGCACAAAAAGTCAGTACTAAGGAATTCTTTAAAAATCAATTCACCGATATCTTATTATTTTTCTTGTTTCAGTATTAAAGAGATGATGTTGATGTTTTATTTCAGGTTACCTGTCACTGTCACAACCAGTGAAGTAATGTTTTTTATATTGTTTCAGTTATCTTGGAAATACAAGTTTAAGAAAGTGAACTGTAGACGCACTATTAGCAAAAGTCTTACAAAAGTCAAGTACTGAAAACATCAACAAAGGATCATTGCTGCTTTAAATGGATCGAATATTGTAGCAGGATACCACAGTAGAATTAGATTAAGTACAAGAATTGAAATAATGTAAAAAAAAATTAAATTAAAATTGTTCTCAATTTATTTTGTGCTATTATTTAACTAAAACCTATCATTTCATAACTGTTCTATCATTAACAAAATGTCTTATGCATATCATTTAAGTAAACTGCAACGGTTTGATGATTTCCTTAACATATCAGCCTTACAAACACTGCTAGATATAGGCATATCCCATGTATTTCTTAAACAAATCGGTCTGTACCACTTAAATTCATCTAGGACAACCCTCTAGGTTGTCAGTCCACCTGGTCCTACCACATTGAGTTGGAATTGATGGTGGCATGAGAATGAAGAAGATTTCATTATGCTTATGACTACGGTCTCTAATCAAGAACCTTCTTTTTCCTATGTTAATAAGTTCCACGAGCACTCTTGTTACTCTGTAAGGGATCTCCAAGTGTTACACTTTAGTCTTAGTTTAGGTCTTAGAAAAGCGTAAGTATTTATCTTCATGTTAGGGGTTAGTTCTAGTATCTTAAAATAAAGGCTTAGGTTAGCATCAGGGTCATCAATAAAACGGCACTTGTCACGAATACACGTTTATAGAGTAACACTGCATCGCTGATGACGTCACTATGCGCTCATAGTATACAAATATCGGTTTATGCTTACCAAGCTAGTTACATACGTGTGAAACAATATAGTGCCATGGCGTTTTACTCAGACAAAATTTATTTCCGTGGAATCTCTCAATCGGAATATAAAGTATATACTTATTCCATGTTTGTAGTTATTTTTTGTTTGTTTGTCTTCTCCGTCCTTCCTCTCGTTACTACGTTGTTCCATTGAAACCTAAAGGAATTGTGCCCTAGGCCATCATCCTTGAATGATTCAATTCCCATGTTCCCGTTCCCGTGTTGATTAAGATATAAATAATTATGTTTCCTTTTTAAACATCCGACTCTTGGCAATAGGCTTCCGAAGTACATACCTACTATAGGTATCCTGTATATTATTGTGGATTAAGTAAGTTCTGATTATGCACAAACAAAGTCAACAATATTCTTTTGGACTAGAAACTATCTTGTTAAATGCCAAAACGACTGGGACTGGTTATCAAGAAAGTCTAAAAGCCCTGTGCAGGTTTTTTTTGATGCTTAAAAGTCTTAGCAAAATGTCATTCTAAATAGGCCAAGCTTAGGTTGTGTTTAAGACCAACTAGTACTGCTTTGCAATGAAAAGTACCAAAATATAAAGAAGTAGAAACTTCAAAATCTGATATTATATCATTTTTATTTATATATATATAAATAATTATTTATATTATTATATAAATAATTATTTATATATATATAAATATTTTTATTTAACCCTTTTAGTGCATCTTTTTGAAGCTAGTTTTTTTTTTAAAAAAAGTGTTTATTTTTTACTTTTGAGTAACGAATCGTAAGAAGTACAATAAAAACATCCATACTCGTAACAACATTTTATATAATCATCAACATGTAGGGCATTTCACCAGTTTCAAATTAACATCAATTATTTTTTTTTACCAAAATTTTTTTTTTTTTCACTTCATTAATATGAGACCAGCCCTTTTAAATAAAAAAGAATTTTGCAAATCTTATATGACATAGTTATGCCAACATATATAAAAAAAAAATGGCTTGTTTGCTGATAAGGAAGTTACGGCGTCCGACTGATGTTATACCCCTGCAGTGGCGCTTCACCTTGGAAAAATACTTTAGGAAGGATACTACGCATACCTAGTGCGAATAGGCAGACGTTGAGCACTCGACTACCAAAATCTTCAAGCCTCCAATGAGGCCTTTGTTTTGGCCAAACGACTGTTATCATCCATGTTAGTAACTAGTTATTTTTACTCGTCTGTGTATTAGAACAATATAAAACACTTTAAATTATTCTTGTTTTATTTATTTTATTTTACTTACCAAGGTACACATTTTAAAACGGATCAATTTATTTCTATAGCACTTAAAATTAACTCTAAAAATCTATATGTACAAAACTTATTAAGCATATCATAAGGCTAATTTTTTTATTTCATTTTTTAATGCAAAGTTAAATATATTAATGAGGATCCAACAGCCATATCTACTTAATGTTTACTCAATTCACTAGCCATTTATTTACACATTTTTAGTACATAGTCAAACTTTTCAAAAAGAATAACATGTAAGCATGTAACACAATACATTCATAAGGAAATAGTATAAAAGTATAGGTATAGTCATAAATAAATCTTTTATCAGAATTCATCAGCCAGAGTCGATAGTAAATCAATCACGTAACTCAAATCATAGCCATATAGTCGTAAGTACATCTTTCATCAAAATTCATTAGCCGTAAATCAATGATTTATCACAATTTATTAGCTAGACCTATAATATCTATACATATAAAATGCTTTGTCCTGAATGGCTGATGGATCAACGCACAGCCTAAACCGCTCATCGTAGAGACCTGAAACTTGGAGGGTGAGTTCTTTGTATGACGTAGGCATCCGACAAGAAAGATTTTTTCTGAAATTCTACCCCTAAGGGGTAAAAGGGGGGCAAATTTTGTATAGGACAACGTGATTCCTTGGTCCAATCTCCTTCAAATTTTGCATAAACCTTTTTTAACAGAATTGTTGGAAGACGTGTTTCGTATTTTATTGAAATTTATCCCCTAACAGGGCCAAAAAGGGTTAGAAAGTTATTTTGGCGGTTATTTGCTTCGAAGTTGATATCAATACTCCTTAGTGCTTTTGATTTAAATTACATTTTATTTTGACACATGTTTGACAACTCAATTCGATTTTACTCAATAAAGGTTAAACTCACTCAAAAACATAAGCAAAATATATATAGTATAAGAATATTAAGAATATTTCAAAATTGTTTTTTTTTTACTTTTAAGAGCTTCCGCTGCGTGCGCTGCGTAAACGGTTAAAGTTTTGCAAAAATCGTGTAAGACAGAATTGTTTTCCTTTAAAAGTTCTAAAAAAGACAGCATATGTCTATCTTTTAAGGTTGGCTCACTATAACCTTTTGTATGCTTACCAAATTTGTTCTAAAATACTGCATTATTTGCGACGGTGTTTTTATAAACATGATATTAATCCTTATCCAAATAAATACGTTAATTATTACAAGTATTTAATTTAAAACAAAACTGCCCTATACATCATTCGATTTTAATGAAACTCTTAGGAAATATCGCAGTTTTAAACTAACATCGCAGCAAAATAATGATCAAGTACTGCATGCGCATTTAAGATGTGCAAGGCCGGCGGACAGCCATGAGGGGTAAGGGCGGTACGTATTATTTAAAAATATTTTCACCTTCTACGTAAACAAAGTCGCGCGTTAAAGTTAGCGTTAGCCCAAAGTAACTATTACGGACTGACTGACTGATCTATCAACGCACAGCTCCAACCACTGGACAGATCGAGCTGAAATTTAGCACACAAATTGCTATTATGATGTAGGCGTGCGCTAAGTAAGGATTTCCCAAAACTCACCCCCTAAACGGGGGTTCAAAGTTTGTAAGATGCTCGCGAGATAAATCCATTAGTTAATTAGTTTTTAGTAGTTAATTATTTATTATTTTTGAGAAAGACAGAGAGGGAGATAGAGAGAGATGGGCAGAGAGGTATGGGGTAGGTTCTTTTCTATAATTAAGGAGTTGCTGTAAGAAACCTACGCCGATAGCCAAATTTAGGGCGGGCGAAGCCGCTAGCAAAAGCTAGTAATACAATATAATTACAATACAATGTGTATAAAATAATATACTTAATGATAATAAGTAAATCTTATATAAAACATCAGTAGGGGATGTCCATAAATTACGTGAGGTGATTTTGGCAATTTTTCAACCGTTTGGTGAGATGTAAAATTTGGCTCAAACACCTCCCCCCCTACCCTAATCTTACATGAGATTTTAAAACTGCGTATTATTTGGGTAAATACTTTAATCTGTGCTTGATTGCGTTGGATATATTCTATATTCTAAAAAACTAAACTTGCTACTTTGTGGCGTTCGCCTAGCTGGGATAATTGTTATTGTGTAGGATTTGGTGATATTTAACAGTTTTCTCGCAAATCTACATTGTTTTTTTCAAAAATAAAATAATTATTATTGAAATTTGGCAAACACCTGTCCTCCACGTGAGATTGTGTAAAATTCTGCTCGGACCCCCCCGGGGGACGCCTCACGTAATTTATGGACATCCCTTTAGCACAGTCGATATTATATCAATCATTTATCACAATTCATTGGCCACATTCGATAGTAGTAAATTAATCATTATTGCAGTTCATTAGCCGTTTAGTCATAAGTAAATCTTTTATCATAAATCATTAGCCACAGTCAATAGTAGGTAAATCAATCAATGACAAAAAACATATTTAGATATATCATTAAGGTGAATCCGAATTAGATATTTTCCATATCTACAACCTTCGTCGCACTAACAGTGAAATGTATACAGTTAAATATATAAAATTTAGTGTAATGTAGTTTGTATGAGAAAATGTTAGTCGAATTCACCTTAAAGAGAATATTTGCCAAAATCTATTTGTCATGTTTAATTACGGCCGTAGTTTACTGGCTGGGGTTTCTTGGGTTTTGTTCGGTAACGTCTTTATGTAGACGAATTGTACATTCTACAAGAGCCATGTTAGGTATGGGCGTGACAAAATCTTCGATAGAATTGGCGGTACTGGAAGGTCTGTCGAAGGGAAAGCCCATGGCTCGCTTGTCAGGGTAGAGCTGGTCCTTCAGACCGCAGAAACTGGAAGCTTCCACACAGCTCAGTTCGTGAGTAGTGGTGTTAATTTGTTGAACCTAAAGGAAATATATTTATTAGAATCACAACGGCGTAACATTGGTTATACTGTATTAGAACTTCGTCTTTACCGAACTGTGCTACCCCATTCAATTAAAGAAATGACCGCTGGAAAACGAAACCATTTAATTTACAGTAGAACCTCAATTATCCAAACCCTCAATTATCCGAACAATGGCGCAAATTTGTTGCTCTCTGCACTGTAGCCGCTGCGCATAGGTCGGTATCGCGTTTTGTTTTTTTTTTTTCATCAAACCCATACGTGTGTGGTATCTATGAATAGGTCTTCAAAAATGATATTGAGGTTTATCATATCATTTTTTTCGAAACTGAATAGTTTGCGCGTGGGACACTTCCAAAGTGGTAAAATTTGTGTTTCATTTTTATAGATAATGGTACGGAACCCTTCGTGTGCGAGTCCGACTCACACTTACAAGAAATCACGGCTAAGGTTGGTTTAAGTTTGTTTTTATCGTATTAAATCAAGTGGACCGGTAGTCAAAATTTTACATTAACATAAAACTACTGAAAAAATAAAATACCCTGCTATGACCTGTGAGTATTTGTTGTATTCTCGTTTAAGTTAGATTATTTTAGATTGAAGTTTATGGACCGTGGTTATGACGTCATTTGTAGTGAAAATTGTCGCTTGTTTATGTGTCGTAGACAGCTATCTTTCTGTAAAAAGGTTTTGTTTTTGTTTGAAACAAGTTTCCTAAAAAACTCACATTTCGATTATGTAAACTAGTCTCGGTCCCAATTTGTACGGATAAACGAGGTTCTACTGTACTTATGTACAGTCGCGAAACTATTAATGATAAGCCTACATAGTTACTCTTGAAAAAAATTTTAATCGCAAAAGCCTACTTCGATCGAGAAATACATAATTAGTAACTTCAAAATTACTTTTAGTTTTCGGAGTGGCCATCTACAATTGCTAATTCGACCGAGCCAAAAAGGAGGTACAGAAGCATCGCTAAACACTAGCGCGCGCACGCTGCGTACAGGTCAGTTCAGGGAGTTTCGGAGGAAGTCACAAAGGGCAATCAGTCACTCACGACTGCCTCGTTAGGTACCGAGTGGTAATTAAAATCGAGATCAATGATTTATTAGTATTTTACCCAATTAAAGAGACCTTATAGAGTGACCTTGTTATTTTACTAACTACTTAACTACCTATTTTGTATTTAAGTATGCATTGCTGTCCTGTTCCAAACCAACATGTAAAAATTCTCGTTCGCAGTCAAATTTTGCTGTTGAAATTGTTTTTAAAAGTATGCTGACTGTTTACAAACCTTGTCCAGCTCGTAGTCAGAGACCATGACAAACAATTGATAGGCGGCGCCAGATGAGGTTCCACTGGGGACCAGCATGTGTTGGGGCCAACCGCACCCGCAGTAGTTGAACTCGGTGAGCTCGACTCTCTTAGCATCACTGCCCTGTACCGAGAGGTCGCGGAATGTCTGCTCGAATGGTATCGTAACAGATGACTCCGTAGACTGGCGGGTTATGGTGTTTGTTCCTGAGTTTACTGGAATTAATTAAGAAAGTTAGTGAAGATTGTAAATTGGTATATACTATTTTTGATTTCGGTTTTTTATAACTACCTACGTATTGTGATTATGAATGAACAACTGAATAAATTTTAGAAATTAAAAAGGGCGTTCCATTTGGCGATTTTTTAACACTAAATAGAAGAATTTTTAGCGGTTCGCGTTTCATTCGATTTTGGTAGCAAAAAAAGCGTTTTTTTAGCGGTTCTGCTACGAAATGTTAATACCAAAAACCCATGTCGGGAGGTGGGTATTTTGCGCTACTTTTTAACAGCTGTCAAATGTGAAAGTGAATCCTTTATATTGCATACTTGAAGAAAGTTACATATTAAGTGTACATGATGTGCTGCCATAGTGTTCCTACCATAAGTAAGTCTTCAAAAATGTAACGTTAATGTTTAAACGTTAAAAAAATACAATTATCGCATTCAATTTTAAGCTTTTTTTTTAACCAGCTTAGCTACAGCCTGGTGTTAAGTTGTCGTTATAGCTTATGTCAGATACTTTAAACACTTAGGGCATTATTAGCGCGTTGTCGACCCGTTAAAAATCTCATCACTTCCTTCTTGACGATTTCGATACTATAATCTCTAGAGAAAACCTTGTTACTTTTGAAAAAAAAAGCACTTACATAATACTACAAAGCGGTCCATTTCTATGAACATTTTGCGCTGGTCGTTGAGTGCCCAGGGCAGGTTGCGTTCGTCATACTTTGGCGCCAGGAAGATGCGCACCGTGCCGCGACGAGCCGAGCCTTGGTTATCTACCATGATCCTGAAAAATAGTCCTGGATTGAGTATTCAAGGTTTTAGTCCAAACGGATATGGAAAATTGATGCCCATGCCCACTTGTAATTGAACGGCCGGTGGTTAAGGTGCGTGAAACGAACGTAGATCGGTCCTCGGTCAGTGAAGTCCAGACCTCTGGAGAGGTCTACGTCACTCTGCATCCAGAACGTGTTGAACTCATTTTGATTTCCCGTTTTGCTCTCTACCGTTACCGACGTGATTTGCACTCCTTGGTATTCCAGCTGAAAAGATGTATTATTACTGAAATGGGATCTTCTCAGACTTTCTTAGGTATTATTCGTAGGCCGAGAATAAAATAAGCAGAAGCTACACTCCTCTGCAGCGCTGCTCTCAAAAAAGCATTTTATCTTAAAGTAGCTTACAAATATACATAATCCTATATTTTGCATGCGTGGGAAAGCCAAACTGCATTGACTCGTCAGGTATTAAAGATGTTATTAGTAAATAGACTAGTGTTGCCTGTCAGGAAAGAGGTAGATATCGTACTAACACGCAAAAAGTGAGGCAGCAAAATTAAGACAATTGTCCTAATTTGATTTAGTCACATGACACTTTCTAACTATAGCTATCTCCTTCTGTTTCACACGTTCCGTATTATCCATTGCATTGTTCGTGTAACATCGGATCAAATTTATATTTCGAACAATATGAAGGTACCGTATTCATTAACTGCAGACATATTTATCACAATACTTGTGCTTTGACTCCCTCGCAACCTAGTTGGTAGAGTGGGTTGGATTCCCGCATTGGAGAAACATTTATGTGATAAAAACATTTGTGTTTGTCTGGAGTCTGGGTGTATATATGGTATCCATAACACAAGATTTGCTTACTTTGGGGCCAGACAGCGCTGTGTGTAATTTCCAAAAAATATATATTTAATTTTTATTTATATTTACAATACTTGCGCTATTCAAAGATTTGATTTTGTAGCCTTACGTACCTCAGACCTTGTGTAGCGTGGGACTGCAGAAGACTCCTTGTGTCTCTGAAATAGGTCGTCCACCCATGCGTGCCAGCGGTAAAAGAACGGATCTCGCATGGCGATAGATACGTCACCCATCATAGCAAATGATTCCTGCACAGGAAAGGTTACTACGTATACTTTTTTACATTGGAATGAAAAATAACCCACGGTGCAAAGATGACGTACTCCTTCAAGTCAACTTTGCCTCGGTGTTTTGACCTGAGTTGCAGATGCGGGGATACTACAATTTGTTGACAAACAAAGCTTAGCTTTTAAAAAAAACCACCCAAGTGGCTTTAGTTGGCTTACCTACACATAAAGTCAGGGTTTCGTAGAAAATAAATTATCGCAGATATTTGACTAATGAGCCAATTTTGTTTAAAATATTTTTTGTTAGAAGAAGTTAGGTATAATATAAGCTCGCGTATTGATTTTTTTATTTTAAAAGGATTCACGGTTCAAACGCTAGATTAGCTAGGTTTAAAATTTTAGCTTTGGAAACTAATTACTCCGAAATATCTTAATTACAGAAAAAGTGACATAAAAACCCTTATTGTATTATTGAAGAGCTATCCAGTTACTCCACATAATTGGGTGGCGAAACAAATTTTTCTACGCTCTCGGCCGCGTTCTCTGCTCGCAGTCCAAGGCCCGACACTCGGTGAAAAAACAGACCTCTACAAGAGTTCCAAGCCAAGGCTATTACGAACAGACATGACGAAATTATAAGAATTCCGTTTTTCCATTTCGCTACGGAACGCTAATAAAGTAAAAACTATATTACTTACGAGATATCGATGCACAGGATCGTGTATTAAGGAAGTAAGCAGGTGTCCGTGATTGTGAATATTACCGTAGTAGTCGGGATTAGGAGAGAGTATGCTTGCTTCCACCATGTTGCCAAGAGTGTCGATATCTAAGGCCCGCGTTGTATTATCTGGCTATAAAAAATATATTACGAATTATTTGCTAAAAAATAAGATTTATTACATAGATGTTGAGTGTCTTCGAGATTCATAATAGATTTCATGACCATGACCAAGATTCGGCAGTCATCGGCGAATGAATCCCCTTGGAGATCTATGCGGACAAAAAATCCAACTAAATCCCTAGGAGATCTGTATGGACAAAAACTTAAAAAAAAAATGAAAATTCTTTTTATTTACACGGGTTTCTAAGAACACTTTTGAATCGTCAAGAGAAATAAACAAGATTTTGCTTTAAAACAAACTATGTACATGCCAAATTTACCCGCGGTTTCGTCCGCCCTAAATTAAAGAAAAAAGCTGACTCATACTTGACGTTTTCAAGTATATAGCCTATGTTGTTTCTCGGGACTTTCATCTTAGTCGGTACAGCGGTTTAAGCGTGAAGAGGTAACAGACAGACAGACAGAGTAACATTCGCATTTATAATATTAGTATGGAAGTATGGATAATATGGATTATTTACCAGTTTCACTAGTCCCGAAGCTACGGCTTCCTCAAGGTGCCTTCTTGCAGTTTCTACTTCCTTGACAGCGAGCTTGACTTTCTCAGCAGGTCGGTCTATGTCCTGCCAGGTCATATAGGCCTGCCGTGGTGGGTAACCTCGTGATGACGTCACACTGTCCAGTTTTGGATAGTAGGCCTCAGTGATGGGGCCCCTCCAGTTATTAAATTTCTCTACTCGCTTCAAAGAGTTGTTCAGCCGTTCAGAGTTGTACCTAAAAAAAGCTGTTGTAAACGATCCGTTTTAAGGGGCTAACAGCGGCTTTCTAGCGTCTCGCCACTTGTTATTTTTTAATTACACTTCATACAAAGCTTATGTAAAAAATATGCTTTATAGAAATTGTTAAAGTAGTCATAAGGTATTATTAGGATGTTCTGTGCTGTGTGATGTATAAATAAGTGAATTTGAAATATATTTTATGCTAAAAACGGCCACTTTTATCAAAAACGATGTTGTTAACTCACTGACGTATTCTACATACAGCAGGAAACGTTCTTAAAATAGCTAATGACTAGTTCAACAATTTCTATAATAATCCGGTCAAATTATACCAAAAAATGAGAGTAAAGCTACCTTAATTCCCACCAAGCTGAAAATCAGTAAGATTGTTTAAAATATTATTAAAAATAAAATTTTAATCCTGTATGGAAAAAAAAATTTATTCAAGGCCAAAGGTCAAAAAATTTTATTCAAGGCCAAAGGTCAAAAAAAATTATTCAAGGCCAAAGGTCAAAAAAATGAGTTTTTCGCGAATTTCACTAAAACGGTAAGTTTTATCATAAAAATTCTTTATACAAAAATTGTAGGTCATAAAATTATCTACAAAAAATGTATGTATACTTTTTTTTCTACGAGCCACCGTTTTTGAGATATAACGTTTCACAAAGTTGTTAAAGTTGTTATCGTCATAATATGCATGAGTACGCCACGTATATACATAGTTGAAATATATGTTAAAAAAAATGGAAAGGATGGGGAACTTCCAAATTTTATTTTTAATTTTATTTTAAACAATCTTATCTGATTTTCAGCTTGGTGGGAATTCAGCTAGCTTCGAATGTCTAAATTGACCGGACTAGAAAGCTGATGTAAATACAATATTTGTTTTACAAAAACGGGCAATTCGTGCTATTTACAAATGAGAATCTAGGATATCCCTAAGCGATCTAGGATATCCCTAAGCGATAGGTTTAGGGAAGTAAATATTTTAAGTTTAACGTCGCAAGATGCTCAATTACAGGATGCATAGGTAAAACAAATTAAACTGGTAATAATATAAAATTGTACGGATTAAATTTTTTTTACATGGATTTGTAATGTAAATTTTAGGTTTTATGATTATTTTTAAAAGAGTAACTATCGAGTTTTTTGCCGGTTTTTTCTCGGTTGAAACAACATTACAACAATATTGTGAACCGCAAGGTAGGTCGGAGTTTTAAAAAAAAAAGTATTAAGTATTTCATAACTTTGACGATTCAAAAGTGTTTGTTAAATGCACGGCTTAAATCCTAATTTGAATAAAATAAAAAACGGGTTGCACTCCGGGAGTGCCGGCAGAAGTGAAAACATAAATAGCTGTTTATTTATTATAAATAATAATGTTTGTTTATTTACTTTTTTGACGTCAATAAAGGCCACGTGTCCTGACGCGAGTTCCGTCTTACGAATTTTCTATCAGGTCACATGTCCCGATGCGAGTTTAACATTTTTTACCCACCACAAAAAAAGTGCACAACGCCACTAAAGAAGTTTTCACTTCAAAAATTTACTTAACTTTGAAAGCAAATGCAATTGCAAAAGCTAAAAAATCATACCCATATCTGACACAGTGCGAGAATATGCAACTCAAATGCATTGGACACACCACCCGTTCGTTTCGCCTCTGTCACAGTGCGCTGTCCTGTGCTCTGTGTCAATGGCTTTTAAAAGATGATAATAGTAAACAAATGACTGAATTTGAAAAGATAATTCCATGATTTTAAAATAAAATTCGAGTTTAGGTGTCTGCTCACCATCAGGCGGACCGTGCCACCTTAGAGGTATAAAAAGAAAAAAAAAGAAACCTATAGCTTTAGTGGCGCAACTCACCTGGCTACAATTTGTTGATGCATATAGTAGAACAATTCTCCACGGCGGTCCTTCGCAACAATAGTCCTGTCTTTGGCACTGACAGGATAAACAAGATGCCAGTGCCAGTGGTGAAGATTGACTCCAATATCTTCCCGAAAGAATGATAGTCGGTGTTCTTGTTCCAAGTCTGTAGCAGTGTAGTCTTTTGGGATAAAGATGGGTAAACTCTTGCGCTAGGAATAAAATCATAGTTTCAGTTTTCAGTAAATAGGTACCAGACGTGAGCAAGTTGGAGTCTACCTGTGCCACAGAATAATAAAATTAATTGTAGCACCTACCTATGCAACACATTAATGCCTATCAATAAAATATTTTAGAAATCTAGGTCGGCATTAACAGTTCCTAATTCAATTTACTATTTATTTTCAAGTGTGCCTATAAAAATTCCCTATCAATATATCCTGACCTGATGACCATGGGACCATGGGTATCCATTTGTTGTATATTCAAACCTTCTCCAGAATGTAACAAATACTTTTCTGAAAACCGCATCAAAATCGGTTTAGCCAAACGCGAGTTAATCGTGGACAAACAAAACATACATACAAACAAACATATGAGTCAAACTGAGAACCTCCTTTTTTTGAAGTCGGTCAAAACGTTATTGTCAATGAAAATTAAATATATAAAATATATAAATCAAACAATACAAACATTTATTATACATATACGGCCCCATTCACTAATAAGATGATGGAAATTTTTACATTCAAATATTAAGATGTCCAAACCGAAGGATATGTGATAAAATCACTTAGTAACATAAGTTTCTTGTTATAAACAATTTTCCGCCGCCGTATCGAACCCTTGAATCTGAGGAGAGACTTTGCCTCCCTGTGTGTTTTCTACCGCTTGTATAATGGGATGTGTTCTGAGGAATTGTTCGAAATGATGCCCACGACTACTTTTTACCATCACCCCGCTTGCCATCGGCAGGGAATTCATACCTTACAAATTAAATGGTCACGTACAGTGTGGATTCAGAGAAACTTCCTCTCGCGAACGCTTTGGTTGTGGAATGAGTTCCCTGCCAAAGTTTCCTCTAAGGACTACAGTATGGAATTTTTCAAGAAAGAATTTATTAGATTTTTGAAGCGTCGTCGGCAACGCGCGATCGAGTAACGCAAGCGTCCATAGACTGCGCAGTTGCGGTGACCGCTTACAATCAGGCGGGTGCTATTAAAAAAAACCGGCCAAGTACGAGTCTGGCTCGCGCACCGAGGGTTCAGTACAAACTTATAATATGAAGATAGTTCTTCCATCATGAGATCAAGTCTTACAGGTTTTTTGATCTTTTCCTATATTTGTGATGTAACATATAAATTGCTTCTTGCCCAATTTCATGATTCTAGGTCGACGTTTACGTTTTGATTTATTTGTGTCACAATATGCGACAAAAATGAGCGTATTTTGGGCATATTTTTTTATTGCATTGACTTAGGAGTATGTTATTTTACAACTTTCAGTGACCGTAGACTTCAGTATAGACAGACAAACTTTTTTAATGTGTTATAAATACTAATGTGTTATAATTAACAAATTTCGGATTTTTTCCTATATTTCTGATGTAATATTTATTTGTGAATGTTAAATTTCATGATTATAGGATAGCGAGAAGTAGCCCATAGGTTTTGATTTATTTGTGAATTCCATAATATGCGACAAAAATGGAAGTATTTAGGTCGTATTTTTTATTGCGTTGACTTAGCTTGATTTTTTACAGGTTCAAGGGACTATAGACCTTAGTATTTGATCTTAATTTTCCTAAGAAAAAGGGTCTTGACAGACAGACGGACGGACAACAAAGTGATCCTATAAAGGTTCATTCTGTTCCTTCTGAGGTAAGGAACCCTAAAAAGCCAAAACTATTTTAAGCCAGCTCTCATAAGGTTGAACTTAACACGTCATGTTTTACGTCGCTTACGCGTAGAGTGCTTACGTTTTTGACTTGTTTTTTCATGTTTTTAATTTATTAGAAAAAATTAGACTTCAAACTAGATCAAAAGCGCTTCCAAGAAGGTTCGATCGAAATTAAAAAATAACCGTAAAGTATACGCACGGTCCGTTATATGGCGTGCGGTAAAACAGGTAGTTATGCAAGAGTACCCTTTTTTAAAAAATATTTTATCACTACCTACAGAGCGAGGTGCGTTCCAAATAGGTACTTTGCTACAGAGCAGCTATCTGCAATTAGTTAACTTGCGACCAAAAGGTCGAAAGCGCCATCTACAAGTTGGCGTTTACGCGTTTCGTTCAACGTAGTGTAAACGTAAACTTACTGTAAATCCATTACTCTGTCTCTTTCGCACCCACGGCTTTCGCTAACTTGCGTTGGGTAACATTGGTAACATTAGGCTGAGCATTTGCGGGATACGTTTATTTGCAATACGTTTTTACCGTTTGTTCCATCACTTTGTCGCCTGCAAGTACTTGATAGATAAGATTGAAAAATATATTTAAATTTTAATAACAGAGTACAAACATTTTTATTTAAAAGTGTACTTGCGTTTTATTTAGAATGCCGTGAATTTAGCAAGTGTCCGTTTTGTTTATTTTACTGTTTCAATGTGTTTTTATCCCTATTATATGTATGTTCATTGCCGTGAGTTTTATTAGCCTAAAACTCATAAGTAATTGCTTAAACTCATATAGAGTGCTGTTTTACTGACTACTTGCTGGATCATGAAAATTTATATTTTTTTTTACCGGTTTCCCCTTGTCACAATTTCACTCCTCGCCACTGGTACATATCCAATGGATTTTTACTTAAATGATTGTCTTGGCCCAGGGAACCCAAAATGCAAGCCCGTTTTATGTTCAGGTACCGATAAAAAGTGTGCAGATTGGTGTAATGGTAAACCAAAGTAATGCACTTACCTCTTCTTCATTTTCGATGACAGCAGCTGTCTCACGAGCTTTAGCAAATATCTTTGAGTCCATAAATTTTGAGGGAAAAGTTTCTGCAAAGTTCTGGATAGGAACATTTTTTGTGTCACGTCTGTAAAATTTCAAACTTGATTACTCTTGTATAGTATGAACTAGATGGTCGATTTTTTGGTAACTGTAAAATTACAAAAAATATTACTAAACTTAAACTTACTTGTGGGGGTTTTTAAATTATGCACAACTAATTTTGGGATAACCAGCAAACCCACAAGGCTTACCTCGTGCAGTAATAATTCTTAAAAATAAATAAGACTGTGATGACTGATATGTTAAATATGTTTATTAGTGAATTTCAATTTGTATGATTGTTAATATGTATAATTTTTTAAGATATTAAATGATTTCTTGATGAATGGTGATTAATACAGCAATAATTTAAAAGAATAGGTATTCTTTTCTTATTTAATTTAAGCACTGTAGGTACATGGATGTACCAGCAACAAGTTGTCACTACGCTAATAGACTAAGATAATAGCTCCGATTTTGTTGAAGTGACAAAATGGTGAAACTGTCGCGTTCAATCGATATTTTTAATTTCCTCTTTGTACAGAGCGATGTTGTACAGAGATATATAACTAGTTATAGGCTTTGTATTGTTTCAAGAATAAAACTCCTTGTTGTAAATAGCACCTATGCTTAAAGTGACCGTTAAAAAAACAAGAGTGTTAAAAGTAATTTTTTATAGCAATGTTTTTACAGATATCTTAATCCAAATACAGTGATTTTTTAGCAAAAAAATGTGTGAAGGCACAAATATGTTATTTAGTCAGTGAGTGTCAGTTTAAAAGTTTAAGACTGGGTTGCACCAACTAACTTTGACGTTAACCAGTCGCCAAAAATGGGAAATTGTATGGAAATTTATTTAAAGTAACACAGGAGTGCTGAATAATGGCTGAGTAATGGCAGTCGCTTAAACATTAAGCATTTTAATAAGTCGAATAATAGCCGAGTAAACATCTACTCAGCTGTTATTCAAGCAATTTGGGCACATTTTTCATTGCTTAAGTCTGTATAACAGCAATATAAAATCTGAGTAATAGCGTTGCAGCTTAATAATTTCTGGATACTAGCAAAATGACCTTTTATGCAGCAAGTAAATCTCGTTTACTCAGACAAATGCATTTTAATAATAGCATATAGACAGTAAAGCTGAACTTTACATTTAGTGAAGTTCTGTCTTACTATTCAAACAATTTTAAACGATTAGCTGAGAAAAAGAATTCAAATGGTATTTTATTTGTATTAGTGACTACAAATAAAATACCATTTGAATTCTTCTGTGACACAAGTAATAAAAAAATAGAATCGCTGGACAAAAGTAAAGGCCATATTTTAAAATTCTTATAGTGTTATAAATGACCACAATTTAATAATTATTAAGTATTTATCTGTATAAAGTGTTTTATTTGGATATTTTAACAGACTATGGCAGAATAAGAATACAAAAATCCACTTTATTCTGAGTAAGATTGTTTTTAAATCATACGTATTCTTCCTTATACCGCAATAAATATCTTAGCAACCCACAAAGTATAATTTATACAGCGCAGCTGAATAATGGGTAAAATATAAAACTTAAGCGGTATAGGAACAAAATTAGAACAATTATTCAGCAACATGCGGGATAATAGAAATGAACAACAACTAATTCAGTGTATTGCTGTAAGCTTAGTATTGTTTGTTTAATCGTATTAGAGAATATCGTTATTCAGATTTGGATGCTAATATACAGATAAACGCTGTCACTGGTAGTTCTATACAGCCTAAAGCAAACTGAAATGCATTAGGCTTGGTAACATCTGTGAACTAGCCCCAAATTTGTTATTACTAAGACTTAAACAAGAAAACTAACGTTATGTAGAACTTTCTAAGCTTTGAATTATAATAGCCCACAAACTCCTCATAATACATAATTTGGCTGTTTCCACAGCTATTACACAAACGTTAAACATGCTTGATCTGTATAATGTGCATAATGTGTACTGTTAGCATGCTTGTGTGTTACTTGGGTTATATCGTCGGCTATTTCTAAAGTTAACTCACTAGTTGTTTGCTGAAAATTGATAGGCTGGTTAAGTTTAAAACTAGCTGACTGCAAATTTTCATACAATCTCCCATTTTTGACGGCTGGTTAACGTCAAAGCTAGTTGTTGCAACCCAGCCTAGTTGCTATAGTACAGTGGGCTCGATATTAAAAACGAGTAGAAATGTGCAGCGCCCTCCTGAAGCCAGTAGATAATTAGCGCACACAATTAGGCGCGTCGCTCACTGCTAAGTCGCAGCGGCTACGGGCCTTAGAATTCGGTACCTACATAGTATGACATAGCCTGCTTTTATTTGCAAAACTATCTAGTGTCACTTTTATGAGTCTTACCTGTGCATCAGAGCGATGCTATAGGCGTAATTGAAGAGCTGAGAGTTAAGATTCACTCGGCAGTACACACTCGTGGACAGGAACTGTTGGAGGTTATTTTCCGGAACACCTAATGGCATAATTGAATATTTAGTTATGTCGTTTAACATGAAAGAAATATAATTTTAACAAAGGAATCAAACAATCATTAAAAATTAAGTCTCTAAAGCAGCCAATACATTGACCAGTGTTATGTACTCCTAGGAGACCAAGCAAGAATTTTAGATTGGTAGAAGATCATTTTCTTACGCATCAAGACATCAATGGCTTCTGCAGCCATATCCTGATGACTGGGCAGGAAAATGCAGAACTGCGAATCAGGAGACAGCTGCTTGGCCAAGCTTAAATTAGGGGGTGACTTGAGTTCGTTGAGACAAATTATGTTGCTAGCATTTTCACAGTTGAGGGTATTCAATTTTACTCCCGTCCCCTTGTACTCGTCAGACTGAATCAAAACAAAATAAAAAGACAACTGTTTACAGACGGGACTCATTTTAAGGTGACTGATTGCTCGCACTATAACTATTATAGTGTGAGCAATCAGTAGGTCGGTACACTATTTGTACTAGCATTGAAATGAGTCCCGTCTGCTTATAGTTTAAATATTTAGTACCTATGTTTAAATTTCTGTTTAGTTCTTAATGTTTCTGCTGTCGAGTTTTTTATTATTTATTTAATATTTTTTTCTATTTACTGCTTTTTAGTGTTATTTGTTTCCAATTTTTGTTTGCTTTATATCACATTTCAAAATTCTTTATTTAGATACCCCACTCCATAGGTTTTGAAAAGAAAACATTTTTCATGCCACGCAATTTGGCGCCAAAAGTCCACCATTTTGTTTTCCAATAATTTTAATATATCCTATGACACTCTAGTGGTTAGGACGAATCTAACCACTTGTAATTTATTAAAATCGGTTTAGCCGTTTAGTAGTTACGAGGGAACATAGAGTCGGACATACATACAGATCAAACACATAACAAACAATAATATACCCCAATTACCAGTTGCTGATAAACTTTCAGAAGTATCTATATAAAGAAGGTTTAGTACACAATACGAGTATTTATGTCGTAACCGTCATCCCTGTAAAACGTTCCCATAATATTGCCCTGTATAAATAAATAAATAAACATTTTTGGATATTACACAAATGTATATTTTTTTTTTTTTTTTGTGGCTTTAATTAAGTCACAAATAATAGCCTTTCGTCGGACCTCTGTATAAAATCCTTACTTTGTGGTATAGTTAAGGTATTAGCCGCCACAAATAAGTTTAGATACTTACCAAGAATTGCTCAGTAATTCGGAAGACAACCTTTTCTTCTCCCTTTGACGTAAACATAGGCTCTAGCGGCCGGTCGAACAAATACGTGAGACTCTTACGAACGTCAGTCATTTTTTTTAATTTAAAAACCAAACTTAAATAAAAACTAACTTCACAAAATGTGAAGTCAGAGCGGAATGCTCTATATGATTCTGAGTTATATGTTTTATACTAATTGGTATTTGACTAAATTTTGTGTTTGAAATAATTGGTGTGCAAAACCGCAATTTGACACCGGTAGATATTTTCGTGGGAAGAAGAATGGTTCTGTTGATACGATAACAGCTTCCCCTTAGTTTTAGATAACCACCACACGTTGCACCACAAGACCTTCTCTATTGTCGTTTCATTTGTGTAGGGTAGACCGAGGCAAATCGGATTAATTCTACCTTGAAGTTAAAAAGTACAACTTCTCTCAATTTACCATTGTGTTTATTAATTGAACTGTAATCAGCTTTTATTCTTTTTTACGCAAGACAAATTTAAAATTTACCAGCACTTACTTAAATTTTCTTTTCTATAAACCAAAAATTTAACATCGGCAATTATCCGATTCACCCCAAATTATGGGGTTAATAGGATCCAACATTTATTAGTAATTTTAATAGAAAATTCTAATAATAAAATGTTTATGTACAGACATAAAACGGAGTAACATCTTATTTACGAGATCAAACATTACATAAGTCAGTTATTGGCATACAAAGCTCATGGTCCTTTGTCACCTCTTCTATCAGCGCAGTTTTCGTGGCGCTAATTTTCACGTGCACTGCACTGAATCAAGCCTTGTGCTTTGTGCTTGTGTTGGATGTATAAATTTGTTGGTCTGAAGCTTTATTTATATTTTTTGATCCGAACCATTTCAGGTAATAAAAAAATAATATGAATAAGTTATAGACATTTAAACATAGAGAACATTGTTTTACTGATCCAAGTCGCCCTAAAACACATGCACGCAAAGACCAAGTGACAAGGGCGTAGCCAGCTTTTGGGCTAGGGGGGGCAGACTGGGTAAAAAAAAATATTTTCATACGTCAAAAATGGCATTGTAGGCACTTTAATTCATTATTATTCATGTGGTAAAACTCCATAGGCGTGGAGCTACTTCTGCTCTTCATCCCCCCGACACGTACTAACAGCCCCAGACGACGATCTTGCTATCCGGATAGCGATATTAGTTTCAACGATCTCCGCTAATAGGGCATCCCCCCTAACACGACGCCGACGTCCCCAGGTTCGTCGGCGAACGAACGGATACACGAGGTATCAAAGACTGCTGGGGCGCCCCCACTCTCTCGCAATCGCAACCTCGTAACGGGGTACTCCCCTCCTGACGCTGACTCACCTTCGGGTTCGAGGCTCTCACTGGTCGAAGCGACAACCCAAGCCGAGGCTCCCCCCGCGGGGAGCCCTTGAGCGTTGCGACTCCTTCAGAGTCTTGCCCCAAAAGCCCGGTGGAGCAGTAATAGCTGCATCAGCCAACTGTACAATAAGTCGGCAAAAAAAATATACTTCTGCTCTTGATTTTGATACATGATGTTTTGAACCTATTTTCAATACGGGAGATAACACCCAGCTAAAAATTATTGCCAGATCTTGCCACGTGTATAATTTCGAGGGTCATTATCACAAATAGATTGGAAACCTTCTTGCCTCTATTGAACGATTTTCAACCACCTGCATAGGCACCATACCACATCCAAACAGTGTGGCGGACTATACAGAACACGTCCTCGGACATCAGCCCATGTGTCAAGCCTCTGTGTACTATGAGAAAGTTGACTGGCAATACGTCGAGGTGTTTGAGATATCTGTGTGATTCGACAACGAAATCAGTTCTACAAAACAGTCAAACATGACCTATCTAGGAACACAAAGGAGTAAAACGGGGGATGTCATGTCCTGGAAACTGTTTACAATCGCACTGATGTATTTAAGTCTTGATAACTGGAAAGGACAAGGCATAAGTAAAAGTAAACAGCGAGTAAATCTCACATCTACAATTTTCTGACGATGATATTATAGTGCAGTTGGGTCAAAATCATTTCGAAAAAGAAGCCGATAAGGAGGGTCCATTTAGGATGAGCAGGATTTAGGAAGCTTCGTCACGTCTTTACGTCGTCCATACAGCAGTGCTCTTACCTGCGCTTTCTGGGACAAGTAGTCCATACAAATATCATAAATTCTGTCTGTCTATTTTTCTCAAATATGCTACTTAAAAACGTCAAGCGTGAGTCTGATTTTTTCTATAATTAAGAAGATGCCGTTGAAATCGTAAACACCGATAACCGAATTACGGGCGGGCAAAACCGCGGGCAAAAGCTAGTAGAAAAAATAAAATGATCGCGTGTCAACACGGCCTTGCATCACCAAATACTGAGGAACTACTTCTCTACTCGTGAACGGTTTGGCGAACAGTTGACTTTTAAGGTGGGTACAGATTATTTGAAACACAAGATGCAGTGCAACAAGAATATATGTGGACGGTCCCGCACTGCGCGCCTTAACAACGGCCATTCCTGGCAGGGTTCAGCGCGCACGCCATGGAGCTATTAAATTTTGAAGTGTACATGACATGACTGTACTGATGTTTCAATTATTTTATTACACCAGTGTATAAAAAACATCTACATCCAATTATACAATCGTCAATTCAAATATCACGGGCAGTAGGCAGGTATGCCGCGAATGAGCCGTCCAGATTACATTGCGCGCACTCAAAAACCGCCGACAATAGGCAGGAACCAACGCGCGCCCTGCGAATGCACGTAGCGTGGGCGCAGTCGATTTTTGTGCGTTCGCGAACACATTAAAATGTACGGGAAATTTTGCATTGCATGTTGTGTTGCAAATAATCCGTACGCACCTTTAGAAGATCCTGTAGTGACGACCGTACAAAATCGCTACTGAGGCAATGTCGCGCCAACACAACTTAACATCAAAACTATAGAGCAAGGAATACTGGGCGCTGGCGCTACTCGGCTGCGAGCGGCAAGCGCAATATGGTTCCGAGCTCTGTGATCAAAACACTTACGAACTGCCTCTACATGTGGAAGGTTGAACGAACAACTGTTGAAAGACTGTGCAGTGTAGTAGCAGTAAGAAATGGGGGCGATCTGAGTAGGTACGTTTTATATGACTAAATTATACCGAAAATATGCCAACCCATGTGCGGTTAGGGAGGGGCAGCTGCCGTGACGTTTTTTTTAATTTTACTCCATTTCTATTTTGATCCGTTTAGCCTCAGTCTACCCTATTTAGGAAGCGATAAGCGAAGTAAGCCATTGAATGGTTAACTGCATATTTGTACCTACATTCTTCGGAGCGCCTTCATGCTTTGAAGGGCCCTGGCTACTGTCAGGGTTTTACACCTTAGAACCTAAATGGTCACAGTGCGGTTTCAGACCAACTTCCTCCTCTGAACGCGCCAATGTTGAAGAATATAGAAGTTTTCTTTAGGGAATCCAGATCCAGATCCGCAAAGACTGGTTTCAAAGGTTCCTCTTTCGAAAACTTATGTTGTGGAATGAATTCTCGGTCAAGGTTTTTCCAAGTGGTCTACGAGCTCATTGTTATAAAAAATACAGAACGTTTTTCAAATGTTGATATTAGGTCCTTACACATGAAATTGATGTTTTATATGGAAAAGCAAAACTAATTTTGCTCAAACTCAAACTGCCTCAACTGAATTGATTTTTTTTCAACTAAAAAATTATCTAAATTCTGAAAAAAGTGGTAATCGGTTGGAGCAAGGTCCGGGGAGTATGGTCGGTGACGGAGACATTCCAATCCTAGCTCCTCTAGTTTCGCCACAGTCTGTTGTGCAGTGTGTGGTTTAGCGTTGTCCTGAAGCAGCAATGGGCTAGTGTGGTTGACCAATCTCGGCTGTTTAATACAGATCTGCCGTAATCATCTGACCAGATCTAAGGAAGCTGTAGTGGATGACACCAACGCTGGTCCACCAGACACTAACCAGTACCTTATTTTGAGTCAACTTCCGCTTATTGCAGGATTTAGCCGGATTTCCTGAATTTAACCACTGTGATGAGCGTTTCTGATTATCGTATAGGTTCCATTTTTCAGCACAAGTAATGATACGATTTAAAATCATATCGTTATTGTGACGGTTGAGTAACGTGACACAGCAGTCGACGCGTGCTTGTTGGTTTGCTTCAATTAGTTCATGCGGTACCCATTTTTCAAGCTTTTTCAGTTATCCAATTTGTTTCAAATGATTCAAAATGGTTTTATCACTCACACCAAAGCCTGCAGCTAACTCGGACGTGGTTTGAAATGGATCCGCTTCCACGATCACTTTCAATTCCTCATTGACAACTTGACCTAATACTTACTAATCACAACAATACAAAGAAGTTTCTGTCCAGTTTGTTCACTACATTTGTATGTGTTCTACATTGTTAGTTTCCTTTTACGTTCCGTTTAGACTGAGGATGTAAAGCAGCCATGTTGGTCATATTTATTTAAGAACCAGTTTTTTTACCAACAGAATAAAAGACCTGGCTAGGGGGCTCAAGTCACTAAAAAATATTATCTGCTATGAAGAAATAATATTCAATATCAATATTTTTGACTCGTAAACAGATAGGAAAAGAGAGGCACAGTGAAAAAAATATCCTACCTGTAGAAACTCTTTTGGGGATAAAAAGCATCCTGTCACACTGGGGCCAAAAAAATTATTCTGTTATAAAAAGCTTGTCGATCCGTTGCTGGATTAAAGAAGGACCAACTAACAAACACCTTTTACAATATTAAATTAAGTGCCTACCTATGATGTATTCAACGAGGTCACAATTCCTAAATTTTATTATACAGAAAGCAATGAAAGTCGCTTTTTACCTACGTGGGACATGCAAACATTCCTCGTTTATATAAGTTTTTTAATGACTAACGCGTTCCATTACTAATTCAAAAATTAAACGGGATCAAAAGCGTAGTTATTTGGTAAAATACCTTTTTTTCCGACGTTTTGGCATTTAACAGCATTTGAAGCCGTAGACGCCGCGCACCGCCAGTTGACCCGTGACAAAGGCTGGTGTAACCCAGCCAAAACATCGGGAAAAGGTATTTTACCAAATAACTACGCGTTTGCTCCCGTTTTATTTTTAAATTCCTCGTTTAGTTGTGGAAAAACCGGCCAAGTAGGTACGTGTTCTACGGGCAGGGTTCAGTAGTTTATTTTATAAGTTCCACTATTGTACGTTAATTAGTAAAGCCTACTTAGCTGTGATAGTTTTCCTTTTCTTCTGATTTCTTCGTTATATATATACTCTGCCATGATTTTTCGGGTTCCGTACCCGAAGGGTAATTAGCGGAACCCTATTACTAAGGCTTCGCTGTCCGTCCGTCCGTCCGTCTGTCTGTCTCTCACCAGGCTGTATCTCATGAACCGTGACAGTTGACAGTTTAAATTTTCACAGAAGATGTATTTCTGTTGCCGCTATAACAACAAATAATAAAAAACAGAATAAAATAAATATTTAAGTGGGTTCCCATACAACAAACGTTATTTTTTTGCTCGATATTGATAACGGCAACTTAAAATATTCACAGAATATTTAGTTATATAGTCAGTTTAAAAATAAATAAAACTTTTATAGATAATGGAATGGAACCCTTCGTGCGCGTGTCCGACTCGCACTTGGCCGATTTTTTTTAAATATCGTTGACACCAAAAAAAAAAATTAGTTAGCAGGGGGACACTTTAACTAACAAAAGTTAGCAGTTCAAAGTTTAATATTTCGCAAACGGATCCCTAAATTGAAAAATAGCTTTTACACATATTTTTGAACAACCTATCCAGCGTCTCCCCCCACAGCATAGGATAGACGAAAATTCATCCCCACGTTACGTGTAGGATAGATTTTATTTTTCTACTTTATCGGCGTGATTAATGTGTACCAAATTACAGCTTTTTAGATTCTAGTCTAGTACTAAGTCTCTGAGCTAAGCCGCGGTCAGACGGACGGAAATGACTAAACTATAAGGGGTATTGAATACGGAACCATAAAAAGGCGCGGAGAACTTAAAAAATATCGTGGTAAAAAATCGAGACCACATTGTCCAAGGCTCAGTCGTTATACGTCCCGCTGCAGGGGCACGTGCTTCTCCTTGAAGAAAGTGGCTTAAGCCTAATTCATTTAGCGGACTTTGTCAAGGTAGAAGCAACTCGTCAGTCAGTTTTCAAGCTGACTTTCTGACTTGGCTCGACGGCTGCTGTCATATATCACACAGCCCTTGCAATAAAATACTATTATTTTTTCTATCACTTAGATTTCATTGTGTCTTAGGGTTAAATAAATAAACAAAATGGGATTGTGTATATTTTATTGGCACAAAAAATGCCAAATAAATAAACTATTATTGTCATTTAAAATAAAAACTTCAAATCTAAAAATCACAGGTAAAACTCTATCTTAATTTTGACTAGGTAATTTTTTGCATTCACTTTTCTTTGAGAAATTTACAGATGACTTGCAGGAATGGTTCAGGTTTCTGGCTATGTACCCAGTGTCCAGCACCTTCAATAAAGACCAACTCGGCCAGTGGAAAATACTCTTGAATTTCACGTAGATCATTCTTACTGTAAAATAAAATTATGTAAATTAACCCTTAAGTGTCCTTTTTTTGGCCAAAAATTTAACTTCGATGAAGTGGGTAATCTGTTATGCCCAATAGTCATTTACAAAGACAATAAGGAAAAAATAAGGCAGCTTGAGTGCATTTAAAGGATGACATAAGAAAAAAACGTTAAATAGAAATAATCTCTCTAAATATAAATGTTTGCTTTTTTTTTATTATTGAAATACATTTTCTTAATTATTGAAAGAATTTTGAAAACATTACATTGATTGTTAAGTAATATTAAATTCTTACCCTATATAATCAGACAGGGAGCCTCCCACAAACAAAGTAGGTCCACAGTATTGGAGACCTCTTAGATTAGGAGGGAATGAAGATATGTGACTTTGAAAATTTTGTTTCAAAGCTGGGATGTTAACTCTCCATGTGTATGTTCCAGAATTTGTTTGCACCAGGTTTGTTATTAAGAAATTTCTCAGATTTATATCAGGAATTATAGCTTTTAAATGTTCATCTGCCAGTTTTCTTGCTTTAGACATTGCTATTCCTGGCCTTATGGAGACAGAAGACATGGCATCAAAAAGGTTGACCATAGAAAAAATTTGTGGACTTGTCTTTACAGGAGAAATGTCAACCACAATAAGGCTTGAGATCAGGTCAGACTGAAAAAGACTGTTTTATTTACAAATTAGTAATTTTGGGTGATAGTCACCAAGCTATTATACTTACGCTAAAGGAGATCACTATAAAGCAATGTTACTTCACTGTTTCTGCAGGTAAGATTATTATTTATCTGACTAAGTGAAATGTGGGCAAATGTGGGCTTTCTTTGTTTCGCTCCTGCCTTAACCTTATAACCTAACACGGCCGTGTTAGGGTTCTCTAACAAGATTACTGGGTAGAAATAAAAAAAATAACCACAAAGGTTTGCTTCGCTTCGTTATACTCCTGCCTTAACCTTCTAACATAAACCGGGGTCTACTCATTTTGTAAGCAGTAATGGTGAGATTTATAGGTAAGAACCTATAAATCTTGTTTCTAGTGTCATTGGTGCGTTCTCATATGTCTTCCGAATTCCTAATTTATCAAAAAAACAATCATAAAGGTTAACCTTTGGGGGTAGAATGGAAAACAAGAATTATAGAAAACATTACTTTGACTTGTCGTAACACCGAATTTATGATAAGATGGTAAATTATGAAGTTGTCAAAAGTTAAATAGATTAGATTTGATATTGTAACTCTGGTAATAAAATTTCTGGCAAATGATATACATTTAAATAAAATTTTTACATGGCCAATAGTTTCTCTGTTTAGCGCTATGGTTGGCTGGTAGAAAATGCTATATAGCATTGAGCCCGCCATGTACACCAATGTGTTCAGAAGTGTAAATAAATAAATAAATATTATAAACAGAAGATATGGATGACAAAAATTCTGTGCACCGTTTTCAGACAAATGAAATTCGGATAAAAATAATTCGAAACATCAATAGGTTATCGCACACGACACACATAATGAAAGTTCCAGTTTAAGTTTTTAAAAAACTTGCATTTCACTCTATTAATGACAAAATACTGCTCAAGTATCAAAATCAAAAAAAAAGTACTTGATTACCCAATCTATCGATACCCCAAAGTATCAATTCATTTTTCCTGTCCCTAAAAACAAATCTCTGGCCATATATTAAACAAATATTACTACTTTCAATGCATTTTTTCACAATTTTCAAAAATTCATAACTCAAAAAGTATTTATTTCCGTGAACTGAAATTTCAGATTTGAGGTCAAAGGGATCATATTTATCTACCATAAAAGTTTGAATGACCTAGCGAGGAGGCCTCTATCTAAAGCTGAGCCAATTATATTATTATATTATATATAGCTATTATATTTTTATAGTCAATTCATAATACCTTATAATAAAGTCTTATAAATAATTGTTGTCCAGCAAAGATGATGAATAAAAGATTTCCCTTTGCTACTTAACTAATAAGTTACTTTAGCCAAGGTGTTCGTTTGGCATATTATTAATGATAAGTGGTTCCATAAAACTTACACAGAGTAGTGATAGCACCATAGCAGTGCGGCCTCCCATACTATGCCCCATTATAGACACCTTTGTTAATTCTAATTTTTTTAGTAATTTCATTACGTCGTGTGCCATGTGTATATATGTGTGTTGAGAAGAATGTCTGCTATCTCCATGGTTACGAGCATCTATGCTTATTACTTTCCTGCCGGTAGTTCTATGTATAGCTTTACTCATACTATTCCAATTATTTTTTGAACCCAATAGGCCATGCAAAATAATTAGTGGAGGGGACAAAGAACTGTCATCATCTGCTGTGCTCTCATACGAGGCGTACGCCAATTCTACTGTATCGGTGAAGTTTGAACACATATTTCTATGATGATGAATTGATAACGGCATACATTTTGGTAAAGTATTTATTACATTGAATACATTTTTTGGGCCTAATCTAAAGAGAAACATTTTATTTTGTTTATTTTGTTTTAAATTTTGAGGTTATTATTAATTTGACATTACTTATATTTTTGTTTCTAATTATATAATTTATTTTATAGCCTGGTAATAAGTCTTGTAACATAAAAAAATTTTTTTTTTGATTTTAATACGGTTATGTTGACCGAAACATGCGCATTGTGTGCACACGTGTCAATTATCAAAATTAGAATTAGCCAAGATTTGTACAGTGTGTCATACAGGATTTATCCTTAAACATTTTACATTAAACATGTCATAATCCAGCAATCCATTAAAAATACGAGGGTAAAGCTGCGAACAAATTATCGGATACGTTCGTCAACCAATGCTGCCGATGGTGACTGAACTGACAGTGCACGTTTCCAAAACATCCAGCGCGCCAGTTTTCGTTTGGACATCGGACATATTAAAATAGTGCGAATTTACACGACACTAGCGATCATAAACCAGCTCAGAAAAGTTTGTTGCACTGTACTCATAATATATGACCACACGTTTTCACAGGCAGGAACACTTGCGGATTTATTTATTAGTGGCGTTTTGTTCATCGACATAATTTTCATAATGCGTTTAATTTCAATAATCCAACTAAAGAGAATGTGCCAAGATTGAAAGTTTGTCATACAGAATTTATGACTTTTTAACTTGCTTGGATTATGACATTAAACGCATTGAAGCAGTGAACAAAACGTACCTCTTGTAGAATAAGCTTTCTTTTTGTAACTATGTACTCTGTGGAATGAGCACCAAGCCAAGTATTCTATTTTAGTACTCGCATCAGGTAGATAAGGTTTATGTAACACACAAACTGTAAAGTAGTATATATAGGTGATGTAAAATAATAATTATTGTGGATATCTAAAGAAATGTGAACCGATTTTATTTCCAAATCGCAACGAGGAAGTTAAAAAAGTGGTTTTGGGACGCCCGGGGTAGAGTAATTTTCCAACTGTCAAGTTGAATTCTTTGCACTGCCATAGAAAAGGTTGAAAATCACTCCTGTCAGTGTAAAACTTAACTGTCAAACGCTCGTTCCAGAACGGGTTGATTTTTCAACTCTACCGGGCAATAATTACTCGGCGTGTTTTGGGACATAGCCTAAAACAATGTTTGATAGTGTACTTAAAGTATTTATTAGGGGTTACATCGGCCAATTTTATTATATGTAAAGCAAAGTTAAGCATACGAGATGTGCCTTCAAAAAAGGAGGAGGTTCTATGTTTGACGGGTATTATTTTTGTATGTCCATCGATTTCTCAGTCAGTTATGGACCGATTTAAAAAAATCTTTCTCATTCGAAAGAGTATGCTCCTGAGGTGGTTCCTTTTAATGTAGTGTATTTAAAACTTAAACTTTTGGAGAAAAAAATTTATTGATGTTGATTTGAAACTGGTGAAACACGTCTTTTATGTTGATGATTGTATAAAAAATTGTTACGAATTTTGTTTTTTTCTGATCTGACAATGCAGTTGGCTGTTGCAGCCATTACTGCTTCACCTGGCTTTTTGGGCCGAGACTCTGAAGGAACCTTAGCCCATATAGCGCCCAACGCTCAAGGGCCTTGGCTTGGGTTGTCGCTCTCGGGGGCGTCCCGTCGACCGGCGTGAGTCTCGAACCCGAAGGTGAGTCACCGCCAGGAGGGGAGTTCCCCGTTACGCGGGTGTGGTTGCGATAGAGTGGGGGCGAGAAGTGCCCCGGCACTCTTTGATACCTCGTGTATCCGTTCGGGCGCCGACGAACCCGGGGATGTCGGCGTCGTGAGTGGGGAGGCCCTATTCGGGGAGGTCGTAGAAACTAATCTCGCTATCCGGACAACGAGATCGTCATCTTGTCACGTTGAGCTAGTGTGACATCATATAAAAAAAATAATTTAGAAGTAAATAATTATATTAACAAGTTAGGTTATAAAGAAGAAATATTATATTAGTAGAAAGGTCGGGGTTCTTTTACTCTGAATGGTCTTCGAATTGCATCACGAATTGTCTGCTTAGGTGTAGAACGATAGGCTTTCCTTCTTCGACCCGAAGTTCACCAAGGCGGCGGCAGCAGGGTAAGCTTAGAAGTCGCCTGCCGGTTGACTGCAGGCATCAACAGGAAGTACTAGTGGTTGTATTCACCGGATTTGTTGATAGAATTTAAAAAAAACCTGGAATCATTATTTTAGCCATTTAGTCCAATGTCCAGTTTTTCACCATGACTGCAACATGATGATCCTTTCGACTAAAAGCAGGAATGAAGCGTCTACTTGCAGAAGCTAGACTTTGTGCTCTAATTAGTGATCGAGATGAGGCAGTCAAGGTTTATGGCAAACAAGCAGAAGGACTACAGAAGAAGTTTCAAGAACTTAAAGATTAATTTTAATTTAGCTTATAGCTAATAGCAAAACAATTAATGAAAGTGATGATGAAAGATGATATTAAATACTTTTTATACTAGGTACTTTAAGAACATAATAGTTTAAAAATCAAATCTACGTTTAAACTCACTTTTCAAAAGTATGTCGTGTCACTTTGCACGGTTAGAGGTCATGGCAATGCCATGTCAAAACAACACGAGGCTAGTCACATTTAAAACTATGAAAATATAGCTAATCACACTTACAATATAATTAAATAACTTACCCTATAGTTTTGGGGTTTTTCACTAGTAAGTATTTAGAACTACTTTATATTGAATATCTTATCTTTAATACAAAATGTAAGTCGCATATCTTGCCGATAGCTGGTAAGGTATGAGTGTGGTCGAGGAAGCTAGACCGTGCTGCGCGCGCACGAAACTCGCCAAACCGGTTCAGAGGTAGCCGGCGATGATGTTAGGTGATTAGGTATCTACTAATAGAAATAATTTACTTGTCGTTTATAAGTTTTGAAAGATTTATGTTTAATGTGTATTATTAAATTTATTTTTGTATTTTAGCATTAATTGTTATATTGTTTAAATATAGAAAATATAAACTAGATTTAAGTGTTTAGAACTAATTAGCTTCAGTTTTAATATTATTAAGGGTTTATAATTAAATTTAATTAAGTTTTATTTTTATTAAATATTTTATTTACTACGAAGTTTTAACGTAAGCGTTACAATCTGGGGCCGTTTAGGCCGATAGTACGCCGAGTCCGCCTAACTATAGTTTTACGACCATGCCGAAGTCGGTCGGGGGGATGAGGTGTGATGTTACGGGTATGGATGTTTTTAGTGTACGAGAAAAAAAAAGCAATTGGTCACTCAAAAGAAAAAAATATAAACTTTTTAATAATAAAAAAAAAAACAACCGGCTTCAAAAATATTTAGATGTAGATGTATGTAGAATGTAGAAGTTTATGTACCTAACGGTCTATTTTTACCATTATTTTTGCCTTTTTAGTGCATCTTTTTGAAGCCGGTAGTTTTTTTTTAAAATTGGTTAACAAAAACGGAATAATATCTTATTTTTTTTTTCTAAATCCTGGATAAATTGCCTTTCCAGTGATGCCTGGTCATACTCTTGTCATTGATTTAATACTTAGGGTTAAAAGTATTTGTAAAGGGCATTTTAAGAAGTCCGATTTCTATGGTGCCTAGTGTATTAGAAGGGGTTTTTTACAATAATATAACGAGGTAAAAAAAATATTAATATTACAAGTTATTACAGATATATGTACTAAAAAACTAAATACGAACAATAGTATAACAAAACTATATATTTTTTTTACCTCAACCAAAATTAACATTATAAAAAGAATACTTACCAGTGGCATGGTTCCCATAATACTGACAGCATTACCTTGCTGGATCGCTATGCTAAGCTGTTGAGATGTAGGCGCCAGCCTTACAGTATAATAAAATTTTTATTTATTAATCAATAATTGATATTTCTTCTGAGCATTGCAAGTAGGTTTATTCTTCACGAAGCGTCGTTACTATAATTTTAATCCCTTTGAAAATAAGTTTTCAGCTAGTTTCTTTTGGGATTAAAACTAATTCAAAGAGTTGGTCTATGGCTCGGGCTCCATAACTATTTACCTCTATCATCAAATAATTAGAGTATATGAATCGAAATTAGGAAGAACGTAGAAAAACTGAGTGTCAATTTCAAGAATAAGCTTAAGTGGCAATGGTCACGCCATTTAGCATGATGATGATGGAGAACGGGAAGATTTGGGACCTCCCAACATATAGACGAAGGCCACAAAGACTGGCCTAGCATGGTCGCGAGTCGCGAAGAGATTGGAGGGAAATATCGAACATAGATAATACTACGCATGGCCTCACTGCCGTACCCTGCCTTTTGAGTCCACTGCCCTAGCCCTAGCGCCCCGGTGCGTTGACAGTGGCCTTCGCTATTTCGCTTCGCTAGATTAACGACTGAGTTAGGCCTGGTGAAGTCTCTCGAAGAAAGCGGCTTAGTTCGTTATTTTAGGAATTTGAGTAGCAGGCGCTCTACGCCCAGCATAAGGCGTCTATCTGCTGCTATAAAGATAATAATTATACCTAGGTAGGGACCATACTGTTCTTATATTATCTTGTTCTCTTTTTAGTTTAATAAAATTTTCTTAGTGTCTCGACAAATAATTTATTTAAGTACATTATTCCTAAAGATTACATTAAATTTTACCGGGAGACAAGAACTTCGTGACAAGATCCAAAAAGGCGGGTGAGTTTTCGGCATGTACGTTGTGGCCGACAGCAGGTACGTAGGTGAGCTCGGCTTTGGGAAAATATTGCTTGATTGCTTCCAGGTCTGAAGGTCTATAAATTGTTGAAAAATAAAATTAAGTTAGGAACTTATACGCGTATTTGTAAAGTTCGTTATTGCTTCGCGTTGCTACGGACCAACCAATTGAGCTCATTTGCGGCACAGATATTTTTGAGTGGACGAAGAAGGACATAGACTACTTTTTATCCTGGAAAGGTTCCCTCAGGAATAACTATCACCAATTTCACGAGGACTAACTAGCTGCACCTATAGCTAACTTTTTTACTATACTATACTCATAGATTTGACGTCTAAATCCAAAAAAATACTGAATTTTATGGTGGCAAGCAAGCTAACGGTACGCTTGATGGTAGGCGTTAACCGTAGTCTATGGACGATATCAACACCTGGAGCATCACTCGCACGTTGCTGACCCTTCAAAAATCTAATTACGTCTTTCTTGAAGAACCCCATACTGTAGTCCTTAGAGAAAACCTGGCAGGGAGCCCATTCCACAACATAAGCGTTCGCGGGAGAAACTTCCTTTGAAACCGCACTGTACGTGACCATTTAGGTTCTAAGTTGTGAGGATGAATCCCCAATTTTACCCAGACTTCCGATCGATTGTAAAAATGTGGACGATTTAAACGACAGCCTAGTTCAAGCTGAAAGAGCTAGATTCATAAAATCCCGCCACTATAAAAAGAAGGGTTCGTCATGAAAAAATAGTTGGTTGGGATATCAGTTACTTCTTAGAATATTAAGCTCGCGCGTAAATGTCGAAACTTTTATTGCATTGTTTGAAACTTGAACTTGAGAAAAAATTGAGATTTTTATGGGAATTGACAAGAAAAGGTAAATGTCTAAGAAAGTGGCAATAGCATGTTCTACTTAGAACCGAAGTCGTTAGAGCAGACACGTTTTGGAGTGGAGGCCACGGATCGATAAACGCAGCTAAGTGGACATGACCTGAAAAGGTGGCCCAAAATGTCTGGAAAGAGTGTGATGGCGTTTCCTGGAAAAGGGCTCATGTCTAACAGTGGACTCCTATAGCCTGATTCACTTGAAAGTCTAAGGTATTTATTTTATTTATTTATATATTCTTTATTGAACACCAAAAGTGTACAAAAGGTGAACTTAATGATAACAGCATTTTCTACCAGTCAACCTACAAATGTTCCAGGAAAAGTGTCGGTAGGTGCAACCTAAAAGAGATATTTACATATATATTTATATATTAAATAAATATATATTAAATAGATAAATTTATTTTTTTAACACTTACGGCAGAAAATCTGAATGTCCGCCTCCAATGAAAAGAGTGGGTTTATGATACTGCTTCCCTTGCATTTCCTTTGGAAACGAGGCTATTAAAGGAAAATACTCTTTCAAAACGTCATTGTTGTATAGCCATCCGATGGACTTATCAGGCCTGTTTCCTATATTCATGAGGATAAAATATGCATGTTCAGCGCGCAATATACCTGAAGCTACGATAATTTCTTTTGCCTTGTCTCTGGCTTGTCTTACATCAGCAACACCAGTAAAGTCAACGGATTTCATGACCTCTATCAAGGCTGGGAAGATGCTTAATAATCCGGCTTTGTTAGGTATAGGCGATACGTCAACTATGATTAGTTTTGTTACTTTTTCAGGCTATAAAAAACATAAATATTAGTTCCTTTTCAGTGATTTTTCACAGTTTGACTCAGTGACCTTTGACTTAGCAGGTGATTGGTTTGACCGCTATTTTATAGTTAGTATAGGTAAAGATCTTGACTTTGGAGCTTCTGAAAGTTCTGCACTCAAAAAGGCAACACAGTTAATAAGTGTGCAATCAATATGCTTCAGTGCGTGTTCCTACTATTAGTCGGGAAGAACTTAAACAGAACTCTATGACGGTAGGAGAATTCAAGTATTCGACACAGTTTAAGCGTGTAACGGTAAAGACACAAACAGCAAAACCGTTTAAAACATAAGTTTATATCAATTAAACATTAGTAATAGTATGCCATGCACAGAACTGAAGACGAAGGCAATTAATATGATTGTTTACTGCGAAGTATATTTTACTGAAAACGTTATTAATTATACTGTGGTGAGGGGTCTTTATTACATCAACATTAAGATCTTTACGCTCACATCAAAATTTTATAGATGCAGAAGTAATAACCCTGCGGGGGACTGAAATGGACGGATGGACTGGACGATTTTATAATGTTCCGTTTTTGCTTTCCGAGTGTAAAAAAGGATTTTAAAGGTGATACAACATATATAGACTAAAATTTTGTAGTTCAAGATCTTTTACCCCCAAAAGTGTCTAAGAAGTCTTAAAAAAAAAAATCAAACCTGTGTAAGTGCGAATACCATTGCTGTTCTACCTCCCATGCTATGGCCAATCACTGCTGCTTTACTGATCGACAGTGTATTGAACAACTGGGCTACATCCGAGGCCAAATCAAGATATGTGTGCGAGGCAGCATGAGGGCTTTCGCCATGATTCCTGAGATCTGCAGCGACCACAGATCTGTTGGTTTTTGCAGAAATGTTGTGGGATATGCTCTTCCAATTCCGTTTTGAGCCAAGGAGACCATGAAGCACGATTACGGGTGGGTCACCACTTTCAGATGGTTTCTTTCCATGGATATCGTGAGCTAAGTCCACTGCTGACCTTGTATTAAGCTTGTGAACTGTCAGTAGACGTTTTAAAAGAGAATGGTTTCCTTTCATGAAGAACCTTTCCATTCATCGCTTTTATCTTATTGTCATAAGATGCACAAGATGTAAATATATAAATACGGGTTGATTTTTTTATTCAATTGTCAGTTACTTTTGTCATTTTTGACAAAGGTTTACAGATTAACTTTAGCTACAAGTTTTTGAAAACGGCCACATTCAGGCCGACGTGAACGATCACAAAATTGCATGTGTGTTTTTATTACATGTGTGATTTTGGTGTTTTTCAGCAATTACCTACACGTTTCTTAAATCGTTCAAATCGATGGTAATTAGTGGTCGTTCTTTCATTTCAATAAATATCATAGATCAAGCCTTTATTTTGAGTATTTGTATTGACTACGTAAAAATGATATTTAGATAGTTAAAGAACGGTTGTGACCATAGATATAAAGTAGTTAAAAAAATCCTATGTCTATAGTTGTGACGGTCTGTGGTCGTGATCTAAGATAAAACTAACCAAGTGCGTAACTGACACGCGTGGTGTAGAGTTCCATAGTAACTAAAAATCACGAAATATCACAAGGGGGGAGGGGGGATGTAGTAAGATATCACGTGTATTTATTTTTTCGTCAAAATTCTTAAAATTTTAAGATTTTTTGTAGGTACTAAAAAATTCATGTGATTTGGGGGGGGGGAGTAATCTTAAAGCTCACCACGTATCACCAAGGGGGAGGGGGGGTTAAAAAATGCTAAAAAAAACATCACGTGATTAATGGACGGCCCCCTATGAACGCTTGCAACACCAGGGGTATCACTTGCGCGTTGACGACCCTTCAGAAATCTAATAACTTCTTTCTTGAATTCCAATATACAATTCCATACTGTAGTCCTTGCAGAAAACTACTACTCTAATATCAATATTTAACGAGATATAGCCTTTTCTAGTTTGACAACTGTCATATTAATTAAAGATCTTGATGAGATTAATCATTTCTGCAAAGAAACTACTAGTCTACGATCATAAGTTACGGAAATATATCTCGTTGTAGTTTGACAACTGACAATCGAAATAAATAATGAAAAAAAAAAAATTACTTAATAATTTTAGACCGATTCTCTACCGTGCGACCTTTACGATAACAAGACTAATTTTTCATCATCGATAACCGCTTAATTAAATCCAAGAACTATCAGAAGATCAAAAGTGCACAAATCAAGCTTGGCACAATTCGTATACTAAGTATTTTTGTTTACGATTGTACTATAAAATATTTGAATGTCTGGTAGTGCTGTTTTAGTATATGTCACAAACGAATCGCTGAATCGAAAAATGGTTTTTACACACTCAATATTTTAACGAGCTATCCAATGACACCCTATTAATTTTATTTTACCACTCTGTCGGCCTATTTAATTTGCATACACATGCCAAATTACAGCTTCCTAGTACTAATAGTCTCTGAGCTAAGGCGCGGATAGACTGACTTCGTCCACATAAATTGTTTCTAAAAATAATTGCTTTTATTGTTATATCCGGTTCTAGTCATTATAGCGAGATAAAATTATATTCCAGTATTTGAGTAATCATATGTCTTTATTGAAAATCCGGTGATTTGCAGTCTGAGACACCTAAGCACTAAGCCTAAAGACGATCTTAGCGCACTCCCTCGATACTCACATGTACGTGATTTTGACGGTCTTAGCGCACTCCCTCGATACTCACATATGTACGTGATATGGACAGCCTTAGCGCATCCTCCCTCGATACTCACATGCCGTAGTGCAATAATATTGAGCGTTTTTAGGGGTTATTTGAAGCAGGTCAATATTACCTATATATAGTATTTTAGGGTTGCGTAGCTAAATGGCAAAAAAGGCGACCGTTATAGTTTCTTTCGTCCGTCCGTCCAACAGTATATCACGGCCTTTAATTGTAATTCCGCCGCCCTCACATCGATTCCGATGAAATAAGGATTAAAAATTTAAGTGTAGCCCTCCATACATTGAACCTAGAGATACATTTTTTAGCGCACTCCATGGTGTGGGGTGAATTTTAATAGGTTGTAAGAAGGTTTATATTTTACAAGTTACAGCTTTTAAAGTTAAAAAGTTTGTGTTCCACCCTTTAATTTAGCGGCTTCGTGGCTCAGTGACGTGACCTGCCTGCTAAACTGAGAGGAGTGGGTCCGATTTTCGGTTTTTCGACGAATTTAAGTGTAGCCCTCCATACATTGAACCTAGAGATAATTATTTAGCGCACTCCATGGTGTGGGGTGAATTTTAATAGGTTGTAAGAAGGTTTATATTTTACAAGTTACAGCTTTTAAAGTTAAAAAGTTTGTGTTCCACCCTTTAATTTAGCGGCTTCGTTTTCGATGGCGTGCGCGCTGAAGACAGCCGGGAGCTGGTTTTCCATTGGACGACACAACACTGACTACGACGATGACACCGGTGGAAGCGAAAGTGTATGAAAATATATGCCACGCTTTTCGATTGAACGACAGCGACACCGACACGACGATGACTCATTTTCATACACTTTTGCTTCCGCACCGGTGTCGTCGCTGTCGACGCAGGTGAGTCGCGCATCGAGCGCGCGGACCGTCCGTCAGCATACGTTCGTGTTATTAAATAAAACATACTTCTGTCTATTTATTGACAAAACCATTATTAAGCTATTATTTATTAATTGATTTAGTGTGTTATAATTATGTTTATTACAATATCAATTCAATCAATATTCTGGAATCTTTTTACCTCTTTATGAAATTCAGCATTAGTCTTGGGATGGGTATAATTAACAGGATCTTTTATAAAAGGATTAACGAGGGATTCCTTTAATCCGAACCTGAAGAATGCAAGAAATGGAAAGTACTTGACAATGGCGAGGTATATCGTAAAGAAATAATTTAAAAATGTCCTACCCAAACTCGTAGAATATAAGGTAAATATTATAAAAATGATTTGAAGTCTAATTTTGCTTAAGTTTGGGAGTTCTTGGTAAGCTGGAACAGTCGCCAAGGTATCGTAATCCTCAAGAAAAAGAACGCGAGGTAAATGTGAAGGCACTTCTTCTGACGTCTTGAATATTAGTAATGAAGACGGTTTCAAGCCTGAAAAATAAAGTTTTCTTATAATTGCTTACAAGTAAGTTAGTAAATAGGTACCAAAACTACATTGTAACAAACAATAGGGCTTAGTCTACTGATCTAGACAAAACTATCGCCAATATGCAAGGGGAAAAATACAGGTCTGCAAAATTGTAAAGCAGAAATAAAAGAAATACTTTTTGATTTCCATAGTACTGTCTATATTTTTCCGCTGGACTGCGCTTTTTTCAGCTTTATTTACGTATCTTTTCTGAGTGACTTACTGTTGTTTGTGTTATCCGTTAGCCCCTCAAACTGTTCATGTAGATGTTGTTGAAATTCGATCCTCTCCAATTCAGTCCATACGTAACCCGGTATGTTCGATAAATATTTGCACATATACATCATTGTGTCAATGTTAAATACCGGGACGACAGTCATTACTCCGTCTAGGACAGTCTGGATCATGTGTTCGTAGTATTCCGGGACAATCTCTAAGGCCGGTGTGAAAACACGTTTTAGAAGTATTTGACATACCGCACGGGTTTCGCCAAATGTTTCGCGACAAATATTGTATCTGAAAAGGACTTTCGGCTTTACCTTTTTTAGGTCATAAACTTTTATTTTGTTAATTGCAACTTATTTTGTAGTTTTGAGAGCTATTATTGATTTAAAATGACTCCACTACTAGTTCATAAACAATTAGATTTTAGAATTAATGACCTGCTTAAGGTAATTGGTTACAGCGCATCTTATGATTTTAAAACAGAGTTTCAGTTACTGTTCGTTTTTTGCAAACTGTAGCAATAAAAACTTCGTAAAATTTTAGTTTAGAGTATAAGTATCGTTATTTTTTTTGTAGTTTTAATTTAGTCAGTAGACTCAACTTTTTGCCAATGTATATTTATCTGTTTGTATTAAGTTGTTTAATAGCACACTAGCTGGCCCGGCAGCCGATGTTCTGCCATTAAAGTTGATGCGCTGTAGCGACATCTGTTACAACAAAGGTGGATAGCTATTACCCACGGCTACATACGCGCGGATTTCTATTAGATACACCCAATCTCGATATGACATAAACTAACTTTTACCGCCATCTGTCAGAAATGTATGGAATCCAGAAATGTTTATGTCGATAAACTAATAGACGAGGAGCCAGCAATCCTGAAAGACCCGTCATCGCGGATTCTAAAATTTTTAATGAAAATTTATAGTTTATACTCACACGTATAAAATGCGCTTGGTCGGCTTGGATTTTATTAGCCGGTAATGATTTAAATAAATTATATATGGTTAAATTCATTAAATTTTTTTACCATCATCGTGGATTTTAATTTTCCTATGGGTGATTTTGTGCAAAATGTTGTACTTAATTAGAAAAAAATCGGCCGACCAACATTTTTTAGCCGGAAAGGGTTCGCAACCCTATTTAAATGATATTAGAGGAGGTAAAATTTCTCCGTTATCACGGATTTCTTTTTTTTTTTTTTAAATTTACGCGTTTTAATATCAGTTTTAAAAATATCTTGGTATGCCTGCTTAGAAATAGCCGGATGAATCGCGCATACCAGTTTTTATTATTTCGCTAAGCATCATGCATTGTACTACTTTGAAGACTCTTTCTTTTGGAGTTATTTATTTTTTCTACCTCTGATTTCTTTCTTAAATTTTGAATTTTATATTAATTAATATAGGAAAAAGTTAATGTAGGAAAATTTATTTTAAAAAAATTATTTACGAATTTATCCAAAAATTTATTTAAAGGAAATGTAGGTAAATTTTAATTTTAGTTGATCGTAAAATAAATTAAGGTTGATACAAAGATTACGTTTAATTTTATTTTATTTATTAATAATCATTTACATCGTTATCATCCATATTAAAACTTCTTTCTTCTTCTGATGATTCTTCACCTTCTACTTCTTCATCTTGTTGGCAAATTAAAACTTCTTCAACTTTTAACGGCGCCGATGGTCTAATGTACCACAATGGTTCAAGTTTACTGGATTCATTTAATTGCCATCGACATTCCGTTGGTTCGTATAAAATACAAATAGCTTCAGTAGCATTTTGCCACATAGAGTTTACAAACATAGAGCGTAAAATTTTTTGCATTAATGTTTTCCAACATGGAGGAATATTACTTGAATTGAAAATTATTATACCTTTATAAAATTCTTCTTTGTCACATGTACATACTTGCAAAAAATTTAAAAAATAATTCAAATCTTGCAGCATTCACGTCATTATTGGTTATTTTATACATCTCATTTGTAAACCTTTGTACTGAATCTGTAATTTGTTTATTATTTATGTCTTCTGGATTCGTCAAATGCTCGAACATATTTTGGTATTCTTCATTTTGTAAGCAGGCGTAAGCAGGCATACCAAGATATTTTTAAAACTGATATTAAAACGCGTAAAATAAAAAATAAAAAAAGAAATCCGTGATAACGGAGAAATTTTACCCCCTCTTATATCATTTAAATAGGGTTGCGAACCCTTTCCGGCTAAAAAATGTTGGTCGGCCGATTGTTTTCTAATTAAGTACAACATTTTACACAAAATCACCCATAGGAAAATTAAAATCCACGATGATGGTAAAACATTTAATGAATTTAACCATATATAATTTATTTAAATCATTACCGGCTAATAAAATCCAAGCCGACCAAGCGCATTTTATACGTGTGAGTATAAACTATAAATTTTCATTAAAAATTTTAGAATCCGCGATGACGGATCTTTCAGTATTGCTGGCTCCCGGACTATAACTTACTCCGCCATTTGTTAGAAATTTATGGAACTTTTAGCCAGCGCATGCCATGTAAAGCTCGCTCGGCATGATTTTTCCGACATCTTGAATATCGTCATATTCGAACAAATTAACACAAAACAATATTAAAATATACGTACAAACCATCCTCTTAATGCACTCTGTCTATTGATGAAAACCGCATTAAAATCCATTGCGTAGTTTTAAAGATCTAATGCGTACATCGCTACTGTACGGCGGGAAGCTACTTTGTTTTATAGGTACTATGAATGAATAGATATAGCGTTTTGTTTATTATTTTTAACTGTAAAACTCGATTAAGGCTAGATCGCGTAAAAACTAAAAACTGAAATCATATTCTACATACACTAAATATCCGGAAGTGTTCTCAAATATTATACATACTTGTCTTCGATTCCGATCATATGTCCAATAACCTTCCAGAAGTGGTTGTAGGCCTCCCAATCACCTGCACGTTGCTGGCTAACACCAAACACATCTGGTCTCAGCATCGCAAAGGCAATGAACCCGAAGTGCGATAGAGCCAAGTCGCGCTGGGAGACTATGCCGAAACCTTTCAACTTACCGGCAAGCCCAGCTCGAAGGTGCCTTTTGCGTACCACCAGCAGAGATTTCCAGGACCTGACAAATAACACTGAAATGAATATTAAAATTTACAATCAGTTATAATAAGCATTTTTTCATGCATTAGCTACAGTTTATTTTTATTTATTTTTTAGTGATTTAATATTAAGTATGTACTTACAATAAAAAAGCTAGGTCTACTAGGTGTAGGTACTAATAGAAAACTTGATAAATTGTATGCTCTGTCATTAGTGCACCAAAATTGACACAAAATATCCTTGGGTAATTTGTAACTTTTTGTATATCACTGAGGTGGCTAACAAGCATACAGCCCGCCTAATTTTAAGTGAACACCGTAGACTATAAATAGATGGTGGTCGTAGTAACACTACTTCAGAGCATTATTCGCGTGTTGCTGAACCCTTAAAAATCTTATGCTTTCTTCTTAAATAACCTCACATACCTACTACTCCCTAGGTTAAATTTCGAAATGGAGCACTTTTAACAACATAAGAATTCGCGGCACGACGCTCCCTGAAACCAAGCAGTCCGCAACCATTTATGTTAACCAGTTTTGAAGGACATTAATTATGAATAATTATCTGTCGGTGGCTTTATGTAGATACAGAAATAACTTTTAGCCTTTATAATTTTATGATTATAATATTGAAAACTTGTCTGTCGATAAAATATCATAACTAAAGTCGCCATATTGAAATGGTGTGAATTTACAATGACACTAGCGACCAAACACCAGAAGTCAGAAGGTCAGAAAAGTTTGTTGCGCTTTACCTACCTTTCAACAGTTTATTTGGTTAGATAAACCAAAAGAAAGAAAAATCACTCACGTACTGCCGGGTTTTAGGTCATTTTCGAGCCACATAAACATGTGAAAGACTGTGGAGACATAGCGTCTGTATGCTGTGTAGACCGTGGTGGCGCGATGAGTGCCGATGGTGACTCTCAACACTGAGGGTATAGCCAGCACGGGGATGATGCCCATCGCAATCGATATAGTCAGCCCCAGCCGATTGAACCAGAAAAATTGACGACCCCTTTAAAATAAGGAACCTATTAGGTATTTTGCATATCTATGGTTAAATTCCCCACCCTCCTAGGGTTTTTATCACAATAAAGTCTCATTTAGTACTCTTTTTTTTTTCTGAGCTGACAATGCAGTTGGCTGTTGCAGCTATTACTGCTTCCCGGACTTTTGGGGCGAGACTCTGAAGGAGTCTCAGCCCATATAGCGCCCAACGCTCAAGGGCCTCCCGCGGGGGGAGCGTCGGCTTGGGTTGTCGCTCTTGGGGTTATTTGGTACTCAAATTACCACTGCAGTACCCATAACCCTCAAAAATAATGTCCACTGCGTTACCAAACAAAAACGTTTTCTTTTGAGCCCAAATATTTCGATAAAAGGCATCATTTGGGCGTATGACATTCTGAATTAGAAAATAATATGTGTTTTGAAGATTATCTGAATGAGTAAAAAATAATGCGGTAAAATGTACAACGATGTACGTTTTTATAGGCCTCAAAAAGAATTTTGACGTAATTGACACCGTGCACATGATCGTCGGTAGTTCAGCCTTCGTTGTTAAGCTGAGTTCAAAATGCCTAAGGTAGTAGGTGTCCGGCTGTTTATGAAACAGCAACCTTTGACCCGAGATAGATAGTACTGCTTACACCAAGGTTTTTGGTCACCAGCTTCAACTTGTTTTTCAATTAATTTCGGGACTGAACGTCGCTGGAGGCTGGAGGTGTCAACACCAAGGATTCGATTGCTTTTGAAAATGGTCAAGGGTGTGTTCGAGACCTCTGTTTTTGGGGTTTTCTTACTTGACTCGTCTCCGGTACAGTTACCTGCAGCAATTTATGATGCCGATACACAAGTAGACACGGCGTAAAAGACCGCACAGATCCTTTAAATTAGTCTTTAAGAGTAAGTATGTACTCAACTCATTATGTTGTAACTTTTAACAAACTCGCATATTTTTAATAATGTTCTGGGTTGGATGGTAGAAAATGTACCTATATGTCCGCCAATTGTATTTTTTTTCTAATTTGTGCAATAAAGAGTTCATAAAAAAATTCATGTTCTTAATTTAAGGCTTACTTGTTGAATTCCATTTTGTCGAACCATTCCGGAAGCTCCAGCTGTAGCAGCTCTTGCTTTACGGTGTCCGATGGCTGTTCGGATGCTTCTTTTGTAAGTAAACCTTCTACAAACTTCTCTGCTGAAAAGACAATCACATTAACCTTTGACTATGCTATGTCTAAATTACCCAAATGTGTATTTAAACCCCTTGAAGGTTAGGGACAGACAATTTTTCCAAGGTTAAATACCTCAAAAGAATTGGCACGAGTAACTTCTCTTTCTTTTTTTTTGTCTCGATATCAAAGAATTTGGCCAGAAAAATGCGCGCCGTATTAGAATTTTAAAACACTGACAAGGTTTTTAATTTCCAATATTGTATGGAACAATATTCGAATTATTTAAAAAAATAGATACTATGTTGGATCCATCGCCATCTTAATTTTTTTTAATAATTGGTTGAAGATTTGAACCTAGCACCCCCCGAAAACCCAACATAACTTACTAATTGAACGAAGCATTAGTAGAAAGTTAGTAAAAAAACCGATTTAGTTAAATACAATTTTTGTAAATATACAAGTAAATCAGCGGGCTATGTAGGGGCTAATATTTGTAAATATGTGTTCTTTGCCGAATAAAATTCGCAATGAGAAGATTCGCGTAAGTACTTACCGAAGTCACAGACAAAGCTAAAATAGGTAACCGAAGCAAAGTAGCAATAGGGCGGCCTTACGCTCGTCGATGCGTTTTCTTTCGTTCGTAGAAATTCATTGGAATGGGCGGCGCTTAGCGTTGCGCGGTATTTAAATATGTACAGAATCGGTTTGCAAGTTTTTCAAGTATCTGCAATAGTTCGAATTCTACGGGACCCTAACCTAATGCGTGTAAAAAATATTTTTTTCTTATCTACCCCATAATGTCATGTGTCATTGGATAGCTCGATTAAAAAAGGGTGTGTGAAAACCATTTTTCGATTCAGCGATGTGTTTACGATACATTAAGCTCCAGTGTGTAGTGTAAAAAAATCATGGGAGTTGCATATATAAAGAAACTAAACGGAAAACTATTATAGCTAAGTAAGCTTTACAACTTAATGATTAATTGTCGACCAACTTAAAAAATGCAGTTAAAAGGTACTGAGATGAAGTGGGTACTTGTGTAGAGCAGGTATTAGATATAAGTTAATGAACCATGTAACATTATAAAAAAATAAACATTATAAAATTAATAACAATTATTTAAGTTTGAATTCGGGCGCAGCGCTTTAGGGTACAGGGTTCAAACTTGAATCTAGTTGCTCTATCGTTAAAACAGTAATACATACTAGCTTCAATGATCAAAACAGTCTGGCAATGATCATAGTGTGTGTGAGCTCTTAAGTATAACAAAAAAAAAAAAAAAACCGGTCTAGTGTAAGATGGGCCCTAGCCATTTACCATCTTAAATCACATTAAGTGAAACAGTAACACATTTGTTTCTTCGAAACGATATTCAAAGTTATGCGATGTCGGGCATGGTAATTAAGTAATTGGATGGGTGACCGCTTAGCGGCACACTTTTTGTTTATGTTTGTGTTTGTAAATTACTTAAAGAGTCCGACTCGCAGTTGGCCGGTTTTTAAGTAAAAAAACCAAAGACTTTTGGGTTAAATTGAAGAATGGCGAATTTCAACAATTTTCGGAAAATTATGTTCAACTATCGTTTATTCAGAAACTTTTGTTATACTTATAGAATACGAGTACTTAAATTAAATCACAAGTCTTCGCTCGCAACTGCACTTGCGTAAGTACTTTTATCAAATAATTACCGCAAACAATGCTTTAGATAAAATTTAGATGAAAAACAATGCTAAAAATAAAATAGGTAATTACTAAATTAAATGCCTATTTTTGTGAATTTCTAATACACCACTTAACTTACCAGTTTCATTCATGTTTTTAACACAATTTTCCCACCTTAAATCCTTGACAAACCTAATCCTTCGTTTGTTCAATTCCACCACCTCTATAGAAGTTCTGGAGCTAACTGCGTCTCAGTCTACTGATGACCCGATACTAATAATAATCGGGTAGTGAAAGTATGACCGTATGCAAGCACATGCCTAATGGGGTTCCTTTGTGGTAATTACAATATAACTGCCTTGTCACTGACAGAAGATGGATGTCGTTTTCAGTCCATATATTACAAACAACATAATAGAAAATAATAACTGACTAAGTGACATAACAACGTAATATCGTACTCTAGCCTTTTTTGTCAAAAGCATAGGTACCTACCTAAGTATTTTACAATATTTCAAACACATTTACGGCATTAATTTTGTTGGCAAATGTAATTGAGAAATTTGATATTTTATAGATGGTAATTGAATGTTTAAAGTTAAAAGTTTGTCTCTTATCTTATCTAGTTACTTATATAATAAAGAAATAAAATTTTATAACATTTTATATAAACACGAGTATGTTCAGGAATTGTATCTATAAGCGCTTCCTATTTCTTCTCATAATAGGATGAAAAGTAGAGTGTAGTTAGGGCTCTCTTCCGTAGTCAACTGACCACTAGCAAATTATGTGTTCTAGTTTAGCCTAGTCAAATGAACCTACTTCTATAAATGTTACGTAAATTTTTTTTTTTTTTTATTTACCACTAAGGTGGCAAACAAGCATACGGTCCGCCTATTGTCAAGCGGTCACCGAAGCCTGTGGTCGCTTGTAACACCTGGGGTATCACTCGCGAGTTGCCGACCCTTCAAAAATCCAATATAATCCAATTCTTGAAGATCGCCATACTGTAGTCCTACGACAAAACCTTTGCAAGGAGCTCATTCCACAATTCAAGCGTTCGATTGACTATATACGAGAAAATAAAACTTATACTTTACTTACTTATTTCTTCGTTATTAACTGCTGACCACAGACATTATAATATAATATATTATGTTAATAGTCAGTATTATAATAATATATAATACTTCGTAGAATCGGACCAGCAGCGTATCTAGCCACGAACCTAGTTTTTTGTTCAGGCGGTGTTAAAAATACACCGCATGGCATGATAACCAACCTGATTTTATTCAGTATGCACCTACGCGAGGTCACTACGTTTGCGTGGCGCTATTTTTTCCAATATGTAAAATATAATTTGTAAACAGTCACTTGGCCATATCTTTACTTTTTATATCAATGCTACTGACAATATGTATATGTAGATAAAACCTACAGGTATTGGTAAACAGCCTCATAAGACCTGTGTTTTTTCAACGCCAGTAATCATATCTGCTGGCTGTACTATACTGAGTATAAACCAAGAATACTTCAGACCGAGACAAAAAGATGTCGGTTTTAGATAATTTTTGAAGTGAGAGGTCTTGTTGTCTGTATTGTTTATGGTCTTTTTATCATGTATACCTCCTCAAGAAGGAAATTATTGAAAATATTTTGCACTTGTGTAAGTACATGAGGGTTTTACACAGTATAATAAAAACAATATAAAAAAGTTAAAGGTTTGATTTAGAAAAAAAAAAAAATCACAACATCATTTAAGTAAAAATTTCATTTTATTACAAAATAAACAATCTTCTTATTCTTCTCTAATTAAAACACAGTCTCAAAGACAATTTAAGCATAATCAATGTTTAAAGAAAATCTTTGTTTTATTTGTAATAAATATTTTATGTATTTGTAATAATTTTTAATAAAATATTTGTTTTATTTTTATTTAATTATTTATTTTCAGTGACTATATGTGAATATTTTAAGCGTCTACCTGTTGCCGTTATCAATATCGAGCAAAATCGAGAAAAAAAATCACGCTTGTTGTATAAGAGCCGCCTTAAATATTCATTTTATTCTGTTTTTAATATTTGTTGTTATAGCGGCAACAGAAATACATCTTCAGTCAAAATACTATCACGGTTCATGAGATCAAGCCTGGTGACAGACGGGCGCACGGACAGATAGATATTGATTTATTTGTGTTACAATATGCGACAAGTATTTTGGGCATATTTTTATTGCTTTGACTAAGAAGCTTGAATTTTTTACAGCTTTAAGTGACCGTAGACTTTAGATATTAATTTCTACATGATACCACCACGTGTACTTAAGTTAAAGGGTCTTGTCAGTCAAACTTTTTTATGTGTTATAACTACAAATTAACGAATTTTAGTTTTTTTTCCTATATTGTGATGTAAGACTTTGATTCGTATCAAATTTTATGATTCTAGGATAACGGTGAATATCAAAATATGCAACAAAAATTGCCACATTTCGGCGGTATTTTTTTTAATGCGTTGACCAAGAAGCTTTTTTTACAGCTTTAAGGGACCATAGACTTTAGTATTTGATTTTAATTTCAACTTGATACCTTCGCGCGTTTCTAAGAAAAAGGGTCTTGACAGGGAGATGGACCCTAAAAAAAAATCGGCCAAGTGCGAGTCGGACTCGCGCACGAAAGGTTCCGTACCATTATCTATAATTTCTTTTTTTATTTTTATATTTAAGTTGATTGAATGAAAGGTAAATTGCGTTTTACGATTTATGACGTATTAAAAAAAAACTACTTACTAGATCTCGTTCAAACCAATCATATATTTTTTTTTAGTTTTATTATTCTATTATTTTAGAAGTTACATTTTACCACTTAGGTGGCAAACAAGCCTACGGTCCGCCTGATGGTAAGCGGTCACCGTAGCCTATGGACGCTTCCAACACCACGGGCATCACTCGCGCGTTGCCGACCCTTCATAAATCTAAAAACTTCTTTTTTGAAGAACCCCATACTGTAGTCCTTAGAGAAAACCTTGGCAGGGAGCTCATTCTACAACCTAAGCGTTCGCGGGAGGAAGTTTTCTGAAACCGCAATGTACGCGACCATTTCGGTTCTAAAGTGTGAAAATGAATTCCCTGCCGATGGAGAGCGGTGCGATGGTAGAAAGTAGCCGTGGGCATCATTTCGAATTCCTCAGAACACAACCCATTGTACAAGCGGTACAACACACACAGGGAGGCAAAGTCTCTCCTCAGACTTAGGGGCTCGATACCGCAAGTGAGTTTAGGATCGTCGACAATTCTCACAGCCCGTCGTTGAACCGAGTCAAAAGGGCCAAGCTGGTATCCGGGTGCACCGGCCCAGAGATGGCAGCAGTACTTCCATATGGGGCCGGACTTGCGACGTGTAAAGCAGCAACCTTTGCCCCGACGTGAAGTACTGCTTCGCTCTGTTGAGTACACCAAGTTTTTTGGACGCCAGCTTTACCTTATCTAGCAAGTGATCTCGGAACTGAACATCGCTGGAGATGTCAACACCAAGGATCCCAATGCTCTTGGAGATGGAGAGGGGAGTGTTCTGGAATTGTGGGACCACAGTGAATGGGGTTTTCTTAGCGGTGAAGGCTTTGAAGGGTTGAATCGGACCAAGTTTTCCCGTCCCCAGTCAGAGACCTTGGACAGACCGACCTCGATTTGAGACACAAGTTCTTCACGTTTTTCCTCCACAACAGAACGAGGGATGCTTGCACGGCCCGTGTAATAAGCGTTTCCAGTACTGTCATAAACAGAACAGCGTAGGAGACGGCACAGAGCCTTGCGGGCACCAGCATTAATGTCCATGCTATCAGAGCAACTACCGTCAACTACGGCTCGTATGCGTCTGCCGGACAAAAAGCTAGCCACCCATTTGCACAAACCCTCGGGCACTCCGTAAGATGGCAACTTCGATAGAAGACCCCGGTGCCAGACCCGATCGAACGCCTTCGCTATGTCTAGGCTACATGCCAATGCCTCCCCCTGACTCTCAATGGCTAGTGCCCATCGGTGTGTGAGATACACTAGAAGGTCTCCACTGCAGCGACCGTAGCGAAAGCCATATTGACGGTCGCTGATCAGGTCGTGTTTTTCTAGGCATCTCAAAAGCTGTGTGTTGATCACACGCTCCATCACCTTGGAGAGGAGAGAGGTAATAGCGATAGGCCTGTAATTCGATGGATCTGATCTATCGCCCTCTTTGGGCACCGGGTGTACATTCGCAGTCTTCCATGAATACGGATACTAATATGGTAGGAAAGCGCGAGAAGGCGCGTGAGTACAGGACATAACTCAGGAGCACACTGCTTAAGCAGCACTGCTGGTATACCGTCTGGCCTACTCGACTTATGAACGTCTAGAGAAAGCAACGCCCGTCGGACCTCCCGCTGCGTTATAGAAATTTCCGGTATGGTCTTACCGCACCACGGTATAGTAGGTGGTACATCGCCTTCATCGTTTATGTTCGAGTTCGAGGCAAAGAGACTGCCCAGTAGATCGGCTTCCTCTTTAGCACTATGGGCCAAGTCACCATCGGTCTTTCGCAGTGGTGGTAACGACGACTGGCAGAAGTTCCCTTCGGCAGCTTTAGCAAGCGACCAGAAAGCACGACTCCCAGAAGGATAGCTCGCAACTCGCCCACCTATTTGGCCGATGAATTGGAAATTTGCTCTGGCAGTTGCTTTCTTACTGAACCTCGAGGCAGCATTTAATTTGCGTTTTAACTCAGAAATATTCGGATCATTATTATTACGAGCCGTGGTCCATACAGTTTGCTTAAGAATTTTAGCTTCTCTGCAAGACCTATTAAACCAAGGTCGTTTTTTGACACCGGCAGCTACTCGCAGGTTAGGAATGAAACATTCCATACCAGCGAGGATTTTTTCAGTGACTGCGGCTGCGCAGACATCAGGATCATCTAAGCTAAAGCAAAGCTAACTCCACGGGTACGATGCATAAAATTCTCGCAATCCGTCCCAGTCTGCCGACTTATAGTGCCACACACGACGCCAATTTGTCGGCCCAGAAGGATTGGGTTGTGTGCATGATATTTGAGTCCGAACGAGACTGTGGTCCGAGGAGCCAAGAGGCGCATCCACTGAGACGGAGTATCCGTCCGGACGTGTAGTCAGCAGAAGGTCCAGTAAGGAGCTCGTATGGTCCTCTATATCTGGTATTCTCGTTATCTGGTAAGTACCAGTTGAGAGAATCCATAGGTTAGAGCAAATTCATGAGCAGATATCCCTGCCTAGTTATTGGTTCGAGAACTGAGCCACTCACGATGGCGGGCGTTAAAGTTTCCCAAAATAACTAGTTCTGCTGTGGGATATTGCTCTAGAATTTGGCAGTCGTCAAACTCAGGTGCGTGAAGAGTCGAGTTACGTCCGTGTCACCGCTATGAGACCTGTATAGGCACGCATAGATACGAGTGTGGCCGCCGTTGTCTACGCGCACCCACAATATCGACAGGTCCCTGTCTTCAAGCTATGAAGGCGGCGACAGCAGAAATCCTCCCGGACGAACATACATACACCGGCACGACTCAAAAAATTGTGCTCGAGTTTGTAGTCGGGATAATGAAAGTATGTATCAGCCGGGTAGGATATCTGCGTCTCCGTTAGAAAAAGAATGGGCGGCTGCGCAGTCTCGAGATATTGGTGGACTGCGTTAAGATTTGCGTGAATACCCCTGATGTTGCAAAAATCCACATTATATGTAGATGGAATAGCCGCTGTACAAACTCTTTTCCTTTTCGTTCTTTTGGCCATTTTTTAAAATAAGTTACTCAGACTCAAGATGAGGATTCACTGCACAGACAGCTTAGAGGACAAAAGGTGTGGTTCTAGAACTGCCGAAGCATGACACAGATAATACGGTTGCTGGCACAGCGGGCGGAAGGGCCCCTGATCCCCCTTTGTTGTAGTAGCCGGGTCCACTCCGGTCTCCTTATCCGGCACGACTACCACTTCAGAGACTTAACACAGGCTGGTTGATCAGCCCCCCATGGCGGAGATTAAGTGATCCCTGGATTCGGGAACCCGTTTAACCTGCGGGCGGCCAGCGGTCAGCCGTTTAATCAGGTCTCTCTGACCGCCGAAACCAGCACGCCGCGTCTACGCCAAGCAATGACAGCGATAAGCACCGCCGGTCCTCCGCTGTCCGCGCAGCAAATCATCAAAGAGAGCTCTGGCAACCTTACTCACCGCCAGGAACACAGCACTTCTCAATGTTAGTGTTATTGTGGACGCGGTTTTCTGTAAGGTGGAGGTACTTCCCCAGTTCGGGCCGCTCATTCGAGCAAATGCCCCGCTTTATTTGTTGGGGCAGCTAATTCGAGCGAGTACTTGCAGTGCCCTGCCTCTCTAAAAAAAATACGTATGAGTTTGATGAAAAAAAAATGTTGAGTTTCAGTTCTAAGTATGGTGAACCCCCAAAATTTATTGTTTTTTTTTATTTTTGTGTGAAAATCTTAATGCGGTTCACATACTTACAAAGTTTCAACAGTATAGTTCTTATAGTTTCGGAAAAAAGTGGCTGTGACATACGGACGGACAGACAGACATGACGAATCCATAAGGGTTCCATTTTCGCCATTTGGCTACGGAACCATAGAAACGCATAGCATTTTACCTAAGTGCACGGTAGGCCTAACAAATTCAATGACCATTTTGACATTGCAAGAAAAAACTAATTTTTAGGGTTCCGTAGTTAAAACCGTATGTAGTTATTCTATAGCTTCGTCATATCTGTTTATCAAATATAAAGGTTGCGTAGATACATAGCAAAGACGGATTTCATCATGTCCATCCGTTCTTCCATTTGTCAATTTCAGGGTAAAAAACGTTAACCCTTATACAGTTGCGTCATATCTGTCCGTGCGGTAGGTTTCCGTTGATATGCGGTAAAAACCACAGCCTTGTAATTTCCTATCCTTTCTTTCTTATCATTCGTCCGCTTGACTAATAATTTGTTTAATAGAGCAAACAAAAATAAAAAATATTTTTATTACCAGAACATTTAGCCACGTTTTATACGGCGCCGAACAGTCGTTCACACACCAGGTCATTCCCCCCCCTCGCCAAATGAAATCCTGTATCCGCCACTGGTTTTATTTGCTTTGAAGTCGATTGCCACTGTACCTAAAGCAGACATACTGACCGAACATTTAGCTACGAAACTGTAAATAAATGTGGGTTTTAGTCTTTTTAGCTAAGTATCTGAAATTGTCTTTTTTTTTAGCAATTTGGAAATCGATTTCAAGGGGAATAAAACGTGTAGCTTAATGTCTGCTTTTGGGGGCTTGTATTTTACTTTTTAGTGGATTTTAAGTTGGTTTATTTTTTTGTTAAAAAATAGTTTATATTAGGAGTTCCTGCAAGAATACCTACAAACAAATTCCTATAGCTACAAGTATTGAGTGTTATAGTAAACTTCCTAACTTGATACTAATCAAGGAGTTGCTGTAGGATTCTCACGCCGATAACCGAATTTAGCGCGGTAAATACTAGTAGGTACATATTACATAAAAAAGAAGGCGAGTAGGTTATGTAGGTTAACCGTAATATAAGTATTTTATATTATTTTTTATTCATCTTTAACCTGTGCCACATTCAAGTCATTCAAGCGATCAAACAAATGTCGGACGTAGTCAGTACCTGGATGGGGGACCGCCTACTATCAATCTCCATTATAGTCTTAGGCATAGACGTATTCGGGGGATGGCCGGGAGGGGGTGTTTTTGGTGTTTTGTGGATTTCACCTTCGAAATAGAAAAAAAAGTCTGTAAATAGTACTGGTTTCCTAACGCTGTGGGCTGAACCCTCTCAATACCATGCACACGATTCAATTCTTGTATTAGAAGCCTTATTTACGGCTAGATAACTCTTAAGTTTAGTTATTTACAAGATTGATATATATATATCAAAATAAAAACATTTCAATTCTTAAATACCCTATATTTATATTAAATAATTCTAGAAATAATCAGTTGAAGAAATCCTTAGCTTTTAACCTTGCTCGTTTGGCAACATTTATTTGCAACAGATTATCAGTGAGATCATTAGCGTCGTTTGAGCTGGTAACATTTCTTCGATTAGGTGTTGCCTTTTTGGGAGTGTTTGGTGTTGCAAGTCTAGAATTCGGTGTTGTTACAAGCTGTTTGCGCCGTGGATTAGGTGTTCTTTTCGGGGAGAACGGATGTGAAAGGATCCCCATATCGTTTGGAGTCAGCTTAAGTCGTGGTGAGAGAAGATGCTTGGCTGCCAGTTTTCTTGCAGCTGGCGACATACTTGCCAGGCGCTCAGTGTTTGTTCTGAAACTAAAGTTTATTAAATAAGAAGAGAGAATGTTTCGTTCAAATTTGAAAAAAAAAAGGAACTGAAAATTACCTCCTTTTATGAAGTTAATTAAAAATTTAATTATCACGTAAAATTATTAAAAAAAGAGGTTGTAAAATGTGCCTGATCCCGTTTATATAAAATACAATCTAGTTATAAGTAAAACATGTTGTACATGGTAACTCCAGATATAAAGCCGCGGTTTCACTGCTGCGTAGGATGCGCACATAGCGCACGCAGAGGCTTTACAAGTTAGCTGCGTGGGTCCATTTGTATTAATACCGACAGTAAGCAACGTACATTTCATGCAAAGCAAGGCTGGGTACAAACGGCCTCAACTAAGGGCGCGTTCGTTCTGGGATGCAGAATCATTATTTCCATTACCTTTGCCACCTGCCATCCGTTCGGTAAGCATTGGTATCAAAAATATCAAAATTTTAGTATCATCTGTGACAAACTGTCATGCGTTTACGATATTTTTGTCATTTTTGTCACTTTTGCTACCGAAAAATGAAACTTTAGACCCATGTCTGGAGGTGGGGTTTTTGTGTTAATCTGTCAAACTGCCTATATATATTCATTGTTTATGGTAGTGTGTGTGTTTTATCGTAGTGTGTGTACGTCCACCGTTCGTTTTGCAAGTTTTGTAACCAAAAATTTCGTTAGTAACGTTTCAAAGTTACACGAACGGTAGGTGTCGGTGGCAAAACTGGCGTTATCAAAAGTGTGAAAAGTATCATTTGTGGGAACTCTTAATCCCAGAACGAATGCGCCCTAAAAGTATACCATGGAAACTCGGTACAAAACTTGAGCATTAATAAGGGTTAGTCACCTCAAGAGCTGAACATTGGCTAATAATGAGGGTAGGTGTAGTATAATGGCTGATTATTACATTGAGTTTACCTATTTTTCATCATAAACTACAGACCGAAGTCAACAAAAAAAAAATTGTTAATATATTACATTGCGTATTATGTTAAAACATCATCATCTCAGCCGCAAGAAGTCCATTGCTGAACAAAGGCCTCCCCCATCGATTTCAAAAGGAAACGGTTGAAAGCGGCCTGCATCCAGCGTCTTCCTGCGGCCTTCGCTATGTCGTCTTGTGGGCGGTCTTCCGACGCTGCGTTTGCCAGTCCGTGGCCTCCATTGAGAACCTTTCGGCCCCATCGACCATCAGTTCTACGTACTATGTGCCCTGCCCACTGCCACTTCAACTTGCTAATACGTTAGGCTATGTCGGTGACTTTCGTTCGTTTACGGATCTCCTCATTTCTGATTCGATCTCGAAGAGAAACCCCGAGCATAGCCCTCTCCATAGCTCGTTGTGTGACTTAGAGCTTACTTATAAGGCCCATAGTTAGAGGCCACGTTTCAGTGCCATATATCATAACTGGTAACACACACTGGTCATAGACTTTCGTCTTGAGGCACTGAGGTATTTTGGACGAAAAGACGTTGCGGAGTTTTCCGAACGCTGCCCAGCCGAGTTGGATTCGACGATTGACCTCTTGCCCGAAGTTGGACCTACCTAGTTGGACCGTTTGTCCTAAGTAGACGTATTCGTCAACAACTTCGAGCCTCGAGTTCCCGACTGATATTTGGGTGGGCACAGCATGGACATTTGAGATGATCTTTGTCTTGTTCATGTTCATTTTAAGGCCCACCTGTTGGGAAACTCGATTGAGGTCTTGGAGCATTGTACTGAGGTCTTCCATCGATTCTGCCGTGAATGTTAAAACATAAAAGATGGTAAACAACCAACGTGCACTGCATAAATTACAATTAAGTACTGTAAAATTTAATCGTAGTACATAAATCAGTAATGAGCAGACACTAGTAGTTCTTGTGTCAAACAAGTCAGCTACAGATCCACTTAAAGCTTCATAGTGGGTAACGTATACCAAAAATATTGTACCCAATAAACCGCTTACTTTCTATAGGAATTCGAGGAAGCTTTGAACATTAAAGAAAAATAAAAAAGTTTTGCATGAAAATTCTTTTCCACACTCACCTTGGCGTGCGCGGTGCGACTCTTGGCGTGGTAGGACGCCGTCGCTTTGCCACTTGCTCAGCGAGCTGCAGAGCTATACGCTCGCGGGCTCCCGCCTCTAACATACGGTATGCTGCCCCGGCTCCCACACTGAAAATATACCAACCACTTTTATGTCACAAAGACAATGAAATTTTGATTTTTGTATACAATTTTATTTTACCTAATATCTGTTTGAAACAACTAAATATATTTACATAAAGTTGTATCCTTTTGAGGGGTTCCGTAGCCAAATGGCAAAAAATGGAACCCTTGTGGATTTGTCATATCTGTCTGTCTGTCCGTCCGTATGTCACAGCCACTTTTTTCCGAAACTATAAGAACTATACAGTTGAAACTTGGTAAGTATATGTATTCTGTGAACCGCATTAAGATTTTCACAAAAAAAAGAAAAAAAATTTGGGGGTTCCCCATACTGAGAACTGAAACTCAAATATATTTTTTTCATCAAACCCATAAGTATATAATGTCTTCAAAAATGATATCGAGGTTTCAAATATATATTTTTTTTAAACTAAATAGTTTGCGCTAGAGACACTTCCAAAGTGGAAAGATGTGTGCCCCCCCTGTAACTTTTAAAATAAGAGATTGATAAATAAACTAAAATATAATATATGATGTACTGCATTACCATGCAAACTTCCACCGAAAATTGGTTTAAACGAGATCTAGTAAGTAGTTTTTTTTAATACGTCAAAACGTCAATACGTCAAAAACATTGTACGGAACCCTTCGTGCGCGAGTCCGACTCGCATTCGGCCGATTTTTTTTATATTTGATTTATTTGTCTACACCAACCAAGATTAACTAAACTAATTGAATAAGGTTCGTAAATTACTCGATATATTAAAAAAAAAAATATATTTTAATTTAGATCAATAAAGGAAACTTACGCAGGCAACGGCGTATCTCCTCCATCTAGCCGAAATGGCGTGCCTTCTATCTCACCCCAGGTCATAAGGGGGGATTGGTCCGGTCCGTCACCGGGACGGGGCGAAGGTGTGGTTACTAGCTCGTATTCTCCAGAGGGCTTTTCTGTTGTTACACTCACCCCATCGACACCTATCCTACCTGACACAATAACACCCTGTAAAAAAATAAAATTAAATAAGTTAATATTTTTAACGGACTTCAAAAAAAGGAGGAGGTTTTACCTACAGTTTTTCAATGTTTGTGGAATAGAAACAAAGTGTGATGCCAATTTTTTTTCCGTAGTTTTTAATAAAGAACCCCTTTTGAGTACTTTTGTCTCACATTTGAGACTCCCTCAAAAATGGATTCTTCGCAAAAAACATATCACAAAGACCATATCTATGGCTATATCATCAATATAAATAAATACTTTTATAGCAAAGATGCAGTCAAAAGATTTTGTAAGATTTCGTCTTAGCTGTCAAGGTGCACTGTAAATGTAAAGATAAACAATATGCAAAAAAACATACAAATAGCATATTAGTATATTTCGGCTCATAAGGACCTATTCTCAAAAGTTCTATTTCCAAAAGGGCCATTTTTCAGGAGGACCATTTCCCAAAAATTTACAAAAGTACACTAGTACCAGTACTAGTAAAAGTAACAATTTTCAAAAGGATGACTTTGAACTTTCAAATATAAAAAAATGCAAATAATATTTTTTATTTATTGCAAGTTTTTATACTACAAATTCTTCACTGGCAAAGCCATCGTATAGCTACTTAGACACAAAAAGAGATAGTAAAATACCTGTGATTTAGCAATGGCAGTGATGGTTTCCTTATTCTTGACATGATCGAAGGGGTCTCCGTGAAGCCTGGTGTTGTGATATACCAGCTCTGGTTTAGGAGGTGGCAGCTGTGACGCAGCTCCGTCTGGTACGTACATTATGTAATTCTTCGCTTTGTACCGCCATGTATCTAACTGTGGAATAATGGCAATGAAAATCAGTATGCGTTTAGTTGTAGGTTTGGGTAGTCTTTTGGTAGCTTAAAGCAATATTGAATACTATTGTATATAATAAATAAATATTCCTGGACATTACGCACAGCGCCATCTGTTCCCAAACTAAAAAAAGCCTGTAGTTTGGCTACTAGATAACGGATACATATGCCTTCATACTTTCTTTTGTAAAAACATTAACAATAAAACACAAATGTTTATCAAAAAAATCCTCAGGCAGCACTACTACCAACAGAGCAAGGACCATAAATACACGCAAATAACAGGGTTCTAAATGATTGTCGATGTGTCTCAGTGGGTAATGACCTGCCTGCTAAACCAAGGAGCGTGAGTTGGATTCCCTAACAGGACAAACATTCATGTGATGAACATTTGAAGGTCTGGGTGTTTTCTATGTATAATATGGATTTACAAAAAAGGTACATATATATATTTGAGTCTGTTGTCTGGTATCCATAGTAAAATCTTTGCTTAGTTGGGGATCAGAAAGTGTCTGTGTGTTATGTTCAAAATCTCTATTCTAACAAGCAATTTTTAATTTTTTTTACATTCAATGAAATTAAACATTTTTACCTCCAGCGGTCTCTCAGTCTGGTCAGCTTGTTGGTCTATAGACGGTAAGGATAGTGCAGCATCAGCTAAGGAAACTGATGTCTTTTCAGACAAGAACTGTGAAGCTAATTTCGTGTATTTCTTCTTGTCTTCTAAAGCTATCACACGGTCATAGCTTGCATTGTCCTCACTCGTGTGCTTCGCCAAGAATGAATCTAAGAAAAAGTTGATAAGTTTAAGTTAAATTTTTGAATAGTTTAGTTACTAGTTTCATCAAAAAATTATAAACAGATAATAGTTTTTTCCTTTATAAATATAAATTAGTTTATAAAACACGCGTGCTTTTACATAATTGCACTAGTGTGTTATGTTAGATTTTAAACTCAGCATAATAAACTGTTATTTTACTGCTTTGTATTTATAACCATTAGTTGTTTTATTATTTATTCCAGGCAAGTATGTCGAAAATATTGTACTAAACTCTTGAGCTATGGTCATTACTCACTAGGCTAGCAAATCAGGCTGAAATACTGCCTTGTGTGTTATAAAAAGTCAGCTTACTTGTATCATAATGTACTATTTTTATATAAACATGTGAAAACTCAATACCAGTGATTAAAATAACTGAAAAATTAAAAATATAATTACCTAATGTGTGATGATCTATGATTTCTTTCGGCTTTTTGTCTTTAACATTGTCTTGTGTTGTCTCGGAGCTCTCTGCTCTTACAGTGGGTGCAGCTGGTGAGTATGGTCGATCAACACCAGGGGTGTCAAATGTGGCTGGTGTATTATCTGCCAAAAAAAATATGAATTATAAATAATTATTATGGACATTGAGGGTGAAGAAGTTGGTTGCAGTCCCATAGACCAGCCATTATCTACGTACTGCAGGTTCATCAATTTAGCCTATAGTCCATCCCACGCTACGTCTTACTGTTCGTGATCGCCATTTTGGTGTAAATAACAATACCCTTAGGCTGAAGGACGTTTTCCGCACAAAAAGTCTGTAGACTTATTAGACTGTAGCGGACCATATCGTACCGCTACAAGCAAGGCTAACGTCACACGTCTTACATCCACTATCAAAGTTTCTTTGGGAGTTCAGCATATATAGAAACCGAAGTGCAAGTTGAGTGGACCACGGCGGACCCCAGACATAAAACCTCGCCTGGCAGTAGAGATCTCTTCTTTGCCGCCGCTTTTTTATCTTAATCTTAATTTTATTGCATAAAGAAATCACTAGGCAAAGTTATTTTCTTTCAAACCATTCCATATTACATTCCTTGAAAATTGCCAGACCATCAGTTCAAGAACACGTTTCGAAAGTGGTCACTGGCGACTCATAGTAGTTGTTGACTACTGTCTGTAGGCCATGAGGTATTTGAGACAAAAAGAACTTTAGAAAACTGCCAAGCTAAGTTGGATTCTTCGATTGGGTAATTTTTAACCGACTTCAAAAAGGAGAAGCTTCTATGTTCGATGGGTATATATATATATATATATATATGTATTTTTTTTATGTATATTCAGCGATTTATCCATCAAATGTGAACCGATTAACAAAATTCCCTTTTTATTTGAAAAAGTATGCCCTTAATGCCTTTAATGTTAATGATTGAATAAAATTTTGTTACAAGTATGGATGTTTTTAGTATACGAGAAGAATTTTTTCTGCAAAACCTCAGGCAAATAAACCACAAAAACCACTTCATAAAAATCGCGTTATTCATGACTACTAACGCTGGATAAAAGATGTGTATACGCACAAGTGTGTGAGATCTATATGAGCCTTAACAGGATCTTACTAGTAAGTAGGTAGGTGAGGTTGACACTAGAGAGTGACGGACAGTAAGTAATAATGCCTACCTTTACTGTGACATGAGTGCACGAAACATTGAGTGATTCATGAAACACTGGTTCTTAAAAAAAATGTAACCTACAACTTACAAGGTTCAGTTGGTGGCCGATTTCCGCTGTACTTTGTGGTAATCTCTCTGAGACGTGCATAGTCTTTGTTTTCAGTAGCTTCAAGAAATTCATTTTGTGCCTTCAACTTTTCTAAATCAGGAAAGAAATCTCTTTGTATTATTTTTGCTATGCCCTACAACAAAATAGTGCATTTAAGGTTTAGTCAACATGATCAGACAAATAGGTAATACAAGTAAATATTAAAATAAAAAACATATTTGTTTCTTTAATACTTCATTAAAGCATTACTATAATCTTATATTAAAATTTTACTTGTAACAAAATGGAGCCAATTCAAAAATATCTGACCAAACGGAAACATAAATCCTTATATACAATAAGTGTGTTTTATTAAGATAGTAGTTCTCAATAAATAATTCTCTAAAATAAATCTAAAATGCTCATTTAAGTATGGCATATAAATAAAATGTAAAATAATAATTTTTAAAAAAACAACAAATATCTAAATATATTTGTGTCAAAGTAGAAGTTGTCGACTTTTAACCTTTATAACTGAATTTAGAGGAATGTATGTTCAACTCATCAAGGTGATGGAGTGTGTGATCAAAACACAGCTTTAAAGATAACTAGAAAAACACAAACTGGTCAGCAACCAACCACAGTCCCCTAACTGGTGACCTTCTAGGTAACTCACAAACCCCTGGGCACTAACTATTGAGAGTTAAATAATAGTTTGGACATAGCAAAGGTGGTTGATCATGTCTGGCACCGGGATCTTCTATTGAAGTTTGAGCAAGGGTTTGTGCAAATGAATGGTTAGTTTTTTCTCCAGCAGATGCATAACAGCCGTAGTTGACCGTAGTTGCTCTGATAGCATGGATAATGCTGGTGTCTGACATGGCTCTGTGCTATTTCTACTGCATACCAAACTTGTTGTCCATTAACAACATAATTGCTATGCAGATGACAGTACTGGACACTTACTACATAGGCCTTTTAAACATTACTTGTTCCATACTTTCTACCATGTTGTATGGGAGCCCCCTTGAATATTAATATTATTCTGTACTTTTAGTATTTGTTGTTATAGCAGCAACAGAAATACGTCACCTGTGAAAATATCAACTGTCTATCACAGTTCATGAGATACAGCCTGGTGACAGACAGACGGATATACAAACGAACGAACAGCAAAGTCTTAGTAATAGGATCTCGTTTTGTACCCTCTGGGTACGGAACCCAAAGAACAAGGGTTTAAAAAATATTGTTTGTATATTTATGTTGTAACTGATAGAAAAACCTCACAAAAATCAGGAAACAACACGATTTAAAAGAATGCATCTGATTTGTACATATTTAAACGAGTGTGCTAACCTCTACATAAATATCTTCGTCTAATATTTGTGCTTTCTTTAAGTTTTTCTTCTTTTGTGGCACTTTTGGTACTTTAAAAACTGTACTCTCACTTTGTAGCAATTTCATGTTTTGCAAGGCAGCTTCTCCTGGTTTCGACATATTTTTGAATTGCGTGACCCAGTTTTGTGAACAAATTATGCAAAAAATATTAATTTTTAACTAATATGTACTTTCAATCACGAGTTGACATTTCTCAAAACATAGAGGAAACAAATACTGCTCTCAAAACAAACAATAACATACCACAGATTATTTATTAGGGATGCAATTAATTACTATAATCTGTGTGACCAGTGTTGTGTGATCGGAAGTCTAGACATGTGTACATAGCGGAACAGCAGTAAGGTTATTAATTCCATCCTTTTTATCAAATTTAGCATAAAACATTTTTTTCTGGGTAGGACTACGCTAGTACCCTAAGAGATTCTTGACCTAGGCCCTAGGCCTCAATAGTGAGGGCATACATACGTATACGTATACTGCCTTGGAGATTTGAAAGAGAAAGAATGTGGTATAAGAATGAATGAGTTACTAATCAAGTGCCTCCTCTATGCCGATGATCTGTTGCACGGTTGCACTGACATGTTACGCACGCGCTCGTACATACAAACGGCGTCATAAATATACAGTCCACACAAACCACATAACATATAAATAGATATTCGCTACATCTGCCCCCGGGAGACCTTAACGTCGAAAATAATGTGGAAAATTAACACGACGACCAGATCGTGTCGTTTTGTAGGTCGTAGGTGAAATAAGAAGCACAGGCTTAGCACTACTAGGTTCGTCGTTAAGTACGAAAGCTGGCTTTATTCTGTCGATCGAGAGGGTCACTAATTTACCGTTGATATTCAATTTAAAAGTCCTAGAACTACGATCTATTACTCTATATGGACCTGCATATGGTGGCTCTAAAGATTTTCTAACCAAATCTTGGCGTAAAAAGACGTGTGAAGTATTGTCTCGTTCTTTAAAAACAAATAATTTGTTTGTTCCGTGTCGTAATATAGGCAATGGCTTAAGTTTTTGCACATGTAAACGTAGTCTTGACAGAAAATCTGTGTAATCAGTTATGGCCTCTGGAAGAGAAGAATTGAAAAAATCTCCAGGTAGTCGCAAAGATTCACCGTAGACTAGGTCGGCTGTCGAAGCTGACAAATCTTCCTTCCAGGTACTCTTTATACCTAACAAAACTAAAGGGAGAACTTCCACCCAATTTTGATCGGCATGACACATTATCGCTCCTTTTAATTGCCGATGAAAGCGTTCCACCATTCCATTTGCATTTTTTTATTGTGCAGTGAACCTGTCATCAGAGCAAGATGTTGAAAAAGATGGGATTCAAACTGTCGTCCTCTGTCAGTTGTTATATTAACTGGGCATCCAAATCGAGAAATCCACGCAGATATGAAGGCTTTAGCAACATTTTCTGCCGTGATATCAGTAAGAGGGACAACATCTAGCCATCTAGTAAACCTGTCTATCGCGGTTAAACAGTATCTATAACCATTTGATATGGAGAGAGAACCGATAATATCTACATGCACGTGGGCAAATCGTGAAGAAGGAGGTGAAAAACAATGGACTGGCGAATGAACGTGTCGGGAAACTTTGAGAAGAAATGCAGGCACGTGCCCACTGGCGACAGTCTTTACGAACTCCAGGCCATACATAACGCTGAGATACCAATTTAGTGGTAGTTCTAGCGCTAGGATGGCTTAACCCATGTAATACATCGAAAATTACTCGCCTAAATTCGGAAGTAACAAACGGTCGTGGCACAGATCCAGAAGTATCACATAGAATTGCGACATTGTCTATATTAACTCGCTGAAGCTTAAGCGATGTACTAGATTTTAAAAGCATCTGCAATTCGCTATCTGTAGCTTGAAACGCAGCGAGAGCTTTAAGATCAATTATGTTTTATGACAGCTTCGGTACGAGAAAGAGCGTCTGCCACAACACTGTCATCGCCAGATATGAAGCGGATGTCGGTTGTAAACTGAGATACGAAATCATAATATCTAAATTGACGTGGAGCGCAGTTTTCAGGATATTTTTTAAATGTCATTACTATAGACTTATGGTCAGTGAGTATATGAAATGGTTTAAGTTCGATCATGTCACGAAAATATTTTACGGATTCGTATATTGACAGAAGTTCGCGACCGAAACTACTGTATTTGCTTTGAGCTGATGAGAGTTTTTTGGAAAAGATACCTAGACATTGCCAATCATTACCTACTTTTTGTTGTAGGACAGCACCGATTGCGGTATCTGAAGCATCTGTTACCAAAGCCAACTGAGCTGTAGGGTCGGGATGTGCGAGAAGTGTAGCATTAACAATTCTTACTTTGCAAGCATTGAAAGCATCTTCTAGCGACGGTGTCCATTCGATAACTGTACTGCCCTTCACGGATGGACCAGCTAGTAACCCATGGAGAGGTGCTTGGACTTTTGCAGCACCAGGAATGAACCGCTTATAAAAATTAAGCATTCCCAAAAACCTACGAAGCTCTTTTATAGTTCGGGGCTTTGTGTAACGATGTATTGCTTAGATCCGCTCTGGCAAAGGCTTCCCACCGTTGACTGTGATTAAATAGCCTAGAAATTCTATCTCTTCAACAGCAAAAACACATTTGTTCGTGTTCAGAAGAACACCATACTCTTTAAATCGCTCAAATACGACGTGCAAGTGTTCTAAATGCAATGTGGAGTAATCTGAAGCGATGAGTACTACATCAATGTAAGTGTAGCAAAACAAAGGCCTCTAAGAACTTCGTCCATAAAACGTTGAAAAGACTGTGCAGAATTGCGTAAACCATAACCCATGAATGGAAATTCGTATAAACCAAAGGGTGTTGATATAGCGGTCTTCGGAATATCGTCTTTATTTACAGGAATATGATTATAAGCACGAACTAAATCTAACTTGCTAAAAACTTTACATCCAAACAAATTGTGTGAGAAATCGCCAATGTGTCGTATTGGATACCTATCTGGGATAGTACGTGCATTTAAAGCACGGTAGTCGCCACAAGGTCGCCAACTCATATCCTTTTTTGGCACTTAATGCAGTGGTGACGACCAAGGGCTCTCTGATGGACGAGCTATGCCTGTACGTACCATTTCGTCAAACTCCTGTTTAGCAGCTTTCAACCGGTCAGGAGCCAGTAGTCTCGGTCGACAAAATACAGGTGGTCCAGGTGTAGTGCGTATGAAATGCTGTGTTTTATGTTTCACCTCACGTTCAGACAGATCTCCAGCAGGTTTTGTGATTTCAGGGTATTCTAATAAAAGTTGATGATAAATTGAATCCCCAGTAACAGATTTAATTTGTGGGTATTTATAAGCAAAAGCGAGGTTACCAGCTGATGTAAGCGAAGTTTTAGTATCACGTAAGCAAGAATGTCGTATATCTACAAGCAAATTAAAATGCGAAAAGAAATCTACACCAATAATTAGCTTACTAACATCAGCAATTACAAAGCGCCAACCAAATGCACGGCGTAAATTTAAATTTAAATTTAAGCTTATCCAACCATAAGTAGCTATAATTGTACCATTGGCGGCAAAAAGCTCATAACTAGTTTTACTAGGCCGCTTACTATCTAAATAACTAACAGGATACACACATAAATCGGAGCCGGTATCAATTAAAAATTGTTTTTTAGAGTTCTTATCAGTCACAAACAGGCGGCTAGTAACAGAAGAAAAGTCACTCGCCACAGATTATGAGTTATTCGTTTTTTGGATAATTACAAGGAGGTCGACACTTAGCTGCTTTATCTGCAAATTTCCAGTGGTACCAGCACTGGCCTCTGTTGCTAGAATGGCTGCTTGATCGATGGCGTGAGTGGCTACGAGACCGTGACCGAAAATCCCGATGTCCTCGACCGCGACGAGATGACATAGTGTTGAATCGCTTTGTTAGGTCGTCTAGTTTACGATTAATCTCCTCGATGGCTGACGGTGCTGAAGATGATGAGGCGACTGCTACTTGCGGTGTTGAAAGCTGCGGCGTGACCTCATTTATTTTATCTGCTAGTTGAGCAAAGCTGTCAAGAGGGGTGTCCATCTGCGTACCAATTATAGCCTGAAGATAACCAGGTAGGCGGTTGGACCACAAGGTGCGTAGAAAGTCATCAGGAACTTCAGGTGCCAGACTTCTTAAATGGCGTAGAAATTGGCTAGGTTTCCTATCACCCAGCTCTTCGTGAGAAAGAAGTTTTCGAACTCTGTGTTCTTTAGACGCTGACAAACGTGATATAAGTTCGCGTTTTAAAGTTTCGTACGTATCTGCCAACGGTGGTTTGGTTATAATGTCCTCAACTTCTAAAGAATATTTGTAGTCCAACACAGAAATCAGGTGATAAAATTTTGTAACATCGGCTGTAATGTTCGAAAGTAAAAACTGCGCGTCTAATTGTGCGAACCATAGACCAGGTTTATTTGCCCAGAATGGTGGCATTTTTACGCCAACGCGGCACACATTCGGTTCATTTAAATCACTACTATTATTGTTACCCATAGTTCCGGTACCGTTCCACTATATATACACTGTTCACTTATAAGCACGTAGAAAGGTCTCCAGCATTGCGTATTTTAGATGTAGGCAATAAAAAGAATAACGCTTTGTAATATTGGTAGGTACAGTTTAATTCTAAGAATTTTAGCACAGCTACAAAGATGAGAAGGAAGTAGTAGAAAACAGTTTAGGAAACAAAAGCATGAGTAGAAACTAAATATATAAATGCAATAGCTAACTAATAAACTATTTACGGCACAGTTAGGTATTACGGCCGGGTCGATAAGCGCGCGCGCAGCCTGCTGGCGTCGGTCAGTATTTTCAGTAGACTGGCGAGGTATATGCGCGCCACTAGGTAACCGGTTGCACTGACATGTTACGCACGCGCTCGTACATACAAACGGCGTCATAAATATACAGTTCACAAAAACTACATAACTTATAAATAGATTTTCGCCACAGCTTCATAAATCGCCAGAAGCTCTCTGTCGTAAGGAGAATATTTAACTTGTGTTGGGCTCAACTTACAGGAAAAGAATGCGAGAGGCTGCCATGAACCATCTTTCAGTTGTTCAAAGCCGCTTCTATCGCACTATCCGAGGCGTCGGTTACTATTGCTAGCTGTGACGTGCAATCGGGATGTGCCAGGAGGGCTGCTTGACAAATACTGTTTTTGCACTCTTCGAAGGCTTTTAATGTTTCAGCCGTCAAGGTGATTGGCTGACGACCTTTGACTGAGCCATTAAGAAGGGCATGGAGAGGTGCTTGTTGTTGGGCTGCTTTTGGGATAAATCTCCTATAGAAATTGAGTATGCCTAAAAATCTCCTAAGCTCTCTAACGGTCTTTGGAATCGGAAACGATAGCATTGCCTCGACTTTCGAGTCCAAAGGTTTTGTACCTTTCTCAGAGATGTGATATTCTAGAAATTTCACCTCTTCTACGCCAAATATGCACTTGGAGGCGTTTATGACCATGCCGTACTCCTTAAGTCTGGCAAATAGTTGGCGTAGATGATCATCATGGGATGCTGCATCTCTGGAAAAGACAAGAAAATCATGTGCAGAGGGGATGACCATTTCCTGTACCGTTTTTCAGCATCAGCTCGAATTCTTGCCGAGCGATTTTCAGTTTATCAGGTGCTAGTCGACGAGGTGGACTTGATACTGGCGGTCCTGAATTGGTGGAAGGTATTATGTGCCGGTAGCGATGTTTGAATACCGGGCGGGCGAGTTTTCTCTGGAAATTCCTTTAACATCTCAAAGTATTTTGAGTCACCAAGCAGTGTCTTCACTGAAGATATAGTGCTCTTTGAACTTTTCAAAGCTGCTGTGATCGAAAGTGTAGTTGTGTTGTCAATTAAGCGTTTCTGTCTGCAGTCGACGACCAAGTTGTAAAAGGCAAGGAGGTCAACGCCGATTATGGGCTTTGTGACATCCGCTACGATGAAACGCCAGGTGTAGTCTCGTCGGAGGCCAAGGTTGAGCTGAAGGTGGGCGTATCCATAAGTGGGTATTATTGAGCCATTGGCAGCATACAGCTCATAATTTGTATTTGGTCGGCGTTCAGAGAGGTTAGACCGTGGGTAAACGCAAACGTCGCTGCCTGTGTCAACAAGGAATTGTACCTTCGAGTGGCGGTTGGTAACGAACAGGCGACCAGAGGCCTTGGGACAATCGTTGGTTGCCATTATCGATTGCCCTTGGCTTTTCCCGCATCAAAATCGCATGGTTTAATGCACCTAGTAGATTTCGTGCCGAATTTTCAATGAAACCAGCAGTTTGGGTGTCTTCTATAGCTGGACTATGATCGGCTGTGCTGAGATCTGCTGGTACTGTGACCTCGTTGCTGATGTCCTGGATTTCTGGAGCGGGATCGATGAGGGTTCGTGGAGAGCGCGTTGACTTGTTGGGTCAGCTGAGCAATTTGTTTCGCCATTTGGTCCAGTGTGTTCTGTAAACTTGACGGATTGCTGGCACTGGGAACATGTGGGCTCGTGGGCACGATCTCATGGACACGATCTGCTAGAGCTTCTAACTGAAGATTTGGTTGAGAGGCGATGACAGTCCGAAAGTTCCTCGGCAGACGGCTGGTCCATATGGTCCTCAAAAAATCTTCTGGGATGTTAGGTCCTGCCAATTGTTGGAGATGTCTCATAAACTGGGAGGGTTTTTTGTCACCTAACTCCTCGTGTATCAGTAGCTGTTTCACCTCCTTTTCCCGTGAATCAGACAATCGTTTAATTATCTCGGTTTTTAGTTTCTCTTATTTGCTGGCGGAGCGATAATAATGTCTTTGACTTCGGCCGCGTACTGATGGTCTAGTTGTGAGATCACGTAGTAGAACTTCATGACGTCGGCTGTGATGTTGGAGATCACGAACTGACCTTCCACTTGTGCGAACCAAATTGACGGTTCTTGTGGCCAGAATGGTGTTATGCGAACACCGACACGGAATATGTCGGATGGACTGGGGTCAGTGGAAACGCGCACGTCATAACCGTTATTAACACGCGATGGTTCCGTGTTGTCCATTGTGTCTTTGAAATCGCCACTTTCCGATGCCATATTACACTCACTAAATGTCACTATTTTAAAACCAGATGGTTTGGAATTGTTCACTGTGGGGTCACCAGTATAAGGTGGTTTGGGTGGCTACTAATAAAAGTCTGTACTCACCGAGTTATTGTTATAAATAGTTTATTGACACATATCACATCTAGGCTTATGCACTACATAGGTAATATAACTACGTCATTACAAAGCACTAGCACTACACCTAGTATAGGTCAAGCAAGCAAGACGGTTCTTATATGAGAACGCAATAACAAGCGTAGATACAAGTGCGCGTAAGCAAAGCCAGTGAAAGTCTTAGGGACAAGCGGCGTCATATATATATATATATATATATGTATATTTGTACATTTATTTGGTTTTTAATTATATTTTTAAGCTACGCTACAGATTCATTCATCAAAGAGAATGTCGCGCACCAGCCACGGGTCATATAAATAATTATGGGCCGAGTCTATGAGCCGCACTGATGCATAAATACAAATAGTCGAGCCGTAATTTGAGTTACAGCATTGTGACTTTATAGCTTTTAAACGAATCTATAGACAAGACCTACATGATAATCATCAATGTTTTTATCTCTTTCTATTTCTTAGATTTTTGCATGACCAAGTGCCTTAAGAACACATAAATTATATTTCCGTCACATCAAATGACAACAACTTTAGTTGAGGCCATCTCATTTGACAGCTCAGACAGTTGGGTTGTTTTGAATTGATCGAGTGCTCACTTTCGGAGAGGTGGTGGGAACTGCCGCAACTCGTATTATCCTAATAAAATGCTCCAAACTAATTCATCAGAACTTTTTTCTTCATACATTAGGCTACACACATGAAAGGAATTTTTGTTCATTTTTTTAACACTAAAGTGGCAAAAAGCCTGAAGTGATACAGTTACAGCAAATACCGCAGCATATGGCTACTTACAACACCAGGAAGATTACTCGCAAGTTTTCGATCCATTAAAAATCTAATCACTTCTGTCTTGAATTGAATTATACATTCAGTAGAAAACACAAAGTCCCCACTCAAAGACTTAAGGGTTCGATATCACTTCTGAGTTTAGAATTGTTGACAATTTATACTCTTAAAAGAGCCAAACTTGTATTCGGTGCATCTGCCCAGATATGGCAGCAGTACTCCATATATGGGGCCAGACTTGCGACTTGTAATCGCTGGAGATGTCAACACCTAGGATTCTATTATGGCTATTAGAGATAATAAAGAGTGTGTTCTAGAATTGTAAGACCTCAGTGAATGGAGTTTTCTTAGCGGTAAACACGTAGACTTGTGTCTTTAGTGGGTTAAATTTGAGCAAGTCTTTCCGTCTCCAATCGAAAATGGTCTCCGAAAGTGTGGTCTCAATTTGCGACTCAAGTTCTCCGTGATTTTCCTCCGCAGTTTGCATAGCCCTTCCTAGTTCGACAGGAGTCATCCGAAATAAAGATCTAGATGAGATCTATCACTTCTGCGAAAAAATTGCTAGTCTACAATCAATAGTTTTAAAGATATAGGAAGCAATTTCGAAGCTATGACCTGGAATTAATGAAATGGTAAAAATGGTAAATGGAACTATGAATGATATTTAGTTTAGTATAAAACCTCCATTGTGTTAATCAACGTTGTTTGGAAGTATGGAAAAACTCATTTGAGAGGCTCTTTTTTCAAAGTCGATTAAGCTTTTATATATGTAGTTGTACGAAGGGCCATGTAAATTTCGATTTTCTAATGTTCAACTATATAGTTGGCCCACAGGCAAAAAATATCCCTCTAGTATGTACGAGTTGGACATATTAGTTGGACCAACGGGACAAACCCAATGGGCTTTCCCCCTGTCACGCTGGACTAAAGTGGTTAGATAAACTTTAACTATACGTATATTATGATGTAGGTGCGTATTTAGCCACTGGTAATCTCACCCCTACTTCTACTACTACTCATACCTTCTGATAAATAAGAACCATGAAGATATACGTTATTGGCATACGTTCGTGACATTTTTGAGCACCCGTTCGGGGATTAGTGCCGTGATGGATGGCAAGAATGATTGCGTGATAATATATAAAAATTATTAGATATTACGTCACACACATAACAATGAAATGTATTTGTTTCAAACTTTGCAAAACATCACAATCGCCAGTTCAAAAATCAGTTATTTTAATGCTTTACCATTTATAACTTTTTTCCAAGTTAATAATAATAATAAAATGCTGTTTGTTATGCAGTATTTCAATATTTAGCAATTATTTATATATATATATATATATATATATATATATATATATATTATATGTTAATAAATATATATAATAATTTCTAGCAAATAGTTATAGTTGGAGTAATGAAATATATTTTGAAGTTAAATACTTACAGGAGCTACTTAACATCGAAACCACAATTTAAAAACTGATCAAGAGCACATCGGACCTTGCTTACTATAGTGTTTCGTAGCCAAAACTATTTAACTCAAGTTAGTTGTACTAGAAATTGCCACTTTGAAGCCGAATACTTCAAAAAAAGGAACATAATTGAAGAAAAAAACTGTTTACTAAACCTTATATTTTTCATTTCCTGTGGTTCCTTCTGATGTGGTTCAATCTCAGTAAATCCATTGTCCAAATCTATCGTGGATCTAGTGAGATATTATTTTCTCAATAGATCCATTTTTGAAAGTGTGTATCTACTATCTACTAAAATAAAAAAATCTCATCTCGTCTTTATATAAAAATAAAACGGGTTGCACCCTGGGAGTGCCGGTAGAAGTGAAAACTTACTAGCTATTTACTTCCCATCACTTCGCATACATATTTATTTATTATAAATATTAATGTATGTTTATTTACTTTTTGACGTACTACGTATTTGACATCTCAATCTGTCACAGAATTAAAATTCCATATCAAACCTCCCTGTACTACTCAATCGCCATATACTTAAAATAAATACTAACCTAATGTAAATAAAAGACGTGTCCCGACGAGAGTTCCATTTTATGAATTTTCGGTCAGGTCACGTGTCCTGACGCGAGTTTAACATTTTTTTCCCATCACAAAAAAGGTGCACTACGCCGCTAAAGAAGTTTTCACTCCAAAAACTTTTTTATTTTATTCTTTTTCTTCAATGACTTTTAAAGCAGATATAACGATCTGAATAAAAACTGACAAAAGAGACAAAACTCTGACACACAAAAAGTCCGACTTTTAGTCAAGAACATAACAAAACTAATTTCCTAGTTTGACCACACTTTGGACTTTTGTGTTGCGACAAAAAGTGCCAAAGACAGGTGTTATAAAAGAAGACTAGATAAAAATTTATTTTAAATAATATTTTAATTCAATAAGCTTACTATCGACCATTGATATGATGACAAATAAAACGTAAAAACTAATTTACACTTTTTTGTTCTTGTAAATATATTCCTTAATATAAAAATCTACAAATAAATACAATATAAATATGTTGTGTGGCAAGAACACGCAGGATACCCACTTGGGGTATTCACAGGAAGGTTCGAAGAGCACGTGGCCGAAGTGCAAGATGAACAGGAGGAACTGCAACTGTTAACATGGAAAATGTTGAAAAACGAAAAAAAAATACAAAACAAAAATTTTCATTTCATTTCAATAAATACTACACTTACAATTTGCATTTGCGTAATGTACTTCTTCCACCACGCCCTCACCCACTGGGGTCGTAACACGGAGATCAAGTAGTATGTATACATGACCGCATGCACTGCTGAGTTTATGAAACCCAACATGACGCCGTGACCTCCTGTAAATTTAACAAATGTATGACTTCAGATTTCCTTTTTGCTCTATGTTAATACATGGTAAACAGAAGTCATAGTAGGCTAGAGATTTATCTACAATTGTAATAAGCTTTATCTTAAAGTCGTAAATGACACAAAACTTATTGATAATATGTCGAACACTGCATGTATTGCATACCTATAAATAAGTTGTTCAGATTATGCTTGGCGTTCTAAAACAAGGACATGAAAGTATAACATCTGACATAAACAACAAGATATGCTTGTTCCATACTACTGCCGCACCGAAACTAGTTCACATCGAAATAAGCTAAATCGACTCATTCCAAAATAGTGACGAAAACCACAACAATACAACGTAAGCTAAGTTAGCAAGAGAGTAATGTCAGTAATTAAAGTGTGAGTGTCTGTATATGTTTACAACTACATTCTAAGGTAGGTAGGTAGGTAGGTAAAATTTCGGTCGTGGGCATAACTGGGGGAAATTCACAACCATAATCGCTATTTGTCTGTACAAGCGGTTGGAGCTAAATTCTTAAAAGCTCGGCGCAAAAATAGACCCAAAAACGCTTTCTCAATCTTATATAGGTGCAGCGCGAAATGAAATTGCAGTCTTCATCTAATAGGTGCGAATACAGACAAATTTCAAAAGCCATATGACGCGATATACGCCACTTTATGAGATCATGTGTAGAAGAGGCTATAGAGCGAAATAGGGGCTCGAAAGTGTTTTCCACGGATCTGTCTATTGGGCAACGATAGTTGACAAAGCTGAAGACCGAAAATGGCAAAATCGTTTCGTACAAACCTTAAATATTGAGAGATTGAGAACTTCTATACACAGTTATACACATCAACTCTGTCAACATCACGGCCAAAGAGACCAGAAAATCTCCCGGACGTCAGCCTTTATGAGACTGAAATGGCCTTGAAACAGCCTAAGAACAATAAGTCGGAATTACATCAGAGTTTCTGAAAGCTGGTGGAACACCGATACCTAAAGTCCTTCAGCGGCTTTTTAATTATGTTATCCTCGAAGGCGTCACGCAAGAAGCTTGGAGCAGAAGCGCGGTCATGCTTTTCTCCAGAAGAGGACACTTAACCTTACTTAATAACTATAGACCTATTTCGCTTCTGAGCCATATCTATAAGCTGTTTTCCAGGGTCTTTACCAATCGTCTCAAACGCAGGTTTGCCAAATTCCAGCCTCCCGAAGAAGCCGGTTTCCAAAAAGTACCATGGACCACATATATACGCTTCTCGAGATCATACAGAAGACAAACGAGTATTATCGGCCTCTTTGGATACCGTTCATGAACTATAAAAAAGCCTTCGATTCCATCGAGGACTGGACGGTGCTACAGTCTCTTCAGCGGTGCCACATTGACTATCGGTACATCGAAGTGCTGAAGTGTTTATATAACAGAGCCATGATGTCTGTCCGACTACAAGACCAGAACACAAAATCAATCCATCTGCAGAAAATTGTGGGACATGGAGACGTCATTTTTCCGAAAATATTTATTACTACGAGTACGTTGAAAGATGAGTTTAAGCTTCTGGAGTTGAAAGGAAATGGCGTTAACATAAATGGCGAGTACATCGCCTTGCATACATCATCTACATTACCTTGGATTTGCCGACGACAATCATGGCAGAATCGCTAGAAGACCTAGGCACGATGCTCAGAGACCTCAGCAGAGTTTCCCAACAGGTTGGCCTTAAAATAAATATAGGTAAAACGAAGGTAATGTTTAATGTTCTTGTCGCGCCAATACCAGTTGTTGTTGGGATCGCTGCTCTCGAAGAATACACATACCTAGGGCAAGTAGCCCAGTTAGTTAGGTTAGGTTTAAGAACGTCCGAAGAAAACCCAAAAAGAGGAAATTCGCCGAAGAACCAAAGTTACCAACATAGCTCAAACAATTAGCATATAGGCAGCGGGACAAGTCAGATATTGAAATTGCCACAATTCAAAAAATATATAGGCAAGCTTCTTGTTTGGACCCATAACTTCGGTGTTATTAGGCAAGTAGATTTATATCATAAATTTAATCCTTTGTTAATCCTAGAGTAAATAGGTCAAACCAATAATATACAGTTATTCAGCAATAGATGAAGGTCTTACCTGGTACATATTTGGTACCGATGTACCCCAGCAGGCACATACCTAAGTGGTGGTAGATGTGTAAAAACGACACATGCGAGAACTTTTTCCGAAGAATGAAGAATACCTAAAATAAATAAATACAGAGTACAGTTAGCGTGACGGATATTTTCAAAAATAAAAAGATCTTTCACATTCTTTCATACCCTTCTCACATTTAACTTCATTCACGCCACGCATCTCGTATAAACTTCCGAGACATGAAATGCGTGGCGCAAACTGAAACTAGAGATCACCTGATAAAGTTGATTTTCCACTCGTTTTGGAACGGGGTCTCACAGTAAATTTTTATACTCCGTGATTTTAAGCCATATCCATGGGAGTGTAAATAATTCAACTTGACAGTTGGAAAATTACCCCAACCAGACGTTTCAAATCCTATTTTCAACTTTCTCATTACGTTTTGGAACGTAGCATATCCAAATGTGCATTATGGCGGTTGCGATAGTAGACACGTCATTACTAACCACTGCCTGTGCACTCATGTGCAGCCAGGGTGCCTTGCTTATTTCAAACAGTTTTAGGTAGTACGCCACGTGAGTTCTGAAGTAATAGTAAGCAAAGCGAGAAGCAAATTAAGAAAAAATGTAAGCATGGGGTTTTTAAAAGTTGCTTACAGTTTTTCCAAAGTTCCATCTGAAGTGCTCTAGACTTTTTGCTAGTAGCAGTAATAGTGCGTCTGGCCAAGTTATTTATCACTACCTACTAAATCCCATAACAGAAGGAGCTATAGGAGTTTTGGCGCGCATCTTAAGAAGGAGTGGTGTTTTTTTCTGTTTAATTTTGCTAAATTCATTTAGTGTGCTTCGATGTATATATTTTAGCAGTGTTTAACGGAAACGTGCTCAGAATTGTGCAGCGAAGGCTCATGCATAGCGAATTATGAAGAAATAAGCAGGACATGACGCGCAAATTCTGAAGGATGCACACCAAATCTCCCGCCCTTTAAGATAAAACTTGTATATGGCGCTTCGCCAAACTTAAATATAAGCACTTGACTATATTTACACATGACTATGGAGAAATGAAATGCTATAATGCGAAATCTGTTCTCCACATCGAAGAAGGAAGAAAGGAAGGAGCTATAAAATATACCAGTGCAAAATACGATATATTTTCAATAGTAAACTTTATATAATAACTGCCACATACGTGGCTATAACTATATTTCAGTTTTGTATGAATATATTTTGGCATATAAATATATATTTTAGCTACGGGATTAAGGAGCACGCACGTATTGTCTCATATTTACACGAAGCATTTCGAGCCCATTTGAACCTCACAGTATCTTTGTACTATTTAAAATTCCATATGCTTATGGAATAGTTTCCACAATATGCGAAGCCAAAAATCACGATCTTTAGCACAGTACCTACTGACATCAATAATCTAGAGTATCTTCTTCGAATTTAATTGGTTTGAAATTTGGCATAAAGATAATTTTTAGGGTTACAAAAAAATACACATTGATTGTTTACCTAATCAAAGACAATACCAATCAAAAAATTTTAGATACAGCGTTTCTGGTAAAAGTGGCCTTTTTAGCAGAAACGCTATCTACAATACAACTCACAGATATATTTCAGATACAATACATAACGTTCTAAAAATACCTAATAATTGGTTCTAAAATGTGTTTTGTACATAGAGGAAATAAAGAATACCTTTTGGAATAACAAGAAAAATCATAAATTGGTAGAAACCATAGACATAAAGAACTGGAAAGCGCATATCCTAGCCTAGAAAAAATTGTGTTTATGAAGACTAGAGGCCAAAGATTCGCTTTGTCTCTTTCTAAAGGATGGTCAATTTTTGAGGCTATTGCGCAGTCCATAGAACAGGCCTAAACCAAAACGGGTCAATAAAAAAAATTCAGTGGAAGTTGTTTGTCTCTGTCTATCTTATCCTGCGGGGAACAGATGATATATTTTTGTATAAGAAATTAAATTATGAAAAAGTGCTATTACCGTATCGAGTAAGTCAACTATTTTGATGACGTAATAGAGCCACACATGTTTGACGACAAGCCTCTCCATAGGTGTGTCTTCTACAATGATCTTCTGACACCATATGCTGTAGTACCCTGATAGGTACAGTAAAGAGAGGCACTGTATAAGCAAAAGGATTATTGTGAGAAACATTTTGTCATAAGAACACAAAAAAAAACATGTGATTAAAAGAATGAAACTGAACTGAAAAATTATTTTTTGCGAACCCATTTGTTTAGGATGTCATTAGATAGGTCTTCTTATATGCATTTGAGGTTATATAATAATATCCATAGGCTGCGGTGACCACTTACCATCACGAGGACCGTAAGCTTGTTTGCCAAAAAAAAAAAGGTTCTTAAGTAGTTTTTGCCTAAATATATGCCGTATGTATTACGATTTGTTAGGGTCCAAAGTCGAAAAAAAATGTGTCCTGGCTAGTCCGCGTGATCTAAAAATGTATAAAAATCACATTCAAAAAGCTTAATAAGTGCTTTTGACAAATAATATTTCAATCAAAATTTGTTCGCAGGTTTATCAAATATTCGAAATCATTCTACTATTATCAAATTCTACGGAATCCTTACTTACAGCGTGTACGGCACACACTCACCCGGTATTTAGGTCTTTCAAATATTGTTTAAATTCTTACTTTAAAAGCCAAATAAGCTGATAAATAAATCTGCACGACGTTATAAAGAACGATGATATTCTTGATTTGGTATGGTTTTCGCTGCGCCATGAATTCAGGCCCCCAGGAGAGGACGAACCGATGGTAGAAGTACATGATGGCGAAGATTGGCAGAGGGCTCGACACCAGGGGGAAAAAGTTCGTCCGAGGATCTGAAAAGGACATCATATACATTACATTCAATTATGTTAAATTTTAATCGCAAAAAACCAAAATAAACTTCGGTTTAAGAATTTTTCATATGAATACAAAACTCAAGTAAATCAAACTTTTCTGAGCCGGTGGTCAAAAATCAAAACTACAGTCGCAATATTTAAATAGTGTGAAATTGCAACGACAGTAGTGACCGAAAACTGGATCAGAAAAATTATTGTTTTAATACTATGTTTTTGTTATAATAAACATAGCGATTCACAAAAGAATTCAGTCTATGAAATTTTATCAGATTCGATAGAAAGCAAACTATAATGGGTTTTTTGCCATATGGTGATACGGAACCCTAAATAAGTTTGAAGATCAAAAACAACTGTTTTTTGCATAGGGACCCCTTTAAGTTTTTACATTTTGTTAGTTTTATTATATTTTTTAGGAAACCTGATAGAAAAACACATATTATACTAACCTACTTTGGTCTTAAAGATAGAGACCATTTAAGGTCAAATGGATAGACAGACAGACAGACAGACAGTGTAGCAATTAGCAATAGGGCTTCGTTTTTGGCATCCTTTGGTACAGAATCCTAAAAATAATAAATTAAGTAATGTGAAAAAACTGATGATCGAGTAATGAAATTATATAGACAAAGCACAAAAAAGTCCAAAACTTCCTGTTGGACTATGAAAAATTATTATTAAAACGGTTGCTTTGATTCAGGAAGTCATTTATAATTTTTGCTTTTATTTTTTTTGTTGTCGTACATGTGCATTTTAACATATATTTTAAGAAAAAATATAGTAATAGTAACACAAAGATTAATACTTTGAACTCTCTTCCGATTAGATTAACCCTGACCTCCTTCTCTTTAACTTTTAGTCGAATTGACGATTGTAATGTTAAGAAGAACATTCTTTCAGTTCCATCTGTAACTAAATACAATATTAATGTAATACAATACTTCGATAATTAGCTAAAGAGTAAAAAATATGTACCAATACAATAGGTAATAAAAAATAAGTAAGTAAACTACTAAAAACAAAGTAAAAAAATACATTTTTTTTTGATTTTATGTAGCATAGGGGGCGCACCATGTGAAGCGTCAAATATCGGTAATCGAGTGAAGGAATTTAGATATTAAAGAGAATTCCGATATTTAATAGTACTAGTGGCATTAGCGCCATCATAATTATATTTTTGCACAATCATATGTACATACATTTATTTACATATACTTCAAATTATCCATACTATCCATGAATATAATATAAAAATAAATATTATAAATGCGAAAGTAAATCTGTCTGTTACCTTTTCACGGTGAAACCACTGTACCGATGAAGATGAAATTTGGCATGCAGATAGTTTTGAGTCCCGGAAAAGGACATAAGCTACTTGAAAACGTCAAGTATTATTCGTTTAGTAATCGAGGAGTTGCCGTTGAAATCCTACACCGATGACCGAATACTAAGAATACAAAGAAGTTTGCAAGAGCAGACCAGCCTCCACAGCGGCACCCGTTCACAAGTATGATACATGAATCAGCCCTCGCTGAACATCGAATGCAGTCGGTAATGACCGCATTAGCCGTAAAATGATCTTACCCATTCCTGATATTATCGTGCCTGTCATTACCCATATCATAAAATATTCTATTACGAATGGAAATTTTCCTAAAGCGTAGAGAGAAGCTCAAATTTATACCTCTGCAAAAAAAAGACGAATCCTTCCTCCTTTTCTGACTATAGACCCATTTCCATTCTTCCTTTCCTATACAAAGATTTAGAGCGTATTGTATAGAAACAAATCAGCAGTTTTCTGAACTTACTAGACCTATATCAATCCGGCTTCCGTCCAGGTCAACATTCGATTGGGGATGGAGAACAAGCAGCTGACAGTAATTGCATTACTTGATTTTAGTAATGCTTTTTATATTATTGATTGTGACATACTTTCTTACGCTTACGTTCTCTTAACATATCTCCAACAGCAATTGACTGGTTTCACAGTTAGTTGTGTGGACGTCGGCAACGCATTCAAGTTGATGATTATTCATCTTCCTGGTGTGATACTTCTGCCGGTGACCCACAAAGTGGCGTGTTGTCTCCACTTCTCTTTACTATTTTCATAAATTTTATTACATCTCAAATTTCTTCTTCCTACCATATGTATGCAGATGATCTACAAATCTGCTCGCAATCCTCCTTTGAAAATTTAAATCTAGCAGTAAACACTATTAATGCAGATATTGCACAGATTGCAGCCTGGAGTGAATCACACAATTTAAAAATAAACCCGAGAAAAACACAGGCTGTCATAGCTGGAAGCTTAAGAATCATTAATAAAATTGATTGGCAACAGTTACCCTCCATCATGTGTAATAAAGTTTGTGTTCCTTTTAGCGAATATGTGAAAAACCCTAGGCATTTACATCGATCGCACGTTATCCTGGCATCATTAGCTGAAGGAAATAAGCAGAAAACTGTTTGCCTCTATAAAATCTTTGAGAAGACTTCAGAACTTCCTGCCAATTCCTAGCAAAATTGCTTGCACATCATTACATCATTATGGCGATAGTTGAGAACCGGGAGGACGTATGCTTTTCCGATCTTACTGAAGGGCAGTTAAACAAACTTAAGTGGCTTCAAAATTTATCTATACGGTTCATATTTGGTTTACGCAAATTTGATCATATATCAGAGTATCGTTCTAAGCTCAAGTCGCTCTTCATTCGCCAACGCCGGAATACGCACCTTCTTTCTCTTCTTTATTCCGTTCTGTTCATACCTTCATCACCAACTTATCTTAAACATTGCTTTGAATTCCTTGGCTCTTCTATAAAAAAATCTTAGATCTTAGTAAAAGATCTCTAGTAAATTTGTAATTTACTTTTAAAGATTTCTTCACATTCCTCTCAGTTTTATAACGATTCCTTTACCGTTAAATCTATAAAACTATGGAATGCTTTACCGCTCAATATCAGACAAGCCCAAAGCTTACACTGCTTCAAAACGCAGGTTAAAAATTAGTATCGGACACATTAATTTTTATTTTAGAATAAGACATGGTATTTTATTGTACGTCTGGGTAGTTGGTATCATTCGTACTATATTTAATATGTAGTAACGTGTATTATGTCTCATTCGTATCTTTTATTGAAATAACACATTTTTTTGTTTTTATTTATATTTATATTACTTTATTGTTCCAAGTTCCTACTCTAAAATCTTTTTCTACTAGATTTCCTCTACCCAAAGGTTGTTTGGAAGAAATCGCGAAATAGCGATAAGACCGCCTTATACCGCCGTATTGTATTCCACCAATCAACTGTACTACTTTTATTTATTTTTTTGTGCAATAAAGAAATTATTACAAATTATTATTACAAAGTAAAGCCACAGAGATAATCTTTATACGTACCCAGGTACTTTGAGGCCTTTTTGAATATTAGTGATAAGCGACCCTAAAAACCCTGATGAGACCAAAAAATCAGTGACGGTACATTTACGGTTTTCATTTATTAAGTCAGACTTCCATACATTTTTGACTAGAATTCCAGAGTCCGAATAGCTTGAAACCGTTCCCAATAAGGTCCTTAAAGTTGAATTCTTTGTTTGTCGTTTTCTCGTCTACTATAATATAGTCGCATATCATAGCACAAAACAATATGATTATCGAGCACTATCACATTATTACAAGGACATAACCTCAATCAATTTTTGTGTTTTATTTAAGCTAGTTTTGTCTTATTTCTAAAGCTATTAAAGCTTATTTCTAGCCCAAACATTTATGGAGATTGGCCATGATTCTTTGGCTAACAACCAAACTAAAGTGATCAATAAAGCGGGAAACTACAGAGATATAGAGAACGAACTTACCGGCTAAGTCCTCGTTCACATAGTAGTAATATTGGGATATATTTCTGATAAGCGTGCCCATTGCGGGAGTCCAGCCTTACACGCAGTATTTGTTTCCTTTATGCTTACACCTAAAACAAATGTAAATAATTAAATACAGAACTACTAAATACTCTGCAACATGGAGCAGCTGTCATATGTATTCTTGACATTACACTACAAATATTTCCACAGACATTAAACTTACAATATTATTCCTGCTGTGACTACCTACGCAGGTTGAACGTTTTGATAAACCTTTTTGGATATTTGAAGATTGTATTTATATTAGGATTTAAGGTACTTGTAAAAATGTGTTTTGAAGTTGCATAGATTATGTGGTTCCGCCACCAATAAGATAAGATTAATTTTGGGAGTCTTTAACTTTAACGGCCTCCGTCGTAAGTGGCTCAATTCTCGGACCAATAACTATGCTCGGATATCTGCTACCAAAGCTCTGATCTATAGTTTTCTCAACTGGTACTTTATCTAACGAGAATACTAAATATAGAGGATTATACGAGTTTCTTATTTGTAACCATACATCCGGACTGTTTGTATATCTGTGGTCCGGACGGATTTTCCGTCTCAGTGGATGCGTCTCTGACCACTGTCGCGCCTGAACTCAAGTACCATATACAAAAACCGTTTCATCTGGGATAACTAATTAGCATCGTATGTGAAAACTGGCCCAAAAGACAATCTGTTACTCCAGGACAAAAAATATTAAATATCTTCCATTAGTGCAGCCTGATAATTATATTGTTACCACCTTTACACATAAAACTTGGTCTCATGAAAGAAAAAAATCCTTAACTGAATGAGACAAAAACTAATGCCCATATTTATTGGCCCTGAAATCAGGCAATTGATAAAAGATGATATTTAAAGAAAAGCTTAATGATTTAGAAAAATCAGCTTGGAAATCTTTCATGAAATATATTTCCAATTATCTAGGAAATCACCGATCAAGTGACTATAAAAGAATTGTCGCGGAGATGTTATCTACTTTTAGGCTTTAGGCTGTAGGTAATATGTTGCTGAAAATACATTTTCTTCATTCACATTTAGCCTTCTTTCTTTAAAATTTGGGCACCGTCAGCGATGAACGCGGTGAAAGATTCCACTAAGGCATTTCTACCATAAAAAAACGATATCAGGGCAAGTGGAGTCCATATATGCTGGCGGATTACTGTTGGACATTACCCGATGTCCCTGAAGCAAAATATAGCCGAAAATCAAAAAGCTACTTTTAGATTAATGTTGCAATATACCGGAATAACTTATTTTTGTTTTTAAATACTGAAAAATTCTAAAATTTAACGAAACCAAATTACAAAGAAACTATTCGTATTTGAAGCATTCTAATTTTATTTTTAATTTCCATATTCTTGTCCTAAAGATAACCAGACAAAAGATTTTATGTTACATGCAAAAAGTGTTTTTCTGTTGAACAGTGATTCTATATTTAGGCCTAAAAAGGATGTTTGAAAACATCCAAAACCAGGACATCTTATAATTTTGTGAACCTTATTTGTTTTGTCATCATCATCAACATCATCACCATCTTAGCCGCATGAAGTTCAATGCTAAACCTGGGCCTCTCCCATAGATTTCCAAAGAAAACGGTTGGAAGCGGCCTGCATCCAGCCTCTTCCTGCGTCCTTCGCTATGCCGTCTGACCACCTTGTGGGACGCTGCGTTTACCAGTCCGTGACCTCCATCCGAGAACCTTTCGGCCCCATCGACCAAGAGTTCTCCGTACTATGTATGTGCCCTGCGCACTGCCACTTCAACTTGCTAATGCGCTGGGCTATATCGGTGACTTTGTTCGTTTACGAATCTCCTCATTTCTGATTCGATCTCTTAGAGAAACCCCGAGCATAGCCCTCTCCATAGCTCGTTGTGTGACTTTGAGCTTACTTATAAGGCCCATAGTTAAAGGCCACGTTTCAGTGCCATATGTCATCACTGGTAACACACACTAGTCATAGACTTTCGTCTTGAGGCACTAAGGTATTTTGGACGAAAAGACGTTGCGGAGTTTCCCGAACGTTGTCCAGTTTTGTGGGCACTGCCATAACAGATAAACCATCATTACCCGGTTCTCCCCTAACATAAAAGGTCACACGCAGTGTCAACCTAACTATGAATTTCAAATGTAACATTCCTTTCAGTGCATATAATTTTGTTTATATTTGCATTGTTATGCATTAGTCAGTGAATGTGTGTCGTCATATCCACTGCATACTGCATGTCAGTGGTACCACGTGATACGGAAGTTAAATTTTAAACTCCAAGTAGGACTTCCGTTCAATGGGGTTCCGTATGTAATAAGATGAGCTAGTATTGGTATAAAATATCGCGCATATAAAACAGAAACTAACATTTCGGGTTAATTTTGTTGTATATTTAGCTCATTTTTTACAGGAAACTTATAAAGGTTGAACAAGGACGTTTTTTTCTAATTCCTTATCCATAATTCCACACTAATATTATAAATGTAAAAGTGTCTCTGTCTGTTTGTCCTTTATTACTCAATCACGTCGAAACGAAGTGTCTTAAATTTAGCACACAGATAGTTCCAGAGAAAGATAAGGACAGGCTACTTTTTGTCCCGGAAAATTCAGAAGTTCCCATGGGATTACCGATAACCGAATTCTACTAAAACGAACTAACTAACGTGACTCTCTGTCCGACCATGAATGGGCTATATTTAGGGTTGCCATAATTATTGGGAACTGATACGGGACGTTTATAAGGTAATATTTCTCGAGATTAGCAATAAGTTTAAAAAAACTATATTTTTACTGACGAGATATTGATACATAAGATAATTATGCAGTCCTGAATCCCAAAGTAGTTAAAATATCATTAAATTAACGATTCGCGACAGTCATATTGCTACGTACGTGTATATTAACAAAAAACGGGACGCACTAGCAATACGGAACAAGGTTCTCAAATACGGTGACAGAAGTATATATACGGGACGTATGGCAACCCTAGCTAGATTAAACAGGAATAGGATGAAATTATCACAGATTAAGTATGTGTTACGCTTACAGCGGATTTTTCGATAAACAAATAAATAAAAAGTAAAAACTTTAGAGAGATGATGAATTATTGGAAACTATTATCGTGCTTTGACACAATTACAAAAAACTAAATGCCATACTATAAATGTAGCCCATTACATTTTATTTAGGGCCCTGGTTATTCTGATTGTAATTGGCGTAACGTGAGTTTATGCCGCCCGGGGCCGACCGGAAATACGCCACCACCTATTTTAATTATTAGTTATTTAAAGTTTTAATATTTCATTCAACAGACCTAATTTATATCGTACAACTTATTGCGTGTCAAGATAAACTACCACTGTTTCAGAAGGAAAATAGTAATAATAAGAATTACGGCTAAATTTATATCACAATAGCATACAATATTACGATGCTACACAAAACAAAAGTAAAGGTAAAATTTCACTTCAAGTATCATGCATATTTTGCTTGAAATAAATTTTAAATGATAGTAAAGCATCCCAATAAGTTTATTTGAAAACAAAAGCTTAGTAGCTTACCATATTTTTTTGTTAAAAAATCAATTTTATGTTATATTAAATTAATCTAAATCAATTACAACACGTGAAAATGCTTTGCGTAGAAAATTAACGGAACTGTAGCCATCACTAGTCGCTCAATGTCTATGGCTTTATAGGTAATTATAGGTAGATAATAGGAATTGTATTTAGGGTTGTGTATTGTTTTTGGTAGGGCCTTTGCTCGAAATTTATAACTTCTATCTTGAACGAATTGAGCTGGCTAATGAAATTAAAACTAATCTACTATGGCTACGCCATAAATTCAACCCTTTGCGGTTTAGCCTGGGCGGTGATAAGTTAGTCAGGACATTGCTTTTTATTTATATAGATAATGTTTAAAAGATTTTCTCCTTTAATAAATAAATAGTGATACAAAATGATTAAAATTACTTTTCTGCCAACTTTTACATAGTGAAAAGTGGCGGCTCAAAACTGGCTGCAATCGTAGGTTCCCAGCAGCCAAAAATGCAGTTGTAATTTCAGCCTAAAATAATTATAGGAATAGTAAAACACGCACATCAATTCCACTATCGACTACAAATAATAAACTAAAAATAATCTCAGGTATATATATACATATATATATATATATATATAAAGAAAAGGGATTGAGGTCTTTATTGATAAATATGACTTTTTAATTAATAGCTGGCTTTGTATGTACTGGTATTTTGCCTTAAGTTTTAGTAGTAAAAGGTGCCGCCAAGAGATGGCCACGAAATTGGTATATTTTTCATATCAACGTTATGTTACCGTAATAAATTACCTACCAACACCGCAGTAATTAAGGGAAGTGCACTGGTTCTGCGACCTACGCTATATCGCGGCCTTTTGGCTAGTTACTCGACTTTGGAGGTATACGGTTCACAATTTAAATCTTAATGACACTTTCATCTCTAATATCAACTTCAAATAAATCGATGAAGACCATGAGCAGAATGGAAAAAGGCCGTGGTTGAAGGGAAAGTACTCTTAATTTTTATAATACAAAACACAAAATAAGTAGAACTGCACTTCTAAATAAACAAGGACAAAATGGCAAAAATCAGCCAAGTGCGAGTCGAACTCGCGCACGAAGGGTTTCGTACCATTATCTAGAAAAACGGCAAAAAATCACGTTTGTTGTATGGGAGCTCTCCTTAAATATTTGTTTTATTTTCATTTTATTATTTATTTTTCATGAGTACGGGGCACAAGTGATAGTCAAGACGGCTGTCAACGCACTCGTGTTTATTTTAAAGTAACCGTTTTGCGGACGCAGTCGCGTCTATAGCTACCTAGTTATAGCTACATATATAACAAAAACCAAATAAGATTGTACTCGGATTTAAACAGTAATATATTTATTATTATTCAAAAGTAATACTTAACTAAAAGTATTCTATCTTTGTAAGATATGTATGTATGTATCAACATACCCTAAACTATGTATCTTTAGCTATGACAATTTTTATTCGATGGGTATAACTATATTGTTGTATTTTTTAGAAAAATAGAGTGCTGGTAAACTGAATTATTAAGACACGAAATGGATAGCCGCTCCAATGATGAAAAGCTAAAATAAATGCTCTGTAAAAATTTTGTCTTCCTTTCACAATAGTGAACGTGTATCTTTAGAACAATTAGATATTTGTTTTATTTAACGGTTGCCAAATGCAATAGTTAATAAAGATCTATGGTTTGTGTTTGTGCTCCTTGAAGTTTTGCTTGGGTAGAACTATGTTTTTGTCTTTCTAGGAGTTCTTAAGGATAGATCCATGTATCTGTGCTTGTTGGATTTTTATAAGGGCATGATCGATGTTTTTTTTCACGCTCTCTTATTGTAGCGTTTTTTCGACGTCAAAGCAAGCTCCGTCCGACATGCCAATTGTTCTGGTAACTGTGTTATTGACCTCTCCTAGTTCAAAAATAGAATTTTGGTGTTGTCTAGGCAACACTAGGTTAATAAGGAGAAGTCTTGTTATTAACACACCAAGGAATTAATTTTTGGAGTTTTGTCTTACTAACCCGGCGGGAAGGTGGGAGGGTTCAAAAAATAATATTTTATAACTTTGACGATTCAAAAGTGATTGTAAAATCCTTATTTGAATAAACCATTTTGACTTTGAACCATTTTGACTTTGACTTTGACTAAGATTCTTTTTGATTTTAGTCAGTAAGTGTAGTAGGTGCGTTTGCCAGGGCCATTAGTGTAGGATTTGAAGGCTAACAACAATGCTGACATATTATATAAGTTAGGAAACAGTGTTCGCGCTATTGAGCGCCGTTGTTCCGACTTTCTTGTGTCCATCTTTTTAACTAGCTAAAACAGGTGGGGCAAACTGGACTGTTGGCTATATGAGGATTGCCATACTTTGCACAGGTAGGGACTTCTTAATTTTTTTTTTTTTTTTTTTTTTTTTTTTTTTAATATGGTTTACAAAGGTGGCAAACAAGCTTACGGTCCGCCTGATGGAAGCGGTCACCGTAGCCTATGGACGCTTGCAACACTAGGGGTATCACTCGCTCTGATAGTCCCGTGTCACATCATACACAACACCTACCACCCAAAAAAGAATTCAAAGAAGAAGAAATTCTTATTCATCTATAATAAACAAACATAAACACTTACATTTTATTGATTTATTTTAAGAATTGGTTTATCTGAAGAGAAATATTTTAAAAAAACTTAAAAAATACAAATTATATTTGAACGCATTTTTTAGTTTTGTGGATTTAGTTACTAAAAGTATAATATACAATCTTGCGATAATAAGAATTCCAAGATAGAATACCATTAATTATTTCTGAAAACACTATTGGAAACCGTCCTTAACCTTATTTTTTTTGTGATTTTACACAGTTTTATAACTTTAAGACTCCGGTACATTAAAATATACTGCGATTTCTGAGGTAATTAATACGTGTTTGTATTCTTTATCGAATTGCATCGGGAAATCGGTTTGCATAGATTTAAGAATTATTAATATAGGTATGTAATTGGAAACTCTATTCTAAGCTCGAGTCAAGTCGAAGAGTAAAGACGAGTAATTAGCCAAAAGGCCGCCAAATGGCGTAGGCCACAGTAATGACACAGTGACTCTTTTTTTTTTATGAACTGACTATGCAGTTGGCTGTTGCAGGGGGGAGTCTCGGCTTGGGTTGTCGCTCTCGGGGTCGTCCTTCCGATTAGCGTGAGCCTCAAATCCGAAGGTGAGCCAGCGCCAGGAGGGGAGTTCCCCGTCACGCGGTTGCGATTACGAGAGAGTGGGGGCGAGAAGCGCCCCGTCACTCTTCGATACCTCGTGTATCCGTGCGGTCGCTGACGAACCCGGGGACGTCGGCGTCGTGTTATATTAGGGGAGGTCGTTGAGACTAATCTCGCTATCCGGATAGCGAGATCGTCATCTGGGGCCGTTAGTACGTGCCGAGGCCGCCTAACAATAGATTTTCGACCGTGCCGAGGTCGGTCGGGGGGATTAGCAGTGACCCTAAATATTGGCAATATATCGTCACATACAATTATTGTTATAGCAAAAAAATAGTCATGTGATATATCACATGCAACATGCTGTGTTGCTCTACGGATAAAGAGTACATATGTAAGTACCTATAATTGAAAAATGATAATTTTTGTGTTTTTTTCCTATCCATAACTGTGAAACTTCGCTTCTTGTCTAAAGTTTCGTCAATGCTAACGATGATAAAAACGTCTACCTGATTATTATTTTATTTTTATGTCCCGATTTTATCTAATTAATGCCCTTTTTACTTAGAAAGTTCCAAAAACCGTCTGTGGCTGAAAATAATCTGGCAACCTGCCTAAATAGCTGCCCGTCCGCCTACTCACAATCGTGTCCACCGCTTACTAGTAAAAAGAAAAAATGTACTTCACTTACTAAACTTCGTCAATATTGGTTTAAAAATTGGCCAAGTGCGAGTCAGAACCCCCTTAAATGTTTATTTTGTATTTGTTGTTATAGTGGCAACAGAAATACAAATGCTGTGAAAATTTTAACTGTCTAACTATCACGGTTCATATACAGCCTGGTGACAGACGGACGGATGGACAGCGGAGTCTTAGTAATAGGGTTCCGCTTATTATCCTTTGGGTACGGAACCCTAAAAAGGATAAACTACTTATTTGTAGATTAAAAAATGCATTTACTAAACTTCGTCAATATTGGTTTAAAAATCGGCCAAGTGCGAGTCGGACTCGCGCACGAAGGGTTCCGTACCATTATCTATAAAAACGGCAAAAAAATCACGTTTGTTGTATGGGAGCCCCCCTAAAAATATTTGTTTTATTTTAATTTTATTATTTATTTTTAAAGGGACTATATAACTAAATATTCTGTGAATATTTTAAGCGTCTACCTGTTGCCGTTATCAATATCGAGCAAAATTGAGCAAAAATCATGTTTGTTGTATGGGAGCCCCCTTAAATGTTTATTTTGTATTTGTTGTTATAGCGGCAACAGAAATACAAATGCTGTGAAAATTTTAACTATCACGGTTCATATACAGCCTGGTGACAGACGGACGGATGGACAGCGGAGTCTTAGTAATAGGGTTTACCTATTACCCTTTGGGTACGGAACCCTAAAAAGGATAAACTACTTATTAGTAGATTAAAAAATGCAGCAAAAATTCACCAAATTGGTTTGTCATTGACCTATTATGAACAGCTGCACATATTTATTCCTTCCATGATAGCCACTTTTAGTTAGTTCTAAAATCAGTCGCTATATTGAAATGATGTTAACTTATAACGACACTAGTGACGTAACATCCAAGGTCGGAAGCTCAGAAAAGTTTGTTACATAAAAAATCTATACTTAAAATTGAAATGATTTTTCAGAGCAGTTAGAGGCCATAAATGTTCATCAAATGTGTCATTGTCAAAAACTAAATTTAAATAGCTTTATATTATAGGTAAAAAAAATCATACTTTAGTTTAATCACCTATAAATTTTTTGAAAATGTAATTTACGTAAAATATTACGACGCGGTAATACGAAAAACGGCGATAAATCCATCTCGCAGGGCGCTTTCCCGCGCACTAGCCTCAGGACAAAATGTACGCCGACGGGAAACTGATATTCCTATGGCGAAAGCGCGAAACCAAACTTGCCGAAGCAAGAATTAAAGATTTTTACTGCATTATGCGCAGTAGAACGGCATAATGATAAGTCGCGTACGTGGCAGTTCTAACAGCCTCCTGATAACATTATCTTCCAGGATTGACAGCGCTATTCTAAAAAACTGCTTCAACTGCACGTCCGTCAGACTATGTGAAAACTTTATTTTTGTAAGATAAATAACATAGTTTTTAAGTATAAATTGTTACTAACAAATATGGACATTGTCTGATTTAAATTTAATAATAATAACAAAAAAAAATATATGAATAGGGTATTTTTTTATTGCTCACTGTACTAGGATATTAATAATGCGTTTGATAAAAAAACTGCATGTCAATATCGTAAATAGTTATGAAAATATTTAAGATTCCGTGCTCGGGGGTGGCGGTGGTGGGAATATTGCTCTTGCTATACAATAAACAGCTACACGGATTTTCAAACGCAAACGTCATTTTATGTTTAATATAATATTTTTGAAGTGAAAACTTCTTTAGCGGCGTTGTGCACTTTTTTTGGTATGGGTAAAAAATTATAAACTCGCGTCAGATCACGTGTCCTAATCGTGGAAATTCGTAAGACGGAAACCGTAATGCCACGCCTATTATAATTTTTATTTTTAGTGTTTGCGATTATGAGTAGCACAGGGAGGTTGGATATGGAATTTTAAAAAAGTAAATAAACAAACATTATTATTTCTTGACAATGTCAAAGACATGTCTTGTGACATATTTGAGTGTTAAGCGCGAATCGTGTGTAAAGGTTTTCACTTCTGCCGGCACTCCCGGAGTGCAACTCGTTTTTTTTTGTAATATATGAAAATAATATCATAAAAATAAATTAAAATATTTTTTTCTTTTGGAAACATGATAGAAAAATATGTTCATTTGAGCTTACGAATGCCTAAACTGATTTTTTTTTTTATTTTAGATAAATGTATTTTAAAATCAAAAATAAAACTGCATTGAAATCACTTAATGTGTTTTTCAAATAAGTGTTGCAGAAGTTATCAGAAGGCATATTTAATTTTGTATATAGATTTTTTGGTTACTTACTTTAAAACGTGTACTTGGAAAACTTGTATTAAGTAGTAATGTTTACTTAATATTAATATTAACTAAAAAAAGTACATTTATTATACATTTTTAATAATGAAAAACTAATCGCCTTCTTCTGTTTCCAGTTCAAAGGCATCGTTAGCACTGAAAAAAAAAATATGCGACAGTATAATGATAACATTGCAGGTCAAAATGTATGTTATAAATACGGTTGATTTTAAGAATTTTAACTGCAAGAGGATAGACCTAGAATGGGATCTGTACTTACCTAATAGTCTCAAAACACAAGAAAGGGAAGGTAGAGGGACAGGAATTCGACGCCTAGTTACTTCCAATGGCTCTTTGCCACGTAATTGGTCAGACTTTCTGAGAAATGTCCAGAATAAATCAGAGCTTTTTGAATTTCTCGGTCACGAATTCCTGAATTGCTTTTCTGGTACTATAGTGGAAACAAATTTAGGTAACAAAGTATCTGCTTCGGACGTTTCTTGTACTGCCATTGTCCATAAAACAATAGCATTGCACATGGAAGAAGCTGATGGTCGTCTTATGTGGCATACAAACAAACACTTTAAAATCTTGAAGGCGTTGTGGTTATTGACGGGGACAGTAACAAACGCCGCTACGTGGCAGTTCACAAAATTTATAATTCCTTAGGTCATGATAAGTCCACTGCGCTTCTAGGCTTTCATGCTTGCACAGGGTGCGATAGAACGTCCTTTTTTAATTATAAAGGACTAAAAACTTGCTTCAAGATGTGGATGTCTTGTCCAGAAGTAATCATTGCTTTTGCAAGTATATCGAGACCTCTGGAAACCCTCTCTGAAGAAGTAATGACTCAATTGGAACGGTTTGTACTCATTTATTATCCATATTGTATAAGATTTACATATATGATTCGAATCTATTAACTCAAAAGTAATTTTGGTTCCGGATTCACGTGCAAAGTGTGTGATGCGAATACAGAGCACATTACTGTTAATGCGGTTCGCAAAGACTTATTTGCCTCAAAAAATAGGCTAGTCACGAGCCTCCCACCAAAGTCAGTCGCTCTGCAAAAACATGCAGCTTACCAGGCGGGCTATATTTTGGTAAGTTGTTTACACATGCCGCGGAAGGTTTCTGAGAAAGAAAAAAAGGTTCAAGTGCGAGTTGGACTCGCGCAATAAGGTTGAACCGATGGTAATGAAATTTTGGTAAGTTTGTATGCACACGACGGGGAATGTTTCTGAGAAAGAGTCGGACTCGCGCAATAAGGGGAAACCGATTGTAATGAAATTTTGGTGAGTTGTTATGCACATGCCGGGGAAGGTTTCTGAATAAGTACAACCCTTACACAATAGGTTGGTGCGCAGAAACAACGTTTGCCGTGTCAGCTAGTATATAATAAGTTTGTACGGAACCATCGGTGCGCGAGCCAGGCTCGCACTTGGCCGTTTTTTGATAGTATAGTTAAAATACCGATAGCGCAGTACCATTTTAAGTTTGTAATAACTCTGCAAAAGGCGATAAATAAGTGAGATTGAACGTCTCGGGATCTACAATCGTCTCAAATAATTCGTTTATTCTTCTCTTTCTTTGGGGTCACAAGAGACATTGGAATATCTTCAAAGCATAATAATGTTAGGATATGCTTTATTAGCATCGTTGAAAAAAATCGGCCAAGTGCGAGTCGGACTCGCGCACGAAGGATTCCGTACCATTATCTACAAAACGAGCAAAAAAATCACGTATGTTGTATGGGAGCCCCTTTAATTTTTTTTTCTGATTTTTAGTATTTGTTTTTATAGCGGCAACAGAAATACATCCTCTGTGAATTTTCAAGTTAGTTTATTGTTTTTCAAATATTCAATATTATAATAACATAACTTAATAAAGAGACTTACCAAAAAAGCAAAGAACAAAGTATCCCAGTGTTGCCGTGTCTTCACAGCCGAATCCACTTTAAGATTGAAGAAAATGTAAGCACGACTAACCGCAGCGACCCCAGAATAAAATTAATTTACTGGTTACATTCAATTGATATAATTAAACTCATTTATGCAGTAACACAAAGGAAGACAATGACTTTTCGTTGCGCCAAATAACTCTAGGTAGGCAGTATTTATAATGTTATGTTTATTGTCTACTTCGTTACATTGCCCATAAATTGTATAGGCCTACCTACTCGTAGTTTCGGGGATGGTCAATATCATAAAAATATCGATAGCTCAACATCGATATTCGATGAATATCATCCACGAAACATTGATGAGAGCCAACATCGATGTTGTGACACAGTAAATTGTAGGCTTCAATGTAGGTAAATAAAATCAAACAGCTTTTATTAATTAAAATTAGATGTATAGGAAATCTTAACAAATACCTAGTTTAATAAAGTTATTTATAAGGAAATATGTAGTTACTTACATTTTACTGTTATTAGAAATTATGTATCTATAAATAAATGTAAGAAAACATTAACTAAAATAAAAATACAAAAGGAGCGCAACATCGTCACCACTGAACGAGAATAGAAGAAAATTGAAGAACAGAAAGAAAATTTGCTTTTGTTATAGATCTATAAAAAATTCAGATACTTGTAAAATCAGTTTTTATTTGATTGCGTTACATGGAAGTTAGTTAAAATTGCACGCTAAAAGAATGAAACCGTCAATTTTGGTCATCTAAATTTTTTATCATTGCAATAAAGATTGCTAAATTTGTCAAAAATACATGCTCAAAACTACGAGTTTTTATTGCTCTGCTCTTGAATTAAATCGATGTTGCTTCTTTCGATTATATGATCATCACATCTGAGTATCGATGTAAAACATAGCAACATCGATGTCGATGTAAAAAAAATACTTTGCTTTTCAACATCGATGATCATCGAACATCGATAATCATCGAACATTCCTACTTTGAGTCTATAAAGTTTTCTTCATGTTTTTTTTATCAAGAAAAAATTATTAAAGTAGGGCATCTAATGAATAAAAAAATCCGGTCAAGTGCGAGTCAGACTCTGGACAGAGGGTAACGTAAAAGGGAAACTGTTTTGAGGGACAAACTTAACTTTTCTGTTGGACAACTGTTGTCCCAATACATCGACATAGGTCGTGGTTAGTTTACCAACTGCAAATAAGTTTTTAATCGCAAAAGATTTTTTTTTGTTTTTGTGTTGAAAATGACAAAAACAAAAGACAGGTGATTTAGGCAGTCTAGGGATCCCTTGCACTTTCCTTGTTTACCCTTTTCTCGTTTAAGAGAGGTTGGGAAGAGCGGGGACTTGCTCAAATAAGCCAACCTAATAATAAGAGCAGGGCGTAGCAGAATGGGCAGCCCGAACCGGAGAAATACCTCAGCCTTACACTTGGACCTGGCGGTGAGTAAGTTTACCAGCCCTAACTTCACAAACTCTTTACCTTAATTAAAGTATGTGGCTTGGCAATTTCGTTATTACAAAAACTATCGTATAACAGAATAGTAATCAACAGTAAATATATTTTTACCTTACGCCTATGTGATGCTAGCGAAACGGCCCACATATTTTGACTAAGGTGTAGTTTGTAAAGTTAGGGGTAGTAGAAGCTTGGCTTTAAATGAGATGTGATAACTGTTTGACAGTGCGAGCTCTATGACCTCATCTTGGCAACATTTCACATGAAAATGTTTTTGGTGGGAATTCACTTCTCTTTGTAAGTTGCTTATTACTATATTTTTCATTTTGTTCATAATTTCTTTTTTTTTGAAGGTTACAATATAAAAAACTATACTCGCGTAAGTCAATTGTTTTACTATGTCCTCAGATTTAGTCCGCCCCATACAAACTTCCATACCCTAATTTAAAGGGTGAGGGGTGATTTACTACAAATTCTGAAATATGTATTTTATTATTTATAACAAAGAGTCCCTTTATCTATTTTCAGACGTCTAGCATTAAAATTTGCGGAAGTCTCATTGAAACTTCCATCCCCTAGTTTAAAGGGTTGGGAATTAAAAGTTCCAAGGTTTAATTTTTTTAGTTGTTTGTGTACTTATACTAGATCACATACCAAATTTCAGCTTTCTAGGACTTCATGAAGTACCCTAAGAATTTTTTGATCATCAGCGAGTCAATGACGAAATCAGGTTTTGTTAGATATTAATAAAATCTAAAGTGTAAGAACTATGCAATTAAAACTTTATATGTATGTATAAGTTCATTACTAACATTATATCCCGAGAATTTTGTTTATCTGGTATGATCCAAACCTAAGCGATGGTGGTTCAAATAAACAACGAAGCACTTCGAGAAAAGGTAGGAAGTGCCCTTCGCTTGGCTCGTTTTGGCGGAGCACTACCGTGCCCCCATACTTTTCGAAAAAGCTTATTACACATATCAAGATTACCTTGCATGGGATTAAATATTTTTTTTTTATCATAATTTACTTGATAATTTGCATTGATTTATCAAAATTAAAAAAACCAACTGCTTGATTGTTTCTTTCGCCGTTTCTTCTCACTAGAACGCCATTTTGACTTCGAAACAATATGAATTAGTAACTTATAGTTTATTGACTTAAACAAGAGCTATTATATTTAGAAGGGTCGGCAACGCGCGAGTTATGCCCTTGGTGTTGCAAGCGTCCATAGGCTGCGGTAACTGCTTACTATCAGACGGACTGCTAGCTTGTTTGCCACCTTAGTGGTATAAAAAAAACTTATGGCTGGGTTCAAGTTCTTAGGAAGTGCTAACAGCCGTATTGACGTTTAATCAAACTCGGCCGCGATCCATACAGAGATAGAAGACCCAGTAACAAAAAAAAACCGGCCAATTGCGAGTCGGACTCGTGCATCGAGGGTTCCGTACAAACCTGTAATTATATAAGTGGGTAGTTGCGATTTTGAAAATATGGGGCTTAAATTGCTGTTTCTTTGATTGCGTTGACATAGAAGTTAGATTTTGTTACAGCTTAATGGTATTATAGACCTGAGTATTTGATATGAATTGCAATTTAATCCATCTACGCGTTCATGAGGAAAGGGGTAGTAACTGTTGAAAAAAATTATTTAAAATATTTTTATCTTATGTGATGTAACTAAAAATTTACGGTTTCGCAATTTTTCCTTTATCTGCGCTATAAGGTGTTGCTTAATACCACATTTCAAGATTCTGAGTTCACTGTAGATATTGCTTCCCTTCCGAGTTTCGAAAATTTTCGGAAATTTGCACCATAAACGGCTGTATCTTTTGATTCCGGTGTAACCGGTGGCTTAGAAGTTTGATTTTTTGACAGCTTTAAGGGACAGTAGACTTGCGTTTTTAATATAAATTTTAGCTAGATACCTCCACGCGTTCCTGAGAAAAAGGGTCTTGACAGACGGACGGACGGACGGGCGAGAGGTGGTCCTATAAGGGTTCCATTTTTTACCCTAAAAATTAGGGCTTCCTTTCGAATGGCACGTTTAAAGGTTGACGCTCGCAGAGAATGTGCTGGGCACATAATAACAGATCCGAGATTAGTCGGAACAGCGACCAACCCACCTGGCTGGAGTAACATAGCCTTGTCCAATCCAAGCAATCCAAGGATATCAGCGCCAAGCAGAAGTTCCACAGGACAAGGTAGGTGGAACCTTTCATCGGCCAACTGCAGACCAGACGAGAGATCCAGCACGTCCGTTGGCAGGGGCACCTGAGGGTGATGACTTAAAATATCCCTCAGGACAACAGCTCCTAGATGATACTGCATGCTAGGATGGAGCAAGTAGGAAAAGGAAAACGATACTGTACCCACGACGTTGTCCACCCGTAGACCCCCTACTCCAGAAATCCCATGACTCCGCGAACTTACCTGTAAGCGGCGACGCTTCACCAGCCACAGCGACATTAGACATCCCTGAGCGCCTGAGTCCAAAATGGCGCGCACAACCACACCAGGTCCGCGCGGAGAATGAACTAGAACCTGCGCGGTGGGCAAAACTGTTGTGACAGGTGGTGGAGAGACTGGTGAAGCGGCTGCCACGAGTCAACGGGCGTTGGCCCGACCCCAACGCCGTCCTTGGCCCCGGGGCTCCTGTGGCTTATAATGCCCCACGCTTGAACCCGTATAAGCATACGGGTCCCAAGCGGACATAAGTGGGTGCCGAGACTCGCGTGCCATCGGCGGCGCGCGATAGCTACCCGTTCCCGCCCTCAACTCGCGAGTAACGCAAGGACGCTCCGCGATAGGGAGGGGCAGAGGCTCATACTCCGCGTAATGTGCCCGTTCCGCAATACCTACCTGAGCGGAAGGGGCACGTGAGGGTGGTGACTGACGACCATCCCGTGGGCTCGCCCGCGGTGAGCGGGGAGGGGAAGGTCGATGTCGCACTGGGGACGGGGGCGATTGGGTTCGATTCGGCGGCAACCCTCAGGTGCCCCTGCCGACGGACGTGCTATCTCTCGTCTGGCCTACATTGGCCCAGTTTTTACGATCCAGTTTTTGGTAGCAGAGCATGGTTAAAACAGCCTTGTACTCCTTAATTGATGACGTCATGTGATATAATTAAATTCCCACACAAAAAAAAAAACCTGAACAACATCGCCTGGCCACATGAGGTGTCAACCTGCTATCAACGCGCTTTTCACCTGAGCTGAGTTCAGAAACTCAGAAAAACATTTAACTCGTATTATCGGGTTATTACTCTAAACCTGAGCTTAGCAGAAACGACGGACGGACGAACAAAGCGCAACTCATAGTTGGTTGGTTTGTTGAATATGGAACCCTAAACACCACGGTTACCTAATCAGAACCTGACAAGGCGCGTTAACTTTTCAATTTCATTGACATTTTAACATTAAATAAACCACTTTTATAATACCTAACATCTTCATACGCCACAAAATTAAATATATAGTATTACTAAGATTGCACGGATTAAAAATAATGTAATTTAACATTTCTACTTTATTTCACATGAAATGTAAATGCAGTAGGTTACTATTGAAGTACTATATATAAATATATGTATATTTGTGTGTAGTGTGATTGATTACATGTTAAGAGTTAAGTCAAATTATTCTGTTTTTAATTTATTAGTATTAACTTATTTTTATATTTAAAAATCTACAAATTGTTGCATACTATATGCACATATACTTCTTAGTTATAAGACCACCCTTAGTGCTTTTATTCTTTAATTTAAGGTTATTTTTGTTTTACTGTGCTCAGTATTATTGCTATCATACATATTTAATTTAATACTTAATTTGTAAGCATTTTACATTACATGTAAAAAATATACATTATAAAAAACTTCAAAGCTAGTGTCCCGTCGACCATAGGGGCAAGGCCCGGGCTCAGGAATGTCAGGGCTGCATTCTGAGGAACCTCCGGACAATGCGTGCCGTGTCTAGGATCACTGCCTGCTGCATTCGACCCTTGATCCAAACCTCCAACGAGAGCCTCTTGAGGTGTTGGTTGACACTCTTCGCTATCAGACCGTTCGCCGAAATCAAAATCGTCGAGTTATTATAACCAAATGTAATTACGGCATAAAGTATTGGCTATTATACGATATAATTTAAGATTGGCATACAAATGGAATTAGAACTATCGTCAAGACTGACAAATTTTCTGGTTTCTTAATAGGTTATTTCCGATGACGAAAAATGCTAATTATCTCCAACGTTGAAAGAAATCTAATATAATTAAGACTGATAGATAATAAAGCGTATATTCTACAGGAAAAATAAAATTAAGTTGAAATTTACTAGCGTTAGCCTCGCATTCCGCGATACGAGTCTGATTCGCTGAGGTTCGAGCCTGGAGTGTATTAAATAGTCTTGCTTAATTTCTCAAGTACATTTTTTATTAACACCACAGATTTTTCGGTGAAGGAAAACCGCATACGTCAAGAAAAAGAAGACGTATGTGAAATTCACAATTCGCATTGAGCCCGCGTGTTTTCATTATAATATATATATATATATATATATATATTTATTATACATTAATTTATGCCCGAATGTGAGGTGAGGGTAGGCCGTGCCCCAACAGTGAGGACGTATATGTGGTTGGTAAAGTATCGCGATTTTCCTCCTTCCCCTGTTTCAGTATTTGCCTAGAGAGGGTATCGGGTCTAAATAATGCAGATGAGCCCTAACTTTTCTAAAAATTTCACCATGTCAGGAATTGTACGCTTTGTTGCGACCGCCACTCGGCCTATATTCGCTCATAGATACCTATATTAGCGAGAAGAGTAGTTAAAAGTGTAAAGGCTCTATGTTAAAAATACAAAAAGCTAAAAATCACGTCATTGATTACCGCAGCGCATGGATGGTTTTAGTAGGTACTTAGCCATAATAAAAATAATAAAAAGGTTATAACGAGTCTCGGCATTGGCAACTGCATATCATGAAAAGAGCACTATTTTGGTATCTTTTATCACATGTTTGTTACTTGTGTGTTTCTTTCTGCGGTAGCTTTTTCTTTTTCTAGTTCTATCAACCACAATTAGCTGTGTTTCGAATCGCACAACTTAGCCCACATCCTACTTCCATGGTTGATTTGATAAAGATAGTTGTGTACTCTGTGGTTGATGCATCTTTAGAATGCATTTCTCTCTCTGCTCTATGACGTATTGTCAACAATATCACCGTATCGTAAACAATATTGTAAATGATGTTCAAATATAAAAGTAGAATAAAATGAAATGGAATTTCATTCTAATAGTTCCCCAATATTTAGCAATATTGAAGAATTTTCCTTACTATCACAGAAACTTTGCTAGGAATATTGTAAATTTGTCATACAGGGTCATTGGCGATGATCATAATATGCATAGAGCTCCACCTGTAATAATACTTCATGGACTTCTCAGCTCAAAGAGGCCCTGGAACATTATAGGGAAGACCATGAAAAATGTAACTAAAAGACTTGTGGTGACTGTTGACTTGCGAAATCACGGAAGCAGTCCTCACAAAAAAACCCATAAATATAAGCATTTAGCTACAGATGTAATGCGGCTGCTTAGGAAATTAAAAATAAACAAACCAACTGTCATTGGTCATGATATGGGTGGTAGAACTGCTATGTATATGGCTTTGACTATGGTAAGAAAGTCATTGTGTTATTATTTTGAGATTATTTAAAGCAGCCCGTTCTATTTTCCGTAGCTGTTAATCGATTTTGATAAAATGTTGGTAGACATAATATAGAAATAAGTATATATCTAGGTTGACAGTGTGCCAGTCAGTGCCAGGATTTTTGTTTTTTTTTACCAATAGTCTTATAATATTTTGAATTCATAAAATATTTCTTAGGATTTTTTTAGGAAACTATGAAAAATTAAAAATGCGATAGTGAGTTGGTTTCTTTGTCCTACCTTTACAAACAGAGCAACCAATTGCTTGAAAGATGAAATTCGACACAGATAGTTAAAGAGACGTTAATTCACTAGTTCCCACAGGAACAATCATTACCGAATTCTACGTAGACGAATTATATTTACAGCTGTAGCTTGTCATAGCAAACTTACTTAATACAATCAAGGCGTTGTTGTTGATATCCCACGCTAATAGCCAGATTTAGCGCGGGTGGAACCGCGGGCAAAAGCTAGTAGACATATATATATTCAGCTTTAGATCATGCCTATAAAATTCTATGTTGTTCAGTTAATATCAAATATAGAGTCAAATTTCCTGCCAAGGTTCTCCCTAAGAAATACAGTATGGGGTTCTTCAAGAAAGAATTTATTAGATTTTTAAAGGGTGGACATCTCGCGAGTGATGCCCCAGGTGTTGCAAGCGTCCATAGGCTGCAGTAACCGCTTACCATCAGGTGGACTGTAAGCTTGCCATCTTAGTGGTGTAAAAATTCTTGTAACAGTTAATAATTTTATTACAGTCGGAATCAGTGGAAAGACTGCTGGTCGTAGATACATCCCCAGTTTCGACAAGTCCCGAGATGTTTCTGTACAAAAACCTCATGATGGCCATGAAGGACATCAAATTTACAAAAAAAAGAGAAATTGAAGCAAGGAGAGAAGCTAAAAATTACCTAAAAAAATATATAGAAGACGACAGAGCTATGTTTGTGGTACTTAGCAATTTAACTACAAGAAGAAACGGAAGTGTAAAGTGGAGGTGCAACTTAGATACGTTGATAAATAATTTTCACCATATTTCCTCGTTCCCTGACGTAGCCGCAAAGCATTATAATGGTCCGACTCTCTTCGTTGGTGGTCAAATGTCTACTTATATTCCGTAAGTACTTAATTCATAATAAAAATTTGGGGTCGAAAAGTCCCCAAAATCACCTCACGTAATTAATCAAACCTATATATATAATGTTTTGTAGACAGATTGAATTTGCGATGTTAAAGTTCGAGAGACTCAAATTTTTAACTTTGGAGGATAATAAGCGTGAGAAAAAAAAAATTAAAAAAAAAATACACTAAAAGCTGTGAATAAAAAAAGAAAAAATACGACTGCAAAAACATACCGAATATTTAACTTTAAGGGCCCTCTTACACCCCACTAGCGCCGCCATTAGATATCCTCAATTTTCTCTACGTAGAAAACGAATTTCTAAAATCCACATGTCACAAATATAAAGCTGGTCATAAGCTATTTTTAGAAGGTCTTATATAGTTTCTAAATAATATCTGTGAGTTGTAGTCCAACTACAGCTGCTATATGCGCCTTAAGCATTCTTAATGTTTTTTGTAGTCAGGTTTTTTTTATTTGTTTCACTTTTAGGGTTCCGTACCCAAAGGGTAATAAGCGGAACCCTATTACTGAGGCTTCGCTGTCCGTCCGTCCGGCCGTCCATCTGTCACCAGGCTGTATCTCAAGATGTATTTCTGTTGCTGCTACAACAACAAATTACAACAAACGTGATTTTTTTGCTCGATTCGGTCGATATTGACGCATAAAATATTCATAGAATATTCAGTTAAATAGTCACTTTAACAATAAATAATTAAGTTAAAATAAAACAAATATTTAAGGGGGGCTCCAATACCACAAACGTGATTTTTTTGCCGTTTTTATAGATAATGGTACGGAACCCTTCGTGCGCGAGTCCGACTTGCACTTGGGCGTTATTTTTTTTTAATACTTATGTAAACCACGTGCAATTCTAATGAAATTAACAGTAAACCGCCATTGACATACGTTAAAAAATAATTAAGGGGTAGCTCTCCATAAATAAAACCAAGTGATTGTTTTACGTACCTCATCAGTTTGGTAATATCTGCAAATCTCTTAGATTTATATTTTGCGAGTCAAAAAATATGGCTTCCAAAGTTAAAAAAAAATATGTGTCCCTCATCAACTTTTCAACCATGTGATCTAAAAATCTAAAAAATTAACAATTAAGACCTTAGCATTATAAGACCTTAATACCAACAACAGTTATAAAAAATACGCTGGCGATATAAACTCTTCTTTAACATTGGTATTTGTGTTGTTTCGCTTCTAGCCCAGACGACCTGAACAAAATTCGTGAGATGTTTCCTTTGGCTGTGGTTCAGTACATCAAGAATACTGGCCATTTCCTTCACTTGGAGGATCCAAAAAGCTTTCTTGAACTGGCGATACGGTTTCTCAATGTTAAATTAGAGTAATAAACTTAATTTGATACAAATAACTAAATGAATTATTTAAAATTTCATGTGAGTTAGGTAAGAAAACATAATGAAAAGTGAATAAATTTTTACCTTACGACGTAGACGTGACGGTAGAGAAGTAATAGAAGAGTTTGTGTATCTATATGTAATATTGATGGGATTATTTTTACGCGTGAATGTAATGACACTGCATCTGTTTACGTTTAGATGCAATTGATTTTTTTAATCGCAAGGTCTAGATAGACTTTTTGAAGATATTCACAATCTTCTGTGTCTTTCTGTCATCAGCATACATTAAAATAGAAGATTACTTAATAACAACATCGTGCACATACATATTGAAAAGCAAAGGACCTACGTGGGAGCCCCGTAAGTAACTCGTACAAAAGAAAGAACAGTAGCCTTTAACGGTGTCCGACCAACGGAGCAAGTCACCAAGCTTGCCTGCATACTCTTGTTTCTTTTAAGGGGTAAAGGTAAAGGGTATGCGCTATTTTGTCGAACGCTTTTGAATAATCAGTATAAACTACATCTTCTTGAAAACCACTATCCATTGCATTATTATGTCACTAAACTAAGTAAGATTAGATTCTGTTGACTTTTTACTCATAAATCCATGCTATTGTTCAGCAATCATTGATCTAATAATCGTATAGTTATTATCATAAATAATTCGTTCAAATAGTTTGGGTATAGATCATATTTTTGAAATAGGATGATAATCTGCAATATTGTGATTATCACCACCCTTAAAGACAGGTATAACGAATGTCTGCTTCCATACAACCGGCATTTCCCCATGTTGCAAAGACTTGTTAAACAGTGTGTATAACGGGTGAGATAGGCTTTTTATGATATTGTTGTAAGAAATAAGGCGGAATTCCATCAGGACCAGTTCCTTTGGTAACATCTATATTTTTGAGGTATTTATGACCAATATTGGAAATAAAAAAAGAGCTGAAGGTAAGTATTTGATTTATGTGTTCATGATCATATCCGATGAAATGATTGGAGCTTGTATCTCGTTCAAATACAGAATTAAAGAGTTAACTAAATAGTTCAGCTATATCTTTTACATCAGTAGTTTCGCTGTCACCTAAAAACATTTTATGTCCTGGGATTTATTCTTAGATTTAGTATATAGTAGACCAGAACTATTGCACGCTTCATAAGCGGAGCGGTGAGGTAGTGATCTAATCTCGACATGTCAAAAAACCCAGTCTTTCGAAACTTAAATGACTTTTTTTTTTAATATAACACTTACAGGATAATATGAGTGCACTAATATGAAGTTAAATAATCTGTCTAGCACATATGGTACATTTTATAAACAATTAATTTGTTTAATATAATAAATAATAACATTAAAACTAATCATTCTTGGACGTCCGTGAGTCTGTGTTTATGTGACCATGTATGTGGCAGAGAAATTGTTCGAAAAATTCATCTTACCGGAATACTTTTGTTTTTAATATATAAAGTATTACACTGTGCTGATTCCTAGTTAATATTAGCGTTCTAAGTACTGTCGTTTAATTATAATTTATGAAAAAGTAATATACCACTGTATACTGTATATCTTTATATATATTTTTTATTTTTATTTTATAGTATATTTTTTCCTCACCTTATTTGTTATTTTATTTTAAAAAAACTTGAGTTTTTGTTTAAGAATTTTTTTTTAAATGTGAATGACCGCTGTGGGGCGTATTCTTTTGGATTTTTACTGTTTTTTCGGATACGAGTTTCTACTTTACGAATGTCATGACTGTGACACTCTTCCTCTACTTCCTTATGCCTCTCACGAAGCAACTTAAAAGTTGCACAATCAGAATAATTGCCATTTTTTTTCTACTTTGTGTGGTATTTATTGTTTTCTTTTATAACTTTTATCAACGCCTTTGAGTACCATAGTATGTATTTTTATTTTTATTGTAGACGATTGACATATTTTGCTATGAAATTATTCTAGAGCTCGTAAAAAACAGAAACAGAGTTATATCGTTTTTCCAAAATATGTTTCCCAATTAATGATAAAAAGATTTTTTTTAATTTTGTCATAATCTCCGTTTTGAAATGTACCTATAACAGAGTCGAATGAATATCAATTAATGTAATATCTGAGGCAGGGTGATGAACATCCTCTTTTACTAATAGTATCATAATAGTCCAATCTAAATCAATATCAAAACAGACAAAATAAATGCATAGAGCTGAAAATTGGTTAAACGAGCAGTTTTTTGCATCTAAAAAATTTTCGTGGACCCTTTAAATTGTCCTGTGAATGGGACCATGAAGGAAACCTATTTCTCGTGGTCCCACTGCAGTGTAGCTACCCCCTGTACAGAGATGTGTACATTGCTAAGGATTTAATAGTTATTGTTTGGATTAGATTTTAAGTATAGATCTATAAATTGCGCCAGCCTGTTCTTTTTTGTTAAGTTGTGCATTCTGAGTCGATAATGGTTCTTGGCTTAGGCGGTTATCGATGATGAAAAATAAGCTTGTAGTTATGAGGCACCGTCAACTCGTACGGTAGAGATAGGTCTGTTGTTCTTGAAAAGGGTTTTTTGAGTTTTTTTTTTCGTATTTTTATTTTAAATAAGTTTCTTTAAAATAATGATAGGTCTTATTAAGATCTTTTCCGGGCTATATCTTCGTGACTGTTATATCGTAGACTAGTTATTCTGTTTACAGAAATCATAGATATAATCAAGATCTCTTCACTTTGAAAGACAACGGTCAAACTACTAAGGGCTATAACTCCGTATCTTTTGATCGTAGACTTGTAGTTTCTTCAGAGAAATTATGTATCTCATAAAGATCTTTATTTCGAATGACAGCAGTCAAACTACAAAACGGCTATGTCTTTGAAACTGTTTACAAACTTATCAATATTTTCGGTGGTATAGTCCTTTATAGTTTGACGGCTATCATCCAAAACAAAGATCATGATGAGATTTATCACTTCTTTGAAGAAACTATTAACCTGTGTTCAGTGTTTTGCAGCAATCAAGCCCTTTATAGTTTGACAGCTATCATCCAAAATAAAGATCTTGAGGAGATCTATCACTTTTGTTAAACCACTACGAGCTTACGATGAGTATTTTCAGAGATATAGCCCTTTGTTGTTTGACAACTGCCATCCGAAATGAAGATCTTGATGAAATTTATCACTGCTGTAAAGAAACTAAGATTAATAGTGACGCAGTTGTCATATCATTTCAGTAAAGAAAATTTGCCTACAAACCAAAGATGCGGAGATATAGATCAGAAAAGATTTTGATAAGATCTATTATTTTTGTAAAGAAACTTATTTAAACAAAATACTTAATACAAATTAAGAAAACATTTCTGGAAGAACTAGGTTTTGACGGATATCTATCGTACAAACCTTATTTTACCTAATAAGATTTATTTTTCATCATCGCTAAACACCGCCAAGAACCAATTATCCACTCAGAATGCACAGATCAACGCAGCAAAACAGGCGGAACTACGTTTTCGTACATAGATAGCTTAAGGGATGAAGAAAGATAAAGAATAAATACTTCATATACTGATATAGAGAGTTCCCTCGGTAATAGAGTTTTAACGGGTGTTACCGCGGGGCACTGTTCTTGCAAGACAGTGCTATAGGTGATTTGTTTTTTTGCGCAGTTTAACAAATGTGTAGGAATTTCGTGGTGATGGGCGATTTGGGCACGGGCGAAGAAACGGAAGAAGGCAATTAAATAATATAAGCAGTGATAATACAGTTCTCAAAAGTGTAGAAAATGCTTAACTAATTATCTTACAACAACAACTCTAATAATTCACAATTTCCCACCAATTTCTAAGCCGCCTATTAAAGAAAGAGGAGACAGAATACGTCGAACACTGACCTGAATGGTGGCAATTGGTGTTCTACAAAGTTTTATACGAGGGCCGTTCCTACTTAAGATTGAAAACATGCTTTATATTTAATAGGTACGATACTTTGTTTAAGATTATTCACATTTCTTTTTATTTACATATCAAACAGATGGATTTTAGCGGGAGATATAAGCCGAGCTAGTACATACCTTATTCTGTGGCCTTGTATAGAGAGTCAAGGTAAATAAACTTGATATTGATAGTACTTTTGAAGGATTCAAAATAGCTCTACAGATGCACAACATGTTGATTACAATCAATTGCAATAAAATTAAACAAACTCATTAAGATAACAAATAGGTATGCAATTTTTACAACACGCTTTTGCCCGCGGCTTAACTCGCATAAAAATAATAAAGGTTTTCCAACGATATCTATCTTTACCATATACCTATACCATAAGGACCTACAATTCTAGTTCTGCAGACAAACATACAAATATACCTATTCTAAAACAAATAATTTCATTTAGTTATATCAACTCCAGGAACGTAAGGAATGAGAGCCGTATAACTTCGGGGCTAACAGCCCACTCTACGTCTCTACTACTCATAGATGCAAACTTTATGGTGGTTGGCCAATTTACTTTTGAACCAGATTATATTGAAACGTTACAATTAACAGAAATGTAAACCTTATTATAGTGCAATAAGCTCAAAATTACCTAATGCCTAATCGGGTTCGATAGTAAACATGTTTCATAGTAATGCATCGAGGTTTACGTGACACTCTTGAAATAGTCAAAGAAATCTTGGGCAAATTCCAGTGCGTTTTTAGACCTAAACGCTCCACCTTAGGTAAAATCTATGTTATGCGACACTCGTCAGAAATCATATCTAGCACCAGGGACCTGAGAAAACAGCCTTGAGTTTTTCAAACTCTGGAATTCGAGATACAAATGTATGCAAGTACATTCACGGGTTTCAAGTGGTAAGTCAGACTTCCATACATTTTTCTCTCGAATTCTAGAGTCAGAATAGCTCGAGACTGTTCCCAATTACCTCCCAGTTAGTTCGTCGATTACAATAAGGCTTTCGATAGCGCCAACCGCATCTTGCATAAGGCGTGTTTTATTCGCAGCTTTAATGCGTTCAATTTCATAATTCTCCCATTTTGTAAAGATATAAATCTGCATGGCTTAAAAAAGTAAGCTAAAGCTAAGAAGCTATACAAATCTTGGATCAATAAGTGAATAATAATGTCGGTAAACAAAACACGACCATGCTTGATAATTTTTCGATGCGAGATTTTAAGTTTTTTTGGATCCCGTATTTATATCGAAATCAGACGGAAGCACTAATTAAATTAAAAATTATTAGTGTGAATCCTTTTACTAGCATTGCAGTACCTATAAATATTATGGCAAATTTATCTTGCTTTCACTTGATTAAAAGGCTTTAATCGAAAATCATAATAATACAATTGTCACTACTTTTTACTAAATCAGTAACTCATATTCTTCACAAATTTGCAGTCGTGCTTAATGTACAATTGTTTATGACGCGTCGTTTAGGAGGTGAGTATTTTTTCTATATTTAAGGGGCATATGACACTGTAACTAAGCCAAAGCTTAAAAATAAATCGTTGTTGTTGTATTATAAGTATAATTTAGGTTTCTGCAAAACGAAATGGGATTTCAGAGGCGTCATTGGTAATTGAATTGGCAAATTTCTGCAAAAATTACTCTTAGAGATTGACGTTATACTGACTGAATAAAGCGACTAAATTTTTAAGGCCTGTGCAATTTTACGAAAAGTTATCAGACGCATTGCAAGAAGCAAAATCTTGATGGTAATTTTTTTTATGATCGTTCCCTGTGCTACTGGACATAGAAACCGAAATTAAATATTAGGGCTTCACAATGGTGCTGCTAGAATCCTTACTAAAATTTTTTCCTACACGCGCCCCCAGTGCTATAAAAATTATTTTTTTAGGGTATCCGTATACACAAAGGGTGCCAAGTAGTGGCAACTGATTACTTAGCCTACGATGTCAGTCTGCCTTTCTGTCTGTCCGATCGTTAAGGAACTCTATTTTTCTCTGTAATGTAAATTTTCACGGAATATGTGTTATGAGGTTATAATATAATAATGTGCGAATTAGTAAAATAAAAATTTTAGGGGGCCCAAGGTATAAGGGGTTACTTGAAACAAGTACAGTAACACATTCAAGCTTCAGACTTGCCGTGATTACAGTGTAAGATTTGAACTATAATAATATAAACCGTTCATGTGCAAGACGGCCTGGCCTGAGCCATTACAATCTTAAATTATATATTAGCGCCATCTAACGATTATTCAGAGAAACAGTTACACATTTGTTTGTTAGAAACGATATTCAAAGTTAAGCATCATCGGACTTGGTCAGTCATTGGATAGGTGACCACTTAGCGGCAAACTTTTTGTATTTGTTTGTGTCATTGAGATAAAATACTCTAGAGACGCAAACCTCATACATCATTGGTTAGTATTCGTAAATTACGTAAACGGTCGTACGGAACCCTGGATTATAAAATAGGGGTAATAACTAATGTCAACTAACATTAACCCACTTTTTTTTTAATTTGGTCCACCAGAACTAGGAAACCGTGTTATTGGATTTAATGAAATGAAACATTATGTCAGATGTCGGCTTTGACCTGCCGATCATAAATTTTCACATGCTACTAAACTTGAGAGGGGGGTGGTAAGATATATTACATATATAGGTGATCATGCCCGCATTGGATAAGAAAAACGGTATCGTAGTAAGACCTGTAGGTACAATGTAAAATAATTGTCCCCATTATTTGCGTTATTTTGGTTAGAATTATCGAGGATCTACTGTATAATATTTAAAAAGTTTCAGATATTCGTACAGCATATAAGCAATGATTATTAGCAAGATTATATGGTTCTTTTGGGCTACTTTAGTGTGTTTTCAATATGACGTGGTGAGTGGTAGTCTTCTAGAGCTTCTACAGCATTCTAAAGAAAGACAAGCCAACAAAGGAAGGGCTCTCTCGTCTCTTCAGGATTCAATCGTGGATATGATGATGCAGTCAATAGCACCAAATTATACACCAAAAAATCCGACAGATCTGTTTGATTTTCTGAGGGACTCATACCCTTTGCCTAATGGTAAGATCAACAACTGTAATCCCTTCTATTGGTGGCCTTGTAATTTAGTTCAGATTATTTGTCAAATTTCAATTTGTCTACATACCCCTAATTTTTAATTGTCTAAATACCTCTTATTTTGAATTGTCAACATCATCTCGAAATGAATGTGAGTTTGCAATAAATTAGAAAATTTTAATGTTCCGTGTTTGTCGGTGGTTGCCGAGAGGTTTCAATTTCACCTTACGACCAAAATGGCGTGAGAGCTCGGCGTGTAGCAATTAATCTTTTTCTTAATTTCTCAAGTACATTGATTATTTATTCACACCACTGCCTTCTTCGGTGAAGGATCACATACGTGAAGAAACCTGCATACGTTAAAAAGCTAGAGAAAGGGTGTGTGTTTGTACCTGTACATATTTTAATTCACAAATTAAGAAGACAGTTTTGCTGGACTAACTTTTGTAATCGGGTGAAGATTTAATTTCTTGACAAAAAAAGTAATTTGAAGACAAGGAATGAGTTTAAACTAATATGGTTAAATATATTCATAGAGGCCGATAATCGTGATTTTTTTATAAAATTTTAATAAAAATTGGTTTTAAAATTAAAGTGGGTATTGACACATTTTTTTCTACTTAAAAACATTTTTTTCTACTTTTCTACCTGGCAAAGCATGAATCTTAAAGAACAAGTTATTAAGAAACCTCAACTGTATATTCAAATACCTATCTAAAAACACCCCACATGCTGAAGTGCGCGATAAAAATATGCAAAAGGTACGCCATACTGGTGGTCGAAGTAGCAACACAAATATAAATTCACGTACAGTGGCGCCTGACCATATTTGGAAGTCTGGAGTCCCTTGCTCAGCTCCGGCGATGCCTTGTGGGCTGTCATGGCTTAAATTTTACTAATTATTGTGGTTTATTTCTAAAATCTACTATTTTCAGGGCTAAGAACTCCTTTATCGGAATACGACTACATTATAGTTGGTGCTGGATCGGCAGGGTGTGTGCTTGCCGCTCGTCTTTCCGAAAACCCCAACGTCACAGTGCTGCTTTTAGAAGCCGGAAAACCAGAGAGCCAACTAACAGACATACCCTTCGTAGCACCCATCTTTCAGAGAACTGACTACTCTTGGCCGTATTTTATGGAGCATCAGCCTGGAGTCTGTTTAGGTAACTAAACTAAAAGGATTAATTGTTTATGCATGTATTTCTATTCTAATAAGGTGATAAACAAGCATGTGGCCTGCCAAAATCCAGTTCTGAAGAACTGCACTCTACAGGATAAACACCGACAGGAGCTTATTCCGCAACCTTAGGGGCGTTTTGCTTACAATGTTATACGCATTGAATGTGCTCTTTTGTCTCTGTACGCACATTCGATTATATCCTATTCTATGTTCTGTTGAACAAAAACGAATGCGCTATATATGACGTCACTTTCAGTCCGCATTCAATGCATTGGCTGCACATGCTCGGAAGATAAAGTAGTGAATGCGCTGTCAAATAGTGAACGGCCATATTGTTTGTTTACATTTGGTGAACAGAACGATTTCAATGCCTATGTAATGTCATACCTCTCAATGCCGTCAGTAAAACGCATATTTCGTTCATGAGCCATTGCAGCTCCTCTGAAACTGTGTGTGGGAATCACCTGCAGATGCCCAGAGGTACGAAAATAGAAAGTAGCCGTGGATAGCTGAACAAACAATTTCTTAAGAAACAAGGCATAATACAAGCCACAGACTTCTTCATAATCATAGATTTTTTAGCCTTTTAGGTTACCACAGAAACACTTGTTAAATTACTATAGGAAACTCAAAGAAAAGAAAATATTCAAAACTAAATTGTATTTATTAATAATTCATATTGATTTTAGCATATCCTTTTTTAATTGACTTTGCTGACTTTCTTTCTGAGTTTTTCTTTGCAGGTGTTGTAAAGTTCAAGTTATTTTTGGTTAATAACAGGTTATAACGGATATAAAGTTTACCTACATCAAATCTTGGTAAGCTACAAAACTAGACTTATTTATTGGAAACTCCCTCGCAGCCTAGTTGGTAGTGTGGCCGGCAGCTGTGCAGAGGGTGTCGATTCCCGCACTATACAAACATTTATGTGATAAACATTTGTGTTTGTCTTGAGTCTCGGTGAATTTATGTGCGATATGTGTGTTTTTTTTGAGGCCAGACGGTGTTTAATTTCCAAAAATATTTATTTATTATTAAATAATTTGGCAATTTTTGGAATAGACATAAATATACATTGTGGTACAAGGGTGGAAAAAAGGTAAGGTTCGAGTTTAAAACGTCAAGTCGTTCGCAATATTTAAATTACCAAATCGATAGACTGTAACTCATTTATTTTTCAGGCATGATAAACGAGCGGTGCTATTGGCCTAGAGGTCGCGCCGTCGGCGGCACCAGCGTCATCAACTACATGCTCTACACCAGAGGTCGTCCTGTTGAATGGGACCGCATCGCCGCCGCTGGAAATTATGGCTGGTAATTCGCACTATATAAAACTCAAGACAAACACAAATAGAAATGTTTGTCCTGTGTGGGAATCGACCAAGCGTCCGACTAAACAGGCACATCATACTTACTGAGCCACAAAGGCTGTCTGAAGCATATTCTGTAAAAAATACAGGCTTCTTTCTACTTAGGTCTAAAAAATACACCCTATTAAAGGTCGGACAGACAGCATAGGATTAATAGGGCTCCGTTGGTAGCCTTTGGGTACGAAACCCTAAAAGATATAGAAGTTAGATGTTGGCAGCAGTAGCGTTCTTGCAGTTCTTTTTGAAAGAATTTAACATTGTTTAGATTGTATTGACAATTTAGAAGTGTTCTCAGAAACCTACTTAAATAAATATTATTTGATTTGAACCGCATGATCTACACCAGGGGTAGCCGTCAACTATGGCTAGTGATAAACATTATTGAGGGCGCGTTCGTGTTGGGGTGCAGAATAATTATTTTCGTTTACTTTGTCATCTCTCATCCGTTGGTTTTGCATTGGTGTCAAAAATATCAAAATTTTAGTGACATTTGTAACAAACTGTCATGCGTTCGTTTCCGATATTTTTGTTATTTTTGTCACTTTTGTCACTTTTGTCACCGAAAAATTAAACTATACATATGCATTGTGTACGGCAGTGTGTGTGTGTTTTATCGTTCGTCTACCGTTCGTTTTGCAAGTTTTGCAACCTAAAATTTTGTTAGTAACGTTTCAAAGCTACACGAACGATAGGTGTTGGTGGCAAAACTGGCATTATCAAAAGTGTGAAAAGTACCAATGATGGCAATCTCTTAATCTCAAAACGAACGCGCCCTGTATATTTTTAACACGCGTTTTTGTTTAATCACATTATGTACATTATGCGTTAAATGCCCATAATTAGACAATGGAGATGATCCAAAATTTAGGAATTTTGGACACTGACAAATGGGCATGTGAACAAATTATGCTTGGTGTTTCTTTGAAGGATATGATCAGAAAAAGGGAAACCCGACGACGAAGAACTAAAATAACCAACAAAAATTACATTATAAAAAAGTCGGAGAGGCAGTGGGCAGGTGATTTATATGACGCAGAACCGATAGCCGCTGGGGCAGACGTAGAACACTAAGACCACGGATCTATAAGCGCAGTGTGGGTTGCCCACCAGCCAGGTGCACCGATGACCTAACAAAGGTAGTCGTAAGTGGCTTGGCGAGAAAGGCGGGGGACCGCGTATGGTGGCGTTCCCTAGAAAAGACCTATGCCCAACAGTGGATTGGTGGACGTTGACATTAAACGCATTGATCGGCAAACAAAACACGCCTTTTATGAAACAGTTAGCTAAAGTGCTACTGATCGATGAATTGTGACGTTTGTGAGGCACAAGCGTTATCAAATCATGACCTACACTAGGGGTTATCCGGTTGAATAGGACGTATCGTCGCCGCCGGCCTCTGTCGTTAGTACAACTTAATGTATACGAGGTCATAGACACACAAATACTACGCAGCTTATGTGTTCCATATCCGTTCCTACTCGTAGTATAAATAAACCTTTCAAATTGTCAATTATTTATAGAACTAAGAATAATATCGTAAATCTGCATATATAGAAACATAGTGCGACATGGCGTTCTGACACGGCTAGGAGCATAGAAATAATTTATTTTCGTTAAAGACTTTCTGCAGATAGAAAATTTCGAAAAGATATTTCATAAAGGCCATATCTATGGCTACTTTTATTAATCCAAAAAAATATTTTCATAGTAAAGATGCAGTAAAACAATTAATCTTAAGCCAGGATTTGACCCTGTAATACTTACAATCCGTGTAAGTGCTCCAAGAAGTAATCTTATTTCGCATTTTGAGTTTATTTTAAACAAATTGATTTCAGGTCTTACAAAGATGTCTTAAAATATTACAAGAAATCAGAAAATTCAAATTTAAAAGGTTTAGAAAATTCTCCGTACAGAGGCAGAGGCGGCGAAATGAACGTTGAATATGCAAAGTTTAGGTAAATATGTGAATGATAACCACAAAAATGATGTTAACAATTTCTAAATTTTATTTTATTACCCAATAACTTACCATAAGAGATAACATTTACAGAATCACTAATTAGTCTTTCATATCGGTCCTATAACGATCATGTAAACGTTTACTCAGTCAGGATTTGGCGCAGTTACATCGCAATCTAGTAATATAGCCATGTTATTGTGGCTGTACGTAACCCTTTTCAAACTTTTAGCAATAATTATGTCGCTTTCATTACAAAAAAAGCCACCACAACACTATTATAGGTTTTTTTTATATCATATTAGAGTTTGGGGATCTTTTACTTTAATTTATGCAGTTCTCATGGGAACTGTTACAATAAATCAAAAAAGATTACTTGGTCAGTAAACTGATAAGTGTTACTATTTAGCATGATGTTGCTCATGGCTTGTGAAATTGTTAGAATGTTATCTTTTTAGACAGTGAATTTTACTTGCGAATAAAAGTTTATAAGTAAGGTGATATTTTTAACAATTTTTAATGCCCCCTCTTGATTTTCAAAAATGTAAAAACAATCTTAAATTTCCTTTTTATGATATTTAAGTTCATTAATTAATCTATTTATTAATTTAAATGCGCAATAAAAAATACTATTTTCATTTTTTCTTATCAAATGTACAAAACTATTCCAATTTATTATTTACCATATAGTAAGTTACTAGTTCCTATTTTTTATTTGTTGTTTGATATGTTTCTTACTTAAAGTTTTACTTTTTTTCTTAGTAAGTTAGTATATATAGTTTAGATAATTAATGTTACTTGAATATAGATCCTTTGAGGTTTCCTGTCAGTCTGCTGGAATATTAATAAATAACATAAATAAATAAAATAAATTAAAACTAGTAATATGCTACTTATATGTGTCACTAAGGTACAATAAAAGTGATAAAAACTCGGTTAATTCACTTTGAAATGTAACAGTTACAATTAAACCGGTTTGATGATCTTTCAGTGTTAAAAAAGTGTATTCGTTGCAGTTGTTCAATATGCATAGTGAAAGCTATTTGGAATCTTTTATTACTAAAGTTCGATACATAACGTTGATGTAGAAATCAACAACAGTACATTATTATTATATAGTTGAGTTCTTAATACTATTTAAACACTTTCACTATAATACTCATTTGGAAGCTACAATAACATATGTTTGCTGTAAAAAAGTATCCCGTAAAACTTTAATAATACAAGACCGCTCCATAGTTAATGTAGCCGTTACAGTTGTAATTGTACAGTTACAGTACTGCGTTAAAGGCGCGATATATGAGGTTGACGTAAACGTTTATATTATACCGCTAAAATATTTTATAAGGCACTAGTATATAACACATGGTCGTAAGAAATACGTTTATAACGCTTTATTACCACAGTTTACTGACAAATGCATTTCTTAAAGGAATCACTTTGCTAGTTAGGTACTTTATGAGTATTTCTCAAAACTAATAATAATATTTATTTTTCAGAACACCCCTTATTGAAGCTTTTTTAGAAGCTGGGAGAATATTAGGAAATCCAACAGTAGATTATAATGCTCCAGAAAAACTTGGTTTTGGAAACGCACAAACAACTACGATTAATGGCAGAAGAGTTAGTTCCGCAAAAGCGTTTTTACATCCCAATAAAGACAGACCAAATCTTCATATACTCCCAATGTCTACGGTTACTAAAATCCTTATAGATGGCAACAATAAAGCGGCATATGGTGTAAAGTATGTAAGAAACCGATTGAAAAATATGGTGAAGGCTCGAAGGGAGGTTATAGTATCTGCTGGACCCATAGCTTCACCGCAACTCTTGATGCTGTCCGGAATTGGCCCAGCTAATCATCTTAGAGATCTTGGAATAAAACTAAAACAAGATCTCCCCGTGGGCCGTACGCTTTACGACCATATTACATTTCCTGGTGCTATATTTTCATTAAATACGTCTAGAGTCAGCATACATGAAAGCACAGCAATAACTCTAGGGAATGTTCTTCAATGGATGCAATTTGGAGACACTGAGCTGAGTACTCCAGGTGCTGCAGAAGGCATTGGATACATAAAAACACCATTATCGGAGGATTCTGAAGATGTACCAGACATAGAATTAATCAGTTTAGGTGGTTCAATATTATTAGATGGTGGAAAAGGCAGCAAATCAGTACGGCGAGGTATGATGTTAAATGAAAAGATATTCGATAATGCCTTTGGATCAATAGATGATACGGAAACGTGGAGTGCGTTTCCAATGTTGCTACATCCGAAGTCTGTGGGATACATGGAGTTGAAAGACAAAAACCCATTTAATCACCCTCGTTTGTACGGCAATTATTTGACACATCCACGTGACACGGCCACGCTCGTGGCATCAATTCGTTACATACAGAAGCTGGCTAGTACCCAGCCGTTTCAGAAGTTTGGAGCAATACTGCACGAGGCTCAGTACCCTGCATGCCACGCGCTGACATTCAACTCTGACGCGTACTGGGAGTGTGCTTTGCGCACGTGGACAGTCACGCTCCATCACCAAGTCGGCACGTGTCGAATAGGACCCACGACAGACGAGCAAGCCGTAGTCGACCCTGAGCTGAAAGTACATGGACTCCAAAACCTCAGAGTAGTCGACTCCAGCATAATACCGTACCCTTTATCCATGCATACTAATGCACCAGCGATTATGATAGGAGAAAAGGCGGCAGATATGATAAAAGCTGCTTGGTAGTACACAATACTTATTATTTTTTGAAAATTTATATTTAAATACATTTTTTTTATGCTGTACGCCAACATATATGTCATGAAAAAATAATTTTAGGTGTAATGCTAGTATATAACTAGAACTACATTACTCAAGGGAGCATTAAAATGTTACCATTACTTAAGGGGGCCTATGTAATGTTTTAAAATGACGTCGGTCAGGCCTGGTCCATAGTGTTCACCAAGAGCCCATAAATACGATGATATTTATTATTGTTATGTATTATTTATTGTGACTAATGATGATGATAATGATAAATAGTTTAGCGGCTCGATTCTGTAAAAAGATTGCTAACAATTTTCGTTTGAAATAAGATATACATTGCGCATTTGAAATTACGTATGAAATTCATCGCGAAACGGCAATGTATATCTTATTTCAAACGAGAATTGTTGGCAACTTTGTTACGGAATCGAGGCCCTGGGAACTGTTTTGATTTGTGTTTTATTTTATGTTTTATGGCGCTTTACCATTTTAGGTATCTTATTATCTTTAATAAATAATATTTTGTACGTAGGCACCTACTGAAAATATTTTAATAACATTTATTTAAAATACATACCTGAGCAAACTATGATAGGTAGTATAAAAAATGTCCCTCTTTCATATGTAGTGGATATCTTTTTAATATTATTGGTAAATGCGAAATTTTTGAGTGTGTGTAAATATATTTTTTTTTTTGCTAATTACGAATATTTTAAATTCCCTTATACGATATTCCCAGAATATAACATTTTAAACAATCTATATTTACCTACTCAGTACCTACCTGTCTTTAGTTTCTAAATACGATATTGTTTGCAATAAGTATCGTGTTATTGCTTATCTTTCAACTTCTACGGCATTAATTATTAGGAATCAATTAAAAAATGGTCAAAAAATATTTTAATTGGCCTAAATAAAGGGCAGGTCTCCCATCGTCAAAAAAATTAAACTAGAAACCATAAATGGCTTCGTATGCATTTAGGGTATCAAAGTTTATATTAAGCGATGGCTTCACATGCATTTGTCAGGTTTTTATTTACGTTTTCGATATGCTTTAATAGCAATGAAGAATTTGCACCGGATTCTAAGGATGACAATGTACCTATTTCTTTAAAACCTTCCGCTTTAATCCGCATGCAGATTCCTCTTAAATAAATCCAAACATCTACATTAAAAACTTATACCTTTTCCTCTTCCAGCTACCAAAATTTAATGGACAAATTTTGTGGGCCAATCCGAAGTTTACAAAGAGTACTACTCTAGAGAGTAATTCTATCTTCCTTTTAAAAAGCAATTTAGACAAATAAAACGATTGATGTAGTTAAATGTGTTCATTAGTTAGGCATTTCGTGTTCTTAATTATATATTAAATTAGAATTGAAGGATCTGATTTGTTTATTAGTCTTTGTTGGGTTCTTTTTTTATTTGTGTTAATGTGTTATTAATATGTAAATAATTTGGAGCATTGGACGGACGACAGTACAATCATTTATTGGGAACATTAAAGGTTAGTGTAGTAGTTACATTTATTTATAGGGAATTAGGTATGCATTAAAAATGTGGAATGTAGGAAGAAAAAAAATTTAGTGACATGATTGTGCTTTATAGCTAATTTCAAAACACTTGTATTTCATGAAAAAAAACATAGTGAAACGGTCAGAAACGCAGTTCGTCCGATGTCTTACCTACATTAGTGATTTGTGAGTACACTTTATTTTTATTTTTTGATACATTGAAATAAAGCTAATATTTCGTTTAATTTTATTAAATAGATAATTCATTTTGGTTCGTTAAATTATAAAAATGCAACGATAATAATAGTTATTTGTTACGCATGTCTGTAAAGCTGTTATTTAGCGCGAGTGCCTATACATACTTCAAAGAAAGAATCCCAAGCATAGCGAGGGATCCAAAGGTGCAAGAGCCAATTTATTTTGTAGCCGTGCGAAATACAATATTTCATCTTACTACAGCGAGGAAAATTAATTAATTAAATTTACTTCGAGGTTGTCCTTTATATCCTGTGCATGCGCTACATCTGCTGTATCCACTGTACCTTCTGCCACATCTAACATTAATAAGAAAAAATTCACTGTACCCTTTGCTACTAAATCTAGACGGATTACGCAAAACAGCAAACCATCTAATTTCATGACTGTATCCACTGCATCTTATGTACCTACTACTATATCCAATGATAAAAATCTCACTGTTTCTCTTGCTACTAAATCCAGACAAGTAACTCTCAGTAAGAAACCATCAAATCCCGTCACTGCGTCCACAACATCTACGGCACCTATGGTTATATAACGACTGTAGTGAATGTACGGTCGTTATTTTATGTACACAGCAGGTGAAGTAAATATCACAACGGAAGATGTATACTGTTGTATACTGCCATGGATGTTTACAGTATTTCGGGTTTCTGGAGACTCTTAATACTATTACACTTACGTGCTCACATCTACCATTTCCTTACTACCTATTCCTTAAGTTGGTTTATAAGGCCTTGTATTTTTCTCTTTCTCTTTCCTACAATAATGTTTTTTTATTTTTGTTTCATACAAAAGAATAGTAATTTATTGCATTTCAACACATATCAGTACCACATAGCTTACATCAGCTTCTATTTCATTAGAAAGAAGGTATTGCCTTCATCCAGGGCTGTACGTTGGACATGTGACTAATTTTGTTTGTTTTCTGAGGGAAAGGCTGCCCCTCTAATGACTCCTTGTGGATTTCTTGGTGACGCTGAGGCACCTTTACTTCATTGTAGCCATCGCCACCGGCTCCCGCAATAGTTATGCCACCTGCTACTGAAGCAATACTGATACTGCCACCAAGAATGCCACCAGAGTATCCACCTGCTCCTCTGTATCCATAATTGTGAGAATATACCAATTTTACTACAACTAGACGACAGAAGGCGCAATAGAAGCGGGACCGTACGCTGGTTCGTAATGGCAATAGCAGCCTATGCCTTCTCTAATAGCGAGGCCATTGTCCGCCGCCGTAGTGACTTGCAAGTGGAAACACGTCATGCTCTATGGTGTTGAACTGGTCCAAGTCGGAGAAATTCAACATTTCTTGTTTTCTAGCAGTTTAATACTCAAATCTTGTGGTACTGTATGGTTCATGAATTTTTTGGAATGTTCGGGCCCCATTGTTATCCGAATCCTAGTTTAGGAAATTTGTATAATGCAAATGGGGTTGTTTATTTTATTTATTTATTTCATGTCCACAATTATAGGACACTTAAAACATATAAAATACAAAAATAGCAATGTACATAGGTCAAGGTTATCTGTAGTTGAGATCTCTTACAGCTGACCCAAGAAAGTGAGGGGCAGAGGGCTGGCCACGTCTGTCGGAGGACTAATGGCCGATGGAGCAGACGTGTCCTAGAGTGGAGACTGCGTATGGGAAGGCGAAGCGTGGGACGCCCTTAAGCCCGGTGGACCGACGACCTTAAAAAGGTGGCAGGTGGTGGCTGGATGCGGAAAGTAGAGGACCTGGAAGAATGGCGCGCCGTAGAGGAGCCTTATGTCCAGCAGTGGACAAATATAAGCTGATATGATTGCGTAGCGTTCGTGGACTATCAAAAAGCCTTGATTCTATCGAGACCTGGGCGGTGTAACAGTCTCTCCAACGGTGCCACATTGACAATCGGTACATCAAAGTGCTGAAGTGTTTGTATAACAGAGCCACGATGTTTGTCCGACTACAAGACCAGAACACGAAAGCAATCCATCTGCAGAAAGGTGTGAGAAAGGGAGACGTTATTTCTCCGAAACTGTTCACAACTGCGTCGGAAGATGTGTTTAAGCTTCTGGAGTGAGAAAGAATATGGCGTCAACATAAATGGCGAGTACACCACTCACCTTCGATATGCCGACGACATAGTGGTCATAGCAGAATCGCTGGAAGACCTAGGCACGATGCTCGGAGACCTCAGCAGAGTTTCCCAACAGGTTGGCCTTAAAAGTTTTTAATTTACGCGTTCCATTACTAATTTTTCCATTATTAATATTAAAAGGGGATGTAGTGATTATGACAAGTATAAAGACAAAGTGAGGGTAGTTCAACAGGATGGCTTCACTCGAAGCCGAAGACACCGCGCACCGCCAGTCTACCCGTGACCAAGGCGGGCGTAACCCAGCCGAAACGTCGGGAAAAAGGTATTTTGCCAACCAACGACGCGTATAATCCCGTTTATAATTATTTTTAAATTAGGTTGGCCTTAAAATGAACATGGATAAAACGAAGGAAATGTTTAATGTCATGACATAGCTCAAACAGTTAGCAAACTGAAGTAGCAATGGGCAGGCCACATCGCTCATCGAATCGATAACCGATAGAAAAGAAAGGTCGCAGGTCGGTCTCCTACCAGGTGGACAGACGATCTGGTCAGAGCCGCAGGAAGCGGATGGGCGCGGACGGCTCAGGACCGGCCGTTGCGGAGACATATGAGGAAGGACTAAGTTCAGCAGGGTAGGTCTACGTTCAGCAGTGGACGTCTCCCGGTTGAAACGAACGAATTACTATAGAATACAACGCTGCAGAAAAACTTGGTTTTGGAAACGTTGAAATAACTACTATGAACGGTAGAATAGTTAGTTACGTAAAACCTTCATGTTTTGCCTGTTATTACTGCTACTAAAGTGCAGTGCTAGAAGAAAAAAGCAGAAAAAAGGGAAAAACTTTAGATCTTGGTAGAACTTGCTTTGCAATTTCACGGTAAATTATGTAAGAGTTTACAACAGCTTCATCTTGAAGATAATAAAATATTTTCATCCACCATCTTCGACTTTTCCATTTATTTGATTTTTTCCAGTAGCTGATCAAACCGATCTACTCCTTCCATATAACAGTTATAATCTGCAACTGATTGCGGAAACTACACTTCTTCTTTCCTGCCATCTTTGTTAGTTAGTTTAGTAGGGATTGGGGAGAGATGAGGTGAATATTCTTCTGAACCCTCACTGGTTTACATGACATTTTCATCATCATTGTATGCAATACATCCAAACTCCCTATGGCACCTCTTCCATTACCAGAAGCTCTTCCAGGACCTCGTGTACGAGGGCGTCCTCGTTCTTGTGGTCTAACAGGACCTCTGGTGCGAACACGGCCTCGCCTTCTTTTTAGAGTTGGTACTGCTTGTGACGAAACTGGTGAAATGGGTATTGGGGAATAACTGATGACTGAAGTTGGCGAATGACTGGAGCCAGCGAATGATGTGGAGGTGAGTCAATGGCATCGCGATGAAAATCTCCTGCAGCTGCTAATCTCCGTGATATGACATTCAGAGGTAGATCATCCTATCATAGAGGGTCTGAATCCCCCCAAACATCTGAATTTTAAATTGAGCTAACTGTGATTGCCCCAAATACGTAAAATAAACAAATGTGAATCTGAAATATGCACTTGTTCAAATTCAAACTTAAAAATCGGTTTTACTTCCTATTGAGTTGAAATCATTATTGTACTTTATAGATAAAAGTTGTCATTAAGATTTATATACCAAAATTAAGAGAAATAACAAATTTATTCATTTACTTATCTTGAATCACGTAAGTATCACATTTTACCACTAAATTATTTAATAAAATATGAGACACAGTCACTTTTCCAAGTCGTAAACACTAATAAGATAGAAGGCACAAACGTGACCACCAAGATATTGCACCCTACCAAAGACATGTAACTGATTTCAATTTGGTGGTTTCATTTGTTGCTTGTGGCAGTTCAGGGACTACTCATTTAAACAATAAGGACGATAAACAATGTAAGTTTATACGGAATATGAGCCTTAAAGTCAACCTTGTCGATTGGTCACAGAGACCATACCAATTTCGCTTCTGTATTACCCTATAAAGGGTAAGGCTATGCCAATAGGTGAAGATTTATGTAAATATATTTGTAATGTAAAATACCCTATTATTAGACAATGATGTCAATGTCTGTATTCCTGTTTTGGGTCAACATATTTGTGCGAGTCAGCATTTGCCTACATGAAGATGATTAAAAGTAAAAATCGCTCTACCAATCTACTTTGATAGACTAACACCGAAGACTCTTTGAGGCTGGCTTTATCTTATTACGGGCCTAATTTTGTTCCTGGCTGAAAAAATGAAAGTACAAACATTAAACTTTGTTTATTAATTTTATAATTTTTTTTTTTTTATACCACTAAAGTGGCAAACAAGCCTACGGTCCGCCTGATGGTAAGCGGTCACCGTAGCCTATGGACGCTTGCAACACCAAGGGCATCACTCGCGCCGACCCTTCAGAAATTTAATAACTTCTTTTTTGAAGAACCCCATACTGTAGTCTTAAGAGAAAACCTTGGCAGGGAGCTCATTCCACAACCTAACCTAAGGGCTCGATACCGCAAGTGAGTTTGGAATCGTCGACATTCTCACAGCCCGTCGTTGAACCGAGTCAAAAGGGCCAAGCTGGTATCCGGGTGCACCTGCCCGGAGATGGCAGCAGTACTCTATATGGGGCTGAACTTGCGACTTGTAAAGCAGCAACCTTTGGCCCGACGTGAAGTACTGCTTCGCTCTGTTGAGTACACCAAGTTTTTTGGACGCCTTGTCTAGCAAGTGATCTCGGAACTGAACATCGCTGGAGATGTGAACACCAAGGATCCCAATGCTCTTGGAGATGGAGAGGGGAGTGTTCTGGAATTGTTGGACTACAGTGAATGGGGCTTTCTTAGCGATGAACGCGCAGCCTTGTGTCGTTGTAGGGTTGAATCGGATCAAGTTTTCCCGTCCCCTGTCAGAGACCTTGGACAGACCGATCTCGATTTGAGACACAAGTTCTTCACGTTTTTCCTCCACAACAGAACAAGGGATGCTTGCACGGCCCGTTTAATAAGCGTCTCCAGTACTGTCATCTGCAAAGCAATGTATGTTGTTGATCTCCAACATATCATTGATATGCAGTAGAAACAGCGTAGTAAACAGCACAGAGCCTTGCGGGACACCAGCATTAATGTCCATGCTATCAGAGCAACTACCGTCAACTACGGTTCGTATGCGTCTGCCGGACAAAAAGCTAGCCACCCATTTGCACAAACCCTCGGGCACTCCGTAAGATGGCAACTTCGATAAAAGACCCCAGTGCCAGACCCGATCGAACGCCTTCGCTATGTCTAGACTACATGCCAATGCCTCCCCCTGTCTCTCAATGGCTAGTGCCCATCGGTGTGAGAGATACATTTTTTTATCAATTTTATATCAATAAATATACTTACATTATATCTGTTTTATTGTTTTAATTACTCTACTAAATCCTATTTACAAAGTAGTATGACGTGCCAACTGTGGATGATATAATATAATGAGACCCTATGTAAGTTTAAGGTGCGTTCAGTTCGGTTAAGTTGATCTTTAGCAGTAAAGAAATTTCAAAGTAGATCGCAGCCTTGTGATAGTTGGCTACCCCTGTTCTATAGCGATACTACACGATTTTTCGATTGTAACTTCGTTACGCCCCAGGTCGTGATGCATGGGACCCGCCACGGACGAACAAGCCATCCTCGACCCTGAGTTGAAAATACATGGACACCGGAATCTTCGAATCGTCGACTCAGCATAATAAAATACGGTCTACCTCTGTCTGTCTGTACTCACTAATGCACCGGCATTCATGATTGGCGAAAAAGCAGTTGATATGATAAAAACTGCTCGGGTTTTTAATAAAAATAGCATCTAATTTTTTATTTATTTATTTAACTGTTATAAAAGACATCAAAAACCACGAGTACGAGCATTATTTATTATCCCAGCACATCTGTACAAAGATTTATGATCAAAAATTACAACTAACGGTTCGCTAAAAAAAGTTACGTAAGATTTTTGAGCTTAAGAAAATGTTTCAGAGATTTTGTTGACTTTAAGTAAAGAATTGTCGTGACGATTTTATTTTTGGCCCCAAAATAATTGATCTCCTTTAAGAAACACGTTTAATATACCTGCCTTCTATAACATTAGCCATTAATGTTATGTAAGAACTAATAATCTTGAATGTTATGTTATAGGTACTTACATCATAGGTGACCGTAAATTTTAAAGCTTAAAGTCTGAAATTTCATCAAAGAAATACAGAAGTACTACTACAAATATAAAATATGTTACTAGTGAAACATTTGACTGTATTAAAGTTGCACCAACTATGTGGGACTCCTTTCATGCAACGGGCAACAACTACTACTAATTATACTGCTATCTTCATTTTTATCCTTTTTTATTGGCTTTTTTAAGTTTAGGTTGTTCAAATACTCTTGAACAAACGACTTTACTAATGTGAACTTTGCACAAACCCAAAAATAAACTTGAAAAGGGAAGTTTTTCACTAAAAATAAATTGGTCACAAATAGAAAATTGATTATCTTTCGGCCTAAAGATGTTGAATAAAAAAAGAATATAAACAAAACAAACTTCATCTTCCATTTTGATATTACAGAAAGTTGTCTGTATTCGGGAGCGGTTTCTAAAGTGTCGTAATTGTCGAGATACAACTGCCGTTTGGTTGTAGGTGATAGATTATCCATATGCTTCGATATTAACAATGTCGAACTGACACCTGAAAATTAAATAGCATTAAGTGAAGAGTAGTGCTTACAATTATATGGCGCAGCATTAAACTTGATACACCGCAGTATTTGACGATTCGGGAAAAAATTGACTGTGGTTACTCCTTTCCATAAACTATGACTGCGGCAGGTTTTTTTTTATTTGCAGGTTAGGTATACAGCTGCATGTGGCAGGTTTAATATTAAATAAGAATCGCTTGAGAATTAGTATCGAAAAAAAATGGCGGCGACTAGCGGGGATCAAACCAATAAGCCGCTAGGTTGCATTTATGAATAAAGCTTTTGCTCGTGGCTCCATCTGCCCTAAATTCCGTTATCGGCGTAGAATTTCAACGACAACGTCGACAACTCCTCAATTATAGAAAAACAACTGACTCACACTTGACGTTTTAAAGTAGTCTATGTCCTTTCTTGGGACTTAAACTATCTCCATGCTAAATTTCATCTTAATCGGTACAGCGGTTTAAGCGTGAAGAAGTAACAGACAGACAGACAGAGTTGCTTTCGCATTTATAATATTAGCTTGGATATGACTGAATCGTGCTCCAACCAGTCCTTTCTACTACTTATATGGCTGGTTGCCCCAGAATCAAAAGACCAGTCTGAAGATTGCGCAAGGTCATTTGAACTAAAAGAATTAAAACAACATGAAAGTGTAAGATGCGAAGTGTACTTTGCTACTAATTAGTTTCAATATAAACGTGTGCAAGGGGCGATAGGGATCGTAAATTTTAATATCTTAAACCATAAAGAAAATATTTTTCTTACATACATAACCTAACATAATATTCAGCCCTATGTACCTATATGTTTAGGTTTCTTTTTATTTGGTTTGTTATCTCCGCCATGTACATTTATCAATACTTCCAGGAAATATAGTTTCCATAGACAAGACGAACTACCACTTCTATAACCTTTAACAGGGTACCGAGGGTCGATATACTTTGCGCTGCCGCAGTCGGTATTCGATTCAGAGAGCCATATTATTAAATTGGCGGAAGGAAGAGAATATAGATCTGTTAAAGAGAACGGATACAATCAATCTCATTGTGTTACGGTTTCACAGTAGATGGTCCATAATAGTGTCGGGAAAAGATTTTTGGTACATAAATATGCTCGTACAATCTTAGTGGTAGTTAATTAATTCTTTACATTTTATGAAAAGAGGCATCAAAGTCTAAAAGGCAATTTGCTGATCAGCCCCATATGTAATGCGGTTAAAATAAGGTTAACTTTCAAAGAAGTATAAGCGGTTTTTTAAATCTTAGACAAATAATCTAAATAGGATTAACAGTCTGAGGCTCAAAAAACGCCTGATTTCCAAAGTTGTCATTCACATGGATATAGGTAGGATATCACATTAGAAGCCACACTGCACCTAAAATGGATAAGACCAAAGGTTAAAATGAACCTAGCCAACCTAAAACCTAAAGAAAACGGTGGATAAACGATATCATCACAGTTATGGATAAGAACTAAATTCAGACTAGCCAGGACAAGGATAAGTGGGAAAAGTTGTAGGAAGCTTTTAGGTACCCTCAAGGAATCCACATCCACATCATCAGCAGTATAAATCTACTTAACAATAACTTAAAAACCAATACACCTAACAATCAAACATATTATTAAGTAATATGTCTTGATGTGGAATAATAAAGCTTGATAATAAATAAAAAACCACATTACATAATAAGATGACACCAAAATATTACTTTAACCTGTGTCAACTGCTCTGTCATTCAAATGCTCTTTTAGTCGCCGTTGTAGATGTATCCTGTCTTCCTCTGTGCACACGTAACCAGGTACATTTGATAAACATTTACAGAAATACAAGGTTGTTTCAAAATTCAACAACGCTATTGTTCCCAAAGGTTTCTCTAAAAGATTTCGGGCCATTTGTTCGTAGTGGTCGGGCATAATTTCTAGGCACGGTGTGAAAACTCGTTCAAGAAGTAACAGGGATACTTCTCGAGTATCTTGCGGAGTAGGGCGACATATATTATATCTGGAATTATTTTTTTTGTATTATTATTAACATTTTGTATTAAGGGACGTAAGAAGAAAATAACTCACGAAAACACAATCGAAATGGCAGATACAGAAGTAGAGAAACCAACGCCACCGCCAGATGATATTTAGAGAATATATGAACTTTAAAACTTGTATTTGTTCGCTTAGTTCATGTTTTGCAACTGTTTAGCTTTTATACATACTTGATAAAATAGGCGCGTCATTACCGCCCGTAGGTTCTATGATCGCGCGCTTGAGGAAAGTAAAATTTACAAAAAATAACCCTTGGGAGTAATTTTAAAGTTCTTAGTACCAGCTTTGCCTGTACGTAATGACAATGTTTACAACTAAGTGTGATGAAAAATATTTACAGTTTTGTACCCGAAATACCAAAAATATCTACGTTTTTGCGTACCTACTGTATTGATAGCGTCCATAAGCTACGGTAAGCGCTAACCATCAGGCGAGTAAACTTAAAAAAAAAAATACCTATCTTCAGTTCCAACCATATGGGCTATAACTCGCCAGAAATGATTGTAAGCATCCCAATCACCTTTCCTCAGTTGTTTTATTCCAAATTTGTCAGGTTTTAAAAATGCAAGGCTAAAAAAGGCAAAAAGTGATAAAGCCAAGTCACGTTGGGAGATCATTCCGAAACCTTTACGTCTTCCTTCCATTATGATATAAATATGACGCTTTCGAACGCTGTGCAATGATTTCCATGACCTAAAAAAAAATTTCATAAATAAAAAGTGTAATCGTGAATTTTATTTCAAATAAAAGATTTTATATATCAATTAATTACATTAATATACCTACGAAGAAAATAAAAAGATAATTATAAAATAAATGTGTGCCCGCGTGGTAGACTTCCAAGAACGCTGGCTGCATTTCCACTCTTCTGTAGCTTCTAACAAAAAGGTTCTTGATTGTATTATTCATTATATATTCAAAAATATTGTATATTTTATTACATGAGCCTTGTACACTGTGTACGGAGGAGAGATAAGCTGGTAAAGCTACACTAGAAATTTTACGAATGCCAATGCCACCAAAATTTATTAGCAAAGTTGATTGAGACCAAGCGGAAAGGCTGGCATTCATTTCTTCCAAAATATTGTGAAAATTCCAAATTGAGCTCAAGCAAAGAATATATGCTTACTTTGGAATAAAAAGCAGTGTTTGATATAGTGAAAGCTACAGAAAGTGAAAGAATCCAAAATACCTTATCTATCATAACAATCAGTAAATTTTTGATTTCAATGTCTAAAATAGGGATTAAATATTTTCCAAAAAAAAAATAGAGCACCTAAGAGGTAGAGATCCTTTACCTAAAATATGAACATTGGGAGCAATGTTTTTAAACTTTTGACTTATTTTTTTTATTCGCAATTTGAGAATCTATCAGAAATAAGTACAGTAATACCCCGGACTTACACGATAGGTGGGACCAAGCGCTATCCATGTAAGTCGAATTCGCGTAAGTCGGGGTATATAATTTTGCATATAAAGACATACAAAGTATGTTTAATTGGGACCGGAGACTTAATAAAACAATAATTAAGAAAATAAATGTGTAAGTAATTGTAGATAATATGACAAATCTGAATCCAAATAAACACAATCTGAAGTTATTTTGATGGAGAAGGTTTCATAAAATCTAACAAAGTCGTCTGACGAGTCAATAATTTATAATAATAATGTTAAGTTTACACTTCAAAGATAATGTTTTTCTTTTCTTATTGGAAGCAAGAAGCAAGAGTCGGTCTACTTGGTTCGGATGCCATAGTACTTAGTAGGTACATATCTTAGGTCATCGCACAACACACAAAATCGTTATTTTCTTGTACCTACGCGTCGATTCCGCGCTACACGTCTGAGCCTGAAAAATCGCGTAACTCCGAATTCGCGTATGTCGAGGTAGTGTAAGTCAGGGTATTATTGTAATTCACATTTTGTAAAATTGAGTTCAGGGTCAATTGTTTCAAATTGTATAATAATGTTACTGAAATCATTTTTGTCTTGTTCAACTGTGCCTCCGAGTGTTCCGTCGTCTAAATACCAAACATTTTTTGTATTTAACTGGCTAATTATGTTATGTATTCCTAAACTAAACTAAACAAAGCCGGACCTTGCTGGGCACCAACAGCTGACTCAATTGTGTTATTGCCAAAAATAAATTGGAAGCGAAGTTATAGTTTTGCCAAAGGTAAGGGTAAATTTCGTGCGTGTGAGTAGATACTTCGTCTAGCAAGGTTTTTTCATTTATACTGTTGAAAGCATTCCTCATATTTATTATTATATTGTAACTACTGGTAAAACCTCTTAAGCGATATAACAATGATTGCTATATTGAAACGGGACCCAAATTGCCTAAGTAAAAAAAACCTTATTAGGTTTCTTTTAAATCTGTCAGTTACTTTTGGTAAGACCTCTTCAACGACAACACAATAATTTTTCCATCAACCTTTACTCATTGTCCTATACAGAAATTTATAAAAAATAACTCACGGGCTGCCAGGTTTAAGGTCGTATTGGAACCATGCTAATGTGTGCAGCATCGTAGATAAATATCGCTGAAAGGCAGTTTGCGCTGATGTCGAACGACTTGTTGCTGAGGTCACTCGTAATATTGTAGGTACGGAAAGTACTACTAAAATTCCCATGGCTATCGACATTGCAAATCCGAAACAGTTTTCCCAAAAGAACTGGCGACCCCTGAAAAAACAATAAAAGAAATAAAAAGAAGCGGCCAAGGAGGTAAAAAGCAAAGATAAAGTAAACATCTATAGTCTTTCTAGACCTATGGTTAAAAGCTTGGATTACGTATAAAGTGGCTTGTAGTAAAAAGGCTGCGTCTTTGTTTTACACATTTACACACAGACTTCGAGTTCAGTCATTTATTTTATGGACTGCGTAATAGCCTCTTAAAATTGACCACTCTTCAAAAAAAACATCTTCAGACAAAGACAATCTGAGGTTTTGATTGATTTTCTCTAAAAACAAACGAAGAAACAGACCACACTTTTGTTTCGTCTCAGTCACACTTATGTAACCGTTTTACTCATAGACGAGAGTTCTCTAGGTAATCTGTCCTATATGGACTGAGCAATATAGCCTGACATAATTGGCCACACTTTAGAAACAGACAAAGCGGACCTGTGGTCTCTTTTCTCTTTCTTACAACGAACGCCATTTTGTTTGTTTATGTTTCTTAAAACAAGTTAGAAAGAGACAAGACTACATATTCGCTCAATCTCTGTCACACTTTTGCGACCATTTTTTTCACATCTGACTAGGAAATTCGCTGTTCAGTCTCTATGTCTATGGTTTTACCCTAACCACTTCAACCCTACCATTATTTCGAAAATACTGAGGTCCAGGTACTTGCAATATTAATATTAACACTGCTAACTACATTAAAAATATATATTTAAAAGAATTTTAAACAAAAATAAACAATGTCATGTGACAGTGAAGAGTGCACCGAAAAGGATATATTCTCACGCGCCGTGTCATTTGACACAACGAATACTGATAGCCAATGACGTCACCAAAATCCTATTACCTTCTTCAAAAGTAAAAAAAAAATGTAGGCATATAACGCGCGCCACGTAAGAAGATACTTCGTACACCACGTGTTTATAGGTCCCTTACGCAGAGGGGTGAATTGACAGGGCGAGGTACCGCGACCGCGCATGCGCCCTAGTTTTCTCACCTTAACAAACGTATAACTATTCTTGTGAGTGACTGTACAGCTGCGCAAACACCCCAGTGTGCTAAGTGTGAATTTTTGCGTATTCGTAACTCTAATATCGCGGTCGCGTAGTCATTAAAAGTCCTATGAGAAAAAATAGTCTCAAAACGCATCCGCTAGAGGCGCTCCTTCATTTCCATACATGTATTTCGTTGACGGAACGTGATAGTAGCGTTAAAAACTCACACTACGGTTCTACCGCAGTCTCTATTTACGTGGCGTGCACTACTAGGTATCAGCGATGGATTCCGTTGGCAACTTCTTGATTACTTTGCTGTAAGAAGCTATAAACTATTCGTTCAAGTGGAATTTGGTTATAGTTTGTGGCGAATATCTAATCATAAGTTATGTCGTTTGTGTGGACTATATGTATATCTATGATTGTTTGTATGTACGAGCGCGTGCGTCACATGTCAATGTAACCGGTTGTACTTAGTGGCGCGCATATACCTCGCCACTACACGCCAGTCTCCTGAAGCACTGACCGCGACGCCGCAGACAGGCTACCCTATTATTAAGACACCGCTGTCCGTCCGTCCGTCCGTCCGTCTGTCACCAGGCTGTATCTAATGAACCGTGATAGTTAGGCAGTTGAAATTTTCGCAAAAGATGCATTTCTGTAGCCGCTTAAACAACAAATACTAAAAAACAGAACAAAATAAATATTTAAGGGGTTCCCATACAACAAACGTGATTTGTTTGTGTCGTTTTTATAGATAATCGTACGGAACCCTTCGTGCGCGAGTCCGACCTGCACTTGTTAAAAATCGATTTCATTGTCCTATTGAAAGTTTCAGAGTGGAAAAAAAATAACATGGCTTTCTAGATTCCTTAACTAGCAAATTACTGTATTTGTTTTAAGATATCTGTTAAATATTTACTGCAAAAAAGAAACTTATTTCCAGTCGCTTTAGTTTTAGTGAATGGGCTACCCCAGGTATTCATAAAAGTAGGCGTAAACTGTATGAATTATATAAAGAAAAAACATATAATAATAGCCAAATATTTAGGGAATATTTAAAAAAATACTCAAAAACCTTTAAAAAGGTCTGTCTTGTTGCAAAAGCAATTTACCTCAGACATAAAGTAAAAAATTCAACAAATAAAATAAAAACTACATGGAACATAATAAATAATGAAACTGGTAAAGCTAGGAATTCTTGTCAGGACTTTGAGTTGATTGTAGATGATGCTAGTTTTAAAACAAATTCTGAGGTAGCAGTTGCCTTTGAACAGTTTTTTAGGAATATCCCATTCAAAACAACTGAACATCTAAACTCAAGTCCAATCTTAGCAGAAAAATTATTAAAAACTAGTGTTCCTGAATGTAACGTTCCCTTTGTATTAAAAAACATTAGTCCTACGGATATCATTAATACATTTGAAACATTAGAAATTAAAAACACCACAGACCTTTGGGGACTTTCTGTAAAAACTATAAATTCAATAATTCATGTTATAGCACAACCCTTAGACATAATTTTTAATAGTTGTGTTGATAGTGGTGTGTTTCCTGATGAGATGAAACTTAGCTGAGTTATACCTCTTTTTAAATCAGGTAGTTCAACAGATCCTTATAATTTTCGGCCTATTTCAATACTACCTATACTCAGTAAAGTTCTTGAAAAAATCATACTTTGTCAAATGTTAAGCCATTTCTGTATTAATGAGCTACTTAGTAGTAAACAGTTTGGCTTTATGAAAGGCCGTTCCACAACCGATGCAGGAGTGGCACTATTAAAAAATATATATAACGCCTGGGAGGATTCGCATGACGCCCTTGGAGTGTTTTGTGATTTATCTAAGGCATTTGACTGTGTTCAACATGAAAATCTCATCAGGAAGCTACATCACTATGGTATTAGAGGCAAAGCTCTCGACCTTTCGACATCCTATATGAGTAGGAGAGTACAGAAAATAGATGTCAACGGTGAAAGATCTCCGGGATCAGCAGTCACTATAGGAGTCCCTCAGGGCTCAATTTTAGGTCCTTTTCTATTTCTTATTTACATTAACGATCTCCCATATAATGTAAAAAACCATGACATTGTCTTATTTGCTGATGACACCTCTTTGCTTTTTAAAGTTAAGAGACGACAGACATGTAATAATGAATTAAATGATGCCCTTTCTAAAATTGTAAATTGGTTTAACGTTAATAATTTGTTACTTAATGAAAAAAAAACCAAATGTGTTAAATTTACATTACCAAATGTTAGTCAGAGACAGACATGTATTAATATTAATGGCGAGCAATTAGAACTTGTTAATTCAACAGTCTTTCTTGGCATAACGCTGGACTCCAAACTTCAATGGGGTCCTCATATTCATAACCTAGCCAAAAAACTTAGCTCTGCTGTGTATGCGATCAAGAAAATAAGACAATTGACCGATGTCGACACTGCAAAAATGGTATATTTTAGCTATTTCCATAGTTTAATGACATATGGTATCCTATTATGGGGTAGCGCTGCTGATGTAAATACAATATTTTTGTTACAAAAAAGGGCAATTCGTGCTATTTATAAATTAGGATCTAGGATATCTCTGAGGGATAGGTTTAGGGAAGTAAAAATTTTAACTTTAGTGTCGCAGTACATATATGAAAATCTTTTATATGTACATAAAAATATCAATAGTTTCAGCAAGAAAAGTGACGTTCACAAAGTAAATACTAGAAGTAAAAATAAGCTGTTGGTGCATGATACACGTCTACACAAAATAAGCAACTCTTTTATGGGGCAATGTATACACTTTTACAACAAAGTTCCCAATAAAATTCATAATCTATCAATAAGTAAATTTAAATCTTTTATCAAGCAGGTACTTTGTAAAAAGGCATATTACAATATTTCAGACTATGTAAATGATAAAAATCCTTGGGACTGATGATGCTCAATTACAGGATGCATAGGTAAACCAAATTAAAAAGGAAATAACATAAAATTGTACGACTAAAAATCTTTTATTTAAAACATTAATTGTATTTTAGTTTATTTAAGTGTTTTTAAAAGAGTAACTATCGAGTTTCTTGTCGGATTCTTCTCGGTAGAAATCAACAACATTGTGAACCGGCGGGAAGGTGGGAGGGTTCAAAAAATAATATTTTATAACTTTTTCAAAAGTGATTGTAAAATCCTTATTTGAATAAACCATTTTGACTTTGACTTTGACTTTGACTAAAACATCGCTTTAAAAAAATAACGGCGAAACCTCTCGTTTTTTTTTTTTTATTTCATTACTCATTATCAACGAGTAGGGGCAACATAATTTATTTAATGAAATGTTATGTAACTGTAAAGCTAGAAAATAACTGTTATTGAATCTTATGTGATATAATTGTAATTAATTATTTTCCACTTTTTACGCTATCGAGCCCTCTTATCGACCCAGTTAAAATATCTAAGTGTGCCTTAAATTATTTAGTATTCTATTTATCTCTTTATAGCTACTGCATCCAGCTATATAATTTCTACTTATGCTTTTGTTTCCTTAACTGTTTTTTTTTGCCGTCCTTCTAATCTAAAGCTGTGGTAAAATTCTTAGAATTAAACTTTTACCTTCCATATTAAAAATCGTTATATGCTTTTATTACCTACAAACTAATACGCTATTGGCAGAAACTTGAATTTTCCAGGATAAAAAGCCTACGGCCTTCTCTGTCTCTTAAACCTTTAAGCAGTCGCGCGGCGTCATCGAACGCGGTAAACATATTTTCGTTTATAAATTCGTTTCTTCTCATCACACATGTTTGCCAATTTTAGTAGACCCTCATAGGTTCATTGTGAACTCAAAACAATAGAGTCCTCCTTTCTGTGCGCATTACTTAATCTGAATTATATCTTTCGTTTTCGCGTAGGTTTTCGCGCGCCTGACGTCGTTGAAAATTCGCGCGACGCATTTCGTAAAAGTTCTTTAATAATACCTTTAGATATAAAATATTTTTTTTTATATCTAAAGGTAATGTGTTCAAGAACATTATTATTCAAATAATCATTAAGATTACGCGCGACCGCTGCCGTTGCAAATTATGGCGCGTCCGCTTAACTCAGCTCAATTGGATGCTCCGTTCCGGCGTTTTTTCTTGGTCGCAGAAAAACTAGTGTATGCAATTTGTCTGCGCCTCGTTTCACAAACTATTACTCGATTTAGAAATATATTTTTATTCGCCCTTTTGAGGTAAACTAAAAAAGCTATGTAATATTTTGATTTGTTTATTTTACCTGTTATATTTCTCTTCGTCAAACCATTCTGGAAGTTCCAGTTGCAGTTCGTCTGGCTTCACATTATCGGATGGTAGTTCTGTAGCTTCTTTTGTTAAAAGTCTGTTCACAAACTCATCAGCTGAAACATATTCTGTTTTTAATTTATAGATAACACAAGTCAACAAAAAAAAACTTTTTACATTGAAAAATAACCAAAAACGCAATTTATAAAAATACATAGCTTTTGTATTTTATACGATGATGAAAAAAATACACGATTTTGCCAAATGCTTAGAGGTTACCATTCTTAATAAGCAAACTTTATGATATAAAAATATTTTTCTTTTACAAATTAGGTATAAGAAATCAAAATCGGGTACACAGAACTCAGGCACAAAACTCGTGTTGACTTGTGTAATTATCCAAAACTATAATAAACTGTCGAAATTTCAGAATAGGGGTATGGAATTCCATCTAGGATTATTTTAGGGGTTTTTTGCAGAGAAGGATTATTTTTTCGGGGTGGTGAGTTGATTATGATAATGATTATTGATAATTAATTTATTTACTAGAATATTTTATTTATTTATTTAAAAAAATTATTGCACACTTGTACAAATGGTGAACCTTAATGCCAAAGGGCATTTTCTGCCAGTCAACCATGGATAAAAATAAAAACAAATGGTGGTGCAACATTGGAAAGGTCAATTCATGAAATACAATCAAATTATATAATAAAAAATTTATATTAAAACATATAAGTATACATTTACACATATTTACACATATATACATATAGATATTTATATAGATGTATAATATAAATACAAAAACAAATAAATATACAAACAAAAATTATGACATACATTAAATAACTTATAGAATTGTAACACAAATTATCATTAATATATTGCAAAACGATACCAATAATAACCAAGACAGCTATAATGTTTTCGGACTAAACGACTTAATGTCGTCAGAAAGCGAGTTCCAAAGATGTACAGCCTGGAGAGTAAATGAATTTGAAAGGTAATTATGACGATGACGAGGGACTTTTAAGCGTAAATTGCTAGACGAGCGGTAATTAATTTTATGTGTTCGCTCAAGTATTGTTATTACACTTTAAATATGAAAAAGTACGTGGATCGCATAATATGGAAAACAGAGTGCATAGTAACCTTACATTTCGTCGATGTTCAATAGGTAGCCACTTAAGATGTAGACGGTAGTGAGTAACGTTGTCGTACTTGCGTAAGCCGAAAACGAAGCCAATGCAGTTATTTTGAAGGCTACCTAATTTTTACAAAAGTTCCTGAGAGATGTCGGAATAACAAACGTCAGAATAGTCAAATAAAGGTAGCACTAGAGACTGCACAATTTGGGCTTTTGTACAAGATGGCAAAAAATATTTGAATCTGTAAAATCCGCGTAAAATAGCTGTGACTTTAGAACTAACCTGAGCGGCCAAGATTTTTTATTTCAGTCTCAAACGGTATAAGGATATTATTAAAATAAAGATTATTTATCACACTGAGGTCAAATTAGTAAATTGTCGAGTACCACCAATGATAATGCTCTGGCATTTACTTGAGTTAACCATGACACCAAATCTTTCAGATCAGTGTTTTATATGCTCTAAATCACGGTTAAGTTGATTAATTGCATCATTGATGTTATCAACTGTAGCCTGGATATATATTTGAAGATCATCAGCGTAAAGATGGTAACATCTTCTTAGGTCGTTCGTTATTAGATTTACAAAAAATGAGAAAAGAAGCGGCGAGAGCATTCCTCCTTGTGGTACGCCACAAGTTAACTCTTGCCAATCAAATTATGACTCACCGATTTTCACTGCCTGTTTACGATCATTAAGATAAGATGAAATCCATTCAATAGTTGACGACGAGAAACCTATATAAGAAAGTATGCCTAAGAGAATATCGTGATCAACTGTACTAAAAGCGTTACTTAAATCAATTTATACCAGTACTGTTAAGCAACCGCTCTCCATGCCATCTCTAATATCTTTTTCTGACTTTCAGCGAAGCAGTAGAGGTACTGTGTCCCACCCGAAATCCTGATTGAAAGGGGCTTAGTAAATCATTTTTATTAACAAACTGTGTCAAAAGTCTACCGATTTAAAAATCATTAGTAGTTTATTCGATTGTGCATTGTCTTTTAGAAGATCAGTGTTAAAATCTCCCATGACCATGTGATGAGTACAATCCGATCCAACAGATTGTAATATGTTTTCGAAATCGGAGAAGTAATCAGAGTGAGGAGGGCAGTACACTACCCCAAGTACCGCTTTTACTTCTTTAATATTTTTTTCTAAAACCAAATACTCGGCAGAGCCTGTGTATCATGAGGTAGAGCAGGCTAAAATTTTGTATGAGATATCTCGACGCAAGTATATTGCTACGCCGCCACCTCTTTTACCTATTCGATCATTACGTATTAATATATTATCCTGCAGACTATAATCAGTAGATTTTAAATTAAGTAAGTTAGGTTAGGTATAAATATGGGTAAGGTGTTGGACTTATTTATTATACAAAGTTCCATCATATCCTACCTTTATATTCAGGTGTGCAAAGTATTATTTTTATTATTTTACTAAAAAATAGGCATTACAATTATACATATATATTATGTATGCCCATTTATCTTTATTCAAATTTGATGTCTAATTTTATACATGGCATGGCATCAATGTGTAACATGTCATAAATCAGAATACCTATAGGTATTTCATTTGAATAAATTCTTTTTTCCGTTACTTAATTAAGTTATAATTAAAATGATTTACTTATTTATAACAATTAAAATAAACATCGTAATCATAAATAATGAAGTCTACATAGCTTAATAATAGTTCACCTTATTTGATGATATAAAGTTCTACGCTTATCTGCTAGGCATTCTGCGACCGAATAATACATTTTATTCAAATAAAATAAAATAATTTATTTTTGAATTCTCTGAGGGGCAATATTTTTCAAATCATCTGGAAGAATATTAAATATTTGAATGGCCATACAACAGGCGTTTTTTGGATACAGTGTGAGTCACTGTGGTGGAGTGTATAAATCTGTTTCCAGCAGCGGCTCGATTCCGTAAGATGATTGCTAACATTTCTAGTTTGAATTTCATCGATTGTCACGGAACCACAATGTATATCTGATTTCTTTCAAAAAAGGTTAGCAATCTTTTTACAGAATCGACCCGCTGACCGACTTTGCTGACCTGGAATTTCATTCCATGTTTAAATATAGCTGGATTTTGAAAAACTAAAAGACACATTTCATGAACGTAGAGACAGGAATTTAACTTTTTAAACAGTGGTTTTCAACTATCTAGGTATCCTGCTACGCACATCGACCTCACACATTTTTTTTTTGGGATTTGAATGCCTTGTCTTGCACTGCTTTAAAAAAAAACTCAATATACAAGGACTTTCCATATAAAACTATTGTTTCGGAGAGGGTTTAGGGTCGGCAACACGAACCCCTTCGTGCAAGCGTCCATAGGCTGCGGTTGTGACGATACCATATTTATTCAAGTTTTAGCGTGAAGATTTTCATTAGTAAACAATTCTCAATGGACGTACTACCTATAGCAAAATGCATCTTTCAATAAAAATGGCGTGTTCAAATATTCAAGTTCAGTAATTTTATGCATTAGATGAGAAGTAATGATTTATTTTATGAAAGGTTTAAAGCTAACAACATATAAGTACAAATGACTAAAATGTAAAATATTAAGTTATGAACTTACAAATCATACATAACTCCGTGTTGATGGAGTTAATTGTTAAATGTAGGTAGTAATCTAACTTCCGATTTATGTCTTAGGACTCTAGACAAAATGAAGTTGCGTAAGTTTTGAACCAGTGGCGCGAGTATGGATGCTTTAAAACTTGCTGTGATTGGATGGTTGTTTGGAAGGCAAGTTGATTGAACGTTTTAGGACAATCGCTGATTGGTGGTTAAGAGATATAGAAATGGAAGAACGTTTCATATGCTCTTAAAGGTAGTTTCATAACTCGAATAAAATTTTATTTAGGAAATTAAACGTAGGATAAATCGGAGACCCTCTAGATAGGAGTTGTTTTGTTATCCACAGTTTTCTTTTCTTATTAATTTTATTGCCTTAGTTAAATAGTTATTCTACTGTTATTGGGAATTCTATAATGTTGAGTATAACCGCGTAGGTTTAAGATACTTAGAACTTTTATAATATTGAAAACACCCGCGAATTTACCTAAGTGAGTCGTTTAACAACCATTTGGGTAGCCTCGTACAATAAATATGGTTAAAGGGTGGTTGTCTTGGTTTTCACGTATTCCGTATAATGGTATGAAGTATAAGTTTATTTGAAATTACCCGGGGTTTGTTAAAACTTTACGAACATTTAGAACATAATATTAATATTCTATTAGTTTAGGATAATTAGGCCTTTCATATCAATCTAGGACTTTATAATAGTACCCCAACCAACATAACTAGTATTATACTTAAATGATATCCTTTTTTTTTGTTAAAATTAATTAAGGCCGGACATCCGTCCGGAATAAAAAAATAGGATGGGGGGGTTTGAAATGTGGGGTGAGAAGGTTGTTAGAGGGGGGTTAGTGGTGATAAAAGTGCGTGGTCCCATACATACAGAACATTCAATTGCCGTGGTTTAAATTGTCTAAACGCTGCCCCAGAATGGAAAACCATAGTCTACCCTTGTGGGTCACTAGAAGCTACCGCGAGGGGTTAAACTAAAGCCAGATTGTACCACCATGACTGGTTAGTAAATACTTTTATATTAGAAGTTACATTGAAAATATTGTATGTTCGTTGTGAAATTCTTTAGATTGTGTATTAAAAATATCCAAGTTAATGTTAAAACATCCAAATGACGGGCCCGCTTTTGCCGGTTAGAAATTTATGGTAGAAAGAAATCTCAATCACCTCAGTAGTAAGGAATATTGTTTCTAGGACATTTCCAGCTAGGTGAAGATAAATCTTCTATAAAAGTAGAAGTGGGAACTAAGATTATACCAGTCATAATAATTATATAGCCCACTAAAGAACTAGGTCTGCCAAGAGATACAGTAATTACTATGTGTAATCCATGTCCATCCTTAGCGGCGTTAGTAGGGTTTTACTATTTTGGCTGGTTAGCTAGTGTAGGGGAGCGCTGATGTGCATCGTAAGGGGGCGCCCCTTAACCCTACTTTCAGGTCGCAAGACCCGAACGCTCAGCTACCTGGTTCCCACTCCACAAAATGGAGTTAGCATTCGTATGTATTTTACTCTAAAAAGTGGAAATAGCAAAAATCAGGGTTCCCTTGCGTAGGGTTGACAGAAAAATCATATAACTCTTTAATACTTATCCTTTAGTTCTGATATACACGTATTTGCTTTGTTTAGGTGTTTTTGTACTGACTTTAGAAGTGGTGAAAACTCAAAGTAGGCATTATTTATTATCGTAGTTTTGGCTGTATTTATTTTCTTTTACGCTTATTTTGTATACTATTGATTGCTATATTAGTCTGATGTGCCTCTAAAACAACTGGGTTTACTACTTATTTGACACAACGGTTTTCGGGTCCTACCACTTTTGACGATCACGCTTGGCCAAATAATATCATTATTAATTATTAGATTCTTTTGATCTCTCTGAGTGAGTGTAGCTACTTCAGAAGATTCTTAGAACAATTTATTGGGAACAATCTCGAGCTGTCCGAACTCTGGAATTCGTTACAAAAATGTCTGACTTACCTCTCGTAACTCGTGAATATACTGGCATACATATTTATCTCGAATTCCAGAGTCTGAATAGCTCTAGACTGTTCCCAATAAGGTCCCAGATCTCCTAAAGTTTATTTATTCTACTCGTCGGTATCTTTTTTACAATTGCGAATGAAAAGTGAGCGGGACCGAGTTCATGTGTTCCGTTGTTGCGTCTAGTTTAATAACAACTCTTTTTACAATACCTACCTTTTTACAATATGGAGCCGTAACATAAAAATACATTTTCGTTCTGCGGTGTCATAGCCGCTCGAAGTTTTTATAACATCGACCATCCCTAGATAGAGCTCTTTGAAGGTAGGACAGACCGACTACGCGGCGGCTGCGTAGGCTTAGTAGGTAACAGTGGCATTTATCAGAAAAAACTCATAATAATCTATTAAATTAGACAACCGCGAAAATCAATCGATATCTTCGTGACGCGATGCAGACTTGATTGTGTTTCACTAAAAGCACGGAAATTTGGATATTAAAAAAAAACCGTGGGTTCCGTACGTAGGTATTTACCTAATTAATTTACAAAAACAAACCCAAAAAGTCTAATTACTTACCAAACCCGACGTTGCTTAACTTTGAATATCATTTCCAACAAACAAATGTGACGTTACTGTTTTACTTAATAATAGCTAGATGGCGCTGTAACGGTGATTTAAGATGCTAAATGGCTCGGCCCTCCTCACATGGCCGGTTTTTATTATTTGTTGTATTTTAGTGTGGTGTTATACTTTAGATCTCACACACACTATGATCACAGTGAGATTGAAGCTTTTATGTGTTACTGTTTACGATATAGCAACTAGACTAATAAGTTTGTACCCTATACCGCCAAGTGCCGCACCCAAATTCTAATGTAAATATCGGTAAGTATTAGTTTAGTAAGTATTAGTTTAGTAAGTATTAGTATTCAGAATTTTATAATATTTTCTTTCTATAACGTTACATAGTTCATAAACTTATATTTAATACCTGTTTTCCCTCAAATTTCGTTATATATTCAACTTCCATGATTTGTTTCAGACGCCCAAGACCAGCCATCAAGCTGGCAGTGGGGGTCCCATACTGGCTTCAAATTTTGCACTGTATCTAAAGCTTAATATTTCGCAAACGCATAATTAAATGGAAAAATGGTTATTGCACACCGTCAATATTTTTAAATGAGATATCAAACGATACCTCATGGGGACCTCACGAGGAAAAAATCACTTTACGTATAGGTACTCTAAAAATTATTTTTTAAATTTTATTTTTCCATTTTCTCGGCCTTACTTACATGAACTCGTGCCAAATTACAGTTTTCTAGTACTAATGGCCTCTGAGCGGAAAACATGGTGTAACTATAAGGATTCCTTGTTGACTATGAACCCTCAAAATTGCCATTTTGTGTAGTTTTATATATTTTGAGTGTTCTTTTAAAATGGTGTATATACGGAAATAAATTCTGCTTGGATTGGATTACAAAGTAAAGTCTTCAGCCTTGATAAATCTATGTATAAAAGAGAATATAAGCTTGAGGTGGACGATCGACAGTCCAATAGGAATGGGATCGAAGATCATAAAACTTGGAACATCATACCTGACGTTTATCGAATTTTTGTTTTTTGTAACAGTTTTCGGATTTGGGTTGACTTGTTTATATCAATGTTGACACCATAAATCCAACTGCGAAGAGGTATGAGAGTAGGAAAAATTGTGGTCATGGCAGAATCGGTACAATTCTCATCAATCTCACTGAAGCGTTCCAACTCTTGTTCCGTAGGCTGAATCAAATTGACCGCACACCGTCGTCTAGTTTTTGTTATTGGAAATAATGTTTTTGCTTTCCGCACTCGACGGAAAACATCTAAACATTTACCCCTTAGCGTCATAAAGTGTCTATGCTAGGCTATATGGATTAAATTTCCAACAGCCTTCCGGAGCAATTTCAAAGTTTCAAGACAGTAAATACGGTCTGACTTGATATATGTGTCTTCTTGTTGTTACCGAATCTACTAAATCTACTATATCTAAAACTGAAAATACTTCATTTGAAGTCATTTTGATAGTAAATGTTTTTAAAAAAACTGCAATACCAAAGCAGGAGACAACATGTGTGTTATACAAAACATGCTTTGTGTCTAATGTTTCAGAAAACCGCGAGCAGGAACCCGGCTTAAAGAATTCCACGATGCATAACCAGATTCTATGTTCTAGGAATAAATATCTAGATCTGCAGTGTGCCAGTTTTATATTAAATTGTACACAGAGGATTCTAGTTTTTGATACAAATGGTCTCAATTAAGATTTCGAGTAAGTAAAAATATTTTTCAGGATTTTGGTAAACCATGGACATAGATATTCGGCTTGAGATCATGTCAAAAGTAAATGGAAAATTCGTTTGTATGGAGCAGGCTGCGAGGCGCCGTGAATCGTATTCTCTTAAACGTTTGAGCTTAGCTTCTAACTGTTTTTAGCGCATTGAAATCGAGATGGTGGCATGATTGAGGCGGCGGCTGCTCTGTTGTAGTTTATTAGTGTAAATTTAACTTTTATTTTAATTCGTTACATTACAAGCTTGTGAACCATGCTTCTACTACGGAAATCTTCCAATGAATGAGTGCAGCACGTGTGGCCATAATAACGCCCTAGAGTCGCACTAAATCTTTGTTTTAAGGGGCATATAGCAGCTAACTAGCGCCGCCATTAGATATCCTCAATTTTCTCTTCGTAGAAAACGAATTTCTTAAATCCAAATGTTGCAAATATTAAATTAGTCATAAGCTATTATAGAAAGTTGTATATAGTTTCTAAATAGTTGAAACGAACGGCAAGGGTGGACTGTATTATTATCTTCGCGGGAAGTAAAATAAACTTCTTCAGTTGTAAAGGTGCACAGCGCGCTCTTCTTCAAGGCTTGTTCGCGTCTCGACGAATGGTGAATGAGTGAGTGGGGCGGTTTTTTTTTTTCTGAAATAACTATGCAGTTGGCTGTAGCAGTGTAATTCTAGTAGTGTAATTGACATTTCAGCCAAGTATTTGGCTAAACAACCTGCTTCTATTGAGCAGTGCAATTATAATAGTGTAATTGACATTTCAGCTAATCATTTAGCTAAACAACCTGCTTCTATTGAGCAGTATAATAATTTGACATGTAATAATTCAAATTAAATTTTCTGACAACAAAGGACTACTTTGGCATATTATATAATTCCATCATTAATAATGATTAATTAAACAATATATGTCTACTCAAGTTTTATGCAAACAGAAACAAAAAAATAAACTTTGTCATACTAAAAATAATATTCCATTGAACCTGGTGCATCAGAATATACAAGGAATGTCTCAGAAAGAACTAGAAATTGAATTGTTCATAAACTGCCAAAAGATGGACATATTATGTATCACTGAACACTGGCTACGCAGCCATCAGTTTATGTTCAATTTCACTAATCACCAGGTGGGAAGTTCATTCATCCGAGTTAATGCTATCCATGTTGGCTCTTTAATTTTAGTTAATAAATAGCTAAAGTTTAAGGAACGGAAAGACATTGTGAGCCTCTCAGTTGAGCGAACTGCCAAGCTGTCCTGTATAGAAGTTGAGCATCTCATTGTTGTGAGTGTATACAAGCCGCCTTGTGCAATTTATGAAAATTTTGAATTAGTTATGGAAGAAGTGCTGAATAAAATCAGCAATTCCAATAAACAAATCATTGTTTGTGGAGACTTCAATATAAACATTTTGGAAAATAGCTCATTAAGCACCAGATTGCTTGCCTTATTTCAGTCTTTTAATTTAAATAATTTGTTTTGTGAACCAACTAGAATTGCTGTATCCAGTGCCACTTGCATCGACAATATATTTACTGACATAAAACCAATTCAAAAATCAATTATAAGCAATCTAGAGTCAGATCATTGTGGACAGTTAGTGGTTTTAGAAAGAAAGAATAGTATTACTAAAAAGGATATTAAATTTATACAAATAACAACTAAACGGGTTGAATCATTTAATAGATTTAAATTAATGCATAAACTGCCAGATTTGCTTTATAATGGCGACCCAAATGATATGTACAATACTGTTCTTGACACTATTACTACAGAGTATAATAAAATATTTACTGCAAAAAAGAAACTTATTTCCAGTCGCTTTAGTTTTAGTGAATGGGCTACCCCAGGTTTGGCTTTATGAAAGGCCGTTCCACAACCGATGCAGGAGTGGCACAATTAAAAAATATATATAACGCCTGGGAGGATTCGCATGACGCCCTTGGAGTGTTTTGTGATTTATCTAAGGCATTTGACTTTGACTGTGTTCAACACGAAAATCTCATCAGGAACCTACATCACTATGGTATTAGAGGCAAAGCTTTCGACCTTTTGACATCCTATATGAGTAGGAGAGTACAGAAAATAGATGTCAACGGTGAAAGATCTCCCTCAGGGCTCAATTTAAGGTCCTTTTCTATTTCTTATTTACATTAATGATCTCCCATATAATGTAAAAAACCATGACATTGTCTTATTTGCTGATGACACCTCTTTGCTTTTTAAAGTGAAGAGACGACAGACATATTATAATGAATTAAATAATGCCCTTTCTAAAATTGTAAATTGGTTTAACGCTAATAATTTGTTACTTAATGAAAAAAAAAACCAAATGTGTTAAATTTACATTACCAAATGTTACTCAGAGACAGACATGTATTAATATTAATGGCGAGCAATTAGAACTTGGAGGGATAGGTTTAGGGAAGTAAAAATTTTAACTTTAGTGTCGCAGTACATATATGAAAATCTTTTATATGTACATAAAAATATCAATAGTTTCAGCAAGAAAAGTGACGTTCACAAAGTAAATACTAGAAGTAAAAATAAGCTGTTGGTGCATGATACACGTCTACACAAAATAAGTAACTCTTTTATGGGGCAATGTATACACTTTTACAACAAAGTTCCCAATAAAATTCAAAATCTATCAATAAGTAAATTTAAATCTTTTATCAAGCAGGTACTTTGTAAAAAGGCATACTACAATATTTCAGACTATGTAAATGATAAAAATCCTTGGGACTGATGATGCTCAATTACAGGATGCATAGGTAAAACAAATTAAAATGGAAATAACATAAAATTGTATGACTAAAATTTTTTTATTTAAAACATTAATTGTATTTTTAGTTCATTTGTATTTATTGATAGTGTTTTTTAAAAGAGTAACTATCGAGTTTCTTGCCGGATTCTTCTCGGTAGAAAGCAACAACATTGTGAACCGGCGGGAAGCTGGGAGGGTTCAAAAGATAATATTTTATAAATTTGACGATTCAAAAGTGATTGTACAATCCTTATTTGAATAAACCATTTTGACTTTGACTTTGACTTTGGCGCTGCGACTTAAATCGTCGAGCCTATGGTTCAAATCACGCTATTTCCGTATTGAGTCGTTTTGTTAGGAATTGACTTTGACTTTATGCCACTGCGCCATACCTTTTGTATGAGCGCTTTACCTATCATAGTGAACGGCGAGACTAGACCTAGCGGATCGAAAACTGACATTATAGCGCTAGTTATCTGTCGTTTTGTAGGTATGGTACTACCGTTTATTATGCACTCGGGTTTACTGCGGAGATTTACATTAAACCCTAACGTATCGCGCGAATGGTTCCATAGTAAACCTAACGTTCTTTCTGAGTTGTTTTTACCAATTTCGGTCGAGCCGTTTGTGCGTATGTTTGTGACGTTTTCTACAACCTCGGGAACGTTACTAGCCCAGCCTCGGAGTTCTAATGACGCGGATAAGTGCACTTTGTGCATTTCGTTTATGCGCTTTTTTTCTTCCGTTTCGTCATCGAATGAACCTAAGTAATCGTCCATGTAAAAGTTTCTCACTGACGCGCGCGCGACTTCCGGGTACTGAGATTTGTGACAGTCAGCGTCAGTCAGTCAGTCACTGTTGTACTCGCGGCGTCAAACACTAACCTAATTTTGTCTTTTTGCGGATGACATACGGGAAAATGTGGTAGGTACCACGACACGTAACTCTCTGGACACTATTAAGTGCCAGTTATCTTGCCCTATAATTACAGTGGGCCTCGCAAACTCGTAACATAACTCATCTTCTATCTCCAACAAGTGCTCGCATTGCCTAACCAGCTCTTTTTCTACGCTCTGCGGCGGCAAATGCAATGCATTTACGGTATGTGCGGTGATGGTGCTCATTTCTCTGCTACAACCACCACGTATGTTTAACTTTACTTGGGTAGATTCGTGGTCGTCAACGCGGTTTCCACCTATGCCTTCTAAGGATAAGTGCGACGTTCTACCTGGTCGTGCTATCTCGTGCGCGATGTCGCGTTCTATCAACGTCATCGTGGAACCTTCGTCTAAAAGTGCATGAGTAGTTATTGTACCTAAAGAACCGCTTAACTCGATTGGTACGACTTTTAAATACGTTTTTGTGCTACCGATGTGGTTGACTGAGCTTAAAACTGTCCCGTTGGACCCGTTGGTCTTATGCAACAGCTTATGGTGCGCCGCCTCACAGCCGTTAACGCCACACGGTACGTTCTTACACTTAACAAAACGACTGTGCGATCTTTCTAGGCACCTAAAGCATAGCCTATTTTGTTTAGTAGAAGCCCACCTATCTTGTATGCTAAGCTTTGCGAAATCGGCACACATCTTTACTGCGTGATTACCGCCGCCAACCGAACATATGTCTCTCTCACTCTTTTCTGTGGTTTTTCTAGTATTGTCGCATTGTTTGTCTCTCTTTGGTTGCTGAAGCTTTGTAGGCGCGTTTTTACGTGCTACGGCGATTGTACCCCTCCTGTGTGACTTTTGCTCGTATTCGCTTTCATCTGACGAGTACGAATCCTAACTGTGCGACCTACTATGTGGTTTATACGAGGTAACGTTAATCGGCTTCGGTTTTCTATTCGACTTTCTATCGTCTCTGGCTGCCTCGTACGCGAACATAGAACTACACTGGTCGCATTCGCCGTTTAAAAACTGCGACAGTAAAATTAATTCCGGCGCGCCTCTGTGCGTCATTTTGTATTCAAACCTTATTACCTTATACTTCAAAATAATGCTTAATTTATCAGCGACTCTATTCACTAGCTCTGGCGAATATAAGTACTGCGGTTGATTTAAAGCGCTAATTGACGCGACGGTGTTTGATATCTTGCTAGCATATGAAGATATATTTTTACCGTCCTCTGCCATGCGGGGCAATTTTTTAATCGATTCTAATTCACTCAAAATTATAATCTCGGGCCTACCGTAACGGCGTTCTAATGTGTCCATTATTGCACTCGGGTCTACACTAGTGTATAATAATGCCTTTACGGTTTCTTTAGCGGGGCCCCGGATCGCCCTACGAAGCCTACATACGTTTTGGACGTCCGTGTACGACTCTTTAGTGTCGTTAAAAACTGATTTGAATGCTATCCATTCGTCTACACTACCGCTAAAGTGTGGTAACTCGTGCACGAAATGCGGCGTGGGAGGGTTGTTCGATTTATTATTAATTTTGATCGCTTCTACTATGGCGCTAGCTAAAGACGCCACCTCGCCCGTCCCACTATTGGTATTTGCTTGACCTATTTCTTACTGTGACGGGTGTCCGTCCGCGTAAAGAGGTACGTTAGGTATGCGCGACCTATTTTGTTCACCCTGAGATTGCCGAGTCTATTGCTCTGACGTTAGAACTTTGATCGTTGACCCAGCCACGAATTCTATCAACATCACAGGGAAGGGGGTCCGCCCCGTTGGAATTTTCTACCGTTGTCAGTCCACAGCTGACTAAGTCCAAACGGGCTTTAGCGTATGCGGTTGCCGCCTTTGCCTGTTCTAATTCTGAGGCCCTAAGCTCTAACTCTGCCTTAATTTGAGACAATCTACTCGCCTGTGAGGTAGGTGCTTCGATTCCACGCCTAATACCTATAGGCGCATCTACCACACTCCCGGGTGCACTATGCGCGTCTAACGTCCTATCGATTCTATGCCTATCGCTGACGTTGGCTTCCGTGCCCGACTCTAATCGTATTGGTCTGTTGCGTACCACTGCTATGCTCTTCCGTGCCTGTGCCAGGGCTCCACGTGTTCGTTTCTGATGAACCAGTGGGCCCAGAGCGCGGTTGTTATCACCGCTGCAAGAATGCAACACAAATTGCATCTGTTATCACCGCTGCAAGAATGCAACACAAATTGCATCCAAAAACATTTATAAAAATGCATAATTTTGTCATGTAATGTTTCATAATAATAAGTTAATAATAAGTATATATTTACACAATAAAAAACTATATTCCTTGTAGGGACTAGTTTAGATTTAAGAAAATGTCATGACAAAAAGTGTAAAATTGTATTAAGTTAGGTAAAAGTAGAGTAGGTTTGTTTCATTTCCCCTCTTTACTATTTGTTGATATCAAAAATAATATTGTGTGAGTACCGACATGTGATCGACTTTGTACGCACGACTATCCCCAAAAAAAGCGGAAAATTCAGTTTAATATATGTATGTAAAACATATGTCATTTATAGTGCAAAAATGTACAGATCTACTATGTAAAGTTCTATATAGACCGTATGTACGGTTATTAAGTTACAGGTGAAAATAGTTAGCATGTTGAGTATTGTACATTCTTTCTCCCTCACTCCTATGATAATAGACTGCGATAGAGATACAAAAGGGATGGGTCTATGGGTTAAAAAGAGAAAGACTGTCTAAAACTTTACCTGGCTAGGGTCATTAAGACCTTAGGCTATGCCTAAAATAAGCATTACACGTTTAAAGCACACCTTTGCCCCTACACGTAGGTATCTATACCGTTACGATAAGTAGTATGGTTAGGGCGCAAATTACGTGTAAACTTATGAAATACAATAGCTTATAACTCAGCAACCGGGTTACATAGGATAAAGATAAATGCATCACTAGATACCCTTCATAGGCATCTACCGAGATAAATAGGTTTTATACAGGTAACATAAAGCCCTGAAGTACAGGAGCACAAGGAAAATCCTGAAAACTTGTATCACACGTTTTTTCATGATTTAACATACTGACAGACACCAAAAACACGGAAAGGTATGTCCGAATTTTAGGTCCATTTTTTGACATATAGCACAAAGTCTGTAGTCATCTAGTATAGGCAGAAAGCCCTGAGAGCTAGAATTCCAGCTCTTCTCTCACTACGGCCTAACCGTAGACGATGGAACATACCACTATACGTCGTTGGAACCGCCTCCGAAAGCTCTATCTTAGGACACCTAAATCGTCATTATAGCTCCTACCGTTTGGCTATAAAACCTAAAAATGTAAAACAGCGTTATTTTATAGTCAAGCCGCAAATCGTGTGACTGTGATGGCAATAGCCGATAGAGACTCCAACTTTCAGTAGCGATTTATAGCTAGGTAGATATACCTACACTTTCGATATATGTCTATATCGACTACTATATGTTGTCTTTCACTGAGTTTTTGTGTGGGCTAGATTTTCAGTCACCACAGTAAGTACAATAAGTTAAGTACTAAATCTAGAAGGTTCTATGGAACAACCTCTCCCTCTGATGGGCTTTTTCATTTTTATTATAAATATAGAACGAAATTTGTATTTTCATTCAGTCAATCAAGAAGCTTCAAAAGGTATCCATCAGATACTAATATATAATGTTTAAAGTGAAATAATGTAAATATGTGTTAGAATTTAAGCTAGAATGTAAGAATTAGAAGCATAAGTTAAATAAAATCGGTCTGTTGTGTGCATATACGCGTTTTAATATCTCAAGCGCCTAAGAAGAAACTCCTTGTCACGGGCAAAACCTTGTGCCACAGATATCTGGGTCTGTCCGCACAATTTGGTCGGCTTCGAGCCGTATTTTGGAAGAACCAGCAATTTCGGTTGCTGAAGAAGTTTGGTCCATTGCAACCGAAAGAGCCCAGAAAGATGCCAGTTACAAGAAGCTGTAAAGGCGCAGCCGAGACGCATGAAGACGCGTCAGCCACGCAGACTGACGCCACCGCCACGACCGGAGAAACGACCATGCATACTTGGTCGACAGGGCCAACCACGACGACGACAGCGTCCACCACCGACGCCGCGAAAGATGCACAGATTAGCGTCGTCACCGCCATAGAACAGCCCAACTCCGTACCTGACCCGCCGAAGAGCATCGCCGGGTCAAGGAAGTCTGAAAGAAGAACTCGAAAAAGAGAGTTAATTGAAGCATTAGCACGACTTAAACTTGAAGAAATACACGCCTAAGCAGAACTAACGAAAGCACGACTGGCCAGAATGGCTGATGAGTCGTCAGACTCCGACGACCGCGAGAGCGTCGAGAGAGAATCACGGGTAAGAGAGTGGATCGAAGAGCAGCAGGGGCCACCTGCATTATTAGCACTCGCCGAAAATCCCCACAAGGGGGCGCCACCGTCGCACAAAAAAAAATCGGAAATTGGCCGACGTCGAACAAAACCGGCAGGAATATGTCGAGGAAAAATTCCATACGGAAAATGGAAGGAAGTTCGACCGTCGATGTAGCTATGCTGGCAAATGCATTAGCGCAAGCCGTGCGACAGAATAATACACCTAGCGCCGCCCCTCGGTACGTTCAGGAAGTACCAACGTTTACGGGAAACACAAGCGAATGGTTAAATTATCGATCGTCTTACCAGAGTACAGCGAAATATTTCTTCAAAGTAGAGAATGTAGCTAGGCTACGGAGAAGCCTACAGTTTGCGGCAAAAGAAACAGTGTACAGTTTACTACTAGTCGACCCAGAACCAGAAATTATAATGTCAACGCTTGAACGCAGGTTTGGAAGACCTGAGATTATTATTATGTCTGAGATGGACAAAATGAGAACCGCACATAAGTTGAACGAATCGCCAAGTGAATTGTGCATTTTTGCATGCAAAATAAGCAACAGTGTCGACACGATAGAAGCTTTGAACAAGCGCGAGTACCTTTACAACCCAGAGATGGCGCGAGTAGTATGTGAAAAGCTTACTCCTATATTGAGATCGAAATGGTTCGACTACAGAGCTGGACGGTCAGATGACGTACCAGAACTCAAGAAAATGGCCGATTTTCTCAATATAGAAGCGGACAAGTGTGCAAGCTACGCGTTGCCAGAAAGGGAGCGTACTACAGAACGAAAAAACTTCGCGAGACCTACCGAAAAGGTTTTCCACGCTGACGAAACGAGACAAAGAGGGCCTACGACGTGTCACTGTGTAAGGACGACCACACACTGTCAAGATGTCCCACTTTTGCTGAAAAAAGCGTGTCAGAACGGTGGGAAATCGTGAAGAAAATGCGACTTTGTTTCAAATGCATAAGCGGCTCACATCGCAAAGATACTTGCCGCGCGAGACCATGTGGTGTGAAAGGATGCAAGTTTTCTCACCATAGACTGCTACATGAGGTGCAAGAGCGAACTGAACGGCCGACCATTATCGAAGAGTCTGCCCAACTAGCTTTGCCGTCACCGCCGCCAGAACCAACAATCGAGCACGTCGCCACGGCAACCGCTGAAGGAAAGGTGCTGCTGAAAATAGCGCCCGTCGTTGTCTCCGGTCCCAAGGGAGACGTCGACATCTACTGCCTGCTTGACGAAGGTTCTAGCGTCACGATTTTGACGGAGGAGTTGGCGGAGAAAATTGGAGCCCCGGTCCAGTAAAACCAATGACAGTTCGAGGCATTTCTGGTCAGAAAATTGAAGCAAAAAATAGCAAAATTGTCTCATTCAATGTCCGAGGCCGCGACCAAGAAAATCAGCTGTTAATACGGTCTGCAAAAACAGTTCCATACTTGAACATCACGACCCAAACGATAAAGCGAGCCGACATCGAAAGTTGCAAACACCTCAATGTATTGCGGATCAGCTGACCTATGACCATGCCGTTCCCACTATGTTGATTGGACAAGACAACTGGGAATATATTATCTCAAAAAATATCAAGAGAGGTCGCCCAAACCAACCAGTCGCGTCAAAAACTAGGCTAGGATGGGTGCTACATGGAACGTCAAAGAAAACATTCGCCGAAAGCGAAAATGTATGCACTCACGCCGCTGTCGAAGAACCAACGAAAGATTTTTTCAAAACCGAATCATTGAATACGGAACCGAAATCCATGAAGCAAGATCCCGAACCGTGTGCCACCGAGTATTCAGAAAAAAAACATCGAACCCCTACCCGAAGGTAGGCTACCGGCACCATTGCTATGGACAAATGAAAATGAAAAAATCGCAGCCAAGTACGACGAATGCCAGAACAACGAGCAACAGAACCCGGCCGACGATGCGACGAGGCCTATATCCAGCAAACTCACCACCGAACACAGAGGGTTCTGTAAACCTGAGTTCCTACGGGGCTCAGAGGAGACTGGGCCGCACCAGCCGGTGTCGCTAACACCGTCGCCGCCAGAAAGTGTACTCTTCACAAGTGAAAAGAACTCTATAAAACAGTGCAGTGAAAAACAAACAGACTCATTAAATAAAATTAAAAGTGTAAATTCGAATAAAATTAATGAGGACTGTCTAAAAGTGGTGCTACCGGACATTAACCGTTTTTCAAAGTGGTTAAGACTTATTCGTACCACAGCGCGAGTGTTACAATTCATTGAAATATTAAAATCAAAAATTTTACGGACAGTGCCCGTCAATATAAACGCAATGAATCGTATTAAAAAAAAGAAACCGAAAAACGTCGCGAGTGTTAATAATAATAAAGATAAAACGCAAAACGCGGTCAGTGAACTTTGTTATCGCCAAATACCTACCGAGCTAATGAACCGAGCTGAGTTTCTGTGGCTAAAATGTATGCAACACGAGTGTTTTAAAAAAGAACTAAACAGAGTGAATAAAACTTGTTTAACTGAGTCAGTGACTAGAAATAACGACCGGCTCTACGGCGTAACGGTATTTATCGATGAAAATGGACTTTTAAAACTAAATAGTCGTATTGAAGCAACAAAAAACGTAAATAATGAGTTCGTTCACCCAGTGATAATAGATTACAACCATAGGTATATAGAACTGTTAATATTGCGTAAACACGAACAAATGAACCACGCAAGTGCCAATACAATTTTAAACAAAGTCAAAGTCAAAGTCAAAATGGTTTATTCAAATAAGGATTTTACAATCACTTTATAATCGTCAAAGTTATAAATCATGGGATAAAGACGACCGAGGAAAAAAGCGGCTCGGTCTCTGACTATTTTGGTGTGAGCGTGGAAGTTCAAACGACTATCCATGGTCACACTGAGATATTTGGTCTTATTTTGCCAGGGAATGGCACGACCGAAGAGAGAGAGGGGAGGGCAGCCTACGGTAAAGAGGACGGCAGAGCTTTTATCGGGATTCACCTCGATTCTCCATTTCCGAAACCATTCGCCTAGGGCGGTGATAGCGGGTTGAAGTCTCTTAGTGATCCAACTCACTTGCCTATCGGTGGTATAGACAGCGGTATCGTCCTTAAAGAGGGCTAATTGGGTACCTATCGTTTTAGGGATGTCGTTAGTGTACAGAAGGTACCAGATGGGGGCGACCACGGACCCTTGCGGGACTCCTGCTTCTATGGGACGGGGGGAAGATAGAGCGCCTTCAACTTTGTAGCGAAAGCTTCGATTCGACAAATAGTCTCGTATGATGAGCACGAGACGATCTGGCAACTGAAAGTTGTACACTTTACAAATTAAACCGTTGTGCCAGACTTTGTCGAAAGCTGTCACTACATCGAAGAAGACAGCGCCCGTGTGGCGGGTCTTACCTAATGCTGGTTGGAAGCCAGTGAGAATATGTTCCGTTATGCGGAGGACTTGATGGACGCATGAGTGTTTGGCACGAAAGCCGAACTACTCGTCTATTAAAATGCCTCTGGAGACAATAGCGTTCCGTAGGCGAGCGAGGAGGAGGCGTTCATAGAGTTTACCAAGGGCCTTTAGTAAACTTATAGGGCGATAGGAGGACGGCTCGGTAGGAGCTTTGCCTGACTTATGGATGCCTATAACAATTGCATCTTTTTATTGAGAAGGAAAGATGCAATGTTTGATAGCATCGTTAAAGATCGCTACTAGGAGGCAGAGAAGGGGAAGAGTAAGGCGCTTTAGGATATCGTTAGAGATACCGTTCGCACCGGGGGCTTTACGGGGGCGTAGGTCTTTGATGACCTGTATGACTTCGTCGAAAGTGACAGGGGGCAGGGGTTCTTGTGGAGGCAGAGAAGTTCTGCACTCCACATCGCCGTCTACCTCGCGCACGTGGTCGGGATCGAACGGTTGTGTGCTTCAGGCACATTGGGCTTGGAGGCTAGACGCTAGGCAATCCGTTGTTGGGACGAGTTAACGGAGGGAGAGAGTTGGCAGTGTCGGACTTTAGAGCTCTGGCTAAGTGCCAATAAGCTTGGTGAGAAAGAGAAATGTTCTCCATAAGATCACCGAAACGTTGGGCGCGAAGCTCAGCTACAGCGGTTCTTACACGGCGGTGTAAGTCGTTGAAGCGAGCTTTATTATCGATAGTGGGAGCGCGATCGCGTGCGCGGCGGGCCGCGTTATGCTCAGTCATTAGCGACCTGATGTGCTGAGGCAGGATTACGTGGTGATAATCACCAACCGGCACCTGTCTTAAGCACTCGCCAACGGTGGCGGCCAGGGTGGCTAGTGAGTGAATCGATAGCTACGTTTAAGTCGGTCGCGGAAGAGATTACGTTGGGAACGCGGTCTAGATGTGGCGAGCTGGGATTTTCGAGCAATTGCCCAAATTTATCCCAGTCCGTCACGGTTCTAGTGTCGGGAGAAGAGTCCGAAGGGGAACCTAATCGGAGGACGACAGGACGGTGGTCCGAGTCAAGTTCGTCAAGCACCTCTATAGAGCGAAAGCTTAGCCTTACATTCTTTAGAAGTGCTATGTCGAGTACGTCAGGGTTATTCCGAGTATTGTGGGAAAAGTAAGTGGGCGTCATGGGAGCGATGATGTCAAAGTTTAGTCTGTCAACTAAATCGTCGAGGAGTCTGCCTCTCCGTGAAGTTAATGAAAAGTTCCAGCGGCGATGCTTGCAATTTAGGTCGCCGGCAAGAATGACGGCGTCGCCTTAATTTAAGAGCGACTGAAGTTACGTGAGATACGCGGGTCGCGGCAGAGAGAGCGCGTGCGGGGAGAGCGAGAGCGCGAACGACGGGCAACACAGGGAGGGCACGGACTTTTCGTACGCTGTGAGTGCAGCCACAGCCTGGGAAGAGCAGGCTTGGACCAGATCTGAGTGATCACGAAGACAAGCTTTGATGATCTCCCCATACATGGGACAGAACTTTGAGTACTTCGGCCATCGCAGGAGTGGCCGAGGTGTAGTTTGTGAGTACCTAGTGACTCTCCACCATTGCTGGCGAGGAGCAAGAATACCTAAGTGTGGCCAAGCGCCCCGCAGTGCTACGGATTGCTTGGTGTGTTCCTAACTCCTACTCCTACGGCCGGGGTTAAGTTGTCACCGTTAGGTTTCCCCCCGAGCAACGAGACGTTTATGAATAAGAAATGTTAGGTAGGCCGCAACTCTGAAAAGAGCTATACGATCTCACCCACTAGCCCTTGAGCACTCGGAACTGGATTTCTACAAACTAGACGCAATCGACACTTAAAACGCGAGAATGCGCGGAGTGGCGAACCGCTGAAGCGGAAATACTACACTAGCGATTTAACCCAAAGCTGGACTCAGTCCGGGCGAACCAGCGTCAGTCAAAGAGGCAAGCGAGGGTCACCACTATGCGTAGTAGTTCCGCGACTACGAGAACACACACACACACACAAAAACACACAGTGTCGCTTCGATAAACGCGTTATGGGCGCGTTGAAAAGCGCGAAAGCACACTCAGAGCGGGCCGAGAAGTAATTTCCCAGCCAATACACACAACCGAGCAGCGCTCAACACTCAGGCCGATTTTCCAAGAATTGCGGGCAATGATCCAAACAACAATTCGAGGTCGTCAGCGCTGAGGCAAAACCCCACACAGGAATGCGCACCAGCTGAGTCACCACTGCACGGACCACAATGAGAGCACTTGACGCTCTAGAACACGACCGCACAACACGAAAGTCGAATCGGGAAAGTCGATGGATGTTTGTTACTTCTTCACGCTTTAACCACTGGACGTATCGGGATGAAACTTGGCATACACATAGGTTAGGTCCTGGAATAGCATATAGGCTACTTTCTATCCCAAAAATTCAAAAGTTCTTGCGGAATAACTATAACAGAGTTAAGAGAACAATAGATTTAGCTATAGCTTGCTATAGCAAACTTCATTAGTATAATTAAGGAGTTCCATGCCGATAACCGGGCGGAGCCGCTGGCAAAGTCTAGTAGCTTATATGGAAATACTAACTATTACTTAGTTTAATAATTTAAGTAAGTTTTAGCAAATGTGTAAATTAATCTAATAATCAATAAGTTTGTATTGTTCTGTGCAAAATAAATAAAAACAAATTGTCAGACAAAAGAAAAATACTTCTTATGGCTTTTTGGAAGACATTAAAAGATACAAAAGAGTCATTCAATGTATGGACTGTAAGTATATCTCTATCTATACTTAATTTATTTTTTCTTAATTTCAATTTTTGCTATAAAACTATGTGCAGGTTCACTTTTTAATCGTTCAAATTTAAAAAAAAAAAAAAAATTATAATGCATAGTGTAACTTGTTTTAGATAGTACTTTCTAATATAAATTTTGTTTCTTACCGTTTACTGCCATTATCCAGACAAAACTGAAGCGTCCCAATCATAGGATTTCAACTATACCAAAATTAATAAACAATAGATACGGCCAAACATAAATAAAAAAGATAAAAAAGAGTACAAATTTTATCTGCTGGTTAAATAATAGCAAACTGCTCACTTAGATATAATAAGTTTTATATAATAAATTAGGTTATCTTCTTCTAAGCGGCTCCCCAAGGTCCATTAGCGTTACATATCTGTAATGTCCACTTTGTAGGTACAATGCGAATATCAAAAAAGTACTTCTACAGATAGGCATATAAAATAAGTTATAAACTTTTAAAATAATAAAGTCTAGAATACATCTGTATATAGAATAATTATTAAAAAGATAAGATAAATATCAGTCTAAAATATATGTATATGTGCGTAACAGATAGCACATCTGCTAACACTAGTCGATTTTAGCAAAGCTGCAATTTACAACTCATAGATATTATACCTTCTCGTTTTGTACAAAGGGGTGATTAAAAATAGATGTGCATTGACATGCGATTGAAAAGTTTATAAAGGGTTCACGTCTGGGTTGCCAGTTGGAACTAGGCTTGCCAGGCGTCCCGATTTGAGCGGGACGTCCCGATTTCAAGGGGTCTATGGATACGTCCCGAGTACACCTTGATCGGGACGCCAAAAGTCCCGATTTTTGGAAGATGATAAAAAGTTATTGATTTTTGAGTTTAGTTAACTTGTTTGTAATCCTTCTAATCTTATTGTTTCCTGTTATTTTATTTATTACTTATATAGTACTGGAGACGCATCCCTCATCACAAACACGCATGGATTACAAACATCCCTCGTTCCGTTGTGGAGGAAAACCGCGGAGAACTAGTGTCTCAAATCGAATCCAAGGTCTCTGACTTGGTTGCTGCTTTACAAGTCGCAAGTTCAGCCCCATATGGAGTACTGCTGCCATCTCTGGGCGGGTGCACCCGGATACCAGCTTGGCCCTTTTGACTCGGTTCCACGACGGGCTGTGAGAATTGTCTTCGATCCCAAAATCACTTGCCGTATCGAGCCCTTAAGTCTTTAAGACTTTGCTTCCCTCTGTGAGTTCTATCGCTTGTACAATGGGATGTATTCTGAGGAATTTATCGAAATAGTGCCCACGGCTACTTTCTACCATCGCACCGCTCGCCATAGGCAGGGAATTCATTCTCACACTTTAGAACCAAAATGGTCGCGTACAGTGCGGTTTCAGAGAAACTTCCTCCCGTGAACGCTTGGGTTGTAGAATGAGCTCCCTGTCAAGGTTTTCTCTAAGGACTACAGTGTGAGGTTTTTTCAATAAAGAATTTATTATTGTCTCTTCTTCTAGCTGTGGAAAGAGCCACAAATCGTTCGACATCTTAAAAGATTACTTTTTGACTTTGGGAGAAGATGAATTTCCTACGATTTTCTGGGATGTTTTTAATAGTGAACGAACTAAACCATACCTAGCTTTCATTCAAAACTACAAGAGTTCTAAGTTCTACAAGATACAGTTATGAGCCTAGAAAATGAATCATTATTGTGTTTTGAAGTCTATGTTATAATAGTCAGCCTTACCAATAAATTAAAACAAAGAATCGAGGATTCATTTTGTGGGTTTCTCGTGCAGTAATCAATCTAATAAAAAGTTATCGTCTGAGATAGCCGAGTCGATAAAATCTGATTGTTTGCGTAGTACTAAAATATTCTTAAGTACTTAAGAGACTAAATATAAGTTTCGAAATACTAAAATGGCAATATTTAAATTTTTTTGCGAGATGATATTTTGACATATCAATCGGTCGTTGAAATAATAGAAATTGTTAAATTTTTCGAAATGAACAATCTTTATGAAGAACTGTCCAATGCAAAATCTTTATTGCAAGCAGCGGTGCAAAACAAAGATCAAACTACAACCGAAAAACAGATCACCATTTTTAAAAGTAAATTAATATTTTGTGGTCCCAAACGAGAAAAAGATAATCTTCAGAACATGTAAAAGAAGAAGTTCAGATTAAATCGAATTTAAACTTATTTTGCCGTATATTTTATAAGTATGCATTAAACAATAAGATACTACTGAAGGCAGTTAATTCAAATGATAAATATAAGTTTAAGAAAGAATAGATTATCATAATTTTATTATTTATCATTTTACTTCACGTCACTTCATTAACATTGGTTTTTAGGGTCAACAAGGAACCCTTATTGTTTCGCCATGTCCGTCCGTCTGTCTGTCCGCTGTTTAGTTCAAAAACTACTAATACGAGAAAGCTGCAACTTTGCAGGGATATACACATTGATCAAGCCGTCAAAGTGGTAGAATAAAAAAAAAAGATAAAAAAAAATTTTAGTGTACCTCCCCTACACGCGAAGCGGGGACGAAATTTTTTTCTCGTATACCCCATTCTGTGGGGTATGGTTGGATAGGAACTCCAAAAAAATTGGCGGATGTTAAGATCATTTTTTGATTTAAAACTCCGTTTGCGAAACATTTAGCTTTATAGTACTAATTTTTGTTAGAGTCAAGTGTCCCTCCCCTCTACTACCGAAAGTATAGTATTTGGAAATGTCGACGAAACGAAAAAAAAATCACCGTAGTAGTGCATATAATAAATTTAAAAGGAAAACTATCACGGGTAAGTACGCTTTACAGGCTAACGACTTTCGTACAAATTCCATTAAAAGTTAGGTACTTATATGAAGTAGGTACATATGTAAAACAGTTATAAACAGGTAAACGCTTGAAATATTCACAGAATATTTTGTTATATATTCTCTTTAAAAATAAATTGAATTAAAATAAAACAAACATTTAAGGGGGGCTCCCTTAAACGTGATTTTTTTGCCGTTTTTATAGACAATGGTACGGAACCCTTCGTGCGCGAGTCCGACTCGCACTTGGCCTATTTTTGTTAGCTAATTTTGCTTTTATTTTTTTAAATAAAGACTTTTCAGCTCCTATATTGTTGTTATACTGTCCCGATTTGAAAGCCCTGATCCCTATTTTTTTCAGCTCCTTTTTTTTTAGCGGTCTACACCTGGCAACCCTAGTTGGAACGCAACAAATGAAGACCGTTGTCCTTGCCGTCAAAATAACAAATAAGTACCTACTATTATACAATCAATCTGTTCATTGGCGTAACTTTGTTTCTGCGTAAAGTTAAAAAAAATTTGGACTTTACACGTTTGGACACGTTTACTGTATTTGTATTATGCAACATATTGCATATTAAACTAGTGGCGCCAGTGATTGGCTAAAAAAACTCAGTATAGTACTAGTAGTGTTCATACAGTTCAACCTATAATGGTATAAAAACCCAGCCAAATAGTACTATATACTATATGTAGTAATATGTTTCTCCTTATAATAAACTAGATGGCGCTGTACCGATAATTTAAAATAGTAGATGACTCGGGCCCGTCTCACACTTAGCCGGTTTTTATTATTTGGTGTTCTAATTTAGAGTTTACACTATTATTTATAAGCTTTTATTTAGTGTTACCTGTTCCGATGTTTGTCATCAAATCTAATGGTAACCAGGGTCTGATGATGGAGCTGGAAGGTGCTCATAGGAACTCTGTAATGAAACGACGCAACGCCATCGAGTTCCGGCTCGTTTGATTTGTCTTGACAAGTACTCTGGTCTTAAATAATAAACTGGTCTGATAAAAGCATGTTTGTAAAAAAAATATTTTTTTACGTATATTCTTCTTTATATTAAAAAACAATAGCTGTGTAAATAATTTACGATATTTCGAATACGATTTGAGAACTCGCTTTAGGCGAATAGTTGAAGAGAATATTACAATAAAATCTATACTTAATATATAAAGCTGAAGAGTTTGTTTGTTTGAACGCGCTAATCTCAGGAACTACTGGTTGGAATTAAAAAATCAGTGTTGGGTAGCCCATTTATCGAGGAAGGTTATAGGCTATATATCATCACGCTAACACAAATAGGAGCGGAGCACTAATGAAAAAGGTTTCAAAATTGGGGTTTTTTTATTCTTTTGAGAGCTTCCGCTGCGTGCGCTGCGTAAACGGTTAGAGTTTCGCAAAAGTCATGTATGACAAAATGTTCCCATATAAAAGTTCTAAAAAAAAGTCCGCTACAGCGTATGTCTAAATTTTAAGGTTAGCTCACTATAACCTTTTTAATGCTAACCATATTTGTTCTAAAATAATGCATTATTTGTGAAGGTGTTTTTATAAACATGATATTAATCTTTATCTAAATAAATACGGTATTCATCACAAGCATTTAATTTAAAACAAAATTGCCCTATTCATCATTCGATTTCAATGAATATCTTAGGAGATATCGCAGTTTTAAAATAACGTGGTAGCAAAATAATTATCAAGTATTCACGCGCGCATTTATGATGTGCGAGGCCGGCGGGCAGTCATGAGGGGGAAGGGCGGTACGTATTATTTAAAAATATTTTACCTTCTGTGTTTTTTTTATAATTGAGGAGTTGCCGTAAGAATCCTATACCGATAACCAAATTTAGGGCGGGCGAAGCCGCTGGCAAAAGCTAGTACCATTATATAGATTAGCTATCAGGAATAGACTGAAGATATATTTACCAATAAACTTGTTTTAAGAAGGATGGCTTCATTTTTTTTTCTAATGACAAAAAATAATAATCATTTTTTACATAGGTTAAGTATAGGACTGGTTGTAACGGCTAGCTAAATATTAATCACAGTCAACATTAATTTGTCAAGTAGGTAGGCAGTAAGTTTTTTCCTCGATACTACTTACTTACTGCAACGAAGTCAGTTAACCTCATTCATGATAAGCAAAAATAAGCCGAATAAGCATTTATTGGTTAAGTTTTAGCTAGGGTTTATAGGTTAGGTATACCTAGACGTAAAATTCTATGTTTATTATTTTTGCTCGTACCTATGTCTGTCGGTACGTCGAAATACACAAGCAGTTGAACAGTCTACGCAACAAAGAAACAGTCGTGCTATAGCACAATTCGAGCAATATAATAATTATACTCGCACTCGCACTTGGCCGATTTTTTGTCATCGCCTCGCACGACAATATGTACCGCTACTCCTATCTCCTATATTGTATTTTCCTATTTGTGTCTGTTTTGTGTTTCGTTTAGTGTGAAGCCGCCAATGTTTTGTAGATGCTTGTCTTGTTATTGTCTGTGTTGTGATGCCAAAAAAGAACTGAGTATGTCTATGTCTAAAGTTTTGAAACACAAATAGAAAATATGTAGTTATTAACTTATACATTACAGGAAAACCAATGATAAGTTCACGGTCTTAAAATAATATGGTGTATCTCTAATAAAAAAATGAGTGTAGGTTAAAAACGTATATATCCAATAACTTTTAAGAATCCAATTAAGTAGGTACGGAACTCTAGGTGTGCGAGTCCAACTGGAAATGGAACTGGAAAAAATGTTGAAAATTTAGGTACCTTCTACATGGAATGCATTTTATGTTACCGCATTATAGGTACGCAAACGGGTAGGTAGTACCTAGGTAATCTACCCGTTTATTTTTAACGGACTTCAAAAATAAGGCGTATCTCAATTCGGATGTTTGTATTTTTTTTTGTAAGTTTGGGCTTAACTTGGCCGGCTTTTTAAAATTCTTTTTTTGACTAAAAGGGTATACTTCCGAGGTGGTGCCATATTAATGTAGTGATTTAAAATCTGGAATTTTTGGTCAAAAAAAAAATAGCTGTTAATTTGGAACTGGTGAAACGCCTTTTATGTTAGTGATTTAATAAAATTTTGTTACGAGTTTGATGTTTTTAGTCTACGATAAAAAAAAGCAATTCAACAAATTACAAGTTTTTAACAGAAGAAAAACAACCATCTTCAAAAAATTCACTAAAAAGGTAAAAATTATTACTTATTTACAAAAATCTGATCTGAATTACAGTTGAAGTTGGTGTCTATGTACCTAAAGTTTAAACACGCACTTTATTTATATGACACCAAATTAAAACTGTAATTCAGATCAGATTTTTGGAAATATGTGAGTAATTATTTCACTGCAAGTTTGAAGTTCGTATGTATTACTTGTATGGGGACTCCCATTCAATTTTAACATTTTTTAATTTTTTATTATTTTTTATATTATAACACATATTCAGTGAAAAATCAGGCTTCTACCTATTTCGGTTTAAAAATGGTCAGACAGACAGACAGACACCGCAGGCTGAGTAATAGGGCTCTATTGCCACCCTATGGGTACGGAACCCTAAAAAATGATGCCCGTGATTTTGTATAAGGTAAAAAGTAAGTTATGACATAAGTAATTTATTATGATGAATACTTTGAAAAAACCTTATCTAGAGCAAATACTCTCCATCAAAAATTCCAGAAAATTCTATCATAGGCTAGATGTGGTGAAGAAAGGGTGATGATGATATGAGGATGACGGTGAGAGTGACACCACTAAATCTGCTGTTGAGGACACAATGCATGATCAGATTTACAAAGGACACTGTAGTTTTGTCTCGAGAAAGTGAAATTTTTGAATAAACTTCTATTTATTTAAAATCACATTATGTAGCATGTTTGCATAAGGGCAAATCGACCAATACGACGGGCGAAGACCAATACTCAATAGCACCAAATTCAAAATACCCGAGAAACTGAGAAATCTTGGTCGAGAATTCTCGTGCCTCGAGGAATAAAAACCCTCTAGTAGCAGTAGTCCGGTTGTTAGTCCGGTTGACCGGTTGTGACAAAGCACCGAACTATTGCTACCTTTTTAAAAGCGGTCGAGAAAGCAGAAACCCTCCAGACATCTTATCATTCTCAATTTTAGAGTTAGTCTTAGGTTTCACGAAATTTGTTATATAATATTACGGAAACCGGGTGTAATTTTGACTACGAAACTCTAAAAATAGCGTTACGTCTTACGTTTCCAAAAAAATGGCTTCATTACAATTTAGTAACACCAGACACCTTATCATTGTAAAACTCAGAGTTAGTCTTTGGTTTCTTGTAAGTTACTGGTTCCTCTACAAACAAATTATTTTGAAAGAAGCTTATTTGAAGGGAACGGCAATACTTTACAACAAATAAATTTATCGAAAATAGAAAATTAATAACAATTCGACCCAAATATGTTCCATAAATGTAAAAAACAAACATTGCATAACCTAATCTCCACTTGGATAGATAAGGTAATTCTTTGTTTTCCGGCGAAGAATCTTTGGTGTCATAATCGCGAAGATAGAGCAGACGTTTTCTAAAGCGCTCCACACCGTCCACGTGCTTTGGTACAAGTGAAGTTGAATCCACAACTGCGAACAACATTAAGGTTTTTAAACAGTAAGTCAAGTTATCTATAGGCCGCTCCAGACCCACGGCGAGAAGCCCCGAGATTGCGTGAATGTGCATGAGTGGTTTTTTTGCCTTCTCGTGCATCTCTTGTTCTCCGATTGACGTCGATATTTTAACTCGAATTAAAGGTGAGAAAAGAGAAAGACATCACATTCTTGTTCGTTCACAGTGTGACGTGAAACCAAAAAAGTACCTTGTTCTGCTTCAGTGATCCACCATTGTCTGGGCCTTCTATTTTTGAAACGTGTTATTTTTTATTAAAAAGAGACCATTGACACATTGAGGGCCGTTCGGTTTTCCAACACTAACTCTAGTGGTAACACAAGTCGTACGAAAACTCAAGTGGTGTAATACTTTCTAAACCAACCTCGAGCAGCATTAACATCACAGCTGTCTCAGTAAATTTTGCATGTATCAAATGACCGTTCTTAAAGGCTCCCTAGATGATAAAAAACGCTTGCGAAGCACATGAATTTTTAACGCTTGGCAAGTAATTTTTCACAGAATGGCACCACGCAATTTTAACCTTTACACTATGTATGGACTATTGCAAATGTCCGTACGTGTGTACATACGCCACTGAACTCCGACACTGAAATAGCTGCAACGATGAGCGATTTTTAAGTTAATTTTTTGTGTATGTCTCATTGCGGCTTTAGATAATTATTATAAGTAAGTATTTTTTGGACAACACACACAGCGCTGTCTGGCGCCAAAGTAAGCAAAGCTTGTGTTATGGATGCCAGACAACGTACACAAATACATATATTTTACTTTTTTTTGTAAATACATACATATTATACATAAATATACCCAGACTCAAGACTAACACAAATGTTTATCACATAAATGTTTGTCCAGTGCCGGAATTGAACCCACACCCTCTGCACAGCAGCTAGCCACACTCTCAACTAGGCTGCGAGGGAGACAAATTGGTTCTAGGATGGTTTACATTCACTATTGGACCTGACAGGTGGCGCTGCGTTCGAGTTATTAATATATATTAGTATTTATGGAGCATAATAGGTCATACTTATTCACAATACACATAGATAAGAGTTTTTTTCCGGGATATCAGTGTTACATCATCACGCATGTCAAAACGTAAAAAAAAGTAATTCCTAACAAAACTACTCAATACGGAAATAGCGTGATTTGAACCATAGGCTCGACGATTTAAGTCGCAGCGCCAAAGTCAAAGTCAAAGTCAAAATGGATTATTCAAATAAGGATTTAACAATCACTTTTGAATCGTCAAAGTTATAAAATATTATTTTTTGAACCCTCCTACCTTCCCGCCGGTTCAAAATGTTGTTGATTTTTACCAAGAAGAATCCGACAAGAAACTCGATAGTTGTAAATAAACTAAAAATACAATTAATGTTTTAAATAAAAAAAATCTAGTCGTACAATTTAATGTTATTTCCATTTTAATTTGGTTTACCTATGCATCCAGTAATTGAGCATCATCAGTCCCAAGGATTTTTATCATTTACATAGTCTGAAATATTGTAGTATGCCTTTTTACAAAGTACCTGCTTGATAAAAGATTTAAATTTACTTATTGATAGATTTTGAATTTTATTGGGAACTTTGTTGTAAAAGTGTATACATTGCCCCATAAAAGAGTTACTTATTTTGTGTAGACGTGTATCTTGCACCAACAGCTTATTTTTACTTCTAGTATTTACTTTGTGAACGTCACTTTTCTTGCTGAAACTATTGATATTTTTATGTACATATAAAAGATTTTCATATATGTACTGCGACTCTAAAGTTAAAATTTTTACTTCCCTAAACCTATCCTTCAGAGATATCCTAGATCCTAATTTATAAATAGCACGAATTGCCCTTTTTTGTAACAAAAATATTGTATTTAAATCAGCAGCGCTACCCCACAATAGGATACTATATGTCATTAAACTATGGAAATAGCTAAAATATACTATTTTTGCAGTGTCGACATCGGTCAATTGTCTTATATTCTTGATCGCATACACAGCAGAGCTAAGTTTTTTGGCTAGGCTATGAATATGAGGACCCCATTGAAGTTTGGAGTCCAGCGTTATGCCAAGAAAGACTGTTGAATTAACAAGTTCTAATTGCTTGCCATTAATATTAATACATGTCTGTCTCTGACTAACATTTGGTAATGTAAATTTAACACATTTGGTTTTTTTTTTCATTAAGTAACAAATTATCAGCGTTAAACCAATTTACAGTTTTAGAAAGGGCATTATTTAATTCATTATAATATGTCTGTCGTCTCTTAACTTTACAGTTGCCTCTCAGTTGAGCGAACTGCCGAGCTATCCTGTATAGAAGTTCAGCATCTCATTGTTGTGAGTGTATACAAGCCGCCTTGTGCAATTTATGATAATTTTGAATTAGTTATGGAAGAAGTGCTGAATAAAATCAGCAATTCCAATAAACAAATTATTGTTTGTTGAGACTTTAATATAAACAACTTGGAAAATAGCTCATTAAGCACCAGATTGCTTGTCTTATTTCAGTCTTTTAATTTAAATAATTTGTTTTGTGAACCAACTAGAATTGCTGTATCCAGTGCCACTTGCATCGATAGTATATTTACTGACATAAAACCAATTCAAAAATCAATTATAAGCAATCTAGAGTCAGATCATTGTGGACAGTTAGTGGTTTTAGAAAGCAAGAATAGTATTACTAAAAAGGAAATTAAATTTATACCAATAACAACTAAACGGGTTGAATCATTTAAATCTAACTTAATGCATAAACTTCCAGATTTGCTTTATAATGGCGACCCAAATGATATGTACAATACTGTTCTTGACACTATTACTACAGAGTATAATAAAATATTTGCTGCATAAAAGAAACTTATTTCCAGTCGCTTTAGTTTTGGTGAATATATGAATACCCCAGGTATTCATAAAAGTAGGCGTAAACTGTATGAATTATATAAAGAAAAAACATATAATAATAGCCAAATATTTAGGGAATATTTAAAAAAATACTCAAAAACCTTTAAAAAGGTCTGTCTTGTTGCAAAAGCAATTCACCTCAGGCATAAAGTAAAAAATTCAACAAATAAAATAAAAACTACATGGAACATAATAAATAATGAAACTGGTAAAGCTAGGAATTCTTGTCGGGACTTTGACTTGATTGTAGATGATGCTAGTTTTAAAACAAATTCTGAGGTAGCAGTTGCCTTTGAACAGTTTTTTAGGAATATTCCATTCAAAACAACTGAACATCTAAACTCAAGTCCAATCTTAGCAGAAAAAGTATTAAAAACTAGTGTTCCTGAATGTAACATTCCCTTTGTATTTAAAAACATTAGTCCTACGGATATCATTAATACATTAGAAACATTAGAAATTAAAAACACCACAGACCTTTGGGGACTTTCTGTAAAAACTATAAATTCAATAATTCATGTTATAGCACAACCCTTAGACATAATTTTTAATAGTTGTGTTGATAGTGGTGTGTTTCCTGATGAGATGAAACTTAGCAAAGTTATACCTCTTTTTACAACAGGTAGTTCAACAGATCCTAATAATTTTGGGCCAATTTCAATACTACCTATACTCAGTAAAGTTCTTGAAAAAATCATACTTTGTCAAATGTTAAGCCATTTCTGTATTAATGAGCTACTTAGTAGTAAACAGTTTGGCTTTATGAAAGGCCGTTCCACAACCGATGCAGGAGTGGCACTATTAAAAAATATATATAATGCCTGGGAGGATTCGCATGACGCCCTTGGAGTGTTTTGTGATTTATCTAAGGCATTTGACTGTGTTCAACATGAAAACCTCATCAGGAAGCTACATCACTATGGTATTAGAGGCAAAGCTCTCGACCTTTTGACATCCTATATGAGTAGGAGAGTACAGAAAATAGATGTCAACGGTGAAAGATCTCCGGGATCAGCAGTCACTATGGGTGTCCCTCAGGGCTCAATTTTAGGTCCTTTTCTATTTCTTATTTACATTAATGATCTCCCATATCATGTAAAAAACCATGACATTGTCTTATTTGCTTAAGACACCTCATTGCTTTTTAAAGTTAAGAGACGACAGACATATTATAATGAATTAAATAATGCCCTTTCTAAAATTGTAAATTGGTTTAACGCTAATAATTTGTTACTTAATGAAAAAAAAACCAAATGTGTTAAATTTACATTACCAAATGTTAGTCAGAGACAGACATGTATTAATATTAATGGCGAGCAATTAGAAGTTGTTAATTCAACAGTCTTTCTTGGCATAACGCTGGACTCCAAACTTCAATGGGGTCCTCATATTCATAGCCTAGCCAAAAAACTTAGCTCTGCTGTGTATGCGATCAAGAATATAAGACAATTGACCACTGACAACTGACACTACAAAAATAGCATATTTTAGCTATTTCCATAGTTTAATGACATATGGTATCCTATTGTGGGGTAGCGCTGCTGATGTAAATACAATATTTTTGTTACAAAAAAGGGCAATTCGTGCTGTTTATAAATTAGGATCTAGGATATCTCTGAAGGATAGGTTTAGGGAAGTAAAAATTTTAACTTTAGTGTCGCAGTATATATATGAAAATCTGTTATATGTACATAAAAATATCAATAGTTTCAGCAAGAAAAGTGACGTTCACAAAGTAAATACTAGAAGTAAAAATAAGCTGTTGGTGCATGATACACGTCTACACAAAATAAGTAACTCTTTTATGGGGCAATGTATACACTTTTACAACAAAGTTCCCAATAAAATTCAAAATCTATCAATAAGTAAATTTAAATCTTTTATCAAGTAGGTACTTTGTAAAAAGGCATACTACAATATTTCAGACTATGTAAATGATAAAAATCCTTGGGACAGATGATGCTCAATTACAGGATGCATAGGTAAACCAAATTAAAATGGAAATAACATAAAATTGTATGGCTAAATTTTTTTTATTTAAAACATTAATTGTATTTTTAGTTTATTTGTATTATTGATAGTGTTTTTAAAAGAGTAACTATCGAGTTTCTTGCCGGATTCTTCTCGGTAGAAATCAACAACATTGAGAACCAGCGGGAAGGTGGGAGGGTTCAAAAAATAATATTTTATAACTTTGACGATTCAAAAGTGATTGTAAAATCCTTATTATGACTTTGACTTTGACTTTGACTTTAAAAAGCAAAGAGGTGTCATCAGGAAATAAGACAATGTCATGGTTTTTTACATTATATTGGAGATCATTAATGTAAATAAGAAATAGAAAAGGACCTAAAATTGAGCCCTGCGGGACTCCCATAGTGACTGCTGATCCCAGAGATCTTTCACCGTTGACATCTATTTTCTGTACTCTCCTACTCATATAGGATGTCAAAAGGTCGAGAGCTTTGCCTCTAATACCATAGTGATGTAGCTTCCTGATGAGATTTTCATGTTGAACACAGTCAAATGCCTTAGATAAATCACAAAACACTCCAAGGGCGTCATGCGAATCCTCCCAGGCGTTATATATATTTTTTAATAGTGCCACTCCTGCATCGGTTGTGGAGCGGCCTTTCATAAAGCCAAACTGTTTACTACTAAGTAGCTCATTAATACAGAAATGGCTTAACATTTAACAAAGTATGATTTTTTCAAAAACTTTACTGAGTATAGGTAGTATTGAAATAGGCCGAAAATTATTAGGATCTGTTGAACTACCTGATTTAAAAAGAGGTATAACTTTGCTAAGTTTCATCTTATCAGGAAACACACCACTATCAACACAACTATTAAAAATAATGGCTAAGGGTTGTGTTATAACATGAATAATTGAATTTATAGTTTTTACATAAAGTCCCCAAAGGTCTGTGGTGTTTTTAATTTCTAATGTTTTAAATGTATTAATGATATCCGTAGGACTAATTTTTTTAAATACAAAGGGAACGTTACATTCAGGAACACTAGTTTTTAATAATTTTTCTGCTAAGATTGGACTTGAGTTTAGATGTTCAGTTGTTTTGAATGGAATATTCCTAAAAAACTGTTCAAAGGCAACTGCTACCTCAGAATTTGTTTTAAAACTAGCATCATCTACAATCAACTCAAAGTTTTACCAGTTTCATTATTTATTATGTTCCATGTAGTTTTTATTTTATTTGTTGAATTTTTTACTTTATGTCTGAGGTGAATTGCTTTTGCAACAAGACAGACCTTTTTAAAGGTTTTTGAGTATTTTTTTAAATATTCCCTAAATATTTGGCTATTTTTATATGTTTTTTCTTTATATAATTCATACAGTTTACGCCTACTTTTATGAATACCTGGGGTATTCATATATTCACCAAAACTAAAGCGACTGGAAATAAGTTTCTTTTATGCAGTAAATATTTTATTATACTCTGTAGTAATTGTGTCAAGAACAGTATTGTACATATCATTTGGGTCGCCATTATAAATCAAATCTGGCAGTTTATGCATTAATTTAAATCTATTAAATGATTCAACCCGTTTAGTTGTTATTTGTATAAATTTAATTTCCTTTTTAGTAATACTATTATTTCTTTCTAAAACCACTAACTGTCCACAATGATCTGACTCTAGATTACTTATAATTGATTTTTGAATTGGTTTTATGTCAGTTAATATATTGTCGATGCAAGTGGCACTGGATACAGCAATTCTAGTTGGTTCACAAAACAAATTATTCAAATTACAAAACTGAAACAAGGCAAGCAATCTGGTGCTTAATTAGCTATTTTCCAAAATATTTATATTGAAGTCTCCGCAAACAATGATTTGTTTATTGGAATTGCTGATTTTATTCAGCACTTCTTCCATAACTAATTCATAATTTTCATAAATTGCACAAGGCGGCTTGTATACACTCACAACAATGAGATGCTGAACTTCTATACAGGACAGCTCGGCAGTTCGCTCAACTGAGAGGCTCACGTTCCTTACGTTACGTTCCTTAAACTTTAGCTGTTTATTAACTAAAATTAAAAAACCACCATGTGCCACCACCAAATGCTATCATTTACTTGGCTGAACGAACTTCCCACCTGGTGATTAGTGAAATTGAACATAAAGTGATGGCTGCGCAGCCAGTGTTCAGTGATCCATAAAATGTCAATCTTTTGGCAGTTTATGAACAATTAAATTTCTAGTTCTTTCTGAGACATTCCTTGTATATTCTGATGCACCGGGTTCAATTGATTATTATATTTAGTATGACAAAGTTTATTTTTTTGTTTCTGTTTGCATAAAACTTGAGTAGACATAGATTGCTTAATAATATTATATTGTATAATAATATAATCATTATTAGTGTTGGAATTATATAATATGCCAAAGTGGTCCTTTGTTGTCTGAAAATTTAATTTAAATTATTACATGTCAAATTATTATACTGCTCAATAGAAGCAGGTTGTTTAGCTAAATGATTAGCTGAAATGTCAATTAGACTATTATAATTGCACTGCTCAACAGAAGCAGGTTGTTTAGCCAAATACTTGGCTGAAATGTCAATTACACTACTATAATTACACTGCTCAATAAAAGCAGATTGTTTTGCCAAATTATTGGCTGTGGTATTAATATAAAATGATAGCGACAAGGCTAACACATTGGTACAATGGTGTGTGAGATAATATTTATGTCTTGTCCTTATATAATTATGTCTAAAAATACTGTTAGTATCTATCACATAAAAGTTACTGCTATTGCTAGACATAGTATGCAAAGCTTAATTTAACTCACATCTAAGGTTGTTTTCCTCCTGTGGCAAACCCTTACAATAGGGAAATGTAAACATTATATTTTTTTTTACTTTAAGTGCGCTTATACTATTATAATATTGTCTTAATTCACTTTTATTTACATTACCCCTGTTACCGATAAATATTACTAATGTAGAGGATGGAGTGATTTTGTCAGACTTTATTAAACTTCTTATTATATTAACATAATTGCGCCTATTGATGCCCACGGGGCACATAACATTTAATGCGAAATAAACAATACGTTTGTAGAGCAACACTGCAGTTTACACCTAATTAATTTGTTAGGTTAAGAAACCAAAATATATAAGAACGGTTTAAATAAACTGGTTAGTATAAAGAAAACTAAACCTAATCTTGTCGATTTAAGGTTAATATTATTGACAGTTCTGATAATGTGTGAGTGCGAGGTTCACAGAATGGCACCACGCAATTTTAACCTTTACACTATGTATGGACTATTGCAAATGTCCGTACGTGTGTACATACGCCACTGAACTCCGACAATGAAATAGCTGCAACGATGAGCGATTTTTAAGTTAATTTTTTGTGTATGTGTCATTGCGACTCTGGATTTGGATTGCATTGTAGTTTGTCGGCAGTAGTTATCGCCTTAATTTTCATTGTTTGCGTTTTTACTCAATAATTATGTTACTTAGTAAACTACCATAATATCATTTTACAATTCACCTCAATCCATCCCCTTTGTACATTTTACATATAATTTAGTGTAATACTTCATAATATAGCATCATAGGTATACAATCATCTATCTCATGATATATCCATTGCAACAAGTTATAACGAAATACAATAAAATAAAGCAAACAATATTATTATATTATATAACAACAACATTCTGTCCATGTATATACTAAGTGTATTGGACTTTTTTTCCCATATTGTAAAGTAATCTAAATTGGTTTTGAGGCAATTATATACTAACTTTGTAAATTATTTTAACGTTGTATAGTCATTGATAATATTCAAAACTTTTAATTACATACTATAATGAATAGTCTGCTGAAATATATCATGGCTTAATTTATTTTTAATTGTTATTATTAAGATTATAAATTATTATAAAGATCGCCATTTGTAATGTCTTTTTGTGAATGCTGTTTTGTGTTATTTCATGTGCAATAATGTGTATTTTTATTATTATTTCAGGTTGTCCGTCTCCGGTAAACGAGCAGAGGATGTTAGAAACTATGGAAGTATCCAGATATCCTTTCGTTAGTCTCTGAACTTCTAAAAGGTTTCAAATAAAGATACTGGATTTACTCCTTCTGCGAATGACAACTTGTGTCATGACACTTCTACACGTTTATCTCCTTTGCATAGATGGAAAAAATCCTACACTGAATTATTTTAATTCTATTTAACTTATTATCATATTACTACTTATTTCTTGGAAACGGCAACCCAGTTGCCTAACTTCTCTGATAATATAAAACCGTCTTATACGTTTTTTTATACCTTACTTACCCTACAGCTGTTCGCAGTTGATGCTATATTGGAGAAGGCTGCCCTGCTCAATCGCTCTCGGGGCCGTTGCGCGTCCTCTCTTGAGGGACGTCCGCACTAAGGAGGAGTCTGGGAGTTGAGCTATACTCCAGATCCCCAACCTGAACATCAGAAGAGTCTCGGCCTGAGCAACACTGCTCACCTTAACTTCGGGGCGAAGTTTAGTCACGTGCGGCATAGCTTTGTGCCTGCTTACCAAGGCTCTGGCCTAACGGTACTCACCACACGTCGTAGGTCACATAAAATCAGTGCCGTCGTAAACCTACTCTGGCGGCGGATACCTACTGGTCGTCGACGTCCTGTAAGACTTCATTGATCGGGCTCTAGGCCGAAGAACGTTATTATATTAATTTAAATATTAACTTTAATTATATTAACTTAATATAAACTTGTAAACCTTATACTTAGAAATCTGTGAAGGTAGGCTTGCGGTTTTCTATCGTTCTATATAGACAGGTAGTTCTTATATTGTAAAATAGATAGTTCTAATTTCTGTATGTTAAGGGTTACGAATAACACCTTATGTGATTAGGTTCTACTACTAACCATTAAAAGCTTGTTAAATAACTTTAAACGAATATAAATTACAACTTTCCTTGACCTTGAAAAGTATTTTCATAACTTACCTCTGAACCCACTCTACCTGAACCTCTCTCTCTGAGCACGGCCGGTGCATCGGCAACAAAATACTCTGTTTTGTTTTAAGGGTTTATACATTTTTTGTATTTGTTATACTTTGCATATTTTAAATAGTTTTTCGTATTCTTTACCAATCTAATTTTTTGATTTTTTATTTATTAATAATTTTAATAATCTTATTTGTAAACGACTTAATTTTGTTTTTATATACATGATATGTTTGTCCATAAATACTCATGCCGTAGCTAACGGTCGCCTTTGCAAGGGAATAATACAACAATAATAGTATATTTGTAAATATTCAATGATAAAATTTATCTAAAACGGCTCTTATCTTAGCTAGACACAGCATCTACATGCAAATTCCAAGAAAAATGTTTATCTATGGTTTATCCCAGATATTTGAACGAAGTGACCTGCTCTAGGTTACAACATAGACATGATTGTTATGTTGTTTTGTGTAGACATTGGTAATCATTACCTATTAAAGTAATTTTCACGTTCTTATATTAGCTATGCGGGGAAAAAATACCATACGTTTTTTTTTCATGTTAATTATGATGTACATTCCCGATTCGACTTTCGTGTTGTGCGGTCGTGTTCTAGAGCGCCAAGTGCTCTCAGTGTGCTCCGTGTTGTGGTGACTCAGTCAGTGCCAATTCCTGTGTGGTGTTTTGCCTCAGTGCTGACTACTTTGTATACTGAGCATTTCTCTTTCTCACCAAGCTTATTGGCACCTAGCCAGAACTTTGAAATCAGACATCGCTAACTCTCTCCCTCGGTTAACTCGTCCCAACAACGTTCCCGCGTTCGATGATGACGAAAAAATGGATTGCCTTACATCAAGCCTCCAAGCCCAATGTGCCCTAAGCACACAACCTTTCGATCCCGATCACGTGCGTGAGGTAATAAACAATCTATAAATACAATGGTCCTTCATAATCGCTTATACTTTTTCATCAACAATTCAAAATTAAAAACAATATTAAGATACTCATCTTAACTAGATTTTGGTAGCGCATCACCATGCATTAAGTGCAATACCTACCTAACTTACTTTAACATGTTGCAATAACACAAAAACTCCTACTTTCGGCTTGCATTAGCCTTTATTAACCTCGTACCTCATATTTATTCCATTTCTAATTAACTAATAAACAACTTTACTAAATACCCATAACTCCTTAAAAATTACTAAATTCATCAACTATGAGAATATTTATCTTACATCAAATACCTACCATACATCCTAAGAATCTCATAAACTTTCATTACCTGAATTATAATTAAACAAAGTTTCTTTTTCTTTAAGAAATTCAATGTATATCCTATCGCGCATATTTTCAAATTATAACACCTTTACTTTACATTTAATAAAATAACGACTTTTACACATTCTATTCCATTTACCACTTTTCTTTTCCCTTGCTAACTAACAATAAAATTCATTAACCACAATTACAATTATTTTAGGATGGAGTCATTTCCTTTAATATCTTATAAATACAATATACTAATAAAAACCATTACCTTTATATCCTTTATTCATTAAAGTCATTTGTCATGTTCGCATTTAAAAAAAACAACGAACGTCGCGTAAATTACTTCCTATATGAATTCTCATTCCTACTCATACTTGACCCTAATACCTAATACTTATCATATAACTTCGACGCTTAACCCTGTTTCGTTTTCGATTCGAATACGAATAAAATAAAAAAAAAAACCTCAAGATTCACCCTTGACATATTTGAACTTTACATACTTATACATACTTATTTAAAAAAATGTATTATCACTATCATTACACAATCTGTTAGGTATATGTATCCAATTTTAATAAATTTCATAATAAACTGAAGACGCCATCATGCTTTAAAAAAGAGGACTGTAAAATAGTAATTTTCGTCGCAGAGTTGATTGGTTTAAGGACGGAACAAATGCAACAGTAAATACCCCATATCAAATTTATTAAGTAGATACCTATACAATAGCACATTCAATACAAAGTGGTGTTGCTCGCTTCTCGAATAACGTCATAATACATATATAAATCAACGGTCGAACTGTCGAACAAAACTTTTGGCTACCCAATCAAGCCTGCACAACAAATTATAAAGTTATATGTTGGCCTGCACTGGGTTAGCAATCGACATGCCTTTTGCGAGCAAAAATTACAATGCCACTGTCTTGCAACAACATTTGCGCTTACGCGCCAAGCCAGAGATAAGTTACACAACACGTGTTGTGGAATGAACTCCTTGCAAGGGTTTTCTCCAAGGACTACAGTCTGGGGTCCTTCAAGAAAGAATTTATTAGATTTTTGAAGGGTCAGCAAAGCGTGAGTGATACCCCTAGTGTTGCAAGCGTCCATAGGCTACGCTACCGCCTACCATCAGGCGAACCATAAGCTTGTTTGCCACCTTAGTGGTATAAAGAAATTCTTATTACACTGATAAACTTACGCTATCTTATATTTAAAGATCGCGTCATCGTCGGCAGATAGACGGACTTTAAACGGATGAGAGGTCTTATAAAAACAATAAAATTCAAACTAAGATTATCTCAACCATCTAAACTTCAACCGTGAATCCGAACTTTTGAACTTATCCTCCTCATAATACTGAGAATTAGTTTTAGGTTCAGTAAAATTTACAGGAGCTTCCTCAAAGGGATTGACATACGAACCCCTAAATCCAAAACTCGAAAACGCTCCAAACGGAAAATATCTTAAACCATACACAGTAAGTGAAAATATAGCATTGAAGATAACTCTAAATATATATACAGAATAAATACTTAAAATAAACATATTGATATGAAGCGTAATTTTGCTAGAAAAAGGAAGTTGTTGGTAGACAGGGACAGTCTCGAACGTATCATAGTCGTGATAATACAAGAGGCGAGAGTTAGGGCAATTCTCATCTTCCAAGGCCTTCGGTACGAGAGATGAAGACGGTACACCTGTAAATAAAATTCAAGTTTTTTTATATAGCTTGTTTAATTTGGGCTTCAAATGTTTTTAAAAAGTATTCAAAGTGATAATACAGGAAGTGAAAAACTAATTTCAAACATAATTTGTATCCTAATGGGCGGAATCGTAACACTTACTTTGTGTGTCGCAAATACAATAGTCGTGAAAACATTGAAGATCTTAGAAGATAAATTGCAAAAAAACGAATTTAAAATATCTACGGAACGCCGCAGTTTAGTATCTCCGCGACAACGCCACAGATTGATTGATTAGAAAATGCAAGGTAGAACCTTGCTGATACCATAGATGTTGGAAGAACAATAAAATAAGGTAGGTACACTATTCAACCTATTTTTATTATACTTAACAATTTGAAAAACCATCGCGTTAGTTTAAAATACAAACTTAATATTATCCAAGTAGGATTTGCATTCTTTGTATACTTCAGAAATCTAATTGCTAGCAAAGGATTAAAGTTATTCGATAATTTAGCCGTCGATTAATTGATTATCGATGTTTTTAATCGTCATTCATTAATGTCACTAATGTTAAAGCAGCGAAGACTTCTGCTGTCTATGCTATTGTCCATTACGAACGGCCAACCACTATGAAGTTGCGCCGTCGACATGCACGAGCAAAATGTTTTTTTAAAAAAAACAACTCAACTAGTTTTATTACAACTACGAGTTGCTAGATCCTAAAAATCACATGGTTCTGTTGAGCCACCGTCGGAACGTGAATTTTTTGATTTTTAAGCAACACTGTAAGACAACCAACCAAGTGTTTTTTGGTTTTCACATATACATTTCTGAATAAAAATGTATTTATTTGATTTTATATACTATGCAAAACACCATTGAAACTTCAAAAATCTAATAACTTCTTTCTTGAAGAATAAGAAGACTTAGAGAAAACATTAGCAGGGAGCTCATTCTACAACCTAGGCTTTCGCGGGAGAAAGTTCCTTTCAAACCGTGCTGTACTCAACCATTAAGGTTCTGCGGTGTAAGGATGAACTTCCTGCTGATGATGGCGAGCGGTGCCAACTCCAATCATTGGGTCGTTATCAGACCTTTTTATCAAAAGATTCAAAATTAATTAATTAGTTACAACCGTTTGTTTTTTACAGGAGAATTCTAATGTTAAAAGTAAATAGATTTTTTTTTATCAATACCAGTATTAAGAGACTGTCCTTCCAACTTCTTTCTTAACCGCTCCTGAAACTCTATTCTATCTGCTTCGGTATACACATATCCTGGTACATCGGTTAAATATCTGCAGGCGTACAGAACACTGTGGATATTCACTCCAGGTATAACAGTCTTGAATCCCTCTAAAAACACCCGTGACATGTGCTCGAAGTATTCAGGAACGTTTTCTGCACTCGGAGTAAATACCTTATCAAAGAGTATCTGACTTATTTCTCGAGTTTCGTTTACGGTTTTGCGACAAATGTTAAATCTGCATAAAAAAACAACAGAAATTTATATTACGTACTACCTCCCATTTCTTGATAAGGTAAGTCAAGACGGTTATCTCCATAACACTGAGAAAGGACCGTTAAAAGTTACTTCCTCTGAATATCATCAATGTAAATTAATATTTCATAGCATAGATGCAGTTTACTTTGACATGTGATAATTTAAATTAGATTTTCAGACAACAAAGGACAACTTTGACAAAAATGTAATAAATCTATGTTTAATCAAGTTTTAAGCAAATATAAACAAAAAAAAAACGGCCAAGTGCGAGTCGGACTCGAGCACGAACTTGCGATGACAGTTTTGAAATTGTAATAGAAGAAGTACTGAGCAAAACAGCAATTCTAATAAAAAAAAACATTATTTTCAGACTTAAGTATAAACATTTTAGAAAATAGCTTATTAAGCACCACATTACTTGCCTTATTTCTGTCTTTTAATTTAATTAATTAATTTTCCAAACCAACTAGCATTGCTGTCTGTAGAGCCACCTGCATTAACAATATATTAACTGACATTAAACCTATCAAAAATCAATTATAAGCAATCTAGAGTCAGATCATTGTCCGCAGTTAGTGGTTATTGGAGGAAAGAAAAGTATTACTAAAAAGGAAATTAGGTGGCGTCCAAAAATTACTTAAGGTGTTTAGGGGCGGTCGAGCCAATCTCACGTGCGAGAAAGGGTGGGTTTCGCCGATTATCACATAATTTTAATTTTCGCAAAAAACAAAAAAATGTGTTGAACGAAAACCTACACAGTAATAATTATCTCAGCTATGCGAACGCCGCAATGTAGCAAGTAATTTTTTATACGTATATTCAACACAATTCAGCACAGACTAACCTTTTTACACTACTGATACGATAATAAAAATTTCACGCGAGATTAGGGTAGCGGGTGAGGGATTCGAGCCAAATCTCACGCTATATCATCAGAGGGTGAGGGGGGGTCAAAAAACTGCCAAAATCGCCTTACGTAATTTGTGGACGCCCTCTTAAATGCATACCAATTAAACAATTTAACGAATTAAATCATTTAAATCTACCTTATTGCATAAACTTCCGGATTTGCCTTATATTATAATAGCAACGCAAACAATATGTACAATGCTGTTCTTGACACTATTACTTCAGAGTATAATAAAATATTAACTACAAAAAACCTACCTGCATTTTTTTTAATTGGGTAGTTCAACAGATCCTAACAATTTTTTGGCCTATTTCAATACTACCTATACTCAATAAAGTTCCTAAGAAAATCATACATTTTCAAATGTTAAGCCATATCTGTATCAATGACTTACTTAGTAGTAAACCGTTTGACTTTATGACAGGTCGTTTCACAACCGATGCAGGAGTGGCACTATTAAAAAATATATTTAAGCCTGGGAGGATTCGCATGATGCTCTTGGGGTGTTTTTTGATTTATCTAAGGCATTTGATTGTATCCAACACAAAAATCTCATCAGGAAGCAACATCACTTTGGTATTAGAGGAAAGTACAGAAAATAAATATCAACAATAAAAGATCTTCGGGATCGGCACTCACTGTGGTAGTCCCTCAGGGCCCAATTTTAGGTCCTTTTTTATTTCTTATTTACATTAGTAATCTCCCATATTATGTAAAAAACCATGACATTGTCTCATTTGCTGTCGATACCTCTTTACTTTTTAAAGTTAAGAGAAGACAGACATGTTATGATGAAATAAATATTAGTCAGATCCAGAACTGTATTAATATTAATGGCGAGCGATTAGAACTGGTTGATTCTACAGTCTTTCTTGGCAAAACACTGGACTCCAAACTCCAACCAATGTCCTCATATTCATATGCTAACGAAAAAACTTAGTTCTGCTGTGTAGAGATCGCGAAAATAAGACAATTGACCGATGTCGACACTGCGAAAATAGTATGTTTTAACTATTTCCATAGTTGAATGACATATGGTATCTTATTGTGGGGTAGTGCTGCTAATTTAAATACCAATACGGGCAATTAGTACCATTTACAAATTAGGATCTAGGATTTCTCTTAGAGATAGTTTTAGGGAAGTAAATATTTTAACTTTAGCGTCGCAGTACATGTATGAAAATATTTTATATGTTCATAAAATATAAATAATTTAAGCAAGAAAGTGACGTTCACAAAGTAAAGTAAACTAGAAGTAAAAATAAGCTGTTGGTGCATGATACACGCCTACACAAAATTAGTACCTCTTTTATGGGCAATGTATACACTTTTACAACAAAGTTCCAAATAATATTCAAAAGCTATCAATTAGTAAATTTAAATCTTTTGTCAACAAATTTGTAAAAAGCATACTACAAAATTTCAGACTATACACATTATAAAAATCCATGGGACTAAAGATGCTCAGTTACAGGACGCAAAGGTAAACCAAATAAAAATAATATAAATATGTAATAAAAAGAATTGCCTGCAACTCCTTACATCCCGTGGAAGTGCTCTACCAATGGAGCTATTAAGGCACAAGTCTGACCAATAAAAATCCCAACTACATCTCTACCATGGCAATACGCTTGTTACGAAGATTAAAACAACTCCTAGTGGCTTATAAAGTCCTAGTACCGATCCCAATCTTACAAATACATAAACAATGTGCCTCGAAAGCTCAATTGCAATTGTAACGAAGTTACACGGAATGTAAGCAGTTGCAAATTCAAGTCCCGGCTTAATAAGTTAATCTTTGACTGCATCTTTGCTATTAAAATATTAATTTACATTGATGATGTAGCCATAGATTTTCTTCGAAGACTCTAACCTTCAGGTAGCCAAAAGCAATATTTATATTATATATTATGTGTAATATATTATATTTATATTGCATTTCTTAATTATATGATTTTGTGTGTTTGTAATATTGATGACTAGGACTTAATTAGTCACTACAAAGGAGTTATTTCTTTAACTTTTTAAGAGTCGAGTAAGTCAGATAGTATACCAGGAGTTGCTCAAGTAATTTGCTCTTGAATACTAACGAGCCTTCTTGCGTTTTTGTGTCACAATATGCAAATTCTGTATTTGTGGAAAACTGAAACGTCTGTAAATTTGCAGTACCAACCAACCTACCAGTCTTTTATAAAGATCTTAACTTATTTCTATTCATGAAAAACTTGTAATAGTCCTTATTACTTACTTGCGAAAAATATAGACTATTCCTTATTTATTTATTACTAATATACTACTTGATTACTTGCCAGCCTTCTTACGTCCCCACTGCTGGGGCACGGCCTACCCTCTTAAGCGAGGGTGATTACTAATATACTATTATTTATTTACATTCACGGAGTACAATTTGGAGTGCGCTACTTATATTTTTGACGACGCTTAGTCCATGGTCGCCACTCAAGGATTTCATGCCCAGCTGTTATCTGTACAACAAGCTATGTAGCCTGCCAATTGCCACGTTAGCCTACTTTTACAAATACAATTTAGAATAGCAATCATACCTATCTTCCAATCCGATCATGTACCCTATAACACTCCAAAAGTGGTTATAAGCTTCCCAGTCGCCTGGCTTCAGCTGCCTGATCCCAAATTTGTCTGGTTTTAAAATGGCGTAACCCATAAACCCGAACTGTGTAAGGGCGATACCTCTCTGTGAAACTATTCCGAAGCCCTTCAGTTTACCAGTTAGGCCTGCACGTGCGTGGCGGCTCCGTACCTCATGAAGGGATTTCCATGAACTGAAAATTGGTTTTAATATAAAACTTTTTTAAAACATAAACGACAAACAAAAGACTAATAAATAAAATAAAAGTGTCTTTTTTCGCCCTTAAATACCGTAACCATATTTAATTTTACTATTTAACCGTGTTTTCTATGTGTGCCTTTCAGTCTATCCAAAATTATTGTAATCTGTAAATAAATGCGAATGCTATATATACTAGTAACAACAACTTATGTAGAAAATATCTCAATTCGGTCAGTTTTTTTTTATACCACTAAGGTGGCAAACAAGCTTGCGGTCCGTCTGATGGTAAGCGGTCAATGCAGCCTATGGACGCTTGCAACACCTGAGGCATCACTTGCGCGTTGTCGACCCTTCAAATATCTAATAACTTTTTTCTTAAAGAACCCCAAACTGTAGTCCTTAGAGAAAACCTTGGCAGGGAGCTCATTCCACAACTTAGCGTTCGCGGGAGGAAGTTTCTCTGAAATCGCACTGTACGTGACCATTTAGGTTCTAAGGTCTGAGGATGAATTCTCTCCGATAGTGAGCGGTGCGATGGTAGAAAGGAGCCGTGGGCATCATTTCGAACAATAACTTAGAATACATCTCATTATACAAGCGTAGGAACACACACAGGGAGGTAAAGTCCCTCCTTAGACTTAAGGGTTTGATAGGGCTTGTGAGTTTGGGATCGTCGACGATTCTCACAGCCCGTCGTTGTTGAGTCGAAAGGGCCAAGCCGTTATCCGGGTGCACCCGCCCAGAGATGGCAGCAATACTCCATATTGGGCCGGACTTACGACTTGTAAAACCTTTGAGGTAATTTAAACTTAAATAAAATAAAGGGTGAAAATTATGACTCCGGTCCCATGCATGTGTTTGAAATACTTCAATTGATGCCTCGGAATATTGATGTTGATATTTTAAAAATATTAACTACTACACAATATATAAGATTATTTTGATTAATTTTACAGCTAAGAATGACAAAAAACAAAACTGTGTGTAAGTTCACATAAGCAGACATTACTATTCTGTAAAATTTCATTAAAATAGTTGCAAAGAAATTATAGGGCGGTGACGAAAGGACAAACATGACGAAGCTAAAACGAAATTATTATGCTCACACTTAACTACACTGTCTTATACTTACAGGCTGCCTGGCTTTAGCTCATTTTCATACCAAATAAGAAAATGAAGAGTTGTGGAAACGTATCGTTTGTAGGCGGAATATGTTGTGGAGGTCCGTTGGGTACCGACTAGTACGTTCAGAATCGACGGAACCGTAAATACTGCCAAGACACCCATCAAAGTTGATACGAAGAAACCGTGCCTGAAGTCCAGTAGGAAACGACGGCCCCTGGAAGATTTGATACTCGTATTAGGCGATTAATAACCTAACACCTTGCCCATAAAGGGCAAAGTCGCCGCGATTGACTTTATCCGAAGAAATACCTGAACACCAACCTTTAGTACTTATTAAAACGACTGCAAGTTATATGATACAGGTATTACATTTTACAATCAATTATATTAATTTAATAAATTGTGCACATATCTTGCGCTCACTATTTATTTTATAGTGTAGTGGACGCAACTATGGCTGGTAAACTATGCCAACTCGCGTCCAATCGCGCAAGAGGAAACAGTTGCATGTGTTCTTTCTTGTCTTGTTGGCGGCATACATCGGTGCCTAGCCCCAAAGTAAGCAAAGCTTGTGTTTTGGATACCAGGCAACGGATACAGATTCATATTTTTCCTTTTTTTGTAATTACATACATATTATACATAAATTAACTAGGCTGAGAGGGAGTCAAGTCAAGAAGGTCTTAGACAGACATTTAAAAACTGATATAGTAAAGTTTTTGCTTACCTTTCGTATTGTTCCTTTTTGTACCATTTGGGTAGTTCAAGGGAGACATGCTCTGGTTTGACGGTGTCCGATGGGAGTTCTTGGGCTTCTTTCGTTAGAATACCATCTATACATTCTGTTACTGTAACATATAAAATCAATTTAGCTACTTTCACTTTTAAGCGCTTGAATGTTACTACTACCAAAGTTTATTTTTAAATATTTACTTCTTCCATCGCCTGGCATCTGGCTATGTTTGTGGTGGACGGCGGTGACAGTACCACGCAATTTTTTTACGAATCCGAGAGCACTGTCGCCCTTTGGGAACCAAAGTACGCCATTAAAGTGACTCACGAGGCTAGTGACTCGCAACGAAAGCCAATTGGGCGTAAAGATGGGAAAAGTCGTAGTCGTTTTGGGAGCTAACACACAAGGGAGGCTATACTGCGCCCTTGACTGATGTTCTAAATGATAAGAGGTTGACCTATCGCCGTTAATAGGGCACAAACCAGATAGAATAGGCGACAAGTCTAAGGAACAAAGTTCTAACGGTGCCATTGCAAACTAAGCGTATTAACTACCCGTTACTGATCCAAAAAACTCCGATTGCATTTAGGTCCCAAATGGTAAACACCATCTTTAAAGTCGAATTTCTACTTAGCAATCCGAAAAACCTAAGCATAAGATACCCAGCACCAACCAGCTTTATATTTGCGACATTTGGATTTAAGAAATTGGTTTTTACGAAGAGAAAATTGAGGGCTAGTGGGGTGTAAGAGGGCCCTTAAGAAGACAGTGAAACTGCACGTTTATACATACAAATTGCGAAAACGTATTCTACCCCCTAAATCTATTAGATAAGATTGAAAATTAAAGATATAATGGCAAATTTGCTTTAATTTGAATAAATATTGTATACAATTAAAAAACAAATTAACATTTATTTTTAACCGACTTCAAAAAATGAGAAGTTTCTGAATGCGATGTGTATTTATAATCATCAGATTTGGTGCGCACTTTAAATGTAGAGCGACAGCAAATGTTTTTCAAATGCCTGTTTCTGCATTAGCTTGGTTGACATATTTTCTCTTAATTGACCAATTTACGTTTTAAAATTATGTTATGTAATGTAAATTCTTTATTGCACAAGAAAAAGTATGAAAAGTAATTGAGGTCTTATCGCTATTTAGCGATCTCTTCCAGACAACCTTTGGTTAGAGGAAATCCAGTAGAATTAAATTTGAGTTTACAACTTGGAACAAAAAAGTAATATAAATATAAATAAAAACAAATAAGTGTGTTATTATAATAATAGATATGAATCAGACATAATACACGTAACTACATATTAAATACAGTATGACAAAAATAATTTTATATACTAACATAGTACCTACTACATCGAAGTACATAAAATAAACTTAAACAAAATAACATGTCTTATTCGTAAAATAATAAATTGGAAAATCCAAAAGTGCCTCATAGCGGTCATTCACATTAAAAAAAAATCTAAAACAAAAACTCAAGTTTTTTAAAATAAAATAACAAATAAAGTGAGGAAAAAATATACTATAAAATAAAAATAAAAAATATATATATAGATATACAGTATACAGTGGTATATTAGTTTTTTATAAATTATAATTAAACGACAGTACTTAGAACGCTAATATTAACTAGGAATCAGCACAGTGTAATACTTTATATATTAAAAACAAAAGTATTCCGGTAAGATGAATTTTTAGACCAATTTCTCTGCCACATACACGGTCACATAAACACAGACTCACGGACGTCCAAGAATGATTAGTTTTAATGTTATTATTTATTATATTAAACAAATTAATTGTTTATAAAATGTACCATATGTGCTAGACAGATTATTTAACTTCATATTAGTGCACTCATATTATCCTGTAAGTGTTATATTAAAAAAAAAACGTCATTTAAGTTTCGAAAGACTGGGTTTTTTGACATGTCGAGAGTAGAGCACTACCTCACCGCTCCGCTTATGAGGCGTGCAATATAAATGTGACCGATAAAAAAATTAAACCTGCGTGTTAGCTTTGGGCTTGTCTGATAATGACAGGTATTCCATAGTTTAATAGATTTACCTGTAAAGGAATCGTTGTAAAACTGAGAGGAATGTAAAGGAATCTTCAGGAGTAATTTTGTAGAAGATCTAAGATTTTGTAAAGAAGAGCCAAGAATTTCAAAGCAATGGTTTAGATAAGTTGGTGATAAAGGTATGAACAGAAAGGAAAAAAGAAGAGAAAGAAGGTGTGTATTCCGGCGTTGGTGAATGGAGAGCCACTTGAGCCTAGAACGAAACTCTGATACATGATCATATTTGCATAAACCAAATATGAACTGTATAGATACATTATGAAGCCGCTTAAGTTTGCTTAACTGCGTAGTAAGATCGGGAAAGCATTCGTCGCCATTGTCGAGAACTGGAAGAAGTAATGACTGTATAAGCGCAATTTTGGTAGGAATCGGCAGGAAGTTCTGAAGTCTACTCAATGATTTTATAGAGGCGAACAGTTCGCTTATTTCTTTCAGCTGATGATGCCAGGATAACGTCCTCCATATATGCCTAGGTTTTTCACACATTCGCTGAAAGGAACACAAACATGGATGTGATACCCATGATGGAGGGTAACTGTTACCAATCAATTTTATTAATGAGTCTTGAGCTTACTACTATGGGAACCTGTGTTTTATTCGGGCTTATTTTTAAACTGTGTGAATCATTTCAGGCTACAATTTGTGTAATATCTGCATTATAAATGTTTACTGCTGGGTTTAAATTTTGGGGTTAAAGAGTTCTTTATTTTCAAAAGAATTACAGTAATTCACTTAAATCAGAATAAGTACAATTAAAATATTACAATTTACAGTGTAAAATTAAAATATTACAATTTAAAATATAAAATAGTGAGGCGATATGCGAACATACGACAGCAAAGTATAAAGTAAGAATAATGTGGGTACAATACAAATTGACAAAGCCACAGGTAAAGAAAATTATTCTAGGTACAACTACAAATAGGCCGCGGCCGGTTGTAACTTGTAGCTGTAACAGAGCGCTACTAGGAGCTACATGATTAAAGACCGTGTGGATGCGGCATAGGTAAAAATAATTCTAGGTTATATTATTACTATGAAAGGTATATGCGCGCGTGTATGTATAGTTATATTTATATACATACATACGCATACTGTGTTGTTATGTTAGTTTGCTTATGTTTTGTTATTTTATTATATGCTATTCTATATTATGCTATGTTATGTTATGCTATGGCGTGTTATGTTATGTTCTGTTATTTTACGTTATGTAATGTTATGCTATATGCCATGGTATGTTATGTGATGTTATATTACGTAAAGTTACGTTATATAATGGCAACATTGTCCCTAATATATATCGTTTACATCTTTTTTTAATCACATTCAGAGACTTGACATTTCTTAATTCTAGAGGTAGTTTATTATACAGTTGTACACCCTCAGATGTTATGTTTCGAAGGCCATAATTAGTTCTTGATCGTGTAGCAACTACATTTTCAGCATTTCTATTACGGTAATTATAACGACTTTTTTTTTGTAAATGTTAATTGGAATTGTATGTCTTTTCTACGGATTTTAGCGTCTCGCGCATATCTCTACACATAGTATTGCAGCGATTCCTAATAAGTTTGTACTTTTCCTTTTTTGTTTGAGGGATCAGATTTAAATTTTGACTTCTCTATTTTTTTGATAAGAAGATCTTTGATATCCTCTGTAAGCCAAGATGCGGGAAGGTATTTCACTTTCATCTGCCGTATTAGCGCATGTACTAGAGGATAGTAGTAGAGGAATTGAATAAATTAACTTTGTCATCAATATTTGAGGCATCGTGGTTACGGTCTTCCAGTTTATATTCTGTGCATCTTTGCGCAGATTTTCCACGTCCATAATTTAAATTGCGCTGCAGAAGTATTTTCGACTTAACCTTTGCAGGTCTATCTTTATAAGATAAATATATCAAATCATGATATGAGAAGGCGTCAGCACAGCACTGACCATATTTGATTATATGATTTGAAGAAGACACTATTCTTAGATCTAAAAGCGAGGGAGTAGAATCGGGAAAATAATGGGTGGCATTAAGTGAAGGCATCTTCTGGTTACAAGCATCAATGATTGACTTAAGTGTTTGAGACCTACTTTCACTTTTCAGTACCTAAACATGTATTAAAATACTATGCTTATAAAAATGTATTAATTATTCGAGTAGATTTTCAAGAGATGTAAAATAATTTATATGAATTAAGGAACTTTAAAATACTCCAAGAAGATCTTGAGTGTGTGAAAGCAGTATTTCAATAAGTAGGAGCTCAGCAGCATCAGGCTGTAGAGGTTGTGCACACATTCTCGAAATTTTAAAAGGAATATTGGATCGTAAAAAGATTGCTACACCACTACACCTACTCGATCTGTACGATCGTTTCTGATGAGCTGAAAACCTGGTAGAGGAAACATGGTGGAAGGAAGACAGGGCTTTAGCCATGATTCTGAAATATGTATGGCGTGAATATTACTGTTTTCGAATGTCGGAAGTAAGTCAGTAACAATATTGAATAAGTAGAATTAAGTGTTGCGCCGTGATAATTTGAAATACTTTGGAAACTTCCGTCACTGTTTAGTTAATCAGAAGAAGGTAAGGGGAAAAAATAATAAATATTTGTACTATTATCAAGGAAAGTCATGTAACTATTGTATTTTTATAATATACTTATAAATGTTGTAAATATTTGGATTATATACCTAATATATAACTATAAGTTTAAAAACAAAAAATATTCTCTACATGCCAGCAGCCTGAAAAAAAAATAACTTTTAGCACAATCTTATTACAGACGTATATATTACCTATTCGTACCTTAAACAAAAAAAATAACTTGTAATATAACAAAATATAAATACCGAAATTGGACTTGATGAAATCTGTAATCTGATATCCATTTAAAAATCAATTAAACTGATAACACTAATAATAAAAGAAAAAGTGTAAAAAGAGATAAAGAACAACAAAAAAAACCAAAACACAGCGAATTAATAAAAATGACTTTTAAATATAGCCTTTTGGGCACATATCCGTTGATACCCTTCCATAATGTGAACACCGCTTAATAATATAATACAATCATGCTATATGGACGAATCACATCCTCCAAAATCTAATACAGCATGGTCTATGATCTGAGCCTGTCCTTGGAGACAAAGCCAAACAAAAGCAAAAAAAAAAATCGATAGATTTTGCACGCCATCTTGAATTCTGGATAAACGAGCAATGTTTCGACAATGTAACTGACATATTCGTTTTCAGCAGAGTCGAATAAATTTTAAAAACATAAATAACCGACATTGATACAAAAAATTAGGTATTGTAGTGAAAGAAATATTTGTGGACCTGTAGTCAGAAAACTATTTACAGTCGCCATAATGAAATGGTGCAAAACTTACAACGACACTAGCAACCAAACAACCAAGTTCAGAAGGTCAAAATAGTATGTTGCACTGTAATTAACAGTCTACCAAGTAGTTTCTGGAAACGCCACCAAGCTTGAGATGCAGAACGGTTTTTTTTTATTTTTCGTCCACTTCACGACTAAAGTCTTTTTACAACCCAGAAATTATATAATTTTAGTACCCCTTCCGGAAATCGGACCCAGGACTTTTGGCTTGGCTTTCCATCGCACTACTACAGCTGTGCCTGACTAGTCGTGTTTCTATTACCATATATAATGATTTAAATAAGAGGTTTACAAATAAATTACAAATATAGTGACATATAGGTATATGTATAACCAGTTCAAGACATATTACGAAATAGTTTCGCAAGTTCTTCTAAAAGAGATATAGGCAATTATACAAAAAGTGATTTAATTGCACGAAACTCTTACCACTTAAATCCATAATTTAATCCTTTAAAGTTAAAACAAATTTAGTTTATTCGTCATCAAAAAAATGATTAAATTGATACTATGAATACGTTTACCATTAGGAAGTCACTAATAGACTAAAATACTAAAACTTCTGTTGGATATTTAGTAATCATAATAAAACAGGTTGCAAACTATAAATGTACTTTACAACTCTTTCAACACAACTGGTTTTTGATCTGCATATTTCTAGATTCCGATCAGTTGCAGCTAGTTAAATAGTATTTTATTTATTTTTTAAAATAATTTTGATCCAGTATCTAAATAGAACTGTTGATAATTTGATGCCAAAGGACATGGACAGAAAGAAATACAAGTAAAATCTTTAATAACGCACCGCCATTACATATTTTATAATTCCTTTTCCGACGAAGCGTATTTCAAAAATATATCTACTACTTACATAGTTATTATTACACTGGTTATAAGCTATATTTATAACGTTTTATATTGTTGCTAAAATACATCTGTTAGTTTAAATTGGCATTTTTGCTAAAAGTCGCAACAAAATAATAATAAAAGATACACATGTTAACTAAAGGTGCGTTCTGTTCACTGCCCCAATGCGTTTAATTTGATAATCCTGTAAAGTAAAAAAGAAATAAATTCTGTATGACATACTGTAGGGGGAGGGGGGGCACATTGATGCACAAAAATTCAACCTCATTTTTAATGGACAAAAAGCATCATATTTGGATATTTATTTTGACGTGTGCATTGTGCAATATGTCAGTTTACATTTTGGTTACGAAATAGCCGCTAAAAGTAATTAGGTATAGAGATATACTGATTTTAATATAAAAACGTTTTTGCACCAGAGGGGTACTTTGATACATAAGGGTGGGGCAATTTGATGCTTATCTAAAATCCATGAAAACTGCAATATATACCATAACCTAAATTGTTTAAATACTTAAAATTAACAAATTAACCATATTATTAATTGAGATCATAAAATACTTTATTAAGAGTGTAAACATTACTTACAATCAGTCTCTTACGTTTCTTAAAGAAAATAAAGAAGAAAACAATATTGTCATCATCTAACTAGACTTTATTGCTATCTTAATTATCAAATTAGTTATATACCTAACTACTCAGTAATCAGACATTAAGCTTGAACATGGTTAATGCAAATATATTTTAACGTAATAAAACGTCCTATCATTGTACCCCGCACCTTACTGAACCAAAGTGCCCCAATGAACTTTTTCCACAAACAACTAATTTTTAAAATATTGTACTCAAAAAAATATTTAATAACACTTATAAATATATTTACTTGCCTTTGGCAACATAAAACAAAAAAAAACTAATAAGACGGTGCTGAGACACGATCACAAATCGGCTGAAATTTTAATTGGCAGCAGCATAAACACGTTTGTGACCGCTAAAGGCCAATGACGAACTAGTGGCGACCGGCGTCACAACTGTCATTCTTGCGCATGTACTTGAGCGTTCTAGTGACGTGCCAGACTGCGTAGTGTTTTTCAATTTTTAAATATAGGTACTGTATAAATGTGCCCCGTGCATCAATGGCCCCCCTCCCCCTACAAATGTAGGCTCATTTTCCTTTGTTGGACTATTGACATTAAGGCTATGGCATTCCCTAGCAATATATATGTCGCAGGCAAATCGTATAATTCGCCGTATTACAAAATGCCTAGGCAAATCGTAAAGTATGGAATAGAAAAATCATATAACTGAACTGAACTGATTATTATATGAAGCTTGGCTAAAACGTTTACAAAAGAGAAACTGAACCTAACCTACATGACTTATACAATGCGATTTCTGTTCCTTTCGTTTTCATACTTTACGCTTTGCCGAGGCATTTTATGAAAAGGCGAATTATACGATTTGCCTGCGACATATATACAAAGACATATTACACTATTGAAGCATACAAAGTTACACGGTTTCGCATACGATAGGCGCTAGCACGTGACCGCACGTTAAAAATCTCAATTTTTTGTCCGTATAAAATTCAAATATTTATTCAGAACTATGAAATTAGCAAATTCACTTGATCATATTAATATATATTTTGTGGAATAAGAATCAATAGGATGTCACTCTTAGTTTTCCTAACAATTTGAATTAAAGCCCAAAAAGAAGTGTCAGAATATTTTTTTTCTGTTTTCTATTAAAACATTTATTTAAAATTATAATTATATTAGCAAACTCACTTAATTAAGAGTTGAACTATAACATATATTTCTTTTACATTAAAAAGTGTACATAGGACTGTAACACAATTATTCAAATTCTTGCAAACCTTACTCGTTTGGGTATACCATCACCTTAAGCGCATAATGTACATATAGGCGCGTCTCTTCTGAACCGCGTTGCAATTTAATAGTAAAACCTAATTTACCCACCAAATACCCGATCCGCATTAGCGCATCTGATAATTTCAGCGGCGCTATTATTGTTTAAACGAAACGCGTTTCGCGTCATTTTTAGGGTTCCATACCTGAAAGGTAATTAGGAACCCTATTACTAAGGCTTTGCTGTCCGTCCGTCCGTCCGTCTGTCAACCAGTGATTTTTTTGCTCGTTTTTGTAGATAATGGTACGGAACACTTCGTGCGCGAGTCCGACTCGCACTTGGCCGATTTTTTTTACAGTTCCGTGTGTGTTGGAGTTATTTATTTTGATTTTTTTGTAAATAATAACAAAGATATAGAGTTCATAATGCGAAAATAAACTTTTCTTTAAAAAAAACCTATTTTTCTCAAAGGAGTCACTTTCACTTTTACAAATAGTAGCGCAAAATAGCTCCTCCCGAAATAGGTTTTTAGTAGCAAAATTTCGTAGAATAAACCTGTAAGACTTGATCCAACGATGGAAAAACTATCTACATATAATAAGTTAGTACAGAACCCTCGGACTCATCAACTGCAGGAACAACGCAGAAATACGTGCTGAATATTTGTGGGGGGGGGGAGACAATATGGTCTGTATGTATTTTATTTTATTATTTGTGTTCTATTATTGATCCAGCATGCGAAGCAAATGAGTTCTAAGCAGTGTTAAACTAAGGCGTGTGTATTTATGTAATTTGTATGTTTTTTGACTTTAACTTCAGTACCGTTGTTCCAATCTTCATGATTCAGACGAGTAGTTGAGGCCAACAGAATTTTTGAGTTCGAACTTGAGCAGGATCGGTCGAGGGGTTACGAATAAATGGGGTGCAAGACAGATGAAAACTATAAGGTAAATAAAGAAACTTATAACACACATATCACTAATTTCAGTAGACGCACATTTTTGAAATCCGCTTTTCAAGGTCGAACAGACTGACATACAGACAGCGTGGGCTGAGTAATGAAATAAAACAAATGTTTTCTGTTAGCTTATATTTTGGTTAGCCTAATTTATGGTATCTCTGATAATATGTAAAATATTAATACATTTTATTAATTTATGACAAGATGACAAAAATGCAAACACTTTTTATTACATACTCCCGGGCAAAAGTGATTTTGACTAACACTCTCGGTCAAAACCCCTTTTATCCTTTATTTTCAAGTCAGAAGCACTATTAACCTATATATTGTAGTTCAAACTACTTTTGACCGACGTCGTTAGTTTTGACTGATTATTCCAGTTAAAAAGTTAAAATTACAAAAAAATTGACATCTTACCGAATATAGCTAAAATATTTTAGGTACTCCGTTGGAATCCATTTTAAATACCACGGCAGAGAAGGTTCTTGCTGATCTAGCTCATAATAGTACGAATTAGGTTTTGGATTAACGTATTCTACGGGACTCTCTACAAATATGTTTATAATAGCTGCCTTAGGACCGAATTTCAAAATGGCCGCTATAGGGAAAAATTTTGTAGTATAATACATGAACTTATAATAATAATTTATACATGTTCTCCCAAAATCTGACGAGTATAATTTCACAAGCATTAAGGCGAAGTTTAGTCTTTTTTTGCTGCTGGATCGAAGATTCTTGTAGACTGGAACTTCCTCTGTGGTGTGGTAATCGCGTACGTAGAGCAGTGGGAGAGGATTTTCGGGAAGACCTTCTACAGAAGGTTTTGATATTAATTCCATTGGATCCACACCTGCAACAACAACAAAAACATAGGTATAGTTTCATTAATGAAGTAAAATGGAGGCAGCTTCATGTGATACACATTCTACTCCATACCAATATTATAAATGCAAAAGTTGTTTGATAGTTTCTTTGTCCTTCTTTCACGCCGCAATGGAGCATCCAATTGAGCTGAAATTTTACACAGGGATAGTTGAAAAGACTTAGTCTAGGAAAATATTTGAACATGTTTATTTTAAGATTACAAAGTTTATTTATAGGTATAGATCAAATAGAGTAGGTCCAAGTAAACTGCCTTGGAGAACTCCAATTGGAACTTCCTCACTCGTGTATTGTTCTATTTTTAATCGTGGTTTTTGCCAAAAAGATCGTATTTAAGTAAAGCCAGGGAAATTCCTCCCTGTGTTTTCCAGATTTTTCATTAAAATTGGAACGGATTGAACAGAAACTGTGTCGAACACTTTTTTAAGGTCCAGAAACACAGATAGGCATTGTTAATCTTTGATTTGCAATAAAAGTAGTAAGAACTGTAGCTGTGTAGTGATCTGTAGTAGTGATTGTTTCTAAAGCCAAATTGTAAACTAGATACTACGTCGTACCGGTTCAGATCATTGGGAGTCAAACATTAATTATTTTTTCAATTATTTTAGAAATAGCTGTTATAACCGATATTGGCCTAAAGTTATTGATATCTTCCTCATAACCAGTTTTATAATCTAGAGTGATGTTTTGCCAGTTTTGAGCTTACGGAAAAACTCGTTTGTCGAAAGACAGATTAGCCAAGAGACAGAAACAACAATACTTTTACACTTTTAAGGAATTTGGCATATTGTTACCTGTCATATCCCAAAGCACTTTCGGATCTTAGACACATGAGTATATTGTGAACTTCAATCGGATCCAACATGAGAGAATACAAAAGACCAGTCACAGATTTTTTATACCACACACCTGGGGCATCACTCGCGCGTAACCGACCCTTCGAAAAACTAATAACTAATATGACGAACTATAAATTGAATTCTAATGTATCTTACCCGCTGTATCAGGTTTTCCGTTTAACTTCAAATTTTCCTTTAGTCGCTTCTGCAAGTTTATCCTTTCTTCTTCCGACTGCACATAGCCTGGGACATCTCCCATGTACCTACTATAGTGCAAAGCGCCATCCATGTCTATGAGAGGCGTTACTGTCATGATCCCATCTAGGAGTGTTCTCGACATATGTTCATAGTATTCCGGGACATTCGTCAAGCATGGTGTGAAGACACGGTCTAGAAGTATTTGGCAGACTTCTCGAGTTTCGGCTGCTGTTTGCCGGCAAATGTTATACCTGAGATAAAAATCATAAAGGGTTTGTAGCGGATCATATCGTACCGCTACAAGCAAGCCTGACGTCACACGTCCTACATCGCGGTTTCGAAGTTTCTTCGGCAGTTCAGCATAGGTTTTACTTTATCCATTACTATCTGTGATATCTAATGAGCAATTATTGTATATGCATACAAGCTTTTCCTCGCGGCTCTACCACCGCTAAATTCAGTTATCAGTGTAGGATTTCTATGGCAAGTATTTAATTAAAGCAAAAAAGTTTGCTATAGCATGCTACAGCTGAAGCTAAGGTACCTACTCCACGTCAAATCCGGTTGTAGGTATTCCTGTGCGTACTTTTTCGAAATAAAAATAGCCTATGTCCTTCGTCGTCCTTTCAAAAATCAGTGCAAACCAGTTATATTGGTAGCGAGTAATCAAACAGACTTTTACAAATATACATTAACTTGGAGTGAGATTCTTAACTACTTGCTTTTGAATAATTTGAAATAAATATTGAAAAATTTACCGAATATATACGACTTTTATACTACTTACTAGTTGCCCAGGCAGACGTCTTTTTAAGTTATATGCTGCATCGCAAAAGTAGAAATTGTAACAAACCATAAAGGAGTTCCTTGATCACAAACATATATTATCAATCAACCTATATCAATCCACTGCCGGCCAAATCCCAAGGAACACCACCACACTTCCCTTTCTAATCCAACCGCTCCCAGCCACCTTCTTTTGATCATTGATCCAGCTGGCTGGGGGCCCACGCTGTGCTTACCGATCCGTAGTCTCCACTCTGGATAACGTCTGCCCCAACGGCAATCGGTTCTGCTACAAATATGACCTGCCCACTGCCACTTCATCTTGTTTCAGCAACATATATACCAGCATCCATTTATATACATATAGAGAAGAAGATAACAAAGGTCATTATAAATATTGGTTTGTTTGCTAATAATTACGCACAGTCCATACGTTTCTGAAACAGGAACTTACCTATCTTCAAGGCCGATCATATATCCTATTACCCTCCAGAAGTGGTTGTAGGCTTCCCAATCGCCTTCCTCTAACTGCCTGATACTAAACCGATCTGGCTTTAGGAAGACGAATCCCATGAATCCGAACTGCGTCAGCGCCAGATCCCGTTGGGAGACCACGCCATAGCCTTTAAGTTTACCCGCAAGACCAGCTCGAAGATGACGACTTCGTACTGCATACAAAGATTTCCATGATCTATGGAAAATTATAAAATATGCATATGATAAAAACTATCACATTAGTATTATATATGAGAAAGATTGTGTGTTTGTTATTCCTTCACGCCACAACGATTTTGTTACGTTCAGAATCGACATCCTTAGTTTTACTATTTTTACCGAGAATAAAAAGTATTTTCTCTATTAAAGTGTCAGCGTTGGATTTTATTTATGACTGTACTCTATGAATTTGAAAACGTGACCATTTGAAAATCTGACACTTTTGGCCGATTTGGCTGAAATTTGGAATGGTATTTACTCTATGAAAGTTTCAGCGTTGGTTTTCATTTATGACTTTACTCTGGCCGTTTGTATGACCATTTAAAAATTTGACCTTCTATAAGTAAAGGGACTAAACAGATTTAAATGAAATCCGTATATAGCAGTATTCGCAGAAATAACCATTATCGAATTCTTATATCTACAATTATTGCTTGTTATAACAAACTTTCTTACTATAATCACAACCGAATCAGGCATCGCTAAATATATGACTGGCTGGACAGCACTCGACTATAGCCATTTGTAACGACATACAGTAGCCGGGTGTGTCTCGCTACGCACCTTACCTACATAACTATTGCTCTGGCTAGAGCCTGTATAATTAAGGAGTTACGTTTTTTTTTTTTTTTTTTTATACCACTAAGGTGGCAAACAAGCTTACGGCCCGCCTGATGGTAAGCGGTCACCGTAGCCTATGGACGCTTGCAACACCAGGGGCATCACTTGCGCGTTGCCGACCCTTCAGAAATCTAATAACTTCTTTCTTGAAGCATGGGCCGAATTTAGCATGGGCGGAACCGCGGGCTTTTATATTTAGCTTTATATTTTTATATGCAATAATACGATTAGTTATTTATGATACAAGTGCGGTAAATAGGTTATTACGAATAAGTGCCGAATTTACCAAATCGACAAGCATAGCGAGCAGTTTTTCAATGCGCTTTGCGAGGAAGTAAAAGTAAGACATAAATAAAAACTAAATCAGAACTAATTTTTAAAAAGTAGTAGTTACTAAAAACAAAGCAGTTTTGCGATGAATTTTTGGAGAGGCGCGCATCATACAGGTTTTTGTTTTCTCACGAGGCAAAGTTCTGTCCTACGTAAAGCCAAATAATATTAATATATATTTTTATTTGCGAAGACGTTTAAGATAAAATTTGAAATGAAATATTCATGAATTTATTATTAAATTATGTCGCGTGGTGTTTTAGAGCGCGCATACTTATGAATAGTTGATTTTTTCAAACATCTAAACCTCCTTGCATCATACTCTATGGTCGAAGCCTTAAAAGTTAAAACAAAATTAATATTACACGCGTGATATAATGGATTTCAGTATTGTTTTGTTTAACGCTTGCTCTTAAGAGTATCTTTCCGCATAATTTGTATGCAGAATAAAGAAGACTTTACGAGCAATTCCATTGAAAAGTATACTTCATTTATTCATAAATTCATTCATATATGTTTCATAAGTCGTAAATCGCTAACTTAAAAGTAAAAAGGGGTAAAATGAAAGATCAATGACAGAGTACGGCCCCCTTTTATCAGTTATATATATGTAGGGGGATGTTTATAAATAGTTTGTTGATTTCAATAATAAAAAGTGGACTTTAATTTTTTTTTTTTCATATAATATTTTGAAGTTTTGTCCCGATATTTCGGTTTCAGGATATGGTAACCCTCCCTGGCGAGAATATAAATTTCCTTTTGCATTCATAAATCATCAATAAAAATCCTTCTCTAACTATGAACACATTTTAGGGTTCCGTACCTAGAAAAGAAAAAACGGAACCCTTATAGGATCACTTTGTTGTCCGTCCGTCCGTCCATCCGTCCGTCCGTGTCCGTCCGTCCGTCCGTCTGTCAAGATCGTTTTTCTCAGAAACGCGTGGAGCGTATCAAGCTAAAATTTATATCAAATACTCATGTCTAACGTCCCTTGGAGCCGAGAAAAAATCAAACTTCTACGCCAACGCAATCAGAAGATACAGCCGTTTATGCCTCAAATTTCCGCAAATTTTTTGAAATGTGGGACGAAGCAACGTCTTATAGTACTGGTAAAGGAAATATTGCGAAAACCGTAAATTTTTAGTTACATCATATAATAAAAATATTTTTAATAATTTTAAATACAGGTTTGTACCCGGTGTACGGAACCCTCGGTGCGCGAGTCCGACTCGCACTTGGCCGGTTTTTTTTTATCTCATTATGAAAGCGACCATATCTAAATTTCGTAATACATAGGTACTATCGATGTGTAGCTACGTAAATATACTACAAATCACTAAGCAATGTAGTACGCATTACGATTAGATATATCAGTTATTTACCTAGGCAGTTTGGAAACTCAATGACTTTAATAATTTTTTTTTGTCTCATATTTGGAAACTCACTACGAAACGCATGCCGTTCTTTTTTCAAATTTGGTGCGAAAACAAGAAACAAAAAAGTTAGGCGACTTCTAAGTATTGTTTGAAAATGGAGAAATGCGAGTGCTAATTAAACACTATTTTTACATGATAAAACTATTAAGCAGACCGAAGAAAAATTGAAAAAAGTATTATGGTGATTCTGCACCTTCTCATGGGATGGTACATAAGTGGTTCACTGAATTTCGTTGTGGACGTACTACTAGTTATGACGCGGAGCGCCCAGGAAGGCCGATTGAGGTCACTACGGAAGGCATGGTTAATAAAATACATGATATTGTTTTGGCAGACCGTCGAGTTAAGATACGCGAAATAAGTGATACTGTGCACATCTCGACTGAACGAGTTTTTAATATTTTGCATGATATTTTGGGCATGAAAAAGCTTTCTGCAAGATGGGTGCCGCGTTTACTAACAGTCGACCAGAAACGAAATAGTGTAACAGCTTCTAAGGTACGCCTAGCCATGTATAATCGCAATCCGACTGAGTTTATGCGTCGGTACATAACAGTTGACGAAACGTGGGTCCATCATTATACACCAGAGACTTAGCAACAGTTGAAGCAATGGACTTCTATAGTGGGGAACGTGCCGCGAAGAAGGCAAAAACATTTGCTCGGCTGGTAAAGTGATGGCCACAGTCTTTTGGGACAGCCAAGAGGTTATTTACATCGATGTTTTGGAAAAAGGCAAGACAATAACCGGAGCTTACTATGCTGCATTGTTAGATAGACTCAATAAAAAGTTGATAAAAAAACGACCGCACATAGCAAAGAAAAAAAAACTATTTCATCAGGATAATGCACCGACCCACTCGTCTGCAATCGCGACATCAAAAATTGTCGAATTATTGCCACACCCTCCGTATTCGCCAGATTTTGCCCCCTGTGACTTTTTCCTGTTCCCAAACATGAAGAAATGGCTTGGCGGGTAAAGATTTTCGTCAAACGAAGAGGTGGTAGCCGAAACTGAGTCCTATTTTTCAGGGTTTGACAAAATTTTTTTTTTGATGGATTGTAGAGGTTGGAACATCGCTGGACTAAGTGCATAGAGTTGAAAAGAGATTATGCAGAAAAATAAAAAAAAAAAAATGTAAAAAGAGTGTTTCTTCTTTCCAAAGTCATGGACTTATCAAACCGCCTCGTAGGTACGTAAATTTTATATTAAAATTATATCTTGTGACTCTATCTTTAGTAGATATGGAATGAAACCTTTTTACCGCTTAGACTAGAGTCATATATTTCGATTTTTTTACTATAAATTTAAGATAATGCCAAGATCACCTGATTTTTCTTATACAGCAAAAAAATAATCTAACAGAAAATACTTCCATGTATTTCTGACACTTGCCTCAAAGGTGAGGTGTTTTTTCTGTAAATAAGGAGGAAGTCATCAAATCGCGCCCAGAGTCACTTACTTGCCTATTTTTCGCGAGTAACCTTGGGTATTTTACGTTACTGGTGGAGTGACTCATGTTTTTCATTTATTAACTTTAAGTATATTTTTAGTAGCCTTTTGATGACCGATATAATGTAAGTACTTCATTATGCGCTTAATGTCAATAATCCAACCAAAGAGAATGCGCCAAAAGTACAGTGTGTCGTACAGAATTTATGTCTTTTTAACTTGACTGGATTATGAAATTAAACGCATTGAAGCAGTGAACAGAACGCACCTTTCATTATGTTTGTTTTTGTAGAATTCAAAAAATTAGCCTTTTACGCGCAAGCGGATAAACTAGGCTTTTCAAAGCAGATTTAATCAGATTTTAAACGACATAGTGAGCCTTTCCGAGCCAGTGAGATAAAAAATATATAACATACTAAGTCACGACTTGAATTCATTAATTTAAGAGTATTGTAATGAAAAGATACTTACGTGCTTCCAGGCTTAAGATCGTGTTCAAACCAAGATACAGTATGCATGACAGTAGAAAAGTATCTTTTGTACGCCGTATAGGATGTGGAAGAACGGAAGGTCCCCATAAGAACTCGTAGGATAGAGGGGACGGCGAGGATCACAACAAGTCCCAACATCATGGAAGCTACCATTACGAAAATGTGGTCCCAGAAAAAACGACGCCCTCTGAAATTGAAAAATAACTGATATTAGGACCAAATTGAAGGATCTAACGTTTCGACTGATCATCATTCTTACTACATCCATGTAAACCTATGATTATTATTATAATTTAGTTTGCAAATTTTTTGGCTTTTTTTAAATCTTTAATATTTCTCGTTTTTATATACCACTATATATATATATATATATTCGGTGTAAACATGGGCAGTGCTACAGGCTCTACAGAGATGCCGTATATCGAGGTGCTAAAATGCTTGTACGATAACGCCACTATGTCAGTCCGTCTTCAGGATCAGAACTCGAAACCGATTCAACTGCAGAGAGGTGTGAGACAGGGAGATGTCATATCTCCGAAACTGTTCACAAATGCGTTGGAAGAAGTCTTCAAGCGAGTAAATTACCCACCTTCGGTTTGCCGACGATATTGTGGTCATGGTAGAATCGAGGAGTTTTTTCTAACAAGTGGGCCTCAAGATGAAGATGGACAAGACGAAAATCATGTCGAATGGCCATGTAGCACCCACTCCAATAACTGTTTGGAACTCTGCATCGAAGTTGTTAACGAATACTTATACCTGAGACAAACTGTTCAATTAGGTAGGTCCAATTTCGAGAAAGAGGTTAATCGCCGAATCGCCGTTCCGAAAACTGCGTACTATTTTCTCGTCCTTAATACCCCAGTGCTTAAAGACAAAAGTCTTTAACCAGTGTGTGTTGCCAGTGATGACTTACGGCACTGAGAAGTGGCCGCTAACGATGGATCTTATACGGAAGCTCAAAGGTCGCTCAGCGGGCGATGGAAAGAGCTATGCTCGGAGTTTCCCTACGTGATTGAATCAGCAATGAGGAAATCCGTTAGAGAACTAAAGTCGCCGACATAGCTCACCGAATCGCAAAGCTGAAGTGGCAACGGGCAGGGCACATAGCTCGAAGAACCGATGGCCGATGAGGGAAGAAGGTTTTCGAGTGGCGATTACGAACCGGAAAGCGCATCGTAGGACGGCCCCCCGCTAGATGGACAGATGACCTTGTAAAGGTAGCGGGGAGCCGTTGGTTACAGGCGGCACAGAGTCGCACGCTATGGAGAAAGTAAGGTGAGGCCTATGTCCAGCAGTGGACGTCAATGGGCTGATATAATATACCACTAAGGGGGCAAACTAGCTTACCGTCCGCCTGATGGTAGGTGGTCACCGTAGCCTGTGCACAACCACAAGTTGCGTTGCCGAACCTTCAAAAATCTAATACCTTCTTTCTCGAAGAACCCCACTCTTTACAGGAAACCTTGGCAGGGAGCTCATTCCACAACCGGAGCGTTCGCGGGAGGAAGTTTCTTTGAAACCACACTGTACGCGGGCATTTCGGTTCTAAAGTGTGAGAATGAATTCCCTGCCGATGGTGAGCGGTGCGATGGTAGAAAGTAGCGTGGGCATCATTTTAAACAACCGTTGTTCTACGGACAGGGAGACACCACGCACCTAAGACTTAAGGGCTCGATACGGCAAGTGAGTTTCGGATCGACGACAATTCTTACAGCCCGTCGTTGAACCAGTCAAATGGGTCAAGCTGGTATACGGGTGCACTCGGCCAGGGATGGCAACAGTACTCTATATATGGCCGAACCTGCGACTTATAAAGCAGCAATCTTTGCCCCGACGTAAAGTACTGCTTCGCTCTGTTGAGTACACTAAGTCTTTTGGACGCCAACTTCACCTTGTCTTGCAAATAATCTCGGAATTGTACATCGCTGGAGATGACAACACCAAAGATCCCAATTCTCTTGGAGATGGAGAGGGGAGTGTTCTTGAATTGTGGGACCAAAGTAAATGGGGTTTTCTTAGCGGTGAGCACGCAGACCTGTGTCTTTATAGGGTTGAATCGAACCAAGTTTTCCCGTCCCCAGTCAGAAACCTTGGATTGAGTGGTCTCGATTCGAGACACAAGTTAGCCACACCTTCCTCCACAACGGAACCAGGGATGTTTCCCCTTGTAATAAAGCGTCTCCAGTACTGTCATCTGCATAGCAATGTATGTTGTTGATGTCCAACATGTCATAGATACCCTCCAAAAAATTCTAGAACAGTTTTTATAATAGAATAATTACACCACAGACTTTGAAAACATATTTCAGCAATTGCTAGTATATATAGTTCTTTAAACGCATTTAAAAAAGTATTATCGCAGTTAACTTACTGATTGTACTCTTTTTCGTTGAACCATTTTGGTATCGTTAGTTCCAGTTCTTCCGGCTTAACCTCATCAGATGGCTGCTCAAGGGCTTCTTTAGATAATAAACCATCGACAAACTCCTCCACTGGAAATTAAAATGATTGATTTAAGGAATTATATTTAAGTACCTATTATAGTTAGATCAGTAATTTGTTGTCCCTATATCTTGCAGGTATGTAACAAACATACTTTATTCTGCAAATATTTAAGACGGGCGCCAGCTAGTTAAAAATATTCCGCAAGTACCTACCTATATATATCTATAATAAACTCACAGTCTCTCAAACAAAACAAAAATCTCAAAGTTTTTAAACAAATCATGCTCACGCTCCTTTCATTTTATTTCTTGTAAATACCCGCTTTTAATTTTATTCTAGTTAAAAAGTATTTCAGTGTTGCAAAAATTCCCGATTTTTCGGGAGATCTACTGATTATGGCTATTGTCTCCCGATATCCCGATTAAGCTTCCCTTTCTCCCGATTTACAGTTATATGTAATGTAATCTATAAATATAAAAATTACGTGTCACGTTGTTTGTCCGCGATGGACTCCTAAGCTACTGAACCGATTTTGATCAAACTTCGTAACTATCTGTTATTTGATCCAACTTAAAAGATAGGATAGTTTTTATCTCGATCTGTTAAGTACGAGCTGGACTCGGGCATTTTAGGTAAAAACCAACTTTCGCCGGGTTACAAAGGGACAGCAGCGGAACAACGTTCGCCGGGACCGCTAATATTCAATATACAGCAAAACTAAATGAAACCTGGACAAGTCACAATCGAAAAAGCGTGAAGTATCGCTATAGACAAAGCGTTTTTGAAACGATCGTGGTAGACTTAATCCTCATGTATCGAACACGCTATTTCGTGGGCGTCGACTGGAAAACTACATTACAAGTATCTGTGCCAATTATCGAAAATAGTTTTTTTTTTATTTATACTATGGAATGTGGTGTTTCATTATTACTTTTATTTACATTCAACTTACTCATGGTTGGTTTTAAAATAAAGAATATAGGTATTTATTTTATTGAACATTAAAAAGTTTTCATGTTTTAAGTCTAGTTTATCCTAAATAGGTATATTGTTGTGAAAATATTAGGTACTTACAAATATTAGGTAAAAACATTCTAGCTTTCTAGTAATGAAAATCTAGCTATGCATGTAAATGTACTATGTACTATGAATCTGTTGAAATCAGACTAATACTTAACACAGATTTTAAGTAATACCATCATATTTAATTACAAAAAAAATAAACAATTAAGAAGTCTAAGCCCCCTGGTAATAAAAAATCCATGCACGGGGAATTCCCGAAATTTCTTGCACGATCTTTTAAGGGGATCTTTTCGGGAAGTTCTGTAGGAAAGTTTTGGCCACTGAACAAATATAGTTATGGCAATCCTTCCCGAAAAGATTAATTATTAAATCGATTTGAATTGAAATATAATAAATAGATTCTCAAAAACTACACTATATTTTGTAAGTTTATTTTTAATATTGACGAGAAAATGTTTTTAAACTAACACGTAAGAGGTGGTATGAGGATAAAAAGTAATAGATAAGTAGTAAATCTCCCGATTTTTACCTGGCAAATATCCCGATTTAAAATTTTTCACTTTTGCAACACTGTAAGTATTTTCATATCGATTTTGCTTTGTTTAGTAATGTTGTAAGTTTCTTTGTTTATTAAGAATGTTCATAACTAGGTAAGTTCAATAAATAAAAACATAGGGAAACTTCTGAAATATATCTTATCTTATCTTATCTTATCTTATCTTATCTAATCTTACCTTACCTTACCTTACCTTACCTTACCCTTCCCTACCCTACCCTACCCTACCCTACCATACCCTTCTACCGTTATTCTAGTAGTATCTAACAAACAGGTTTGGTCCATGTGTTTTACAAGCACCTTCTAACAAACATGACTGGTCCCTGTATTTTGCAAGTGTATATAACACACATATCTTCTTCCTTTATTCTGCAAGTATCTAACAAACATGCCATATCCCTGTTTTCTACAAGTACCTATCTAACAAACATGCCTTGTCCCTGCTCCTATAGTCTTATAAAATCAAGTAGTTATTTGGGAACAGCGTTTCTATAAAATCTCAAGCGTTTGATCAGAACATGTCTTTTTACGCACAGAAGATTGGAACAGGCTATGTGCCCATGTGCTGTAATTATTTTTTTCTGACTGACAATGCAGTTGGCTGTTGCAGCCATTACTGCTTCACCGGGCTTTTTGGGGCGAGATTCTGGCCTCAGCCCATATAGCGCCCAACGCTCAAGGGCTCCCCGCGGGGGGAGCCTCGGCTAGGGTTGTCGCTCTCGGGGTGTGTTGTAAACTGTTGCATATTAACACTATGCAGATTGTGAATAATATCTAATAGGTAGTAGGTATAACATATTTTTCGCAGTTTCATAACTTAATTAATTTAATTTATCTGGCAAATATATTGGATTTAAATATAATTATGAAATCAGTTTGTTTGTTTATTTGAGCTGATTTTTGACACAGAGGTCGTTAAATGATATATGATTACATGTGGACGAGCTATAGAACCAGACTTAGGACCACCTGAGAAGCTGGATATACTTTTCTGGTGGTCCCATATTAGTAATGTAAATTTAAAACATAAACTTTTGGAGAAAAAAAAATAATTGGTGTTAATTTGGAACTGGTAAAACGCCTTTTATGCTGATGATGATGATAAATGTAAAAAATAAAAACTATTTAACATTTAAACTACACAGTACACACACTCTCTACTCACCTCTCACTTACACAACCCTCAATGCCTACGACCTTGGTAAGTACAAATTATACACTACCCACATACAATCACTTTATCCACCATGCCATTTTTGTCATTATATTACATAAATATAATTATTAAATTCAAATACTTACAAATAACATATTATCAAACTTTTGCTGAATCTTAATATAGACTAAATTACTAACTAACTACCATAGGCTTAGGCTAAAACAAATCTTATCGATATATTGTATATTTTGATAAATTAAATAAAAGTAACTCGTGTGGACGACGGGCCTAACAATTCGGTAGTCTTAAAACAATAAAAAAATAAAAATCAAGAGTTTTATAATAGTCTAGTCCAAAAATAGATAAAACTTGCAGCTTTATTGTAATTATTGCTAATTTAAAATTTTAATTGTAACATTAGTATAATAAAATTAATACCTACATTATAAATAAAATGTAAAAGTCGATTTCGATTCCACATCTGCTAAAAAAATGTTACCAACAGTAGGTACTCACATTTTAAAATAATTATATGAACGATATTTATATGTTAAAAATGACTTTTAGAAATAAATAGGACTAGGTAAGTAGGTACTTCGTATATTCTACAATAAACTTATATCTAAAAAATAAATAGTGTACTGTACAGTGTAATAGTGTGGTTTTTTATTATTTATTAGTTATTATTTTTTAATTTACAGCTTTTTATTATTTATTTTCCATTTTTTGCTTGAAATCACCTTTTAAAATTCTTTATTTTGATACCCCACTCGATAGGTTTTGAAAAGAAAAGATTTTTCATGCCACGCAATTTGGCGCAAAAAATCCGCCTTTTTTATTTTCAATAATTTAGGAATAGCCTATGACACTCTATGAGCTAAGACGAATCTAACCACGTATAATTTATAAAAATCGGTTAAACCGTTTAGTAGTTACGAGGGAATATAGAGTCGGACATAGATACAGGTCAAACACATAACCCTCCTTTGCCGCAGTCGGGTAATAATAGTATAATTCATGGCAATAAAAGACTATCATCTTTTGATACTTCAACCATTTTCTATACTATTCATTCAACTACGGCATAACACAACCACCTGTTTTAACTTTTTTTAATTCTCAAACAATAGGTGGAAAAGGCTTATCAGCAAATTGGTAAACATTTTGAAAGGCATTTGATTTCTTTCACAATTCAGAATAAATCTTCAGCTAAGATGGTTAGAGTAAAAGTAATGAATTTCGTAATAATCTTAATTTTTTTTTTAAATATATTACAAGTGATTTACAGTGATTGGGTAAGAAAAATATTGGTACCCTGCCAATAAGAATAATATACCTAAAAAAGGACAATGATTTCTTTAGGCCACGAATTGTATCGCCCTGAAAATAGTTGGGATTAATTTAGGTCAGCCAATTGATGTTACAAAAGTTACAAAATGCCTTTTTTAGGCTTTTCGTCATGTCTGCCTGTCTATCCATCGTCTCCACCCGTCCGTATGTCACAGCCCTATAATTCCGCCATCTTTGCATCGATTCTGAATTTTACTGATTATAGTACGTACTATGTACGTGTATGTAGGTATCATATTATACCCAGCACGGTCTAACATAAGCCTAGCAACTTGTTTATTTACCTATGATCATGTAACAAATTTAATATTATTCATTGACGCAAATGCTATTAATCTTTCATATTAACATGTTTATCATATTCATCAACTGATAAAGTTTTATCCTATTTGCTTATAAAATGCGCACCTAAACAATTTTATATTATAATGAGGTATATTTATTACTAAATATATAGGATATATCTCGTACCACGAGAATATTTTTATATTTAACCCTGGGGGTGAGAATTGTAACCCCTACTTGTACCAGTTTTTTTTTTATTACTTATCTTGAAATATAACATTACATAAATAATAAGGGAATTGATATCTCTTTCTATAAAAGTTGAAATTAAAAATGTTCAAGTGAAAACTAATTGGTTCCGACTTTTCAACATTGTTGTAACGCTCAATCGATAACGGAAAGTGGTGGACAATGTCCAATTTAAATGTCGTACGAGCATAGAATTCTAAAATTTACGTACATTCAGCGCGGACCAAAAAGACTATTACCGACGTGTTCACCTCACCTTTATCAATAAATAATCTACTAGCTTTTGCCCGCGGTTCCACCCGCCCTAAATTCGGTTAACGATGTAGAATTTCATTGGCAACTCAAAAAACCGACTCACACTTAACGTTTTCAAGTGGCCTATGTCCTTTTCGGGACTCAAATTATCTCCATTCCAAATTTAATATTAATTAGTATAGCAGTTTAAACAGACAGCGGTCGCATTTCTCCTGCCCTAAATTCGGTTCTCGGTCAGTGATATCAACGACAAATTCTCAATTATAGAAAAAAATCGGCTCACGCTTGACTTTTTTAAGTAGCCTATGTCCTTCCCTGGGACTCAAACTATCTGCATGCTAAATTTCACATAAATCGGTACAGCAGTTTAAGCGTAAAGAGGTAACAGACAGACAGACAGGCAGAGTTACTTTCGCATTCATAATTATTATTATGGATTAGTATGGATGCCTTTACTGCCCTTAGTCCAAATGCTGGCTACAAAAACTCTTTAAATGGCCAGTCAATGCGAGTATTTGCCCTATTACCAGTATCAACAATAATTGTAACGAATCTAATTATTTTACAGGCCTCCGATTGGATGCAACCATTGCAAGATGAACTGTGAGTTTATTTTTTGTTATCTATGTAAGTTATTTAAATAGTCCCACTGCGACCGCTGTTGCTCTGTGCTGAGCATTGACAATAGACATTTGACTGACGTTGGACGGACAAGGAACGGATTAACACGAGATCGATAATACAGAATAGTTCTGACGATATAAGTCACAATATCATAATAGTTATAACTATTTATATTTGTTAAGTAAGGTGATATTAGTATTGGTATGTATGTATACGTCACGGTTTTTATTACCCGAAGGGGTTAACCAGTGGCTGAAATAGTGAAAACACACCCATGTCATAATTTAACGAACCACTTTAGGTCTGCGTGACAGGTAACAAGTCCATTGCCACAACACTGCTTCTGATAGTAGTGTATCCGGACAATGGTGACTTTACATAAATCATAAATACCAGATTTCAGTAATAAGCGCAGTAAAATGAAAGACCAGGGACAGACACCTTTCCAAGGTTAGACAAACTATAAGAAATACAAATAAGTCAGATATATTATTGTTAATCAGATATAAATTTTACTTGCAGATATTTCTTTTATGTTTTGCTTAACTTTCTAATAATAGAAATATCTAAATCAATAAGAACATACTATCCGTTTCAAATATATAATCTAACCAACTAACCATAGAAAATTTTTAGTTGACGGATTCGATTCGATGTCCATCTTAGGATATTTATCTCAAGTGCATAAACTATTACGCCATCTTGCTTGCACAAAAAAGCTGTGAGTTAGGACATTAATAGACACAGCAGCCTTAAAAAAACTTGGTCCATGACAAATATTCGTACTAATACCTAATATATGTATTAGGCTATGCTAGTAGTATCTCTGTGAATCTTTAAAACAATTCTATACTTTTACTTATTATTTATTTAATCTGAATTAATAAACCTATGGCTTACCGTTACCTTCGTTTTGTATTTATGGCAATGCATAATTAAAATGCACTGTAACAGTGACACATTATTTACATACAATTCATTGGGTAAATTAAAAGTTTGTTTGACGCTGATATTCTTAGGGTTCCGTACCCGAAGGGTCCAAAGTGGAGCCCTATTGCTGTCAACCACGAGTGCATCCGGTGTAAATTTCTCAGGTCTAACTAGAGTGTTGTTTTTTAAACAACATTGAGCTTAGGAAGTCTTACATCTTGATAAACACGTTTCTTGAGTGAGTGTTCCCTAGAACCTCTTTGGGATATTTCGCAAGTTGAGGCCAAACGCCCTGAATTGTTTGAAATTCTTAGATATTTAATTTTGTACTTTGAGAATTGGGTACCTATTAAATTGAAAAGAGTAGAAAAATCCATTCCCAAGACGAAAACCTGGTCCTCCAGATATGGGTCTTAATTTTCATTTTTCGGTGGAAAAAGTAACAAAACAATCAAAAATATTGTTACAGATAATACAAACATTTTGATAGTTTTGACACCAATGCTAAATCAAATGAACGGTTAATAGATAATGAAACGAACGTAGACTAATGTTTTTTTATTATCCCAAAACGAACACATTTGAACACGTTTCTAAAGAACGGATCTATGCAAAAACTTGTGCAACAAGTAGTAGGTTCAAGTGTTTCCCATTTTTTTTTTTTTAAGTAAATTGCTTAGGTTTAGCTAGAGTGTTGTTCTTTAAACAACCTTGATCTTAAGAAGTCTTACATCTTGATAAACACGTTTCTCGAGTGTTCCCTCAAACCTCTTTGGGATATTTCTCAAGTTACGACCAAACGTCCTGAATTGTTTGAAATTCTTAGATATCCAATTTTGTACTTTGAGAATTGGGTACCTATTAAATTTCAAAAAGTAGAAAAATCCATTCCCAAGAAGAAAACCTGGTCATATAAAATTCATAGGTAAGGTTCAAAAATATTTTGCCCAAACATTGGATTTATTACATTATTCCAGTCCAGTAACCCAGTACCGCTGGACTGGAATAGGCTGGACAGACACTGTCGTCGACATGACTCGAGTCATTTAAAAGCTGTCGAGTCGTCAAGACTACAATGACAATGAGTTCGAGCAAAACAGTTGAGCTTTGGAATGTCACTGGATTGGCCGTCTATATGATTCCAGTTGCTCTGATCTGTCATACTGAAATAATGTTAATTCTGGTTTACATTATTCCAGTATGCGAGTCCAGTTATCCAGTAGGTCATATTGGCATTTCTTACTCACTCTTTCGTTCACCTATTCCGGTATTGTTGTAAAAATGATATACTAGTAGACTAGAATGGTTTTCTATTTTTAATCCGATAGGGTCCAACATCATTTTTTCACTGAAAAGGTTTACTGGAATAATGTAAACCACTATTCTAGCACCTATACAGTACTCCGCCAGCGAGTGTGCCGCGTAGTGTTCGCAAACGTTAATTTGTCTCGGGATTTCAACTTTTTTACTCTTAATCGATTCATATTTCAATCAATCTTATATCTGGCTCTATACTGGAATCGTGTAAACAACGCAACTGAAATGAAAATGCTCGACTGGTATGAATGGATGACTCGAACGAACTCGAATCGAACCGGTAAAATATGAAAAAAAACCCTTTATTCTACGATATTGATCTATCAAAAGAGTCCATTTCAATAATACCTTAGTATCATACACACATTTATACATAACATCACACCTGTTTGCCAAAGGCACCAAAGACTTCCACTTGCTACGAACCTAGCACACTTCTTTTGCGTCATGATCATATAGGTTCGACAGTTTAGAATTGGTACTCCTAAACTACTTTTTTCAACTTTTTTTTCAGCCTAAAGAGACAGAATATTATAAACCTTTAAAGATACGGGATTTATTATTCCCCCGGGAACAAAGTTCATTATATTTAGCAAGGTATCCTTATTTATTTATACTCAAATCTATACTTTGCTATAGACTTCATCGCACGAAACATATATTTTTGTGTTTTGTACATTACATATGTACGTATAAAAATAAACAATCAAAATTGTAGTTAAACGTGATCACTGCCGTTCCCCCTTAGTTTTTTGTAAAATACGGGACATAGCCAGTCCCGGGGCGGCGGGATATTGAAATTTATGCAAGAAATATTAATCGTCCCGTGAAATACTCCTAACCTTCCCTTTTCTTATACTGGACTCAATTTAATCGAGATACGTTTCGCCGGTTGCCTCGGTCTACCCATCGACCCTTTCAACAACTTTCGCCTAATAAACACTCATAGATTTACTTTCATTCACCTTCCCAACATGCCTTAACCATTTTAACACACCTTTCTCAATCTTTGTCATCACACTTTCTTTCATACCGCAACGCTCAGCTTTTCTGACTTTCAGGATTAAGCAACACATACCTCTCAATGCTCTCATTTCTACAGCATTAATTTTACTTTTATGATTAAATTTTAAAAAAGAACAAGAAATACAAAATTGTAAGCTAAAAAGCAGATAAACAAAGTTAAGTCGAATACTTAAATATAATTACAATTATAAGCTAAGTAATATAACTATGAATAAAATGAATTAAATATAATCTTAATTAAAATAAAGATATATAAATACTAACATACAATAAAAAAAAATTACAAAAAGAAAACCTCTTCCAAATTAGTATCTTGAGGCATAGTTCCCAAGACTGGTGGCGGCGTTACCACGCTGAGTGGTAATGCTAATCCTTAGAGCGAGGTGCAACTCCAGCTCTTACGTCACCAGACACGAGGGCAAGTCTTTTTGACAAGTCCTTCATGATGATGAATAATTAAAAATTAATGATTATTCTAATAACAAGTTAAGTCGATAGCAGCCTAACAAAGATAAAAGGTATATGCAATTCTTTTTATCAGTAAAGATTAAATTTTAACGTTGCATTTATCCATACACGTGTCTCTTATGAAATTGTGTGGTAGATAATAATTGTTACCTTCGCTGCAATGAATAAATCAATGACTTTTAACGGTATGCAGCGGCGAGACGGTCCCAAAATGTATATAGTATATAATACTTTCTCTCTGTGCGTAGCAGGGCTTTTCGACCTGACACCAACTAGGTCTCTGTATCTACGATTTTTTTGAACGCAAAATATTTCTATAAAATATTTCAAAGATCCACTTTTGAATGTTCACTATTCAGGGCCGTAGCTAAGGGGGGGCAATGCCCTACCTTAAAATACTAATGCCCTACCTTAGAAATAACACAACCTAGGTTATAATATCTATATATACATTTTATTTTTTGTACCACTAAGGTGGCAAACAAGCACACAGTCCGCTGATGGTAAGCGGTCACCATGGCCTATGGATGCTTGCAACACCAGAAGTATCTTCTTTCTTGAAGAAAATAGCCCTTAGAAAAAACCTTGGCAGGGAGCTCATTCCACAACCCAAGCGTTCGCGGAAGGAAGTTTCTCAAAAACCACACTGTACGTGATCATTTAGGTTCCAAGGTGCGATAGTATAAAGTAGCCGTGGGCATTATTTCGAACAATTCCTCAGAACACATCCCATTGTACAAGCGGTAGAAGACACACAGGGAGGCAAAGTCTCTCCTCAGACTTAAGCGTTCCATACGGCAAGTGATTTTGGGATCGTCGACAATTCTCACAGCCCGTTGTTGAACCGAGTCAAAAGGTCCAAGCTGGTATCCGGGTGCACCTGCCCAGAGATGGCAGCAGTACTCCATATGGGGCCGAACCTGCGACTTGTAAAACAGCAACCTCTACCCCGACGTGAAGCACTGCCTCGCTCTGTTGAGTACACCTAGTTTTTTGGACGCCAGCTTCACCTTATCTTGTAAATGATCTCGGAACTGAACGTCGCTGGAGATGTCGACACCAAGGATCCCTATGCTCTTGGAGATGGAGAGGGAAGTGTTCTGGAATTGTGGGACTACAGTGAATGGGGTTTTCTTAGCGATGAACGCGCAGCCTTGTGTCGTTGTAGGGTTGAATCGGATCAAGTTTACCCGTTTCCAGTCAGAGACCTTGGACAGTGTGGTCTCGATTTGAGACACACGTTCTCCGCGGTTTTTCTCCACAACGGAACGAGGAATGTTTGCACGACCCGTGTAATAAGCGTCTCCACTCTCCAGTTCTGTCATCTGCATAGCAATGCATGTTGTTGATGTCCAACATGTCATTTATATGCACTAGAAACAGCGTAGGAGACAGCACAGAGACTTGCGGGACGCCAGCATTAATATCCATGCTATCAGAACAACAACCGTCAACTACGGTTCGTATGCGTCTGCCGGACAAAAAGCTAGCCATCCATTAGCACAAACCCTCGGGCACTCCGTAAGATGGCAACATCGACAGAAGACGCCGGTGCCAGACCCGATCGAACACCTTCGCTATGTCCACGCTACATTTCGATGGTCCTAGAAGGTCACCAGTCGAGCGACCGCGGCGAAAGCCATATTGACGATCACTGACCAGGTCGTGTTCTTCTAGGTCGTCTACGTCTCTCACCTCGGAGAGGAGAGAGGTAATAGCGATAGGCCTGTTTTCCCGTAACATAAATTAATAAAAAAAATATTAATGTTTACTACTAGCGACATCTATTAATTTTTTTTTACAATCGTGGTAATAGATAATTTTTGCAGAAGCCCATCGATTAAATGCATAATGGTTACATTATGGTGGCATTTTAAGTGTGTATGTAACCATTTTGCTCTTGTTTTCCCGCGCTCCCACCTAATTACATACATACATAACATCACGCCTGTTTCCCAGAGGGGTAGGCAGAGACCAAAGACTGCCACTTGTTACGATCTTGGCATACCTCTCTTGCCTCATCTTTACGCATCAATGTTTATAACCTAATTACCAAATACCTAACTACTACTTTAATTACTCACGCTCACAAGCAGGTAAAATAACTAAAGATAAAAAATTACTTACGCCGTACATGAAACCTGCGCTGCCCTACCTTAGAATTAACCCTAGCTACAGCCCTGTCACTATTCTAAGCACTTAAGGCCACGTGACCCACGACTTATTTCCTACAAAAAAATCCTGAGCTTGACAAGATAAAATCATAAGTATCTATAGTCGTATTTTTAAATAGACGAAGCCAACTGACAGAAGCTGGTACTGTGTCATCATAAACTGACAACAAAATAAACGTCAGTTAATATCGTCTAATTAAAAATACGACTATAACCATACATATACTATAATATAAACCAAAGTCACTTCCCGCCATCAGTAGCGACGTACGCTTAGATCTTTTAAACTACACAATGGATTTTGAAGCAATTTTCATTAATAGGTAGAATTCAAGAGGATGGTTTATACGTATAGTAATACTGTGTTGTGATAATCTGTTGGAATATGGCGATGATTATTGAAGATGTCAAGTTGCGGTAGCTAAGAGTTCCATACATTTCTAACAGATGGCGGTGTAAGTCAGTTTATCGTCATAAACATGTCCGGATTGGGTTAGTGTCCAATAGAAATCCGCGCGGGTGGAGCCGTGGGTAATACCAGCAGCTACTCCTTTGTTGTAACAGACTGACAACGTCTGCCGTGCCAGCTAATAAGAAATAATACACAGACCTTCGTATTAGTTATTCTTATGGTAAGACATTAAAAGTACAAACGAAGTCGCCGAACACAGCTAGTATTTCCTAACCCTTTGTTCGTTCATTTAACTTATTGAAAAAATAATATTTTGTATATTTTTAGTCATAGCATAGAACAAGAAAACGAAAATAAAACTTCCAATGAGAACTTAGAATCAAAGTTGATAGAAGAAGAAGATAAGTCGATATCAGTAACAAAAGATTTTGAAGAACCTAGTACAGTGATTTACAGCGACACAAAATATCAGAACTTAGGCAACATGGTCAGTACAGAGCTAAGACAAGAACTGGAAGACAATTTGAAAAGTGCTAAAAAGTTAGCTGAAACGCTGAGAATGCAAATAGAGGAAGTGACGCTACGTGAGAATGTGATTAAAGAAGCTATATTCAATGGCAGGTTAGTGGTATTAGCTCACAGAATCAATGTAATATATTCCTTTAAGAACGGAGAGCTCGTTTTGAAAACGCAGTTGGAGCGTTTTCTATCTAGTAAGTGCACTAACAACTTGGCCACTAATTCAAGTTAGTAACAATTATTTGTTTCCTAGATAACCTTGATACGTATTTTTTAAGTTCCTTATTCTAACAGTTTATCATGTCATAACCATTGCAGGTGATTTTTACCGACTTTGGTCTACTTTAGTCGATTCGATAATAAGACATGATAAATTATAAGTTGTAACCGAATGCAAATATTATATCCCCTTAAAAATTTAAAACAAATGGACAACAACAGACAAAGATATTTTTCCAATTGGTTCGTTTTAAAAGACTTCTGCCTTTTAAACTCCTATAATTCATATTATTTTCGTTTTTGTTTACTGAAATTGTAGATCTGGAGTATCCACTGTGACTGTTTTAAGCACTAGCCGTGGACCCCGAAGCTACTTGATTCGCGATGGGTTTTGGTCTCTTTGCAACGGCTTTATACAGTATCCAGTCATCCAACAAACTGAGGCGACCAACCTATTTGAAGAATTGTTTGTCGCTCCCAAATGTATTGGCCAAGAGGTTTGTTTGTTTAAATGATTTTAGTAATATGCTAGTTATAATAACTTGAACTCTCTGGTCTGCAAAAAATTAGTCCCAGTATTGTTCGGAGCCTTAAACTCTACATACAAAAAATATACATCTGCGGACAAATTAAAGGTGTTTAAAAATAGGTTACCCATACTACTTGTATTTACGGTGTGTGTCTCATTTTAGGGATTTAAACATTCAAGTTATTTATATATATCTATTTCTTTTTAATTTACTTTTTAATGTCTTCATTACAGTCGAGATATTATTTTAGAAATACTCTAAAAAGCGTCTTTCAGTATTTATGCTAAATTTAAGGTAAATCGCGTCAGAAATGTTAATATTTAAATAATAATAGTATAATATTATTGTTTAATATAACTATGACAATAATTTATAATCACAAAACTATTTAACCAGATGTCAATAACAAAGGATAAGTGTGTGTTTAACTCAGTAACGAAGTATCAAACTTTACCGACTCGAAGAAAACCGGAGTACTCAGAAGATCAATATTTTTGTCTAAAGAACGGATTCAACAACACACTGGACCATTATTTCAGTGTCCCTAGAAAAGTCGTCAACGACACCTGCCAAAGCGGTGAGTTTAAATAAAAAAATAAGATATCCAGTAGACAATAATAAACAAAAACATATACAAAAATATTAACACTAATATTACAACTTGTCTCTCAGGACATGGTTTCAGATATACTAATGTCAAGTATGACATTAAACAGTTAGAATGTTCGTAATTTGGTATGGTATAATATGGTGTTTTGTGATCCCAACGTGATAAGAAGTGAGTTTATCGCCGTCCTTAGGGCACAAACACTATTCGAGAAATCGAGGTTTTAGAAGAGCGTTCTTCCCCAAAGCTCAGGTTATGGAATAAGCACCTTGTCGAGGTTTTTGTCCAGGGACTACAGTGTGGGATTTTTTTCTTATAGAGAGTGATCAGATTTTTAGATGGTCAACAACACGAGCTTTATGCCTTTGGTGTTGCAAGTGTCCATAAGCTAAGGTTTCTTCTGCCCCTATTGGGCAAGTAACCCAAAACCGGCGCTAGCGCGGTGAGCCTTATAGTCTAGCGCATTATCCTTATCCAAATCCATCCATAATCCTTAAAGTTGCCCTAAATACATTAAAACTATTTCCGGTTAGATTCTATTATACAAGTGATGGCGATTTTAATAGTGTCATACAAAAACATTAGCAATTTTCAGGACTTTTTTTTGATTTTGAATGGTCAATGAATATACACTTGCCCCCACCGAGGATATAACCCAGGACCTTAAACTCGCGGTCCAGCGCATTATCATCGTGCCTCAACCAAAATACAACAGGGACAAAAAACTTTGATCAATAAGTATCCTTGCTGGTATATATATTTTAATTTCTAACTTGCAAACAGTTCTTAGTGTTAAAACTACCGTGGTTTAATTGGTATTGTAGGAAAGATTAGATTCTCAAGCTAAATGCGTACAAGGCTTGGACTAAGTAAGGATCTTAATAGGCAGAAATATCTAGTTTAAATGCAAATTTAATGTTACCTCGAGGTTGCTAATATTGTACCAAACTCTATTCACTTTCAACTCGGCTCATATGTTACATATAAACCAAATGTCAATTTATTCTTTCAGGAATTGTTCGAAGCCTGGACAGCAATATCCAAGAATGTGGTATAAGAGTTATGTCAGAGTACACATATTATCCACACAGAAGTTCGTCTGCAGCGCTCCTGCCCCTCGAATACTGCACAGAGACAGACGGGGCCTGCAAACTTATCATGGCATGGCATATATCCAACGCTACTGTCGAAAACTTCGAATTTCTAAAAAATGAGCGACATTTTAAGAAGTTTTTTATAAAGAATGGACCATTTATTAGCATGAAAAGTTAAAAATTTTAAGACACATTTTAAGAAGTTTTTCATAAAGACTGGACCATTTATTAGCATGAAAAGTTTAAAATTTATCGAAATAATAGTTTGATTCTTGAACTACTTTCGTTTCTATTTCTATCTATTTTTATTGTTATATTTTTTATTGACTGTGAAATATGTCACAAAAAACTTGAAATACTTAGAAACTAAAATGAAGTTATTATGATCAGATAAATTATTATTTTTACTTATATCAAACATTAATTTTCAATTCCGTTTTAAGGGGTTCCGTACCCAAATGGCAAAAAAGGGAACCCTTATAGATTCGTCATGTCTGTCTGTCTGTCCGTCCGTATGTCACAGCCACTTTTTTCCGAAACTATAAGAACTATACTATTGAAACTTGGTAAGTAGATGTATTCTGTGAACCGCATTAAGATTTTCACACCAAATTAGAAAAAAAACAATAAATTTTTGGGGTTCCCCATACTGAGAACTGAAACTCAAAAATTTTTTTTTCATCATACCCATACGTGTGGGGTATCTATTGATAGGTCTTCTAAAATGATATTATATAGTTTGCACGAGAGACACTTCCAAAGTGGGAAAATTAGTGTCCCCCCCCCCCTGTTACTTCTAAAATAATGAAACTAAAAAAAATATATGATGTACATTACCATGCAAACTTCCACCTTTTTTTTATTGCAAAATACCCGAAGTATTTCGGGCGAATCATGAAATCTTTAGGCAGGTTTATCAAATAAGAAAATTTCTAATTTTTGTACCAGTGAAGTCACAAGAAATCAACGAAAAAAAAAGAAAGAATATTTTTAACTTGATTTTAATGGAGGTTACAATTTTTGTACTTCTGCAATATACATGTACGTACGTTCGTAGCCTGTGGTCTTGAATTTTGAGTTTTTTACGCACTCAACAACTTTTAAAATGTTTTTTAAAATGACGATATTGGCTTATTTGAGATTATAAGCTTATTTTATAAACTAATAATTTATCCTAATCAAAAAATTATAAATGTAACACAGATAGATTACTTAGGTTTCCTGGATACTAGATGGTCTAGATGAGACTGCATAGTGACGATGATGGTAATGTTTTCACATTTGGCTAAATAGAATTTTGATACTTTACTGACGTAGAAATTATTATGCATCATAGAAGTCACAAATTTCCATAGGTATCTTGCAGAATTCGTCTACGGCATTTAATTATGCTAAATAAAAAACCGTTACTCACAAACTCAGTCAATTTAATGTTATAGACACAGCTCTTGATCTTATTTTCTCTTTTTTGACCTGGCAGAATTTAGAAAATTGAAATCAATGAAGTAAAGTCTCCTAGACTATCTGTTATGATTGAAGTTCCCCAAGGTTTAATACTGGGCCCTTTTTTTGCATGTCATTTTGCATTTTCATCAATCTTTGCAAAATTGTCTTGTTTGCTGATGGTACATCTTGCAATTGCCATTGCTCTTACAATTTTTTGGAAAATTTTACCAACAACTAGTTTGTTATAAATATGATATGACACGATGCTAATTTAATCGTAGAAAAAAAATAATTGAAATGTCGCTTTCAAGCATACTAAGTGTATTTTTAATACAGAGTGTTTGCTTTTTCAATAAATTGCAAAAAAGGCAACTACAGCATACAACATTTAACACACGGTAAACAAACCGGCCAAGTGTGTGTCGAACCACACACAGTGTAGGGTTCCGTATTTACGCGTCACAATTCTGCAAATTCATTTTATGCCTAAGTTGGTTGACTATTACTCCTTATATGGTAAAGCCTATTGCGATAGTATCCTTTTAACTTTGTTATATATACTACGACATATAAATATAACGAAGTTATATAGGTAAATTCATGATATTTTCCAAATATCCAAAAACAACTTTCTTGTTCATTTCAAAATATTTCGAAAACGGAACCCTGAATTGAAAATTGGTTGTCACACCCCTGCAATCATGGTATAGACCAGAAAAAAGTTCATCCCAGCTTTATGTGTAGGGGAGGAAAACTACCATAAAAATAATTGTATGTATGTATATCAATACCAAATTCTAGCTTTTTAATACAATTTTTTTTTTTTAAATTTACTTTTTAAGACTATGAGTTAAGCCGCGCACGGACAGACAGATTTGACGGACATATAGGAATTATAAGGGTCTCTTGTTGTCTACGGAACCTTAAAAATAAGTATTTCTTTTCGCTAATTGGCAAAAAAATGTATTTGCAATGACAAATTAGTATAACACTTCGAAAATACCGTGTGAATTTTGACACAGCAACCGCTTCAATTGTATGGTATTCCTTTCGTTATGCACCTGTATTTTCTTTTCATTGTATTATTGTTTTATATGTTAATAAAGGATATTTTTAATAAAATTTATCAGTTAGCCTAACCTGACAATTACAAATTATTACAAATTAATGAAAATCATTAATTATCATAAAATATAGATAATAACTTAGCATTAGGTATATCTGTATGTAATGATTCACATAAATTTTACTATCTATCTCATTAATTCCTGATCAAAGTACACAATTTATCGCATAACGTTGTACGAATTACAAAGATGACAAAGTAGTCAAAATTAATAACTGTTATTATGCTGACCAATTATCATCTTCAAGGGCCAAGTATTCATTTTGTATCATGACATGAGTTCAACATGTTTATGTGTTTGTGGCATCGTAGCGCTCAATAGATGAACCTATTTAAATTAAGTTTTCACCTCACCACAGCACGAAAAGGATAGTTTTGCTGTCCAAATTCAGTGAGCAAAATCGAATTTTGATTTTAATTCACTGTTCGAACATTGACTTTTGGAATTAACCCGATGATGAAAAAAAAACAATACAATGACTGGTCAGAAACAAATTTCGGGACAAATACTTAACCTTATTCATTTTAATTAAGAATAGCATTTTTTCGTTTTTAAGTGAGTTTTTATAAATTATTAGTAGTATTAATAGTTTATAGAGCTAACTTAAAATATTATCATACGTTGTTTTGATAGTAAATGTTTGTAGAAGGTACAATTCCGATCGCAACCAGAATTTTAAAAAAAAAAACCAAAGTAAAATGGCGGCAAGCTAGTTTTTTGACCATAAGATTGTTTATTTAATTAATAATTCTGTTTTGTTTGAAAAATGAGCGATACAAGCTACGAAGATCTGACTCTCTCTCTCTGACACCAAAAAAATTAAGACAACAAGTCTCCAATGCCGAAATTAACTTTTTACCAGAAAAGTTACGTGAAAATATTTTTCTCGCTGGCAGAGGTGAAAAGTTGTAGGTATGTTGGACGCGTGAGCAAATTTTTTCGGTCTCGTGCCTTTAAATCCTGAGCTAGCGAAGTAGGCTAGAATTAAATCACGAGCGTAGCGGCACTTCTACCAAACAACGCTTTTACTCACTTGAATAACAAATAACTATTAGGTTAGTGTTTTAGTTAAATCTTCTCTGAACAGACATGAAATCCCAAAACACTATTAGAAGGGCGATATGGGCTCTTTTTTGTAATACCTAACGATTTGCATATAAATGTACTTAACCCGCTATAGGTGACGTAAATTTAGCTTCCAGTAGAGGGGATTCGTTGGTTCTGGCGCACTACCCCCCAACCTCAACCCCTCGCCTAAAAAAAAGCTGTAGTAGAGGGGATTCGTTGGTTCTGGCGCTACCCCCCAACCTCAACCCCTCGCCTAAAAAAAAGCTCACCAACTTTTCTGCTTTGTACGACATCGTTGGTTCTGGCGCACTACCCTCGAACCCCAACCACTCGCCTAAAAATGCCCCGCACGACTCGCACTTGACCACTCTCAAAACCACCCCCTGTGTCTGGGGTGTGGCGACTCGCGCTTGACCATTCTCCAAAAACCGCCCCCTGTGTCTGGGGCTATGTCGACTCACGCTTGACCAAAACTACTGCGTGACGTCACATCACAGTGGCTCCTGTGTATAACTTGTCTCAAGTTTTGTTATGTAATTACATCATTATCGTAATGGGTTATCATTTTTTTCCCTGTTCATAATAAAGTTATTCCTATTTAATTACAATGATGTTGGTGGTGACATTCCAAAAACTAGTCCCCCCGAGGGTGTATCTCAAGATTTTAGGGGTGTGTCCACTCACGCTTTACAAAAACTTAACCTGGAGACGTGCCGGTTCACGCTTGATATGACTTGACATGTTATACCTACAGAAAACCTTCAATTCAAGTCGATCGAAGTTTAAAGAGAAAAGCTGATAATAGTGTTAAAGATTTACAACTAGCATCGACGTCAACATGATGTGTCAAATATGTGATTTACAGGTTAACCAAAGATTCTATGCTCAGCACTTACGATCTAAGAAACACAAATAGAAATGTCTTATTCTTAATCATAATTTACTTTATGTGTCTGTTATATCACTTGTGAAGTATTTATAGCATCAATTGAAGAATCAATACTATTTTATTATTCATGCAGATTTTGATCAGGAAACAAAAGATTTAAAAAATTCTTTTGAATTTTTAATTTTGTCTATTAGGAATTGGATAAAAATTGGTGAATTAGAAAATTATTCAGAACCTTTAAGTGATGACATTAAAAATAAAATGTGTAATGTCACATAGTGATTTAGAAAAAAAAGAAAATGGTAGACCTTAAAAAAAAAAACAGTTCTTAGAAATGTATGTTAATAAGTTCAATCCCTTACGGGGATCTTCGTATATTCGTAAAAAAGAACGATCAACAATGTTTTAAGTGGACTATATCCTGCAAATACACATTCCGATAGTGTATCATCATACTTTAGCCATCAAAATAAACTAACGTTTAATAATATTCAGTTCCCAATCAAATTATCTGATATACCCAAGGTAGAAAAACAAAATGACATTAGCATTAATATGTTTGAATTAGAGTTTAACGAAGAAAAAAAAACTTTACAAAATGTTCTAATTAATTACAAATTAACTTATTATTTTTAAACAATGGTTGAAACGGGTTTTAATTAATCACCAGAAGCATGACTGTGCTCAAATTTTTACTGAATAACTAGGAATTCATAAAAAAGAAAAATATTGGTTTAATAGGGAAACAAATAATGATGAAATCTATTTTGATAAATTTCAAAGAATATTAAAATTACATTTTATAATATATGCAGACTTTGTAGCTCATTTAAAACCCGTCGCCTATTGTATCCCTGATCCATCGAAGTCATATACGTAAACAATACATGAACATGTAGTTTGTTCTTATGGATACTATATAAAATGTTCATATGATGATAAACTGTCTATATACAGAACATACTCAGAGCCTAATTGTACAAAAATGTTTTGAAAAATGATATTAGCAATATACATAGGATCAATTGTTTTCAAAAATGTCCACTTTCTTTAACTAATGAAGAGAAGGATAAGACAATCGCAATTATGTTATATTAGGTGATGAAATCACAGTAGACTATGACTGGAATACTAGTAATTTTAGAGGTGTTAGTCACGAATTATTTAGTAGCACAAAGTATCGTGTTCCATTTTTCATTCCTATTCTATTTCACAATCTAAACAATTATGATGCTCATTTTATTGTTCATGCTTTGAATTTTAAAGATTGAGAAATAAAAATAATTCCGCAAAATAAGTAAAAATATATTTCATTCTCATATAAACTTAATATGTCGTATAGTTCATTTGCGGTTTTTAGATTATTTTTAATTTATGATCTACTAGTGTTTAGATATAGAGATGTTATATACAGACCAATTTGCAGAATTAAGAAATCAATTACAAACGAATTTTAATAAACTTATTAGGAAAGGTGTTTTTCTTCATGAATTTGTTAATTCTTATGAGTCCTTAAAAATTACATCTCTTCCAAATCAAAACGCTTTCTTTAACTCTTTAATACCAGTGTATCTAATTATAATAATAAACATGCTCAAAACGATGTCAGCCCAATTTAAATGTAAAAATATGTTGGAATATTCCAATCTATATTTAAGAACTTATGTAATGCTACTCACTGATATTTCTGATAACTTTAGAATTTTTTATATCTAATGTGATATAATTGTAATTATTTATTTTCTTCTTTTTACACTAAGCTGTACACCTATCTATAATATATTTTTGCCACGCAAAATGAGCTCTATTTTAAAATTAACCTGTAACCTTAAGTACCCTGAACATTTACATGATCTTAATTCAGATTTACCTTTATGCCTGAAAAACATTGTAAACGGTTATAGTAAAGATAAGAAATTAGTATCAAATTTTTATAATAAAACTAAAATATAATTTACTATAGAAATCTCAAACAATGTTTACAACTTACTATGAAGTAAATTAGGGTTCATAGAATTTTACAGTTTAAGCATAGTCCTTAGTTGAAATATATATATACATTTAAATACACAAGTAAGAACTACAGCTAAAAGTGACTGAAAAAAGATTTTTATAAATAATACATTCTTTGGTAAAACTATGGAAAATGTTAAAAACGTGAATTTGTGAAAAAAAAAAGATATTTATTTGGAGAATTATAAGTCGTGTCTATGTATCACAAATGTAAATATTTCACGTGCAGAATTCGAGGTGTGAAACACACTATATTACACAAAAAAATTAATAAACTTGTTGTAGACTTATATAAATACTTAACCATTGTTTTTTTTATCTTTATAATATCCAAGTTTCGTTTTATTAAAGTTTAATAATAAAGTAACTATAAATGTTATCACTACTTTTAAACTTGTTGTAGACTTATAGTTCTCCAAATAAATCTCTTTTTTGTCACAATTTTCTTGAAAACATTAGATTCGGCAATTACATCAAGCAATTATAAATCTACAACAAGTTTTATTAATTTTTGTGAAGTCTGTAGGACTCTCGAAATACTTGTTACGATTTTGTATATTGGAAATATAAAAATTTTGATGTATAACTTTCATTATTATACCATGCACTTTTTTTTTTTCGATACTTCAGACTATCCTAGTGATAACATTTATAGTTACTTTATTATTAAACTTTAATAAAACGAAACTTGGATATTATAAAGATAAAAAAAACAATGGTTAAGTATTTATATAAGTCTACAACAAGTTTATTTATTTTTTTGTGTAATATAGTGTGTTTCACACCTCGAATTCTGCACGTGAAATATTTACATTTGTGATACATAGACACGACTTATAATTCTCCAAATAAATATCTTTTTTTTTTCACAAATTCACGTTTTTAACATTTTCCATAGTTTTACCAAAGAATGTATTATTTATAAAAATCTTTTTTCAGTCACTTTTAGCTGTAGTTCTTACTTGTGTATTTAAATGTATATATATATTTCAACTAAGGACTATGCTTAAACTGTAAAATTCTATGAACCCTAATTTACTTCATAGTAAGTTGTAAACATTGTTTGAGATTTCTATAGTAAATTATATTTTAGTTTTATTATAAAAATTTGATACTAATTTCTTATCTTTACTATAACCGTTTACAATGTTTTTCAGGCATAAAGGTAAATCTGAATTAAGATCATGTAAATGTTCAGGGTACTTAAGGTTACAGGTTAATTTTAAAATAGAGCTCATTTTGCGTGGCAAAAATATATTATAGATAGGTGTACAGCTAAGTGTAAAAAGAAGAAAATAAATAATTACAATTATATCACATTAGATATAAAAAATTCTAAAGTTATCAGAAATATCAGTGAGTAGCATTACATAAGTTCTTAAATATAGATTGGAATATTCCAACATATTTTTACATTTAAATTGGGCTGACATCGTTTTGAGCATGTTTATTATTATAATTAGATACACTGGTATTAAAGAGTTAAAGAAAGCGTTTTGATTTGGAAGAGATGTAATTTTTAAGGACTCATAAGAATTAACAAATTCATGAAGAAAAACACCTTTCCTAATAAGTTTATTAAAATTCGTTTGTAATTGATTTCTTAATTCTGCAAATTGGTCTGTATATAACATCTCTATATCTAAACACTAGTAGATCATAAATTAAAAATAATCTAAAAACCGCAAATGAACTATACGACATATTAAGTTTATATGAGAATGAAATATATTTTTACTTATTTTGCGGAATTATTTTTATTTCTCAATCTTTAAAATTCAAAGCATGAACAATAAAATGAGCATCATAATTGTTTAGATTGTGAAATAGAATAGGAATGAAAAATGGAACACGATACTTTGTGCTACTAAATAATTCGTGACTAACACCTCTAAAATTACTAGTATTCCAGTCATAGTCTACTGTGATTTCATCACCTAATATAACATAATTGCGATTGTCTTATCCTTCTCTTCATTAGTTAAAGAAAGTGGACATTTTTGAAAACAATTGATCCTATGTATATTGCTAATATCATTTTTCAAAACATTTTTGTACAATTAGGCTCTGAGTATGTTCTGTATATAGACAGTTTATCATCATATGAACATTTTATATAGTATCCATAAGAACAAACTACATGTTCATGTATTGTTTACGTATATGACTTCGATGGATCAGGGATACAATAGGCGACGGGTTTTAAATGAGCTACAAAGTCTGCATATATTATAAAATGTAATTTTAATATTCTTTGAAATTTATCAAAATAGATTTCATCATTATTTGTTTCCCTATTAAACCAATATTTTTCTTTTTTATGAATTCCTAGTTATTCAGTAAAAATTTGAGCACAGTCATGCTTCTGGTGATTAATTAAAACCCGTTTCAACCATTGTTTAAAAATAATAAGTTAATTTGTAATTAATTAGAACATTTTGTAAAGTTTTTTTTTCTTCGTTAAACTCTAATTCAAACATATTAATGCTAATGTCATTTTGTTTTTCTACCTTGGGTATATCAGATAATTTGATTGGGAACTGAATATTATTAAACGTTAGTTTATTTTGATGGCTAAAGTATGATGATACACTATCGGAATGTGTATTTGCAGGATATAGTCCACTTAAAACATTGTTGATCGTTCTTTTTTACGAATATACGAAGATCCCCGTAAGGGATTGAACTTATTAACATACATTTCTAAGAACTGTTTTTTTTTTTAAGGTCTACCATTTTCTTTTTTTTCTAAATCACTATGTGACATTACACATTTTATTTTTAATGTCATCACTTAAAGGTTCTGAATAATTTTCTAATTCACCAATTTTTATCCAATTCCTAATAGACAAAATTAAAAATTCAAAAGAATTTTTTAAATCTTTTGTTTCCTGATCAAAATCTGCATGAATAATAAAATAGTATTGATTCTTCAATTGATGCTATAAATACTTCACAAGTGATATAACAGACACATAAAGTAAATTATGATTAAGAATAAGACATTTCTATTTGTGTTTCTTAGATCGTAAGTGCTGAGCATAGAATCTTTGGTTAACCTGTAAATCACATATTTGACACATCATGTTGACGTCGATGCTAGTTGTAAATCTTTAACACTATTATCAGCTTTTCTCTTTAAACTTCGATCGACTTGAATTGAAGGTTTTCTGTAGGTATAACATGTCAAGTCATATCAAGCGTGAACCGGCACGTCTCCAGGTTAAGTTTTTGTAAAGCGTGAGTGGACACACCCCTAAAATCTTGAGATACACCCTCGGGGGGACTAGTTTTTGGAATGTCACCACCAACATCATTGTAATTAAATAGGAATAACTTTATTATGAACAGGGAAAAAAATGATAACCCATTACGATAATGATGTAATTACATAACAAAACTTGAGACAAGTTATACACAGGAGCCACTGTGATGTGACGTCACGCAGTAGTTTTGGTCAAGCGTGAGTCGACATAGCCCCAGACACAGGGAGTGGTTTTGAGAGTGGTCAAGCGCGAGTCGCCACACCCCAGACATAGGGGGTGGTTTTGAGAGTGGTCAAGTGCGAGTCACCACACCCCAGACACAGGCGGTGGTTTTGAGAGTGGTCAAGCGTGAGTCGCCACACCCCAGACACAGGGGGCGGTTTTTGGAGAATGGTCAAGCGCGAGTCGCCACACCCCAGACACAGGGGGTGGTTTTGAGAGTGGTCAAGTGCGAGTCGTGCGGGGCATTTTTAGGCGAGTGGTTGGGGTTCGAGGGTAGTGCGCCAGAACCAACGATGTCGTACAAAGCAGAAAGTAGCGCCAGAACCAACGAATCCCCTCTACTACAGCTTTTTTTTAGGCGAGGGGTTGAGGTTGGGGGGTAGCGCCAGAACCAACGAATCCGCTCTACTACAGCTTTTTTTTAGGCGAGGGGTTGAGGTTGGGGGGTAGTGCGCCAGAACCAACGAATCCCCTCTACTGCTTCCATTATTGGTGACGCCGGCCCAAGGGACCGGGGTTTTCAGCCGAAGATTTTTCCAATTATTTTTCTTACAACTGGTTTGGTTTTAAAATACAAAGGTATTTTATAAATCACAGCTCGATTATTCTACTATTTATACGTAAAAATTTGACTTACGTAATTGGTGATGCCGGTCTCATGCACTGGGTTGGTACCAACACTTCAAAACATGCGTAAGCGAGGCGGTCTAGGGGTGGACAAAATGGTGAGAGACGCACAATGCGGCAACTACTCAAAATAACAACAAAAATTGGTGGCAGGTGAAAAAGATATTTAAATTTTCAAATTACCCGGTACCTTTTAGAAATTTTTCTTTGGTCAAACGTCGTCTGAAAGAGATTGCTTAATAGCGATAACACCGCCTTTTTTACTATACCGTTTAAATTTGAATGCCTTTTTTCTCTGTATTTATATGCAATAAAGTGTATTTCATTCATTGTTTACGCCATCCAACCTATTATTACAAATAAAATAAACGAAATTATTGGAATAATGCTGAAATCATATAAATACAAATTTTGGCCTAAGGAATTTTTTTTTGTCTGACCTGATAAGACAGTTCTGGCTTTATCTCCTAAGGAGTTTAAATGGCAGTTAGAAATTTGCATGGAAATACATATTTTTTTAAGCAAAACGCATAAAAATTTAAATTAGTAGTTGGCATTTGTGTAGAAAATGTGGATTCATCCCTTAGAGGACAAAATAGGAGAGGAAAATCTGAGAAGAATTCCGATATTTTTGTAATTTTCAAAAGGACGGAATCACGCGAGAAAGCTAGTATTGTATACAAATATCTCAAACATACCAGTTAAATCCATGTTGTTTTATTGAAAACTCCAATAAAAACTTGAGTAGGTACACAACCGGTCTATTTGGTTTTTGTTAATAAATAACTAGAGACAAGAATATTTCCTGTTCGCCGCCGCGAATGAATCGAGCAAGACTGATTGAAATTAGGTAGGCACTTTGTTTCAAAGATTATGTAATAATCAACAAATTATAAAAGATAAAAACTATGAATAGTATCTGGTAGGTTCAGTAGAATAGTAAATATTTGGCCTTTCCTTTTTATTTTACTACCATGATACATCAGATTAAGTTAGAATAGTAAATATTTGACCTTTCCTTTTTATTTTACAACCATGATACATCAGATTAAGTTAAACATTCGAAAGGAAGGAGTCCTTTAAACCTCTAAACTTTTTAATCATAAGGCTTTTCCTGAGAAAAACCGGTCAAATAAGAGTCGAGCTTTGCATTATCTGGTGGTACGGAACCCTACCGAAGCTGAAAACATCAAATTTTCGGATAGATTTTTTCGATGATACCATTTGATAGAGCTTGTGAAGCACATTCAGGATCTATACAGAGGTTCTCAAAAGTGTGTCTCTAGTGCTTTTTGATTCGATCTCGAGAAAACATTACGATATAGAACTATTTACACAGATTTTTTTTTAGTAGGTAGGTAACTAAAACATATTAAATAAATGAACTACTAAAATTTATTCGATTCATAATTAAGCCAGAATAGCCCCCTCGCAACTTTCTTTTATCATACGTGCCCATGAAAAAGCCGCCTTTATCGAACGCGCGCAGTACCTACTGGGCAAAGAGAAGTAGCGTTTTTATTTCCGCCACTTTTTCTTAGAAATTTCGTGTTTAAAAAGCTGCAACGATAGCGTCATGTAAAATATCTTATATATTGGTGAAACCATTTAAAGATGGATCGATTATGAAAAAAGCATTTATTGAAGCGAGTGAGACAATATTTGATTTTAAAAATAAAACAGAGATTATGTCTGCTATTGAAGAACTCCAGCTATCTCGTCCAACTGTCACAAGGCGTGTTGAAGTCATGTGTCAGGACATAGCAGATAAAAGGTGCGTTTTGTTGACTGCTTCAATGCGTTTAATGTCATAACCCTACCAAGTTAAAAAGACATAAATTCTGTATAACACAGTACAAATCTTGGTTAATTATCTTTGGCAGGATTACCACATTATGTACATTATGTCGGTCAACAAAACGCCACTAAACTTAAACATGATATGATGGAAAGTACATACTTTTCTTTATAGTTCGACGAATCCACTGATATGACAGATAATGCCCAGCTGTGTATTATTATTCTTATGGTATTCAATGACATGTCGACTAAGGAAGAGGGTTTGACAATGATTCGTATAAAAGGAAAGACCCGTGCCGATGATAAATATGGAGTTTTCTTCAATTTTGTAGCAAAATAATAGCTACCAATACAAAAATTTGTGTGCATTACAACCGTTATAATTACAACAATACAACAATTATGATTAAAAAGTTTAGAGGTTTAAAGAATCACTAATGCGCAAGTAATAAGCGTCCATAGGCTACAGCTTCACCCCAGAGTTCATTTAGTCTGAAGCCGTTAACATTGTTAACTTTTGAAAGAATTCCACTTGGGATTCAATTTGGCACCCATGACGTAAGACACTGCTTTACCCTCTTGAACCTCTACCACTCTCTCTCTCTCTCTCAAAAATCAGGTCATCTCGAAGCTTCGTGACGGAACAGTGTTTTTTATGACTTAATTGTTTTTTTTGACATGTTTTGAACTAAAAACTTATTTTAATGAAAACGAAATAAGAAGAAATTAGAGATATTATATCCACTAGTAGTATTTGTTTTCTCTGTGACATCCACGTTACCCTGATGGTTTTCCGTCTAACACCCGTGATAGGTGCTGTGCCTACCGCCGTGCCAGGCACAAACTTTACAATTAACAAATAGTAATAATACGGTTGCCAGTTACCGGGAATCAAACTACGGACCTTTGACATGGCCGCGACAGCACGCTCCACAACTGCGCCAATCGGTCATCTATTAATCAAAGAACTTTTAGATTCGGTTAAGTAGGTACTCGAAGTTGCAGTTTCCCTTACATACAAACTAAAAAACACCTTTAACCTCTTTATAATATTGGTATAGAAAAAAATCAAAAAGATCGTTCAACTGGAATAAAACTATTCGAAAGTTTAAAATCTAATTTATTTACAATATCTACATAAATAACAATTCAGAGTTGATTCCTGCAAAATCAACCACCATATATGAACATATTATGTAAACTAAACATTAGTAGCCCAATACTGTGATTTATCCCTGTTAAAGTATCACTATACGCCCAAATCACCTTTACAAATATTATACTAGAGTCTGCGTGTTATTGCTTATACTTACTACTGATATGTAGTTATTATGATATAAATATATATAATAAAGGGTAACATGACTGCATGAACACGTCACTACGTCGTTATCTGACACCGAACGAGAGCAGAATATGCAACTCAAATGCATTCGACAAAGATAGGATGAGGCTGGTTAGTGACGTAGGCTCGTGTCTTTCTCCGAATAAAAATACCTCTTTATATTAGATCACGTGTATTATATACAAAACTAACCGCAACCAAAGGTGACATAAATAGAGGAATGCTACCCTCAAGTATACATTATTAGTCTGTTTTTCATCCACTTGTTTAAATGAGATAAAAAGTAAGTTTAAAACTTACTTACGTCTGTCAATATTTAATGCATTATTCACCTATATTATATTTGCTTAGAGCGTGATCCTATAGCTATGCAGAAGCTGGTGACAGACACGCCACAGTCGTGTTGCCCGCCGCTATAAATATATTGGCACCGTGAGCGCACTCTCATATATAATACTAGCACCCTAGTCTAGTCGCAAGATCACAGTCAGCTGGAGCCCTTATATTTTAATGTTTCGTATCAAAATAAAAAAAAAAAAAACCTTAATGCCGTTTTAGGGTTAGGGATATGGCGTAGCACCTTTTTATACATTTATTTTACTAGTTCGTAGTTCATTATGTGGCGAGTCAGATTAAACACGCATCGCATTAAACGCAAATACCCGATTCGCATGATGGAATACTAACGTATAGTACTTATCTTTTAAAACGCCATAAAATTAAAACACGCATCGCATTAAAGGCACTTATACAATACTGCGAAGTGAATATTAATCTTTTAATAAGTACTTATTTAAGCTTTTTTCCTAAATAATATTGATTTACAATATGTACATACATTATTGCTTGTAACATATTCCAATTGTGATTTTCGCTAAGCAAATCTTACGTTCGACAATACAGCGTAAGATAAGTCTTTATTACGCTACAAAAATATTAAATTTATAATTAACCAATGGTTAAAATTCATACTGCCGATTGTAAGTTTTTACAATTTCCTCGCCCCAGTGCTTGTTTGCCCTATCTACCATTGTGGTTACATATTTATTTTACACGAGCAGAGTTTTTCAGTGTATACTTACATAGGATAAAATGGGGTTATTGTTAAATTACAAATGTTTTCGTATAAATATTGAAAGTCTAGTCGTGTCATAATTAATAAACACACGAATAACTTTAAGTTATGCAAATATAAAACTTCGGCTTAAAAATGGAGGTACAAAATGAAAGGATGCACTATGAAAATTATGTAGTGTTACGTACTTTGAAAAAGTCACCAAACTACGAGTATATTGAGTGCTTGTTTGCGGTTGCTCGTAACGCTGACGGTAAACGTGACGTCATGCATAAACTTGCCTACGATTGAGATGCGACAAATATGCACTAAATAAAATATTCAAATGTAGGAGATAGCTATTTTTATTTTTATTTTTGCGTTCAAATAAGTCATGCAAACACTAAAATCAAATTTTAAACGATGGATATAAGTAATGAAAGTCGTTAGTAGATAGAGCAAACAAGCACTAAAAAGTAAAGCGAAAAAACCTATGCCAAGCACTATGGGTCACCTAATTATACAACTTTATATGTACTACGTAGGTACTAGAGGTGACACGGACACTTACTGCCGCTGTCTCAAAAATTACAGTGTATGGCGGGCACAGGCCTTGCCGCCAAAGACGCATGCCGTGACATTTGTTTATAGCGTCTCCTCCAGTGTCAACATAAGAGCTTAAGAGGATACACTTCGGAGCGCCTCGCAGCGTGCTTCATACAAATGTCTCACTTATTTTTGACACTTGCTAATCAAACACCACGATATTTTGAAGACATGTTCTAGTAACAAATATCTAGGTCTTCAGTGTGCCAGTTTTCTATCAAATTTGTGTTTGATCAGCAAGTGTAAAAAATAAGTGCGAAATTCATATGTATGAAACACGCTGAGAGGCGCTCAGAATTATATTCTCTCAACGATTTGCCGCTACACACGCATACAGCCTTGCACATATGACAAGGGTAACAAAATAAAACTGCTGTTAATATTAATACAAATTATGTGTACAAGATTTATGGAAATATATAAAAATAAAACAAATATATCACTGCTAAGACTTTCTGATATCTTATATCATATGTCTTGCGAAACTGGGGAAATTTTAAAGCCATTTGTCTCCTGCCGAGGCACATTTTATTGACATAAAACAACCAACCAAGTGCGAGTCATACTCGCACACTAAGGGTTCTCTACCATTACAAAATATAATATCGCACACTAAGGGTTCTCTACCATTACAAAATATAATATCGTACTGAATCCTGAAACATAAATTACAATACCTATGAAATAATTCTTTAATTGCGATCATGGCCTTCGTAATTGCTAAATAATAATAATATTAAATAATATTTTACAAATCTTGTTTATTTCAATTTCTTTTAAACTATTTGCTATATTACCTAAGAGTGAATGTACACTCTACGTCTGAAGTTTAGCATGTGAATTACCTTTTTGACGAGAAAACCAAAAAACACAAAAACATTGTATATATTATGTGTCTTTGTCTCATTGTATTATTATATTATTTTTTTACCTTCTTTTTCAACACATTTTTTTATTCATAAAATAGAACCCTTTAAAATTCGGTGTTTGTCCAGTCACAGTCAGACAGTGTGGGTTTACTAGTCTATTGGCGCGCTACATTTCCCTTAAATTTATCTTTTTTTATTATTTACATAATATTTACGTCCGATATTGTTAAGGCCTCGAATATAAGATACACCGACAGTTTGCTTAAAGGCTGGGTTGCACTAACTAACTTTGACGTTAACCAGCCGTCAGAAATGGGAGATTGTTGCCATGCTGCAGCTATTTTTAAAACTTAACCGGCCCGTCAAAGTTCATCAATTTTAAAAATATCTAACGATAGAAATTTCTATACAATCATGCATTTTTGGCACCAATTGCCAGCAAGTTTAAAAATCGCTGCAGCAGAGCAACAATCTCCCATTTTTGACGGCTGGTTAACGTCAAAGTCAAGTTGGGAAAATCCCTGAGGGGGCCAGCGCTCAGTTACACATTACTAGACTCTTATTCTAGTAAAAACTTCTTCAAACGTCTAAATTCTCTTCTAGTCGCAATTTTATTTTCTTTATTGCTATTATTCATTGTATCCCATAAAATTATTAAACATTTCAACAAACTCCTTCGGCAGCCATGCTAGATACCAAGGTACAGAAGATTTAGGCTTTTCAACAACATTATACTCAGAATTCAATTTTGGCGTTGTATTAGATACTGGTGATTCGGTGAACATATTTATGAAAGAAGACCTAATCCCGAACTTGAAGAACGCAGTGTAAGGAAAGTATTTCATGATAAAGGATTGGTACCTATGAAGATAATTAAAAAACATTCTTCCGTAGTATGTGTCATAGAAGCTTAAAGATAGTAAAGTGGAGTTAAGACGGTATTTGGCAATGTCGGGAAGCTTTTTGTACTCAGGAACAGTTTCTAAGGACTCAAACTCACGAAGGTAGAGAAGTCGAGGACTTCTAGCAGGCAATTTTTCCGTTGTCTTTGCTATTAAAGATGTCGAATCCACACCTGTAAAAGAGTAAAGATCTTATAACTGTAACTGGTAAGCTGGTACAACGACAAGGTGATTCTACTACAATCATGCAAATGAAACGGCTAAAACTGAATCTATTTGGCTGGAACGAGGTTCAGCCACACCTTCAGTTTTAGCCATCTTTGTGTGACACTGGTTCGACTTGTTAATAAGGGGAGGATTAGGTCACAGGCAGTAAAACAGTTTAGATCAGCTGGGTAATTATCGACACTCGATTTCAATTCCATTGTTATTAAGGCATTTAATAAAACCCTTATAAAACCTTTTTATGGCTTATAATCAAATAGTACCTATTATTTAGATTATTGTTATCAAATTAAATTACAATGTGAGTATTCAAAACAGTTGGCTCTTATACGAGAAACTTAAGATTTTGGGATTGTGGTCAAGTCAGCCTTGAAAATTTGACAGGCAGGTGCCTATTCCACAAAGCATTTTGCAAACTCTTTAAACCGCAAATAGTACTTCTCTATCAGTTTTAACAGTTCCAACAATCTTTTGAAGACTTAAATAGTAAATCAGTTCAAAGAGTTACTCAGTCACACCTCATTTTTAATGAAGATTGAAGAGTGCTGATTTGCAGAGTTCCACCGAGGAATAAGCCCCTAAAATTAAATACAAAGGATTATCACCATAAGGTTTAAAATGGTATTCTTCGTGTAATTTTTTTTTGCCCTAAACCAACTTACTTTTGTCCAATACTTCATCAATTTATTTATGGTATTAATTTTGACATAGCATATCAACCAAAAGTGTGATAAGGGAACTCTTGATTACAATCATAGATTCTCAAGTTGTTGTAAATATGGTTAGTAATCCACACTTTTGGTTAAATTCTCACCTGTGTCAGACGGTTTCCCTTTTAGCTGTTCCCTCAACCGACGCTGAATGTCTATTCTCTCACCTTCGGTGTATACATAACCAGGCACATCAGCGAGGTACCTACACAGAAATTAAAATTAGAACATTTGAATACCAACTATTGTTAAAGTTTTCCATGTACGTAGAACAGATCTTAAAATTATTCAGGGTAATGGCATACCCACACTAGGATTTGATCAATTTCGTAACAGTACTTAGTACACTTTTTGTCCTGAAAAAAATATGTACTATACATACTTCAAACCTTTTCAACAAATAAAAATAGTGGATTTGCTAATAGGTATTTCAAAAAAAATTGCAGCTATAAATTATTTATCCATTATAACACATATTCTGTGAAAATTTCAGGCTTCTACCTATTTCGGTCTAAAAGATAGATCTTGCGCTGTGTGTTATGTCCAAAAATATTTATTTATTTACTAACTAGCTTTTGCCCGCGGTACCCGCCCTAATTTCTCACACATCTCGGGACCCAAACTGTCTCTATATCATATTTCATCTTAATCGGTACAGCGGTTTATGCGTGAAGAGGTAACAGACAGTTACTTTCGCGTTTATAATATTAGTATGGATTTCTCTTGAAAAACAAAAGAGCTAACAGTAAAAAGTTACTTGCAGTAATAGAGCGCTGCGTCAATGTTAAGCGTAGGTAGCACGAGTGCCATGCCTTTAAGTTGAACTCTGGCCATATAATAGTGATACCAACTTTATTTGTTTAGGAAGAGTTTATAGATTTGTCCAGGCAGAGCTAACAGTAAATAGTTACCTGCAGTAATAGAGCGCTGCATCAACGTTAAGCGTAGGTAGTACTAGTGACATACCTTCAAGCAGAACTCTGGCCATATGATTGTGATACCAACTTTATCTGTTTAGGGAGAGTTTATAGATTTGTCTAGACAGAGCTAAAAGTAATAAGTTACCTGCAGTAATAGAGCGCTGCGTCAACTTTAAGCGTAGGCAGTACTAGTGACATACCTTCAAGCAGAACTCTGGCCAAATGATCGTGATACCAACTTTATTTGTTAAGGGAGAGTTTATAGATTTGTCTAGACAGAGCTAAAAGTAATAAGTTACCTGCAGTAATAGAGCGCTGCGTCAACTTTAAGCGTAGGCAGTACTAGTGACATACCTTCAAGCAGAACTCTGGCCATATGATCGTGATACCAACTTTATTTGTTAAGGGAGAGTTTATAGATTTGTCTAGACAGAGCTAACAGTAATTAGTTACCTGCAGTAGTAGAGCGCTGCGTCAACGTTAAGCGTAGGTAGTACTAGTGACATACCTTCAAGCAGAACTCTGGCCATATGATCGTGATAACAATTTTATTTGATAAGGGAGAGTTTATACATTTGTCTAGACAGAGCTAACAGTAATTAGTTACCTGCAGTAGTAGAGCGCTGCGTCAACGTTAAGCGTTGGTAGTACTAGTGACATACCTTCAAGCAGAACTCTGGCCATATGATTGTGATACCACCTTTAGCTGTTTAGGGAGAGTTTATAGATTTCTCTAGACAGGGCTTACAGTAATAAGTTACCTGCAGTAATAGAGCGCTGCATCAACGTTAAGCGTAGGTAGCACTAGTGACATTCCTTCAAGCAGAACTCTAGCCATGTGTTCATAGTACTCCGGGACGTTGTCTAAGCACGGTGTATAAACTCGATCCAAAAGGATCTGACATACTTCACGTGTTTCATCAATTGTTTTTCGACATATATTGTACCTGGAACAGGACATATAAATGATTTTTACATACAAAAGTAAGTACAGCTTTATTAGTGCCATATCATAAATAATACTCATTCGATAGTAAATATAAGCGATATGCGAAGTGCATAAACTTCGCACGAGGTCATTTTTTCTAATTTCCTTCGTGTTCCGTAATGCACGTTAAACTGCTGGTCCTGGCTGTTATCATATGACAGCAGTCGTTAAGCTAAGTGATAGGCCTTATGGGTGGCTTGAAAATGCTAATATTCCAGTGGCCAGGTATGCCGTTTCGCACAGCGCCAGACCAGGGCATACTTAATACAGAAATTGCTACCCACCGCATAATACAATATATTTGTGAAAGTCACTTCATTTGTTTTCATCACACTTACTTGTAAACAGTGTCATTACGTGCAGGCAAAGCGGGGCGGCAAAGTTATAAGTAATGACGCGCCTATTCTATCAAATATGTTTAAAAGCTGTCATTTCAAAATATAAACTACGCGCACACTTCAAGCGAGCAATTACTTACTAGTTTTAACTTCAGCCGAAACTACCTACTACTACTCATTCGAATAGATGTATTTATTCACCTTATATTTTTATTTATTTTCTCGCAAATGTGATGAAAAAATGTCTGTAACCTTAGCGGGTGCTAAGACCTTAATTACTCCCACGGGCTTTTTATTTGTGGTTTACGTTCCTCAAGGTAAAGCGGGCGTTCATAGAACCCACCGGCGATAATGACATACAAAACCGATCCTGTGTGTACCGCCCGATACAAATACATTCCAGTTTTCGAATTGAGCTAAGGTAGACATAGAATGAAACATTTTCACTATTGTGTCTTAGTGCTTTTTCTGGTGAAGAAATTTCTACTGCTATAAATCTCCTTTTGACTCTCTTTCGAAAAGGAAAGGAAAAAATTTAAAACATTGGGAGAGGACAAATCACATAGAAAGATTGAGAACATAATCGGATTTATAAAAGAACTGAACCCGAACGAAAGTCCGATTTTTGTCGCAACTCGCGATAGACCTGCAAAAATTATCTCCGATTACGTTTGATCATGTAAATGTAAGCTACTTAAAGATTTGCTTAGTGTTCAAAACGCTTTAAGCATGTAAAAGAAACGTATGCTACGATGGAGAACCATGTCAGTTATGGATATGGATATGGATTATATAAAATAATATAAATAAACGCAGAGGAGCACTTATTAGATCACAAAATGTGAGGTTGGATGCAGAAGTGTCTATAAGTGATTATGTGACAAGTAATGAACACCAGAAGCGACTTACTGACAACAGGCACGTGAAGGCCCCTACTGCGGTCTCGATACACATGCGCCTAATGAGATAGAGGCCAGAACTGAGGTTACGCCGAAAACACCTGTGGTACTAATAACTGTTACGCTGACTAGTCAGACAGGCTTGTCGACCGGTTTAGTTAACGACCCTAGCTCTGTCGCATGTAAACAGATGTAGAGTGCGACCGCTGCCGCAGTGGGAGATTGGAAGAAACAGCCGCTCGATTACAACTGGGAAACGATTCAGCGAAATGGATACAGAAATAGATTCATTGGTATGAAGGAAAGAGCAAGTTTAGGACTGTTTAAGAAGGCAGAGATAAAAGTACCGTTGTCTATAAACAATGTTCGCAAGTAAGCCTTAACCTACCTCAGACATCGTAAATTACGTATACGGTAAAACAGAATTACTTGTTTCGCTAGATAAATTAATTATGAAGCAGGAAAGGGATTATAACGTCCACAGGACCCATTGGTCCCGAGAAACTGGATGTTTTTATGTATAAAAAGTTGTACCGAAAGGGTCAGAATGAAGACACGGAAATAGTTAATAATAAGAATCAAAATGTATAGTGACAAAAACATTATAAATATACGGCAATTGTTCTCTTACAACTGCAAATCAGCTAATAGATCAGTCGATGGCATAATAATAATATCATTGTGTAAATCTGCAGACATCATAAACCTCTAAGAAACCTGGCTTTTACCACATTATGTGAATTTCATTGGTGGAATTGACCCGGACTTTAGTTTTACTAGCCAAATCTACAGTGAGCACCTCACGTGACATATTAAAAAGGTGGCCGTACGGGGGGCGTGTCTATAATGTGGCGTAAAACTGTGTTTGCGTATGTGTCAATCGTGGACTGTAAATCTGTGAGATTAGCCGCAATAAAGATGCAAGTAGGGGGAGGCTAGTTTTCTCCATATAAATATGCCTAAAACCAATAGTTTTCTCAATGCCTACGGATTGTCCTGAAAATTTCTTAGAGTTCTCTGAATGTATAAGTGAAGTAAACGCTTTATTAAGAGTAGCTATGTGGAATCAGTGATTTTGTTGTGTGATTCTAACGCGCATCCAATTACCATATTTATTAATGAACTTAATACTTTTTGCACTGAACAACAATAGATATTGGCTGACGTAGAATTATAAGATAAAAATTCTGTTACATTAAGTTTTATTAGTGAGTGTAACAGCTCAGTCAGGCCGTTAGATCACCGATTATGGTGCGGCCCGTTTGGTTACCGAAGCAGCCTGGAAGGCAGAAATAAAAGCAATAAACATTACGATGTTTTTGGGTCTGGTCAATTTCTGTGAAGTGATCATTTACTGTCCAATAGTCACTTAGAAGTCATACACACTTAGTTAAACACTAGCAGTTTGATTGCGTAGTACTTATTATTGTAATTAATAAATATCTGAAATTATGATCTACTAACATATTTTATAAGTGAGTACTAACAATATATGGATGAAAAATCTGAAGTAAATGAATTAATATTATTATAATGTGAGCTCGACGACCATGCATCCCAATTGTAGGATTGAGCTCAGGTACACATGGCGCACATAATGTTACTCGTCGACAATGCATTCAAATTGTCGGATTGACCTCAGGTACACATGCTACACATAATGTGAACCCGACGACATTGCATCCAAATTTACAGTTTGAGCTCATGCGCACATGGTTCACATAATGTATGCCCGACGATAATGCATTCCAATTGTCAGATTGAGCTCAGGTGTGCCATACACATAATGTTAACCCAACAACAATGTATCCCAATAGTTGGATTGAGCTAAGGTAACACATGGTAAACATAATGTAAACCCGACCCATCCAATGACTGATCATGCCGCTGCTTAACTTGGCATATCGTTTTCGAAACACACTTACTTGATGGCCCACGAGCTACTCTGGCATAATTAATGCATATCTAAAAATATATAGGTAGGTATATATGTATCGTGAACCGCACGCGGTAGTCAGTTAATTAACTGTAGCACAGTGAAGTTATATAATGGCTGGCATGGCTTTCGGCTTTCGTGTATCGTTAAATAATTCTAACAAAGTTCTATTTTCATTTTATATACGTTTATACAACTACTATAATGCTAATTTGGGTACAAATAGCTTAAGGTTGTTAATAGGTTCACAACAGTCATTTAACAGCAATACAAATACATAATACTAGCATTATTATGGTCAATTAGGTAGTTGCTCGCAATATAGAAGCATTATACCGGCACCATGATGTTTTATGCTTACATTACAATAGCATTGTTGTGGTTAATGAATTATTTGCTCGCATTAATTGCAAATGTATTAAATGAGCATGAGCAATTAAAGAATTATTTGAATTTGACAAGTGTTCACAATAAGAACTAATAAATCCTACATTATATGGAAAATCACCCCTAATACCTCGGTACAAATACGTTAATAGAAAAAACTTGCAATTTAAATCATCTTCTTGCAATATGACTGATAGCAACAAAGTCGAAATTAAGTTTATTGTTTAGATATTATATTTAAGAAAATTGACACTTTTGCAATTTCTGGCCTTCAAATTTAACTGCGAAATGTAGTTTATTGCAGTTTCAGTGAAAATGTTCATGTGCCTTTAGAATATAGAGGTTATAATATATAAAATGTTATAATAAGATATAAGTAAAATAAAAAAAAACGATTTCGTATTTTTTTTATAGAACAAAGTTTTTCCATGATTAACTTAATACTAATGGTTTAAAAGTATTAAATCAAACTGTCACTTTATATTAGGGCTATTAGTTTCTTTTATAGGTTCAAATATTAATAATTTTTTGGCCATTATAAAAGCATTCTGGTATAGAACTATCCAACCGGTGCAGTGAGAAGTAATATAATGGCTTTGAGATGTTTTTTTTTTCCTAGACTGTCTGCAGTTGGCTGTTGCAGCCATTACTGCTTTCTCGGGCTTTTTGGGACGAGACTCTGAAAGAGGCTCAGCCCATATAGCGCCTAACGCTCAAGGGCTCCCCGCGGGGGGAGCCTCGGCTTGGGTTGTCGCTCTTTGGGGCGTCCCTTCGACCGGCGTGAGTCTCTAACCCGAAGGTGAGTCAACGCCAGGAGGGGAGGATTGAGAGGGGGCGAGAAGCGCCCAGGCACTCTTTGATACCGTGTGTATCCTTGCAGTCGCCGACGAACCCAGGGACGTTGGCGTTGTGTTAGGGGGGAGGCCCTATTAGTGGAGGTGAGATGCCTATATAAAGCTGCAGGCTATTGGGTGAACTTTTATAAGAGCTCACATATGCTTTAGGTGAAGTATTCTGTTATAGAATCCAACCGTTGTACTGTGTAAAGTTATATAATGGCTTTGAGATGCCTTTATAAAGCTGCAGACTATTGGGTAAACTTTTATAAGAGCTTACATACACTTTAGGTTTTTCGGAACGCCACTATTGATTAGTTAAAGTGCTCATTGGGTTACTTGGCGATCCTTTACTACTTTACTTTGTATAGCCTCTTCAGTCTCTGCTTTGTTTTTATTTTATCTTATTAGGTACATGCCTTATAATAGTCTAAACGGGCTTGCTCAGTATTGTTTACAAGCCCTCGCGCCAGGATATTATGTTAGTACACGAACATAAAATTACAGTAATCATACGTATGTTGATAAGACTAAACACAATAATGTTTTTGTTACTTCGTGAATTAGGGCTGCAAAAGGTTATCATTGTGATATTGTAAAACAACGCGTACGTATATCTAATTCCAAAGGTCAATATATCGATACTATTTTAAGTAGATACTTTCATATTATCAACACTACAGCAGAGTCACTTGTTGCAAGACTATTGGTGATCCTAAGAAAAAAGTAATAGTGAAAACCTTCCATTTAAGTTAGGGTTCCGTAGCATATATACGGATTGTTACAAATAACTATTTACACAGCTTGTGGAACTTCAAAAATCGGGAAAGACGCAGTTTGCTATGGCCTCATTGAAGATGCTGACCAATAGAAAGAGAAGTTTGGCAGGAAAGAGTTTCAAAATCCTATTCGAGATCCCATCGGCTACGAGGGCCTTTTTGGGTGTTAAGCCTTTGATAAACTTTTGGACCTCAGAGATTGTTACGGGCGGAAGTGACTCAAGTGAGAGAAGGGACGCTTTCCGCTTCACTTCATCGACGTGCGTTTGGTCATAGTTTGGGGCTTGGCGAACACTGGCCCTCTAGCGATTTCCTAGCCACTTCATACTACGCAACGTGAAAAGGCGAAATTTCTTTCATGAGACTGTCCAACTTTTCTCATTATTAGCTAGATGGCGCTGTAACGGTAAGATGGTAATGGCTTGGGCCCGTCTTACACTTGGCTGGTTGTTATTATTAGTTATTACTTTAGAGCTCATACCCAAAATAATCACTGCAAGTTTAAAGCTCGTATGTGTTACTGTTTTAACGATAGAGCAACTGTATAATTAAGAGAAACAGTTACACATTTGTTTATTGGAAACGATATTCAAAGTTAAGCTACGTCGGGCTTGGTCAGTTATTGGATGGGTGACTGCTTAGCGAAACAATTTTTGTTTTGTTTGTGTTCATAAATTACGTTATATTATACGCGTTTTATTAAAATCGGCCAACTGCAAGTCGGACTCGCGCTCCGTGAGTTAGTAATAAAGGCCCTGTTTTAACATTAACATTTTAATCAAACCCTTTTCAAGTAAAAAAATATTAACAACCTCAAATGCATTTTTAAGACCTCAGATGGTAATGACCCGACTGCCGAATTTGAGGCGCGTGGGTTCGATTCCAGCACAAAAGATTTGCTCACAATACGGTGTTGTGAGGATTATAAATATTTTTTTTATAAACATATTGTTTTAAAACTATTTAAGGAATTACATAAATATTGACAACAAGAGAGAGAGGGCTCTCGCCTCTTGTCTCTGGAACCACTGAGCCTATATTTAAAAAAAAAGACAAACAATATTTATTTACCTAATGATTACAGGAAATACTTTGAGAAGTATATGGTCTTAAAAAATAACATCGTAAATATCTTAATATTGGGCGTACTTACAAAATCAACAGTTTTTGGATAATTAAAAAAAACTAAGAATCCTATTAAGTACAGATCCCTCGATCCGCAAGTCCAACTCGAACTTGACCGGTTTTTTGTTATTTTTAGCATCTTACCTGTCTTCCAATCCAATCATGTGGCCAATAACTCTCCAGAAATGGTTGTACCCCTCCCAGTCTCCCTCTTTGAGTTGCCTAATGTTGTATTTGCCAGGTTTAAGAATGGAGAACCCAATGAACCCGAACTGAGTGAGGGCTATGTCTCGTTGAGAGACGATCCCGTAGCCCTTCAGCTTGCCTGCGAGTCCTGCTTTCAGATGGCGGCTGCGTACGGCATACAACGACTTCCAAGACCTGTCGATGAGATTTTTAATAGTTTTAGTTATATCTTCAACAGCTTACTAGGGACGGTAACACATATTTTTAATTGCCTCTTAGTATAATGCGTAATGTAGTAATTATAACACTAGACAAAAGCTGTTCTTAATATTAATCTCTTTTAAATATGAATCCATAAATAAAGGTAAAATGGGTAAAAACATAGATCATTAATTGATATATCGGTATAAAATAAGTAGTAAAAGTACCCTCTTGGTTTATGGTGTACCCTAGCAAAAGTGTGCTGTTTTGACCAGTGTACAGAGACATATAATATTATTGAAGCATACAAAGACACACAGTTCCAAGTACGATAGGCGCTAGCACGTGACCGCACGATTTTCTCGCTATTTTGTCGGTAAAAAAAATTATATTTAGACGTAAATATATAAATTTATAGAAAATCTTGCTATAGTTCAATAATGAAATCCGGTAATAGTGTGGAAACTTTCGAATTTTTCGAGACACAAAGTAATAGCCTATGTCCTTCTCCATCAACTCAACTACCTCTGTGCCAAATTTCAGCTCAACTGGATACAAAAAAAATCACTTTCGCATATATAACAGTAGTATCGATTATTTCGTCTTAATACCGCCACGCATTCCTAAACAATGGGTCTTGACAGACAGACGACCGGGACAAAGAAGTCCTGTAAGGGTTTCTTTCTTTTGAGGCCAGGAACCCTTCAAAACAATATATTTGTCAACTCACGTGCTGCCAGGTTTCAATTCGTAGTCGAACCAAGATGTGGTGTGCAAATAAGTGGAGAGGTAGCGCTTATAAGCTGTGTAGGTATTGGAAGAGCGGTAGGTCCCAACCAGTACCCGGAGGATAGAGGGGATGGCCAGCACAGCAACCAGGCCCATCAGCATCGACGAACTGAACGAGAAGCTGAAGTCGTGGTAAAAACGGCGTCCTCTGCAAAAAATACGTAATCTTTAATTAATTTTTTCGCCACATTTTATTATTGTGTTAAAAAACTTTCTACACATTTAGGAAATGTTTCGTTCAATGCAATTAAAACCATAATATAGACTTACTATCACGCGTCACCCGCGCTGCTAGGGTTGCAAGCTGACGACTAGCGCGCGCCATTTGCATTCACATGTAAATTTCGTAGTCCACCACGCATTAGCTCAAGATCACGATAATATTGCATTGTCATCGTTAATGCAAAAAGATATCTCAGCTCGATAGAATTAGGTTCAGCAAGTATGTTAAAATTCTTAATGACCATAAAACATACCAAATATTTATCTATAAGCAGGCGGGACTAGTTTGCGAGGGAGTCAATATAAGTCCAGTCAAGTTATATAAACTCCTGAATAATATGCATCCACTTCTTTATAATGTTACCTATACACGCAGTAATAATAGTTTGCATATTATTAACGAAGATTAGAAATATCAAATTAGCTGTCAATATACCGCACAAGCAACAAAGAAAAATGGCCAAATGGTGATGTCTGCCATCTCGTAGTCTTATCCCATATGGATAAGACATATTTTAAAATTACATGTAACTATTTCATTACTCCTGAGTAAATTTCTAAATTAAATGAACTTATACTAATTATACTCGTACAATGTTCATTTAATTTAGAAATTTACGATGTCGATTCGATTTTATTTTTTATTCGATTCGATTACGATTTACGATAAACGATGTCATTAAATTTTTTATGTCACAACACATTCAATCAATAAAAACTAGCAACACATTCACAATATTTATCTCCGAAATGCTCATAGATGTTAGCAACTCCAACTTACGATAAACGAACAACCAAACGTGACCCTCTGCCTGTACCGAGCACAAACCAAACTTTATGGACAACTTTTCAAATTGTGACAATTTGTTGCTTACAGGGAATCGAACCCGAATGACCTTCAACACGGTAATGCGACGTAATGCGGCTTCACTAGCAATAAAAGAAACTTACTGATTAAACTTTTCTTCGTCGAACCATTCCGGTAGTTCCAGTGTCAGTTCTTCTGGCTTCACGCTATCACACGGTTTTTCAGAAGCCTCTTCAGTTAACAAACCGTCAACAAACTCTTCGACTGCAACAATCACAAATTATAATTTAGTGGAGCCTTAGGGCTTTAGGGATTGAAAAACATGAAAACCTCGGATTTCAATCACAGATAAAATATAAAAAAAATTAAAATGGAATGTTTAGCTGATAATATGTATAAAAAAGTTTGCCTATCAAAAAAAATGTGATCTTATAATAAAAAATAAATGCAATAATTTTAATAGTAAAGTACCCATATGTTAAGTTGTAGAATGCTCCTAGTAGACAGAGGCGAGTAGGTCGTTTTCAGTTCTATTTTTAAAAGTGAATTCAAATAAAGAAATAATGTTTGTTTTTTATACTTTATTGGAAAAAATATTTGTAATAAGCTTTTGAAGTGAGGCGCGTCAAACCCTATGTGTATTGGTTAACTAGCTGACCCGGCGAACGTTGTTTCTCTTTTTAAAACAACTGGCGCGCCACCAATTCTGAAAGGGTTGTACTAATTCAGAAACCTTCCCCGGCGAGTGCACAACAAAATACGTAAGTATGACTCGCACTGGAACCTTTTTTTCTTTAGTACCTACTATTTTCAACTTTTTAGTGCTTATAGAGTTTTTTGATTTAAAAATACTTTTTTATACGTAACCAGAAACTGCCTTTCTCCCCTTCCCGTTTAACTACCTGTTTAAAGTGGTTCTACAACCCCTTACCCGCTCAGGTATCCCTTACAGACGTGTTTCTATACCTTAGGTAAAATTAAACGAATTCATAAAAGAAAAGATATGCTGAAATATTGCTTATTCATATATTTTTTATTTAAATGAAAAAATCAAAAGCAGAAAAAATGTTTTGGGTAAACTTTGCAATTTATTAGGTAAAAACAAAAATAATACTTCGACCGAATAAATTTATTCACTGTAACATAAGTCCGAGGTCAACACCCCCAGGCGATCCACTATATGGACCAATGACAATTCTCAATAACAGGACGGAAATTTGCTGACTGCAGGTTAGTTTCATTCCATGTAACCTATTTATATTAATTTATTATAAATGCGAAAGTAAGGGTCAGCTCATACCGAGACGCGACGCGACGAGACTTGACGCAACGCCTAAACGGCTGGAACGATTTGAGTGAAATTTTGTCTGAATATTTCTATGTATTCCTGGATGATTAAAAAACACAATTAGGCCCGGTAGGTGGCGCTGCAGTCGGTGTGTCACTGATATTTTCCTGAACAGCAGGGATGATTTTAATATTTTTTGTGTACGTTCGAGTGGGTTCACGCATGCTTTAAAAACACAATTGGACCCGGTAGATGGCGCTGCTGTAGTCAATGTGTCACAAATCTTCTAAACGGCAGGGAAGATCTTAATGATATTTTTGTGTACGTTCGAGTGAGTTCCTGCAAGGTTTCAATTCACAAATGGACCCGGTAGGTGGCGCTGCAGTCGGTCAAACTGCCATTATTGTAACGGAAAATCAAACTTACATTTGAAAGCAAATAAGTTAAGTTTTTCAAGTTTTATAAGATTATTGTAAATACACTAATTGAAGTACCTAAGTCAAAAGTTCTATTAATAAACAACAATTTAAATACCTGTATTTAAAATTGGTATATTTTGTTACACAGTCGTGTTTTTTACCCGACTGCCGAAGAAAAGACGGTAATGTGTTTCGAGCGTATGTGCGTATGTATGTATGTCCATTTCTTTGGCAAGCCCTGCCTGAACGGCTTGACGAATTTTGACATGCGAGATGTCATTTGATTCGTCGTGATTGTGTGAGTGACCGTCATGATTGAGTGACACTAGGTATATAAAAATTTCTAAAAATATCAAAACGGCGGATTTTTGTTCAAGGGGAGCTCGAGGGGAGTTGGGTATCAAAATATAGGGCTTTAAAAGGCGAGTACTAAGTTTTTCAGAAGCCTCTTCAGTTAACAAACCGTCAACAAACTCTTCGACTGCAACAATCACAAATTATAATTTAGTGGAGCCTTAGGGCTTTAGGGATTGAAAAACATGAAAACCTCGGATTTCAATCACAGATAAAATATAAAAAAAATTAAAATGGAATGTTTAGCTGATAATATGTATAAAAAAGTTTGCCTATCAAAAAAAATGTGATCTTATAATAAAAAATAAATGCAATAATTTTAATAGTAAAGTACCCATATGTTAAGTTGTAGAATGCTCCTAGTAGACAGAGGCGAGTAGGTCGTTTTCAGTTCTATTTTTAAAAGTGAATTCAAATAAAGAAATAATGTTTGTTTTTTATACTTTATTGGAAAAAATATTTGTAATAAGCTTTTGAAGTGAGGCGCGTCAAACCCTATGTGTATTGGTTAACTAGCTGACCCGGCGAACGTTGTTTCTCTTTTTAAAACAACTGGCGCGCCACCAATTCTGAAAGGGTTGTACTAATTCAGAAACCTTCCCCGGCGAGTGCACAACAAAATACGTAAGTATGACTCGCACTGGAACCTTTTTTTCTTTAGTACCTACTATTTTCAACTTTTTAGTGCTTATAGAGTTTTTTGATTTAAAAATACTTTTTTATACGTAACCAGAAACTGCCTTTCTCCCCTTCCCGTTTAACTACCTGTTTAAAGTGGTTCTACAACCCCTTACCCGCTCAGGTATCCCTTACAGACGTGTTTCTATACCTTAGGTAAAATTAAACGAATTCATAAAAGAAAAGATATGCTGAAATATTGCTTATTCATATATTTTTTATTTAAATGAAAAAATCAAAAGCAGAAAAAATGTTTTGGGTAAACTTTGCAATTTATTAGGTAAAAACAAAAATAATACTTCGACCGAATAAATTTATTCACTGTAACATAAGTCCGAGGTCAACACCCCCAGGCGATCCACTATATGGACCAATGACAATTCTCAATAACAGGACGGAAATTTGCTGACTGCAGGTTAGTTTCATTCCATGTAACCTATTTATATTAATTTATTATAAATGCGAAAGTAAGGGTCAGCTCATACCGAGACGCGACGCGACGAGACTTGACGCAACGCCTAAACGGCTGGAACGATTTGAGTGAAATTTTGTCTGAATATTTCTATGTATTCCTGGATGATTAAAAAACACAATTAGGCCCGGTAGGTGGCGCTGCAGTCGGTGTGTCACTGATATTTTCCTGAACAGCAGGGATGATTTTAATATTTTTTGTGTACGTTCGAGTGGGTTCACGCATGCTTTAAAAACACAATTGGACCCGGTAGATGGCGCTGCTGTAGTCAATGTGTCACAAATCTTCTAAACGGCAGGGAAGATCTTAGATCTTAATGATATTTTTGTGTACGTTCGAGTGAGTTCCTGCAAGGTTTCAATTCACAAATGGACCCGGTAGGTGGCGCTGCAGTCGGTGTGTCACTAATCTCCTAAACGCCAGTAAAGTTGTTAATGATATTTTTTGTGTACGTTCGAGTGGGTCCCTGCATGGTTCGATAACACAATTGGACCCGGTAGGTGTAGGTGGCGCTGCAATCGGTGTGTCACTGATGTTCTCCTAAACGGCAAAGATTGAATGTACGACAATGATTTCAATATTTGCTGCATTTAATGCGACTTCTTTAATCATATACCACAATTTCAGTCATTGTGAAATGTGTGCCTCGGAAACGACACATTACATAGAACGTCAAAAACGCATCGAAAGGGCTAGCTTAAAACCAAATAAAAAGGATTTAAAGGAAGGCTTCCCGCCAATACTTCCACCATAGAAGATTTGGAAGAAAATAAAGAATTAAACAATTTAGACATACCATTATGTAAAGTAAACAGATATCTAAAAATGGGGACTCAACCATAGATTCGGTACAAGGAATTATGGAAATGCAAAATTTAAATAATTTAAATGTTAAATTCATAATATCATATTTAATGTTGCGCTGCTTTTCCGGGCAGGACAACTTCTGCCGGGTGCGTTATCCATGCTAATCTTATAAATGCGAAAGTAACTCTGTCTGTCCGTCCGTCCGTCCGTCTGTCTATCTGTCTGTTACCGCTTTATGCTTAAACCGTTCTGCCAATTAAGATGCCACGGAGATAGTTTGAGTTCCGTGAAAGGACATACGCTAATTAAAAACGTCAAGCGTGAATCGGTTTTTTAATTAATTTGAGGGATTGCCGTTGAAATCCTACACAGATAATCCAATTTTGGGTGTGTGGAACCGCGGGCAAATTTGGCATGGAGATAGTTTGAGTCCTAAGAAAGGACATAGGCGACTTAAGAACGTCAAGTGTCACTCGTTTTTTTTCTATAACATTAAATTATTATTTTTTCTATTGAAATTGAAATCCTACACCGATAACCGAATTTAGGGCGGGTGAAACCGCAGGCAACAGCTAGTCTATATAATTAAAATTAAATCTCTGTTTCTCACGCCCTAACTTTCGAACGACTGCACCAAATTGTATAATTTTTTTTTTTGTTGTATTCGTTATAGGGCATGGTTTTAATAAAAGAAAAAGGGTCAAGTGCGAGTCGGACTCACGCACTTAGAGTAAACCGATTGTAATGAAATTTTGGTAAATTGTTTGCCGGGGAAGGTGTCTGGTTTGGTACAACCCTTTCACAATAGGCGCAAGTTGTTTTAAAAAAGAGAAACAACGTTCGCGGGGTCAGATAGTATATATATAAAAATGGATGTTGGTATTTTATACAGGTTGGAAAAGAAAGGCCGTGGTTGAAAGGAAAGTGGTAGATAATTTCCCTCCTCTAAATATTGATAATAGTAAATTTTCCTGAACGATAACATTCCTTTATTTTCTAAAATAAGTAAAACTGCAAAAGATCAACCACTTGTTCGAGACAGTTATCGAACCTGTGAAATATAAAGATTTTTTTTGTATTTTAACTACAGGGGGTATCTATTAAATTACGTGAGGCATTAACGTAGGGGTCTCGGCAAATATCACTTTTTTTTTTCTTAAGGGCCCTATAGAAGCTAAGTCAAAGTGTTTTTTTTTTATTCAAATTAGGTTTTTACTTACACTTTTGAATCGTCAAAGTTATGAAATACTATTTTTTTTAAAACTTCCACCCACCCTCAATTCTTCTACACCCTAATTCTTCTACACCCTAATTCTAATTAGCGCCGCCATGGGATATTATTTAATTCCTTTTAGTACAAAGCATATTTCAAAAATGTACTACATACTACATAGGAGTTATAACATTAGCTAGGTACATTTAGAGCGTTTTGAATTGTTTCTGAAACATATCTTTAAGCTTTACTTAACATTTTTGCTAAAAGTGAACGTGGCCACTTTTACCAGAAATGTCAAATAAAACACACAGATGTATTTTAGGATCAATATTAAACGTTTTTAAAATATCTTAAGACTATACTCTATCCACCGAAACGAGTTAATAGAGCATTGTCTCTGTCGCACAATCCCTTACAAAAGATAAGGACACAAAAAGGTGAGTGGGCGTCAACTATACTGATAAAAAGTTAAGGTGTGTTCATATGCGATGATTTTGTGCGCTCAATAGTAAGCACTAAAACCACTTAAGTATTTTGTATTGAACTTAGAGAAAGAAAGAAAAATATTAAGACAATGTTTTAAAATAAAATTATGTATATTTAAATAGTTTAACATATACAATTAATTAAATTATTCCGACGTATCACTACTGTCGCTGTCACTTCCCACGTTTATTATGAATGTTTCGGTCATTGTTTCCACATTTCTGTCCATGGCATTCATTTTCGGTTCTACTATCTCTTCGACATGTTTTATGCATTTTTTCCATTTTGCAGCGTCAATATTTTGAATTGAGTTGTTTAATAACATTTTTAATTCTGCCATCTTGTATGTTTTGTTGCGGGATGCGACATGTCCTTTAACTTGAGCCCAGATCAACTCTATCGGATTTAATTCGCAGTGATACGGCGGAAGTCGTACCACAGTTTTATTTTTAGCTTTCGCCATTTCGTCTACGACACGCGCCTCGTACTGCTCCTTATGATTTTTTACGATATTCAGTAGCTCTCGTTTTAATAAATCATCCTGAAAGGGGATTTGTTTTTCTTTCAACCAATTAATTATCTCTTGTTTTTTATTTTTTTCAGTCGGAATTTGCTCTACTTTTCTTGAGTGGTACGAAGCGTTGTCCATTACAATAATACAATTATCATGTAACTTTTCAAGAATATTTTTGAACCAATTCTCAAACACTTCGGCATTCATATCTTGATGGTAATCTCCTTGCTTTTTTGACTCGAACACGTGTAAGCCCCCTTCTACAAATCCATCATCACTTCCAATATGAGTAATTATTAACCTTTTTCCTTTTCCTGGAACAATAAAAAATTGTATTGAATGATCTGATACAAAGTTAACGCTCACACAGTTTAAGATAACATAACAAACAATAAGTGCCGCCAATTAAGGATCGCTCAGGTACATTCAAACCTTTTCAAAGAATTGCATTAATGACAAAGACAGTTTTAACAATGGAATTATGTTAAAGAACTTACCGGAAGGATTTTTTAATCCAGTTGTCAGGCCATCAAGGAATGCGTCGCGTTTATTTTTCACATTTGTATCAGTCCATACGTTTGTAGTAGTATGGCCTTCATTGAGCCAAGTCTCATCCAAATAATATATTTTTTTCTTTTCTTCTCTTGCCATTTTCATTGTCCGCAAATAATTCCTCCGCCAAAAAAATATGTCGTCACGATCAATCAATAAGCTGTTCCTGCATCTTTTAATGTACCTAAATCCAATCATTTTAAGGATTTTATGAAGTGTTGATCTTTTGAATGTCCCCAAAGTACCATCTTCATTTATTGAATTCATTATTTTGTCCAATGTCGGTATCTCATTTCGGGAAAATAAATCGTGAACTTTTCTTCTTATAGCACATTTAGTTAAGTCGTCGATTGTGTCTACAATGAAAGTACGTTTTCTTGTTTTTTTGGGTGAATTTAAAACATTTTTAGTTTCTTTCTCTTTCAGAATTCTATAGATGGACATCCAATGAACACCCATAGATGATGCAACAGCTTTCATGACGTCATTGTTTGAAGGGGATTCCATGGAACTCCTCATAGATTGATACATGTTCCATATCATTGTTTTTTCAGTCGAGGAAAAGGCTCGTCGTCGCCTTTTTTCCACAGAGTTACCTCCATGTAAACTGTCGGCCATCTCACTTAGGCAAATCGACAGTAAACTCAAAAAGTCCGTTATACAAGCGCCAAGTCTTTAGGAATGCAATCAATCACAAAGCCGGGTCACACGTAACAAAATTATCCAGAGTCCAAATAACAAGCCGAGTCAAAAAATAAAATAATAGATTGCACTAGCACAGTGAGCACGTCTGAACAGTACGAGTCGCACGAACAAACTAAAAAAACTCGCGCTGTGAACACAGCCTTAACGTCATTGTTCGACCAATCACATGCCAGTTCATTTTTCCCCTATTAACTCGTTTCGGTGGATAGAGTATAGTGTTATAACTTCTATGTAGTACATTTTTGAAATATGCTTTGTACAAAAAGGATTTAAATAATATCCCATGGCGACGCTAGTTAGCTGCTATATGCGCCTTCAGAAACTGTAAAATTGCGAGAGAAATAGGTTAAATTAGTAAAACATGTTTCTAAATTATATTTATCGCGATTATGCAAACGCCACAAAGTAACAAATTACTTTCATTCAAATAAATCAAACGCAAATAAGGAAATATTAATGTATTTACACCAAAACTACATCTTTGAAAAATTTCACGTAAGATTAAGGGAAGGGGAGAGGGTCGAGCTCAATCTCATTACATCTCACCGAGCTTACGGTCCGCGTTATGGACCCTTCAGAAATCTAATAACTTCTTTCTTGAAGAACTCCATACTGTAGTCCTTGCAGAAAACCTTGGCAGGGAGCTCATTCCACAACTTATGCGTTTGCGGGAGGAAGTTTCTCTGAAACTGCACTGTACGCGACCATTTAGGTTCTAAAGTGTGAGAATGAATTAATTCCCTGCCGATGGCGAGCGGTGCGATGGTAGAAAGAAGCCGTGGGCATCATTTCGAACAATTACTCAGAACACAACCCATTGTACAAGCGGTAGAACATACACAGGGAGGCAAAGTCTCTCCTCAGACTTAAGGGCTCGATACCGCAAGTGAGTTTGGAATCGTCGACAATTCTCACAGCCCGTCGTTGATCCGAGTCAAAAGGGCCAAGCTGGTATTCGGGTGCACCCGCCCAGAGATATAAGGGTTCCGTAGCCAAATGGCAAAAAACGAAACCCTTATAGATTCGTCATGTCTATCAGTCTGTCCGTCCGTATGTCACAGCCACTTTTTTCCGAAACTATAAGAACTATACTGTTGAAATACTTAAAAATAATTAAAAATGTGCGGCTAGGACCCTAATGCTATATATGTATAAAGACTTACTTCACGATAGGTACTCCACAGCAGATAAATAGGTCATTAAGGAGATTATCATTCTCACCATGTTTGGTTGTTACACATGCATGTGAGTATACACATACTCACATACCTGAGGTTATGCTGCAAACAGAATAAATTATTGTGTCTACCAGGCACGTACTAAAGGAGGGCATAGTAAAGATTTGACTAGGCATTGACTGTAGAAAAACCAATAAAAAAGAATGGAAAATTTAAGGTTTTTGTGCGATATGCGATATATGCTCGGTAGAGCATGCTATAATAGTACTCTAAAGCCCTATATCATTAATTGCTCAAAGATACTTGTAGAAAGATATTGCAAAAAACAATTGTGACGCAGAGTATTTTATTCTGCTTGGCAATGACTCTTTGGACGTGAAAGAATTTTAAAAAAATGGTTGTGTGTAAAAACCTACTTAATCAATGTATTTTTAGGGAAGACTTCCTCTGTTTTATTGAAGTGTAGCCTAGCTGCAGAAAATGCAAGTTCCAGAAATTATGTCGGTGTTTTAGGAGGTGTGAGCAATTTGTTTCGCAACCAGGAAATGGCTGGAAAAAACTCAAGGGAAATGTACCAGTAACTGATATAACTGATACCAGAATCAGTAAAGACGAGTCAGTGTGACACTAGGTTTATAGAACGTCACGACTCTTTAAATGTATTTTGCTGTGAAATAGCGTACTCAAGTTAACTAGTTAATGTTGAATATTATTTCCATTTTATTTCAGGTTGCTATAACGATACCTGGCGCTCTTTTTTATTAAATAAAAAAAAATTGGAACAGTTCGAGCACCTGTTCAGTTGAGTGTGAAAGCAGTTTTTTAGATGCATCGGATAAAAAATTCGCTCAGAGCATCAATGGATCATAAGCGATTTTTAGATGAGATGAATATCGTTGCTAATACGCTGCACTCTGCAGTCAATCTGCTGAAGAATATTCTAGAATGACTATTTTTATATTGTGCTGTACAGACAGCTGCTTGGTTCTATAGGTTTATATTGTCAAGAAACGTGGATCAGACAGGCTGAAAAATGTTTAAATATAATAATATCTGGAAGAAAATATTGGAGAATTGATTATGAAGGCGGAGTACAATTTTTGGTGTACCAGGATAAAAACCTCTGAAATTATGCGTGTGACTTCATCTTCTCCCTAACCGTTAGAAAATGAATCTATATATTGGTAAGGTTACCCATTTCTACGGCATTGGTGTGACGCATCGATCGTGATTGAAGAGGACAAAATATTAGAGGAACAAAATGGGTAGCGAGTGACTGACTGGGCTAGCTCTGTTATCGATTGATTCGGCATTAGAACCTGAAGTCGTACTTGATGTATTTCAGTGGCAATAGATGGTGTTACATAATACAGTGATTTCTAAAAATTTGTAGTTACAAGAATTGTCGTCGTCTCCCCCTGCGAACCAAAATTCTAGATACGTGCCTGGTTACCTATTCAACAAACTATGCACACACGGGAAATCACAATATGTACCTACACATGCTTTGCTCTTCTCCTATTTTAGGACTTTTACTACTGTTACTGTCCAACTACTAATCTTAACTACATATTTGTGAAAGTCTGTTTGTTTGATTGTTATCAACCAATTAAGCTGATTTTTGGCAAACAGATTGTTGAGGGGACGTAGCGAAAGCCATATGGACGGTCACTGACCAGGTCGTGTTCTTCGAGGTATCTTAAAAGCTGTGTGTTGATCACACGATCCATTACCTTGGAGAGGAGAGGGGTAATAGCGATAGGCCTGTAATTCGATGGATCTGATCGATCGCCCTTTTTGGGCACCGGGTGCACATTCACAGTCTTCCATGAAGACGGAAATTGCCTAGTGTGGTAGGAAAGCGCGAAAAGGCGCGTGAGTACAGGACATAACTCAGGAGCACACTGCTTAAGCACCATTGCTGGTATACCGTCTGGCCCACTTGACTTATGAACGTCTAGAGAAAGCAACGCCCGTCGGACCTCCCGCTGTGTTATGGAGATTTCCGGCATGGTCTTTCCGCACCCCGGTACAATAGGTGGTACAGCGCCTTCATCGTTCATATTCGAGTTTGAAGTAAAGAGACTACCCAGGAGACCGGCTTTCTCTTTAGCACTATGGGCCAAGTCACCATCGGTCTTTCGCAGTGATGGTAACGACGACTGGCAAAAGTTCCCCTCGGCTTTTGCAAGCGACCAGAATGCACGACTCCCAGAAGGATAGCTGGCAAGTCACCCACCTATTTTGCCGATGAATTGGAATTTTGATCTGGCAGTTGCTTTCTTACTGAACCTCGAGGCAGCATTTAATTTACGTTTCACCTCTAAAATATTCGGGTCCTTATTATTACGAGCCGTGGTCCAAGCCTCATATGCAGTTTGCTTAAGAATTTTAGCTTTTCTGCAAGACCTATTAAACCACGGTCGTTTTTTGACGCCGGCAGCTATACTCGCGGGTTAGGAATGTAACATTCCATACCAGCGAGGATTATCTCAGTGACTGCGGCTGCGCAGATGTCAGGATCTTCTGAGCTAAAGCAGATCTGCCTCCACGGGTAAGATGCATAAAAATCTCGCAATCCATCCCAGTCTGCCGACTTATAATGCCACACAGGACGCCAATTAGTTCGAGTTGTGTCCATGACACAATAAGTCATGAGCATGAGTCCGAACAAGACAGTGGTCCGAGGAGCCAAAAGGCGCATCAACTGAGACGGAATATCCATTGGGACGTGTGGTCAGTATAGGGACCAGTAAGGAGCTCGTATGGTCCTCTATATCTGGTATTCTCGTTGGAGAAAGTACCAGCTGAGCGAATCCATAGGTCAGAGCAAATTCATGAGCAGATATCCCTGCGTAGTTATTGGTTCGAGAACTGAGCCACTCACGATGGTGGGCGTCTCCCAAAATAACTAGTCTCTGCTGTGGGATATTGCTTTAGAACTTTGTCAGTCGTCAAACTCAGGTGCGTGAAAAGTCGAGTGTGGCCGCCATGATCTACACGCACCCACAATATCGACAGGCTACAAGGCTACGAAGGCGGCAACAGCAGATATCCTCCCGGACGAACATACATACACCGGCACGACTCACAAAATTGTGTTCCAGTTTGTAGCCGGGATAATGAAGGTATGATGTATCGGCCGGGCAGGATATCTGCGTCTCCGTGAGAAAAAGAATGGTCGGCTGCGCAGTCTCCAGACGGCGGTGGACTGCGGTAAGTGTTGCGTGAATACCCTTAATACCGCCGCGTCTACTCCAAGCAATGACAGCATCAAGTACCGTCGGTCTTCCGCTGTTCGCGCAGCGACTCCTCAACAGCTCTGGCAACCTTACTCACCGCCATGAACACAACACTACTCAATGTTAGTGTTATTATGGCCCGGTTTTCTGTAAGGTGGAGGTACTTCCCCAGTTCAAGCTGCTCTTTCGAGCAAGTACTGCAAGTGCCCTGCTTTAATTATTCGGGCGGCTTTTTCGACCGAGTACTTGCTGTGCTGTCTTAAAAGATCTTACTAGAACATGTCTTCAAAATTTCGTGGTGTTTGATCAGCAAGTGCCAAAAATAAGTGAGAAATTCTTTTGTATGAAGCACGCTGCGAGGCGCTCCGAATCGTATTCTCTTAAGCAAGAAATATTTTATCAAAATAAATAAACTTTACTTTACTTCAGTCACTTCTAAGCAATTTAGGTATTTTAATTTTTTCCTCAAACCACCACCTCTATTCATTCCGTGAGTGACTCAAACTCGTCTTAGCTACGCAGTAGACAAACAAAGGGATATACGATAATAATTTATTGCATAATATCTGCATTTTTCTCTTCACCAGGAACAGCGGTGACGGTGAATAAAGTTACATACTTAGGTAGGTACTTCAAAAATGTCATTCATGTTCACTATTTGAGCGAAAGCTGTGTGCAATGTGATTTAGCAGGATCCTGCGATTTTAGCAGGATTTCACTCCTATTTAAGTTTTTTTTCGCTGCAATTTATTAAATCCAGCAGTTTGAGATGCTCTTTATTAAATTCATCATATCATTCTTTTCGCATCACAAAAAAAGTGCACAACGCCTCTAAAGAAATTTTCACTTCAAAAATTATAAGTCTTATACCAAAATCCAGGGAGGTGACATGGGAATACGTTTGTATGGGAAATCAGCCTGCGATAGGCTAAGGTCTACTATGGGAGAAGAGAGGTTCTCAAGCGCTACTCTTATCAACATAGAAAAAAAAGTACGTCAAGGAAGCATAGGTAAATACTCGTAATAAATTAGGTATCTACAACTACTTTGGACATAATTAATTAAAATACACGACTCATTAAAATTAAAAAAAATTATAAAAAAAAACTACATTACGAAATGATCGAAATACATCTAGCAAAAACTTTACTTAATTAATTACTTTTAGTGCATACAGTCAGCGTCATATTTGAGTACTAACTATATAAATTTCAGTTCACTGTTCAAACATGTGAAACATAACGTAAGGTCACAGGGACAAGGTACGTAAGAATTGTGAAAAATATTTATAAATTATGATATTCATCGTACTCACTGTCTTACATTTGGTATCAATACGATTTCAACGGCCATCGCATCTCAGGGGCCATCCCCCCCCCCTAGTTCTAGATATGCCAATTAGGAGAATAGCAAATAAATACATTTTTCACCAGGACAGATAGAGGCAGAACGATACTACACCGGTCAGGGTGAGGTTTCTAACACAGACCGCGCCAATTTAGGCAAATGAATGCACTTTTTGCAAAAACCTGTTTCATTGATTACCGGTTTATTTCGAGACGTGACTTCACTCAGTTTGCTTATTGTTAATGATGTTAATGATAATCATTTAGAAGCGGATAATTTTTTTTTTAATAACAACCTATGTTTTCCTATACAAAAGTTTTTAGAGCGAGAGCGGACTTTGTTAGTTTAATTGTATGGCCTCTGGCCACCAGGTAATAGCCAGATCTTCCACATCCAAATATGACTACTGGCCACCCTTTTAATGTCGTCCGCCTCACTGTTACTTCAGCTTGCTGATTCTGCGAACAGTGTCGGTGAATTTAGTTTTCTTTCGGATGTCCTTATTTTGGGTGCGATCCCTCATAGGTACTCCAAGCATTAAATATATGGTTGAACATGACTCTGTCTCGTCCAAATTCATGCCAAGGTCCACTCGTCAAGATGATTCAGCTAGGGAGTGCAACATATTTTGCTCAGATGTTCCAGAGACTCTGCCATAACGTACGACAAAGTACGTGATAGCACCTACAAAATAGCTCAATGCTGCAAACTAATATTTGTAATGCTTTTTTACAGATATTTTGGAACCGCAATGTGCGCAACAAACCCACAGAAGTTATTCTATTTTATGCAATCCGTAACACCAGAACTTGTGGTGCATATCTAACTACAAGAGGTTGTCAATAAGCAATAGTAAGGGCGACAATCGCAAATAGGACTCCTTTCTGCGACTGATCGCATCTTTTATCAGCGATTTTGCTAATACATCATGATGAGTGGCAGAAGCTCGTATCGATAATGTTTCATCACGTGTTCAAGATATCCTTCTTTCCTCATCTTGACGGCTTCCAGTCCAGTAGTTCGCGTTTCTGTCGAACAAACATCGTTGTCGCGTAGCAGTTTTGATGTTTTGTCTGTATCTGCCCGGATATGTCATTCTCATTACTCACTGAGCCACGGAGCCGATAAATTCTCATTACCCACTGAGCCACGGAGCCGATAAATTCTCATTACCCACTGCGCCACGGAGCCGATAAATTCTTAAACCTAAAGTGGTTGACTTCGTAAGCTTATTTGACACAACTTGACACAGGTTATCTAACAGTTTGTGTTTTCTTTAACCTATATTATATACTGTATGTAAGGTAGGTATCTACTGATAGAATAGGGCAATAACTTAGTACTTATTACGCTATGCTGATAGTGTCCGCAAACAGGAATTTACATATTGATTAATATAAAAGGTATAATTTATCACTGTTTATTAACGTACCTAGTATAGGTATCAGTAAATACTTTTTAATTATCAAGGTTACCAATTGATAAATAATAATCTTTACGCTTAATTTTCAAGATAGAAATAATAAATAGTAACAAACGAGCGCTAAAGCGCGAAAGATTAAACTGTATTGTAAGCGCGTTGTACGGGAAATTTTGAATTACTCATAAATAAAATTGCTGATATACATTAACATTAATATGTATAATTACAACTTAATAGATATCGGCGGTCATCGCTGGAATGCGCTTCCTTCCAGCCAGCGCCGGCCTTGGGGTAGAGCGAGAGGAGCGGTCGCTCTACAGATAGGGGCGCCAGAAAGCCAAATGCGAAAAAATTAAAAGGAAATAATAAAAAAACAATATCGCTATAATAACGATATATACTCGCTTTTGTGCTATATTGCGATACGATGAGAAGTGACGACGATGACGTTTACTAATATTCTTATTGGCTTATAACATGTGAGAAATCATTTTTAATCCTTCTGTTTTTTCAGTGTATATTTTCCTTTAATTGTGTAATTAAAATAGGTAACAAATTTGATTATTTAGTGACTAGATGAGTTAAAATAAACAACGAATACTAATTCAAATATATAGCTATAGAAAATTTCTTAATGTTACAGGAGTCAAAATACTTTTTGAAGCCTATAAAAAAATCCCTTATATATTTTATATACTTATTTTTTTTACTTATTCGGATAATCTTCAAAAACCCTATTACTTTACCCGAATGATGACTTTTATCGAAATATTTAGGCTTAAAATATAAATAAAATCTATTTTTTTGGTTTTTTTGGTAACGCAGTAGACATTATTTTTGACGGGTCATGAGGACTGGTAACGCAGTGGTAATTTTAGTACCAAATGTGTCTTTTTGTGATGAAAAATCTAGTAGGGTGGGGAAATTTATAATAAACATTAAGGCCCGGTTTAGAAGAAACGTAATACTACTAGTAAAATATTTCAAGACATATACAATTTTGTAAAAGTGTTTATACATAATAATTTATTTATTTATGTTTGACCCATAGCAGCAGGAGTATAATAATTAGTGCTACCTATTCAATTTAATTTAAATTCAATAAGGATTGATGTTTGCAATAAATTCGATTTTTGAAAATTTGGGAATTATTATTAATTTAACATTTAACTAATACACAATTAACGAAAAGTGAAAGCGTCGACCAAAGGGCGCTAAAAGACAATCTCGCACTAGGGCCGGCGCTGCTTCCAGCGAGGCCCGCAGATATTTCTGACGGGTTGTATACATAAATACCTATATAGCGATGTTAAACGCAAGCAATTTATTACGTTAGTTTTTATGTACATGTTTTTTGTATAGTTACCATTTTTTTTCAAACTAGTAATTTATAGTAATGGAAAAATCAATATAAAATGACACCATAGCACAGACTACATAATAATATACTACCATAGTGAACAGTGACATTAGTGACACAATCATAATCCAATTTGCGACGCCTCGCAGCGAGCGTCACACAAACGAATTCACCACTTGTTTTTTTTTACATTTGTACATTTTATTTATTTATTGACTTACCCTAGCGTAAACAGCCTAGGTCTGTGAACTTACCATCAGCTGTTGTAATAATAACGCTTAGGTAACAGGCGCTAATTGAAAAGTAACTGTATACGTAAATTCAGCATGCACTAAAATTAAATTTGAAATTTTTTGTTAAAAAAACGAATTACAATATAATGTAGCTACTTAATTATTTAGAGTAAAAATATTAAATTTACGAAAAAAAATATTATAATCTTTAAATTAAGGTGACAAAAATCTTGCGGTCCGCCTGATGGTAAACGGTTACCACAGCCTTTGGACGCTTGCAACACCTGGGGCATCAGGCTCCACTCTTCCCCACAGACCCAGGATTTTTTCGGTACGTTACTCTTCCCTTCAGAAATCTAAGAACTTTTTTATTGAAGAACCTTAACTTTAGAGAAAACCTTGACAGGGAGCTCATTCCAAAACCTAAGCGTACGCGGGAAGAATTTTTTCGGAAACCGCACTGTAAGTGAACATTTAGGTTCTTAGGTATGAGAATGACTTCCCTGTCGATGGCGAGTGGTGCGATGGTATAAAGTAGTCGTGGGTACCATTTGGAACGATTCCTCAGAACACATCCCATTATAAAAACGGTAGAACACACTAATTACAAGTAATTTAAAACATAAACATTGTGAATATTTGTAAAAATGATCTTATATTATGTCTGTGGTGTTCCGAAATCTTAAAACATGTTTATATGTATGTATTTATTAAATCTTAATTAGGACTATTTGTATAAAAAACAAGAAATCCTGTATTATTTTTAACTATACAATACTAGCAACATCCTAATATCTACTACAACATTATAATAACTTAACTACAAAGTCTTCTTAACTAAGTAAAAATTACCTATAAATTATAACCTATAAATATGTTGTTCGGTATGTACCCAGTTCAAACGTTGCAAAATTGTTAAATATATAAATTATAAATATTTTTGGTCATTCATTACACACAGCGCCGTCTGTGCCCAAAGGAAGCAAAGCTTGTGTAATGAATACCAGACAATGGATACATATACATATATATTACTTTCTTTGAAAATACATACATATCATATATAAATACACCCAGACTCAAGGAAAACACAAATGTATATTACATAAATGATTGTCAAGTGCGGGAATCGAACCCACACACTCTGCACAGCAGCCGGTCACACTACCAACTAGGCTGCGAGGAAATTTGTGGCGTTACCGCGTTGGATCGCTATAGATATACGTTGAACCAAGTACAAACCAGGCTTTGGATTAGAGCCCCAGAGGGATCATCCGTTTGCTTTAATCTAACAAAAGATTTTGCTTCTAAACACCAAGGCCCACAAGTCTTAACCGCGATTAGCACAAAGTCATAAATTGTTTTAAGGTTCACTTATTTGCTGTGATTTTGTTTAGCTGCCTATTCTGCCGCACAAACAGCAGAGCGAGTGGTTTGAGCGAGGTGTGAGGGAACAAAAGTGCAGAAACAAGTGGCGTCCCACAGTAAACTACGTCCTTTCTCCCATGGTACCAGTGTAAAATTTTCTGGTCTCTTTCCGTCTGTTCGTCTACAACTCAGTCCATGATATCCGTTTGCTGCAACCTTAGCCCCACAGATGCATCGGTGGGGTTCGCCTACCTGACATCCCAACCTGAGTGCAGCACAAATTCTAAGGGAGTCATTTTCTAATTACTTCCCTAAATGTGTTCTCTGCATTTTACGATTATCTGGAAATTTATCATCTGAACAACGTACTGACCACTCTGACAAAGCTTCTTCTAGAAAGGATATTTGAAGATTGCCACCATTAGAGGATAAAATACGAGTGGCAAGTTCTAAAGAAGCATGTTAAGAAGCAAGAAAAACGACCAGTCTAATATCTCCTATGCAAGGAACCCCTAGCTCTCAGAGTCGTGCGGGTAGAACAGCTTGATGCCATTGAGTAGAATCGAAACTGACATTTAGAATGGCCTCAGATCCTTTTTGGAGCACCTTGTCATACTCTAATATATCTTTCTGGAATATTCATGTAGGTGCTGCTCTCAACATATATGTCATGCGCGGTATTGATAAACAAATACGTAGTAGAGTCAGAGATTGATAAATGGCTGTTCTTGGGTGTGTAGAAAAAATCTTGAGAAAACAATCATAGATAAGTAGGCTTTACAACTTAATGAGTAATGTCGACCACCTTAAAAATGTAGCCGGATAAGTAAAAATTTCGTACAAATTTCCATCAAAAGGTACTTGAATGAAGTTGGTACTTGTGTTATACAGGTATTAAATAAAAGTTTATGAACCATGTAACATTACAGAAAAGTAAAATTATACCATTCTGAATACTAACACTTACTTCGAATTCAGGCGCGGCGCTTGGCGGTACACGGTACACACTTATATACAAGTTGCTCTGTCGTAAAAACAGTAACAAATATAACCTTCCAGTGATCATAGTTTGTGTAAGCTCTTAAGTATAACAATAAATAATAAAAAACGGCCAAGTGCGAGACAGGTACGAGCCATTTACCATCTTAAATCACCGTTACAGCGCCATCTAGTCATTATTATGCGAAAAAGTAATTATGGTACAAGTAAGCAGAACTCATTAGAGGCACACGACTGTTTTTAACCCCTTGAAAGACATCTAACAATTTTAAAAAAACTCGTTGAATTTATTTTTCCAAAAATAAGGCATAATTTCTTTTTTCTAAAAACTGAAAAAAAAATGTAAAGTAAAAGGCACTAGTGCGATATTTATCAATAACTAAGTTAAGTTAGTAAAGATTGCGTTAGCGAGCAAGTGTGTTGAAAAGTTCAGATTTCTGTATAGTCGTCAGATGGATCTTTCAGGCTGCTAAGTTTATTTTTAAGTAAGTCACAGTTTAGCCGTACGAATACGACGAAAGTACATGGTGTTTGTTAACGACCCACCCTCTCGGCATAATCGTAAGACGTTCATCGAATTCACGTCAAAACAAGTGTACTTAATATATGTATACACGAAAGTTAAAAAAATAAGCTTTTAGGTACCTACTTCAAATGTTTGACATAGCCTGTCTGACTACTTTTTATGTTTCATTGTCACGTGGACCGAAAAGCACAATATTCCAATACGATCCGATAACAAGAAGTTGGTCACGTGAGTACGTGGGCCAATATTGACTTTAAATATTTGACACAAAGACAGGCAACTGAGCTATAAATCCTACTTATTTTTAGGGTTCCGTACCTCAAAAGGAAAAAAGGAACCCTTATAGAATTACCAACTCCGTCTGTATATATGTTCGCTCGTCTGTCTGTCTAAACATTTTTAATCAGGAAAAAGTGTCCATATGTCATGCCTGAAATACGGTCATTACTGTCACATATTGTGACACAAATGAATCAAAACATAGGGGGTAGGTACTTCCCGTTGACCTAGAATCATAAAATTTGGCAAGAAACAAATAAAGAAAAAAATCTAAAAACTAATAAATTAAGGCCTAAACCTGTAAGACTTGATCTCATGACGGAAGCCTCAGTGCGCGAGCCAGACTCGCAATTGGCTGGTTTTTTTTGTTCATGCAAACTGTCTTATCCATACTAACTAATAGATATTATAGATGCGTAGCCGGAGTGTCACTGATCTTCTCCTTAACAGCAGGGATGATATTAATAATATTTTTTGATGACGTTCGCGTTAGTCCCTGCAAAGTTTGAATTCACGAATGCATCCGGTAGGTGGCGCTGCAGTCGGTGTGTCACTGTTCTTCTTCTAAACGGAAGGGATGATTTTAATGATATTTTTTGAGTAGTACGTTCGCGTTGGTTCCTGCAAAGTTTTAATTCACAAATGGATCCGGGTCGCGAGTATGGACATTCTTTTTACTCATTTTACTATGACATTATAATATGACATTACTAAAAGAAATTTTCGCAAGTCAACTTTGTTTTATTTATACCTACAAGTTACACGACTTGTTTCTGAAATAGTAGATATCAAATCTCTTACATTTGTATTTTTCCTGATGAGATACGATACATGAAAAATTTTATTACCTACAAAAGAATAGCTGGTTTTATTTTAGTAAAATGATTAAATTGTAATCAGCTAATAATCTAGTCGAATAGTCGCAGACTAGTCGCTAACTCCAAAACTTTAATTATTTTAATAGTCAAAGCTCCAAATAATGCCGAATATTTCCCGACTAGTCGGCCCATCTCTACTTTTAACATCACTACTTCGAGTTCTGTTATTTGTCCTATGGACCGGCGCAGACTATGGACATTCTTTTTACTCATTTTACTATGACATTATAATATGACATTACTTAAAGAAATTTTCGCGAGTCAACTTTGTTTTATTTATACCTACTAGTTTCTTAAATAGTAGATATCAAATCTCTTCCATTCGTATTTTTCCTGATGAGATACGATACATGAGAAAATTTATTACCTACAAAAAAATTGCTGGTTTTATTTTAGTAAAATGATTAAATTGTAATCAGCTAATAATCTAGTCGAATAGTCGCAGACTAGTCGCTAACTCCAAAACTTTAATTATTTTAATAGTCAAAGCTCCAAATAATGCCGAATATTTCCCGACTAGTCGGCCCATCTCTACTTTTAACATCACTACTTCGAGTTCTGTTATTTGTCCTATGGACGGCGCAGACTATGGACATTCTTTTTACTCATTTTACTATGACATTATAATATGACATTACTTAAAGAAATTTTCACAAGTCAACTTTGTTTTATTTATACCTACTAGTTACACGACTTGTTTCTGAAATAGTAGATATCAAATCTCTTACATTTTTTTTTTCTTAATGAGATACGATACATGAAAATTTTAATTACCTACAAAAAAATAGCTGGTTTTATTTTAGTAAAATGATTAAATTGTAATCAGCTAATAATCTTGTCGAATAGTCGCAGACTAGTCGCTAACTCCAAAACTTTAATTACTTATTTTAATAGTCAAAGCTCCAAATAATGCCGAATATTTCCCGACTAGTCGGCCCATCTCTACTTTAACATCACTACTTCGAGTTCTGTTATCTGTCCTATGAACTGCGCAATAGCCTCACAAAATTGGCCACTCTTTAGAAAGTGACAAAGCGAACCTGCGGTCTCCTTTTTCTTTCTATTATCGTCCGCCATTTTGTTTGTTGATGTTTAGTAAAACAAGTTAGACAGAGACAATAGACTTTCGATGTGGTTCGTCTCCGTCACGCTTTTCGGACCATTTTTCAACATTGGCTACGAAATGCGCTGTTCAGTTTTTTATGTCTATGAACACCACTACATCAAAAATCTTCGTTGCTATGGAAGACGCTGTTGGGCCGGTGGTCCTTACGTAGTAATATGTATTTTCAACAAACTTGCTTATAAAGCAGCATTTGCTGCACCGTTTTCAGCATCTTAGTAGCGTCCATTACGCACTTGTAATGACAATTACCGCACAAGAGCCATTCATTTACTTTACAGTTTTTTTTTTATTTTTAGCAAAAAGAATAAGGCATTTTTTGCCTATGATTTTTAGAAAAATAAAAAAAAAACTGTAAAGTAAATGAATGGCTCTTGTGCGGTAATTGTCATTACAAGTGCGTAATGGACGCTACTAAGATGCTGAAAACGGTGCAGCAAATGCTGCTTTATAAGCAAGTTTGTTGAAAATACATATTACTACGTAAGGACCACCGGCCCAACAGCGTCTTCCATAGCAACGAAGATTTTTGATGTAGTGGTGTTCATAGACATAAAAAACTGAACAGCGCATTTCGTAGCCAATGTTGAAAAATGGTCCGAAAAGCGTGACGGAGACGAACCACATCGAAAGTCTATTGTCTCTGTCTAACTTGTTTTACTAAACATCAATATACTAAAAATAAATCCATCTTTGTTAATATATACACTCATATAAAAATTTACTGTAGTACTTCAAGTGTGTTGAAAACAATCGTATGACACTCGTGATCTCTGCTTAATACACACTCGGCTAAATTACACCCTCGCCTTCGGCTCGGGCTGCAACCGACAATCTCGTCTGACGAGGAGCTTAGCCCACTTGTACCTTAATGAACTATTGTTTAAAGTATAGTATACTACTTATAGATATTTAGAGAAAAATAGTTTGTATGGGAAAAATGGCAAAGGACCTGAAGACATCGCGTGCCATAGAGGAGGCCTATGACCAGCAGTGGACAAATATAAGCTGATGTTATGATGTGAAAAAACTGAGACGTTTGCACCCACAGACCTAGGATTTTTACGCTAAGTTATAAATCTATGGTTGCACCACATAATATAATCTCTGGTTCGTCGCTTAGCAACAGTTTATTGTTGTGCTGTCATCCATGCATATGATTTTTTTTATTTTACACTTTAATAAAAGTTAAGTTGCTATAGGTATGTACTCTAATCAATAACAAATACTTGATTGTTGAAAACTGTGTAAGGAAACAGGAAAGAAGTAACTGACATAAAATTATAACAGGAAACACAACAGCAACCGGTGCGGTGTAGCAAACACGAGCGAGCGTGCTGCCTGCTAAGGTAATTACTCCGAGAGTTAAATCAGTAGGCCTACGGAAATGAATATCATAATTGTGTGACCTACGGTTTATATTACTGTAGCAAATAATGTAGTAAACTTACCACTCAATTCCATTGTTTCTCAAAAAATACTTTGCACTAAAATCAGATTTAAAATAAAGAAATGTACGACGCGCGACGGCGACACATTTAGGTCAAGTTTTCTTTTACTTTCTCTCGATTACGCGACCTGAGTACGCGAAATGCACAACCGCTCAACACGACAGCTGTTGTCAAACTAACACGAATAAAGAATAGATTGAGTAATCTATTAAAGGTAATAAAAATAACTCATGTACTTCTATCAATTGTAGATGAGATACAATCAATTTATAAATCACGTCATTTTCAAAGTCATAGCTTATTAGGGTTCTGTACCCAAAGGTTTAAAAACGGGACCCTATTACTAAGATTCCGCTGTTTGTCCGTCCGTCCGTCTGTCAACAGGCTGTATCTCATAAACCATGATAGTAAGAAAGTTGAAATTTTTGCAGAAGATGTATTTCTGTTCCCACTAGCGGATTTACAGTCCTGGCCGCTATAGGCCCCAAGCCATATGCCGCCCCTTTCTCAGCACCCATCATATAGACTTGGTATACCTATTATGAATTTACTTTATTGCCAACTTTTATCTAAATCGAAATCAGAAATTTAATTACCTATAATGGCTACTAATTTGTAATATATTTCGAGGTTTAATAGCACAATTAAATAAAACATTTAAAACGGTTTTAGGATTTATTTATTAATACTACTAAATTGAGCGACTGTGCTGAACAAGGAACATACTCGGCTAGGGGTGAAATTTCCTTTATTTTAGCTTGCAGGCCGTTGTATATGCCTGACATGTTAGCTGCGTTGTTAAAGTTGAGGTCACAGCATCTATCATTTGTTTTGTGTCAATGATCATAAAAAAATATTTCGCTGTTAATATTTCCATTACAATTGTCTCCAAAACTTTGTATCCCGTAAGCTGAATGAATTCTTCGCATGTTGTTGAAGAAAGATAACACGTAAATCCTGAGCCTGGATTCCCATTACGTGTTATGTGTTTGACTAAGAACGGATCGAACTCAGCAATAAGCTCTAAGGTAATTAAACTAAATTTCTCGTCGTGTCCGCTGAAAGGCAAGCCACGCTTTTACATATGCAACTACTCGTTTGAGAACGTTTATCCAGTAATTCATTTCATCATCAGATTGCATTGTTAATGCGACCTAACGCGTTGCTTCGGTCTTATATGGAGGACAGAAAATTTGTAAGTAGGCGAATTCTCATGAGTTGATACTCGATGATAGGAATTTTTCCAAGCATTGAAACCTTCATTTTTGTCGAACTGACACTCCCCACCATTAAAAAGAAAACAAGGTCCACAAAAAACACATTCAGTACTTTTGGAAGAAATTAGCCACTTTCTCGGAACTTCTTCGCCATTCGGAAACTGACGTTTGAATAAATGTTTTGTCTACTGTCGTGCGTTATCTTTTTAAATTCGCTCACTTTTAGGAAAATCATTTTGAATGTTTTGATTGGCTCCGTTCTTACTCTAAATCTCGCGTGAACTCGCCGATTGTCTATTTGTCTGTATCGTCGCTGATTTTGCACAGCACCTGGTGCGAAAGATGCTCTCCTACACCTGCCACTCTTATTACTAAAAGGACATCTTCAGCTTGTTCCTGTAATCCACTTGCCACATCGATCAAACTATCTGCACTTAAAGACACTGAAGAATCATCGGCGCGACTCACTAGCGTCAAACACGAACAAGTGTTTTTAAAGCTCGCGTCGCGCGTATAACATTCTTCCTAAATCACTTGTATAACATGTATGAAATATTTCATATGTACGAATTACTTATATTTTTAAACGTAAAAAAAAAAAATTAGGAAGATTATTGCCTGCCATAATATTAGCAGCCTCCAAATATTTGGGTACTTTGCATTTGAGTTATTTCTTCATTAGTGATTTCTAGTCACGATTTGCCGCCCCTAATATCTGGCCTCCCTAGACCCGGGCCTCCTGGGCCTTAGGGCAAATCTGCTACTGTCTGTTGCCGCTATACTAAGTATACTACTATATATACTATCAACAAATACTAAATTACGGAATTAAATAAATATTAACGGGGACTCCCATACAACAAACGTGATTTTTTTGCTGGTTTTTGCTTGATATTGATAACGGCAAAGTTGAAATATTTACAGAATATTTAGTTATATATTCGCTTTAAAAAATAAGTAATTAAATTAAAATATAGCAAATATTTATGGGGGGCACCTATATAGCAAACGTGATTTTTTCCCGGATTTATAGATAACTAGCTTCTGCCAGCGGCTTCGCCCGCCCTGTTATCGGCGTAGGTGCTTACGGCAACTCCTCAATTATAAAAAAAACAAACAATCAGATCCTTCCTCTTTAATGGCATAATACATTGGTGTCTGTGAAACCATGCCAATACACATACCCAATCGGTCAAGCCGTTTAGTAGGTGACATACCGATAATAGCGCCACCTACCTACCTAGCTCCGATCGGGGAAAAATACATAACCAAACCGAACCTGACTAGCACCAGTATTTCAGTATAATTTTTTTTATTTTGTAATTTTTTTTGCTTTAAAACTACACTTTTTACCGAATAATTAACTTTAACTAGTAGCTCCGACTTCACAGAATCCACATGAAGTCGATATCGCGCGTCGGTCCAGGCATTATTAGAAAGTGAAAAGACTCTCTTTGCAGCTGCATCAAAACAAATAATAGATGCAATGATTTGAAATATTTTTAGCAAGTTGTGTCTGACAGCAACAATATTTTGTGCCATACTTTATAGACTGACGCTTTTTCATAACTTTCATTGGCTCCCGTTTCTTTCACAGTACGAAACTCCTCATAGAGCTTGTCCATATTTCATTTCTGGATAAGCGCCATTCTACTTGATACAATGTTTAATGGGAAACATTTTTAAATCATAAGTAGGTGTGAGTATTCTATTACTATATTCATGTTGGTTTTCGGCCCATTTTCAAAATTGATTACAAAGTCCTTTAGCAAGTTTCAAACCTAAATCCGTAGAGGTCTAAAAACATCGCTTTAAAATAATTACTAATGACCATCTCGTTCCTATACATTTAAACCATAACTACTTATTGTTTTGGACTGTAGAGGAAATTTATGAATAGATAACATTGAATGTAGATGATTTTTCTTTAAACCACTAAGGTATCTAACAAGCTTATGGTCCGCCTGGTGGTATGCATATGGTCGCGTATAGTACGGTTTCAGAGAAACTTCCTCCCACGAACGCTTGGGTTGTGGAATAAGCTCCATGCCAAGGTTTTCTCTAAGGACTACAGTATGGGGTCTATAAGTTCAATAAAATCTATAAGTTCTTTCTTGTTTTCTTTCCCCATACTGTACTCCTTCGAAAAAACCTAAGCGTTCGCGGAAGAAAGTTTGTCTGAAACCACACTGTATGTAACCATTTAGGTTCTAAGGTGTGAGGGTAAATTCCCTGCCGATGGCAAGCGCTGCGATGGTAGAACGTAGCCGTGGGCATCAGCTCGAACAATTCCCCAAAACACATCCCATTATACAAGCGGTAGAACACACACAGGGAGGCAAAGTCTCTCCTCAGACTTAAGAGTTTGATACGGCTTGTGAGTTTGGGATTGTCGACGATTTTCACAGCCCGTCGTTGAACCGAGTCAAATAAGTCAAGCTGGTATCCTTTTTAGGGATTTGTAAACAAATGGCTAAAAATAAACTCTTAGATAATTTTTTTTGATAGTTTCTGAGATTAGAGCATTTAAACATACAGACTCTCCAGCTTATATAACATTTAGTATGGAATAAGTGTGAATTAAGTAAGTTTATGGTTACAGCTCTAATTCTTAAGTTACATTGCTTAGTAAACTTGCTCACTTTTGCAAAACAAAACAAATCATATGGAACAGGTTTTTCTTAAGATTCTACCAACAGAGGTGATAATTAAGCCCACGATAATGGTGGCACTATTACATAAGTAATATTTTAATCTATTCTTACATATGACATATAACAACAATTGGTTGGTAGTATCAATGCATAATCTGTAACCGATTAGATAATGTAACGTTCAAAGAGACGTATAATTAATAAAATGGTAACGTTACATTAAAAAACTCATAAGTATTTTTATTATGTTCTTACGTCAGACTAGTACTTCACTATTACTGAAAAAAACAGAATAAGATGACTTGTACTTCAAGCAAAAAACCTTTTTAGTACCTACCAAATGTAGCAGTGACTAGCTAGACGGACTGGACTGCCTAATTTCAGTATACGGTATCTGTACCAAAACGGGAAAAAGATAACTGTTGCCATAATTTCCACCATACCAGTGCCCCAATATCAGAACACAGCTCTCAGCATCTCTAAGAGCATTGCCCGTCTTGGTGTCCACATCTCCAGCAACGTCCAGTTCCGAGATTATTTAGAAGTTAAGTCAAGTTGCCGAATACTTAGTAAAATCAAATTTTTGTCTGTTTGATTAACAATATTTATTCAAATTCACTTTTGAATCGTCGATACAATGTAAACAATGTTAATTTCTGACAAAAAGAGCTGACAAGAAGTTCTATTTAAAGTAATAATATAATACTTTGATAATCAGCTAACAATATGTATTGAAACAATTAGTAGGTAATATAAATAAGTTAGTAAGCTACTAAAAACAAATTCTAACACATGCAATTTTTTTTTTGTTTTTTATGTAGCTTAGGGGGCGCACCATGTAAAGCGTCAAATATCGTCAATCGTGTTTTTTTTTTTATACCACTAAGGTGGCAAACAAGCTTACGGCCCGCCTGATGGTAAGCGGTCACCGTAGCCTATGGACGCTTGCAACACCAGGGGTATCACTTGCGCGTTGCCGACCCTTCAGAAATCTAATAACTTCTTTCTTGAAGAACTCCATACTGTAGTCCTTGCAGAAAACCTTGGCAGGGAGCTCATTCCACAACTTAAGCGTTCGCGGGAGGAAGTTTCTCTGAAACCGCACTGTACGCGACCATTTAGGTTCTAAAGTGTGAGAATGAATTCTCTGCCGATGGCGAGCGGTGCGATGGTAGAAAGTAGCCGTGGGCATCATTTCGAACAATTCCTCAGAACACAACCCATTGTACAAGCGGTAGAACACACACAGTGAGGCAAAGTCTCACCTCAGACTTAAGAGCTCGATACCGCAAGTGAGTTTGGAATCGTCGACAATTCTCACAGCCCGTCGTTGAACCGAGTCAAAAGGGCCAAGCTGGTATCCGGGTGCACCTGCCCAGAGATGGCAGCAGTACTCCATATGGGGCCGAACTTGCGACTTGTAAAGTAACAACCTTTGCCCCGACGTGAAGCACTGCTTCGCTCTGTTGAGTACACCAAGTTTTTTGGACGCCAGCTTCACCTTATCTTGTAAATGATCTCGGAACTGAACATCGCTGGAGATGTCGACACCAAGGATCCCAATGCTCTTGGAGATGGAGAGGGGAGTGTTCTGGAATTGTGGGACCACAGTGAATGGAGTTTTCTTAGCGGTGAACGCGCACACTTGTGTCTTTGTAGGGTTGAATCGGACCAAGTTTACCCGTCCCCAGTCAGAGACCTGGGACAGTGTGGTCTCGATTTGAGACACAAGTTCTCCGCGGTTTTTCTCCACAACGGAACGAGGGATGTTTGCACGACCCGTGTAAAAAGCGTCTCCAGTACTGTCATCTGCATAGCAATGTATGTTGTTGATGTCTAACATGTCACTGATATGCAGTAGAAACAGCGTAGGAGACAGCACAGAGCCTTGCGGGACACCAGCATTAATGTCCATGCTATCAGAGCAACTACCGTCAACTACGGTTCGTATGCGTCTGCCGGACAAAAAGCTAGCCACCCATTTGCACAAACCCTCGGGCACTCCGTAAGATGGCAACTTCGATAGAAGACCGCGGTGCCAGACCCGATCGAACGCCTTCGCTATGTCCAGGCTACATGCCAATGCCTCCCCCTGACTCTCAATGGCTAGTGCCCATCGGTGTGTGAGATACACTAGAAGGTCACCAGTCGAGCGACCGTGGCGAAAGCCATATTGGCGGTCACTGACCAGATCGTGTACTTCTAGGTATCTTAGAAGCTGTGTGTTGATCAAACGCTCCATCACCTTAGAGAGGAGAGAGGTAATAGCGATAGGCCTGTAATTCGATGGATCTGATCTATCGCCCTTTTTGGGCACCGGGTGCACATTCGCTGTCTTCCATGAAGACGGAAATTGCCTAGTGTGGTAGGAAAGCGCGAGGAGGCGCGTGAGTACAGGACATAACTCAGGAGCACACTGCTTAAGCACCACTGCTGGTATACCGTCTGGCCCACTCGACTTATGAACGTCTAGAGAGAGCAACGCCCGCCTGACCTCCCGCTGCGTTATGGAGATTTCCGGCATGGTCTTACTGCACCACGGTATAGTAGGTGGTACAGCGCCTCGTGTGAAGGAATTCAGATATTTAAGAGTATTCCGATATTTAATAGTACTATTAGTGCATTAGCGCCGTCATAATTATATTGTTGCACAATCATGTGTTTACATATACTTACATATACTTAAAACTATCCATGAATATAATATAATAATAAATATTATAAATGTAAAAGTAACTCTGTCTGTTAGCTCTTCACGCTCAAACCGCAGTACCGATCAAGATGAAATTTGGCATTGAGTTAGTTTGAGTCCAGGAAAAGGATATAAGGTATTTGAAAACGTCAAGAATTATCCGTTTTTTTTCCATATTTCAGGAGTTACCGTTGAAATCCTACACCGATGACCGAATTTAGGGCGGGTGGTACCGCGGGCAAAAGCTAGTATATTATAAATGCGATGGGATGTCTGTTTGTTTGTCCCTGCATCACGTCACAAAGGAGCATCCAATTGAACTAAAAACTTCGCACAGGGATAATTGAAGAGACGCAGAAGGACGTCGGCTAGAATTTTATTCCGTAAAAAATAGAAGTTTGTGCAGAATTGACCAAATTCCACGTGCATGAACTATAGGAACAGGTAGAGCTTGCTATTGCAACTTTCTTACTTTCTATCTTAATTTCAGGAGTGGTCGTAGTAATCCTACGCCAATCTAGCGCGGGCGGAGCCGTTGGCAACAACTATACTCTATCCACCGAAACGAGTTAATAGGGGAAAAATGAACTGGCATGTGATTGGTCGAACAATGACGTTAAGGCTGTGTTCACAGCGCGAGTTTTTTTAGTTTGTTCGTGCGACTCGTACTGTTCAGACGTGCTCACTGTGCTAGTGCAATCTATTATTTTATTTTTTGACTCGGCTTGTTATTTGGACTCTGGATAATTTTGTTACGTGTGACCCGGCTTTGTGATTGATTGCATTCCTAAAGACTTGGCGCTTGTATAACGGACTTTTTGAGTTTACTGTCGATTTGCCTAAGTGAGATGGCCGACAGTTTACATGGAGGTAACTCTGTGGAAAAAAGGCGACGACGAGCCTTTTCCTCGACTGAAAAAACAATGATATGGAACATGTATCAATCTATGAGGAGTTCCATGGAATCCCCTTCAAACAATGACGTCATGAAAGCTGTTGCATCATCTATGGGTGTTCATTGGATGTCCATCTATAGAATTCTGAAAGAGAAAGAAACTAAAAATGTTTTAAATTCACCCAAAAAAACAAGAAAACGTACTTTCATTGTAGACACAATCGACGACTTAACTAAATGTGCTATAAGAAGAAAAGTTCACGATTTATTTTCCCGAAATGAGATACCGACATTGGACAAAATAATGAATTCAATAAATGAAGATGGTACTTTGGGGACATTCAAAAGATCAACACTTCATAAAATCCTTAAAATGATTGGATTTAGGTACATTAAAAGATGCAGGAACAGCTTATTGATTGATCGTGACGACATATTTTTTTGGCGGAGGAATTATTTGCGGACAATGAAAATGGCAAGAGAAGAAAAGAAAAAAATATATTATTTGGATGAGACTTGGCTCAATGAAGGCCATACTACTACAAACGTATGGACTGATACAAATGTGAAAAATAAACGCGACGCATTCCTTGATGGCCTGACAACTGGATTAAAAAATCCTTCCGGTAAGTTCTTTAACATAATTCCATTGTTAAAACTGTCTTTGTCATTAATGCAATTCTTTGAAAAGGTTTGAATGTACCTGAGCGATCCTTAATTGGCGGCACTTATTGTTTGTTATGTTATCTTAAACTGTGTGAGCGTTAACTTTGTATCAGATCATTCAATACAATTTTTTATTGTTCCAGGAAAAGGAAAAAGGTTAATAATTACTCATATTGGAAGTGATGATGGATTTGTAGAAGGGGGCTTACACGTGTTCGAGTCAAAAAAGCAAGGAGATTACCATCAAGATATGAATGCCGAAGTGTTTGAGAATTGGTTCAAAAATATTCTTGAAAAGTTACATGATAATTGTATTATTGTAATGGACAACGCTTCGTACCACTCAAGAAAAGTAGAGCAAATTCCGACTGAAAAAAATAAAAAACAAGAGATAATTAATTGGTTGAAAGAAAAACAAATCCCCTTTCAGGATGATTTATTAAAACGAGAGCTACTGAATATCGTAAAAAATCATAAGGAGCAGTACGAGGCGCGTGTCGTAGACGAAATGGCGAAAGCTAAAAATAAAACTGTGGTACGACTTCCGCCGTATCACTGCGAATTAAATCCGATAGAGTTGATCTGGGCTCAAGTTAAAGGACATGTCGCATCCCGCAACAAAACATACAAGATGGCAGAATTAAAAATGTTATTAAACAACTCAATTCAAAATATTGACGCTGCAAAATGGAAAAAATGCATAAAACATGTCGAAGAGATAGTAGAACCGAAAATGAATGCCATGGACAGAAATGTGGAAACAATGACCGAAACATTCATAATAAACGTGGGAAGTGACAGCGACAGTAGTGATACGTCGGAATAATTTAATTAATTGTATATGTTAAACTATTTAAATATACATAATTTTATTTTAAAACATTGTCTTAATATTTTTCTTTCTTTCTCTAAGTTCAATACAAAATACTTAAGTGGTTTTAGTGCTTACTATTGAGCGCACAAAATCATCGCATATGAACACACCTTAACTTTTTATCAGTATAGTTGACGCCCACTCACCTTTTTGTGTCCTTATCTTTTGTAAGGGATTGTGCGACAGAGACAATGCTCTATTAACTCGTTTCGGTGGATAGAGTATAGTACATATATAAATACATACACAAAGACACATATAAATATACATAAAACACAAACAGTGTATTAAAAATTGATACTACTAGAATAAATATAGGTACATATATGTATAAACTTACATAGGCACCAGTATAATGATATAATAAATATAGTATTAAAAACCAGCTGCATCCACCATCGGCCGCCCGTCGCTAGAGAGGCGCACACATACCCATTTGCATATACATACTCACAGACATTGTATATCATGAAGTAGCCCAGCTCCCACATGACAGTCCGGCAACAAATGCACACCATTTAACGTACTGTCACTTCGAAAACAAGCCTAACGGAAGAAGAAGTGTCAAAAAACTTCCCGGATGTACAGAACAGACCCACCTTAAGTTCCTATTGTAATGCCAGCTTGCGGGTTTCACCTGGGTACCAACTTGACCCTATTAAATCGGTTTGACTATTGGAGAATTTCCTACGCACAAACGGTATTGAACCCGTTACGCGTAAACAAAGTACGTATAGACCGTGCGTCGGCGCGCCAAAGCACTTTGGCGTAAGTATAAGGAGAAACTTAGCTTGTTTGAAAAAATGTACATGGCTTCTGCCTTACAACCTACCACTAACCACCGACAGGCACTTCATGCATCTTAGACCCTTAATGGTCATGAACAGTACAGTTTAAGACGAACTTGGTTCCGCAAACGCTTAGGATGTGGAATTAGGTCCTATTCAAGGTTTACCCTAGGGACTTACAGTAGATAGACTGCGCACCAAACATGAAACACAATCAAGTATCAAAGTAATAGCTAAACTAACAGTATAAAATCAAGCGGTCTTATCACTTATAAGCGATCTCTATCTGACATAATTAGGATAGATAGACAATTTAAATACTTGTACAGAAAAGGTAGGTGATGCATAACAAATTAAGGGCCCGCTTACAGCTCATTAGCGCCGCCATTTGTCATATCCTCTTCGTAGAAAGCTAATTTCTAAAATCCAAATGTTACAAATAGTCATATCTAGTCGTAAACTGTTTTAAGAAGGTTTTATATAGTTTCTAAATAATATCTGTGAGTTGTAGTTGGCATATCTCCTAAAATCGGGCACTTTTAGATTTGTATTTTAGATATTGGTTTCCTGCGAAGGGAAATTTGAGGATATCTAGAGGCGGCGCTAGTTAGCTGCTATATACCCCTTAAAAAGATGATTATGCTATTATTGTTATAGGCGTCCATAGGCTACGATGAAAGCTTAACACCATGCAGACCGTATGCTTCCTTGCCATCAAAGTAATATAAAAAAAATCTCCATCGGAATAAAGAATATTTTTCTTTTAATTTAATGCTCCAGTTTGAAGTTGGTGTCATGAAAGTGAAGTGTGTTATAAACTGTTAGGTACATAAAGATACACACCAACTTCAAACTGTTTGGAAATAAGTAATTATTTTTACCTTTTTAGTGCAGCTTTTCAAAGCCGGTTGTTTTTTATTTATTTATTAAAAGTTTTTTTTTGTAATAAGTTTACATACAATCGATTTGCGGTTTTCGAGGGAAATTGCCGTTGTACACCTGCCACTACAAGCTTCAATCTTGCAGTGATCATAGTCTGTGTGAACTCTTAAATATAACAACGAATAATAAAAACCGGCACACACAAACCGGGAAACAGTACCATATTTGTTTGTTGGAAACGATATTCACAGTTAAGCAACGTCGGGCTTGGTCAGCAATTGGATGGGTGATCGATTAGCGGCACACTATTTTGTTTGTATTTGTAAATGACGTAAATGATTGTAGGTAGGGTACCCTCGCCTCAGTCTGCGAAACATTTTTACAATAATCTTTATAGAATATTATTTTATTATTAAGTTAGACGATACTTTCGCATCTTTTTTCAAAATCTTTTGTTTTGGAACATCGAGACCAGCACTTTAACCTAAGTTTTCTATTGATTGCAACTTTGTTGTTTGTGTACAAGAGGATTATAGACTTTTCAGCTTCTAAAAATTGATTCTGTGATACTTTAGATTTCCGCTAACAATCTGCCAGCTTGCTTTCCAAGTTAATACGACAATGCGCTGATAGTATCAGACCCAGATAGGCTGTGTTATGCCAAAATCTACGTGATTAATATGGCATATCACAGCCATAATTGCCGTTATGCTCACCATGATCCTAACTTGACTAGAAGACCTTCATAGAAATTAAACACAAGCAACAACACATCGCTGTCACGAGAGTTGGTTTATTCTCGAAAAGTCTTCTCCTGGTTGCAGTCAATGCCGTGAAAACCGTGCGTGCAAAAAATGGTGCAAACCAGCTCTGTCTAAATAAACTCCAGTACAGTGAGATCTCTTGGGTAGCGGGAGGATTATTGAATAATAGTTTATTTTGAGACAAAATAAAATAAGCGGTCTTTGTAATTAGCAAGATGCATAAACTGTGATCTGATGTTTGATTGGAATGACGAAATGATTGTGCTTTCGCGAGTGGTTTATTTAATAAAAGTTCTATCATACCTTTAAAAACTGTACACCCGGTGCCCAAAAAGGGCGATAGATCACCCTTTATACCTCTCTCCTCTCCAAGGTGATGGAGCGTGCGATCAACACTCAACTTATAGGGTACCTAGAAAAACACGACTGGTCAGCGACCGTCAATATGGCTTTCGCTACGGTCGCTTGACTGGTGACCTTTTAGTGTATCTCAGACACCGATCGGCATTAGCCATTGAGAGTCAGGGGAGGGCATTGACATGTAGCCTGGACATAGCGAAGGTGTTCGATTGGATCTGGCACCGGGGTCTTCTATCGAAGTTGCCATCTTACGGAGTGCCCGAGGGTTCACCATCTTTTTCAACAAAGTTATTTATTTAGAGAACATCTTAATTCACACTTAGGGTATCCTCATGATGAGTTGAGACTGCGAAAAAAGCAGAAAAGTATGCTAAAGTTACGATACGGAGTTAAGCATATATTGCATGGTTCCTTATTTATCTTGTAGGCGCGCGTAGACTTGTAGGTTCATTAACTTAGGTCATTGCAAAAAATTGAAGACATACCTAAATATATGTAATTTTTATTTATATTAAAATATATTCGTATCAAGGAAATACTACCGAAAACTTTATTTTGAAAATTATTATGAATAAAGGAAAACGATTCGGCAGCATGGCTAAGACCTAAGTCTATCCTTAGGGACTAATAAAAAAAAATAGAACATTGGTTTGTTTTGCGCTAAATATAAAATTGTTGCTTACTGTGAATTATATGTGGTTTAATTGATTTTCCTCCATGGTTATAGCATAATAAGTTATTTATTATGCACCACAAGCAAAATGAAATGTCACATACCAGGGCATAATGTGAAAAGTATGTTACTATAATCTAACCTTACGTACTGTGGTTTGGCTGCATATTTGCTGTGCTATTCATATGTGTTAATAATCTACAAAAATAAATTTTGTTTCAGTCTTGGCAAGAACAGTTCACGTTTTAGCTAGGTTTGGAGATGAACTATACTTGGAATCACTTCCAGACTGTATTCTTTTGAGGACACTGAATGCTGCCGAATCAGCATACGCTATGGTTAAGTTCAACAAAAACTTCTTTTCATATTTCAATTACAACTTCTATTCGACTGAAGATAATGAAGGTCTAAAATGTAAAATTTCTATGAAGTCTGCCTTGAATACATTTAAATCGCCTGCACATATTGACAAACAAGTTGAAAATTTGGAGATCAAACTGGATCCCGAATCATGTAAATTAATTTTCCAACTTAAATGCAAGCATGGAATAGTAAAGACACATTATGTTTCCATATTGGACTGCAAGGCTATGCAGGCTGTGTATACCAAAGACTTAGTACCTAACAGGTAACATTATTGATGTCTAATTTATTAGGGATTTAGGATAATATAGACAATTAGGGTGTTCGATATATGAACAAAGATAATTTTAATGTATGCTTGAATTTAGTGACGTAAATGGAAAACAACAAAACATAACATGCAGGATACTAAAAATTTTAAGCCGTACATAAATATATTATTTAAATTTCAATTTGGTTTACCTATGCATCCTGTAATTGAGCGTCTTTAGTCCCATGGAATTTTTATTATTTATATAGTCTGAAATATTCTAGTATGCTTTTTACAAAGTTGTTGTTTGATGAAAGATTTAAATTTACTTATTAATAGTTTTGAAATATTACTAGGAACTTTGTTGTAAAAGTGTAGACATTGCCCCATAGAAGAGTTACTCATTTTGTGTACACATGTATCATGTACCAACAATCAACGAAACATCTAGCATAGCTCTATACAACTACACTATAACTTACTGAGCAACTGTGGTATTTAGAGACCATAGACAATTTTAGTGTTGGGAAATCAGCTTTTGAGCTATTAAACAAATAATTTCTCATATTAGTGAATACCTTTGAACGAATGCATAAATTTAATCACAGAGATTAATTTCCTGCCAATTCCAAGACCAGTGAGATGGCAAATAAGCAGTGATGATTAGGGTTGCCAGGTCTGTTTCAGTGTTGAGCGCTAGATCAGTTAATAAAAAGTGCTAGAATTTTCATAATATAATGAATTGTTGCAAGTTTGCTTATAAATAAAACATCACTTTGAATTAAAAATAATCTTAATTGTTACTCAATATCAATAAAACTTGTTTTGATTACATACCTACGAAATTTTACGTCACTTCTACTCTCTTATATTCTTCCTTTATATCTTCACATATTTTATCAGGAACACGAACATACTCATCCTTACTAACACCAGGTTTTTTATATTGCGGTATAATATTTCCTTAATCTTTAATTCAACCCAACCCAAGCTGAGGCTCCCCTCGCGGGGGTAGCCCTTGAGTGTTGGGCGCTATAAGGGCTGAGACTCCTCCTGAGAGTCATTTGAAAGGAGTTTACCTTTGTAAAGATCTAGTACAAAATTGTACGAGGCTGATAATGTCTCCGTACCTGAAAACAACAAATCTCATATGCGAGGAATATCATACGGTTGGCAACCTTTTTCTAGTTACTGCATAGGTTTTGATTTATATGCGTCACAATATGCAGCAAAAATTACAATGTATTTTTAGCATATTTTTATTGCATTGACTTAGAAGTTAAATTTTTACAACATTCAGCAACTTTTGGCTTTAGTATTTGATATTAATTTCAACTTCATATCTGTATGCGTTCTTGGTTCAAAGCGCCTTGACAGACAAACTTTTTTAATGTGTTATAAATAACAACAAACAAATTTCGGATTCTTCCTATTAGACCTTGCTTCGTGCCAATTTTCATAATTCTTCAAGACAATGGGAAGTATCACTTAGGGTTTGATTTATTTGTGAATGCCAAAATATGCGACAAAAATGGTCGTATTTTTTTATTGCGTTGACTTAAAAGCTTTAGAATCTATTTTACAGCTTCAAGGGGACCGTAGACCTTAGTTTATATTTATTTTACTCTTAATACCTTCACGCATTCCTGAGAAAAAGGGTCTTGGTCTTGACAGAGATAGACAATGAAACAACAAAGTGATCCTATAAGGTTTTCTTTTTTCCTTTTCACGGAACCCTAAAAACTGTTGTTTTGAAAAAAACTTATTTTTATTCAGATTCGTCGTCACTATCATCATTCCTGTCTTCTAATTCTGATACACGGCTAATAAACTGTGGGGTCTGTGCATCAATTTACGTAAAAATAAGTATTTTTTTTATATTCAAATGATTTAAAACGGTTGTCATCATCATCGTGGTCCTCTTCCAGACTCTTTCTGTTGGAGATAGAGCACTGAAGGCGAAGTCGTTTCTTCATGACCCAGGCTGAAGCTCTGGGGTTTGTTTTTCCCCCTGGTGTAGACTTCTTAGGTTTATATAAAATAAAATAAAATAAAATAGCCTTTATTACTGTAAGTTTTAAAGTTAGTACATATAAATTAAAATTATAAAATATCCCTAATTACAGTGTGCCTTTCGGCAAAGGCCTCCTCCAATTCTTTCCACTGTGTTCTGTCCAAGGCGACTCTCCTCCAGTTTGGACCTGCTGTCAGTTTTAGTTCGTCTTCCCATCGTCTGTATTGACGTCCTCTACTTCTTTTGCCGTTTCGTGGATACCAGTGTGTGACAATGTTGCTCCATTTGTTTTTTGAAGAAGAAGAAGAACGCATCAAATGTCCTGTCCACCTCCATTTTTGTTGGTCTATTCTGATCAGTATGTCGGTTAGTTTTGTCTTACGCCGTATGTCGGTGTTTCGAATTTTATCTTTCCTCTTGATGCCGAGCATACTTCTTTCAACTGCATGTTGGAATGTTGTCAGTTTTTTCCTGTGTAACTGTGTAAGGGACCAAGTCTCACATCCGTATGTAACACAGGGCAGTATACAGATATTAAATACTTTTTTCTTTAGACCTATTTCTTCATTATTTCTTTCATTGCCCAGTATTTTCTCCAGCCATTAGCAATTCTTTTGTGTATTTCTTTAGACATTTGGTCTTCGTGAGAGATTATTTGCCCTAAGTAAACATATTCTTCTACATACTCTAATATCTTTCCATTCACTTTGATTTCTGTCTTGATAGAGTTTGTCATCACCTTAGTTTTTTCTATATTCATGGTTAGTCCAGCTTTGATACTTTCATTTGTAAGCATTTCAATCATAACCTGCAATTTTTTTGGGTTTTCTTCAAAAAGAATCAGATCATCCGCAAAGCGAAGGTGGCTAAGTAATCTTCCATTAATATTTATACCGACTTGATTCCAGCTGATATTTCGGAAAATGCCTTCCAAAGCAACTAGGAATATTTTCGGGGAGATAGGATCACCCTGTCTAACACCTTTGCTGATTTGAAAGGTGCTTCCTTGTTTCTCTAGTTTGATTTTTGCTTTGCTGTGGTTGTATATTTCCTTTAATAGATTTAAATACACATTATTTATTCCCATTTGTTGTAGGCATTTCCACATATAGTTGTGATTAAGGCTATCAAAGGCTTTATTGTAATCTATGAAGGCGGTGTATAGTGGTAGATTGTATTCTCTGTATTTTTCCATTATTTGTTTAACGGTATGAATATGATCTAAAGTGGAGTAATTGGTTCTAAAGCCTGCTTGTTCTTCTGGCTGATTTTCATCAATCTTTTTACATATCCTGTTGAGAAGCACCTTTGAAAATATTTTATAGATATTAGACATAAGGCTGATGGGTCTGTAGTTATTGACATCCTCTTTAGAGCCTTTTTTATGGATCAATATTATATGCGATATGTTCCATTGTTGTGGGATGATGCCTGTGTTAACTATTTTGTTGAAGATATCTGATAATAGTGGGCTTATCTCTTCTATGGTACCTTTTAGTAGTTCATTGTATATCATGTCTGGTCCAGGAGCTTTATCCAGTTTTTGACTTCTTATTGCTTTTTCCACTTCGCACTGTAGTATATCAGGTTCTTTGTCTTGTGTGCTATATTCTGAAGGGTTTATCACTTCGTTTTTGTTGTTTGCATTTGTCTCATAGTTTATTTGTTTACTTTGATCGGAATAAAGTGTCTTATAAAAGTCTGTTGTTGTTTCTAGAATGTCCTTCCTTTGAGTAAAACTCTTTTCTGCTTTCTTCAATTTTGGAATCCAGTCATTTTTCTCTCGTAGTACTTTCAGAGCCTTTCTTGTGCCACCAGATTTTTCTATGTAATGTTCCAACGTTCTTAGTCTCTTAGATCTTTGGTCATTCCTTATATGCTCTCGTATTTGTTTGCTTAGTTTATTAATTTTTCTTAAATTTCCTTTCTTGTCTTCTTGTATCATTTCTTTTCTTTCTGCAAGTAGTTTTAGCGTTTTGTCACTGAGTTTTTTTGATTTATTTTTTCCATGTTGTATGTTGCTAACACTGCTGGTCAGTTGTAATTCTAGGCTGTTATATTGTTCTGTAATGTGTAGGGTTTTGTAGGTTTCATTTTTTGCTAAGGAGTTAATTTTAGTTTTTATTTCTTGAAGATATTCGTGTTTAAAATCTTTTCCTGTAGTTTTGTGTATATGTTTTCTTGATTTTTTAATGTTTTTTGGAAGTAGAGTTCCACGAACCATTCTGTGGTTAGTATTAAAGTTAAGATTTTGAATAATGTCTACGTCGGCAAAGGTTTTGGGATTATTCGATAGGATGTAATCAATTTCATTTCTAGTTTTTCCATCAGGGGAGACCCATGTCCATTTGCGTTTTGTTTTCTTCTTGAACTTAGAGTTCATTAGGTATAAGTTGTTCTCCATTAAAAATTCTGCCAGTCGTTGCCCATTAACGCTTCTTTTGCCATGGCCATGTTTTCCAATTATAAAATCTTCGTTGGCTTGTCTAGTACCGATTTGGGCGTTGAAATCGCCCATAACTATAGTGTTTTTATTTTGGTTGTTTCTTATGTGGTCCGCTAGAGTGTTATAGAAGAGCTCCGTCTCTGTTTCATCGGCTTGTTCTGTTGGTGCATAGATTTGTATTAGTGTCCATTGTTCTGGGTAACCTGGGAGGAGTATGTTGAGTACAGCTATTCTGTCGTTTAAGCCTACAAATTCCTGGATATTATTCTTTAGAGATGCCTTTACAAGAAATCCTACACCTCTATGGCCAGCCTTTTCTCCTTTGTAATACATTACATATTTTGGATACTCTTCAATGCCTTCTCCCAGTCTTCTCATTTCACTAATACCAATGATATCCCAATTGAGGTTTTCAATCGCTAGTTCTAATTCTTTAAGACTTTCATCTGTTCTAAGGGTTCGAGTGTTAAGTGTTGCTATATGTACCTTGTTTGATGGAGGGTTGTGGTCGCATTCCCCACGGGGACCAGCCGGATTGGGGAGTAATCTGTCGTTATTGTTCTGTTTATAGTTGTCGTGCTTTATAGCTCCTCTTAGGTTTATAGCTCCTGCTTAATATCCGGCTCTAGGTACAGCAGTTTCCTTTTCAAGGGGTCTGCTGTTTTCTGGTGTTCTAGCGTGAAAGGGGAGCGATACCCCTAAGTGATTTGTGTGGGCTGTCTTCCGCTCTATCATACAGTTTCAGAGCCTGCCGTTGGAAGTATGTCGCTACTGTTGGCACCTTGTCTTAGAACTATTGTTAGACCTAAAGATAACTCATACGGTAATGGAAGATCAAAAATCATTCTATTTCATTAGTATGCTCTTCCTATTTCTAAGATCCATAGACGACATTGACTTAAGAATTATGAATCTGTTATACTCTGTGGAAATAGGTTTTGTCAATACTTCGATTTTAGTATATTGTATTTAAAAGGACAATATAAATTGTTAATTGTTTATTTGTTGGTAATATTGAGTGAGTGTGACAGAATCTTGTAATTTTGATAATACTAGGTTCTATTTACATTATAAGTAAGAAAAATAAGGTTTAAAAAGAAAAATGAGGAAAAAGAGGCACCCTCAACCAATTTTTGGTATAGGTCCTAGAGGGTGAAAAATTTTGGATTTTTCTCTTCTTTTCGCCTTAAATATTTTTTTATTTGTACCTTCGTCAATGAGGGGGGTATCTTTGAACAGGGAATTTAAAATCATTAAGGGTTTATAAAGAGTTATTTGAAAATATGCTACACTTTTTAAATATTTAGCTTACGCTTGGGTTGTGGAATGAGTTTCCTTCCAAGGTGTCCTATAAAGACTACAGTATGGAGTTCTTCAAGAAGTTATTAGATTTTTTAAGGATTGGCAACGCGCCAATGATTCCTCTGGTGTTGCAAGCGTCCATAGGCTACGGTGACCGCTTACCATCAAAGCAAACCGTTAGCTTGTTTGTTACCTTAGTGGTATATAATTAAAAAAAATATTAAGTCGCCATTTTAAGTTTCGATCATTATTACACTGAATGCTTGGTCTAAAAAGTCTGAAAATCTCTTAATTAGATTTTAATATTCACCTACCATTTGATATTTTCAGAATAACATCTATGCAAAGAATACTTACTGAAGCCCTTAATAACTTCCAAAATTCTGATGATCAAGTAACCATAGAAGCAACTGCAGATGCTCTTATATTACGTAACTATGTGGATAGTAATGCAGATCTATCAAGAATAATACGTACACAAATTAATTTAAAACCATCAGAATTTGACAGCTACACAATAGGAACAGACACTTTGATAACGTTTACCTTAAAGGAGTTTAAAGCGTTACTAGCATTTGCGGAAGCATTAAATTTACCTCTACAGTTAAATTTTGAAACTACAGGACGGCCAATTGTATTTATCGTGCACAATGGTGCAACATTCGAAGCACACTTCGTCTTAGCTACTGTGAAGCCTGACAATGCTACGCAAGCAACTTCAACACAAAATACATCTCGTAAGGATCGTACTAAAAGAAAAGATTTGAGTAACAATAATGAATCAGTACGGAAAAAGCCACACTTAGACGCAGATGATGTATCAAAACAGTTAGATGAAGATTCACATCTCTTTGAAATGATTGATATGCCTGATAATATTATTGTTGAAAATAATGCTAATTTTAGTTTTTACAAAGTACAAAACAATTTAGATGTTACGAATAGTGATAATATACCAGTTTCGCCTACTGCAAGGACAATGGTGAAATCAGTGTTCAAAAGGTGTTTTGAATTGACTTTCGACCCAAAAAATATACGAGGTGTAGTGTTAGCTGAGAATTCTGATAGTGAATGATCTTATTTATATTTCAGTTAGTTATTTATTACAATAAAATATGATTGTGATAGTGATTGAACAAATTTGCCCAGCTACCCACATATTACACTATATCGAAAAGGTAAAAAATTGGCCAGTGTGTATAGCTGTCCCAGTAGATTTGTTAAATTTAATTAAGACCAAATTCAAACCCTACTTGATCTACCAAAGTAACTTCAGCAGCAGACAGTGTTAAAAATGAGCAGGTAAAAGAGACAATACAAATTTTACTTGACAGAAGTTCATTCTTCAATACCTCTGAGAATTTGACCTAAATCTCATGAGCAATTCAAAGGATATTGAAATGCAAAATTAGTCAGATATTATAACCTCTCCATAGAACTTTAAAATTTTAAAACTACCTGCCTACTGTTACTATATGTTCTGTATTAATTTGTTAATTGTTTTTTATTTGGTTGTGGTTAGTACCTGGATAGTTAGTTGGCTTCTCTATCGGTACATTTTTCTGAGTTTCTACGCGTTTCATAGAGCACATAAAATCGTCGTTCCTTGATTTAAACTTAACAAAATACCTACAAGAAATCAGTATAGTAAGAGAGTTTGCTATAGTTTGTCCACATGGAATTTGGTTGTAATTATTTATGGAACTATAAAAATTTCTAGAATGAAAAGTAGCCTGTCCTTTCACCTATCTCTGCCAAATTTCAGCTCAATTGGATTGTCTTATTCGGCGTAAAGTAAAGAAAGTACACACAACTTGGGTATTTTTTCAGTCTTTCATCATCGTAAAGATGGAGCAATTAGAAACTAATTAAAAGGTATATAATTGATTTTCTAAATATATTATAATACTAGCTTTTGCCAGCGGCTTCGCCCGTCCTAAATTTGGTTATCGGCGTAGGATGCTTACGGCAACTCCTCAATTATAGAAAAAAACCTCCTCACACGACATTCTCTGTCTCTCTTTCCCTCTCTCTTTTTCTCAAAAATAATTACTAATAAACTACTATAAATTAATTAACTAATGAATTAACCTCGCGGTCTTGGTGCTCCATACAAACTTTGAACCGCCGTTTCGGGAGTGAGTTATGGAAAATCCTTTCTTAGCGAACGCCTACATCATAATAGCTATTGTGTGCTAAATTTCAGCTCGATCAGTACAGTGGTTGGAGCTGTGCATTGATAGATCAGTCAGTGATTCAGTTAGTCATAGTTACCTACTTTCGAGTAACGCTAACTTTAACCCGCGACTTTGTTTACGTAGAAGGGGAAAATATTTGTAAATAATACAAATCAATCACAATACAATCATGACTGCCCGCCGGCCTCGCACATCATAAATGCGCGTGCAATACTTGATAATTATTTTGCTGCCACGTTATTTTAAAACTGCGATATCTCCTAAGATATTCATTGAAATTGAATGATGAACAGGGCAATTTGGTTTTAAATTAATGCTTGTGATGAAAAACGTATTTATTTGGATAAAGATTAATATCATGTTTATAAAAACACCTTCACAAATAATGCATTATTTTAGAACAAATATGGTTAGCATAAAAAAGGTTATAGTGAGCCAACCTTAAAATATAGACATATGCTGTCGCGGACTTTTTTTTAGATCTTTTATAGGGGAACAATTCTGTCATACATCATTTTTGCGAAACTCTCAAAAGGATAGAAAAAACCCGATTTTGAAACATCTTTCATTAGTGCTCCGTTCCTATAACCTTCCTCGATGAATGGGCTATCCAACACTGAAAGAATTTTTTAAATCCAACCAGTAGTTCCTGAGATTAGCGCGTTCAAACAAACTCTTGAGCTTTATACATATGTATAGAAAAAAACCCCGATTTTGAAACATTTTTCATTAGTGCTCCGCTCCTATTTGTGTTAGCGTGATGATATATGGCCTATAGCCTTACTCGATAAATGGGGTATCCAACACTGAAAGAATTTTTTAAATCCGACCACTAGTTCCTGAAATTAGAGCGTTCAAACAAACAAACTCTTCAGCTTTATATATTAGTATAGATTTATACAAATTTTGCCTATGCCCCCCTTAGGGCCTACGCTGTATGGTGCGTGCGGCCGCTGCGTTCCTTTCATAACGCGGTATTGTATAGAAAATGCTTTGTTCAAAACATGTTTTGTGTACATCACAGACTCGCAGCACCTCAGTAGGTGCACGCGTGCGTTTTATCTTTTAATGTTTTTAAAATTTAGTCGACTGTACTGTACACACAATATTCGCGACGGTAATAAATTGCGACGACAGTACGAGCAAATCGAAGGGGGGACCAGGGCCGTAGCTAAGGGGGGGCATTGTGGGCCAATGCCCTACCTTAAAAGTACCATAGATTAAGGTATAATATATATATAAATTGTTTTTCCGTACTATAAAATAATACCATTTTGCTCTTGATTCCCGCGATCCCATCCAATTACCTTCTACCTTAATTACTCACGCTCACAAGCAAGTAAATTTTATGAAAGATAGAAAAATTACTTGCGCCATACCCGTGCATGAAACCACCGCTGCCCTACCTTAGATTCAACTCTAGCTACAGCCCTGGGGGGGACATGCAGTAGGCGCACGCACGATACAGCGCAGACCCTTAATTCCAGAATACAAAAGGATCAAAAATTACAAATAAAATAGCATTATCACTGCATTATGATTTTATAGTAAAAATATACATAAAATCGAAATATTGTACACAAATTAATGTTCAAAGATAGGTATGCAAGTGTTAACAGAATTCATTTTATACTTATCATCAGTGACGATATAAAAATAAATTAAAATTAAATAAAATCATAATAAGAATTTTTCGTATATTATATGAGCATAACCTGAGTTCTGCTAAGAAAACCATCGTATGTACGCATATAATATTTTTTCTGGTTAAATCGTACATTGCAGTAACACGAAAAATGATTAAAATCTGTTTAACTGGAATATCAGCCTTAATTTTGCATAGTAATTACTCGATCACAAACTATAGTACCTTTGATTCAAATCCAGGCGGAAAAGCGAACAATGATTCGGATAATTATGCATCGAAAGTAAACGATACGAGATCGCTCTTCATACATTTCGTTATCGCTTATACTCAGTACCGCGTTTAGGATGAGTTGAGCGGTGCGATCATTCAGAAATAATAAACCAGTTTTCAAATGCTTAGGATAAAGCGCGTACAGTTTAGAACCGTACCTCAAAAGGTTTGTACTCCCCGTAGTAGGCGTAAGGGTCGCACTCTTTCCGCCTGAATTTGAAACATAATTTTTTTTAGATAGGCATTCATCCTCGATTTAGATTGCCAATTTAGGTAAAGTGTAAAATCAGATAGATCTTAAATTCTTTAACCACAAATATTAATCTCATGTCTGATATAGAACATTTTACTATTAGGCTGGGTTGCACAAACTAACTTGGGTGTTAACCAGTCACCAAAAATAGAAAATTGTATGGAAATTTCTATCGTTGGCTATTTTGAAGTTAGCCAGCTAGTGGTTTGCTAAACTTTGACAGGTTGAAGTTCTTGAAGAACTATGCAATTTTTTTCTCCCATTTTTGTCACTGGTTAACGTCAAAGTTATGCAACCCAAAGTATCTAAAAACTTGACCTTATTGCAGTTGGGTAAAAAGGTGTATCCCATAATCTTTTATATCCCACAAATTACGCATCTTTGAGGTAGGTATCACAGCATAAACAGGAAAAGCATCATTATAATATATACAAATGGGCGTACCAAAGGCAGGGAAGGGAGAGGCAGCGCTGCTTCGGCTAGACGAATTCTAAGGAATTTATGTATACACTACACACATTTATGGCTGGTTTCGTCTTACATCAACATTGCTTTGTGAAAAAATGGTATGGGGTCTAATCCTGTTAAAGAACAAACGACAGCAGAATTTTAACTGGGCCAGAAGTAGCGACCCTGTTGTAGAACAAAAGCGCTGGAATTCAAACGGAATATTAGCTTAATATAAGTTAGCTGACCAAAAAAAGATCTCATTTTTTGCAGTTGTTACCTCTAGTTCAAATAAATGGTGTTATTTCCTGGTATTAGGTACTCAGACCACGACTCAAATATAGCCAAAGTGGTCATTTTAGAAATCAAAAGAAGCATGAAATAATAGTGTCTTGGTCCTATTATTTAAGAAAGGAGATAAAAAACAATTCTAAAGTTTTAGATAAGTTAGGAAACCGATTAATTGTATACAGTGATTCCATGACATTGACGAAATACTGTGCCGTTAAAGCACAAAAAATCGGCCAAGTGCGAGTCGGACTCGCGCACGAAGGGTTCCGTACCATTACCTACAAAAAAATATATATTTTTTTTTCTATTTTTTAGTATTTGTTGTTATAGCGTTAACAGAAATAGATCTTCTGTGAAAATTTCAACTGCCTAACTATAACGGTTCATGACATACAGCCTGGTGACAGACGGACGGACAGCGAAGCCTTAGTAATAGGATAAGGCCACAAAGCAAAAAAAATAAAATAATAAAAACGCTTCGAAAGAATTACAGACCAATCTCAATCCTAAAGCCACGTATATAAGTTGTTCTCGAGAGTTAAAAAGAAGTCTCGTGCTTGAAGACTTTCATCCTAGGAACACAGTACCTTAGACCACATACACACACTGCGGCAGATTATACAGAAGACCAAAGTATAAATAGCCCTATTTCTTGCCTTCGTCGTCTACGAAAAAGCCCAGATTCCGTCGAAATTTGTCGATACATCGAGGTTCTGAGATGCCTAATAAATAAGACCGCTACAATGAATGAATAAGTACAGGACCAGCAGACAAAACCTATCCAGTTACGCAGAGAAATACGACAGGGAGATGGCATATCCCCGAAACTGTTTCCTAGCGCAAATGAGAATGTCTTCAAACCACTACGGACTAACGGGGTCGAGGGCATTTCTAACGGCGCGAATTAATATCTCATCTCCGGGCTCTGATTCCAAGACATCGTAGTGTCGGCTGAATCTTCGCAGGATCTGGAAAAATGCTGAAGAGCCTGAACTGTTCTTACAGACGAGTAGGTCTCAAGATGAACGTAGAGAAGACCAAGGTCAAGTTTAATTCGAAACCAGTGGCCGTCAAATATGTCACAAATAAAAGCTTTTCTAGACAGGTGGCCGAAGAGGGAGACGTGTTTAAGTGTAGAGACCACGAAGTAGCCATTGTTGCATCCAGCAAGTGTCATCCACAAAGGCGAAGGAACAAGTATTGAGGCGTATTTTTTCCAAAAATGTTAACTTATTATTGAAATGACCGATTCAGTAATATTAAAGACAAGGTATTGGGGTCGGTCATAAACTTTATTCGCTATTCTGAAGTGGATAATCGTAAACATGGTTAACACAGATGAAATGTGACATAGAAATATAGCTTCCTGATACAAGTTATTGAAAATGATAGTTGGTTTTTATATCGATAACTTATAATTGTCAGAAACATCGATATAAGCAACAGATTTTTGTGTCATTTCCTTAGAATGTAGTTGTGAACATAAACAGACACGCGTACACTTATTACTGGCATTGATATCTTTCTAATTTAACTTACGTTGCATTGTCCCTTTCGTCACTGGTTTGGAATGAGACCTTCCAAGTTATTGCGATGTGAGCACGTTTTGGTGCGACGACAGTACGGAACTGGCATATCTTGTGTCGTTTATATCGATGGTCAAAAACGTTGATGAAACAAGCATTATGATCTACTCATCTACATAATCGATTTGCAAGCATACCTAGAATTTTTAATGACCTAAATTTGGTACCAAACCACATTTTCATTTATATATAAGCAAAATCATTGCTGTCTTAAACTTGCAATATGTACATGCTTCGCAGCTTATAAGTATGATCAAGTATTTATTACATAGGTTCAGGAATTTACTTCAAAGTAAAATATGGACCAAGTTATTGTGTTAAAATAATAAAAAAATTGGTAATCTGTGCTGGACCGACGTCTTACTTAGACATAAGGTAATATAGTACCCGGATAAGTCTATCAATCACAAAAAATTGCTAGCAGCCACAGAAGTTCAGATTGTGTTTCTGAAACAGCTATATACAACTGACGGCCCGCGGGCCGCACGCAGCCCATGAATCTAACTGTGGCACACTCCAAATTTAAAAAAAGGGCTGAAAGTACGTCCACTATATTCCCTGTTTAGTGCCCCTAGTGGACCCACTTTATGCATTTTGATGACCGAGTTTGACATGCTGGTTCCACAGCAGATATGTCAAACTTACCTACAGCTCGCGGGCCGCCTGCGACCTTCTATGCACCTGAGGCCCACTTAACTTTTAAGAATAGATTAAATATAAGTCCTATTAGAAGCTAAGGTTTAAAATGAGTCCACTGTGGCACTGTTTAGTTGTTTGTTGTTTAGTAGTGCTACGATTTTTATGCATTTGGCCCAATAGTGATTTCAGTCTCGTAACTATTTACTAAAATAGACAACATAAAAAATCGCCCAAGTGTGAGTCGGACTCGCGCACGAAGGGTTCCGTACCATTATCTATAAAAACGGCAAAAAAAATCACGTTTGTTGTATGGAAGTATTTGTTGTTATAGCGGCAACAGAAATACATTTTCTGTGAAAATTTCAACTGTCTATCACGGTTCATGTGATACAACCTAGTAACAGACGGACAGCGGAGTCTTAGTACTAGGGTCCTGTTTTTTATCTTTTGGATGCGGAACCCTAAAAATCAGTAACTTTTAGGGTTCCGTATCTGATAAATTAGAATATTAATTACAATAGAACCTATACTATTTTTTCACCTACATTTTATATCTGCACCAAAATAGATATACAGCTATTTACATTCAATGACACTTCGAGAGTGGTAAAAATTACTTTCCCTCAAAAACACTACCGGAAAATAAACAAAAACCTACAAATATATTTTAAAAGTTAAATAATTTTTTATTTAGTCAAGCTACAGATTCCACGGCGCTAAAGTCCGACTAGCACGTGTCTAGTTGTTTTAATACAGCCATCTATAGTACACCAAAAATCTGCATAAAAAAAAGAGACATATTTGACTCAATTGCCAAAAAATTATATGTAGCATTTTAAGTCACATTCTTTTTATTCCACGCATATAGGAGAAAGGGACAGTTCACGTAAAGTATGACAAATTCAAATCATCCAGCATGACAAAAGATACAGGGGTCTATCACGGAAATTTATATACTAGACGTATTAATTAGATGACCCCTCATAGCGTTTCAAACGAAATATCAGAAAAACCTGTCAGTTTAAACAATTTGTTCATGCATTCATTATTAATTTTTTTCTAGTAGCAGTGAAAACAAGCATCATATAATTAATGAAACATACACAAGTATATATATATATATATATATATCTATATATATAAGTATATGCGTTCTATTATTTTACCCACCATAATGGTCAGTTTTCTCCACATTTCATAAAGCATTTAAACAAGAATAAAATATATAATAATCATCCATACTTTTGGGGCACCATACAATATAAGGGGTGAGACAGATATTTTTTATTCTATACAAATACTATGTATAGTAGATACACCTAATAGCCCAGCAAAATTATACAAATAGACGCCAATCGAAGGAAAAAAATCCGGGAGTTTTGAAAATTGGTACGATTGTACCTTGGTATGTAAGTTTCAAGAAAATAAAAAGTCCTTATGGTTTGGGGGTGAGCTCAGGGGAGGGGGGCTTTTAGTTTTTCCCTTGTATCTCAGTAACTATCACTCGTTGCGGAAGATTGATGAATAAATTAGAAGCTAACAAAACTTGCTACAAAAATGATTCTATGCTTTTTTACGTAGAACTAATACTTTTTAAAAATATAGCCGAGAAAATATCTAGAAGTAGTTCGCTTAGCACCCTCCCGTTGCAGAATCACCTGTACTAGTGTCTCTAGCAAGAGGCATTTTTGCAAACTGTAATGTAAATTGCTACAAAGCCCTCTAAGTAGGAAAGAACACAATGAGTGTTCGGTCGTTCGGAGAGACCAAACAGGCTCAACACCTCGCAGTTGAAAAGACTTGACTTCGCCGAAAGAATCCTGTTTATTCATGGATTCAGTGGGAGTGACACTTCCTTATCTATCTTCATAAAAGGTAAGTCATCAATTGTCAAATTGTTCAACAATTGAAATGCATTCCTCAAATCAACCACAAAGGTAAAGCCAAACCTGTCGTCGTTGCCATCCACAAGAGGCTCTGCCCAGCAGCACTTACAACTGGATGGGCAACCAACTGCCACATACAGATTGGGGTTTGGCGAGGGGCGTCAATGGCAATCTTTCACCTGTTATGACAATGGAACCTGCTGCCCCCCGCCTCCGTCCTCAACACAATCCACTGCACAAGTGTGTGGAAACTGCAAGGAAGCCGGCACCAATGGCCTTTCAGATGTAGACGCAAGCTTGGATCAAAATGAGAATGATGACCCTGATGACTGCTTGATTAAGAAACGATTCTGACACTTTATTGTTTTGTTATAATAAATTATTGTCACTACTCATATAAACATTATTAATATTGTATATTAAAATAATCATAAGCAAAATGAGAATATGAATTAATCACGATCTTTTTTAAATGTTGGATCTTTCTCAGCACCATAACTCCGAAAATATTAGTCCTACGTAAAAAAGAATAGAACTAATTTTTGTACTAAATTTTGTTAGCTTTAAGTTTTTTCTACGAGTGAAAGTTACCGAGATATAAGCATAAAACTAAAAAAGGTCCTCTATAAAGGTCGCCCCTCCCGCGACCTCACCCCGCATTTATGACTTTTTATCATCTTGAAACTTAGATACCAAAAAACATGTTTACCAATTTTCAAAACTCAGTTCTTTTTTTCCTTCGATTTGTCTTATTTTATCGAGCTATAATGCATACCGCACTATATGCCTACCGCAATAAGTTTACAAAAAATTATTGCCATCTGCAATCAAGTAATTTAAACTCAAGAAACCCCAAATTTTAGTTTTTTGCCAAAAACACTCTTAACTATTGAGTGAATGAATATGGCATCTGCGTCCAGGTAACCTAGAATTTCCAATTATTTTATTACAAGATTGGGTTGTTCCATTTACAATTGCACAAGAAAAATACAATCAATTCTGTAGTGGTACGTACTATTAATTTGTGCAAATTGATGAAACGGTATAGCTTCACACCACCAAAACTAATCGTTATTTTCAGGTTAAAGACTAAAGAAAATAGTAGGTAGCTTAGTTTCATCAGATCTTAGGAAATCTACAATACTATTAAAATTGCTCTCTAACTAATATAGTTTATGAAAACTACATGTAACACCACACCACAACACCACTGTTAAAAATTATAGGTATAGTGAAAATTTAAAAATCTTTTATTATCAGTATAGCTTGTGAAGTGGAATGGCTACTAGTATATAGCACCTAATAGTATGATAAACATGTATATGTATGAATAGTCATGTTTATCATACTATGTATTAGGTGCACACATATATATATTTATATATATAAAGAGAAAATGAGAAATAAAAAAAAATGGGTGCAAAGAAATTTTGATTAGACTGGCAAGGTAAAATTAATACATAAAAATTTCACTAAATTATGATCATATTTATAAAATAATAATTAAATTTACAACTAATAATTTAAAACTACAAAAAAAAAACCTGTTTCTGAGTCAACACTATGATTAAAGTGGTTTATTTATCGGTAACTTATAAAAAAAAATCATAAATTTTTACACATTTAGTTTTTACATCGCTGCATCCGTATCTCTAATCACATTTGTAAACTTACGACTGTGACACTCATAAATAAATGTAATTAAATTAAATTTGGTTTATACCATACAGAGATCAACCATTACAACACGAGGGGGAAAAAAATTGCTAGTGTACAAATGCAGATTTCATTTTTCTATAAAAAATTACAATACACATTTCATAAACATTACAATAGCTAGCTAACATGTCTTAAAAAAGATGAAAAAAGACCTTGAATTCTATTTTTTTTTTATTTATCATTAATAAGATGCGGCAGCAGTACCATTTTAATTACAATAATTATTTCATATCAATTTCAATATTGTCTCTAGCCCAGATGTTAGGGCCCACTAATAAGGGCTTGAACAACTTAACCTCACCACACTTGCAATCCAAGTAAATCATAAAGAAAGGGCACTGTTTAAGCACATTCCTCTTGACTCTTTCTCACACACAGAGCTACTTTCCTTTTAAACTCCGAATATGATTCTCTCCACTCTTTCTGCAAAAAGAAATAGATTGAACACATATCTATCATTTTTAAGCGTGATTCCGTTAACAGGTTATTCCTAAGTACTCGATTCTGTTTCAATGTGCCTTTCCGTTTGGGGGGGGGGGGAGTCGTTGCGTAGCCCTTTTTCGTTTATGTGGATCTAAATGCCTCTTTCACCCCTAAAAACAGTCTTCTTGACTTTTCCTAACACATCTGGCAACTTTCTTTTTGAAATCCGAATATCGTTCTCTCCATTCTTTCTGTAATTGCAAACAACATTAAATTAACAAAAGTTAGCACAAAAAATACCGCACTCAAAATTAAACTAAACTTTGAAATACCAAATGCTTATAAAATGACTGTGAATATTAACGACAAAATGAATACCCAAAAGCAAATAAAATTCGTAATTAATTTATGAATTCTGAATTGGCAACAAATCCTTAAGGTTGCACAAGTTTGTTGTATATTTCATATTAATTAAACTCCATAGAATTTTGTACATACAATCTGAAACCTAATGTCTATATGCCCCTATAGATTCAAAATCTATAAAAATGTTTGAATTTTCTGTCAAAAAATGTTTTAAGCTGTTTTTTGAAGTTTTATACGTCTGGTACCAAACTAAGGCAAAGCTGGTACTATGGATACCAGACAACGGATAATTTTTTTTTATATTATACATAGAAAACACCCAGACTTGAGGTCATCTCTTCCAAGTAATTTTGAAACGATACAACTAGATGAAAATATATAAAAACAATGAAAATCCTATTCTATAAAATCCTAGACAGGTATAAATTATGATTCTTAATTAACTTCTTTGTTTTTGGTTGGTAAATGTGAAAAATAAAATCAAACTATGTGTATACACACACACACACATATGTATAACATAGAATGTAAATAAAAAATAACACTATTTTGCACTCTGACAATTATAATTAAAAATCGGCCAAGTGCGAGTCGGACTCGCGCACGAAGGATTAAGTACCATCATCTATATATCATAAAGGAGCCCCACTTCTTTTGTTTTTTAAAGTGACTATATAACTAAATATTCTGTGAATATTTTAAGGGCCTGTTGCCATTATCAATATCAAGCAAAATCAAACAAAAAAGTCAAGATGGCTACTAAGTAATTCTGTTGCCAGTTAAAAATTCACATAATAATCAAATTATAAATCTGCTGGAATTTAATAATTGTAATTTTCAAATTCATCAAACAAAGAGTTCATTTTCATAATTACATATATACAAAATATTTGCTTGTGGGTTTACTGGATAAGGTGTCTAACTTAATATTGTGCATCTTAAGCTTTTAACAGCTGTTTACAAAATTTACTGTAAACTACTGGCATATGAACTGCCGAGGCAGTAATTTTACTGTAAACTACTGGAATATGCTGCCAAGGCAGTCATTAATGCTACTTGATGTTGTTAGGACACATTCCGTGAGTTATAATTATGTTTTAAACATATTTTTTTACTGTGCAAGCTAGAATAAACTAACCTGAAATTAAATGAAACTACTCATCCAATTTGTTCACATAAACTAATGAAATCATAAAAAAATAGTTACAAAAAAGTATAAGATAATTTAACTATTTGGCTAAATAGCCCTAAACACAAAATGGCTAACACAAATGATCAATTTCTCTTCTCTACAATTTACAGTAAGATGGATTTCAAAGTCTGGTCTGTCTGTTAATTTGTAATAGAAATACAAATTTTTAATGTATTATAATGTGGTTTGCATGTAATGGAGATACTGATTTAGAAAGAACTTATCAATTTAGTGTTAAAGTCAATTTATACTTAATCATTTTAATTAAGGGTTAGCATTAAATTTGTAACCTTTTAAAATTCTTCATGACATAATAATTTCACATTCTCAAGGTGATTATCATTCAAAAAATTATATAGTAGTTAAGTTTATTTTACTGGATGGAAATTCTTATTTTTTTAGTTATTGTCATTATTAATGATTAATTAACCAACTTCAAAAAAGGAGGAAGTTCTCATTTCGGATATTTATATTTTTATGGTTTTTTTTATGTTTGTCGTATATAGACGGATTTGCAAAATTCTTTTTTAATTTAAAAGGGTATACGTCCGAGGTGGTCCCATATTAATGTAATGAATTTAAAACTTACACTTTTGCTCAAAAAAATAATTGTTGTTAATTTGGAACTGGTGAAACGCCTTTTATATTGATGATTGTATAACATTTTGTTACAACTATGTACGTTTTTAGTGTACGAAAATAGCAATTCGTCACCCAAAAGTAAAAAATAAAAAAATGTTTAAAAAAAAAACAACCCGCTTCAAAAAGATGCACTAAAAAGGTAAAATGTTGTTTTTTTTAATACATGGTGTTAAGGGTTCCCGAAGGATGAATCTTCTAGTAATTATAGCTATTTTATAAAGTTGAGGGAGAGTATTAATAACATATGATTAGTGCACTATACATTGAGTTTCGCTTAGTATGGTATTCGCATTTTTAAGACGGGGGAATGTGTTCAGGCATAGAACCCTGCTATTCTATTTCAAATGATACCAACCGCAGCATCAACATTGGCAGGACTCTCATCATTGGGATCAGCCAGCATGGAGATGACACTAATCAAGATTGTCTCAACTGTGTGTACAGGAAGCCACCTCTCTGATGCCTTCTCATATCCCCATTTATCATCTCCTGGCTCATGCAATATTGATATGCATACATCACCATTCTTTTCAACTGAAATAATTTAGTTTAGTATGAATATTTTTTATCGTACATAAAACATAGAGAATGTCATCACTTGATAACTGTATCTTTACTAAAATAGATAACATTTGGTACATTTTTTGGCACATACAGTGTTATAGCACTGCATGCAAAAGAAGCATTCTTGTTCTTGTGTCTGCTCTATCTTTGGGAGCCATTCACATTTGCACATATATACTCATTATTTGTTGATGTGGTGTTGCAATTACTCATTGAATAAATTTAATAATAGACAAAACAAATGTCTGGCTTAATATAAGATCAATAAATCAAGTCCAGCTTTCCTAGTTTTGGGCCTGGGTTCTTATATAGTAGATACTTACTATTTGGATGCCAAATCTCGGTAACAAATTTCATCCGTGGTGGCCTTAGAGGATATTCTTTTGGGAATAATAAATGTGCTTTGAAAAATCCACCCTCACTGGAAATTTAAAAACACCCAAATAAATAATTGCATTTATCACTATATTTTATTTCTTAATTTATAAGTTGGTTAAAAATTTCTTTTGTTCCTAATTAAAGTTTAAAATTTGAACTTAGCATTAGTATGCCTATAAAAAATCCATTTACAGGAAGTTATTTATACAACATGATTTCATACACAACATGATTGACAAACTTTTTCAATATTTTTTTAACTTTTAATGAATGTACTCTCATGAAGGATAAACTAAAGAATAACTATTAAAATCCCTTTTAGTTTACCAAAAACAGATCACTGCTTACTAAATAAACATCTATTCAACATTTGCATTACCAACAGTCAACAACAGCAGCCTCTACATATGTAAACTGGACTCAGAATCTGTTTGCAATTCATGTAAACAAAAATGACCTTGACACGCGTCTTTCGCTTTGTTAGTCTATGCAACATATACATAAATATGTATAATATTTCTAATTGTAAATTTGAAATTCTGTAGATTTTAGGTTTAATCAGTGTCGTGATTTGAAAACCAGTTAAAGAATGTGGCAATAAAGGTAATCATGTAAGTATTTTAATGAATTATGATTAAATTACCAGAAAAAGTTAACATTAAGTAAAGTTAGGTTATGTTTACAAGATTTGCACAGAGATTTTGAGTCAGGTTTGCATACATACATAACATCACGCCTGTTTCCCAGAGGGGTAGGCAGAGATTAAAGTCAGCCACTTGCTACGATCCTGGCATATCTCTTTTGCCTCATCTATACGCACCAATGCTTTCATACATTTTCTACGGTTCCGAGTACTGCTGACCTGGCCTCTTCTGAGAACATACTTAATTTGACCTACATACGTTTGCCGATGTCTACCTCTACCGACCCTACCAATTGCTTCAGATTCATAAATCTGTTTCGTGCATCTATTTTACTATATATATCTATTTTATCTATTATATCTATTTTATACTATATATATCTATTTTAACATGTTACCTATGTAAAATGGCCCAATTAAGAGGCTTAGTGTGGAAAACATAAGCCTAAATAATTCCAGCAGTAAGTGCAAGGAATAACCATTTCAACCATTGCATAAGCAACACAAAACAAACATGCAATCAAGTGTGAGTCAAATTATAACACATATTCTGTGAAAATTTCAGGCTTCTACCTATTTCAGCCTAAAAAATAGCCAGAAAAGGGATGACAGTGTAAATAACAGTTGAATAATTGTCCTTAAGCTAGTTGTTCCAAGACAACTCATCTCATTGCATTTCGAAACACACTAAATACCCATCATTTTAAGAGATTATCTTTTAAGGTGTATCCATAAACCCATTTAGCTATCTTATATTAAATTATTATTAATCTTGAAATGGGCTCAGCTTCAGAAAGAGACCTCCTCGCTAGCTTGTTCAAACTTTTAGGGTAGATAAATATGATCCCTTTGACCATAAATCTGAAATTTCAATTCACGGGAATGAATACTTTTTGAGTTATGAATTTTTGATAATCGTGAAAAAATGCATTGAAAGTCGTAATATTTGTTTAATCTATGGCCAAAGATTTGTTTTTAGCGTCAGGAAAAATGAATCGATACTTTGTGGTATTGATAGATTGGGCAATCAAGTACTTTTTTTTTCGATTTTGATACTCTTCTACAGCAGTATTTTGTCAAAAATGTTTTTTTCAAAAGCCTTCGTGGTTATTTTTTTTATTTCTACCCAGTAATCTTGTCAGGGCACCCCAACACAACCGGGTTAGGTTACAAGGTTAAGGCAGGGGCGAAGCCAAGCAAGCTCCTACCTTAGCCTTGGTGGTTTTTTTTTTATTTCCACCCAGTAATCTTGTTAGGGTACCCCAAAACTGCTGTGTTAGGTTAGAAGGTTAAGGCAGGAGCAAAGCTAAGCAGGCTCTTGCCTTAGCCTTCGTGGTTATTTTTTTATTTCTACCCAGTAATCTTGACAGGGCACCCCAACACAGCCGGGTTAGGTTAGAAGGTTAAGGCAGGAGCGAAGCAAGCTCCTGCATTAGCCTTTGTGGTTATTTTTTTTATTTCTACCCAGTAATCTTGTAAGGACACCCCAACATGGCCGTGTTAGGTAAGAAGGCTTGCTTTGCTTCGCTCCTGCCTTAGCCTTTCGTAGTTATTTTTTTTATTTCCACCCAGTAATGTTGTCAGGGCACCCCAACACAGGGTGTTAGGTTAGAAGGTTAAGGCAGGAGCGAAGCGAAGCAAGCAACCAATAAGCCGAAGCTGAGAAGGGGAGCGTGAGTGCCGCCGAAGGGCTGCTAGTCCCGCAGTGCCGGAGACAACACGGAAGTAGTTTGGCGAAAAAAAATCTTAATTTAAAACTGAATGGTTCCCCCTTAAGGTGGGACGCGTGAGTGATGCCTCTGGTGTTACAAGCATCCATAGGCTAAGGTGACCGCTTACCATCTGGTGGACCGTATTCTTGTTTGTCACCTTAGTGGTATTAAAGAGGCAGTAAGAGGGGGAACTGGCCAAACCCCCTTTTTAGAATAGATATAAAAAATGGAGTAGTTAGGTAGGAAGTTTTAAAGGTCCATATCTCCAAAACTATGAATTTCCGTGAGGGGGGACTGGTAGAAGGTAGAGGGGAATACCCCTGGGGAGGGGTCCCCCCCTCTCAACCCCCTCCGCGGGAGGTCTTATTCTAAAGTCCTTCCTTTCATACTAATATATTATAATATACTACATTATGGTAAAACTATTTAGCACACCTACCTTATGTAAGATATCCCATAAGTTTATGGTAAACAAGTCTAACTACTTACTATAATGTATCTGGAGGCCCAATAATAAGAACTTCCCATCTGTATATGTCATTGTCGTCTATTAATCCAGCAGAAAAACCTTCCACCGGATTTTTGTTCAGTTCTGAAAATAATAAAGCAAATATTTATACATGTTGCATTAAGTAACAATATAATATCTGGCAATATCTAAATTGATTAGTACCTAATAATAAATATATGATTTTAGCTAAACTCCTGACGCAAAAGCTAATATTGATTTTATTTACATAAGGCACACAAGTGCTATACTTAAATTTCTAAGCTACAGCTGCTATTGACATATTCTCTTACATAGGAAATCACAAAGAAGTTCCAAAAATTCGACCCGCTAAGGTCAATGCTTGCAGAGACGTCTGACGGTCGATAAGACTAATTTCCGAATGAAAAGTTAATGCAGTATCCTTACCTGCTAGTTGCTTTTTTAGTAAAAGCGAAGACTGTGGCTCTGACATTAATTACAATTGTGAAATTTACCCTGACGACACGAAATGAAAGATTTTTTCACAAAAGATGGCTGGTTGAATATTGTACAGGTTGTGAAACATGAGTTGCTAGTTTCCGGTATCGATTGTGTTGCCATATCACAAAGTAAAACATCCTTAAGCCCATCACACAAGGAGCTATAATATATATTAATATGCCAAAATATATTCATACCAAACTAAAATATATTTATAGTTGCGTGTGTTCTAATTTTGAGTTTTTTATTGAAAATGTAACGTTAAATGCTTTTTATATTAATATGTATTATATCACCATGTGTGATGGACACACACACATAGAACAAAAATAGAAAACCAAAGATAAAGTTAAAACTTTGACACCATACATCTGATTGACGACGACACGGTATTACTATGGTTCTACCAGCTGTGACCGCCGAGCTGACCCGGCGAACGTTGACTCTTTTTCATAACAACTGCCGTGCCCGCTGATTCTGCAAGATATGTTGATAACTTTAGTCCTCTTCCGAAAGTTCTCATTTCGGATTCGACTCAGTAACTTTGAGCATGTGGACTAGCCCTGCTCTGACCAAAGACCTTCGTCTTCAGACACTCCTGCTGGTGAAAAAATATTTAACGAAGCTTACCAGATGTCTTGACTAAGTGGATCCTCGTGCGGCTTTCTTCTTAAAGTTTCTTCCGGCTGATTCAGGGATATGAAGTCCCTCTCTCGCTTAGGAGTGATATCAGTCAGTTTTGATAGTACTAAAGAAGGGTTTAGTCTCCCTTCTTGAAGAATAATACCACCATTCCTTCGTTCCGAATTACCAGTGGTACTTCACTTACAGATGACGACATTGAAGAGCTTTTGAACTTTTGAAGCCATTGGAGCTTTAAAGGCTCAGGCGTCGTTATGCTCTCGTTGCCTGGACTTTGTTGTTCTAAGCTGATCCAGAGTCACCCTAATTTTAAATTTGGTCATGGTCCTCCATGAAGAGGCGCTTTAGTTTAGCACTTGGATATTCGTTCCATAGGATGTATACCTTACGCGTGTAACTGGAACCGTTGTCCTCAGTTAATTTTAGCTTTTGAACAAGGTTCCTAGATTTGAAACAGAAGAAATCTGGTTTGATGGAAAATAAATTACTATTCAAGTACCTTCTCTATACTGTTAACTAGGTGATCCGCGCAACAAAAATTATGTAGGGAAAAAAGAAATGAATAAAAATAAATGTAAGTATGTTTCACTTTTACATTCAGTCAAGGTTTTTGAAAGCAATAAAACTGTCACAGAATGAAAAGTCATGGAAGTCCTTTAAAATCTTGTAAATAGGTCGTTGCATACTTTTGATAATCAGATGTTATTTGATAATACACATTCAGTTATTCATATTTCATGGGGTGTGTTGATTCCAGCTGTGGAAATGAGAGCGTTGAGAAGTGCATGGGGGCGCATTACTCTAAATGACAGGATAAGATGCAGAGTGATACAAGAACGATGCGGAGTGAAAAAAGATGTAGCTAATGACAAAGATTAAGAAATTTATGCTTAGGGTCAAATTGTGTAAGGCTTGTGGGAATGAAGAAATAAAAAAAGATGTACAAAACAAATTTATGGAAAAAAAAAAATTAAATGGAAGCGTCGATAATGATTTGAAGTGTTCTTATAAAAGTCCGTAACTGACTAAACATCCAGAAAATTGCCCATGGAACGCAGAGAACGAGAGAGAGATACAGAGTATCAATGAAATAGTTAGTAGCCTTGTCAAATTTATAAGGTTTCCTTATATGACTACGGAACTCTAAATTCATCCGAGAAATATAAACAAGTTTATCTTTTGAAACCTTTTAGAAGTCAGACAGGTGACTAGAAATTGTATCTCGATTATAAAATATCGACTATACCTCAACACAACATTTTTAAAATTGTTTGAAAAACAAGATTTAATGACATGTGCAAAAGCTTTTGAAGGTATGAACTCTGCTCCAGAAACTCTGATCACCAATGGAATTCACTTTCGTCTTTCCATTTAAGGAGCTCCAAAAAAAACTACTTGCATAGTAAGTTACGTTACTTATCTTTTGCAAAACAAATGCGTAATAAGAAAACGTATGCAATTAGCTTGTCTTCCTCTAACCTAGGCTTCTGTTCACCAATATTTTTAAGAAGTTGAATGAGAAGATAAAGTAAAACAGACCATGGAGTAGGCTTACTGAGAAACCACACGTTAAAAAAATCCGGCCAAGTGCGAGTCTGGCTCGTGCACCGAGGGTTCCGTAAAAACTTATTATATGTAGATAGCTCTTCCATCATGAGATCAAGTCTCCTAGGTCAACGAGAAGTACCCCATAGGTTTGGATTTATTTGTGTCACAATATGTGATATTTTTGTTTTTTTTTTACATTGCCTTAGAAACTTGATTTTTTTTACAACATTAAGTGCCCGTAGACTTTACTATTTTATATAAATTTAAACATAATACCTCGACGCGTTCTTAAGTAAAAGGGACTTGGCAGACAGTAGATCAACTATTTTTAAATGTGTTTTAAATACAAATTAACAAAATTCGGATTTTTTTTCCTATATAAGCGATAAAGAAGAAAGACCTTGCTTTGTGTCAAATTTCATGATTCTAGGACAACGGGAAGTACCCGACAGGTTTTATTTTATTTGTGTATAACTAATACCTAAATATGAGTAAAAGATGTCCGCATTTTTTTATTCTGCTGACATAGCAGATTGATTTTTTTTACAGCTTTAAGAGACCGTAGACATCCCGAACTGGGGAAGTACCACCACCTTACAGTAAGTAAGAAAGCAACTGTCAGAGCTAAATTCCAATTTATTGGCAAAATGGGTGGGCGACTTGCGTGCTATCCTCTGCTTTCTGGTCACTCGCTAAAGCAGCCGAAGGGAACTTCCGCCAGTCGTCATTGCGAAAAACCGATGGTGACTTGGCCCATAGTGCTAAAGAGAACCCCCATCTTCTGGGCAGTCTCTGCCTAAGGCGCTGTACCACCTACTATAACGTGGTGCCTTAAGACCATGCCGAAAATCTCCAAAACACAGCGGAAGGTCCGGCGGGCGTTGCTTTCTCTAGATGTTCATAAGTCGAGTGGGGCAGCCGGTATCGCAGCAGTGGTGGTTAAACAGTGTGCTCCTGAGTTATGTCCTGTACTCACGCGCCTCTTCGCGCTTTTCTATCACACCAGGCAATTTCCGTCTTCATGGATGACTGCAAATGTGCACCCGGTGCCCAAAAAGGGCGATAGATCAGATCCATCGAATTACAGGCCTATCGCTATTACCTCTCTCCTCTCCAAGGTAATGGGGCATGTGATCAACACACAGCTTCTAAATGTTGTTTTTATCAAAAGTCACTTTACTCTATTATTAATAATGGCAAATTTCCAGTGACGTCAAGCAGAAGCATTGTGATACTGTCAAAAAGAATGATCAACACCCAGCTGAAAATTTATAGCTCGACCTCGTCTTTGAGCAACAATAATAAGGCGTCTTCGAAGGTTATCACAAAAAGATTGGCAATCTTCTTGCCTCTAGACGAAATCCAATCACCTAAAAACTATGGCACTATATGACCGAGGAGTATAAATTAACCCCTACGTTGCATCTTGCATTTATGAACAATTTTTTTTTTCTGAACTGAAAATGCAGTTGGCTGTTGCAGCCATTACTGCTGCACCGGGCTTTAAGGGCGAGACTCTGAAGGAGCCTCAGCCCATATAGCGCCCAACGCTCAAGGGCTCCCCGCGGGGGTGCCTCGGCTTGGGTTGTCGCTCTCGGAGGCGTGATCGTGGAAGTTCAAACGCCTATCCATGGTCACACCGAGATATTTGGTCTTATTTTGCCAGGGAATGGCACGACCGAAGAGAGAGAGGGGAGATGGCCGCGGAGGGCGGCCTACGGTAAAGAGGACGGCAGAGCTTTTGTCGGGATTCACCTCGATTCTCCATTTCCGAAACCATTCGCCTAGGGCGGTGATAGCGGGTTGGAGTCTCTTAGTGATTCGACTCACTTGCCTATCGGTGGTATAGACAGCGGTATCGTCCGCAAAGAGGGCTAGTTGAGTACCTATCGTTTTAGGGATGTCGTTGGTGTACAGAAGGTACAAGATGGGGGCACGGACCCTTGCGGGACTCCTGCTTTTATGGGACGGGGGGAAGAGAGAGTGGCTTCAACTTTGTAGCGAAAGCTACGATTCGAGAAATAGTCTCGTATGATGAGCACGAGATGATCTGGCAACTGAAAGTAATACAGTTTATAAATTAAACCGTTGTGCCAGACTTTGTCGAAAGCTTTTGCCACATCGAAGAACACAGAGCCCGTGTGTTTGGCACGGAAGCCGAACTGCTCGTCTATTAAAATGCCTCTGGAGACTATAGCGTTCCGTAGGCGAACGAGGAGGAGGCGTTCGTAGAGTTTACCAAGGGCCTTTAGTAAACTTATGGGGCGATAGGAGGACGGCTCGGTACGAGCTTTGCCTGGCTTATGGATGCCTATAACAATTGCATCTTTCCATTGAGAAGGAAAGGTGCTATGTTCGATAGCAGCGTTAAAGATCGCTACTAGACGGCAGGGAAGGGGAAGAGTGAGGCGCTTTAGGATATCGTTAGATACCGTCCGCACCGGGGGCTTTACGGGGGCGTAGGTCTTTGATGACCTGTTTGACTTCGTCGACAGTGAGAGGGGGCAGGGGCTTCTGTGGGGGCAGAGAAGTTCTGCGCTCCACTTCGCCGTCTACCACACGCACGTGGTCGGGATCGAACGGCTGTGTGCTTAAGGCACATTGGGCTTGGAGGCTAGACGCTAGGTAATCCGCTTTTTCGTCGTCATCGAACGCGGGAACGTTGTTGGGACGAGTTAACGGAGGGAGAGAGTTGGCGGTGTCTGATTTTAAAGCTCTGGCTAAGTGCCAATAAGCTTGGTGAGAAGAAGAAATGTTCTCCATCAGATCACCGAAACGTTGGGCGCAAAGCTCAGCTATAGCTGTTCTTACCCGACGGTGCAAGTCGTTGAAGCGAGCTTTATTTTCGATGGTGGGAGCGCGATCGCGTCTGCGGCGGGCCGAGTTACGCTCAGCGACCTGATGTTCTAAGGCAGGATTAGGTAGTGATAATCACCAACCGGCACTTGTCCTGAGCACTCGCCAACGGTGGCGGTCAGGTGGCTAGTGAGTGAGTCGATAGCTACGTTTAAGTCGGTCGCGGAAGAGATGATATTGGGAACGCGGTCTAGATGTGGCGAGCTGGGATTTTCGAGCAATTGCCCGAATTTATCCCAGTTCGTCACGGTTCTAGTGTCGGGAGAAGAGTCCGAAGGTGAACCTAATCGGAGGAGGACAGGGCGGTGGTCCAAGTCAAGTTCGTCAAGCACCTCTATAGAGCGAAAGCTTAGCCTTACATTCTTTAGAAGTGCTATGACGAGCACGTCAGGGTTGTTCCGAGTATTATGGGGAAAGTAAGTAGGCGTCATGTGAGCGATGATGTCAAAGTTTAGTCTGTCAACTAAATCGTCGAGAAGTCTGCCTCTCCGTAAAGTTACTGAAGAGTTCCAACGGCGATGCTTGCAATTTAGGTCGCCGACAAGAATGACGGCGTCACCTAAAATTAACAGCGACTGCAGGTCGCTCTCCAGCAAGTCTTTTGAGGGAGAGCTATAAACCGATGCAATGATGATCGGCTGATGGCCGGTCATCGCTAAACGGCAGACGGATGCTTCTAAGTTCATAAGTGGCGAAGGATCGATAGGGGAGCAATGCAGGGAGCGCCTGTAATAGATGAGAGTGCCTCCGAGATTGGAGGCAGTTCTATCATTACGGACGGTGCGATAGTTCGCGATCGAAGGGGTGCGGTTAGCGGGCTTAAGGAATGTTTCCTGGACGAGGAAGACGTCCGGTTTTTGGGACGAGAGGAATTGCGATAATTCCTCTCTTTGGTTACGAAGAGCGTTGGCGTTAAAATAGCCGAAGGAGACGGATCGGGGTTTTTCGCGCGCGGTTGTGCAATCCATTTTGGTTTTTATTTTTGGGGGAACGCCCTACGGAGGGCGGCAAAGAACTGGTAATGCTCATGCATGAAATTGAGCATCTCGAAGGGGAGGTGACCTGTTGGGATTGAGCGAATACGGCTTCAAAGTAGGCTGGGTCGCAGGCCCAAGAAATCTCAGTGAGAAATTTGAGATGTTGCTGCTGCTCGGCCGCCTGACCGGCGTTGCGGGGCAGCGCTTAGGAAGGGCGTGGGGGAGCAAGGCGCGAGAAGTGCGGGAGCACTTGGCGCAGGCGCTGGGCACGGGGGTCGCAGGATGTCCCGGGACAAGAAGGGGGTGAGGTAGGGAATACCCGTGACTGAGACGGGCCCAGGAAGTGCAGACAGAAGTTTGTCTGTCTCTTTAGACTTTCCTGCGTCGCCTAGCGGTGGATGACGGCTCCAGGCGTTGACAGCAGGGAGAGGAGCAGGCACAAGCGGAGCCTGTTGGCGGGGGGCAGAGGGGCGCGAGGGACGCAATTTTTGGGTTTTCGCGGGTTCTGTTTAGGAGCTTATGGGCACCCGCGGTAATTCGCAGGTCGTCCTTAACGGTTGCTGCGGAGAATTCCTTAGGGACTCCCCTTATTACAGGATGAACTATTAGAAAGCCTTTGATACCATCTAAATAGCGCGACATTGACTGGCAACACGTCGACGTGTTGAGAATGTGTATAACTTGGCAACAATGTCATTCCCTGCCCTTTAGGATAATCGGCTAAAATGGCATAGGGCAGCGCATTAATCGCACGCAGTAATTCTGACAACCAATTTTGTAGATGTGCTCTTGAGTGGAGACAGCGACTAGGCAAACGTAGTGTTGGGACGTGACGATATGCCACAGAATATATCAGAATGCTCACTTCACATTAAACGTTGGTGTGGAGTGAGTTAAGTAGCGAAGTCAGAGGCCGCCCATACGGATTAAAAAGTCTCACATCTGCCCCTGCACTGTAGTGGCGAGTGGCGACTAACATCAGCGGAGACAAGGATTGCTTCACGTTAATAGTCTATAGTTTTCTTTGTTAATAAAATACCATGCAAGAACCATAAACATTAAATGGAACAATTTGTCAATCATGAACCAGGGATGTAGTTGTTAGCCAATAGGCGCTTTTGTTAGTTTACTACTATCATACCAGCCAATCAGCGCTAATGATTTACGAAACGTGAGTAGTCGTTTGCGATAATCCTATAATAGCTCCGAAGATTGCAAAGCTCCTTATTTTCCAATCGTACGGTCGTTTCAAAACGTCCTAGGATTTTCGCAATAATCCGGTTTTTCCGATTATTCTACGACATCAGTGACCTTCTAAGTAACACATGGTTATTATTAAGTGACATATGAAGGTACTTCGCCACAAGCATGGCACAGGGGCGTGGTGGCGCTTTTCTTCAAAAAAGATGACAATAACCTTCTTAAGAATTACAGACCCGTCACGCTTCTAAGCCATGTTTATAAGCTGTTTTCAAGAGTAATTACGAACCGTCTCGCTCGCAAGTTCGACGACTTTCAGCCTCCCGAACAAGCCGGTTTCCGAAGAGGCTATAGTACCGTAGACCACATACATACGCTATGGCAGATTATACAGAAGTCAGAATATAATCGGCCCCTGTGCTTAGCGTTTGTGGACTGGGCAGTGCTACAGGCTCTACAGAGATGCCGTATTGATCATCGGTATATTGAGGTGCTAAAATGCTTGTACGATAGAACAATGCTCGAAAGCCTTAGTAGAGCTTCCCAACGAGTGGGCCTCAAGATGAACATGGACAAGACGAAAATCATGTCGAATGGCCATGTAGCACCCACTCCAATAACTTGGGGAACTCTACACTCGAAGTTGTTGACGAATACGCATCCCTGGGACAAACTGTTTGAGAAACAGGTTAATCACCGAATCCAACTCGGTTGGGCAGCGTTCGGAAAACTGCGTACTATTTTCTCGTCCCAAATACCCCAGTGCTTGAAGACAAAAGTCTTCAACCAGTGTGTGTTGCCAGTGATGACTTACGGCACTGAGACGTGGCCGCTAACTATGGGCTTTATACGAAAGCTCAAGGTCGCTCAGCAGGCGATGGAAAGAACCATGCTCTGAGTTTCCCTACGTGATCGAATTAGGAATGAGGAAATCCGTAGAACTAAAGTCACCGAATCGCAAAGCTGAAGTGGCAATGGGTAGGGCACATAGCTCGAAGAACCGATGGCCGATGGGGTAAGAAGGTTCTCGAGTGGCGACCACGAACCGGAAAGCGCAGCGTGGGACGGACCCCGCTAGATGGACAGATGACCTTGTAAAGGTAGCGGGGAGCCGTTGGTTACAGGCGGCACAGAGTCGCACGCTGTGGAGAAAGTTAGGTGAGGCCTATATCTAGCAGTGGACGTCAATGGGCTGATAAGATGATGATGATATGAAGATGTACGATTCAAATAATTGGAATTTGTAACTTTTAGGACAGAAATAAAACTTTAAATGCTTTTATTTCAAATAATTTATTTCAGTAAGAAATAAAATCAATTTTCAAGAGTTACATAAATAACAAAAGTTTAAGTTGTCCGTGATTTTTTTGATGCAACGTCACTATGGCCATTTACTTTAAGGTTGACACTGGATTGTAATTTTCGTTTATGTCTTTTCTTTACACTTTTAGTTTTCTTTTGATTTTGTGGGTCATGATGGTTGACATTTTCACTTTTATTTTGTATAGTTGGTTTGCAACCTGCCACTATTGTAGTAAGTGATTGAAAATCAAGACAACTTTTAATTTTACAACTTTCATAAAAGATCCTAATTATATTGATTAGTTTTTTCAACAAAACAAAAAAGTTATTTTTAGCTTCAAAATTAGTTTCTTTCAATGTACTTGTTAAGGTTTTTTCAAATTGTTTTTCTAAATTATTTAAATATTTTTCTGCCTTGTTAGAAGTAATTTTTGATCTGTTTAAATATTTGTAAAACCCTATCATCAATTCAAGACCTTCATTACGTCGGAATTGTCGCACATCAGAGTTGAAAGAATTATCTATTACAATAGATAGTATTTCATAGCTGCCTATCCAATCTGTTTGCAAAACATTATGAAAAAAAATTATAGGCAGCAAACAATTTCTATTTTGGAAGTAACTTTGCGTAGCTTCTTTGAATATTTCTGTTAATGGCTTAAAATATTCATTTTCACTAATTGATTGAACATTTTTCACAAAAAGTTTTAGAGAACAAGTTATTATAAAAGTCCCAAAATGTGTTATTACGTCGCCTAAGGCTTGAAACATAAAGTGCGACCTTGATCCCTTGTCAATTGTGGCTTTCAAATAATCACACAACACACCCACAGTAACATCATCTGTTGAAGAAAATTTCTTTACTTTCGTTAAAATTTTAATAGTCTTTCTTAATCTGTTTTCAAGTTCACTGAATTGATTGTCTTGAATGCAAAATTCTAGACTTCTTGTCAAAGGAGCAATCATAGCTAGACATACATCCATAGAAGGATCTTTCTCTAAATAAATGTCTATTAAATCAAGAACTCTTATTCTGAAGTCGGACAAAGCTTTTTTGTCTTTACGGTCTTTTTTAGTTTTCTTATTCTTGCCTTGGTGATATTGTCTGAATGCTTCTGCCAGAGCTTCGTCAAGTTTTTTTCCTTCTTCTTCATCTATCAAGTCTGCGTCTATACTTTCAGTGTCGGTATCGGGTACAGCGGTCCCTAATGCTTTTTGAACTGCTAATTTTAATTGTTCCGGAGCTTTCATGTCATCGTCATCGTCATCATCTTCGCTGTCACTATCATCACTAGAATCATCTTTGTTTGTATTATCTTTATCTTCTTGATCATCACTATCAGATTCGACATCTTTCTCAGATTCTTCTTCCGATCCACTGTCTTCCGTCAAAGGAGCAGACTCCCCTTCAGGGTCTAAAACTGACACTATCTGGCCCACTGATGATGGTGTTAAGTACTCCCAAATTAGCCTGAAGACACATTGAACTACTGATCGTAGAATGCTCGATTCGGTAGACAAAATTGACAGTAAAACTTCAACTAAAACTTCTATCCACTCTGGTTCATCTTGATCCAAGTTTCCTTCTTTTAATTTCTTTTTTTTCTTTTTCATACCTTTCCTGTGATGTTCATAGCAACTTTTTAGTTCTTTTATTGAGCTCTTAGCCATTTTAACGTGTGTCGGTTCAGAGAATAAAAATAAACCAAGTTGATAGAGCAGAATGAGAAATACCTTATCCACTTTGGATTTAGTTTCAATTTTTTCTATGGTTTGACAGACTTCAGTAAGCATTTCCCAACACTCCATGTTTTCTTTAGGAAATTGTTTCTCTAATTTGTCTCGTACAGTTTCTTTACTCAGAGAGTTACTGAGAAAATCGCAGAGTGATGATAACAATTCCAGTAAATTATCCACATTAGAGAATTTTGAAGAGAAACAACGATAGAAGCATGTTTTAATGGAAGCTGTAAAAAAAAACTATTTAGTTAAAATAATAAATAAATGATCAATCTTTTTTAATTATAATGGTTTTATATACTTAATTGTGGTATATTTTAAATTAAAAAGTAGACTATTAAAATGGGCAATGCAGCAGTAGGTTATTGTGATAACCGATCTAAAAACATTGTTTTTGTGACGTTTCAATGATAAAATTCTATTTTCAAAGATGTAAGTACTTAGAGTCCAAATATACATGTAAATATAATTTATTTTTCTAAAGTGCGAAGACAGTGATACAGAAATTAATTAGATGGTAAAATAGCTTATTTACACATTTAGTATACCTATGTATAAACAGTGCTAAAACTTAGTTATATAAAATACACTACCTGATAATTCACCACTGATGATAACATTTTCATCACCACCAATTTTGAAGAATCCAAAGCACATAAGTAACCTCATGTATACAAGCTTAAACTCCATTTCATCTTTAACAGCATCGTGAATAACCAAATACGATATCATCTCTGCTGCTTTTAATCTTTCATTGTTAAACCAACTTCTTTCAACATCTTCTTTTATTACTTTCTTTGATGTGTTCAAAAGGACACCCTTAAATAATTTAGCCATTTTTTTCACACCATCTTTATCTAGATCTGCTACAATGGATCTAACTATACTTGTTCCAGTTACATCCGTGAAATTCATTTCTCCTGGATTAAATAGCAACTTCTTTAATGTTTCAACCCTAACCTTACTGATAGCCTTGTCTGATTTTAATGCTTTAGCCAAAGCATTTAGAAGTTCTTTTTGTTTCTTGATCATAAGTTTATGGTCATCTTCATCATCTCTTAAATTTCTTACTTTACTTGCAGTTTGAAGTCCTTTAAACCAGTCCATAAACAATTTAAAAAAATTTTTGCTCAAAATTTCTGGTATTACTTCAAAATTGCCTTGTATGTTATTAAGGATTGTAGTTAGCAGATTGATTGCAACAAGTTCCCTGTTTCTGTTGTGTTTAACTAGCTGGCTATCAATGCCTGATGTCCAAAACAGTGATAAATGTGATGAATTTGCTATAATTTTGCCAATTTCGTTAAAAATTGGATGATTAACCGAACTGAAATCAATACCAGCCTGAAAGACAAACATTAGGGTTTAGGCTTGAATGACACAATAAAATTATGTTTTGCTGCTTATAATAATATCTGAAAGCTGTGCTCCAAGACATAAAATACATCGGTGCTTGAGTGCAAGAGAAATAGGGAATCTAGCGCTAGTTCCACTTTATTTGTGCCAATTTTTTTTTTAATTTTTTTATAATAACTTTGGACATATCACACAGCGCCATCTGTTCCCAAACTAAACAAAGCTTGTGTTATGAAAATCAGACAACGGATACAAATAAAGAAAAACTTATATACCTACTTTTATTCTGTATAAATACATACACCCAGACTCAAGACACACATTAATGTTTGTCCAGTGCGGGAATCGAACCCACACCCTCTGTACGGCAGCTGGTCACACTACCAACTAGGCTACGAGGGAGTATTTAAATGTTAATTATTTTATTTTCGCAATGTTGCCGGAATTTCTTGTATAGAGCATTTTTTTTAAATAATGCCTAAGCAGAATCCTTTAAAACCAAAAATAATGAGCGCTTAATTTTCTTATTATATGTTATTTTTAAATCAAAATACAAAGTAAAAATCAGGGAACTTAGAAGATTATGGCAAATCTATTTTGTATAAAAAAATTCGACGATGATATCCTTAAAACCAAAGAACCTATGTACTTAACCGATTTTAATGAAAATCGACAAAAATGATGCTTAAAACATAGAGCAAGGATGGGCATTTATATTTTTCCTACGAACAAAATTTTAATTAAACACGTAAAGTTTATTTTGACTTTTGTTGATACATACCATGAGTTTTTCACAAAGAGCATGCATACTGTCTTCACAAACAATTTCATTGTATCCCAAAAACTTCCTTATTTTTACTTTGTTAGGAAACTTCTTGTTGACCATTAGAAGGAAATATAGGGAATCCAAACTATGGTCTTTTAAATCTTTTTTGTAATCTTGCTTAATCTGTGTCCAAACAATTGTAGAAAATTGATCTTCATCCATCTAAAATATTACCAGTTGTTACAAAAAGACAACAAAAAAAATTTAAACAAAAAAGTATTTTTATAATGGTCTGAAAAAATATCACAATTTTACCTATGCATGTTATTACAACGTATTTTACGCAATCAGTTACACGTCTTTAAATTAGCGGCGTCTAGCAGCGTGCTTTTCGGAACAACATGAAATTTAAAAGTTGTAGGTTTTCTACGATAAATTGTAGGTGCCAATTTTATTTTAATTGCATAGTTTTAAAGTTACTCAGGATACTAGCTTTTCATAAAAATATTCTCAAACATAAAAACTTTTTTCAGGATTTTGGAAAACCACGGACATAGATATTTAGCTTGAGATTATGTCAACAAAATTCAATGTTTGATCAGTTAATGTCAAAACAAGGAAGAATTATTCATTTGTCCATGAAGCACGTTGCGAAGAACCGCGAATCGTATTCTTAGTCGTAATTTTGCTGTTTGTATCTCAACTTTCTCTATGGCGAAGCCAAAGGCAGAATGTAACATTAGTAGGCCAATGTATTATGTTTAAAGTCTTTAAACTAGAAAGTTTGAATACAATCTCAAAGCCATTTTCCCACATGTTGTACAGGGAATAATCTTATTAATATATTTTTTAAATTTGGAGAGACCAGACTGATATCTTAATATTTTAATTTTAGTTTATTTTTTAAGATTTATCTTTAAAAGGAGCAGGAGTAGGAACCGGGACAGTTCAAATTGTGGATATCTGAAAAACTTTAAAAGTAGATTTGTTTAAAACAATATTCCTTAAAATGCTCTTTTACCTTGATTTTTTTCAAACATGCAGTTTAAAAGTTAGACGATGGGAACAAAAATCCAGTAACTCACAGAATATTTGTGAATATATGTATGACCGACTTTATTCAACACTAATGAACTCTTTTGGCCGATTGCATCATAGATTTCACAAAGAGAGGTTCACCACACCTTACCATGTGCTCCGAAACAATTGTATCATTGGTGGAGATGGGTTTTTCTTCTATTTGGATAATAGATATCAAGCAGTAGTAAAAAGTAATTATATTTCTGAATAAAGATCACCAGTAGAGTTCCCCAGGGATCACTGCTGATTCCACTGATTTTTATCATATTTGGAAACAATATAGATCTGTGTCAACATATATACATTTAGTAATGACATTACATTTCATTTTTATAGACATTTAAATAAACATGTTCTTTTAATAGATAAAAGCTAGTTATTATAGCCTCCAAGTAAATGTTTTTAAAACAGTGTTTGTCATTACATATGTATATATATACATATGTGTGTGTTAAGATATATTTAAATGTGTTACATATCATTGGCAGATGCTTTAGTGCGTTACCTATTCGCGTATGTGTATGTCTATGTCAAAGATGACATATTTGGTCTATGTATTTATATTTTACTAAATTTACCATTTCTACGATCAAATCTATCCTGTCTAGATATAGTGCTACAAGACTAAATTACTACAAGACGGCAAAATACTATCCGAGGCGTGCTCGCATTCCAGTGCGTGAGAACCAACTTCAAATATCTTAGAACTGTATTTTTTTTTTATTTCTAAACTTGTTTGGATGCTTGCTTGCTAACCTAATTTTTTTATGCCTTAAAAAGGCAAACAGTTAGACAAATATACTGACGGAGACGCCCTGTAAGTGCAGAACTCTAAAATATAAATGAATAAACACTTACTCCATTAACAAAGTCCAATAGTATAAGAGAAGCCACTGTACCAAGGTAAGATTTCTTCTTGCTTGCTGACATCAACACTTTGATTACCTCACGTTGCTCATCTTCATTGGATTTGTTAATAAGCCCAGATCTAAATAGTGCACCACATACTAAAATTTGACCAAGTGCGACATCACCAACTTCCTATAAAAATGAAAATAAAATTTCAAAAACTGGAAAAGTCCTCTCAATCAGGTTTTACTGGTGAAAGTATGTTTTCAAAGAAAAATAAACACAATAAAATGCCTTAGCCGGTTTTGAATCAAATTGGTAGAATATAGAAGAAACCAAGTCTGATTTTGCTAAGATCTTGAAGTAGTTAGGATGTTTTAAGTCCTATCATCTCAATCCCAGTAATAATAGCTATTCAATTAGTTCAAATTATGATGTATAAGTACACTGACTATTTATTTTTTAACTCAAAACGGGACATCAGTTGATTTATGTCACTAAGTAAGTTAACAATAAAAAAAGCAACTATTTGATTTTCATCATTTAGAAAAAGTTAGGTATTTGTATTCACAATTTGTTATAAATAAGGGGATGATAATAGACGCCAGTTGAGCAAGTCAAGTATAAAAAAAGCTAAAATCCATCTTAAGCCTGCAGAGAGGTCACGTACGTTTTTGGCTAGTTTTTTCATGTTTTTAATTTATTAAAAAAAAGTTAGCCATTGTATAAAAATTCCAGTCAATTTTTATTTTAATATTAAATGATACCTAATTAATGAATTAAAAAAATAATTGGGTTCTCTGACAAAAAATGGAGATCTAAGACAAGTAAACTTAATTTTCAGCACTTTTTCAGGGTGTAGGGTCTTAAAATAATTAAATAAATAAATTATATGCATCGCCGATCGTCGACGACACGGTCTCGCACCACTAGCGACTGACGGCGAGCTCCATACTTTTTGAAAAACGGGACTTTTATGCGTCCCGGGGCTTTGTTTTGGGACAACGGGACAGGTAACCGAAAAAAGGGACAGTCCCGTTCAAAACGGGACGTATGGTCAGTTTATGTATAAGACTAGTTTACTTAGTTTTACTATTTATTCACACTACTGGCTTTTTACTGAAGGAAAACATCATGACGAAACCTGCATATGTCAAGAAAACGATGAATGTGAAGTCCACAATTTGCACTGGGCCCATGTGTGGACTATGGCCCAAATCACCCTCGCTTATGAGGGGAGCCTGTGCCCCGACAGTGGGGACATATGAAGTCTGGCAATTATATATTAATATGTATTGTGGTTATGCAACCGCCACAAAGTAACAAATTATGTTGATTTTAAATAAATCAAATGCAATTTAGTTCAGATTAACTTATTGACACCAAAATTATGCCTTTGAAAAATGTCATAGGGCAGATAGGTTGAGCCAAATCTCTCATAATCTTACCAGGGAGGGGAGGGTCGTAAAATCACCTAAATTGCCTCACGTGACTAATGGTTGCCCGATAAAGTAAGAAGATATTCAAGTATAACCTCCGGACAGCTATGACATGCATGTCTTAAAGGATGAAAATGCTTGTGACCATACAAAAAGACACCATCTTACAGCTCATATGCTTCAGTTCAGAAATCAATCTTATGCACCACTTTCTGATTACCTAAGTTGACTGTACCTATAATACACTAAACTTCGACCAGATTGTCGGCCAATATAGGTACAGTTAACACATTTATATATAGACTAGATAAATAGTTAAAAGACTTCAGACTTCAAATGTTTGGACTTAACTTGATTACAGATATTAAATTTGAACAACATTGTTATCTAATAGGCTTGGGCAATTGTAACATTTAAGATATCATAAATTTTAGTATCATAGTGAAATAAGAAAACACAACATACATCTCAAAACCATAGGGAAGTAAGCTTATTGCTATTGATCAAACATTTACCAGATGCAAGCCATCTATTATACACAAATTGAAATTATTTTTGCCTTAGTGAGAATGAATCTCAGGTATTCAATGCATGTGCCACTTGACCTTACTCACATTAGTTTAATCATATATTATCAGTTAGCCACTCTATGGATTTACTTAACTTATGTAAAAGTCGTAAGAAAAATGATAATACTTACACTTTTTGACGACCCAATTGCATGAAGTTCTTTTTTAATCAATTCAAGTATTTCTAGAACTGTTATTTGATCATATTGCTTCAGCAGTGCTACTAAGGTAGCAAAATACCCTGTCCTCACATCTGAAATGTTCGCACCTAAACTCCTAATCAATCGTCTCAACACATGCTGTAGCTCTTTATCTGTCTGAAATAGTATATGGTGTAATATTATTGAGTCATTACAATGTTTATCTAAAAGTCTAAAATTAACATTATGTCACAGTGATATATTCCAAAACTGAGCGCTATGTATGCAATAGTGAGATGTCATACAAAACCAGTTCAGATTAGTCTCATGCTTCATGTTCCCAGTTATTTTTGTATCATGCCAAAACTGCTCCTGCCAAAAATTAAAATGTTCACACCCCCCCAGGGTCAGCAAGTGGCATCAAGTGTGCTCACCAAGCAATTTTATTGTAAATTACAATAATCGCCAAAATATTTTTTTGATGTTTTGCTTAAAATAAAGTTTTTACACATTTGTAATAAGAACAGAAACAAAATAAAAATTAGAGATAAACAAATACAGCAATTTTTTGCTGGTCATGAGAGACAAATAACATTAAATGGATTAATTATAGAGGTGCCAGATCTAAAATTTGGCATGGCTTTTTATAGATTTCCAGCTTAGCTGTCTAACAATTCAACTAGTCCATAAATTAACACTAGACTTTTGTAGCATCAATTGTATGTTGGCAGTAGGTTGAACTAATCATAAAAAACTTATTGCTAGTACACTGCTTCTTAACTGTCCAAGACTTAACATTCACTTCATTCATAGTTTCCCGTCGAAGGCGTCTTGACAGAGCAATCGTCAGGTGCGTTGCGCGGTGTGACGGGTGTCGAGCGCTATGGCTATTCGAGAGAACAGTCCAACAACCCAGTAGATTTGGTCGCGGCGCCAAGAATGGTGATGAAGTGATGACGGACTTTATGAACCAATATTAACCTGCGTACAGCGCTCTGCTTGCTTTACACCAAGTAGTCAGGTTAGAACATAACCTAAAATATCTTCTGTAAATTAGCAAACTAATCGGAATATAAACATGTTGCCATTTTGCCCATAATGTACTTTATATAATAAGTTAATTACAGTTCATTCTAACCTTATTATGCTGAAGTGCAGATATTATTTTAATTCCACCTGTAAGTTTTGAATCGTCTTTAGGCGCTTTAAGTAAATCATAAGCATCTAAAACAGAAGCAGAAACTTTTAAATTTTTCGGCTTTATGTCACTATTTACAATTTCTTCTTCGTCTTTCATTTTAGAATCAATTTATATTGAAAATCCACATTCCCACAATCATTCGAAATCAAAACACATTTCTTCACTTTTTTTTCTTTATTGAATGGCCTTGGTCATTTGTTCCCTATTTGTTGCCTCTCTATGCCCACACACTTCACAGGGCCTCGTTCAAAAACTCACTCCACCGGGGTAGAGTTTCAAGCTATATCTTTTTGTAATTTTAAAAAAAGGTCCCAAATTAAGCAAAGCTTATACATGTACAGAGGGTCAGACGCTCAAATACACAAGTTGGACTTTGAACCATTCGAAGATGAACAAATATTTTATCGCTTTTACGTTACACAATTCCTGCTGCACTAAACACACGTCACAAAGTTGTGACGCGAAATGTTATACCTAATATTAGTTTTTGTAGTTAATTACATATTAGTTTGTGATTTTTGCTTTTCTGTAATGGAGTTTAGTATTTGTCTGTTGCTTTGAATCACAATATCAATGACCGTGACGAGTTCATGATAATCGTCGCTTTTCAAACAATTATGTCTACCAATAACAAAAAAAAACGGGCTATGTGCGAGTGGGTCCCGCACACCAAGGTATTCGCATCTTACAGCTTAAAACTATATCTTATGCAACTTATTGATAAAATTTCAGATAAAGAATACTTTATTTATTTTTATTTATATTCTTTATTGAACACCAAAAGTGTATAAAAGGTGGGGTTAATGCTAACAGCACTTTCTACTGGTCAACATACAAATGTTCAAGAAAAAGTGTCGGTCGGTGTGACATACATACACATACATACGCATACATAAACATACACATATACCTATACATATATCTATACGAAATCTATACATATGTTTTAGTGTAACAGGATGATAATAAATATTGTACGAAATGTCAGGCGTATTGGGGAAACGATTTGGAAAGAACAATGAAATTTAGTTTTGCGATAAATGGGTGTTATAGGATCAAAAAGGATAGAGTAAATGAGACAGAGTAGTTCTAAGATTTCTTTAATCTCTTATGTGAACCCAATTCAGTTTACGTCGGTATTCAGAGACATGATCGAATTTACGTAGGCCGAAAACAAATTTAATGCATACGTTTAGTGAGCGATTAAGCTTATACAACAGTTCCTCAGACAGATCACTGTAGTCAAGAATGGGTCGGAGAAGAGTATTAACGAGAGTAATTTTAGTAGAAGTAGGAAGACAATGTTTGAAGCGTTGGAACGAATGTAGAGAGGCATAGAATCTGTGAGAAACTTCCTTCGCTTGAGTCGACCAACTAAGATTACTGTCCATAATAATTCTCAAATCCTTTACAGATGATTCGTAAGGTATAGCAGAACCCAAGTATCTGATGTTTGGTAAAGTATTATTACTAAATTTGCAGAGCTGCCGGGAACTGCCTAATTAGATGGCTTGATTTGATTGACTTCGCAGACCAATCTGGTATGTGTGAGAAATCAGCGTTTGTTTTATTAATGGCATCAAACAAATTTTGGACCTCCGCTTGTTGATAAAGCTGAAGATTGTCGGCGTACGGATGGTAGGGACTTTGAAAATTATGGGTTATGGAGTTAATAAATAAAAAAGAATTGGTGACAAAATACCACCTTGGGGTACTCCAGCGCTTGAGTTGCACCAATCTGAGATTAATGGACCGTTTCGAACAACTTGCTGGCGTCCCCGAAGGTAGGATGATAACCATTGGACAACGGGGACTGAAAACATCATTCGGTCTAACAAAGCCAGCTAAAGGTCATGGTCGACGATATTGAACGCATTACCAAAATCAATTAAACCGAGGACCGTTACAAGCGATTTCTTCATTCCAGTTCTAATATCTTCAGTTATTTTTAGTAGAGCTGACGTTGTGCAGTGTCCTGCTCGATAACCTGACTGATAAGGATTAAGAAGGTTAGATTTAGTGAGAAATTCAGCCAGTTGTTTATAGACAATAGATTCTAAAATTTTGGAAAGCAATGGGAGAATAGAAATAGGGCGATAATGATTAAGAAGGGATGGGATGGAGACCTTAGTCCTCTAAGTGTCAGGAAAATTTCCAGAGAACAAAGAAAAATTCACTATATGAGTGATTACTGGCAATAAAACATCTAAGATCAGCTCAATCATAACACGTCCAATGTCATCGGGACCAACAGCCTTAGACTTAATAGACAAGCCATTTTTTAATTTCTGCACTGTCGACAGGTAAAAAAGGAAAAGAAGCTATTTTTGGCATGGAAAGCATTTGAATTTCAGTTACAGTATTCGATTTGATTCGAGAAGCAAGTTTTGTGGAACAAGTGAAGTGAGTGTTGAGATCGTCAAGATTAAAAGGGATATTATTATTGTGTTCAGAAGATTTTCCTACGCCAATTGAGTTGAGGAATTTCCACATACCTGAAGAGGATGACTGGAGTACCTTTTGAGAGATGAAATTGCGTTTAGAGTTCCTACACATCTGATTATACCGATTTCTTGCAACTTTGTAAGTGTTCCAGTTTTGATCATTACGATAACTTTTATACTTCCGAGAGGCGCCATCTCTGATTGCCATACATTTTTTAATCGCGTCAGTAATCCATGTTTTCTTTTACCGCTAAGCCAATGGTGTTAATATTATTATTTACGTACTTGAATGATGTATTTCAACATACTTGCTTACGGTTTTTTTTTAATTTATTTATTTATTCAATACGACGACCATCCCAAACTCACTTGCCGTATCGAGCCCTTAAGTCTGAGGAGAGACTTTGCCTCCCTGTGTATATAACAAACGTGTTCTACGGCTTGTATAATGGGATTTGTTCTGAGGAATTGTTCGAAATGATGCCCACGGCTACTTTCTACTATCGCACCGCGTAGTAATTAATTATAAATATTATCTCAGAAAGGTCAAAAAAGGTCAAAAAAAAAAGGGTACAACTATTTGTTTGTAGTGCACTCCCTAGTGACATTCATATATGAGCTTCTTGACTTATATGGTACCTAAACTTTTCTGACCAGCAAAACTACAGTCGCCATATTGAAATGTTGTGAACTTACACCGACACTAGCGACCAAACACCCAAGGTCAGAAAAGTTTGTTGCGTCGTAAATTATTGATTAAAAACATTAACTATATTATGCAATATTCTCAGTTGTTAGAGACAAATAGAACTTTAAAACGAGGAAAATTAATCTATACGTTTAACTCTTTATTATTGTGATTTTATAAAGTTAAATTTTTAATGGCGGGTTCAGTTGTACTTAAAGTCACCAATCATAAGTGCATACATATTTTGCTGTTAAATCAATAAAACTGGTAATTTTATTATTTTACCAAAACCACCAACATTCTTTCGTGTTCATAATATTATATAGACATTTTTCAATTTATCGATTTACAAAACAAACTACAAAAATAACACTATAGGTTATACTGTATTCAAGAAGCTTATATATTGATACCACTTTCTTATCAGTCTGTCTGTCTGTCAGGAACGCGTTAAGGTATCACGTTGAAATTAATATCAAATACTTAGGTCTATGGTCCCTTGAAGGTGTAAAGAATCAAGCTTCTAAATCAATTGCCATTTTTGTCGCATATATTGGCATTCACAAACAAATTAAAACGTATGGGGTACTTCCCGTTGTCCTAGAACCACGAAATTCATTAATTTTTAGTTATTACCCATTTAAAAAAAGTTTGTCTTTCAAAACCGTTTTACTCAAGAACGCGTGGAGATATATAGTTCAATTAATATCAAATAGTAAAGTCCACAGGTACTTTATGTTGTTAAAAAATACAGCTTCTAAGCCAATGTAAAAAAAAATATGCCCAAAATACATGAATTTTTATCACATATTGTGACACAAATAAATCAAAATCTATGGGGTTCATGATGGAAGAGCTATCTTGGTATTATAAGTTTGGACGGAACCCTCGGTGTGCGAGCCAGCCTCGTAATTGGTCCTCGTAAATCGGTTGTTTTTATATGTTTCTAAACATTAAAAAAACATTTCCAAAAATTATGTAGGTCATAGTCTTTTGGTCACTCTAATCAATTTTCCATAAATCTAATGGAAACTAATTAAAATATATCTAAGGATTCTGCAATATTGTAAAAGTTTAAGGGAACGTGTTTAACGTGATATTTTACAGGTGCATGATGACAGGTTGAGTAGTATAGTTATTAATTAGGCAAATTATCCGAAATGTCAATCACCCACATACACTCACAAAGGTCAAAAAGTTTTAAGAATCCAATACTGCTGAAATTAAAAAAAAAACAGTTTAAAAAGTTTAGATAGATGGCGTTGAATCAACAACGAGCATTTTTTTTCTGAAACAAAGTGACTTGGCTGTGTTCTAAATTAAAACTATGGCCTATACATACCTAGCGGTCCCGGCGAACGTTGTTCTGCTGCCGTCCCTCTGTAACCTGGCGAAAGTTGGTTTTTACCTAAAGTGCCCGAGTCCGGCTCGCACTTAACAGATCGAAATAAAAACTATCGTATCTTTTAAGTTGGATCAAATAACAGACGGTTACGAAGTTCGATCAAAATCGGTTCAGTAGTTTAGAAGTTTATCGCGGACAAACAACATGACACGTCATTTTTATATATATAAGATTATGTTGCTTTGTCATTTGATATTTTCCCACATTTTAAGTAAAAAAGTACATAGCTCTTCTTCGGAGCTCTTGTTTCAGGTCTGCTACAGCCTATGATCCGTAATTCTTACTCATCATCAAATAACAAAGTAACAACAAAATAACGAATAAGAGTTCCCATCACAGATTTATATCAAAGTGTACCCAAACAAAGAAAAGAATCACAACGTTTCACAGAGGATAAACATATCATATGTTTAAAAAAATGCGCCTTGTCGAGTCAACGCCATCTAGTCTATTTTTTAGAACTATTTTTTTTTTTAATTTGTCTCAGAAAATCTCTCATTGATATCCATTAATGATTGGCAGATTTTTTATTACATGGTCTTCAAAACAATTTTGTTACCAATACATTTAAAAAATAAGCCGGCTAAGTTACGTTGTACGCATTTCGTTCGTTCAGTAGAATTAAATGCTTAAATCTGAAAAACTTGTTGATTGATTATGTTTATTTACAACCTTTACTAACCACCGGCGGGAAGAGAGGGGAGTTATAAGTTTGATTGCTATGTGTGTGTGTGAGTGTGTGTCTGTCCGTGGCACCGTAGCTGTTAATTGCTGGTTTTGTATTTGAAAGCAGGTTTTCTAGGGATGATTACTAAACATATTTCATCAAAATCGGTTCAGCCGTTTTAAAGTCATCACCTCTTTTGTTAGCTGTGGTAGGGATTCTGGACGCATTAAAAAAACTATAATTCGAAACACCCTGTATGCTATGGAAATATGCAAGATTATGGAATTTTTGGTCAGTGAAGACAGACCCTTCGATTGGCACAAGGTTTGCCCGTGGCAAGGAGTTTCTTCTGAGAGAGAGAGCGCTTGAGATATGAGGCGCGTTTTCCTCATATCTCAAGCGCCTCAGAAGACACTCCTTGCACACAACAGACCGATTTTATTTAACTTCTAACTTAAATTCTAACACATATTTAGATTATTTAACTTTTTACATTTAGTATCTGATGGATACTTTTTGAAGTTTCTTGATTGACTGAACGCAAATACAAATTTTGTTCTATATTTATATAAAAATAAAAACCCCAGCAGAGGGAGAGGTTGTTCCATAGAACCTTCTAGATTTAGTACTTAAGTAATTGTACTTACTGTGGTGACTAAAAATCTAGCCCACACAAAAACTTTGGAAAGATAACATATAGTAGTCGATATAGACATATATCGAAAGTATAGTTATATCTACGTAGCTATAATCTGCTACTGACAGTTGAGGTTTCTATCGGCTATTGCCATCACAGTCACACGATTCTTGGCTTGACTATAAAATAACGTTGTTTTACATTTTTAGGTTTTATAGCCTAACGGTAGGAGCTATAATGACAATTTACGTGTCCTAAGCTGGAGCTTTCGGAGTTGGTTCTAATGACATATAGTGGTACGTTCCACTGTCTACGGTTAGGCCGAAGTGAGAGAAGAAATGGAAATCTAGCTCTTAGGGTGTTCTGCCTACACTGAACGACTATAGACTTTGTGCTGAATCTCAAAAAATGGACCTAAAATTCGGACCTTTCGGCATCTTTTGTATCTGTTCGTTGGTCTTGTCATGAAAAAATGTGAAATACAAGTTTTCATGTTTTTCCTTGTGCTCCTGTACTTCAGATATAGAGAGTATAAATCTCGGTAGGTGTCATTGAGAGGTATCTAGCGATACTTTTGTCCTTCATGTATGTATACTGGTTGCTTAGATATAAGCTAGGTACCGTATTTACAAAGTTTACATGTAATTTGTACCCTAACCGCACTACTTACCGTGTCCGTAACGGTATAGGTATCCACATGTAAGGGAAAAGGTGCGCATTTAACCTGCGGTATTTATTTTAGGAATGGCCTAAGGACTTAATGACAATAGACATGTAAAGCTTCAGACAGTCTTTTCCTTCTTTACCCATAGACCCATCTCTTTTGTATCCCTATTTCAGTGTATTGTCATAGGAGTGAGGGAGAACAAATGTACAATAATCAACACGCTACCTATTTTTACCTGTAAATCAGTAACCGTGCATACGGTCTATATAGTAGTTCGGTACATTTTTGACCAACATATGTTTTACATATATACATTAAAGTAAAATTCCCGCTTTTTTGGGGATACCGTGCGTACTAAGTCGACAATATGTCGGTACTCACACAATATTATTTTTGATATTAACAAATAGTAAAGAGGGGAAATGAAACAAACATTCTCTACTTTTACCTAACTTATTACAATTTTACACTTATTGTTATTACATTTTCTTAAATCTAAAACTAGTCCCTATCAGGGAAATAGTTTTTATTATGTTAATATATAGCAGGGGTAGCCGACTTAATTAGACCCAAGATCTACTGTTTACTGACGAAACCCTGTGCGATCTATCAATTACATTCTTCTTAAAATCTTAAATGAAACAGCATAATTCATTACACAATGATGTAGCATTTTTTAATATAATAAGACGAAAAACATAAAACTGAAAATTATTCTTAGTAACTACGTATTTATTCTAGTGATTGTGTCTGAGCATCTTCCGCTAGATTGGCAAAATCAGGTTTGTAGTTGGAAATTGCTAACCTTAAAGAATCCAATGTATGACCGTATTTTTTGTTTGTTTTTAGTAAGAAAATGCTGACTCACATAAATATGTTAAACCGAAACACGAATGCTGTTGTTCAACACATTTCTTCAAATTTGAATATTTCTCGTTGTAAACCAATGCCCAGAAATCTAGACCTGAAGATGACCTTGCTTTTAAAAATATGTCACAGCGCAGAGTAATTTGAAGTATCATGTTACTCACCATTTAAAATGTATCTGCAAATTTTGTAGTACCACTGCTTTAATTTCTGCTATGTACTTGTCAGGAATCAAATTGTAGGTCGTATGTTTTTCATATGATCCTTAATGTTTGCAAATTGTTGAAATTTTTTCTTTTCGATGTCAACTATCATAGACGCTGTTTGACTTTGAAATATTGCAATAGAACTCATCAGTTCTGTTACTGTTTTATTCTTGCCTTGTAGTTCCAGATTTAATGTGCTCAGTTTTCCAGTAAAATTTACTAAAAATGCTTAATCACATTGCCAGTCTAAATCACGCAATTGCTGATAATCATCACCAAGAAATTTTATTATTTCGTCCAATAAGTCTCGAAATCTTTGCAAAAACTTGCTTCGACTCAACCACCTTACGTCAGTGTGCAATACCAAATCTGGTTCCTTCTCATCTAATTTCTGTTTAAACAGCCGCCTTTGGAGAGATTTTCCTTTTGTGGAATTTACAATCTTGAAAGAAATGTCCATTACATGTTTTGTGTTAAGTCTCTTACTAGCCAGTACTTGAAGATGAATTATGCAGTGGTAGCTAATGAAGTCTGGAATTATGAATACCTGTCATTGCAGGAGCCCCATCACTTGTCATTGATACGAGTTTAGACAAAAGTAGCTTAATCTGGCTAATATATGCTTTGAATTCCGTGAATATATCAAGGCCACGAGTTTTTCCTTTCAAGGAAATTATACTTAGTAATTCTTCTTTCGTCGAGAAATCGTCAAAGACCATCCGAATAAAAATAAGTAATTGTGCAGTATCAGTGATATCTGTTGACTCGTCAAGTTGTAGCGAAAAATCAACACAGCGGACGATATCTTTTTGCAGCTGTTCGTTTATGTTTTTACTTATCGTTTCAGCTTTACTTTGCTCAATAAAACCAAACAACATGTTTTCTTGGACTTTTAATTGCGATTTCAATGCTTGCTATTTACTCTTTCTTATTTCGCTGCTAAGCGGAAAGTCAGTCTGATATTTACAATGCATTGTGTTGAAACGTGGCTCTAAATTTCCTTTTTTCGGTATTGCCACGGATGTATTGCATATTAGGCAGCAACAGTTTTCTTTCACCATAGTATAGAAGTAGTCTAGTTCCCATTCATGATGAAAGTGATAAGTTTTTTTTTGGAGCACATTTATCAATAATCTACAAAAAAATATAATTAAAATATTAGGAATAATATTTATTAGGAATAATAATGATTAAATCATGTAATAACAAAAGTAGAAATATCCTACCACTAAAACTTTGTCAATTTATTTCGTAATGATGGCTCAAATTTAGCGAGTGAACATTATTTTTAAGTTTTATACCCACTAACTAGGTGTATAATTCGCTTGATACCCAGTACTAAAAATAATAATAGTTTTATAATACACTTAAAAAAAAATAGGAGCATGCATTTTTTTTTGTATTATATGCGAAAACTTAGTGTAGCGTAGGTAGGTCAATGACATGAACGCGGCACGTATTCCTCAATGGTAGGGAATCATCAGCTTTCTTAATTATTGTACTTGCTAATTATTAATGTAGTTATGAATTGATTAATCGGTTAATCTCGAGGTCTAAAAGCGAGTACGAGCTTCCCCGTTGTGGTTAAAAGAAATAACGGTGTATTACCGAATTTCGTAAGTCTTGTTTCGTATTATTGAGAGGGTTCATTTGATGTTCCTTCACCGTTTCTTTTCAACCACTTATCCCTAGCACAGAATTTAATCGTGATTTATATCGGTAGACGTCGACGTCGTAACTCCGCTAATACTGTCGTCAAATGTCCTGCCCCCACGTCCCACACGCTTCCCGCTTAGTTCATCGTGTGCCGAAAACAAAAGATACACTGCGTAGAAGAGAGGACAAATAAAGTGACAGTACAGTCATTGTAAAATGATACAAGATGTTGAGTGCGGCAGTTGATTATTATATTTTTTGCCTTGCCACGATCGACTGGACTAATAATCACGATCGACCGATTGGCTACCCCTGATATATAGGTTAATATTAACGCATTACATTTTGAAATATTGAAATGCATTTATAGATGCAATTTGAGTTCCATTCTTCCAGCGGTGATAATTTGATCTGATGTTGCAGCACATCAGTACACAGGAGGTATATCGCAAAAAAAGGGGTGTAACAAGTTTAATTGTTTTGTGTGTTATAATTTGACGTGTGAGTCTGTCTGTGCCCTTGTAGCTACCAAACGAATAGACCAATTTTATTGGGGTTTTTATTGTTTGATAGGTAAGAACGTAGAGACGGAGCGTTATTCACGGCATGCCTTCTAATAAATACTTTAAAAAGTCTAAAATGAAAATTTAATTGAATTTTAAAAAACCCCGACACAGAAAACATCTAAAAGTAAACAAATAATATGTGTTCGTTGGCCCTCTAACCTTATTATAAGTACCCAGTATTTTGATCCAAACGTCGTCGTGTTGGGGGACTGTTAATATTATATAATTATTGTTAAAATCTATTATAAATTATATCTATACATGTTCATTATATTGCTAAACAAAACACGACTGCCATAAACTTGCTTATTTTTATAATTTATTAGCATTTTATTACTAAATCTGCCATAATTACACTCTCAGAAAACCTGGGGAAATGTTGCTACAGAAAAAAAACAATAATGGCCGCAGGCGCTCCGCGCGCGTTCAGTGTTCCATGTTTCTAAACATGGCAGGTCGTAGCGGATTTGATGATGGTAATCCCAGGTAATTATCGTAAAATAAATAATTATAGCCCTTGAATTTTGCTCTTTATCGTCTAAGTCTTCTGCTCAAATACATTGGTGTAAAGTAGTTGTAAAATCTGCTTATTTTAAGAATTATGAGCTTTTTTCATTTTGTGATAATATTCTCGAAATCGTGAATTCCAGGCATACGTATCCTGCCAAAGATAGTTATATCATTAATAATCTTATCCGTGTATTAGATTTTGCCTTTTAAAACGATACTTTACTAGTTTTGTAGGTTATAAAGTCTTCATTTATAATGATTGCTTCAGGGATTTCGGTGGCGGCAGGAGAACTGTCGGTGGCCGCCCGCTTCCCTCGGAGCCACCATATAAAGCATACGTTGGAAATTTGCCCGGGGGCATCATTCAAGGCGATATCAACAGAATATTTCCTGTAAGTATTTTAATTTTCTTATTATTTTTTAGTAGTTTTTATATTTAATGCAAATTACAAATATTTCTTGTTTATAATCTTAAAGGGGTCACTTGTACACCTAGGTCTAGCTTTGCAATTTTTTAACAGTGACCAGTTAGTTACTAATGTAGTAAATTCTTCAATATTTTCATGTTAAAACTGTTCTAAAACATTAAGATATAGCTTTGCCATCAAAAATCATTTTAATTTTTAAGATTTTTAATAGTCACCTGAAAGACTACTTCGCAGAAATAAAATCAACACTTAATTCTAATTGATTTATTAAATAGATATATTGTAATTGACTATATTTAACACATTGACTGCCAACTACAAGATAACTCGTAGATTAAGTTCTTTGCTAGGACGCCGACTATGAGTTATCTCGTACTGTGTTTACTTGCCATTTTCGCACAGCTACGATTAAACTAATATGGATAGATGGCTTCTGGGAAGGGAACAAAAAATCAATGCTGGCTACATGAACAGAAATTAATAAATAAACAGAAAATATAATCATAAAAAATTAGCCAACTACAAGATAATTCGTAAGACCTTTTTTTTAAAAAAAATACATTTTCTATGCTTTTTGATGATTACTATGTAATATAAATAGAGTTTTTAATAATATAAAATGATTAAATGAAATTGGCTTTTAAGACCGGAATTCTGAAAATTACCGTGGCAGTCAACATGTTAAATTAATACTTAGTCATGTATAAGTTATGGGTTTGGTTGATTTTCAGATTTTGCAATAATTGACTATTAATGTTTGCAACACCAAAAGTAAAACCAACTGTATCTATGGCAGTGATTATACTCAAACTTAAACAGGGGGGACAAACAAACTCAAACTTAGGCAGGAAACTCAGCCGTTACTCTTTCATATTTTTTAAACTTAATATTAAAATACTATGTATATAGCCTTACACTATAATTATATATGATTCAACTTGACAGTTGATCAACACGGAGGTGGGCCTTTTAAGCCCACTTTTTTAATTTTCACTCTGCATTCTAGAACTATCTAAGGGTAATTGAATTAATAATACACTATTCTAGATAATCTGTCATTAATAATCGAATATGATGTAACATTTTTTTTTCAATATGGCAGATATTTTGATAGTGTAGATATTGAGTATTTTTAACCGACTTCAAAAAAAGGAGGAGGTTCTCAATTCGACTGTATATATATTTTTTTTTATGGATGTTCAGCCATAACTTTTTTGTTTATGAACCAATTTACGTGATTTTTTTTTATTCGACAGGATATACTTGCGAGTTGGACCCATTGAAATTTTATCCAAATCCATTCAGTAGTTTAGTTTTTAGACAATTCCAAATAACTCTCACTTGAAAAATGTCATCCAAATAACTTTCCCTTGAAAATGTCATCCAAATAACTTTCCCTTGAAAAAAAGCACTTTGTCACTCAAAAGTAAAAAATAAAAACTTTTTAATAAAAAACAACCCGCTTCAAAAAGATGCACTAAAAAGGTTAAAATAATTACTTATTTCTAAAAAATCTGATCTGAATTACAGTTTGAAGTTGGTTTCATGCAAATGAAGTGCTATAACTGTTAGGTAAATAGAAACCAACTTCAAACTGTAATTCAGATCAGATTTTTTAAAAATAAGTAAAATTTTTTAGTGCATCTTTTTAAAGACTGTTGTTTTTTTATATTAAAAAGTTTTTTAAATTAACTATGCAGTCTAAAATTACAGACAAGTCTGATAACTGTCTTCAAAGTTTTCACCACTATTTTATATCTCATAAATTTACCTTAAACATGTAGCCTCACTTCTCACAGTATTTCTGTATACTAGTAGGTTATTTATTTAAAATTTTAGACTATATAATTTAAACATTGATTATAAATTATGCATTTCAGGATTTAACTATTAAAAATGTACGATTGGTAATGGATAAGGAGACAGATAAATTTAAAGGCTTTTGTTATGTTGAATTTGAATGCTTGGATGACTTAATCAAAGCTATTGAAAGGAATGGAGCACTTAATGTTGATGGAAATTTTGTAAAAATTGATGTAGCTGAAGAAAAAAGAAATGACAGGTGAGATTATTTCAGTGTTAATAAATTTTTCTCTGGTTTCATCCTAATAATATTATAAATGTAAAGGTTTGTTAATATTGTTGTTTGTTAGTCAATGCTGCAATGGAGCATTCAATTTAACTGAAATTTGGCACAAAGATAGTTGAAAGGATGGATAAAGTCATATACTTTTTATTCTGAAAATTCAAAAGTACCCATGGGAATAATTATTACCGAATTTCACTTGATTGTGCTACAGCTACAGCAAACTTCTTTAGTATGATTAATGATTTTCCATAGAAATCCCACGCTGATAACCAATTTTAGGGCAGGTGGAACAGAAAAAAGGGCAATTTTAAGTAGTATTTCATTTCTCTAATGTTTAGATTGTGGAATCAGCTCCCTGTTGAGATTCTCCCTAGAGACTACAGTAGAGATAAGAAGGGACTGATATGATTTTTAAAGGGTCGGCAGCACACAAGTTATGTCCCTAGTATTACAAGCATCCATTGCTTTTGCCTTTGCAAAGCTTGTTTGTCGCCTTAGCAGTATTAATAAAAAGAGCTACAGATATGTAAAGGTTTATTGAGCACTGAAAAACTTTGAAAAACCACCAGGACACTTCATAGTGCACTTAAGTGACTTGATTTTTGGCATAGAGGTAGCAAGAGAACAAGAAAATAAAATTTTAAAACTAACATATTTAACTTTATTTACTAATATCTGTGAATTAAAAATTCCAGGGGAGGAGGTGGTTTCGACCGTGGCCGTCGAGATGGCGGTGGTGGGAGGGATGGAGGTCGAGACGGCGGTCGCGGTGGTGGTGGATTTAGAAGAGATGGTGGTCGTGGTATGTACGACCATTTCGACGGACCCGACCGACGTGCGCCTCGCCAGGGTGGAGGGTTCACACATGGTAACATGCATGTTCACCCTACTAACATTCATCATTCTTCATTATAAAGGTTTTTCAACATGCATGATCTCTATAATATACATTTGCTTGTTGATCTAATTTAATTACTTAAATAAAAGATAAATTTAATACTTGACTAAAATTATACATTTGTGAACATTTTAAAATGTATCATCCTTATTGAAAAACCCTATATACAGTATCATCATTGACAAATAGTAGTATTTCAATTAAAGTGCGAAAAAGTTAAATGATCATAGTCATAGCTAAGCAGGCTGCTATATTCAAGTTACAGTGCAATTGAGGTAGCTATAGCAACAACATATTTTAATATGTTTGCATGTATGATGATAAAAACAGCATTTCATGTGACATATAAATGTGAATTGTTTTATCTTTATAGACTGGCTAAACTAAACTACCATGTCTATGGTCTGAAACTTTCAAGTGCATTATACCACATATAATTATAAAATACCTGGGTGTATTGATTAAGTTTCTTCTTTGCACATGCCATGCCAGATTTAATTATAAGAACAGTTGCCCAAGCTGAGATTTTTGACCCACCTAGGCAGGCACTCTTGTGCCACAAAAGTCTAGTTGTCAATGCGATATGCAGCTGACAACAGCTGCCAATGGTTAGGAATAAGTACTTACATAGAATTGGCATTTCATTAAAAAAAATAAAACCCTGTTTTTGATGTGCATTCAATATTAATAAATTTACTCATGTTTATTCCATGCATTTTCATTGAACCACCTGCTTTTGCTTTTCACATACACTTAAAAAGTTTATGATAAATCCAAAAATGTAAAATTAAATAACTTCTTGATTAGATGTTGACCGCTAAGAAAACCCCATTCACTGTAGTCCCACAATTCCAGAACACTCCCCTCTCCATCTCCAAGAGCATTGGGATCCTTGGCGTTGACATCTCCAGCGATGTTCAGTTCCGAGATCATTTGCTACACAAGGTAAAGCTGGCGTCCAAAAAACTTGGTGTACTCTACAGAGCGAAGCAGTACTTCACGTCGGGGCAAAGGTTGCTACTTTACAAGTCGCAAGTCCGGCCCCATATGGAGTACTGCTGCCATCTCTGGGCAGGTGCACCCGGATACCAGCTTGGCCCTTTTGACTCGGTTCAACGACGGGCTGTGAGAATTGTCGACGATCCCAAACTCACTTGCGGTATCGAGCCCTTAAGTCTGAGGAGAGACTTTGCCTCCCTGTGTGTGTTCTACTGCTTGTACAATGGATTGTGTTCTGAGGAATTGTTCGAAATGATGCCCACGGCTACTTTCTACCATCGCACTGCTCACCATCGACAGGGAATTCATTCTCACACTTTGGAACCGAAATGGTCGCGTACAGTGCGGTTTCAGAGAAACTTCCTCCCGCGAACGCTTGGGTTGTGGAATGAGCTCCCTGCCAAGGTTTTCTGTAAGGACTACAGTATGGGGTTCTTCAAAAAAGAAGTTATTAGATTTCTTTAGATTTCTGAAGGGTCGGCAACGCGCGAGTGATGCCCCTGGTGTTGCAAGCGTCCATAGGCTACGGTGACCGCTTACCATCAGGCGGACCGTAGGCTTGTTTGCCACCTTAGTGGTATAAAAAAAAACAAAAAAAAAGATATTAAGTGTAATTTCTTCCTATTATACTTAATATTTTGAATTAATGAGAATTTTATTGCATCTTCTCGTAGCTATGGATATTTGAGTAACTGTAGAAAGTTTCGGAGACTTTTCTGAATCACAAATAAATTTCTCAGTGCCTGTTTTGCTGGGAATGGATGGATGTTATAATTTTTTTATGGGGTTTTATGTCAAGTGTGTTAAAAGTCTTGAGCTTCAATAACAAATTTTATCTTAATGGTTAATCTGATTTAATTTTTTTCATACAAACTATGTTACACTGTCACACAAAACTTTCACTACTTAACACGCGTATTTATAATAGTTGCAAAAATCACATTCATTCATAAAAAGCTAATGAGAGTGAGAGCGAAATAATCATCATATCAGCTCATATTGGTATACTGCTAGACATAAGCTTCCTCTATGGCGCGCCATTTCTCCCGGTCCTTCTGCAACCAGCCAGGTCCAGATTTATATATTTAAAAGATATATTTACTCCTAGCATAGCTAGCTTGCGCGCTGTGCGACTATTAGCTCGTGGAACAGCCCTGCTGTAAGTATCCACGTTTCGACTGCGTAAGTCATGACAGGTAGAATGCTCTGGTCTTTCGTCTTTAAACTTTCGTCTTTAAACTCTGCGGTATAGGCGACGTGAAGACTTCACGAAACTTACCAAATGCAGCCAACCCTATGAAATTAATATAATGTATGAAACAAGTAAAACTTGGCTATTGAATAATTCACTGGCAATTGCCATTTTATAACTATATGGTAGTCAAGTTTTTTTTAGTGGAAAAACCAGCTAACTAAATGTTATAGATATATGTGAATTGCAATGAAGTTGTATGGGAAAAATCTAAATTGTTTTACAACACATATATCATTATCAAAAACATTTTTGTACCCATAAATTTGAATTCACTTCATTGATTTATTGATTCTGGTCACTATAGTACTGGATTTTCTTAATTGGTGTGTGTGCATTGTTTTAAATATTCACTGATCGTGATCACCCAAAATATTGTTTTTGCTTGGATTAGAAGGGTTGTACTTATTTAATCAATTTCTGTGTATTAGTAACTTTTATTGTTGCTGTCCATGTTAATAGTAGTGGCACAGATGGATGTGCTTCTGTCTGGTAAACTGAGGGGCGTGGGTTTGATACTGACATGAGACATTTATGTGTTAAGGATTTGGGTTTTCGTCTGTCTGGTGGTTATCTATGTATTATGTAGTTATTTACAATAAAAGAATATAAGCATTTCAGTTGTCTGTTTTCCATCTATAATACAAGCATTATTTACTTTGGGAATAAAATATAATTATTACGGAATTTAATATGCCAGTTAGGTTTTTATTCCTAAATTTAAATATTATTTATATTTTTTAAAATGGTTTGTAGAGTCGAATTCTGCTTTTCTTCTCAAATATAAATTGAAGTCAGTGTTATTCGATGAAGTAATTAAAGGGTTTAAAGAATCAAATATTGGTACGAAAGAAATATTAAAAATATCAAACGGCGTCGCTATTTAGCCGCTAAATGCCCCTTAGTGATACTTTATAAAAAGCCCCCTAATTCAAATGGGTGAAATTCATCTACTTAACAATTTTGACCATGAATATACTAAAAATGTAACACTGCATATATATTCGTTTTAGCCGAAAGACGTCCACTGCTGAACGTAGGGCTCCTCCATATGTCTCCACAACGGCCGGTCCTATATATATATTATGTTATATTATAATTTATATTATGCCATGCATGTAGGGGTCACACAATCTGTGAATAAGTAATTTTTTTCATGCAAAGATTTGATAAATACTCATACCATGCAAAAGGGGGAAAGGGGGTGCAATTTATGGATAGCCCTTAGTCATTATCACCTCAGTCTCGTATGATCTTTACTAACTTGAATTAGGGGTCTGGGCGCTGACTCTTGACAACAATCTCTATTACAAACATAAATTATATCTTATAAAAGATAACACCTGTGAGTATTAACATCGCAATTGCTTTTGGTGGTAAGTAAACGTAATAATACTATTTGTTTTGGTGTTTATTTGGTGCTAAAGAAGGCAGAGGTATTGATATTTGAGTGTTGAGAGTTATCCTGCTGGTAATACATCAATTTTAAAAATTGAGTTTTGTTTGTTACATTCCAACCTCTATGATAAGTGTATACGCCAAGGAATCTAAATTAAAGACAGCTTCCACTTGATGCATGCTAACCATATGGCCTGGCTCCACTGTATCTTGACTTGCCACTACTGCTCACACAAAGTATTATATGTAATATACCATTAGAAACTCATGTCACTGCAGTTATGAGTATATTTTGATGTGTAGTAATTTTTCGTAGAATGCTCTATCGTAAAATAAATAGTCGAACAAACTGCCGGTAGCCCATTTAAGAAAATAATCGCCTGCACTGCCGCTCGCACACACATAACCGTATGGTTCGCCCCGCCCTTCATGATGAAAAGTGCAAGGGAAATCAATCTTAAAGGTTGGTCAGCTAAGCTTTTGTCGACTGCGCGTCAGATCAAAGTTGACACCAAAATTAGTTGGCTGAAATACTTCGCGAGTTGTCGTCCGAAACACGTGCGGTGGCGTGGTTGAAAGAGGCGTGTTGTGAGAAAAATCAAAAATTTTAGTAACACTACTGACCTACTGGTACAATGCGGTGACACGGTGCACGTAGCTGAAGTAAAGTAACTCGCAATGTGTAACCAGGCCATAATTCTAGCTACTCTTGCAACCAAGAGGGAGGCAGTTCGAATTGTTGATCTGGCACCAAAGCATTCAATACTACTGGCCTTTTTTGTTTCAGATCGCGATAGAGCAGGACCAGGATCCGAGCGGTGGGGAGACAGAGACTCTAGAGACGGGCGAGGATCCCGTGGTGCTTCGGAGGAACCCCGAGGAATGCCGACGGGGCCCGGTTCCGGTGAATGGGGGGGCCGCATGGGTGGCGGCCGCTCTGGACCAGGCGCGGGTGGCGGCACCCCTGGTGGTCGGCCGCCTAGACGCAACTTCGATGATATGCCTACTTCAAGACCGGGTTAGTGTAGTTTTATGTTTTTAAACAGACCCCTGACTCCCCGTGCGTGTCAGATCGAGTGCCGCCGTCGGCCTTCAACGGGCGCGTGTATGCAAAATTCAACCACGCGGCCGACCGCTGCGCTCACCTCTACACGTACACATAGCCGTGAGCGATATTACGAGCGCACAGTTTGTAAATACAGCATATATGCTGGACATAATTTTCTATTTTATATTAATTTTGTAGTATTATAGCATTATTACATTAAATAAGATTAAATTAAAGTGGTAATTAAATCCTTCTTTCATAAAAAGAATAAAAAATTACGAGTCAGGCGATTTCAATAAAATTTGTCACATTCCAGTTTTATTAGTTCATCTGTTTTATGTAAAAACAACCATTTTATTAGTCAACTGAATCTAGTAGATTTTGCCACAAAATATTTTCATGATCTGCCTCAGAATACAATCTTTGAAAGTTTGTTCAAACATGCTGTACTCTAAAGATTTTAAATAAGGTACAGGGGCGGATCCACCCTAAGGACGGCCGAGGAATAAATGAATTGTAACATTTTTTTAAATATATAACTTTAATAACATAATAATTACATATAAAAAATACTTGTGGTTAATTGTGTTTGTATATTTAATTATTCAAAAACTGCGCAAGCTGGGTCGATTAGGTAACTTACGTTTGCAGATTCAAAGTTCAAAAAATATCGTCCCCCCTAAACTTTTGTTGTGGATCCGCCCTTGATGAAGGGATGTATCAATTGTTTATCAATCGTATCAACGTACGAAGCTGCAAGCGAATTTTGCCTAATCCTGACGAAGCGACAATGTCCCCGAATGGACTTACTGGTAAATTTGTATGATGGTTGTTTAAATAGCATAAATGGAATGATGGGCTAACTGAACTGGAATGTCGACTTCTTTTCTAGTCTAAGCGGGTTCTAAAAGCCAATTATTCGATAAGATCTCAAATTTTAAAAAACGTTCTCTGATTTATTTATGACATAGTTCTGTGTTTGTTCTCAGATACATCAGGCAGGCCAAAATTAAAATTAGAACCGCGAACAATCAAAGAGCCCGTTAACGCATTGGCATCGACAAGCCAAGCGTCTTCAATTTTCGGCGGCGCGCGGCCACGAGAAGAAAAACTCAAAGAACTGGCTGGCGAATAAGGCCATTTGAAAAAAAAAAAAACATCTCAATACCACATACTCTACTCAATTGTGTGTACTGTACATGTATCGTTTCATGCTGCCCTGTTTGTGAGTGTTCCCACTATTTAAAGTGCCGAGAAATTGTATATGAAGTAAAACAAAGTATAAAGATTTTGTTAGGTTATGAGGTTGTAAATCATTTTTATCGTGTATTTTTGTTAACGTTTATTATGTATTTGTGACCGTCAGAGTCTGAATTGAAAAGAACCCAGTTTTGTCGTTTCGGTGTTACCGTTACGTTTGGGTTTGTGTTTTTTTTTTTTATTGAAAAACACTAGCCTGACCCATTTAGAAGGTGATACACCTAAACTTGGCAGAATTAGGTTGAAATTAAGACTTTGATGGTAATATTAATTAGCTTATTGTTTTTACGCTGGTCGTTTTTGCTCATTTTTGAGTGAATAAAGCGTTTTGCTTGGATTAAAATAGGCAGTATTTAAAATGCTAGTGTATCTTTTTCTCTTCTGATATGTTTTAAGTTCTTCAAGCTTGTTTGTATTAACTTGACACGCGTAATAGTTAAAAAAAGCTGTTTCCAAATTCAATTACGTTATCTATTGTTTAAATAAGAACATATTATATTTTTTTTTCGTAGTTTTGTTATGAATTACAATAATGTAATTGTAACGGTAACTTTTATTTTTTATATTTACTATGTGAATATTTATCTAGATTGCTTGGTAGCATTGTCTCTGTTGTAGTTTTTGTTTAACACAGTATCTTGTTTAATTTTTATAGGTCACGAAAAATTAATCATTGAATGAGTATGTAATTTAAGAGTTGATTATGTGGTGATATAATTAATTACAGTTTCATTAATAAAAATAACTTCCACGTACTGGCATTTCTACTTTATTAAATAATTGTGTAACGTCATTTATTTAGTTACGTGGCAGATAAATGAAAAAAAAAAATCGCAAAATTGTAATGAAACATGGAAAAATTAATAAAAAGTGATTCTTTGTAACCGTGACTTTGTGTAGAAACGCAGTTCCTATTTATTTCACTTTAAATATATAAATCTTAAGTATGTATCCATCAGGCGGACGGTAAGCTTGTATGCCACCTTAGTGTTATAAAAAAAAAACAAATGTTTGATTTACATTTGCAGCAATCCTTGGGCCTGCAATTCGGTTAAAAGTTAAAAGCCTCGGGTCATTCTTTAAACTGTCTAATATGATTTTTATATACTAGGGTTTATTTTTTTTAAAGAACACTTAAAGATAAGCGTTGGGTCTTGGAAGTCGCCCTGTCGCTCCCTAGTTGCGCGACCTTATGCGTTTAGAAAGCAGCGGAAACCGTGACCGCTATTTGGAATAACAAATTTGAACGGTCGTGCGTTAAAATATTATATTACTTACCAAGAAACAATAACAGGCCTTATATAAGCAGTTGCTAGAAGTAGAAGTTGTTGACATGTTTAGATACCTATCTCGTGACCACAATTGATAATGTTCTAGGAGGACCTATGCTATTCCTATTAAATACTCTTCGTGGAACACAAATAACGCCATTTGAGTTAGGTTACGGGACCTTATTATTTCTACTCTCTTCAACATATGCACCGACGATCAGCCTAGCCCACCATTGACACAGCGCTTCCTATAGTCAAAGTAAATTTTTTTTGTTCAAATTAGGTTATTATAAACACTTTTAAATCGTCAGTTATTTTTTGAAATCCAGTTCACCATGTTCATTTCTACCGAGAAGAATACGGCAAGAAACTCGATAGTCCTCTTTTAAAAAATCATAAAAAATACAATCAAAAAAAAATTAAGCCATACAATTTTATATTATTTCCTTATTAATTTGGTTTACCTATGCGTCCTGTAATTGCGCAGCTTTAGTCCAATGGATTTTTATCATTTTCATAAATTTACAAAAAGGGAGATTGGACACGAAAAGAAGAAGACTAGTTCTAAAGAAACTAGTCTTTTTTTAAATCTTTTAGTCCTTCTGCAAATGCGTAGTACAGGCAGTGCTCGCGGTGCGGTGGGACTACAATAAAACAAAGGCTATTGGACTGACTCACTGTAATAATTTTACGTTTAAGGAATGCTATACTATATAAAAAAAAATTGTATCCCGATAATCCTGACTTTATTTTCAATCCTGGAAAAAACGTTTCGGTTCCTGCGATTGGGATACTCTTTACTACTTACCCAAGCACGCTGTATAGCATCACCCAACTAAAACTGGTTTCGTGATTGCTGTTTCTGGCACAAGTCCCTTATGTGTCAATAAGTAGTCTACCAATATTACTTACTTTTTGCGTTTGACTTACTTTTGGCTATATTTTAAGTCCCACCCAAGTGGTTTCGGTCTTTTCGAGGTAGACCAGTCAGCGTCAAGCTGGTCTAAGTGTTTGATCATACAGATGCGTGTTATCGCATTACCGGCAATGCGAAAATGACAAAAAAATAGAACGGTAAATCATAGAAGCTATATCCCTCCCTTGCGTTTTCACCTTGCGTCCTAAGGGCCGGAGGTTCGAGTCCGGTGTGTACCAATGAGTCTTTTCCTTAATTTCTCAAGTGCTGCCGTCGTATTGAAGAACACAGTATTTACGAAAAAAACATTTTGAGAAAATGGCGCGATAAGGTTTTTGTCAACTTTAAAAATCTACAACAGTAATTGAATGTTTGCTGTGTTTACATCTTATTCAGTGAAGAATATCAAATTATTAAAAATTAAGTACCTAAATAAATTATACTAGGTTTTAGCTTAGTATGTTAACACCAGTAATAGTTAATAAGATCCAGTATTTTGTAATGCTGTGTTTTAGGCTAAACTCCATTAATTTAGAAATTCCATGCTAGAAATGCTTTAAGTTTAGGTCATATTTATAAAATATTACAATCTAAGGAATAATGACCACTCAGGTGATTTATCACCAAAATCATAAAATTTTATTTTCAAACCTACACAAATCAGTCTCAGTGCCTGGATAGTCATTATGATTATTGATATTTATTGTTTTGTACTTTTTTCATCACAGTACCTGGAGGACCTTCGCTCGTTTTTTTTAACAACGCCATCTATTGTCAAGTAGCTTTAGTGTTGCTGTGTCGGTGATAGTTTTCTGAAAATGAAACCTAGCTAGATCGATTTATTGCCCCCGAAACCTAACCGACATAAAGCGAAATGTGTAAAGTGTTACTATTGTACCCGGACTCCGTTAATCCGTAACGTTGATATACTAAAATAAAAACAAATTAACTCTAAAATAAAAGTATATAATCTCAATCATAAATAAATACTTATGCATAGATACTTATTTATAATTGAGATCAATCTTAGGCTTACAATTGCAATTTACTGTGTTCTAACTAACAGTTAATCTCGATTTGCAGTCATTGTTTCTTGCCTCTAACCTCTTACTTGCTGTTTTCAAGCCATGTAATGCCTACATGCTGCGTTTTGTCTTATCATAACTCAGAAACCACAAACGCTAAAAATTAACCAAAAATATGCCGCGATAGCTCTTCTTTTCGTAGTTATGGTAATGCAATAAAAGTAAAAACACAGTATCTTGATATACTTTCTTTCTTGAATACGACGGCAGAATGGTTATTTGATTAAGCACTGGGCCCGCGCGTGGACTGTGGTAGACCGTGCCCCAACAGTGGTAACCTGCCTTATAGGTAGGGTTGCCATTCGTCCGGGTTTCCCCGGATGTTTTCTAGTCTAGGGAAGCGTCCGGACGGGGTTTAATTTATAGTCCGGGTTCAGAAGTTCCTAAAAACTTTAAGAACCTTTTGTTTTGATAACAGAGCAAAAATGTAGGACTGCAAACAGTTTCTAAAAACGTTTTGTTTATTAAGAAGACTGAATTTAGTTTTATTTTTCTAAGTAACTTTTAAAAAGAAACTGTTGACATGTCCGTGTTATAAGCTCCAAAATCCGGAGCTTTTACGCTTCTTGTCCTAGTTGCTAGATTTTAGAGATACCAACATTGCCAACCCTAATTATAGGTGAGGAGGAGAAGGATAAAATGGTAAAAGACCTAAATTAAGTAAGTAACCCAAATATAAGCCGGTAAAGCTTATGCTCGTAGGTATAAAAATCATTACTATGATATGTATTTGTATCATAATTTATATGGAATAGATGATCCCTGTGGTTTAACCTGCGAAAAAACCCATTTCAATCGGGAGAAAAGTATTCTTTGTTTTTTTCGGTTTCTACTGCCTATCTCTACGCCAAAAATCAAGTTAATTGTAGGTGAGCGTAAAAGTGTCCCGCAAAAAGAAAAAAAGCCCCGTGGGAATTCTTATTACTTATACTTTAGCAAGTAGGCAAGGGGGGGTAGACTTGGTACAAAATATTGTTTTCATACGGCAAAAATGGCATTATAGGCACTTTACTCCATTACTATTCATATGGTAAAACTCCTTAGGCGTGGAGTTACTTCTGCTCGTGATTTTGATACATGACATTTTGAACGTATTTTTAATACAGGAGATAAAACCCAGCTAAAAAAATATTGTCAGATCTGGCGCTATTGGCGCTGGAGCTATTTCGAGGGTCATTATCACGAATAGATTGGAAATCTTTTTGCCTTTCTTGATCAATTTTCAACCACCGGAATAGGGGGGTTACGGCACCATAGCACATCCAAACAGTGAGGCAAACTATACAGAAGACGTCCTCAGACATCAGCCAATGTGTCAAACTTCTGTGGACTATGAGAAAGTTGACTGGCAAAACGTCGAAGTGTTTGAAATGTGTGATTCGACAACGAAAACAGTCAAACATGACCCTATCAAGCTACAAAACGGGGGATATCATTTTCTCGAAACTGTTTACAATCGCAATGATGTCTTTAAGTTTTGATAATCGGAACCCAAAATCACTGTGTTTGTCCGGCTGCCTGTTACGACCCTTTTCTTCAAAAATAGGTGGAGGTATCGAGTTGAAATTATTAAATTCTAAGACCTTAGTATTTTATATTAATTTAAACTTTATAAAGATTCCTTGCGGAAACGACACTGACAATAATGTAGGTAAACGTCTTTGAAAGAACTATCCGAGTCGTTTATATAGTGGACAACTTAGAAAAGAGATGAGTTAGAAATATGTACAGATTGAAAAGTGTACGAGTTGGGAATAGTAAGAGGACGAAACAGGAAAGTGGAGGAGTTGGGAAGTGGACAAGTTGGGAAAGTGGACGAAGTCGTCCTGAAGGAAAATTATTTCGGAAAAGAATCACGCTAAGACCAATAGGAGCGGAGCACCAATGAAGAATGTTCCAAAATCGGAGGGTTTTTTCCTTCTGAGTAAGTAGTTCGCTGCGTAAACAGTTAAAGATTCGCAAAAATCATGTATGTCAGAATTGTTTCACTTTAAAATTTCTTAAAAAAGTCCGCAACAGCATATGTCTATCTTTTAAGGTTGGCTCACTATAACCTATTTATGCTTACCAAATTTGTTCTAAAATAATGCATTATTTGCGAAGGTGTATTTATAAACATGATAATAAATATTATCCAAATAAATACGTTATTCATCACAAGTACTTTATTTAAAACAAAATTGCCCTTTACATCATTCTATTTCAACGAATATCTTAGGGAATATCGCAGTTTTAAAAGGACATCGCAGCAAAATAATGATCAAGTACTACGCGCGCATTATTGATGTGCAAGGCCGGCGTGGGCAGTCATGAGGGGGAAGGGCGGTACGTATTATTTAAAAATATTTTCACCTTTTACGTAAACAAAGTCGCGGGTTAAAGTTAGCGTTAGCCCAAAGTAACTATTACTGACTGACTGATCTATCAACGCACAGCTCCAACCACTAGACTTTGATGATGAGATTATGATGTTGGCATGCGCTAAGAAAGGATTTTCCAAAACTCACCCTCTAAACTGGGGTCCAAAGTTTGTATGAAGCACCAAGATCGAGAAGTTAATCCATCAGTAAATTTAGTTTTAGTAAGAAAGAGAGAACGTCAAGTGTGAGTAGGTTTTTTTCTATAATTGAGGAGTTGCCGTAAGAATCCTACGCCGATAACTAAATTAAGGGCGGGCGAAGCCGCTGGCAAAAGCTAGTACATAGATATGTATAATATTTCTCATCAGGTATTTTGTAGATTTTAGGTTTGATCAGTATCATGGATTTGAAAACCAGTTAAAGAATGTGACATTCAAGGTATTCATGTAAGTATTTTTATGATTTATGATTAAATTACCAGAAAAAGTGGACATTAAGTAAGTAGTTAGGTTATGTTTCCGAGATTTGCAAAAAGATTCTGAGTAAGGTTTTACATCTTTTCTTTTGTAAATACATACATATCATACATAAATACACACAGACTCAAGACACACAAATGTTTATCACATAAATGTTTGTCCAGTGCGAGAATCGAACCTACACCATCTGCACATCAGTCAGCCACACTACCAACTAGGCTATGAGGGGTTTATCCAATATCTACTCCTTAGGAATATAAGGTATTATAAAGTTATTGGTGTGACAAATTTATAAAATAGGTATTTTACTTTCACTGATAGGCAATAGGGTATTTTAACAGTTATTTTCAAATCAAAATCTCGACAAAACAACACAACCAAAAATTAAGTGGAATTCAGCATGCGCACCAGAAATATTATCTCCGATTATAAAATCTTCGACAAGCAGTTGCAGATGAATCATTGGCCTTGAAAACTGTTCGATTTTTATCGCACGTTGTCCTCCCGTCCACTGCGATATTGTGACTAAATAACCCACATGAAAAATTACGAACCGAATGCGCCACCCTCCATTTGATATTTAAATCCTAACTCTGCCACCGGACACCCTGTTCATGTGTGTGTAGTATAATATTGACGAAAAAACAGTTAAAAAACAACAGGTGGGTATTTTTCTTTTTTGGAAATACAGGCCCAAAATCTCAAAGTGAGGTTACTCTGGTTAATGGGGTGTTGGATGAATGGGCTTCACACATTTAAAAGAAATCCATTCTATGAAATCAAGTTTGATGTCAGAAATCTATAATAATAAATTCTGACAGAATAGATACTAAGCTGTATGTTTTTTAAAGGGGTATTTATTTTAGTATATAGTCAAAGAATATATACATAACTGCCACTTCTTTTGTTTTCATATGCCTTAGGATAGCCTTTTTAAACTTAAAACTACCACATATGTAAACCGGACTCAGAATCTGTTTGCAATTCGTGTAAACAAAAATGACCTTGACGCGCGTCTTTCGCTTTGTTAGTCTATGCAACGTATACATAAATACGTATAATATTTATCATTGTAAATTTGAAATTTTGTAGATTTTAGGTTGAATCAGTTTCGTGATTTGAAAACCAGTTAAATAGTTTGACAATAAAGGTAATCCTGTAAGTATTTAAATGATTTATGATTAAATTACCAGAAAAAGTTAACATTATGTAAAGTGAGGTTATGTTTACAAGATTTGCATAGAGATTTTGAGTCAGGTTAAATTGTTTATTAGTAAGGATATTGAAGCCTGAAAAAGGTAAAAATCTTACAATAAGTTGCTTTAAAAGGGGGGGAATAGGTGGCATAGGAGTGAGGGGAATGAAGGGTAGAGTCACCCTTTTTCTTCTCTTGAGGAAAATTGTAAAGTGAAAAGCAAATTGAAATAATGACTAATTTTAATCATATATCAAGGTCCTCATCTGGATCTTCATCGTCCCAATCATCAACAGCATCAGGTTCATAATAAACTTTACTCTCTCCTTCATTTATTTTACTCATATATGGCAACTTCAATTTGACCTTTTCTAGTTTCTCTATTTGGTCAGCTTCAATTTTAAATGTTGTTAAATTACTTGGTAACAGTTTGTCAGGCTCGTCAATTTTATCAACATTTCTTACAACAGGTGTGCTTTTTAATGTATTAGTTTTGATATCGTAACATAACATTTCTTCACTTTTAACAATTTTACCTCCTTTTTTTAACTGGACAAATATTCTATTACTGCTGATGGCATCATATGAGATAACTGCATTGGCTATATGACTAAGGTTTAAGTGCAGTTTAGAAGATGGTAACAGACCATCCGTATGTAATACTAATAGCAGTTGTGCAATATTAGCGTGACTGTTGAGGTTCTTCAAAATTTTCAAACTTTCATTCCAGCCTAAGCATAACACCATTTGGTTAATAGAGTCTATTACAACATTACACTTTGTTTCAGTACATTTCGTGAAAAGATCTGCATTGTATTCTTCATAGAAATTTATGTCAGAGGTATTTTTGAATATTCTTTTCCAAAAAGATACAGGTTGTTCCACACAAAATATATTTAACCTGTCTGTTACACTACACACAATTTCAATCAGCAATGGAAAGATATTTTTATTGTTATCATCCTCAATTAATACAACGGAAGCTGATTTCAATTTATATAAAGTCATAATATGTAGGTGCTTAATTTGTTTGGTTGAAAAATTAACCTCAAACCAAACAATTTCTTTCTTGTTATTTTTATTGAATGACAGTCAGTACTTGAATATTTTGCCAGCGGCTTGTCAAGATACTCAAGATACTTTGTGAAAACCTCAAGTTTTAACTTTTTAAAAAACATTTAAAACTTCGCAGTGTGACCAGATTTTAATTTATGATCCCTGCTATATTTGCTAAATACTTTACAGCATATGTAGTATACCAAGCCTGGAGGCTTAGACTTCTTAAATTTAGTGTCACGAAAAAAATAATAGAATCGAACAAAATGTATGAACATAAAGTTTGTGACGTTACTTAAATTCTTTTTTTCGTGACGCTAAATTTAAGAAGTCTAAGCCCTCAGGGATCCTACCGCGATTTTTGCACGATCGATCGATTTCGGACGTGTCGACTGAACTACGTTTGGGTACTATCGTTTGGCGAGTGTAATAAGACAACAATCGCACGCACGATAAACCTAGACGATCCATAGACAAATTGGTGAAACACTGGTTGGCGGGAACGATTGTGTTTTGACCAATGATAATAACGTTCTATAATATTCTGCACGTACAATTTATATTTTCTCTATTATCTGGCAGATAATATCTGCTACTATTTCAATCATTTTCGTTCTGCTGTTGTAATTCCACTATGACGAGCAACCATCTTTGTTGGATTTCATGGAAAAGTGAGATTGTTATGTGTTCAAGTGAATTGGCGAATTCCGTGATAATTTAACTTTGAATTCTACTTTTTTTGTTTTTTTTTTCTACCACTAAGGTGGCATTCAAGCTTATGGTCCGCCTGATGGTAAGCGGTTACCGTAGCCTATGGACGCTTGCAACACCAGGGGTATCACTTGCGCGTTGCCGACCCTTCAGAAATCTAATAACTTCTTTCTTGAAGAACTCCATACATGTAGTCCTTGCAGTAAACCTTGGCAGGCAGCTCATTCCACAACTTGGAGGAAGTTTCTCTGAAACCGCACTGTTCGCGACCATTTAGGTTCTAAAGTGTGAGAATGAATTCCCTGCCGATGGCGAGCGGTGGGATGGTAGAAAGTAGCCGTGGGCATCATTTCGAACAATTCCTCAGAACACAACCCATTGTACAAGCGGTAGAACACACACAGTGAGGCAAAGTCCCTCCTCAGAATTAAGGGCTCGATATCGCAAGTGAGTTTGGAATCGTCGCCAATTCTCACAGCCCGTCGTTGATCCGAGTCAAAAGGGCCAAGCTGGTATCCGGGTGCATCTGCCCAGAGATGGCAGCAGTACTCCATATGCGGCCGAACTTGCGACTTGTAAAGTAACAACCTTTGCCCCAACGTAAAGCATTGCTTTGCTCTGTTGAGTACACCAAGTTTTTTGGACACCAGCTTCACCTTATCTTGTAAATGATTTCGGAACTGAACATCGCTGGAGATGTCGACACCAAGGATCCCAATGCTCTTGGAAATGGAGAGGGGAGTGTTATGGAATTGTGGGACTACAGTGAATGGAGTTTTCTTAGCGGTGAACGCGCACACTTGTGTCTTTGTAGGGTTGAATCGGACCAAGTTTACCTGTCCCCAGTCAGAGACCTGGGACAGTGTGGTGTCGATTTGAGACAAGAGTTCTCCGCAGTTTTCCCCACAACGGAACGAGGAATGTTTGCACGACCCGTGTAAAAAGCGTCTCCAGTACTGTCATCTGCATAGCAATGTATGTTGTTGATGTCCAACATGTCATTGATATGCAGTAGAAACAGCGTAGGAGACAGCACAGAACCTTGCGGGACACCAGCATTAATGACCATGCTATCAGAGCAACTACAGTCAACTACGGTTCGTATGCGTCTGCCGGACAAAAAGCTAGCCACCCATTTGCACAAACCACCGGGCACTCCGTAAGTTGACATCTTCGATAGAAGACCCCGGTGCCAGACCCGATCGAATGCCTTCGCTATGTCCAGGCTACATGCCAATGTCTCCCCCTGACTCTCAATGGCTAGTGCCCATCGGTGTGTGAGATACACTAGAAGGTCACCAGTCGAGCGACCGTGGCGAAAGCCATATTGACGGTCACTGACCAGATCGTGTACTTCTATGTATCTTAGAAGCTGTGTGTTGATCACACGCTCCATCACCTTAGAGAGGAGAGAGGTAATAGCGATAGGCCTGTAATTCGGTGGATCTGATCTATCGCCCTTTTTGGGCACCGGGTGCACATTCGCAGTCTTCCATGAAGACGGAAATTGCCTAGTGTCGTAGGAAAGCGCGAAGAGGCGCGTGAGTACAGGACATAACTCAGGAGCACACTGCTTAATTTGCGTTTTAAGTCAGAAATATTCGGATCCTTATTATTACGAGCCGTGGTCCAAGCCTCATATGCATTTTGCTTAAGAATTTTAGCTTTTCTGCAAGACCTATTAAACCACGGTCGTTTTTTGACGCCGGCAGCTCTCACGGGTTAGGAATATAGCATTCCATACCAGCAAGGATTGTCTCAGTGACTGCGGCTGCGCAGACGTCAGGACGACAATTAGTTGTCCCAAAAGGATCGGGTTGTGGGCATGAAATTTGAGTCCGAATGAGACAGTGGTCCGAGGAGCCAAGAGGTGCATCCACTGCGACGGAGTATCCGTCCGGGCGAGTAGTCAGCAGAAGGTAAGGAGCTCGTATGTTCCTCTATATCTGGTATTCTCGTTGGAGAAAGTACCAGCTGAGAGAATCCATAGGTCAGAGCAAATTCATGAGCAGATATCCCAGCATAGTTATTGGTTCAAGAACTGAGCCACTCGCGATGGTGGGCGTTAAAGTCTCCCAAAATAACTAGTTCTGCTGTGGGATATTGCTCTAGAACTTTGTCAGTCGTCAAACTCAGGTGCTTGAAGAGTAGAGTTACGTCCGTGTTACCCTGTGAGACCTGTATAGGCACGCATAGATACGAGTGTGGCCGCCGTAATCTACGCGCACCCACAATATCGATAGGTCCCTGTCTTCAAGGCTATGAAGGCGGCGACAGCAGATATCCTCCCGGACGAACATACATACACCGGCACGACTCATAAAATTGTGTTCGAGTTTGTAGCCGGGATAGTGAAGGTATGATGTGTTGGCCGGGCAGAATATCTGCGTCTCCGTTAGAAAGAGGATGGTCGGCTGCGCAGTCTCGAGATGGTGGTGGACTGCGTTAAGATTTGCGTGAATACCCCTGATGTTGCAAAAATCCACATTATATGTGGATGGAGTAGCCGCTGTACAAACTCTTTTCTTTTTCGTTCTCATGGCCATAATATATAAAAAGTTACTAAGACTAAGGATGAGGATTCACTGCACAGACAGCTTGGAGGACAAAAGGTGCGGTTCTAAGACTGCCGAAGCTCGCTACAGATGATACGGTTGCTGGCATGACCGGCGGAAGGGCCCCTGATCCCCCTCTGTTGTAGTAGCCGGGTCCACTCCGGTCTCCTTCTCCGGCACGACTCCCACTTCAGATACTTTACACAGGCTGGCGGATCAGCCTCCCAGGGCGGAGATTAAGTGATCCCTGCGGGCGGCCAGCGGTCAGCCGTTTCATCAGGTCTCCCTGACCGCAGAACCAGCACGCCGCGTCTACGCCGAGCATGACAGCAACAAGCACCGCCGGTCCTCCGCTGTCCGCGCAGCGAATCCTCAAAGAGCTCTGGCAACCTTACTCACCGCCAGGAACACAACACTACTCAATGTTAGTGTTATTTTTATAGTGTTATAAAAATCTGCTCTCTTGTTACTCAGCAATGCAGTTTTTTGTCGCTCTGTTAGGTTGTTGGAAGAAATAACTACAATTTTAAACAGGTAAGGTGACTGCTTTCCATGTAGTTTATCCATCAACACTGACTTGTTATGAGACGAGGCGACTAGGCGTGTAAAACGCTTAAGTCCTGTTGTAGATTTTCAAGGCACTTAATATTCGCTAATAATTTACATAACCTAGAGAGTCCTCGCTTTTGTGGATTGCCTCCTATCCAACTTAGCAGACAGAAAAAAATGGTTAATTAGCTTAGTGATAATATGTAGCTGGTAGAGGGGTTGCCTTTTTTAATCTTTAACCACTGCAATATGATTTTCTTGTATTTCCACTGACATATGCCAGTTCCATATATTTATTCCATATACCTATTTAGCACTACAGCATGCATCCACTTTTCTGAAAATGTATCTGCAACTACCAGGAAACTGAGGATGGCCAATAATTCATTCCCTTGAATATCCAAGCTATGACTTTAACACGCTTGCACTTATTGTACAATTGTAGGTGCATTATGGAGTTAGTTAAGTGAAATGAATTATTTGGTTGTAATAAAAATAAAGTTTTTACAAAGTTCTAATATTGTGATTTTTTTTAACTTTGGAAATAACTTATTATAACCAACAAGCAGCAAATACATACGAAAAAAAAAGACAAAAATGCATCACTTTAAGGAAACAGTTTTGTATTGTTTCTTGAAGACAGTCTTTATTTTTATTCTATTTCTTCAGCTATAGCTTATACAATAGTTTAACTTCCATTTAGTATCTCCTACTTTTATATACATATGTCAGTTAGGACTTAAATGAGAAAAAACAAAAAAAACACAAAGAAAAAGAATATTGATATATTTAAGAAGGAAGTAATACATCACTAGACAAAATCAGCTGCTGTGGTTTCTTTTGAGCAAAACTTTTGTAAGTCAGTCAAAGCTACTTGTAAGCTAAATTTGTGTGGCTTCCAGTATCCCACTCCCAAGTTCCTGTAACAAGAAGCATTTTTTAAGAATCAATCATTTAGAGTAGTGATAAGCTATAACTAATTAAGGATTTAATAGAAAAGATAACCAACATGAGGATTTCCTAAATAGAAACTGCATTTGCTTACTTTGCTTTGCTGAAATAACTGATTTAGCTAACCTCTTTTGTACAAATGTTGCATGCCACTTATAGTTCATTATGATACAAGGGAGCTTAGTTTGTTATTACATATGAGGCAGAATTTTATTACAAGACACTAGTAATGGGATAATGGAGCTAAGTGTGGAGATAATTCATGCAATACATATAACATTTTTCAACACATTAATGTGTAAAGAAATAAAATACAGTCATTAACTTCACACAAATATTTTAAAACAGGCATGCAGAATTAATTTGTGTTTACTGATTTAGTAAAAGTAGACTAACGCTAAACACATTAGCCAGCGACGCTGAAAATAGGTACTAAATATTTTGCACTAATGTGCAAAAACAGCAAACATGATTTACAGGCTCCATAATGCACTTAAAATGGTGCAATAAGTGCAAGCGTGTTAAAGGATCTTTTCCTGTTATAAATTGGATATGCAAGGGAATTAATTATTGACCATCCTCATTTTCTTGGTAGTCGCAGATACATTTGCAGAAAAGTGGTTGCATGCTGTATTTCTAAATAAGTCAAAACAAGGAACTGGCATATGTCAGTAAAAATGTAAGAAAATTATATTTCAGTGTTTAATTATTAAAAAAAGCAACCCCTGTACCAGCTACATATTATCACTAGGCTAATTTAACATTTATTTCTCCCTGCAGTAGGGTAGGAGGCAATCTCTCAAAAGCGAGGGCTCTCTAGGTTATGTAAGTTAGTAGCTTATATTAAGTGCCTTGAAAATCCACAACGGGAAGTTTTACTCGTCTCTTTTCGATCATAACAAGACAGTGCGGATGGATAAACTACATGGAAAGCAGTTGCCAACAATTTGACCGATTGCACCCTTCCTTTAGCCGACCTAACAAGGCGACAAATATCTGCATGGCTGATCAACAAAATAAAGTTAGATTATCACGGAATTCGCTAATGTACTTGAACACATAACAACCTCTCATTTCCATGAAATTCAACATCGATGGTTGCTCGTCATAGTGGTCGTCAATTTCAACAGCAGAGCCAATATAATTAAAAAGTAGCAGATAATGGAAAAAATATAAATTGTTCGTGGAAAATATCATAGAATAGCATTAATCATAGATGAAAACTGTACATGGGTAACTCAGAGTCGAACCGGCTCAAAAACGCAGCTCCAACAAATTTAGCTGTGTAGCTGCAGCTCAGATCCAAGTACGCATCTATGCTCACGGCTCAAAAACTACACAACTCAACTATTCGTTTATTGAACTTCATCACAGCCTCGATGGCGCCAGCACCGCCGGCAATGTGGCGATCCGTTGGTCTGCCGAGTGGCGCTACGAGCGGCACTACTGCACACAGCCCGTTTTTTGATTTTTATAGGTAATTCAAATATATGTATGTAGTGAAGTGCCATTATTTTAATATAATTTTTGTATTTATATAAGTTGCTATGCAGATAATTGTGCAACTATTATAGGAAATTAGTCATATATAATTTAAAAATATAAGTATAGTAAATGCGATAGAACCAGAAACTAGTATTTCAAAAATCGACCCTGTTAGCGGCGAGGTTCGTAGATCGAATGCATGCCGCCGACAAGCTGCAAGAAATATTGGGCACGCTTTCGCAACCTGAATCACAATGCACCTATCGATCGTGCGTGTGACTCGTTTATCGTGCAAAACTCACGGTAGGGCCCCAGATTTTCTGATAGATCGTGGCGCAAATTATTGATCAAACTGATAAAGTTTCCAAAACATGATGCTGGCAAAATATACTTATAAGTACTGTATAACTGCCATGAAATATTTAATAAATTTATTTTGGTTTTGCGAATTTTAGAATAATACAAAAAATGTTGAAGCAGAGTATTCATATTTACACTAAACAAATGTCACGTCAAATAGTGTATGTTCCTAAACACAAACCACCAGATCTGAATGATATGAAAAAACTGAAAAACTTTTTGATGAATCACGAGAGGGTGTTCGTGCTAACAGGAGCTGGTATTTCAACAGAATCTGGTAACTATTTGGGCTAAATTGTATATGCAGATCAGGCCCACGGGAAAAAACGTTGGATGTTGGGTAGGGGGAGCAGGTGAACATCCCCGGGAGGTAACCTCATATTTCACATTGGATGCAGTATTTTACGGAAGTAAAATACTTTTGTGCTCAGTGCAATATCTTAGTTGAATAAGTGTTATACTACTATAGTCGTATTTTTAATTAGACGATGCCTACTGACAGTAGCTAATGCCCCTTTGTAAAATAATGTTGCCATTTTTAAAGTAATAGTGATGCGTTCAGGTCTCGTTCCATCAGATGAATAAACAATGAGTGTTGTTTTGTACATACACAGTCGTCAATAACTCGTTGGTATGTACAAAGCACAACTAAAATTCGAACCCTGTACCCGATATCGGCAGTTCGGCACACTAACTATTCACTAGAAAATCGAGGCAATTTCATTCATTCAGGAGATTTTCAATCATTCACTTTGTCACAACACTATTTTTATTTCCTCAAAAACTGACAACACAGTAAATGTCAGCTGACTTCTTCTAATTAAAAATTCGACTATAGAAACTTTCATTATGTAAACGGGTCGTAAAACTAGTTTCGCAACTAAGAACTAAGCCTGTGGGTTTTTACATGTTAAAAACTGACAAGTGAATATTAGAACTTCGATTAAAAATAAACAGTTCATCAATAAATCTTTTGTGACAGTCTATTTTTAATACAACTGTCCGGAAAAACAGTACATTATACATTAGCATCTGTTTGACAGTATAATTGGTTACAAAATAATGCATCATGATCTCCGTGATACAGTAGATTTCATGATGCTAGATTTGATGAAAATTACTTTCCAGCCTAAGCTGGCAGATGACAGAACATTTGTAACTGCAGTTCTTGTAGTAAAACTTGACCAGCAGTGTGAGATCTGGTGTTATCATATAGCAAGTTTTTAATTTCACAAATAATGATTGGCTTCAAATGATTCAATACTGCATCACCATCACTGTACAATTACCATTTTCAATTACAGCGCCATCCATTGATTATTAATAGAAACAATAAATATTTTTTTTAACAATATCATCATTAATTAATTTTGTTGGAAACAATATACAAAGTCTTATATTTGCTGAGCAGTTATGATTTATAGTATTATTTTCACTCATTATTAACCATGAATGACAATAGTTTCATAATGTAAACTTACCTTAAGTACTGAACATTCTTTTGTATATTTATATATTGTATGTTATTATTATAGTAGTGTGTTACTTTGCCAAAAATAGACCTTAGACCTGGATCTACATGCATATGGTCAGACTTATCAACAGAGACTTATACTGAAAGACAAATATTATGAAATATCTCCGTTATTCTTATGGTTTTTTTTACCATTGAAATGAAAACTATTCTAACTTCTGTAGATATTATTTGCCTTACTTTGATTACTGATTATCAAATCGAATTTTGACAGTTTATTTATATTTTAAATGCAAGTAACATGTTGTTTTATTTACAGCTAAAACCGCACAAAAATAACCATACCTCTTAGCCTACAGCAGTAGTACTTATAATTGCTCATAATTATATATACAGAAAGTAGTCTATAAAGGCACACTCTGTGTCTTACCACTATGAGGCACTATGTGTATTTACCACTGAGTATACATTAAATATTTTTAGGTATACCTGACTACAGGTCTGAAGATGTGGGATTGTATGCACGCAGTAATCATAAACCAATTCAGTACCAAGAGTTTGTAAAATACCCTAATGTGAGACAAAGATATTGGGCTAGGAATTTCGTCGGATGGCCTCAGTTTAGCAGTGTTAAACCTAATGCTATACATTATTCTTTAACAAAGTTAGAAAAGGTAGTTTATGTATATAATGATATACACCCTTTCATATTTAATCTTAATAATCACTATTTGGGCAGGATAAGCTCTGTCACCTCATTATTGCTCCGTCAAATGGCTGATTTGACTTTAGTAAGTTTTATTACACTTTGATAACATATTGTTGGTTTAAGATTGGCAAATACTTAAATTACGAATAATGAAACCATGTATAAGGAGCATTGTAATAAAATTAATCTGCTTTATATCATATGTCATATATCACTTTTTTAAAGTCAATAAACTATAAGTTATAGTTGTAGTAACAAGTAACTTATTTACTTTTAAAGTCAAATTGGCATTCAAGCAAGAAGGAGATGGCAAAAGAAACACTTTAGCAGTCGCTCTTTTTAATTTCAATCAATCAATACAATAAGATATTATAAACGTAAATTATGCCAACAAATTTGTTGTTATTAAATCCTGTGTACAAAATTCACATACTCCTGCAGGGATTTTGTTGTAAAAACCGATACATTGTTTTGTGTTGTTGTGTTAAATAATTTCTTGCCTCACTAAAATTTGATGTTTAAATTTTTATACATTTGGTTTACTTGCTATTTAGCTCCGTTTCTTCAATTACCACCTTATTGAACGTTTGCGCTGTTCCAGCCCGCAGCTTTGAGCACTCTACAGAACCCTCTCATCGACAGTTCTCTTCCTATGTGACCCGTTCCTTGAGTCCTTGCAGTGGAATGCTGGCTGGTAAGACGCTGGAAAGGAACGGAATGGAACGGATTTGGTTTACTTGCTATTTAGATTATTCATGATAAACCAGTAAAAACATTAACTAGACAGTTGTTTACATTATTTAAGAAAGTTTTGTATCTTTAAAGTTTGAATAAAAGTTATGTCATCTGCAAACAACACTATCACATAACTATCTTTTACAACCATAGGCAGATCATTAATGTATATAAGAAATCAATAGAAAGAATGGCCCAAAAATGAAACCCTGTGGAACACCAATTTGAATATTTGATCCAGCAGAGCGCTTACCATCTTTTGAGCCACTTGGTGTACGAATCTAAACTAAAGTGAATACTTAATCAAATTAAGATCAGTTTTTAAAGATTATACTGAAAACAGATAGTATAAAAATTGGTCTAAAGTTAGACAGGTCGGTAAAACTGCCTAATTTAAATATAGGTATAATATTACTATACTTCATGAGATCAGAAAATATACCACATTCAATCTAATACCTTTAAACAAGGAATTCTTGTATATGTACGATCTGAATCTCTAAAACCGCTCAAACGATTTTCATGGCATTTTGCTAAGGTTAAGCTGAGCCGGGGGTTTCGGGGGCGATAAATCGATATAGCTAGGTAGCAGTGAAAAACTGAAAAATATGATTCCTCCTGACATCTATTGACGAGTAGTAATACTTTTATTTTTACCGACACAGCAACACTAAAGCTACTTGACAATAGATGGCGTTGTTAAAAAGAAACGAACAAAGTTTGGTCTTCTAGGTACTAGATTTATTAAATATCAAAGCTAGCCAGGTAGCAATTACCGAACTAACTAACTGGGCCTGTTAATATCATCATTATCTCATCCTATTGATGCCCACTGCCTACAATATGTCTTATAAAACTCAATACTTCCATTGTTGTAGGCAAACAAAGTTACAGGAATTGTAACACAGAATGTTGACCGTCTCCATCATAAAGCTGGTTCCAGGAATGTGATAGAGCTCCATGGCACTGGTTATATAGTGAAATGTTTAAATTGTCCATATGAAATTGACAGAGAAGAACTGCAACAACAATTGCTTAAGTCCAATCCAGCTATGAAAAACAGTTTTGATATGATACGACCAGATGGAGATGTGGAATTGTCTCAGGTAAGGTTTATGATAAAAAAAAAACAGTGCCCCTATAATTTTCTGGTAATCCAAAGCATGGTTCAAATTCATCCAAATACCACGTGTTTCACAAGAAAGTTTATATTTATTTAGCTTACTGCGTGAACGCAACGATTCGGAGCGGCGCGGGGTATATGTCAATCGGTAGCCTGTCCCTTTGGAATTAAGTCGCTATGGAGCGTTTCTCGGGAGCGGATCGCGCGTTGTGCGTACGTGAATTTTAATAAAATGGTAATTCTGCGATTATAGCACGAAGAAATTTCTCCAATATTCGAAGTTTTCGTCAATTACCTAAATGATGCGCCAAGCATTCCTCTCATTCGAAAATGGGTAAAAAAGTTTGGGGAGACCGGTCCAACACTAGATAAACCAAAACCCGGGCGCCCAAGGTTATTTAGAACGGAGAAGAACAAACGGTACCCCGGTAACCCGGTGTAACGGGTGAATCGGTCTGTTCGTGATGATCCCCTCTCCATTCGGAAGCGTACAAGTGCCGCCCCGCAGTCCTGATTTCACGCTTATGGACTTTTGCCTGTGGGGTCTCCTTTCCAATCTAAAGTTTGCGTTAGTAAACCAACGTTCCTGGCCCAGTTAAACAAAATATTCGCCATGAAATGGGAGCCATCACGGAGCGAGCATACTTGCCAAACATTCATCAGAAATTTTAGTTTTAGATTGAATGAGTGTCGTTTACGCGAGGGCAGACATTTGGACGACATTATTTTAAAGAAATAAATTTCCAAATAGTGTATTTTCATAATTAATAAACTGTTTTTCGCCAAACGGCTTATTTTTTTAATCGCTTTTTTACATATTAAACTTTCTTTTGAGAAAGCTTGTATTTTCATTTGTTAATGCGTGTGGTTGTTTAACAAACATCAAAACATCACAAACTGCACAATATTAGTATCATCTGACTTATACAGTACTAGGGTTGCCTGATAGTATCCAATAGGAGGACATGTCCTCATTTGTCATGATTTGTCCTCCCGTCCTCCCTCACCTACTTTAAGTCCTCCATTTGCTATTCGTCTTTATTGCATGCTAATTATGCCTTTTCCCATTTTATCATCATCTCTTAATTTAAAATCAGTGGACGAGTTATTTAAAAACTGTCAAAAACAAAGAAAGTTTACTGCTGAATAAAGATCTGTGAATTTTACTTTTGTATAAGCGCACACAACGCAAATGTCAAAAGAGATTTTTTGCTAATTTATGCGAAATGGACAAAGAAAAACAGACTTAGTGTGGAGTCAGTAAATTCTCACACAAAAATAACTTAATTAATATCACGACGGTCTGTCGATGACGGTCAGTCTGTTCTATTATCGATTAGGGGGAGCTAGCTCTTGGGAGGAACAAGTTTAACCTCATATAAAAAAGAGGCTATTATTGCTAAGGGAGTAGATATAAATTAATAAAAAAAAGTAGTGTCACCCGGTCGTCGCGACGCTCTCTCACGTTCTAAACACGACTAGCACTAGCTAGAATTTCCCTTGCACACTTGCACTTCTGTCCTCTTAAATGTTCAATAACTTCACTAAAACTCTTAATCTATAGGTATATCCTCCAAACTCGCGTCCATACCACAAATTGGTATTTCCGATCGCTCACGAGAATATACTGAGTACGCGTGTATCGCCGTTTTCGACCATTCTAGAACTAATTTGCACGCCGGCCACGAGCGACGCAACGTCAGTGTCGTACCAAGTGAAAGGGCGATACGTTATTGCTTTTCTTTACCGATCAGAAAGTTTTATTTAAAATATGGTACTAAATAATGACAAGAGCTCGCCATTTTAGGTTTGACGACCAAATTCAGAAGTAGGAAGCGGTAATTCGCTGTTTTTCAGTATTTAGCACTGCAACGCTATATATTGATGAGTGGTCTTCTATACGAGTGCAGTCTTTAACCTTAATAAAAACTCTCTGTAATAAATAGCATAAATATTCAAAAATATGTACCGTAAAACCAAGATTATTTTCTTATTGTGGAAGCCGCAATGAGTGGGTGTAGGAGAAGTCAGACTTATGGGCGGCTTAAAAATTGTGACAGTCAACTGGCCAGTTGATCGACAAAATATGCCTGTTTGCCTGGACTAGCTGGTTGACTATAATCTAAGCCTTTCTTTTGAGAGAGGGGTTATGCCCCTGTACACAAACAATTGCTAAGGCAACACCTGTATTTATTCATACAAAGCAAATAATTAAGTTATAACGATAACGAATATATAGCAAAAAAGTGTCATCTTTAAATTGGTATAAATTAAAATATTTATTTATATTTATTTGTAATTATACGTATTAAGCTGCGTAAATTCACATTGGTCACTTTTTTATTGGCCGCGAATGCATCATAATCGGTTCAGATCTGCCCAATGTCTTTTGCAGTATTGTGACGGAGTGATAGGTATTTTGGATAGAGACATACTTATTTTTTTTTCCATTTGGTGACTCTAATTATGTTAAATGCTTTACAGGCACAAGTGGAACAATTTAAGGCACCTCTTTGTCCTTCATGCAATAGCCCTTTAAAACCAGACATTGTTTTCTTTGGTGACAACGTTTCAAAACACAGGGTAGAGGAAGTCAGAAGACAGGTGACTAACAGCGATGCTGTATTTGTGCTTGGATCAAGTTTGACAGTGTACTCAAGTTATAGAATAATTTTACAAGCAAAAGATGAAAATAAAGATGTTGCAATTTTAAATATAGGACCTACGAGGGCTGATCACTTAGCGGATTTAAGAGTATCAACAAAATGCGGTGATATATTGCCACATATATGTAAGGAAATTTGTTTATGATCATTGAATAGAACTTAGTACAATTTTACTTTTTTAGGTACCACCAAAATTATAATTGCTAGTCGAGGTACTTTTTTGTGACCTTAACTAGCAAATGTAATTTGCAGTATTATTTATTACCTACCTATCTAAATTTAGATTAAGTATAAGTGTTTGGATCAAATATTTTTTATAAGTTAACTGTTCAGACATCGCTGAAACTACACAAGTCGGCAGAAATTTTCAGCCATATCAAAGAGGCAATGGGAAGTACAAGAAAGAGGCAACAAATCGCTTGTTGGCGTTGATTGTTAATTAGCGATGCCTCATCACCTCATTACAAATCCACCAAAATATGGCAGCTATCTCAAATAAGAACAGGTCTTAGATGTTAAAGTATAATTTTAAATGGTTCCCCCTGCCGAATCCCGAATAACTTACAGTTCGTGAGGATCTGGCAATTAGGGTATATTATTCTGTCCCAGGTCTTCTATTTTACCGCTTATTACTAAAAAAACTGACAATTCACGACGTACGTACGTGTAGTACATATATAAAGCCACCTTAGTCCTGATACTCAGCACCAGAAGCAGTGTTGCGGTGATGAGCTCACCCCCTGTCACGTAAGGCTAAGTTGTTGGTTAAAAGACTCTTCCCCCACATTTTAATGTTGGTGTGAACGCAGCTATTAGTTACCCCCTTCTGGGAATAAAACCGTAAAGATACACATACATTTGTTTAACTGATTATTTAAGTTTGTTAAACTGATTTAATTTGTGGTTTAGTTGTAAGTTGTACAAAACTGTTTACAATTTACATGTTTTAGCTTTATATTTGTGTTTATTTAATTAAAAGTTACCTAAACTAATGTTTTCTTTTAATGCTGGAAGAAATTAATAATGATGCTTTATGCAGGCGCCGCCGTATCAAAGTAGGTACTTATATAAATAACGAGGTTATTTTTTTTTATCTAAGTTTTCAGGGTTCCGTTCATAGAGGGTGCCAACGGAAGCCTATTACTAAGACTACGCAGTCTGTCTGTCCGACCATTAAAAAACTCTATCTTTTAGACCATAATAGGTAGAAGCCTGAATTTTTCACAGAATATGTGTTATAATGGGGGATTATCTAACAAGAATAAAAGGTAAAATTTAAAGGGGTCCCCACACAAGAAACACAATTTTGTTGTGTTTGCTCTATCGTAAAAACAGAAAGACACAAAACTTCATACTTGCAATGAATAGTGTGAACTCTAAAGTATAACCACAAATAATAAAAACCGGCCAAGTGTGAGCAGGGTTGTAGCTAGAGTTAAATCTAAGGTAGGGCAGTACGGAAAAACAATTTATATAAATTATACCTTAGTTTATGGTACTTTTAAGGTAGGGCATTGCCCCACAATGCCCCCCCTTAGCTACGGCCCTGAGTGTGAGACGGGCCCAAGTCATTACTATTTTAAATTACCAGTACAGCGGTATCATTAAGAGAAACAGTAACACATTTGTTTGTTGGAAACGATATTCAAAGTTAAGCAACGTCGGGCTTGGTCAGTACTTGGATGGGTGACCGCTTAGCGGCACACTTTTTGTTTGTGTTTGTAAATTACGTAAATGGCGTGGTAGGTACGCAACCTTCGGTGAGCGTATTGGACTTGCACTTGGGCGGTTTTTTTAAACGTTATGTCGCCCTCGTCATAACCGGAAGACGTCCACGTGTGGATGTGTGTTGTGCCAGTTCCTCAAAACTAAGAATTTCAATTAATAATATTTTTGTTTTATTTCCCTGAGACATCGATACAACCCTTAAAACCATCACAGTACTTAAGATAGTAAACAAAAATACAATAAGCAATGAACTACGGTTCCGGAAAATGGAGAATGTCCATTGGTTAGCTAGCTATAATAGTAGTTACTTCACTGTTATCTTTATACTTAGGGAGTACTTGTTGTAAGGTAGGTATTAAATTAGCTTTATACGGGAATTCTCAATAAGGACACAAGTTAAATTTATTTCATTTTAATTACACATTATAAAAAATAAGAAATATGGGAGTGATTTTATTTTTAAATATCATCGTATCCATTAGCTTTCAACGTTTGAATTAAAATCAGAAATAAAAGTGAAGTTGACATTATATAATAGTGGTTAGATGAATTTGTATTTTCTTTAGAATATGAAATATTAAATAATATGATACATCGCAAAACTTGAATACAATTCTATAAGTTTTAACACCACGTAGTCGGTAGGGTTTTTATTGTATGTTGCATCGATTTTTTTTATTCACGTGATGGGTTGGTCCTGAGTATAGGGGGAGTATAAGCGTTCGCAAGAGAAATTTCCTCTGAAAACCCACTTTAAATTCAATAAAGTTTTTGAAAGTCAAAAGCATGCTTTTCTGCAAATAAATAAAAAAAAAAACAGTTGATCCTACGTGAGAAATAGTTAACTTCACCTCAAAAATTCGCATAATGGAACTGTCAAAATTGGCAACTTTGAAGGTTTGTAAAAGACTATATAGATATATAGTTCTGTTACTATTTCTAGACAATACAGAAAGAATTTGCTTTCTTACTGATTTTTATTACTTTATTAATCCATTAGCAAATGGCATCAAACTGCTAAAAAAAAAGTAACACATACCTACGCTAATTCACTAACCAGCAATTATGTCGTTTATAGTATATCTTTGTCCAACGCGCTTAGATTGCATATTCTGCTCTCGCTCGGTTGCGGATTATGAAGTAGTGAGTCCGTCACGTGATTATTTTTATCAGAAGAGATAACCAGGTGTAGTTTATTATTATTATTATATCCAAAACACTAATTTTTGACATTTGCTTAGGTACGTGGTGTTAGAACTTTAGGGAAAATATATCCATAGTATTTAATAGGAAATCATCCAAAGTTTCTTGATAAAGCCATAGGTCTTTACTCAACACAGATGTCTTCTATCCAGTAGATATAATTGACAAATTAAGCAATGAAGGCGTATTTGCAAAGTCCAGCGATTGACATCTTGGTAGCAAATAGTTGACTTTAGGTTCAAACAAATGCGGCGGCAATAAGTTTGTAGTTTTCGTGATAGTAGTAATGTTTTATTGTTTTAACTTAAATATACCATCCAAATAACTAAATATGGCCGAAAATTTCTCTTTTAAGGATCGCATAAACACGTGTTTCGTTCTGCACAATTTCAGACCCAACTATGTCTAATTTTCCACAACAATTTAAAATATCAATTAAATTCTATTTAGACCAATGTTTATTTTTTACCTCATGACTTTGGTATTGGACTATCATCTACAGTCCCTCGAGTTCACCAAACAGAAAGAATACATTAAAAAAAAGGCTGAGTGTAAACAAATCGAGGACGATGAAAATAGATTGATCGGAGACACTAAGATAAATGTTTACCTTACCTTTAGTATAATTTGAATATCTTAATCAAATTTGTACATTGTTTTCGTTTAAATGTTAGATTTTTTTTAAGCAAATTATTCACATAGATTTGGAACCATTTTTAATCTACGGCAGTGACATAGCAATAATCATATTTCTATAATGTGAATCAAAATTCCTAAGCATACTCTAATGGTTTTTAAAGCTATAAATATGTACCTACAAAACATTTTAGAAAGGAATTATTTTAACTTTAATTACTTTAACAAATTAAAAATGAAAAGAGCCATTTCTTTAAAAGCCAAAAAAGATACAATAGACTGACCAATGTACAATATGCACAACTCAGGAGTAGACAGTGAACGATATATCAAAGGGACAACATAAGGATGCAAATAAATTTGCAGTTTGCTCTGAAGCCGTGTTTATGGTATTTTAGATTTATATGTTAAAAAACGACTGTAACCAATGCACAATATGCATAGCCTCAGAGTATACTCCCAATACCAAGCCTATTTATATATCTTAGCCTAATGTTATGTTCATAGTTATGTAGACTCACCACAGTTACAGATTAAAAGCACACTTCAAAAGATCTTTTATAGGAATAACTTAAACCTGCGATAAATTGGTTTCAGTCTGCTCGTAAGTTGTATATTTTGAACTTTACCGTCAAAACCTAAGAGCAAATAACCCGATATCTGTTCCTTCTGTATCCTTCTCTAGATCACAAATAACCTATGTAACTATGGGCACACCCGGTTTTGTGTTAAGGCGGACAAAAAATCCTAACTTTCTGTCTTGAAAGACCAAACCGTAAGAAATTGAAATTTTATATCTCAAATTTATTGTTTGATTCTGAAATTTTAAGGTAGGTACACGTTTCTGCAAATTATTCTTAATAATAAAAAAAATCTAAATTTAAAAACTTATTTAACCATGTTTCACATATTAAAGTACTTAATTGCTATAGTAGTCTACTTTTGAAATTATTCTAAGTATACAATTTATCATTGTTATCCTTCTTAGTAAGTAAAGCAAATGAAATGGGTACATTGCATTATCATAACAACATACTGGTAAAAAATCCACAAATAATCTTAATGATGGTTTGCAAACGCATCAGGGTTGACATATCTTTAGCAACAATGTACGGTTTGGTTAGAAAACTGGGTGTGTCAAAATATATTTGAAAATTGTACGTCATGGTTTTAAATATATATCATCAAAAATTATATGTATTGTTACTTGATTAAATGGTATACAACAAAAGTTCCCAAATACATAAAAGTGTTGAGACTTACTTTAAATATCTATCAAATGTATTTTGATCCAGTTATTCTAGGATAGGATATTTCATCAAGAAAAGATTTTAGTTTAAAAGATATCAGCGTACAATGTAAATAAGCTGAGATGTTATGATAAATTATAATTTACTTGAAAAGAAGCGAGATCTGAATCAGATTGCTTACTAATATTTAAACATAACATCTTCCAAGCGATCCAACTAAAAACAGAAACGGCGATGACCGCGGCTGCGCGACCTTCACCACAAGGGTACAGTTATCAATAGAATCACAAATATAATCGAATTTATTTTTCCCACTCCTTTATTTTAATCCTTTATTTATCCTTTGTAAACAATTGCGTGAATTTCAAAAAAGGATATATTACTAGTCATATTTTGCTGTAACAAGTTCTTATGTTTGTTCTTTTTTTTTAAAAAAAGGGTTAATATTTTTATTGAATTCACACCAGAAGTAATATAACAGTTTTGAAATATAATTTAGTAATAATAATTATTATATATTTCAGTCATGTTTTGTCTTTTTTTGCACACCCTACCTGACTCGCTTAACCTGAGAACAAGACGGCGCGAGATCATACTAATTCTTAATTGGATCGCATTGTACATAACACTTATGGTAAACTAGAGCATATTGGATGCATGTATACCTACCCAAATAATTATATTTTTGATAGGTTTGCCATTCCTGACTTCCGGAATAAAAATCAACACATTAGTCGATGAGTAATTGGTCAAACCTTATACACACAATCAACCATCTACACTTAACAGTCTTAAATCACAATTAATAATTATTTCACACTATAATGTTTGTCACTAATATTAAAACTGTAATACTAGATGGGTCATTTCAGTATCTCAATTGGACTAAATAATATTATAAGAAGTAGTCTGCTTGTGGCTTCTTTGAGGGTACACCTCGTGACTCTTGCGGGGCTGCCTCGAATATTGTAAATTCGCGTTGAAGATTCTCGTTCAGTTCTAATATTGCAGCTACGTTACCGCATCTGTTATTGAAAAAAAATTGTTGAAATGCAAATATAACTTATAGAAAGGATTAAACCTGAAGGGAGAAACAATTCTGGCAAAAAAAATCTGGTCCTGTCTCTTGAACCGAGGGCACGGGTTCAATCGCCACACAGAGCACATGTACTGAACACTTATATTTGTCTTGAGTATGGATGATTTCTATGTATAATACGTATATATTTCATCATCACCAGCATATCAACTTATATCGGTCCACTGCTGGACACAAGCCTCCTCTATGGTGCGCTTTTCTCCAACGATGTAGTCAGCAACAGGTGTGGGAAGTATTCGCCGTTTACATTTATGCCCCGCCCAGACCAGTTCATGTCTAAGAAGACATCTTCTAGCTCGTTGGTGAACAGATTTGAGGGTATGATAGTAAAAGCCTGACTAAGTTAGCAACCAGATGGCTCCGTGTAAAATATCCAGGAATGTTTATTTATGCTTTTTTTATTAGGTGTATTTTAATTTTTTATAGCAATCTATCCTTTTAGACATATTAAAGTTAATACATGATCGTTGTTTGAGCCTTAACATAAATCTTACTTGGCCATAATTTGTAGTGTTATGCTGAAAAAAGATTCCTATGAAACCTCACATCATCCTAAGATCACGAATTGAGCAATAGAATCTAGCTCAAAATTATGCCCTGATCAATGTTACCAGCAAGAGGAGGTAACACAAAGTCAAACATAATATCAACAATTTTTTGTAATAATGTAAACTAAATAGAACTAGTCACTCAGTTCCAAAGTGGCAGATGCACTCCTGTCCACTCCTTAAAAGAAAAAAAAAGTAAATATGATAAAAATTAATGGTTTTAAAGCTGCCATTTTCAGCACTGATACTTTTGTTCCAAACCCCATATCACCCAATAGAAAAATCTATTTTAAAAAGCTTTTAGTTTCGAATCAAGTTCCCTTGTCCAATTATGTATCTATAACTAAATATATTTTATTGTAAATTTAGAGTTTAATTATGACAAATTTAAGGTATATTATGATTAGACATATATCCAAAAGACACTAGTCGACTCGAAAAGATGCACTTTGGAACTCTGCAAAAATTAAGGAATGAAGTGCCTAGAAGTGGCATTATTTTCATAAATAGGAAGGAAAGGTTTTCTCTAAGGACTAACATACTACAGTATGGGGTTCTTCAAAAAAGAAGTTGTTAGATTTTTGAAGGGTTGGCAACGCACGAGTGAATGCCCCAGGTGTCGCAAGCATCCATAGGCTGCGGTGACCGCTTGCCATTAGGCGGAAGGCAAGCTTGTTTGGTATAAAAAACAAAAATGAAAATGAATAGGCACATTAAAACTAACCTGTAACAATAATTGGGAGCGGACCACACAGTCAGCACCGTTTCATTGAAGTGCCACTTGTAGCCCTCCATCACCAGCTGATGCGCGCGGCAGATCATGTCTATGTCGTTGGACACATTGAATTGTGCTACCACATCGGATCCAAAAAGGTAACCAGCTCCACGTGGTGACACTCCCCAACCTTGCGTATCTGAAATTTAACCACTTATTCACATCCTTATGTTCCAGTAATGTATTTTTAGTATAGGAGTTAGTTGCCTGCTTATGAAGAATAGACAATGTTATAGCTATGGGGTTTTAGGCTCCTTTTTTTCTTTAAGTTTAAGTAATTAAAAATAAATTAAACAGACTGCAAACATTCAATAAAATGTAAGCCCCTAAATCACACAGAAAACGTTACGTCTGCGACGCGAATTTGTAACTTAAATCTTATCCATTACCAGTTTATGCGGAAGTAAGTATATTTATGGTTATTATTACAGCGCGCGTAGGTATGGATTGATACACGATACATATGCGCGCGGCAATGGATATCTTAATGGGCTTGAAAATGGTCACTGTTGGAGTTACAAAATCATCCGGCTGGTTTCAATGATCAGATTCAGACTCAATGTATATAAGACTACTATGAAAATTTGCCTTTTATTGAAATAAAAGTTGTCAAAATAAAAACAAATAACATTAGTCAAAGTTAAGTCATGTATTCGCTAAGCAACATTTGACGCGTTAAAACACAAAACATCTTGCTTCTTGCAAATTTCATGATTATAGGTCAACGGGATTTATTTGTGTCACAACATGCCAAATTTTAGGCATGTTTTTTTATTGCATTGACTTTTTTATTTATACTTTAGTATTTGATATTAATTCCAACTTGATACCTCCACGTGCTCTTGAGTAAACCCTTTTACTCAAGAGCATGTGGTATTTCTTGATAGGCAGACAAACTTTTTTTAATGTGTTGCAACTATAAATTAACGAATTTCTGACTTTTTCCTACACGGAGACCAATGTACCCCTAGTTTTATTAGGAATTCTAAACTATTAAACTGGTTTACCTCATAAATAACGACTAGGCGTCGAAACCTATACATTAACAGGAAACATGTATATTTAATGATGATACTTAAGTACTGTACAGATACTGCTTAAGTATTGCATGTAATTTTGTCATGCATGAACTGAAGAATTATCAGGAAATAGTGTTTTTATAATAGAGGCAGACCTAAAAAATAACAAGAAGTCATGTCAATAATGTGAACATGTACTGTTCTTATATCAGGAAATTATATAGTGATAATAACCATTACCACTGTCATTACGATCACCATCGTCATTGCCATTTTACTATTGACATTATCATTACGATCACTATTGTCATTGCCATTACCATACCATACATATGAGATATCTGTATGGTTATGGTGTAGTAATGATTTGTATCTGTTTTAATAATCAATCTCAATTAAAATTGCAAAGTAATAGTATGTTGAACCCTACTTTGCCAAAACAGTTTAAACGGGAATGAAAAACAGAATCATAACAAAACACAAAAGCAGAATCATACCTTCAGGATCGCTCCACAGCAAGTCACACATGGGCCCATCGTGGGGCACCTCTTGCTTGCGGTCTATGGTTCGGATTTGGTCCAAAGTTTGTATTGATGGACTCAGCCCTCCATGTACACAGAATATTCGACCGTCAATGATGGCAGACAGTGATAAGTAATCAAATATTTCAGTACAATATCTGAAAATAATAACATATGTATTAAGATAGTGTAATACCAATTTATATTAGGATTTTATCTATAATGAGATCCTATTATGGAGCGAAGGGCGGCTTAGTTTAATAGAAAGGAAACTTAGTCCTAGCGATTCCCCACTCGCTCGACGCAATCTTGGCTGGTTTACTATCTAGACTTGCGCCGTCCCGCACATCCTTGTAGAAGCCCGGCTGGACAGTGAGTTAGTGCCTTTTCACACATTCAACTGTAAATGTATGTAGGTTATAGTTAACACCGGTATATATAAAAGTCCCAATAATAAAAGTCAAAGTCATTTTTTTTTATTCAAATTAGGTTTGCAATACTATTTTCTTTTGAACCATTTCACCCGCCCTTTAGTTCACAATGTAGATTTCTACCTAGAGGAATCGGGGAATAAACTTGATAGATAGAACTCTTTTAGAAAAATCATTTTGTAACATATACATTCATTTCACAGTGGGGTATCCAGCGATGGCTAGCCTGTTGCCGCAATGTGTGAAAAGGCACACAAGGCTACATAATTTAATATGCAAAGGACTAAGGGCTACATAGCAGATTGGTGGCAATAAAATAGTTCCTCAAGTCTGACTGGTTCAGAGATAAGCAAGTTCAAACAAAAAACAAACAAACTCTTGAGCTTTAGTATACTAGTATTTACATCACCATATTATACAGCTAATTTATATACAGCGGTAATTAGTTCCCTGATTAGATACTGCTAATTTTCAATACCATTGTGAGTATCAACAAATTTAAACAATGTTTTCTTAATCACCTCCAAACAGTGATAGAACCATATTTCCTCAAGCATTCATCGTAAAATCCATATACTTGTGTGATTTGTCGTGACTCATGATTCCCACGTATTAATGTTATGCGATCTGGATATCGAACCTGCAACATTCAAATTTGCACACACAAATACTTTATAAACTCCGGTTAAAAAAACCAGTCAAGAGAATGTCTATGTGCAAGAACTCTGAATATTTAACAATAAACACACTAATAAAGTTTAATTTGTCTGTTTAATTTGCAAGCATTGAAAACATTTACCAAATTTTATTTTGTACTTTGAAAAAATTATAATTATTATTTTATTATGGGAGGAGCAGCATATTTGCTGATGTGTCCACATCACTGCACTGGTATAGAGTAATTCTTATTCATTATTCAGTCAGGGATTTTGGTTTGTATCCACAGATCCAGTTGACTTTAAAAACTATTTAGGGATTAAGCAGCCAAAGTTTGTTCCACATTTCAGCAACACAATTGTGCGGAGAGTTATATCCATACATTTGCCTATGTTGCTAGTGAGACTCATAGGTTTAAATTTAGCTTATTGCCATTTGCATAGCCACTGTGTCACTATTGCACTATAGCATGTTTCCAATTTATCAGGTCCAGGGGAGTTTACGTTGAGATTATTAAGGACTTTGGCTACTTCCTCTTCATCAAACGAAATTTCACATAAGGTAAATTCAACCCGCACAATCTTATTATTTTTGGTATGTTGTGTATGACTGTTTCTACCAAGTATGCTTTGTGAAATTCTTTACAATATCTCTTAGGCTTGTTACTAAGTTATTAAGAGAATTTCTTATAGCAGGTGAAATGCTGACCTTATTTTTTAAACAGTGCCTAATAGTCAAAATTTATTTATTCAAATAAGAATTTTACAATCACTTTTCAATCATCAAAGTAATGAAATACTATTTTTAGAAATCCCATTCACAATATAGTTATATATAATCCTAATCCTGTGTATAAAGTAAATAGTATACTTTATATACAGGTTAACATTAGATTGATCTAGGGACCAAAAATTTATTCAGCCCATGGTGTTACTTTCTATCCCATACAACACATGGGAATTGGTACAAGTAAAAAACTAGATTTCATGTTGTAAATGAGATAGCAAAACAGTGATTGTTCTTTTACATTATTGACCCATTTTTTAAAATTAATGATTACTTACAAATTTGGAAGTCGCATGGCACTAATACAACTTCATTTGTGTTTGCTTATTTGCATTCACTATATTTGGTAAATATAAGACAAAAACCCCAATAAGCAATACATGACAATATGGCCATCCACACATACAGTCTTTCGCTTTGTTAGTCTATGCAACATATACATAAAAACGTATAATATTTATCATTGTAAATTTGAACTTTTGTAGATTTTAGGTTTAATCAGTGTCGTGATTTGAAAACCAGTTATAGAATGTGACAATAAAGGTAATCCTGTATTTTAATGATTTATGATTAAATTACCAGAAAAAGTTAACATTAAGTAAAGTGTGGTTATGTTTACAAGATTTGCATAGAGATTTTGAGTCAGGTCTTAAGCCTAAAAACAAACAATAGACATCCATACTAGACCGAGGTGCGCAGGCTTGTACAACGACCCAATAATAGTTGTTTATTAGTCTATTTGGCACCTTTGATACACTCTGAAAAACGGATAGCAGTATGGTAACGCTTGTGTGTTATTGGACCTATTTGTCAAATAGGCAAATAAAGTCTAGTTTGTCAAGTATACCATCTCCACATGGCACTTAATTGCCAAATACATATATACACAAACATTAATAGCCAAGTGAAGTGCCAGCATAACAGCACTATAGCAAATAGATTTTTTAACAGAACAATAACATAAAGCTAGAAATGCAATGCAATCGCTACAGCTTAAAATTCATATCCTTAGTATTAGCATGCAATAGTATGATTTTTTTACAATAACACCTCAAATTTCTATGCCAAATTCTTTCTGATGTGGCCCCATTTAGTTACTATGACCAAAACTTTAAATAGGTAATTATGGTCCACATACCTTCAATGCAAGTAACAGCAAAAAGGTCTCAACAGAATAGAATCCTCTATCTACAAAGTCACCCATAAATAAATAATTGGTTTCGGGAACATCTCCACCAACTTTGAACAACTCTTTCAGATCGTAAAACTGGCCATGTATATCTCCACATACCTTAAATCAAAACTTGTACATCAGAAAAGTCAAAAGAAGTATGTATGTACAAAAGTAGTTTAGAATTACAATTTGCTTACATACCGTTACAGGTGAGTCTACACGCTGGACGTTGCTTTCTTCTACGAGAATCTCGCGGGCCTTCGCACAGAGTGCCTTCACCTCAGCTTCCATAATAATTTCACATCTTTTCAACTGCTCAATTTGGCGGTCAAGATCGCTTGTATCAGACATTATACTTTTATATAACAAAATAATGACAAGCAAGCAAGGTTTGGGCTTTAGCAAACTTAACTACCAACATATACCTCACATGTATCAAGAAAATTATCAAAACTCACAGATGATAAAAGTACGTCAAATTAATTAAATGATAAAATATTTTTTTAAAGTTACAATAAGAAGTTTTATTTGAATTCTATTGAAAGAAATAACAGTGAATCGCACATTGAAAATACACAAATCAATCCGCCATTGTAAGTTTTTTTTTATTTACCTTTTTACTAGGCATTTACTTAGCGATGTTCTGGAAAGGTTATTGAAAATTAGATCCATATAACCAGGCATAGATATTTATTCGTGTCATGTATGACTAGGGCATAGCATAGTTGTAATAAAAAATCGGGATTTTGGTTTAAAAACTACAAAAAACAAGTTTTTTTATTTGTCAATTTACTGTAAACAGACATTGACTTACCCTCATACGCGCGTTCGGCTACCTTTCTCCCTATGCAGCGGACGCAACCAACATTGAATATTTTGACTTTTTTCAAAGAAAAACATTCGAGGGTAAAAATTGGTTTATGGATAAAAATAGGCCACCTGTGCGAAGCTGGGACGGGCTGCTAGTTCACTATAAGCTGCGCCCAATTCGTACCATGAGGTGCGAATAATCCTTATATTGGATAGATTATCTGTCAGATTTAGCGATTCCTAAAAAGTTACTCTTGATTAACCTCTATGTTACCTCTAACCTTGGTTAAACAAAATCTACTATCTATCGCGTGATGAACGCGGTACTTATGCACATACAAGATACCTACTACAATTTAGGCATACACCATGTCAACATTGCCTAAGATTATTCTTTGTTTCCCACAAACACAAATGCATTTAATCAAAAAAAAATTACAAAATATTATTACGCATGAGTTTGTTTTCATGAACTGAAAAAAAAACTAAGACTTTCTTGTTTACTATTATAGAACCCTAAATAATATGAATACAAAATTATATATTTATTAAATTTTATTTATTTATTTTATACAATTAAGATGCAGGTTCATGGTATAGGAACATTGACTGTGGAGAGCTTGTTATCTTCACAAAACAAGCCCTTATTTGTTGAATGTAGAACATCGGGTCGTACAAACATCCGTCGTTCCGTTGTGGGGGAAAACCGTGAAGAACTTGTGTCTCAAATTGAGACCACACTGTCCAAGGTCTCTGGGGACGGATAAACTTGGTCTGATTCAACTCTAGAAAAAACCCTTTACCCTAAAGAAAACCCTATTCACTGCAGTCCCACAATTCCACAACATTTCCCTCTCCATTTCCAAGAGCATTGGGATCCATGGTGTTGACATCTCCAGTTGACATGTTCAGGTCAGAGATCATTTACAAGACAGAGTGAAGCTGGCGTCCAAAAAACAAGGTGTACTCAACAGAGCGAGGCAGTACTTCACGTCGGGGCAGAGGTTGAGGCCCCATATGGAGTACTGCTGCCATCTCTGGGCGGGTGCAACCGGATACCAGCTTGGCCCTTTTGACTCGGTTCAACGATGGGCTGTGAGACTTGTCGAAACTCACTTGCCGTATCGAACCCCTAAGTCTGAGGAGAGACTTTGCCTCTCTGCGTGTGTCCTACCGCTTGTAAAATGGGATGTCTTCTGAGGAATTGTTTGAAATGATGACCATCGCACCGCTCGCCATCGCAGGGAATTCATTCTCACACTTTAGAACCGAAATGGTCGCATACAGTGCGGTTTCAGAGAAAATTCCTGCCGCAAAGCTTGGGTTGTGGGAAGAGCTCCCTCCAAGATTTTCTCTAAGGACTACTGTATGGGGTTCTTTAAAATCAAAAATGAAAATCAAAATTTATTTATTCAAATTAGGATTTTACAATCACTTTTGAATCGTCAAAGTTATGAAATACTATTTTTTGAAATCCGGTTCACAATGTTGTAGATATCTACCGAGAAGAATACGGCAAGAAACTCGATAGTTACTCTTTTTAAAAAAAAACCATTGCTATTAATCGTAATATTATTAACATTGTAACGTGACAACTTGTGCCTTTCACTTTTTATGTCTGTCTCTCTCGCTCTTAGGCGGGCTAACCATGCCGCGTGCCTCTCACTCGCTCTCATTGTGAGCGCATAACGTGAGCGGAGCGTAACGCAGTTTCTTGAAGTGTCACCCGGCAAACCAATTTATAAGACGTTGTCACGTCAAAATCTTAAAAATTACAAATTCAATATATGTTTTAAAAAAAAATTTAAGTTATACCATGTTATTTATTATATTATTTCAATTTTAATTTGGTTTACCTATGAATCCTGTAACTGAGCATCTTCAGTCCCATGGATTTTTATCATTTACATAGTCTGAAATATTGAAGTATGCTTTTGACGTGACAACGTCTTTTAAATTGGTTTGCCGGGTGACACTTCAAGAAACTGCGTTACGCTCCGCTCACGTTATGCGCTCACAATGAGAGCGAGTGAGAGGCACGCGGCATGGTTAGCCCGCCTAAGAGCGAGAGAGACAGACATAAAAAGTGAAAGGCACAAGTTGTCACGTTACAATGTTAATAATATTACGATTAATAGCAATGGTTTTTTACAAAGTAGCTTTTGGATATTAATGGTAACTTTGTTGTAAAAGTTTTTACATTGCCCCATAAAATAGTTACTAATTTTGTGTAGACGTGTATCATGCACCAACAGCTTATTTTTACTTCTAGTATTTACTTTGTGAATGTCACTATTCTTGCTGAAACTATTGATATTTTTATGTACATATAAAAGATTTTCATATATGTACTGCGACGCTAAAGTTAAAATATTTACATCCCAAAACCTATCCCTCAGAGATATCCTATATCCTAATTTATAAATAGCACGAATTACCCGTTTTTAAAACAAAAAATATTGTTTTTACATCTGTAGCGCTACCCCACAACAAGATACCATATGTCAATAAACTATGGAAATAGCTAAAATATACTATTTTTGCGGTGTCGACATCGGTCAATTCTTTTTTAATTTTCTTGATCGCATACACAGCAGAGCTAAGTTTTTTGGCTAAGTTATGAATATGAGGACCCCATTGAAGTTTGGAGTCCAGTGTTATGCCAAGAAAGACTGTTGAATTAACAAGTTCTAATTGCTCACCATTAATATTGATAAATGTTTGTATCTGACTAACATTTAGTAATGTAAATTTAACACATTTGGTTTTTTTCTCATTAAGTAACAAATTATTAATGTTAAACCTATTTACGATTTTAGAAATGGCATTATTTAATTCATTATAACATGTCTGTCGTGTCTTAACTTTAAAAAGGATGACACCCATCAGCAAATAAGAAAATTTCATGGTTTTTTACATGATATGGGACATCATTAATATAAATACGAAATAGAAAAGGACCTAAAATTGAGCCCTGAGGGACTCCCATAGTGACTGCTGATCCCGGAGATCTTTCACCGTTGAAATCTATTTTCTGTACTCTGCTACTCATGTAGGAGGTCAAAAGGTCGAGAATTTTGCCTCTAATACCATAGTGACGTAGCTTCCTGATGAGATTTTCATGTTGGACACAGTCAAATGCCTTACATAAATCACAAAAAACTCCAACAGCATCATGCAAATCCTCCCAGGCGTTAAATATATTTTTTAATAGTGCCACACCTGCATCGGTTGTGGAACGGCCTTCCATAAAACCAAACTGTTTACTACAAAGTAGATCATTAATACAGAAATGGCTTATCATTTGAAAAAGTATGATTTTTACAAAAACTTTATTGAGTACAGGTAGTATTGAAATAGGTCAAATTTTTTTAGGATCTGTTGAACTACTTGATTTAAAAAGAGGTATAACTTTGCTAAGTTTCATCTCATCAGGAAACACACCACTATCAACACAACTATTAAAAATTATGGCTAAGGGTTGTGCTATAACATGAATAATTGAGTTTATAGTTTTTACAGAAATTCCCTAAAGGTTTTAAATGTATTTATGATATCTGTAGGACTTATCTTTTTAAAAACAAAGGGAACTTTACATTCAGGAACGTTAGTTTTTATTGTTTTTTGAGTGACTTGAATTAAGATGTTAAGTTGTTTTGAATGGAATATTGCTAAAAAAAATTCAAAGGCAACTGCTACCTCAGAATTAGTTTTTAAACTAGTATCATTCACAATCAACTCCAAGTCCTGACAAGAATTCCTAGCTTTACCAGTTTCATTATTTATTATGTTCCTCGTAGTTTTTATTTTATTTGTTGAATTTTTTACTTTAATTCCCAGATATTTGGCTATTATTATAAATGTTCTTTCTTTATATAGTTCATAAAGTTTACGCCTACTTTTAGAAATACCTGGTGCAGCCCATTCACTAAAACTAAAGCGACTGGAAATACGTTTCTTTTTTGCAGAAAATATTTTATTATATTCTGTATTAATAGTGTTAAGAACAGTATTGTAAGTTTGGGTTGCCATTATAAGGTAAATCCGGAAGTTTATGAAGTTCAAAAAAGAAGTTATTGGATTTTTTAAGGGTCGACAACGCGCGAGTGATACCCCTGGTGTTATTGTGATTATATTGCATATTTTTGCTTAAAATAAATTTTAAATAATAGTTAGGTATCCCAATGTGTATAATTCAAAACAGCAATTTGGCGGACGATCATAGTTTTTGTAAATGATCCGGCTATGGTTGTGAAAGATAGTCATGAGATAGTGTTGTTTGCAGACAATACATCACTTTTATTTAAAATTTATCTTAAAAGATGCGAAACTGTTTTAGATAATGTTAGCAACTGTCTGACTAAAGTTGTCCACTGGTACAATACCAACATAAACAATTTACTCCTAATAGCAAGAGAACCAAATGTATAAATTTTTTAACACCAAATATCAGTTAGGTAAGAACCAGTTTATTTATAAACGGGGAGTAGTTAGATATTGCTGATAATACTGTATTCTTAGGTTTTACCCTAGGCACAAAGCTTCAGTGGGGCCCACATATAGCTAGCATGTGCAGCATTCGCGGTTAAAAAGATTCGTCAACTTATGGACGAAGCTACTGCCCGAATAGTATACTTTAACCACTTTCATAGCGTGATGTCCTGCTGTATTTTATTATGGGAGCACGCAGCTTACAATTCATTCCATAGACACTCCTTAAGAGATAAATTTAAGTCAACCAAGGTCTTAATCTTACCGAGAAAATGATGATTTTTGGCGCCATTATTGGTGTCCTAATGTGTTTATGCTAGAGTCCAACTGCGGCCCGATTCGAAGTCTGCAACTAATAACCTTATTTTATAGCAGTTGTTTTTATAGATGTAAAATAATATTGTTTAAATTACTAACTGAAAATTATTTTCCTTGTACCCATAATTAATTCAAAAAAATACATAAATGTGAAAGTTTGAAGTCGTAATGTAGCAAAAGCAACCAATTGACCCGATTTTGGTACAAAGATAGTGAATAGGAGGAACGTGGAACACAATAGGATACTTTTTTCCCGCTCAAAAATGTACACGAGGATATATTTTACTGCAGCTAATATCGCGGGTCACTATTCCATTACGTCTTAACGGAGAATTCAATGCCTTAAATAATTATATGTTGGGTTCAGAAAAGGACTAGGGACACTTTTTTCTTGATCGGAAGTTTATTTATATTCGAGTATTTTTTCTCCTAGTGTTAAATAGTGGTCAGTCCATTTTTCTTTTACATAGAAAAGAAAAAAGCGGTTAATTGATTTAAAAGGGAGATGTACCTGGATGGAGTTATAAAGAAGGATTATTTTACCATTGGAAAAGAGTAAAAAACGCATAAAACCGAGAGACAATATCATTCCTTCAGGTCGCACATGCAGCGGAGAGGCACAGAGTTAGCTAGAGAAATGGAAAATAATTTAAAATACTTCTTGTACAGGTAATTTTCCGTAGGAATCCAACGGAAGTAATTAATACTGGAATTGAATAAGCCTGATTATATATTGCAAATGAACTCATGATAAAAAGCAGGTAGGTATGCAGCCCTAGGGGCTACCATACACCGGCTTTATTGGCCCTTGACCACAAAAGTTTGACGATTACTGTGCTAGACTATATAGATTAAATTTCCAACAGCCATCCAGTCCAGAGCTTCTGATGAAGCCTGGACAAATTAATAAAAAAAAAACAATTATTATCTGTGGGTCTTAACGTAGTGATTATTTACTCTATGTCTGTGGGTATTGTATTTGTTTACAAAATCGATGAAAGTGAAATTAATTTCATTTTAGGAGTGATTTAGTAGTGTTTTGTGTTTCGAGGACTGTGCTTAATTGGAAAATATGGGCAATATACATACCGTCGGTCCGAATGAAGCGCTGATTGTGTCAGGTACAGTTTATTATTAATAATTACGCACATAACCTCTTGTTTACTTCGATTGAAATTGTTTAAGACATGTAAGTAGTCTATTTGGTGTAATTTTTTTTTATTTCTTCCATGTATTTAAGACCCAAAATTATAAGTTTAAGAGATTATTGATCACAGGCATATTATGATTTAATTGGTTCACCGGTTGGACATACAAAAAGGGAAGGCGGGTATAAATTTTACAATAACTCGTAGGGGAAAGGGAGTGGCGAGGGGGAGAAGTGTAGTGTCGCCCCCGCCACCTTATTTCCCCGCTCGAGGTAGGTAGTTTCTTTTGTATGAAATTTCAATGTAAAATTTTTGGGAAATATGGTATTGAATAGTTTTCTTTTCCCTTGCGCCCCCTTTTAGTTACTCTGACCGAAAATACTCCTGCCAAATGATTCTGAATCCAACCTGTTTCTCCAGTAAGTGGTAAGGCGCCAATTTTAATTTTCTAGTCCAGTCTTTTGAGGGGGTAGATTACAGTTTAAAAACTTCAAAGAAATAGATGAATTATCGTTGTTTATATATGAATTTGAAGATGAGATTAATTAAATGGACACCCATTTAATTTTATCTGAGAATATTATGAGATCACAGCAATGATATTATGAGTCACACTGAAGTAGGTCAGAATGATTAAAATGATCATGAACTGTTTTAGATGACTTACATCTGGAAGTTAACTGTATACATACCTACTTAGAGGTCTTCTGTTCAGAAAACATACATTTAGGATTCTTAGGAATAGAGGGCCACTAGGTAGTCTATTGGCATTTTGAATGTTGAAGTTTCATTATTATCTTTTAATCCACTATTGATTGAAATCATCTGTGTAGGTAATTTTGTTGACTTGATTTTAAATAAATCTGAGAGTGGAAATGTACAGAAGTTTTTAATGAAGATCAGTAGCAAATTCAATAAAATTAGTATTCACATTATTTTTATGATATAATTTTTAAATTATTGAAATGGGGCCATTACTTATGGATATATTGAATAATAAACTAATTATGTTCCTGCTGCAAAAATAAGTGACCCGCGTGATTATGTGTGACTTCACTGTGACTGAATATATCGTGCGCACTTGACTTGAGATCACGGAACTACGCCGTTTTTGTGCAAAATTTGTGGCTAAGCTAAAGCATCTAAAGGGTTGAAAAAAATATATAAATACACCCAGACTCAAAGCAAACACAAATATTTTTTATCACATAAATGTTTGTCCAATGCAGGAATTGAACCCACACCCTCTGTGCAGCAGTCGGCCACTCTACCAACTAAGCTGCGAGGGAGTCAAAAATTTGATATAAAACTTGCTTTTGTCTAGTTTATTATATAACTGAATGAATTTTATTTATTGTATTGAATGCAATACAAAATCTGGATGTGATTATTGTTTCAACACATGTGCAAATTTTTGAAGTGTGTATATATTGCATTTCCTAAAATTAAAGTTAGTTTAATAATAAGAATAGCTTGTTGTCTAGTGCATTGACTGTAATTTGTTGCAAAAAGTCAAAAAATGCAACTGCAAAACATTAGAAACGGTAAATTTCATACAAATTTTTGTTATCATTATGGTATATATTACTTTAGAAGTACGATTATATAACAAATATATCTAATTATGGCATTGTGTAATTATTTTTAGTTTAATGTACGGCACAATTTTAGTATTACAGAAATAAGCTTTCTGGCTTATAATCCCCCCAGATGGAATGGGATGATTCTGTTGGTATGACCAATGTAGTTTTGTGTTTGGCAAATTATGCAAATAAAGTGTCAATACATTCTATCAAAATTTGGTAATCAAAGAGTGTGATTTTGTGATAATTACCTTTAAAGTGGTACCTACTTATTTTGAGTACTAATAAAGTAGAAGCTGGTTTTGTGCAAGTTCAACCAGATAATCTTTCAAAAGTGCATTCTTTTACGGTATTTGAATACCTAGTTAATCATTCTAAGTTTACCAACGCTGAAATCCATGGTTGGAAACTACAAAAGTAAGAGTTCCCCTTATTTAGCTAACTACATATTGTAATTTTCAGGTCAACTTTTAGTATTAGATTATAAAAAAAATGCAATAGTTGAAATAGTTTCAGTTTCCATCGCAGGGCTAAAGTGGTGGCGCTTACTCTGAGCTGTTATGGTGGGTATCAGAATGAACATAGAGTGTAGTTTGATGAGGATCTTGAAGAGTGAGAGTGATCCCTGTTCATAAGAGTTACCAGTTTTCAAATTCATCTTGGTTTTCTCTCGGATGTAACCCTTTCGTTCATATGAGTTCACAATAATATTAGTATTTTAACGTTATTTTAATTCTCAAACAGCAATCCAAGCAATGATGAACCTTAAGATATTATTATTCCATTACATGTTTTGGTATAGGTGGGATAAAAAAAAAATTGAATATGGTAACCCTTTGGTGCATTAGTACCGCTTTTGGCCAAAAGCAAAACGATCTTTGTCAGATTTTACCTATAGTACTTCCCTAACTATTACCTACGGATGGATTTTGGACTTAAGCTACTGAAGTGTATTAGTGTAAAGATTACATATAGTAGCTGCATATGCCTGTAGATATCAATGAATGTTGCATCGAGCAAGTTTGTAACTGCCTTCACATCCTCGTATTAAACCAGTGTCAAATCAGATGCCTTGCCTTTCACTTAGTTTATGGTAATGATTCATGCTTTTCGAGGCAATCAGGCCCCGTGAAGCGCAATCTGAGGGATTCAAGGACCCTGGCACGTGAAGCCAATCCAGAGACACCGCAGAAGACTGGATTTGGGAAACACAATTGGCCACAAAGGTCCCTAGGGCATGAAGGGACGCCTTAAGCCAAGACAACACGATTTAGCTGTCTGTCCATGCCACGACGGAGTAAATTGAACTCATTGACCCAAGGTGGAGAAGATATGGTTGAGGTCGAGTCAACAATGTAGCTCCTGACAACTCCAGTTTGGGGATTGTCAATTTGAAGTGAAGTGGAACAAAATAATGTTCGTTGCCTTCCAACTCGAACTGCGAAACCGTCATGTGACCTAGGGATTCGTATTCGTGCATAAAATCCACGTATTTTGTGCGGAAATCCCTATCACAACGCATCCGGCGCTCCATGGACAAAAAACTTTTTTCGGCTATTTTCCAGGAATCATCCAGGCGCGGACGAGGGGATAAGAAAGGCAGTCGAGTAAAAAACCGGCCAGAACTTAAACGACCCGTATTGGCGAGAAAATACGACTCGCACTCGTCGTCGACTGGTCGAGTCCGTGACGCCGGGGGCTCTTCAATTTCCCAAAAACGCTGAAGGGAGTCAGTGAGCGAGAGTCCCACCTGCACCGACGAAACCGTTGACGCCTGAGCGGCGAGACAATGTGCTGGGACAGATCCGAGATCAGTCGAAACAGCGACCAACCCACCTGCCTGACGTAAAATGGCCTTGTCCAGTCCGAGCAATCCAAGGACATCAGCGCCAAGCAGAAGTTCCACAGGACCAGGTAGGTGGAACCTTTCATCGGCCAACTGCAGACCGGACGAGAGATCCAGCACGTCCGTCGGCAGAGGCACCTAAGGTTGTTGACATAAAATATCCCTCAGGACAACAGCTCCTAGTTGATACCGCATACTTGGACGGAGTAAGAAGGAAAAGGGAAACCCTTGGACCTTACCCACGACGTTATCCACCCGAAGAAATCTTATGACTCCGCGAACTTACCTGTAAGCGCTTCACCAGCCACAGCGACATAAGACACCCCTGAGCGCCTGAGTCCAAAATGGCGCGTACAACTACATCAGGATGGGCAAAACAGTTGTGGTGGAGAGACTGGTGAAGCGGCTGCCACGAATCAACGGGCGTTGGCCCGACCCGACCGCCGAACTTGGCTCCGGGGCTTCGGTGGCTCATAATGCCCCACGCTTGAACCCGTATAAGCATACGGGTCCCACGCGGGCATAACTGGTTGCCGAGACGCGCGTGCTATCGGCGGCGCGCGATAGCCACTTGATCCCGCCCTCAACTCGCGAGTAACGCGAGGACGCTCCGCGATAGGGAGGGCAGAGGCTCATACTCCGCGTAATGTGCCCGCTCCGCAATACCTACCTGAGCGGAAGGGGCACGTAGGGGTGGTGACCGACAACCATCCCGTGGGCTCGCCCGCGGTGAGCGGGCCGGGGAAGGTTGATGTCGCACTGGGGACAGGGGCGATTGGGTTCGATTCAGCGGCGACGAACCCCCGCCCGTGGGAGCAGTAGACACACCTGCATGTGTCATCCGAGGACCATTCTATCGACAGGGCATACATAAGTCCGGGTGGTGACCCCCACCACACTTTGTACAAGGTCGCGGCTGTCTACAGTCTTTGGCTAGGTGCTCCCCCAAACAATAATATCATAGGCCTAGCCTACGGGTCAGAAATCGTTTTCGGGCCACCCCAGATTTCCTGAACTGGTGGCAATCCAGAATGGTGTGTCCCGGTTCGTTATACACTCCACACCGTTCAGACCGTTCAAAATTCTGGGTGGCCGAAACGACCCGGTACCTCGCGATGTCCCGAGACGAGGTTGTTGACGGGGTCCAGACGGGGCCGAAAATCGTGAAGGTCCCGGTTGTAGCTCGGTGGGTAAATTCTTCAGCTTCCTACTCTGGTTCTCCAAAAATTACACTAAAGTGTCAAAAGTAGGTATGTGTGACGCCAAGTCACCTCCGTGCAATTGTTCAAAACGAGCCCTGACGTCATTAGGCAATTTGTTCAGTACAATGTGCAGCAATAAAAATGACCATTCGGTTACAGGGAATTTAAGGCCCCTCAACGCATTTGTCGCCACCAAAATAGGGTTAAGCAGGCCGACCGCAGCTGTTTAACCGATGACAGTTGAGGAATCCCTAAAATGGCAGCCACATGAGTATCCTCATTGCGACGGTTATTTTGGTACCGCTTAACCAATAACTCCCTGGCTATATTATAATTGACATTGGTCATGTCCAAATGTTTTACTAAACAGAGAGGCTCATCTCTGATAGTCGTTAATAGGTAACTTAATTTTAGTGAATCAGATGAGTCAGTCTGTCGGTGTACAATGCTATCAAAAAGTGTGATGAAATTAGTCCACTCATTCAATGATCCGCTAAAATGAGGAATATCCAAGGTTGGCAACCGTTCGTTGCATTTTTGGTCCGAAACCTCCTTCCTACTTGCCGGCTGTGGCCTCTAATTTCGACACATTCTCGTTAACCTCGTTCACTACTGACATACAAAAATCATAAGCGGAATATTGTTTTAGGGTTCGTAAGTATGGTTTATTATTAAACACAAAATATATACTTTGCTATAATCTCCGGGGTTCCCCTTAATATTTTTTTGTTGATTGAAAAAAAAAAGAACAATAACTTAGACATTGTTTTTTTTTTATTTTTTTGCCCAACTTGCAAGAATTCCTTGTATAATAATTATTTATTTTAACTACATAGATCATTTTGTTAGTACATACAGATACTGTTAGTAATATCACACATAAGAATTAGACTTATAGAACTTAAAAATTTATTGTTACCTCAAAACTCCGTTATTTATAAACCCATTTGGATCAAGTCAGTCAAAGAGATTATTACAAGCTTCTACCGGTCTCTACGTCTAGACTGGCCATGTAAATTAATGCGTGTCGGAGGCACCACTGTGAATGAGATTAACAAAACACTATATGATAGAATTATCGCTCCGCATTTCAATACGCGCAAACTTATATGGCGCGCACTCTAGTTGTCAACTTAACATTCTAAGGCTGGGTGCACTACGGCGCGGCGTGTTGCGATGCGTATTCCAAATCGTAACGCATTAGATTAGTTGTGCGCTTTGAATTTAAATTGTTCAGAATTTGATAGGAATAATAAATTGGTCTTGGTCACTAAAACCATACGAGTCGGAGGCTATCAGTAAGAATAAAAAAAAATACTATCTATAAAACGTGTAGTGACAACATTTTTCCCTGTGTTTCGAGCACTAATGTGGCGATCTGCAGATGATGGTATTGCGTAGTGCGAGGTATTTCAAATTGTCTAGTAATTCAAAGTGCCTAGTAGTGTGCAAAAATTCCGTGCGGAAATCAGCCGCAACCAAAGATTACTTATACGTCTAGATACTGTAATATTTAAACAAGAATTCGAGGAACACTTTTATTTATCTAATAATAATTAATAAACACTTTTTATTTCTACAATTAGTTCTACAATTAAAGTTATTTCACCTAAGCTTATGTCCAAAGAGCACAAACACCAGTGTTGCCGACATTTCAGTGTTTCCGCTATCTTGGTGTGGCCACTCTACTATATTACATCTATCCTCTTTATACACAACAATCCAATTGCGTTTTAACCTTTTCTCTCCCTTTTATTTAACTAAAATACACAATAACCTTATTATAAATGTTGTAACTGCACATTCAGCCACGGACTTACTGAGGTCGAACATGATAGGAAGTTCTATTATAATTATTACCTTCCTCAGATGTTATAATGTAAGATCTATTTTTGTTACTACTAATAATTACACCCTTTAGCTATTTATTACTATGAGGATCTTTTTTAAACCAGACTTTTTGCCCAACAAAGAGGGCTTCCTTTATGCTAGTATTCCTATTATAATATGTTTCATTCCTATTTTTAATTATCTCAAATTCAACTTAAACATTGTGCTTCAATTTAGGTTCTAAATACTTAAACGTTACTGGTAATTTTGTTTTCAAATTTCTATTCATCATTAATTCGGCAGGTGAAAATTTTGTCCCAGAGACTGGTGACGCTCTATACTGAAGAAGGGCCATTCTGTAGTCTTTTTTGTCTTCATTACACTTACATAACATTTTTTTAGCAATTTGAACTCCCTTCTCAGCCATACCATTAGATTGTGGATATCGTGAACTCTAAAAAGTGAATTGAAAACCCCATTCAGTAGCAAATTTAATACATTCTCTGGAATCACCAGGAACATGATCTGATACAATTTCAGATGGTATTCCAAATTGTGAAAACATATCAATCAAGCAATTTTTTATAGCACTGGCTGATTTACTATGTATGATTCTTATGTCGAGCCATTTGGACATGTAATCATAAGCTATTAGATAACTCTTTCTTTTAAAATCCATAATATCAATACCCAGCTTCATAAAAGGCAAGTTTGGAACATCATGTAATAACAAAGGTTCCTTTACATTGTTATTTTGGTAAGTTTGACACACAAAGCAATTTCTAACATATTCTTTTATATGAACGTCGATTTTTGGCCAATAATATATTATAAACCTCATATTTCTAGGTATTAAAAGTCTATCATTAAGAAATACCAAATTATTATCTACTGTTATCTCTTGTTTAAATTTATAATAATATTTTCCAATATCATGAACCCTATTAATATTTTCTGGCCAGCCATTTTTATTGTACTCCATTATTTTACATAATCCTTCATCATTACGGGTCTCTGAAATTAACTTAAGTTTTTGTTCCTCACTACACTGCAAATGACTTGACAAGCCTACACTGTGGATAATTTCATGCATATAACTATCATCGTCCGTTTCATCCAGATAAGAGCGAGATAACAAATCTGCTACAAACATTAACTTTCCTTTCAAATATTTAAATTCAATATTGTATTTTACAAACTTTAATTTTAGTCTCTGTAAACGAGGTGAAGGAATATCATGTAATCCTATTTTTAATAAACTTTCTAAAGGCTTGTGATCATTTTAAACAATACATTTCCTACCATAGATGTAATAATGAAACTTTTTAGTGGCCCAAACAATACTCAATAATTCTCTTTCAATTTGAGAATTTTTTTTCGCTAGAGTTAAACTTCTGGAAGCATAACTTACTGGTATGCAGTCTTGCATTAAACAGCATCTTAAACCATCCTTTAATGCATCACATTGTATTGTAATTGGCAAATTACTATCAAAATTTTGTAACATGGGTGCCTGACTTATACAGTTTTTAATATACCTAAAAACTTTATCATGTAATTCTGTCCAAATAATTAAATAATTAATCATACCTAGTATCACTTGTAGCTCTTTTTTATTTTGGGTACTTTTTAAATTGACAATGGCTTTAATCCTGTCTGGATCTGTATTCATACCTTCCTGAGCTTTCGGACGCCCAGCACGGTTTTAGGCCTGCACGCAGCACCACCACTAACTTGCTCGACGCAATGGCTTACATCACTCCTCAAGTCGACGCCGGAGTCCAGGTCGACGTCGCCTACTTTGACTATCAAAAGGCATTCGACCTGGTCGACAATGATATCCTTTTGGAAAACATGGCGGCTGTTGGATGCACAAATAAACTTTTGAAATTTTTCGCTAGTTGTATGAGTGACAGAAAACAGTATGTGGAATATGCTGGGTGCAGGTCTGAACCATACATCACAAAAACGGGTGTTAGCTAGGATCAAATCTTGGCCCCCTGGAATTCGTGATTATGATAAACAAACTACCACAAATGATCCAGGAGGCGCGCTGTTTATTGTTCGCGGACGATCTTAAGCTACTTTTAGCAGTCAGGGGCAGATACGATTGTCAGCGGTTGCAAGAGGACATAACAGGGTGGTCGAGTGGAGTAAAAAACACAAACTCCAGCTCAATATCTCGAAATGCTCAGTGATCTCATTTTCAAGGTCCAGTAGTCTACTTCACTTTGAGTACAACGTCTGTGGTGAGGTCTTAAAGCGCGTGGGCAGAGTCAGTTTAAATAGTGATCTGACATTTAGAAATCACATAGTTAACATTTGTAAAAAAGCGTACAGGAGGCTGGGTTTTGTATTGCGGCGGACCATAGGGTTTAAAAATATAAAGGCGATATCAGCGCTGTAGGACTCTATTATCAGAAGCAAACTAAAATATAACTCTGCTATTTGGGCTCCTCCTCATAACGGATATGTATCGCGTCGCCTGCGCCCACGTATGTTTGCAGTGCCCCGCGCCAATGATTCGAACTTTGCATGCGCTGAATCGAGTTGCCCAGAAAATTGATTTGATAATATGTTCGATTGAGGAATTTAAAAGGGAGATTTTTTTGGACGCAAGTTATTAAAAAAAATTAATACTCTTATTTAATTTTTTGAATTTTATACTTTTATTTGTTGACATTTGACATAGCATGTTTTTAATTTTTAACTTTTAATTTAAATTTTTAAAATTTTTATTTTTATTCTTTGACATTTGACCTAGTATCATATTGCATGTTTTGAATTTCTAATTTTTAACTGTTAATTTTTATTCTACTGTTTTTTTGTTTAATTTTTTGCTGTCTTACACTTTCGAATTGGGTTTGCTGTAATGATAGTAGTAATTGCGTAAAAATAAATAAATAAATAAAAAAAACCATTGCTATTAATCGTAATATTATTAACATTGTAACGTGACAACTTGTGCCTTTCACTTTTTATGTCTGTCTCTCTCGCTCTTAGGCGGGCTAACCATGCCGCGTGCCTCTCACTCGCTCTCATTGTGAGCGCATAACGTGAGCGGAGCGTAACGCAGTTTCTTGAAGTGTCACCCGGCAAACCAATTTATAAGACGTTGTCACGTCAAAAAAAAAATTGAAAAATTTCTGGTGCTATAGACAGACCGAAGGGTAATCTTAAAAATTTAAAACAACCATAAGGAGAGCTGAATGTACAAAGATGTGTTGATTCTTCAGTAAGAATTATATTTTAGAATCCATCAGATAAATCTAATACTGAAAATAGTGACTTGTTACATAATTTTGTAATCACTTCCTCTAGAGTTGGAATTAAATGATATTTTCTTATTAAAACCTTATTAAGTTCCTTTGGGTCGAGAGTCAATCTTAAATTTTTATCTGCCTTCTCAATTATTACTAAATTGCTTACAAAACTTTGCGGATGTTCGACTCTCTCAATAATTCGCTGATGCTCGAGGCTTCTAAGTTTTGTCTCTACGATCCATCAATGCATGAGGTACCCGTCGAGGTGGTTTTACTACAGGCTTTGCATCAGGCTGAATGTGCAGCACCAATGGTGTCTCAAACTGTCCTACCCCCTGAAAAAGTTCACAATATTTATTTCAAATATATTCTTCATTATAGTTTTCTATAATATGTGCATCCTTCAATATATTTAACTTTTTTAGAGATTCAAACCCTAATATAGGTCTTACTTTTTCTTTAATTATTATAAATTCCATGTGATATACAATATCATTTTTATAAACTTTAAATTTTATTTGTCCTAATGGATATAAAAGTGCTCCCCCAAAGGCTTCTAAAACTACTACTGTCTCAGACCACTTAGGATTATCATCATTGACTCCTTTAAAGAAACAGCACCTTACATAGTGATTAGGTTTTCTACAATTTACAATTTTCCCAAAAGCTGGACAATTTTTTTTTCCATGTTTACTACCACATTTTCTACACTGATAATCTTTGTTACAATTGTAATTCATAGCATCAACTTCATAGGGCTGCTTCTGCATAACCTTCATGTGCTCCTCTGACAATTCCGCTGCTCTGCATATGTCTACTGCCTTTTGTAAAGTAAGTTCAGAAATCTCCAACATTATTTTTCTTAAATTTTTATTATATACCCCGATGACTATCCTGTCTTGTCTCTCAACATCCGATCTTCTTGTTCTTCAAAATTGCAATTTTTTACCAATTTTCTTAAATTACAGTAAAAAACTTCAAATGTTTCACCTTCCTCTTGCACTTTCTGATTTAAGTTATAAGAATTGATGACCTCATTTTGCTTGGGTTCAAAGTATTCATCAAACAGCCTGATGATTTCTTCATATTTTGATGTTTCGTCCTTTTTAATTAGGTTGTGATATATATTTATAGATATATTTCTTCAATTAGTTCTACAATTAACGTTATTTCACCTAAGCTTATGTCCAAAGAGCACAAACACCAGTGTTGTAGACATTTCAGTGTTTCCGCTATCTTGGTGTGGCCACTCAACTATATTACAGATACCGTGTCCCAAACATCGAACGGAGCACTGCGAGCCATTTCGTAGCCATGTGTGTGTAAATCAGCTAATACGACTATCATTTTTACATCTGTGTGCGTAATTTCGGTGTTAGCAACCCTAAAGTGATTATCCCAAATTGGAGAAATTTTACCCTGTTTCGAGAAGAAAGATTTGTCCCGGCTTCGCGTAGGTAGACTTTTATTTTTTAAACATTATTGTATAAACGTAGAGTTATTTTATCCCGGACTAATTATTTACGAACGAACAAAAGTAATGAAAATAATGATTCTGCATCCCAAAACGGACGCGCCCCGTTGGTATCAAAAATATCAAAATTTTATTATCATCTGTGACAAACTGCCACGCGTTCGTTTACGATATTTTTGTTATTTTTGTCACTTGTATCGGATTGTGTGTCGCGCCTCTCTGTGTGGACCGGCACCTCAGTCACACATATAATAATCGGTTCAAAGGTCGCGGCTGAGAGCGTTGTTATTTTGAGAGCTAAGTGGATTATATATTTTATATTTTTTTAACTGATTATAGACAGTGACCTTTTACTCATACATAACCGAACACCCCATTCACCACACTACAAAATTACACAAAGTTATTAAAAAAACATCTGACGCCAAAATGGGGTAAGTTCAGGTAATTTTCCTTAGGGCATACGTACGAGTACGACATAGTTTAAGTAAAGAACAAGTTGGTAGCTTAGAGCCTGGTTCGGATTAAGCATTAAGTCCGCCCTTTGTATCGCAAGTGTACAATAAAGTTTTTTAAATAAAAAAAAATTTGCCCAGTTCTGGAGTGATATTTACAAAAACCAAATTGGTGTTGGGGAATAATGTCCTTTTCACTAAGGAATTCATTAAATCTAATGAGAAAGACTCGTTCCCGAAAATTTTGATAGAACAGGTGTGAGGCCTATTACACTGGCTAGTTTGCTAGGTTTGTGGATTGTAGAGATTAGTAAAATTTTCCATCAGTAAGGGAAGTAATGCAGTCTAAAAATAGCATTAAAAAGAATTGTGGGGAACACAATGCATTTTTCTCTAGCTACTTCACGGGAAGTTGTCTTTGATAGCAAGGGACACAACCGAATGTCCTAACCAAGGATTTCATCAATTTCCTTATTTTCATCACTAACGAGGTCTTTAGGTTGAAGGACGGATTCAAATGCTTCAGATTTTTCATAGTCGGTCTGTGTCCATTTGCTTCCGGGTCTGATTGGATGAAAAAACTGTCGAGGTTGTTTTGTATTGCTCAATGCTCAGTGGACTAAAATAGGAACTGACTGGGTGCCGCTGATAACTTTAGCACTATAACACATATCACTAATGCTAGAGAGGTCAATAGACTCCGTAATACTACTTATATCTAAATCATGTATATTAGAAGCTAACAACGTAGCCATTTCTCGTCTACATTTCATAGGCATAGAAATACCAGCCGGTGTCAATCTTAATTATAAATAAATTATTTCATGTTAAAATATAAAATTGCATCGTTATGACAATGAGTCAAGGTGAACAGATGTACATTCATGTCAAATATATGCCTATTTAGTTTAGCAGTGGAGCTTGAATAATATGGAAAACCGCTTATTATGAACTTACACATTGTTTTATTGTGTAACTCCAATAAGTTTCCTACTCCCTGTATGATAAAAATAAAAATCTCAATCTAACTGGACACCTAAGGATTAAAATAAATTCAATAGACATAATTAAAAACCAGATTTATTGTAAGTTTTCATTACAGAGCTACGTGCTATTACATTACTCCATACAATTAGCTATCTGAGTTCTTTTCTATAAATAAGACTAAAAAGGTTGAAACTGACTTCAATTTCTAATGTTTCCAAGCTCTTCGTATCATATCGGCAGCTTTTTCTCCTATCATAATGGCAGGTGCATTAGTGTGCGCGGATATAGTATCCGGGATAACACTAGAGTCGGCCACTCTAAGATTTCGTATGCCATGTACTCGTAATTCTGGGTCGACAACGGCTAGTGGATCACTCTGAGGACCCATTCGACACGTCGCAATTTGATGGTGTAGTGTAGCAGTAAAAGTTCGCAGCGCACACTCCCAATAGGAGTCAGAATCAAAAACCTTGTTACGACACGTCGGATATTCTGCAGGATGGATCCGTGCTCCGAATTTCTGGAACGGCGGTGTTGCAATCATCTTTTGTACGTAACGGATTGCTGCTATGATAGTTGCAACGTCTTTTGGATCTGTCAGATAGTTTCCGTACATTAACGGGTGGCTGAAAGGATTTGTGTTTTTCAGTTCCAAGTAGCCTACCGATTTTGGATGCAATAGCATAGGAAATGGGCTCCAAGTCTCGGTGTTATCAATGGCTCCGAAGGCTTCATTGAAAATATCCTCGGAAACCCTCATTCCTCTGCGAACAGCTTTACTTCCACCTGGTCCACCATCCGACATAATTGATCCTCCTATGCTAATTAGTTCAATATCAGGAACCGGTTCAGGGTCATCTGATACAGAGGTTTTGATGTAACCAATTCCTTCGACAATCCCAGGAGATGCGAGTAAATTTGAACCACTTCGAAACCATTCTCCGATAGCATCCAAGGTTATATCCCTATTTTCTAAGATTGCAACGCCTGTTGTATTTAGACTAAATATTAGTCCAGGAAAGCAGATATGGTCATACAACGTTTGTCCTACGGGAAGGTCATTTAGTACTGGTATCCCCAGTGAGCTCAAATGTTTCTTCGGCCCAATACCAGACAACATTAAAAGTTGTGGAGACGCTATTGGTCCTGCGGAGAGAATAACTTCTCTTCGCGACTTGACTGTGTATATAACTCCATTTCGAACGTATTCTACTCCATATGCGGCTTTGCTTTGTGGATCAATCAGAATTTTGGTAGCTCTAGTTTCTGGAAGAATATGCAGGTTGCGTCTTCGTTTGTGGGGATGCAGAAATGCTTTAGCAGCACTGACACGGTGACCCCTGGATATGGTTACTTGCACTTTGCCAAAGCCGAGTTCAGATGGGGCGTTGTAGTCGATTGTTGGGTTTCCGAGAATTTTTCCAGCTTTCAGAAATGCCCCTAACAGTTTGGTTCTGAAATGAAAATAGAGTATTTAGCTACACATACGTATTGACTCATACTTATACTATAGATTCTTACTCATTTCATCACTGCTCATCAACTCATTCAACACTGCTTCGGCATATACATATATCCCATAAGTCGTTAAGTACCAGCTTTAGAGTAATGAGTGGTAGAATGATAAACCAGAAACAGTATTTATTCTTCACAAACAAGAAGTAAGTCAGTCCAATAATAGGAGCACGACCTGGATAGGGTTAAGAAAAAAAGTAGTTTTTCGGGTTTATACGATATTTGGCACTTGTATCGTATTTTTATTCTCAATTTCTTAAAATAATGTTGAACGTAAATTATTTCATAATTGACTAACCTTATTGGCACGTATTCTACTGGTAATACCCCATCTCGACCTCTATAAGGCAGTTTTTCGAATCCCCCTAAATCAGCATTTTCTGATTTTATGTAGTACTTTAAGACGTCGTTGTAAGACCTGAAAATAAAAGTGATGTGTCTTGTATCCTAACTACAGTTTAGAAAAAGTCAGTAAAAATATTTGGTTTTTATCACTCCTAAAATTTACAAGTTCATTTAAAGGTTTTGATTTTTGTGGGTCCGAAGTGTTTTAATCAATTCCTATTTTAATATATTAGCTTTACCTATATCTATGTTACGAGTAGAAGTAGTACTAGTTTTATAATATAGTCTATGACTATGTAAACTAATATTAGAATTCGGATTTAACCATGAACTTCGAGTTCTGCAATATTTCCAATGGAAATTTAAGAGGCTTTTCGAAAATAGCCTCTCTAATTTGGCCCACTTAAGAAAGAGACAAAGCAAATGTAGTGCCTTTTCTCTTTCTATTAATAACCGTCATTTTATTTGTTGATGTTTATTATGACTAGTTAAAAAAAAACTAGAGACCTTCGCTTCGTCTCTGTCACACTTTTGCGACCATTTTTTTTACAGCTGACAAGAAATGCGCTGCTTGCAAATGTAATACCGATGACAATACAATAAAATGGTTCCAGGGAGCTGGCTCGGATGATGATACCGGGAGGTGGATTGTGGAACACTGACATGTCTCTTAGTAAACCCCTCGAGTTTGTGCTTAGTGGATTTGATTTTGACGATTCCAGTTCATTTGGAACTGGGTAACGTACCGTAACAAGAGTCAAATATTGCATCCTTAATGTAGATAGTGGAACTCTTAAATTGTTATTAGTAAACATCTCGAGGTTGGATTCCTTTGGTTGGTTTTGCCGTGTTAAAAAACATAAGGTTAGTGATAACGGTGTGAGGCTGCATGTAGGTGGATCTCTTTAGATAGATAGATGTTCTTATGCCTTTCAGAATACTTAATGCTAGGTTTAAGACTTTTAGACCATTGTCATTGGCACGTTACGCACAATCTTTAGTATTTGTAATGATAGCAGAGATTATAAGGTTACCATCCATAGTTTCCTTTTGCTGCTATGCGGTCCCAATCCTGGGGTCTACCGCGGGTGTATATCATATAGTTGATGACGCTGGACCCTCCAACTGCTTTGCCGCGTGGCCAAAAACAGCGTCCATTTATCATCCCTGCCATCAACGTTAAAATGAAAGTCAATATTAAACAATTTTTTTGCATAAATATGCTATAAGAGGTTTACCTATTGATACAAGTAAATATTTAGGAATTATCTATGGCCTTCATAAAAAGAGAAAGCATAATCAGTTTTTTGTTACTTTTAAAAATTACGCTAGAGTTACTTCACACATTTCTTCCAAAACGCCACTGAGCATCACTTTTATCCATGGCAAGTTGTGAAAGCAAAAGTATTGAAATAAATAAATGCGATAACTCTATTGAGATCTTTATCGCATTTGTTTAGATATAATCTTTGGAAGTCGTGTTATGCAGTGCAGTGATCCATAGGATTAAACCGCGCGATGGTGATATCAGTGGTAAACGCAAAATTGACACGATCGTCAGTATAGTGTGTAGGAAACATTTAGACAATGTAGTGGAAGCAAACTGAGCGAGTGGCCTGAAGTAGACGTCGCGAACTAGTCAGTACTGCTGTGAGTACGACGGTGAGCAAACATCGAAACGGCGGAACCCAAAAAGTTAGGTTTACCTATTATCTAAAAAAGTAAATATATTAAAGAATACCGATCATTCATTCAACCAAATTCAATAGTATATATTATTTCTGTTTGATCCTAAACGAAAATATAAAATATCTTAAAGTAAGGACCTTTGCAAACTTCTGGTTGCGGCTCCATATAGTACTGCCAAGCGTAGTCAGTGCCTTGCAGATACGGTGCCAGTACTGGTATATCTGTTAAAATCATTTCTGGTTTCCCAGCTTCGAGTAGGAGCACTGTTACGTTGTGATCTTTGGACAGTCGAGACGCAACAACGCTCCCAGCTGATCCAGCGCCGATAATGACGTAGTCGTATTCCTCGTATGGCTTGGAAAGACCTGGAAATAGTTAGTTATGTTTAGAAGTTTTTTGTGATTTGAAAGTTGTCATACATATTTGATATACCAAACACAATAAACGAAATATGATTAGGTTCCTACCCTATATTGTTTTGTGATTAGGATGCAGACAATTCCGCGTCCGACAAGACTTATCGAAAGTCAAAAGAGAAGTACGAAAATATGTCTCAAACATGGAGTCAGACCACCTACCTCACAAATTAGATTCTTGATTAATTAAACCCTCATAGGCTTCAATTAACCCAAATATATTTGAAGGGCTGGACAAGTCTATTAGGCCACAAGGGCACTCTTAATTATGAAGTCAAAGTTCTAGATAAAATAAAGTCAATAGCCCCAACAACCCTAACAATAACCACAAAGACTAGTTACGTCGTTTTTATGGGCGACTTCAACACTGAAGCGGGAGCTTATACGTCACTAGGCCCAACAATTAATAAGACTAGTGGCTACCATTTTAATTTTAAGTGCGTTTCTGTTTCAATGTTCACATCGCTAATAGACCTGACAAGTTTTTCATATAAAAGATGATGAACGATCAAATAATGCAGCCTTGCCTGAACATGTAGTGCTGAAATTGCTAGAGCAATATTTGGAAAAAGGACGTATTGTATTCACCAGTATTGTAGAGACTACATGCGACAATCAAGGAGAGAAAAACCTGCGTATTGTAAAACTATTCGCACAGCCAGGTGTGAATCTATTTTTTCGAAACTTCTTTAAACTGCTTACGCCTACCAAGGAAAAAATGTAATGGCACCCATTTTGAGGAGAAATTGGAATTGACTAGAAAAACCCCCTGAAACGATTCAATTCTTCTAGTTGATTGAATGACACGCAAGTACACTGTCAAAGCGCAATCACGAAGATGGCCGATGCATGTATTTTACAGTATACTCGATTCAGCTTGTATAAACTCAAAATTATATGTAGAAAAGTAAAAGGGAAAAACAAATGTAATCTCGTATCATCATTTAATTTTGCAGCTCGTAAGCCAACTTAGTGCTCTTCAAGTAAAAGATGTGTTTCGGCTGTAACACGAGGCTAGGGCAATGTCTATGTTGCTGAAGAAGCTTTTTTTTTATGCTACTAAGGTGGAAAACAGGCTTGGACCGTAAGCCTGATGGTGAGTTTTCATCGTAGCCTTATAGACGCTTGCAACACCAGGGGTATCACTCGCTAGTTGCTGACTCGTCAAAAATCTAATAACTTCTTACTTGAAGAACCCCATACAGTTGTCCTTAGAGAAAACCTTGGCAGGGAGCTCATTCTACAACCCGAGCGCTCGCGGGAGGACGTTGCTCTGAAATCGCACTGGGTTCTATCCTAGTTGCAATATCTTTCGTGTTCTTAAAATGGTAAGAAAATAGGAGCTATGGGTCGGGAAAATTTTAGAAAGAGGTTGATCGCCGAATCAGACTCGATTTCTTTGTCTTAAAAGAAAGCTCTATATTCACTTTAAATATAAATATTTAAATTAAAATAAAATAAATATTTTAGTGGGGCTCCCATACAACAAGCGTGATTTTCTTTCCGTTTTATAGATAATGGTACGGAACCCTTCTTGCGCGAGTCCGACTCGCACTGGGCCGATTTTTTTTTTATTTGAAACTACAATTCCTAGAATTTCGTAGGTCTCTGTATGTTTCGGCACTCTCCGCATTGTTTTAATCACAAAGGAATTAAGCATATAGCCCTCTCTACTGAGCTCGCCTTCTCGCTAATTGACCGTCTACTATTACGCGGGCCGTAGGCTTATCTATTTGTATTTTTGTTTAATATCGCCATAGGAACAATTTACATGTACAGAAGGCAGCACATGAAGCTTCTCACCCCTACATACCTACAACAACTATGAAGTTTAGTTACAGATAAATTAAAATTAAATCTAATACCTTCAATCGAGCGATTCTTGTATATATGTATATATATATATATAATCTGAATCTCAGAAACGGCTCCATCGATTTTCATGAAATTTAATATGTAGGGGTTTTCGGGGTCGATAAAGTGTTATAGTGGTATAAAAAAAAAAAATTGATCTAGCTAGGTTTAATTTTTAGATAACGTCGTTTTATTCGTGTTTATAAGGCAGTGTTTTTAGGGTTTATAAACTGAAAAGTATGACTCTTCCTGACATCTATTGGCGAGTAGTAAAAAGAAACACTTAAGCTATTTGACAATAGGTGGCGTTATTAAGCAACGCTTAAGCTATTTGACAACAGGTGGCGTTATTAAGCAACGCTTAAGCTACTTGACAATAGATGGCGCTGTTTAAAAAAAAACCGAGCATTTGCTCGGTCCTCCAGGTAGGTACTTATTATTACATGACAGATGTTTTGTGGTTAAATTTTTTTTAGAAAATCCTATGTTTTTGTGTTAGTAGCTAGTATTTAATGGGTGTTGAGGTTAAAAATTTAAAATGAATTCGTATTATCATAAATATATGTAATGATACGTACAAAGAGTCGTACGAAGGAGACCGAATGGTGGTTGGATGTTTAGGTATCTAAAATTCCTGAGATATCTTTTACTAGCTTTTGCCCGTGACTCCGGAGAATAACGTAGCTATCGTCGAAATGCACATTTGGTAAGGGGGTCTAGTAAGCAACATTGCTATATATACATACATACATACATATGCATATGCATATCTATCCGACAGCTAAGTTTAGAATGATTATGATGAGAATTACAATGATTTCCTTAAAATCAAGTGTAAGCAGTGCCAAATGATAATTTCTCATCGCGGGTAGGGAATCAAAACAAATACTACGAGTATGAACAACCAATAACGTCAACCAACCCTGATACATCAGTTAGGTTCTATGATTAAATGTTTGACCACAGACAATTCCTAATAGTCGCCAAATTGTCGCCGACTACGAAAGTGGCCGGATGGCTTTTCCGACTAGTCGGAACATCCCTACTTTTAAGTGACCTATTGGCTTATTTTCTCGAACACTAATCGCTTCAAGTGTGCGTATAAAAATTTGAAGAGTTCCCTTGATTTCTCCAGGATTCCATCATTATATCCTGACCTGATGACCATGGGACCATCTGGGAAGTATGCGCTTTCAAACAAACAAGAATTTTCCGAATCGGTCAAGGCGACTTCGAGTATCGGAACCTCCTCCTTCTTTGAAGTCGATTAATAACTACTCACTTAAATAAACGATAATATATTTCCTATACAACTCATGAAATCTGTGAAGTCAAAGAAAGATTTAAGCGTATTTAATTATTTATGAGTAAAAGAAAACTACTTTTAAAATACTTACTTTCTGTTTTACTACTTTATGAAATATCGTCCTTTATGTAAGTGACTAACTAGTTTTTGCTCGTAAGCGTACCAAAATTTTGTCAAAAATCGGTCGAGTTAAACTAATGCATCGCTTTCTCATTAATGGATCGATGTAAACGACGATGTCACGGGGTATCCATTTGTTGTATACCAAATCCTAGTTGTAACAAATACTTTTCTGAAAACGGATTCTGAATCGGATCAGCCAAATGCGAGATAATCACCGACAAACCTGAGAACATCCTTTTTTTAAATTGGTTAAAAATTTAAACCTATTAGCTGAACAAAGTGTTTTCACATCTAAAGTAGGTGTACTTGTGCGAAAGCATGCTGTTCTTTAAAAGTGAGCTATCTCCCGAGTCTGGCTCCCGCACCGAGGGTTCCGTACAAACTCATTATTTGTAGACAGTTCTTCCATAATGAGTTCAAGTGTCACAGGTTTATGACTTAATTATCAGTATTGGATTTTTTCCTATATTTGTGATGTAGCTAGGGATTGCACTCCCGCAAACTTATTAACCTGCTGGATCCCGCAAATGGAAAATTTAGCACTTAAACATTCGCGTAAATCGCGAGTAGAACGCGTGCGACGCTTCAGTTGTTCATAAATGGCACTGCCTTGCGCCTGCGCACGTCTTTTTGTATTTGACCAGTGTTTTGTTTTCGTATTAACCGTCCGGCGTTTAATATAGCGATACAAAAAATACCATTTCATTCTTAAGAGGATACAATTCGCGACGCAACGCAGCGGTCTTCATACAAACGAATTTCATTGGTTTTTGACATTTACTGATCAATCATTGTGAATTTTCTTAATTCATCTTTACAATTCATCATTGTAAAATTTCGTGGTGTTTTTTCAGCAAGGGTCAAAATAAGTGATAAATTCGTTTGTATGAAGCTTGAGAGGCGCTCCGAATCGTATTCTCTTAAGAGCGTATAAAAAAATATTAGTTAAAATTATATTTGATTTTTAATTATGATATGAATAAGACTGAATTAAAAATATAAAACTGTTGTTAGGAGTATGGGTAAAATTAAACAAAAATAATTAACTATGCCAAACATTTAAAGATGAATCTAAGAAAACAGATTACTAATTACTTATACTTAATTGATAGAAAAGAAACAATTTCTGTTGCTGAATGTAAGAAATGATTGATAAAAGTTCATTTTTACACAAAAATTTGTAGTTTCAATTTGATTTTATAGCATAATTTCAAAGATGCGGGATCCCGCGCGCGGGATTGGATGAGCTGCGGGATTGCAATCCCTAGATGTAGCATCTAATTTCTTGCCAAATTTCATGATCAACGGGAAGTACACCATAGGTTTTGTTTATTTGTGTCACAATATGCAACAAAAATTACCGTATTTTGGGCATATTATTTTATTTTATTGACATAGAGCTTGATTTTTTAGGGTTCCGTAGTCAACAAGGAACCCTTATAGTCTCGCCATGTCCGTCCGTCCGTCTGTCCGCTTAGTTCTAAAACTACTTATATATGGGATATACACATTGATCAAGCCGACAAAGTGGTGGAATAAAATACCCATACAGCAAACGTGGAAACTCTTCGTGTGCGAGTCCGACTCGCACTTGGCCGATTTCTACAACTTTAAGTGACCGTAGACTATGTATTTGATATTAATTTCAACTTGATACCTTCACGCGTTTCTGAGAAAAAGGGTCTTGACAGACAGACCGACAGACAGTATTTTAAAAAACCTACCGTTCTGTAAGAAAGCAGTGCGTCGAGGCATTTTTAAATTGGACTATTAGTTTCTCAGCTTGGGGCATTTAAGCACACAATCTCACCAGCCTTATATAGTAGTATATAGATAAAATATATAAATAAGAAAAAAATGTATAATTCAATATTACTAACCTCCCGGGAGAGGATACGGGTCTCGCAGGACATCGAGTAAATTGTCAGCATATCCATGATCCTTGACTTTAACGTCATTATCAGCTATAGAACTCAAAATGTTTGACAAGAGTAATCTTCCTTCACTTCTATTGGCGCTGTTTTGTACTTCTCCTTTAAAAATATCAATATCATCTTCGACAGCTTCATCGATAAGCTCTGACGCCGAAACTGCTATTATGCTTGATATAGCGCATAAAACAGTTAGGTTTATTACCATTTTGTACGTTGAACTTGAGATATTCTCGTGTAAAGTGTGATATGGCAATAAATATAACGGGGATCAAAGTACCGGGGCTATTAAAAATATCCCACAAGGCGAAAGACACGTTTGGTTACTTGAAGCGCGAAAAGTAGTTTGGTAGCGTTTTGTATTCTTTATAGTAATGTTTGCAAGGATAAGACATAACTGTATTAAACAAACCATGGCGAAGTGCGTGTCTTACACGCATGGTTCCGTGTGGAAATCTGAGAAAAAGTAGATCAGAATTTTTGCGATTTATTTTAAAGGACAATGGCCATTTTTGGCTAAGAAAATACTATAATAGAGTTTTGGAATGAGATCAATTGTAAGAAGAAACTACACAACCAGTAGGTAAAAGTAATGGTGAATACACTGACAAGATAAAAAACTAGTACCTTACATAAATGACGATATTTCACAAACTAGTGAAGATAGCTTTTTGGCACAAAAAATATATTAAAGAGTTTTATTTTACTCATAAATAAATAAATAAATAAGTGATTCAATGTATATGTGTATACATTGACATATACTTTTTTCCTGACGCTTAAATGTTCCTTTGACTTCATAGAGCCATCATGGTTGTTTATATAGGAGTTGTCTATGTTAGTGACTAGTTTTATTTTTTGCTCTTCAGATTTTGATCTTATTGACTCTTTTGTAATGAATATTGAACTAAGTACGAGTATTTATTGGAAATTGTATTTCATGTGTAACCTCTTAAATTTTATGTACCCTGTACACTTCTTTGCCACACTTTTTTTGATGGTTTAGGCTAGTTTTATTTTATAACTACAGGATAACAATATTAAGTATGTGCATTAATACATTGAACTAGTCCAATAATGTATGAGGAGTGACCTTTGTTCTTTCTATTATTTTATTTTTTTTGAAGCGGAAGGGCACAAATAGCGAGCAACATATACGTTTTGGAGATAAGTTACTGAAATGCATTTTTAGGTATCCGTAGTCGTAGTTGTGTGTTTGTGTTATAGTGTCGTTTTGTGATGTAATTTATTCTCGATAAAATAAAATAAATGAGCATCAAATAAATCGTGAATGTAGATATACAATCAAATAATATAGCAAGTATAAAACGGTTAATAACTCAATATAAGTATTACGGCACCGTTATTACTGCACTGTATTTTTGGAACAACCTGGTCTCTCTCTCTCTCTCTCTACTTTTTTTTGTTGATTTTTAAAAAAAAAAGATAAAATTCCGTATCTCAGTGCACGGTTTAAAATAAAGTTACGTTTTTTTTGCCTTCCTGGGTCTTTCCTGATCTTTAATTTTTGTCTTGTTTCTCCGTATGTCACACACATCTTTAGAATATAGCTTGACAATGAAGTTAGCAATAAAAAAATAAAAGAAAGTAGTTTTCTACACATTGAACTGTGAGACATACAGCTTTTGTTTAGCGTAATTTCATAGATAACATCCACAAGATCCCTAAGGGTCAGCTCAGACCGAGACGCGACGCGACGTTAACATCTCATCGTTCATTGTTGATTTGTCGTAAATGTCTTCGTGTTCAGTAAAGTAATGTGTAAAAGAGTAGAACATCAAACTATAAAACGGATGGAGTTACTTTTCATTTTAACATTTACATTTCATTGATAATAATTTACATTTTATCTTAGTTGTCCCTAGTTCACTTATACTGGTCATTTATAAGAGGTAATTGTTAGTTGTCTTTTTCATTCTTTACGCATTTTTATTGCTGTTTGGATAATTATCCGACGGCGCGTGTATGCTAGTGAGTGGGCAATTTTTTATCGATATCTTTATATAATGTTTGTTTTGATAAAATATTAAGAGATGTGACGAATGTTTTTTAAATGATTAGATTTGAAGCTGTTAATATGCCTCTCATGTTTCAACGTTATTACCTAGAGATACCAACGATATTAGTGCTTAGTTTCCTGGACAAACAATTTATCAATAATTTTCGATCGACGTAATTTTTTTTCAAATATTTTTTTGGTTTCCTAATTTATTTGAAGTATATTGTTGCTACTTGACTACAAAACGTAAATACACGCAATAAAATAAGCTACAAAATATTTACAACTATAAACATTTTATAGCTTAACGTGCGTTATTATCATGTATTTATTTACATGTTGTGTAATTAAAAATTGTACAAAGATTTACCGATATCGATAAATTATCATCGATCACTTCGTACTTGTCGGTGAAATTTGTTGCCCTTGAAATATCCGATGAGAGTTCTTATCGACCATGTTACACATCCCGCCTTATGCCTTTTTTCGGTGAGATTAGAATCAAACCATCTTTTTATCTTTCGGAATCTAGTGGATTTTATCTCCTCGTATGAAGGAACCCTGAAAACGAGTCTCATTTAGAGAAGAATTTAGTAGACTGATCAACCATGTAGTATATATTTTGAGGCTTTTTGTTTATTTTATAGTTATTTTGTTAGGGTTCCACAAAAAGGATGCTTATTATTTTTTTGTATGAAATGATGTATGATGTATATTTTGCGTAGATACTATTCGCTTCCAAACCGTGACTTAAGAATAAAAAAAAAACACAAATAATAAATATATCATAAAATTAAGAAAATAAATATTTTTAAAGACAAGCCTTAATTACTTAGCGTAAATATTTGACGGCAAGAGAAATAGAGCAGGTGCAACGTGCTTTTGTTTACAAACTTGGGCTATAATGAACCTATAAAATGATATATCTCTTATCAGACTCAAATTATTTTTAACTTTTTAGTTCCTTTTATTAAAAAGTTATAAATGCTTGTTTTTAAAAACATCTTTTTTTTCTTTATTTTAATTTTCAACTTTTCAGTATTTATAATTCGGAATTTTTAATCATGTTGTTCCCACGAGTATAAATAGGACATAAACGGTCCCACCCCCAGAGGTTCATTGTAGGGGGATAAGGGCTTCAGTACATCATGATCGCCCTTTCGGGTTCGGGTTCGCGGGCGCAACGTTAGCGATATGACATGTTTATACATTCTAATACTATTCAGCCCTCGGCACGTGCTCACCTTGGCATTAGGTCATCCATCTATCTTTTTATTTTAAGCTTCATCAAAATTAGTTTAGTGATTTAGCATTTAGAATAAACTTCTTATAGTCCTCTAATTATTAACTAGTTTTTACTTCTGGCGATGTAAAAAAAAAATTGCATCACCTGTCCATATATTTTTGGGCAATGGCTTTTAAATTGCAAGATTTGATTACAGACAGACAACGGGACAAGTAAAACTAAATAAAAGCTGGTAAAAATAAATCAATAAATGAATTTTTTGCATATTCACTCAGCGCCGTCTAGTACAAAACTAAGCAAATGTTTACGAGTTTGTGCTATAAATACCAGACGACGGATATACTGATTTCTTTTAAATACACCTTTTTATACATAGAAAACTACCAGACTCAAGACAAAAAAAAAAGGTTCATATCATAAGAATAGAGTAAAATAAAATATACTTAATTGCACACCAAAGAATTAAAAACAAAAATAAAATCTTGACGACCATATTATTGCAAAGTCATCACATTATTAGTTTGTCATGTGCGGGTATCGAACCCGCGCCCTTCGCAACATTTCACAATACGACTATTATAATACTAAGGAGCTGCCATTATAAAATTTTCAAAAAAATATTTTAAATAAAATTGTTACGAAGTTTTTAGATATGCAATAATTCTTATAACTACTTCGGAGCTCTAAGTAAATACGTACGACTCGCACTTGGCCTGTTTTTCTAACCTGAATAGCTGACTAGATTTTGAAGGTGAATTACTCGTTATTAACTTATTTAGGTCATAGTAAGGTTAAAGGAGTTTATTGATCTCCTTTATTTAATACTATGGATACAAATAGAAAAAAAAATCAGCGCAGTTCGTAACGGGTGGGACCATAGTATACAGTTCCGTAGCTACGTAAAACTTTTATAGTTTAGCAAAGATTTATCTAGATTTTTCATGCATTATGGTATGGGAAGATATGGTAGAGTTTCTACATCTTTGTAGTACGAAGACGCCATCTTAATTAATATTTTTTTTTTTAGTAGGAATTCGGCCATATTTCTATCTATGAAAAATTCAGTCAGCTGCCTTTTATGGTTTTGAATATAGAGCTGGGTTCTTTAAAGGTATGATGGCTGATACATATTATTAGACGTTGTAATAATTTATTAGACAGTTAGCAGTAACCAAATATAGGCAGTAAATTTTGTTATAATAAGGCACCCTTAGTGCGCGAGTTCAACTTGTACTAAGCTGGTTTTTATTTATATCTATATTCAACTCTTTACAAGTATCAACTAACTGACACAATACAAGATTTTCTTAGATATCTTTAAAGAAAAAGATAATCTTTTAAAACCAAAAAAAAAAATCTAGTAACTCCTAGGAGTCTAATGGACGAAGTAGTTCATTTAAATTCTTGTTACAATGGGACTGTTGGTGACACAAATGGATGTTTAAATAGATAAGATCATATCTTAAACTATTTATAAATTGTATTTAAAATTATATACAAAAAATAAATAAAGAAATATTTGGCTACACACACACACACACAGCACCGTTTGGCCCCGAAGTAAGTAAAGCTTGTGTTATGGATACCAGACAACGGATACAAGAACATAGATATTACTTTTTTTTGTAAATACATACATATACATTAATACACCCAAACTCAAGACAAACACAAATGTTTATCACATAAATGATTGTCCAATGCGGGTATCGAACCCACACCTTCTGCACAGCAGTCGGCGACACTACCAACTAGGCTGCGAGGGAGTCATCTATTGAACATTGTGTGTCATTGAAGTATGAGAAACGAATAAATAGGCCAATGTAAAGACATACGTCATCATACAGTCCATCCATTCCATCTTCAATCATTCGTTCAGTTCACTCGGACCTCAGCTACAGTACTTTTGTCTTGCAACTAATTAAGTCTTTTCACCTTTCAGTAATTTTTTTTTTAATTTTTATTCCTCGACCTTTGGGTTCACATCTTTACAGGGACCATACTATTGTAAAGTAATTGTTTAGTGGAGTCGGTGGTGGCCCAGGGGTTTTGATTTTACCTTGCGTCCTGAGTATCGGAGGCTCGAGCCCTGAGTGGACCAATAAGTCTTTTTCTTAATTTCTCAAGTACACTGATATTCACACGACTGGCTTAGCGGTGAAAGAAAATATTGTGAGGAAACCTGTATATGCAAAAAAAGACATACCTATATGAAGTCCACAATCCGCACTGGGCCCGCGTGTGGACAGTGGCCCAAATCACCCTCGGTGAGGTTAGCCCGTGCCCCAACATTGGGGAAATGAGGCTGATACGGCATTATTCAGCGAAAATGGTAAGAACTGACAAGGAACATTGACTGACACAGACACATTCCTAGCATTTACTTTTAAAAAGATTAATTTATTTAAATATAATAAGCCTTGTGTATACTAATATGTGGTCTGGATGTCGCCCATAACTGCGAAGCTACCATGCAGCTTTTATCATATCAGCTGCCTTTTCGCCAATCATGATTGCCGGTGCATTAGTGTGTACAGACAGAGGGTACGGTATTATGCTGGAGTCTACGACTCGTAGGTTCCGAAGTCCATGTACTTTCAACTCAGGGTCGACGACGGCTCGTTCGTCCTCGGCGGGTCCCATGCGGCACGTGCCGACCTGGTGATGGAGCGTGGCCGTCAGCGTGCGCACCGCACACTCCCAGTACGTGTCTGAGTTGAATCTCAGCGCGCGACATGCAGGATACTGAGCTTCATGCAGCCTCGCTCCCAACCTTTGAAACGGCAGGGTACTAGCCAGCTTCTGCATGTGACGAATTGAAGCTACGAACGTGGCCACATCATGCGGATCCGTCAAATAGTTGCCAAACATACGAGGGTGACTAAATGGATTGCTGTTCTTCAACTCCAGGTATCCCACTGATTTTGGATGAAGCAACATCGGGAATGCGCTCCAAGTATCCTTGTTATCTATAGATCCATAAGCACCATAGAATACACTCTCAGAAATCATCATACCTTTTCTTACTGCCTTACTACCTTGTGCGCCGCCGTCTGAAACTAATGAACCGCCTATACTTATTAATTCTATATCTGGAACATCTTCAGGATCATCAGACACTGGTGTTTTAATGTAGCCGATACCTTCTACTGCACCTGGCGAAGACAAAATATTATCTCCATACATTACCCAATCGATTATTTTCTTAAAATCAAATCCGTCAGATTCGTGGTATGAGATTTTGGTTGTGTTTAGTGTAAATATTACACCAGGAAATGTAATATGGTCATAAAGTGTTCGTCCTACAGGAAGATCTTGTATAACTTGAATTCCATGACTTTTAAGATGATCTTTTGAGCCAACTCCAGACAACATAAGCAACTGTGGTGACGCTATAGGGCCTGCTGATAGTATTACTTCTTTTCGTGCAGTCACTTTACTTTTGAACTTCTTCCTGACGTATTCAACACCGTATGCAGTGTTCGTTTTGCTATCTATTAGAACTTTAGTCGCTGTGGTTTGTGACAATATATGTAGGTTTTTCCGGTTTTTATTTGGATGCAGGAATGCCTTGGCAGCGCTTAACCGTTTTCCACTTTTTCCAGTAATTTGGACAGGACCAAATCCAAGTTTCTCTGGCGCGTTGTAGTCTACTGTAGGATGACCTAATATTCTCCCAGCTTCTAAAAAAGCGTCGATCAGAGGCGTTCTGAAATTCATAATTGGTGCTGAATTCGTTTAGCAGTATTTGTTATTATCATAACATCTTATTTGCGATTCTTTTTTTTTAATTATGTTGCCTTAGGTAGGGAATTTTATTTAAATTTTGATGTAAAATGGTTAGATAATATTTTAATCTATTTCCAAGGTAGAAAATAACTCTTATTCTAATTTAGTTAGTATTTATACTTCTTACTATTTACAATACAGGGTTTTTTTTTCTTTAAAAAATCTTCTTCTCTATAGCAGTTTACTCAGAAATAAAATATCATTCACTAAATAAACTATAAATGATGTAAGTATTAAATATACAACAATGTTATGCTTACGTTATCACGTCGATTCAACCGACTTTGCCTCATTTTTTAAAGTAACAAAAAGTAGTTATATTAGCAATTATCTATAAAGGGTGAATAAAGTGGTATTGTAAAAATAGTCTATGCAAAGTTTCTAAGCTAACTATATTATTTAAAAAAAGATCTACGAATTTATCATTCATAAATCATAAATATCATTATTTACGTGTTTATAGAATTTAAAACCAATTATACGCTAGCTGTTTACTTCATTAGAATATTCCGAGATGGGTGCACCTGTTTACTACCTTCACCCTTTTATCTCGGTTAAGAGACGAGCTGTGGGTTTCAGTGGTGCTTTTTCCCTCAAGCACTTAGATTGTGGAATGAACTCCGAATTAGATTTGGAAATGGTCAGCATCGACGACTACGATTTGTGCCCTAGTGTTTCAAGCATATAATCATAAGCTACGGTACATGTTGGTTTAGTAGTTTGGTTTGGTTGGACCCAAAAAAAATGTATAGACAAATAGGGAGTTGTCGGTTTACCTTACAGACGGAAATTCTACGTTCAGTTCGCCTCCTCTTCCGCGATGTGGAGAATCTTCTAGTCCTTTTAAGTTAGAATGCTCCGACTTCTTGAAGTACTCAAGAACTTCTTTATATGACCTGAAAATTAACAAAATTATGATCATTAATGTACCGAATCCAGCAATGGATATTTTTGGGCCGATAAGTGCAAAGAGCTCGTGGTCCAGTCGCAATTATCTAACGGAAACGATACCCGAACGTCAGGACATGGATGGGTGACCGCATAGTGGTACATTTTTCCTCTTTTGTCGCTCTTAAAACCTTCGTCCACCGCGCTGACTGTGCGCAAATCGGCAAACGTTTGCAGAGTACCGTACCACTCAACTGTTGAACTTTTCAATTTTCAAACGCCAATAAGGGCTCTGATATGACATACGTATTATTTGTTGAAATACTTCAATACCAGCTATTTTAACATGGCGTAATCATAGATAATGTATGCAGCATGTATGATACTAGTAAAATATATGTCTAGAACTGTCGTGAGAATGTGATAATCTCCAGCTCTAGCCAACACACTCAACTGAGTCAGGGATAACTGATAACTGCATAAGCAGATACTCCTTTGTTATACCCTTGATTTTTAACACATCGGTTGTGGCCGGTATTATAGCGGTGGTAAAATACTCTATAATAGTAGCCGTTTATCATGATTGGTATCCTTATTTGCCTTCAATCCTACTAGGAGGTTTGTGTACAATTACTTATTTGCCTTCAATTCTACTAAAAATATACATAAATACCAGCCATAGTTCCCGGCTGCAGCGATGCGGTCCCACTCTACTGGACGGCCTCTGGTGTAGATCATGTAGTTGATAACGCTGGTGCCACCGACGGCGCGGCCTCTCGGCCAATAGCACCGCCCGTTTATCATGCCTGTTCAGACAGAAAACTTTATAATGGGATTTAAAATCTATATTAAGGCATTTTACCCATATGCCGACTTATTAAGTAAGAACACAATTAGTACACTATCATTTGGAGAATATTTAGTTATGATATTCTCTAGGGCTCTTCAAGAAGGCAATGATTAGATTATGGAAACGCGCGAGTTGCCTAAGGATCTCGTTCACACCGGTGACAATCAGCGTACATTTGTGGTCGAGCGCCGACGACCTTTAGCAGAGCCCCTCCACGGTGGGGAGTTTCCACACGGCGGTCCGCACAACACGCACACATAGCCATAAGTGAATTTTAGTCGCTTAGATATATATTCTTTCTTAACGATAAAGTTAAATAAGTTTGTAAACATATTGTTAAACATACCCAGACACACGCCATTTTGTGGCTCCATGAAATATGGCCATGCATAATCTGTTCTTTGAAAGTAAGGTGCAATTCCTGGTATATCAGTAAAAAAATTCTCTGGTTTCCCAACTTCCAGTAGCAGAACAGTCACATTAGGGTTCTCTGTAAGACGAGACGCTAGGACGCAGCCGGCTGATCCAGCGCCTACTATGACGTAATCATATTCGGGTAGTGGTGATTTTAATCCTGTAAGGAAAATAAATCAGGAAATATTTAGCCAGTCTTATAGGATCACTAGTGGTAGGTGAATCTACTGGACCAATTAAGTAGAAATTTGGTACACATATAGGTTCCTGTGATCCAAACACAGTCGTGTAACGTAAATGAATTTTGATTATATGTGGACACTTTTGGGGGACAAATTGCCAAAAATAAGTTTTGTTGCAAACTGGACCGTGTTTAAATGAAAAGGCTTGTTGTAAAGATCTTAACATTTTTTTTTATAGTTTTATAATAAATAATTTCAGGACGATGAACTAAAATTAAGAAAGACTTGTCTGATAAAATCTGGACGTATGGCAACCCTAGTTGTTAGGGTCTCAATTTTTTTATTATTTTCTAATAAATTGTTTTAGAGTTATTTAAGCAAATAGATAAAAAAATCGCCTTAAGGTTCCCCCTTATGTGCGAAATTACTGCGAAAAAAGTGCTATATCTACCTATAGATTACAGGAAAACCTTTAAGAAATCAGTATAACACATCATCTTAAATCAACACGGTTAATATCCTAATATTGGGCGTAGGCAAAAACTTTTAATCCTATTAAGCTCCGTACTTAATATGATTTAAAGTTTGTTTGAGTTCAACTCGCACTTGACTGTTTTTTTTATATAGTAATAATAAGTTATCCACAAAAAAGAACAAGTATATTTTAAGATATATGTGTTTTATAATGGTTTTATTCGAGCTATCTATGTATTATATTTCAAACTTCATAAGTAGATACCTAGTCATCGCCCTCTTCAAAGGCAGAAAGCATAAAGTCAAAGTGAGGGTATAAAATAAAATTAAGACTTAAGAAGGTAGCAAGTGAGATCAGCATTTAATCTTGAAACTAAAATCCCAACAAAAACATGCTGTAAAAAATCGGCCATGTGCGAGTCGGACTTGCGCACGAAGGGTTCCGTACCATTATCTATAAAATCGAGCAAAAAAATCACGGTTGCTGTATGGGAGCCCCCTTATTTATTTTATTCTGTTTTTTAGTATTTGTTGCTAAAGCAGCAACAGAAATACATCTTCTGTGAAAATTTCAACTGTCTAACACGGTTCATGAGATACAGCCTGGTGACAGACAGACTGACGGACGGACAGCGGAGTCTAAGTAATAGGGTTCCGCTAATTACCCTTTGGGTACGGAACCCTAAAAAACAAGTCTTGATAGAGATGATTTGTTTATAAAAAGTAGTAAAATCTCATAAACAGCCACTAGAGTCAGATGTGAGAAAGCGAGTAATATAAACTACAATCAGGCCTATCTCAATTATATTCCTTATTGCGCCTTTTTATATGACCCTGAAACATATATAGTGGAATTTTATATGACTTGTGTGCCGTTGAAATTGTTGCAGGAGTCACTTCTGTTCCCTTGCTTGAGTTTATAGGCCAAGTCTTGCAAAAATCCGCAACATATAATAGGAATTTATTTTGCCTATTATATGTTGTTTTTAATTTACCTCATTGTTTTGTCATTAATTAAAATGTCTTAGGCTTATGTAATAAGCCTTAGTAGATTAATATGGAATTTAATGAACAAAAGGTAGGCCATATTTTAGCCAAAATTACTAGTTTTCTTATAACCTCGTCCTAGACTTGGCTGTTTATGTGATTGCACTACTTTTAATTGACAAAAAAAAATCATCGCAATTGAGACTTGGCTTGTTTTTTACAGCATGCTTATGTTGAGATTTCTCTTCTTTTTTGTAGTTAATTTCATTCTTATTTCTTTTACAACGGTTTTGGGTGAGTAATGTCTTGGTAACAATTTTTCGTATTGTCCACTCTTGACCGATCTTTGTTAGTTCTTCTCGGTGGTTTAGAGGTTTTAATTTTGGTGGTAAGTAACGGTATGTAACGGTAACTAAGTAAGTGGTGAGTAAAAACCAGGGACAGAATAATAATTCCCTTTGCCAATTCTAGACATACTATAAGTAGTAAGACAAGATTGGACACGGGTTTAAATGTTAACCAAACTCTCCCAGTGCCAAGTTCCTTAAAAAAAAATCGTCTGGTATTTTCCGCGAGAATGCTTGAACGTCAACATACAATAGAAAGTACAGCTTTGAACGTGTATTGAGATTACCTGACGATTTTAATTGGTCTCAATACGTTCTTATTGCACTATGCAAGGTAAACTGCATAGGTACTATACTTATCCGCATAACCTTCTGTATAAAACCAGGGTTGTTTTATTCTGTATCATTGTATAGTATGGTTTCCTTTAATACGCTGAACAGGAAAAATAACTAGTCACTTACATAGACGACGTCATTGAACCATATTTAATTAAAAAATTGAACAGGTGACTATTTCGTACAAAACCTTCTTAACTGTTATCAAGAATAAAGGATAGTTTATCGAAATCGCTAATACAGTCTTTGCCTTCCATCGTAACTGCACAGCGTAAACCTGGACTCGTCAAAAAACAATACCCTGCTCAATTCATCTTCACCTCATTGGATATGATTGCGAGTGTATCTTGCAACTCGGTGCTGCAGTTCCAGTTTCGGGCCGTTTTGGCAGGCCTGTGAGGCCTTAGGTTTACTTCTGCAAGACATCTTCTGACTGTCCACTTGCTGATAGGTTTTCTTCGGTTAGGTTTCGGCATTAGTTCCTGTTGGATCGCTAGATCGTCAGAGATCGGAAACAGTCAGTCGATCTTCTTTGGACGTCGTACATCTTGGCCTGCCATTTCCAGGTCTCCTCAAGTGTTGTCTCGTTTCTCAGAATCTCCTCGGCACATTTTGGTCAGTACCAAGAGTCACACCCACTGTCCTAGTTGTACTTCATTGACTTAGCGATTATCCTACTGCATTCCTTCGGTGTTAGAGTTATGGTTAGTTAGAAACATAAATAAAAAGCAATTTTTATTAAAAATGTCTTTTTTTTATATCACTAAGTTAGCAAACAAGCTTACAGTCCGTCTGATGGTAAGCAGTCACCGTAGCCAATGGATTTACTAGGCGATAGCAACAACGTAAACAAAAGAAGACCAACATAATTTGTTTTTTTTAACCTAAAAAAGTTATCGATTTTTGCAACTTCAAAATACTGTATAGGGATTTCTTTATAGCAGGTATGGGCAACAACCGGCCCGCGGGCCGGATCCTGCCCCCTGTAAGATATTATTCGGCCCGCGAATAACTTTGAAAAATAAATTTGAAAAACACCAAATAAAAAAATATTACATTAGGTACTTATACTCACGGGAGTGACAGTGAGGCGGCAAACGTCAAAGTCTTTGATGTTTGCCGCCTTACTCTCTGATAATCGCCGCCACTCGGGTTGCTCGATCAAATTCTTTGAGGTTTCCCGCCTCACGGGCGACACATCAAAAGATTTATTGCTACTCAATTATTCTAAACTAGTTTATTCCATATTATTCCTTCATTTTGCCTATATAAGCGGGTGGATGGACAAGCGATATCCTAGCGAACTTTGTGACTTTGTGTGCATCTACAGTAGCTACTAACTATAGTTAGTTATTAAGTTTATTGAACGAAAAGTAAAAAAAAATGATGTTTGGTGGAAAGAAAAGAAAAGTAGATACAGGGGGTCGCCAGTTTCAAGAAAAATGGACTGAAGAGTTCTTTTTATCGTGCACAATGGTAAGCCTATTTGTTTGCTGTGTTATGAATCCATTTACTGTTACTGTCGTAACAATTTTCGAACAGATTAAGTGACTTCAAAAACATGGAAGACTGTTTCAGTTTATTTACTACTCCTACAAAATGCTCCAAAACACTTACAAATTAAGTTGATCAAAAGATTCAAAAAAACTCACTCCTAAAATCCAAATTTGAAGACGTAGAGTTCTGCGATTTCTACAAAAAATACCTAGAAAAAGACAATTTTCCGCAGCTTAGAAAATTCGCAAGAAGATTGATTTGTGCGTTTGGCAGTACTTATAAATGCGCAGAGTTCATTTAATTGATGAAAGTTAATAAATCAACACATCGTACAAGACTGACTGACGATAATTTGGAAAATTCTTTACGTCTTGGTATCAGTGGAATTAATCCAAATATCGATGGATTAGTTTCCCAAATTCAAGTTCAAGTGTCTTATTGATTTCGGTGTATTTAACTTTCGTAGTTTGTAACAATTGCAAACTTAACGATTTGATTATAATGTACCATTTTTTTAAATTTCATTTTGTTATTTTAATAAATTGTACTATACTAACATTGTCATATTTTCTCATGACTATCGCAAAAAATATTCATCACTACTTTAAACTGCACCAAGTACTTTTAAACGCGGCCCGCGCACGTATTTGCACGCTAAAGATTGGCCCTCAACGTGTCAAAGGTTGCCCATACCTGCTTTATAGGCTACAGAAGGTAAAATGCTTTTACACCGACGAGCAAAAATAACTTGTTAAAGTTCAAATGTGTTCAAGGTCGCAATAAAATACTAAAATTACGAAAACAAAGAAAAAGATAGCCATTGACTAGGTGAAAGCTAGCAAATACATCTAATACCTCTAAACGAGCAATTCTTGTTTATTGTATGTGTGGGTATATATATATATACATATATATATATTTATAATCTGAATCTCGGAAACGGCTCTGGGGCGAAAAATCGATCTAGCTCGGTTTCATTTTTAGAAAACGTCGTTTTATCCGTGTTTTCAGGCAGTGATAAACTGAAAAATATAACTCTTCCTGACATTTATTGGCGAGTAGTAATACTATTATTTTATCGACACAGCAACACTAAAGCTACTTGACAATAGATGGCGTTGTTAAAAAAAAACGAGCAGAGCTTGGTCTTCCAGGTACTATATTCTGGAAAGAATTTAAATCGTTCATAAAAAGTTTTAATTTTTTTTTAATATTAACATTAAGAAGCGTACGATGAAAAGATATGTTGTGATGCCTCTTGTTGATTGCAGAAGATTTAAAATCCACGAATCTGTCTAAATCACGATTATCTGAATTCAAATTCATCGAGGGCTAATCACCAGATTTATGAAATATTTTTCGGCTACATCTCCCCCTGCCCAAATCTGACTCATAGATCATCTGACACAGGGGGATATTATGTATATTGTGGATTAAGGGCGGAAAGGAGAAAATTACTAACGAAAGGCTATTTAGAAGCCAATAAGGCCGAAGGCTTTAATGGTTCGAGTTTGTAATTGGCTTACCGCCCGTGTTACACACAATGTCTTTCATTAAATTGGCGAGGAAATCAATAAAAACATAAGGTGATAAACTCACCAAAACAAAATTAAAATGGCGGGAATAGAATTAGAGAAAACAACACCACCGCTAGGACTACAATTCTCTCAATATCTAGAATCTAGAGTATTTATGAATTAAAAAGTTTTAGCTTGAGTTAAAACTTTAGTGTGCGCGTAGTTAATATTTTGAACAGACAGGTTTTATACATACTTGATAGAATATGTGCATCATTAACGCCCGTGAGTGCTATGAATTTCCGCTTTGCCTTGAAGTAAGTAAAAACAAAGTAAAAGCCGGTGGGATAGCAATTAAGGTCTTAACACCCGCTTAGCCTGCACGTAATGAACTGCTTAAGAGTTAGTGTGATGAAAAGATTTTTTTTTTCCTGTCCTTGTTCTTTCATTTTATTCCAGTTAGTTTTAGTCCAAATACTCTGCATCAAAAGCCGTGTTGCGGTGATAGGCTCACCCCCTGGCACGCAGGACCAAATTGTAGCTGCCCCCATATACAGTGTGAGTTTTCATAAAGCGCACAAATGAAAATGAGGGAAACTATTCTTAATTTTATCGATGAAAATGACATAAAAAAAAACATTTTTTTTATGGTATTAAATACTAGGACGCTATTGCGACCTGAATGTAAATAAAACATTGTAACTTTAAAACTACATGATCTATCACGATGAACCAAACTGAATTATAACTGGAAATAACAGGGTATCGTCATAAATTGAAAATTGAGGAAAAAACCTGCCCTCAAAAGAAAGTTAAGAAGGTTTTTGACAAAAAATCAGGTTTTTCATGGTTTTCATGGTAAAGTTTTCCAATAACTTCTTTCTTGAAGAACCCCATACTGTAGTCCTTAGAGAAAACCTTGGCAGGGAGGTCATTCCACAACCCATTTGTTTTTCATCGATAAAATTAAGTATAGTTTCCCTCATTTTCCTGTGTACACTTTATGAGGACTCACACGACGGGGAAATAAACTGTGAAGATATGCATTTACATCTTCGAGTACACTGTTAAAGTGAAGAACTTACCGTTGGGCAGTGGATAATAGTCTCTCAAATAATCAAACAGATCTGATGGGACCTCCGGAAGATAGCTCGGAGATATTGATTGTCTCAACATGTTAAATATTGGGTTCTGCAGGAATGATCTTCCTGATATGATTTCTTCTTCTTGATCATAGCCATGGGCATTTCCTACGTCTGAGTAGATAACGAGTGTGCATAGACAAAGACTTATTAGTAATTTCAGCATTTTAATTAAATTCTAAAAAATAATAAAACACATAATTGAAATGTTTCTGGTTTTAAAATGTTATTTTTTAACATCTTAGTTTATGGATTTTATAGTTCGAATTCAATGTTAACATAGTTTCGTTAATAATCAATATATCTTATGTTACAAAGAGATACACAATTCCTAAAAGAAAAAAAATATAATAAAAAAATATTTAAAACAGTGCTCGTAAAAAATGAATTAAAAAGTGGAAACCATACATGTCGGAGCTTTGCTTTGTTGCTATTGTATTGCTGTATGATAGTTGCAAAGTGACTTCGCTTTTTTGTTCCGTGATGTTATGGGGACTTTTTTTTACTTTTTAGTTAATTTTTTTAAAAGCGTAGTTTTTAAATAACATTTTTTTACTGTAAAAATTATGCACAAAAAAAAAAGTTAAAAACTCACCGAGTATTTTTCACGCGTCATAAACGTGTTAACTAAACTCTGTAATTACATTACACTGTTTAGTGAATAGTTGTTTTAAATAAACCTTATAAATGCAGCGAACATTATCACTGTACATAAAATAATTAGTGTAAAACGTGAAGCCGTCTCAAGTACTTTAAATCGAATGCCATGCTGCGGATCATGTTACTTCTAAGCCCAATAAATATGATATAAATATGATTAACTGTTATATTGATTATTACAAGATCAATGATGTGCAGCGGATTTGATAGCGGTTTTTTTGTTATTTGTTGGCTAAATAAAACTATAAGAATAACCATTTGTTTCTAAAAAAACATGGTTATTTTATATACGAGATTTGATTAACGCAAAGCTGAGACTAGTGAAGTTATAAATATTATCGTTCCGTACTTAAAATCTTTGGTGTCTTTTATTGAATACTAATAAGGAGGCAAACAAGCTAACGGTCTGCGTGATGGTAAGCATTAAACAACCGCCATTTTGTCTTCGCGCGCCATTTTTTATACGCCATTACGTTTATTACTATTACTTGAATTTACTGTTAATAAAAATATAAAGCATGTGCATTGATTATTAAATTTTCGGGACGTTTCCGCGCCTCGTGACTGGTGTGTTCATCGCCATGGCTATGGTCATCGGAATAGAAATGACTTATTGTTACCTAATAAGTGACAAGCTAATGGTTGTATGAAACGATAACAGTCTTGAGAATGCCATTTACAGGGTTAGCAGTCGATTTAAAATAGTCTTGTAACTTAAGTACAAAAAACTAATGAGTGTTATTCCTTGTGTACTATAGGTACGGTATTGAAATTAAATCAATTTCGTTCTTTGTCGGTCTTAGAAATCTTAGAAACCTGGGGCCCAAAAAGGGCTGTAGCTTCAGCAGTCCAATCGCTATCTCTTCTCTCTGCGTGCTGTGATCAACGCACAGCTTTATTGATGGGTATGACCTACATTGCTGATTTAATCGTTATTCTACACATTTTTTTATTAAAACGTAAGTGGACAATGCATTTCACAGTCATCTCGGAACGAGATGGTTTTTACTGACTTGAATAAGGGGCTGGTCAGCGACCGTCGATATGGCTTTCGCCAGGGTCACTCGACTGTTGACCTTCTAGTTTATCTCGAACACCGATAGCGCTAGCCATTGTGAGTCAGGGGGAGGCGTTGGCATGTAGCCTAGACATAGCGAAGGCGTTCGATTGTGTCTTCTATCGAATTTGCATCTTACGGACTGCTCGAGGGTAACTAAACCTATTTAACATGTTTTCAGGACTAATTCTAGTTTGATTTTATCTTCTTGTGTTGTTTATTCACCTGTGTTTACTGGCATACCTACTTAAACAAAGATCAACAAGTCCATCACACACGGAGCTAGTAATATTTTTTTCATCGTTGCATTTCCTCGTAATCATTGTCATTATGTGCAGGTGAAGCTGGTGCTAAGACCTTAATTACTCACACGGGCTTTTTCGTTGTAAATTTTATTTTCTCTAAGCAAAGTGCGTTCATAGAACCCACGGGCGGTAATGACGCGCCTATTCTATAAAGTACGTATAATAGCCCGATAAATTTAGACAAATCAAAGAAAAAAGGAGTTTTGAAAATTGGTACATTTGTCCCTTGGTATCTAAGTTTTAAGAAAATAAATAGCACTTGTGTGCTTGAGATGGGGGGGGGGAAAGCTTTTTTTTTTTAGGAATCCGTACCTAGAGTCCCAACGGAGCCCTATTACAAAGCCTATGCTTTCTGTCTGTCCCTCTGCCCGACGTTTAAGAATAGGTTTTATTAAAAATAGGTAGAAGCCTGAATTTTTCACGGAATAGTGGTATAATGGGGGATTGTGTAACAAATAATAAAAAGTTAAAATTTAAGGGTTAAAGTAAATTTAAGTTAACATACAAGAAACACATTTTATTTTTTTATGTTCTATCGTAAAAATAATTATACATATAAACTTAGAACTTGCAGTGAAAAATAGTGTGAATTCTAAAGTATAACAACAAATAATAAAGACCGGCCAAGTGTGATACGGGCCCAAGTCATTACTATTTTAAATCACCGATACAGCGCCATCTGGCTTATCATTAAGAGAAACAGTAAACACATTTGTTGGAAACGATATTCAAAGTTTTTAAGCAACTTTGTGATTGTCAATTACGTAAATGGTGGTAGGTGCGATTACAACTCGCACTTGGCCTTTTTTTTAGTTTTTCTGTATCTCTGTGACTTTCACTCGTTATGAAAGGTTGTATGCATAAAACTTAAAGCTAACAAAATTTACTACGAAAATGTCCTATACTTTTTTACGTGGGTATGGGGCCAAGAAAGTATCAACATTTTAAAAACATCGTGATTTATTCATGTACTCATGATGCTTATAACAATATTAGTAATTGTAACATTAGTAGTGAAAATAATTTATTAAAAGCTTTTGCCCGCGTTTGCCGTGCAAACCCACCCTAACTGCGGTTATCGGTGTAGCTCCTCAATCGTAGAGAAAAAAAAACGGGCTGCACTCCGGGAGTGCCGGCAGAAGTGAAAACATACAACCTAGATATAAAATTTTAACACGTGTAATCCGCACTTTCATGTTTTCATCAACCCAATTTCCTCTTACTTTTTATGCGTCCTATAGAGTTAACATGTTTTACCCATCACAAAAAAAGTGTACAACACCGCAAAAGACGTTTTCACTTTAAAATTATAATAGGCGTGGCATTATAGTTTCCGTCTCACGGATTTTTATAGCGTGGCATTATAGTTTCCGTCTTACGAATTTTCGATAAGCCTGTTGTGGGACGCGTTGTGGGTGTCGCAAGTGTCCACAGCTCGACAGTGTGTCAAAACTGCAAACCTGGACAAAGATAAGATTGACGACCCTTACAAGGTGACTGCTTGATTAAGGGTTTATATCCAGTTAGAATTTTCAAAAAATCGTTTTTTTTGCATTTCCGTAATCTACATATATTTAAGTATATTCTCTGAAAATTTCAAGTTGATCCGGGAAATATTCACGAAGATAAGGGAGTCAGTGTAAGTAAATAACAAAATTTTCTGAGTGTAATCGTCTTTTGAAACTTTAAACGTGTTTTTCTCGAAACAGTGTTTTCAAAGTCGGTGAGCAAGATTTCTCCGAAACGGTTCGACCGATCGGTTTTGAATTTTTACACAATCTTCTTAGATATGTTTCACAGGTATTAATGAAAGGAATAAGATTTCTGGAAATTATTGCCATACTTTAGTTACACTACTTAAAGTTGGAATTATTTTGAAAATTTTTTTTGGGAAGCCGACATTTCGTCAAAAATCAAAATTTAAGAAATTTTCTATATGTAGGTACATTTTTTTTATAGTTTTTCCAAAAAAAACCATAAAAAAACGTGTTTTTTTGCGTGCACAACTGAATATAACCCCTTAATAAACGATCCTGACACTTGTTTGTTGCGTTATAATAAATAATTTACCGGCTAAAAATAGGCCTTATTTTTCGCTTATATCTCGGAAATTATGCGTCCTAGCGACACAACTATTCTAAACAAAATGAAAGCAGATTAAATTTGCTACAAGTTTTACTCAGTCAAGTTTTTTTATACCGTGTGTAGTTTTCGAGGTATCCGCTCTTAAATGTCTGTAATTTTGGAAACTAAAAACATTTTTGCTTCATATCTTTTGCTCTTTTTCACCGGATAACTCTTTTACGATGCACTCGAAAAACAATTGTCTTAAATTTACTTCCATAATATATATTACTTTACTGTTTATATATTTTCCTTCAAATGTTTTAGCAATTACAATGTTTAGTTTTTTTTTGTTTCAGTGGAATGTTTTGGTGTCACATTTAACGATGTCGTGAGTGTTGTGTCGTCAAAATCAATAGCAAGTGTTTTGTTTGTGATAAGGAAGTAACTGCATCGAAAAAAGAGCCAGTAAAGAGAGGGGTGACGGCATAATTAGCCGACTAGCCAATATGACTTCCCTTCTCGTCCACACGTTGTGTAGAAAAAAATACACATGAACCCAGTCCATCGCCGCTTTCAAGAAACAAGAGTCATCAACATCTGTTCAGCCTGAAACATCCGGGCTGCGATCTGCATTACCCAAAATCGATTTCAAGAAGAATTGTTTTCTATGTAGAGAGTTTATTTAAAAAGAAGACAAAAGAATCTTCCGGTAAATCTAGTCCGCATTCTTAATTACCAGAAAGAATGTACGCCGGCAGCCATCGTAAGGAATGATAGTTGGATTGAAGAAATGATCCTTCGCCTGGCCAGTATCAATGACCTTGTTGCAGAAGAGGGAGTTTATCCCGATGACTGTCGTTTGAAATTCATCAAGCCCTTATATGCTCACGAGAAATCAGGAATTCCCTCATCCGAATACGTAGCAAAAGCTATGGTTGATATTTATGGCTTCACTGATAATAGTAAATACAGACTGTCAGATCTCACAGACTAGAATTCTCGATGCAATAACTGGGGAGAAATCTGTATGGACAACTATAAAAGCAGAACTTCAAGACAAGTATGGATCTCGTTTGATAGTTTCTGAAGGTTCTAACAGATTCGATGTACCAGTGCTGCGTTATATGGATATCGGCAAACAAATCCTATGCGATGCTCGGTATGAAGCATAATCAAGTTATAGGAAGTAACATCGCTATAGGAAGCTATAAATATCAACTTAAGCTTAATTATACATGATACATATATATTATTTTAACTTGTTATTAATTGTGAAAACGTGTTTTTATACTTCTATTCTATAGTATTGCTCATATATAATGTACAGGCATTATAGCAAAATTGAAAAAAATATTTAGTTTACAAATTATTACCAGCTGTAGAAAAATACGCAATTTGGTTTTATGCGTAGTTCTCGATCAAATCGCCCTTGAAATTGATTTTAAGAGTAAGCGTAGTGACTACCTAACTAGCGCCGCCAAAAGATATTCTCTATTTCCTCTCTGTACCAAACACATTTCAAATATGTTAAAAACCAACTATTTAGTACTAGTGGCAAGCCATTTTAATAACGTTATACGTAATTTCTTGAATATACTTGTGAGTTGTAGGCTTTTAGGTAGCGTTACAACTAGAAGTGGCCGTTTTTAGCAGAAACGCTATCTTCAACTCACATGTATATCTCAGATGCAATACAGAACGTATCAATAGCTTATTAAATAATTGGTTTATAACATTTTTGAAACGTGTCTTGTGAAAGTAGGAAATAAAGAATATCTTTTGGTGGCGCTAGTTAGGTAGTCACTGCGCCCTAAGTACGTGTCAATGTAATTAATCACAAGATTTTACAGTACCAATGATAATTTTATCACTAGAGTGGCTTGATTAATATTAAATAATGTTTTCCTAATGTAGGGTAGGTCGAGAGTACTCGAGAGGCATATAGGTGCCTTGTCACAGTTAGGTACAGACTGCAGCCTCCTTTATTCAAGTCAGTTAGAACCATCGGGTTCCGAGATGACTTAAATGCATTATCCGTTTACTAACGTTACTGAAACTGAACTAATCGTGTATTGCCATGAAATATTTAATCTAACCTTTGCTATCATGCAGCGCCAAGCTTTTAAGTAGGGAAGTACCTAAACGATCCACCACGAATACAAATGCCTATTTATGATCACCTAGTCTAATTATATTTCTTTACCTATTCTACTAATTCTTTCTTGTTTTATACATTTTAGTACATAAAAGCTTGTAATCTAAAAAAAAAATATTTATTTGATTTTATTACTGATAAGAACTTTGTTTGTTTCAGGTATGATGATTACAGAACAATAGAGGCGTTTTGTTAACAAACATTTTAGCATTGAATGCGATCAATGCGCACTTTCGATCGTTCTGTTGAATGCGCTATGACGTCACTTCCGGACCGCATTCAACGCATTGGCTGCACATGTTTGGGAGGTAGAGTAGTGGATGCGTTGTCAAATAGTAAAGGGCCATATTGTTTGTTTACATTTAGTGGAGGGCGATTTCAATTCCTATGCGATGTCATAGCTCACAATAGCACGCACCTAATATAAATGGGTCTGTGAATATAATCTACAAAAAAACCAATCTCCGTAAGTAAAGATACCTATATAAATCAGGCAGGTATTAAGGGAGCGTCCATTAATTACGTGAGGCGATTTTTCGACCCCCTACCCTCATGGTGAGATGGGAGCTTCTTTACGCGACCCGTGCGACTTTATTACCATGCAATTAATGGACGCCCCCTCACTTAAAACACAACAAAAATTAAAAACTAAATACAAACTCAATGCATAAAAAGTAGAAGTTTAAAATATTAAAACCCGACCACACATCCTTTACATGTGTTTGGTTTTTTTTTACGTTAATATTTATTTTATTTCTTTCAAGGTGAAAATTTAAATTTATATATCGAGATATTGCAAACAAAGCAGCAAGCGACAGCTAGTAATATGTACATTTTTAAAATAAACCCACATTTAAAAAAAAACGGACAGTCCTCTAGAGGTCGTCATATTAAACTAAGTGTGACGTCCCATAGCCTATAAACAGAGGACCATCAAGACACTTCTAACAATTTCCATTTGTCAAATTATAAATAGTCCATTGAAATGTTACATGAGCTTTGCATTTGTTAGACGACGCAATTTTATTTTTGGGAAACAATTTTCCTCAAAAGATTATCTACAAGATTGGTTTGAGGTAATTTTTTTGTAAAATGTAAAAAAAAATTTATAAAAATTTTCTCTCTTTTTTGCTTATAACTTCTTTAATTTTTAATTTAGGGCAAAATGTTATATAAACATATTTGTAGGCAAAACAATTTGCTACAAATTATGTCTCACGAATTTTTTGTAAGACGCATAGTTTCCGAGGTATCGCGAAAAAAGTGTTTTTACCCCTTTTTCCAAGATGGCGGCTGGATGACAAGGGTGGCGACCCCTCAAACTTGAGGTTAAGCTTCTATTGAAGAATTGAATTGAATTAAGCCCCCCACATGTCCCAAAAATAATGCAATATTCGATCCTAAATTGTAACATTTCAATGGACTAATAAGGTAGCTTAGAAAATATGAGAGAACAAATAAAGCTTTGACTCCTTGACCACACGAACAATTTTCGAGTAACGAGGTATGCGCCGTTGCGAAAATGCTACTTTGGCCGCCCCTTCGGCTTCATTCATAGTTCTAATGAGATGAGATAAAGCCAAGGCATCCCATAATGAGCAAATCGTCCGACCTCGTGCCATAATATGTAAGGCTCTAAAATAAATTAGACATTGTTGGTAAAAAGCGACCTCTTGATTGTGTCGTTTATTGCAGAGTGGTCGCCAATCCAAGCCTGTTTTGATATTAATTGCCACACCGACATATGCGAGAATGGCATTATTATTATATTACTACCCCGATTCGTACTTATACCCCTGTCGCGTCTGTCTGTACCTACAAGATTTGTATTAAATGTGTTTGAATGTTTAGGAAGAATGTTGCCAGAGTAAGCTTCTGTGCTACAAAATTTGCTTTTAATATAATACTTTTAATTTTAAACTTTTAAATACTTTAAATATAAATATATTCGATGGAATCTATCGATTATTAAAATGGGAAGCTATAGGAAAACACACCTTTTTCTAATTTTTTTAAAGTCATTAAAGCCATTAAAATGAGGGATCATAAATGGTGGAGATATACCTAAAGAGAGGTTCTGAGAATACGAAAAACTATTTGCTAACGATATCCGCCATGTTTTTTTGACATATTTATTTCAAACTAGTCGATCGATTGAATAACTCAATTAAACGTATCCCGAATTCGAGATTATCTCTATCAATACGAGAATCAGGCCCCGGGAGTATGTATGGTCGCTAGTGTCCTGTAAGTTCACAAAATTTTAATATGGCGACTATAGTTTTGATTTTTGAACACCGGGTCATTAAAGTTGGTTGCACTAGTATTCTACTTGATAAACTTTTTGTTATACATATTATGGGCGTTTGCTAAATAAATGAAAATAATTATGCCATTGTGAAAGATTGCTCGCATATTTACATCAGGCAAAATTACATTTGTCATGGTGTCATGGTCAAGGAGACTATTTGAGTGAGGCTGAACGTATATTACAACGAACTTTTCTGACCCGGTGGTCAAAAATCTAAACTAAAGTAGCTATATTGAAATGGTGTGCGCTAACAACGACACCAGCGACCAAAAGTCGAAGAAGGTCAGAAAAGTTTGTTGCGCTGTAATACAATTATTACTTGAAAATCGTGGTCATTAACCAAGTAGTTTTGGTGAAATTTTCTATGATAATCAGATCTGGGTCTTTTGGAAATATTGTACCTGCTTCAGGTCGTCAAGGCACAGACAGATAAAACAAAAAAAGATACAAGAAAAATATACTAGCTAAATATTATATAAATAAAATTTTACAAAAATTTCTATATTTTGCTTGAGAATGGTTTTTGGAACCCTGTTTGGTTTTCTACTTTCAGAGACAAAAGTACTCGGTTCTCAAATATGAGCCGGTTCTGCATTCCTTCACGTATGTGAGGGGAAGAAAGAAAGTGCAATTTAAAACTTCTTAAGCTGAATCCCACGTAATTTTTTCATACAAACTCCATTACACTAAGTATATAACTTCGAATCAAACATTTTTTTAATTTTTTTTTTATAACAATCGTTTGTTATAAAAATACAATGTGACTTACTATTTAATAGTACATGAAGATGTTATTAACTAATTGAATCGAAGGGTTCCGTACCCAATGGGTGCCAACGCAGCCCTATTATTAAGCCAACGCTGTCTTTCTCTTTGTTCGACCGTTAAAAGGCTTCTTTTAGACCGAAATAGGTAGAAGCCTGCCATTTTTCATAGAATATGTGTTATAATGGGGGATTACCTAACAAATAATAAAAAGCTAAAAACTTAAAATTTAAGGGGGGTCCCCATACCAGAAACACATTTTCATTGTTTTTGCTCTATTGTCAAAACAGTATTACATACACACTTCAAACTTGCAGTAAAAAATAGTGTGAACTTTAAAGTATAACAACAAATAAAAAAAATCTGCCAAGTATGAGACGGGCCGAAGCCATTGCCATTTTAAATTACCGGTACAACGCCATCTAGCAATAGTATTAAGATACACAGTAACACATTTCTTAGGGGAGTCCTCATACAAGAAACACATTTTTGTTATATTTGCTCTATCGTAAAAACAGTAATACCTTCAAACTTCAACCCTTGTAGTGAAAAATAGTGTGAACTTTAAAAACCGGCCTATTTTAAATTACCGGTACAGCACCATCTAGCTTATTATTGAGAGAAACAGTATCACATTTATTTGTTGGAAACGATATTCAAAGTTAAGCAACGTCGGGCTTGGTCAGTACTTGGATGAGCGACCGCTTAGCGGCACACTTTTTGTTTTTGTCTTTTTTCGTAAACTACGTAAATTTACATGCGTGTTATTAACACCGGTCAAGTGCAAGTCGGACTAGCTCATCGTGGGTTCCGAACCACGATTTACGTAATTTACAAACAAAATCACAAAGTGTGCCGTTAAGCGGTCACCCATCCAGCTTGCACTTGGCCGCTTTTTAGGGTTCCGTACCCTAAGTGTTATTAGCGGAACCCTATTACTAAGACTCAGCCGTCCGTCCGTCCGTCCGTCTGTCACCAGGCTGTATCTCATGAACCGTGATAGTTAGACAGTTCAAATTTTTACAGAAGATGTATTTCCTTTGCCGCTATAACAACAAATACTAAAAAACAGAATTAAATAAATATTAAAGGGGGCTCCCATACAAAAAAGTGATGTTTTTGCTCGATTTTGCTCGATATTAATAACGGCAACAGTTAGGCGTTTAAAATATTCACAGAATATTTAGTTAGTTAAAAAACTTTAAAACAAGAGTGTCGTCAAGTTTTTATTATTATTATAATTATTATTGTATTATGCTTTTACTTCTTCATATGCAGTAAAGCAAAAAATTACAATTTATTACACTTAAACGTTTTGATAACACCCAGTTGAGACATGGATTCGGCTGTCTTACCTATCATATATAATATTTTAATAGCCTCCGTTATTTGACAATTTTGAAGTATCTAAAAGACTCTTACACTACTCATGCTCTGAAAGAACCTTCAAGTACGTGTTTGCAGATTATTACTTTCTTGCCCGTTTAGAGGGAAGAAAGTTAAAATTAAAAAAACTTTATATTTAAAAGCTGACGAAACAATTAAATAGCTTCTTTTTATTTGGTACAGTGCCATCTGTGGTTATCAAGGCGAACCAATTGAACTTTGAAAATAAACCTCATTATTTATAAACAACAGAAAACATAACCATAGCTTGTAATTATTCGGTACAGCGCCATCTATGTTTATAAAAGTGAATTAATATTTGTTAAGTAAATTAAACTTTAATTAATTATATTTTATTATTCTCGCATTTGTAGTGTAAAGCACTATGTATCACTCGGGATGAAAGACAATTCCCACCTCGTGTGTTTTCTCAAACTACATCCTCGTCGGTAATCAGTCACTTTCACCCCTTGGTGAACAATGTACTATTATTGCCTGGCTAAAAACTTTCTATGCTTATAACGCACTTTTCTTCCCCCTTCCGTTACATAGAGCATAGAGTGTCACACCTAGTGAAGGCATGGAAAAACAGGCAAAACTTCCGCTCTTTCAGGCGATGATGAAATAAAAAATAGACTTTAGTAAGCGAAACAAATATGAATAATCCGCCATTGTGGAAGCTCTACAATTGAGTTTGCATAAGCTTTCGACTTTAGCATCAAAACAGTATTGGTTCATTTCATTCAAATTGGCAAGGTAAAGAAGCTTGGTAAATAGTTGTAGTTATTTTTATATTAATTGTATGTACTAAATATATTGTATCTCTAAATCAATTTATTTTATCATTATTTAAGCTGTTACCATCTATTTCACCGAACACTGCAAGACCACATATTCATGTCAACATTACCAAAGTTTGACTGGTAGAAATTGCCTATCGGTATAAAGCTCACCTATGTAAAACTTAGTGCAATAAAGAATTTTATTATTATTATTATTACATCATGAGGCTTCCCTTGCGTTGGTCACTTGCGACGAAAAATCGATTCAAGAATTTGAATAACCTCATTAACACGTTGGTTTCCGAAAGGCAGTACGAAATACCCATGTGAGTTAAATGCCTTTCGTCCAGCTAACTTTAAGATTCAAACGATGTCATGGGTGAATACCTCAATTAAAAGATATAAAAAATAAATGAAGGAACTGCTTCTAACTTTTTGTACAAAACGGCAATTTTATAGGTAATTTTATACATCATCTGTGTATCTTCACTGTTTTAATCACTGGTAGGGAATAACCAGTAGACAGCTTCTTTTCACCAACCACTGACTGTAGTCCTGCGTGACAGATGATGACCCATACAACACTGCTTATATCTTGGTACGTCTGTACGTATGTCGTAGGTTTATGTATGTATTTAAAAATAGTTTTTTATTATTGAAATAGACGAATATGTAGAACAAGGAATGTTGTGTATTCCAAACACTAAATCAGTCTCATGGATTCTTTAATTTAACATAAATTTACCCAGAATTTACATCCACAAATAAAATAATTAAATAAATATCACCTGTTATGCTCGTTGAGCACATAACCTTAAATAATTATATTCCACTAATTAAATAGGTGCATATCTAATTAGGTAATCGTAGCGATTGAAGCTGCTTGCTTTCATTACTAGCAGCTGTATAAATCGCCGATACCGTGTGACCGTCTAAGCCTACTGTCGTCTACATGCTGTTTTTAGCAGCTAAAGATTTTACTTAACTTGAATGTCGCCCACAGCTGTACAGAACTGCCGCAGTATCTTAACATTAAATGTGCCGATTCTTTGATTTCAATCAGACTTGTTGACTATTCGCGAACTTAAAATACTGTTCTGACATCTTTACAAACTAAACTACTCCAAGACCTTGTCTAGGGTTGAATTTTTAAGGAAACTTTGCGTAGGTACATCTTAATTTTTAGGTTTCCAAAAGGTGACGACGAACCCCTTAACTATGTGCTCATTGATTGCCTAAAGAAAAACGTCGAAAATCCATACTAATATTATAATTGAGAACATAACCTTTTTACGGTCAAACCGCTGAACCGATTTTGATGAAATTTGGCCAGGCGGCTTGCTCCACCTTGGGAAAGGACAAGCTACTTATAAAGTCAAATTTGAGTCGGTTATTTTTCTATAATCAAGGACTTGCGGTAGAAATCCTAAGTCGGTGACCGAATTTAAAGCCAGTGTTCATTCTAATGCAAAATATTATGAGATTTGAGTAAAAATTTTAAATGCAAATGTTATCGGGTTAGTAAAAATTATGGAAAAAAGTAGCACAGTTTTTCTTGGTTTCTTCATTTAAAAAACGAACTCAAGGAAAACAACGCGAATTTGCTGTTTTTCTTATAACATTATTGTGATCTAAATAAAAAATGGCATTGACAATATTTTGGCTTTAAAAAGTATTTTTGCGACATAATCTGTGATTATTCAGAACTACAGAGATGCATACTAGTGATGTAACGATACATGGTTTTGCCGATACCATATCGATTGTATCGAACGATACGAATCGATTTTTAACCTCCTCCCAACTATTGCTAGGGTGAACGAATAAACAGTCATCATCACTGGTTGAGTCCCAAAAATAAGGGCAAACCTATCAGCTAACCTTAACTTTTTACTGGTGGGAACGCTTAAACGCTTACAGTCTGTAATCATCGTCACTGACCCCAGTCAGCTTTTATCATATCAGCTCCCTTCTCTGCAATCATGTATGTTGGAGCGTTTGTATGACTAGAAACTATTGCTGGCATAATACTAGCATCGATGACTCTTAAGCTTTGGATACCGTGCACTTTTAATTTGGGGTCAACTACAGACGTTGGATCCCCTTCAACGCCCATCTTACACGTCCCACTTTGATGGTATATTGTGAAAGTGAACATCTGTGTTTGGCAAGCGAAGTAAGCGTCGCTACCAAACGGCCCATACTTTAAACATTCTTCTATAGGCACGTCATACAACTTCGTACCCATTTTTCTTAAAGATGGCTGCCGTGATATCTCTATAGCTACTTTTATCCCTTCGACTATCTTTTGTAAATCTTCCTTAAATTCGAAGTAATTGGGAATTAACACAGGATGCGTGTTTGGGTTTCTACTTTGCAACAGGACTCTTCCTGATGATTTCGGGCGCATTAACATTGGAAATACCATGAATGCATCAGAGCTCCCCAGTGGTCCGTACGTATCTGTGTAAATTTGGTCATCAAAATTAAAATTTCGTCTTAACATGGGGTCAGAGTTTAGCGCTCCTCCGATGAAAAGAAGTTCTATGTCAGGCCATCCGGTGGTATTAAATTTATCTTGTAAATTTAAGAATACGAGTGCTTCGCAGCCACCTGGAACTGAAAGTGGACCTCTATGTGTTTTCATCCAGTCAAATATAGTTTGTAAATTATTTAGAACAGTCTCAGTGGATATACTTGTATTTTGTGGTTTTACTATGAACTGTAGACCCCCAGCAGCTATGTGGTCCATTAAGTTGTATCCTACCGGCAAATCCTTTACGGTTGAGATTTTAAAAGACTTTAAATGACTTTTTGGACCAATTCCAGATAACATAAGCAGTTGAGGAGAGTTTATAGCGCCGGCTGACACGATTACTTCTTTTTTTGCTAGTATTTTATATCTCTTGTTTCTTTTCTCCATTTCTATGCCTATAACTTTAGTTTGAGTTTCGTCAAATAAGAGTTTTGTTACCATGCTTCCTTTTGATAGATGCAGATTTTTTCTCTTATTTATAGGATGCAAGTAGGCTCTGCTAGAACTGTGACGAGTCCCATTTTTCATAGATAATTGCAAGAATGATACACCTGAAGATACAGGCCCATTATAATCAACATACTTGAAACCTAATTGTTGTGCACTTTTAACCCATGCTTTGCTCTTTGAAGTTCGATATGGGGCGTGCTCAATGTTAAGGTGCCCATTATGACCATGATATTCTGTGTTATCTAAATAGGGTATGTTAAAATTTTCAATCTTTTTAAAATATGGCAGAACGTCTTTCCAACCCCAACCTTCGTTTCCCATTTCTCTCCAGTTATTATAGTCAGCTGGAGCTCCTCTTGTATAGATCATGTAGTTTAAAACACTGGAACCACCAACGACCTTTCCCCTTGGCCAGTGACATTGTTGTTTGTCAAATCCTGCGCAGTATTTTTTTGAACGTTTCGTCTTATATCCCCAGTTTGCGAGCGTAAACTGGAGATAGTTAGCAATAATTGGAATGTCCATTACGAAATTTTCGTTCTCGCCTGCTTCTACTAATAATACTTTCCATTCTGGGACTTCGGATAATCTATTTGCCAGAACACATCCAGCTGTGCCGGCGCCAACTACAATGAAGTCATATTCAGACAAGAGTAGGACCTGGTCAGGCGGTTCGCTATCGAGTTGGTCGGTGCCTTCTTCTAAGAAGTTCATAAACGATGAAATGGGCCCTGTAGCTTGTGGATTGGTGTAATGCAGAACAATGAGTAAAGTCCATACTGTCGTTACTGATGGCCCCCGATGCTGATGCCACATCTGAAATTGAAAAACATAATAAACATATAATAATTGCTGATAGTAACAAGAATGTGGAACATCCACCACAAGCTTTTTAACTCAAAACAAGTATGTACAGCAGCGACAACGGTCATGTATCCGAATAAATAAAAATGATATTTTTAATGTAATCGTAATAAATAATCTGCATCCTGTGTATTTGGTAGGGTAATATCGTTTCTATAGTATCGCTGTCACCGAAATGTACACTTATTCTACGGGGGCTGGTCGCCAATGGGACAGTAATTTTATTCTGGACCATATTTTTACCCAAAGTAGTTCTTGTTCACCTGATGAAGATTCCGACCATTAACTACACCAATAGTCGTGGGGTAGCAGTAGTAGAGGGGGGGGGGGAGAGTTTCAAAGTTGTAACACCATCCCCCTCGCTACTACCCCCACCACGAGTGCGATGACTGACGGTTATTTTGTTTATTGTTGAAACCTACTATTACTAGAATTAGGATGGATGCAAATTCATCTCCCGTTTTATTAGGCTAGAGGTTCAGAGTTGTCACTATGGTCCATGGTTATTTTAACTCTGAGAATTGGACATTATTATTTAATTGCCGTTTTCGTGGTACTTTCCATCTGGTAGCGTCCTTTTATCTAATTCCGCCTTTGACTAAAGGCAATTGCCTATTTTAAATACGATCTTTGACCGTATTCAAAACAGGCTGTTTGGTTTATTACATAGCTTTTTGACAACAAGAGGGTCATTACACGCCTCGATATAATGAGCTAACACAAAGATAAGCCTATATTGTTCGTTGAACGTGTTCGCGTGCCGTTGCATTCTAATGAAGACACCAAACCTTGATGTGACCTGGTGGTTTCAGCGGTATTTTCCTGTCGAGAGAAACAGCAATGATTCATAATGCTTGCGGCCGTATCATCACTGATTGTTCTAAGATATCTATTGAACATCTAAATTACTCGGTTGCGGCTTTTATATACAATTCAGGTATTACGAGTTCTATAGATGATTATAAGAGTTTAATGAACATCAAGAATGTTCATTCACATAGGTCATTAATAATTAATGAGTGAGGTATGCTCTTCATTGTGCATTTTACGAAAAAGATGGTTTACATTTTTAGTAATGTCTCGTAAGGTTTCTGATTTTAATGTGCATGAAAGCATTCAGCTAGATGTATAGAAATTATTTACATTATAATGCAGATCTTTTTTGAATTAAAATATAATCTTTTTATATTTCTTAAGAAAAAAATATATTATGTCATCTAATCAAAATGTAGCTTAACTAAAAGTTTTAATTTAGTTTTCATATTTGTTTTGTTTACTAATTATAATGGACATCTTGAACTGTATTTTAATACATGTACGTACGCAGATAAATGATAGGGGTTTTAAGTAAGGGTTGTCGTCGTCGCCTCAGCTGGAAGATATACACAGCTAATTGTAGGCCTCCCCTATACATATATTACCATAATATGGTGGTGTGTGTTACCACCTGTGGTTCTGTCTAGCTTGTCTGTCCACTTCATTAAAAACCTTCCCAAGGTGTGTCTGCCAATACGTGGTCGCCACTCAAGAGTCTTTCTTCCTCTTTGGTTAATTATTAGTTTGACCAGACTTGTGATGTGGCCTTGTTGTTGCCACTGCAACTTACTAAGTAATTATGTTATATGTCTTTGGTTCTTTGGCAAATTTCCTCATTCCGGATTTTATCGCGCTAAAATCGTTATTACTTAAAAGTTTTAGCCAACTAAGGGATGGTTTTTAAAAAACGATGAAACTAGTCGATCTTAATTTAAGCTTAAAGTCATAATAGCCAAATATTCAGGGAATATGTAAAAAAAATACTCAAAAAAAATCAATTGTAGATGATACTAGTTTGAAAACAAAGCTCTTGACCTTTTCACCTCCTACATGAGCAGCAGAATACAGAATAAAGATTTCAACGGTGAAAGATCTCCGGGATCAGCAGTCACTATTATATAAATTTTAGGTCCTTTTCTATTTCTTATTTTCATTAATGATCTCCCATATCAATTAAAAACCATGACATTGTCTTATGTGCTGATGACATCTCTTTACTTTTTAAAGTTAAGAGACGACATACATGTTATGATGAATTAAATAATGCCATTTCTAAGATTGTAAATTGGTTAAACGCTAACAATTTGTTACTTAATAAGAAAAAAACCAAATTTGTTACACTTACATTGCTAAATGTTAGTCAGATCCAGACATGTATTCATATTAATGGCCAGCAATTAGATTTTGTTAGTCTTTCTTGGCGTAACGCTGAACTCCAAACTTCAATGGGGTCCTCATATTCATAACCTAGCCAATAAATTTAGCTGTGCTGTGTATGCGATCAAGAAAATAAGGTAATTGACCAATTTTGGCACTGCAAAAATAGTATATTTTAGCTATTTCCATAGTTTAATGACATATGGTATCTTATTGAGGGGTGGCGCTGCTTATGTAAATACAATATTTGTGTTACAAAACCGGGCAATTCGTGCTATTTACAAATTATGATCTAGGATATCTCTAAGGGATAGGTTTAGGGAAGTAAATATTTTAACTTAAGCGTCGTAGTACATATATGAAAATCTTTTATATGTACATAAAAATATCAATAGTTTCAGCAAGAAAAGTGACGTTCACAAAGTAAATACTAGAAGTAAAAATAAGCTGTTTGTGCACGATACACGTCTACACAAAATTAGTAGGTAACTCCTTTATGGGGCAATGTATTCACATTTACAACGAAGTTCCTAATAATATTAAAAACCTATCAATAAATAAATTTAAATCTTATATCAAAAAATTACTTTGTAAAAAAGCATACTACAATATTTTTTACTATGTAAATGCTAAAAATCCATGGGACTGAAGATGCTTAATTAAACGCATAATTAGACGCATAGGTAAACTAAATTCAAATGGAAATACGCGTAATAAAAAATTGCACGGCTTTATATCTTTTCGTCGTTTTATTGAGTTTAAACCTAAATATACGAGTAAAACTAACATGGGGATAAACAAAGAAAATTAAAATGGATAGAGAGGTCAATAATAATTATAATTATCCTGGCAAGTGTAAACTTGTCAGCTTTAACTGTAAATCTGTGATTCGTTCACGTGACTGCATTAAGAAGTTGTGCCAAACGGCGGATATTGTTGCGCTACAGGAGACATGGCTCTTGCCACATGACCTTCCCTTCCTTAGCGAAATTGATGCTGACTTCGGTTACACAGGAGTATCGGCAATCGACATAGCAGCTGGCGCTCTCAGGGGTCGCCCGCACGGTGGTGTGGCTGTTTTGTGGCTCAAGAGCGCGTTTCAGTCGGTGACAATAGTGTGCGTGTAACAGCTATTAAGGCTATCGTAGCGGACCGTTCTTTACTAGTGTTCTCGGTATATATGCCTACGGACAACATTGATAACTTACCTGAGTTTACGCAGTGCTTAGGGAAAATCAGTCCAGTCATCGATAATGAGAATGTAGAATCGATATTTATTTTAGGCGATTTCAATTCACATCCGAATGAGCTGTTTTGGCAAGAGTTGGTTAATTTTGGTGAATATCAGGGCTGGTTGTGCGCTGACATGATTAAATTAAAAGACAAAGAATCGAGCACTTACACGTTTTTGAGTGATGCCCACGGGTGTGTGAGGTGGTTAGACCACTGTGTAGTTGCAGAGGCCGAGTGGCCGTCAATCGCCGATATAACAGTTCGGTACGATACATATTGGTCTGACCATTTCCCACTAGAAATAACTTGTAATATAGCAGTACTAAGGCCTAAAGTTAATTATACTGATAAATCTGTCAATAAAGTCATTTGGGGAGAAAAAGATTGTTTGCAGATAGAAAAATACTTAGAATTATGTAATCAGCAACTAAAAATCATTGACTTTCCAGAGCAGCTCCGTACATGTTCTCATGAAATGTGTGACAATGTTGATCACAGAAATGTCATAGATAGTTTGTATGACGATATAGTTAATGTATTATGTGGTGCGGCGGCAAGGTGCTCCAGGAACAGGACAGTTAGAAGACAAAAACACATTATCGGTTGGAATAAACATGTACAGCAACTGCATGGTGAGGCTCGATTCGGTTTTCAGACCTGGGTTACGTGTGGCAAACCTTCCAGAGGCCCCATTTATGAGCACATGTGTTTAACTAGAAAAGCGTTCAAGACACGTCTTAAATGGTGCCAAAGGAATCAGCAACAAATAAAAATGGATTTATTAGTTTCACACCATACCACAAAAGACTTTAGTAGGTTCTGGAAGGAAACGAGTAAACTCACACCACGCCCTAGTCTGCCTGTGACTGTGGAAAGTATAAATGAACCTGGTAAAATAGCTGGCTTGTTTATGGAACACTTTAAAGTCGAACCGTTGCCTCGTCCTCACATGGTGGGGGTACTCTATGACCATGCCCAGCCTGGAACAACTGTGATTAACATCACAGCTAAGGATGTTGCAGCCGCCATTAAGGGTATGACCAAGGGAAAGTCCCCAGGGCATGACGGGCTGAGCATTGAGCACCTGCTGCATGCGGGGGTCCACTTACCACGTGTATTGGCATTGTTCTGTAATTTGTGTATAAGACATACTTATCTGCCTCAAAAAATTTATGCGTACAGTGGTGGTTCCCATAGTCAAAAATAAAACGGGGGATGTGTCTGACAAAAACAACTACAGACCTATATCACTGGCCACTATTATAGTAAAGGTACTGGACAGTCTGCTTGATCGTTATTTGACTAAACACACCACTCTTAACGATGCAAAGTTTGGGTTTAGTCCTGGATTATCCACAGAGATAGCAGTGTAAGGCCTCAAGCAACTGTCCGGTATTACACAGACAGGAAGACGCCGTTGTACGCACGCTTTTTAGACCTTTCTAGGGCCTTCGATCTGGTCTCATACGATGTACTTTAACGTAAATTGAACACTGAAACCGATCTTCCTCCGGAGCTTACTAGATTGTTGCTACATTGGTATGCGAAACAGAAGAACAGTGTTACGGGTTGAAGTGCGGAGTGTGGCAAGGGGGTTTTACGTCACCTAAGCTCTTCAATCTGTACATGAATGGGCTGATCGAGGAACTTAGTAATGCCAAGGTTGGATGCTCAATTGATAGCACCTTCATCAATAATATCGGCTCTGCAGATGACATGGTATTGATGTGTCCCTCGATCAGTGCACTCAGGAAACTGCTCACTATTTGTGAGTCCTATGCGGTGACCCATGGGCTTAGGTATAATGTCACCAAGAGTGAACTCCTTGTTTTTCGGCCGCGGGGAGAAGCCATTGGGACTGTCCCTCCGGTTTTTCTCAGTGGCTGTGAAGTGAGTCGAACTACAGAATTTAAATACCTGGGCCACTGGGTAACCGATGACCTGTCTGATACCGCAGACATAGAACGAAAGAGAAGGGCAGTTTCTGTAAGGTGTAATATGATTGCCCGCAGGTTTGCACGGTGCTCAAATGAGGTTAAAGTAACACTCTTCAAGGCGTACTGCCAAAACTTTTACACGTGCAGCCTGGGGGTAAACTACACAAAAAGAACGTTAAATATTTTGAAAGTGCAATATAATAATGCATTCAGGATGCTGATGGGGTTGCCGAGATATTGTAGCGCGTCTGCTATGTTTACAGAGGCGCGGACGGATAGTTTTCACACTATTTTACGTAAGAAAACCGCCTCTGTAATGCGACGCATCCGTGGCAGCCACAACAGCATCCTGAAAGTGGTTGCTGGACTGTCCGTTGCGGAAGCACTGGGTGCATATGCATACGCAATTGTAACCGGTCTAACTGGAGTTAATTAGAATTATATTAATTAAAAATATTTAAAAAAGAATGTGTATGCTACTAACCTTAGTCAATAAGTTTATATTTGTAACTAACACCATATGGATATTTTAGTCCGAAATAAATGTTTTGATTGATTGTTTTTTTTTTTTTTTTTTAAATTTAATAGAGTTTTTTGCCGGATTCTTTTCGGTAGGAATCAACAACATTGTGAACCGAATTTAAAAAATAGTATTTCATAACTTTGACGACTCAAAAGTGTTTGTAAAAACTTCATTGAATAAAAAATATAACTTTGCCTTCACTAAAAATCTAATAAATCTTACGCCCACGACCATTGCCCACGACCAGTGACCACCACGGCCAGCTAAGTGTTTTCTTCTTCTTGAAGTCATAGGCTAAAACATAATGGTCTCGTAGTGCCTTGGCTAAAAAATGTATCACAAAGAACCAGGAGGTAAAACTTGCCATATTAATATAAGTTTTTAAATTTACGCGTTCCATTACTAATTTAAAAATAATAAAACGGGATTAAACGCGTCATTTGTCAAAATACCTTTTTCCTGACGTTTCGGCTGGGTTACACCAGCCGTGGTCACGGGTAGACTGGCGGTGCGCGGCTTCGTCGGCTTCGAGTGGAGGCGTCCTGTTGAACTACCCTCACCTTGCCTTTATAATTGTCAAAATCACTACACACAACACTAACGGTGTCCTCGGGTGCGCTCATTGGTAAAACTCGAGAGCTGTATTTTCCTATGACTGTATTCCATGCAAGCGACATTTTGCCAAATGACGCGTTTAATCCCGTTTTATTATTTTTAAATTGCCATATTAATTCTTACGAACAATGTGTTTAGGGAACATGTCAAAATAAAATTAAATACATTCTAAAGAGGAGTAAAACAAATTTGTTGTAAGAAAATTATTATTATAGATATAGATTGTAAAAGTCAGTTTTATATTTGATTCTTTTTCGTAGTGGTAAGGTTCAATTTTAACTTCTGCATCACAGTCGTAATCAGCGACTTCGAAATTCCCGAACATATCAATTTTAAAATGTTTGCTTGACGTATTTGTGAGATCACGATTAAGGGTGGAAGATACGGGCCTGGGCGTGTAAACCCAAAATCGGTAAAGTACTTATTTATTCTACTTATCATAGAATTTTCTCTTTGGATTCCTAAGCAGCGACCGCAAAATCCCCAAGATAACGATTTTAAGAGGATATGATTCGCGGCGCCTGATTTGCTTTTGACATTTACTGATCAATCACTGTGAAATTTCTTAGTCATAATCCCAAGCCGAATACTTATGTCTGTGGCTGTCCAAAATCATGTAAATGTTTTTATTACCTAAAAATCTTTTTTTAAACCATTACTTTTGAACTATAAATTTTAACAGAAAACTGACTCACTGCAGACCTAGATATTTATTACTAGAACATGTCTTCAAAATTTCGTGGTGTTTGATCAACAAGTGTGAAAAATAAGTGAAAAATTCGTTTGTATGAAGCCTGCTTTAAGGCGCCGCGAATTGTATCCTCTTAAGCTATTAAGTTTAGTGTTCGTGAAACCATGAATAAGAGTAAAATCTACCCTCGTAAAATCCCGAGCAATTATCACCCGTATCGAATGTAGGGGTGCGTAAATGAAACTCTAGAGCATATATATAATAGTCTGATCGTGTTCGTAATCAGCGACCCTGAAAACCTTAAGATATTAATTGCAGGCTATTTTAATGTCAGCAAGAACCCCCTTTACCGCAGGGGAGTTTGAAGGGGTGTTTCTTGAAAAATATAAAAAGTTGCATTTTTAGGGTTCCGTAGCCAAATGGCAAAAAAAGGAACCCTAATAGATTCGTCATGTCTGTCTGTCTGTCCGTCCGTATGTCACAGCCACTTTTTTCCGAAACTATAAGAACTATACTGTTAAAACTTGGTAAGTAGATGTATTCTGTGAACCGCATTAAGATTTTCACACAAAAAAAGAAATAAAACAATAAATTTTTGGGGTTCCCCATACTTAGAACTGAAACTCAAAAATTTATTTTCATCAAACCCATACGTGTGGGGTATCTATGGGTAGGTCTTCAGAAATGATATTTAGGTTTCTAATATCATTTTTTTCTAAACTGAATAGTTTGCGCGAGAGACACTTCCAAAGTGGTAAAATGTGTGTAACTTCTGTTTCTGTAACTTCTAAAATAAGAGAATGATAAAACTATAAAAAATATATGATGTACATTACCATGCAAACTTCCACCGAAAATTGGTTTGAACGAGATCTAGTAAGTATTTTTTTTTTAATACGTGATAAATCGTAAACCGCAATTTACCTTTCATTTTGTTTGTGTTTGTAGATAACAAAAATGGTGGTAGGTACGGTACCCTCGGTATGCGAGCCCATCGCGCACTTGGCCGGTTTTTTATTTGTAAGTACAAAAATTAAGTGCAAGCAAAAGGTTACACTTTCATGAATTTGTTTCCTCTACTATATAGAATAATTGATCTATTCTATGGTAGGGGAACAATAGGCGGGGAAGAACATTTATTATAAAGAATACCTATATAATTAATTGAATTATGAAGACTCTTGCCTTGGTTGTTGCGTTAAAATCTGTCGTTAATTTTACTTAACCGTCAACATAAAAAATATTTATTTTTATGCCGTCAGGTCAATGTCGCCTTGAAGTTATTAAAAAACTTGTTAAGCCTTTTAATGATAGTGGTTTGGCAGATGCATACATGGATCTACAATTTAAAGTATTTTTCTTAGATTTTTGAAGTGAAAACTTCTTTAGCGACTTTGTGCACTTTTTTTGGTATGGGTAAAAAATGATAAACTCGCGTCAGGTCAAGTGTCCTGATCGTGAAAATTCGTAAGACGGATGGAGAGTAGACAGCTGGCGCGGCGTAGGAGAGGGAGTATCCCCCTCTCTTTCTACGGCGCGGCGAAAATGTATACCTGCGCCTGCTGTTTCGTTTAGGCGGCGTAGGGCGCTTGCGCGAATGGTCGTGTGTGTTTATGTTACAGCGTGCTACGGGCATCCATGGATGGTGACAGCTGATGGCTCGACCGTCTGTGTAGTGGCTATACTGCTGTGTATTCGTAAAATTCGTGTATATAAAGTGTTTAAAATATGGAAATTGAACAAAGTGCATCTTTGTCTTTGTAAAATACGGAAACCGTAATGCCACGCCTATTATAATTTTTATTTTTAGTATTCGCGATTATGAGTAGTACAGGCAGGTTGGATATGGAATTTTAATTCTATGATAGATTGCGATGTATACTACGTCGAAAAAGTAAATAAACAAACATTATTATTTCTTGACAATGTCAAAGACATGTCTTGTGACATATTTGAGTGTTAAGCGCGAATCGTGTGTAAAGGTTTTCACTTCTGCCGGCACTCCCGGAGTGCAACTCGTTCTTTTTTTTTTTACAGCCTTTATACGTCACCAGAGACCCTACTATTAAATTGGCGCACCTGCCTACACTTATCATGAGCTACAGTATAATAGGTAACAATTAATGCAGTATGACCACATTGGCCATTCTTCCGTGGCCGATTTGTGATCCTTTAGAACACTCACACATTTGCGCGTATACAAATTTCATTTGTTTTTGTAGTGTGTCAGTGAATGTGGCTACACATTGGCCGCACTCCCGCCAGCCGCCCTTCTGTTACGATCCTGTTACCGCTCAAATAACGCACTGATCCTGTTACCGATCACATAGAACACGTACACATTTGCGCGTATATATATTTGATATAACTTGTGTTGGTCAGTATATTTCTTGCAGGAAATTTGTAAAATGCGTAAACTTATAAGAAATCTAGGAAACTAGTTAACGAAAAATTGTCAAACGGCTTTTTGAATTCTTTCTTTCTTGATAGATTTAAGGAAACTTACAAGATGACTAACCAGTTTTAGTAAAATTGTAGGAGGAGATCATTTTCGACATATTTCCGAGTTTTAAAATCAATGCTTTAGAAAATTTACAAGCTTCCTAGACACCGCTAGTAAATTTGTGAACGCGGGTGTGACAACGACCATACAGTTAAAGACAACATATGAAGTGCAGCACCCCATCAATTATTTATGCAAAACTTGTTTCTGCATTAAGGATTTCTTAAAACTTAAATGCCTACTACACTTTTAAGGGTTTCGTAGTCAAAATGGCAAAAACGGAACCCTTACAAATTTGTCATGTCCGTCCTTCTTGACCATGTGTCACAAGCTCATAGACTTATGATAACGCCGTCTTTGCATCGATTCTAACAAATCGATTCTAAGGTGGCAAACAAGCACATGGTCCGCCTAATGGTACGCGGTCACCGTGGTCTATGGACGCTTGTAAAACACCAGGGGTATCACTCGCGCGCTGCCGACCCTTCAAAAAACCAATAACTTTTTTCTTGAAGACTAAAGGTACTAAAGGACTACAGTATAGTCCTTACAGAAAACCTTGGTAGGGAGCTGATTCCACAACCCAAGCGTTCGCGTGAGAAAGAATCTCTGAAACCGCACTGTACGCGACCATTTCGGTTCTAAAGTGTGAGAATGAATTCCCTGCCAATGGCGAGCGGTGCGATGGTAGAAAGTAGCCGTGGGCATCATTTCAAACAATTCCTCAGAACATATCACACTGTACAAGCAGTAGAACACATAGTATGTAATTGTTTTTTTATACCAATAAGGTGGCAAACAAACTTGCGGTCCGCCGGATGGTATGATAAGCGGTCCCCGCAGCCAACGGATGTTTTCATACGGAGCGATGTATTTGTTGTGAATCGCCATTCATATATTTAGAGGCAGCTAGCTCTCTCTATAATTGGAGGAACCGAGAGATAAATCACCAGGGATATGGTGATGTCGAATTGATTAGTACAAGCTTCAGTTTTTGCGATGCGTTGAAGAAATAAAGGTTCACTGCTCGTTCCCCGTAGGTGATAGCGTGATAATATGTAGCCTGTATGTACCCGACTTCTTAATAATATTCGTGCCAAATTTGAGGTAAATCCATGCAGTACTTTTTGAGTTTATCGCGAACATACATACAGACAAACAGACAAAAATTATAAAAACTATATATTTGGCTTCAGTATCGATTGTAGATCACGCCCCAAGTATTCTTTTAAAAAATATTCAATGTACAGTTTTGACTTTCCTACAATTTTATAATATGTATAGATACTTATCTAATAGTTACAGAACGTAAGTAGTTCTTTGTCGATTTCCATTCAAGTTTTTGTTATCATTTGTAGTAGATTCCTACCACATTATAAAACTGCCCTTTCTTACGGTGTTTTCATTAAAAAACTCACCGCACTACCTAATTGGTGATCCATTGTACCGCGGCGGTATATAAAGTAAGTGGCGAAGTTTACGTACGAATGCAACTCGAGAACACCTCTTGATACAAGTAGAACAGGTTTAATTTCTGTTAAAAAAACTTTTTCAATTGCAACAGAGCCGTCCAGACAGATCACGCCATGTGAGAATACCCAGCGTTGGCGTTAGGTCCTCTTGTTCCCTCACTATCCCGCAGTCAACCCCACGTTCACAAATTTACTGACAGCGTCTAGGAAACTTGTAAGTTTTCTGAAACATCGGCTTTAAACTAGGAAATATGTCAAAAATGATTTTCTTCTACAAAGCGGATCAGTCATGTAAGTTTTCTGAAATCTATCAGAAAAGATGTAATTCACAAAGCGGTTTGACAACTTTTGGTAAGCTTACAAGCTTTCTAGCTAACTCATAAGTTTACGCATGTTACAATTTTCCTACGACATATCCATATTGGGCACACTCCCGCCAGCCGCCCTTCTGGTACGATCCTGTTTCCTCTCACATAGAACACGCACACATTTGTTTTTGTAGAGTGCCAGATGTGACCAGGGTGTGCCGTGAGCGACGGCGATTTGTGTTAAAAACCAATTCATCACGCGGGCCTGTGTTGATTGTGGACTTTCTTTACATAATTACGTTTTTTTGACGTGTGCGGGTTTCCTTACAATGTATTTTAACTTAGTTTAGAAAATGACTCATTGGTACACGCCCGTTTTAGAAGATTCCCACACAGAATGCGGGACATACGATTTATTACAAAGTGCTATGTTAATCATTAAAGTAATTATCCGAGTATAATTACAGTACTTACTTAGGTTATGAGACACCCATTATCCGCGTTTCACGTTTGTCTCAACGAAAATTGTTTAAAATTAAAAATTGAAGTAGGTTTGGACACGCCCATTGTCCGCGTTCTACATTTGACACTACGGAAACTATTCGATATACAGAATTCTAGTACATACTTAGGTTTCGAGATTTTCATTACCTGCGTGCCACGTTTGACACAACGAAAATTATTAAAAATATTAAATTGAAGTAAGTTTTGACACACCCAAATCCGCGTTCCATCTTTGGTACAACGAAAATAATTAAAAATTTAAATAGGTCTGGGACACCCATTAGTTTAAGAATAAAATGACTGCGTCAAAATAAATCACCGCAAATGAAAGAAGCGAATTGCAATGTTAGTTCCATTAATGTCTTCACCATAAAATATGTAAACACTTCAAATAAAAATGCTAATGACCATTTTTAGATATCTATTATATCTATTGTAATAGATAAGTTGATAAATAGCTCTAAACTTAATCTAATGTTGTATTACCTGTATGCATGGTAAAAATCGGCCAAGTGCGAGTCGGATTCGCGCACGAAGGGTTCCGTAACTATAAAAAAGGCAAAAAAATCATGTTTGTTGTATGGGAGCCCCCCCTTAAATATTTTTTTTATTTTAATTTAATTATTTATATTTAAAGTTACTATATAACTAAATATTCTGTGAATATTCTAAGCGCTTACCAGTTGCCGTTATCAATATCGAGCAAAAAAATAACGTTTGTTGTATGGGAGCCCCCTTAAATATTTATTTAATTTTTTTTTTATTATTTGTTGTTATAGCGGCAACAGAAATACATCTTCTGTGAAAATTTCAATTGTCTAACTATCACGGTTCATGAGAAGCCTGGTGACAGACGGACGGCCGGACGGACGGACGGACAGTGGAGCCTCAGTAATAGGGTTCCGCTAATAACCCTTCGGGGACTAAAATCTTTCAGACGATGTTTTTCTGTTGCCGATATAACAACAAATACTAAAAAACAGAAAAAAAAATATTTATCCCATACAACAAACGTGTTTTCTTTGCTCGTTTTTGCTTGATATTGATAACGGCAACAGGTAGACGCTTAAAATATTTACAGAATATTTAGTTATATATTCACTTTAAAAATAAATAATAAATAAAACAAATATTTAAGGCGGGGTCCCATAAAACAAATGTGATTCTTTTGCCGTTTTTGCCGTTAATGGTACAGAACCCTTCGTGCGCGAGTCTGACTCGGACTTGGCCGGTTTTTTATATTGTCTTGTCCCCCCTCCCCCCAGAACTAAATGTCAGAATATTGCCCTCCCCTTTCAAAAACAGCTGGGTACACCCAGTGCTCTATGTAGGTATAGTGCTGCCATACCACAGGCAGTTGTTATCTTTTTCTTGACAATTCACAGCGATTCTTACAAATATGTAATTTACAATACACGTATTGGGTCAGATCATAATATTTAGTCACTAAGTGATAAAATAAGAAAAAAACTTACCTAACGGTGCACTATTGGAAACATTTCTGACTATTCGAACGCTAAACGCCCTATTTATCACCTATGGTTTGCGCAAAATTTTAGAATTTGTCATATTTTCTATTGTTACATTATTTTGATAGATATTTGATATCAGTTAAATATGAAACTAATCGAGTATTGTGTATTGTGTAACGATATACCTACTCGCGACTATCTTTTATTGCATTATAACATATGAATATATAAGTGATAAACTATTAATGTATGTATGTCTTCACACTTTTCATACCCAGGAGAGTAACTGGAAACACACCCACAATCTAGTCTAAATACTTAAGGTTGCGCACTACTCAACAATGTAAAAATCCGTTTTTAATATCGATTCTACCGTCCTATTTACACAATCTTTAACTAGAAACTTTCTATATTTCTATAATTCCTTATTAACTAGTTGCAAACACATAATTTATTTTTAAAATTTTAAGTAACTATAAAGGTAGAGAATTACTGAAATAGAATTTCTATATCTTATGTGGTATAATTGTAAATGTCACAGAAAAATAAACTCTGTTTAAGATTAAAATCGTCGGGTTCAGCTTCACGCCTATAAAGCAAATGTATATGCGTATTTGGGGCCCTTTAAGTCGTCGTGACAGGTGGTGAGCCTTTCACAGCAACACTGTATCTGATGCAGTGCTATGGACTAAGGTAGATTTATACGTAAATGTCACATACTCGAACGTTGTAAATTGCTAGATCTAGAGTGATAAGTGGAATAATGAAAAGATCTGGGATCTAATTCTCACTTCGTCCGAGATAATTTCGAATTAGAGATTATCTAGAAGACACTCTCTCGACTATAAAATTACGCACGTGGACATCATTTTCTAGTTTGCTATATTCTCACTATTAATCGAAACAAACTTCGAACAAAATATCGTTAAAAGCAGCGAAATGTTGCAATAATGAACAGATTACGCTGCGAGGTATGTTCCGTTCCGAGGTAAATTTTCTCCCATGATTTACCACCACTTGGGCAGTGCATGCTTTGCGCTACAATGTGTAGCACGGTACGTGCCGGAGTCGGTGACGCGCATCTGCTCTTTTGCCACAGTACATTCATTATTACAATATGGAGCGAAACTGTACGGGCGCGCTGCTGATTGGGAGCGGGCGTTCCGAATGCAAGAACGAGCTATATGCAATGCTAATTAGTCTTTTTTTTTCGCCCTTATAATTACTCTGACCTACATTTCAGACATTAAGTTTAGATTTGAGACATATACACTTAGTTTACGCTGAAGGAAAATTAATATTTCAAACCCAATCTTTTTGACCGAAATTGATCATGGTTCGAATGCGAGATGTGGTCTCGAACGGTCCGGACCACTCGAAGCAGTTCGAACGATTGGCGTTCGAGAAATTTCGGATTCGTACTTTATTTTGAATTCGTCAACAATTCAATCGCGTGAGAATTGGCTTGCAGAGACTAATATGCTCTTTATACTAGTTCTTGAAGAACTAGACGAAGGTTAGTCAGGATTGGTCAGCAGGCAAGGTAATATTTCAATCTTTTAGTTTAACTTGAAGAATATGTACAAACAGTTGAATAAAATGTTTTAAACCGATGCTGTATGCAAATAATAATACTAGTGACCTTGTTACTTTCGTTGATCGGAAGCGATCCGTGAAGTTAGGCAACGCACGGTGCAGTCATAGCTAGGACGGGTGCCGTAGCCGTAATTTATCTAACTTCGTACTTCTTCGCTTCAACTTAGCCGATATACGCCCGAATGCACGGGCCTACCATGTTGGCCTACTGCGTGTTGGCAGACGTTGTCGATCTAGTGGCCACTTTCCTGTCATTATTTTCAAGTTGCCTCTGAGGCCTCTAATTTCGCTTAACGACTGATGTGACAGAAATGACCGTAGTTTCATGTGCCTTGCAGGAGCTTATAGAACTGTGCCACTAGACGGTTACCCATCTAAGTAGTGGCCACGCTCAACGTTGCTTAATGTTACCGATAGACGGAGTTTTTATGAGCCGGCATTGAACTAGGGGTGATTTTTTTTTTCAGTTATTAAAGTCTTGTATCCTTGGACAGATCTTTAAAAATGCATTTAAGATAATATAATTCGCTGCGCCTCGCAGCGTGCATCATGCATAAGCATTTCCCACTTGTTTTTGTCTCCCGAGAGCGTAAAGGTTGTTTCTTTACAAGACGCAAGTTCGGCCCCATATGGAGTACTGCTGCCATCTCTGGGCAGGTGCACCCGGATACCAGCTTGGCCCTTTTGACTCGGTTCAACGACGGGCTGTGAGAATTGTCGACGATTCCAAACTCACTTGCGGTATCGACCCCTTAAGTCTGAGGAGAGACTTTGCCTCACTGTGTGTGTTCTACCGCTTGTACAATGGGTTGTGTTCTGAGGATTTGTTCGAAATGATGCCCACGGCTACTTTCTACCAACACACAGCTCGCCATCGGCAGGGAATTCATTCTCACACTTTAGAACCTAATGGTCGCGTACAGTGCGGTTTCAGAGAAACTTCCTCCCGCGAACGCTTAAGTTGTGGAATGAGCTCCCTGCCAAGGTTTTCTGCAAGGACTACAGTATGGAGTTCTTCAAGAAAGAAGTTATTAGATTTCTGAAGGGTCGGCAACGCGCAAGTGATACCCCTGGTGTTGCAAGCGTCCATAGGCTACGGTGACCGCTTACCATTAGGCTTGTTTGCCAGCTTAGTGGTATATAAAAAAAAAAAAACAACCCAAGCCGAGGCTCCCCCCGCGGGAAGCCCTTGAGCGTTGGGCGCTATCTGGGCTAAGACTCCTTCAGAGTCTCGCCACAAAAGTCCGGTGAAGCAGTAATGGCTGCAACAGCCAACTGCATAGGCAGTTCAGAAAAAAAAATCTTGCTCAAATACTGTTAAATTTTGTGGACATGCCAAATGATGTCTGTTGTTTTCCAAAATCCTAAAAAACTGTTTTCATCAAGTTATAATCTTATTTGAGACCATTTGTATAAAAAACTAGAATCCTGCATAACTTTAAACTTAAAAATTAAATAAAAAACTGTAACGCTGCAGACCTAGATATTTATTCCTAAAACACTTATTTAAAATTTTATGGTTATTGAATGGTTAGTGTCAAAACTAAGTGAGAAATTCGTTTGTATCAATCACGCTGCAAGGTGACGCAAATCGTATCCTCTTAAGGTTCTTACGTATTTTGTTACTATCCGAGAGTAAAAATTTTGTAATTTCATATCGTGTTATGTTTTATATGACATATAAGTCAATTATGAATTTTATGAATTTTCACACAATGACAACTTTAATATATTTTACTCAACCAAATCCAGATTCATAATCCAACTGTTTGGTCGCTAGTATCGTTGTAAGTTCACAAAATTTCAATATGGCGACTAAAATTTTAATATTTGACCACCTCTCATTTGAAATGTTTGTTTCACTATAACATATTTTGGCATTGAATCATACTCATGCAGATAGGAAAGTAAGAAACTTTCTGTTGGCCTACAATCTTGACATTTGGTACAAAAGTATCAAATTACATTATTTAAAGGATTATTATCTTGCAAGTCTAGACAGAAACCGGGAAGTAGAACCAATACAGGCCCTATATATACATATGCTACACACTAGCTCCACCACTATATGTATATCTTTTTTTTGTTCTTGGTACAATGCTAATTTTGAAAAAGTTAAAAAAAAATACTTACTAGTCTTAAACTTACTTGGAATGTTTTTTATATATAGCCGCTAATACCCGAATTAAAACTCGCAGATTTGTGCTACAAACAATTTGTTGCCTTATGTTCTCTATGAGTACGTTAGATCGTTTTTTTGAGCAAAAAAAAATGCATTCTTTGGCTATTATGGCGTCACTTTGCACTAGCAGCTGCATAGCTCGGGAGGTAAAGTAGTGGATGCGCTGTCAAAATAATTATTAGCCGTTTAGTTTGTTTACATTTGATGAACAGAACGATTTCAATGCCAATGCGGTGCGATAGCTTTCTATGTCGAGATAATCTTATCTACAAAACATGGCTCTAGTGTTGCTGTACGTACAAATTTGTATATTTCAGTTGCAAACCTCGAAACGAAAAACATTTGCAGTATAAGCACGTACCTACCGCAGCAATATTTTATGAATGCCGTTGTGTTCTGTACTTTTTTTAAACGATTTATGTATAAGATACGAGTTAAGAATTCAGAAAACAAAACAGTGTTTAGCCTTCGAATTCCAATGTGACCATAACAATATTAAAAACTGGCCATGAGTTTTTCGTAGGTACACGCATTAATGCAAGGTTCAGCAGTATGAGAATTATTGCGAACATTTAAACAAGTCGTAAACAATATTGTTTCAAAATTTTTCGTCAAAAGTATTTATTAATATTATATAATATATAATCTTTATAGATATTTATATATAACGTTCCCTAGGTTATAGTTAGGTTGTTATATTTAGAAAGTTAGAGCGGTGACGCAAAATTTGGAAATAAGTTTGGAATAATTCGCATGATACCTAAAGTAAAGGCAGTTTAAATAAGATTTTTTTATTAAATTGAAAGCGCGAAATATTTTATTTCTACCTTTTCCAACTACGGATAGCTATCCTTTAAAAAAAAAAAACAACATTTAAATATGTTTTGTTACTTCTACCAAATCTAAAAAAAAAACACCACTACGATATTATCCTCAAAGGCGGTGGTTGACATCAGAGTTGTTACGATCAACACTAACTTAGTTATAACTTTGATAACCGACGTTATTCACTCCCACAACCGTGATAGTTGGTAACCCTATCATCGTACCGGATACAAACCGGTGTCGAGACAACTTAACAATCTACAAATTAATACAAAATTGGATTCCCTAACTGGTAACCTACGACATGGTAACCTAACGCTCTACCACAGCGCCACTGTGACTAGATTTGCATAATAGGGCATAATTTATCCTTTAATTAAACGACTTTCTTTTATTGATAATTTTTTTAAGTCCCCATGTACTGCACACCAGCGCCACCACTAGATACTGGTTTTTTTTTTCATCGCAAAAAGCATATTTTAAGAAAGTGTCGCAAATTCATATACTTATATTTTATTTTTTTATAAATAAAAGTGACTAACTTTCACTTTTATTTATAAAATAAAACATTAGTATAATAATTAAAAAATGTATTTGTATTTTCGCCCCGACGTATATAAAAGGATTCTTAAATTTTTTTTTATAACTCGAAACCTGTTGTTTTGTAGGAAATTAATTTTTTTTTTCCGGAAAACGGAAAACGGAAACATAAAATACATCAGGGTTTATGCAAATAATACTTTTATTTAATTTCAGTGCACATTAAAAACTAAGTTTGGAGCATATGCATGCTTATGAACGTTAATATAATGTATGTAATGTTATGTTAATGGTAAATAGATAGGTCTTTCCAACGCCTTACATTACCTACGGTGAAAATTTTGTGCCGACCAAATGCGTAATTTATTACAAATGCGTATTTTTTACAAATTCCTAGCTCCGAGTCTAAAAGGAGTCTTTTGTTTTTTTTTATACCACTAAGGTGGCAAACGTACTTGCCGTCTGCCTGATGGTAAGCGGTCACCGTAGCCTATGGACGCTTGCAACACCAGGGTTTATAACCCGCGCGTTGCCGACCCTTCAAAAATCTAATAACAATTTTAGTTGCAGAAAGGTCTCAGATAAGTTATAAAACCTTTCTATGAAATTTAAAAAAAAAAATATGTCAAAATATTCTCATAATAACCTCCGCATTAACTCCTGGTGGCCAAAAGGACCCACTTTAATAACCTCCGCTAGACCTACCTACTTTATAACCTAGATCAGACTAAACATACAACTGAAAAAAAATCTTATAAACCTGAATGTAACCGTAAATTAACCATTTCATAATCCAGTAAGATACAGTTTTACCTAATTAGAACCGTCATGGAGTCACGAGCTAGTCCCAATTAGTATTTACTATTTTTGTGAAGACATCCCCTAGTTTTGTAGTTCGTTTTAGTCATGACTAAATAGGTTACAAAGATTGTAATTAATACTTAATAAGTTTTCGTTTACGCTTTAACTATAAGTAGCCACAAAATGCTACTTGGTTATCAAACAATTATTAAATAAGCTAATAAGGTATGAATGAAGTAGGTTCTAAAAGAGTCGTATTTGGGATATGGTAATGCGCTTCAAGTCATATTTAGGCACTCGATTAACCTAACAAAACGTGGTAATCCTTTTCGGAACTCAGAAGCCGTTTAGATTACTTTATATTAGCCTCTTTACAAAGGCTTTTAGGTTAAATGAATAACCATATAGTTCTGAGACCAACGAGCACTAAATTGAACTAAAATATACACATTGGATATGCTAATTCATAAATATAACTTTTTTATAATATTAAGGCATTTTTCAAAACTATCATCCCACAACCCAAGCGTTCGCGGGAGGAAGTTTGATCCTTCCTACTAGATTGTTCATCGGTCTGTCTGTCTGTCTGTGACCGCCTCCTAGCTTCTATGACTGCATAAGTGCCTTCTGTAGCCAGCGCGCTTGAAATGGCTTCAAACAGCTTTAAACATTTGAACACAGCGTGTATTTGTACGCACGGGTATTTGTTCATTTGCGAAAATCTACATTATGTATTCAAATATTTGTAGTCAAATATCACGATAACACCGAACATTGAAACAAAAACAAGCCAGGTGCGTGTCGTACATGCATTAAATTATATTCCGTGGAATGAGAATTCATGCGGAAATTTGAAAAATTACGTAATTATTTTTAGTTTATAGATTTATATTTACGACTTGTTTTACACAAATAACATTCATCCAAGTTAATTACATTGGAATCTGTACCAAATTTAGCTTACATATACTAAAGTTAAGCAAATGTTAGCTTTAGCTTGGTTGCTTGCATCTGTAACCAAGCTAAAGCCGTGTCAAAGGATACGTATTGAAATATTTATGACAGGTGGCGACTTCGTTTATTAGCCGGTTTGGGTTAGACAAATATTTAAACTTGTGAAATTAGCAAAATCGCTTGGTCATATTAACATATATTTAATGAAATAAGAATCAAGAGAATATCACTTTCAGTTTTCCGAACAATTTGAATTTAAGCCAAAACATAATATAAGATATTTTTTTCTAAATGTTTTAATTGCCAAATTATTTAATATTAGCAAAATCCACTTAATTAAAGGTATATTTTTTCACGTCAAAAAGTGTACTCAGCATTGTGACAAAATTAATCAAACGCTTGCAAACTTAACTCGTTTGCCATCACCGTAAAGTCAAAATTGCGGCTAATGGACCGGCGGAATCTGGTCGCCATTTTTATCGTAGACTAATCTACTATCGTAGAGTAACATCCTCTAAAGGATAATGCAATAATATTCCTGTCCAAAAATTTTACAACCGAAAAAATCCCACACCTAACTACTATTCATTTTCTTCTTTAAAAGACAATTTTTATTCGATACATTTTATTTGTTCCTAGTTTAAAATATTTACTTACATTAATATTTAAATAACTTCAGTTATTGCAGTCCTTAATTTGTTAATTAATCACTTCACACTGCTTCACTTGAACACAGATTAATAAATTGTCTTAACAATTTAATTGTGTTCTCCCAGTATCGAGTTACGATGTACTGCGCAGGATCAGAACCTTAGAGGCCACTGTTGCGTGCCGCTACTGACAAGCGCGTTTTATTTTTCAAGGGAACCTGTATACGATGCGTTGCTACTGACCGTGACCTTCCGAGTTTAAAAAAAATTTTCAACATCGTTCTGTTTTTTCGATATTTTTTTTTTGACCAATGGCTGTTATTTCGTAAATCGATTGTCTCATGAATAGTTAAAATATATTTAAATATTGAACTTAAAAAAATATTATAATAGCAGTGTCATGCTAAGGGTTGGGCCACATTCAGTTGAGGGAGAGAGAGATGAGAACTAAGATGTCGTTAGCCACACCATGAATGCCATTATAAAATTATAGTCCTAAGTTGTGGCTGAAATGTGTATCAAAGATTAAAACGATATCATCTGCGTATTATTTTTTTTGCTATGACTGTATTTATTTTCTACCAAACTCTACTAACTCTTTCTACTATACAACTTATTTTTTTGATGGAATTTAACGTTGTTATTATTTTGTAGTAATTTTTTTGAATTTTTGCTGAAATTTATGATCAATGCACTATAAGAAAAAATCTAGATGTAAAACACGCTTTAAAAATTTGCACAAATATTGGCACCACTGAATTTTTAGTATCAGATACAGTAAATTATACACTCTATAGAGTAAGTCGGTAATGCACTAGACAAAAGTATTTTTTTTCAGTCCTACAGGTAGCATCTTTTGCTACAAAATTAGCGCAATAACTGCCTTTTTACGCGATCTGGCCTACATCCTAACATTAATAATTAACGGCCTTGATGAAACCTTAATGTGGCCCGACCCTAAGTAGGACCGTTTTTGCCATCTCTTTGTCTTTTATTGTTATAAATATAAAGACTATGACCACGAATAACACAATACACATTAAGGCGTATCATGACATGGAAATCCAAATAATAACGATCGGAAATTTGTTTTTGTCCTAGATTTTTTCCAATTACACAGGAAAGTATAATTCGTTCATCTTCACTTCAAGAGCAAAGTTTTGCAAGAATTTGGGTTCATTTTCTTATAGTAGACTCTATAAGTAGTAGTCTCTATCAGTTAAATTCTAAACTGACCCCTTTTTCAATTATTTTTTTAAGTTTTGGCAAAGAAATCTCCAAAGTCCTAAGAGCTATTAGTTTACAACTTTGCCAAAGCACAGCCGTCATCGTGCTATAGACCCTGAGAATTTCGTTAACAATGATTTTTTTTTTTTTTTTTTTTTTTTTTATGCCAAAGGTGGCAAACAAGCTTGCGGTCCGCCTGATGGTAAACGGTCACCGTTGCCGACCCTTCAAATATCTAATAATTTATTTCTGAAAGTTCTCAGTTCATACTGTTACAAAACTAGTAATTTATTTTATGTATTCAATGAAAATCTCAATCAATCTCTCTCTTACATATCGCGACATCCTTGTTTTTACTGTCACGTAGTTACACTGCCTCTAAACGAGTGTGATTTTTCAAAAAAGGAGTGATTGATTTGAAGGGTTAGCAAGTAATGAGTAATACACTTGTTGTAAGCGTCTATAGGCTGAACATAAGGTTCGCCTTAAGATTGTTTGCCACCCTATTAATCAATCAATAAGCAAATCATTAATACATATGGACTTTACTTTAACAACGAGAGAATTTCATATAAACTTTCACTTTTTTATATCTCCCTTAGAAATCAATTTAAAAAATCCTTTATTAGTGAAGCTTTAACGAAAAAAACATATTATATGTTATTACTAGATTTTGCCAGCGGCTCCGCCTGCCCTAAATTCGGTTATCGCCGTGGAACTCTTTAATTATACTAATGAAGTTTGCTATAGCTCATTTAAGCTCGGTTATAGTTATTCCTATGGGATATTTTAATTTTTTTATGATAAAAAGTATATACGAGGACATAGGTGTCCTATTCCAGAACCTAGTGCCTAGTTTCATCCCGATCCGTTCAGTAGTAAAAGCGTAATAAGACCGAGTAATAAACATCCAAACTTTCAGATTTATAACAATAGTTTAATTCTGGAAGAACTGTTTGAAATTCAAAGTTGATTTCTCAAGGGGGTAACATTGGAAAGATTGGACGTTTGTATTAAAATCCGTCTTTTTAAAGAAATACATGAAAATTGAATTTGAGATTTTTAAAAACTTTTGTTTTACCCTTGCAAGAACGCCGGTTATATTCGTAAATAAAACCATGACAATGAGTATGTAGACTTTCAGTTGTCGATAAGAAACTTTTACCAAAATTGGAATATCATCCATTAAATTAGTGAAACAAAGTTTGTATGGGAGTAGGGTTTCTGCTCGAGAATTCTCGAACTCGAGAAGACTCGAGAAATCCACCTTGGTTCGAGACGAGAAATAAAATCCCGTGCCTCGAGAATTCTCGAGGCACTAATTCAAAGTATTCGATGTAGGTTTTGCCGCGTAAAATTGTCCGCGCTCACTGCGACTACTGCAAGCAAGTTGTTTCACTCACAAAGTGAAAGCTTTGTCACGAAAAGACGCTACGATCTTAACGTCTTAAACGATTCTAAAAGTGCTAATTCAGAAATTACAGTCCGTGGGAACAGAAAATAATTTTGCCCATTATTTTTTGGAAAATTTTCATACGAAGATAGAAGACAGGCGCAACGCGAATTAAATCTCACTTATCAAATATCTACACGATCCCGCGATATACACAAGCGACAATAACTGCAGCAAAACTACTCTCATAAACTTCTGCGAAGGACTTAAAAATCGACTGTTTTCGAGCAGCTCAGAATCAGAAGCAACAAGAAATTGTGAAAGTATTACTGATGATACAGATTCTTTAAAGTTTGAGGTAGTGCTCCAAAAAGCTGATAGCGCTAGTTGAAGTGAATAAAAGTTTGATAAAGAAAGAGTTCAACATATTTGAATCTACAGGAAAACATACACCCAAACTCGATAATGACAGTCAAGCCAACTTCAACTGAAAACGAGATAGTACTCAGCTTAACGACTGATATTAAATTTGTTATAGACAGAAGCAGACTCAATCCCTTAGTGATCTGTTAATATTAGTTTTTTAATATATAATTATTGCAATGGTTATTTAAGGAGCTTTCTATGTTTTGATATCGATCAAAGATAAAGCTGCGAAATACCAAAGACTGATTAAATAATTACTTACTTCTGTTACCTACTACAAATTAGTAGAGCCTAATCATTTTTTTCAGAAACTTTTTTTTGTTATTTCTAGATGATCATATGTAGATTGACACAAATTTTAAATTGAAACTCTTAGGGTTGTTGTGTTACCGTACCACCCTTAGTTATCTGTTTCCATTAGTTATTTAAGATTTTATTTTTGTGATGTTTCTGTAAGAAGATTTTTATATTTGATCTTAATGATCTCAAAGTTAGAGCTAATAAATACCAATATTATTTTATTAGTATTTATATTATTAGTAGAGCAATAGCTTGATACTAAAGTTGTTTGTTTCTAGATGATTAAGACGCACGCAGATTTTTAATGTTCCTTATTCTTGTAAGAATTAAGATTTGTTTTATTATGTTTTAGAAGATTTTTATGTTTCGTTTCTTTTAGGTAAGTGCAGTTGGGGGTTATAAAACTATGTTTCTTTCGTGATTATTTTGAGCTTTCCCTTAAAATTTTATAACAAATTATAAGTAATTATTCTTAAGTAATTAATATCTTATTAATATCTTCTTTGAAAGCCTCGAGACTCGAGAATTTGGCCTCGAGAACGAAAATAGTTCGAGAAATCAGAAACCCTATATGGGAGTTCACCGCATGATATGAAGAGAGTTAACATATGAAATTATTTACTTTTTTTTTTCATATCTAAAGAAGTCAGACGGCAAATAGAATGAAATGAGTCTATTGATTATTTGCTTAGCATAATTAACTTTTTAAGCATAGTGTCTAAAAAGTAAAATATCAATTATAAAGAAAATTCGTAGACAATTATTGCACCGGACACCGGATTCATGACGTAATCAGTAATGTGTGTAGGAATACCGACAGTTCCATCATGCAAAATCGTTAAGACTATGTGAGGTTACCTACAAAACACCTCATCCCCGAAGACGTCGCTAGCTGACAACAGTCACCTCGTGACCACGATAGGTGTAATTAGGTGGAAACGTCGGAAAACAAAGAAGGTATTGATGCCTTATACAATAATTATGCGATTTCGATTCCTTACAGTAAATTACTGCCGAATGACGCATCAAAGAGTCCGGTTATGCTCAGTTGTGGCCAAGGCTTTTATAGTGCTTTTCCCAAACATGCGTGTAAAAAAACTTATTATATTGACAACTGTATTGACAATAATAAAAATAGTTTAAGTAATTTTGCCGCCAATTCGCCGCGTTCAAATGACGATTTCTTTTTCTACTTTTTTAATAAATATTATGGCGCATTTTATTTTGTTGTACCGGTTCGAAAATTAAATAAAACTTGATGAATTATGATTTTAGTTATCAATGTTGAGTTTTAAAAAGTTCGTTCCATTTTCAAATACCTGTGATTTTTTTTTAATTTTTATAAAAAAATCAATCAGTCGAGCGGACGGATAAATCATTGCGGGTCGCTCTCTGATACTGTAATGCAAGTAAGATTTATCCAAAAGAAGCTTGTGGAGGATATAGTCGCATATCGTAGCATGTTTGAGAAAAATATATTTTCTATACAAATTGTTAAGTACAATATTAAGCCGCATCAAGCAAGTCTCTTGAGATCCCCTTTTTGTGTTTCGGCGGTAGCTATAGTAACATAAAACATTATTTTTAACTACTAGACTTTGCTTAGCGGCTCCGCCCGCCCAAATTCGGTAATCGGCGAGGAACTCCTTAATTAGGTATACTAATTTGCCAGCGGCTCCGCCTGCCCTCAATTCTGTTATCGGCGACTGTGATTTACTCCTTAATTACACTAATGAAGTTTGCTATATTTAGCTGTAGCTATAGCTATAGTTCGTTGAAGCTTGGTTATAGTTATTTCTATTCATATTTTTATGTACATATAAAAGATTTTCTTATATGTACTGCGACGCTAAAGTCAAAATATTTACTTCATTAAACCTATCCCTCAGAGATAACCTAGATCCTAACCTATAAATAGCACGAATTGCCCGTTTTTGTAACAAAAATATTGTATTTACATCAGCAACGCCACCACACAATAGGATACCATATGTCATTAAACTATGAAAATAGCTAAAATATTCTAATTTTGCAGTGTCGACATCGGTCAATTGTCTAATTTTCTTGATCGAATACACAGCAGAACTAAGTTTTTTGGCTAAGTTATGAATATGAGTCCCGTGTTATGCCAAGAAACACTGTTGAATCAACAAGTTGTTATTGCTCGTCATTAATATTAATACATGTCTGTATCTGACTAACATTTGGTAATGTAAATTTAACACATTTGGTTTTTTTCTCATTAAGTAACAAATTATTAGCGTTAAACCAATTTACAATTTTAGAAAAGGTATTATTTAATTCATTACAACATGTCTGTCGTCTCTTAACTTTTAAAAGTATTGATCGAGTAAATGTTTCTATGACAACTTTCGTCGCAATGCTCATTTTTCAACGGTCTCTACTGCTTAAGTGTACAGATTCTACACAGATAAATGTTTAGTAAAAGTTCTCGAGAAATGTACCGGTCATTATCACCCATACTATTTTGGTAACTACTCATATTATTCCGCACAAAAGTTAATACAATCAAACAAAAATACTTACGCTCGCTTTTTACAGCGTTAGTAAAAATTCGTTAAGGTTACGCATACAATTCTTTTTCAAAGCATTAAATGTGATTTCAAGTTTTCGAACAAATTTCTAATTTATAAATCTAGATTAAATCATTGATTACTCGGGAAATAAAACAACAATTACGAAATCGTTTGATTTAATTCAATAAAATTATTTTAGAATTTATAGTGACTGGGATCCTAGAACCAAATGTTCGAATGGGTCATTGTCTTGTTGTTGTGGGTATACCCCAGTCTTCTTTTATCATATCAGCAGCTTTTTCAGCGATCATCATAGTTGGTGCATTCGTGTGAGCAGCAGGAACGTGTGGCATTATACTGGCATCCACAACTCGTAATCCACTCACACCGTGTACCCTTAATCGAGGGTCTACCACTGATTCAGGGTCATCATCTGGTCCCATTTTGTTTGTGCAACAGTGATGATAAATTGTGTTAGTAATAGTCTTCATTGCGCAAAACCAATAAGAATCTGAATTAAACTTGTAATGCGCACAATTCGGTAAGGGGATATCGTGTAACCTACTGCCAAATTTCTGGAAAGCTTTCGTTTTCGACAGCTCTATTACCTTTCTAATTCCGTGTAATATTACCTTCTGGTCATGACCACTGTCGGAGAAGTAATTAGGGTATATAAGTGGTTTACGATATGGGTTCTTGTCTTTTAACATGATTCGTCCCTTTGATTCTGGTAAAAGTAACATAGGGAATACCATCCACGTATCTCGGTCTTGTATAGGACCATAAACCTTGTCGTAGACATGATCGTCAATAGAGAATGCTTGTTTATATGCTGGCTGTGATACTAAGGAGCCAGCTACAAACAAGAGTTCTAAATCTGGGTATCCGTCAAGTTTGTGTGGATTTTTTGTATCTATAAAAGCGAGAGCCTCGGTTCCACTTGGAGCAGACAATGGTCCAGTGTGAGTACTGAAATATTCTATGATGTTTGAGAGTTTTGCTACGCGTTCAGATCTTATCGAATCAGTTGTATTAATAACAAATGTGAGTCCTCCTAGTGCCCAATGATCTTGAAGATTGTATCCTACAGGTAGATCTGCAATTGTTGTTATATTCTTTTCTGTTAAGTGGTCTTTCGGTCCGATTCCGCTTACCATCAAAAGTTGTGGAGAATTAATGGCGCCTGCTGATAAGATGACTTCTCGTCTGGCTTTTACTGTATGGTTTTCACCATTTTTGTTGAATTCTACTCCGTGTACGCGTTTTGTCCAAGGATCAATGAGGATGCGGGTCACCATTGCGTGTTTCACAACGTGAAGATTTTTGCGGTGTTTTATGGGATGTAGGAACGCACGATTAGCACTCATCCTGGTACCATTTTTCATCGTAAATTGTATGATAGAATAGCCTATTTGATTTTCTCCATTGTAGTCGACGACTTTACCACCAGTTTCGATTCCGGCTTCCAGGAATGCCTCAGATAGAGGTGTTCGCCAATTGGGATACTGTAGGGTCATTTCGCCTCTAGTTGAATGATATATTTTATCCCTTGCTAGTTCCGGAATTTGAATGTTTTCGGATTTCTTGAAGTATTTAAGCACTGATTTGTAGTCCCAACCTAGAAAAAATTAGATTATAAAGTTTTTTTGAGTTAACAGCTTTGGGTGCGTAAAGAGTACTCGGCCGAATTGGTGCAATGTTTTCATAAAACATATCTGACGCGAAAGAGACGAAAAATATGTACAGACCAGGAAGAAAAATACGGCCAAGTAAGTGTCGTACACGCATTAAGTTGGGGTTCTGTAGAATGAGAAATATTGCAAAATATTTAAAAAATTAAATACCGATTTTGTTCTTAACAATTTTTACTGTAAGATTAATAAAGTTGTATTGCCGAGGAGGGAGCACTAAAATAACATCTGTTAGATGGTATAGACAATGTAAATTTAGGCAAATTGATAAACTCTATTTTTATTATTTCCTGTAGCATTATTTCGCGTTATTCAGTCTCTTTAAAAATTCAATTTCTTGAAATTTCATTTCTGTCACGTATACACCCAGATACTATTTTTCCTGGGGGCCGTTCGAAAACCGACTGCGTCGAGTAGACTTATAACTCCAACCGTTCAAAAACTAACTGATTTACATCCAACCCGATGGATTACACGTGGAGTGGACATTACACGTTCAAAAACGTGTAGAGTTGTTACCCTAGTGTTGACTCAAGTGAACCGTACTCGACGCGGGTTCGACGGAGTTGGCGGCAATATTAGATTAGAAAGTTCAAAACAATGTTAAAAAAGAAAATTTTATTTATTTAGAAATTATTGTATTATTTTTTTTTGCTTAAAATACTTATATTCGGTGTGCTTTAAACTTAAAATATTAAACATAAGTTTTTTTTGGTGTTTCCACTGCACTATTAGGTTTTAGTTTTTCCTTAGTAAATCATCCTCAATTCCTCAAAATTCAGAAAGTTTAGCTGTTTAGATACATTTATTTTTCTGACATGAAACCAGACAATTAAATTTAGAGCATTAAGAATGTTTAAAAATAGAGCACTCCCTATTATTACTACAAAAAGGAAAACAATGTTATAAATAATGAATTAAATGAATAAATAAAAATATTAATAATAAATTTTGTAAAACAATATGTTAACCCATGAAGGGTAGAGTTAGGAACCCGATGGCGTTTTTTTGAACTCAAGTTACTCGTTTTTGAACGCAACCCTGATGATTGAAACTCAGTTTTTGTCGAACTTCCTAAATATTTGGGAGATTTGCCATGTTAATAAAAGTGTGTACCTGTGTTCCCGTTAGCCGCCCATCGGTCGTAGTCCCTCCTGTTGCCGCGCGTGTGCATCATCGAGTGCAGCACCGAGGAGCCGCCAACCACACGGCCGCGAGGCCAAGCACACCGACCAGCTCGCATTCCCATACAACCTGATTTCTGCAATAATTTGTTAACATGTATTATTTGAGGTGGAGTCACTGCGGCAAAGTTGGGTCTCATACTAACGAGCTCTGTTTTGCACATTTCAAAAATATTATTTGTTTCTATTTTTGTTTTACAAATATAAATACTTAAAACAGCTAACATAATAAAAATAAAGAAATTTGAAACCAAACTGAAACGTTATAAAACTAACTTAAGTTAAAAAACGTGAGGTGGTAATTTTAACAGAAGGCTGGCAACATTGCCACGATGTACAATCATGTTCATCCTTTGATTAAGTTTTTCACTAGCTCTCTGATTATTTAAATTCGCGAAGAGTCGCTTAACCAACTCTCGAATAAATCATTGTTTATGACTTATTCCTAAAAAAGTCAGGTTCTTAACTAAAATCAGGTTTCTTATGACGTGGGTACTTATCTGCCGAATTTAGGAGCAGAAAATCTTAAAAAAATTTTGATTTCCAAATTTATTAGGTTTTTAGTTATTAATTTTCTTTATGATTCCTACGAGGTAGGTACTTCTTATCTACCGAATTTTCGGTGATCTAGTCTGAATTATTAAACAAATAAGTAATTACTTACTATTATTAATTGAAATTAATAAAAAACGGCACTCTTATAGTTTTGTCATGCACGTACGTCCGTATGTCACAGCCTGATTATCCCGCGCCGTCTTTTCATCAATTCTTATTCAATTTTACAGGAAGGTAATATTTTTATAGGTAAAAGTAACAAATAGTAGGTTTTCTTAAGTCCTTGTGGATGAAATCGCAGGAATAAGCTAGTCCTCCATAATTTTCATAGAGTATTTTATCGATGCTAAAACAATTAATATTGTTAGGCAGACAAGTGATAAAGCATTGATTAATTAACGCTCTGACCTTAGACGCGGCCTTAATAAAATATGTACTATATAGCGAACTTTATTACCCAGTATTTTATTGTTATAAGAACTACGTATCAAATCACGCATCTTGATGGATTTTTAAAAGCACTAGTAGGTACGATAAAAAATTAAAAATTTACTTACTAATTTACACTAGTGGTTATAGAAAAATCTAAATATCTTAAGAGTACTAGTAAGTATTGAAAAAACAATTTTTTAAAGCACACAGGTATTAAAAAAACTAACATGCTTAGGAGCACTAGTAGTGATAGAAAAAACTAGTAGGTATGGAAACAACTAGAATTTTCAAGAAAAAACTAGAATGCTTAACAGCTTAAGTATAGTAGATAAAGAAAAAATTACAATAAGAGGACTAGTAGGTATATATAAAAAAAAAACACATTTTTAAGGGCCCTAGTAGGCAAAGAAAAATATAAAAATTTTTAGGAGAAATAGTAGTTTCAGAAAGAATTAAAAGAAGTAGGTATAATATATATAAAAAAAATTAAGATCTTTTTATTGCACTAAATGTATACACAGGCGAACTTTATGCCTTTAGGGATTTTCTTCTAGAACCTTTAGTAACGACGACAGAAAAAGGGGGGTTCGTGTATACCTTCACTAAAAGAAAAGAAATTGAGACGTATACCATTAAAATTTAAGATAAATACTATAAGTAATGTATGAAAGTGTGTAATATACTTTTAATTACTTATATTTAGGAAGATTACAGTTTATAACATATTTCAAATGTAATTGAAATATTCATAAATTTTGTTTTTTTCATGCATAAATAAATGTGGGTCAGGTATTTTAATTTCTCATATAATATTGATAAGGTTTTTTAAAAGTCGGTGGTGGCCGAGGGGCTTATATTTCACTTCACGTCCCAAGTGGCGGAGGTTCGAATCCCGGGGTCGGCGTGTACCAATGAGGCTTTTCTTAATTTCTCAAGTACACTGATTCATTTATTCACACCATTGGCTTTTCGGTGAAGGAAAACATCGTGAGGAAACCTGCATACGTCAAGAAAAAAAAATGACGTATGTGAAGTCCACAATCCGCACTGGGCCCGCGTGTGGACTATGGCCCAATCACCCTCTGAGGGTAGGCCGTGCCCCAGCAGTGGGGACGTATGAAGGCTGGCAAGAAAGGTTTTAAACCTATTTAGTGACTTTGCATTACATTTATTATTATAGGTGAAGTATTCCACAGACAGATTATAGGTAGAGTATTGCAGTAACCGTGAACGAATTCGAATGAAATTTCGAACAATGCTCAGGAATGCGGATGCGATTAGAACGGCAAACCCCAATTGAATGATCTTTAGAACCTTAGGCCTCAAATTGTTCCATCAAATAAGAAGGGGATAAAAGATTACTAAGTGAAGTTACCATAATGTCATGCCAGAAGATGTGCGTTCCAGCGAAAACGGATATTGAGCCACTTTAACTATGTACGATATTGGACGACATGATCATACTTACCCAAGCCGAAAATATAACGAATGCATTAGTTGAGAAGAGTTTGCTGAGCAGCTATTCAGTTTTATCGGGATCGCATACATCTGCATAGTCAATTATGGGTAGCAGAAGAGAGTTGACTAACGTAACCTTAGTTGATTGTGGCAGAAAGTACTGCATTCTTTTTAAGGAATGCATCGTCAAGAATATTTTTATGCTGACTTTAGTGACATGATGTGTCCAAAAAAGGTCATTTGATATAATAAGCCCTAGATTTTTTACTTACTGGCACTTACTCTGTTGCACTCCATTAAATTTTAAAGGTGGTAAATTTTGGTTAACTTTTTGAGGAGAGGTCCATTTCTTACTACGATAACTTGTGTTTTTACAGGGTTCAGTGAAAGAAAATATCTTTTAGTCCAGTAGTTAATAGATTCTAGATCTTTGTTGATTAAGTGAAAACACTCTATAGCTTCGTCTACCCTAAAAGATCTGTATCGGCATACAGATAGTAAAGACTGAAAGTGATCACAGATGATACAGTGTTTATAAACACAGAGAATAACAGAGGAGATACCGCACACCGCCTTGAGGAGCGCAAGAATCAATATCGCACCAATCGGAGTAAAACTCATAGTTACAGAAAGAAATTAAGTTTTAAGCGAACTAGTAGGTTAAGAAAGAACTATAATGTTAAGAGCACTAGTAGGTATAGGCAGAACTAAATCTTTTAGAGCACTAACAGGCATAGAATAAACTAAAATTAGTTATAATAATATATAAATAGTTTCTTATCTGTACATATAAAGGAAGGATTTGAGTAAATCATTTAATGACATATCAACGCACAGCACAGCCCAGCTCAAACCGCTGGGTCTAGAAACTTAAAATTTGGCATGAGGGTTCCTTACTTACGTGTCTTGGGGCTCCACTGAGAAAGGATTTTGTAAATTTATCCCCTAAAGGGGTAAAATAGCAGGTGGATGTTTGTATGAAAATCCGTCAACCTTACAGTTTAATGTAAATACATTGTTAGCCTTCAGTTTGCAGATTGATGTGTTTTACCGGTTTCAAAAAATCATCCCCTATGGGTATACCCGAACTAAATTACAGCTTTTTAGTACCTACAGAGTGTCCCATACGTCGTAAATTACAAAGTTATAATCGGTAAAATAAAAGACCTGGGACAGAATAACATACCCCCCTCATTGCCAGTTACTGACGAACTATAAAAATTGTCAGGATTGGGCAGAGGAAACCAATATTCCTTTTGAATTTACTGAGTTTTTATGACAAACGAATGCACTATAAGGGCCAAACCGCTCAAAATATCGTAAAAAAATAGATCTTAGCAGTATACCTTTGCTAGCCAAATTTTTATATTGAAAATAAGGTATTTTTTTGTATTCTGTTCATAAAACATCGAAAAATAAATATTTTGGGCTTTGAAAAAATTTGGGCTTGTTTGAAACACAAAAAAAAAACATTTTCAATGAGAAACAAAAAAAATTGCTATTAAAAATCTATTAAAAATTATAAATTAAAAACCGAAAACACGATTTTTTGCATTTTTCTGGATAATTTTGAGGTTTGGGTAATAATGTGTGGAAAAAAGGTTAATTTTTTAAGATTATTTGGCGTTAAGTACAATATATACTGATTAGATAACTGTGTGATTTTCTGCGTTATTTTACTTTTCCCATCCTGTCAAGCGGCGAAACCTATACAAATTCCGTATCCTATTATACCTCCTTTCTCATTAGCCTTAGGTTTACGTCCCCTCTGTTGTGGACTATTTATTTACATTTAAATTTTCATGGTTTTATTTACGTCAATAACTGTATTCCCATATGAAGTTTTATTTCCTATTTTTTGGGAACTTAAAGGGAATAGTTTTTCAAAACCGAGTAGACACGTCATTCTTAATATTTTAAACACGGATTTCATGGATTTAAATTAAAAGATGATGGATCTTCATATAAACTTCCAACCCCTGTTTCACTTAAATTTTCAATAAAATTTTAACAATAATTAATATTGATGAGATATTGCTAATTTTCTAATCTTCGTTATCTTTTCCATTCATGACGCCGTTGGATAACATACGAGTTCCCTTCCATCCAGTTCTCTGCAAACAGAGCAGTTCTCTAAGGAAGTGTAAACGAAAATTTCATCTTAAATTCTGAGTTTTCTACAAAATTTGCTGCAATATAGGTTTAGAAATAAAAATGCTCTTTGATATAAGGATTCCCGTCTTTAACGGGAAATACAAGAACCAAAGTCGCGGTTATCAACTTGTGTGATCATAGACACGTCTCCGAGTTGAGACGTGAATAAAGTTTGAATAGGGCGCCTTCATATGCGTTAAATAAGTTTGTACAGAAAGTCCACTTATATTAGGAGCGTTAAACCATCCATCAATCAGCACTAGTGGTTGGAAAAACCGTAAAAACAAAATTAACCGATTAAAACCTGATTTTTGAATAGTTTTTTCTATCATTATTAACCCGCTCCCATTAGTTGCATAGGCGGGAAATTCAGGAATTTCAGAGGAAGACACAAGGCCCAGTCAAACACGGTTTGCTTCCTTAAATCGAAAACAATCATACCTTCTGTATGTACTTATTTTGTACCATACGTGAATGTGGTCTAAATTCACCTTCGAATCGATGTCACATTGAAGTCCGGCTAAGGTGACAACGATGGCCACGATCATCGTATCGTTCACTATTTTTTCCGGCTACTGTATTAGACTGTAAAAGTAAAATCAACAATAGTGGTAACCGTTAATATTATTATTTCTTTCCTTAACTAGTGGTGTCCCGCGGTTTTGCCGCGAAATAATTGTTCCTCGTGCGATATGTAACCCAATTTAGACTACCATGCTACAACAATTATATTTGGTACACGTATAAATTATAGCTGCTACTTAGTACAACAGGTAACACAAAAATATTTAACAACATTTTATCAAAAACAATATTAATTAGGGCATACCTTCCCTCTGCGTATGTTACAGAAGAGAAATCCTAAATTATTTTATATCCTAATTAATGTCCTACATATATAATCCTGTTACCGCTTGTATAGAACAGGCACACATTTTCTCGTAATAATTACGAATAAGTCAACTGTACTAGTTTCCTAGTAGCTCTTTACGGTTCAGTTCTTACCAGTTCAAATATCATTCTAAAATGTCTTTTACGGTTTGGTTTATACCGGTCTAAATATCATTCTAAAATGGCTTTTTTATGTCCTATATATAATCCTGTTACCGCTTTTATAAAATAGGCACACATTTTCACGTAATAATTACAAATAAGACAGCTGTACCAGTTTCATAGTGGCTATTTACGGTTCAGTCCACACCAGTTCAAATATCATTCTCAAACGTCTATTTACGATTTAGTTCATACCGGTCTAAATATCATTCCAAAATGGCAATTTGATGTCCTATATATACTCGTAATCCTGTTACAGCTTGTGTAGAACAGGCACACATTTTCGCGTACTAATTACAAATAAGTGAACTGTTACTGTACTAGTTTCGTAGTGGGTATTTACGGTTCAGTTAAAACCAGTCCGAATATCATTCTAAAATGGCTATTTGATGTCCTATATATACTCCTGTTACCGCTTCTATAGAACAGGCACACATTGTCACGTAATAATTACAACTAAGTCAACAGGACTAGTTTCGTAGTAGCTATTGACCGTGCAGTTCATAGCGGTCTAAATATCATTCTGAAATGGGTAGTTGGTGTTTTATTTATAATCCTGTTACCGCTTGTATAGAACTGGCATACATTATCCCGTAATAATTACAAATAAGTCAACTGTACTAGTTTCGTAGTAAGAAAAACATAGTTTCGGGCATCTTAAATTTTACAATAGCAGAATGTTTGCTGATTATTAGTATGTTTGTTTTTTACCACTAAGGTGGCAAACAAGCTTGCGTTCCGTTGAGTTGCCGACCTTTAAAAAATTCTTTAAGAACCCCATACTGTAGTCCTTAAGGAAAACATTGGCAGGGAGCTCATTCCACAACTTAAGTGTTCGCATTTAGGGTCTACAGTGTGAGGAGGTGTGAGTGTATTACGTTTGATATCAATTTAAGTTAAAAATTAGTATTGTGTGTTAGTACGGAACCCTTAGTGCGCAAGTTTGACTCTCACTTGACCGGTTTTTATTCTTTACATTTATGTTTATATTTTGTTTTGTAACAGAATTATAAAAAGAATTGGCCATTTGACTGTTTTGTTGAAAATACGCTTATTTATTACTAAGCACGTTCCTACGTCTACATTTTTATATAAGTTTCAAATATAATATAATTACTTGTTGCTCGCCACAGAATTCGCGTCTAACTAGCGCCACCTTAACATATTAAGGCTACGCGTATATAGAAAAAGTTAAATTTGATAATAGTAATTAAAATTTGGACGTAATCATTACAAAACATTACGTTGATTACGATGATACGTAATACTACAGTCTGATTGGCAATTTATTAAAAGTAATGACATAACTAATAAATTGTGGTTTTTTTTTTCTTTTTCTTGTCAGGGATTTAGCCGTTTTATGATTATACATTTTTTACAATTAAACTAATGATTGTAGACTCTAACGTGATAAAAAAACCCTTATAACAAAAACAACAACCAACTTAAAAAAGATGCACTAAAAAGGTAGAAATAATTATTAAAAAAAATCTAATCTAAATTACAATTTTAAGATCTCTCTAACAGTTTATAACACACTTCACTTGCACGACACAACTTAAATTTTTACCTTTTTAGTGCATCTTCTTGAAGCAGGTTGTTGTTTTGTTAAAAAAAAATTCTATAGCAAACTTCATTACTAAAATTAAGGAGTTCCACGCCGATAACTGAATTTGGGCGGGCGGAGTCGCTGGCAAAATCTAGTATTACATAAAAAAATTTATTACTTACAAACTTACATTTGCAGTTTGATAGGAGATTGTCGTACAGGAGAACATTTTTTTAACTACAAAAAGTTTGCCCTAGTCGAAAAAACTGCCAAAAGTCTTCGAGACCTTTTGATTCCTGATGAAGATTGACATACAAGTTTCTACGGAACCTTCGGCGCGCGAGTCAGACTCGCACTTGTCCAATTTTTTTGCTTCTTTAATTCTTGACGTATTAAATAAAAACAAAGTAAATAAATATTAAGAATTGTACGCAAAAAAGTTGCAAAGAATGTGTTTTGTATCAAAACGTGTAGGTAAGCAGAAAAACGTGATATTTCTCCGTTTGCATCACTTAATCAATGTGATTTAGAATTTCAATTATTAATATTAGGTCCTTAGATATGAAATTTATGTTTTATAGCACTGGCCACTTTGATCTTAAAAAGCCGGCTTTGGTTAAGAATTAGGAATTCAAATTTATTTCAGTTTTCAGTCTATTTGTGTTTCGAATATTAAATTCATTTTTTTTTGCGTAATTTAATTTTGCTTTGACATCGTTCTGTGCTCAATATGGAAAACATAAAATATCGCATTATTTTCGAATACCAATTCCATCGTGGCACTAGCGCTGCAGAAACAGCTCGAAGGATTAATAATGTGTAAGGAGAAGCCACTGTAAAAGAAAACACAGTACGTTTTTGGTTCCAACGCTTTCGTTCTGGAAATTTTGACCTCCAGAACAAACCTCGTGGATGGCCGGAGACCCTTGTTGTCAATGAGGAATTGAAAGTGATTGTGGAATCGGATCCATCTTAAACCACGTCAGAGTTAGCTGCAGGCTTCGGTGCGAGTGATAAAATCATTTTGAATCATTTAAAACAAATTGGAAAATTAAAAAAGCTTGAAAAATGGGAACAGCATGTACTAAGTGAAGCAAACCAACAAACACACGTCGACTGCTGCGTCACTTTACTCAACTGTCACAATATCGAGGGGATTTTGAATCGTTTTATTACTTGTGATGATAAATGGATCCTTTACGATAGCCGAAGAAGCTCATCACGTTGGTTAAATCCAGTAGAACCGTCTAAATCCTGCCCCAAGCGAAAGTTGACTCAAAAAAAGGTACTGGTTAGTGTCTGGTGGACTAGCGTTGGTGTCATCCACTACAGCTTCCAATGATCTGATCAGACGATTAAGGCAGATCTGTATTGCCGACAAATGGAAAATCTAGCCGTTAAACGGCCGAGATTGGTCAACCGCTCTGCTGCTTAAGGACAACGCTAGACCACACACTGCACAACAGACGCTGGCGAAACTAGAGGATCCAGGATTGGAAGGTCTTAGTAACCCACCATACTCCCTGGACCTTGCTCCAACCGATTACCACTTTTTTCGGAAATTAGATAATTTCTACATTGGAAAAAAAGTCAATTCAGATGGGGCAGTCCAAAACACCTTCAAAGATTTTGTTGATTCTCGCTCCCGCTCAGTAAAGGAATCAATGAACTCCCTATAAAATAGCAAAAGTGCGTAGATCGCAACGGTACCTACTTTGATTGATTAAATAAAAAAAAAATTAAAATAGTTTTGCTTTTTCCATATAAAACATCAATTTCATATGTAAGGACCTAATATAATGTTTCAAGTTTGCTGTAATATTAAAATGAGATGGAGATTTGAACGCAGAAATGGCCGGTCAAGCGCCGTCGCACAGAAGGATATTAAGCACAAAAACTTGGCCAAAATCAAATTGCTTTAAATTTCAAATGCATTAGAACTCACACATAATTAGTCGCAGCTTCGCTTCGCGGCTCAGTGGGTACCCGACTGCTGAATCGAGATTCGAGAGGCGTGGGTTCAATGCCCACATAAGAAAACCATTTATTTTTTGTTTTTATCGTGAGACTGGGTGTTTTTTATGTATAATATGTTAGTTAGTTAGTGTAGCTTAGTTTGTGTGTAATGTCCAAAAATATTTATTTATTTATATTTATTTTTTATAAGGGTCCTAGCTACTAGTTTGCTTGTAGTGTTCGTGTGATTGGTTGATACGCTTAATTTCAACTGTTTGTTACTAAGTGATATTTCTATTTTAAACATCTACAGTTGTTAGATCGACATGGGTTCTGTAAAGTAATTTTGAAACATTTACCTGACTAGCTTTTGCTGGCGATTCGAACCTCCCTAAATTCGATTATCCTAGTAGGATTCAACGGCAACTCCTCAATTATAGAAAAATAAACAGACTCGCACTTGACGTTTTCAAGTAACTTTTTTCCTTTTCCGAGACTTAAAATATCTACGTGAAGGGGTAACAGGTAGACAGACAGTTACTTTCGCATTAGGCAATAGGAAGTACCCTATAGGATTTTGATTTATTTTTGTCTCAATATGCAACCAAAATGACCGTTACAACAACCTCACACCTTGAAATCTAAATGGCAGGTACAGTGCGGGTTTTGAGAAACTTCCTCCCGCGAACGCTTAGGTTGTGGAAGAAGCTCCCTGTCGAGGTTTTCTCTGAGAACTACAGAATGGGGTGCTTCAAGAAAGATGTTATTAGATTTTTAAAGGGGGCGGCAACGGGTGAGTGATGCCCCAGGTATTGCAAGCGTCCCTAGGCTGAGATTACAGTTTGCCATCAGGCGGACCGCAGGCTTGCTTGCTACCTTTGTGGTATATAAATAAGAAACAAACTTCTAAGTGAATGAAGACTTTAGTATTTGATATTAATTTTAACTTGATATGTGGTTAATATCTCCACGCGTTCTTGAGTAAAAGGGTCTTAATAGACAGCAGACAAACTTTTTTTTAATGTCTTTTATTTACAAATTAACAATTTCGGATTTTCTCCTATAATTGTGATTGCCTTGCTTCGTGTCAAATTTCATGATTCTACGACAACGGAAACAACCCCATTGGTTGTAATTAATTTGTTAATGCCAAAATATGCGACAAAAATGGCCGATTTTTACAGCTTCAAGGGACCATAGACCTTAGTATTCGATATAAGTTTCAACTTGATACTTTCAGGCGTTCCTGAGAAAAGGGGTCTTGACAGACAGACAGACGTGGGACAACAAAGTGATCTTATAGGTAAAGGTACCTTTTGGTCCTTAAAAAACAAGATGCCATAACAAGCTTACCTATGTTATTTTATTGATAAATACAGGAACACTTTTCTTTACATCAACAAGATTTTTTTTGGTTTTTCTGAATTTTTCAAAAATTTTTTGCAACCATAAAATTTTTAACATATTCTTTTTCCATACCACCTGGATTTCACTGACTGCCTCAAACGAAAACCTCTGCTTCAGTTTACAATTGGTAACGTCAGAAAAATACTAAGGGTATTTATTTTGTATTGAACTTTTTTATATAAAATTTACGAAACTATTTTTCTGACGTTACCAATGATGAACTGATGCAGAGGTTTTCGTTTGAGGCAATCAGTGAAATCCAGGTGGTATATGAATCGTTGCCATTGTATAGTTTTTAATCGTCCTCATTGCTAAAAAAAAAACTACTCATACAAACCGCAAAAGAAATAGTAATCGTTCTTGCTGCCTTTAAAACTCGGAACATATTAGGAAAGTTTTTTTTTTTTTTTTACAAAACTCTTACGAATATTGTATTCAAACGGTGACATTGGTGACTGATATTCTTCAAGTATGCGGTTCTTTATGAGAGACATCTCTGCTTTTAATAATGTCTTATCAATTTAAAGAATTCTGTTGTAATTTCAAAGGCTCTCTTATTTTTAAGTTGAAAATGCAGATGACATAGAAGTGTATTTGTAATTGTAATCTCAGGAAATTGTCAGCACGCTTGCCAAAATTAACCAGGATTTACGCAAACAATCATATCATTTATTCAATTTAGGCTACAATAATTGAGCACTTATGAACGTCACAACGCCATCGGTTCGTAAGTCTATAGGGCGGGAGACCTTGTACTGAGAAGAACCGGCAAGAAACTCAGCAAGGGCATTGCTTTTCTCCCTTTTTTTACAGCGTCCAATTAAAATATTGAAAAATGCCCTTCTATCATAAAAGGACACTTTCCATTAAAAACATGAAAAACATGAAATATACAACACAAGCACAACATAAAAAGTATCTAATTGCAAAATATAAAAAAAAGAAAGAAAGAGCATAGCTTTATGGCCAAAGGCGAATACATCAGTTTTAAATCCATCTAAGTCTAAATATATTATAGTACTAGTATCAAAATGGCAAATAGATGTATAATTAGTAAAATCGGCCAAGTTCGAGTCGGACTCGCGCATGTAGGGTTCCGTACTTTTATCTACAAAAACGAGCAAAAAAATCACGTATGTTGTATGGGAGCCCCCTTAAATTTTTTTTTTCCAGATTTTTAGTATTCGTTGTTATAGCGGCAACAGAAATATATCTTCTGTGAAAATTTCAATTGTCTAACTTTAACGGTTCATGAGATACAGCCTGGTGACAGACGGACAGACGGACGGACAGCGAAGCCTTAGTAATAGGGTTCCTAATTACCTTTCAGTTACGGAACCCTAAAAATTGTAATGTAAGTAATGGCGTCGTGTGTGGGCTACTAGGGTAGGTCGTTGAGACTAGTCTCGCTATCCGGATAGTCGTCAGGGTGTTTTATTTGGCTTGTATGAAGGTACCGCAACTGCTTAGACTACCAAGTATGGTAAGGCGCAGGCGGAGCGGTAGGCATTGATTCCCAATTGCATAACATGCAATATGACATATGTATAAAGATATACGTATATATAAAACAGTAAACTGACTGACTGAAATTATTATTCGATATTATTGTTTCTAGAGACTTGAAGCTTAGTATAGAGGTACCTGTTATGACGTTAGCACTAAGAACAGGTTTTGCAAAACTTATCTTCAAATAGGGGTAAATGGGAGTTGAAAATTTGTATGGAAAAACATCACTTTTAAAGTTAAATACACAAAACTTGGTATTACGCATGAAAATTAAAAATTAAGAATGGCATATTTCACTGTTTATAAATAACTTGATTTTGCCAGCGACTCCACCCGCCCTAAATCCGGTTATCGGTGTGAAACTCCTTAATAGTTCGTTTAAGCTCGGTTATAGTTATTCCCACGGAAATATTTGAATTTTTCAGGAAAAAAGTAGCCTTCCAGGACCCATATATGTGCAAGTTTCATCCCGACCCGTCCAGTGGTTGAAATATAATTGAGTAACAAACATCCATCCATCGCTCCAGATATAGTTTTACATTTATAATATTTGTAGGATATCTCCTAAAGGGTAAAATAGGGGATGAAAATTTGTGTCTAAGGACTTAAATTTTGCAAATATGATCCAGTTATAACGTAGGCTAGCACCAAAAAAGGATTTTACAAAAGATTTCCTAAGGGGCTAAAATGGGGGTTAATTTTAATTTTTTAAGCTTCATTTATAAAACTTAGTACTTAACCTTTTAGTTAAAAATCAAGGTCTAAGTATTATACAGTTTTTGAAAAATAATTCCCCAGAGGGCAAATAGAGGACGAAAATTTGTATGAGCATTCCGATATTTTTGTAAATACAGCCAGACAGCCGAAGTTTATTCTTTCTTACAAGTTCACCCAAGTGTTTTACCGTTTTTGAAAAATTATCCTATAGAGGGCAAAAAAGGGAATGAAAATTTGTATGAGAATTCCGCTACTTTTGTGTCTTGAAATTTGGTACATACGTTTTTGTTATAACATACTCGAGCATCAAAAAAATTTGCAAAATTCATCTACTAAGCGGATAAAATGGGAGTTCAGAGTGTGTATGGAAATACGCCATTTTTAGGTTTAATGTATAAAACTTTGTGTTAAGCCTTAATTAAGGTAAAATTAAGAGCGACGTGTTTTATCGTTTATGTGAAAAAAATACCTAGACGGCAAAATAAGGCAGGACGGAGTCGTGGTCAGAAGCTAGTATGATATATAGCCTATATGTTACCATGGTTGACGTTCCTAATTACAATATGTCGCTGGTTGACGTAATGTATTGTCCATGCACGTTTTTGAATGCACATTTCGTTTTTGGAGTTTAAGGGCGGCTTGTAGCAGAAATGCCAACTACAACTCACAGATAATATTTAGAAACTATATAAAAGCTTCCAAAAATAGCTTATGACTAGTTTTATATTTCCAACATTTGGATTTTAGAAATTCGTTTTCTACGAAGAGAAAATTGTGGATATCTAATGGCGGCGCTAGTTAGCTGCTATATTCCCCTTAAATTCTGTGATATCGCCCTCGAAGCTCTTTGCGAAATTATATTATAAATCCGCCACTGGAGATGTCGATTTGTCTCGATCCTGCCATATCCATATGTATACTAACCTGTGGCTCCGTGTGGTAGTTCCAGTTAGCGTCGGTAAACTGCAGCATGGTCGCCAGCACTGGAATGTCCATGAACATCTGCTCGCTACCTCCAGCCTCGATCAGGAGGACCTTTTTGTAACAATAAAAAAAAAATCAATATCTTTTTTGTAAAGAACTATGGCAACTCTCCATACATGATTGGAATACATTTACGTTCTAAGGTAGCACATGTAACATTTCGTTCACCTGTATGAAATAAACAAAACTAGCCTAAAACTATTAAAAGAAAAGTTGAGAATATAGGGTATATAAACCTAATATTTGTGGTGAGGTCTGTAAATTTTAGTAAATTATATCAATCATCCAAATTTTGAGCAAAAAATGAAAAAGATTGAGTAAATTGTAAAGTAAATATAAACTGTCACTTCAATGTGCTTTATAAACGAGGAAGGATTACTTCTATGTAGGTATGTAAATTTATTTATAATGTATTTCCTAATTTTTGACGATTTGTGTATTACGGCGGCCACACTCGTATCTATGCGTGCCTATACAGGTCTCATAGCGGTGACACGGACGTAACTCGACTCTTCACGCACCTGAGTTTGACGACTGACAAAGTTCTAGAGCAATATCCCACAGCAGAACTAGTTATTTTGGGAGACTTTAACGCCCACCATCGCGAGTGGCTCAGTTCTCGAACCAATAACTATGCTGGGATATCTGCTCACGAATTTGCTCTGACCTATGGATTCTGTCAGCTGGTACTTTCTCCAACGAGAACACCAGATATAGAGGAACATACGAGTTCCTTACTGGACCTTCTGCTGACTACTCGTCCGGACGGATACTCCGTCTCAGTGGATGCGCCTCTTGGCTCCTCGGACCACTGTCTCGTCCGGACTCAAGTGTCATGCACACAACCCGATCCTTCTGGGCCAACTAATTGGCGTCGTGTGTGGCACTATAAGTTGGCAGACTGGGATGGATTGCGAGAATTTTACGCATCGTACCCGTGGAGGCAGATCTGCTTTAACTCAGAAGATCCTGACGTCTGCGCAGCCGCAGTCACTGAGACAATCCTTGCTGGTATGGAATGTTTCATCCCTAACCTGCGAGTAGCTGCCGGCGTCGAAAAACGACCGTGGTTTAATAGGTCTTGCAGAGAAGCTAAAATTCTTAAGCAAACTGCGTATGAGGCTTGGACCACGGCTCGTAATAATAAGGATCCGAATATTTCTGAGTTAAAACGCAAATTAAATGCTGCCTCGAGGTTCAGTAAGAAAGCAACTGCCAGAGCAAAATTCCAATTCATCAGCAAAATAGGTGGGCGACTTGCGAGCTATCCTTCTGGGAGTCGTGCTTTCTGGTCGCTTGCCAAAGCTGCCGAAGGGAACTTCTGCCAGTCGTCGTTACCACCACTGCGAAAGACCGATGGTGACTTGGCCCATAGTGCTAAAGAGAAAGCCGATCTACTGGGCAGTCTCTTTGCCTCGAACTCGAATATGAACGATGAAGGCGCTGTACCACCTACTATACCGTGGTGCGGTAAGACCATGCCGGAAATCTCCATAACGCAGCGGGAGGTCAGGCGGGCGTTGCTCTCTCTAGACGTTCATAAGTCGAGTGGGCCAGACGGTATACCAGCAGTGGTGCTTAAGCAGTGTGCTCCTGAGTTATGTCCTGTACTCACGCGCCTCTTCGCTCTTTCCTACCACACTAGGCAATTTCCGTCTTCATGGAAGACTGCGAATGTGCACCCGGTGCCCAAAAAGGGCGATAGATCAGATCCATCGAATTACAGGCCTATCGCTATTACCTCTCTCCTCTCTAAGGTGATGGAGCGTGTGATCAACACACAGCTTCTAAGAAACCTAGAAGTACACGATCTGGTCAGTGACCGTCAATATGGCTTTCGCCACGGTCGCTCGACTGGTGACCTTCTAGTGTATCTCACACACCGATGGGCACTAGCCATTGAGAGTCAGGGGGAGGCATTGGCATGCAGCCTGGACATAGCGAAGGCGTTCGATCGGGTCTGGCACCGGGGTCTTCTATCGAAGTTGCCATCTTACGGAGTGCCCGAGGGTTTGTGCAAATGGGTGGCTAGCTTTTTGTCCGGTAGACGCATACGAACCGTAGTTGACGGTAGTTGTTCTGATAGCATGGACATTAATGCTGGTGTCCCGCAAGGCTCTGTGCTGTCTCCTACGCTGTTTCTACTGCATATCAATGACATGTTGGACATCAACAATATACATTGCTATGCAGATGACAGTACTGGAGACGCTTTTTACACGGGTCGTGCAAACATCCCTCGTTCCGTTGTGGAGGAAAACCGCGGAGAACTTGTGTCTCAAATCGAGACCACACTGTCCCAGGTCTCTGACTGGGGACGGGTAAACTTGGTCCGATTCAACCCTACAAAGACACAAGTGTGCGCGTTCACCGCTAAGAAAACTCCATTCACTGTGGTCCCACAATTCCAGAACACTCCCCTCTCCATCTCCAAGAGCATTGGGATCCTTGGTGTCGACATCTCCAGCGATGTTCAGTTCCGAGATCATTTACAAGATAAGGTAAAGCTGGCGTCCAAAAAACTTGGTGTACTCAACAGAGCGAAGCAGTACTTCACGTCGGGGCAAAGGTTGTTACTTTACAAGTCGCAGGTTCGGCCCCATATGGAGTACTGCTGCCATGTCTGGGCAGGTGCACCCGGATACCAGCTTGGCCCTTTTGACTCGGTTCAACGACGGGCTGTGAGAATTGTCGACGATTCCAAACTCACTTGCGCTATCGAGCCCTTAAGTCTGAGGAGAGACTTTGCCTCACTGTGTGTGTTCTACCGCTTGTACAATGGGTTGTGTTCAGAGGAATTGTTCGAAATGATGCCCACGGCTACTTTCTACCATCGCACCGCTCGCCATCGGCAGGGAATTCATTCTCACACTTTAGAACCTAAATGGTCGCGTACAGTGCGGTTTCAGAGAAACTTCCTCCCGCGAACGCTTAAGTTGTGGAATGAGCTCCCTGCCAAGGTTTTCTGCAAGGACTACAGTATGGAGTTCTTCAAGAAAGAAGTTATTGGATTTCTGAAGGGTCGGCAACGCGCAAGTGATACCCCTGGTGTTGCAAGCGTCCATAGGCTACGGTGACCGCTTACCATCAGGCGGGCCGTAAGCTTGTTTGCCACCTTAGTGGTATAAAAAAATTAAAAAATGTCAGATTGATATACTAGGACTTTATAAGTCACTAGATTATTTTCATGAGAGGATACTTAATAGGTTTTAGGAAGTTTAGGTTAAGTACCTGGACGACCGGTTTGCTCGGTATTATTTTTTTTGAAAAGTGTTTTATTGAGGTATAGTTTAATAGGGAAATGAGGATAATTGTAGGCTTTATTTAAAATTTTTTTGTGATCCAAGTGTGCTTGCTTTCGGTTATTTATTATTTAAACTGTTGTAAGTAAAACTACTGAGCATTAAATAGTTTGCAAAGGTGTGGCTGATGAAGTCAAGTTGGATAGGCTCAATTAGAAAATTTGATGTGACTACGAAATTTTACACTAAACGAGCCCTAACATTATCTCAACAAAATTTTTTTTATCTTGATATGCCAATAAATTAATACTTACAATCAATTTTATTGACATTAATAGTTATTTTTTTAATATAGCCTCTTAACTTTTCATCTACTAACCTTAAACTTGTTAACCTCGGTTAATCTGTTACTGAGCACGCAGCCGGCGGTACCGGCCCCTATGATGATGAAGTCGTAATTTGGAAGTATGACAGAAGCGTCAGGTGGCTCTCCAGCGTTGAGCTCCGCGTAGTCCCCAAGGAAACCTGATATGGCTTCTAACATTGACCCGCTCTGGGCTGCGACCGAGGTCATTGTTAGGAGGATGGTGCTGAAAACAAATTACTATTATTTTCTTCAATTTCTTTAAAGATAGACGGCCAACAGATAGAGACCACCACCGTTTTAGACATTTTTGAAAAATATATGTGAATATTATAATAGTTATATATATACTATTACCAAATAATAAAATCAAAGTTAATAATAATAAAAAACATGTGAATAAAATAATAGTAATATATCTACTATGCCTAAATAATATACTATTACTATCGTTTTATTCAATAATATTTAAATTTTTTTTTGAAATTTGACTAAAATATATCACTTTCTCTCACTCTCCCTATCTCTTGGCTGTCTAAATAAACTGAGAGTCGCTCAACGAGTTATGGAGAGAGTTATTTTTTTTAATTTATTTACTTCACAAAAAAAAACTACAATTTGTTTTTATATTTCTTTGCGTCTTAAAACAAAAGCACCTGGAGGACCCAGCGTTCCTCTTTTTTTTAAACAACGCCATCTATTGACAAGTAGCTTAAGCGTTACTTAATAACGCCATCTATTGTCAAAGAGCTTTAATGTTGCTTATTACTACTCGCTAATAGATGTCAGGAAGAGTCATATTTTTTAGTTTATCACTACTTAAAAACACGGATAAAACCAGGCTAGATCGATTTATCATCCCCGAAACCTCCTGCATACTAAATTTCATGAAAATCGGTGGAGCCGTTTCCGGAAATTAAGAGTATATATATATATATATACATATTTGCTCGTTTAAAGGTATTAGATTAGATAGATATGTTTCTGCAGACGCTGCACAATCGTCGCTATTACACACAGTACTAAAACGGATTCGGAATCTATTTGCAATTCGTGTAAACAAAAATGACCCTGACCCGCGTCTTTCATAAGTATGAATAATATTTCTCATCGTAAATTTGGAATTTTGTAGATTTTAGGTTTAATCAGTGTCGTGATTTGAAAACCAGTTAAAGAATGTGACAATAAAAGTAATCATGTAAGTATTTTAATGATTTATGATTAAATTACCAGAAAAAAGTGAACATTAAGTAAAGTTAGGTTATGTTTACAAGATTAGCAAAAAGATTCTGAGTCAGGTTTACATACAAAAAAAGGAAACAAAAGTAAAATGTATTTAAAAAAATAGGACTATCATTGGCATAACATGCGCAATAATCTTAAAGTAAGTGGGTAGTACAACGACTCTCATGATAACATTCTTTACCAGATAGGTCATTACAAAAACTTGTGTTGTCATCAAGTCACAAAATATAGTTAATTCTTATATACAGCTGCTTCTTTTTTGTTGGGTGTTTAGATATAGGATCATTATAGGTTTTAATTTAATATATTTTTTATTATTATTTTTTTAGTTTTATGTAGGATTTATTCAATTTGTAATTGTACTATTAATATCTTTGTGTAGTAATAAAATATAAAATTTAATTATTTTTATATTAAATGTTTATTGATTTATAGTTTCATATGTATCCAAATACATAAACACATGCATGCGTAGACGCGTACAAATACTCACACACATACGTATATACACACACAAATTAAGACAATACACATATAACTATAGAAGTAAATACATTCATACATACACATGCACATACCTACATACATACACAATCATAAAAATAAATTAATTCCCAATGAAATATTCTTGATATTTTTATTGTTTTTTTTTTTTCAGTTGGTATAAAGTTTATTAGGTTCTTTGACCATGAGTGTTTTTAGCACTATTTGTAACCAGTTGTTTTTTTGTTATATTTCTTGTAACAATTATATGGCTGATTGGTACTTGTAATTCTTTGCGATGGTACTGTTCTACTGTGTACAAGGCATATAGTACTTTTTTGTGAATATTAGCTTACAATGTTAGAAGAGTAAGTTTAGTCTTATGCCATTTGTCGTTTAACATTTGGAGATACAGTTTGTTTCATCAGTCTCAATTGCAGGGCGTAAATTTTGTCTAAAGAGGTTTTATATGTTCATCCATAACTTGTCAAACCATAAGAGATGATAGATTCAGCTAACGCTATATATAAATTCCTTAATATTCTGTATGGCACTCTGTATTTTATTATGTTAAATTTTGCTTATATAGCTCTAAGCTTTGCGTTGACACTATTGATATGAGCTTTCCAGTTAAATCTATCATCAATGACTAATCCGAGGTAGGTAAGTATGTTGTTTGACTTGCATAACCGAATTACATTTGCAATTGAAATTATTCGATGCGTGAAGGCACTTGTGTGTGTGGTTATGAGCTATCAATTTGATTTTTTTGTTTGTTTTGTTATGACTCAATTTTTGTTTTTTGTGCATTAAATACCAGTCCTACGTCATGCGACCATTTGCAAAGATCGGTAAAATCTTCATTTAGGTTGCGTTCGGCCACTTCAATATCTGTATGGGATGAGATGAGACAAGTGTCATTAGCAATTTGCTATAATGAGCAGTATCTGATTAAATTTCTGACGTCATTAACATATGCCAGGTAGTGAGTTGGACCAAGGACAGATCCTTGGGGCTGTCCCTTGAGTGACCTGTATCTCTCTGCTCAAAGCATCTGCGACTTTTACGTAATAACTTCTATCACGCAGATAGTCATTACACCAATTCAATAACGGACCTCTTATCCCACTGTGTTCGAGCAATGCACGACGACTGAGTTATGCTTAAGTTATGCTTGGTATTTCTTTGCACGGTAAAATCCGGAACGAAGGAACGGAGGAAATTGGCCGAAGAACCAATGTCACCAACATAGCTCAAACAGTTAGCATGCTGAATGAAGGGCAGGCCACATCGCTCGTCGAACCGATAACCATAACAGGTAGACAAACAATGCAGCAGACAAGCCAGCAAGTGGCTCAAAATCGCCCGTTGCGTTGCGAAGACATGGGGGAGGGCTGAGTCAACGAGGTTAAATAAAAAAGTGTGAAATACAATTTTTTATGTATTGTAGTCTAAATGAAAGGAGAATCCTAATAAGTACTATATTTTGTTCTACTTTTTACAATCGTTATCCAAAGGGTGCCAACGGAGCCCTATTACTAAAAGCCCAAACAGACACAAAGCCGGGCGCTGTGTCTTGGCGCCGTTTCAGCCACACCGTCAGCGCTCGAGATACTGGCGGGTCGGACGTAATAAAACATTTGACAGTTTTTATAATGGATAAAGAAGACATTTATGGAAAATTCATACTTTTAATGGGAAATGAGTTATGTGAAATCTGGAATACATAATATGAATAATTTAACACGATTTATGCTGATTGAAGGTTGCATCCTGACAAATTTTCGCGCTCACCCTCGCCCGCGTCGGCTTTGTGTCTGTTTTTACATTAAGCCTACGCTGTCCGTTATGTTTTTATTAAATGAATAAAATACTGCTGAATGTACAGTTTTAGAAAAATCCCTGCTAAAAAAAAATATTTTTGGCACCATATATCTCTTAAGAGAATATGATTCGCGCTGTCTCGCAACGTGCTGTATTCAAACGATACATATAATAAATATCTAGGTCTGCCTGCATTGTGCAAATAAGAATAAGATTAAAAGTTAATAAAAACATTTTCGGGTCAAGCCCTATCATCATGTCTAAAAAATTGTACTGTGTTTTAAATTATAAAAAAATAAAATGACAAAAAAATAAACTTAACGGGGTTATATCAGTAAACAAAATTTTTCAGTTTTTTATCAGTAACTTTCAAAAAAGTGGGAAATTTAAAGCTCGCTGCTAGGTGCCGCGAATAGAGGGGGCATAAAGGTAAATTGCCATAGAGCAATTGAATATTCAGGGACTAAATCAAGCCTAAATAAATAATTAGAAATACACGAAGAAACTACTTTATAATTCCATGGTCTGGTATTAGCAACAACTATATTGCAACAAAATTTTGTCTATAGAAAAAAATCACGAAGTTACCCCTAGTTTTTACCAATTTTCGATTTCATTTCATTATGATATTGTTAACATAAAACCTGTACTAGGTTTATTTATCAAAAAAATTTTAACACAAATAATTATAATAGAGTTAATAATATTTAACACCTTCCACCCATACCACGTATGCGTAAAATATGAATTCCGCATTGAATGAAGAATTTGTGTGGTTTTGTGCTCTCTCTTAACGGGCTCTATATTTTAGGCCGAAGTAGATAAAGAGTAAAGTAGAAAACATAGCGTGATACGACATAATATGTTTTATTATATTATAGTGGATTTCCTAACACAAAAAAAAAACCGAAAATCTGTCTACAAGTTTATAGATATCCGGTCTCATACTAAAAACCCTAATGAATCCGTTAACGACAGACACGCTCTTGACTGGTTTTCAACAAATTGTATTCTAATACTCAGTAATTATAAAAAAAATCCATTACTTCTTAATTATCGTTCAATAATTTATTACTACACGGTGTTATAATGATAAGGAAAATATTAACATGGGCACACTTAGTTTTAATTAAATGCTTAATAATTAACTATAAGCAATGATAGTGTAAAGTCGGTGTTGGCCGAGGGGTTTAAATTTTACTTCACGTCCCAAGTGGCGGAGGTTCGAACCCCGGGGTCGGAGAGTACCAATGAGTTGTTTCTTAATTTCTCAAGTACACTGATTAATTTATTCACACCACTGGCTTTTCGGTGAAGGAAAACATCGTGAGGAAACCTGCATACGTTAGGAAAAAAAAAAAAAAAGACGTATGTGAAGCCACAATCCGCACTGGGTCCGCGTGTGGACTATGACCCAAATCACCCTCGTTGAGGTTAGGCCGTGCCCCAGCAGTGGGGACGTATGAAGGCTGGCAATGATGAATGATAGTGTACATGTCCCAGCTATCTCGTCAAATTAGCCAGTTAATTGGGCGCCTAGGCAGATCGTTAAGTATGTGAAAATATAAATATATCATATAACTGAACAGATTATTTAATGAAACTTGACTGGAACGCTCCGCTTGCTTCGCTCGCTCTGCATCTACGTTGAAACAAGAGAAACTGATCCTAACCCAACGTACATGATTTATACAATGCGATTTCTGTTTTTTGTTTCCATACTTTACGATCCGCCTAGGCATTCAATAAACTGGCTTATTTAACCAGATGGCTGCGACATATATATTAAAGTAGATATCGTTCTAGCACGCAAAAAAATGAGGCAGCAAATTTAAGACAGTTGTCGTAATTTGATTCACTCACATGTCAAACCTAAACTGTTTTATTCAAAAAGACTTTTAAACGGCACTTTTAACACATCGTCAGTTTAATTATTAATTAAAAAAATTACCAAAAATTTACCACCGGTTAAGAATGATTTACTACCGAGAAGAACAGATAAGAAACTCAGCAGTATTTTTTCAACTTCATATTAAAATAAAATAAAACCTTACACTAGGTAATAACATAACATACAATGTTTTAATTCGAAGACAAGAACTACATTAACTTCTGTTCAATGATGTTCAAGTCAAGGAATCTTTTCAAGGAAAATTATTTCTGGTCGTATAAAAAGCAGTGTATGCAATTGCACGGAATTTGTCTTTTTAAAACTCGTGCAATACTAGTGTACTACCAACTAACTCCCCTTAGCAACAATTGCATAAACTACTATTACGCTTAGAAAACTCCCAATCTCAAGAAAAAACAAATGTTCATCACATAAATGTTTGTGTTGTGGGGGAATTTAACCCCCGCCTCTTGATTCAGCAGCCGGTTCATTACCCTCTGAGCCTTTGAACCGAGATGCTGATTATCGATTTCAGCTGTACTACAAGTCAATCGACTCTCCGGCTATAGCCTAGGTGTCATTCATGTTAGTCTTCTCCTGGACCAGAGAAGGTGGTACGAGACGGTACTAGCACAGTTATAAGAATATTAGTAAGTACTTGACTAGCTGTGGCCGCTACTTCGTTCTCTTGGACTTCTGAGGTTCCGTATAAGGTAATTAATATTTCGAAAAAAATAATAATGTAAATGTTAAAAAGGGATATAAGCTATCATCACTATGATAAGTTTGATTAAATGAGATGCATGCACAAAAAAGTTGTTAAATTTTATCATATTATAAATAGAGAGAGATCAATAAGTAAGTAATAACTTTATGGTTGGCTGGTAGAAAATGCTATATAGCATTAAGACCACCATGTACACCAATGTGTTCAGAAGTGTAAAATAAATAAATAAACTTTAAAAAAACATGCAAAGATACTTTAATGGCATTTAATTCAATAGAATTTGCAAAAAATGTAAACATCACTTCCAGTACCGAAACACAAAAAAATTAGTAATCGATAATTTAGTAAAAAAAAATTATAAGGCTATAAATTAATGAAAAACTTAAAAATATATTTATGGGAAAACTATATATAGCATTTATTGACGAAAACTTACATTTTTTGCAAAGCTAATTAAAAGATTTTTTTATGCTACTAAGGTGTAAAACAAGCATACGGTCCTCTTAGCAGGGAGCCAAGCTCGATTAAGTTTGTAATATTTATATAGATTATTCAAAACACTTTTTATTACGTACCTAAAGAAACAAAAACATTTAAAATACACCATTTTTGTGAACACGCACTCTTAACTGGTCTTCACTTGACACTGTACAAAATAACAGTTCAATTACAATTAATACTTGTCACACTAGATTTCTAGATTCTTGTCCATATTTATATTGTTCATATTGGCTGGTGAAAATTACCTTTAACTAATGGTGTGGTGATTAGTGACAAGAAACGTCAGAGGCTGGGGAAATCCATTTCCTTTGTGCTGGAACCTTCGATTGCACTTTACGCCTCAGCCGTTGTAGGCTCCGCTGCAGGGACACAGGCCGCTCCTTAGAAGAAAGCTTAGGCCATAGTCCACCGCGCTGGCCCAGTGCGAATTGGCGGAGCTGTTATACTGGCCACTTGACTCGCCTACTAGCCACCACAGCTGTGCGAGAAAAATTTACCCATAAGATTGCATTATTTTCCTAGCTTAGTCTTAGCATAATGAATTGTCTTTTTGTATACAATTCGTGGAAGGGGTGTGTGCAGGAGAGGCGTGTGAGATATGTGTGCAAGAAATAGATATGAGTTGAGCAGGAATAGTACATTGTTCACCAAGGGGTGAAAGTGACTGATTACCGACGAGGGTGAAGTAAAACACACGATGTGGGAATCGTCTTGCATCCCGACTGATATATAGTGCTTTACACTACAAATGCGAGGATAATAAAATATAATCAATTAAAGTTTTAATTTACTTAACAAATATTAATTCACTTTTATAAACATAGATGGCGCTGTACCGAATAATTACAAGCTATGGTTATGTTGAGTATGAACGAGACAGAGCGCCGAGGAGCCTAAAGGCGCATCCACTGAGATGGAATATCCGTCCGGACGTGTAGTCAACAGAAGGTCCAGTAAGGAGCTCGTATGTTCCTCTATATCTGGTATTCTCGTTGGAGAAATTACCAGCTGAGAGAATCCATAGGTCAGAGCAAATTCATGAGCAGATATCCCTGCATAGTTATTGGTTCGACAACTGAGCCACTCACGATGGTGAGTGTTAAAGTCTCCCAAAATAACTAGTTCTGCTGTGGGTTATTGCTCTAGAAATTTGTCAGTCGTTAAACTCAGGTGCGTGAAGAGTCGAGTTACGTCCGTGTCACCGCTATGAGACCTGTATAGGCACGCATAGATACGAGAGTGGCCGCCGTAATCTACGCGCACCCACAATATTGACACGTCCGTGTCTTCAAGGCTATAAAGGCGGAAAAAGCAGATATCCTCCCGGACGAACATACATACACCGGCACGACTCACAAAATTGTGCTCAAGTTTGTAGCTGGGATAGTGAAGGTATGATGTATCGGCCGGGCAGGATATCTGCGTCTCCGAATGGTCGGCTGCGCAGTCTCCAGATGGAGGTGGACTGCGTTAAGATTTGCGTGAATACCCCAAATGGTGCAAAAGTCCACATTAAATGTGGATGGAGCTTCGCTGAAAAAACTCTTGTCCTTATTTTTGTAGCCATTTTTTTTTAAAAAGAAAGTTACTTAGACTGAATATGAGGGTTCACTGCACAGACAGCTTAGAGGATAAAAGGTGCGGTAACTAGAATTGCCAAAGGTCGGCACATATAATACGGTTGTTGACACGGCGAGCCGAAGGGCCCCTGATCCCCCTCTGTTGTTGTAGCCGGGTTCACTCCGGTCTCTTTCTCCGGCACGTCTACCACTTCAGAGACTTTACACAGGCTGGCGGATCAGCCTCCCAGGGCGGAGATTAAGTGATCCCTGGGTTCGGGAACCCGTTCAACCTGCGGGCGGCCAGCAGTCAGCCGTTTCATCAGGTCTCCCTGACCGCCGGACCAGCGCGCCGCACACTGGAACGAAAATCGACTTTCAAAAACATAGGAATTGATTTTTTAAGTATCGTTTTTTGCGCTTGATAAAGCTTCTGTTCTTCTGTTCTGTCATAAAAAACAATCTTTTTAATCGATGATTTTAATAAAAAAAAGGGTTGAAATAAACAAAAAAAACCGCAGCAGTTCGCGTTATATGAAGTTCGTCAAAAAATTACAAATAATTAGTACTACAACCATCTCCAAGGATATTACGGTTCTCCTTGCGGTTCCAGAGATATCCGGATTTTTCGTACCAGTTCGATACAAATTTTTCGGTAAAAAATTATGAGTTGTTTGTTTTCATGCCAAATGAAAAAACATGTTTTATTTGAACATAATAATAGTAAACAGAAGCCATATCAAGCGCAAAAAACGATAATTAAAAAAGTCAATTCGGATGTCTTCGAAAATCATCGTCTACGCCGAGCAATGTCAGCAACAAGCATCGCCGGTGCTCCGCTGTCCGCGCAGCGAATCTTCAATGAGAGCTCTGGCAACCTTACTCACCGCCAGGAATACAATACTACTCAATGTTAGTGTTATGTGGCCGCGGTTTTCTATAAGGTGGAGGTACTTCCCCAGTTCGAGCCGCTCATTCGAGCAAGTACTAGCTATGCCCTGCTTTAGTTGTTCGGGTGGCTTATTCGAGCGAGTACTTGCAGTGCCCTTTCTCTCTTATATCTGTGTTTTAAAAAATTGTTGCCCACGCTATAGTTGAGTCAATTAATTAGGTATTTTTAAGTATTAATTGTCTACGTGGGCTTACCTACGTATCGATCAGATCGATTTGTATGCGAGGCTGTTTGTACTAAGACCTTTGCACACAACACGTAGGGCTTCTAAATCTTTACATGATGAGAATTAATCAAGGAACTCTTGTTTGTATTGAGTTTTAACACGCTTGTTTCTGACAAATGCAGCTTTGTATTTCCTGTTTTCGACTTATCTTTTGTCAGCTTCATACGTCTCTACTGTTGGGGATACGGTTGCCAGATACAGGTTTTTTATTCCCGGGGCAAATTAGAAGGTTACGAATTCGGTCGGTAGAAAAATATACAAAAATAGATAATTATTTTTCTAAATCGCTTTACTTTTAATTTTGTAAATATTTTACAAACATAGGTACTAGGTATTATATCTATGGTGAAAACTACAACTAAAATGTAAGTAATGTAGGTTACTCATACAAAATCAACATAAGTGTTTGTTTATTTAATAAACATTTAGCATGAAAAAAACATAAGCTATTAAAATCACACATATAAATAAAACTTTAACCAAAATTGTATATCGCTTGCTCGCTCAAGAGATCCGAGACGGAATGGTCTCTCAGTAAATTAAATTTAAATTAAATAAAAGGTGTAATCGGTAAAAACGGCAAAAAAAATCACGTTTTTTTTCATGGGAGCCATTAAAAATTGTTGTATTTAAAATTAATTATTTATGTTTAAAGTGAATATATAACTAAATATTCTGTGATTTCAAGCCGTCTACCTGTCGCCGTTATCATTATCAAGCAAAAACGAGCAAAAAAATCACTTTTATTTTATTTGATTTTATTCTGTTTCTTAGTATTTGTTGTTCTAGCGGCACCAGAAATACATTATCTGTAAAAATTTCAACTGTCTTACTATCACGGTTCATGAGATACATCGGTCAGTGACAGACGGACAGATGGACAAACAGCGAAGTCTTAGTAATAAGGTCCCGTTTTGTACCCTTTGGGTACGGAACCCTAATAAAAACCTCTCTTTTGCCTATTGATTAAACTCGAATATTAAAACCACAATCATTTTGGCTCAGTAATTAAATCAAACGATAAACTGGATCACTGGATTTTGCCATATTTTGAAGACTTTCTTCGTCAGGAATTTGCAGAACAGACATTATTTCTGAGCAAGAAGCATCGAAATTAATGCAAGTCTGCAGTTCAGACTTAAACAAACCATTTGACATATTGTTTTGCCCTTTCTTACATAAATTATTCAGAAAACTGAAAACTCTCGCAAAAGGCTTTGCCTTTTGAAATTGAAAGGACAAAAGCAACCATTTTCTTTAAATTTACAAAGTCATTAGAATTGTTGTTTCTAAAGAAGTGGGCTCAGATTTTTATACAACGTCCCATTAACAACGTGAAGCGCTGACAGCGACCGGTATGCACGTAGCGCATCGTGCCGACTCGTAACATGATTAAAAAAACTGGTGGTAGGTATTCGAAACCCGGGATTATAAAGTGTGATTCCTGGACACCTAATTCCGGGACAATCCCAGATTTCACAACCATCTGGCAACCCTAGCACGGCCTACCTTCACTGAGGGTGATTTGGGCCATAGACCACACGCGGGCCCTATGCGGATTGTGGACTTAAAATATGTCTTTTTTTACATATGCAGGTTTCCCAACGATTTTTTCCTTCAACGCTAAGCCAGTAGTGTGAATAATCATTGTACTTGAGCCAATAAGAAAAAGTCTCATTGGTTAACGCGGGGCTCAACCGAACCCCTAGGCCACCGCCGACTTTCAACTTATGATGACCTATTTTTTGCCCGCGGCTCTGCTCGCTTTAAATTTGTTTATCGGCTAGGAATCCCTAAGGACCTTCTTCATAAAAAAAGGAAGTTTGTTACATCAAGGTATATTTCATTCACGTGGAATTCGGTTATAGGTATTCCTGCGAAAAATTGTATTTTTCGGGATATAAAGTTCTCTGTCTTTAATTATTTCTGTACCTTTCAGCCTTATTAATTGCTCCGTTGCGATGTGAAGGAGGGACAAAACTAAATTTGGCATTTATAATGTTATATTAGCTTTTGCCAGCGGCTCCACCCGCCCTAAATTTGGTTACCGGCGTGGGAGTTTAAGCGTAGTTTAAATTATCCCCACTGAAAATTTTTTATTTTTTCAGGATAGAAACTATCATATGTCCTTACCCGGGACTCTAACTATCTCAATATTTTTGACTTTTATTATTTTAATAAGTATGTATTAAACACACACATATATATTAATATAAGTGAAAACCCTTTTTTTTATATTTCGCAAATATATTAAGGTGTCATCAATCATACATAACACAAAATATATATGTGTGTGTGTGTGTGTGTGTGGTGTGTGTGTGTGTGTGTGTGTGTGTGTGTGTGTGTGTGTGTATGTGTGTGTGTGTGTGTGTGTGTGTGTGTGTGTGTGTGTGTGTGTGAGTGTTAGTGTGTGTGTGTGTGTGCGCGCGTGCGCGTGAGCGTGTGCGTATGTTTGTGTGTGTGTGTGTGTTATTTTATTCTGTTTTTAGTATTAATTGTTATAGCGGCAACAGAAATACATCATCTGTCAAAATTTCAACTGTCTAGCTATCACGGTTCATGAGAACAGCCTGGTGACAGACAGACAGACGGACAGCGGAGTCTTAGTAATTGGGTCCCGTTTTTACCATTTGGGTACGGAACCCAAAAAAGTACAACAACATAAACATATCTTTTCGTGGCAACTATTTGGAATAAAAATGGTTTTTATATCTTATGAAATCCTTTCAGTTATCCCTGTGACTCAGTGAAAAATCAGTTCACCTCATTGTTTCGTAGCAACGTAAAGGAATAAATAGTTTTTTTCTTTTTTACGACTTGATATTAATTTTTTTTATTTTTAAATAAAACTTGGTGAAATTAAAACATTTATCAACAATTGATATAGCCTATGTTACTATGGAATGGTGTAAGTTTCTAATGTGAAATAATTTTTACAATCGATTCAATAGGTGGCACAGCAGAGTCCTCCGTAGCCCGCAGTACGTCGACTTATACGTGACAACAAACAAATTTTACCTCAACAAACAAATTTTATTATATTAGATTAAATGTGTAGGTATAATTAAAGTTTACTAAACATTTCACAAAACTGCATTCTGGTGTAGCAAGCGTCCATAGGCCATAGTGACCGCTTACCATCAGGCGGACCGTGTGGTTGTTTGCCACCTTAATGGTATAAAAAAAAAATGTAGGTACCTATCTACCTCACTTTACTGATTGAGTCTCCATCGCTGCTTTATCTATCGGCTAGTACCTAAGCTATGCGGATCAGCAAAGTGCTGTAAATCCGTACCTATACCTACATTTATTGTAAAAATGCGAAAATACAAATTAATAAATAGGTACTATGTATGTATGGCCATTATGTTTTTTAGTCTTCTTTTTCGTCTTTTGATACATTTTTTTTTAATAATACACTAAGGTGGCAAACAAGCCTACGGTCCGCCTGATGGTAAGCGGTCACCGTAGCCTATGGACGCTTGCAACACCAAGGGCATCACTCGCGCGTTGCCGACCCTTCAGAAATCTAATAACTTCTTTTTGAAGAACCCCATACTGTAGTCCTTAGAGAAAACCTTGGCAGGGAGCTCATTCCACAACCTAAGCGTTCGCGGGAGGAAGTTTCTCTGAAACCGCACTGTACGTGACCATTTCGGTTCTGAAGTGTGAGAATGAATTCCCTGCCGATCGCGAGCGGTGCGATGGTAGAAAGTAGCCGTGGGCATAATTTCGAACAATTCCTTAGAACACAACCCATTGTACAAGCGTTAGAACACACACAGGGAGGCAAAGTCTCTCCTTAGACTTAGGGGCTCGATACCGCGTCCACAATTCTCACAGCCCGTCGTTGAACCGAGTCAAAAGGGCCAAGCTGGTATCTGGGTGCAGCCGCCCAGAGATGGCAGCAGTACTCCATATGGGGCCGGACTTGCGACTTGTAAAGCAGCAACCTTTGCCCCGACGTGAAGTACTGCTTCGCTCTGTCGAGTACACCAAGTTTTTTGGACGCTACCTTTACCTTGTCTAGCAAGTGATCTCGGAACTGAACATCGCTGGAGATGTGAATACCAAGGATCCCAATGCTCTTGGTGATGGAGAGGGGAGTGTTCTGAAATTGTGGGACTACAGTAAATGGGGTTTTCTTAGCGGTGAACGCGCAGACTTGTGTCTTTGAAGGGTTGAATCGGACCAAGTTTTCCCGTCCCGAGTCAGAGACTTTGGACAGACCGATCTCGATTTGAGACACAAGTTCTTCACGTTTTTCCTCCACAACAGAACGAGGGATGCTTGCACGGCCAGTGTAATAAGCGACTCCAGTTCTGTCATCTGCATAGCAATGAATGTTGTTGATCTCCAACATATCATTGATGTGCAGTAGAAACAGCGTAGGAGACAGCACAGAGCCTTGCGGGACACCAGCATTAATGTCCATGCTATCAGAGCAACTACCGTCAACTACGGCTCGTATGCGTCTGCCGGACAAAAAGCTAGCCACCCATTTGCACAAACCACCGGGCACTCCGTAAGATGGCAACTTCGATAGAAGACCCCGGTGCCAGACCCGATCGAACGCCTTCGCTATGTCTAGGCTACATGCCAATGCCTCCCCCTGACTCTCAATGGCTAGTGCCCATCGGTGTGTGAGATACAATAGAAGGTCACCAGTGGAGCGACCGTGGCGAAAGCGATATTGACGATCACTGACCAGGTGGTGTTCTTCTAGGTATCTTAGAAGCTGTGTGTTGATCACACGCTCCATCACCTTGGAGAGGAGAGAGGTAATAGTGATAGGCCTGTAATTCGATGGATCTGATCTATCGCCCTTTTTGGGCACCGGGTGCACATTTATAGTCTTCCATGAAGACGGAAATTGCCTAGTTTGGTAGGAAAGCGCGAAGAGCCGCGTGAGTACAGGACATAACTCAGGAGCACACTGCTTAAGCACCACTGCTGGTATACCGTCTGGCCCACTTGACTTATGAACGTCTAGGGAAAACAACGCCCGCCGGACCTCTCGCTGTGTTATAGAGATTTCCGGCATGGTCTTACCGCACCACGGTAAAGTAGGTGGTACAGCGCCTTCGTCGTTCATATTCGAGTTGGAGGCAAAGAGACTGCCCAATAGATCGGCTTTCTCTTTTGCACTATGGGCTAAGTTACCATCGGTCTTTCGCAGTGGTGGTAACGACGACTGGCAGAAGTTCCCCTCGGCAGCTTTAGCAAGCGACCAGAAAGCACGACTGCCAGAAGGATAGCTCGCCCACCTATTTTGCCGATGAATTGGAATTTTGCTCTAGCAGTTGCTTTCTTACTGAACCTCGAGGCAGCATTTAATTTGCGTTTTAACTCAGAAATATTCGGATCCTTATTATAACGAGCCGTGGTTCAAGCCTCATACGCAGTTTGCTTAAGAATTTTAGCTTCTCTGCAAGACCTATTAAACCACGGTCGTTTTTTGACGCCGGCAGCTACTCGCAGGTTAGGAATGAAACATTCCATACCAGCGAGGATTGTCTCAGTGACTGCGGCTGCGCAGACGTCAGGATCATCTGAACTAAAGCAGAGCTGCCTCCACGGGTAAGATGCATGAAGTTCTCGCAATCCGTCCCAGTCTGCCGACTTATAGTGCCACACACGACGCCAATTAGTTGTCCCACAAGGATCGGGTTGTGTGCATGAAATTTGAGTCCGAACGAGACATTGGTCCGAGGAGCCAAGAGGCGCATTCACTGAGACGGAGTATCCGTCCGGACGTGTAGTCAGCAGAAGGTCCAGTAAGGAGCTCGTATGGTCCTCTACATCTGGTATTCTCGTTGGAGAATGTACCAGCTGAGAGAATCCATAGGTCAGAGCAAATTCAGATAGAAAAGCAGATATCCCTGCATAGTTATTGGTTCGAGAACTGAGCCACTCACGATGGTGAGTGTTAAAGTCTCCCAAAATAACTAGTTCTGCTGTGGGATATTGCTCTAGAACTTTGTCAGTCGTCAAACTCAGGTGCGTGAAGAGTCGAGTTACGTCCGTGTCACCGCTATGAGACCTGTATAGGCACTCATAGATACGAGTGTGGCCGCCGTAATCTACGCGCACTCACAATATCGACAGGTCCCTGTCTTCAAGGCTATGAAGTCGGCGACAGCAGATATTCTCCCGGACGAACATACATACACCGGCACGACTCAAAAAATCGTGCTCGAGTTTGTAGCCGGGATAATGAAGGTATGATGTGTCGGCCGGGCAGGATATCTGCGTCTTCGTTAGAAAGAGGATGGTCGGCTGCGCAGTCTCGAGGTGATGGTGGACTGCATTAAGATTTGCGTGAATATCCCTGATATTGCAAAAATCCACATTGTATGTGGATGGAGTACCCGCTGTAAAAACTCTTTTCCATTGTCTATTTCTGGCCATTTTATATAAAGTTACTTAGACTAGGGATGAGGATTCACTGCACAGACAGCTTAAAAGACAAAAAGGTGCGGTACTAAGACTGCCGAAGCTCAACACAGATGATACGGTTGCTGGCACGGCGGGCGGAAGGGCCCCTGATCCGCTTCTGTTGTAGTAGCCGGGTCCACTCCGGTCTCCTTCTGCGGCACGACTACCACTTCAGAGACTTTACACAAGCTGGCGGATCAGCCTCCCAGGGCGGAGATTAAGTGATCCCTGGGTTCGGGAACCCGTTCAACCTGCTGGCGGCCAGTGGTCAGCCGTTTCATCAGGTCTCCCTGACCGCTGAACCAGCACGCCGCGTCTACGCCGAGCAATGACAGCGATAAGCACCGCCAGTCCTCCGCTGTCCGCGCAGCGAATACTCAAAGAGAGCTCTGGCAACCTGACTCACCGCCAGGAACACAGCACTACTCAATGTTAGTGTTATTGTGGCCGCGGTTTTCTGTAAGGTGGAGGTACTTCCCCAGTTCGGGCCGCTCATTCGAGCAAGTACTCGCTATGCCATGCTTTATTTGTTGGGGCAGCTTATTCGAGCGAGTACTTGCAGTGCCCTACCTCTCTTTTTCGTAAAAAAAAATCTTGTTTTTTACCCATTGTTATTATTATACTAAACTTAATAAAAATGTTACGACTAAATTCGTGTCTAATTAATGTTTGTAATAAACACTATACACAAATAATAATATATAACCAGTAGATACGAGTAAGTACGTAAAAAAAATTAAAAGTATTAATTTTAGACGTCCTAAAAAATTAAAATAGTCCTCTCACAGTAAGCCGCAGTTGCACCAAATACCTAAAAGCTTAAATACAAAACACTGTTCCTAGCACGACGTAACGCAAAACATACGCATCACTGCAGTGAGAGATCGAGCGGCCGAGACACAACTTCTAACTACGACCGCAGGCCGTAGACTGAAGAACAAAAGCAAGCTAGAGTCAGTTCACGTGTACTCACATAAAGTTGAATTTTGCAAATCAAGCCTGTATTACTTTTATATTGCATGGAATAATTTCGATCGTATTTAGGTTTTTATTTTATTGATAAAAGTAGACACTGTATCGAAATTCTGTTCGATTCTATGGAGAATATATAAAAATATATTTCCATTGCATAAAGAAAATAATTAGATTCCCTTACAAATTATCGAGATCTTCGACAAGTAAACTTATTTTGAAGCCTTCTTTGCGATTTTTTTTCTTAAATTCTGATGTCTTTTTTCGAAATACTGTTCGATTGTCTGTTTAGATTATGTTTTTCCCTAGCCTATGTATTTTTTTCAGCTCTGTAATTAGTGCCACTTCTTCAATCTAGAATAAGTAAAATAGACCTTTTTTGAGAATTCCGCGTAGATTGTCGTCTTAATATTTCGAGCAAAGGGCAGGGAATTAAAATCCAATATTTCCAGTAACATACCATATACACCCCAGCAACAAAAAAGTTGTGAAAAAATTAGTTAAGTTTAAATCGCATTAGCACAAATAGGTTAGTTCGTTCGTATTGTATTATTAGTATTCGTTTTGTAACAACACAGGCACGAGCCCGATTACGATATCGGAATTCTCATACACATTTTCAACCCCTATTGTGCCCTCTAGGGGATAATTATATAAGACCATGAAACACGTCAATTTAAATTTTTAAACCAATAGGCCAAGTACTATAACAGTTAGGTCAAGTACAATCACTGCAAAATTTCAAGTATCTTCTAGACCTAGTTGTTTGGGCTGTGCATTGATATACATGTCAGTCATACGTCAGTCAGTTTATATTCTAACAATACTAAGATTTGCTAAGCACATTATTTGATGGGTTACCAAGTGCTTTTATCTTTTGAAACAATTTAAATCATTAACGGAACTATATTAAGCCTAAATTACATTAAATGGTGAAACGTGCCGGCATACACAAATAAGGTAATGAATCAGGTAATTTTCTATAAGACGGAAAAATTTAATTATCTGTGATGCGGTAGATCGTAGAATATTCCTATAATTACATTTGATTTGACGTCATTGGTACAAGATAACACTGGTAATACCAAGATGTGGATAATTAATTGATTGTGTTAGGTAGTCATGTTGCGACGTACCTACAGATATCTGTGTATTATTTATATACTAAAATGTTACCTTCAATTTTTATGTCCTAGCTTTTTAATTGATAATTAGTAGTTAAGTAAAGTTGATTAAAAAACGTTTTATGATTCTGCACTTTAAGAATGCAAAAGGAGCCCCAGGGCTTTGTTGACACACACTCCAAAAACTTTTTTTAAAAACTTTGCTCTTAAATAATGATGCGAAATAAAATAATAAAACGAGAAAATGTGATATTCTTATATTTATAGTTTGCAACGTTTTCAAGTTTAATTCGAAAATTGAATATTTTACAGTAAAAATTGTAAGGAGTAAAGTTAGTTGTACACTTATTACTTACCGATTTTCCCTTATGTTCAAAATGGCGGCTAACTTGGCGGAATGTGGTTGCCACTTTTATTTTAGAGCAGACTAAGGGATCTCGAAGGGAGAAAAGATAAAATAAAAGTCCTGTAAGTAACATGAAATTCCAACCTGACTAAGCTTTAGGTAGGGCATCCAATCCTGCTATGATCGCGGAATTGCAGGATCAATGATTTATGATCCCTTAAGACCTCGGTACTTGCGGGATCCCGAAAATTCAGCAGCATGAGCTTGACAGATTGCCACGTGCTTGATTTAAAACAGTATAAATAAAAGCTCTGTGGCATCAATTCTATTTAATTAAAATATCTAAACATGTATATATGACAATAAATAAAAAAAAATCTGGAAATATTTTTTTTTGCTGTAAACTTAAAAAGTCTAAGTTTCGTTTAACAAAATATAGTTCGTTTGAAAAAAAAATAGCTGACTGCAAAAAAGCTCTTTCTTCTACGCTACTATCAACACTTTTATGGTGTGAGGATTAATTCCCTGCGCGTGGGCGAACTGTGCAATGGTAGAAAAGTGCTGCGGGCATAATTTCGAACAATTCCTCAAAACACATCCCATTATACAAAAATGTAGTACACACACAGGAAGGCAAAGTCTGAGGAGAGACTTAAGGGTTCGTACGGCTTGTGAGTTTGTGATCATCGACGATTCTCACAGCCCTCTGTTGTCGCTGATGTCAAAAGGGCCAAGCTGGTATCCTGCGGATCCCGCACCTTGTGAGATTAGAAAATAATAAATAAATAAATAATAGGTATAGGTATGTGCTCAGAAGAAAGAATAGTTAAATACTTGGTATATAGTGTATAGTATAGGTCCAAATAAATGTCATTTAGTAGGGATAAGTATTTTTGAGTAAATTACCATGTGTGTAAAAATTTGCATTGAAAGCGAAATATTGTTTTTTTAAGGCTAAAGTAATGCCATTGTAATTTTTAACCGCTTGGAGTTCTAGAACTATCTCGTTAGCTATTATTAAACATCGATATTGGGTGATTTACCCTGTTAAGGTAATTTTGTTGGCTTGATATGAAATAAATCTGATAATGGAAATGTACAGTAGTTTTATAATTACAAATGTTGGTGAAATGCGCCGAGTTGACGTGGTATACTTTTAATTGTGGCCGTGTGTGTAAAATGCACTGCAACTTATCCATGTTAAGAGGCGAGGGTCATTTGACGGTTTTTACGTCAATGTAACTCGTTTATTTATTATAATAGTTAACTGGTTTTTTGTTAAAGCTGTTCAATTATAACCAGTTTCAAAACGTTTACAGATTAACTATATAATAGGTTATTTATCATCATTAACACTTGTTTAATTTTCGATTATTTAAATCGTTTAACAAAAATGTTACTAATCACCATAAATATTGATAAATATTAAATTTAGGGAGATGATTAAGTTGTAGATTATTAAATATATTATGAACTAAATTAATTTAGAAAATTCAATACTTTAGAAAGCGAACTATCATACTCGTAGTAGTAAACTTCACCTTGTGTTTAGAAAAAAATTAAATTGACTCTACTTTATACAGCGTATTTGCAAAATCGTTCCAAAGAAATTAAATTAGACATGAAAGTTTATATGAGACATTCGTTATTTTTGTAATAAAAATCATAAAAAAAGCTATTATTAGCAGTAGGAGCTTATGTTTTTTACACTGAGCTTACGCCATTGTACTTTAGGTAACCAATCCAATAGTTTATGGTAACTTATACCCTTTCAGCTTTGTCCAGAAATTCCACAGATGTCTTATATTATAGGGATATCGCTTATGGTTTTTGGATTGTTTAGCTTTGCCCGTGGCTCAAGCTTTTGCAGCGTAAGAACACAGGAGTTGGTACCTCTTCAGCGTCTTTGCAACTACATAGGCTACTACTGACTGTAATGCATATGTTGAAAATATATTAAGTGAGCTGTTGTTATTATGCCTACTATGTGACGTAGGTTTTTTCTACTTGATTTTAGTAGTTAGCGCTACATGGTTCGCTCAAGGATGTCACACTAATTTCGTGTCGTGAAATACGCACAGTTGCAAATGAGCCGCTACCGAAAGCACTTTGTCGATTAGGAGTATATCGATACTTGGAAAAGCAATAGTTGCTTCAGGTTGTGACATCTTGTTTAAAAAAAAAACTTTGCAATAAAATTGTTGTGCTACACCCATGCATGAAAACCTTGAAGTGCAGGGGATATGTATATCAGGCAGGACCTCTTTTTACTATTTTGTGCGATGTCCTCTACGTATCGGCATTCCTTAGCCGCCCCAGTTAATAAATATCATTACATAGGGCCTTAATAAATATATCAGTGTACTTGAGAAATTAAGAAAAGACTCATTGGTACATGCCGACTCTGGGGTTGGAACCTCCACCACTTGGGACGTGAAGTGAAATTTAAACCCGTCGACCACCACCGACTTCAACACAACTTACTGGCTACCTTTATTGATACATACAGAGGCAAACATACACATTAGGAGCCACTTTAGTCTTGCGTAACAATTAAGTGGTAAGCCGTTAAAATGCGTCTGATGCACCGTGTCTGGACTAAGGTGACTGTGACTTTATATATGCTCCATAAGACTTAAATGACTAACGTTAGAATAATAAGTGACAATATAAAATTACCCCCTTGGGCAAGACTAAAGGAGGTAATTCAGGATTGGTGAAAATCGACAATTATCCTTCATAATTTTTACTAAGGTGACAAACTAGCCTATGGTGCGTCCGCTTGCAACATCTGGGGCATCACTTACGCGTTGCCAACCCTTCCAAAATCTAATAACTCCTTTCTTGACGAACCTCATTCTGCTACTGTAGTCCCTAGAGAAAACCTTAGCAGGGAGCTCATTCCGCTATGTTAGCGTTCGCGGGAGGAAGTTTTTTGTAAAACCGTACGTGACCATTTAGGTTCTAAGGTGTGAGGATGAATTCCTTGCCGATGGAGAGCGTTGCGATGGTAGAAAGTAGATATCGTAAAAATATATTCCATGAATATTTAAGGTTAATCAGAGTAATTTTCGGATTCTAAATATAAATAATTCAACAGACAAAAGTAAATAATCTTAAACTTATGCGATAAAAATCTCAACAATTACCTAATCGATTTCGATTCTGCGATAAAAATCTCAACAATTATTTAATCGATTTTGATACGGTTTTCATATTTGTCACCGCGTTTTAGACATTCTTTGACATAATAGACATTATTCAATGTAATTTAGTGCAAAACCAAAATCTCTTTTCTCTACGTTTTAGGGTTCCGTACCAGAAGGTTCCAAACGGAGCCCTGTTATTTACGTGTTCCTCTGTCTGTCCGTTCAAGCTTCAAATGATCACAGTATAAGCATCTTGTTGTCCTAAAGCAATACAAATTGTCAAAAAGTATTTTCGATTGTCCCATACGGCTAGAGATGGGCACGAAAAAAAATTTTACGTACCTCGTCGAGTGAAGTATCGTTCTTTAGATAAATACTGTATTTCAAAAAAAATACCGGGAAACAAAGCCATAAAAGTCAGCCTTTTTTTACAAAACTTTACAAGAATTTTTTAACTTTCTCATGAACTATGAACTTGAAAGGTGATAATGTTTATCATTACGTACATTTAGCCAACAAATACCAATATATCAGTTTTTACATTTTCGCGTTCCACTCCTAATTTAAAAATAAAACGGGATTAAACGCGTCGTTATTTGGAAAAATCCCTTTTTCCCAACGTTTCAGCTTGGACAGATACCTGAACTGTGATAAAATGTAATTACCTTGCAAATCTGCTAAAAACAATTTAGTAGCACTCACGTACAGAAGTACACCATCCACATGTATAGGAGTGCAACTCCCTCCCTCCTTCCTTATTACACCACTAAATTGCTAACTAAACTCGACACGTGTTTTGCCTTAAACACGAGATATCTTCAGGAGACGCAAGTTGTTCGTGCGCTATAAAAATATTAAAAACTTTGGTTCAAAAGTTCATCTTTAAATATTTATATTTTTTTGTATGTTCCGTAGGTCTGATTAACTAAAATAAAACGTACTAATGTGGATTGAGATGTATAGAAGCGCAGAAAAATCGTACTGAGTACACCTTTCCCCCCTGGTTAATAATCACCACTGCATAATTTTAAGCCAATTTTACCCCCTTCCGGTTAAATTTCTTAAGGGCTTAATTAGGTTTGTTCTTAAACTCATACAATACAATCAGGATTGTTTTGTTAGTTCTTAGACTTATTTCCAGACTTCAGTGAAATTTCACCTAATTTGACTGTACTATTAGTAAATATTTTAAAAACAGGGCTCTTTACTCTTGGAAAACTGACTAAGAAAACTTAAAATGCTGTGAATGTATTAATTTTAGGTTCTAGAAGATAAATCAATAGATTTGATAGTCGACGTTTCGAAGTTGACCAAAGCAGTCCAAAATTGTTCTTACAGATTAAAGACAAAGAGTCTCATCTTGTGTCATCTCATCAGGGTATAGGGTAAATATGAAGGGTAATTAACGGAACCCTAATACTAAGACTTCGATGTCCGTCCGTCCGTCCGTCCGTATCGCTGTAAGGCTGTATCTCATGAACCGTGAAAGTTAGACAGTTTTCACAGAAGATGTATTTCTGTTGCCGCTATAACTACAAATACTAAAAAACAGAATGAAATAAATATTTAAGGGGGCTCCCATACAACAAACGTGATTTTTTTGCTCGATTTTGCTCTATATTGATAACGGCAACAAGTAGACGCTTCAAATATTCACAGAATATTTAGTTATTTAGGAACTTTAAAAATAAATTAGTAAATTGAAATTTAAAAAAATATTTAAGGGGGCTCCCATACAACAAACGTGATTTTTTAGCCGTTTTTATAGATAATGGTACGGAACCCTTCGTGCGCCAGTCCGATTCGCACTTGGCCGATTTTTTTATTTCAATCGCGTCGCGAACCAATCTACGGTTTTTTTTTTTTTTCTTTTTTTTTTTTTTTTTTTATACCACTAAGGTGGCAAACAAGCCTACGGTCCGCCTGATGGTAAGCGGTCACCGTAGCCTATGGACGCTTGCAACACCAGGGGCATCACTCGCGCGTTGCTGACCCTTCAGAAATCTAATAACTTCTTTTTTGAAGAACCCCATACTGTAGTCCTTAGAGAAAACCTTGGCAGGGAGCTCATTCCACAACCCAAGGGTTCGCGGGAGGAAGTTTCTCTGAAACCGCACTGTTCGCGACCATTTTGGTTCCAAAGTGTGAGAATGAATTCCCTGTCGATGGCGAGCGGTGCGATGGTAGAAAGTAGCCGTGGGCATCATTTCGAACAATTCCTCAGAGCACAATCCATTGTACAAGCGGTAGAACACACACAGGGAGGCAAAGTCTCTCCTCAGACTTAAGGGCTCGATACCGCAAGTGAGTTTGGGATCGTCGACAATTCTCACAGCCCGTCGTTGAACCGAGTCAAAAGGTCCAAGCTGGTATCCGGGTGCACCCGCCCAGAGATGGCAGCAGTACTCCATATGGGGCCGGACTTGCGACTTGTAAAGTAGCAACCTTTGCCCCGACGTGAAGTACTGCTTCGCTCTGTTGAGTACACCAAGATTTTTGGACGCCAGCTTTACCTTGTCTAGCAAATGATCTCGGAACTGAACATCGCTGGAGATGTCAACGCCAAGGATCCCAATGCTCTTAGAGATGGAGAGGGGAGTGTTCTGGAATTGTGGGACTACAGTGAATGGGGTTTTCTTAGCGGTGAACGCGCAGACTTGTGTCTTTGAAGGGTTGAATCGGACCAAGTTTTCCCGCCCCCAGTCAGAGATCTTGGACAGACCGATCTCGATTTGAGATACAAGTTCTTCACGCTTTTCCTCCACAACGGAACGTGGGATGCTTGCACGGCCCGTGTAATAAGCGTCTCCAGTACTGTCATCTGCATAGCAATGTATGTTGTTGATGTCCAACATATCATTGATGTGCAGTAGAAACAGCGTAGGAGACAGCACAGAGCCTTGCGGGACACCAGCATTAATGTCCATGCTATCAGAGCAACTAAGGGTCGGCAACGCGCAAGTGATACCCCTGGTGTTGCAAGCGTCCATAGGCTACGGTGACCGCTTACCATCAGGCGGGCCGTAAGCTTGTTTGCCACCTTAGTGGTATAAAAAAAAAAAAAAAAAAAAAAACTACCGTCAACTACGGCTCGTATGCTTCTGCCGGACAAAAAGCTAGCCACCCATTTGCACAAACCCTCGGGCACTCCGTAAGAAGGCAACTTCGATAGAAGACCCCGGTGCCAGACCCGATCGAACGCCTTCGCTATGTCTAGGCTACATGCCAATGCCTCCCCCTGACTCTCAATGGCTAGTGCCCATCGGTGTGTACTATTGGCGATCGGTGAACAAAACCTTAGGCTGGTGGAGCTCAATCTAGTGGTTGAAAATTTGAGTTAATCAGATGTTCCGCTATAGCTGATTTTGTTTTCTGGCAATTCTTTACAGCAGCAATATGTTCTTTGACCCTGTCCGCAATTGAGTATTTGGTATGGCCAATGTAAAAACGGCCGCAGCTGCGGCACTGGGTGTTTGGCACGGGATGACGTCCTTTGGCGTGTTGTTGCTGTTGTGCTGTTTAATTTTAGAGAACGGAACATATACAGTCTTAATGGAGGATTTATGTTATGTGCTGTAACAGTTCCAAAAAAAAAGCTACGACTACACGAGTAACTTGCATTTCGTTCATTTTCGTTTTTCGTAATTGGACTGTACTATAAATAGTAGAAAAATTTGCAGTAGAAGTGATCAGAAAATTGAGCTAAGTATTTTCTTGTTGTCGAATGCCACAATTGGTCAGTAGGAAAATGAATTATATGCCGAGTGCAAGATGTAAAAATTACTGAATTCACTATTTCTGCTTGCTTCAAGTGTTTTTTGTTGTATTTTTTTAAGTACATTTTTGAAGTTTGAATTTTGTCGTCTAAGTATTTAATTATATTACAAACGGCAGCGACAATATGACCAAATTCTATGATTGTGCAAATTCTCTTGGGTTGTAATTAGAACACGGTATACCAGTAAGCTAAGTTGATCGCTTACCAAGGACCGCAAGCTTGACTGCCACCTTAGTGGTATAAAAAAAAGCAACCAAACTTTCTCAAATTAACTATGGAAACTAGGTTGCTTGAAGTCGATTATCTCATACTATAACTCAAGCGTCTAATATATTTTTGAAAATAAAACAGAACAGAATAAGAAACATAGTAGAATTTCAACTTGGGCGCAATTTGGTTTAAGAAGAAGCAAATATACCAGAGATATTCGCCTTAAAGGCAATAGTGCAAAGAAGAGTATATCTCGGCAAAGATACTGACACAGCTATCATAAACTGAAAAAGCATTTGATAGACTGATTGTAAAATAATGACGACACTTAAACAGGCAGGATTTGAATACTCACAGAGAAAAATAATTAATGAGCTATATGTATAGAGGATAAGAAACACTTATAGAATTAAACGATGTTAAAGAAGCAGCAAAAAATTGGACAAGAAATAAGTCAATCATGCTCTTATGCTCAATTTTACATTTAATATAATAAACTCAATTTTTTAAATATATTTAAAAGAGTAGCTATATAAAACGCATCACGATGACGAACCAGAACAAATTTATTAGATTTGCGAATCACAGAAGACTTAGAAGAAAGTATACTGACTAACTGAAAGATAATGAAAAGGAAGAAACATACTAGAGTAAAGAAAATGGAATTGAAAAGAAGAAAATGAAAACAGCTACAGTGACAAGTAACTAGCACTTAAATATTGGATACATGGATTTATATCGCGACTTCGGATACCATCGAGGCATTGCGATGGCATCAGAATCCGGCATGGCATATAAAAATTGAGTTGTTAAAATTGGACTTAGCTAGGATGTTCGCCGTTGGTGTTGAGTTTTAGTGTGAGTCTCAGACGCATCTCGGTTTGGTTTTCATTTAAATTTATCGAGCATACATTTTCGACAAACACCTGAACTAGAGAACTAGAATGTATACACATATGACAGGCATACACCGTTATACCATTTTGGTATAGAACTCTAAGAAGGACAAGAGTTCTCAGTTCGTTAACGTAACACTCCGCTCAGTGTCATATGGACTTATACATGGTGATTATTTTGACTTTGATTAAACAGAAAGAACTTCTCTGTCAACCGTCTTTTATGTCACTCATTCGTAGTTTTTACAATAGGGCGGTACGCTGTCTGGCTAATAATTATTATGAGGTGCTCAGTATTAGTAATTGAATTTAGAGCTTTGCTATTGCACCCAGCGTCCTGGCTTATTGCAAAAAGTTTGAAGTACTGAAGACGAGTCGATGCGACGACTTGATAATGGTGGCAGTGTATGGCTAAAAGAGTATAGTGGAAAACAGGGAGAATATTGTAAAAAGTCAAAAGTATTCGGATCTCGCGTTCTCCAAGAAAAAACGTATGAAAATACATTCTTGAGTACTTAAGTTTAGTACATCAGTCATCCTTCAACCACTCCCTGCTACCATTTCTTAGTCTTCTAGTTACTGTCCTTCTGTAGGTTATTTCAAATAAATGAGACCTGCTAAAAAAACATTGTGGACATTGAAAGTAATTTAATGTTTAGAATTTGTATTAAATACATACATAACAATAGGACAGCAGAAGTTGAAACAAAAATTACTCAATAAATAGAAGTTAAGCTACACAGTTCATTTTCACACGCAGCTATGAATAACAATGTCTCACTTATCTATATATATTTACATAATATACAATTTGTATAACTAAATATTCTTTAACAACATACATATGGCCATTTAAAAGTTATTTAAACATTAAAGTTACTTATTTTATATTTTGTTATGGTTGTATTTAAATTAAGGTGCTGTAATTTTTTTACTTTCATAGTATTGTAACAAAATCAATATCATTATTTATTTATTTGGTATAATTTATATTATGTATCTAATTAAATATACGGTCAAACATTTTTTTTTTGTAAATTAAAAAAAAAGCTGTAGAACGAAAATTTCTTTGTTTCATGGGTATTGTAATTTTTAATACAATTCCGGCTCAGTACCCTTTCCGAGTAACCTTATTCATCTACTTTCTGAAATGTTCGAGCTATATATACATCAATTCGTCTTTTAATTTGGTTTATGCATTAGGCCCATTTGTATTCATTTTATGTTTGAGCAGTCTCATACAAATATACAAATTATTTTCCCACAATTATATTAACTATATATGTACTTACTAATGTATTAACATTATGGTTTGTTTATGCATATATAATTTTTTTAATTTTAAAAGTCCGATGAGAGGTAAATGGGGTGTTTTGGCGCGCATATTAAGAAGGAGTAGTGTTTTTTTCTGTTTAATTTTTCTAAATTCATTTAGTGAGTTTCGATGTATATATTTTAGCAAAACGTGTTAAGAATTGTGCAGCGAAGGCTCATGAATAGCGAATTATGAAGAAATAAGCAGAACATGACGCGCAATTTCTGAAGGATGCACACCAAATCTCCTGCCCAAATCCTCGATGAAACTTGAATATGGCGCTTCGCCAAACTAGATAAAAGCACAGGACTATATTTATACATGACTCTGGAGAAATGATATGCAATAATGCGAAATCTGGTTTCCACATAGGTAATTTTCTAAGGGATCTTTATCATTGTTTCATATACAATATCTTCTTTATTGAACAATACAAAAGTCCTTTTGCATCTGCCATAGTCCAATTTGTAAATTATACTTTGATACAAATTGTAATTCTTAAAATTTCAGTGGAAATTTTAACATAGATTTTGGAAAAAAATTCAAACCTATTATAACTGAACTAAATAGTTGTAAGTTTTTAATTGAAATTATTTATCAGGTACCTGATAAAATTATAGGCGCGATACTAAAAATAGAAGGTTGTGTAGATTATGTTTAAGTCTTACATGTAGTATGGTAACTCTAATTGACACTCAAAAGTAAGTTAAAATTAAATTATCAAATATTTGGTCAATCATAAACAATAACAAAACTTAACACTTATTGACTTAATATGTACAAAGAAATTAAAACCTAAATAGTGAAAACCTATTATCGATTTCGACTTAACCAGTCTTCTTTTATTAAATCAGCACCCTTTTCTCCAATCATTATTACTGCGGCGTTGGTGTTGCCACTTACCACTGTTGGCATTACACTAGCATCTATCACTCTAAGTCCTTCTACACCATACACCCTCAGTCTTGGATCTACAACAGCCTCCTTGTCCCAGGATGGACCCATTTTCGCTGATCCACATTGATGGTAAATTGTCATGGAAATTGTTCTAACTTGGCACTCTATGTACTCATCAGACATAAATTTAAACTGTTTACAGTTCGGCAAAGGTTTCGTGTAAAGCCTGGATCCAAATTGCTTGAACGGTGAAGCATTTGCTACTTTCATTGCTATTTTAATTCCTTCAACTAACCTGGCTACGTCTAAAGGATCTTCATGATATCGTGGGTTCATAATAGGATAATGAAAAGGGTTGGAGGTCCTTAATCTCACATAACCTCGAGTGTTCGGGCGTAATAAAAGAGGCATGATAGTCCAAGCATCTTTGTTAGCTATGGGTTTATACACATTGTTGTAGATTTCATCTGTTAGTCCAAGGATTTTTCTAACGATCTGTCCATTATCGGACGAAAATGATGCTGGTGCCATATGGAACTGTATGTCTGGCCATTGACCAGAACTATTAGCGTACTTAGTATTTACAAATGCTATACCTTCCAGTCCTCCCAGCACTGTTAAGGGGCCTCTCTCATTAACCACGTAATTCATGGTTACAGGGAACGCTTGAAAACGGTTTTGGACTATTGAGACAGGTTTATCGACTAGAAATGTTAGACCACCAACACCAACGTGATCTTGCAAATTTTCTCCAACTGGTAAATCTTTCAAGAGTCGTATCCCTACATCTTGCAAGTGAGATTTCGGTCCGATGCCTGACAACATTAGAAGCTGTGGACTGTTAATGGCCCCTGCAGATAAAATTACTTCTTTTCTCGCGTAAGCAACTCTTTTGATGCCATGCTTTACGTATTCAACTCCCTGGGCTTTCATTGTTAATGGATTTATTAGGACTTTTGTTGCCTGCGAATTTAATGACACGTCGAGATTCTTCCTTGTTCGTACAGGCCTTAGAAAGGCTTTCGCAGTACTGCACCTTGAACCTCGTCTAATAGTCCCCTGCGCTATCATGAACCCTGTTTGAGATGCTCCGTTGATGTCTCTGTTTTCATAACCGATTTCAACTCCAGCTTCGACAAATGCAGCTACTAAAGGTGTCCTCCATGGTGCTTCTTGCACTGTTAAGTATCCACCTCTGCCGTGGTATTTGCTCTTCCCTAAATATGGGTTTCTATTATCTTCGGATTTGATAAAGTACTTCAACACATTTTCGTAGCCCCACCCGGGATTACCAAATGACTCCCATTGGTCGAAGTCTAATCGGTTACCTCGAACATAGATCATGTAGTTGAGGACGCTTGAGCCACCAAGGACCTGAAATTAGAAATAAGATTCACTTATTGATGTCTAAGATTATGTTTTAAACAGTCTGAAGTAAAGTATATTACATGCTGTGGTATCCGGACATTCGAAATTTCCGCAGTGCTCAGATTGCCAAACGCATTTTATGGTTTCTTCTACCTTCTTGTCTATTTGTTGGTATGATTTTTAGTTAAATTAAGCAACTTTTTCTGTTAGGAGAATTATTAGTCGTTAATTTTGTATGTCTCTTTTTCGCATAGTTTAAAAATATGCGTTTAAAAGATCAAAAAAAATAGTAGAGCTTTAAAAATACTTTTCACTAATATTTTTTAAAAATTATATTGTTATTAAATAATCTTTTTGTAATAAAATATGCTTTTGACTACCTCGCAGCCTAGCAGTGGCCGGCTGCTGTGCAGAAGGTGTGGGTTTGATTCCCGCACTGGGGACACATTTATGTTTATCTTGGGTCTGGTGTATATATGTATAAAAACGGTAATATACATGTATTTGTATCCGTTGTCTGGTACCCATAACACAAGCTTTGCTTACTTTGGGGCCTGACGTCGCTGTGTGGAATGTCCAAAAATATTTATTTATTTTTCAAAAAATATCTATATAAGAAAAGAAATTAATTAATTAAATTTAAGAAAACATCTGTTTACACATTGTTTGTTGTCTACAATTTACATGTTACGATTTAACAAGAGATTTGCATTATCATCGTTCAGAATACATAGGTCTACTTTAAAAGTTTACCCATAATTCCTTATTTTACGGAAGTCTAAGTTTATGCCCATGGAGCACTATTACTAAGCCGACGCTATTTGTCTGTCAGTCAGATCTTAGACCTAAAAAGGGCTTTATCTTTAGAGCCGCGGTAAATAAAAGAAGTTTCACATGAGGCGGTACATATTTTTCACTGACCACCACTAACTAACAAACACTGTTAGGTATAACTGTCATAATGTTTTGGCACTATTGGTCTGTTTTTTTTTATTTTCTTCTAAATGTAATATAATATTTTATGGCTGTGTGTTGCCAGAATTATAAAAATCAAATCAACCAATGAAAAAACGTATACAATATACAGTTAAGCTATGTAGGTAAAGCAATCTATCTATCTATCTTCTATCCATTCATATATATAAAAATGAATTGCTGTTCGTTGGTCTCGCTAAAACTATGGAACGGCTGGACCGATTTGTATAATTCTTGTTTTGTTGTGTTCGTTATTGTTAAGGCAAGGTTTATAAGGAGAAATTAAAGGACAAGTGCAAGTCGGACTCGCGCACTAAGGAAAACTCAACGACGGCTGGATGAATTCCCGCAAAATTTTATTTGTTGTGTTTGTTAGTATTAAGGCAAGGTTTTTATAAAAGAAAAATTCGATTCGGTCAATTGCGAGTTGGATTCGCGCACTAAGTTTAAAACGATGTTAATGAAATTTGGTAAATTGTTATGCACACGCCGGGGAAGGCTTCTGAGAAAGAAAAAAAGAGTCAAGTGCGAGTTGGACAGGGTCAAGTGCGAGTCGAACTCGCGCAATAATGTTAAACCGATTTTAATGAAATTTTGGTAAGTTGAAATGCACACGCTGGGGAAGGTTTCTGAGAAAGAAAAAAAGGGTAAAGTGCGAGTTAGACAGGTTCAAGTGCGAGTCGGACTCGCGCAATAATGGTAAACCGATATTAATAAAATTTTGGTAAGATGTTATGCACACGCCGGGAAAGGTTTCTGAGAAAGAAAAAAAGGGTTTTTTTTTTTTTTTTTTTTTTATACCACTAAGGTGGCAAACAAGCTTACGGCCCGCCTGATGGTAAGCGGTCACCGTAGCCTATGGACGCTTGCAACACCAGGGGTATCACTTGCGCGTTGCCGACCCTTCAGAAATCTAATAACTTCTTTCTTGAAGAACTCCATACTGTAGTCCTTGCAGAAAACCTTGGCAGGGAGCTCATTCCACAACTTAAGCGTTCGCGGGAGGAAGTTTCTCTGAAACCGCACTGTACGCGACCATTTAGGTTCTAAAGTGTGAGAATGAATTCCCTGCCGATGGCGAGCGGTGCGATGGTAGAAAGTAGCCGTGGGCATCATTTCGAACAATTCCTCAGAACACAACCCATTGTACAAGCGGTAGAACACACACAGTGAGGCAAAGTCTCTCCTCAGACTTAAGGGCTCGATACCGCAAGTGAGTTTGGGATCGTCGACAATTCTCACAGCCCGTCGTTGAACCGAGTCAAAAGGGTCAAGCTGGTATCCGGGTGCACCTGCCCAGAGATGGCAGCAGTACTCCATATGGGGCCGAACTTGCGACTTGTAAAGTAACAACCTTTGCCCCGACGTGAAGTACTGCTTCGCTCTGTTGAGTACACCAAGTTTTTTGGACGCCAGCTTTACCTTATCTTGTAAATAATCTCGGAACTGAACATCGCTGGAGATGTCGACACCAAGGATCCCAATGCTCTTGGAGATGGAGAGGGGAGTGTTCTGGAATTGTGGGACCACAGTGAATGGAGTTTTCTTAGCGGTGAACGCGCACACTTGTGTCTTTGTAGGGTTGAATCGGACCAAGTTTACCCGTCCCCAGTCAGAGACCTGGGACAGTGTGGTCTCGATTTGAGACACAAGTTCTCCGCGGTTTTCCTCCACAACGGAACGAGGGATGTTTGCACGACCCGTGTAAAAAGTGTCTCCAGTACTGTCATCTGCATAGCAATGTATGTTGTTGATGTCCAACATGTCATTGATATGCAGTAGAAACAGCGTAGGAGACAGCACAGAGCCTTGCGGGACACCAGCATTAATGTCCATGCTATCAGAGCAACTACCGTCAACTACAGTTCGTATGCGTCTGCCGGACAAAAAGCTAGCCACCCATTTGCACAAACCCTCGGGTCAAGTGCGAGTTGGCCTCGCGCAATAATGGTAAACCGATGTTAATGAAATTTTGGTAACTCTAAGCACACGCCGGGGAAGGCTTCTGAGAAAGAAAAAAGGGTCAAGTGCGAGTCGGACAGGGTGAAGTGCGAGTAGGATTCGCTCAATAAGGGTGAACCGATTCTAATAAAATTTTGGTAAGTTGTTATGCACATGCCCGAGAAGGTTTCTGAATTATTACAACCCTTTCACAATAGGTTGGTGCGGCAGTTGTTTTAAAAGAAGAAACAACTTTCGCCGGGTCAGCCATATGTATAGAATAAAGTCGCTGTCCGCCTCTGGTTTTGCGACCTCGTTCTAACGGTTGGACCGATTTTTATAAGGCTCGACCGAGATCTCGGTCTCGGTCTCGGCATTCTCGGCTACAAATCCAACCGAGAAATTTGTTTCGGTTCTCGGCTTATTTTTGCCGAGATTCTCGGTCAGGACCGAGATTGTAACTTTGTTCGGATCGGCATTCAAATTTTACCGCGCGTGGCCACGCGCCGCAGTGCGAAGTCGATTGGTGTAAATGCGTGAGAGAGCATAATAATTTTAACTAGCAGAGATAATTTTAACTCACCCTCCTTTACGCATATCTTAGAAAAAGTTTTTTGATAGACTGCCGGATGGATAACAAAGTGAACCTACCTCTTGACGTACGGAACTTAAAAAAGGTTTTTATTCAAAAGTTTAAATTTGAATTAGCACTCAATCCAAATGACGTAGAAAATCTTCGTCATTTCACCACGTGATCCATCCAAATCTCAGTTACGGGGCTCGGTCTTGTACTGCCGGTCTAGCTTCATAAGCTGTAGATACCCCGCTAGTGATGGCACATCCAAAGTCATAGTGTAATAAAAGAACCATTACCATACCTTTCCTCTTGGCCAGCTGCACCTCCGTTTTTTGAATCCTAGGCACGCGTAGTTAGTGGGCTCGGTCTTGTACTGCCAGTCCAGCTTCGTTAGCTGTAGATACCCCGCTAGCGATGGGACATCCGTTATCTCATTCTCGTCAGGACCTGGAATCATTTAATTATAGAGATTAGTAAAGGAACACTGAGATCTGTCAGATAATTTAATCCATCTGATAGTAAACTTGAAGTTAGTCTGAACTTTTATTTCATTTATTTAAAAACTGTAGTGTACAAAGAAATGTACAATCGGCGGACTTGATGCTCAATGCTTGTCTACCAGTCTTCCATTCTAATGTGAGAAATGAAAGATGCGTGATTAGGTGTGTCAAAAGTATTTATAAGAGAACCTTAATAATTTTTTCATTGTAAAGAGTGAATATGTACCATAATATAACATAACAAGATATACTTATGTTTCTTATAAATATCGGTATACTACACATATCACACTATATATGTAGGTAGATACATTGTATATAATACACCATGTACATATAATATAATATATTGAATAACGTACATAATATTGTAGTGATAATCAGGATTTATTAGGTACTGAAAATACATAAAAGCCATTTTTATTTTAGATTTTCTAAAATCTTTTTAAATCTTTTTGATAGTCTCAGGGAGCATATTTCATAGACATAAAGCTGTTGATGCGAAGAATCGGAGATACACCGAAAACGGTGATACGGAGTGCTGAGATGTAGGGTGTTAGAAGAAAGAAGTTGACGCTCATGTGTAAAAGACGTGAAAGAGAGTTGTTATTTGATATAAGAAGGGAAATAAGATATTATTCAAAATGTTATACGTTCTCGGATTGGTAGCCATTACAGTTTGGTCCGATATTCAGAGACGTGGTCGAATTTACGAAGGTTAAAGTGTAACGAATTGCATGTATTGAGAAGTCTTTCTAACTTATTTAACAATTTACATGTCCAAACATTCATCTCCATAGTCAAGGATAGGAAGAAGAAGAGAATAGACTAAGAAAATTTAGGTTTGGTCAGTAAAAAAAAATCTTTTGTATCTCTGGATAGAGTGAAAGGTATCTTAAAATTTATGAGAGATTCCTTCAATTTGAACGGTCGAGCTTAGGTTGTTAAGCCAAGATTTTTGACTTCCGCCACAAACGGTATTGGATTTCCGTTGATATTTAAGTTTGGCAAAGAACTGATATCTATTTTACTAATCTTTCTAGAACTCGCAATTACAATTACTTGACATTTAATGGGATTTATGAGCATTACAAAGCCGGATCCATTACTTAACGTTGTTCAGAGCAATTGTTAAGCTGATATCGGCTTTATTACCTAGATAGAAGTCCTTAAGTTACGTCCAAGATCCTTAAACAACAAAACTCAAAAACTGTTAGTGTCAGTTTATACCCTTCCCCACGATATATCTTTGCCAAAATAAACTAAATTTGGTCCAGAAACAAACCCCAAAGTAAGTAAAACCCGAAGTCTCCCTCTTAATTGCGAAGGTCAAACTACGATATCTTCAATCTTTTTTTTGTTTCTCAATATGTAATTTCTGCACTGACCCTGTAAAAATCGCCATTTGCTGGCGGCTCCCACCGCGCTTAATTCATCATATAGTAAGAAAATGGCAATAGAAAGCTTAAGCTATCTGTAGCTGTAGGAATTCGGTTATAGCTATTCCTGTGAAAACTTTAAATTATCCAGTATGAGTCTCTATGTGAACTAACTATAAGCTATCTTCGTTATCAACCAAATGTGGGCAGTTGTGACATGATGAAGTAGTAACAGAGTGTAACCTTCTATTTATTCTATCATTACGTTTTTTATTATTCACTTATTAACATAAATAATTGATACATACCGCTTTCTAATAGCAAGACATTCCAATCCTTAACTTCTGTTAATCGGTTTGCTACAACGGCTCCGGCTGACCCTCCTCCTACAACGATAAAGTCATATTCCATCTTTGGCTCTCTGTCCAAGACCCTTGCTTCAGGGTCATATGAACTGTAATTATGATAGGTAAAAGCTCCGAGCAGAAGTGGAATCAACCACAGTCCTGTGACACTGACAGTCTTCAATGCCGTGGACGCTAAGAGAACGTTGACACCCATGACGATTCCAAACTCAGTATCTGGTACAAATTTTGTTTCAATTCCTTTCGTCTATGTTTTATTTGTGACAGAGCCTTCTCAGTACTTGGGTTCGTGATTTGGACTACTTTGGTCATTGGGTTCTAGACTTAGTCTGTCTGGTGGTTTACTTCTTCTTATTGGCGGGTTGGTGGTTGGTGGTGGCAGCCGCGAAGGCGACATATTAAATCTCATCGCAGCAAAACTTTGCGATGAACTTTTCGGTGTTGCCAATCTGAAATGATATAAAAGTAAAGGTTTAGTAAATTCTGTAACTGAAAGATAATAATATAAATAATAATAATAAATAATTTTCGACATTGCTGGTCCCAAACTAAGCAAAGCTAGTGCTATGGATACCAGACAACGAATTCAAATACATATACTTTTTTTTGTAAATACATACATATTATACATAGAAAACACCCAGTCTCAAGACAAACACAAATAACTAATAATTGTTTGCCTTGTGCGGGAATCGAACCCACGCCCCTCGATTCAGCATTTGGTCATTACCCACTGAGCCACGGATTCGATAAGAATATAAATCCGTATCTATTTATTAGTTAGTTTAGTCTGTTTATCTTGCTCTGGACATGTAGTCCGATTGCTTTGTCCGATGGATCGGTCCACGAAGAATATTTTTCCTGCCTTGGGCGGGAATCGAACCCACGCCCCTCGATTTAGCATTGGATCACTACCCACTGAGCCACGGAGTCGATAAGAACATAAATGCGTATCTGTTTATTAGTTAGTTTAGTCTGTTTATCTTGCTCTGGACATCTTTGTCCGATGAATCGGTCCACGAAGAATTTTTTTCCTGTCTTGGGCGGGAATTGAACTCACGCCCCTCGATTCAGCATTGGATCACTACCCACTGAGCTACGGAGTCGATAAGAACATAAATGCGTATCTGTTAATTAGTTAGTTTAGTCTTTTTATCTAGCTCTGGACATGTAGTCCGACTGCTTTGTCCGATGGATCGGTCCACGAAGAATTTTTTTCCTGTCTTGGGCGGGAATCGAACCCACGCCCCTCGATTCAACATTGGATCACTACTCACTGAGCCACTGAGTCGATAATAATATAAATGCTTATCTGTCCATTAGTTAGTGTAGTCTGTTTATTTCGCTCTGGACACGTAGTCCGATTGCTTTGTCCGATGGCTCGGTCCAGGAGGATTGTTTTTCCTGTTGGTTTGATTAATCGGACTACAAGAAATTGCAATATCGCCTTGTCCTATCAAGTGAAAACTGTCAAAAAGATTGTAAAAAAAGTTGGTTGGCTATTTTTTATACCAAAAAAAGTTACCACTAAAATAATAGAAACGTTGCGCGACTCCAACTCACAATTGGCTGGGTTTTTCTTTAATTTTATTTTTAATTTTCAGGTAACAAGACCTTGTGCTGAACTATTCACAGCATGCATGTGATGAGTGATCACCCAAGAAATAGTAAGTCTGAATGAATTATGCGAATGAAATATTGCATTCTTTAGAAAGGATGTATACAGATCAACAAACTTTTCTGATCTTCTCAGCTAAGGTGTTTGGTCGCTAGTGTCGTTGTAAGTTTACACCTTTTCAAAATGGCGACTGTAGTTTTGATCTCAGACCACCTGGTCACAAAAGTTTGTTGCACTCTAACTTGATGCACATTTTATTGCTGCTGGCCAGGTACTTTCAAACCCGATTGGATCAAATCGAATTTGGAAAAGTAGCATTTTGTATTTTCGGCAACCTTATTGCTTTGTTATGAAGTTTACACATTAGTTAAATGTCTTTTTCCCAGTGCTGATTCAATCCAATCGGGTTTAAAAGTAACTTGCCAGCCGCCATGACGTTTGCATTAAGATATACGTAGTGCAAAAACTTGACGCCATTAAAGACTTAAGATGCTTTAAATGGTTTCTGACGGCCACTAGCGCCGCCAATGGTAATTTTAGATTAGCTATTTGAACAAAGTGAACTACAATAATGTGCTTTTACAGAAATATAGAACTAGTTAAAAGCAATTTTTGAAAAATGATTATTTATTTCTAGGATGAATCAGTGAGTTGTAAATAGCATATCTGCTTAAAGTGGCCGTTTTCAGCAGATATGTTATTTAAAACAAACAGATTCATCCAAAACACATTAAAACAATATTTTTATAGCTTGTAACTAGTTAAATATTTCTGTAGAAGCACATTTTTGTAATAACCTTTGCACAAAGCGAAAATTAAAAATATCAATTCACGGCGCTACTTAGCAGGGGTAACACTCTAAAGGGCGGTTATGAATCGAGTTCCGTAGCTCTATCTCTATCTATGTATGTTTATCATCATTCTTGTTACTCTGTCTTGCACAGTGCTGGTTATATAACTTGTTTCGGCTATCGGCACCATCAGCAATGTTCGGCTAAGGCCACAGCCTCTGTATTGGTCACAAATAATTAGATACTGTCATAAACAATATGACATAATAATAACTATTACCACAGCCTAGAGAATAACATCGAAAGAATTTCCATCAAAGGCGTCGGGACAGAGTAAACATGAGTTAAGGTGTGCGGCGAGACGGAAGGCAAGCGAACTCGAGTAGCTTATGTCGTTACATATGGCAAGTAGGGTGCTGCTCACTGTTGCGCCGCATTGTTGCCGTTCCATGACTGTCTAGACGTTGTCAATTTATCAAAGATGATAACTGATTGTATTTATGAATTAATGTGTAGGATGTGCAATAGCAACATGCGAAACAGGATATTTTTATTTTTATTGTTTGGTTTCGAAAAAAGAATTACCTAATGTTCTTATTTGGAAACCGGGTTTCGGTAGAGGAAATATTTTTCTTTTTTGAATAACGAATTCGAAACTTGCTTTCGAAAGCGGCCAAAAAGTAATCGATAAATTATTTATTACTCGATTGTCAATGGTTTATAAACGTTGTAACTTAAGTTTCTAATGCTGATAGATTTCAAACGATACCAATAAGTAAAAAGGTTCTTCTATGAAGATAATTTTCTCCTGGATAAAAGTTTTGGTTATTTTTCTATTAAAGTAGATAAAGCTATTATTTTTTTGTCTTTATGGATTTTATTAGATTAACTAAACTTAAAGAAAATAGTTAGGTTCGCTTCGAAAACTAAGTATTTAAGAAAAGTAGTGTTCATAAACTGTTCCCATCTCAATATATTAATTTTGGTCGGGTGTGAGTCAGGGCAGTTAGTAAACTTGGATCTTGAATAATGAATGACCTGCCAAAGGTAGTTAAAAGTGCAAAATGTTTGTTATTTGCGAATGACCTTAAGCTAGTCTTAGGCTTAAAAGTGCAAGTGACTGTAAGCGCTTACAAAGGGACATCGATAATTATATCGAGCGTGCGCTTTAATTACGTATTACGCAGACATAACCTGGTTATGGGTAACTATTATAGCTGCGTTTTATTGAGAGCATTGAGACTTGAGAGCTCTTGACAACGCATCCACTGCATACCAGTCCACGTGCAGCCAATGCGTTAAATGCGGACCGGAAGTGACGCCATATTCAGCATAGAGCACATTTATTTTTATTCAACAGAACGTTTGAATGTACGCATTGAGAGCACATAGCGCATTCAATGTTTATATTGTTTGTCAAAAAGGCGCCTAATATTGCAAGATCACAAATAGATTATTTTTTATCATGTGCCAATAATCAGGCTTCCTAATTGAGTCAAAGATTTAGCACTCCTCTTTGACAGTGTGAACTCACGTTCAAGGATCATACTTAATAATGTGTTTAAAAAAACCTACAGAAACTTGGGTTTAATACTTCGTATGACATATGACCGAACTTTACTGCAATTATCAGTTTATACATATAATGCGTCTCAGTCGACTGAAATGTGTCACAATAATTTGGGCTCCACACTCTACCTAACAGCAAAATAAAATTGTTAGATATTTATATATGTAAAATATGGAGTCTATACTATGTATCGATTGATGTATCCAACTTTTTTGAATGAGGGTATGAAATGAACTGCAAGGGCTAGAAGGTAACTCACACATGTCTCGTTAATTTTAAAAATAATAAAATAAACCCACCATCTCTCATTTCGATTGGTTCTTGTGGAGGTGGCGACAATTGACACGTTTCTTTTATACCACTAAGGTGGCAAACAAGCTATCGGTCTGTCTAAAGGTAAATGGATGGAATGGAATTGCAACACTTGAGGCATAACTCGCGCGTTGCCGACCTTTCAAAAATCTAATAATTTCTTTCTTGAAGAACCCTATAATGTAGTCCTTATAGAAAACCTTGGCAAGGGACTCATTCCACAACCCAAGCGTTCGCGCGAGGAAGTTTCTCTGAAACCTCACTGTACTTATCTATTTAGGTTCTAAGATCTGGGGATAAATTCCGTGCCGATGGAAAGCGGTGCGATGGTATAGAAATGTCATCATTGTGGGTGGGCATCATTTCGAAAAATTCCTTAGAAATCAGCAGAAAACATAGGGAGGCGCAGTCTCTCCTCAGACGTAGGGGGCGTCCATAAATTACGTATGGCAGTTTTAGCGATTTTTCGGCCCCCCCTGGGGAAATATTGTGAGATCTGGCTTGAATACTTCCCAGGTAGTTAAACTGAGGCGTCTTCGTTTACAAAAAACATTTTATAATGTAATTAATTAATCAAAGAATATTATAAAGATAATAATGTTTTTTTACGTAACGTAGTTGAATATTTTGTTTAAAGATTTTGTTATTTAAGGCTGCGCCCTACTCGAATGTGCAGTTTTCTGCTCGTGTTTAAAATCGCTTTCACTTACCTATTGCATATTTCAGACTGGAAAAACATAACATGGCTTACTACATTCTTTACCTAGTAAGTTAATGTTTTTTATAACATATCTGTTAAAACATCGCTTTAAAAAAATAACGACCTAACTTGTCGTTTTTCTATTTTTAATTCAAAACTCCTTATCAACTAGTACCGGGAACATAATTTATTTCAAGAAATGTGAAGTACCTAACTATAAAGCTTAAAAATTACTGTAATATAATTTTTATATTTCATGTGATGTAATTGTAATTCATTATTTCCACTTTTTACGCTAAGCTGTTCGCCTATTTACCTATCTATCTTCTATATACATATAAAATGCTTTGTCCTGAATGACTGACTGACGGATCAACGCACAGCCTAAACCGCTGATCGTAGAGACTTGTAACTTGTTCTTTGTATTACGTAGGCATCCGCTAAGCAAGGATTTTCTGAAAGGGTCAAGTGCGAGTCGGACTCGCGCAATAAGGGTAATCCAATTGTAATGAAATTTTGGTTATTATTATGCACACGCCGGAAAAGGTTTCTGAATTAGTACAACCCTTTCACAATAGGTTGGGGCGGCAGTTGTTTTAAAAAAAGAAACAACGTTCGCCGGGTCAGCTAGTCTATAATATATTTTTGCCACAGAAAAATGAGTTTTTTTTTTTTTTTGAGATTTACATTGACGATTTCCGCTTAACGCCCATAAAGCAAATGTATATGCGTGTTGGGGGCCCTCTTAACCGCTTGTGTTTGAACAATTGTTGAAAACAATGCCCATGGAAACTTTTTTCCATCGCATTGTTCGCCATCGGCGGGTAGTTCATCACCCAACACACCATGTGAAGCGTCATATATCGTCAATCGTGTGAAGGAATTCAGATATTTATGAGTACTCCGATATTTAATAGTATTAGTTGGATTATTATTAGTATTATTGATATGGAAGATTGGAAGGAAAAAAAGAACAGATCTAGTTTGAAATAAGTGAATTGCCCAACGTTAACCATATGTGAAAAGAAATTTAGCTCAACATGGTGATGTGAAATCTCCGGTCCGGTTACCAAGTGTTACAGTGGGTGAAGGCCGCGCTTAAATTGCTTTCGATGTTATGTAATTGATGACGGCAGCTCTACTGTGTAGCACTGCACTGTGTCTGGTATAGGGTTGCCACATTTTTTTAGCACTCCCCGATTTCAAGCACTTTTAAAAAATGTGCTATGTGATATCTGATTTCTGGCCAGTAAAAAGAAAAGCAAGTAAAATTATAGTATTCCAAGTGTGACTGTAGTTCACACCAATCGATCGATTATTATTATATGTTTTAAGGCGCAAAGTTATGTATGAAGTTATGTAAGAAAAATCATGTGAAGTAAATAAATAAATAAAAAAATGGTTTTGACTTAAAAAATACCCGATTAGTCCTAGTTTATGTTTACTTAAATGGGCTGCTTTGGCATCAAACAAACCACTTATAACATTTTGTTTGCTACAAAATCAAATTTAATTATGAAGACTACTTAAAGTAATGGTTTTTATACGAGATAATTAAAGATTGTCGTACGATTGGAATTGGGATTGTCGTCAAGAGTCAGCCCCTAGTTGTGTGTCAAAAATATATTAGTAAACCAAAGTGTTTATTTATGTGTCTAAGCTTCACCTGACTGTGCCGATATATATGGAAATCAACAAATCTACTCATGGCAACCCCGAAACATAGTATAAACACATTCATATTCATCTATTCATTCAACCATGCGCTTATAGAGGATCACCCCAACTCTCTGGCAGCCTTTTCAGGTATTGAATACTCCCAAACAGCTGAGTAGGGACTATATTGGGTTACCTTAGATCCTGTCCGGTATGTTTCATTCACATAAAACATCAAAATCATCGATTATTCTTATCATTTCTTAAACTTCCTTACATTCAACCCAACAAATCCGCTCCGTACCAAATTGAAATGCGACGAATGTGACGATTTACCCTTTCATACGTGTAAATTTTGACAAAATAGTTTGACAATCAAGCAAGGATATTGCGTATTACATACAGAAAAAAAACAGATGAATTGAAAACTACCCCACTATTGAAGTCGGTTAACAAAAATATTTCTGTTGGTGCAAACAGTCTGTATTTGAGTTGTAATCAAATTTATATCTGTGTGAATTATGTAAACATTCCCTATAGGGTCTTTTTGGCCTGAAATAAGGAATTGTTATAAACAGGTGAACCCAAAGGGCAAAACTGAGCCCTGTTGCTTCTCTCCGCTGTTTGTGGGTCTCTGTTCAGACCGATCTATTTTGAAAACTGTTTTTCATAACCTGGACACACGCCATGGGTATCATTGTCTTGAAGTTATTGAGAATTTGACAAATATATTTTATAACTTTATAAATATATCCGATGGGCGCAGGCGGCTCAGGATCGGCTGTTGTGGAGAAGGCGAAGGACTGAGACTACGATACTTACAAAAATAGTCCTACCGATAGAATTACGAAAAAAAAATATCTTGGTACTATCAGTCGAGCTGCATTGGTAATGATCTAATGATAGTTCGTAGTCATACTGGTAGAACCACGGACATTAAGCATTGCCTTTGGTATTACCAATCCAACTACACAGTAGGTAGGTAGGACTACTGGCAATCAATATTTGTAATATTATACAAAATGTTCTTAAGATACATATTTGTACTTCTAAATTATTAATAAAGCACTCTTTTCAAATTTGTTTTAATTTATTGGGCACAGTCGACCTGCTTACACCTGCTCCCCCTGGCTAGACCTTGCACCAACCGACTACCACTATTTCTGCGATTTAGACTTCTTCCCAGGAAGCAGTACAAAATGCCTTTACACAGACTGTGCAGTCCAGAGAGTTTTATCGAAAAGGTTTAAGTGATCTTCCTATTAAATAGCAGAATTGTATAGACAATGACCGTAGATACTTTGCTTAAGTAAATGTATTTCATCCTCCAAAAATCAATTAATTTTCCGGAAAATTCATACTTCATATTTAATCATTAAATGAATTCTCTAATATTAATATTTAATCATTAAATGAATTCTCGCTTGCACAAAAAACCTTTGTCACTTATGCGAGAGGTTAAGCCACTGAGGCTGATTTTTTTGAAATATTGATCAATAAATTTGAAAAAGAATTAGAAATCTAAACGTGTTATTTTGTTTTCTCGCAGTCGGGCAAGAACGACCTCGAGACGAGACGCGTCTACTGGGTCGTCCTTGCGCGGCGTGCGGCATAGTAGTTGCGAAATGTCGTCCGTGGCGCGCAACAGGTCGGAACGCGGTCGGAGTAGCCGCAGCTGGGGTTGCCGGTTATATCACCGATGTCATCAGCTCATGATTACTTAATTTGTTTATTTAGACGGTTTTGTTCACGCGTGATAGCAGTGGTTCATAAATTTTCTTGTAGGACTAGCACTTTGTCGTATATCTTGTAAAACCATGTGGATTGACATCAGTAATTTAATTATCTCAAAACCGTATCGGAACCTTATTGTCACTCTGTCGACACGGTCTTAGTTAGTTTTTTCCGGTGATGGCTGGATGTGTAAGGGGCGAGTACCGGAAGAAATATTATCTCATCTAATCCGAAAGAAATGGCGCGCCGTGCACGGTAAAAACAGATTACTTAAAAAAAACAAATTGCTTTGTATCAAAGCAAATTCATTAACTCCCAGAAAATGATCCTCTCCCTAGAGACGTAAGAGAATATTTACTTAGTAAAAGTAAAAAAAAACCTGAAAAGACATTTATTTGTACTAAGACAAAAATATTCAATGCAAGTAAACAAATTAATGGAGTTAGAATTAATAATTATTTTGATAGCAAAGATAAGTTAGTCTTCAAGTGAGGAGTTACGATTTCCAGTAATGAAATTTTTAGTTAGAATAAGAAATGTTATTCTGTTTTCTAGCAATTTTATTTGATTCTTTAGAGTAGGTAATAAATATTTCCGCTTGTGAATATTAGCCTTGGGTAACTCCGGACATAACTATATCTTTGGATATATATCCGATGCCGGATATTTTACAACTCCTTCACTTTGCGTGAAATAAACATGTCCTATATCCAGCGAGTGAACGAACTAATACAAATAAACAGCGGAGCGTGTCGCCCATGTCGGTGGCGCGGAGCGGCCAAATGGCGATGCACGCGTATCACTGAAAGTGAGAGAGAGAGAGAGCTAGCGTTGAAAGCGAAATAGTAACGTTGTAGTGTCTTGCTTATAAATAATCGATCTCAGCGCTTTTTAAAATTACGCCTGCTAAACCCAATGTATATGTATTGGGATATGAATTTCCGTGCAATACGCTTTAAAGGGCTTAAACCGGTTATTTGTTAAGTGGACGTTTTTTGGCTTCAATTTAATTGTTTGTTTACGTAAGTATGTACATACAATAGATTAGTATTTACTGCATTAGTTTTAAGTATCACCTCTGCTTTGTGACGTACGCGTGAATATCTGTTAGTTAAATATAAGTGTCGATGATTACTAGTGTATTTGCTGAGTGTTTGTTTATAAATAATTATAACTTTACTTTGCGTGTAGGATTTGTTTGTGTTTAAGTACTAGACTGTGTAAATATTTACACTTATAAAAGTTTTGTGTTAAAATTGCGTGTTGTGATTAAAAAAATAGTTTATAAATGTTACAATCATAGTCTAAAATTGAATCCTAACCTAAGAAATGACTAGTCAAACAAAGCCCGGTTCATACCTATCACAACTCATCACCAAAAATGTTTTCGTTCCGAACAAACGAGGGATACACTAATGATTTGTGCACTCGTGATTGAAAGGTACAAAATCGATCCGAGGATTGCTAGAAAATTGCATATTTCCGCGAATATATTAAGCGGATATGGATATGCGAAACGGATATATATCTTTAATCGGAATGATATATGACATATCCAATCTTTGTCCGGAGTTACTTAGCCCTTGACTAGTGAATATGCAATGACAAATAAAGGTACCTTATACAATACCGACGACACAAAAACACCATACTTAGCACAGACCTAACTGCATTCTAGATAAGTAACTGTGACTTGTATTCTTATTAGCTTAGTGTCAATAACTGTACAACACCATCTGTTGATATTATTTAGATTTATCTTTAAAAAATTAAATTCTTGATTCAAAAGAAGTCCAGTTTTTTTTACTGCAATAAAACTAAATCTCATAATAAGCATATTTATCTTAAAATTACAAAAAAATCCAAGAATAAAATAGTATCAGAAAAAGAAAGGTGGTAATTTTATAACAAAAATATATTTTTAATCTGAGAAAGTATATTTTTGGAATAACTAAATATTTTGAGAAAGTACTCTATCTAGTAAAGAGAAATCCTTTTTATCCGTGTGTAGTCCGCCATGGCACGCCTTATCTTATGTTCAGCACTAGACAAAAATAGGATGATTTGAAGACGATGATGACCCAAAGTAGAAACGCTTGCCAAGTCGGACAGCCGGTTGCAGAAGCGAACATTCGAAAACTAATAGTCATTTTGTCGTCTTTTTTAGTCGTACAAAAAAATGTGTTTGCTATCCTGTTGCCAGTGATATCCATGTTTCCGAACCCATCCCTGCAGTGGTGACGTGCAGTTCATCGTAGAAGCAACTAATCTTTGTTATACAACGTGTTACTTCATAGATTGCGCTGTGGCTGCGGTGTGTCAGGTGCGTGAGCCGTCAGTTCACTACGGATTGTGAATAGGTAACACTATTCACGATGTGATTCTGTCGTATTAGCGGTACTTGTCATTTCTGCTTTGCTGTATGACGCAAAGGGACAGATGACGGTATCTGCCGCCCCCCTACTATGCCCTATTTACAAATATTAATATTTCAACCTATAGAAATATTCTATTCAAAACAAAAATAGCCTATATTACTTACTACTACTCGGTTTGCGGTTAGGGAACAACTTTACCTCTTTATCTATATCTATATAGCTGAAGAGTTTGTTTTTTTGTTTGGACACGCTAATCTCTAGACCTACCATTTAAATATGAAAAAATCTTTTTGCAATTGGTAGCCCAATTCGTTAAGATAGTCATAGGGTATTTAACATCACGCTAAGGCTCTTAGGAGTCGAGCAAAAAGGAAGTCAGAAAGAACCTTGAGTGAAAACGAAGTAATGGCAAGGGCGAGCGATGCGACGGGGGATGTCAGCAATGAAAAGGGCAGAAACCCGTCTGCCAGGTGAGTTAAACTAGTTAAGAGGAAACATCCCGCTGTTTTTCCCCATACAAACGTATTTCCCTGTTTCGTCCCTGGATTTTGGAATGTATACAATCTCTATGCCTGTATGTTTTGCTTTTTTTAAAATGCCATTCCTATGAAAAACTGGGCCCAGAAAAAGTCCAAAAAATGTCTTTTTTTATGACATCTTAAGACGTGTGCTATAGCACCTTTTTTTTCAAATATGAAAACTAATTTTCAGAAAACAAAACATAGATACAGACACGGAGTAAATCATTACCTCTAAGTTAAAGTAATTTTAATTAAATTTAGTTGAGATTTGGAAGAGGAAAGTGGGGAATAAAATACTCTGATTTTGATGATTAGACTACGTAAAACAACCCGATCCGCAGTTGTCCCTATCGCACATCTGTATCTAATCTTAGACAAGTTCCTAAAGCGACTGTAAATGATTTTTAAATACATATTTCTGCATTAGCTAGCTTGTGATAAATAATTTGGATACAATTTTGTATTTAGGTAGGGTTTTGCTTTTTAAGTTTATCTATAAACTTAGTTGCATTTTTTGTCAAAATGCGATTTTTGAAATAAAATAAAGAAAAACGGCCAAGTGCGAGTTGGATTCGCGCACGAAAGGTTCCATACCAATATCTATAATAACGGCAAAAAAATCACGTTTGTTGTCTGGGAGCCCCCCTTAACTATTTCAAGCGTCACGTCTACCTGTTGCCGTTAACAATATCAAGCAAAAACGAGCAAAATAATCACGTTTTTTAATGGGAGCCCCCTTAAATAATAATTTTATTCTGTTTTTTAGTATTTGTTGTTATAGCGGCAACAGAAATACATCATCTGTGAAAATTTCAATTTTCTAACTATACGTTCATGAGACACAGCCTGCTGACAGACGGACGGACGGAAGGACGAACAGCGGAGTCTTAGTAATAGTGTCCCGTTTTTTGCTCTTGGGTACGGAATCCTAAAAAATACCGGTCCCCCAGGTACAGATAAAAAAACTGACGGACTGATACATATATCAACTATTGAGTCTATAGACTTAATAATTATAGGTTTAACTACTAATTTCAGACCATATCGATATTTCGTCACTTGTAACTAACTAAAAAAACGGTTACAAACATTACTAACGCTCATATTACTTATTATGAAATCGGAAATCGTTAAATTTAATGATCACTGAACTGCTAATTGTAAAGTACCTAATGATGTATGTGTCAATTATATCCAAGTATAGTGAGTTTACAATATCTTGGCACGTGTTGAATTCCGTACCAATATTTACTAGTTTACGAACACAAAGAAAAGCTGTGTCGTTAAGCGTTTACCCATCCAATGTCTGACCAAGCGCGATGTTGCTTACCTTCGATTATCGTTCCAATAAATAAATGTGCAACTGTGTCTTTTAATAATCTAGAATGTTTTTCTAAGATGGAGTTGATACGGTAATTTAAGATGGTAATGGTTCGAGCCCGTCTTACACTAGCCCGTTTTTTGTTATTTAAAGATATACTATAGAGCTCACTCTATAATCACTGCAAGTTTAAAGCTTGAATGTATTACTATTTTACACAAAAAAAAAGGAAACCCAAAAAGCTGTAAATAAAAATAAATAAAAAAACTCGACTGCAAAAATTAAGTACTAAAAAGCAATAAACAAGTACACCTAAAACGTACCAAATATTTAACTATCGATACAATCGCTGATAAACTCTCTGGCAACTTGCATGTCTTTTATTATCTCATTAAAACATCGATAGATACACAGTTGCAGCAGATAGAAATCTTTTTTTTAAGTCTGTGAATACAAAGAAAGAAGTTTAAAAACAAGTTACGGATGAAAACCAACAATGGCGCCCGGATATTTTTTTTGTACAGTTTACGTGCTCGCCTTTGTATTTTGTTACGCACGGATAACAGTTTTATGACAGTCGCTGTGACTCTATTAACTACAACAGCTTGTACTTAACCCGCGGAGCAACCTGATGTTTTACTAAGTCTGAATAAACTTAAGTCTCTACTATGATCTTAGGGTCTTCTACTTTTTAGCACCTAATTCAAGATTCAGAAGGCTGAAAAATTAGTTGGATAGCTGGATGTTGGATCCTGTCGGCTATTCCTTCTAACGTCGTAAGTATTTTCCTATTATGTAAGGCATTCTCGATTTTACAACCGATTTTGCAATAACTTAACACGATCTTTATTAGTTACATGCATACGTTCTTAGTATTACGTATATCCGTGTTTGTGTGCCAGATGTATTGGACAGGTTGAAATCTGTTCCCGGCGTTACTTGAAAAATCAAATGACTAACTTTTCTGGTTCTACTATATTTTTTAGGGTTCCGTACCTGAAAGGTAATTAGGAACCCTATTACTAAGGCTTCGCTGTCCGTCCGTCCGTCCGTCCGTCTGTCACCAGGCTGTATCTCATGAACCGTTATAGTTAGACAGTTGAAATTTTCACAGAAGATGTATTTCTGTTGCCGCTTTAACAACAAATACTAAAAAACAGAAAAAAAAATATTGAAGGGGGCTCCCATACAACATACGTGATTTTTTTTTTGTAGATTATGGTACGGAACCCTTCGTGCGCGAGTCCGACTCGCACTTGGCCGATTTTTATTAACATATATATTTATTAAAAATACTCTTAAATAAAAAATCTGTCTTTGGAATAGTAAGATTGTTTTACTGTATCTGTGGATACATAAATTAACTCCACATTGTGCTGAATAATTGTGGTATCTTTTTTTTGGGATCGGGTATCATGAGAACTAATAGATAGGTAGCTGCTGCCGGACAATTTACTTCATAGTCATAGGTCTTATGAAAAAAAAGCTGCACTTTGTGATGGAAGCAAGCCACTGCACAGTAATAGTAGCGACCAAAATAAGCGTTTTTGCCGGCAGCTCCCAAAGTTTCATCCCTTAGGAATAGAGATGGCGCCACTTCCCAAAATAAAACTTCTACAAGCCTGACGGATGCAAGGATTTTGCTGATTAATATGTCAATAGATAGCTATACTTATTCTACAAAGAAATAAATATAAAAAAAAAAAAATATTAATCAGTTGTCGAAAATCCCGATTTTTTTATTTGTTTTTTTCAAAATTTCAGGTTTATACTTCATTGCATAAAAAAATGTATGAATAGGGTTTTTTTATTGCTCACATTATTACGATTTTAATGACTTGCCCAGAAGTAATCACGGCTTTTGCAAGTATATCGAGACCTCTGGAAATAATTTTGGTTCCAGATTCATGTGCAAAGTGTATGATGCGAATACAGAGCACATTACTGTAAATGCGGTTCGCAAAGGCTTATTTGCCTCAAAAATAGGCTAGTGACAAGCCTCCCACCAACGTCAGCCGCCCTGCAAAAACATGCACTACGCGCAGCTTACCAGGCGGGCCATATATGGGAAAATTGTTTGAATTTAGACATTACCATCCCATATCCATCTTTTTGGGGATGGAACAAGACCTCTCAAGGTAGCTGGACTCCACAATGGTCAAGTGAAATAGCCATTTGGCAAGAATTAACACTGCTCGATCAATGCGCTTGTAAATCAGGCTGCGAAACAATGCGTTGCGGTTGCCGACGTGTCGGACTGCAACGTTTGGGTATGAAAATCCGAGTAGCCGTGTATTGTATATGTTTTTTTTGGCAGAACGGCGCGCTCGGAAGCAAGAGCAATATTCCCACGGAATCTTAAATATTTTCATAACTATTTAAGATATTGACATGCAATTTTTTTATGAAACGCATCATTAACATCGTAATAATGTGAGCAATAAAAAAATACCCTATTCATACATTTTTTTATGCAATGAAGTAAAAACCTGCATCCGTCATGCTTGTAGAACTTTCAAACTTTTATTTTGGGAAGTGGCGCCATCTCTATTCCTAAGGAATGAAACTTTGGGCGCTGCCGGCAAAAACGCTTATTTTGGTCCCTACTGTGCAAAGCGGCTTGCTTCCATCACAAAGTGCAGCTTTTACCCCAAAAATCGCCATAACACCTATGACTATCAACTGTTGCTGCGAAGCTATGGTCTGCGCCTTTGTCTGCGCTAAATTCGGTTATCAGCGTGGAATTTGTACGAATCATTGATTGTATTAAGAAATTTTGTTTGTCCTCGTCAAATTAGCTTATAGTTATTCCTGTGGGAAATTACAGGATAAAAAGTATCCTGTTGAAGTCCTTTTTCGTCCCTTTAACAATCACTAAAACAAACAACAAAACTCAATTAGTTGTTTAGTAGTGACGACGTAAAGCAGTAATAAACAACAGTTTTTTACAATAAGATATAATGTATATATTAACCATGTACTTTTATTATTCTGTTTGTTTCTCTGCTATTGATGATCTAATGAAACATGAGAAATGGTGTTTGTTTTTTTTGTTGTACTACTAAGGTGGCAAACAAGCTTACGGTCCGCCTGATGGTAAGCGGCTAGCGTAGCCTATACGCAACACCAGGGGTATTCGTCACTTCAAGTTTAGTTAGTGTAGTTTGTATTGTTTTTTATCCAACTAAAACGCGACAACCCGTACTGTATATTTGTGTAAGTAGGTACCTTTGTACCAAACGCCTAAATGGATGTCAGACATTAAGGTACCGTTGGATTTGCCATGGATTCTAAAAACAAATCTTTTCAACTTTCTACGCAGTTGGGTATTTCTTTATTCTAGTGTATGTAAAATGAGGTCGAATTTAATAAATAAGTAAATCACGGTTGACATTATTTAATTTTTTAAATTAAGAAATCTTCAACTTCATTGTGAACACTGTTACGCTCTATTTGTTACTGATTTCAGTGCTTCAGCAAGAAAATTATTGGAAATAGTTTTCGATATAAATACCACACTTGTGTGTTTTTTGTTTCGACCTGGGGAATAATTTGCGACTACTTTCGGAGTGGATTAGATCTGATAACTTGAAAACTTACTGACCAATTTGCTTTATCGGTATCTCAATCCATTTCCTTTGAGACGAAACCGAACTGATTAAGTTTTCAGAAATGAACCAGAGCAGTGTTTTATTATTTCATTAAATTTTTGTTTTTTGTTTTCGATTTCGTTAAAATTAAGTTTTACTGGGCTTCTGGAGGGTGCGAAATTTAAATTTTTATCAGTTTTCTTACATTTAAGATATTAAGACTTTTTTTTTTAATCTTTGTTTTTGATGAAACAAAGTTTTACTGGGTATCTGGGGATGCTAGGTTTGAATCTTTAATCGGTGTTTTTAAATTCAATTTGGCGCCTATTCTTTTGAAGCAATCTTTGATTTCGACGAAACTAAGTTCTGTTGGGATATCGTCAAATCTTTAAGCACTTTTTAAAAATTAAAGATGGTGATCTTATACCTATGGCGTTTAATTTAATCATTCAAATTCTATTGGATATTCGAGGGTGCTAAATTAAAGTTTTTGTCAGTGAAAATTCAAGATCTAATAGCTTTGATATCAAGGTAAACATAGTAAATTTACTTGTAGTGGTTGCTCTCTGACCAATTTCTGAAATATCGTTTTTAATAATTTTTTTACCACGTTTGTCGCATAGACTATATATAGTGGTTTGTTTGTAATGAAACATAAGACACCGGTTCCGCGGCGTTGCGTAAGCTTGCAACACCAGCCTTCCGTCCCCTGTACCACAAAAGAGCGGTTTGTCCCCGTGCACTATTATCTCTTTACGTAATGTTTGTTTTTCATTCTTCACTGACGGCATTGTTCTGGAAGTATTTGATGGGTTTGTGTTGTATGAGATTTTTGATGAGTCATTACATGTAGACTGCAATGGTCTGATTGGAAATGTATGTATTGTTTTGAATAATAAGTGCAATACGTTGTATTACAGAAGGTGCTGACTGAAATATTCTTTCGTAACATGCCGGCGGCGCCGAGTATGGTACCTTACGAATACGAATAGGATACCTAACCTCAAAAAAAAATTGCCGTAAAGGATCCGTCTGTCGGTTTGTCCAGATCCTTTCTTTCAGAATTGGAGGCTAAAGTTGAAATCGATATCAAATACTAATTTCTTCCGCCGCTTGGAGCTGTTAAAAGATCAAAATTTTAAGTTAACGCAGTCGTCGCCCATATGGTAGGACAAAGTCAAGTTATAATTGTTAAAATCTCTACTCGAACCTAAGACAAGAGTTTTCACGATTTTTTGTCTAAATATTCGTGTGTTCCACACACACCAATATTAACGACTGTATATGTCAAAAACCCATAAGTTCATATTTAAATGTGTTTCTTCTAGTAAAAGTACAGCCATTTTCACGGAATACTTCCCGTCGACCGAGAATTATAAAATTTGGCAAGAAGGGAAGCTCATAATAGCTTATACAGAGAAAAAAATAAAGGGGAAAAGAAGGTAATTTTGCAGTATATTTTGTATATATATTTGCCTGTCTGTCAGTCAAGACCGATTTTCTAAGGAACGCGTAAAGGTACCTAGTTGGAATTAATATCGAATACTTAGAACATGAAGCTGTATCAAAATCAAACTTATAAGATGTAATTTAAAATTTGGCCATTTGCATCTTTTGACACTCGAAAATAAATCAAAATTTATGGGGTACTTCTTTGTAACCTTAAGCTATGAAATTTGGTACAAAGTAATCAAGTCTTTTTATCTATCCAATTAATGATATAAAAAATAATTTCCAATTTTATTATGAATATCAGATATTCTTCACCGGTAATCAGTATACTTTTATAATACGAAAAGTCTCCACTCACTTTTTGACTAAAATAAAATTAATACATTGAAATGTTTGAATAATACAATTCAAACTTTTCAAACAAATAATATATTAACGATAGACATTTATGAAGTTTTGTCTTAGTCTGAAATCCGTAACATTACTAAATAATAATATTTTATTTATTAATTATCAGTTTTTGTAATTTAAAATTATCTACACCTTAATGTAAGTGTTTATTTTAGGATATATTTAAATAAAAAACCGGCCAAGTTCGAGTCGGATTCTCGTATAAGGGTTCCGTACTACCAGTACCACCACACAAACTGCCTGCCAAATTATGTTGCGGAACTATTATTTGGTAAGTAGATAGTGTTATTTTTTTAGTAAGTTGACTAAACTTTCTTATTAAATTATTATAGTTATTTATTTTTAGTAGGTTTTCTTATTTTACTAGAGATAGAAAGATAATACATACATTAAGAACAAGGTAAAACATGAACTAATAAAAACGCATCGTTCCCGAAGTTTCTTTACTATTAGATAAGGCACAAAACAACAGTACAATTTCAGTTTTATTGCAATCAAACACTATGATTAAAAACCTATTAAGAAACAAAATTGGACGCTGCTTGCTTGTTTTATTCATTAAAGAATATTAACGGCGATTACCCCAGAAACGCAATTCAAAAACATAACATGAAATATGCCTTGACGCAATTACACAATATCGCTGTTACTTTTGCATAATCTAGCGCAGCGTTTTGGGGCAACCATACTTTTAAACACCTTTTAATACGTCTTATCTTGTACAAAATATTGGCATTTAATATCTATTGAATTGTACTTTCTGTTTCTCCTATTATGTTCTATTTAACCTTTATGTATTTCACTGTTAGATAAAAGTCTTAAAAGGATACGATTCGCGGCGCCTCGCAGCGAGTTTCATACAAACGAATTTCTCATTTGCTTTTGACATTAACTGATCAGTCACTGTGAAATTTCTTAGTCATAATCCCAAGCCGAATACCTATATCTGTGGTTTTCCAAAATCTTGTGAAATGTTTTTATGAACTAGAAATCTTTTTAAAACCATTTATATGAAAAACTAGATTTCTGTATTACTTTTGAACTATAAAATTTAACAGAAAACTGACACACTGCAGACCTAGATATTATTACTAGAACATAATGTCATCAAAATTTCCTGGTGTTTTATTTGGAAGTGTCAAAATTAAGTAAAAAATTCGTTTCTTTGAAGCACGTTTAGAGGCGCCCAGAATCGTATTCTCTTAAATGTTCGTATCGTGCTGAGTCTAAAGACAAAAATTACTGTTCATGAGCGAGGTAAGCAGCTAAAGGGCTTGCACCTTTAGAACTTTGTATTCTGGTTCGACTATAACTGGAGTACCATTGCTCCGATATTAATGATTTTTTGGCCACTAGTAGTTGAGGTCAATAGATTTGGAGTTCGAACATGACCAGGATCGAATAGGGTTTCAAATGAAAGGGCGAAACTTCGATGATAATAATTTTGTCATGGAATGGAATGAATCTGTAGCCTTTTATGCTAACTAGATGCCTTTTTGTATTTAATTTAATGAAGTATGTACTCAATTTTTTTTTGAATTATTATTCAAGTAGACTTTTAAACAGGACTTTGGTATCATCAGTTTAATTTTAGGTTAAAGCTTGCTTCAAGTTCGTAATGATGGGTAAAAATGAAAAAATTACTAGTTATTTTAGTACCTAATAAATTGTATGTACATTATTGATAATTTCTTAATTAGGAATAGTGGTAGGTATTGCAGAGTACTAGGCCGAAAAAACTTGTGGTTTACATTAATGAATTGTTCCCGTAATTACAACCCACAACAATATGTTTGGCAAACGGATTTAGGTAAGTATACCATTCTTTTACGAAGCTGACGGTTTCGCGTTGGCATACGTAGAAATGACCAAATAACCGTAAATTACCTACTAGGTACAGGTAACTAGGTCTACTAGGTAACCTACGAGTTTAGCCAAAATCCCCCTTTAAGAGGGCGATATAGGCCAGAAAGCTAATTTCTGTAATACTGACGATGTGCATGTAAATGTACTAAAAGTCATTACACAGTGTCATATACATTACTTTTAGATATATTTGTTACATACTTCCTAAGTAAATTATTCCAAAATGACGCCGTGAAACTTAATTTATTTTTTATGGGATTTAAGGTTTTTACCGTTTTGTAGTTTCTGCTACAAATTATAGTCAATGCTCTAGATAACAAGCTATTCTAATTATTTAACCAACTTTCATCACAATAAAATGCAAAACACGCTTTGAAAATTTGCACAAGTGTTGAAACAATGGTCACTTCCAGATTTTTTATTGCATTGACTACAATAAATGAAAATCACTCATTTAGATAATGCTTAGTGCACAAAAGCAAGTTTTATAACATATATTTTTTTCAATCATTTAGGTGTTTTTTTTTTTTGCACAAAATTTGCACAAAAACGGCATATTTACGCGGTCTAGCCTATACCGCAGTCTTTAGAATCTCATGTTGCGGCGGTAAGCTAAAAGTAAAAAAAAAAAGTTGTACCTAATCGGTTAAAACAAAACACTTACGATATTCTTACATAATAAGCAACAAATGAGATTAGTGTCGGTCAGGATTAGTTAAACCACCGCAAGTCTTTTCTTTAGAAAAACGTTCAAGACAGGTTACACCGCAGTACATTATGTGCCGACATCGTTGGCAACGTTATATAACATTCAACCGGTGATCTTGCACAATTGATGCAGTATAATTAAAAATTAAATATGGCAGACAATATTTGTTTAGCCTCGACTGTTTTCTATAAGCATTGACATACAAATGTTTCGATTGATTGTTTGATTGAAAATAAATGGCACAATCGTTCGCAGTCACCATTACATATTAGTTTTATTATTTGTACTAATTATGGGTATATTACAACGTTTATAATTACTAGGTACTTATAATGCCGTGTATATTTAAGGCTCAACTTACTTTCATTGCTGCTGATTTCTTCACTTTTAGGCACTATTTCTTTTACTTAAAAAAGACGGTTTAGTGTACTTATTGTTATTCTTCACAATTATTATTTGTCACTGAATTATCACTGATAACTTAATTCGTTACAAACACAACCATTTCACTTTTAATGTCACTAAAGTTCGAAAGTTATGTGTTAACTGCAGGTTAAGTGACTATTGTTTATAACGAATAGATTTGTATTGAATTGTTGTATTGTTCTCACGATCGATGTCACTGCGAGGTGTTGACCTTCGAACAGACATTAAAATAAAGCATTTCTAAAGAAATTTAGAGATCAATATCTAGTGCGTTAAAGCGTTACCTAAAAATAAAGCTATTTGTCCGAAAATAAAGACTTAATCCGTTCCACAGTTAGTTAACCCAACACTTGTCTCTTTTGTAATTTAGAGTTTGGGTTTAAAAAAAGACAATTAAGTTGTTATGCCTCTCAACGTAGTAAACGAAGATTACCTAACAATTTAAAGCGATGATTAGGCTTAACCATTAGAGGATGGTAAATGAGGAAGTAATTATGGTATCTAACGAAATGAGTAATCATGACGAGTTGAGGCAGGTCATGAACCTTACATAGACTAACAATCTAGATGTTAATACAGATTAACAATTCACATATAATCACAGATTAACAACCATGTAATTATTATCTTTGAATAAAAGTTAGGTTAACGTTTGAATTTTAAGAAGCAAAAGGGAATGTCTTTCACTGCGTGTTTGCAGCGTCAATTCAATGCGTTTCAGGAAGAAATTTTAGCTCTACTTACGCTGAATTACGTAATATCTACGATAACTTGATATTCTAGTATTAGTTACGTTACGTTAGATAATTGTACTGAATCGGCGCATTGAACTGTTATAAAGATTTTGATAATATCTGTGAAATTTATAGGTTTACTGTCACTTTTCTTTGTCAACACCTACATTCAAAATTCACCAAAAAAAAATTAATAATAAAACTTAAGAGACACCAAAAAAATAAAAGGTTAATTGTAAAATTGCGGTCGAAATTTTACCAGTTGAGAAATTAGTCAAGGGTGAGTTTCGCGACAGCTGCGCAAAGCGACACCGGTTGTCGGACTGGTGTTTGCGCGTGCGCCGATGGCCCGGCCGCCCCACGCGTCTTCCACGGTGCTCTCGCCGGCGCGCGGCGTGAGGTCTCTCATGCATATTACGGCGCCTTATGCTAATTATTTGGGGCGATATTGGTAGCAATTTGGATTGTTGTGAATATTATTTTGTCGGATCTAGCACGCGAACAATCATTTTCAACTATTTGGTTCTCGACGTTTCGGCCCGGTTGCACTAACAGTCACAAGAACACTTAATAAGGTAAATGTTTGTTTCGCATGTAACACTAGATAAATTTTAAATATAATTTTGTCAAGCGCGATAGTCTTAAAGTATTATTCTTAAGTCGTATTCGTATGTCATACTTTGATTATTATATAAAATAGTAGATACTAAGCCGTATAAATTATATTGATCACATATTATAAAGCTGCAATTAAGGAAAGATAAAAATAGACGAATTGGGATGAAAAATATAAAAAAGTACTTGTATGGATATCGACTTTTACAAAAATCTTTTATTAATACTAAAATCACAGGCAAGTTATTATTTTAACTATTTAAAAATTACATTAAAAATACAACCACAAGATGCAAGTTTATTGAAAACTAAAAAATGGGTGTCAAGAGTTTTTAGTTCGAGACCACTTTCGCCAAAGATTAAGGTCGATTAATTAGATTCAATATATTTGCCGATGATGTCATTATTCAATCATTGTCAATCATAAATGATTATTAAGGAGTAACAAATTCGATGATTAGCAACAAATATGTTAGTTGTATCTTTCCTAAGAATCTAATTTACATAAAAAGGTTGTCTTTTGTTAAATCTCTTACGGTTTCAAAGACTAAAACAAAAATCACATTGATTCAAACGTTGAGACAAACATTTCTATTTGATGTCAAAATTTGTGTAAGTATCTCTAGGCCAGCATTCTTCACCGCGTTCAAGAAGCTGTAAGTTTCGGAATAGTTCCTTCGAATTCGTTTATAAAATCAAATCTCATCATTGTTAATAAAAACACAAGTGAAAGTTATTATTTTATGTAGGTATTAATCACAAACTTATCGATTTCTTGTCGATACCTCCCTAATGTGTTACGCACTAGCTTCAAACGAACATACGTGACTCGGTTCTCGTCCGTGCGTGTCGGCATTGTCAGTTGTGTCACTTTACGTCATAATGTGTGTTACATTACATTATATTCTAGTAATTTACTGGAAGTTATTACTTGTTACCTAAATGCATACTTAATTACATTGCAAAATTGTTGATAATATTCAGTGATCGTCGCGTTGTCCTTAATCCTGAGTTATATATAACAACGCGTTTATTTGAAACTGATTCATGTTCTACTGAACTCGATGGCTCTACGAGTGAGATGTATTTCGAAACGAACTGGTATTTTATATTGTTTGGTGACTTTTAGGGTTACGTGTTTTTAAAGCTTATACGTACGTTCGTTAGTATCTCTGTTTATTAGTGTCTGTGTTACAAAGACTTATTTTTTTATAAATTTTTTTGATTAAGTAGTTGTTCTGTAGTCCCTATCATGGCTGTTAATAAAAACCAGCAAAGTCAGAGTCAAACACGCTTCAAGTTAGTGTTTCGTAGTCTAAAAAAATATATATCCACAATATATTTCACCTAACTACTTTAGTCCTTCTGCGTGATAGGTAGTGAGCCCATCATGGTGAGCGCCGTATAGGTCAAAAACTACCAGCTTTAGAGTAAAAACCGGCCAAGTGCGAGTTGGACTAGTGCACCGAGAGTTCCGTACCTATCCACCATTTACGTACTTTACAAACATAAACAAAATAAATATGTTTTTTTTTATTTTTATATTTGAGTTGATTGAATGAAAAGTAAATTGGGGTTTACGATTTATGACGTATTAAAAAAAAAAACTACTTACTAGATCTCGTTGTAACCAATTTTCGGCGGAAGTTTGCATGGTAATGTACATCATATATTTTTTTTAGTTTTATCATTCTCTTATTTTAGAAGTTACAGGAGGAGTTAGAAGTTATCTCTCGCGCAAACTATTCAGTTTAGAAAAAAATTACATTCGAAACCTCAATATTATTTTTGAAGAAATCCATACACAACCCACACGTATGGGTTTGATGAAAAAAATATTTTTGAGTTTCAGTTCTAAGTATGGGGAACCCCCAAAATTTATTGTTTTTTTTTCTATTTTTGTTTGAAAATCTTAATGCGGTTTACTGAATTCATCTACTTACCAAGTTTCAACAGTATAGTTCTTATAGGTTCGGAAAAAAGTGGCTGTGACATACGGACGGACAGACAGACAGACATAACGAATCTATATCTCCGTTTTTTGCTATTTGGCTACGGAACCCTAAAAAGTGGTATAATGAAAGACTAGGGACAAAATAATGTCTTTTATTTTGGTCCACTTTCCGTGTCTGTATATATTTTTTTTTATTCATATACGGTTTATATATATACAAATATTTTAACAGTACATATATGAAAATCTTTTATATGTTTATAAAAATATTAATAGTAATAAAAAATAGTATTTCATAACTTTGACGATTCAAAAGTGTTTGTTAAAACCTAATTTAAATTTATAAAAATTGACTCTGACTTCTATTCGAGTTATCAAAGAATCGTCACAAAGGAGCGACGGGGTCCACTCCAAAAAGTGGCGGAGTATCCGTACTGCACGAAGTGGTAAGTTAAAGAGTGGCGTAGTATCCGTACTGCTCGAAGTGGTAAGTTAAAGAGTGGCGTAGTATCTGTACTGCTCGAAGTGGTACTACTTATAAATGCTTATACTGTAACTATAGGTAATAAGGAAGCGATTCGCTTTCATCCAGAAAACGAAAGTATTCTCGCACCACAGCTTACGTCACTGTGTTGCCCGTGGCACAGACTATAATAACATTATACCCGTAGGCATAGATTACAATGTACAGTGCAACAAACTTTTTTGATCCTGCGGTTACAAACAAAAACTACAGTCGCCATATTGAAATTGTGTGAACTTACAACGACACTATCGAACAAACACCTAACGTCAGAAAAATTTTTGTTACACAGTGCTTTTTTAGAATATATTGTATGTATTATCAATTTGAATTTCGTGGTTATTGGTTTGGTAAAAAACCAAATTTAATATCAGAAACTGTTTTAAGAATACATTTCATGATTTTATGTTTTATAGCATATTTTTTGAGATTCAGTTACCAAATAAGGATTAAGTAATTAAACGAACGTAAATAGGCTATTTGTGTACTTTTTCAAGTATTAAAACGAAATACAACTATTTTTATTTGTAATATTCTATTTATACTATCTATCTTCTTACATATGTTATAGGTGTCAAACCTTCTATACGTGCAGCCTGTGGGTTGATTATACGCGTAAGTCGTATAGTGCCCTACGTGTACAGTATAACAACGCTTTGAGGATACTTTTGGGGCTGCCTCGGTACTGTAGTGCTTCAGGAATGATGGCAGAAGCGAGAATAGACAGCTTTCCTGCTATTTTGCGGAAAAGAGTAGCTTCCTACCCTACTACACAGAGTCCGGGGCAGCCCTAATTGTCTTCTGAAGCCGATAGCTGAAAGGTTTCAGTGTCCAATTTTAAGACACTGAAACTTATTACATGTTTGTTCCAGGCCAGCAATATTCAGTTAAATAAATATTTATTTGTAATTGTTTATTTGTAATCTGTAATTTGTAATTTGACTTCTAACAAATTTCTAAGGTTGTATAAATACTACCAATATATGGAGATAATCTGAAATGAATGAATAATAATAATAATAATAAATAATAATAGGGGAGACCGGGTACAAAAGTAACGGCGGCGGGTCGAAAGTAACAAACGCTCTGTAGATTTGTCTTATGGTATAATTACTGCCCGCGGTCATTGAGGGTTAGTTTGCAACACTTTCCATGCCTGAGATCGGTTTCCACGCGTATTTCGGGTTTGTGTGTTATATTAAAAGATTAGACATTACACCACGGGGACAATAGTAGCATGCTTTTTATGTAAACACATACATACATTTTTTGTTTTCTTGGATTAAGACAAACAAACAATTGCGATGCTATTCGTGAAGTCTATAATAAAGTCGCCAATGGCAATTTTATTAAAAAAAAACGTTATAGCACTAGTAAGAAAACTGAATGTTACCCATATCACATTAATAATTTTTATTAAACTATTTGCTGCTAGTACTTGTACTTGTAGTAGTAGTCTTTCAATAGAAACTTTAGATGGTTATCGCAACAGCGATGCTTAAGCTTCTCTCTACTTTCAACAAAATTATCACAGCTAATTAGAGTATATGAGCCCAAATGACAATGGCCCAATTAACTGGTTAGACCGACATGGATATCCTGGGTGCAAGAAACTCAAGACACGTTGTTGAAAGAAACGGGAAAGGGGAGGGCTAAATTTAACAGTGGACATCTACAAGCTGAGATAATGATGAGGCGAAGAGTAGATGTGAGAAATGTCTTACAAAAAGATATTGTTCTCTTTTGTTATGTAATAAATACAAAGAATTTGTTATCTTTATCTCCAAATTAGTTTTATTGCTAGAATGTACAATGTTACTTTTGACCCGTGGCGTGTTACTTTCGACCTGACCCTGAGGACAGAAGTAACAAATGACTTAGCATTTTTAAAGTTCTTTAAACAATTAATATCATAGTTAATAATATCTGTTTTTGTAAAGCATTGACAAAAATTATATGTGGCTGTGTAAATTTAACCATATGGATATTAGACTAACCGAAATGTGTAAAGTGTTACTATTTTACCCGGTCTCCCCTAATTCTTTATTGGAAAAATTGAAGCATATTACACAGACGCAAATAGAAGACGGAATCCAAAACACAAGTAAAATAGTAGGTATGAAGTTATGTCTATAAATTTATATGCTAGCCTAACTTATATTTGATACACCCTGATTTCCAATAAATGTTAAATCCACAGAGGATTCATTCCACCAGGAACCATATATTTCTAAAGTTTATAAAAGATTAACAGTGCCACTAGATCGAGAACGCCCGCCAATCCGTAAAAGGCCGAACATGGTGGTGTATGGCCTGGGCCTCCTTTCTCTAAGGCCAAGTATCCCTGCAGTGAAGACGTACAACGGATGAGGCATCTACCATATCCATATTTTTAATTAGTAATTTGTCTGTTTTTTGACGTAATAGGTAGGCATTCAGTTCGTTCTAATGCAACACAAAGTTTTCGCAACAGTGTTATGTACCATGGGTCGGGCTTCGGTGATGAACTAACGTTCTGAGAAAATTAACGTTTTAAGTATTTCCGCGTTTGTACTGAATACTTTGTTTTCCTTAAATAATTTGTCAAGACAAAGAAAAAAGTAGAACAATGTTATATCTATTTAACTCAAAAATGCTTGTAATGTGACTATTTTGGTAACCTTCTTTGAGCAAAGTCTACCATCTAAGCTGGTTTTATTAGGGTTCCGTACCCAAAGGGTAAAAACGGGACCCTATTACTAAAACTCCGCTGTCCGTTTGTCCGTCCGTCTGTCACCAGGCTGTATCTCATGAACCGTGATAATTAGACAGTTAAAGTTATCAGAAGAAGTATTTCTGTTGCCGCTATAACAACAAATACTAAAAAACAGAATAAAATAAACATTTAAGGGGGCTCCTATCCTAACAAACGTGTTTTTTTGCTCGATATTGATAACGTCAACAGGTAGACGCTTGAAATATTGACAGAATATTTAGTTATATATACACTTTGAAAATAAATAATTGAGTTAAAGTAAAACAAATATTTAAGGGGGTTCCCATAGAGCAAACGTGATTTTTTTGCCGTTTTTATAGATAATGGGAAGGAACCCTTTGTGCGCCAGTCCGACTCGCACTAGGCCGATTTTTTTTAAATACCCGCATGTTTTGAGTCAAGCGCTGTACATGCCCTGGTATGCAATGACTGCGCTGCTGGCCACGCTATGATGGTCTTGAGGCTTAGCTTAGCTACGTCCATCATTATAGACCGCGGCAGTAATTTACTTAGTTTTAAAATTATTACCTCATCCAAAGTACTTAGAGTGTGCCCTGGCCGCTTACGAAGAAAGTACTTTAACTGAGCTATACCATATCGGATGGGCACATCCTATCAAATTAGGTATATTCTTACCTGAGCCATGCTCATGGCCTACCGTAGCGGTAGGGTAAATCCACAGACATAAATCTAGTTCCTATGAAATTAGGTATATTCTTACCTAAGCTATGCACATGGCCCGCCTTAGCGGTAAGGCAGATCCTATGAAATTAGGTATATTCTTACCTGAGCCATGCACATGGCCCACCGTAGCGGTAGGGTAAATTCACAGACATAAATCTAGTTCCCATGTAATTTGGTATATTCTTCTTACCTAAGCTATGCACATGGCCCGCCTTAGCGGTAAGGCAGATCCTATGAAATTAGGTATATTCTTACTTTAGCTCTGCAAAGTTACATGATAGGTACGAGTATATAAAAAATATAGGTTATTTCCTATTGTGTAATAATTTTTAGAAATCGTTGGCATTACCCAATTAAGTTTTTGTTCACTCATTTTGTCTCATCTTTTTAAAATAAAATGCATACGTCTAGATCCGCAAGAATGATGACTCTTGGGGCTCCACGCGTCAATATTTTGCCACTCCTTCCTTACCTACTTGTCCAGTGATAGCAATGTATTGTATAATACTGTATTACCGTGGGCGGCCTGCATCATTTAACCAACTAGTATGTTGCATAGAGCACGAGAACTGTATAAGTTAATAGCACTAGTTAACTACTAATGTTACGATTTATGATCTTTCTCGTAATATGTTACACGATACAAGTTCCTTTACTTTGACGTTTTCGGGTGATTAAGTGGTTAAGTTAGTTCATACCTACATGCATACTCAATTTTATATTTTAGTTACGTCATAACTTAGCACCGATTGGAGGAGCCTGGCTGAGTGACTTTTATAAGGTTGCTTGGTTGTTGTTTATGAAAATGTAAGTTGCAACGTAAAGAATAGCGGCCCCCTCCCCTAGGCCATGGCACAAAATGTATCCCAATCACTGACCAGCAATTGTTAAACAGTTTGTTAATTTGTCAGATTGGAAAAGCAGTTCGTCGTTTGAGTTCCAACCAATGCTGATTGGTTCTTAAGGATACCTTGTCGGCACTCTACAGTTTAATATTTGTTGCCTCTGAACAGAGTCTATTTTGTCATTTAGCAATTTTTAAACTTATTTAATGTCCTGCATATTCCTAAGTTTCCTGAATGACTTTATTCTGAAATGTTTTAATTGCATAGTACGCTATCTTTTTCTTTGCAAATCGTAAAGAATTTCTCGAATGCCACAACAATCGTTTTTTAACCCGTTTAAATCGCAAATCATGGATTTTATTCAAGATGGGTACGAAGTAAGATATGACATTTCTTTCTTCTTTATTGATTTAAAAACCCTACAGTTTATTTTTCAAATAGCCTCGCGTCTTGGATGATTTTTTACAACGCTTTTGATCTGAGGCAAAAAAGTTGATAAGCTTTAATACAGACAATATCTAAATCTTTAATATTTTCAACATCTTTAATGGGCACGTTGTCTATGAGGTACGAAGTCTGGGTTTTGTTTATTTTTCTTATCAATTTTCCAATCTCTAAGTCTATTATAGTAAGGTCATCTTATATGAGACTAGCCTGCTCACAAAGTTATTTGGCGTAAGGTTTGGTACTCGTTGGTTGGCAGTGAAATTTCAGGTAGCGCTTGCAGCCTGCTGATCGTCTGTGGTGTAGTGTGGTGTCCTATTGTGAAGAAAGTAGCAGCGGGGGCCAGCGATAAAAAGAGCTGGCTGGCAAGTTGTGAGCTGCCTTATAATTGTGTTCAGCATATCTATATAAATATATGTATCAGTACTTATAATTGTGTTCAGTATACCTATATGTATCTGTACTTACTGTGTTTTTGTTTACTAAGAAACAATATATACTCTGTGAGTAGTCTGCAATTAAAAAATACTTACATACATAACATCACGCCTGTTTCCCAGAGGGGTATGCAGAGACCAAAGACTGCCACTTGCTACGATCCTGGCATACCTCTCTTGCCTCATCTATACGCATCAATGCTTTCATACATTTCCTACGGTTCTGAGTAAAATAATTAAAAAAAACTTAAGTAGCATAATTTAAAAGGCGATAGCTGACTGTATGAATTTTTAGGCGGTGCTTATAAATACATTACTAATGGTGTCATACAATAAATGAAATCTATCATTACACAGTTATTGATGATCCTTAGTTAAATTAGTTCAATTAAAAGAACTAATTAATGAGACTGAGCAGCCTTAAAATAGATTTACATTTTTTTTATGTTATTTATAGTAAATTTTACCTTTAGACTTACCTTTCACCTTTACCTTCACTGTACACTGTATCCATGATCATTTTCGTTTGTCCTCCCTTCACATCCCGAATATCCAATTGAGTTAAATGAGCTGGAACAGAGATAGTTGAAGGGATGGAGGAAGACGTAAGCAACTTAATCCGAGAAAATTTTAAAGTTCCCGCATGAATAATTTGCTTTGTTACTTCAATGAATTATCAAGGAATTGCCGAAGAAATCCAACGCCGAGCATTAAAAGTTAAGCCGCAGGTAGGTATACATATTATAAATTATAAATAAAAGATCAATAGTGAATACAAAAGAGATAGGAAACAAGTTAACTCTATATTAAGTATCTTGTACTTCCTATAGTTACGTGCATTTACTTGGACGCAACAATCTAACCGTTTAATAATGATATTGTTCAATAATATGATTGCTCAGTCATGCCGGAGACATTTCAATATTGAACGATAATGCTTTACATAACTAAACAACCTTCCGTAACTCTTAACAAAATATCTCGGATGTACTGTGTCGCTTTGTGCTTATTTTGCGCTTGTAAATGTGGCCCGGTTTAATAATGTGGATGAAAAAACTTATGTTTTTTAACACGCTTTTTTTAGCTTCGGTATGTAAAGAAATCTTGGAAGTCGAATTTAACTAACTTCTAATTGTCGTATCGATTTAAAACTTCGTAACTGAACGTTAATATCGATGATAAAACAATGATTTGGTTTCCCTTAGAGCTGATTTGATTATGGAACCAGGAGATTTATAGTGGAAATCTTTAATGTTGTTGTGTTCATCGATTGTTCACTAAGTGTTGATTATGGAATGCACCCTAAGCTAAGTTGTTATTTATTGCCGTTATAATAACTTTGTCGCCAGAACTTGGGGATTTTATGGCATTCTAGCTCTGGTGATAGTATTCATGCTACAAAGTTTGCTTAGTTTGATACCTGTGTGTAATGTCCAGAAACTATTATTATAACTGGGTTAACCAGTAGAATCTGGTTAGTGGCCCTCATCATAATGTGGGGTACGGCCACTTTTTGCCAACCACGGCAATACTGCTTCTGATAGAAGTGAATCAAGACTAAGGTAGCTTTCAATATGTCTCATGTCATAATTTTTTTTTTTATATTACTAAGGTGGACAACAAGCTTACGGTCCGCCTGATCACTCGGGCGTTGCCGATCCTTCGAAAATCTAATAACTTCTTTCTTGAAGAACCCCATACTGTAGTCCTAGACTTCCTCGCAGCCTAGTAATGTGGCCGGCTGCTGTGCAGAGGGTGTGGGTTCGATTCCTGCAGTGGACAAACATTTATATGATAATCATTTGTGTTTGTCTTGAGCCAGACTCATATTGTGAGATGATGATGAGTTTACTGGGGACGGGTAAACTTGATCCGATTCAACCCTACAAAGACACAAGTGTGCGCGTTCACCGCTAAAAAAACTCCATTTACTGTAGTCCCACAATTCCAGAAAACTCCCCTCTCCATCGCCAAGAGTATTGGGATCCTTGGTGTCGACATCTCCAGCGATGTTCAGTTCCGAGATCATTTACAAGATAAGGTAAAGCTGGCGTCCAAAAAACTTGGTGTACTCAACAGAGCAAAGCAGTACTTCACGTCGGGGCAAAGGTTGTTACTTTACAAGTCGCAAGTTCGGCCCTATATGGAGTACTGCTGCCATCTCTGGGCAGGTGCACCCGGATACCAGCTTGGCCCTTTTGACTCGGTTCAACGACGGGCTGTGAGAATTACGATTCCAAACTCACTTGCGGTATCGAGCCCTTAAGTCTGAGGAGAGACTTTGCCTCCCTGTGTGTGTTCTACCGCTTGTACAATGGGTTGTGTTCTGAGGAATTGTTCGAAATGATGCCCACGGCTAATTTCTACCATCGCATCGCTCGCCATCTGCAGTGAATTCATTCTCACACTTTAGAACCTAAATGGTCGCGTACAGTGCGGTTTCAGAGAAACTTCCTCCCGCGAACGCTTAAGTTGTGGAATGAGCTCCCTGCCAAGGTTTTCTGCAAGGACTACAGTATGGAGTTCTTCAAGAAAGAATTTATTAGATTTCTGAAGGGTCGGCGACGCGCGGGTTATAAACCCTGGTGTTGCAAGCGTCCATAGGCTACGGTGACCGCTTACCATCAGGCGGACCGTAAGCTTGTTAGCCACCTTAGTGGTATAAAAAAAAAAAAAAATATGATATGTATGTATTTACAAAAAAAGTAATGTGTTTGTATCCGTTGTCCGGTATTCATAACACAAGCTTTGCTTACTTTTGGGTCCAGACCGCGCTGTGTGTAATGTCCAAAAATATTTAAAAAAACGGTAAAATAAAAAACCAGGGTCAAAATAATAGTAGGTACTCCTTTGCTAATTCTTAACAAACTATAAGAAGTGTAATGTGAGATTGAAAACTAAAATCTCGTGGGTTACAAGCTAGTTGTCTGTTACACACAATTGACAATATGGCCAAAGCATTTTCAACTACGAAGTTCCTTTGGGTAATACAGGCAGGAGGTTCCAACACGAAAATGAACAACCTCCTTTTACAATCCAATTTATTTTAGAAAAATGACGATAGAAACGTCGTTATTTTTTTAAATTATGTTTCTACTACCTATGTATTTTCTGATGAAAGCAGTGAAATCTATTTTTCGTCCCCAGTCCCTATATATAGGATTTTCTGGATGGTCAGAAATGGTCCTTAGAAGCTTATCAGTGCTGACGCCTCAGTCGCGTCGTATTGGAGCGGTGACTTTTATCACGCAAAATCACTTGGTATTTACGACGTTATAAAATTCACGTAAAAACTTTATGATCCTTTCACAGAAATCGCTCACATCAGTACGTGGAATATAAGGGAAACTAACCATGTTACCAGGCTTTCCTACAACGCCATCTGTTTAGCCGTCTCATTTTTATTTAGTTCTTGTTGTGTCGCCTTTCCAATTATTTTAAGCAAAGTCACTGCCTTGTGTAAAGTTGTATGATTATTTTCTTAGATGGCGCTGTACGTTATATTTTTTGTTTCTTCAAATAGTCTACAGCTGCTTTGGACAACCTTATCTTTAGTATTGATTTATACAAAAACAGATCTCTTAAAAGTGTGCCAATGCGTGACTGAGGAAGCGAGATGAATAAATACACAATCAAGCGCACAAGAAAGGGACAAACAAGTACAGGTCCTTTTTCCAAGAGAATGCGAAAATATTGAAAAATTAATTTTAAACCGTTTATAATAATTTGGTGTTTATTTACTTCAATAGGTTTTGAGTAAAGCCTGCTAAAGTAACTTTTAAGAGTGACTATTGACATTTGGTATCAAAACTTTTTTACATGTCAAACAATAATCTAATCCAAAAAATACAACGAAAATGTCCGTTTGTATCTTATTTTTTATCAATATCTTGCGAACCTTTGCCTAGGGCATCACAACTGGCAAGGGGTAACCCCTTATTATTCTGTCCCTTGTTAGTATTTCATTTTACTACTAACTTTATATTATTTTAATGAATACCTACTGGTGGTTTATGACTTAAAGGGTACATAAATAAAAAAAACCACGTTAGTCTTGATATACTGTATTTGAAACTGTGTTGCAGGCTGCAGCGTTGGACTTACCACCTGTTACGCAAAACTCAAATGGTTAAAAGTCTGTATCTTACCTTATTATGTAATGTAAGTGTGTATCCAGCTACTGGTTACTTGTAAAACTTCACGCTTTCAATCCAAAAGCATGAAATTTCATCACTCAATCAAATAAATCACCTTTCTACAGTAGGTAGCATTATTGTTTATTTATTTATTTCCTATACTGTAAATTAGTCCAGTCTGTTGGACAATGTACACGATTTCGTTGAACATTTTTTGCTGAATAAGTGATATTAGTTTAAGCACTGCATTTTTTATCCTAATCGGTTTCAGGTGATGAACCATCTTTCTTGTGTATCTGTCTGTTTCAGATTTAAGAAATAGTGATACCGGTTCTTTACTTCTAAGTATTTCATTTTTTTGGGGCAACACTGAGAATTTCTTTTCATGTTCTTGTCCGTGGTCCATGTTTGCTTTATGAGTTTAGGATCTATTTCGGTGGTTTTAATGGACGTTTCAATAGTATATAATTGGTCGAAGCTGTTGTGCTTGTATTTAACCATAGTACATATTATTAGTTATACTTATGACCTAACCTAATACATAACCTCTCTAATTCGACCTACGGTCGGGTTAACCCACATGTCCAGTGCCATAATTGGCCTTGTTATGATTTCTTAAACTTAACTTCCTACTAATAACGAATCTAGTTGATTAACCAAAAGACTGAACTTAATATTCATTTCTTTGCTTACTCCTGTCCTGTCGTAGCAAAGCGTGAAGTATGAACTGTCGCGTCACTCGAAGCTCGGACTCGCTCAGCCCTCTGCTTATTGCTCCATCTATAACATCTACACAAACATTTGATATAAATTGACTTTTAATTAATTTTGGTATAGTAGTTTAAAGGACAGGGCAGCGTCCGTATCAGTTATACGAGAAAACTAAAATTTGGTGAATAATCAACAACTTCTTTTTCATTTTGTCTCATTCTGACTTCTTATACTCTTAAGGGAGGGTATATTATTCTATATATGTTGCCACTTATAGTACGGTCTTAAATGGATTTTGAAATCGGTTCCGTAGGACTCATCTCGGACGTACCTACTACCGGAATTCACTTATTAGGCACATTTCATTGGGCGGTAATGCCAAAAGTGCGGTAGTAGACTCTTAAATTTGGGGTATGTATAGTTATGAGGTAAAAAAGATGGCGGCCGGGCCTATGTTAACAGAACGTTGTTGCTCGATAACTACTGAACCAATTTACTTGGTTAAGATGTCAAATTAAAGTGTCTTTAATGTTTAATAATCAACTTTACACATTTCAAGTTGAATATATTTCAATAAAATTACTTTTTGAAAAATAAATGGCTGTTTTATCTGCTGAATAACTCGCCAATTACCAGGATTTTGTCATTTTTTCTTTGAGATAAATTTCTTACGGTATTAATTAAAATACAAATAAACAATAAATAACCCTGATCGAGTAACAAACAAGAAGGCAAGAGCCCGTTAGCGTGCTAAAGTAGTATGTCGTATGAAATTAGGGCGATATTAATAAGATTTATTTACACAAAGGCCATTTTGGGCCACAGCATGCGGTTCTTCAAAAATGGAGTCAATAGTTTTTAAAGGGTCGGCAGTGTGCGATTAATAGTGGACTAAGGCTACGGAAACCGCCGGCGTGTGCTTGTTTTCCACCTTTGAAATCAAATATCCTATTCGTTTAGTAATGTTTACATGTCTGTAATGTTATTCCAAATTCAAGTCTCTTCTTCTTCAAAAAATAGGTGTTATCGGAAGAACAGTTTTATGGTAAGTAACTGCAGCAGGTCGAACTGAACCATTCTTGTTGCAATAGCTTTCTTATGGTATTAAAAATGGTTAATAGGAATTATAGATAGGGACAATTCCCAGAAAGAGATTGATCGCTGTATTTAACTGGGTTTCTCGGCCTCAAAAGAAACCTTAAGATCGATGCGGGCAATAAAGAATGTTGTAGTTAAATTTAACCTATGTGATCACCTTAATTAGGTAGTCATGTAAGCAGAGGCGGATTAAATGTAGAGAGCGCCCTAGGCAAGCACATCATCGGCGCCCCTCTAGCGTCCATAAAATAAAAATTATAACTAGTAGTAAGTAGTATACATTGATGATGATGACTGTAGTTGACGTAAAGACACTGCCACTTGCTTATAATCTAACTTATTGGAAAAGTTTTGAAAAAGAGTTAGACAGTAGACTGAATTTAAAACTACACGTGCTTAATGTGGATCAATAGGAAAAAGAAGTAGAGAAAATCATTCATGATTTACAGCAGTCAGCATGTGACGTGTAACAAAATAAAATAAGAAGGATATAATTACCCAAAAAAATGAGTTAAGTAGGTGCTTACCTTATAAGTATATGAAAAAGAAAACAAAGAAAACGGCGCTCAACAAAGTTATCACGAGCCAAAAAAATACTTGATAACTTGACAAAATAACTGTAAATATAGAAATCTTGAATAATTTACAAGTTTTTATATAATAAGAAATTTATCAGTGTATGAGACGCCCGGATAATTTCAAATCTGCGATATCTTATGAAATGTTAGGTAGCTACTTGATGCTAATGATATTCTGTAAAGTGAACATTTTCGTAGATATTTTTAACACGTACAATTGTATGTTACAATTGTAACATACAATCATTTTGATATATCTCGTAAAGTTAGCAAAAAAAGCGCCCAAAAGCCTAGGTTTTTAGGAAACATTAAACTTATTATGTTTTCTGTAAATATAAAATGCGTGTATAATACCTATAAACCTCCCGGAAGAAATTATTTGAGTAATAGTGAAAACAGCATCAAAATCCGTTGCGTACCTAATTTAGAAGATCTAAGCGTACATAGGGATATAATGCGGAAACAACTTTGTGTTATACTATGGTATATGTAATTATACGTGCATAAGTATATATATAGAGATAATCAAGAAGGCAGAGCACGCTTTGGAAGTTCTGCGGCTTTGTAGAAATGATGAATATTTTTATATCGTGTACATTTTTACATACATTTACATTTTTGGTATTTTTCAAAAATTTCGCGTGCGCGCCCCTTTTTGTTCTCGCGCCCTAGGCACGTGCCTAGCTTGCCTTAGAGATAATCCGCCTCTGCATGTAAGTGACGAAGTTTAACTTGACTGCAACCACTTCTATTATGAAAGAATAAACAAACTGTAGTGATACAGTTGTGTTGTTGCTACGTTTAGGACCAAGATGGGCATCATGGTAGTGATGTCTGTGATATACCATCATTGACGCATTACAGTTGGTGGCGTATCACAGCCTCACTGGGTGTGATTTACATTATTACATCACATTAACAATCTAGCGACTACCGTAATATGCCATCATTGACGCATTAATGTTTGCATCGCATTAACAATCTAAAGATCTTTTAACAATTTAATACACGTGTACACAAACAAAACCTCTGGTTACCAAACAATAAAATACTTAGGTAAACGTACGGGTATGTATCAGTGTTAGGTAGGTTTTCAAAATGTAAAAGATTATTATACATTTAGAACCAACTCTTCTAGCTTTTGCACGCCTCATAAGCGGAGCGGTGAGGTAGTGCTCTACTCTCGACATGTCAAAAAACCCAGTCTTTCGAAACTTAAATGACGTTTTTTTTTAATATAACACTTACAGAATAATATGAGTGCACTAATATGAAGTTAAATAATCTGTCTAGCACATATGGTACATTTTATAAACAATTAATTTGTTTAATATAATACATAATAACATTAAAACTAATCATTCTTGGACGTCCGTGAGTCTGTGTTTATGTGAACATGTATGTGGCAGAGAAATTGGTCGAAAAATTCATCTTACCGGAATACTTTTGTTTTTATTTATAAAAAACTAATATACCACTGTATACTGTATATCTATATATATATTTTTTATTTTTATTTTATAGTATATTTTTTCCTCACCTTATTTGTTATTTTATTTTAAAAAACTTAAGTTTTTGTTTTAGATTTTTTTTTTAAATGTGAATGACCGCTATGAGGCGTGCACTTTTGGATTTTCCAATTTGAATCTGCTTCTAAAATTTCTTGCCAATGTAAGGTCGGATGACAATTATTTCGTTATAGGGGCGGCGCAAACCTAGGAAATTGTAAGAAAGTTTAACGAGATTGACAATACGAGCGTACCGTATTGTCTGACTGTGACTAAATAACGTCTAAAAATAATATTCTTTATAAGTTATTGTAGAAGTTGATAAAAACAATTTTGATTTACAAAAGTAACTAGATACCCACAAAAAGTTTTATTTTCTATTTTACGGGATTATTACACGATTATTATAACGAAAAAAATTCTATTTCAACCGAAAGGCCTATTTTACAAATTCCGAAAACTAAGACGACAATTTTTTTTAGTAAACCAAAATCGCATATTTTGTATTTGCTTGCTTATGTGTTACTCGATCGTTTTACTGAAGATGATCAACTACTACATTTTAATGAAGATGATCAATAATGCCTCAATGAATTTTAATGCATCCATTTATTTCTTAGTAATTTAATCACATTAACAAAATTAGTTATCGATATCTCACATTCTTGAATCCTTAAAGTATTTAAAAAAACTTACAATATCACTATCTGAGAGTAACAATAAATTTACTTAATGTGAAAATTATATTTACAACCCTAAATTAGAATAGATTAAAGCAATACAATAAAGAGTATTCCGTACACACACTTAACTGTTTATTTTTGAGTATTATCATCATAAACTATGGAAAATATTATAACACAAGCCAGTCTTCTTTGATCATGTCCTATTCTTTCTCTGTTATCATAAGCTGTGGAAAATGTCATAAAACAAGCCAGTCTTCTTTTATCATATCCGATGCTTTCTCAGCTATCATAATAACTGGAGCATTAGGGTTGCCACTAATAATCGTTGGCATTATACTGGCGTCCACTACTCTTAAATTGGCCACTCCATGAACGCGCAACCTGGGATCTACAACCGCATCTTGATCATGATTTGGTCCCATTTTGCATGTCCCAGTTGGATGATAAATTGTGAAGGTGAAATGTTTTAGGCTACATTCCCAATATTCGTCGCTGAACAGCACATGCTGTTGGCAACCCGGCATTGGAATGGTATGGGGCCTAGATCCGTATCTTTGAAAAGCTGTCGTATTTGATAATGCCATCGCTATTTTTATACCCTCAGTGAGAACTTTCAGGTCTTGCTTGTAAGCAAAATAGTTAGGCTCTAAAGATAGTGGTTGAAATGGGTTTCTACTCCTCAGTTTAACCCAACCTGAACTTTTGGGACGTAGAAGTAAGGGAAGTATTGTCCAAGTTTCAGCATTCTCTATCGGTTTATAAACGGTGTTGTAGACACCATCTCGAAGGTTCAAGATTTTTCTGATTTGCTCGCCGCCATCAGAGTTAACAGAACTTGGAGCGAAATGGAACTGTATATCAGGCCAGTTTCCAGAAGGCGGTGCGTATTTTGTGTTAACAAATGCAAGACCTTCGACACCTTGAGTCGTCATAGGGCCTTTTTCGTTCAAAATGTAATTCATTGCTACGGAAAATGTTTGGAAACGATCTTTTTTGAACGTGACTGGTTTGTTGACCACGAAAGTAAGGCCACCAAGACCCACATGATCCTGTAGATTATGGCCTACTCTAAGATTCGCTACTAGAGGAATCCCGTGTTCTCTTAAGTGTTCTGCAGGACCTATTCCACTTAACATCATTAGTTTTGGCGTATCTATCGCTCCAGCAGACATGATAACTTCTCTCTTTATTCTGACTTTTTGCCTTTGACCGTTCCTTATGAATTCTACTCCGTAAGCTTGTTTTTTGCCTTGATTAATTAGAATCCTTGTAACATGAGCACCAAGAGCTATATGAAGGTTTTCTCGCTGACGAATTGGTCTTAGGAAAGCTTTGGCAGTGCTGCATCTGTTGCCACGTCGCATCGTTGCTTGGGTTAGCATGAAACCTGTTTGTTTCGCGCCGTTTATGTCACGGTTCTCATAACCTAATTCCATACCTCCTCTGAGAAACGTTACAGCTAACGGCGTTCGCCAAGGAGCTTCTTGAACGGTCAAGTAACCACCTTCAGCGTGATAAGGTGTTTGCGCTAAGTATGGATTTCGGTTATCTTCTGACTTCAAGAAGTAAGGTAGAACCTGGTCATAGCCCCATCCAGGGTTACCCAAAGCTTCCCATAAGTCGTAATCGTTACGATTTCCCCTGACGTAGACCATGGCATTTAAAACACTGCTTCCACCAAGTACTTTTCCCCTAGGCCAGTTGCAACGGTCTGCGTTCATCGCAAGGCAATAGGAGCGGTTATGAGAAGGAGTCGTCTGATATTGCCAGTCCATGTCGGAAAGCTGCGTGTAGCCAGCCAAGGCTGGCACGTCTGATATTTCAGTCTCGTCCTGGCCTGCTTCCAACAGCAATACGGTCCAGTTGCTGATCTCTGAGAGTCGCGATGCTACGACAGCGCCTGCTGACCCTCCGCCGACAATCACGAAGTCGTAGATTGGCATCACCTGAAAATGTTAATATAAGGAATTAAAATTTTTGTACAAAAAACATTTTATTTATTCATTATAAAATTAAAAATACTGTTATGGACCGATTTCATTTTCGGCCTGGTATATTGGGTATTTTATCTATCTTTTATGTGGAAAATCGAAAAATGTTTTGACTTTAAAATAGTTTTGAGTATCTTGCCGTGTGCATGAACGTCATTTTTCATTTGACTCATACACATTTCAAAAGTATTTAGTATGCCAATTAAACAAAATAAATGAAGTTACATAAATCACTACAAATAGTATAGGATAAATATCACCGATCATGGTAATTCTATATTTTTTATCCTACATACGTCCTCGTGCTACTTACTATGTACTAAGTCGTTTACAGTAGCTATTTACCTAGGCTAAAACGTTTACTACTACGAAGCAGAATTTTATTTTCAGAAGAAATTTATGTTTTTTTTATTCGGCTGCTTAGAAAAAAAGAAATAAATGGTGGGGGCACATAAAAATTAGCTTTAAAAAATGTCCACACTTACAGTCTGTGTGTGTGTGTAGGTACGTAATGAACGGTTAAAATTTTTACTATACTTTTTTTTTAAGTAGTAGAAAAATAAATACCCTAGATGAAAACCATAGGTCATAAGATTTCTTAAGGTTATATAAAATTTTTGGATTAAGTCGCCTATTCTCGCAATCTCAATTTTAGAAAACTTGCTAGTTTTCAAAGTAGAAAGCAAGGGTTTTTTTGCAAAGTATTTTCGACATTTTGTCAAACTTGGGAAATTTACCGATACAGGAAATGGCAGGTATGGGGGCGGGCCAAGCAACAGCGTTATCATGATGCAAGACTTCTTAAGATCAAGGTTGCTTTTAGTATGAATTTATGTGCTATTACTTCATAATCATAAATTCATAATTCTGAGATAGACTTTTGATATTATAATTGTTTGTTTTAATCTGTTATTAAAAACCATAAAAATATTTTGGTCTCCCCAGGACCGTACAAAAAATATCTAAATCGAGATTGCGAGAATAGGCGACTTAATCCAAAAATTTAATATAACCTTAAGAAATCTTATGACCTATGGTTTTCATCTAGGGTATTTATTTTTCTACTAGTTAAAAAAAATATGTATTGTAAATTGTATCATTTATTTTTATTTTTTAAATGCTTATGCATTATATATATGCATATTTTTTCTTTAATAAAATTTACTTAAAAAATGTAGGTTACTGCCCTTTTAAGGCCTTTAGTGACGCCGCACATACGCACATATATTTATTTTAGTTTAAATTTTTTATTTGTTACTTCTGATCAATAAGGAATACTTACAGCGTTGACTTCCGAAATGTACGATTCCGGATCGTATTGCTGGTATCTGAAGTACGTGATCCCAAGTGCCAGGAGTGGTACCAGACCCAGCACGGTGATGGGAGAAGGCGCCAAACTTGCCAACGCTCCTGCCGCCTCCATTCTGTATTTGCCAATTCATCTAACCACTAAACTAATATTTACAACCTAACCTACTAGTCTTAACTCTCTTAAATACAATTGTCGATTTTCTTTCTATTTTCTTCTTCTGACAAAATCTTTGGAGTATAATTTCTTATTCCTGTCTTTTTCAAAGTAGGTTCTGCCTTCGATTTTTCTTTCTCTGTTCCACTTAGGTAACTTTGTAGTCGTGTACTCTTTATGTCTTTGTCGATATTCAACAATTCTAACGTGTACCGTTTTTCTTTAGAAATTTTGACTGGTTTATAGAGTTCTCTGTTATCTTCTTTATAATGATCGTTTTTGTACAATGAAGTGCAATAATATTCTGTTTTAGAGGATCTATCTGATCTACATTCGTAGCCACTGGATCCACTTCTGTAGCCACTGCTTTCTATTGAGGAATTGTCACTGTTAAAGCTGAAGGAACTGCTTCTGGACTTGTTACGTTTGTAGTCTATTTCTTGATAGTCTGTTCTGTAATCTAGTGAAGAGTTTCTGTATTGTATAGGGTCTTCGTAACTGCTTCTATACTTTGTTACTTGTGAGGAGTTTGGATGAGTAAGATATGAATGTTCTTGACCCATTTTTTATCGCGTTTTGGTGTTTACAGGATGATTGATATCTGAAATGATAAAAGGGTGTATTTAGTCAAGTGTGAACGTTAAATACGTGTCGTCGCCCAAAAGTTTAATCCGCTATTCGACTTAATGCCTGGGCAAGTCGTTTAGTATGGAAAATAAATTATCATGAAAATGAACAGATTTTTGTATGAACTTGATTCGGACACTTCGCTCGCTTTTGCATATACGCCGTCACAAAACAACCTGAACTCGACCCAAAGCACATTACTTATACAGTGTGATTTCTGTTTCTTTCTGTTCCATACTAATGAGAAAGATCAGTTCGCCTAGGCGTTTAGATGAATAACAGATTCAACTATCGGGCCGCGTCATACGCAAGGTAATACACAATGTCGCTGTGAAATGAATATAACTTTTAGAAATAACTTAGGTTTATAGTTAAATTTAACTGAGAATTAGAAAAAAAATAAGCAAAATAGTGTGAGATCGATCATTGGTGACGAGGTGGCCATGGCCAAGCTATTGCTTTTTAAATACTTATTGCCAAAAAATAGATTTAATGATAATGCCAATTTGGATACACACTTAAGTTTTAATTTTATTGTAATATTTTTTTTCTTGTATTAATTTTGGTGACTAAAGGCACAATTTAAATATAAAATGGTTCGTTTATTTTATTCGTTATATTATTGACTACATGTAAAGGGAACGGCAAATATAAAATTCGTGTCGGAAGGCGATTGACACAGACCTTTTTTTGAAAATTAAGAATAACTGTTGCTTAAAAGCTAATTATGTGATCAACCTAATTCATAACCAATAGTGTGGTATTTAAAAACTTTTTCTCCAAATACTTAAAAATTTAAATGTTTTCAAACAGTTCCACACGTGTTAAGGTCAGGGTAATAGTAAAGTGGTATTAGGCACTATCAGCAGAAATCCTTTAATTTTTTTTGTATACAGTCTTATAAAGTTAAAGTTGTTAAAATGTTACAACTTTAACTTACAGCCATTTGTAGATAGAACCGGTCAGCCACTTTTTCACTTAGCGTTCTTTTTTTTTAAGTTTAATTAGTTCACAAATTAAATTACTTGATTCAACAGTACATTAATGGTCTTACATAAGTTAAGAGTGGCTTGCTACTGCTTTCTTTTGTTAGATACTTTGTTTAAAGTTATGTATCTATACTAAAAATAAAAACTCAGTTTATTTACGGAATTATTAGCAAAAGTGTTACAAGAAATGCATATACAATTTGTTGTAATTTTTCGTCAATTAGTATTTAATAATAATGATAATATTTTCTGGACATTACACACAGCACCGTCTGGTCCCAAACTAAGGAAAGCTTGTGCTATGGATACCAGACAACGGATAAAAATACATATATATATACTTTTAATTGTAAATAAATAAATATTGTACAGGGAAAACACCCAGTTTCAAGACAAACACAAATAAATCGAACCCACTCCCCTCGATTCAGCAGTCGGGTCATCACCCACTGAGCTTATGACTACTTTGGACGAGCTACACGATATTGGTAACATCAACGCATATTATCACGCTCAAAAGTAAAGATATACTGCATTGTTAAGAATAGATAAAAACATTAGCCGACAAGATTCTTTGACGCACTGTAAAAATCTAAGTGGGTATAAAAACATGATTCTTTTGAACTAGTGCAGTTAGATTATATAAAAAGTGTTTAACTGAATTTTAAATAATAAAAAATGGATACCTAGAAACATAAAATTTAATTAAAGTACGAGAACATGGTTCACGACAGACGGACTGAAACCTGAAGTCGCTCAATATTTAATTTTACTGTAACATGTGATTCTAATTACACGTGTTGGTTATTTACAAGGACTAAAGTGGGCCAAAAAACAGCGTCAGTTATTCGACTGACAGGTCTGCGATAGTTGACCTGTCAGCGAGCGGAGTGGAATCACAGAAATTCATTTCCGAACTCATCATTCGCTGTTCAGTCGAGTCAGTTAAGACCCTTCTGATGGCAACTTGATCAGATAAAAAATCAATCTTTGTATTCCGTTGATATACAAAACCATAGTGTGTTGTAAATTTTTACAGCGACATCTGTTGGTGAGTTTGTAAATAAAGGTTTGAGGTCGACGACATTGACCGTGGCGTTACTGTTATTATCAACGTGAGCGAGAAGTGCAAGCATAGTTTTCCTTGTTTCTTATCTTTTTACTAACAGTACATTATGTGGGTGGCTGATTCTTTGATATTTGTAGAATATTGTTTTTGTTTGTTGTCAATGATGGGCAAAGTCACAGTTGGGTCATTTATGACCAAATTCTTGTTTTCTGTTAGCAAGTAAAGACTTGAAGACGGTTACTTTTTATGTTCTATATGTATATCTCTCCACTTCTTTCGTGATTCAATAATACTTTTGATTTTAGCCGATTCATGGAGTCGTTTTTTTTAGACAGATTAGAAAGATTCGTCCGACATCTTCTGTAATCTTAATACCACAAGACTATGACTGCCATCTGTAGAATCAACAAATCAGGAGGACAAGTGGCTTGAAAGTCCCGGATTTTTTAACTTTAGCAGCTAACTAGTGCAGCCAGTGAATATTAATTATTTCCACTTCGCATAAAGCATATTTCAAAAATATGCAAAAATAAAAGTTATAAAACTAGTCATAAGCTACACTATGCACGTTTTGTTCGTACTGACATGCCAGATATAAAACTGACAGATGTATTTCAGGAATAACATATCGATGGGAATAACACAGTAATAAAGCATAAAATCATAAGGCGTTATTTACCAAAGTCACAAAATGCATATTCATCCCATTTTATGGAATGTGAAATACTAACTAAATAAGTTTTATTTAAATATGTGTATGAAATCAATATAAACTTATGTTTTGTCCTAATTCACTGCCATCTTATGGATGAATATGCATTTTGCGACAATGATAAATATGAATATATCATAATAACGCATTGTAAGCAGCAAATGTTTATAGTTATAGATATTTAGAGAAACGAAAGTTGTAGGGGTAAAATTTGATTAATTAAACTCATGGACAAAATGTCAATTCTAGTTGTCACACCACACGTAAGTATGGTACTGTGATAGGGTGATAGTCAAAGTATTTGATTTGGCTTCAAAACCCAACCGGACTATATCGAAAACCCCGCCTGGGCCCTCCCCGGATGAACTTCAACATAGGTAAAACCCGGAGAAATTCACCGAAGCTTTACACATGCCTTATATTGTAATCCTGAAATTCAATAACAAAAAATATCAAATTGCTAACTTTTTCGCTTCTAAGTAAAAAATCAAGGATATCTAACGCTCTCCGGCTCGATGAGCCGATGACCTTAAAAGGGCGGCCGGATGCGGCTAGGTGTGCAAGGTAGAAGATGGTAAGAAATGGTGTGTCAGAGAAGAAGCTAATGTCCAGCAGCAGCTAATAAGCTAAAATGATAATGATAATGAATATGAACGATATCTATATCAAAGTCTATAAAAGATAAATCATAATTTCTTGCTAATAATAATAAATTAATTGCCACAAATTGGAGTCAAAAAGGCAATTAATATTTGATGGCATCTGCGGTACATCAAAATTCTATGAAATATAGAATGAATTTAGTTTCTTCCTAAGATTATTAATTTCTACAAGTCAGAGTCAAAGCACAATTACTATTTTAATACTTTTAACTCATCTCAAATCAAAAGGCTAAAAAGATGCAATGAATATAATTTCTTGAGTGAAAAAATCATTAATTTCCACATTTCTTGAGTCAAAATGCTAATTTGGTACTATTTTAATGCTTTTGAGTGACATGAAAATCAAAAGTCTATAATAAAGATGTCATAAATATAATTTGTTGCTTGATATTAAACGATTTCGACAAGTTAGAGTCAAAAGGACAATAATTATTTTATGCTTCTGAGTTATCTCAAATAAAAGCACAATCATTAATTTCAACAGTGCCATACAAACGTTGCTCCGTTTAAAAATATGGTCCGTCATAGGGACACACCGCCTTTTGAAAAAAAATTTAACCCCCCCAGCGGTCCGAAGAAGGGAACACAGACAAAAGTGCTCTTTTCAAACTTTGCTACCGACGATGTACTCTATCGATTCCCATCATCCTAAAATTGGGACACCACAAATTTCGAAATAGAAAAATATTTTTTTAGCACCCCCATTTGTACACCCTCATCTTCTTCTCGGTCTGGTGTCATATTAACATAACCGAGTTGTAAATCCACTATTTCTAAAATTAAAAATACGTCTTCTATGTTTGAAGTCATTTTAATAGTAAATGTTTTCAAAAACATCAAATAACAAAATCAAAGCAGGAGACAACACGTGCATTAAACAAAACAAAGACCCATAAGTTTACATTTGATTGCGTTTTTTTAAACATTTTCAGCTGAAATATTAAGTTATTAAACAGCTGATATGGTTGAACTTACTGGCATTGAAATTTCACTCTCCAACTAGTAGTGCTAACTGGTATGTTATGATTTGTGTACATAGGTGTAACAATGTGTGTGTATCACTTACACTTTCAACTTTGAAAAATGTTTAGGTACAACTTGCTAAAAGTTAAGTAACAGAAAGAGAGGGAAATGGAGAGCTACTGTAGTAAGCACATACTAAAGCAATACTGATAGGCTATTGCAGTTAGTTTCACAATGGGTATTTGCGCAAATCTTTAGAAAGGACAGTAAATTATGGCGTGTGTTGGACTTAAGATGTTACTTAAATCTTTAACGTCGTTTATATGAGGATTTGTCGCTCTTAGCTTAGTTGGTAGTGTGGCCAGCTGCTGTGCAGAGGGTGTGGGTTCGATTCCCGCACTGGTCAAACATTTATGTGTATTTGTCTAGAGTCTGGGTGTATTTATATATGATATGTATGTATTTACAAAAAAAAAAGTAATTATATGTATTTGTATCCGTTGTCTGGCAGCTTTGCTTACTTTGGGGCCAGACGGCGCTGTGTGTAATGTTCAAATATATTTATTTATTTAAATTATAATAACTCTCATTATTATAACTTCATTATAGCTTATTTATTGTATTTAATAATTTGTCTCAATTTGCGTATCTTAAATAAGAAATTAATAAAAACATGAAATAAAATACCTTCCATGTTAGATAAAAAAAATATTCAATAATATATTTTTACTGTCATAATTTTATTAAGTAGGTATACTTATGAAAATCTATGTATGATAACTTTTTAAAAATAGTAGTATTTTCATTTTATGCAAGACATCGTTTATCCTAAAATGCATGTGCAGCGAAGAAAATATGTACTTATTTTTTTCAAAGTTTGCAATGCTGCCTTATAAGAAATTATCAAATTAGATTAAGAAATATTAACCTTTAGCTTTCCATTAACTGTAGAATATACAAATACCTGTGTGATTATTTTGTTCCGTAATATTTCTTAAAATTTCATTCAATCCGTGTAAATAGGTAAACAATTGAAATGTGTTTAGTGTTACTTATTCATTCATTAACTTGACAACAACTTGCCGTGTAAGTTGATTTGTCACACAACATTCAAGTCAGCTCGCGTGAAATTTCTAGTTAAGATTTATAATACCGTTGCATATTTCAGCATGGTTAAAACAAACTCTAACAATTGTAGCAAATAATCTTCAACTATCCGCAAGCCAGTGCTAGTTTAATGTTAGACATCAGAAACTTTTAATATTAATTTTTCGTTTTTTTACACTAATTCTGGGTAATAATTTAAAAGGAAAACATAGAAGGAATCGAAAAAGAAAAACATTTATTTGGACTGGACCAGACAGAGAGAACTGGTTTCGAGAGTTAAGACAGACTTCCATACATATTAGTTAAGAATTCCAGGGTCTGAATAGCTCGAGACTGTTCCCAATAAGGTCTTTGGACAGCGCATTTTCTAGCCAGATGTGAAAAAAAAAAATGGTCGCAAAAGTGTTACAGAGACGAAACGAAACGAAGATATCTTATCTCTCTTGCTTGTTTTGATAAATAAAACAAACAAAATAGCGGACGTTGATAGAAAGAAAAAACAATGGTTAGCTTGTCTTCTAAAGTATAGTCAATTTTGTGAAGGTATTGCGCAGTCCATCGCCTATTCTCATCAACAATATCTACAAGCTTTTTTGATGATACATTCTATAGCCATAGAAACATTCCCAAAAATTTCTTAAAATCCACGTTATTTTCACGAATGCAACTGCATTGGTCGTAGATAAAATCTTGTGTCTTAACTGTACATAATTACACATTCATCATTCATTCAACATTTTAACAATTTTTACTTGTGTACAAATAATACTGCTTATTCAACAGTTGCATAAAAAAATATTAACTAACTTAAATTATGATGTCGGAAATATTTAGATTTGTTTTCCTTTGTAAAGTAAGTCATGTAGTTTTAATTGTGCTTACTTTAAATAAATTAAATACAATTAAGTTACTTAACTTATAACTTTAAAGTGTTTTCGTTATTCGTTAAATGTCGCTTGGAAAATGCAACTCAAATTTTAAAGCTCATGCTTGCATAATATTAAACAGGTCAATATTTGCGTTTGTTTCGTGAAGTGTTAAAAAATTGCAATTTTAATACGTTAGCCTTTAAAACCGGCTCTGTTTACTTTCTACAGGTTTTCTGGCTGTTAACAGTTAAATTTTGAAAGTGCTTTTAAAGGTGTTTGTACGATAAGTGTTTCTAGCTTAAGAAGTAGGTTTTTTTTTGTTTTTTTTATTGAATGACCTGTTATATTGTTGGCCAAGGTTTAAAATCCTGTATTTTTAGTTTCTTAAAACGTGTAGTACTCAACAGAGCAATGCAGTACCTACTTCACCTCGGGGCAAAGGTTGCTGCTTTACAAGTTGCAAGTCCGGGCCCATATTGAGTACATATACATATTGAGTGAGTGAGTACACAAGCAGTATCGAATCCTTAAGTCTGAAGAGAGACTTTGCCTCCCTGTGTATGTAATATAATGAAATATTCGAAATGACGCCCACGGATACTTTTTACCATCGGCAGGGAATTCGTCCTTACACCTTAGAACCTAAAAGGTCGTGACGTAGAGTGCGGTTTCAGAGAAACTTCCTCCCAAGAAGGCTAAGGTTGCGGAATGAGCTCCCAGCCAAGGTTTTCTTTTAGGACTACAGTATGGGGTTAGAATATTTTTAATTATATATTAGAAAAAAAAATTGTCCTTACCCACTTATAACTGTGAAGTGGGTAATTCACCACTAATGTGACATATACAAAGCCACATTAGTCCAAACACCGCATTGGATCAGTGTTGGGGCGATGGGCTCACCATGTAGTTAGCCACTGGTTACCCTCTCGGAATAAAGCCGTGAAGACAGACATACATACATTCTTAGTTAGATATAAGATCTTTTCTAACTTAAACATAATTGTATTTGACATCGTCAGTGGCGCAGCGGGTATATTAGTTCTCGCTCAAGACAAAAAATTGTGTTTGTCCAATACTAGTATCCAAATACAAGCATTATCGAAAAAAATATTATTATTGTTGTTGTACGTATTAACTGAGTATTAGGACTAAGTATGCTTAGATCAGTGGCTGTCGATGATCGAACACAGTTACAACAGGTGGAACGTAAGAGCTGAGTTTCCGCACTAGTGCCCACCTCCTCGTGATACCGTTCTATTCATTTCCGACTTGCCTAGCTGTTAGGAGACGATGTGTTGTACTCAAACAAAATGAGTTACTTATTTGTGGTAACCAATTCATTTCGTTGCTGATATACTATTCTGATGGTAATTGTGTATAACTAGCTGACCTAGCGAAAGTTGTTTTGCCTTAGTCCCTTCTGCTTCCTTTACTTTCTCAATATACTACTAAAACATAATTTTTAGAAGTTGAATACTACTTTATTTTTTAGGACCTCGTATAGACGCAAAGGCTACTTGTTCTGCTAAGTGGAATCATAAACATGTGATCAAGTTAAGAAATACTTAAAAATGCTGTTTAACGAATTCACACCGTAAAGTTGCTAAGTCACTAACCAGATGGTTTTGCAACGTTGTGGAAAGGTTAGATGGCATTAAATCGGCAGACGGGCGTAATCGTAGATTTTCTATCCATTTTCTACGAGATGTATGTACATATTCATTATATTGAACCTTGGACTGAAAACGGTTAGGACATATTGTTAAGATAATCATCATACAAACTAATTGCAAAAGTATGTTGAAAGCCCTAAGAAGATATCACCTTCGTTTTGCGTAAACCTAGAAAGTTATATATATATATATATGAAGTTTTAGACATAAATTAGATTTTTTTATATTGTTTCTTGAAATCACACTCATATTATAAAGGCGAAAGTTTATGAGTGTGTGAGTGTGTATGTTTGTTACTTCTTCACGCTTTAACAACTGTACCGATTTGGCTAAAATTTGGAATAGAGATAGCTTATAACTTGAAAAACACTTTGTCCTGGAAAACATACAAGCTCCCACGGGAATAAATATAAATGAATGTGACTTTTGTTACTCTTTCGCGTTACAACGGAGCATCCAATTAAGGGGAGGCGTTGGGGCTGCTTGAAGACGGCGGCCACTGGGACGCAAAGATGGAGGACGCCATGTTGTGCCGGTCAGCGACTACGTTGCGATTATGATAAGCACCTGCGGACTCTCCAACCCCCGGTAATCGTGGGACAAGTATAAAAACGCTTTGTCAGAAGACATTGCTCGCCGATACCAAGGGATACCAAGGGATAACACTAGCCAACGATGACATAATTTATGATGAAGCGCTTAAACTTATCGAGGATAAAGTTTTTGCTGTCCATTGATTTGGTCAGAGAGCTTGGTTATGATACTGTTGCTTTGGGGGTTCAAGTCACCCAAACAGAGCCCCTGTTACTACCTGAGCAAAGGCAGATTTTCAAATTAATAACAAACCGCGTAGCTAGAGGACAAGGGGGCACCGGCACAACTTTTTTACTGAACTTGCTGCTGGCATAGTTGCGCAAAGACAAAGTGGTTGCGCTGGCTGTTGCGTCCTCCGAAATAGCCGCAACCTTGCTGAGTGTTGGCAGAACCGCACACTCAGTATTCAAGCTCCTGCTGAACCTTGCAAGTGAAGAAACGCCCCTTTGCAACATTAGCAAAAATAGTAGTCGCGGTGCTCTATTGCAATGGTGCAGATTGATCGTGTGATACGAATGCACAATGTCGCACAAGCACAAGCACAAGATTGAAGCACTGGATCGCAGCTTGCAAGACATTCGGGGCAATCGAATCTTGATGGGTGGAGTGGTCGTATTGCTGGCTGGTGATTTCCGGCAGAAGTTGCCGGTTATCGAGCGAGCTACCGCGGCAGACGAGATAAACGCATGCCTCAAGGCTTCGCCGTTGTGGGTTAAGGTAGAGCGGTTACAGCTGAATATCAACATGAGGGTCCAGCTCTTCAATGATCAGGAGTCTGGACTCTTCGCACAAACGCTTCTCGAGGTCGGTGAAGGTCGCATGCCGACGGATACTAACGGCCAAATAACCTTTGACAGCCTATTTAGCGATGTTGTTAGATCGGAAGAAAACCTTATTAATGAGGTATTTCCAAATTTACAAGAAAAACTGGGTAGCGAGGAGTGGTTGTGCAAAAGAGCTATCATGGCGCCCACAAACGAATTGGTAGAAAAAATTAATAAAAGAATATTAGAGCAAGTTCCAGGTGAGGTGAGGACCTACATGTCAAAAGACACGGTGATGACAACTGACGACTCAACTATATACCCTGTAGAGTTCTTAAATTCCCTCGACCTGTCAGGGGTACCCTCCCACAAGTTGGAACTCAAAGTTGGTGTGCCTGTCATACTGATGCGTAACCTGGACGCGCCCAGACTGTGCAACGGCACTAGGTTAGACATCACAGAGCTGAGACGACACATCGTCCAGGCCACCATTCTTACTGGAGGGGCCAAAGGAGAGACGGTATTGATACCTAGAATCCCTATAATACCCACAAACTTACCCTTTCAGTTCAAACGCCTACAATTTCCTTTAAAAGTGGCTTTCTCTATCACGATAAATAAAAGTCAAGGACAAACTCAAAAAGTAGCCGGCATTCACCTGGGCACCCCCTGCTTCTCCTACGGACAACTGTACGTGGGTTGCTCGCGTGTGTCGAGAGCTAGAAATCTTTTTATATACGCAGAAAACAATAAGTCCCGCAATGTTGTTTACCGGGATGCGCTGCAGTAAAATGATTTCTGGCTCTCTACGACCCGAAACAAAAATCAATTTATTTTTCCTAATAAACCTTGGGTAACACCGCGGGGCACAGCTAGTTATGTAATAAATACCTAGCCTGAACAAGTTATAGGAAAGACAATAAATTCAAAGATGAACTTAAGTTACTGTCTAACTTAAAGCGTTCACAAGTTAAGGAAGGTATTATAGACTGTTTATTGCAAATCTGACAAATGATAGATAACCACTGGATATTGTTAAAATCCCAGAAATAAGATAGGAAAACTGAAGGTTGGAGAGCCAGAAACTTGAAAATATTGCCTGATAGGGCAAATATTGCGACTTATCCGCGCAGACCGCACCGTATCGAAGTTACATTCCGAATACTTCTGGCGATGCGCATCGTTCGGTGCAGGTGCAAATAGGTGTGAGAGGTTTTATAACACTTCATGCAAAGAATCTAAAATTCTAATTGTTCAGTGCGATAAGTGCGTGGCTGCTTTTATTAATATTCTTTAAATTTATATATTTTTAAGATGTTGCCTCAACATTGCTTTGAAAAACAATATAGAAATTTCAAGAGAAAGAAAATGCTTTTGAATGTTAAATAATTGCTACAAGGAACCAGCGATCCACAATGTTCCAGAAACAGTAACTAAAGAGAAAATAGCTGTACTTGAGCCTAGATTTAAACCCGTAACTCGGTATTTTGGTGCGACCGCTTTATCCACTAAATCAATACTTAGCAAAGACATGTTGTATATGACTAATAGTTAAACTTAACTTGTTTGAACTCGACCACAATGTTACGTAGCTCCTATCGTAGAAGTTTATTTGTAGTCTAGCTAGAAAATGTTAGTAAAAAAAAATATTTATTTCTCATAACTATTAGAGAATCCAGTCACGACTTTCACGGAAGTTATTTAAGACTTAATATGGCCATTAATTTACTCATTATGCAATAAGTTTAAACAGTGTTTTGGAGCTGGAGTAATTTAGATACACGGCAGTGTTCATGCCAAGTTCTAAAAATACCGGTCGCATTAATGCATACTATTTACCTGCACAATTTATTTAGAGCTAACTTTTCAGTTTTACCCTAATATCATTATGTTCTTCATATTTAAAGTGATTTTAGGTCATCATACAGTATTCGGATTAATCAGGAAGGAAGATCAGGTAGGGTCACGGGAATATTTAAATATGGTTCCCGCAGTATAGCCGATTTCAATTTGTTTATTATCAAGAATTGTTTCAAAAACCCAAGACCCGTAAGATCAATTTCGGTATTTTTTCTATTATATTTAATTTACAATAGCATTTTGTTGCTTCAGCTTTTTTGGCCTAACTATACTGTATGTTTGTACCTATATTAATATGTTCAAGGTTTATACTCCCCGGAAAAGGAACAGTGGCTAGACAAACACAGTGTATCTGAACAAAACGTAGGTGGATTCATATATGTCCCATAAGTCGTAAATAACCAACTTCAAAGTAATAAGTGGTATATCAAGGACAGAATAATATACCCTTTTCCCAGTTCGTAACGAACTATAAGAATTAAGTAGGATTAGGCATTTTTTTGTATGATTTTAACTTAAACCTTTACAAACATACGAGTGATGACATTAAAATGAATATTTCAGTAGAAGAATTTATCATATTTTGCGATAGACTGAACCATGTCCAAAAGATTTTATAGTCAACTTGTTTTGTTTAAAGTCTAGATTGAAAGTATATCAACTTTCTCTGACATTATCGTTTTCCTCATTGTATCGGTATTGTAGTAGGTCCTTTAAGTGTGTCATTTCCTCACAACGCTATGCCCAAGAGGACATTGCTTGAATTGTTAATAGTTATATTATTCATGTCTTGAACTGCCCCTGTCCTAGATGTTATTTCACTAGTTTTGAAAGTAGTAGTTTTCGAATTTGGTCAAATCATGACTTCATTGTTATTCACCTGATGTTGATTTCATGCCATGGAATAACTCATTTTTATCATCACATTTATTGAACCAATAAAATCTTTCAGCTTTATACGTTAGATTTACATCATAACAATTATTTGTTGTGCTAAAATCAGAGTTTCGTTAAAGTCGTTAAGTTTCAAATGTAATCTTTGCCCTTTGTGAATCATAAACTAAGACTCCGTTGTCCCATAAATCAGAAATCGCTTCTTGCCATTTAAAGTAATGTTTTTTTTATTTATTTAGTTTGTATTAGCTTTTGTTATTAATTTATATGGCATGGATTTCATCCTGAATAGTCACTAATTGCCGTTTAGAGGAGCTTCCTTCGCGAACTTTATGTTATAGAATAAGGTTTTCCCTAAGTATGGGGTTCTTCAAAAAGGGAGTGATTATACTTTTTAAGGGTCGGCAACTCGCGATAGGCTACGGTATCCGCTCAACATCAGTCGGTCCGTATAAGTAGGTACTTGTTTCTTCGTTAGTAGTACAAAAAGAAGAATATAGCTGTTAAGTGTTGACATTCAGATTTTCCAAGACTTAATATAGGATGGCTTAATGTTCAGCCTGCTATGTTCCCATTCAGTGACGTCAGTCAAATTTCTTTTAATTTCGAATAAAAAATATATGGTGTCTTTATATTAGGCATCTATTTTGATGATATTAGGTATCAATTGCAATTGATTGTTAATCTCAGTTTTAGCGATTTCACATATTTTTAGTTACGTGAACATTATCCTAGAGAATTAATGCAAAGAGATGTCATAACTTCGGCAAGTGTGCGAGGTTGGTCACGTCTTGACCATGCAAAACTTGTTAATGATGACCTGATGAAATTCGCTGCCATCTATAGCCTCGCCATACTAGTCGCAAGTAGCACATTGGCTTCCTTTCAAACTGTCTACGTGCACACACAAGCGTCTAACTCAGAACTTTTGTTTACAAATGAATGTAAAATATTTAAGTTAACAATTTTTAACTGATTCAAACTTGTAAGAGTTCCGAATCTAGTAAAGTTATTAAATTTCAATATTTTAAAATGATTGTATGCTAGATTATTGATGTAGCTGGTACTGATTTAGTGCAGTTCACCTACACTAGAGAAAGCTGAAGATCGCTCGATTAGTTTGTTTGCACAATGGTTAGTTAGCACTATGTGAGCGATTGTGACTCGGTGATGTAATAGCTCCAAATTGTAGGTGACACTCTTAGTTTCTATTGACGATGCAGTAGGAGACATTGCACAAGCATAGGTTAAAGATAAGGAAGTGCGGAGTGTGGACAGTGAATAAAATTTGTTACGTAACCTGATACTATATAGATATTGATGGCTTTAGGGCCGTATTTTAAATATTTCGGTGATTAGTTGACACCTTTATTGCGGAATATTGATGTTTTTCTGTAAGTTTGACTGTACCTATTTTACACTCTCAAATTCTCCAACAACAGTAATGTTTTTGTTTATAGAATCTGAATTTTTAAGGACTTTTAAATCAAATATTTTGTTTTTTCTAGCTGGAGTTTTTACCAAAAAGAATCCAAAATTACAATTTTCCGATGACATAAGTTCATTTCTATCACTCCCTATTTCAAGTAACATAGATAAATGTAGCCTTAACGCAATAATGTTAAAAAACAAATTAAGACCATCCTCGACATGATATTTAATAAGAATATCAAATAACTAGTTGCGAATTGACATTGCAACATTATAAAACTGCTCCTCAAGGTGTCATTCCAATCACAATATCTTTCGTAAAGATCGCATTTGCTCAACACAAAAACGGAAGATAGTCATTGTAGATAATCTTACAAGTCATGCAATCTTTTTAGGTTTGTATGGAGTAGTATTGTCTAACGAGTTATGACCATGAACTTAATTTTTACCTGGTTTGTGAAGTGGTTAGAGCGGTAAGAATCGGGTTATAGGTGGATGTTAAGGGTTCAAATTTCGCTCGGCATTTTTACCTTTGCTCGGCTCTAATATATGCCGTTGGTTATTTTGTTTCACATAATACATGGTTACCTAGTTTGGTACCAAAGCAATGTAATATTGTAATGTGTATGTGTGTATGAGTTTATTGTTAATATAATTATGGATTTTGATAATTGTTAAATCTCTAAACTCCATTATATCAAAACGTATCTGCTAATTTGTTAGACATATGCAATCTTTTCTATTAATTTTATCGCTTTAATCTCTATCACACCACAGTTATGTCACCTATAAAACTTTCAACACGTAAATAGTATTATATAAATGCGTATATTATTTGTCATATTCAAGTTTGTTTTAAAATAATCGTTTCGGAATGAAACTTACGTAAATTAAGTCTAGATTTTTGTTTTCAGTGGGTTCATTGGTCGACACATTTTTTCTTCGTATTATGTGGACTTGGCTCGTTACCTAAGATTCGAAAGAAGATGAAGTGACATCTATGGTTTTCATCATGTTAATGAATGGACATTGCTCATGCTCAATTTGTTTTTGAACATATCTTCCAATTTAACAACTCTTTTGAATTGTTTATTGGACACTTATGTAGAATTGCCTTGTAACGTAGTCGTATGGTGTGCATTTGAAAGAAGTAGAATTTCTATTGTTTTCATATTTACGTTACAAAACTTTTTACAATGTAACGTTATTGTGTTTTTATTAAATACTATTAATTCCATGGTGTTACATTATTAATTCAAGTTTTAATGTTTATTTTTTGGAAATTTCTTTGTAGATACCTATCTTTTTTGATATTGCTTTAGTAATTTCAATTAATGGCTCTGTTAAAATGTAATCCATTAGAAATCGTAACGTGAAGTCTCTCGGTCAGTGTGTCAAATGGCTCTGTGGTCTGTTCTAAGATCGGTCATGTGGCCATTTACCATGTTGTTGATGTTAATATTGAAGCGAATTGTCTTAATATGGAAATCTGGGGATTCAGAGGCAATGAATTATATACGGGTCTGAGCTATATCCAGCGACTGTTGTTGTATTTGATTTGGGGCGTGTTTTGGCAATAGGGAAATGTAGGAACCCTTTAAAGATTTGTATTAATCTGCAATGGATTCGTAATAAGTACCATATATTAATCGCTCTCGCCCTCCATGAGGGTAGACCGTGCCCCAGTAGTCGGGATGAATTAGGCTGGGAAGAAAGGCAAAATTAGAACATGGGCAAGCTTCTGACTTGGCTTAACGACAGTTGTCTTATGACAAGGAGAAGGAGTTCAGGATAAATGTGCGCCGTTACTAACCTATATAGGTACTGACCACCACGCCCGACGCCCAAAAGAAAGACAAATGAAGCTAGGGCATGAGCTCTTCGAGCTATGTAACATGACTACGTGGAAAGGCGGTGAATAGAAAATAGTTACTAATGAACAGAAAGAAAGTAAAAGTGTTGTGTTAACATAAATGTATACGATGATTTTGACAACTCGCTTCTAAGATTACATGATAAGAAAACACTAAAAACTCGGAGCTTTTATTCCCAAATGATATTCAAGTTGTGGGAATCACTAAATGATTGAAATCCACTGTTAGATACGATAAGAATAGGGAAACCTTTTAAAAATGTAAGAAAGGGAAATAGTGAGAAGAAAAGAGAAGGAAACAGGTAAATGTGGCTTGATGACAAAGGCTGGCAGCATTAAGAATCCGGACTGACCAGTACGTCAGGCTCACGACAGGAAGCTAAGATAACGGGCAAAGGGAAACCGATGGCCAACTGTTCCGTCTTGAACCCTTATATTACATATAGCCTTACATTTCTTTTCAACAAAAATACAATTATTTACAATTATTACAATTTGTGACTTTTCATGCCAGCATAATTATTGCAGTAGATAGGTGTATATATTCATACGTTTTTATATGTATATAGGTATATATATATATATATATGTGTTATTAATATTTGTATATGTTAATGCCTATACGCACACATAAATACATACATAGGTATAGGTAAACATATCATTATACATATATCATTTTTACCTTGTTTGTACATTGTTACATTATTATATATTAATTTATTAATTTAAATTTTAGCTTAAGTTTTTTTTTAATGTTGTGTTTTGCCTTTGGTTAAAAAAGCGAATGCCCTGTCTACAAAATACGCATACAATATTCATATCATCTGTAATAATAAGGTATAATCTGGAATCTTTTAACGTTGTTATTTCATCGGTTTATATTGGCTTAAATTGAAAGTTTCTTATTTTGTAAGTTGGTCGTCTATAGAATGTTCTCGGTCCGTTAGATGAATTTTATAGACCGTTTAATTTTAATGTAGGCCAATGTTAATAGCTGTTCTACTTTTAAATTTATTTAGTGTTTTTATTTGAATCTTTAAAAGTATTTATGTGTATTTAGGTAAGTAATTTTAGGTTCAAAGTTGAAATAATGACGAACAGCAGTTGCACCCGCCCTAAATTCGGTTATCGGTGTAGGGTTTCAACGACAACTTAATTATAAGAAAAAAAAAACCGACTTACACTTGACGTTTTCAAGTAGGCTATATCCTTCTCCGGGACTCAAACTATCTCCATGCCAAATTACATCTTAATCGGTACAGCGGTTTAAGCGTGAAGAGGTTACAGATAGAAAGACAGACAGATTTACTTTCGCATTTATAATATTAATTTTAAATTTTAAATGGATAAACGAAATCATAGTGGTATTATAATACCCGTGATAAAAGATAAAGGATTATTTTACATTCAAATATATACTATAGAAAGTTTAATAAAATTAAATGTGCGAATATTTTTTCTTTTTATATAAAATAATTTGGTAGGTACCTGAGATCCATTTTGAAATCCAAACAATGATACACCACGTACAAAAATTTTACCGGATACAGACACTATAGCTATCTAATTCGTCATAAAAATAGTAAATAACTTAATCATGTACACAATTACTGCTGGGCTACCATAATAAAATTCTCACTTTCATTTCACTGTTTCGCATTCACCGTTATATTCAGAACTGTTATTATTTCAATGTTTCAAATGTCACAGCAATTTTTCCTGCCAGTGATATTTTTTAAAAAGCTAACACGCGGCACTTTGTATCGATATGTGATTCGAAATTTAAAAATGATACAGCGAGAAAGCCTGTTCCGTAGTAAGAGTTTGGTCGTATGCGTGCGCTGACGCGGTGTGGCTTGGTGGGAGTGAGTGCCGGTTCGACCAGTGAATTGACTTGTTGCACTCCCATACTTCCTCCATGGCTCTATGATTTTAATTAATTGTTTGATTCACTTGCGACTTAGGGGTATGCTTATTAATTAGCGTATTTAAACCACTGAATCTAAGTTAAAACACGTACTCGCCTTACATTAGGGTTCCGTAGAATAAGAATTACTGCGAAAAACTAAAAAAAAAAATCGTTAATATATTTGTTTAAACGGATGGACGCATTTGTTTTTAAATTTTGGCAGTCAATAACGCCCAAAATCTTAGAAAAAAAAAACTATAGAACGTTAAATGGATTTTTAAAGCCCTGTCCAAATCCCTCTTTTCGATGCACGAAAAGCTACCACTTAAAATTTTTTTTCTTTATTTTCATATAACTAATCTGCATACATGGCTTTTTATAAAAAAATGATCCGGGGTTTCATCTTAGCCCATAATGCTTGCCACGACAAATCAAATGGGCCCAAACTAGATGGTGTTGCGTTGTTTTTGTACAGACTTCATGCTCCAACATCAGATTAGTTTAGGTGTAAAAGGTGTAAAAATAGCATTGATTTGTAATTGTTACTGTTATTTGTGTATTAAAATTGTGTATATTATGTGAAAAATTAACATTATTAATAAAAAAAAAATTACATCATTTTTTTATACAAACTGTGTTACACCTTACATCTTTTTAATATTTATAACAAATAAAAGCTAATATATCACATCATAGCTATATATCTAATATCTTTACATATATATTATTGATTAGTTATCTCTGTATGAATATGTATGTAAATATTTTTTATGTATATATATATGTATTAGTATATATATATATATTTATTTATATTCTTAAATTATTATTTATTTATGTATAGTATTATGTAATTGTATATGACATTTTTTTAATATAAATTTTGTTAAAGACTTAATTAAATAATTAATATGTATGATTGATTGTAATTATACTTTATGCACACATTACCTTTTATTTAGTTTTTTTTTTATTTTAAATTCTTCACCCCAAGGTTATTTGATAGAGATCGCTTCATAGCGATAAGATCGCCATTGGTTTTTTTTTCTTCTATGTAACAATTGTTTTTGTTTTATTATGTGCAATAAAGTATATCATTTTTATTACCTTTACATAGACATTTGGGTACCTAAAACGTTATTATCATTAAGGGCTACTTACCATAGTCGATAAACGCATATTCGTCCATAAAATGCCTGAGAAGTTATTAATAAACAAAGTTTTCATCGAATTAATATAAACGTACGAAATTAACAAAAAAAAATGTTATTTTGTAATTCATTGACATTAAATTTCATGATTGAATATGCTTTTTGTGGCAAGGATAAATAGCGGTACTTCATAATAAAGCATTTTAAGGCTATGGCATACCCCAGCATACTATTGAAGCATACAAAGACACACAGGATAGGCCTGTGACCGCATGTTGAAAATCTCGATTTTCTCTATTTTTTGTCAGTATAGAATTTAAATATTTATGAAATTAGTAAATCTCTCATAGTTTTCCTAACAATTTGAATTAAAGCCCAAAAATAGAGTGCCAAAATTATTATTTTCTAACTGTTTTAATAGCCAAATTTTTTTTTGCTTATCCACTTAATTAAGGTTTGAACTATAACATATATTTCTTTCACGTCAAAAAGTGTAGTCAGGACTGTAACATTTGCATTAGCTTTAGCTTTAGCTGTAACATTAACTGTAACATTAGCTTTCTGTAAAATTTGAAAAGCTGTAATATACGGACAGACAGAAGGAGCCGGTACTGATGTGATCGCACTAGCGCTTTCTCAAGGCAGGATAAATGTCAACCGAGCGAATACAGAAATTAATTATTTAAAATACATTTGCTGTCGCGTTGGGACCCGGTGCAAGATACCGTTGTGCGATAGGGACCAACTGCACCTCGGGTATGATTTTACCTAATGCGTTTTGTTTACCGACATAATGTACATTGTGCCCCTAATGTGAATAATCCAATTCGATTGAATGAGCCAAGATTTGAAGTGTGCCATACAGAATTCATGTATTTTTAACTTAGCTGGATAAGGGGCCATTCATTTATTATCCCCTCCCCCCCCTATTATAAGAAAAAATAAGAATAGGCCGACCCCCTCCCCCCCTGTTTAATATTTATTACGTAAGAATCTAAAGAAAATAAAAAGAAGTAAAAAAATATTTTTTAAAAACTTGCTTTTCTTAAAACTTAAAATCATATAAAAATTCAAACTAACCGAAAATTTTACTACAAAGTAAAAAATATTTTTTTTAAATGAATAAAAAAAAAATTATATCCACGTAAATTTAAAAAAAATATTTTTTACTTTGTAGTAAAATTTTCGGTTTATTTATTTATTTTTTATAATATAAATAAGTACCTAATTAAATTTTCACTTAATTTTTCACGTTCCACCCTAATGTTCACCTTCAGGTGAACTTCCTGTATATGCCAAGAGGTGATAACATCCAAATGAATTAGTGATCTGCGACCCTCAAAACCCCCGGATACCCATTTTGAAGATTTTTCAATTTTTCACCTCCACCTCTAGGTTGTACCCCTGGTACAACTCTGGGAGGGGATTGTTAGTCAAAGTAACTGTGGAATATTGTATTGTCATCCGAGCTTAGTAAGTATGGAAAATTTCATCGAAGGGTGACAACAGGAAGTACCTATGTTTAATTAAGTTTGCAAGATTCCACCACAAGATGGAAGGAAGAAAAAAAAACGGAAAAAAGGAAACATTTAGTTAGTTAAATAAATGCAAGTAAAAATGAATACACGTTTGGTTCGTTTGATGTTTATTTTTAAAGTAACAATTTTTAGAAATGTTTATTTGTACTTACAAAGCTACTATTAATTTTCATTTTCTGGTAGTAATTAACTTTAGTTTAATCATTCATCTTTATATAAGGTTTTCAGTCCAGGGGCTCAAAACCCACTCGTAAAGTGGATCTGCCACTGGAACATCTCTAATAGATGATGCTTCTAGTTCGTTATGCAGGATTGTGACGTCATCTACGTCCACCCATTCCACATCAGCCCCGATGCGGCACAAAATTTCTTTGCCTCGCCTTGAATATATGGGTAAAGCCCTTTATTTTTCAATAATTGAAATACGGCTATGGAGTTTTTTGTGTAGTTGCGCTGCCGTTTTCGACGCAAAGTATTTAGAGCATACTAAACAAATTCTTTCTTAGAACGCATCTAGTAAGCGACAGTCTTGAATTTGGCCTCAACCTCCATGTTCAATAATTGTCGCAAAAGTTAAGTATATTTTTTTTCAAAGTATACATTTAACGACGCATTTTTGTGATCTTCGTAAGAACTATCGAGACTCCCTCCTACCCCCTTGTAAGAAAAAATAAGACATGGTCGCCCCCCTCCCCCCCTAAATCGTCTAACGTAATAAATGAATGGCCCCTAATGACACTAAACGCATTGAACCAGTAAACAAAACGCAAGTCTAGTCACAATCATCGATATCGGGATATCGTATTCCCCACTTTACTCTTCCAAATCTCAACCAAATTAAATAGAATATTTATCCAACCCTAAAGTTATTGAATTATTCCCTGTCATCGCATCGTGGCGATTAATTTGTGAACAAATACAAAAAATAAAACGCAGCGTTGAGAAAGCGCCATCGATATAAAAATTAGAAAGCGCTCGTGTAAACGATGCTTGAGAGCAAGGCTTTCGTTTCTGCCATTTGGCTACGGAACTCTAAAAAATAAATTGGAAGTAGGATGTTATTAAAATAAATTTAGCTTATGTAACCGGCTGTAGATGCTACGTGACTGAAAGCACGGTGAAATTTTATTTATGACCTTCGTTTATCTCTCTTCGTTCTTCTTTCCATTCTTAATTTATCTCTCTTCGTTCTTCTCTCCATTCTTAAGGAAAAACGACACCTTTCTGTGATCACTTCCGTATCCTTACGTCCGTCCGTGTCCGAGGTTTTTTTCAAAACTAAGTAACGTAGAAATTTTAAATAATAAATAGATTATGATGACGCGCACATTATATTAAAAAATATTTAAATGAATCTTTAATGTTTTCGCATAGAATTTGCAATTAAAAGAAGAAAAAAGGAGATTCAATTAAAAAAGTTTAACTTAACATATAGTGTCGGATATCATTTAAAAGAGCTACTGTTAGGATTCTAGAAATATGTTTTTACAAAAAAAAAAAATAGTGATATACTTACATAGGCACAGAATAATTAACAGTGGTACCTACAGAAACTTTCGTTAACGCAATAAGGTACATTTTCATTCAAAAGCGCGACGTACATACTTACATATTGTTTGATATAGATATTATTCTGAGCAGGCGACCACATACATAAATTAATATGGCCGGAGAGATAATATTTGTAAAACCAAAATTATTTTCAAATATTTCAATGTGCAGTGATATTCATTATTTGTTTTAGGGACGAGTTGTAATACATTAAATTATAACGAGGAAAGTACTTCTTGATATAATGAAGTATTCGGAAAAGGATAACTTCAGTGACCAATATGATTTTATGCTAAAAAACCTAAACCATAAGACAAGTTGTGATTGGAGTAATTTAGGTATTTCAAAACAGAAACTATTTAACTTTCAGAACGAATATAGATGGTCAAAAGGATGTAGGATAAAGACAAATTAAAAAAAATAAAAATAAAGAGTGGCTTAAATCGGAACTACTTTCTTTTCCTCGATTCACGAAACAACTTTCGAATAAAAAACGTGGTCAAGAACTAATTCCATTTGAATTATGTTCTGAACGAACAAAATGGTGTAAAGAAATAGAGATACGTGATTATGTTTGTAACATATATCATTGATATATGAGCTTACGAACTGGAGGACAGGTCCAGGTTCACCTCAAAAGTAGTAAAAAAAATTGTCTCGTTAAAACAGTATGTCTCCTACTTTGCAATAATATTTAATTCATGGACCGGAAATCATATTATTACCACTTTAACAAATAGGTCAATTAACTAAACAATCGCAAAGGCAAGAAATAAAGATTATACACAGAATTTAATTAAAAAAATGTGGTCGAGATAAATCAATCGGGGATATTTTTAACTTTGTTTTTAATTGAATTCTGATCCTGTAATCGCCAGTAAAAGAAAGTAGAAAAGAAACTAGCTTCAAACATGCCAAAAAAAGCGTTAGATAATTTAAAAGCGTTATCTTTTAATATTTGTTATATCAATAATACATAAGATCATCATGATGATGAAGGTATAGACAACAATGTTCATGCTGCATTAACATATCTTTAATAATAACGTTTTTAGGTACTTATTTGAAGAAATCTACGAATATGTTAATACTCAAGTGCTTAGTACTTTTTTATTATATTATTTAATACTTAAAATCTTAATAATAAATTTTATAACATAGACACGATGTATTTAGTTTTTCATTACATATAGCAATTTAGTGAAATATAACAAATAAAATGTTTTAAAACCTTAAGTTTATTTGATGCCAGTTTTCAAGGTAACTTGCTCCACTGAGGGACGGAGAGATTCCGTATGCATATAGCCAAAATGTCTTACAAAGTTAGTTGCGAGATGCGCCATCTGTGGGAGCTGTATAAAAACAAAGTTTTATTTTTGCGAGTGTTGCCATCTATGAAACTACGCTGCAAACATGTTTGTGTAGCACGAATGAAGTTAACCTTTACTTCTCACAGTGCTTTCCGATGTCGCTAGATGGCAGCAGTTCATTTTAAACAAGAACGTCAGTACTTTCTAAAGTAGCTAAAATGGTTTATACCTATCTACGCAAGTCCATAAAGAAATAGTTAGGTGAGTTGGTCTATTTAAAGCACGCTTAGCTTAGGTGTTGTTGTATTATGCTAGTAGTTCCTTAACCAAGTCAGAGGCCTTATGGGCGGTTGTCTGACATAGTCGATTGGCCAGTAGCTCGATAACTTCCGCCAATTCGCACTATAATTTATAAAATATAGCTGCAATTCTGCGACAGCTGGCAAAGTAACAGGCCTAGTGCTGGGACGATGTTAATAATCGATCATTATTACCGATTATTATTTTTTTTTGAATTTATTTTCAATTTAAAAATAAAAAAACCCCTTCTTCCCCTATCCCTCTTTTTCCTCTAGCTATTTTCTGCTCTCAATTTAGGTACTTATTCAGAAAGCTTCCGGTAGTAGGCACAAAAACTAACCAAAGATTCAACTAAATGGGATGCATACGAACAAACCAGGCATCATGCATGTTTGCGATACCTTTACATATAGATAATAAAGCGTAAACCTAATAGGTACATTTAAATTTATAAAGTAACTATTTTTCGATTGATTTTATCTGCAAAATCGATAACTGATACTTTATAGTTCAGAAAATCCGAGGAACGTCCCTCTTTTTGTGCACATCCTACTACATACTTTATTACTGAAGAATGGGATTGTCACACATTTAGTTACCGCCTGAAAATAAGAAACTTGATAGACGTGATGACCATGATAGCTATCGCAGAGCTCATCCTATATTCAAAGAATTATAGTGGCTGCTAGTGCGGTGGACTATGGCCTAAGTCGTCTTCAGCAAGGAAAGGCTTAAGCCAATGCAGTGGGGCATTTAATCTTGCGGCCATAATTCCGAAATGATTTTCTCCAATCAAACATATATATTTTTTTTTTCTTTTAAATTAACTTTCTACATTTTTTATAACAAAATTGCTGCCTCTTACCATACCTCAAATTAAAGTTCATTAAAAAAATCAAATAAAGGTAAAAATTCAAATTATGACATAATATATTGGAGAAATAACTTAAAATGTTTGACCAGTGGTCCCCAATTTATTCTAAAATTCTGTGCTGATTGTATTTTATCTTAATGTGATTGGTACTCTGGACATTTTGTCATAAGAAGCACACTATTGTTAATACTTTTAGAAAAATCTTAGCTAAAATAGCTTTATATCAAAAAAAACTGGTTGCCTGTAAAGTCGGTATACGGGCGAAAGTTTTACGTGACAACTTGTGCCTTTCACTTTTTATGTCTGTCTCTCTCGCTCTTAGGCGGGCTAACCATGCCGCGTGCCTCTCACTCGCTCTCATTGTGAGCGCATAACGTGAGCGGAGCGTAACGCAGTTTCTTGAAGTGTCACCCGGCAAACCAATTTATAAGACGTTGTCACGTCAAAAATAATTAGAAAACTAGGAAAGCTTTATTAACAGGTAAAGAAAGAAATCGGTCTAGTTGTAAAAACCTTGTGCCAACAATTTAGGTCAAACAAACAACTGTAAGCAGGTATCACAAGCATGTAACAATCAAACCGACATTTTATTTTTCTTTTATATTTCGTGGTTTATTGAATAGGATATGTACATAAAACGCTTTATGTTTAATTTAACTATTTGAAAACAACAGTGTTTTATATTTTTTTTAAGGTTATTCATATACACTATAATAATAAATATATTATAAATGCAAAAGTAACTCTGTCTGTAACCTCTTTTAGCTTAAACCGCTGTACCGCTTAAGATAAATTTTGACTTGGAAATAGTTTGAGCCCCGGGAAAGAACATCAAGTACTTAAAAAAGTTTAAGTGTGAATCGGTTTTTGTTTTCCTATCCTATCCTACACCGGTAACAGAATTTAGGGGTGGTGGAATCGCGGGCAAATGCTAGTTAAAAATAAACCATTACAATGTTTATAGCTTTAATTAATAACTACATTGATTGTGTGGGTTAACGAGGAAAAAACTAAAGCAGTAAACATTATTTACAATAATTATCTTGATTTTTTTCAGGTTACGTAGGTACAGAATATAATTAGCTAATTATTGTGTTAAATAAAATGATCGAATGAAATAAAAAAAAATCTATAGATAAGTACCTTCATAACTTTTAATCATCGATTACCTAATTAGCAAATATTGTAGTGAATCACGAAGACATGGGACGTAGGGAACAGGTCTTTAGTGCGCCAGACTCGTGAATTCAGGCTCAAAAGGAAAAATCGAAACCTTTGTCTACAGGACACTTCGTTGTACGTCTTTCAGTTATGAACGTGTAGGGTATCAAGTTAAAAATTGAGGTGTACGGACTATACGGTCGCTCGAAGCTGTAAAAAAATCAAGCTAGACTAAATAAATACTATTATTCGGTCTAGCTTGATTATAGCTCATATTTTGACACTTGCGAATGAATCAAAACCTAATAGGCATTAGAATACGAGTAATATTCTAAGCTGCACACGAATAATACTTACCCTTACTGTCGACTTCGAATTATGGAATTGGAAAACAAGGATTTTTTCTCATATTACAGAGCTAAGTTTCTCCTACAATTTCTACGCACAAGTTTATATATGGAATATTTATATTGCGCAAGTCAGAGAGTAATCAAGATCTTTCTAACAGTATCATTACATCCTTTTAACCGCTCGGAAGTAAACCCAAAATCTTCACGGTGCTTATCCCCAAAAGGTTGTAACTAGCGACTGGAAACACAAACACATAATGTGATGGGAAGCCTGTTATCACCATTTACTTTTGTCCTACGTGACAGGGGGTGAGCCTATCACCGCAACACTGGTTTTGCTGCAGATTAGTAGTATTAGTAGACTAAGGTTCCATTCGTTGTAAATTACCAACTACAAAGTAATAACCGGTAAATTAAAATACCTGGAACAGAATAATATACACTTATTGCTAGATCTGGACGAACTATATAAGTAATAAGTCAGGATTGGGAAAGGAGATAACTATGGTTTGTTATAAACGATTTTTACTTATCATTCATTGTCAGCTTATAATGCACTTTGTTGTTATATAATTATGCAATTTATTGCAATTGAAGTCGCCGTTGCAGATATTGCTTTGTCGTATCATACGCAATGTCTGCACTTCAGATACTTATCTTCTAAGTAATGTCTTCAGATACTATACTTAAGTGGCCATTCTGAGAACGAATGACTCATTATATTTCAATTAGACTTTTGATCAAGTAAATCCTGTCTCAGTCGTTTCAGGGCACAGGACAGGCCTTTAATTGGAGAAGGCCTAGGCATGTTATGCATTAGTTTTACAACTTGTTAAATTATAATATTTTATTTTTGGGATTAAATCTAAGGAAATTGTTGTTAATTAGTTTGGAATTAATCCATTCGAAGATAAAACAAAATCAAGTTTGACTGCTAATCTGATATTATCATTCCCTTTACCTGGATTAGATCTGATTTGTTTTTCAAAAATACCTTTTAAACACAGCGGTTAAATTTTTTTTTATATACTAAATATTTATTTCTGTTTTAGACTTATTTTCCGAATCTTTTATCGGGTTTTAAAAATTCAAGATGGCGGACCCAATTTGGGGTCAATTTTTTGATAAATATTATGATATTTCGATGAAATAAGTTTCTATTGGTATTTTAATGGGGCTAAATTTTTTTTTTGTGTTTAAAGAGAAGTTGCTTGATTGGTATAGTTGATGCCGAACCTTTATTTTATTTTATTTCCAATATTAAATTTTATTAAAACCGGCTTTATAAGATCAAGTGAGGCTCACACAATTAGGGTTACGTGCCAAAATAACAAAAAATATCAATAGGTCAGATCTTACTTGATGTTACGTCGAAATCATCTGGTGGTTTTTGTAATCTATGGCTCAATATCTACAATAGACACAGAGAACTGGACAGCGCATTACCTAGCCAGCTGTGAAAAAATGATCGCAAAAGTGTGACACAGCGCAGCGAAGCGATGGTCCCTTTTTTCCTTCTAACTTCTAAACATCGAGAAACAGAATGGCGGACGTTGATAGAAAGAGAAAAAGACATTAGGTTCGCTTTGTCTCTTTTTAAAGTGTGGCCAATTCTTTAAGGCTGTTGCGTAGTTCATAGGACAGATTACGTGACTCGAAGTCTATGATATTTACTAACCCTATTGAACCCTGTCTGTTCGTCCGTCCGTCAGTCGCAGGCAGATCTTTGTCCAAAAACTATGTGAGATATGAACTTATCTTTGACACAAAATACATTTTGTTAACTTTCTCAAACCCATTTTTTTTTAATGTTAATTTTTTAATCAGAACTCCGTCATTTATAAACCGATTTGAATTTTTTTTTGGTCCCACGTTAATTTAGTAAGGATTAGTCCAAGTAAACCAGAGTTAGAAAAGAAAAAATTTTCAAGTTCATTCTAATTATTGAGTGTGCCAACGCGTATTGATAACATTTCTTTACCGCGTTTCGAGCACTACTGGGGCGATCTGCGGATGTTTTTGCGTAGTGCGCGTGTACCCTAATATCCCAACAGTCTATTTTACTTGTTTTAAATTGAAAGTGAAGTGGTACATAATACAAATCACAGAAAAATACAGACGTTAGCGAAAGAACTGATTTTTCAAATTCAAATTCAAATGCTTTATTTTTTTTTAAATAGGATATCATGTCACTTTTTTGAAAGTCAATAAACTATAACCAAGTTACTAGTTACTTCCGTTTCGAAGTCAAAATGGCGTTCTGGTGAGAAGAAACTCTCCAGCAGTCGCTCTTCTAATTTTAATTAATCAATACTAATTATCAAGTCATATAGTTTTATTAAATTTATTGTAAAAGTTAAATAAATAAATATCAAGCAAAATATGTTAACAAAAAAATATTTAATCCCTTTTTTTTTATCATCAGTACTCTTGAATTGTGAAATAAACTTTTTCGGCAAGTTTCTAATGATTTTTTTAAATCCGACCAGTAGTTCCTGAGATTAGCGCGTTCAAACAAACAAACTCTTCAGCTTTATATATTAGTATAGAAAAACCCTGATTTTGAAACATTTTTCATTAGTGCTCCGCTCCTATTGGTGTTAGCGTGATGATATATAGCCTATAGCCTTCCTCGATAAATGGGCTATCTAACACTGAAAGATTTTTTTAAATCCGACCAGTAGTTCCTGAGATTAGCGCGTTCAAACAAACAAACTCTTCAGCTTTATATATTAGTATAGAAAAAACCCTGATTTTGAAACATTTTTCATTAGTGCTCCGCTCCTATTTGTGTTAGCGTGATGATATATAGCCTATAGCCTTCCTCGATAAATGGGCTATCTAACACTGAAAGATTTTTTTAAATCCGACCAGTAGTTCCTGAGATTAGCGCGTTCAAACAAACAAACTCTTCAACTTTATATATTAGTATAGATGACAGGTGTCAAACTAGAAAGGGCTATATCTCCGTAACTATTAATCGTAGGCTAGTAGTTTCTTCACAGAAATAATAGATCTCACCTAGAGCTTTATTTCAGATGACAGCTGTCAAACTAGAAAAGGCTATATCTCCGTAACTATTGATCGTATGCTAGTAGTTTCCTTACAGAAATCATTGATCTCATCAAGAGCTTTATTTTAGATGACAGCTGTCAAACTAAAAAGGGCTATATCTTTTTTTTTTTTTTTTTTTTACCACTAAGGTGGCAAACAAGCTTACGGCTCGCCTGATGGTAAGCGATCACCGTAGCCTATGGACGCTTGCAACACCAGGGGTATCACTTGCGCGTTGCCGACCCTTCAGAACTCTAATAACTTCTTTCTTGAAGAACTCCATACTGTAGTCCCTACAGAAAACCTTGGCAGGGAGCTCATTCCACAACTTAAGCGTTCGCGGGAGGAAGTTTCTCTGAAACCGCACTGTACGCGACCATTTAGGTTCTAAAGTGTGAGAATGAATTCCCTGCCGATGGCGAGCGGTGCGATGGTAGAAAGTAGCCGTGATACATCATTTCGAACAATTCCTCAGAACACAACCCATTGTACAAGCGGTAGAACACACACAGTGAGGCAAAGTCTCTCCTCAGACTTAAGGGCTCGATACCGCAAGTGAGTTTGGAATCGTCGACAATTCTCGCAGCCTGTCGTTGAACCGAGTCAAAAGGGCCAAGCTGGTATCCGGGTGCACCTGCCCAGAGATGGCAGCAGTACTCCATATGGGGCCGAACTTGCGACTTGTAAAGTAACAACCTTTGCCCCGACGTGAAGTACTGCTTCGCTCTGTTAGGTACACCAAGCTTTTTGGACGCCAGCTTCACCTTATCTTGTAAATGATCTCGGAACTGAACATCGTTGGAGATGTCGACACCAAGGATCCCAATGCTCTTGGAGATGGAGAGGGGAGTGTTCTGGAATTGTGGGACCACAGTGAATGGAGTTTTCTTAGCGGTGAACGCGCACACTTGCGTCTTTGTTGGGTTGAATCGGACCAAGTTTACCCGTCCCCAGTCAGAGATCTGGGACAGTGTGTTCTCGATTTGAGACACAAGTTCTCCGCGGTTTTCCTCCACAACGGAACGAGGGATGTTTGCACGACTTGTGTAAAAAGCGTCTCCAGTACTGTCATCTGCATAGCAATGTATGTTGTTGATGTCCAACATGTCATTGATATGCAGTAGAAACAGCGTAGAAGACAGCACAGAGCCTTGCGGGACACCAGCATTAATGTCCATGCTATCAGAGCAACTACCGTCAACTACGGTTCGTATGCGTCTGCCGGACAAAAAGCTAGCCACCCATTTGCACAAACCCTCGGGCACTCCGTAAGATGGCAACTTTGATAGAAGACCGCGGTGCCAGACCCGATCGAACGCCTTCGCTTCGCTATGTCCAGGCTACATGCCAATGCCTCCCCCTGACTCTCAATGGCTAGTGCTGTCACTGACCAGATCGTGTACTTCTAGGTATCTTAGAAGCTGTGTGTTGATCACACGCTCCATCACCTTAGAGAGGAGAGAGGTAATAGCGATAGGCCTGTAATTCGATGGATCTGATCTATCGCCCTTTTTGGGCACCAGGTGCACATTCGCAGTCTTCCATGAAGACGGAAATTGCCTAGTGTGGTAGGAAAGCGCGAAGAGGCGCGTGAGTACAGGACATAACTCAGGAGCACACTGCTTAAGCACCACTGCTGGTATACCGTCTGGCCCCCTCGACTTATGAACGTCTAAAGAAAGCAACGCTCGCCTGACCTCCCGCTTCGTTATGGAGATTTCCGGCATGGTCTTACCGCACCACGGTATAGGTGGTACAGCGCCTTCATCGTTCATATTCGAGTTCGAGGCAAAGAGACTGCCCAGTAGATCGGCTTTCTCTTTAGCACTATGGGCCAAGTCACCATCGGTCTTTCGCAGTGGTGGTAACGACGAATGGCAGAAGTTCCCTTCGGCAGCTTTGGCAAGCGACCAGAAAGCACGACTCCCAGAAGGATAGCTCGCAAGTCGCCCACCTATTTTGCCGATTAATTGGAATTTTGCTCTGGCAGTTGCTTTCTTACTGAACCTCGAGGCAGCATTTAATTTGCGTTTTAACTCAGAAATATTCGGATCCTTATTAAAACGACCCGTGGTCCAAGCCTCATAAGCATTTTGCTTAAGAATTTTAGCTTTTCTGCAAGACCTATGAAACCACGGTCATTTTTTGACGCCGGCAGCTACTGGCGGGTTAGGAATATAGCATTCCATACCAGCAAGGATTGTCTTAAAGATTGTCCGGACGTATAGTCAGCAGAAGGTCCAGCAAGGAGCTCGTATGGTCCAGATATCTATATCTGGTATTCTCGTTGGAGAAAGTACCAGCTGAGAGAATCCATAGGTCAGAGCAAATTCATGAGCAGATATCCCAGCATAGTTATTGGTTCGAGAACTGAGCCACTCGCGATGGTGGGCGTTAAAGTCTCCCAAAATAACTAGTTCTGCTGTGGGATATTGCTCTAGAACTTTGTCAGTCGTCAAACTCAGGTGCGTGAAGAGTCGAGTTACGTCCGTGTCACCGCTATGAGACCTGTATAGGCACGCATAGATACGAGTGTGGCCGCCGTAATCTACGCGCACCCACAACATCGACAGGTCCCTGTCTTCAAGGCTATGAAGGCGGCGACAGGAGATATCCTCCCGGACGAACATACATACACCGGCACGACTCATAAAATTGTGTTCGAGTTTGTAGCCGGGATAGTGAAGGTATGATGTGTCGGCCGGGCAGGATATCTGCGTCTCCGTTAGAAAAAGAATGGTCGGCTGCGCAGTCTCGAGATGGTGGTGGACTGCGTTAAGATTGGCGTGAATACCCCTGATGTTGCAAAAATCCACATTATATTTGGATGTAGTAGCCGCTGTACAAACTCTTTTCTTTTTCTTTCCTCTGGCCATAATATATAAAAAAAGTTACTAAGACTAAGGATGAGGATTCACTGCACAGCTGTCATCTGAAATAAAGCTCTTAATGAGATCTATCATTTCTGTGAGGAACCTACTAGCATACGATCTATAGTTACGAAGATATAGCTCTCTCTTGTTTGACAGCTGTCATTTGAAATAAAGCTCCTGTCGAGATCTATCATTTCCGTGAAGAAACTACTAATCTACTTTCAATAGTTACGGAGATATAGTCCTTTATAGTTTGACAGCTGTCATCCAAAATAGTTTTTAAAAAAACATTAAGAAAAAATTAAAATCATAAAAATATTTTAAGAAATTATAAATTTTATAACATTTAAAAAAAAATGTATAGAACGTATTAAAAAAAACAAAAAAAGGAAATAAGAATTAACTCCTACCCATACACAATTAGATAATATTTAAAAATAAATAGTATTCAAAAAAAAATATTTAAATTGGTAATGCGTTTTAATATTTCACTTTTTTTCAATAAAATGACAATGTATATGACCAATGAGGTTTTAATGATTTTCGTTTTTTAATGAACAGTTGTTTAATTTTGGATTTATTTCAGAAAAAATAATTAAACGTAAATAAATAAGATTAAGTACATATATATAAATTTCAGCTTTTAAATCAACTGAATCGGCCCTGTAAGTTAGTTCAACTAGATTGTCCCAGTAGTTCAACTCTTAAAAAAAAATTCTACATAAGTAGTTGAATTACTCAACAAAAAATTCCCATTAGTTCAACGGTTGAACTAATTGGGTGTACTAGTGGGAATGACCCCGAAGTTTAACCTTGTGAGAGATGGTTTAAGGTTTTTTATAATTGACTTGCTTAACTGGCGTCTATCGTCATAAATATTCCGTGCGGAAAAAAACCGCAACACATCTATAGCAAACTACAGAAATCCACGTGCGATCTCGCCGTGCGCTCAATTTCGTTGTGTCATTCACATTATTTTGTATACCCTTACAAATTAAAAAAAAAATGGACAGCATTTTACTGGAATGCGGTAGGCCTAACCACAGACCTAGGATTTTTTTGCTACGCTACATCCTATATCTATGGGCCTAACAAATACGATGACCATCTTGCCATTTTATGCATTTGACATAAAAACTAATTTTGACATTTTATTTTTTAGGGTTCCACCTAAAAAACTTGAAACAAGATTTTATGTAGTTAATCTATAGCTTTGTCATGTCTGTGGCATCTGTGCGTCCATCTTTTATTCAAATATAAGGGGTTCCGTAGTCACATGGTAAAAACGGAATTCGTCATCTCCATCCGGTCTTCCATTTGTTTAATAGAACAACTAAAAAAAAAAAAAAAAATAAGTAAATAAGCCCCCCAAGTAACATTTTAGCGTTAAGAAAAGCTGTAGTGGACCCTTTTTTCGGTTCTGCGTAAATATTAAAGAGTTAGCGTATAATTTATAAGTGAGTTATAGAATGTAATAACACCTTTATGTATTCGATTTTGGCGCAAAATTTAGCAGGTAGAGCCTGTATAGACCCTTTATAGTGGTTCTATATAACCTTTAGTAGAAGTGTATGACTTATAACAGGTGTTATAAGATCGTCAGTTTTCCGCTCGAACCTTTATTGCACATTTATAATGGACTTTATTGAAACTTTTAGTTGTATTAAATATCTATAACGGTGTCAAATAGAACTTGGATCCGTTGGTTTTCGGGGTCAAAAGTAGATAGTAAAAACTTCTAAAGTCATAAAATTACATTAATTTATAAATATGAAACGATTGCTACTGTTTATCTACGGACATTGCAAAATTTTCATCACGAAATGTAAGTATTGTTGATTAACAGTGTTCTTGAAGTGTAATATTAATTATTAGTGCGCTTGCAAGTTTAATGTGATTGTGTATCAGGTTTATCGTCTCAATTTTGACGTGCCTCAGAAAAAATATGATTTTAAGGAAAAAAAAGTAAAACAACTAAAAGTACTAATAACCTAAAATAGTTTTTAGACATTCAATTTCAAATGTTGGTCAGTTTTAGTGACTGTTTACATAAACTATGTAAAATAATTCGAGAAATTTAGCTACCACGTTATTCAAAAGTGATTTTGTATACATAAATATTTAGTTTTTTTTTTGACAGAAAGTGATTGAATATGGCGATATTTATCTTAAAGATGCAGACTTTTCTCAAATCTATTACGACACTCGAAGAACTGCGACGCCGGTAGTCAAGAGTATTATGCGATCTTTGGTTGACATAAGAGAGGAACTACGTACTTAGCGAAGACATCTACCTGCAGCGGAAAGTAAAATACCGGCTTTAGCGTTACCTATATACCTTAATTTTAGCTCAGTCGATAAATGTTTTCATAATGTAAGGTTAGATTATAGACAAAAACTTTAAGCGTTAGAAACATTAAATAGTGTCATTAAAGAATTATCATTTGTTTTACTTACACTATAACCCTTATATCAGGATCGTACAAAACTGCTATAACTATTTAACCTACCCTTGTCTTTCGTATTACAGGCGTAAGCTGTATGTAAGAGTCATACAACGCATGTAGTGTTTGGTGTTACTACAGTCTTAATTAACTCCGTTGCAGAACCAATGAAGTTAATGAAGTTGAACAACAGCCTTATGATATATAAGCAACTCTGATATAGCAGATTTATAGCAATAAGAATAATAGGGAGTTAATGATGATCTTCAAACAGCTTTTGACGCTGCAGGCCGAAACAAGCTTTAACGTCATAAGTAAATAAGCGTCCGCTGCTGCTACACTAACTGGAAAGAATATTTATCATCGTTTTTACAGTTCTAATACAACCTATAGGGCTAAATTCATTTCATAAGTGAACTGTATCACTTTTAGTGACAACCGAATCAATTATAAATCAATAGTAGTACTCTAAGCTTCAAAATTACCTGTAACCAACGCTAAATTGTTTGTTGGGCCCTAAAGCAGACTTATTGGCAGAACATTCAGCTACATTTTTTATTCGCCGCGAAGTTAGCTACAGTTATTTTGTCTAAATGTCGGAAGCTAACAGAGCCTTTTCCCAACTTTACTGTCTTTATTCGAAACAATCGATTTCAAGGGAAATAAAACATATATAACTTAATGTTCTGTCAATAAGTCTGGTTTAGGGGCTGGGACGTGAAGTTGTTTTATGATTTTGATATAAATAGTTTATGATAATATTATAAGGTCAAGGTAACTTGCTACGATCCTGGCATACCTCTCTTGCCTCATCTATACGCATCAATGCTTTCATACATTTTTTACGGTTCCGAGTACTCCTGACCTGGCCTTTTCTGAGAACGTACTCAATTTGATCTACATACGTTTGCCGAGGTCTACCTCTACAGACCCTACCAACTGCTTCAGATTCATAAATCTGTTTCGTGTATCTATTTTCGTTCATTCTTTTAACGTGTCCAAACCACCTTAACATACCTTTCTCAATCTTTGTCACCACACTTTCTTTCACACCGCAACGCTCTCGTATCAAACTATTTTTTATCCTGTCATTTAGAGTCAAACCACACATACTTCTCAATGCTCTCATCTCCACGGCATGTTCGTTTGATTGTATTTGATGTAACCTTTAAAAGTATAAGGCATGAAAGTTGTGATTAAAACGGTTTGTAAGATAATCAAAACACGTTTATTTATTTATTTTTAATTAAATCCAAGGAATCCAAGAAAGAAGGAAAAAAGGTTATAAAAAAATCGAAACATTATTTTTCTTTATTAGTGTATCTATTACAGACAGTTTTCTTGCACTTATGGCACTTGAAAATACTAACGGGACAAAAATGACCCAACGGCGGTTCTAGGTAGATCGTTTTTAGGGTTCCGTACCTCAAAAGGAAAAAATGGAACCCTAATAGGATCACTTTGTTATTCGTCAGTCAAGACAGCTTTTCTCAGGAACGCGTGGAGATATCAAGCTAAAATTTAATTATAACAAATACTTAGGTCTACTGTCCCTTGAAGCTGTGAAAAAATCAAACTTCTTAGCTAACGCAATCAAAAGATACAGCCCTTTATGCCTCAAATTTCCACAAATTTTCGAAACTCGCAAGGCAATCAAAACCTACAGGGTACTTCTCGTGAACTCATATTCTTGAAATTTGGTACGAAGCAACGTCTTATCGCACAGATAAAGGAAAAATTGCGAAAACCGTAAATTTCTAGTAACATTATATAATAAAAATAATTTTAATAATATACAACAACATATAATAAGATTGCACGGAACCCTCGGTGCGCGAGCCAGACTCTAATTTGGCCGGTTTATTTTTTCAATAATTATTCTTGTTTGACAAATTAAAAACATTTTAACTTTTATATAAGCAACACATATTTAGTACTAAATGTCAAAAAGTTTTACGGTCCTAAGTAAAAATGTAAAAAGTTAGAGACGATCAAATTGGCCGGTGGGCCAAAAATGGGACGGCGGCACTTCTAGTGTTAAAGTGCATGCAAAATTGGACATTTGTCAAAATTGACTTTAAAAATTTGAAGCAAACGGATGAATGGAAAGAAATTTTTTTTATTTTTTCATTGTGTCACGTGTACCCAAAGTGCATACGAAGCATTGAAAAGTTGGTCTGATGCACAGGCCAAATTTATGTTTCGGGGTAAAGGGACAGACAACATGTATGATTCGCTTAACAAATACATTTTTTAACTTAAAATTAAATGGGCCCTTTGAGAGCTCTTTTGAATCATCAAATTTAATTATTGTCATACTACCGGTTCACAATGTTGATTTCTACTTAGAAGAGCTGGAAAGAAACTCAGCAGGTACTCTTTTCAAAAAATTAAACAAAAAATTATACTTATTACAAAGAATATGTTCTAAAGGGCGTGTTATAGCTAAAATAAATATGAATGGTTCCGTTTTTTCATCCAAACATGCAGAACCCTAAAATTGTATAGATCGCATTACCATAGCCAAAATATTCACTTCATTCATACAGTCAGACATTGTTTTTCATAAATCCGACAACGTCGAGACAGTCATGGAGCTGCGACAAAATGTATGTCTGGCTGGACAGCACTCGACTAGCCATATGCGACGACATAGATCAGTCAGGTAAGTATTGTCTCTTTTCGTCTCGCACCTTAGCTTGTAATTACTCCATCCAGTCTATACTTTGATGGTCCATTGAATGAAAGATTGTTTAAGCTGTGGTATTACAATCTGCTAATCACTGCGGTTTGCAATTAACTTTTCTGACCCGATGGTCAAAAGTTTAAACTAAAGTCGTCATAGTAAAATGATATGAACTAAGAACGACACTAGCGACCTAGCACCGGGTCAGAAAAGTTTGTTGCACTGTAATTTGATGTGCTGCAACAACAGAACAAAATCAGTCTATTTTTGAAGTCATGAATTAAATGACAGACTAAGAAAAGTAGGTCACTTACGGCAATATTGTGCAATTTTTATGAGAATAACTACACGCAAGTACCTACTGTTTTGTACATGGTAATAAGTATCGAAATCGTGTGGGTACAGCCAGTATGATTTCGTTATGAATAATAAGATCTCATTTAAATTCAATTTGTTTTTATTTCTCTGAATTAATACATGTTAAATTATACCTAATTAACAAATGTAGACATTGATGGCGCACGCTTGTGTAATTTGTGTGCCAGTGCCTGATTTTTATACGAGACTGACACTTTGTGACCAAGTGAATTGCCACTTTTATTTTATAAACGTCGTATGCATTTTATTTTCAAAACGCAGTATTTCTAATTACAGTTTTGTTTTTTTTTCAATTACAAGTTTTTTTTTTTAAATTCCCATCGATCCTAATTTCACAACCAAATTTTTGAAGGGTCGGCAACGCGCGAGAGATACCCCAGCGAGTTTATCATTGTTCACCCATCACAAAAAAAGTGCACAACTCCGCTAAAGAAGTTTTCACTTCAAAAATATTGCAGTCGCAGCCAGTATTCAATTCACATTTTTTATCACAAATTACACCTAGCCTACTAATATTATAAAGGCGTTATTTTGTGAGTTACTATGTCTTTATGCCAGAAAATCGAAACTGATTTGGCTGAATGACATATGACATATGTGCTACATTTATTTCGAATAACTCGAAAGATACATCCATAACTTCTTATAGCAAACTTATTTACTACCTACCTACTCTAACCAAGAATTGCTGAAATTTAGCGCGGGTGGATCCGCGGTCGAAAGCTAGTTGTTCATGTTTTTTCCTCAATGGGGTCAACATGCTTACGCACGTAAATGAAAAATACTTTTACTAAGACGTGTGTGTAATATCACACGATTACACGATAATTCGGATGAAGTTTCGTAAAATACTTATGTCACAGTAATCGATTTATTTAAAGGTAATTTTTCGACTTGTTATCGTTGGTTTAAAAAATTGTAATAAAACCATGTCTGTTTTGAATAATATTCTACATGTATAGGATACACGCTGGTTTCCGTCGTGTTACCCGATTTAAGGCTTCGCCCTACTTGAATGTGCAGTTTTCTGCTCGTTTTTGAAATCGATTCCACTGTCCTATTGCAAGTTTCAGACTGAAAAAAAAAAATATGGCTTTCTACATTCCTTAAATAGTAAAATACTGTTTTTGTTTTAAGATATCTTAAAACATCGCTTTAAAAAAATAACGGCCGAACCTCTCGTTTTTCCCATTTTAAATTCATAACTCCTTATCAACTAGTAGCGGAAACATAATTTATTTACTAACATTTTAAGTAACTAAAAAGCTAGAAAATGACTGTAATAGAATTGATAGTTCTTACGTGATATAACTGTAATTAATGATTTTCTTCTTTTTACGCTAAGTTGTTCGCCTATCTATAATATATTTTTTTTTCAGAAAAATGAGCTCTATTTGAGATTAACAATGTCGATTTCAGCTTAACGCCCATATAGCAAATGTATATGCACGTTGGGGGCACAACAGCTCGCGGCGTCTCACATTGTGATCCATACAAATTTTAAAAACACGTGTTCCAGGAATAAATATCTAGGTCTGCAGTTTGCAAATTTTCTATTTATTTGTATAGTAGTTTAACAGATTATACAACTAGAAGTTTATCATACTGATGATTTCAGTATTTAATAATAAATATTTTTGGACATTGCATACAGCGCCGTCTGGTTCCAAACTAAGCAAAGCTTGTACTATGGACAACACAACGGATACAATTACATACTTACAGTTTTAAGACAAACACAAATAATAATGGTTTGTCTTGTATGGGAATCGAACCCATGCCCCTCGTTTCAGCAAATTGCTGATTCAGTAAATGTCAAAAACAGGTGAGAAATAAATTTGTATGAAGCACGTTGCGAGACGCCGCGGATGGTATTATCTTTCTTAATAACTTTTCCTGTATACACCCTTTATTCTGTCGTTTCAAGCAGTGTTGGAACTCAACAACGTAATACTTGACAAACGTAATTTTTTATTTGAATCAAAAAATCTATATAGGCAACATTGTTTATGGTTTTATTTCCGAAATTACCCAGATTGCATCCATCCATCTGATGTTTCCAAAAAACGGTAAAACATATCGTTATTCTTAGTTAAAATCCTAGAAACCTATTTTCATGGATTTGATTTATCTTATAAAACAACGGATTTGCATACAAACTTTTAACACCTATTTAACTCCACAGAGCTTCAAAAAAGCAGAGTGTATATACTCGCGCGAACTTGCTTCTGTTATGGGGCATAAGTATTATAGACTGACTTTGTGCCCGCGGTTCCACTCGTCCGAAATTCGATGATCGGTGTAGGATTTCCACGGAACTCCTCAGTTATAGAAAAGAAAAACAGACTCCCACTTTACGTTTTCAAATAGCCTGTGTCCTTTCCCGGGACTCAAACTATTTTCATGCCAAATTTCATTTAAATCGGTTTAGCGGTTTAAGCTTGAAGAGGTAACAGACACACAGACACTGTAACTTTCGCATCTATATATTAGTATGGATGACAATAAAATTCTCGAGGTCACTTTTGACTTATAAAGTCAGTCATGAATGATGTATAACGGTGTCTAAAGAAAGGTCAACTTTCGCAGCTATTTGACCTTCGCAGTCTTTCTTCACTTTTTTCTACAATTGTCCTATGAAGGATGTTCGACAGGGTAAACGGCGCAACGATCTTTGATATTGTCTGTGACTCCTCATCAACAGCATCCAATTCCTCTTGAATGCATATTTGTCACCTCGTCCGGTTAAGAATTTAATAACATCTTGATGCTCCAATTACACCAAAAATATTATTAGAATATTCACCGTTTAAAAAAAAACATTTTGTTTTTTATTTTTAGGGTTCCGTACGTCCAACTAACAAAAACAGAACCTTTATAGAATCACTCGCGTAACAGTCTGTGCGTTTGTATTTTTCAATTTATAATTTTACTAAATTCTGCGTATGATAACTCAAGATCTGCGAAGATCTAAGTAAAAGATGTGAGTAGACCTAACGTTCAAAAATTATATAAACCTCAATTTTGCAATCTCTGAGTACGTGCAAATTTCATCTTGTAATCTTCAATTACTAATTACATTATAAAAATTACACTAACAAATTAATTACTCATCTAATTAGTTATGAAGCCCATTATAAAGCGGGACCGTTCGACAATTATAGTAATGGCGGATAACGTACCTGTATAAAACGTTCCAAAAGATTTTTAAACGTCTCCCGTATGGTTTTTTAACTGTTACACTAAATCCACATATTGCCCGAGTGGTTCCGATTGAACACGAGAGCGTTCGGCTTTAGTGTATTGCCAGCGCGCGCGCTTGGTTGCCACTGCAGTTGTAACGCAAACGCATGTCAATGCCTCCTACTCTGTTGGATTGTACCAACTTGGTTGGTTATAGTACCAACTAAGTACTAACTGATGCAGTGTACGTTTCAGTGTGTACATAGTGTTCTATTTATGTTTCTGATATATTTAATGGTCTTTTACCTAATTATTATCATGGACGTTGACAAAAAAAAACAGTAGGTTTACTTTTGTGTATCTATTTATATGTCCATGGTTTTAATTCTTAGAAGGGGTGAACCAGTCCTCTTTTGACAACCTTAGTCACACGCGACAGATGCTTTGTGTCAACGCTGGTCTTTTTTTTCTATGCCACTAAGGTGGCAAACATGCTAACGATCTACCTAATGGACACCCTATGTTATGTTTTTTTACGTTTTCCTGAGTTGTTATTGTCATAAAACAATACGTTTTCTTTTTAAACAGTTCATAATATAGTGTCATAATTTTTCTTATTTTATGGTAAGTATTATCATTAAATTTTCACTCATATTAGTCTACTTTTACTTAATTATTTTCTTCTAGATATGTAATAAATTAGCTTTAACTATTAATAATACCAAAAAACTATAGCTTTGCTGTGGTGCAGTGCAGGAACGTGGCCTAACACAAACTATTTTTGAAATTCATGTCATTTTGTGCGTCCGTGAAATCTTTTTAATTCTTTGAACATAAAGCCCGCTTTTTAAGAAAAACTGTAGAATTAAGCATTAATAAAAAGATTTTTTTTTCTAAAAAATAACTGTGATTGACACAAATAAATAAGGACTAAATTTACCTATTGAAAGCTGAAACCATTTTAACTTATCTCAGTCAAATCAATAATTAACTAAATTATTTTTAAATTTGTATGCAACTTGCCATCACCTTGTGAATAATAATATCGAATACATTGTATTTACTTTGAATCTTTAATAGTAGCATTTATCTGTGCATATGCATGTTTTAAGCATATATAACTTTTTATTATGGCGTATAAAGTTGTGTGCAACATTGTTCCTGAAGTATATAGGGTTTTCACCTGGATTCTTTTCATTTTTTAAATGGCTGATTTGCCTGACTAAGTAGAGAAATGCCCGTCACATGTTTTCCTATATTATATTAAGTATATAAGATACTTAAGTTGAAAAACTCAGTATACAGTCAAATGTTTTTCTTTTCTCCACATTGACGAATGACAAAAGAGCCGAAAGCAATAGGAGCGAACACACAAAATAATGATTTCTTCACCTTTTTAATGCCTAGAAGGGGGTAACCAGTAGCGTACATGCCGTAATAAATGTTGCCAGGACTTACAAATTATACAAAAATTTTAAACTAGCTTTTGCCCGCGGCTCCGCCTTCTCTGCATTCGGTTATCGGCGTGGGATTCCTACCGGAACTCACTGGTTATGAAAATGTAGTTTGCTGTAGTTTCTGTTATCCTAATCCGACTCACATTTGACGTTCTTCTAAGCCCTACGTGAGACTTGGCCCAATTCCTTTTATTTTAACCCTCTTTGCAGTAATTCGACTCACACTTGCCATTTTAAAGTAGCCTATGTTCGAGGTATAAGCCGTCATACTGCCAAAACAAATTTAATATGATAAAATAATATCATAAGCTAAACGTAAATTGAGAATCTTGAAATAATGCCCACGTCTACTTTCTTATCAATCAAATAAGAACAAACATTAAATTTATTCAAATTGCCTCCCTGTATTAATGATAGAAATAAGTAAAGCGACTTACAACAAAGTTGTGTATACACGTGTAAATTATTATTTTTTGTTTTTATGTAGCAAAGCGGGGATCAAGCGTCAATCAAGTCCGATATTTAATAGAACTATAGGATTATTATTATTAGCATTATATTTTTGCACAATCATATGTATACAATACAAACAAAACGAGTTTCTTCAAGAACTTAGAGAACAGAGACATTAAGAGTAATTCGATTTATAATGGGTCGCAACGCGACACGACTTGGTGCTGCAAGCGTACATAGGCTACAGTGACTGCTTAGCATCAATTTTGTATAAGAAATATTTTTAGACAAAATTGTTGCTTTTGCGTTGCATCACTTCTCGTGCTAAGCCCTCAGGTGTTTACTAATAGCTGAAAATGCCTTTCTTTTTTTCTGTCTTTTTGGAAATGCCTTTCAATTAATATCAGCTCCTCGTTTACAGCGGGAGTCGAAAGTGCAGTAAGTTGTTGGATTGAAGTGATCTAGATCATGTTGGTACGCGCACTTATAATTGATTTGTATCTCTATGAGTTACGATGTTGCATGCTTCTACTCTTTGATCGTAAAATATTATATTGAAAACATTATTATTAAAGCGTAGCTCGCATATTAATTTGATCTTTATAATAAAGACAATAAAATTTACTTTGAACAAGTTTTTATTTTGTATAAAATTGTTTTATTTATCATTATCATCTACAGTGGTTATAAGATTTATCGTTATGTAAATGATTTTAAATGGCGAATGTATTTGTTCACGGTTTTTTCCTCAGAAGGGGTAACCAGTGGCAGGACACACACCCAAATCATAATGGGACATTCTCTTTTCACCAACTTAAGGACTTAAGTCCTGCGTGAGTTTCGTGACAGGGGATGAGCCCATCCTTCCAACACTGCTTCTGTTCTATCCTGCAAATATTATAAATGTGAAAGTTTGTATGTCTGGATAGAAGTTTATTACTCAATCATGCTTCAACCAATTGATGGAGCGGAATAAAACTCGGCATACATATACGTTAGGTCCTGGAATAGCATATAGGCTACTTTTTAACCCTAAAAATTCAAAAATTCCTGCGGAATTAACTATACCAGATTTATACGAACTATTGCTGCACCTATAGCATGCTATAGCAATTCATTGGTATAACTAATTTATTAATTTTATTTGGTTTATTAATTATATTATTTAATTGGATTTAATAAAGGAGTTCCACGCCGATAACCGAATTTAGGGCGGGCGGAGCCGCTGGCAAAGTCTAGTGGGACATATATGAAGCCACCTTAGTTCAGATACGTCATTAATTACCAATTTTTTTATATATTTTTAATAAGCGGTGATATAAAAGACCAGGGACAAAATGATATGTCATTAATTACCAACTGTAAAGTACTAAACGGTGATATAAAATACCAAGGACAGAATGATATTCCTCCATTGCTAGTTCCTGACCAGCAAAGCCAAAAACCTTCTCCGTTTCTTCAACTATATCTGTGCCAATTTTCAGCTTTTTTGATTGCTCCATTGCGACGTGAAGGCAGGACAAACAAAGAAAATCACTTTCGCTTCCACACTATTATTATGAATAGTTGTGACTCCGCAACTCACAGAATTAAAATCAGTTTCAACCGCGCGTTGAATGCTAAATTTTTCCTTCATGATCACGCAGGTATATTATATCCAAACTAAACTATCTATCTGTTTTTGTTTTGTATGTCGATGTTAACTATGATGTAATTTGTTTAATGACCGTGGACCGTGTTTTAGTAATCTAAGAATTGACTGTGATCTTTTACGAACTAATGTGAATCTTACGAGGCGGTCATTCAACGCCGAATTTACTTAATTTACAGTTGACATTAATGTTGAGCTAATTCAAATACTTAAATTTTGTGTGAAACGACTAAATTATTAACGGAACATTGATGAATTTCTAAAGGCAGGTGTATATTTAAAAATACTAAATCAAAGTTAAAACTATCTACAGTAGCGTACCTAATACATAACATTATATGAAATACCAAATGCTGAAAATAAATATGAAATAAAAAATAATTTGTATGTAAGTATTTACGGCTGTCATAAAGTAGATTTTGGTGTTATAATCATAACCACACATGTAACTATCACAAATTTTAGTTTCAATATGGATATTTTTTACCCGTAAACATTTCAACTAAAGTAAAGTAAACATTCCTAGCAAATAACCAATTCATTCATTCCAAGAGTAAGAAAATAATCCATTTTTTATTAGTATAGTATTACAAAATCATTAAAATCGGTTTACAATAGGCGAAGATCTCGCGTAACACACAAAATTAAATATAGAGTCGAATTAGAACATCCTCCTTTTTCGAAATCGGTGCAAAAGTTGCTTACAACTTATCATGCTGAATTAAAATAAGTAATTCGTTAAAAATAAAAGTTAGATATGGTTCCTAAATATGTTTTTAAAATTATGAATGACGTATTAATATTTACAGTGTATTTTATCGATAGATTATCGACTTCATAGTCATCGTTTGTTCCCAGGTATGTACGAGTAACATGAAGTTTTTGAAGCATGAAAAATATTACTGACACAAAAATGTAAGTATTACATCTAGGTAATTAATTAAAATGTGTTATAGATTGGTTTGTAGGCAATTTCTCTGTCGATAAGTCTTTATCTGATATAATATATTTAAGAAGCAATGACTGAAAACTAAGAATTTCGTTTCGAATGATAAGTGACTGCAACGTGTAAAAAAGTATATACTTCCATTGACTTATTTTTAATAGCAAACAGAAATATTCAACAAAATGTGTAAAAAGAAGATTCGTCGCAGCAAGGCCGTCCGTCAATTCCTGAAGCGCAGAGTTTGCGAGGCGGGGCGGCCTCCAAGTGAAAGTAAAACTCGGGCGTATATCAGCTTGGTCCGAACTTACTTCCACCATTACACTGTGCTTATAGCATAGTGCCAATGTTAGCTCCAATATAGGATGACAGGGAACCATTGCGTCACGAGATATACGACCGTATTTATATAAAAGGACAAGGGTGCCTTATATGAGATACTTTCCATTATCTATTTTAGCTCTAATATTTGTTGAAAAAATATGCAAAAAAATGATCTCATAAGGCATCTAATATATAAAATGCTCGTGTCACAGTTCTGGAACAACACTTCTCCGAAACGGCTTGACCGATTCTTATAAAATTTTGTGTGTATGTTCAGTAGGTCTAAGAATAGGTTGTAAAGTATTTTTCACCATCCTGCCGGTCAAGTGCGAGTCGAATTAAATGTGGCACAAACAAAGTTGCGCGGGGCAGGTAGTTTTATATAAATATTGATTAGTATATAGAACATTTTTTATCGATTTCGTAATATAAATAACAGAATAATATTTTTCTTCTACCTACGCATGAAGGGAACTCTACTTTCGAATTAATTTAAGAAGATACACTTCGCAGCGCCTCGCAGCGGGATTCATACAAACGAATTTTTCATCTGTTCGCTGCGAGGCGCCGCGAAGTGTATCCTCTTAAATAAAAAAAATACAATTAACGATATCGCGCCACCGCCGCGCGCCGCATTACGCCGATGTAATTTGAAGTGATTACGAAGCGGCCCGCACTTGTCGGATTGATTTCGTAGTTATCGGCGTGATAACTTCCGTATTTTAGAGTTTATTGCATTTTATTAGGCTAGTCATCTTTAGTGCCGTTTTCCCTTTTCGCACTTTATGACTGCTGCATAAGTCGACTCGGCCGACGCTCATTATAGGATTTTACTGCCAATGATGTAAGGTATTATAAATAATAATTTATCTTTTGCAATTTATATTTTGTTTTTATCATTAATTATGAACTTTACATTTAAAATGTTTTGTATCAAAAAGGCTTAAACGACGGTTAATTATGTGATATGAAAGTTATTAAAGCAGTGTGTCCTTTGCGAGGAAGGTTTTTTAAGAGGGAATATCCCGCTGTTTTACTCCATAATTACGTATTTCCCTGTTTCCTGCTTGGATTTGGACATAAGAGCTAACATTTTTTTTAGGTTTGATAGATATACAACAACAATCACTATGTCTGTATGTTTTGTGTTTTTTTTAATATACCATCCCTATAAATAACCGAGGCCAAAAATAAGCTCTTTTTTTAGGCTTTGTATAATTCGACGACAAAGTGGCAATACCTTCTAACTGCTGAAATCAAGATGTTCTTTTGCAACTTTAAATTCAAAACAATAATAAAATAATTTGATTTTCTCTAAAAATATCAGATAGGAGGGATTGGCTGGCACTTTGCTGTTGATATATATACTAACGTGCGCTGTATGCATATTAAAACAAATTTTTATTAATACAAAATATACGGACAGAAAAAATATTTCCTTTCAAATGAAATACTTATTCTTATTAAATTTGGTTGAGATTTGAAAGAAGAAAGTGGAGAATACGTTATCCCGATTTGATTATTGCGACTACGTGAAACAGCTCGAGGCGAAGTTGTCCCTATCGCTCATTGGCATCTTGGCCTAGCGTAACAGCAAATGTTTTTGAAACACATATTTCTGTATTAGCTTGTTAATATATTTTCTCTTAAGGGATCGCTACAATAATCAGGCCGTATTACTCTGTGCCTATTCTTGTTTGTTATTAAAAAACCGGCTAAGTGCGAATCGGACTTTCTCACCTAGCCTACCTCACAAACGCGAGCCCCGCCCGCACTTGGCTGGTTTTTATTATTTACGTTAACCAATAAATAGAGGTCATAACAGAGTTAGACAAAAAAAACAGACATGTTATTTTTGTTTCTTTGTAATGGACAAACTCAAAAACTACTAAACCGATTTTAACAAATATTTTGCCTATAGAAAGCTTCATTATCAGCAAGTAACATTGGCTGTAGTTTATTTAAAAAAAATTAAAGATACCTTTGAAAATTGCAATAGTGTAACCCAAGGTATCATAAATTTGCCTATTCTTCAAACTCAAACTCAAATCAAACTTTATTCAAGTAGGTTTCTAAGAACACTTTTGAATCGTCAATACAATGTAAACAATGTTAATCTGTGCCAAAAAGAGCTGGCAAGAAGTTCTATTTAAAGTAATAAAACAATACTTTGATAATTAGCTAAAGAGTATACAATATTTACTGAAAAACTTATTAGGTAATGAAAATAAGATAGTAAGCTACTAAAAACAAAGTCAAATATGTAATTTTTTTTTATGTAGCATAGGGGGCGTACCATGTGAAGCAAATATCGGTAATCGAGTGAAGGAATTTAGATATTTTAGAGAATTCCGATATTTAATAGTACTAGTGGCATTAGCACCATCATAATTATATTTTTGCACAATCATATGTACATACATATATTTACATATACTTAAAATTATCCATACTATCCATGAATATAATATAATAATAAATATTATAAATGCGAAAGTAAATCTGTCTGTTACCTTTTCACGGTGAAACCACTATACCGATCAAGATTAAATTTGGCATGCAGATAGTGTTGAGTCCCGGAAAAGGACATAAGCTACTTGAAAATGTCAAGTATTATTCGTTTAGTAATTGAGGAGTTACCGTTAAAATCCTACACCGATGACCGAATACTAAGAATACAAAGAAGTTTGCTAGAGCAGACCAGCCTCCACAGCGGCACCCGTTAACAGGTCGTTACGTTACATGTGTCATTTAAATCAGCCATCGCTTCGGTCAACCATGTTTTAGGGAACGTAACGACCCGACGCACATGCCACCACCGCAGAGACTTTGAGAGAGCATGACACACTCAAGCAACTCCTATAAAACTTTTGTTTGTATTAGTTACAATGTGTGTAGTAAAGGAACAAAATATAAATCCGATTCATATGGAGATTTACACACACAAGTTTACATTTAACATAACAGGGCGAACACACGTACTTAAAACTGATTTATATTAAAACACGGTATATCAAAATTGATACTACTACAAAAAATATACATATATGTATAAACTTACATAGGTACAAGTATAATAATATAATAAATATAATATTAATATTAATAACCCGCTGCAACCACCATCGGCCGCCCAGCTCCAGAGAGGGCGCATCACACAAACGTGCACACATACCCATATGCATACATATACTCACAGACGTTGTATATCATGTAGTAGCCCAGCTCCCACACGACAATCCGGCAACAAATGCACACCATTTAACGTACTGTCACTTCGGAAACAAGCCTAAGGGAAGAAGAAGTGACAAGAAACTTCCCGGGTGTACACCCGTTACCATCAATCACGCAGGAACCAGGCCAACCGAATACTCAAAATCTATGCAAATGCGCGCGCCAAATATTAGTCATTATTTGGCGCGCGCTGCAAATACTTTTTATTATATACTATTTTTTACCACATGTTTATAGTACGTATAAAAAATTCGCGAGGCTTTATTTTTAACTAAGATACGACTAGTTAAGTGACAAAAATAGCTCATTGTTCAAATTATTCCATCAAAACATGGGTAAATCGAAAGATGATGACATTCGTATCATGATAATCCTATTAAACTAAATAGTTTCATGATCGAGTTGATGTACATGTAAATTCCTCTTTATTCGAATCAGACCTTTTTTTATACTGCTTTATCGTGGTACCAAACAAGCTGACTGACCCTTTTATGGTAAGCGGTCACCACATGCCTATGGACGCTTGTAAGTCTTGTAACACTGGGGGCTTCACTCGTCATTCCAAAATCTGAGCGTTCGGAAGGAAGTTCCTCTGAAACCGCACTGTACGTGACCATTTAGGTTCTAAGGTGTGAGAATGAATTCCCTGCCGATGGCGAGCGGTGCGATGGTAGAAAGTAGCCGTTGACAGCTCTGAACAAATCCAATTATACAAGCGGTAGAATACAAACAGGGAGGCAAACTTTCTCCTCGGACTTAAGGGTTCGATACGGTTTGTGAGCTTAGGATCGTCGACGGTTCTCTCAGACCATCATTGAACCGAGTCAAAAGGGCGTAGCTGGTATTCGGTTTCGTTTAGAATTTACGGCGACAGCAGGTATAAAAATGCTAAAAGTAAGAAAAATGCCGTAGTGCGAGACAACAGCTTTACGAATATAAAAACTGATTGACTGATATACCAACGCACAGCCGAACTCTAGGTGAGGCTTCCACAAAGGCGAGTATATCGTAGGCGAGCACTTAGAACAGATTTTGCAAAATCTCGTAAGGGGGAAAATGGGAGTTGGAAGTATTTGTAGGTTTGTATGGAAATCCGTCATTTGAAGCTAAATGCATATAAAAAACTTAGCATTGACGTGTTTCACCGTTTTTGGAAAATCATCTCTATAAGGCAAATTCTTAACCTAATAAATCCAATATTTTTGTAGGTAAACACAAATATTTAAAGGTTTTCTAATTTTTATATGCAAAATAAATATATACACATTTCCTTAAATATGCGTTTCTTATTTACTTTTTTGTAATATTTATTTATTTTACCTAAATATTAACTAAGTTTTCTAAAAAATAACCTCTAGCACTACCATATTTTCTTTGGTTTACTAGTGTGTCAAAATAAAATTACTCAAAGTCACCATTTTATACCCATTTTATTTTCTACTTCATCATTTTGCGTATCTACTTCATCAGGTATTAAGGCTAATGGTTTTTTTTTTGTTTGCAACACATTAAGTACTTAATTTTGTTGTACGATATTGTGCTGTAAGATTCAAAGAACTCGTCGAACAACCTAGTAACAACTCTAATAACAATAGTCGCTCTGGACGCGCTTCGTAATAAATTATGTAATTTTAAAGTCAAGTGCTCACTATAAGATTGTCTGGTGTGTTTTTTAAGAAGATATTTATCATTCAAGTCGTTATCTTTGAAAATTCAAATATAGGAAATGCTTATTGTAAAAAATGGTGCAAACAAAAAACAGGATGAGTGGTTATTATTATATTAAATGATAACTTATCGCAATAATACAAAAAAATTTGTGCCTGGACACTGGACTGCCTTCAATGATTTTGTTTACCAAATCGTTTAAAGTGTTTCTTTTTGATTATTTTTATTTAATCCACATCCTTATGGATAATATTTTAGGTTTTTAACGGCATATTTTTTTCTTTATTTTTGCATAGGTATATGTATTCTTAAATATCTGATGATAACGCCTCAATAGCGCTTTAAATATAAAAAAAGTATTAATATTTTAGTAAGATTGTAAAGTTAGGCAGCTATTTATTGTAAAGTCTGGCTAACTAGCTGAAAATTCTGTCAAGTATCAAAACATGGAATTTGTCACTTAAGTTATTTGTAACATAGATCAGGGACAATTACTTTGAATTTGTTTGTTTTTCTTCTTACTAAAAATGACCGAAAATTTATATTTGACAGGTGAAACGCCGAGTTTTGAAATACTTAAGTTTTTTTTCTAATAACGTGCAGTGGCTCTTACGCCAGTGCTAGACTGGTATGGTGAGCTCTAGTGCTTACTGTTTGCTTTAGGCATTAATAATAATACAAGTGTTTACTTTCTTGAGGAGAGCTTGAGGTGAATTTTATTTAACGACTGGCCAAGTGCGAATCGCTCTTGCGTAATTTCTGTTTAAAAAAAGTTTATAAGCATGATATTATAAGCATTTTATTAAATTAGGGTACAACTGGAGGTTGGCTCTTATCATGGCCAGCTTGCCCTTATCTATTGCTGATTTGCCCAAGAATATGCAAATCATCTCGGCCAGAATACATCCACGGTTAGACGTTCTGACCTCCTCACATGTCTCCAGAACGACCTGTTTGCTGCCCAATTGATTCCAATGTCTTCCTGCGCCTCCACCCTGGTCGTCTCTCCACCTGGTGGGCAGCTGCGTCTTCCCATCCTTGGTCGCCTCTTCAGAACCTTTCGTACCCATCGGTTATCAGTTCGACAAGCGATGTGGCCTGACACCGTTGTCACTTCAGCTTGGTAATTGTTTGAGCTATGTCGGTGACTATGGTTCTTCGGATAATTTCCTCGTTCCGGATTTTATCGTGCAAAGAAACACCAAGCATTAAGAGGCCAACAGTAAGAGACGTTGTTTATGTACCCTAAGTCATCACTGGCAACACACATTGTTTGTAGACTTTCGTCTGCAGGTATTTTAGACGAAAAGATATTGCGTAATTTCCTGAAAGCTGTCGAACCGTGCGATTCTTCGATTAATATTTTACTCAAAGTTTGATCTCCCTAACTGAACTACTAGCCCGTGGTATGTGTCTTTGTCAATAACTTCGAAGATTTCATTTCCAACAACTACCGGTATAGTCGCGACATGAAGATTGAACGTTACCGTCTTAATGATCTTCAGCCTTCTTGATATATCTCCCGAACCCTGATTATTCCAGATTCGAGAACTTGTAGAGTAAAATATACACATGTTCATTAATTACATGCTTATTACTTTCGGCGTTCGCATCATAATTGGGGGCCAAGCCTCTTTTCACCAACCACTACTGTCCTGCGTGACCGGTGGTGGTGAACCCATCGGCGCAACACTGCTCCTGATACATAGAGAGTTCCTTCTGAGTCAAGTTGAAATTAAATACTAAAACCTCATTTTAGCACCAACTACCCGTTCCGTCTGAGCGCATCTGATAATTTCAACGGCGCTATTATTGTCCAAACGAAACGCGTTAAGCATCATTTCTTGACAGTTTCATGTGTGTATAAATTTGAGTATTTTATTTGATTTTTTTCTAAATAATAACACAGATATATAGTTCATAATGCAAAAATATACTTTTGTCTAAAAAAAAAATCACTATACGTATTTTTCTTAAAGGATTCACTTTAACATTTGACAACTGTCAAAAAGTAGCGCAAAATACCCACCTCACGACATGGGTTTTTGATAGCAACATTTTGTAGCAAAAACGCCCAGAAGAAACGCTAAAAGTCAACAATAGATTTTGCTAACAAAAGCATGAAACGCAAACCGCTAACAATTTCTGCTAAAAATAAGTCAGTTGGAACGCCCTAACAGTGTGTCTGGAGTAGTCCTGAGAAATATATATTTAGAGCGTATAATGAATTCAATTAACGTATAAAGAAAACGACACATCAAAAATATCCAAAGCTATAATTGGATTAGTTATCGAAAGAAGGTGCGAGATGCTATTACATTTAAAGTAATTACATAACACTATTAATAAATTTTAGTAACGCAACATTAAATACAACAATTGAAAGATTCGTGTCTGCTGTCGGATCGAACCTACTTACCTATTTGGTGAGATTAGACGTTTATGCAACTTCCGAGGAAACGAGGCGAGGGGTCATCATGGTAACTGACAGTCATCATTAGTTTTAAAAATTTCGAATTGGGTTTTAGATAGGGTTCCGTACTAACGACTATTTTATCTAAATTCAAATAAATTTGATTTAAATGACGTTTTCCCGCGATTTTTGGAAAGGAATAGGTTTGATTTTTTAATGAAAATAGGGGACAAAATGGGAAGTCGAAGCTTGAAACCAAAGCAACAACGTCACATTTCAAATAATATTCGTCACTGTCGTGTTTATCACCACTGTAACAGTAAGGGCACAGGCCTCTTCTTGGAGAAGGAGACTTATGTCATAGTCCAGTCGCAGTGGCAAGTGCGAATTGATTGCCATAGTTCATATGATAACAGTAGATATATTTTATTATGAAATCATACTTATAATGAAAGCAGATTTAATTTAAACCGCATAGTTATAATAAAAGTAATTTTATTTTTAATTTCCATTTGTTCAAACAAATAAATAGCCAAAAATTGCGTATTATATTTTTATATTAAATAAGTAGTTTATGTCATATTTTTCAATTCCATTGCAATGCGATTCCAACACGCACTTTGCTAATTTTACATAGTGAAGTTGCAACGAATTTAATGTTTTCGGTACGTTTTTAAACCCTAAAATGGTAATAGTTGAAAGAAACTTTTTGACCGAAATTTTGAAGGATAGTGAAAGGGGTACCTCTGTCTGGGTTCCCATATAGGTACTTTTAGTTCATAGTATTCGCTATCAATGATCAACCGTTGATGATGTTATTATAGAAAAAAATAAGTATATTTTTCAGGGTTAACTTTAAACTGAAAGGTGGCAACACTATTATTAAGGCTACGCTGCATGTCTGTCCCACTTCTAATGGGCTCTATCTTTTAGACTAAAGTAGTAGATTAATTTCATTAATACAGTCAGTTATGGTCTTTAGTGAATCGGACAACCTCGAGACAGTCATGGCGCCGTGACAAAATATGTGACTAACTTGACAACACCCGATTTGCCATTTATGACAATATAGGCTATTCAGGTGCGCTCTCTTCACCCCTGTCATCGCACACCTTACCCTACCATTGCTGTGTCTAGACATCCTTGATGGCCGAATAAATGAAATCATGTTTTGGAAATGGAAGTAGGTAGAAGCCTGAAATTTACACAATGTGTTATTGTTACGTTCAAGTGATTAAAAATTAAGAGTGCAAGTCTATGTGTCAAAATATTAAACTAATTGAGTAACATACAAACTGAGATCTAGATCGACATACATAATGACGACTTATACGGAGTTTTAAATATAATGGAATGAACCTGTTATACGTTTAACCTACTTAAAATCAGTACCCTATTGTTACGGAGAGTTGCATCACTAGTGACCCCTCAAGAGTCTACTAGCCTCATGATGACGAGCAGATGTTCCGTACATTTGTTATGTAAACATCAACCAACGCAATGCAATGACGTATCGTATAAGAAATGGCAGCATAAAATCCGTTAGCCTACCTGTTTATGTACGGCAGAAACAAAAAGGTGGTTAAGGCCAGGCAACGAATGCTTAAAAAAGGTTAAGAGGGAAATAAATGCTTGAAACACAATTTTTGGCTTCGTTACTTTGTTTGGACTAGGTAGGAGATGAACTCTAACAAAAATTTGCACTTTAAAGCTAAATTTTTCGCAAACGCATAGCTGAATTGCCAAATGGTTTTCACAATCGATGTTTTTGGGGTAGACGAGTAATATATTTATCTCCACTTTACGTGTATCCCCTACAAATACCTTTAAAAAAAAATTTTAACCGACTAAAAAATGGAGGTTCACAGTTTGACCCGTATGTTTTGGTATACGGCAAATGGATACCCTTGGTCCCATGTTCATCAGGTCAGGATATAATGAAATGATTCTGGAGAAATCGAGGGAACTCTTTCAATTTTTATAGGCTCACTTGAAGCAATTTGGGTATATTTTTGTTAAGGAAAAAATATGCTAATAGGTAATTAATAGTAAAGACAACCGATGCTTTGTTTTTTCTTTTTAAAAAGTTTATATATTGTATTACAAATTTTATTTCATCACTTTGTCTGGCCTAATTAATATGTAAACCTATGCTAAATGACAGCTATCTAGTTCTAATGATCTCTGAGCTAAGCCGCAAACAAACAGAAAGATAGACGGACAGATATGGCGAAACTATAACCCTAATAAGCTTAAGATTTTTTTGGTAAAGGTAGCTTAATTCTTGAGGTAGGTTATAGGCTATTTAACATCAAGCTACGGCCCTTAAGAGCCGCGCAAAAAGAAAAAGTCAGAAAAAAAATTAAGTGAAAACAAAGTAATAGCGCGCGTGGACGAACGATGCGACGGCGTATCAACAACGTCTGCCAACCAGAGACCTTATTGCGAACAGTCTTGAGCTATTCTGACTCTTGAATTCGAGAGCAAAATGTATGCAAGTACATTTACGGGTTTCGAGAGGTAAGTCAGACTTCCATACATTTTATTCACGAATTCCAATGTCCGAATAGCTTGAGACTATTAATAAGCTCCCTGGTCAGCTAGTACTTACTTGTGTAGTTTCAAAAAGTCATGAAATAGTACTTACTTAATGTAGATATTTCTATTTATAATCTGCTTTTTAAAGACTGGGTTTCGATACTAAATATAATATGTTTTCGAATCAAGTCACGGCAATGCGTTACCAAAGTGTCTCTAGTTTTACTTTCTTTTGAAAGTTCAATAAACATTTATGTTCGTATACTATTAATAAGCAATGATTTTTATAATGTAAATCTAATAGTGTAGAAATAGAGACTGTTAATTTATATTTAACGTTATCAATATGCCTCTTATTAATTAAAAATTAATAACTTTTAAAGTAAGTTAAGATTTTCGCTTAACTATTGTGATTTTTATTAATTTTTTTTGAAAACGCGTGTTAAGTCAATTTTGAAAAAAATTAATATCCAGTCGCTCATAAAATAATAATGCATTATAGAGAAAAATAGATAACCGCAAATAGATTTCTAAACACTTAAAATGCCTTACGACACCCCACGAATGGTTTGCGCAAAAAAGCAAATTTCCATTATTTATTTCTGATTTCAGTTCAGGAAATAGAAAGTCGTCCTTAGTTTTTTTTTAATGTTTATTAACTTCATGCCTTTTTAGGGTTTCGTAGTCAACAAGAAATATCTTCTATAGGTATCCTCACAAATTCAAATAGTTTCGATATACCCGTCCGCCTCCTCCGAGAGAGACTCCTAACATTTGAAGACTTTAGTATGGGTATACAAAGGAGTAAAAAAACCCACACTTTTTACATCTTTTTTTTGGACTTTATATTTGAAAATAGAACAACAAGCTACGTTCGCCGCTGGACTGGCGTTGCTTGGATGTATGCGTTAGTATTTGTCAACAAAAAAATGGTATAGCCACGAAATCTCTAGTGTTTTTACTGTATAAAAACAACACGGACCAATTTGCCGAAGAAAACATTAGAATATTCGAAATTGGTTCTACTGTGTTTGATTTAACTTGACGTAGGGCTTCACTAAGAAAGGATTTTGTAAATTTCATCCCTTAAAGGTGTAAAATGGAGGTTGGAAGTTTGTATGGAATCCCTTTCTTTTTAAGTGGAATGAAAGAATTAAGAACATGCATAAAAAATGGTATCTATTTGGCTTTTAAGTTGAAATTTAAGATCGACATGTTGACATCGACACGGACGAAGTCGCGAGTATAAGCTAGTCTTGATAAAGTGAGTCTATTTCAATTTAGAATTGTAAATTGGCGCCATCTTTGTTAAGCTGCTTAAAACTCAACTTCATTCAACAGCGTTTCTTTTGAGTTACATCAGTAGGTTATATTAAAGCATTTAAGTTGTATCTACAGATGGCGTTATTCTCTGTGTGTTTTTGTTGGATTTAAAATTGCGAGTGATACTTCTGGTGTTGCAATCGTCCATAGGCCACGGTGACCGTGTCGGGCCGTGTGCTTGATTGCCACCTTAGTGGTATAAGAAAAAAAAATTTATTAAAAATTGCTTATTATCCTCAACCTTTACAAGTTAATTAAATTATTCATAGTGTTTCATTAAAAATACGCATGAAGTTTTATAAAACTGAACATCCGTGCTCGAAATGCTTAAAACAAGCAAAAAAAAGTAAAATACCAGGACTATCTGTCTAATCTATTATTACAAATGGTGTGGGTGATATGAAAGTTTTTATTTGATAGGGAATATGTATGTAACGTAATATTTTATATTTTTTAAACATTTTTATACTTTTCTTTAAAATCACTGCCATAGGAACAGCAATATTTGATTTAAAAATATACATACTAGCCCATATTATTATTGTATTATAGCAATGGTTAGATTAAATATTTCATGGCAATGCACGATTAGTGTAATATGTCAAATGGAAAGCAGCTGCTGTAAATATCAAAATTATTCCTGGGTACTTATAGTTTTTTTTTTTTTCTGAGCTGACTATGCAGTTGGCTGTTGCAGCATTACTGCTTCACCGGGCTTTTGGGCGAGACTCTGAAGGAGCCTCAGCCCATATAGCGCCCAACGCTCAAGAGCTCCCCGCGGGGGAAGCCTCGGCTTGGGTTGTCGCTCTCGGGGGCGTCCCTTCGACCGGCGTGAGTCTCGAACCCGAAAGTGAGTCACCGCCAGGAGGGGAGTTCCCCGTTACGCGGGTACGGTTGCGTACTTATAGTGTACTTATGTACTTATGGCGACAGTGTGGTAGTCTGGGCTCAAGATACGTGCCGTGGAGTGTAATTGCTTGATAAATGGTAGGTTGATCATGCTCAGCGATGAGATTTCAAGTACCTAAACGATTTCCCATAAAAACAAATGCATATTTATGATCACTTAGTTTAATCATATTTCTTAACCTATTCTACTAATCCTTTCTTGTTTCATACTATTTAGTACAGAGGTTGTCAGACTTTTTTCTGATAGACCACTTTCAAAATTAAGCTGATTCCGGGGGTCCACCTACAAAACAAATGCAGCTACATTTTCACCATATTCGACAAAAATGTGAAGATTAAAGATTTAACTATGGAAATTTGCGTCGCGGCTGAGTTTTAATCACGAATAAATAGTTTTCGAAAAAAAAAGTGAGAATTGATTGGCAATTAATTAATTGATTGTGCTGTGATTGCGTGTCAAAAAAGTTGGCCAATCAAAAAGGCTTACGAATTGCGAACCTCCATTATAAACTTAAAAAAAAAGTGAAAAAAGTTTATTAATCGTGTTTTTACGTTTTTCACTTTTTTTTTAAGTTTTGGCAAAGAACGTATTTTTATTTATATTTGTAGATGTAGATTGTTGATGATTGAAGCGGATAATAGCTGTCATCCGAAATAAAGATCTTGATGAGGTCTATCAGACATAAAAGTTTTGTTACTTTAGAACAAGACTTAAATAGTAAAATAATATATAACGTATTAGACTACAAGCTTTCATGTCCAGTGGTCTAAAGCACTATCACGGCTATGCTTTAACAAGTTGTAAACTAATAGCACTTAGAACTTTGAAGTTTTCTTTGCCAAAACTTAAAAAAAGAAGTGAAAAAAAAAAGTTTATTAATCGTGTTTTTACGTTTTTCAGGGTCTAAGCTATATCCCCAAGACAACACAGTCATAAAATCTAGTTGGATTTGCTTAGCGGAGAAACCTTTGCCAAAAAAATAGTACTGAAATTTAGTTAGTATAATAGCCTCTTATAACCTGTAGTGTGTAAAATCGGTCAAGTGTGAGTTGGACTCCCGCACCGTAGGATCTTACTACCATTTACGTGATTTACGAACACAAAACCGACAAAAGTGTGCTGTCATGCGGTGGTCACACATCTATTGACTGACCAAGCTCGACGTTTGCTTAACCTTTAACCTTTTCCAATAAACAAATGTTTATCTTTTTAATTAACTAATCTAGACTATTTTTGCTAAATGGTGCTTATATGGTCATTTTAATTTAAAATGGTAATGGTTAGAGCCCGTCTCGCACTTGGCCGGCTTTTATTATTTTTTGTTAAACTTCAGAGCTCACACTATAATCATTGGAAGTGTGAAGTTTGTATGTGTTGCTGTTTTAAATGTAGAGCGGAAACCACAAAAAGTATTTCTTGTATGGATTTTTAAATATTATTTTTTGATTGATTTTTAGGTAATCCGCCGTCATAACACATATTATGTGAAAATTCCAGCGGACAGACGTCTTTAGGCAGACTTGTTAGCCTTAGTAATAGGGTCCCGTTAGCAACATTTGAGTACGGAATCTTAAAAAAAAACAGTAGATCTTAGTCAAAAATTTTTTTTTCCAAAACAAAATATTACTTGAGCAGGTAAGTGGTGAAAATTTAAAATTGTACAAATAAGCATATCTATCTATACAGAACAATATTTACATACATACTTTACAATAATTTTATACTTTATATTTACATAGTTAACAATGAAACTTAAAGTTACCTTACTCTAAATAAGCTTTTGATCGCGTCTAGCATCGGGAACTTTTAAAGTTTCCATCGCACGGACTGCCTGAAATAAAGTTCCCATCACACGGACTGCCTAAAATAAAGTTCCCAACGCACGGACTGCCTGAGACGCTTTGTGCAAATGGGTAGCTAGCTTTCTGTCCGTCTGATGTATACGAGCCGTAGTTGGCGGCAGTTGCTCTGTTTGCGTTGACATCAATGCTGGTGTCCCACAAGACTCTGTGCTGTCTCCTACTCTTTTCTTCTGCATTTAAACTTATGTTGTGCATCGACAAAATACATTTCAATGTAAATGACAGTACCGGAGACGGTTATTATACAGGCCGTGTAAACATCCCTCGTTTCAGGAAAATGGCGGGGAATTGTTGTCGAAAATCCAGACTACTCCGTTCAGGGTGTCGGAAAAACTGGGTTTAACCCAACAAAGACAAGTAATGTAGACAACATTAACCACAAAGAAGACACTATTCTCTGAGGTCTCACAATTCCAAAACATGCTCCTTACCATCTTAACAGTACAGGTTTCTTAAAAAAAGAAGTGAATAGATTTTTAAATGGTCGACAACGCGCAAATATTGAGAAAACTGAAGTACTACTTGCCGTTATATTCTTACTGTCGTATTTTTCTAATTTTCATCAAAACCTCAAAAAATATGTAAGAACTATCTTTCAATCGAAACCTCAAAAAAAAGGCAAGAACTATCTTGCAAATAACATAAAGAAATTACACAGACTGTCACAGAAAGACACACTAATATCTCTAACTTATTTAACTTTCTACTAGATCAATGTAACATATAAAAATAGATGCAAAATATATGTTTCACAGCTAAAATATTTACAGTTTACACACTTTTGCATTTTTCTACTTCCACAGTTTCCTACGGTAGTGCTGTTTTACTAAGTATACATTGTTTTTATATTATAGGGTTCACTTAAAGATAATTTATAGTTATTAACTGTCTGTACTAAGTTACTACTATTTTAATATTACTATCACTGTACTTCACGTAAACGTATGTTAACTATTTACATATCTTTGATATTCATTTTGTAAAGCTTTGTATGGCTTTATTAATTTTTCTATCCTATACTATATTTATCATCTTTCTGTTTCACATATTTGGAATTTTCGGCTATTTCTGAAACCTAATCTTTTTATCAAAGAACAGGATCTTCGACTTCTCTTTTGTATTTTAGGCATCCAAGTCTCTTTCACTAAATCTGCACCTTTTTCTCCAATCATAATTGTTGGGGCATTAATATTTCCATTAGTGATTGCAGGCATTATACTAGCATCTATTATTCGAAGATTCTTGATTCCATATACCTTTAATTCAGGATCTACTACGGCCATTGGATCACTTGATGGCCCCATCTTTGCAGTGCAAGAAAGATGATATATCGTCATGGTATATTGACGAATCAAGCATTCCCAGTATTCATCGGTGAAAAGAGGAAGATGTTTACAATTAGGTACTGGTTTGCTGTGAAATCTAGCACCAAAACGCTTCATAGCTTTAGTTTCTGCAACAGCAACCGCAGCTTTAACCCCTTCCCGTAAAACTGCCACGTCTTCTGAATGTGTTAAATAGTTGTGAATCATAATCGGATAGTCTAATGGATTTTTAGATTTAAGTTTAATAAATCCCGTGCTCTTAGGTCGCATCAACATTGGAAATATACCAAAAATGTCTTTGTTAGTAATTTCACCGAATACTTCGTTGTAAAATTCATCAGTGATTCCGTGAGCTTTTTTAACCTGTGTGCCCCCATCTGAAGGTATGGAAGCTGATGTCATCATAAATTCAATATCAGGCCAATCTTCTGTAGCGTTAGCATATTTAGTATTTATAAACGCGACTACTTCTAAACCGACACTAGATGTTAACGGGCCATCTTCAGTAATAGCGTAACGTAAAGCAGAATTAATATTTACCAACCTATTCATTATTAAACTAACTGGATAATCCACTAAAAACACTAAACCCCCGACAGCTATATGATCCTGTAAATTTCTACCTACTCCAGGTAAATCTTGAATCACATCTATACCAACTTCTTGTAAATTATTTGCTGGTCCAACACCTGAAAGCATAAGCAGTTGAGGGGATCCAATAGCACCAGCCGATAAAATAACTTCGCGTTTAGCACGCACTGTTCGTCTTTCTCCATATCTGATAAATTCAACTCCATACGCTCTTTTATCTTCTTCATTTATTAAAACTTTTGTAACATGTGAGAATAGAGCTACATGAAGATTTCTTCGTAGTCTTGCAGGTCTTAAAAAGGCTTTTGCTGTTGAACATCTAGTCCCTCTTCTCATGGTAAGTTGAAACCAACCATAGCCAGTCTGTTGATTGCCATTAACGTCAATAATGTCGTATCCCATCTCTTCGCCAGCTTGAAGAAAAGCTGCACCGAGAGGCGTGTTGTATGGAGCATCTTGTACAGTAAGTAGCCCTCCTGAAATTTAAAAAATAATTACTATTAATTACCTTTTTAACTAAATAAAATTTAAACAATTAATATTTGTTTCTGTCGTTCTTAAGAAGACACAATCCGTTTATGATAGTAAAAACAAACTGAGCTCTTGGCTGGTATACTGCCATCTAGCTAATTGTCTTCATTACGAACTAAGTTGGACTTTTCATGAACCATGAAAGGTTTATTACATTATGCTAAATTTCGTCTTTTCAGCATGTCGTAAGAAATAAAAAGTAAGTATTTAGCATTGTCAGCTAATAATCTTATTATTAGCAACTTATTTTTTTTATACAAGAATGAATCAATAAAATGGTTTTCGCATTGATGTTTATATGTCTTAGTAGATAGTATATATAGTAGTAGTCTACTACTACTACCTCTTTTTCCGCGGCTCTGCTTGCGCTTAATTCGATTATCAATTACTATAAAACTCTACGGTAACTATTTGATTATAGATAGACTGTTCGCTAGCAAGCAAGAGTTGCAACTATAGTTCACTGTCGTGAAATTCAGTTACAGTTATTCCTGAGGATTTTTTTCGAGAAAAATAGGGTAGCCATACCCTTCCCCGTCCCTTTATCGATGTCTATACCAAAAATAAGGTCATCATAATATATTACTTAGAATGTAAAGGTATGTCAATCCCTAGCTTTTACTTCGTCTGGATTACCAATCTCAAGAAAATGACAGATACTGGATTAAATATTAGGCAATTGTGATTTCCCTTAAAGTAGCCTGTGGCCCAGTAAACTTCGTCAATAGAAAACGATATGTGAAGTTGTGCAGTCAGGCGTGGCCAATCATTAGAAGACCTTCTATTTAATGGCTTTTTCTGTGCTCCTTGCTTTAAGTTCGGTTCGGAGGGCACGTTGAAACTGAAAATCCTGGCTTATGTCATATAAAAGCAGTCGTAAAGCCAAGTCAAAAGCATTTTAAGTGACGTGAAAATTCTGACAGTTTAGTGGCCCTCGTGGCTCGACAATGGCTGCAAATTTGCACTGAGCTAGTACAGTGGACTATGGCCTGAGGATCATTTCTATGAGGAGAGGCCTGTTCCCCTGTTATGGTAACAAACAAATGCTGTGACAACAACAATTGTTTTCAGACCTTTAGAAAGCAGGGGCAGAATCAGACCTATCTTAAGACTGCGATATAGGCTAGATCGCGTAAGTACGCCGTTTTTGTGCACATTTTTTGGCTAAACTATAGCATCTGAAGGGTTGAAAAAAATATATGTTATAAAACTTGCTTTTGTCAAGTGCATTACCTAAGTTAGTGATTTTTATTTATTGTATTTAATGCAATAAAAAATCTGGAAGTGACCATTGTTTCAACACTTGTGCAAATTTTTAAAGCGTGTTTTGCATTTTTTGTAATGAAAGTTGGTTAAATAATTATAATAGCTAGTTATCTAGTGCGTCGGCCCTAAGTTGTAGCAAAAAAACAAAAAATGTTAAGTTTCAATTGCTTAATTACGGCATAAATTACTTAAGAAGTATATAACGAATATATCTCATAGTAATTTATATAACATTATGTAATGATTTTAGCACATTGACATGCACATCGTTAGTATTACAGAAATTAGCTTTCTGACCTATATCGCCCTCTTAAGCAAGTTGCCGGTGGCCAAGTTCAAGAAATAAATAAAAAACGCATTAGGGGAATTTTCTTGCGTAGACTTACTTGAGGTCTTCGATCTTTGATATTTAAAATGTGGTATGCGATACCTGATGAGGATCAGGGTGGTTGTATTAGTTACTATTCTATCCATACTGTCATACTTTCCATAATGTATATACATATTTGTAAGAGCGTAAATTAGGCTATACCTGTAGCATGATGTCTGGTATCCTTTGCTAAATAAGGATTTCTTTGGTCTTCTGATTTCTTGAAATAAGGGAGAACATCTTCATATCCCCATCCAGGGTTACCAAAAGACTCCCATTGGTTGAAGTCTTGTTTGTTCCCCCGAATGTAGAGCATTGTGTTGAGAACTGATGAGCCTCCGAGGACTTTGCCTTTCGTCCAGCAACACCGTTTGTCCACCATAGCTTGACAGGCTGTATCTTGTGGCTGGGTCCTAGAAAATGCAGAATAAATTAAAATAAAATAAAATTGTTAGCTTAATTTTTTTTATGTTCATACTAATTCCTAAGCTATGGTTTTTTTTATGGAGTTAGTTAGTGAGAAACTTTGTAAGCATGTTTGCCACTTGCTGGCATATAATAATATAATAATTTTTTTTTTTTCTTGTAAATAAATGTTAAAAATCTAATCTTAAAATAAAAGAAATATAAAGAATATAGAATATATAAATAAAATATCTTAATAATAAAATAGTGGTCAAGTTATTGATACAAAATATGTAACTATTATAGGAAGGAAGAGGTTTAATCGAAGTCTTACTATATACTTATTTTTGTTCTTACAAAAAAACTCATTTACTTCAAAACTTATTTTCATCGAGTGGATCTTTAAATAAAAGGACAAGGTTTAAAAAATAGGAATTGATTTCATTAATATTTTGACTAACCGATATTTCCAATCCAGTTTACTTTTATGTAGATAGAGGGAGAGTAACGGTACATCACTGATATCCGTCTCATGCCCTCCAGCTTCCAACAGCAAAACATTCCATTCTTTGTTTTCCGAAAGCCTATTGGCAACAACTGACCCTGCAGAGCCGCCTCCGACCACCACAAAGTCGTATTCATCGAGTAGAACCTTCTGGTTGAAGGGTCTGCTCTCAGGGTCGATAAGCTCGTAGTTGAAGTAGGCCAGTGTTGCCAGCATGGCGGGGATGAAGCTCAGCTTGCTGATTCCGCCGATGGTCAGCGCTGACTTGGCGGCAGTTGAGGCCGCTGATAGCACACCCATAATCGTTGTCCTTTTAGTTCATCACTTGGTCCTGAAAATAGTTATAGCAATATGTAGTGGGATAGTGATAAATCGGATGATGACTATGAAGTGGTTGGGTCATAAAAAGAAAAAAATATTATGTAATAGTACATTTTGATACAAGTAAGCTAGGCTGTTCGTTACAGACGAGGTTGTTAAGTTTTGGTATTTTGTTAACATGCACCTAAATATAAGAATGTAGTTTATAGGCTCTTTTTTTGCTAAAAATTAAAAAAAAAAAAAAACCGTCAATTTAAAAGCATTTGAGGAGTAATTGTCTTTACCACACTAGTGCGTAATGGGCGCTATTACAAGAAGCTGAAAACGGTACAGTAAAGGCTGCTGCAAGCTTTATGAGCAAGTGCGTTTATTTTTTTTTATATAAAATCTGTGAAATAAAAGGCGCTTGTGTGGTAATTGTCATTACCGCACGAGTGCGTAAAAGACGCCATTAAGAATGAGCAAGTGTGTTGAAAGGATACATTCTGTATTAAGGGTGGTATTAATAAAATTACTTAGGAGAGGCTATATAGAAGCCGAAGGCTGAAGGCTTTGATGACTCGAGTTTGTAATATCTGTACCGCCCGTGCTCCACACAATGTATTTTCATAAATAAAATATTAGGTGAATTAATAAATAAACTCACCAAAAAACAATCGAAATGGCGGGAATAGTCAGTCATCTAGAGAATTTATGAATTAAAAAGTTTTGGCTGAAGTTCAAACATACTACACTATACAAAAAACGTACAGAAAATATTAACCCATAGTACAGCTTTTATACATTATTTGACAGAATAGTGCGTTATTACCGCCAGGGACTTCTATGAACGCGCTGGACTTCGGTGAAAATGTACAAAGAAAAAGCCCGTGGTAATAATTAAGGTCTTATTAGCCTCGCTTTGCATTCACATAATGACACTGTTTACGCATAAGTGTGACGGAATAGTTGTTTATGATATAAGTGCGGTCAGTCGGTTATTACAAACGTGTAGACGAATGTTGGTCCAAGACAAAGTCGAGGGCTAACCATAGTCACGAAATTGTAAATACCAATTCCGCACGAATGTCATACAACGTTTTTCAACACATTTGCGAGTAAACAGTTTTTTTTTAATCTATTAACTTTAATAAATCTAATAACTTCTTTTTTGAAGAACCCCATATTGTAGTCCTTAGAGAAAACCTTGGCAGGGAGCTCATTCCACAACCCAAGCGTTCGCGGGCTATAGCTATAGGTATAAGCTATAGGTAGTCTTTGTTTACTTTAAACCTTTCAAAAACGTACATTTATTTACTAAATATTTTTCATCTGGCGCGTTATTTACGATTTTTACTACGTTAGCTGCAGAGAATGCTTTAGATTTTTGCTTTTAAAGCCATCTGACTGTCGTTCGAAAAATACGTTTATGTAGGTACTTTGATAAATCTATGAAATTGTTGGTTCTAAGAGTGCTTATCACCATCGAATATTTTGACCATAATGAGAACGGCTTATACTTTACACGAAATTCATTGAAAGCAATTAAAACATTTTCAGAGAATAATTGAGTATTCCTTCGAGTTTTCAATGATATAAATTTATTGTGAGCCATTAAATATATCTCTCGCGATTTTAGCTGTAAGAGTCCATTGCCTGCAATTTACGCCTCATTTCAGATTTCAGGTGGAGTAGATTCCATATTTATATCTGATTACTCGCTTTAACTCATTATTTTTAAATAGATATCAGTCGGCAAGTCGCAACAATCTTTTTCTAATATGAAAATGGCGCCACGTGCGGGTGGTAAAAATTAGAATTACATCTTTCGTCTTTTTTTTCTATTAGTATTATAGTGAGTGACACAGGACAGAAGGTTCCATCGAAATTAAAAAAAAAAACCGTACGCACGTTCCGTTGTATGGTGCATATTTTGAACATTCGAACAATGGATACAAGCTACGTAAATGCATTTGTTGAGCAAATGTGTTGAAAAATATATTATGAAATGAGGTCGATCGTATTCATTAATATATGTAAATCAGATAAATACATATGGAATTTCCATTAAAATATTTATATTAATATTTATAATTATTATGTTGAAAGTTGTTACCTAAGCTGAGAGGGTCCCATTTAATTATTTTATGTGGAATCATACTATTAAAAGGATTCAAAGGGTCTAGATCTAACACATAGTTTCTACGAGTATTATGTTCTATTTCTTAATTAAATTATGTTTGATAAAAAAAATCTGAAACAAACACCTTATCATTGTTTTTTTTTTTAAGTCTTGGCAAAAAAATCTTTGAAATTCTAAGTGCTATTAGTTTACAACTTTGCTAAAGCATAGCCGTGCTAGTGTTTTAGACTCTGAGCAGCAGAGGATGTTAAAGTAGAATCCTGAGTGGAGCGAGGGTTACAAAGGACGGAGATTTTTTTTTTCACATGTATATTCTAATTTTTACCAATGACTGCGCGAAATTAAAAAGTTCTATTATTTAATTTTGGTTTATATTCGGTAATTATTATCGGGTGATAAGAAAACAATGACATTAAACAACCATAATGACAATTAAAACAACAATTGTTCCGAATGCATAAACCTACCGTTCCTTCGTGAATAATGAATAAAGTCAGGTGATAAAGTCGTAAATGGTCTACTTATGTTTCAACTTGGCGTGGTTTCTCGCCACATGTGGTTTCTTTGTTCACTTACGGCCGTAAGAGGTAAACGTAACTTACGCAACGACGTGTTGAGTATGGTAGTGACTTGGATCTGTTATCTACATAATGGATTTGCAATAGTTTGCAGTTCGCGAAATGCTTTATATACTTGCAACTCGTGGGTGGTACATGAAGCTATTATTATAAAGAGCGAGAATTTGTGTAGGTATATCAACAAAATATCACTTATGAATCCCACTGATGATTCAGGAATCCTACTGTATTCTAATTGTATATTTTGATATGAGTGAGCAGAGCTCACGAGTGTCATACGACTGTTTTCAACACACTAGAAGGACTGTAAATACTTATATTAGTTAAAATGTAAAATTTTGATATACAAGGGAATGTAATAGTTTTGTTATGTTTTTAACAATCCCGTTGGATTTATTTTTCAAAAAATTAAGAACTTAGTTCACACACTCTTAACATTTTTTGTTAAAATTTAAAAAAAATAATGAATGAACTTGTGCGGTAATGATAATTAATTGAAGCTATTAAGAAGCTGAAAACAGTGCAGTAACAGCTGCTTCATGAGCAAGTGTGTTGAAAAATGTTTTTTACGTAAATGTCTACATATAACGACATTAGTAATCGTGACGTCAGAATGGCGGGCAACTTTATATTCAAATTTTTCGCTACACAGAAAGGTACTATTTTTTTAACAAATGTACCAAATAGCACATATTAGGTACTAAACCCTCAGTAATATTTGAATAAGAAATTCTTTCCCTTTTTTTTAGCAACTACACATGCTAGAGCATTTGACTTTGGCACGGATGTAGAAGTAACTAACTATCTGAATCAAAAAACATATCAAAATTTTAAGTAGTTTTTTAATAGTCGGGGGTCGTATTCTAAATCTAGCGTTACTACGGAAACTGACCTTAGATCATGGTAAAAGACTTTGTTTGCGAATTCCAAAACTATTTTTTCAATATAGTTAATATAGTTTTTGACTTAATGTACGGAGCTCTATGTCAGAGTCTCACTAAATCGGTTCGTTACATTGTCATAATTTGTCGTGAATTGCCAACTTTACAAGTTTTCCTCGTAAAAGTTGATCCAGCTTAATTTAACAAACTATTACCGCAATATGTAACCTCCGTACGGTAATAAGTGATGTCCGAAATTTAAGTAACAACTACTGCTGGCCGTGGGGAACCACAGGTCATTCATTGCTCAATTTTTCGAATGGATTAAAAAGGTTGTCTGAATTCTGTACAAAGAAACTCATTATAGGTCATTTTATAGATATTAGACGGTGAAGCAATAATTAACTGCAGTTTTGTTAAAAATATCATTTTAAATAACGGTAATTTAACCAGTTTTTGATTGTATATTGCGCTAAATTTAAGTGTGAGACCTCAGTTTATGTGGCTATTGTAATAAGTGTTTGGTAAAACTGATTTTAATTGGTTTATTTGTCATGCCGATGATTACTGTGTAATAATTAATAAGCCTACGATTTTAAAGCTAAGCACTATTAGCTTTCCTGAACCGAGAGGCGTAGGTTTGATTCCCAGGACAACTATTCACGTGATGAACATTTTATGTATGTATGTATATAGAAAAAATCATATTTATTTATTTGTATCCCATATCTGGTACTCATAGTACAAGCTTTGCTTAGTGTGGTGGCGGTGTGTAATGTCAAAAAAAAATAATTAAATTCTATAAGCAACTTGTAGTTTTTTAAATTTTTGCTACAAACGAACACATTAAAATTTATCTATAGATTTATAAAAAAACAAGTTACTAGAGATGATTTTTACGTATAAGTTATCTTTGCAGTTTATATTATAGAATATGATATCTTAGTGAAGGATTTAGCTTGAGACGTTGCGTAGATGTTGTGAAAAATTAACTATCCTACTAATATTATAAATGTGAAAGTTTGTATGTCTGGATGGATGTTTGTTACTCAATCACGCTTTAACCACTGGACGGATCGGGATAAAACTTGGCATACACATAGGTTAGGTCCTGGAATAGCAGATAGGCTACTTTTTATCCCTTAAAAACAAAAGGTCCTGCGGGAATAACTATAACAGACTTAAACGAACTATTGCTGCACCTATAGCATGCTAGAGCAATTGATTAGTATAATTAATTAATTGGAGTTAATAAAGGAATTCCACGCCGACAATCGAATGTAGGGCGGGCGGAGCCGCTGGCAAACTCTAGTAATTACATAAATGTGAACAGTCGGTTAAGGAAAACATCGTGAAGTAACGTGCAAACGTCAAAAAAAATAAAGTATGTGAAACCCACAATCCGCACTGGGCCCGTATGTGGACTATGGCCCAAATTGCCCACGTAAGGGTAGGCCGTGCCCTAACAGTGGGAATGAATAAAACTGATAAATCAGTAGGGAAATAAAACAATCACTATCATAAAGTCTATTTTTGCTTGCAGGTCCGGTAAGATGCGTGAGATGTTAAAGGCATTGATTATAAAACTGATAAACCTTTTCATTTTCATCTACCACTAGACCTCCAGTAGTACATTATTATATTGTTTTGGGTTTACCAGTCTACGCGACGCAACGGTGGTGTGTGAGGCTAGGTCATGAGATATTGCATATAGTTCATTTGTCAACATATATAAAATGTTCAAACTTGTCAACAAAACAAGTGGAAAATTATGCCAAAAACATAATTTGATAATTAAAATGATTGAAGATGAATACCGTTGTAAATTATCGCTGCGAGAGTTGAGCAACTGTTGCTAGATGTGTGCAAGTCGACCATGGGGTGCTCGGACCGTTGCTTAACCTTTTGAATGGATTAACTGTTGCTTGCCAAAATAGCTTCGTCATCAGATTACAAAGACATTAGATGTATCATAGACGTGCCATCCTTGGCCTATTGGATTGGAATTATTGGTAGCGTTACTAGGTTTGTGACGATACCATAATTATACCTTAACATTTTTGTAATACAATGTTTGTTTTTATTCAAGTTTTAGCGCGAAGATTTTCATTAGTAAACAATTCTCAATGAACGTACTACCTATAGCAAAATGCATCTTTAAATTAGAATTACGCGTTCAAATATTCAAGTTCAGTTATTTTATATATTTGATGAGAAGTTATGATTTATTTTATGAAAGGTTTAAAGCTCACAAAATATAAGTACAAATGACTTACGAATCATAGACATCAACACAGAATTAATTGTTAAATGTAGGTAGTAATCTAACTTCCGATTTATGAATTCGGACTCTAGACAAAATAAAGTTGCGTTAAATGTTGAACCTGAAGCGCAAGAATTAATGGTTTGAAGCTAACTATGGTTGAGTGTTTGTTTGGAACTAAAGTTAATTGGAGAATGTTTTAAAAGCGTTCATTGGTGGTTTGTTAAAACGTATGTGATTGGTGGTAGTTTCAAGACGAGCGCTGATTGGCAGTTTCATAATGCTGAATATAACCGCAAAAGTTCAAGTTACTTAGAACTTTTATAAACTTTACGAACATTTAGAACATAATATTAATATTCTATTAGTTTAGGATAATTAGGCCATTTTATCTAGACAGTTTATATTAATCTAGGACTCTATAATAGTAATAGTACCAACATAACTAAAATTTTACTTAAAAGATATTCTTTTTTCTTTGTTAAAATGAAGTAAGGCTGGACATCCGTCCGGAAAAAGAATTTATTATTTTTTATTAATATAATATAATAATTAATTTATTAATATTAATTATTATATTGTATATTCGTTGTGAAATTCTTTAGGTTGTGTTTTAAAATATCTAAATTAATTTTAAAGCATCGTAATGAGTTCGCCTTTTTTGCCGGTAAGAAATTAATGGTTGAAAGAAATCTCAATCACCTCAGTAGGAAGGATTATATTGATGGACCTTGTTTCTACGACTTTTTCAGCTAGGTAAAGATAAATCTTTTATAAAAGTAAAAGTGGGAACTAAGGTTATACCAGCCATAATAATTATATAGCCCACTAAAGAACTAGGACTGCCAAGAGATACAGCAATTACTATGTGTAATCCATGTCCATCCTTACCGGCGTTAGTAGGGTTTTACTATTTTGGCTGGTTAGCTAGTGTAGGTGAGCGCTAATGTAAGGTACCTGCGGGTAATAAGGCCTGTCGGCTAATAAGGCCTACCCCCTAAATTTTAAAATAAGCAAAGTGCAAAAATATCACAGTATGGGTAGCAATCATAAAATGTTATATACTCTAAGAAACGAGAAAGAGAAATCAAAATATTATTATAGAACTTCAACAAAAAAATGATTTTGTATAGTGCGAGTAATAAAGCCTACTTGCAGCATCCAAATTTTAACATCATTCGGAAGATATTTGATTTCTATAGTAAAACACATTTGTATGTAACTTTTTCAGTTCGCCAGTCTCTTTCACTTTAAATAACAAAGCGTAATTCCAAGAGTCATTACAGGATCGAATAAAATTTAACTTAGCAATTCTGTTATTTATTGAAACATAGGTCTTATTACACTCCTAAGGCCATATTTCCCGCACCTGTCTCAATTTCTTTGAATTCATTTAAACATTTAAAATTATTAGATAAAAATATATTTTTCTTCCGAGAAACTGCAATTCCGTCATAACAATACAGAAAATGTTACGGAGTTTGGAAAGACTAAATAATTGATTAAATAAATAAATGTAAAATTACATAGGCCTTATTACCCGCAGGTACCTTACATTGTAAGGGGGCGCCCCTTAAACCTACTTTCAGGTCGCAAGTCCTAAACGCTGAGCTATCTGATTCCCACTCTACAAAACGTATGGATTTAGTTATTCGTATGGATTTTACTTTCAAATGTGGAAGTAGCATTAACTAGGGTTCCTTTGCGTAGGGATAGCGGAAACATCATATATTTCTTTAGTACTTGTGTCCTTTAGTTTTGATATTCCAGTATTTGCGTTATTTAAGTTTTGTACTGACTTAAGAAATGGTGAAAACTCAAAAGTAGACATTATTTATGATTAATGTCTACTTTTGAGTTTTCACCATTTCTTAAGTTGTTCATTAGTAGATTTAGCTATACATATTTATTTCTTGATTATTTTCCTTTACGCTTACTTGTATACTATTGTTTGGTATATAACTCTGACGTACCTCTAAAACAACTGGGTTACTACTTATTTAACACAACGGTTTTCGGGTCCTACCACTTTTGACGATCACGCTTGGCCAAATAAAATACTTCTCTACTATTGTAATTAATTATTAGATTCTTTTGATTTCTCTCTGAGTGAGTGTTGATGCTTCAGAAGTTTCTTAGAACAATTCATTATTTTATTAAAATATAAACTAAAGGGGGGCGTTACAAGTTACCTTTTGCCTTTTTTTACCTTGACTTAACTTAATTTTTTTAGACAAAGGAGTTGCAATTCTGTATTTAAAGAAAAAAATAATATATTTTATAGAATATATAGAATAAACATAAATTATATAGAAATTACATGTGTCTGAAAGACTGATAGTGCTGCAAAAGCAGATCACACCTTGGAATTTTTTAGTAACACACGAAACTCTTAAAATGATTACAATTATGACAACATTAAGTGAAAAATCGGCTAAGTGCGAGTCGGACTCGCGCACGAAGGGTTCCGTACGATTATCTATAAAAACGGCAAAAAAATCTCTTTTTTTTTTTTTTTTATAGCACTAAGGTGGCAAACAAGCCTACGGTCCGCCTAATGGTAAGCGGTCACTGTAGCCTATGGACGCTTGCAACACCAAGGGCATTACTCGCGCGTTGCCGACCCTTCTGAAATCTAATAACTTCTTTTTTGAAGAACCCCATACTGTAGTCCTTAGAGAAAACCTTGGCAGGGAGCTCATTCCACAACCTAAGCGTTCGCGGGAGGAAGTTTCTCTGAAACAGCACTGTACGCGACCATTTCGGTTCTAAAGTGTTAAAATGAATTCCCTGCCGATGGCGAGCGGTGCGATGGTAGAAAGTAGCCGTGGGCATCATTTCGAACAATTCCTCAGAACACAACCCATTGTACAAGCGGTAGAACACACACAGGGAGGCAAAGTCTCTACTCAGACTTAGGGGCTCGATACCGCAAGTGAGTTTGGGATCGTCGACAATTCTCACAGCCCGTCGTTGAACGGAGTCAAAAGGGCCAAGCTGGTATCCGGGTGCACCCGCCCAGAGATGGCAGCAGTACTCCATATGGGGCCGGACTTGCGACTTGTAAAGCAGCAACCTTTGCCCCGACGTGAAGTACTGCTTCGCTCTGTTGAGTACACCACTTGCTTTACCTTGTCTAGCAAGTGATCTCGGAATTGAACATCGCTGGAGATGTGAACACCAAGGATCCCAATGCTCTTGGAGATGGAGAGGGGAGTGTTCTGGAATTGTGGGACTACAGTGAATGGGGTTTTCTTAGCGGTGAACGCGCAGACTTGTGTCTTTGAAGGGTTAAATCGGACCAAGATTTCCCGTACCCAGTCAGAGACCTTGGACAGACCGATCTCGATTTGAGACACAAGTTCTTCACGTTTTTCCTCCACAACAGAACGAGGGATGCTTGCACGGCCCGTGTAATAAGCGTCTCCAGTACTGTCATCTGGATAGCAATGTATGTTGTTGATCTCTAACATATCATTGATGTGCAGTAGAAACAGCGTAGGAGACAACACAGAGCCTTTCGGGACACCAGCATTAATGTCCACGCTATTAGAGCAACTACCGTCAACTACGGCTCGTGTGCGTCTGCTGGACAAAAAGCTAGCCACCCATTTGCACAAACCCTCGGGCACTCCGTAAGATGGCAACCGTCGATAGAAGAACCCGGTGCCAGACCCGATCGAACGCCTTCGCTATGTCTAGGCTACATGTCAATGCCTCCCCCTGACTCTCAATGGCTAGTGCCCATCGGTGTGAGAGATACACTAGAAGGTCACCAGTGGAGCGACCGTGGCGAAAGCCATATTGAAGGTCGCTGATCAGGTCGTGTTTTTCTAGGTATTGGAGAGGAGCGAAGTAATAGCGATAGGCCTGTTATTCGATGGATTTGATCTATCGTCTTTTTTGGGCACCGAGTGCACTTTCGCAGTCTTCCATGAAGACGGAAATTGCCTAGTATGGTAGGAAAGCGCGAAGAGGCGCCAAAGTACAGGACATAACTGAGGAGCATATTGCTTAAGCACCACTGCTGGTATACCGTCTGGCCCACTAGACTTATGAGCGTCTAGGGCAAACAGCGCCCGCCGGACCTCTCGCTGTGTTATAGAGATTTCCGACATGGTCTTACCGCACCACGTTAAAGTAGGTGGTACAGCGCCTTCGTCGTTCATATTCGAGTTGGAGGCAAAGAGACTGCCCAATAGGTTGGCTTTTTCTTTTGCACTATGGGCCAAGTCACCATCGGTCTTTCGCAGTGGTGGTAACGACGACTGGCAGAAGTTCCCCTCGGCAGCTTTAGCAAGCGACCAGAAAGCACGACTCCCAGATGGATAGCTCGCAAGTCACCCACCTATTTTGCCGATGAATTGGAATTTTGCTGTGGCAGTTGCTTTCTTACTGAACCCCGAGGCAGCATTTAATTTGCGTTTTAACTTAGAAATATCCGGATCCTTATTATTACGAGCCGTGGTCCAAGCCAAGAAAGAGGATAGTCGGCTGCGCCATCTCGAGGTGATGGTGGACTGCATTAAGATTTGCGTGAATACCCCTGATATTGCAAAAATCCACATTGTATGTGGATGGAGTAGCCGCTGTAAAAACTCTTTTCCTTTTTCTATTTCTGGCCATTTTATATAAAGTTACTTAGACTAGGGATGAGGATTCACTGCACAGACAGCTTAGAAGACAAAAAGGTGCGGTACTAAGACTGCCGAAGCTCAACACAGATGATACGGTTGCTGGCACGGCGGGCGGAAAGGCCCCTGATCCCCTTCTGTTGTAGTAGCCGTGTCCACTCCGGTCTCCTTCTCCGGTACGACTACCACTTCAGAGACTTTACACAGGCTGGCGGATCAGCCTCCCAGGGCGGAGATTAAGTGATCCCTGGGTTCGGGAAACCGTTCAACCTACGGGCGGCCAGCGGTCAGCCATTTCATCAGGTTTCCCTGACCGCCGAACCAGCACGCCGCGTCTACGCCGAGCAATGACAGCGATAAGCACCGCCGGTCCTCCGCTGTCCGCACAGCGAATCCTCAAAGAGAGCTCTGGCGACCTTACTCACCGCCAGGAATACAGCACTACTCAATTTAAGTGTTATTGTGGCCGCGGTTTTCTGCAAGGTGGAGGTACTTCCCCAGTTCGGGCCGCTCATTCGAGCAAGTACTCGCTATGCCCCGCTTTATTTGTTGGGGCAGCTTAATCGAGCGAGTACTTGCAGTGCCCTACTTCTCTTAAATTATTATATATTATTTTATGGGATACTTAAAGATTTGTTTTATTTTAATTCAATTATTTATTTTTAAAGTGATGAACTATTCTATAAATATTTCAAGCGTCTACCTATGGCCGTTATCAATATCTAGCAAAAACGAGCAAAAAAATCACGTTTGTTGTATGGGAGCCCCCTTAAATATTTATTTTATTCTGTTTTTTAGTATTTGTTGTTATAGTGGCAGCAGAAATACATCTTCTGTAAAAATTTCAACTGTCTAACTATCAAGATTCATGCGATACAGCTTGGTGACAGACGGACAGCGGAGTCTTACACGAAGAAAAAAAATATTGTTCGAATTGAAAAACTGTTTATTAAAATGCGTTAATACTAAATCTTAATAATTTCAAAAAAAAAAATTCTTGAAATTACAAAACAATATAAAATGTACTATTTTATTAATTCCATAAAATAATAACAACAAAATAGTTTTATTAATTTCCGTAATTAATAATTTGTACTTCGGACTACAAAATTTTACAAATGCTATAAAACTTTCGTCGAATTTATGAGTAAGGTAATTAAAATCAACATATAAAGCTTGGTTTCGGCAAAAAAACATGTTTCAGTCGGATACTATCACTTTGTAAAGGATAACGCACACTCGGCTAGATAAGATCGCAACACGAGCGGTCGTACAATAGTTGTAGGGTTACACATATTCAGTGTTAGATAACATGTATCTGTAGCGGATTATATCGTACCGCTACAAGCAAGGCTGACGTCACGCGTCCAACATCGCGCTATCAAAGTTTCAACATCAGTTCAGTATATATAGAAACCGAAGCGTAAGTTAAGTGGACACTTCCGCGCTCGCGTCCGCGAACACAGATTGTACAAATATATACAGAATACGGCTGATTTCTAGCCTTAAATTGTCTAATGTTCCGGCGGCGACAGAACATTAGACAGTTTAGTTTTCTCACACACACACACACACTTGTGCGCGCGGGTATACTAGGTTCACTAATATACCTGGGCGCTTCGACTAGTTAGATCTAAATAATAATAGGCGAGGGCTGAAGAGTTTCTTGCCGTTTCTTCTCTTCAGAACGCCTTTGCTATTTTCCGAAACGGCGGTAAATTTTAGTTAGATACAAATTTTAGTTTCTAAGAGCGGTTGCCCAAGCCGAGGTTCGTGTCTAGGACACCCTTGCGCAAACCGCCCCAACTTTTCGCTGAAGAGTGCAAGCAGCACCGCAGCAAGAGTTAGTCCGCGTGTAGTTGTAAAGGCCATCTGCGGCCAACAACAGTAGATAGTAGTTAAAAAAAAAAAAAAAAATTTAAGTGAACCACGGCGGTCGCCAGGCATAACACTTCGCCTGGCAGGATATCTCCTCTTTGCCGCCGCCCCACATATCAAATATGTTACTGTGGGTTTTCAAATTTCTTGTAAAAGTTTCTAAAAGGTTACCAAGCCTGATCAACCAACCAGATGTTGTGATAAACGATGTTGCGATATCACGCGGAGTTGTGAGAATAAGGACATTATTGCTTTTTATAGAAACATTGTGGTTACAAAATATCTTTATTAGGGTCCGCGCACTGTTTGTTTCTTTGCTATACTATTTCTTAATTCACATACAAAACAATAAAATCAAACTTTCGCACACTGGTAATTTATTGTTTCCAGATTGTCGTAGGACAACAAGTATATAGTACCTATGTATATTATGTATGTAACGTATTTGTTTCAGTAACTACCTAGGAAACTACAAATAAAATATATTCTTTTTATTTCCTCTCTGTACAAAGCACTTTCAAAAATGTTACAAACCAATTATCTAGGACTTTTCGAAGTTATTTACGATGCTGACCCAAACCACAGAGTAAGTTGTAAATTAAATTGGAGTAGGTAGGTAATGGTACTTTCCCTTCTTTTAGGTTAGCCAATAGAAAAGTCTTTTACAAAGTAGACGAAAATTGTAAGATTTTGTAAATATATATAACGTCATTACCGCGTAACGTAATCATTATGTCGAAAAAAATCGTAAATGTGTTATAAAATACTTGCTGGCAATCTTTAATTTTGAGGTAGAACTCTTAATTCATAGTTTGTCCAGACTCGGAGGGGTCAATTAAAGCTGGACAGTGTAAGCAGTACTTTTACTAGGCGTCGGCGGCGCGTGCGCAGCATTGCTGTCAGTGACCTTGGATGATAGAGTCTAAGTTATATACAGATGACCGGAATTTGGATGATGTTTGTCTGGTCCTTGACGAAGTAGGGCGTTTACGTATGGGACTATTATATAAACTATTGCGCTCTATTTATAATTTTTTCATGATGAGTTAATTTTGCCTGTAATGTATCCTTATAAGCCTCATACGTCCCCACTGTTGGGGCACGGCCTGCCCTCACCGAGAGTGTTTGGGCCATTATTCACACGCGGGCCTAGTGCGGATTTAGGAATTCATATTGCATTGCAGACTGACGTAAAGGTTTCCTCACGATGTTTTAAAATATTTTTTTGTATCAATACTATTACTTTTCATACGTTATGTACAGGCATACTTAGTTGCATTATGAAATCCGAAACCGAAAGTAGCAAAAGAAGACAATACCTATTGTTGCTTCAGTGAAAACAAATGTCAAACTTACGACATTAAAGTGCTTAGCCAAAATCATGTAGCTTGACCACAGAGTACTTAAAAATCTTAAGTAACTTTAAGTTCGTGTTAAGAACCGACATAATGTACATGATTTCGGTCAACAAAACGCCACTAAACAGAGTAAGCAGTCGTTGTGGAATCTGCTACTGAGCATTGCGTGCATATCTGATGTCCTGCCAAATGTCTTACTGAAGATTGAAAGCCAGTTTTTACTGGCCAACGCCAAAGGTAATGTTTGATGAAATTAACCTAGATTACTAGAACTAAGTATTAAAAAAAACACAGAATCCTAGTATATCAATCTTACAAATACACTTATCTTTATAGATTATAAACTGAAATATAGACGAAATCTTTGGCTAGCAAATTCAGGTCCTGGCTTATGATTAATCTTTTAATTGCATCTTTGCTATGAAAAAATTTATTAAAATATATAAGATCAATTTTATTTTCATTTATTTACTGGAACAAATAAATATATAGCGAAACAGAACCTGAACGAACTATGAAATCTTCGGCTAGATGCGATATTCGCCAACGGCCAGACCTTCGGCCTTCTTTGCCCAAGTCGAAGCTAGTGACATCGATGTCAAGTGAGCATTATCAGTGCTAATAAAACACCACGTTTTGAAGATATATTTAAAAAAAAGGTCTGCATTGTGCCAGTTTTCTATTAAATTGTAAAGGCCAACATTTTTACAGTATTCTAGTTTTTCATAGAAAAGGTCTCAAATTAGATTTCAAGTTAATACAATTTCCTTTTGATTTGAATATACGTTACAATTGTTTAATTTAAATAACTGGTTCACTATGTCATCAGAGTAGAATGTAGAACTTTACCAGTGAACTCCATGGGAACCCCGTTTTCATCGTGTGAAAATTTAATTTTACTTATAAAGAATTTGCTATTGTGTTTGATTCATATAGTTATTTCACCAAGTAGCAACAGAAAGTATTGCCAGTCTTAAAGTATCATTATAAATACGAATTTGTGTAAAAATCACACGGTTTTTACTTTTACACAAACTTTTTGAAGTAAAAACTTCTTTAGCGGCGTTGTGCACTTTTTTTGGTATGGGTAAAAAATGTTAAACTCGCGTCAGGTCACGTGTCCTAATCGTGTAAATTCGTAAGACGGAAATCGTAATGCCACGCCTATTATAATTTTTATTTTTAGTATTCGCGATTATGATTAGTACAGGGAGGTTGGATATGGAATTTTAATTCTATGACAGATTGCGATGTCAAATATACAACGTCAAAAAAGTAAATAAACAAACATTATTATTTTATTTTTAGTATATGGCGATTATGAGTAGTACAGGGAGGTTGTTTCGTTCGTTCGTTCGTTTGTTTATAAATAGATCACACTGTGGGGCCGTGGCGAGCACTTTTTTTGTGATGGGTAAAGACTGTTAAACTCGCGTCAGGTCACGTGTCCTGATCGAAAATTCGTATAATGTCACTCGCGTTAGGACACTCGACCTTTATTTACATTAGGTTAGTTTTTATTTTTAGTATATGGCGATATGGGATTTTAATTCTATGACAGACTGAGCTGTCAAATATACAACGTCAAAAAAGTAAATAAACAAAAGTTATTATTTTTAATAAATAAATATGGATAAGAAGTGATGGGAAGTAAATAGCGAGTATGTTTTCACTTCCGCCGGCACTCCCGGAGTGCAACCCGTTTTTTTTTTTTTATTTGGTCCGCGCGCGGCCAGCCCTTTTTTTAGAGGGCATTTTATGAGATGCAATTTCTGTGACGCCAAGTATATGTATGTCACATAAGTAATAACCGGTAATATAAAAGACCTGAGACAATAAAATATACGGGGGTATATACTTAATTATTTAAATAAATAATTAAACATGCATAGTTATGCATTCATTATTGATTCATGCCTTTCAATAACCGTTAGCCAATTTAATTTAATCATATTAACGTTACTGTGGAAATTATGGGTCCAAAAGTTGGCTACTTATGTAATTACTGTGTTTTTAATGAGCTGTCGATCGAATTCATTGTAAAAATAAAGGTTTTCGTGGAATTTTACTGTCGTTGTGAAACTAGTCTATCAATGAAACTAGTACATTAAAAAATGTTTGACAAAATGTTATGCAATTCTTACAATTTTGCAAAATAAAAGATTTTTGTGTACCTAAAATGATATGTATAGTGAAATGAGTATTGACAATAAGATATTATGTACTATGTATTATGCCCCGCTGACTCAAAGAGTGCAGTGCCTAGGCTGCAGTTTATTTAGTCACTGGTTGGAACAGGCCTTCCCGCGTATCTTACACTGGTTCAAAAATACGCCATGCTAAAATATAAAAATGGCATTTACTCTCAGAGAAACGTATATCCATTCGCTCATGAGTTCTCTGTCCCTCCAGCTGTGACTAATTTTAAGTCGTCTCCTTACTTCGTCTTGACGTAAAGGACAATATATTCCCATTGGAACACTTGATTGGAATAAAAAGTATCCAGTGAATGACACACAGTCAACCGTCGCTCCAGTGAACCCTTCGCCAAAAAACAGGACATATCATTGCCCTTTTACAATGTAAAGGAATAGGGCGTCACTAAAAAAAATATTTTTGTGGAAATTCTTGATCGGGCTAAAAAGTACCTATACCACAAATATATAAAAGTACTTATATTATACTATGTTCTACTCTGTTGGTTGACAAAATTCGCATTTTTTACACGGTCACCGTGTTCTGGAACTTCAAGTATTCTATTAACTGATGGGTCTTGAACTTGACTTTTCACTTACAGAATAAAACTTCAATGTCTTGAACTTGACTGTTCACTTACCTACAGAATAGAACTTCAATCGCTTTTTCATTCACTACACAAAAAGCAAGGTGATTTTTAGCAGGGTTGCCACATCACAATACGTAATAATGGACTTATGTTTGATAATTAAATTTATTAATTTATGGAAAAAGATAGTGTGCTTAAAGTCCAGTACTATTTAGTCTTATGCTGACTAAAATTCTATTGTAGTTATATTTTCATACTATCCAAATATTTTAGCCAAGTATCCAAACATCTACTTTACACCACTAAAAACTATCCAAAACAAAGCTATACAGAAAAAAATAACATATAATACAAACCTACCTTAAAAAAATCCTGGAATTAGTAGAGTTTTCGTCACAAAAAATGTATCCACTTGCACTAAGTCACTCGCGATTGTCACAATTTGAAAGGCGTGCGCGATCGCAGGTTGCACGTTGGGACTGCGCCAGAGTCGACGCTGCGCCGATGTTGTGCAACCCTATCCGGCAAGATTTGGTGAACGGTCAATGTTAATAGGCCCGCATACACCAAACATAACCTGAGATTGGTGTTAACTATAAATATTTGGCAACTATGCAAACTATTTGGGTTTAAGGCTGAATTTAGTGCTTGGCCTAAGTCAGCGCTGATCAGTAGCGTAAGCGTAGATAGCTTTTTGCCGCGGGTAGAGAATCGACTTTACATTAGCAGGGCTGGATTGCTGAGGTTTACTATCGACTCCCCCAGGTTATTTTTCGGAATATGTTATGTAATATGTTCGTCATTTCTGCCTTTTTAAACGTTCCGCCCATTTTTGATAGGGTATGTAATTCAAAAGACCATTTTTTTTTACAATCTTCATGCTGTAGGCGGACCGTAAGCTTGTTTTCCACCTTAGTGGTATTAAGAAAAAAAAAACATCACAGCAAGGGTGTTAAGAAAAATAACTCATGGATTTTATTGTTAAGCAGTGCAATCCAAAGTGAACAGAATTTCGATAAGAATTATTTTCTGGCCACTCACCTTATTGATCGTCAAGATATCAACACAAGGATTTAAAAAAAAAAAACCTCGCTCATGGATTTTATTGCTAAGCATCGCGTGTTCGGCGAGACTTTGGTTCGCTGTTGGATGTATTTAATCGACTGGCAAAAATGCGGAGTGCCACATGCACATATCCTCATTTAGTCGGTTGAGAGGATAAGACTAAATAAAATCGATGATATGATATTCCAGATAATGAAGAATATACCTACACTGTGACATGTGGTTGTAACAAAAAATATGATTCACGGTCCCTTTAAAATATTGTTTATAAATCTCAATTCTCTTTGTTCTTATGGTTGACAGAAACGCAATTAATAGCAGAAACGATAACTGGAAATTATGGTTATCCAGTTTATCGCCGTCGCTAAACTGATGACATTGAAATGTCAACAATAGTCTAAGTAAATTAACAGGACATTAAGGATGATAATCGTTAAGTTGTTCCGTTACCGCCGTTACTCCCCAAAACACTTAAAGCACACATTAAAATTGGTATTTGGTATTTGAAAACCAAGATTGTCATGTTTTCATTTTTTGAATATCATTCCCTAGGGAGCAAAACGGGGTATAAAAATTGGTATGATAATTCCGATATTTTTTAAAGTAAAACCATAAACAGTTAGAAGCTCCCTTCTTTGAAAAGTTTACTTCCAACTTTTTCAAACCGTAACTAAGGCTCTTTAGGCATATTTTTTTTTTAATTAAAGGTATGAGTTAAAATAAAGAAAATGTTTTTCAAACCGCTTTATTATTATTAGAAAAGCCGGAAAAGGCAGCGGCCATGTTCTATTTTAAGTTTAATTGTATTAGCTAATACACCGCAAATAATGAATACTTCAACCGAAATTAAAGGTGCAGTTACGAAAGAGGAAGCACAGAGAAACGTTAAAGTGCATATTTGTGCATTGCGTCCGTACCTTATGTCTAATTACATAAACCTTGGTCAGTAGAAATTTATAGTGGACTAGCTTATTCCCGCAACTTCGATCTTGGTGTGCGTGGACTTTTGAGAAAAATAAAAAGCTGTTAATTTGTTTATGGTTATACCCACTCAAGTAGCGGAATTTTCATACAATTTTTATCCCCTGTTTTGCCCTCTAGGGGATTTTTTTCCAAAAATGGTGAAACGCGTCTATCGTAATTTTCAACCTAAAGGCCGAACATAAACAAGGGAGCAATAGCAAAGTATTTTAAAAAAATCAGCCCCATTTCAAGTTCGGCTCTGTAGAGTAACTAAGTACTTTTCTGCGTTTTTAATACTACTTAGGTGGAAAACAAGCATATGGCCCGCCTGATGCTGTGCGGTTACCGTAAACGCTCTACGGTGAGGATTGCAGCTATATCTGACCCCAAGAGAGGGATGTTTATGTTAAAAGGTTAAAAGCCTATGTACTTTTTGAAGGACAATTGCAGTGAGAGATTTCTAAATTTTGTAAGTATTGGTAATTGGTATACGGATAGAGAGGCGTGTTAGTAATCACTGTATATCTCAAGGATTTGTTGGCGTACGTGCAATATTACACGCGGTGAGAAGCGACGCTCTGCCAATTTTGGTGAACCGGTGTACATATTATCTAAAAGTGTAAAAACGTTTCGAAATATTTTGTGTACATTATATAGAAAATTGAAATACCTACTAGAATCCACATTTAATAGGGTTTTCAAGAAGTTGTTAGTAGTTAGATTACTTATCTAATGTTGTATTTTAAAATATCACAAAAAAATCTAGCTATTAAACCACTTTGTCATACATTGATACCTTGTTAGTTAGCTCACAACATTTTATAATAACCATATCAATATTACATTTTTTTCTTTATTAAATAGACTGACTTGGCAATTGCACACGGCAAAATAATCTATTTAAAAAATAATCTATTTAATATTAGCACTCTGTGCTTTTATTTGTTTGAAAGTACCCACCTATATGGAGGAGTATTCAAATTACTTAGTATATTATGTTTCTGTGTGCGTTTGCCAAGTTCTTATTTTATTAGGCAAAAAATTTAAAATCACTCTAAATACCTACTGCTGAGGATAAGATTTGGATGAAATTTGGCACATAAACGGACTTTGTCATGGATAAATTACATGATACTTTTTTTACCGCTCGAAAGCTTCCACATCCACAAGGAAACAGTTTCGAGTATACCAGACTCAAAAATTCGGTGTAAAATGTTTGCAAGTACTTTCACGGGTCTAGAGAAGTAATAAGACCTGGTTCAATCTCACTAGATCCATTATCCAGATCCATCATGGATCTAGTGAGATATTATTTTCTCAATAGATCCATTTCTGAAAGTGTGTATCTACTGAGAAGTATTTGTTTCTAGATCCGTTAACCAGATCCTGATGACCCAAAAGTGTGGGTCTACTATGGTATTTCTTTTTCACTAGAAGATCTACAAAGTACTGAAAGAAGATAATTTTAACTAAAATCAACAGGACGATAATTTCTCTATGTAGTAAACTTGCTTAACTTCTTGAAAATATTATTGAAGATGGCTGGGATTACATTAAAAGAGAAATTTCGTTAAATTAGGACAAGCTAAGTAAATTTATAAATTACTTTCAAAAATACTGGATGCATGACTACTACTATAGAATCTGGTGTGAGTATAGGCTACGCCATCGCACTAATAATAGCATAGAAGGCTAGAACCACAACATCAATACAGATATTAACAAAAATGAAGTGCAGTTTTTACAGATAATGCACATTTAACATCAAGAAGCATCGCTGAGTTCAGTCAATTGCGACCGTTGGGAAAGATATAAAAAAAAGTTATCACCTAAACGTCGCAAAATAAGCGTTCAAAATGATTATTGCATTTTATTCTTACAAATGCAGCTCGTTTATGGCGAAATTGGCGTTGGCAATTTTTTAGAAAAATTACGTTAATAATTAGGTATCATTTTCTTTTCAAAATATGTAATTGAAGAAAAATAGTCGTATCTTCACACAAATGATAGATCTAATCAAGAATTTCAATCAATCATCATAAATATAGATCTTCATAAGATATATCATATCTGTAAACAAACTACTAGTCTAGTATCAATAGCTACGGAGATATAAAACTTTCTAGTTTGACAGCTGTCATTTGAAATAAATATCTGGATAAAATCTATCATTTGTATGGATAAACTACCAGTCTACTTTCTCTTTTATCATCTATTTTCATTATTTAAGCTACTAACATGTATTAGACCAAACACTGTACAACTCCTTATTTATGTCTATATTATCAAAGATTAACTGTTAGAAAATGCCATTAGACATTATGTTCGCCGGTGTACAAACCCTAGTGCAATATAGAATTTTATTATTTTTATTATTTCCGCCCCAGGTTGGCTCAGTTCAATTACATATTTTTTCAAACCTAATTTATTTTTAAATTAATTTTAATGACAATATATCTAGTGAGACAATTCATTAATCATTAAGATCTAATTTATTTTAACATTATTTTTAAAATAGATCTATTGGCAATAAAAAATCTCATCTGATCCAGTTTATTAGAAAACAGATCTACTAAGAAAAAAATATCTCACTAAATCTATGATGGATCTGGACAATGGATCTACAGAGATTGAACGATATTTACGGTTACTTGCATATATACATTTCTCTTTCGCATTTCAGAGTCTGGCGTACTCGAAACTGTTCCCAATAAGCCACCAGGTTTTGCCCTAGAAAAAAAAAACCGCCTGAATGTCTAAATATATTGTATTTTAATCCAAATTCATTCTATACACTGCCATTAGAATAATCAACAAACTTTACTGACCCGGCGATCAAAAATCAAACTACAGTCGCCATATCGAAACGGTGTGTACTAACAACGACACTAGCGACCAAGCACTCAAGTTCAGAAGTTCAGAAAAAAATGTGGCACTGTAAAACCTAGCTCGGAAGAAAAATTTAAAAAATATTTAGTAAGTAAACCTATACATTCATTTTACGAATTGGGGAATTCGTAATGCGCCCTCGCTTATGTTGGGTGACGTGCACGTACACTTTTTAATCGAATAAGTAATGTACCACAGTATCATTGAGACTTGGGCGACACTGGGAGAAGTAGAACCACTTTCGCAACACGCATGCCGTCACACACTTAGTATCTACACTCTATGTGACCTTCGGTGTGACGAAAGCGAAGGCGCTGCTGACGCTGACCGACTTTTGTGTTGGTGAAAGAGGCGATTACTAGGTCCTAAAGGATATAATTTAGCCAGCATGTAGACCACTGGTTTGTTTGAAATAATGAAATGCATATCGAGGCGAGAGGGCTGAGCACAATTATAAGCCTTTAACTAAGCCAACTTTGTTTTTGAGGCCGCTCTGTTTTTGAACTTTGTGGCCTCTAAAATTAAAATATTCCTCCCCCTTCCACTCAACTACAATACTAAGGAACTTAACGTTTTGCTGTCTGTCTGTCCGTTTATATTATTTTTACGCGAGAACCACTTATCCGATTTACATGGTTGATTGATTGTGGCCGAGGATTTTGTGTGTAAGAAAAATTTTTAAACCACCAAACAAAAACCGACATACTTTGCTGAATTTTTACCTCAATCATGTAGGAAATTGATAGTATGTTTTTTTTTTCATACCACTAAGGTGGCAAACAAGCTTACCGTCCGCCTGATGGTAAGCGGTCAATGTATTGTATATTGTCACGGTACTTATCTTCCGTAGGTGGAAACCAGCAGCTAGACTTACACCGACGTCATAATGTGGGGATCAGCCACTTGTCACCAACCATTTTAGTCCCACGTGACAGGTGGTGAGCCCATAGTCGCATGCTATCTTTATATACGTCACATGTCGTTAATCACCAGCTATATCCATACTAATATTAATACGAAAGTAACTCTGTCTGTCTGTTACCTCTTCACGCTTAAACCGCTGAACCGATTCAGATGACAAATGTGTATGGAGATAGTTTGAGTCCCGGGGAAGGACATAGGATAGTTTTTATCCCGAAAAATTCAATTATTCCCGCGGGAAAAACTATAACCGAGCTTAAACGAACCATAGCTACAGCTATAGCTTGATATAGCAAACTTCATAAGTATAATTAAAGAGTTGACCTAAGAATCCCACGTCGATAACCGAATTTGAGCGGGCGGAGCCGCTGGCAGAAGCTAGTTAGTGGACAGAATAATGTAGAGACCTAAATTAACAAATTGCACAACAGTCACGTAGCATTATTCAAAATGACCAGACAGTGTGGTAAATAATGAAGGTTTAATGATTGTTAACATGGCCCGATTTGACATGTCATTATTCATAGTGCCCGGGCATTGTAAATAATGCCCTCATTTATCACTTGGTCCATAACAGATATATTATATGGCATCTCCTTTACCAGTTCTTGACAATATGGTTTCGTTGTTTATAAATTATCTCTTTTTAATCAGGTGTGTTGTTATTGTTGCAGGTAATATAAGAAGATACGGGAGAATTATAACTCAGGTGTACATTTACAAATACCTTACCCTTAGCCACACGTTTTTGGGTAAAACTCAGAACTTTCGGTTCCGAGAAGAAAATTAAAAGGGAGAAAAGAATTTAATCGACCATTATAGTATAGGAAAAAATGTTAAAAGTGATAGTCAGCTTACTATATTTTGAGTATCTCTTATTTTTCCATACATGGTAAAAAATATTCACTCAGTATTTTATAAAAATGTTATTATGAAGTGTAATAATGGCATTAATGCTATGTTAATGCATCGATCAATTTCAATATAGCTAAGTACAATGAAATACAATATTGTGTTGACCTATTATTAATGTTAACAATTTATTTAAAAAAAAATTAAATGTAAACAAGGCTTAGTTATAAATATGTTTGAGATTGCATTAAAATTTTCCCTGTAGTTTGGTTCATACTTACTTATAAATTAAAAACTTATATCAAAAATAGCCTTTGCCCGCGGTTCGGATTTGAACGGCAGCTGGTCAATTAAAGAAAAAAAAACCGACTTACACTTGGCGGTTTTAAGTAGTCCTTCCCCAGGACTCAAGCTATCTCCATGCCAAATTTCATCTCAATCGGTACAGCGGCTAAAGCGTGAAGAGGTAACAGGCAGACAGACAGAGTTACTTTCGCATTTATAATATTTATATATGGATATATATGTATAAAGCCGCAGAAACAGACTGTATGCTGTTGTACACTTGTTTTTTTTTTCGTGAATTGGATAAGGTTGAAATATGGCGATTTTCACGGTATTAAGCCCCAGAAAGGGGTCACCGGTAGCTGGAAACACACCTACATCCGTATGTGGGGGACAGTCACTTTTTACCAACCACTTTAGTCATGCGTGACAGGTGAGAACCCGATTCCTGCAACACTGATTTTGATACACTGATCTGGACTCAGGTGGATTGCGTAAATGTGCGACCGGGGACAGAATAATATTGTACACACCTTGCTAGTTCCAAAAAAACAATAGAAAGTAAGTCAAGATTGGGCAGGGAGAGGAAAGATGTAAGTACCTATTTTTTACTAAAATACGATTATAAATAGCAACTAAAAATTACACAGTAAAATAGAATTTAGAAGAAAAAAAGAAAATTACGTTTTTCAAACAACCTGCTTGTTGTAAATTTCTTTGTAGCTTATTCGGGGGTTTGAAACTTTCTTCTCTGGCTGTCTGTTTTTTATTAAATGAAACGTACTATTTTTAATTAATTCATTTTCGGAATGCCTTTTGTTTGTTGCTTAGCAATGTTCATATAGTGTAACATAAGTACTTAATAATATTATAACCATACATTGGTTTTTTAAATTCTTACTTGTATTATTAATTTGCAATTAAAAACACAAATAATTAAAAAAAAAACACTTTAATTTTGTTATGTATTTATGCCATAAAGTTTTATTAAATTCAATTTTTTTACTAGAAGGGCCCCCAAGGCGCATATACATTTGCTTTATGGGTGTTAAGCTGAAATCGACTATGTAAATCTCAATTTAAGCTCATTTTCAAAAATATATTATAGATAGGCGTACAGCTTATCAAAAAAGTGAAAAATAAATAAATTTATTTGTTCAACAAGTGAGCAAAGTTATTTTTTGTGAACAGTGCCAACCAAGATTTAAAGGCACGAGACCTAAAATGAGTACCTCATTTATATAATATAAAGCAATAAGTGTATTGTAGTACTAGACTTTGCCAGCGGCTATCTTAGCAAAAAAGTGGAAAATAAATAAATTTATTTGTTCAACAAGTGAGCAAAGGTTTTTTTTGTGAACAGTGCCAACCAAGATTTAAAGGCACGAGACCTAAAATGAGTACCTCATTTATATAATATAAAGCAATAAGTGTATTGTAGTACTAGACTTTGCCAGCGGCTCCGCCCGCCTCAAATACGGTTACCGTCGAGGAACTCCTTAATTAGGTATACTAATGAAGTTTGCTACAGCAAGCTATAGGTGCAGCTATTTTATGTTTGACTCTGTTGTAGTATTATATATAATATATTCGTAAAAAAGATTCCGACGAATTGAAAACCACCTCCTTTTGATGTTGTTAAAAAATTAAAGAAAAATGTGTGTTAGAATACTGCTATGAAACTCTAAATTCAATATTTAAATTTATGCCCAACCTGCTGATAACAAAAGTGTCACACAGAAAAACGACTCATTAACGACTTAAACTAAACACTGTTACTATAATAGACAATTAAAAGCAACGAAAGCGATAAGATCTGGAATGATGTCATCAGAAAACAAAACTACTGGATGCCTACTACACAAACGAGTGTTTCTAGGAATTAGCTTGAAAATTTTTGTTTTATAACACTAAGGTGGCAAACAAGCTTACGATCCGTCTAATGGTAAGCGGTCACCGTAGCCTTTGGACGCTTGCAACACCAGGGGTATCACTCGCGCGTTGCTTCAGAAATCTAATAACTTCTTTCTTGAAGAACCCCGTACTGTAGTCCTTGGAGAAAATCCTGGCAGGGAGCTCATTCCACAGCCCAAGCGTTCGCGGTAGGAAGTTTCTCTGAAACCGCACTGTACGCGACCATTTTGGTTCTAAAGTGTGAGAATGTATTCCCTGCCGATGGCGAGCGGTGCTATGGTAGAAAGGGCATCATTTCGAACGATTCCTTAGAACACAACCCATTGTACAAGCGGTAGAACAGACACAGGGATACAAAGTCTCTCCTCAGACTTAAGGGCACGATATCGCAAGTGAGCTTAGAATCGTCGACAACTCTCACAGCCCGTCGTTGCATCGAGTCAAAAGGGCCAAGCTGGTATCCGGGTGCACCCGCCCAGAGATGGCAGCAGTACTCCATATGGGGCCGGACTTGCGACTTGTAAAGCAGCAACCTTTGCCCCGACGTGAAGTACTGCTTCGCTCTGTTGAGTACACAAAGGTTTTTGGACGCCAGCTTCACCTTATCTTGTAAATGATCTCGGAACTGAACATCGCTGGAGATGTCGACACCAAGGATCACAATGCTCTTGGAGATGGAGAGGGGAGTGTTCTGGAATTGTGGGACTACGGTGAATGGAGTTTTCTTAGGGGTGAACGCGCACACTTACAGTAGTTGATTTCCTACCAAAAGTATCAGAAGCTTATACTTTTTAAATAGTTATTATAACATTGCCCACTGTTTTATGGGTTAAGTGGGTTATGTGCTTAGTTGAACCCTACACCTCCCTGTCCTACCAGAGTAAGTTATCAAACATATTGGTCCTTTTGCGAAATGGTCCAAATGCGAGGTGGTCTAAATGCGAAGTGGTACAAATGCGAATGTGTCCAAACGCGAATTAGTCCATATTCGTATATTTGTCCTTTATGCTTCGGAAGCGTGCAAATACAGAAAATGCAAGAATATTTAATACATGTGCAGCGACCAGCTAAAGGATTGAATCATTTTGATTTAATCCGGTTGCTCGTGGGTCGCGACAGATAGCTGCGACAATTATATGTGGGTACACATGCGGACGCGGTAGCAGGCATCATCGAACCAGCATTTATACTAGACCAGGGTAGATCGATTATTGCTTGTGACCTGGGTCGATAGCGACCCACGGGCAACGCGATTGAATCAAAATGATTCAATACTTTAGCTGGTCACAACAGATACCTACTTTGGGTGACTTCACTCGTTCGAACCAATCGATCGTTGGGAAACATGGCATACGGCGATGCAACTGTTACAGCACCGAACGTTACATTTAAAGTGTGTGTCAAAGATAGTTTAATGAAAAAAACTATTAGAAAGTTGATGAATACATTAATGGTAAAGATGCTTGGAATAATTAGAACTTAATTAGGTATTTGATATTAATAGATTTTTAATATTTTTTAAATTAAAACATTGTGTAATATTTTAATACCTTGTGTAAGGCTGTATTGTATTTTAATATGAAGTAAAAAAAATATATAAGATTAACTGCTGAGTTTCTTGCCGGTTCTTTTCGGTAGGTTTTAAAAATTAAACTAGCGATTCAAAAGTACTGTTTAAAAGTCTACTTCAATAAAAAAAGTTTGAGTTTGTATATATATATCAATAATATAATCAACGCAATGCCTGAACAAGTATTTTAGGAAATGAGTCATCTCATCGGTATATATATACACGTTTGACATGGTTTTAATTCATTTAATGCAATATGAATATAATTACATTTTTAGGGTTCCGTATCTCGAAAGGAAAAAACGGTACCCTTATAGGATCACATTGTTGTCCGTCCGTCCGTCCGTCCATCTGTCAAGACCCTTTTTCTCCCTTGGAGCCGTTTATGCTGCCAATTTTCGAAACTCGCAAGGGAATCAAAACCTACAGGGTACTTCCCGTGAACAGAATCTTGAAATTTGGTAAGAAGCAACGTCTTATAACACAGATAAAGAAAACAATGCGAAAATCGTAAATTTTTAGTTACATCATATAATAAAAATATTTTTAATAATTTTACAGTTACTACACCTTTCCTTTTGAAGGCGTATATTAAATTGAAATTCATATCAAAAACTCAGGTCTATAATACCTTTAAGCTGTAATAAAATCAAACTTCTATGTCAACGCAATCAAAAGAAAAAGGCAATTTAAGCCGCATATTTTCAAACTCTCAACTACTCGCAAGGGAATCAAAACCTAAAGGGTACTTCCAGTCGATTTAGAATTGTGAAATTTGGCATGAAGCAATGATTTAAAGGACACATAAAGGGAAAATACGGAAAACCTTAAATTTTAAGTTACATCACATATTTTTTGTATGGAACCCTCGGTGCGCGAATCTGACTCGCACTTGGCCGGTTCTTTAATTGGTACATCATATCATAACAGCTTTTTGAAATAGCTTGGAGGACTTAAAATTATAACTATAATTAACTGTAAAGTTTTTTAGTTATAAAAAACATTTTAATTTTCTATTAAATAAGTACGGAACTCTCAGTGCGCGAGTCCGGCAAACACAAGATTCTTTACTAGGTTTAAAAGTTGTAATTCAATTTAATGTTGCCAAGTCTGTTTTAAATGCTAAGGTCAAAATGTATTCTCCAACGTGGACAATTACATACTTATTAGAATATCCCCGCGGATTTGTCCCTTGAGATTACTAAATACGCGATTTTATTCTTTTTGCTGCCACAGGAACCAGCTAGCACTACCCAACGATTTCTCCTTCCTTATCAGCCACTGTTGGGGCACGGCCTACTCTAACCCAGGGTGATGTGGGCCACTAAACGCGGGCGGAGTGCAGATTTGTGGACTTCACATACGTCTTTCTTTCGAAGTATGCAGGTTTCCTTACGATGTTCTCCTTCACCGAAAAGCCAGTGGCATAAATAATTAATTAATGTATTTGAGAAATTAAGAAATTGACTCATTAGTACACGCCGGGCTCAAACTTACGCCACTTAGGACACAAAGTGAAATCGAAACCCCTGGGCCACTACCTCATATGGAGCAAGTACAAAGTATTTTTGATATAAAGAAATGTAGACGTGACAGACAGTCATACAAACAGTCGGGGATAGTGGTCTAAGTAACAAACGATAAAAGGTTAGTCCGTGATAAGGAAATACAGGAAAACATACGACTTTGTAAATTTTGTTGCTGGTGCAGAAAAATGTATCACATTACCTTTAATTTAGTAGATCTAGATTATACAACTTGTTCTTTGATCTTAATTACAGATAGTCTATTTTTGATTATTTTTAGGGTACCATATACCTTTACAGGAATAACAGAACCCTTAGGTTTATATAGGTGTAAGATCACTCCTTTAATAGACGTTTTTCTTGAAAACTGAGTATATGTCCCCTAGAAACTTGAAATTTGACGTAATGATAGACTTTGAAGAAGTCCACATAAATAAATGATTATTGCCAACAAAGCATACAGTTTATTTTTATAAATGGTACTGGTAAAAAAAAATTGCCGTATTGTGTGGGGTTTCATTTGAAGAAGATGACTTTTTACAATTTTTAAGTTCAGTGGCCTTAATTATCCCCACCCTCTGGTCTCCTCGGTTTCAAAAGCATAGATTTTTATACGGTTACATACAGTACGGCCAACGAAAGAATGCATTTCTTAATTAGCGCTTAACCAAAAGCAACAGATATATCAGACTTCAAATCCGAAATCCAATTAAAGATTATAAATATAAACATGTCAGCTAACGATAATTATAAATATTTAGCGCTAATTCACAAACGCATTCCCTCGGCCCCCGTTAAGGTTGCCAAAGTAAAACTAAGTAAGACGTACGTTGCGGCAATGATCTCTGGACTATCGGCTACTGTTTGCTGTTGCGCAACCCTAGTTGTGCGAGCCTTATTCGCTTTTGACCATTTTTTTATAACCTAATGCTTGTATAGAGCTAAATAAAACCACTTTTTAAAATTAAAATTTAATTTTACAGTAGGAAATATATTTTTTAATTTATTGAGGGATCTTTATTGAGAGATGTACAGTTTTATTGCTGCAGGTTGCTATTAGTGAGAATGCCCTTTGTGTAGTAATAGTTGGGCGGTTAGGGCGCCACTTTGTAGTTGTGAAAACCGATGCCGTTTTGCACGAACATTATAAACACCCATACTTTTATTATAAGAGATATAGCCACGGTCCATCAACCTGCAGGGGTCCTTCGGGATCACTTACCACCTAGGATGAAAACTGCCGTTCTTAATTTATTGTATATTGTTGGAGTTTTGTACACAAAAGGGAACACGGACCCCTAATGCTGCCATTCTGTGGTATGTTGATATGTCTATCGTCCAGATTTGGTCATCTATCTCTTAAGCTCGTAAACAGACTGAGCCACAGTCTTGAATTTATTTCAACTGGCCCAAAACCGAATATTGCATCTAAAATTTAAACAAATTGTTTTTAGGGGGGGGGTTTCGTACATGAAAAAGGAGCTGATTTTTTTCTTACCCTAGCATATGTGATGTTATTGTACAGAGTTCATTAAGTTTAGTACAATTTTTTTTTTCTCTTAAAAATAAATAATTGGTGAAAGTCAAAATTTTGACCACTAGACCAGTTTTGTAAGGGATCCATCTTAAAAACTGAACTAGTTAGGAACTTGAAATTCCTGTTTTATCAAGGCTTATTCTACCTACTGTATCTAAATAACTAATTATTCAGTTTAAAGTTGGGACTGTGATCCAGACAACTTGTTGAAATTCCTATTAAATAGCGAGCACATATGGTTTTTTTTTTAACGTTACTATAAAAAGTACATTTTATTAACTGGTTAGCGGTATTTTTAACAATAAAAGAAGTTTAGCTGTGTTCAAAACCTATTCGGCAGAAAGTGTAAAAAACAGCTTAAAAGAACAAAAAAAAAAAGTTAGTTGCGTTCCATAACCCATTCGAAAGAAAGTGAAAATTAACATAGGCCGTTTCAGTCAACGTAAGAGTCAACTTTACCGGTCGATATTACTTGACAAAAAAACATATATCTGGCCGAATTAAGCAGTGATTATTAAAAAGAAACATAAAAAAACTATTGTACTTTGTTATGAGAATGGTTATTTCTGTTTTCAGTTGGTTATTACGTAGTGAAAAATAAAACGTGTTATGTAATAACTAGTCCAGACTAAGTCAGTGGTGGCCTCGTCGTTTTCACCTCGCCTCCCGTGGGGCGGAGGTTCGAGCCCGGTCCAATGAGTCTTTTTCTAAATTTCTCAAGAGTATTACTCCACTTAAAAAGCTCTATACAATGACACCCCATACGATGGGGTTACAAAAATCCTTTTTTACTTATGGGATTCCCGGGCGCTCAAAAATAATTTATCTGAATTTTTGATTGAATATTTAATATTGGTTTTGAAACTCCATTCTGCACAAGATATCCAATCATTCCGTTGACGAAATAGAGATAAAATCAGGACGATAGGCATACCACAGAATGACGGCATTAGAGCTCCGTGTTGCCTTTTGGGTAAGATACTCCAAAATATTTCCAACGTTTCTTCACGAATACAACTAATACGAAATGCAATGGGATGTCCCCTAACCGCCTTACGGTAATACTCCTTCATCTGATCAAATATGATTTACTTCAAGAGTTGGTCAGTAGTTAGGGAAACAAATACCGTTGTAGGTGGGGGTATATTATATTACATAAGGTAATAAAACAATAACTTAACATGCGTTTTAATAGTGTTCCTTAATAATATCTGCTGCTTTTTCTGCTATCATCAATGTGGCTGCCATGGTATTGCCACCAGGAATGCTAGGCATGATGCTAGCGTCTACAACTCTCAGATTTTGCACACCGTGTACCAACAAGTCGTAGTTCACTACTGAATTATCTTCCCTAACGCCCATTTTAGCAGTTCCAACTGGATGATATACTGTCGTCCCCATGTGTCTTATGTAACATTCCCAATACTTCTTTGTTCTAAACTGAAACTGCGAACAGCTCCTTAGTTTTATATCGGCTAATTTAATATCTAGTGATTTAAAAATTGTTGTATTTTCTAGTTTTTGAACTATATCTATTGCTTTTGCCAATGTTTCAATATCCGTATCCTCATTTAAATAATTAGGTCTTATTATAGGATTGCCTTGTGGGTTAGTTTTATTTAAAAGTATCTCTCCTCTTGATTTTGGATGTAACAAGCTTGGGTAAATTAAAAGTAAGTCGCTTTCTTTATTAAGGTTAAGTATATAATCAACAACATACTTTTTGAGCCCAATGGTTTCAAGAAAAGCTTTTAACGTAAGACTGTCGTTAGAGGTGGCATACGTGTGATAACATTCAATGTTTGGGATAGTTGCATTTTGAATGTCAACAAAGCTTACATAGTCATATATTCCTACAGTGCCAAATAGACCAGTTCTTGTCAACATGTATTGTAGAATAAGTGATATACCAGTTTCAACGTTTATGATCGTCTTTTGATCTATTGTCAATACTAGAGGAACTGTTAAATGATCTTGTAGATTTTTTCCAACAGCTAAATCTTCTATAGTTTGAATATTAATTTCTTCTAAATGTTCTTTTGGTCCTATTCCTGATAACATTAATATTTGTGGTGTGGCTATGCTTCCAGCTGATAATATAACTTCTTTTTTTGCTTTTATAACCTTCGTTTGGTTATCTTTATCGCTCATTGCTACACCTACTATATCCCTTGTTTTTTTGTCTATAAGTAGTTTTTCTACATTTGTATTTTTCATTACATGTAGATTTTTTGATTTGCTTAAATACATTTTTGCTGTATTGAAACGTTTTCCTTTATTTATAAGAGTTGGTAGTATTTTTGTACCGATAGTAGCTTCGTTATTGTTATTTTTGTTAAAATTGTAACCTAATTCTCGGTATGCCTGTGTTAAAATATCGTACCAGGGATTTGTTTGGTATTCATAATGAGATACGTTCAGTTCCTTTTCAATGTTTTCAAAGTGTGTCAAGAGATCTTTATAACTCCATCCAGGGTTACCTTTAGTTGCCCAGTTATCAAAATCTTCAGGGTGACCTCTGACGTAAAGCATGCCGTTCGTGGAGCTCGATCCACCCATGCATTTTCCTTTTTTCCATGTTGATGAATGTTCTTTATAGGCTAAACAACTGTTGTTATTCGGTGCCGTTGTGTATGACCAATCAATGTTGGGGTTTCTGTTGTTAAAAATAAACGCTGGGATCTGTAATAAAAAGTATTTTATATCTTTTCTGTATTCATTTACCCTCACTCACATGGTTTAAAACACTATTAGTTACACCCTACATTTATCTATACACAATACTAAAGGAAGGAAAAAAACTTGTGATGTGTTTTGAAGTAACTAGTAGATATGTACTGAAAACTGTATAAACGGTGCCATGGTAGTGCTAGCATTTGTAAACAGCATACGTAATACGTTTGGTGATATCTGCAATAAACGAATTGATTCATATTGCAGTGTTTCTAATATTATTTATAAGTCAAGTTTATTTTTCTTTTATCTTAATTAAATATAATGCTGACGACTTCAGAAAAATCTCATCCCATTTAATGTAATTATTGTGCTATTTCTTTTATTGTAATTTTTTTTGTGTATTGTAATGCAATTGGTTTAGCATTTCCGAATTTTCATTTTATTTTTTAAAATCTTTACGCCCGCAACAGACATTGCTCGGTAAATAGTGTTATTTTCCTTGTTATTTATAATTGATTTTAGGTTTAGGATGTTAGTACCTCACTGATGATATCAGGATCATCACCAGCTTCCACCAGCAACACAGACCAGGGTTCTACTTGAGATAAATGGCTGGCGAGCAGGGATCCTGCAGTGCCAGCTCCAACTATTATAAAATCATATGACACATCTGAAATTTAAAAAAAGATAAATTTCATCTAAAAATATGTCTGGTAAATATGTATTCAAAAGAGTGTAAGGGCTTTATCCCTAAAAATTATAACTTATTACCATTTCTTCCAGTAATTATTGATTTAGCATCGTCTTTTGGCCAGTGATAATCGGATTTGATTATACCACAATGTGACGCAACCACTGCTGTAACAGCTCTCAAGAACAGTTCTCCTGGTGGCTGGCTAAACGCCGATGGACATGTCCCCGCTATACTCTCCGCTAACATCTCCATCGTTGTAAAGGTATAAAATAGAGGTTATCCGTGTAACTTGATCTGGAACGAAGTTCGAGCATCTCGAATAAGTGTATTGTGAATAAGAGATACAAAAGGAAAAAAAGAACCCTTAAAGAATCATTTTGTTGTCCGTCTCCTCTGTCACGATTTTCTCAAGAACGCGTGAAGGATTTAAGTTAAAATTAATATCAAATACTAAGGTCTTCGGTTCCTTAAAGCTGTAAAACAATAAAGCTTCTAGGACAACGCATGAAAAAAATACGAACGAAATACGTCCATTTTTGTCGCATAGTTTAGCATTCACAATTAAATATAGGGAAAAATCCAAAAACTGCAAATTTAGGCATAAACCTTTGAGACTTGATATCATGATGGACGAACTATTTACATATAATAAGTTTGTATGGACAACACAAACTAAGCTTTAAGCATGTGAAGAAAATAATACTAAAAAAACATTTTAAACCTAAAAAATATAGCGATTTCTTTAGGCATAGAACACAATTTGTTTATACCTGTAGGCGGACAGGTTCATTTACCACTCTGGTAATTGAGAAAGAAACAGTTATTTTTTGTTTTTAGTGAACGCAAACCTCGTAATTCTTAACAATGAGGATCAACGAGGTTTTTAGTTTTAAATGTAGTATTAAAGTCCTTGAAAAATCAAAAATATTGGTATATTTTTTTTGTCATACGAACAAAAATGAGCTAGTAGTATGCAAATTAATGCGTCGATAGCCGAGTTGCCGCGACGCAGAGTGCGTGACGTCATCTTACTCATCGGCCGCCAGTTAGCTGTTGGCAGTAACAAAGCGCGCAATGTTTATGTTTGATTCACGGACTTAAAAAAGAATTAAGTGACCAATTTGTGCACGGTTTAACTTTGTAACCATGAATAAATATTGTATAGTGCCGAAATGTACAAACACAACTATTAAAACGCCAGGAATACTATTTTTTGAAGTGAAAACTTCTTTAGCGACGTTGTGCACTTTTTTTGGTATGGGTAAAAAATGATAAACTCGCGTCAGGTCACGTGTCCTGATCGTGAAAATGCGTAAGACGGATGGAGAGTAGCTAGCTGGCGCGGCGTAGGTGAGGGAGTATCCCCCTCTCTTTCTACGGCGCGGCGAAAATGTATGCCTGCGCCTGCTGTTTCGTTTAGGCGGCGCAGGCCGCTTGCGCGAATGGTCGTGTGTGTTTATGTTACAGCGTGCTACGCGCATCCATGGATGGTGTCAGCTGAAGTCTCGACCGTCTGTGTAGTGGCCATACTGCTGTGTATTCGTAAAATTCGTGTATATAAAGTGTTTAAAATATGGAAATTGAACAAAGTGCATCTTTGTCTTTGTAAAATACGGAAACCGTAATGCCACGCCTATTATAATTTTTATTTTTAGTATTCGCGATTATGCGTAGATACAATAAGTAGGCAGATAAATAAGGTGCAACCTTACTTCTGTAGTTTCCAACCACGGATCTCAGCACCGGTAAACTTTGAATGATTATTGAATTGAATACCTAGGTTTTCAAATACCATAAAAGAATCCACTTTCGGAAGGTTATCTGATTGAACTTGTACAAAACCAGCTTCAACTTTATTAATACTCATAATGTGTAGGTATTAGTTTTATAGGAATTATCACAAATTTACACTCTTGATATGTATCGACAGTTTATTTAGGTACTTATCGCGTCTCAGCTCCGTCGAGTCGTAAGCGACTTGTGAATGAGTGCACGAGCACGCAGTCCGTTCAAGTACGATGACGTCACACGCAATCGCGGCGCATTAGCTTTTAGCAGCACGGAAGACTTATTTTATCATTTAATAACTCTGTAAGTAATGGTCCGATTTTAATAATTCAAAAAGATATATCATTCTTATGTTAAAAATAACAACATAGGTACTAATTCTATTTAATTTGTTTTAACTGTACTGATCCTCATTTCATAAAATGGACCGTGTAAGGTGAATGACCTCGGTATTTTATTTTTTGTGATGGGTATTTTCACTTAAAGCATCTGGCCTACGTCTTTTACAAGTATATTTGGTTATTTTTGTATCCTACATGCACCAGTTACACCAAATATTAAAGCAGCCTGAAAAAATGAAACAATAATTAGGTCCAACTCACAACACAGGCTGAAATCGCGTAGATATTTATAATTAATTTAACTTACCTTAGTAGCCAGATATTGGTTATCTGGAGCATCTTTTATAAATTTTTCTATATCGTCAGACGATAAAACCTTTGATTTGTTGCTTCTAAATCCATCGGATAGTTTCTTTAGTTAAGCTGACAAATTAAAGTAATTTTTTAAGTCCACTACATTCTTTGTTCGGACTCTACTTTTTAACATTGAGTTTATACCTACACCAAAAAGAGCTGGATTTGTACTTAGAAGATAAATTTTTAAAGTACGCCATGAACACATTTTCTTGTTGTTTTGCCATTGTATGAAATTTGGGTACGCTAATACATATTTTTCCTTGGAGTTTTTAAATTGAACTTTTTTTAAAGTTTTTAGTATTGAACACGAACTTTTTTGTATCAAAACTTTTTTAAGAACAAAGGAACTAAACCAATCATATAAAAAAAAAAACTCTTTAACTTACTTGTGAATAATAGCAATGAAACAGTCACAGTTTGATTATAGGTGTCATTATGTGCCTAATTGCAGTGAAATTAGAGCCACTTTATGAGCAAGTGTGTTAAAAAAGTCATTATGACAAATAAAACTCACCGCAATGAACAAACAAATACGCGAGTTGAAAACCGAATCAAGCAATGACATGAACATAACGCGAGAAAAATATCTACCAAATCGCAAGCAATTACAAACAGTGATAATGCCAGACGGAAACGTACAAGATTCATGCTATTCTAAATAAAAAGCAAGTACACTTCTTAATAAAAACGTTTACACACTTTGTTACTAAAATTTGAATATATTTTGATTTTGCAATTCTATCCATCAATTACTTTTAGGCGATAATGACTACAAACGGTAGAAACGTATTATTCATTGGGAAAAGCAAAATTACTTATGCCGCAAATATTTAGCTTACCTATACTAATTTCAACCAGCGCGTATGAGTGAAAGCCTTTGGAGCAAAAGAGATAAAACGCGTAAGCGCCAACTTGTACGTGGCGCTTTCGACTTATTGGTCGAGAGTTAACTTTTTGCTGATAGCTTCTCTGTATCAAAGTACAATACAACAAACTTTTTTGACTTTCTGAGCTTGGTTGTATGGTTAATAGTGTCATTGTAAGTTCACACCATTTCAATATGGCGACTGCAGTTTTGATTTTTTACCGCCGGGTCAAAAAAAAATGTTGCACCATACTTGGAGTGCACCTCGCTCTGTGGTTTTGTTAGTATTGTGGATTTTCTGAAAGGTAGTCTGACGCAAACCAGCTTGTATAGAGACGACGCCACTGGTAAGCGGCAAAACCAAACCTTACCTAATTTGTTATGGTGACCATCTTGCTAACATGAAAAAAAAAACCATTTACCGTTGATAAACGCGACTGAATAAAAGAAAATGTAACAAAATTAAAAAATTGAGAAGGTGGTGAGACTGTTGGGGAGCAACACTGCTTCTGGTAGGTACAGTGTATCTAGACTTGGTGGCTTTATAAGCATTTTTATACCACTAAGGTGGCAAACAAGCACACGGTCCGCCCGATAGAAAGCGGTCACCGTGGCCTATGGACGCTTGCAACACCAGAAGTATCACTCGCGCGTTGCCGACCTTTCAAAAATCCAATAACTTCTTTTTTGAGAACCCCATACTGTAGTCCTTAGAGAAAACCTTGGCAGGGAGCTCATTCCACAACCCAAGCGTTGAAATAATCAGCGGTAAAATAAATTATCTGGGACAGAAAATTCAAAACTGGATAGACCTGTTGCAATCCGATAAAGAAGATACTTACGTGTGTAGACTGCTATCTATGTCAACTATCACGAGCAACAGCAATTGAATTGAAATTAAATAACAAAATATTTCCAGCACTCTGTTAACAATTCAAATTCATCAAACTTTTTATGTTTTTCTTAAAAGTAGCACATTAGGTCGTCACAAATATCGACACGTTCTTTAAACTTTTATGTATTAAATGACCTCATAGCAATTAGTTCAATGTAGAATGATGACTGAGGCAAAAACTACGCTCGCTTAGTGTTTTATTTAAGATTCTGTGTTTTGTAGTGTCCATATCACAAACATATACCCAATTAGTTAATAATCTAGTTGTTGTAGGTTATTCATTGGCTAATTTAAAAATATTGTATATAACAAATTAACTAATGTCTCATTCCTCTAGGTGAATGTGATGTTAATTTTTGACTAGCCACGGGCTAGTAACTCCGGACAAAGATTGAATATGTCACATATCATTCCGATTAAAGATACATATCCGCTTCGCATATCCATATCCGCTTAATATATCCGCGGAAATATTTAATTTTCTGGCACGCCGCGGTCAAATCCTCGGATCGATTTCGTACCTTTCAATCACGAGTACAGAAATCGTTAGTATATCCCTCGTTTGTTGATAGATACTATTTGATATCCCTTAATACTTGATAGGCTTAGGACTATCAATCAAATAGTTATCAATAAACATATTTGATTGGCGTATTTAAAAATGAAATAGTATGTACATGATTATTTGTAATAATTTACATTAATTTTTTTTATTTTTTGTTTTTTTTTATTCCTTTTTGTATTATATGAGTTGTGATAGGTATGAATCGGGCTTTGTTTAACTAGTCATTTCTTAGGTTAGGATACAATTTCAGACTATGTCTTTAACATTCATAAACTATTTTTTTTAATTCACAATACGCAATTTTAACTCAAAAATTTTATAGGTGTAATGACAGTTTAGTACTTATACACAAACAAATCCTACCAGGAAAGTAAACGATAATAATTTTTTATAAACAAACACTCTTCAAATACACTAGTAATCATTGACATTTACATTATATTTTTCTAACAGAATTTACGCGCACGTCACAAAGCAGAAGTGATACTTAAAACTATTGTAGTAAGTACCAATCTATAGTATGTACATGCCTACGTAAACGAACAATTGAATTGAAGACAAAAAGCGTCCACTTAATTAATAAGCGGTTTAAGTGCTTTAAAGCGTATTGCACGGAAATTCGTATCCCAATGCATATACATTGGGTTTAGCAGGCGTGATTTTAAAAAGCGCTGCGATCGATTATTTATAAGCAAGACACGACAACGTTACTATTTCGCTCTCTAGTTTTCAACGCTAGCTCTCTCTCTCACCTTCAGTGATATGTGTGCATCGCTATACAGCCGCTCCGCGCCACGGACACGGGCGACACGCTCCGCTGTTTATTTGGATTCGTTCGTTCACTCCCTGGATATAGGACATGTTTATTTCCCGCAAAGTGAAGGAGTTGTAACATATCCGGCCTTGGATATATATCCAAAGATATAGTTATGTCCGGGGTTACCCAAGGCTATTTTTGACGTAAAACGACGTAAACATCACATTCAAACAAACGGGTATCAGGACTTGATGATTATCAAACTATTAGCCTTAGAGACGTAAATGCGGTGTCATTATCTAGCTAAATCTAGGAAAAAGGCACTGTGCAGATTAATTAAAACCGGCACTCTCGCTCCTACCCATTGAGTGTAGCTCACGACTTAGATATTGCAGCGCGGTGATTTGTGCGTGTGTGTGTATAGGCATTAATTAGACCAATTAATTTAAGCAATAATAAGGGAACTATTTAGGGAAATTGATATTTTAACTGTTCCATGCCAATATATCTTCGCTTGTATCATGTATGTACGCAAAAATTGTCATTTATTTGCTAAAAATAGTGACCTACACAGTGTTAATACAAGGAATAAGGATAAATTGGTAGTTCCAAAATGTCGTCTTCAGAAGGTACATAGCTCTTTCGCAATACAAAGTTTATTTTTCTACAATAAAATTCCAGAACATGTGGTTAATTTACCCTCAAATAAATTTAAAATTTATGTCAAAGATAGTTGAATGAAAAAAAGCTCTTACAAAGTTGTTGAATACATAAATAATAACAATGCTTTGAAAAATTAGAACTTTATTGATTTGTATTGGGGCATTTGAAATATTTTTTAAATTAAAACATTGTATATTATGGTATTACCTACTGTAAGGCTATATTTTATTTGAATATGATGTATAGAAGAATAACTGCTGAGTTTATTGCCGGTTCTTCTCGTTAGTAAAGCATTACGAACCTTCCAATCTTCTCATCTTATATTTTGTTCCTTTACTACACACATTGTAACTAGTACAATCGAAGTTTTATTGTAGTTGCTTGAGTGTGTCATGCTCTCTCAAATTGTCTCTGCGGTGGTGGCGTGTGTGTCGGGTCGTTACGTTCCCTAAAACATGGTTGAGCGAAGCGATGGCTGATTCATGTGTCATACTCGTGAACGGGTGCCGCCTGTGGAGGCTGGTCTGCTCTTGCAAAATTCTTTGTACCCTTGTATGTAGTCTTACTTTTTTGTTTTGTTTATCAATACTGTAAGACATTGATTATTAGCGATGAATACATAAACTGTCTTTTTTTATATTTTGCAATTAGATACTTCTTTATGTTGTGCTTGTGCATTTTATGTTTGTAAAGGAAAGTGTCCTTCTATGATAGGGAGGGCATTTTCCAACATTTTAAGTGGACGCTGTCAAAGAAAGGGAGAAAAGAAATGCCCTTGCTGAGTTTCTTGCCGGTTCTTCTCGGTACAAGGTCTCCCGCCCTATAGACTTACGAACTGATGGCGTAGTGACATTCATAAGTGCTCTATTATTGTAGCCTAATTTTAATAGATGATATTGATTTGATTTGATTTGATTTGTTGTTAGGACAACATTTTTACGTAAAATAAAATAATAATTAAATATAATATATCGACTCCAGCACGCGCAAGAATCAGAGAAAAATATGTCACGCCCATTGTTAGACAGAGAAGGCTATGGGCTACGCACAAGTACCCCAGTTTCCAGCGCGATAATAAATATTATGTTCCATTCCGTGCCTGTTTTTTCTCGACTTCCAAAAGGACAGTTATGTTTTTTGAGTGTTTGTAAATATGTCAAAATCTTGACGCGCGTGTAATGTTGACGCCTAAACGCCTTAATTTATTTAAATAATTAGGATGTCCTTAGACTTATCTTAATTGTGAGATTATATGGTGAATGGTATACATGATGTCTGTATAAAATAAACATAGCAGCCATTAATTGTCAACATTTTAATAATATCAAAAGATTCATCGAGTTCAAGGTCCAAGTAATCAAATAAATGCGTAAAAATTACATCAAATAAATATGGCGGCCATAAACTGTTAAAAATTTGCAGTCAGTCGGTCTAGAATTATAATGGATCCTGGCCTGACGACTTTCGCTGTTAATTTTTTTTTATACTAAACGCGACTAGCTAACATAGAAACGTCACGTACGTGTGTCCTAATCTAGTCCCACCCTTTTTTTAAATACAAACTGCGTTATCACACTAAATATCTTTAGCTACTTATAAACATTTCGTCACTAAAAATGCGTTGTTATTATATATTGCTATTAATTATAGTCGCAGAAAACATAAACTTAATAAATAACTAGAGTTTATTTTAATAGTTTATTGTTGCAATGTTAATAGTTATAGAATTTTGGTGCAATGAAGTTTGTATAGAAAAAAATCTAAACCAGTTTCTCCATAAATACTTCCTAATTTCTGATTTCCTAAATGTCCCGCGAATGCTTGTGATTTGTGTACCATTAGAAATAAGCTGCTCCATTATACTCATAGTGCCACCGCAAACACTGTGCTGCGCATTATAAATAAATAAATAAATATTTTTGGACATTACGCACAGCGCCGTCTAGCCCCGAAGTAAGCAAAGCTTGTGTTATGGGTACCAGACAACGGATATAAATACATATATATTACTTTTTTTTTTGTAAATACATACACATCATACATAAGTACACCCAGACTCAAGACAAACACAAATGTTTAACACATAAATGTTTGTCCAGTGCGGGAATCGAACCCACACCCTCTGCACGGCAGTCCATCACACTACCAACTAGGCTACGAAGGAGTCATTGACAGACAGATAGCCATTCGAAAGACGTTAGCGGGGGACGAGGGACGGATTCACATGAGATCGATACTACAGCAGCTCTGAAGATATTGGTTAAAATATTGTAATAGTTATGTCTAGTTATATTTATAAAGTGATTTGATATTAGGTAGGTAAATAATATTGCTAATCAGCTATAAGCTATCTTTTACTTGGAAATCCTTTTTTTTATTTTACTTAACTTTCTATTAATAGAAATAATTCAGTACACAATACACGTTTCAAAAAAGTTAACGTTAGTTTTAGCTTTTAAAAAAGTGTGTAATAAACAACGATTCTGTAACTGAATCTAGACGGACATTTTGATCACATTGCGATATTAAGAACGTAAATCAAGTTCTAAGCTCTATTCAAACAATTAGGCATTGGGTGCGGAAGTACGAGACAATGGGTTCGACAGCAACCTGACCTGCTCACTTAAAAGTGGTCTAGTGTCTTAAATGTGCCCAAAACGCCTCTACATCGTATTGTTAACAAGGACCTATATTACACCCAAACATAATTTAACATGTAGCCTTGTGACCATGCAAAGAAACTAGTTGGCTGACGAAATGCTGGAGAGGTTTCCGTACTTTAATAACCACCTTTTTCAGATGATGAGCACTTCCATTTGATTGATCATTTTAACAGACAAAATTGCAGATACTGGAGTGACACTAACCCGTTATTGAAGCACCGAATACCCTTAAATTCACCGAATTTTATTGGCGGCTTTATCAACGAAAGGTATTATCATCCATATTTATCAAAGAAGCCGTCTCGTTACTGTTAATTCAGAGCGATACGTTGCGAAGTTACGGATATTTTTACCACCAGCGTTACAGGAATTTTCGGGCTTTAACTAGAGAACCTATTTTCAACAAGACGTGGCAGCATGCTCAATCATCTCCACATCTCCAATAACATTTTAGGTCAAAAACTGATGCCAAAAGGTGACATTGACTAGCCCCTCCGCAGCCCCGATTGGTCTCTAATGGAAAATCATACTTACTCGTAAAGAGTTTTTAACAGACCTTAATTACTCCCACGGGCTTTTTATTTGTTAATTTTACTTTCCTTAGGACAGACAGGCAAAGTTACTTTCGCATTTATAGTATTATAGCTTTTGCCCTTCGGTTTCACCCGCCCTAAATGCGGTTATCCGTGTATTTTCATTTCAATGGCAACTCCTCAATCGTAAAAAAGAAACTCGACTTACAGTTGACGCTTTCAAGTAGCCTATTTCTTTCCTTGGGACCCAAACTATCTCCATGCCAAATTTCATCTTCATCGGTACAGCGTTTGAAGCGTGAAGAGGTAACAGGTAACAATATTAAAATGGAAGATAGTTAAAATAATAATAGGTAGTAATAGAAAGTAGGTATATAGAAAATAAAGTAATGTAATAAATGTAATTATAAGAGGTTAATTTAAGTTTAGCACTTTTTTGTTTTTTTTCTCTTATTTCTTTCTTTTTGTCTTAGGTTAAGTAGGGCGAAGAATAATACTTATGCAGCTGTTTTATGAAGATTATTTATTTTGTATTTTAAATTATAGTAAGTGTAGTTAGTTAACTGTAATTATTAATAATAAAGCATCTTTTTATTTGCTATTGTCAAACGAGTCGCAAACGGAAGGTTCTCACTGAACATCAGTGTTGTGACCATTTGGTCACAGTGTAATGCTGAGTGAGAAACCTATTTGGCGCACAACTCAAATTAAGTTAATAGTGTAATTATTAATAATAAAGCATCTTTTTATTTGCTATTGTCAAACGAGTCGCAAACGGAAGGTTCTCACTGAACATCAGTGTTGTGACCATTTGGTCACAGTGTAATGCTGAGTGAGAAACCTATTTGGCGCACAACTCAAATTAAGTTAATAGTGTAAACATTTCGTTTTTTATGTTCCTGTTATTTATAGGTTGTGTTGTCTAAATAAAATGTTTTTCTTTCTTTCTTTCTAACAGCGGACAGAGTTACTTTTGCATATATATATAAATATATAAATACCATACATTTACATATTTAAGTTGTATTCAGAGTAACTTGCCTATTTTCCTTTTTTAATATAATTTATTCTTGTTAATTTAAGTAGCTTTAGTATAGTAAATGTTAAAACACAAAATTCCAGTCAAGTTAATGAAAATAAATAACAGATGATCCAATCAAACTCCGCTTGTCAATGTTGCCAACTATATTTTTACAAGAACGGTGCTAGCTAGGGCAAAAAATATTTTAACCAGTGCTTATTAGAAAAATCGTACAGAGCTTTAAACTTGACTTATTGCAGTATTTTTTATTAGTAGGTAAAGAAAACTGGATAAAAAAAAACTCTATATGTTACAATGTAACCCACAGTGTGTGTTACCCATGAATATATATTTACATAGATTTTATTTACATTTGTCTTGTAGTTAAAAATGCTGTAATTATTTCTAGTCATGGCAAGAATGGTTTTTAATGAAAGTTATATGTCTTATTTAATCAAGGAAACTATGACTTAGGCTAAAAATATGAAAAAAGTGAAATACATAATCGGATATAAACAGAGATCGTGGATCTTCTGATGTGGGCCTAAATCATAGTCTTATATAAGACAAGTAAGAAAAACAGGTTGTGTATACAATAGCTGAACATCTAGGTGAAAAAAACCTATGGGACTGACTGATTACGACCGGGTTACATCATATTGTGTATTTTTATATTTCAAGTGTAATTTGATTACCTACAAAATAAATTTGTTTATTCTTTAATTATTTTTTATTTTATTTTTATCTAACGGACGTGTTTTATTAGGTTCGACCATCACGTTGCGCTCGTTCATCGTACGATTATCTAAAGGATCATAGATACGATTTTAATCTTGCGGTTGTTGGTAACACTTATGCTTGTAGTTCGTGAATGTATTTCGTTGATGCGCTGTGAAAAGCGATAAGTGTGTGTCGAACGTGCCTTGGTGTAGGGTTCCGCAATATTTGTGAGATTTTACTTTTATAAAGTTTCTGGCTCAATTTTGTGCCGCAACACTTTCGAATATAAATGCAATCTTCAAATATTAATTATTATCTCTAAATATGAATGCAATCTACAGCTAGTAGAGTCAAATAGTGCTTTTTTATTATTGTCTATATTCTCATTTCATTTAATTTATGTGTTTCATTAATATTTATTTATGTATAACAGGTAAATCAAGAAAAAATCATGGTGTCCTAGAAAACCTAGATGATTTTTTTAAGAAACTGCCTTTAGCCAATCAATTCAGCTTTTGTACCTACGTTTTTTTGGTGCAATATTTTCTTTTATCTCTTTACCTATTCAAAATTCCATTTTTAAGATTTTGTTAATGGATATATGTATCGTAAAACTGTTTTGTAATGGCCTAATAAAGATACAGAAATGTATTTCAAGACGGTGTGTGGATTAAATGGGTCTAATGATTTCCTGCTTACGTAACTATTCAAAATTCTGTAAAAGGCAGTTAGTTACAAACTTCATTAATAAAATAAAAATTTGAAAATTAGAATTCCCTTCACGGGCGTACATAAAACTATTAGGAAATCTATCAAAAGAGAAATATTCCCAAGCCATTCTAACAACCACTGATATGCTACCTTAATAATAGGAGATCTTAGGTCCCGTTTTTTATGGGGACCTTGCATTTTTGAGACAAAGCAAACCGCTTGGAACAGGTGTTCCTGGGGGTGATCTGAACTGATTTAGCTCAGTTGCCACGTGGTTCCCACCAGCAGGTGAGCAGGGGGAGGGCGGAAAGTGCGTCCGGCGCGCCTCACTCTAAGCTTTATATCTTCATACATCTAGCTACTATATCAAGTTTGGTGTCTTTTCCGTATAATTCGAGGGTGAGGAATTCATTTCTGTAACTCAATTTCCACTCACCCATACAAAATAGAGAAATGAAAAAATAAATTCTTTTTTTTTCGAAAATCGTCTACAGAATTATAACTATGAGGACTACCTCCAGAGAAAAAAAAAACTGTGAATAGGCTAGTTACCCTTTTATATAGAATAGTAAACTTGTCAAACATTTTTCTGTCACGCGGTGTACCTGCATTGTAGGAGCGGTATGCAGCTTTTAGAATTTTTAAGTATGTTTAGATGATTTCTGATAAGTTGTTATTCTTATGTGTGAAGATTACATTAATAAATTACTTCTGGACGTGATATATATACAAAAATAAATTATATATATATAAATAAACATGTTGGGTAAGATAAAATTAACATAGTTAGATATTTGACAAAAAATGCGGGTTAAAGTAAGATATTTAATCTTCGAAATTGCCACTACATGCACATAGATTCGTGCATTTTAGTTTTTTAACGCAGTTGCACCTTCCTGGGCATTTTGTTTTGCAGCGGCAACGAATAAGCTATAAACAAGCAGCAGCCGCCGCAGGTAGGCTTGTCCATATGGTCTCCCAATAACCATTTCGTTTAGACCAGTCCCAGTCAGCAGAGCGTGGTAGCTGTTGCTGAGGGGCTATAATCTGTTCCCAAACATAGCCTCCTTGGTAAACTGCTCGGAGAATGTGTTTACGTAGCGCATCTTCCGTTGGAGGCAGATTTTCTAACTAGAGATTTCTTTTTGTAAAAAGTACTTTTCGGCACTCATTTACACTCGTACTTGTACCTGATTTGAAATCAGTTACAAAATATATAGTGTAAAAATAATGTCTTAAAAAAAGAAGTAAGCTTAGAGTGAGGCACGCCGCAGTCACTCCCTCTCCCCACATGCTGGGAGGTATCTCGTGGCGACCGGGCTAAATCAGCTCAGATAACCCCCAGAAACAACTGTTCCAAATGGTTTGCTTTGTCTTAAAAATGCATAGTTGTGGACCTAAGATCTCCTACTATAATATTTGGAATAGGGAAACGTGCGGTATATATAAGATATTTCAGTTAAGTAAACTTAATACATCCAAGCAATGAAACAGACACAATTAATATACTTTGTAATTAAATAAAAAAATTACGAACCTCATTTATGAAACGAACTGTATAAAACAGCAAAACTGATGACACTAAATACCAGCAACTAATTTGAGGATTGGTGGTGCGCTAGCGCAGTGTGCAAACATGTGAGAAGGTCAAACCTACAAACCAGTCTCAGACATGCATACTGGATAAACCAGTCCCAGACATTCGTACTGGAGCAACCAGTTTCACTATCGATACACAAAAAAGTATAATAGGCACTGCAAACGTATATTTATTTAGGTATATTTTATTAAAATTTTGTACACAACTATTTAACTTTTGTATTCTTTCTGTAGATTATGTGATGTTGATGTGATGAAATGAATGTGCAGTACCCAAACAAACCACAAGAGTTTTTAGGTACTAAGAAAACAAAAGTGTATTGTTATTTTTGTTATGATAATAAATAAGTAAAAAAATAATAATTAAAATATATATATCGGATAGCGAAGCACGAGGCGCACCCCAGCCCGATGGACGGCCTTAAAAGGGTAACCTAATGAACTGGAATGAAAACTAATCAATATTTTTAAACTTAAAATAGCTTTAAACTGATAAAAAATAAAAATCTATTTCGTATTTGTTGAAACTTTAATTCTCATTATATAATTCAGACATCCATCATTTCAACTTCACTATCATTAAAATTATTAACAATCAACATTTGTCCGACCGACGATCCTTTTTTTTATTTATTTGTGATAAATTTTGCAGGGTTTTTATAGTCTCACCGCGACCGCCGTGCTGCGCATTCACAGGTAGACATTCGACAGACGGACATAGGACGAGGAGCGGATTCACACGAGATCGATACTACAGAATAGTTCTAAGATATTGGTTACAATACTGTAATAGTAATATCTATTTTTATATTAAGTAAGGTGATAAGGCTGTCGTTTACTTCCAGATCATTTCTTTTCTATTTTACTCACTTTTCTATTAATACGAATAAATTCGATGTCTGGAGATCCATCTTTGTATATATTATCTCATGTGCGTATGACCTTCTCGCAGTCACTCCCTCCACTGCGTTTTATTGATCGCGCTGGGACTATAGTCACGTACTCGTATGACTGAATGTCAGTCAGTGTAAATTCAAATGATAAAAACAGACGTGGTGACATGATCCGTCATATTTTACAACTTATGCATCGGGCGTCGCCTCTTCTCTCTTCTTCCATAAATTATAAAGCTTAGAAATATTTTTATTGATATAAGGTATTCGTCCCTTTACGAATCCTTGAATGTTTTTAAAGTTAATGTTTTATTTGTCGAGTTTTAAAATATTCTAAAAATTACTTATATTTTGCCAGTTACATTTAAAATTTTATTTAATTTATCAAATAAAAAAAAATAGTTAAATAAAATTAAAAAAAAAAAAAAAAAAAAAAATTCATAAAACCTTGTGAACTGTTTGTTTTAATAAACTTAAAAAACTGCTTTTTTTAAACCCTGGTAACGTTTGAGTAAGTTTAAAAAAAAATACTGCATACAAAACATACAATGCATGATGAAAAAATTGTTTAGGGCCAAACGTGTTCACATAATTTAAAAAAATATAGATATATCATTTTTTTATAAAAAACTCAAAAAAGTAATATTTTACTTTATTAGGGCGCCATCAGTCGACGTATATTTATAGTTTTTGCCAAATGCTGGATGTTTGATATTGATGTTTAACACGTTCTTAATTCTATGCTGAACCTAGATACTTATACAGGGGGTGAAACGCACAGGACATTATAAGACTGTGAAATGTCATCTTTGATGGAAACGCTAAGTGATCTCACCGATTATTTAAAAACCATAACACGATATTGGAATACCGTTTAATGATCCTGAAAGGGCTTTATGAGCTCTATCCAATGATATCAATAGTGGTTTATAAAATAAACTGGATCGATCAGGAAATTTGATGTTTTCAGCTTCCATACATTAATTATCGCAAATTGGCAATCATCGCATGATTCATTTTATACTCATCGGCACATTTAGCGGGCCACATTGATTTATTAAAAATAATGTAGATCAATTTCCAATTATTATTTATAGGTTATGTTTAGGTATATTTTAGCAATAGATACAAAACATTATTGTGTTTTGTAAATTGCTTTTATCTGCAGAAAACAATACGAAAAACACAAAATTGTTTTTTTTTTAAACAAATCTGATTTATGTTGAAATCTTCAAATTTCAATGCAACCTTAACTTTGAATTAAAATTCAATAATGGATATTGCCACCTCGGGCGGGTGAAGGTATTCATTAGTGAGGAACTGAGGTAGAACGCACATTATCGGGCATTAAAAAGAAACTGTCTCCAATGAAGGCTGCAAATGGAATGATATGGTTCCGTATAACCTCTTCCACGTACCTCTGAGCGTCGACATTACCCCTGTCAAACACAACAAGATCGGTACGAGCCTCGAAAGAGAGGCAGCGATAGGCCACCCTGGTATGCCACTGTTTGCACCACTGTGCACGGAGCAAACCGCTCCTGCCGCCGTCTGTAGACGTCCATATGGACCTCTTAAATCAATTATGCTTTAATCTGAGAACAATAAGTTCTTCCAATGCTCCATAGTCCAATCGGCGTATTGACGCGCAAACTGTAGTCTGTTTCTTTTGTGCGCTACCTCAAGTTTGGGGACCCGTGCAGGGCTAAAAAAAAAAAAAAGTCTAACCTTCTTACCGTTCTTTTACTTACACAAACATTTCTCACTCCATAAATACGGTTGCGGGCGTCAGCAGCTGTACAGACGCGATCCTTCAACACGTTTGTGACCGGACCTGACTGACCTGGCCTTCTTGTGTAGAAATCAGTATCCCTGAATGGCCTAATGGCGTTCTGTACCGTCGTTCAGGGTACACCGATTATGCGAGCGATACGGCGTTGGCTGTATCCTTCATCACTTAGAGATAGAGACAAGATGTTAACTTGCAAAAAAATTATCCTAACGTTTAAAACCAAAAAAAAATAAAAATTATAGCGACGGAAACCCAATCACCACCAAAGATAAAGTTTGACTAATTTACTAAAAAACATTAAACACACTGTAGGTATTCGAAAAGTTCAAGTCAAAGTTTTTCTGAAGTGAAAAATTCTTGCACTTTGTTTTTTGTTTGTGCACTTTTTTGTGATGGGTAAAAAATGATAAACTCACGTCAGGCTGATCGAAACTTAATGCCACGTCATAAAAATTCGCAAGACGGAAACCATAATGCCACGCCATAATGGGATGATTGGCAAAATAAAAATATTGATTTTGTTGTGAAAACTTCTTTAGCGGTGTTGTGTACTTTTCTTGTGTTGTGATGGGTAAAAAATGTTAAACACTATAGGACGAATAAAAAGTAAGAGGAAATTGGATATTGGGTCGATGAAGTTGAAAGTGCGAATTACACGTGTTAAAATGTTATATCCAATATATTTTCATTTCTACGCGCACTCCCGGAGTGCCACCCTTTTTTTTTGTGAAACACTGGGTAGTGTTAACAAAAACATTCATCTTTACATTTGTCATTACTCGTAAACAAACTTGATAAGGGTGACCGGCTAATTGTGCCGGTTAGTGTAATATTATAAATGCGAAAGTAACTCTTTCTGTCTGTCTGTCTGTCTGTAACCTCTTCACGCTTAAACTGCTGCACCGATTAAGATGAAATTTGGCATGAAGATATTTAACGTCCTCTGAAAGGACATAGGCTTTTTGAAAACGTCGATGTGAGTCGGATTTTTCTATAATTCAGGAGTTGCCGTTGAAATCCTACACCGATAACCGAATTTAGGGCGGGTGGAATCGCGGGCAAATTCGGCATGGAAACAGTTTTAGTCCCGGGGAAAGATATCTATAGGCTACTTGGAAATATCAAGTGTGATTCGGACTTTTTATGATGGAGTAGAAAAAAAGTCCGAATAAATTGCCGCTGAAATCCTATACCAATAACCAAATTTAGGGCAGATGGAACCGCAGGCAAAAGCTAGTACCTTAATAATTTCCACAATGCCAGAGGTTCGAACTCAGCTTGTACTAATAAGTCTTCTTATTCACTTATTTTTAAGTACATTGATTATTCCGCCATTTTCTTTTCGGTAAAGAGAAATCATAGTAAGAAAACCATCATACGTTAATAACAAAAAGGGCGTATGTAAAGTCTGTGTGAGATTACTTTACTATCCGAAGTAAGTCTAAGTGTTAATATTTTTTTTTGTGGACTTTCCGTTAATAGGTAGATTTCATTGCTATGGGATCTAGTTAATATTTTATTAATCTTTAAACCTAATAATGAATTCCTTCTTTGAACTTGGCTAGTGTAAATAAGTAAGTTTTTTTCAGTTGAGCCTTTTTTGCATTGGCATAATTAGTTATAGAAAACAAATATTTGCAAAAAAAGACCTAAGAATTAAGAACGTACTGTCGACTAAGGACGAAATGGCCGCGGACGGTGGGAGGACAAGTTTTGTGTGGGACCGTGGGACAACTTCTGTCGCTTTAAGAGAAGCTGTCTGCTGTTTTTAAGTGAACAGACCTTCGCAGCTGTGGAGAGACTTGTCAAAGAGTATCAGTTTTAAATAATAATGATAATATTTATATATAATATTTAATTATCATTTAAAAAACTCTTTTCAAAACATAACTTTTTTACTTTCCCTATTTGTTTGCTAGTATGTTCCATTAAAATATAATAATTATTTTTTTCCCTTCAAATGATCTGTAAAACTATTAATATTAAATATTTATAATACTTGTCCACAAAATTCAACCTATTCCCTATAGTTTAGAAATATTTCGAATTATGTGTGAATTCAGCGTAAAGAAATCAGTCGGCGTAGCGATTCAAAATGTGATTTTCTTATTTAAGTAATAGTATTTTTTAAATTTTAGGATAAAAGGGCTTTAATATCATATTTTTTTATCGATGAGCGATCTGATTATTTTATTTTCTTAATTTAGATTTTTCTCAAATTACTCCATTTTTTTCTATGGGCAGATAAAAAGTTTACTTCAAAAATGAAATCTTCATACTTAAATTATATCAAAACGATACCAAACTTGGCATAGTAGCTATATGGGGTGAGAAATCGAGCGCAGACTCGATCGCGGGAGATGAACTTTTCTCCCCCCTCCCCCATCTACCTGCCGGGTGTCTCCGCGTGTATCATTTATCAAGTAAAAACCACCCAATGATCAACTGTGCCACGCGGCGTTTTCCTAGACAAAAGTGCAAGGTCGCGTCCAATAAAACCCCTACTATAATATGAAGAGAGTTCGTTGTCTCTCCTACATAAAAGGCAGTATAGAATCGACATTCTAAGAAATTAACACAACACGAAGTTTACAGTTGGTTTTTGGTAATAAAATAAATTTAAAAGACGAATGGTGTGTGATTATGGACATGTTCTGGTTAATGATGGGTGGTATGTTTGGTTTGGGTTTAGAAGGTTATGATTTTAGGTTGCTGCTCTGACGATTATTTTATTTTTATTTATTTGGGTAAGCAAACAGTTGTTACAATTAAACTTAATAACTGTGCAGTCCACAGTACAGATTACAGAACGCGAAGTCTATGGTTTACCCTCAATAACATTTTTTAATAGGTCTATTCTGTGTTTCTGCAGTTTGTAGGTAGTATTATACCGTTAAATATTCGTAATTCGTATGATATTTCAGGTAAGAAACTTTAAAGATACTTTTTTTTGTATTTTTCCATAAAAATTAACTCTACTTGGAATAATAATTAACTGATAGTCGGCAAAAGTAGTTTCGACTATAGGCTTTAGTCAAAAGTAGCTTTGACCGGTTAAATGTTTAGACTGTAACATCCATACACAATTAACAAAAGTTAATTAACATTAGTTGGTTACAAATATTATTTAATTCAAATTCAATATAATTTATTAAGTTTAGGCTACAATAATTGAGCCCTTATGAATGTCACTACGCCATCGGTTCATAAGTCTATAGGGCGGGAGACCTAGTACTGAGAAGAACCGGCAAGAAACTCAGCAAGGGCATTTCTTTTCTCCCCTTCTCTTACAGCGTACAATTAAAATATTGGAAAATGCCCTCCCTATCATAAAAGGACACTTTACATTACAAACATAAAAAAACATGAAAAATAAAGCACAAGCACAACATAAAAAAGTATCTAATATAAAAAAAGACAGTTTATGTATTCATCACTAAGAAATAATCAATGTTAAATACTTAGAATACAAAGAAGTTTGCAAGAGCAGACCAGCCTCCACAGGCGGCACCCGTTCACGAGTATGACACATGAATCAGCCATCGCTTTCTCAACCATGTTTTAGGGAACGTAACGACCCGACACACACGCCACCACCGCAGAGACACTTTGAGAGAGCATGACACACTCAAGCAACTCCAATAAAACTTCGATTGTACTAGTTACAATGTGTGTAGTAAAGGAACAAAATATAAGAGGAGAAGATTGGAAGGTTCGTAATGCTTTACTACCGAGAAGAACCGGCAATAAACTCAGCAGTTAATCTTTTATACATCATATAAAAATACAATATAGCCTTACACTAGGTAATAACATAATATACAATGTTTTAATTTTAAAAATATATAAAAAAATATATTTCAAATGCCCCAATACAAATCAATTAAGTTCTAATTTTTCCAAGCATTTTTATTATTTATGTATTCAACAACTTTGTAAGAGCTTTTTTTCATTAAACTATTTTCGACATATATTTTAAATTTATTTGAGGGTAAATTAACCACATGTTCTGGAATTTTATTGTAGAAAAATATACTTTGTATTGCGAAAGAGCTATGTACCTTCTGAAGACGACATTTTGGAAGTATTCCTTGTATTAACACTGTGGAGGTCACTATTTTTAGCAAATAAGTGACAATTTTGCCGGACATACATTACACAAGCGAAGATATATTGGCAAGGAACAGTTAAAATATCAATATAATTATTGATATTATATTGATATTTTAACTAAATAGTTCCCTAAGAGAAATTCGAGGTCCTAATTTATAAATTGACCGTACTGCTCTCTTTTGCAAAATAAAGACTGTATCAATATCAGCTGCCTTACCCCAAAGCAAAATGCCATAAGACATGACGGAATGGAAATAGCTAAAGTAGACCAAGCGAGCAGTGTCAACATCTGTAAGCTGCCTAACTTTCCTAACTGCATAGGCAGCTGAACTGAGTTTCCCTGCAAGAACTGAAATGTGAGGGTTCCACTGCAGCCTATTGTCTAATGTAATATAATAATAATACTTAGAAACACTGTTGAGTCTAATAGTTCTATTTCTTCTCCGTGTAGGGATAATTTTGTACTTATGTTTCTGACATTTGGCAAATAGTACAATCTTGCACAGCTTCTCCACAAAGAAAAGCCAGGCCATTTTTGTAAAATAAAAATAGAAAATGTCCTAAAATAGAACCTTGAGGAACTCCTAATTTTAGTTCTGATCCATTGGATTTTACTTCATTGATTTGAACCTTCTGCATTCTACTACTCAAATATGAGCGGATAAGCTCAAGAGCCAAATCTGCAATACCATAATGACGCAGTTTCCGTATAAGAGTTTCATGTTGCACGCAGTCGAATGCCTTTGATAGATCACAGAAGATACCAATAGCATTTTGTGACTGTTCCCAAGCAGCATATATATGCTGTATAAGGGCAACACCTGCGTCAGTTGTGGAACGCCCTTTTGTAAAACCAAACTGTTGAGGATGAAGTAATCCATTTAAGTTAAAATGTTTAAGCATCTGATTGAACATAAGTTTTTCAAAAATTTTGCTTAAGGCAGGCAGTATAGAGATAGGTCTAAAATTATTAGGATCATCTTTACTTCCACATTTAAAAAGTGGTATTATTTTACTATATTTCATTAAGTCTGGGAATATCCCTTCGTCAACACACTTATTAAATATTATGGCTAAGATTGGTGCTATAATACCAATAACCCCGCTAAGGACTTTGACTGATATACCCCATAGGTCACAAGTTTTTTTCTGAGTTAGTAATTTAAATGTCTTTATGATGTCTTCAGAGGTAACATGCTCAAATTTAAATATACCCTTGCATTTATTTACATTACATTTTAAAAGTAACTCTGTTTCTAATGGAGTCTGAATTTAATGCATTAGTTGTAATTGTAGGCATTTCAGTAAAATATTTCTCAAAAGAGTTAGCGACATCAAGATCTGAATCAATTATTTTTGAATTTACAGTAAGTGAATAATGATTGTCACGCGGTTTAATTTTTCCTGTTTCACTATTTATAACAACCCATGTGGCCTGTATTTTATTATCAGAATTTTTAATTTTATTACTTAAATGTATTGCTTTTGCAACTCTGCATACTTTTTTAAATATTTTTGAATACATTTTGACATAGTTGGTGAATGTGGGACTGTGGTTATATTGTTTCATTTCATACAACTCATACAACCAAGTTCGAATTCGGTGTATTCCTACAGTAGCCCAGTCCTTGAATTTCTTTTTATCATTTGGCCTAAAAGTTTTTACTTTAAACACTTGCTCAAACTCATAACGTAAGAAATCAAAAAAAAAAATTATAAAGATTATTAGCATTATCATGCATGAAATGTAAAATAGAATTTTCTTTTCAAAATTTTTTACTTTAAAATTGTTTAATCGAGCAGTGGTCACAGGTCTACAAGTTACTAGTGGAGACTTTTTTTTATAGTTGTGTAGAATTTTTATTATTTGACCACAGTGATCGGATGGCAAATTGTGAATAATAGATTTATCTTTTACTTCAACGTTACAGAAAATATTATCTAAACATGTAGCTGAAGTCGATGTAATTCTAGTTGGTTCCAGAAACAAATAGTTTGAGTCAAAACTTGTAAATCTATCTCTTTTTTGGGAACTCTCTAAAAGAATATTAAAGTCACCACAAACAATAACTGACTTTTTAGAATGACAAATTTTTTTTAGAACTTTTTCCATTACAGACTCAAAAGAATTATAATTTGCAGAAGGGGGGCGATACACACAAAGTATAATATAATTCTTAAGTTCTATACAAGACAATTCTATAATGCGTTCAAGTGAGAGAGTATCCTTTCGGTCTGTACAGTGTATATTATTATTAACAATTATTAATGAACCCCCTCGAATAGCATTTTTTCGAATAAAGGCACTGGACAAATAATGATTGGGGATACTAAACATTAATTCATGTTTACTTAGCCAATGCTCAGTTACACACAACATATGTACATTATAACTTTTTAAAAATAATTCTATTTCCAATTCCTTGCCAGAAATGCCTTGTATATTTTGATGAACAATTTTAAAAAAACAGGCATTGTCTGTTGTCAAAGAACTGAGTTTAAAGTATGATTTAAAATAGGTACTGACTGGGTGCAGCTAATAAAATCAGCACTATGAGACATAGCACTAACGCTAGAGAGGTCAATAGACTCCTTAATACTACTTCATTCTAAATCATGTATATTAGAAGCTAACATTAACATAGCCATTTCTCGTCTACACTTCATAGGCATGGACATCCCAGCCGGTGTCAATCTAAAATTATAAATCACTTTATTTATGTCAAAATATAAAATTGCATCGCTATGACGATGAGTCAAGTTGTACAGATGTACATTCATGTCAAATATATGCCTATTTAGTTTAGCAGTGGAGCTTGAAGAATATGGAAAACCGCTTATTATAAACTTACATCTTGTTTTATTGTGTAACTCCAACAAGGTACCTACTCTCTGTATGATGTCGTTCTTCTTTAATAATGAGCTATCACCAAACAATATGACAATTGTTGTAGTGATATTTAGTTCACTGACAGGTATTTTTTTGACAATTTCGCCAAACGAAACAACTGGTGTACAAATGTTTGTTACCGAATGTTTTAACCGGTTGTTAAGAAGTAAACCATAGCCTTTGCCGAGTTTATCCGAGATTAAAATTGTTCTGCTGGGCAGCTGCTGATTGGAGACCAACTGATTGTTTGGCCCTAGGATGTTACCAGATGAAACATTGATATAATGAGAATCGTTTTGTGACTTGGGTTGTGAAGAGGACCGAGATGATAGAGCACAAATACAAGAGTAATTATTCACTAATGAATCGAAACCAGCTCATTTAAAGCCAAAATATGTTCATTTATTTCATTCTTTGCACTTTCATACTCTTTACTTATTTCATTTAAAGAAATCTGCAAACCTTGTATATTATTTTGTAAACGGTTTGTCTCACTATCATGAATAAGCTTTACTTTTACTTTGCTTCAGTTTTACAGAAACTAATTTTAATTTACTAATTAATTTCATTCTTTCTTTCCTTAAAAGTGTGTACTTATGCAAACTTCTATGGTGTTTGATTATTTTGTTGTTTTTTTTATAAATTTGTTCAATTTAAGCATTTTTTTTAATTGTTTATGACTAAAAACAGTTGCTGGGGAGTAACATGGTATGGAAGAATTTGATTCGGTAAGATCAATTGTTGTTATAGGGTTGCGGTTAATGTTGGTGAGTGAATCGCTTGCTCATCAAACAGATTATGAGCATCAGCTGCCATGAGACTCTTTTTTTCGCCTTTAAGTTGACAATTTAACTGTTGACTATCAAAAAGTTCTTCTGCAAGCTCCACAATACGCTTTAAAGCTTGTTCATGGGTGGCCGTACATTGCTTAAAACTATCAATAATATCCTGCAGACTGTCACGTTTCCCTAGCATATCTACATATTTTAAATGCAAATTGGCTAATTCACTTTTGAGTTCTGTGTTTTTTTTTATAATGTTCATTGCTTCTTCCTCAGCATCTTCCCGTTCTTGTATTAATTTATCACACAGATCTTTTGACATCTTAAGCTTCTTAAGAGCCACCTTCAGCTTTGCTTCAACACTCTGAAGTACAGCCTTGCGAGTCATCATCTTGACTTTGATGTGTGATGATGTGTAACAACTTTGATTCCATAGCCAAAAGATTACCTACTTACTTATAGGTTAGATTAATTAATTTAAGTTAGATTAATGCAATAAGTAAATTTTAAAATGTGTATGACAACTATAAAATGATTTTGAAACGGTTTACTCCCCGGGAAACGGTTATTTTTCCAAATCCTTTCCAGTGACAGTTGACCGGTACGGGTTGACGCTGAACAGGCTGATATTCTACAGTTTCTACACGCAGGGCACCAAACTTTTATTTACACCATAAATTAATATTTTTATAATAAAAATTTGGTCAGCTGATACACAGTTTGACATGTCATGGCCATTGTTGCCACCCAAAAAACAAGAGACCCAAAAACACCCAAAAAACAAAAAACAAAGAGCGTTTAGACATTTTTGAGCATAACATGTTTAGGTATTCTCAGCTGGCAAGCTGCACAAACAGCCAGATAAGGCTGAACTATCCTTACAGGCGTATCTGAAGAGTGACCAGCCTAATTAATGCGTCGGTGACTACCACTGAAAACGTACGTGACCTCCACCTTGTCAGGGTACAGCATATCTATCGCAATGACACAATTCATATACGAAAATCAATTTATAATTTTTTTACTTGATTTTAGTTTCAAATTTAAAAATCTATTCTGGTTACCAACTGCAGTTGTACATTTAGATTCATGTGGTATTTTTTGGTTTTTGTTTGAACAAAAACTAGAAATTATTTTTCTAAATTGTTCACTTATGTAATTTTATGACGGTGAGCAATAACTAAAAAATATTATTTTTATAGTTTTTTTTACCAATGTTCAAAAACGTGATCTGCTTACCGGCTTCAATTAAGACTAATCTTTTAATGTAAGCATTATTTATATTAATTATTGCTTCCTAGTTGAATATTAATCAACGATGGAATACCAATAGAAACACAAAAAGAGATCGAACTTTGTCTAAACCCTCTTAATTATTTTTCTCTTAAACACTGCAAAAATTATTATAATTCATCTTTGATCTTATAATTATTCTGTATAATATCTACTGCTTTTCTTGCTATCGCTAAAGTGGCCGCCATAGTATTGCCTCCGGGTATTGTAGGCATAATGCTTGCGTCCACAACTCTTAGATTTTTTAAACCATGCACTAATAAATTATGGTCAACAACCGCATCTTCACTTTTTGGGCCCATTTTAACAGTTCCAACTGGATGGTAAATAGTCATCGCTAAATGCCTTACGTAACACTCCCAATATTTTTTTGTGTCTTCCATAAACTGGGTACATCCTGGTATATTAAGATAGGTCAGCTTTATTCCATTACTTTTAAAACTTTCCGTGTCTTCTAACTTCTTAATGAATTTGATTGCTTTTATAAACGATTCCATATCATCGGGATGCTGTAAGTAATTAGCTTTAATTACTGGGTTAAAAACGTTTTGGGACAGTGAAATTTCTCCTGTAGACTTAGGATGTACTAAACACGGAAAAATCATAACCAAGTCGTTCCTTTTGTTCAGTTCCATTATCATGTTTACGATTTCGTTTCTGTAACCACTGTTTCTGAGGTAAGTCTCTAAGAAAACAACGTCATTTGTAGGGTAATATCCATGGAAAAATTGAATATCCGGGCGACTACTAAGGTTTTTTAAATTGATAAAAGTTGTATAGTCCAAAGTTCCTACCGTAGAAAGAGGCCCGGATCTTGATAACATGTACTGGAGTACAAAATTAGTAAATGTTTCTGGAGAAATTATGGTTCTTCTCTGTACTGTCATTACTATAGGAATATATAAATGATCTTGAAGGTTTTTCCCTACTGGTAAGTCTAATAAGGGCTTTATGTTTCTTTCTTTTAAATTTGTTTTATTACCAATTCCGGATAACATAAGTATTAGAGGAGAAGCAATAGATCCAGCTGATAGAATCACTTCTTTTTTTGCTTTAATTTGTAGGACATTACCAGTTTTGTGTTTTATTTGTACACCGGTTGTACTTTCAGTATTTTTATCTAGTATCAATTTTTCAACTATTGTTTCTTTCATAACGTGTAAGTTCTTAGAGTCACGTAAATATAATTTCCCGGTATTTAAACGTTTTCCATTGTGAGTCAAAGTTTTTAATATTGTCGCCCCAACAAGACCTTCATTATTATAGTCTTTATAGTGATTGATGTGCAATCCCTTCCATGCTTCGTCAAAAATATCGTACCAGTGGTTATCATTATACTTGTAAGCAGAGAAATTAAAACTGTCTTCATTCTCCTTGAAGTAAGGTTTGAGATCATTATATCCCCATCCAGGATTGCCTAAAACCTCCCAGTCATCATAGTCTTGTGGATGACCTCTTACGTAGAGCATGGCGTTTGTAGAGCTGCTACCACCCATCGCCTTACCTTTACTCCAAAAACATCGGTTGTCTTTAAAACCCAAACAACTGTTTCCATCTGCCGCGTTTCTATATTTCCAATCAGTTTTTGTACCGTGATTATGAAAAATGAACGCCGGAATCTGTAAAATAAACAAATAAAATTAAATGTATTTTTCGCTAGTATTTAGGATTGTAAATATTGTTTTAGGTTTCCAGAGATGCTTGAGCCTATTTGGTTATTTGAGCATAGATTAAATATGCTAATGCATTAGAAGCGAAGAAACAAGACTATCTACTCATATAGCTACGTTATTAATCTGGTTAAATCTACCAAACTTTGAATTCAATAATCTTTGTAAGATATCGTTATAGAATCTAATATTATGTTACCTCACTTAGAAGCCCAGGGTCATCACCAGCTTCAATTAATAATACAGTCCAGGATGGATAAAGTTGCGACAAGCGGCTCGCTACTAGTGATCCTGCAGTACCAGACCCCACTACTACGAAATCATAGGATACGCTTTCTGAAAAAATAAATCTTATCAAATACAACTAAAAAAAATTCCGTAATTTTAGTAACAACATATTGGAATTCGGAATGGAATAAGTCAAACTTCTGTCCTTATGTCACCATCCTTACAATTGTGACATCTGTCTCTTATATATTTTAATTAGAAATTACTACCCATGTAATCATGGTATCATATGTAAACTTCCATACAGTTCTATAGATAAAAACATTAACGTAGAACTGAAGGATGAGAAATAATGATGTTGGCCAATATTTAAACAAAATGTTACCTTCACTTTTAATTAAGTCCATTGATACGTCTTTAGGCCAATCATTGTGATCGTCGTAGATTGTGCAATGTGCCGCTACCACTGCCGTTACAGCTTTGACGAATAGTGCGCCAACATCTCCATCAAAAGCCAATGGACACGTTGCTGCGATACTCTCGGCTAATATATCCATTACTACTTTGCGTGCGCTGACTGTGACAAAATTAATTTTTATTGTATTAGTTTAAAACAAACAATTGAAACATGTATTGAAATTTATTTGATTTAGAATTCGAAACCGTCAGACTCTCCAACACTGCTCGCTTTTTTCGTATTTGCGATCATAACTCAAAATGGAATCATACATACAATTATTGTAAATGCAAATGTGTCTAATGAGCTGCAATTTTGAACAGGGACAGTTCAAAAGAGCGACCTGAACATATGCTAGGCATACCTTTTATACCAGCAACAACTATGACCAAATTCTACGTGAATAAACTTTAATTGGGGATTGTCGTAGGAGCTGCAGTCGAAAACTGGTATAAAATAAATCAATTATTGCTAATGTAATTTATAGTAAACATACATACATACATAACATCACGCCTGTATTATTATTATTTATAGTAAACTACATTTCAATTGCGATTTTGTACCAGAAAACTACTGTACTTTACTGTACTGTACTGTACTGTACCTTTTCAAAGGTAGGTCAACATTACATAATTAAATACTATTTTGATATTGAGATATTTTTAACAATTTCAGTAGATAAGGCAAGGCCATCGATCATAAAAATCACTAACTACTTTTAAAAAATATATGAAAAGCTAGAAAATTATCTAATTTATTTAAATATACAATAAATATATTTATTAAATTCATCCTAGGAAATTTATGATACTGGTATAAAATAAATCAATTATTGCTAGGATAATTATGGTAAACTACATTTCGATTGCGATTTTATACCAGAAAACTAATGTACATTACTTTACTGTACTGAACCTTCTCAAAGGTAGGTCAACATTAAATTATTAAGTGCTATTTTGTTATTGAGATTTTTTTTAAAAATTCAGTAGACAAAGCAAGGTAATCGATCATAAAAATCACTAACTACTTTTAAAACATATACTAAAGGCTAAATCATATCCAAGGAAATTTATATAATTGTTTCAGTTCGTATATGTGACAAATCGCTCGCAAGCAGTAGTTACAAACAATCACATCTGGGTTAAATTTGCAAGTGGAGTTCCCCAGGGATCCTTCTTAGGTTCGCTCTCTAAATATTTAAAAATTCTAAAGTAGATACTTATTTTTAACATGAAATTCTGTATCAACATTTTTTCTGTTCAAAAAATCTTATAAGACTAGATAAGTATTGTGACCGACCGTAAGATTGTGTATACAAATGTTAACAAAATGGTCCTTAACTCATTTAAATGTTGCGTCCTATTTACCAGACGCAAACAGAGCCTCCTGAAAATATGGGTCACTAAAGGATCTGTTCAAAGACCTAGGAATTACACATTATTCTTAATTAACTTTTGTTAGACATATTGTTTCTTATTAACTAAAGAAAGCTTATTAAATTTAATTTGCGAACATTAAGAACATAAACATGTTTGAAATTCGGTCCTGTACATAAGTAGGTTAGAATAAGGTAAAATTGGGAGAGACGCCATACTTTTTGTAGAAAGAAGTAATAAATAAAAAAAGGAGTATAATGAAGTCGTTTATTTTTTATTTTTAAGGTACACTGAAAGTTTTTATTAAAATCACAATAAGTTTGTTAATTGACTAAAAATAAAAAAAGGAAAATCCTACCAAGTGTGGCAGAGACGCCACACATGTCTTTAAGTTTTTTTAACCGCTTTAGGCATGAATGACACTTAATCCAATCTGTTGTCTTTATTATCGATATTTCAATCTTTCTATCCTTTTATCTACTATCTATAATCCGTAACATATTGTCTCGGCATCCTTGAAGCAATTAAAATATTCGGTAGAAAATATTTTGCAGAGGATGGCATCTTTCCTCATTTAGTGAAAAGACGCCATACGGCTGAAAATACAAAGTTAATAATGGAAAGCGTCTATAAGTAGTTAAGCACATTAAAAATTGAGATATATCATTCCCACATGGTGAACTAGCGAGGGTTTGATGTCTCTTCCACTTTTACCTTATGGTTCACAAATCTGAAATCCTAGATACAATACATACCTTTTTTTTAGTTTTATTAGTTTGTAGAAATTATCAACGCTTAGAAATCGCGGATATAACCTCACTTGCTAAAACTGCCTTAAGTTCAAATAACCTAACATATTTGTAAAGAAGGTAAACTAAATCTATATATACTGTGGAAGGAAATATAGGGCCTAAATTGAAATGGGAAGATGTGTCAAGCATATTAATTGAACCGTGTGACACGGCGGCTGGGATTGCGCGTAGTTTACAGTATTTCAATATGGCAACTATAATTACATTTTTGCCCACTCCACGTCTGAAAAGTTGTAGCACTGTACCTCAGCTTGAGAACAAGACTATGGTCTGACAGGGTTCTTTTGTAGCAAGGTGACAACTTTCCATCACACTTAAACAGGCTTTGGACTGTCAAATTAGAGTAATAACAGCACTTGATCTTTTTTGTAAAAACTTTTTAATTTTTAGCTGGAGCTCTATCGTGCTGATAGTAGAGCGTCCTTAAAGTCGCTAAAGGAATACATTTTAAAATTCTATCGGCACGGGTTTATCGGTAACAGCTGAAGATACGTGTCCGTATTAAGTCTATCCAAAAACACTGGTTCAAATACTCTGTCGTCGAGTACACCTGCCCATACGTTGACACTGAAACGTCTTTGGAAATGGTCCGGCCGCATAATTAGGGGATTTGTCTCAGTCCAGTAATGCGCGTTGTGTTTTTCAAACACTTCAAAGCGTTTTTAGGTGTGAATTCACCTTAAAGGCACTTAAAGCCACCGAAAACATTCTAGGTGAGTTTCTGTAACCGAGTGAAATGGCACGCCCTTCACTGTTGAGCAGCTCCCATACGTAGGTGTGACTCACGTTGAATATAACTGGGCCGTTCCTGGTACTGGCCATAGGATGGTTTCTGAAGAAATCAAGTATCTCCTCTTCGAATTCGGCTGGATATCGTGGTCTACCTGCATCTACGATAGGCAGTGGGTCTAAGCGTCCAAGTTCTTAATGTCTGTACCCAGCATTCAAAATGGTGAGATGACTTGGTCGCACACCATACCTTTCATAGTAGAAATTGACGGCATGTGAAAGGATATTTTGGCTGTCGTAATAACTTTGTATCATGTTAAAGTGCTCATGACTCCTGTAAGTTCCAGGCGTTGCTATCTTGCGCGTGGGGCCCACTTTATTTGTTAACAATCACGAAATTAAGTAACAACATTATGACAATTACTCATTGACATTAACATTTTGACAAATTCACACGGCACTTATTTCCTCTGGATTGACCAGTTTGCTTCTATGACTAAGGGCGCGTTCGTCCTGGGATTAAGAGTTCTCACCAATGATACCGATCGTGTAGCTTTGAAACGTTACTAACAAAATTTTTGGTTACAAAACTTGCAAAACGAACGGTTGACGTACACACACTACGATAAAACACACACACACTTCCATAAACAATGAATATGTATAGGCAGTTTGACAGATCAACACAAAAACCCCATCTTCAGACATGGGTCTAAAGTTTAATTTTTCGGTGGCAAAAGTGACAAAAATAACAAAAATATCGTAAACAAACGCATGACAGTTTGTCACAGATGATACTAAAATTTTGATATTTTTGATACCGATGCTAAACGAACGGATGACAGGTGACAAAAGTAATGAAAATAATGATTCTGCATCCCAAAACGAACGCGCCCATAGATATTATTCGTAATCTTTTGACAGCATGGCGCGTGAGGGTGGTAGCGTTTGGCATTGACCTAGTGAACTCATTGATATTAATACCTACTAATAAAGTACTACCAGGCTTATCGGGGTAATTTAACGGGACTTGGTGGCTTAACGGGATCAGTTTATTTAAGTCTTTTATTATTATTTTTTGGATATGTAAAAAATTATCTTCATCTATATTCTTCATCTCTCCCATTTCAATTTAGGCACTATATTTCTGGAATTCACAGGAAAATTTATCTTTGGATTTTTTTTACTTTTAAGTGTAATGGCTTTTTGAAAATAGGTAAATGTTTATTTTCGTATTTTTATTTGGTAAATACTTGGACACATTTCGGTAGGGGATTACCTTTATTATAATCAGCTTACAATCGGAGTAGATTTAGCTTAACATACACACAAAAAACCTACTTTAACAACTGAACATACTAAACACATCTTAGAACCACATTTTCTAACATAACTCCGCCCTTTATATTCTGATTTTTCAAAGTATAAGTGTTTTACCCTTTAGCTACAGAATAATTTTGTAAAAAACATAAACGTCTAATATTTTAAAGGCTGTCAAAAAACGTAACAAAACAAATATAACGTACCTGTTTTAAATTAATGGTGATGATCCTCGTCAAAATATTTTTTAAGTTTAACAAGCTAATAATGCTTCATAATTTCGTTTATTTTTCATCTAATAACGTATGATACTTCGACACACTACAAACGACAGCACGGAAATGACCTTATGCTAATGATTACGTGACAAACGGGTATATTGTCGTGTAAATGACTCCATTCGGTTTTAGAACTAAATGCTAATTGACATGTTTCATGCTGCTGGGGCCTAATCTTGTGCTTATAGAGATAATCTAGAATCGAGATATGTGTTATTGATTTACTCATGGCTTTTTAATCGCGGTTACTGTTTAAGTCCATAGATCGACTAGTATAAACTACATATGTCGAAAAATCATGGCGGATATCGTTTGCAAATAGTTTTTCGTATTCTTTAGGCATACGTCGTACGCCAGCGACCGACATGCATCGAGTGGTCGGTAGCTGTAGAGATGGGATGTCGCACGGAAAGAGGTATGAAAAGGACTCTGATTAAGTGATATTAGTTGACGGCGAAATAGTATTGATCCTGGGGGAGTAGCGCTTTCAATTAGTTGAGTCACAAAAACATATGATCGGTAAAAACATTGCTGGTGGCGATGGACTCTATCATCAAAATGGAAAGATATAGGGAAACTACTCTTTTTGAAAAAAAAAGATGGGAACAAGAGGGTTTTTATTTACCCGTATTATTGTAGGGGATTTATAAAAGTCATTAAAATGGGGAATCATATGGATCCTTTTATGAAAAAAGAGGGGTTGCAAAAGGGTTTTTGACCCCACTTATCTTAGGGGTCATAAAAGTCATTAACGTAGTTATATCGGGGTTAATCATGTATCATATAATCATAAAGACTCCTCTTTTTTAAGAAAGCCGGCGTATGGTTAAGAATTCCTAATTCAAACTTATTTCAGTTTTAAGCTTCTTTGTGTTTCGAATGTTATAATTCATTTGTTTTCGCGTCAATCTGAGTTCTGTGTTCTGTGCTCAATATGGAAAACATAAAATATCGTATTATTTTCGAATCCGAATTCCATTGTGGCACAAGCGCTGGAGAAACAGCTCGAAGGATTATTGATGTGTACGGAGAAGCCACTGTAATAGAAAACACGGTACGTTTTTGGTTCCAACGCTTTCGTTCTGGTAATCGTGGACGGCCGAAGACCCTAGTTGTCAATGAGGAATTTTAAGTGATCTTGGAATCGGATCTATCTCAAACCACGTCTGAGTTAGCTGCAGGCTTCGGTGTACGTAATAACACCATTTAAAATCATTTGTAACAAATTGAAAAAGTAAAAAAGCTTGAAAAATGGTATCGCATGAACTAAGTGAAGCAAACCAACAAACACACGTCGACTGCTGCGGCACTTTACTCAACCGCCACAATAAGGAGCGGATTTTGAATCGTTATGATGAAAAATGGATCCTATACGATAATCAGAAACGCTGATCACAGTTGATAAATCTAGGAGAACCGGCTGAATCCTGCCCCAAGCGAAAGTTGACTCAAAAAAGGTACTAGTTAGTGTCTGGTGGACCAACGTTGGTGTCATCCACTACAGCTTCCTAAGATCTGGTCAGACGATTACGGCAGATCTGTATTGTCGACAATTGGAAACCATGATGGAAAAGCTAGCCGTTAAACGTTAAACAGCCGAGATTGGTCAACCGCTCTAGCCCACTGCTGCTTCAAGACAACGCTAGATCACCCACTGCACAACAGACGGTGGCGAAACTAGAGGAGCTAGGATTGGAATGTCTCCGTCACCCACCATACTCACCGGACCTTGCTCCAATCGATAACCACTTTTTTCGGAATTTAGATGATTTCTTAATTGGAAAGAAATTCAATTCAGATGAGGCAGTCCAAAACACCTTCAAAGATTTTGCTGATTCTCGCCCCCGCAATTTTTTCAGCAAAGGAATCAACGAACTCCCTATAAAATGGTAAAAGTAAATCACAATTGTACCGACTTTGATTAAACAAAATATTTGCTTTTTCCATATAAAACATCAATTTCATATGTAAGGACCTAATATTAACTTCTCTTGAGAAGTTATTGGAATAGGTCCGAAAATCGAAACGAAAATTTTGTGTTTTCTTTACGTTTCAAGAATTGGAGAATCATTTGCAATCATTTTTAGAGTGATGTATGTGTGTGTTTGTGTGTGTGTGTGTGTGGTGTGTGTGTGTACGTATGTATGTATGTATGTAGACATCTTTTGGCTTTCGATTCCTCAATAACTACTGGACCGAATCGCTCTGATGACATATCAATCGATACGCCACGTCATGATTTAGATCTGAAAGGAGTCTGAAATAAATCGGTCCAGCGGTTCGTTTTTTATCCGTAAAAAACTGACTTTTTTATGCACACAACATAAATTTCATCTATAATATCATGTATCGAGGGGTAGTAAAGGGTTTTCAAGGGTCCAACGATTTTCATGAAATTTAGTATTTTATTTATTTCGGGGGCGATTTAGTTTCATTTTTAGAAAACATCGCTTTATCCGTGTTTTTAGACTATGATAAACTGAAAAATATGACGCCACCTGACATCTATTGGCGAGTAGTAATACTATTATTTTTACTGACACAGCTAACTAACGCTACTTGACAATAGATGGCGTTGTTGAAAAAAAACGAGCAGAGCTCGGTCTTCAAGGTACTATCACTAATTGACTCCATTTCATACCACTTTCCGTGCGACATCCCATCTGTACTGCTGCCGACAAATTGATGCATGTCGACCGCTAGCGTATGACATAAACCTAATCACAAGTTTTCTCCGGCTATTTTAAAACTTTGAATATAAAACTTTTTTACCCACTCGGGCCCTATAGATATAGAAAAATAAAGTGAAGAAGGTAGGTAGGAATAAATAGGTCGCGGCACATAAGTTGAACCATGCGCATTAACAAATTTTCGGGTCCATCGAGGTGGAGAATGTGGTGCGACGCGAGGGGAAGCTTGTAATCATAGCAACGCAGGCCCTGTGGTACAATCACGCACTTAAGTTTTCATAAAGTTTTCAAAGTCAGAAGTCCTGGCCAAAGTTTTAGTGCTATGTAGAAGGTTTCATACCGATACCAATGAGTGACAGTGATTAAAAAACATTCACAACTTTTAACCCCATAGTGTTTTTATTATATTCTTATTTCTTTAACTGTTAAATTCCATTATACTTAACGAGTAAAAACTCACACCACTGTTGTTCAAGAAGTACAATAACTTAAAAGATAATCCGATGTTACGTACTTATTACAAATCTAGTTAAACAGCTTGTATTCATTAAAAAAAAATTGAGAAATTGATTTCAAAAGTCCTGCGTATCTGATAAGGAACAACCAATATTGTGACAATTTGTTAATTGTAAATTTCTCTACTCTGGATACACCAATGTACAATGTACTACCATCGGTGAAACGTGGATGTTAACTGGCATACGTTCGTAACATATATTACCACCCCTTTGGGGATAAGTGTCGTGATAGTATTTTTTATCATTTTAATTTGATTTTTAGGGCAATTTCTAAATTTGTAGTAAGAAGGTTTGCTACAGCTGTGACTATGGTTGTCTACCATAAAATCTTTTATAATTGTTTTGCAAGAACTAAAAACTTTTCGGCATAAAAAGTGTCCTCCGTCTCTTCAACTATCTGTGTGCTCAGCTGATTGGAAAATAAATAAACTACATTTTATATACTATTAGTATAAACTATGGATTAGTGTTTTATTATCACATGTCTTTTTTCAAGCCTTCTCTATCGTTTAGAACTTGTTTGGAGTGCCTCTAACCCATTACTTCCAGAGTTATAAGCCGTTTTAGCGAAATAAGAAATCACGACGGATCGATTCTTCTTTTCGTAAAATTCCCTCCCTTCGAAGATCTCAACTATTTCTAATATAATGCGAAAATATCTAAAAATTATTAGCAAAGTTTTCAATAATATCTCTCTTTCATGACTATACGACAGACGTCTAAAGTATGTTTTTTAATCATTTTAATTTTAAAAGTTTTGAGTAAAACTTGCTGGATAAACTTTATAGGGTAGGGTACTTATCAATAATAAATTATATGGAGAAAAAAGTATATGCAATCATGTTTTGGGTTCCGTCACGGCCTCCACTAAATACTCTATTTTATTGTGAGTGTTCTTTCACGCAAATAAATGTTAAATAGTTTTAAAACAAAAAACAAAATTCTTACTTTTATTTCATAAAATTCAAAAAATTATGTTTTCAGGGAAACCGCAATTTACTTAAAATGCAATTAAACTTAGAAAAGGGATGTTGTGGGTTTAAAGTTATGTGTGGCTAGGCTGTAGAGGGACAAACGTACGGATAAAAGGACAAAATAAAATAAATATTTTAATTTTACCTTGATTATTTGTAGAACATACATTTTGACACACAAAAAACATGACATCACACTTAAAATCAGTATTGAAATAAAACTGCAATTCTGTTCCAAATGATTGTAGGAAACTATCTTCTCTATTATAAAGAGAAAAACAATTTATTGTTTGTTTTTATTGAATAGGCTCCGAAACTACTGGCCCGATTTGAAAAATTCTTTTACCATTAGAAGCCGACATTATCACTTATGAACATAAGCTACATTTTACCGAGGGAAATGCTTCATTCCTACGGAAAAACGGGTAATAGGACAACGGGTAGTAAGAATAATTATCCTTCTGTACTTATCTTTTTTACATAACTTCTAAACGGCTGAACCGATTGGGTTGAAATTTTGTAATTGTATTATCATGGTTTCACAGACTCGAATGTATTATGCCATTAAAGAGGAAAGTTTTGGTTGATTGTTTTTTTTTTTTTCTATAACTGAGGAGTTGCCTTAAGAACCTACGCCGATTACGAAATTTAGGGCGGGCGAAGCCGCTGGCATAATCTAGTGTTTAATATATTTTTGTATCATCATCATATCTGGCTAGCCATTGTTGTTTAATCATATCAGCACCCTTTTCAGCTATCATAATTGTAGCTGCGTTAGTATTCCCACTTACAAAAGTGGGCACCACACTGGAATCGATTACTCTGAGCCTCTCAATTTTCCTGACTTTAAATTCCGGACTCACCACAGCTGAAGTATCGTTTTCGGGACCCATTTTCGGAGAACCTACAGAATGATACAAAGTTGATGCTAACTCTAGTACCATACACTTCAAAAAATTATCTGTATCTTTCTTATGCCATTTGCCAAGTTGCCATTTGCCATTTACTAAGTAGGAAGAATTTCGTTCAATGACCGGTCACTATTTGTCTCTGTTGCACGCACATAATTATTTGCCGTCGCACTCGCACTGATGCGATGACCGCTGTCATAGAGTAGCGCAACGGCAAATAATTATGCGCGTGCAACAGAGACAAATAGTGACCGGTCATTGAGCGAAATTCTTCCTACTTAGCGTCCGTGCTATAGTAATATTTAACGCGTTAATTTAAATATGAAACAGTTTCTTGACACATGAAACAATATTATTGAAGACCAGTATGATCACCTTCCTGATACAATTTATAATTGTCTATACTGATTGATACATATATATGCTTATAGTGACGTGCATGTCTGTGCGTATGAGTTTGAAAAGATGTGCATTAAGAGGAAATATCAGGGTGATTTTCCACATTCAAATGTATTCCCTTGTTTCCTCTCTGGATTATAGTATTAGACCTAATCGAACGAATGGACCTTTAACGTTATTAAGAGAAAATTTCAGGCTACTTTTCCCCATACAAACGAATTCCTCTGTTTCAGAGAGGAATTTGGCATTAGACCATCATTTTTTTATATATTACTAGCTGACCGGGCAGACGTTGTCCTGCATGACTGCATCGACTGCAGCGCCATCTGCCGGGCTGATTTGTGAATCTAGACCATCCAGGGCGCCACCCAAACGCATACAAAAAAAACATTCAAATCGGTCCAGCCGTTTAGGAGGAGTACAGTGAAATCATTTATATAAAGATATAGATAATAGTCACTATGTCTCTACGTTTTGCTTTTTTTCAATATTTATAGTATGATCTGTATGTCTAAATAGGTATCGTTGCTGATTTTTGTTTGTATTTTACATTTGTTGTATACGGGGTTCTATATAGGAATTAAATTAATGTGTCCACGAGAAAACACCGTTGAATTCACACGTCACTTATTTAATTACTATAAATATATACATACACACAAAGTCAAAGATAATAAACAGGTAATTTGAATTGTGGTTAACAACCACATTTCAATTTATGTGTTCAACGACCTCGCCTTGTCTAAAAAATAACAAATACCTAAGTTACGATAGTAGAAACACTTAAATAAAATACAATACAGAAAATAAAATACAGAACAGAGCATAAACAAGTCACGTTATTCTCTTTGCTAGACTTCAGCAATACTTTCAACATGGTTGATTTTGATGTTTTACTGGGTATTTTAGGTTCACATATCTACAACGGCTATTGATAGGTTTCTCAGTTATCTCTTTTGTCATCGGCAATGCATTAAGATAGATACGTATATAGCTGGTGTACTGACTGGCATCCCACAGGGTGGCATGCTATACCCTCTCCTCTTTGCAATCGTCATAAATTCTATTAACTCTTATATTTCTTCTCTCTACCATCTTTATGCAGACGATCTCCAAATTTATGTCCATGACATAAGAACTGAAAGTCCTACGCACAATGTTTGGGGAACTCAGTAGAATTTGCCAATAGGTGATCCTAAATATGAACATGGATAAAAATGACGGTTATGTTCATTGTTCATGTACCGCCTCTACCGGTTGTTGTTTTAATACTACTCTCATAATTGTTGAACTAAGTCAAGTAGATAACTGTAGATTTTTGCCTGTACAAAGCACTTCGATGGCTGTATATGTTGATAGCTGGAAGTGTGCCAAAGAGAAGGCTTGCTGAACGTTATGGGCGCCAGGCTACGTTAGAAACCGCCGGTATACGTGGACGCGTTCAATCACGTGTTCGATTGTCTCTTGATTTAGTCACTACTGCTCTTTGAATAAGACGACCCAGGAAAGCACAGGTACACCTACGTGCCGACCTGGCTACTGACTTAATAACAGTCGATTGACGGATATTCTACGTTGGCGGATATAGAACGGGGTGTATCCAGGAAATGTGGTGCCAGGTTGTGACGTCACATCCCTCATATACAACATTATAATAATCGAAAGTGTGTCGAAGAGGATAGCTTACTTTGTGCTTAGGATCACAGAAACACATTTACTGAACTTTTACTAACGTCGTATCAAAATGATAACAGAAAGAAATTATACTTTAAGATACTAAAAACGTTGGAAAACTAGCTAAATGAAATAATAATAATTTCTTTAATCACTCACTTACTTATCTAAAATATTTTTCACGCGACTGCACTACCCTATTTATAATACCTTATAACGAGCAATTCTTGTATATATGTATATTTATATATTATCTTAATCTCGGTAACGGTCCAACGATTTTTATGAAATTTAGTATGCAGGAGGTTTCGGGGACGATAAATCGATCTAGCTAGGTTTAATTTTTAGAAAACGTTGTTTTATCCGTGTTTTCAGGCAGTGATAAACTGAAAAATATGACTCTTCCTGGCATCTATTGGCGAGTAGTAATAAGCAACACTAAAGCTATTTGACAATAGATGGCGTTATTAAGCAACGCTTTAGCTATTTGACAATAGGCGGCGCTGTTTCAAAAAAACGTGCAAAGCTCGGTCCTCCGGGTACAAGAAAATAACATAATAATGATCCCCTAACGGGGTAAAATAGGGGTTAAAGATTTGTATGGAAATCCGTCATTTTTGAAGCTGAATTCATAAAAATTGATATTTGCCTACCACCGTTTTTGAAAAATTATACCCTATAGGGGAGAGAGACTACTATTTGTATAAGATATTTATGTGTCTTGAAATTTTGCACAAACGTTTTTGTTATAATATACGTGAGCATTCGGAAAGAATTTTGTGAAATTCATCTTCTAAGGGGTAAAATGGGAGTTGAAAGTGTTTATAGAAATCCGACATTTTTGAGTCCGTCAAATGACTAAAACTTGTTTCTTGGCCTTGAGGTTAAAAATTAAGAATCACGTTATTCACCGTTTTTGGAAAATTATCCCCTAGACGGCAAAATAGGGAATAAAAATTTGTGTGGTAATTCCAGTGGTATTATAGGTAAAACAGTAAACAGTCTCTTTACAATTTTTATCCTTTATTAAAATTAACTTAGAAAGTCACGGGAATAAGCTTGTAGCAAATATAACTAATTGTATAAAAGCTATGGGTATATTTTATGCTTCCGTGTAATCATATCACTTTTCTAACCATTGTTGTTTTATCATATCTGCACCCTTCTCAGCTATCATTATTGTAGCAGCGTTAGTATTCCCACTTACAATTGTGGGCATCACACTGGCATCGATGACTCTAAGCCTCTCAATTTTCCAAACTTTTAACTCTGGACTTACAACTGCGGTATTATCGTTTTTTGGACCCATTTTTGTGGTACCCACAGGATGGTACAAAGTCGATGCTAACTCTCGCACCATGCACTTTAAAAAAACATCTGAATCATTTTTAAGTTTTTTGCAAGCGTCCATCTCTATCCATTGCAACTTCAGTCCAGCCTTCTTAAAAGCCTCCGTTTGTGCAAGCTTTAAAGTTTTCTGCTTTAATGCTGTTAAAAGAACGTTTAAATCTTCTGGATTTTTGAAATAATTTGCAAATAAAAGAGGCTTGTCATACGGATTATCACTTTGAAGACGTATGTATCCTCTAGATTTTGGTTTCAGCACTGCAGTGTATACGCATAATACGAAACTATTTGTGTTCAAATCATTAAATTTTTGACAGAACTCTTCAGTGTAATGAAGTTTTCTACACGAGTCAATCAAATTTTTAGAATGAGGTGGATAAAATAAATTAATATATTGCACATCAGGACTTTTAGAATTCGGAGCTGTAGTGTTATGAAACATTGTTACTCTGCTTGGAGCCAAGGTAGAAAGAGGACCTTTATGGTATAATATGTACTCTGTCAAATTACCAATTATGTCTGGTAAAGAATTCATTCTGCTGTCGCCTGGAAGTGTAAAGAATGTAGGAAGATAAACGTGGTCTTGTAAATTTTTACCAACTGCCAAATCAGCTTTGACTTTTATCTCCAAATGTTCTAAGTAGTTTCGAGGACCTAATCCTGATAATAACATAATTTGGGGAGTGTTTACTGCTCCTGCTGACAAAATGAGTTCTTTACGTATATTAACCACAAATTCGAAACCATGTTTGTTTAATAAAATACCACTTACTACATTGGACTGTGGCATAAACAAAATCTTAGTGGCTAGTGTGTTTTTAATTACGTGCAAATTTCTTCTCTTCTTTATTGGACTTAAATATGCTCTAGCTGTACTCTGCCTTACTCCATCATTTATTGTTGTGTCGCATACAGTCACGCCCATTTGATCACTTTCATTAAAATCTTCATTAAATTTAAACCCTAATTCTATTGCTGAATTTATTCCTAATTTTTCTAAATCTTGAATGTCATCAGCGAATTTGATATTTAAATATCCGTTAGTACCACGGTATTTGCGAGCACGCTCCGATATATTTCTACTGTATTTTTCACTCTTCTTGAAATATGGTAGAACTTCTTCGTAACTCCATCCGGTGTTTCCAGCGGCTGCCCATTCATCGAAGTCTGCTTTATTTCCTCTAACGTAATACATTATGTTGGTACTGCTGCTTCCTCCTAGAACTCTTCCTCGAGGCCATGAACACCGACGGTTCTTGTAACTTCCACAAGCTGTTTGTTGTGGCTGAGTTGTGTAATTCCAGTCTTGTTGGGTTGCCATGGCATTAAAAAAGAGTTGCGGGACCTGAAAATGTACTATGGCTTATTTTGTACAAGAGTTTCTAAATTGTGCATTAATTCAGATCATATTTTAAATACACTCGCGAGCAACCAAATTGCCTCTGCATTCAAACATTGTTTTAAGTAAAAGTATACTACATTTAAAAAAAAAAAAATGTCATTTGAAAGCTTAAAACTTCAGCTTTTATGAGATGTCATCATTATTAATATACATGTATACTTTTTTTATTATTGGTGTCTGAACTTAAATGGGGGAAAAATGGGATTTTGGTTAAAGGAGTTGTGTTCAGAATTGACACAAATAAAACACGTTTTTTTTTTTCATAAGACGTATAAATTTATTACAGCCCGTTCTTCATCGACCTTATTAATTTTTTGACGGTGTCTTGAGGATACCTTCCTACTCCTTTAACAAAGCTGTTTTCAATTCTTCAAGGCTCGAAGGGGCTGGATTACATGCTCGTACCCTTCGTTTGAGCTCATCCCATAAATGCTCGATGGGATTCATGTCTGGAATGTGCGCAGGCCAGTCCATTGTGCGCAAATCGACTTCTCGAAGAAACTGCTGAGTAACGCGCGTTGTGTGGCACCGAGCATTGTCGTGCATTAGGATGAAGTCTTCGCCAACAAAACTGCGTGGGTCACAACATGTTCCAGGACAGTATTTGTGATGTACCCATCGGTTGTCAGTCCTGCTCCTCGGCCTCCGCCAGGCACGAAAACGAGCTGGGTTTTACCCTCCAACGAGATACCAGCCCACATCATGCAAGAACCGCCACCATAGGCAACGGTTTCTGCGAAGCAGCATTGGGAAAATCGCTCTCCCGGACGTCTGTAGACCCAGCTTCTCCTGTCACTGCCATGCACACACATTCTGCACTCGTCAGTGAACAGGACCGCCATTGCCCAATGCTCCAGTTTAGATGGTCTCGAGCAAACTGTAGCCGAGCTTGCCGGTGGCCTGCAGTCAGGTTGAGGCACGTTGCAGGACTTTTTGGAGTCAGGTTGGCATCCTTCAGACGTCTTCTTACTGTCCACTCGCTAACAGCTATATCTCGAACACGTCTCAGCTCGCCCTGCACGTCGACACCCGTAATGTGCCGATTTCGCAGGGAGGTTCAGAGAATGAAACGGTCGTCTTGTTCAGAAGTACAACGGTGGCGGCTGGTTGTTGGTCTCCGAGTGAATGCTCCAGTCTCTTTATATCGTCTGTATACTCGGTACAGTAGACTGACTCAAGTGAAGCTGGGAAGCGACTACTCGCTGACACTCAGTCAATAAGGCAACAACTTGAGCAGCTTCTTGAGGTGTGGTATCCATGGTTTCTTAAAAACAATGAATGCAGGTTGCGGAGATGTGTATCGGTCAACTGTTGTTAAGCGACTGAAAAGGGTTGAAGGTTTTTATAGGGATAGAGGGTATTGCAACTGGCAGGTAGCGTAGTGAGTAATTTGTCCCATACGCCCTAATTGCGCAAATTAACATGTTGGTACTTGTTTTATTTAATGGTGTTGATGTTTTTTTAAAAGCTTAGGTTTCAAGCTTTCAAGTGACACTATTTTAATTTATATGTTGTATACTTTTATTTAGAACAATGTTTTAATAAAGAGGTAGCGCTTGAGTCGATTTGGTTGCTCGCGAGTGAATATTGTGGACTTGTGGTAGGAGTTGAAGTTTCGTAGTAAAATTCTGGTATCTTTAGGTACCTACTCGACCTAAAATCACATTGTGTGCTATTTAACCTCGTTGACAGTATTCATTTATCTTTTATATATAAGAGAGAAAATTGACTGACTGATACATCATCAAGCTGAAACTGCAGCGTCTAGAGACTTGACATTTTGCAAAAGGTTTTTGTTTTAACTTAAGCTGGCACCAAGAAAAAAATTTGCAAAATTCATCCTTAAGTGCTATAAATGGATGTTGGAAATTGGTATCAAAAACCGTAATTTTTAAAGCTTAATGCCTAAAAATTGGTACCTATTTTGCCATTAGGATAAAAAATTAAGATTGAGATATGTCACCGCTTTTTGATAAATCGTCTCCTGGAAGGCAAAATAGGGTATGAAAATGTTTATGAAAATTTTCGATATTTTTGTTTACCCAAAGTCGTCGCAAACAAAGTCACGAGAATAAGCTAACGCTTTATAAATGTATTTGTTTTTAACAATTAACTTTTGGATTTTCAGAAGTATTCTACTAACCTCTGTAGCTAACGTTGGATTTTCTCCAGCTTCAACGAGAAGCACTTTCCATTCTGCTACTTCGCTTAATCGGTTGGCTACCACGGAACCCGCAGATCCCGCTCCAATCACGATGAAGTCGTAGTACGGATCTAAAATAACAAAACAAAAATAATCGAGTTTATAATTCTCCGATTTTGATCCGTTATCAATTTCTAATAAAAAAAAAAACCTTTCAGAGACTGGCTATAAAACAAAAAATACAATATATTTTGTTGAAAAAAAAAAGTACCTCTAAGAACAGCTTCTGTAGCATCCATAGGCCAAAGATGGTCTCCAACCAACGCGCACTGTGCCGCTAAGAAGCTCTGGAGCGCATGCGTAAACAGTGGGCCAGCACCCTTGTAGCTATCCACCAGGGACGAAGAAGAATTTCTGTCACAAGCTGACATTTTTATACACCTTATAACTGGTCATTTACCCACAGCAAACAGCACCGATTTGAACCTGTTTTTCCTGTAATTTGTTTAAAATGTTCACAGTATAGCCGTATACGCTTTTTATTTAAGAGGGTCGCGCATATTTCTGTTATTTATGGGCGTTTAGCTGAAATCGAAAATGTTAATGTCAAATAGAGCTCATTTTTCGGCGGCAAAAATATGTTATAGACAGGTATTCAGCTTAGCGTTAAAATAAAAATAATTAATTACAGTTGCATCACATAAGATATAAAAATTCTATTTTCTAATTTTCTAGTTACATAACATTTCATGAATTAAATTATGTTCCCGCTACTAGTTGATAAGGAGTTTTGAATTAAAAATAAAAAATAGGTTCAGCCGATATTTTTTGTAGCGATGTTTCAAAAGATACCTTAAAACAAATACAGTTATTTACTAGTTAAAGAATGTCGAAAGCCATATTATTTTTTTTCCAGTCTGAAACTTGCAACAGGACATTGGAATCGATTTTAAAAACAATCAGAAAACTGCACATTCAAGTAGGGCGCAGCCTTAAGTTGCTCTTAAGTTCAAGCCGGTAAAAAACATACAAAATTAATTTGATATTGTATTTACAGGTATCTAAAACCTCCCTTTTTATTTTCACTTCCGTCCGTCCGTCAGTCTGTCTGTCTGTTCGCGGCTTAGCTCAGAGACCATTATTCAGAAAGCTGTAATTGGCATTAATTAAGCCGAAAAAATGGTAAAATAAGCTACGCCTAAAGTGGGGATGAATTGTACAGCGTTATGTGAGAACTATTTAAGCGACACTTAAAACGAATTTGAAAAAATATGAGCTTCAAAGACATTAAAGTTTTTGTTAGAGCCCAGTATATATAACATATATAACGAAATTTAAAGGAATACTATCATACCTAAGTAGCCTTTACAACTTAATGAGTAATAAATAGTCTTAGTCTTAATCTTAAGTCTTAACTTAAAAAAAAATTAATAATACGTAAAAAATCCATTAAAAGGTACTTAGATAAAGTTGGTACTTGCGTAAAACAGGTATTAAGTATCGCTCATCAAGTTTATGAATTATGTAACCAACATGCATATAACACTAAACAAAAAAATATATTAACATTCTGAACACAAACACTTACTAAATTAATAACAATATTTACGTTCGAATTCATGCTCTGTCGTAAAAACATATACCTACCACATGCAAGCTTCAATCTTGCAGTGAATATAATGTGTGTGAGCTCTAAAGTATAATAACAAATAATAAAAACCGGCCAAGTGTGAGACAGGCCAGAGCCATTTACCATCTTAAATCACCGTAACAGCGCCATCTAGCTATTATTAAAAGAAACAGTAATACATTTGTTAGTTGGGAACGATATTCAAAGTAAAGCAACGTCGGGCTTGGTCAGTAATTAGATATATAACGACATACTTTTTGTGTTTGTTTGTAAATTACGTGAATGGTGGTAGGTACGGACCCCTCAATGCGCGAGTCCAACTCGCACTTGGCCGGTTTTTATTTTCATTTTATTCATATACATAAAGACTTTGTCCTGACTGAGTGATTAATTAACGCAGAGCCTAAATCTTTGCAGTAAGAAACTTAAAGTGATAAAATCGAGTTTGGAAATTTGTATGAAAAACCGCTGTTTATAATGAATGAATGAAATACACTTTTTTGCACATAAATACAGAGAGAACGAAAAAAAAAAAAAAAAAATGATTTGTACAAAAGGCGGTCTTATCGCTATTTCTTCCTAGGATAACCAATAAATCATTTAAAAGATCGTTAACAAAATAATGAATAATAAATACATACCATGATATTAATTACATATTACTATATTAAACTAAATGATAATAATTATAATACTATAAATAAACAATTGTTCATTTCACCCATACAAATAAAATCCTTCGTTTTCGCTTTTTCAATCTTCGATTTTGCTATTTAAATTGGTTTCAAGAATGAACGGGCAGTAACAACACTGTCTTTGTCTAAAACGTTCAAGAAACTACATTTACACAAAAATACAATTAGCACACTGAACTCAACGTCGATAAAACAGCTAAAGTTTCGAAACAAAACATTATATAGTTTGTAGTACAGTTCTGTAATAGATCAATTAATATATAAAGCAAACGTTAATTATTATTTACTAGCGCTGCCATTAGATATCCTCAATTTTTCTCTTCGTAGAAAACGAATATTTTAAATCCAAATATGAAACTATTATAAGCTATTTTTAGAAGATTTTATATCGTTTCTAAATAATATCTATGAGTTGTAGTTGGCATTTCTGCTAAAAACTTCGTTTTTTACGCAGAGAAAATTGAGGATATCTAATGGCGGCGCTAGTTAGCTGCTATATGGCCTTAATACGATTTTACTCAAACTTAATTAATATTTATAAAGTAGGTTCTTTTAGGTTTCCATAATCAAATAAGAAACCCTTATAGTTTCGCACTGTCCGTCTGTCTGTTTAAGTCAGTAGCTCTGAAAGGTAAGTACAGACCTACCTATACTAACTTATCTAAGATGTGTCAGTTTCAGGAACTTATCATTATTGGGTTATTTATCTTTGGAACTAATGCCTCCATATCAGGTATCTAGGGGCTGTTCGTTTTTTAAAACCAATGATGGTGTTGCGGTTACTAGGTCGTTAGAAACTCGTATATCGACACTAATTTTAACACCATAAATACTAACCTCAAGCAAAGCTATACTGTTTGACTTTGCATACTTATATAAAGTGACACGCATAACACCAGTTATCGTTTCGATATTATTGGGTTGTACGTAACCACATCATGATGCGAGAAAATTAAGTTACCAAAGTTTGTTTGTTTATTTTTAGGGTTCCGTACCTCAAAAGGAAAAAAGGAGCCTTTATAGGATCATTTTGTTGTACGTTTGTCTGTCTGTCTGTCTGTCTGTATGTATGTCTGTCCCTTTTTCTTAGAAACGCGTGAAGGTATCAAGTTGTAATTAATATCAAATACTAAGGTCCGGTTTACATTCCAGGTTGAACCTGTTGGTAAGGTTCACTTTCCCTCAAAATATAATTCTATCGGCATTTTGGGTAACATTTGGCCAAATGAGTTTTTTTTACTAATTCGGACCTCCTGAACACGAATTTCGATGTTGGCACTCCCGATTTTTGACCGGAAGCTCAGATTTTAAGATGGCGTCCATGATTGTGAACATCGATAGACAACAACTGCCATTAGTCTATGTAAATAAAGTGCCTGTTCCATAGAAAAATACTGTAAAAATCTTGGGAAAGACGAAACACTGTCGTGGGGTCCACAAGTTAAAGAAATAAGCAAAAAAATATTTGTTGCTGCGAAATCTTTGGGTAGATTACGTAACTTCCTACCCATCCCCACTAAAATTACACTTGCTCAATCACTACTTCTTCCTATTCTCGACTATGCAGATGCTAGCTATCTTGATTTCAGCTGGAGGAGCAGCTTGATAAACTTGAGCGTCTTCAAAATTTATGCATAAGATTTATATTTGGTCTGCGAAAGTATGATCACATATCCGAATTCCGAACAAAGCTTAAGTGGCTCCCAATTCGTCTTCGCCGGAATACTCATGTCCTATTTCTTCTTTATAATGTCCTGTTCAATCCAAAAACACCATCATATTTAAAAAAATGTTTCGAGTTCATTGGTTCTCCTTTTAAACGTGATTATACAAATCTGTTGTTAAAAACTCCAAAGCACTATACACAAATGTATAATAAATCATTTAATGTAAAAGCAATCAGATTGTGGAACTTATTACCTATAGATATACAACGAGCGCAGTCCTTGAGAATATTTAAAAAAACTCGTTATTACTCACTATAATAAATAAAAGCTGATATATCACATCATACCCATATTTCTAATATCCATATATATTATTGATTATTTATCTCTATATGAATATGTATGTAAATTTATATATATATATATATATATATATATATATATATATATATATACTATATATATATATATTTTTAAATAATTATTTATTTATGTAAAGTATTATGTAATTGTATCTAATATTAACTTAAATATATATTTTGTATTTAATATTAACTTTTTACATCAATTTTGTTCAAGATGTACGATTGATTATAATTATTATCTACTTTATTTCAAATTCACACATTACCTTTTATTATGTTTTTTTATTTTAAATCCTTCAACCAAAGGTTATCTGGGAGAGATCGCTTCATAGCGATAAGATTGTCATTTGTATTTTTTTTTCTATGTTACTATTGTTTTTGTTATATTATGTGCAATAAAGTATATTATTATTCTTATTATTTCCTAAATTTTAGGGCTCGGATCTGACTTTTTTCTTTTAGATTGTTAATCGTGTCATATTTTGTCGAATAATACGAATATAATTTTTTACACAGTGTTTAATTAACTATTTAAATGTATTAGAACGAAAAAATCTGCGAAAGAATAATATATATAATTATTATTTTGAGTTGATTCTCCTTGTATTTGGCAAAATTCATGTTTTGTTGAAGCTATTTATTTCTTTGTGGTTAAATGCAATAATAGATCATGATAATAAGTAAACCACGAAAGTGATGCCGAATAAAATTGTCAAGAATTTTGAAAATTACACAATCATTTAATCATAATCCTCATCTACATCAACTTTTTTTAAACTTGTACAAATCGTAGAACAATAACCCATTTAGGTACAAATTAACTTAGCCCTTCGACATTTACAAAGTTTTGATGTGCAATCTTTTTTTGCAACCACAAAGAACAGTATCTTATGCAGTTTTTGGAATTGGTTCAAGCATGGTGAGGATAGGGATGTAGCCGTCTGTTTCTTTCTTCCATCCGCAGTCTGTAGCTGGTGACAGGATGGGGTCAGTAAGGTGAGCGTTCTCCCACACTGAAGCTTGGTAGTGACTACGTTTAATATGTTGCAAAAGCGCTAGTCGGCGTAAGAGATTCAGGTTTTTTTACTTTACCAAATAAAACATGACGTGCAACTTCAGATGTAAGTATTGAGTCAGCCACCTGAAAAAGAAACGAATTGAAATGTACGAACCAAGTCAATGCTGGTAATAAGGTAAGTTGAATATATTAATGATTACTACAAACCTTGTACAATTTTGTCACAAACATTTCTGCAGAAGATACAGCTGCATCCCTAAGAGGTACGATGCCAAGTGAGCACAATAGAGAGTAGTGCTTTTGAAACACTTTTAAAGCTGGTGGTTTCGTAATGGAAGCTACGTATGATGTGACATCGCTGCCACTGAACTGGAGCGTAAAAACTAACACGTGGCTTTCCCATCTTTTCGGATGGTACAAGACGTGTGGAAACTAATTCAAGGACTTGCTTAAGCCCCAGCTCTCGTGCGTTGTGGAGCGTTTCTTGGACTTTGTCGACCGCAATGTCTTTGGTAGCAACATTGTGAATTACAGAGATATGAGAGTCGACTTCTGAGAAAACCTTACAACTCTTTAAAGTGTTCAATATTTTTTCTTCATCCGCATTGTCTCGGAGCTTTCTACCGGGGTTCACTGATCCATCTTTGAATGAATTGTCAGTTAGAAGACCATACATTACATAAGTCGAATAAGTTATTTCATTTCTCCAATGTAATGACAAAGCCCAACTTTGAAGAGCAGATTCTTTACTACAAATACATTAAGCAAAGGCGTACTAACCAAAACGGTGCAGGTTCTTATTGTCGAAATAAGTAGATTACAATATTAGTATGTAATATTATATTACAAGTACAATATTATGTAATTTCAATGATTACCTATTTATTTTATGGAAATTTATTATTAAAAACGGTCAATTAATTGCTTTAATAGTTTATAACAATTATTTTCGCATTCTACTGCAAAAACAACGCTAAAGACGGCAATAAAATCGGCCTCGGGAGTGGAAATATCGTATTTGTAAGAAAACGTCCGCCATCTTGAATTCTGAGCTTCCAGGCAAAAATCGGCAGTGCCAACATCGGAATTCGTGTTCAGGAGGTCCAAATTAGTAAAAAAACTCATTTGGCCAAATGTTACCCAAAATGCTCCTAAATTTTTTAAAACGGCCACTTTAGAGAAAAGTGAACGAGTCTATGTAAAAAAAAACAAGCTTCTAAGTCAACGAAATAAAAAATTACGGTTGAAATACGGCTATTTTTGTCGTATATTTTGTCATTAACAAATAAATCAAAACCTATTGTTTCATGCGCAAATCGCTAATTCTAATCCTAATCACAAAAACATTATACAGTTTCTCATATATATATATATAAAGTACGTGTCGTACACTAATAACTTAGGAAGCCTTAGAATGAGAATTATTGCAAGTACAAAAATAATATGTACCTACCGATTTTGTAGAAGATTTTGTTGACTGTAAAAAATTATCAAGTGTTATTATTGTGATTTTTTTTTAGATTTGAAGGACATAATAATTAAAAATTTTGTGACTTACTGTACACCGCACCTAGACGCGTTTAGGATAGGTTAACAATTTATAGACACGCCTCACCAAGCTATTAAAAAGACAAATCCAAAACCACCTTGAAACCAAGAACCAACACCTTCCTTCAAAAGCTAACTTGGTGACCGCAACACGGACTATTCACTCTGAAAAGCCACGACAGATAGCAAATATAGCCAATTACCCAAATATCTTATAGTAATGAAGAAAAAGCAAAAAGGTTTGCTGAGCATCAAAAAAATATATTTCCACCAAATGAAAGTCCAATAAATCTGGAACCTTCAATAGATGAGGCTCTAGACGATTACCTCAACATTAAGCCTGTATCACAAATTAAACATAACATAAACCTAGAAAAATCACATGGATGGAAACCGGGAAAAAACCGCCTAGTGCCGCGTCATCACACAGACCAATTTCCCTATTACCAGTCATGTGAAAAACTTCTATTAAAAAAACTAAAACCTATACTAAAAACCAAGGACCTTATTCCAGACCATTAATTCGGCTTCAGGAAAAAGCATTCTACAATAGGCCAAGTTCTCTTATAATCACAAATATAATTGAGAAAACACTCGAGGATAAACAAGTTTGTTCTACTGTTTTTTAAGACGTGCCACAGGCATTTGATAAGTTATGGCATGAAGGCCTTATACTTAATCCAAAGTACGTATAGCCCGCGTGGGGCAGCGCGTCAGTAAGCAGGTCAACTTCAGTACAAGCCTTAGATCACAAATAAAATGCGCACGACCTGTTTGAACGACTGCCGCCATTCCCGATTCGACTGTCGTGTTGTGCGGTCGTGTTTTAGAGCGTCAAGTGCTCTCAGTGTGCTCCGTGCAGTAGTGACTCAGCTGGTGCGCATTCCTGTGTGGTGTTTTGCCTCAGTGCTGACGACCTCGAATTGTTGTTTGGATCATTGCCCGCAATTCCTGGAAAATCGGCCTGAGTGTTGAAGCGCTGCTCGGCAGTGTGTATTGGCTGGGAAATTGCTTCTCGGCCCGCTCTGAGTGTGTTTGTGCGTTCTTCAACGCGCCCATAACCGAGTGTTTATCGAAGCGATACTGTGTGTTTTTGTGCGTGAGTGTGTGTTCTCGTAGTCGCGTAACTACTACGCATAGCGGTGACCCTCGCTTTCCTCTTTGACTGTTACCGGTTCGCCCGGTCTGAGTCCGGCTTTGGGTTAAATCGCTAGTGTAGTATTTCCGCTTCAGCGGTTCGCCGCTCCGTGCATTCTCGCGTTTTAAGTATCGATTGCGTTTTAGTTGGTAGAAATCCAGTTCCGAGTGCTCAAGGGCTGGTGGGTGAGATCGTATAGCTCTTTTTAGAGTTGCGGTCTACCTAACGTTGCTCGTTCATAAACGTCTCGTTGCTGGGGGGAAACCTAACGGTGACAACGTAACCCCGGCCGTAGGAGTAGGAGTTAGGTACACACAAGGCAATCCGTAGCACTGCGGGGCGCCTGGCCACATTTAGGTATTCTTGCTCCTCGCCAGCAATGGTGGGGAGTCACTAGGCACTCAAAATCTACACCTCGGCCACTCCCGCGATGGCCGAGCAACTCATCGGCTTGTCCCCGGACCAGCTAGGGGCAATCGTGATAAATCTTGTTCGCGATCGCCCAGAGCTGGCCCACGTCTCTCGCTCGCGCAATCGTTCGCGCTCTCTCTCCCGCGAACCCCGCAATCGCGACCCGCGTCTCGCTCGCCGCGCTCTTCGGGCCCCTGTGCCCAATCGCCCCCCCACTCCGGTAGCCGATGTGACCCCTTCTCGGTCACTCGCTACCCCGCCCCCCGCAACCTCCGAAACCGCACCCCTGTCTCCAGTAGCCGTAATGTCCGCTGAGTCGGCGTTGTCCGAGGACGACGAAGGCTTCAAAGTGGTTGGCCTGGGGACCAAAAAGGGAAAAAAGCGTAAGAAGTCCGCCAAGTCCAAAAAGGCTTCGGCGGCATCCGCTCTGGAGTCTTCTACTCCTCCTCCCTCCGATTCCGAGGCTAAACGCCTCAAAGCGCCTAGCGCCGTGTAAGAACCGCTGTAGCTGAGCTCCGCGCCCAACGTTTCGGTGATCTTATGGAGAACATTTCTCCTTCTCACCAAGCTTATTGGCACTTAGCCAAACTTTTGTCTGCTCTCCCCGGGCCCGTCTCTGTCACGGGTATTCCCTACCCCGCCCCTCTTATGTCCCGGGACATTCCGCGTCCAGCGCCTATGAGAAGTGCTCCCGCACCTCTCGCGCAAACGCGCCTTGCCCCCCCGCGCCCCTCTCTCGCGCTGCCCGCAACGCCGCTCAGACGGCCGAGCAGCAGCATTTCGACATTCTCGCCGAAATTTCTTGGGTTTGCGACCCAGCCTATTTCGAGATCGTGTACGCCGAATACGTACAGATCACCGATCTCTCTCAAATGCTCGGCTTCATGGCTAAGCATCGCGACTTCTTCGCCGCCCTCCGCAGGGTAGCTCCAAAACCTTAAAACCAAAATGGATTGCACAACCGCGCGCGAAAAACCCCGGTCCGTCTCCATAGGCTATTTTAATGCCAACGGTCTCCGCAACCAAAGAGAGGAATTATCGCAATTCCTCTCGTCCCAAAAACCGGACGTCTTCCTCATCCAGGAAACGTTCCTAAAGCCCGCTGTCCGTACCCCTTCGATCGCGAACTATCACACCGTCCGTAATGATAGAACTTCCTCCAATCTCGGAGGCACTCTCATCTATTACAGGCGCTCCCTGCATTGCTCCCCTATCGATCCTCCACCGCTTACGAATTTAGAAGCATCCGTCTGCCGCCTAGCGATGACCGGCCATCAGCCGATCATCATTGCATCGGTTTATCTCTCTCCCCTAAAAGACTTGCTCGAGAGCGACCTTCAGTCGCTCTTAAATTTAGGCGACGCCGTCATTCTTGCCGGCGACCTAAATTGCAAGCATCGCCGCTGGAACTCTTCTGTAACTTCATGGAGAGGCAGACTCCTTGACGATTTAGTTGACAGACTAAACTTTGACATTATCGCTCCCATGACGCCCACTTTCTTTCCCCACAATACTAGAAACAACCCCGACGTACTGGACATAGCACTTCTAAAGAATGTAAGGCTAAGCTTTCGTTCTATAGAGGTGCTTGACGAACTTGACTCGGACCACCGCCCTGTCATCCTCCGATTAGGTTCCCCTTCAGACTCTCCTCCAGACACTAGAACCGTGACGGACTGGGATAAATTTGGGCAATTGCTCGAAAATCCCAGCTCGCCACATCTAGACCGCGTTCCCAACGTAATCTCTTCCGCGACCGATCTAAACGTAGCTATCGACTCTCTCACTAGCCACCTGACCGCCACCGTTGGCGAGTGCTCACGACAGGTGCGGCGTTGGTGATTATCACCACCTAATCCTGCCTCAGCACATCAGGTCGCTAATGACTGAGCGAAACGCGCCCCGCCGCGCTTGCGATCGCGCTCCCACTACCGAAAATAAAGCTCGCTTCAACGACTTACACCGCCGTGTAAGAACCGCTGTAGCTGAGCTCCGCGCCCAACGTTTCGGTGATCTTATGGAGAACATTTCTCCTTCTCACCAAGCTTATTGGCACTTAGCCAGAGCTCTAAAATCCGAAACCGCAAACTCTCTCCCTCCGTTATCTCGTCCCAACAACGTTCCCGCGTTCAACGACGACGAAAAAGCGGATTGCCTAGCGTCTAGCCTCCAAGCCCAATGTGCCTTAAGCACACAGCCCTTCGATCCCGACCACGTGCGCGAGGTAGACGGCGAAGTGGAGCGCAGAACTTCTCTGCCTCCACAAGACCCCCTGCCCCCTGTCACTGTCGACGAAGTCGTACAGGTCATCAAAGACCTACGCCCCCGTAAAGCCCCCGGTGCGGACGGTATGTCTAACGATATCCTAAAGCGCCTCACTCTGCCCCTTGTCTGCCTCCTAGTAGCGATCTTTAACGCTGCTATGGAACATTGCATCTTTCCATCTCAATGGAAAGATGCAATTGTTATAGGCATCCATAAGCCAGGTAAAGCTCGTACCGAGCCGTCCTCCTATCGCCCCATAAGTTTACTAAAGGCCCTTGGTAAACTCTATGAACGCCTCCTCCTCGCTCGCCTACGGAACGCTATAGTCTCCAGAGGCATTTTAATAGATGAGCAGTTCTGCTTTTGTGCCAAACACTCATGCGTCCATCAAGTCCTCCGCATAACAGAACATATTCTTACTGGCTTTCAGCCAGCGTTAGGTAAGACCCGTCACACGGGCGCTGTCTTCTTCGATGTAGCGAAAGCTTTCGACAAAGTCTGGCACAACGGTTTAATTTTTAAACTGTACAACTTTCAGTTGCCAGATCGTCTCGTGCTCAACATACGAGACTATTTGTCGAATCGTAGCTTTCGCTACAAAGTCGAAGGCACTCTCTCTTCCCCCCGTCCCATAGAAGCAGGAGTCCCGCAAGGGTCCGTGCTCGCCCCCATCTTGTACCTTCTGTACACTAACGATATCCCTAAAACGAAAGGTACCAATCTAGCCCTCTTTGTGGACGATACCGCTTAGATAGCGATAGATATACCACAGATAGGCAAGTGAGTCGAATCACTGAGAGACTCCAATCCGCTATCACCGCCCTAGGCGAGTGGTTTCGGAAATGGAGAATCGAGGTGAATCCCGACAAAAGCTCTGCCGTCCTTTTTACCTTAGGCCGCCCTCCGCGGCCTCCTGCCCTTTCTCTTTTCGGTCGTGCCATTCCCTGGCAAAATAAGACCAAATATCTCGGTGTGACCATGGATAGTCGTTTGAACTTCCAAGCTCACACCAAAATAGTCAGAGACCGAGCCGCTTTTGTCTCGGTCGTCTCTATCCCATGTTAGGCAAGTATAGTAAGATGTCGCTTAGAAATAAGCTAAATCTTTACACAACTTGTATCCGCCCCATACTAGCTTATGCTAGCGTAGTCTTTGCGCTGTCCAAGCGCAATCTCCACAAACTCCAGACCCTCCAAAACCGCTTTCTCAGAGCGGCCTCTGGAGCCTCTTGGTACGTTCGCAATGCGGACCTACACAGAGACTTCGAACTTCCCACGATTCCCCAATACTTTAAAGACTTGGCAGTCCGCTTTTTCGAGCGTACGCAAAATCACCCGAATCGATTAATTGTGCAATCCACAACGTATCGTCCCCCTGATCGACCCGGTCGCGGTCGTACAACTATTGTTAGGCGGCCTCGGCACGTACTAACGTCCCCAGACGACGATCTCGCTGTCCGGATAGCGAGATTAGTCTCTACGACCTCCCCGAATAGGGCCTACCTCCAAACACGACGCCGACGTCCCCGGGTTCGTCGGCGCCCACAAGGATACACTAGGTATCAAAGAGTGCCGGGGCGCTTCTCGCCCCCACTCAATCGCAATCGTACCCGCGTAACGGGGAACTCCCCTCCTGGCGGTGAATCACCTTCGGGTTCGAGACTCACGCCGGTCGAAGGGACGCCCCCGAGAGCGACAACCCAAGCCGAGGCGTCCCCCGCGGGGAGCCCTTGAGCGTTGGGCGCTATATGGGTTGAGGCTCCTTCAGAGTCTCGCCCCAAAAGTCCGGTGAAGCAGTAATGGCTGCAACAGCCAACTGCATAGTCAGCTCAGAAGAAAAAAAAAAAAAAAAAAAAGACTGCCGCTGCGCGCGTCCCTAACCATGATTAGGACTCACCAGTTTCCGTACTGAGTGGTGGACGCCACCCGCTCCCTCACCGCAACGCCTCTTCGCAAGATTAGCCTCTGCTAACCGTTTGGCGCTAGTTGATCTACTTTAAGTATTATTAATACATTGCTTAAACTAATAAAAATGCTGCCCAAATCATATGCAGACATTTTAGAATCATACTTATCAGATAGAGTTTTTAGAATAAGCAAAGTAAAGCATCTAGAAAATAAAGTAAAATGTATTAAAATCGATACATATAAACTTCACAAACAAAAAAGATGAGTACTGTCCGGTATATATTAACAACAAGATCATACTATATAAAAATACAGCAAAGTATTTAGGCTAGACGCTTGACGCAAAGCTATGCTGGAAAGCGCACGTTAAGAAGAAAAAAAGATGAATTAGAATGAACTACAATACAAAAGGATGTATTGGCTACTTGCAAGACATTCTACTCCTGTCGTACACAATAAAACATTAGTATACAAAGTCCTTATGCCAGTATGGATCTACGGTATACAGCTGTGGGGCGGTACCAAAAAAAAAAAACATTTTAATCATACAAAGATTTCAAAATAAGGTACTCAGGGTAATAGTTAATGCACCCTGGTACATAAGAAACGATGATTGTCGACATAGTGAGTCACGCCAACGTGTAAGAATTTATCAATTTGATTTACTAATTGATGTACAATCAATAAAGTTGTGAAGTTTTGCTCATACTTGAAGTTTTCGCGTCCTGAACATTCCGTCTGTGACGTCATCATGCGCCAGCGTGAGCGCGCTTCGCGTTCCGAGCTTTTCATCTGTGACGTCACCATGCGCTAGCTTGAGCGCGCTGTAAAGTTGTAGTATAAGGTATACGTTCGTTCCCTAACGACATTCTATAACTCATTTGACGAACGTTTAGCTTATTTACCAATATTTAAGAGTAGTTGTTTAGTAAACTAGTAGTAAGTGGAGAGTTGAAACAAGACATTGAAAACAGGTTTTGATAAAGTTCAATTCGATAATCTGCCTAAAGAAGATATTTTTATGGTTGCGCACTACTTTTCTAAAAATAATTATTTTGTAGCATCTGAGATGCTTGGAATGAAACTCAAAAGGTAAGTTAACTGAATATACTACTCATTACAAGAAAAGACAGTTTTAGGTTAGTTATATGTTCAACAGCAGTGGTCGCAAACATTTGGTAAAGTTTTATGAGTATAAAGTATAACGCATTTTAACTAAACAATAAACTAATTTTTGAATAAACTGAGTGTTTATGGCACATAAGACCTACAATACTATGTTCGACTACCTATTGTGTTTTAATATTGTAGTGGTGGCCAACCTTTGGTAGTTTTATAAGTTTAGAGTTTGACGGATGATATAACCTAGAGAATTTACTAACCTTTTAAATAAACTGGGTGTTTGTGGCACATAGGACTTACGATACTATGTTCGACTAGATTTTCGCTTGCGGTTTCACCCGTGAAGATTTTTCTATTTTGAACCCCGTTTTACCCCGTCGCGTCGTGGGGTACCACCATTTACGTTATTTACAAACACAAAATGTGTGCTGTTAAGTGGTCACCCATCCTATATCGTTTTCAACAAACAAATGTGTTACTGTTTCGCTTAGTAATAGCTAGATGGCGCTTTAACGGTGATTTAAGATGGTAAATGACTCGGGCCCGTTTAACACTCGGCCGGCTTGGCCCCCCAAACCAAACCAAAAAACTTTAACAATTTCTTTTATCAATTTTATTCTACAACTTTGTCGGCCTAATTAATAAGTATACCCATGCCGAATTACAGCTTTTTAGTACTTATGGTCTCTGAGCTAGGTCGCGGACAGAGGGACGGACATGGTGAAACTATAATGGTTCCTTGCTGATTACGGAATCCTAAAAATAACATAGCTAGAGACATATGACTGACCAGTGACATTTGATAATTAGCTACTCTTAATAAACTTATTTCAGATCAGGAACAGGTTATGGTGATGATTCTATTGGGTACGTACAGATAAAAAATCGGCCAAGTGCGAGTCGGACTCGCACATGAAGGTATCCGTACCATTATCTACAAAAACGACAAAAAAATCTGTTGTATGGGAGCCCCCTTAAATATTTGTTTTATTTTAATTTAATTCTTTATTTTTAAAGTGACTATATAACTAAATCTTCTTTGAATATTTTAAGCGTCTACCTGTTGCCATTATCAATATCGAGCAAAAACAAACCAAAAAATCACGTTTGTTGTATGGGAGCCCCCTTAAATATTTATTTTATTCTATTTTTTAGTATTTGTTGTTATGGCGGCAACAGAAATACATCTTCTGTAAATACATTTCAACTGTCTATCTGTCACGATCCATGAGATACAGCCTGGTGACAGACGGACGAACGGACGGACGGGCAGCGGAGTCTTAGTAATAGGGTTCTGCTAATTATCCTTTGGGTACGGAACTCTAAAAAGGGATGGCCTTCAGCCTTTTGCAGAACAAAAACAGCTTGTCAGGTGTCTTCATAATTGAATCAATACACAGACGCACAATACAGTACTTTCTGACCTTATTTACTTTCACAAATTACAATGAAAGCAAATACGCGCGCGCCGTGAACATCCAGCAGTGAGACAGTGGGCGGCGAGGCGCAACGTGACGTCACAGCGGGTTACGTGGCCGACCGCTGGCCCGTAGCACCAAACACCACTTTACATACATATGCATCCAATTTTTAAGATAAAAAAAAAATAATAACACCGTTATACTAGTTATTTTTCGTTAAAATTTTTGATACCTATAACAAAGATCGATGGTCAGACTCATTATTAACAAGTATGCAGAAAGAAGATCACGAGCAGACTTCATCATCACGTCGAGACAATCCAGCTTCTCGTCAAAACGGACATAGTGAGAAGGCTCAAAAGAACAATACCTTTTTAATTAGTGTAGTGTTATTAATAGAGTAATGTAGTAGAAAACTAGTACTACCAACATAGAACACAAGATTAATGTGTCTTAACTAGAGACTGTAAGAAAAGTGTCATTAGACACATTCTTAGATATGAATACTCTTCTATAAAACTAGGTCAAAAACAATTGCTCATTAGACTACTAGGCTAAATCATAATAATATTAGGGTACAAGGTTTTAATATTGTAAACTAGAAATAAAAAAAACAGCCAGGATCCCGGACAATATTGTCATAACCACGTGGGCCAAGAACGCGACCACTCGACGGTATGACCATTATCTGGGCAAAGCTCAGATCGTAAGCTTGCTGTAAAACTGCCATTCTGCCACAGTTTGTCATAGCCCAGCTTAGAGACGCTAGTTGTGGTAGTCTTGTAAAAATATCAATTTAATTGTCTTTTTTTATTTTATTTTATTACAACGACTCGTGAAAATTTAAAGTTCGTTGTGCATATTTAACCATTCCTTTTTTATCATATCAGCTCCTTTTTCGCCAATCATTATAGTCGGAGCGTTAGTATTTCCTCGTACTATGATAGGCATTATACTGGCGTCTATGACTCTAAGTCGCTTAACGTTGCGAACTTTTAATTCAGGATTAACTACAGCTGTGATATCGTTGTCAGGTCCCATTTTAGCAGTTCCAGTTGGATGGTACATCGAAAAAGTCAGTTTTCTTGCCATACATTCTAAAAAATTGTCATTATCGTTTTTAAATTTTTTACAAGCTTCAATTTCCACCCACTTCAATTTAAATCCAGCATTTTTAAATGTTTTCGTATCGCCGAATCGTAAAACATATTGTTTCATGGCACGCAATATAGTCTTTAAGTCTTCTTCATCATCAAAGTAATTTGCGTAAATCAAAGGGTGATCATAAGGATCCGTACTTTTAAGTAGAATTCGCCCTTTTGATTTTGGTCTTAGGAGTGATATGGGAATTACTAAAATATAATTTTCGTTATTTAAATCTTCGAATTTCTTCCGAAATTCATCACTCAATCCGTGCTTCTCATATTTATCTATAAGATTGACTGAATTTGGTGGAAGAAGTATATAATGCCATTGAATATCCGCGCTTTTTGCTGTCGGATCTGTGGTGTTTACAAATGTTGCTATTCTGTGTGGTCTAAGATTTGAAAATATTCCAGTTTTGTTAAAGATATATTCTATCAAACCTTTACTTATATTTTCTAAAGAACACATGTTCGTGTCTCCAGGTAATATATAAGATACTTCTACAAATAAATGATCCTGTAGATTCTCTCCAACTGGCAAATCTGCCTTGGTTTCTATTTTTAAGTCTTCCAAATGTTGTTTAGGTCCTAGTCCTGATAATAACATAAGTTGAGGGGTATTAATTGCACCCGCGGATAAAATAAGTTCCTTCTTGGTATATACTTCAAAACTCTTTCCGTTTTTATTTAACAAAACACCTTTTACAATGTTAGAATTTGGTTCAAACAAAATTTTTGTTGCAAGGGTATTTTTGATCACGTGCAAATTTTTTCTGTCTTTGACTGGGCTTAAAAATGCCCTAGCTGTACTTTGTCTTGTACCGTCTTTGATGGTATTAGGAAGCTTACCTACACCCATTTGTAAAGGTCCATTAATGTCTTCCACAAACTGAAGCCCTAACTCCTGTATTGCTTTAACAAATATCTTTTCTAAATCATCGTAGTCTTCAGGATCATCTACGTTCAAATATCCTCCAGTACCATGATATTTTTTGATTTCATCAGTAGCTGGCTTAGTATAATTTTCACTCTTTTTGAAGTACGGAAGGACATCGTTGTAGCTCCAGCCTATATTTCCATTAGCTGCCCATTCATCATAATCTAGTTTACTGCCTCTGACATACATCATAATGTTAACGCTACTGGAGCCACCTAACACCTTTCCTCTTGGCCAATAAGTTCCATTTTTAAAACTAAGACTGGCTCCCTCTTGAGGCTGAGCTGTGTAATTCCAGTCTTGAGGGCTTTTTAAGGTATTGTAAAAAAGCTGTGGTATCTGAAAAAAGAATACACAAGGAATTTAGCATATTTTACGATTAAAATTGACAAATTATAATTTTGCCAAAGGATGCAAATAAAAAGTGAAAGTGTCGTAATAGAAATTATGTTTAATGAGTGGACAGAAAATTAACTGCATACTCGCATTTGTTTATACGTGTAGCACTTTTATCTATATGAAACACTATCTACATCAAGAGAGATATCTGATTGTACATTGAATTAATATCAGTTATAATAAGTTGTTGCTGTAATTAACTTTTTAACACAATCAGTCTCAAATGGACTTAAAAGCACTTTAAAACAAAATTTCTCCATCGATTTGTTATGACATAAGAAACTAAAATAATTATAATATTTGATCTACGACTTAATTGATTTCCTCAAACATAAGTACAGTGTAACTGCTTGTATAATGAACTGTTTTAACGATTAGTCTGAACTAATGCCAACGGCTGCTTTTTGCCATTGCTCTGTTTTCCATCGGCAAAGAGTTCATCCACAGTCCTCAAACACACCTTGAAATCTAAATGGTCACGCACAGTGCGGTTACGGATAGTTCTCGTCTTAAGACCGTACGCTTGCTCGCCGCTTTGGTAGTATATAAAAATTTTAGTTATTGAGCTTATACTACTTGGTAGTATATCTAAGGTGAAAGAACTATGGAAAGAGTTATGTTTGGTTTCGCTCCAAGTCAGGATTGAAAATTGACTCCCTCGGTTGGTAGTGTAGCTGTGCAGAGGGTGTGGGTTCGATTCCCGCCCTGGACAAACATTTATGTGACAAACATTTGTGTTTGTCTGGAGTCTGGGTGTATTTATATATGATTTATTTGTATTTACAAAAAAAAAGTAATTATATGTATTTGTATCCGTTGTCTGGTATCCATAATACAAGCTTTGCTTACTTTAGGGCCAGACGGCGCTGTGTGTAATGTTCAAAAATATTTATTTAATTAAAAGGATTATGCCACATAGCTGGAATAATCGGTGGACAATGGAGATGAAACGATCTATAGTTGAAAACAGTGATTTAGGAACAGCGGGGTCTTTGCTTTTAAAATTCTTTAGTGGAAGTTCATTTCCTGCGAATGATATGGTATTGATAACTAACCTCAGTAGCTAAAGTGGGATTTCCTCCAGCTTCCACAAGAAGCACTTTCCAGTCTGCTATTTCGGATAGACGATTGGCCACCACTGCACCAGCTGACCCTGCTCCAACCACTATGAAGTCGTAATATGGATCTGAAAATTGTGGTTTTTTTTAAACAACTAATATTGACACTCAATTTCAGAACAAAAAGAAACTTGTCTTTTCACTGGCGACGGACGAGGACTAATACCTTGATTTTCCTTCGCTCAAAAGGCGCAAATAAGATAATTTGACATAGTGTTTTCAAAAGTGCAGTACAAACGTGTTACCCATCGATCGGTCCCATGTTTTCAAATATTCAGTACAGTAGCGTAATTTCTGAGATATGCGTATTCCATCACGAATATCTCTGAATCACGAGAGTTTGCTCTGCATTCGTGTAACGAATCTCAAAATGGCTTAGATTATCCTGAATTATTAGTTAACCACTAATTTCTCGTTGCTAGCAACAATGCAATTATTTATTATTCTTTAGTTTTATTCTTACTGAGTGTCTTTTGCACATTCACTATTTTTTCCTGTGTTCTATATCTTGTACATAGTCCTAGATTTTTGGTAAAATTCTAATATAGTCTAATACAAAAACATTGAAGTCGATTTCATTCCTAAAACACTGGATTTGTTTAGGATAATATGAAAGTATTTTCATGCATAAGCCATAACTTGGAAGCGGTTTATTTTAGGCTCTTCAGAGGTCTGGAAAAGTACTGTCACTATAATTTCGACTTCGATTTCAACTCCCTCGCAGCCTAGTTGGTACTGTGGCCGACTGCTGCACAGAGGGTGTGTGTTCGATTCCCGTACTGGACAAACATTTATGTGATAAAAAACAGTTGTGTTTGTCTTGAGTCTGGGTGTATTTATGTATAATATGTATGTATTTACGAAAAAAAGGTAATATATATGTATCTGTATCTGTTTTCTGGAATCCATAATACAAGCTTTGTTTACTTTTTGGCCAGACGTCGCTGTGTGTACCTAATGTCGAAAATACTTATTTATTTTATAATTATAATTATTTCTATTTTTCTTACTGTTACCTACTTTTAATTTTATAAAATTCTCTTAAGGGAAGTTTGCGTTTTCTTTACGCATTGAGACCTGGAGAATCGTTTGCCATAAATTTTAGAGTGTTGTCTGTATGTGTATATATCTGAAGAACCAATGGACCAATTTTTCTCGTGACCATATCAATCGATACGCCACGTCATGACTTATATCTGAAAAGAGTTTGAGCAAAATCGGTCCAGCTGTTTGTTTTTTTAAAAACGCAAAAAATATTCTTAAGAGAAGTTGCTTGTGCGGTAGTTGCTACCAACCTGTTTTTTATCATGATATTGATCATGATCTCAAAAATATTCTTTGCAACTGCTTCGGAAGTGTATAAAGGCATTCAAAATGTAAAAAATAGTTTTATCTCGTTTGAAGTAAATTGAATGATAACACACAGAGGTTTAAAGTTCATACAGGAGGCATTTATCAATATTGACATCTTAGGTTTTTTTTAACGATCACCACGTTCGTTTGGCAGTGTATTTGTCGTCCTGCTGTCGTCTAAATATGTGACAGGAATATGGTATTTGTCTACCTACTATTATATTTAAATTACTGTTAGTGTGAGACTCTGCCGCGACTTTGTCCTCGTTTAATACGAAACCCTCATATTAAAATAATGCAATGTAGTTTTCAAACGGAAAAAGTATGTTCAAAATCGTTACAGTAGTTCCAAATCTCTAACAAAGCTATTAAAGTTACAAATTCACACCATCTGTTAGCAATACCAGTAGTTCCATGGACTCAACATTTCCATATTGGCACAAAATGATGAAAAATGCTTTATTGTGATGAGTCTTTTGTTGAGAGAAGCGACTTTTCCTTATCTTAAGGCATTCCATAGAATGGCTGTTATTATATAAAATTCCTAGGCGATTTTCATGAAATTTTGTATGTAGGGGGTTTCGGGGTCGATAAGTCGATCTAGCTAGGTTTCATTTTCAGCAAACGTCGTTTTATCCGTGTTTTTAGGCAATAATAACTGAAAAATATGACTCTTTCTGACATCTATTGGCGAGTAGTAATACTATTCTTTTTACCGAAACAGCAACTTGACAATAGATGGCGTTGCTAAAAAAAAACGAGCGAAGCTCGGTCCTCCAGGTAATGTAATAAATTAAGAAAGAATTGACATTTACATTGCTTAAACAAGCACGGTAGGTATTATTTTAAAAATGCCTAGTCATTCTATAATATAATGCTTGATTCAATGTTATAATGATAATCAAAGTAGTAAATACGTGGTCTCTTACCATCAAGAACATCCTGGGTAGCATCAAATGGCCAAAGATGGTCTCCAACGAGAGCGCATTGCGCACCTAGAAAGCTCTGCAGCGCCTGGGTGAAAACTGGCCCTGCTGCATTAAAGCTGCTCACAATATTCGAAGTCAACGCTGTATCACAAGCCCACATGGCTTTCCTGGTCTTTTAGGATTGCGTGTCTGTCGTTAATTAGATTAAGTCATAAAAATATTCTTTAAAAATAATTTTTAAGATGAATATTTTAGTGGAATGAATCAAGATGCCTTAATTCTTCTTAGTAGAGGAAAAAAGGGCTTTTTGCCTTTTGCAACACTGAAATTAAATATTTTACGATAAAATAATTTTTTTTAAATTACCTGAGTTATTATTGATGTAGCTAGAATATTTTTTCTGGGATCAGAACTTAGGGTTTTCTAAAAATTTAATAGTCACTCAATAATAGTCGGCTACCTGGTTCCGAAAAACATGGCCTATAAAGTCAAAGTCAAAATGGTTTATTCAAATAAGGATTTTACAATCACTTTTGAATCGTCAAAGTTATAAAATATTATTTTTTGAACCCTCCCACCTTCCCGCCGGTTCACAATGTTGTTGATTTCTACCGAGAAGAATCCGGCAAGAAACTCGATAGTTACTCTATTAAAAACACTTAAATGAACTAAAATACAATTAATGTTTTAAATAAAAGATTTTTAGTCATACAATTTTATGTTATTTCCATTTTAATTTGGTTTACCTATGCATCCTGTAATTGAGCATCATCAGTCCCAAGGATTTTTATCATTTACATAGTCTGAAATATTGTAGTATGCCTTTTTACAAAGTACCTGCTTGATAAAAGATTTAAATTTACTTATTGATAGATTTTGAATTTTATTGGGAACTTTGTTGTAAAAGTGTATACATTGCCCCATAAAAGAGTTACTTATTTTGTGTAGACGTGTATCATGCACCAACAGCTTATTTTTACTTCTAGTATTTACTTTGTGAACGTCACTTTTCTTGCTGAAACTATTGATATTTTTATGTACATATAAAAGATTTTCATATATGTACTGCGACACTAAAGTTAAAATTTTTACTTCCCTAAACCTATCCCTCAGAGATATCCTAGATCCTAATTTATAAATAGCACGAATTGCCCTTTTTTGTAACAAAAATATTGTATTTACATCAGCAGCGCTACCCCACAATAGGATACCATATGTCATTAAACTATGGAAATAGCTAAAATATATTATTTTTGCAGTGTCGACATCGGTCAATTGTCTTATTTTCTTGATCGCATACACAGCAGAGCTAAGTTTTTTGGCTAGGTTATGAATATGAGGACCCCATTGAAGTTTGGAGTCCAGCGTTATGCCAAGAAAGACTGTTGAATTAACAAGTTCTAATTGCTCGCCATTAATATTAATACATGTCTGTCTCTGACTAACATTTGGTAATGTAAATTTAACACATTTGGTTATTTTTTCATTAAGTAACAAATTATTAGCGTTAAACCAATTTACAATTTTAGAAAGGGCATCATTTAATTCATTATAACATGTCTGTCGTCTCTTAACTTTAAAAAGCAAAGAGGTGTCATCAGCAAATAAGACAATGTCATGGTTTTTTACATGATATGGGAGATCATTAATGTAAATAAGGAATAGAAAAGGACCTAAAATTGAGCCCTGAGGGACTCCCATAGTGACTGCTGATCCCGGAGATCTTTCACCGTTGACATCTATTTTCTGTACTCTTCTACTCATATAGGATGTCAAAAGGTCGAGAGCTTTGCCTCTAATACCATAGTGATGTAGCTTCCTGATGAGATTTTCATGTTGAACACAGTCAAATGCCTTAGATAAATCACAAAACACTCCAAGGGCGTCATGCGAATCCTCCCAGGCGTTATATATATTTTTTAATAGTGCCATTCCTGCATCGGTTGTGGAACGGCCTTTCATAAAGCCAAACTTTTTACTACTAAGTAGCTCATTAATACAGAAATGGCTTAACATTTGACAAAGTATGCTTTTTCAAAAACTTTACTGAGTATAGGTAGTATTGAAATAGGCCGAAAATTATTAGGATCTGTTGAACTACCTGATTTAAAAAGAGGTATAACTTTGCTAACTTTCATCTCATCAGGAAACACACCACTATCAACACAACTATTAAATATAATGGCTAAGGGTTGTGCTATAACATGAATAATTGAATTTATAGTTTTTACAGAAAGTCCCCAAAGGTCTGTGGTGTTTTTAATTTCTAATGTTTTAAATGTATTAATGATATCTGTAGGACTAATGTTTTTAAATACAAAGGGAACGTTACATTCAGGAACACTAGCTTTTAATAATTTTTCTGCTAAGATTGGACTTGAGTTTAGATGTTCAGTTGTTTTGAATGGGATATTCCTAAAAAACTGTTCAAAGGCAACTGCTACCTCAGAATTTGTTTTAAAACTAGCATCATCTACAATCAACTCAAAGTCCTGACAAGAATTCCTAGCTTTACCAGTTTCATTATTTATTATGTTCCATGTAGTTTTTATTTTATTTGTTGAATTTTTTACTTTATGTCTGAGGTGAATTGCTTTTGCAACAAGACAGACCTTTTTAAAGGTTTTTGAGTATTTTTTTAAATATTGCCTAAATATTTGGCTATTATTATATGTTTTTTCTTTATATAATTCATACAGTATACGCCTACTTTTATGAATACCTGGGGTAGCCCATTCACTAAAACTAAAGCGACTGGAAATAAGTTTCTTTTTTGCAGTAAATTTTTTTTTTTTTTTTTTTATACCACTAATGTGGCAAACAAGCTTACGGCCCGCCTGATGGTAAGCGGTCACCGTAGCCTATGGACGCTTGCAACACCAGGGGTATCACTTGCGCGTTGCCGACCCTTCAGAAATCTAATAACTTCTTTCTTGAAGAACTCCATACTGTAGTCCTTGCAGAAAACCTTGGCAGGGAGCTCATTCCACAACTTAAGCGTTCGCGGGAGGAAGTTTCTCTGAAACCGCACTGTACGCGACCATTTAGGTTCTAAAGTGTGAGAATGAATTCCCTGCCGATGGCGAGCGGTGCGATGGTAGAAAGTAGCCGTGGGCATCATTTCGAACAATTCCTCAGAACACAACCCATTGTACAAGCGGTAGAACACACACAGTGAGGCAAAGTCTCTCCTCAGACTTAAGGGCTCGATACCGCAAGTGAGTTTGGAATCGTCGACAATTTTCACAGCCCGTCGTTGAACCGAGTCAAAAGGGCCAAGCTGGTATCCGGGTGCACCTGCCCAGAGATGGCAGCAGTACTCCATATGGGGCCGAACCTGCGACTTGTAAAGTAACAACCTTTGCCCCGACGTGAAGTACTGCTTCGCTCTGTTGAGTACACCAAGTTTTTTGGACGCCAGCTTCACCTTATCTTGTAAATGATCTCGGAACTGAACATCGCTGGAGATGTCGACACCAAGGATCCCAATGCTCTTGGAGATGGAGAGGGGAGTGTTCTGGAATTGTGGGACTACAGTGAATGGAGTTTTCTTAGCGGTGAACGCGCACACTTGTGTCTTTGTAGGGTTGAATCGGACCAAGTTTACCGTCCCCAATCAGAGACTTGGGACAGTGTGGTCTCGATTTGAGACACAAGTTCTCCGCGGTTTTCCTCCACAACGGAACGAGGGATGTTTGCACGACCCGTGTAAAAAGCGTCTCCAGTACTGTCATCTGCATAGCAATGTATGTTGTTGATGTCCAACATGTCATTGATATGCAGTAGAAACAGCGTAGGAGACAGCACAGAGCCTTGCGGGACACCAGCATTAATGTCCATGCTATCAGAGCAACTACCGTCAACTACGGTTCGTATGCGTCTGCCGGACAAAAAGCTAGCCACCCATTTGCACAAACCCTCGGGCACTCCGTAAGATGGCAACTTCGATAGAAGACCGCGGTGCCAGACCCGATCGAACGCCTTCGCTATGTCCAGGCTACATGCCAATGCCTCCCCCTGACTCTCAATGGCTAGTGCCCATCGGTGTGTGAGATACACTAGAAGGTCACCAGTCGACCGACCGTGGCGAAAGCCATATTGACGGTCACTGACCAGATCGTGTACTTCTAGGTATCTTAGAAGCTGTGTGTTGATCACACGCTCCATCACCTTAGAGAGGAGAGAGGTAATAGCGATAGGCCTGTAATTCGATGGATCTGATCTATCGCCCTTTTTGGGCACCGGGTGCACATTCGCAGTCTTCCATGAAGACGGAAATTGCCTATTGTGGTAGGAAAGCGCGAAGAGGCGCGTGAGTACAGGACATAACTCAGGAGCACACTGCTTAAGCACCACTGCTGGTATACCGTCTGGCCCACTCGACTTATGAACGTCTAGAGAGAGCAACGCCCGCCTGACCCCCCGCTGCGTTATGGAGATTTCCGGCATGGTCTTACCGCACCACGGTGTAGTAGGTGGTACAGCGCCTTCATCGTTCATATTCGAGTTCGAGGCAAAGAGACTGCCCAGTAGATCGGCTTTCTCTTTAGCACTATGGGCCAAGTCACCATCGGTCTTTCGCAGTGGTGGTAACGACGACTGGCAGAAGTTCCCTTCGGCAGCTTTGGCAAGCGACCAGAAAGCACGACTCTCAGAAGGATAGCTCGCAAGTCGCCCACCTATTTTGCCGATGAATTGGAATTTTGCTCTGGCAGTTGCTTTCTTACTGGACCTCGAAGCAGCATTTAATTTGCGTTTTAACTCAGAAATATTCGGATCCTTATTATTACGAGCCGTGGTCCAAGCCTCATACGCAGTTTGCTTAAGAATTTTAGCTTCTCTGCAAGACCTATTAAACCACGGTCGTTTTTTGACACCGGCAGCTACTCGCAGGTTAGGAATGAAACATTCCATACCAGCAAGGATTGTCTCAGTGACTGCGGCTGCGCAGACGTCAGGATCTTCTGAGTTAAAGCAGATCTGCCTCCACGGGTACGATGCGTAAAATTCTCGCAATCCATCCCAGTCTGCCGACTTATAGTGCCACACACGACGCCAATTAGTTGGCCCAAAAGGATCGGGTTGTGTGCATGACACTTGAGTCCGGACGAGACAGTGGTCCGAGGAGCCAAGAGGCGCATCCACTGAGACGGAGTATCCATCCGGACGAGTAGTCAGCAGAAGGTCCAGTAAGGAGCTCGTATGTTCCTCTATATCTGGTATTCTCGTTGGAGAAAGTACCAGCTGAGAGAATCCATAGGTCAGAGCAAATTCGTGAGCAGATATCCTAGCATAGTTATTGGTTCGAGAACTGAGCCACTCGCGATGGTGGGCGTTAAAGTCTCCCAAAATAACTAGTTCTGCTGTGGGATATTGCTCTAGAACTTTGTCAGTCGTCAAACTCAGGTACGTGAAGAGTCGAGTTACGTCCGTGTCACCGCTATGAGACCTGTATAGGCACGCATAGATACGAGTGTGGCCGCCGTAATCTACGCGCACCCACAATATCGACAGGTCCCTGTCTTCAAGGCTATGAAGGCGGCGACAGCAGATATCCTCCCGGACGAACATACATACACCGGCACGACTCATGAAATTGTGTTCGAGTTTGTAGCCGGGATAGTGAAGGTATGATGTGTCGGCCGGGCAGGATATCTGCGTCTCCGTTAGAAAAAGAATGGTCGGCTGCGCAGTTTCGAGATGGTGGTGGACCGCGTTAAGATTTGCGTGAATACCCCTGATGTTGCAAAAATCCACATTATATGTGGATGGAGTAGCCGCTGTGCAAACTCTTTTCTTATTCTTTCTTATGGCCATAATATATAAAAGAAGTTACTAAGACTAAGGGATGAGGATTCACTGCACAGACAGCATAGAGGACGAAAGGTGCGGTTCTAAGACTGCCGAAGCTCGCCACAGATGATACGGTTGCTGGCACGGCGGGCGGAAGGGCCCCTGATCCCCCTCTGTTGTAGTAGCCGGGTCCACTCCGGTCTCCTTCTCCGGCACGACTACCACTTCAGATACTTTACACAGGCTGGCGAATCAGCCTCCCAGGGCGGAGATTAAGTGATCCCTGGGTTCGGGATCCCGTTCAACCTGCGGGCGGCCAGCCGTTTCATCAGGTCTCCCTGACCGCCGAACCAGCACGCCGCGTCTACGCCGAGCATGACAGCAACAAGCGCCGCCGGTCCTCCGCTGTCCGCGCAGCGAATCCTCAAAGAGCTCTGGCAACCTTACTCACCGCCAGGAACACAACACTACTCAATGTTAGTGTTATTATGGCCGCGGTTTTCTGTAAGGTGGAGGTACTTCCCCAGTTCGGGCCGCTCATTCGAGCAAGTACTCGCTATGCCCTGCTTTAGTTGTTCGGGTGGCTTATTCGAGCGAGTACTTGCAGTGCCCTACCTCTCTTTGCAGTGCCCTACCTTTTTTTATTTTATTATACTCTGTAGTAATAGTGTCAAGAACAGTATTGTACATATCATTTGGGTTGCCATTATAAAGCAAATCTGGAAGTTTATGCATTAAGTTAGATTTAAATGATTCAACCCGTTTAGTTGTTATTGGTATAAATTTAATTTCCTTTTTAGTAATACTATTCTTTTTTTCTAAAACCACTAACTGTCCACAATGATCTGACTCTAGATTGCTTTTAATTGATTTTTGAATTGGTTTTATGTCAGTAAATATATTGTCGATGCAAGTGGCACTGGATACAGCAATTCTAGTTGGTTCACAAAACAAATTATTTAAATTAAATGACTGAAATAAGGCAAGCAATCTGGTGCTTAATGAGCTATTTTCCAAAATGTTTATATTGAAGTCTCCACAAACAATGATTTGTTTATTAGAATTGCTGATTTTATTCAGCACTTCTTCCATAACTAATTCAAAATTATCATAAATTGCACAAGGCGGCTTGTATACACTCACAACAATGAGTTGCTCAACTTCTATACAGGACAGCTCGGCAGTTCGCTCAACTGAGAGGCTCACAATGTCTTTACGTTCCTTAAACTTTAGCTGTTTATTAACTAAAATTAAAGAGCCACCATGGATAGCATTTACTCGGCTGAACGAACTTCCCACCTGGTGATTAGTGAAATTGAACATCAACTGATGGCTGCGTAGCCAGTGTTCAGTGATACATAAAATGTCAATCTTTTGGCAGTTTATGAACAATTCAATTTCTAGTTCTTTCTGAGACATTCCTTGTATATTCTGATGCACCAGGTTCAATGGAATATTATTTTTAGTATGACAAAGTTTATTTTTTTGTTTCTGTTTGCATAAAACTTGAGTAGACATAGATTGTTTAATATAATCATTATTAATGTTGGAATTATATAATATGCCAAAGTGGTCCTTTGTTGTCTGAAAATTTAATTTAAATTATTACATGTCAAATTATTATACTGCTCAATAGAAGCAGGTTGTTTAGCTAAATGACTAGCTGAAATATCAATTACACTATTATAATTGCACTGCTCAATAGAAGCAGGTTGTTTAGCCAAATACTTGGCTGAAATGTCAATTACACTACTATAATTACACTGCTCAATAAAAGCAGATTGTTTAGCCAAATTATTGGCTGTGGTATTAATATAAAATGATAGCGACAAGGCTAACACTCTGGTACAATGGTGTGTGAGATAATATTTATGTCTTGTCCTTATATAATTATGTCTAAAAATACTGTTAGTATCTATCACATGAAAGTTATTGTTATTACTAGACATAGTATGCAAAGCTAAATTTAACTCACATCTAAGGTTGTTTTCCTCCTGTGGCAAACCCTTACAATAAGGAAATGTAAACATTACATATTTTTTTTACTTTAAGTGCGCTTATACTATTATAATATTGTCTAAATTCACTTTTATTTACATTACCCCTGTTACCGATAAATATTACTAATGTAGAGGATGGAGTGATTTTGTCAGACTTTATTAAACCTCTCATTATATTAACATAATTGGCATTTGGCATACAATTATTTAAAACTGGTTGTCCTACACTTGAGCTGAGAAAGTGTCCAAAACCTTTTCCCATTTCATCGCAAAACATTACTATATTGTCATTAACATTACATTTTTGTGAAACACTAGTTGAGTGAGAACTGTTGTGAGCATATGATTGTTGCTCGGATTCCAAACTGACACACATTGATGACTGAGGTGTTGGTAAAAGTAGTAACGAGGCTGCACAATCCGGCTGTGAATCGCTGAGGCGTTTACAATCACACATACTGTGATTGAGTTGTAATAATTCAAAACGCTCTGCATTATATTTACTCAATTCAATTAGCTCATTCATAGCCAATGTGTGCTCCTCCATCTCTCTCAGAGACTCTTCATACTTGCAGGTCATCATCTGCAAGGATGTATGTAAATCTTTTATTTGCAAGTCGAGTAAATGTGTATCAGTTTTATGTTGTAGCCTACTGTTTTCTAATTGCAACTTACATACTTCCAGATGTTCCACTAACTGTAATTTTTCTTTGCAGTAATTTACACAATCGAACTTTTTACAACCTGATCCGAAAGACTCACAGCTTAGTAGGAAATAGTGTTCGTTTCATTTCGTACTTGATATAGCCAGTATATGATTCTGACAGCGCGCCGGCGGCTTACTCAAATAGATTGTTAAATCACCATTGGCTTTTTACTGCAGTAAAACGTCGCGAAGAAACCTGCATCAGTCAAAAAGACGTATCTATGTAGAGTCCATAGTCTGTCCTGAAAAATTACCATCGCCCGAGATGAGGGTAAGCTGGTAATTAAACAGTGAGGATGGAAATGAAGCTGTTCACATCTTTCGAACACAACGGTTGCTTATTAATATTAGATATATTTAATGACATTAATAGATTTTATCGATACATTGATTACGCTTTTGAGGTCTGGACACTCTCGTGGGGCATAAATTAATAAATTTGCATTCTGTGGTGGTACGGAGTCCGACTTGCATGAGGCCGGTTATAATTTCAATAAGTCAATATCAGCGATTTTACGCGTATAGTCGGAACTACACCCCTACACACACACCAATCCACATCCAAGACTGCCTGTCATATCTACGCTGTCTGACTGGTGCCTTGGATAGAGCAAAAAAAGGCAGTAGTTGGCAGTAATGCGGACTGGAAACACCGCATAGATACTTTCCTCCACAGTTTAACCTTCGTTTCTTAAATTACCAGTTTTTTGAACGCTTGCATTATTTCAGTCCGCAGTTTTGAGCACTCCACAAAACCCCTTCATAGACCTTTTTTTCCTATGTGACTCCTTGCCCGAATCCTTGCAGTGAGACGCTGGCTTGTAAGACGCTCGAACGGACCAGCGCTTTTACGCGCATAGGGTGATTTGTCGGTAAAAGTTTAATCCAGTGGTAGGCAAAGTACGGCCCACGGGCCAGCTCCGGCCCGCGAAAGGATTTCATCCGGCCCGCCGCCGATCCTTCGAAATAATTAGTCTATGGCCTGCGATAATTATATTTTGACTTTGAAAGTTAATTCTTCGCAACTCGAACCTGTATTCGACAATATAATGGCAAAACAAAACAATTTCATATGTCTCACACACCGACTATAGCGGGGCCTTTAAATAAAAGTTAATTTGTAATTTTTAAGTAAGTAAAATTTGCCCAAGTGTTTACAATTTTTTCAAAATAAAAATTTTTTTTTACTCTTTTATGATTAGTTAACTGTTCCAAATCAAATGCATATTTGCTGCAATTCTGGCCGTCTTTTAAAATTTTTAAAACTTTCTGCCCCCCCATAAAGAAAGTTTGCCCACCACTGGCTTAATCTGTTTAACTTAACAGAAAGACCTTGTAAATGATATATTTTACTACTGTAATCTAAACTAGTTTATCGCACCCATGTACATAAATACACACAATTTATATACACTCAAAATAATAAAAAAAGGGTTTACCTAACCACCAACCGATTGAGATTTTATTCTAAGCGCCAGGTTACAGTCAATTTAAAACGGAAGATTTAAAAAATAGTACTAAAAATATGTGAACGACCGTGCGACCCACGACACGTAATAGTAATAAACATTTATTTTTATCATACATTACATAAATCGTTATCATTATTATGTAACACTTTAATGAAATTACCACATTAAGGCTGGGTTGCACCAACTAACTTTGACGTTAACCAATCGCCAAAAATGGAAATTTCTATAGTCAGCTATTTTAAAGTAAATCAACTAGCGGTTTGCTATACTTTTACGGGCCGGTTAAGTTTAAAAATAGCTGACTTTGCAAATTTTCATACAATCTCCCATTTTTGACGGCTGGTTAACGTCAAAGTTAGTTGGTGCAACCCAGCCTAAATTGTAAACTGTGCCGATGCTCTCAAGGTGAATCTAACGTAATTTTTTTTTCTACAAATTTCGTTTGAATAAATTATCCTTTACTGTCAACATTTTGCTACTTAAAATGCGTTATTATCATATCTTTTTAAGGTTTCGTATCCAAAGAGTTCCAACGGGACAGCCTACGATGTCTTTTTCTCTGCCCGATCTTTAAAAACCATCTTTTGTATCATAACATAACAAATATATTGCTGAAACTTTTACAAAATATGTATTATAATAATGTAATGGCGAATTACCTAATAAATAATAAAAGTTAATATTAATGGGGGTTCTATATATACAAGCTTGTTTCTTTGTGTGTATGTTTGCTTTTGTTGTTTTTTCTCTATCGTAAAAACAGTAATACGTACAGAATTTAAACTTGTTTGTAGTGTGAGCGCTAATATATAACAACAAATAATAAAAACTGGCCGGCTTACAATTTAAAATTACCGTATCAACGCCATCTAGCGAAAATAATGTAGACTGTTGATGAAACAGTTACACATTTTTTCTTGGGAATTATATCTGAAACTGAGCAACGTTCGATTTGAGCAGTAATTGGATGGGTTACCGTTTAGCGGCACACTTTTTCTCGTTGTTTGTGTTCGAAAATCACTTAAATAGTGGTACGAAAGCTACGGCGTGCGTGTCCGACTCGCACTTGACCAATTTTTATTATTAATGGCACAAAAAGCATTATTATTTGTATCTATAAAAATTAGTATATCTTAACAGTTTTATTTCCCAGATAAGGGAGTGCATGGACCGACACCCCATGTAATGTATGGGGACAGCCTTTTTTTACCAACCACTTTCGAGATAACCAGACTGTTCATCGAATTAATTAAATGTAGGTATTATTCCTGTAAAGGTAAAAAAAAGGTCGGTGGTGGCCGAGGGGTCTAAATTTCACTTCACGTCCTAAGTGCGGAGGTTCGAACCCCGGAGTCGGCGTGTACCAATGAGTCTTTTCTTAATTGCTCACGTACACTGATTTATTTATTCACACCACTGGCTTTTCGGTGAAGGAAAACATCGTGAGGAAACCTGCATACGTCGAGAAAAAAAAATGACATATGTGAAGTCCACAATCCGCACTGGGCCCGCGTGTGGACTATGGCCCAAATCACCCTCGCTTATGAGGGTAGGCCGTGCCCCAGCAGTGGAGACGTATGAAGGCTGGCATGCATTATTGCTGTAAAACTCTAGCCATCTAATAATTCAATGGCATGGCAATTTATGATATTAGATATTATATGCTTTTTGCGAGTAGGGTAAATGAAAGGCGACATATGGTTATAACCCATTTGGAGAATCGAAATGTACATGTGTTTTTAGATACATACAAACTATACATATTTGTTGATACTTATTGCTATAAAGATTGTATGGGAAAAATCTAAATCAGTTTACCTTCATTGAGTTAAATTTTATAAAACTCGGCCAAGTGCGAGTCGGACTCGTGCACGAAGGCACGCGGCAAAAATTACGTTTGCTGTATCGGAGCCCCCTTAAATATTTATTTTATTCTGTTTTTTAGTATTTGATGTTATAGCGGCAACAGGAATACATCTTCTGTGAAAATTACAACTGTCTTACTATCACGTTTCATAAGATACAGCCTGGTAACAGACGGACGGACGTTCCCGTTCTTTACCCTTTAGGTACGGAACCCTAAAAACAGGGGCAAAGATACATCTTACCGATCATCATCATCTGGTGAAAATGCATCGTAAACCCTTTATCGCATCGTGGATCATATTAAAATCAACCAAAATGTCACTAATTTTTTTGTCGTTTTGTGCATAGCGCCTTAAATAAGATCTATTAAGATTCCATATGATTTGAACACGATTTTTAATTAATTTTTTTATTTGAAAGTTCTTATTCAAGTAGGTCACCTTCGGACACTTTTAAACGTCAGTTTATAATAAACAAGTGTGAATTAATAAATATAACATAACAAATATTTGTCAATAAATCTAGAAAAAGCTAAGCTATAACATCATAGCCGTAAGTAAAAATTTCAAATTTTATGTGCAGATGATATTCCAAACATCCTTGTCTCCTGATCAACAATGATTTGAAATTTTGAACAGAAATATTCGAACCTTATTTGAACCAATATGCTCAAAAGTTGACTTTTTTGTTTACTAAAATATATTATACAGCTCTGAGCGCAATTATATTGCATAACAACGTTACAAATGGCTTTGTGACATGGGCCTACGTCGGTTTTTACGAAGGTATTTATACAATCGTCAAAGATTTTCCGGATTTTATCGAAGATCTATCAGGTGACGAAAATCAGAGGAACAGAGGCCGACAGATACCATCTATCTGTATACATTAGGTATAATTGATCTTACTCTGAATCTGTTTATAATGTACCTTTACCTTAATTGGCCTCCACGGATTTTCAGAAAGAGACGACTGAACTACAGTTTACTTGAAATTTACTTTGCCCCTGGATATTACTTGAGAGAGAACATTACACGTCTTTAAAATACTTGTTTACTGACGATATTTTTTTACATATACACCATATAGCTGAAGGTTTATGCCAAACCAGAAAACCATTGACGATTGCCAAATGTGGACGGGCTACTTATGGTTTGGAGAATGCCATTGAAGCAATAAGATTGACCAATAACTATCATGCCCTCCATGAAGATTCGTCTAGGTCACACAGATCATCAATTCATCTGGATCACTAGACAGCAATGTAACGTACTGGAATCAAATGGTAGATCACATATAGATTGCACCAAATGTAGGTTGAGTCTATGTCTCAACGACAAAAGAAATAGTCGCATATTCCATAAAATATAACGTTTATTCCCATTTTTTTATATAATATTGATTACAATATTATTGTATAGTTTGTATTTTTTATTACATAGGTGGATACAATTTATTTAAGTTATCTGCAATATATTTAAATTTTCTATAAAACTGTGTGTGCCCGTGCGGTAGAGGTCCAAGAAAGCTGGCTGCATTTCTTCTCTGTATCGAAATACTAATTCTCTGAGCGAGAAATGAGCCAGCCCTCTTGTCGCCAGAAGCAGCTTTAAAGCGCGATTGATTTTAAAAATGTATGAGCCCATCGCCCATGAGCGCATGGGCCGAGCGTCTCTACCGTAAACGGCACAAATATGTAATCCGAAAGTAATTTATTATATTTGAGCCGCTTATTATGCTCTGCTTTTTGGCATTTTGCACTTTCCCTGAGATAAGATCTTTTACCATCATCACACACTACAGCTACAAGTTCTAGAACGGAGGGTTCATTAATAGTGGCAAGGGCCCTTTTGATTACACCATTAGGTTGGCTGTGACGGGAGAATCTGCCGGCGCTTTTTCGACAGGAAACTACATGTAGTCCAAACAGATCCACATCGCTACAACACGAGCACCTGCGAGGACCCAACCCCAAGGCGAATACTAACAGCTACTCTGAAGCTGTCACTGTCAAGCAGTGTACCCACATTACGTGACGTATACGTTCTTATGCTTACTGTGCCAAATATGTACCGAACAATGTTTATCCCCTATTTTTTAAATGAATGCGAAAATTATGACTCACATGTCTTTTAATTTGTTGTTTACTACCACATATATTATACAGTTACTATACTAGTAGTTATATATAGTATAGTTATAGTTATACTAGTGCGAATCCTATAGGTAAAGGTACAATGCGCCTACAATATCACATAGCGGCACGTGCACGTCCTTAAAAACACAGTTTACTACAGTAAACTTAAGTACACAGCAAAACTTTCATAAGTTTATTGTAAGTAAACAAACTATGCGACTTACAAACATACAAAAAAGTTCCCTTATTTAGACTGCGCAGTCTAATTTAGAACAATGACGGGGTGTCAAGACTTTTTAGTCAGTCTATACTTAAAGTGTCTTAATTATTTCGCAGGCAACTGGTCGGCAGTCTGCCTGCCAAGTTGCCTGCAAATCTTCAATTGTTTACGATGGATAAGTTGTTAGAAATCTAACATCTATTCAATTTATATTTACTGCATTCCGTTTCTAAGAATTACCACCATTAAACAGTGTAATTATCTTTAGGTTATAGAAAGTGCTTGTGATATCTAGTATCATCAGTGATTCTGTAAATTTTATGTAGACCAATGACAGCTACTCTATGTTCCTTTATTATAAAAAAAGTGTTTTACAGCTCCGTGTGTTTATTCATCCATTCTTTTTTGATCAGATCAGCTCCTTTCTCTGCTATCATTATCGTTGCTGCATTTGTGTTACCCCTTACAACCTTTGGCATGATACTGGCATCAATTACTCTCAATCTTTTGAGTTTCCTTACTTTTAGATCTGGGTTGACTACAGCAGTTTCATCAGCGTCGGGTCCCATTTTGGCAGTGCTTGTTGGATGGTAAAGTGAAAAAGTAGTTTCTCTTGTCATACATTTCAAAAAGTCATCTGATTCAAAATGATACTTTTTGCAAGCCTCAAGCTGTAACCATTCTAACTTAAAACCAGCCTCTTTCATTGTTTCAGTTTCATCAAATCTTATACCGTACTGTTTCAATCCCCTTAAAACTGTATCTATGTCTTCAGAATTGTCAAAGTAATTTGGATAAATCAATGGATGATCCTCTGGATTTTTGCTTCTAAGAAGTATCTTACCCCTTGATTTTGGTGAGAGCAAAACCGTATAAAGTTTAAGCACATAATTTTCTTTATTCATTTCAATAAATTTTCGATGGAATTCTTCGCTTAAATGATGTTTTGTATATATGTCTATTAAATTATCAAATCTTGGAGGATAAACGACGTAATGATATTGAATATCAGGCATGTCTGAGTTTGGATCAGTAGTATTTACAAATGCGATCATTCTATGAGGACTAACGGTTGAAAATGGCCCATTTTTTTCTAAGATGTATTGAGAAAAGATTGAGAATATATTTTTTAAAGATAATGTATTTCTATCGCCAGGCAATGTATAGAATACAGGCACAAATGGATGATCTTGTAAGTTTTCTCCCACAGGCAAATCAGCCTTAACATCAATCTTCAGATCTTCTAAATGTTTTCGAGGTCCTATTCCTGATAATAACATTAATTGTGGTGTTCCTATAGCACCTGCTGATAAAATAAGTTCTTTTTTGATGTTCACTGTAATTTCTGTGCCATTTTTGTTCATTTTAATACCGCTGACTACATTGGAGTTAGGCTTAAACAATATTTTCGAAACCTGCGTATTTTTCACTACATGTAAATTTTCTCTGTTCTTAATTGGACTTAGGAATGCTCTTGCCGTACTGTGCCTGATTCCATCTTTGATAGTAAATAAAGAACAAGTAAGGCCCATCTGATTTTCACCATTAACGTCATCTACTAAAGGTACACCAAGTTCGGTGGATGTTTTTGCTATTAACTCTTCAAAATGGTGCAATTCTTTACAACTTTCAACATTCAAAGACCCTTCTGTACCGTGGTACTTCATATTTGCTTTACTTTTAGGATTTGTGAAATTTTCACTTTTTTTGAAGTACGGTAAAACGTCAGCATAACTCCATCCCTTGTTTCCTTCAGCTGCCCATTCGTCATAATCAGCCTTATTACCTCGTACGTAAAACATTCCATTTATGCTACTGCTCCCTCCAAGTGTTTTACCTCGGGGCCAGGCGCACCCTTTATATCTATAATTCCTACAGGAACCTTCTTCCGGTTGAGTAATGTAGTCCCAGTCTTCAACACTGTTTATGTTGCTGTAGAATAGTTGAGGAATCTGAAAGTCAAATAAAAATATTAAATTGACAGTTATTTATATTAACAAATAAGTATTTACAGACTGAACGATTTGCTTGTTCAGAATCAACAGTAGCATAGAAATATATAAAAAAAAATTAGAATCAATAATTCAGGGGTAATTTAATTAAATAGCGGAGAAATTTAATAATTTGTGGACAAATAAAGCTAAGTTTAGATTACGCAATGTGTGCAAACATGTTTGCTTTTTGGATACACATATGCTTTTGGTTTAGTATGTATAAAAAATGGAAGATTTTGTTCCTCGTGTATATCCTTTTCTAGTAGGCCAAACAGACAAATGGCCTTGTAAATGTAGCGTGGGTAGAAGGCCGATCTCTAGGCTTTTTATTACCAAAAAATATTATCAACGAAATAAGTAGGTACCTTAAAGGAAGCCTGGAGATATCCTATATTAGGCAAAGCTTATACTATCGGTATCGTCTGATTACTGATACTTTGTACTTATCTCTTTGTTGATAAATGCATATATTAAACATAGAAAAACACAAATGTTCAATCATTATCATTCATTCATGTTCACGCCCTCGTTCAGCAGCCAGGGTCACTCTTAACTGAGCCATCAGGCAGTCAGTTTGTTAGTAATATCATAGTCTAAATAAGGTTAAATATTTTTAACTTAGTTGATGTATTTTTATCACAATCTAATAATAAAACATAAAAAAATCAAACAATTTGCATATATTTCGGCGAATTAAGCCGTTTTCAATGCAATTATTACAAATAATAATAAATAAAATGTATAAACAACTTATCCTAGTTTCAGAACAATAATCATTAACCAATTAACTCAAGTTGTACATACATTTTATTTATTATTATTTGTAATAATTGCATTGAAAACGGCTTAATTCGCCGAAATATATGCAAATTGTTTGATTTTTATGTGTTTTATTATAAGATTGTGATAGTCTAAATAAGTATGTAAAAGTCTAAATATACCCTCACACACGCACCCGCGCTGTACACACACTCCCACACATAGATCTTACTTACTGCACTCACAAGTGTGTTTGTTCTGTGTCCACTGTGGCTCGTGGTAGAGACAAAAACATTCAGAGGTACGTGAGTGCGAGAGAAATGGCAAATCCAGCGCTTGCCCTGCCCAATAAGAGACTCTTGTTCGAGAGTTATTTTAGGTATTCTCTGTACTCTGGTAGTATCGATATTTATGGACTAACCTCAGTAGCTAGGGTTGGGTTTCCTCCAGCTTCCACGAGTAGCACCTTCCAGTCTGCTATCTCGGATAGACGGTTGGCCACCACTGCACCAGCAGACCCTGCTCCCACTACTATAAAGTCGTAATATGGATCTGTAACACAATTTGTAGTGATAAATAATCATATTGTGTCCTTTATAAGAACTCAAAATATATTTATGAGAAAAGTAATAAGTTCAACATACTGCACTCTTACTTACATCGTCTGGATTCGACCCGACTGCCGGGCGTGGGTTCGATTCCCGCCCGAGACAAACATTTATGTGTTGAATATTTGTGTTCGTCTTGAGACTGGATGTTTTCTGTCTATAATATGTATGAACCTATTTAGAAAAAATAAGTATATATTTGTATACGTTGTCTGTTATCCATAATTTTGCTTAGTTTGTATTCTAGTAGTTCTATATTGTTTTCTGTTGCTCCAGCTCATACTTCGTAATGCATATTTTCTTCTTACAGATGTGGATATTTTGATCTAAAAAACTTACGTTATTCAATACAAAATATGGCCAACATCCCTTTGCCTACATCGACCCAAAAAGTCGATTCCAAACATTGGTTAATGAATTTTTAAAACCGGATAAGTGCTTTACCTTTGTATAATATAATTGTAGAACTGTAGATTATGTATGTGGGGTAACTCTCAACACTCAATCTCACTGGGATTTCGGCATCAAATGAATCACTTAAAACATCTTTTTATGACAAAAAAAACCAAATATATATACATAATCTATAAAATGCTTTGTCCTGAATGACTGACTGACGGATCAATGCACAGTCTGAACCGCTGATCGTAGAGATCTCAAACTTGGAGGTTGTGTTCTTTGTACGACGTAGGCATCCAATAAGAAAGTATTTTCCGAAAGGGTCAAGTGCGAGTCGGCCTCGCGGAATAAGGGTAAACCGATTGTAACGAAATTTTGGTAAGTTGTTATGCACACGCCAGGGAAGGTTTCTGGGAAAGAAAAAAGGGTCAAGTGCGAGTCGGACTCGCGCAATAAGGGTAAACCGATTGTAATGAAATTTTGGTAAGCTGTTATGCACACGCCGGGGAAGGTTTCTGAACTTGTACAACCTTTTCACAATAGATTGGTGCGGCAGTGGTTTTAAAAAAAGAAACAACGTTCGCCGGGTCAGCTAGTAATATAATTAAGAATACACACCACTAAATGTAATTGCAATAAAAGTCTTTAAAATTACTGTCATTTTTATGCAAACAAAGATGATTAAAATTCTATAGCAATAAAACTATAACAATATATCTATAGCTGTACCTATTGTTTGTTTACGCTCGGTTATAGTTATTCCCGGGCGAACTTTTTAATTTTTCAGGATAAAAAGTAGCCTACATCCTATTTCAGTACCTAATCTATATATGTGTAATCTACATCCGTTTTTCATCCCGATCCGTCCAGTGGTTGAAGCGTGATTGAGCAACAAACATTCTTTCACATTTTTAATATTAAGTAAGATTCCCTTTCATGTTCGCAAGATATTTAGTTGTATGCACATAACGTCATACAAAACATACCGTATCTACAGTTTCGATCGATATGAGTTTTTTGGATCCTTAGTAATGTCTCATTTTCCCGCTAGAGCGCGCGTAAGAGAGTATATATACCTATGTATAGATACAAAATATAAGTATTTCGCGTTCACTTGAAAACTATATATTTTAGAAATAAAAAGGTGCCGGAAGTACATTAGGATATAGTATAGCGGGAAAACTAAACATTATAAAGGCTGTATAGCACGGACGCGAAGCAGGAAGATTTTCGTTTAATGACCGGTCACTATTTGTCTCTGTTCTTTGCGCAAAATTATTTGCCGTCGCGCTCACCTATGACAGCGGTCATCGCATCTGTGCGATAATGTGACCGGTCATTGAACGAAATTATTCCTGCTTTGCGTCCGTGCTATAGTCTCGTGTTTTCGAAATTTAATTTTAGTGGTAAGTAGTGATAATTTCAGATAGTTTTTAACAATTATATATCAAATGATTTTTCTTTTTATTACTCCACAAAACCCTTCTAGTTTACCGTGTTAATCAAACGTGGTCGACATCACAAGACTGCAGCTTTTAGGAAATCCAAAAGTCTACATTGATCAGAATTTTGGTTCTTAACAATTATTATTTCTTCTGTAAAATGCATAGTTTTTGTCTTAAATGCGAAAACAAGAAATTTTATTCAAAATTATATACCCCACCACCCCGTTCAAACAACGACTGAAAATATATGTTCGGCAACTCATAACCTCCAATTTAAGATATGTTTAATTTAACTGTAATCCTGTTACACGTTTTTCCCTAATTCCGGTGGACTATATATCTACGCCACGCCACGGTAATAGATATCGACGTCTCTAGAATCCTTTATTTATGGTCTAAGATAAAATATATATAGTAGATAGAAGGACCAAACCTAATCAATCACGGCAGTCAACAACCTGTTATCAGTCTTTGCCTATTAGTTGCATACCAATATTATCACGTACTTACTGAAGAATAATGCAAGCAACAAACTTTTCTGACCCTCTGATCAAAAACAAAAAAGAACTGCAGGGGGGCAATTCACAACCCTATTCGCTATTTGATTATTATTTTAAATATATCATTTTAGTGTCGGATCCTACAAATATGTATAAAATGATCTAGAATTCTTGCCTTCTTGAATACTATTTTCAAAATTCATATCATATATTTAGGTTGGAAACGTTAAGTGATCTCACTCGATTATTTCTTAACCATGCACGATATCGAAATATTGATTATTGACCCTAAAAGTGCTTCTCGAGCTCTATCTTAATCAATAATGGTTTATAAAATAAACTGGATCTTTGCGAAAATTTGTTTTTTTTTTTTTTGTATACCACTAAGGTGGCAAACAAGCATACGGTCCGCCTGATGGTAAGTGGTCACCGTATCATATGGACGCTTGTAACACCAGGGGTATCACTCGCGCGTTGCCGAACCTTCAAAAATCCTTAGAGAAAACCTTATTCCACAACCCAAGCGTTCGCGGGAGGAAGTTTCTTTGAAACCGCACTGTACGCGACCATTCCGGTTCTTAACTGTGAGAATGAATTCCCATTCCAACAATTGATATTTCAGCTTCCACACATTAATGTCAATAAACTTTATTTTAATGTCGTGACGTCACAAACGCTGTAGTGTTCTTATAGGTATTGTCCGTTTGTCCGCCAGTATATAAACTTGGTTTATTCATAGAAGTATATGTAAGTACGTGTAAGTCTGCGGAGATGCTCCTGGTTCAGTAACATTTGTCTATTTATTTATAAGCAACGTCGTGACCGACTTGGATGGGTAGCCTAGCCTATGTACGGTGAAAAAGAATTAGTTGAGCCAAGAGAATATCGTTTCATATATGCACCAACGAATATTTGCTTCATCCAAGATATTATTTCTCTTAAGAGTATCGGATTCGCAGCGCGCTCCATACAACAGGATTTTTCTCTTATGATGAATATCAATCTCTCAAACTCAATGTTTTTTCTTTTAACAACACCAGACAACTAATATCTAGATCTGTGGTGTTTCAGTTTTACGTTAAATTGTGTAGTTCTAAAATTATTAGAGTGCAAAAACTTGTAATTTATGGTCAAAACAGCTGCAACTTCGTGCTTATTATACACTATAACAAAAACGTTTCCGAAAATTTTAAAGCACCACAGACCTAGATAATATAATAAATTTTCTAAATAAAAAAACTTTACTGTCATTCTTACTAAATTAAATGAATAAACACAGTAATTCGAAACATAAAAATCATTAGTCAAATTTGCAAAAGTCGAATTCTATCATGATGCTGGCTCGCTTGACAAACACGGGGGCCTTGAGACGGGGGAGGCGAGGCGAGGTAGCAGCCAAAATCAGTTGCGGGCCACCCGTGAGCGAATCTTCACTTGTATCATATTTGACGTAAGTAGGTAGGTACCTAAGGAAACAATTACGCAAATATCACTGTTGCATGTTTCGTTGCGCAGCAAGTTAATTAGATTTTTTTGACCTTTAACTAGGTAGGTATTTAACGTAATCTATATAAATAAAAATGAATCGCAAAATTTTTTGCCAAGCGCGAAACTTGAAGCATCTGGACCAATTCGGGTAAATTTTTTTCTAGTGTTTATTAGTGTTAGGGCAAGGTTTTTATAAAAAAAAAAACGGTCAAGTGCGAGTGGGACTCGCGCACTAAGGAAAACTCGAAGGCGGCTGGACCAATTCGGATATTTTTTTTTTTGTGTTTGGTAGTGTTACGGCAAGGTTTTTATGAAAGAAAAAGCGGTCAAGTGCGAGTCGGACTCGCGCACTTAAAGTAAACCGATTTAAATGAAATTTTGGTAAGTTGTTATACACACGCCTGGAAAGGTTTCCGAGAAAGAAAAAAAGGTCACAGGGTCAAGTGCGAGTCAGGCTGGCGCAAAAAGGGTAAACCGATTTTAATGGAATTTTGGTAAGTTGTTTTGCACACGCCGGGGAAGGTTTCTGAGAAAGAAAAAAGGGTCAAGTGCGAGTCGTACTCGCGCACTAAGGAAAACTCGAAGACGGCTGGACCAATTCGGGTAATTTTTTTTTTGTGTTTGATAGTGTTAGGGCAAGGTTTTTATGAAAGAAAAACGGTCAAGCGCGAGTCGGACTCTCACTTTAAGGGTGAAATGATTTTAATGAAATTTTGGTAAGTTGTTATGCACATATCGGGGAAGGTTTCTGAATTAGTACAACCCTTTCACAATAGGATGGTGCGGCAGTTAAAAATAAGAAACACGGTTTACCGGGTCACCTAGTAATACCTATAAAGAGCACTGCCTAGAGCGTTCAAAATAATAGTAGGTAATAAAATTAAAAGTGTTACCATTTGATTTGCAATTTATTGACCCTCGATCAGACAGGATCATGAGTATAACTCACTCTAATCTAATACCTACTAGCTTTTGCCCCCGTTATCGGTGAAGAATTCCAACGATAACTCCTCACTTATAGAATAAAAAACCGACTAACACTTGACGTTTTCAAGTAGCTTATGTCCTTCTTCGGGACTCAAACTATCACCATGCCAAATTTGACCGCAGTTCCCTCCGCTCTGGATTCGGTTATAGATGTAAGATTTCAACGGAAACTTCTTAATTATAAAAAAACCGACTCACACTTGACGTTTAGTAGCCTATGTCCTTTCTCGGGAGTCAAACTATGTTCATGATAAATTTCATCTTAATCAGTACAGCTGTTTAAGCGTCAAGAGGTACAAACAGACAGATTTACTTTCGCATTTATAATATTAGTATGGATTTTTATAATGAATACATGCCTATTTAAAAATTTGCCGTATGATACCTTTATTTCTACTATGAAGAATGTGTCACTAAGATTGAAAGTCTACAAAGAGATTTCCAATTATTCCTAAGTAAAAAGAATATTATAAAAAGTAAATATTATATATTAAAAATTGGCAACAAGCCGACGGTCTGTCTGATGGTAAGCGGTCACCATAGCCTTTGGACGCTTGTAACATAAGAGAGGTAGGGCACTGCAAGTACTCGCTCGAATAAGCCACCCGAACAACTAAAGCAGGGCATAGCGAGTACTTGCTCGAATGAGCGGCCCGAACTGGGGAAGTACCTCCACCTTACAGAAAACCGCGGCCACAATAACACTAACATTGAGTAGTGTTGTGTTCCTGGCGGTGAGTAAGGTTGCCAGAGCTCTTTGAGGATTCGCTGCGCGGACAGCGGAGGACCGGCGGTACTTGTTGCTGTCATGCTCGGCGTAGACGCGGCGTGCTGGTTCGGCGGTCAGGGAGACCTGATGAAACGGCTGACCGCTGGCCGCCCGCAGGTTGAACGGGATCCCGAACCCAGGGATCACTTAATCTCCGCCCTGGGAGGCTGATTCGCCAGCCTGTGTAAAGTATCTGAAGTGGTAGTCGTGCCGGAGAAGGAGACCGGAGTGGACCCGGCTACTACAACAGAGGGGGATCAGGGGCCCTTCCGCCCGCCGTGCCAGCAACCGTATCATCTGTGGCGAGCTTTGGCAGTTCTAGTACCGCACCTTTTGTCCTCTAAGCTGTCAGTGCAGTGAATCCTCATCTTTAATCTAAATAACACTTTCAAAAAATAAAAAATATGGCAAGAAATAAAAGAAAAAGAGTTTATTCAGCGGCCGCTCCATCCACATTTAATGTGGACTTTTGCAACATTAGGGGTATTCACGCAAATCTTAACGCAGTCCACCTCCATTTGGAGACTGCGCAGCCGACCATTCTTTTTCTAACGGAGACGCAGATATCCTGCCCGGCCGATACATCATACCTTTATTATCCCGGTTACAAACTTGAGCACAATTTCGTGAGTCGTGCCGGTGTATGTATGTTCGTCCGGGAGGATATCTGCTGTCGCCGCCTTCATAGCCTTGAAGACAGGGACCTGTCGATATTGTGGGTGCGCGTAGATTACGGCGGCCACACTCGTATCTATGCGTGCCTATACAGGTCTCATAGCGGTGACACGGACGTAACTCGACTCTTCACGCACCTGAGTTTGACGACTGACAAAGTTCTAGAGCAATATCCCACAGCAGAACTAGTTATTTTGGGAGACTTTAACGCCCACCATCGCGAGTGGCTCAGTTCTCGAACCAATAACTATGCTGGGATATCTGCTCACGAATTTGCTCTGACCTATGGATTCTCTCAGCTGGTACTTTCTCCAACGAGAATACCAGATATAGAGGAACATACGAGCTCCTTACTGGACCTTCTGCTGACTACTCGTCCGGACGGATACTCCGTCTCAGTGGATGCGCCTCTTGGCTCCTCGGACCACTGTCTCGTTCGGACTCAAGTGTCATGCACACAACCTGATCCTTCTGGGCCAACTAATTGGCGTCGTGTGTGGCACTATAAGTCGGCAGACTGGGATGGATTGCGAGAATTTTACGCATCGTACCCGTGGAGGCAGATCTGATTTAACTCAGAAGATCCTGACGTCTGCGCAGCCGCAGTCACTGAGACAATCCTTGCTGGTATGGAATGCTATATTCCTAACCCGCGAGTAGCTGCCGGCGTCAAAAAACGACCGTGGTTTAATAGGTCTTGCAGAAAAGCTAAAATTCTTAAGCAAAATGCATATGAGGCTTGGACCACGGCTCGTTTTAATAAGGATCCGAATATTTCTGAGTTAAAACGCAAATTAAATGCTGCCTCGAGGTTCAGTAAGAAAGCAACTGCCAGAGCAAAATTCCAATTCATCGGCAAAATAGGTGGGCGACTTGCGAGCTATCCTTCTGGGAGTCGTGCTTTCTGGTCGCTTGCCAAAGCTGCCGAAGGGAACTTCTGCCAGTCGTCGTTACCACCACTGCGAAAGACCGATGGTGACTTGGCCCATAGTGCTAAAGAGAAAGCCGATCTACTGGGCAGTCTCTTTGCCTCGAACTCGAATATGAACGATGAAGGCGCTGTACCACCTACTATACCGTGGTGCGGTAAGACCATGCCGGAAATCTCCATAACGCAGCGGGAGGTCAGGCGGGCGTTGCTCTCTCTAGACGTTCATAAGTCGAGTGGGCCAGACGGTATACCAGCAGTGGTGCTTAAGCAGTGTGCTCCTGAGTTATGTCCTGTACTCACGCGCCTCTTCGCGCTTTCCTACCACACTAGGCAATTTCCGTCTTCATGGAAGACTGCGAATGTGCACCCGGTGCCCAAAAAGGGCGATAGATCAGATCCATCGAATTACAGACCTATCGCTATTACCTCTCTCCTCTCTAAGGTGATGGAGCGTGTGATCAACACACAGCTTTTGAGATACCTAGAAAAACATGACCTGCTCAGCGACCGCCAATATGGCTTTCGCCACGGTCGCTCGACTGGTGACCTTCTAGTGTATCTCACACACCGATGGGCACTAGCCATTGAGAGTCAGGGGGAGGCATTGGCATGTAGCCTGGACATAGCGAAGGCGTTCGATCGGGTCTGGCACCGCGGTCTTCTATCGAAGTTGCCATCTTACGGAGTGCCCGAGGGTTTGTGCAAATGGGTGGCTAGCTTTTTGTCCGGCAGACGCATACGAGCCGTAGTTGACGGTAGTTGCTCTGATAGCATGGACATTAATGCTGGTGTCCCGCAAGGCTCTGTGCTGTCTCCTACGCTGTTTCTACTGCATATCAATGACATGTTGGACATGAACAACATACATTGCTATGCAGATGACAGTACTGGAGACGCTTTTTACACGGGTCGTGCAAACATCCCTCGTTCCGTTGTGGAGGAAAACCGCGGAGAACTTGTGTCTCAAATCGAGACCACACTGTCCCAGGTCTCTGACTGGGGACGGGTAAACTTGGTCCGATTCAACCCTACAAAGACACAAGTGTGCGCGTTCACCGCTAAGAAAACTCCATTCACTGTAGTCCCACAATTCCAGAACACTCCCCTCTCCATCTCCAAGAGCATTGGGATCCTTGGTGTCGACATCTACAGCGATGTTCAGTTCCGAGATCATTTATCAGATAAGGTGAAGCTGGCGTCCAAAAAACTTGGTGTACTCAACAGAGCGAAGCAGTGCTTCACGTCGGGGCAAAGGTTGTTACTTTACAAGTCGCAAGTTCGGCCCCATATGGAGTACTGCTGCCATCTCTGGGCAGGTGCACCCGGATACCAGCTTGGCCCTTTTGACTCGGTTCAACGACGGGCTGTGAAAATTGTCGACGATTCCAAACTCACTTGCGGTATCGAGCCCTTAAGTCTAAGGAGAGACTTTGCCTCACTGTGTGTGTTCTACCGCTTGTACAATGGGTTGTGTTCTGAGGAATTGTTCGAAATGATGCCCACGGCTACTTTCTACCATCGCACCGCTCGCCATCGGCAGGGAATCCATTCTCACACTTTAGAACCTAAATGGTCGCGTACAGTGCGGTTTCAGAGAAACTTCCTCCCGCGAACGCTTAAGTTGTGGAATGAGCTCCCTGCCAAGGTATTCTGCAAGGACTACAGTATGGAGTTCTTCAAGAAAGAAGTTATTAGATTTCTGAAGGGTCGGCAACGCGCAAGTGATACCCCTGGTGTTGCAAGCGTCCATAGGCTACGGTGACCGCTTACCATCAGGCGGGCCGTAAGCTTGTTTGCCACCTTAGTGGTATAAAAAATAAAAAAAAAAAAAAAAAAATAATACAACCTTCTTTTACTCTAATATCGGCCAGTAAAGAATGTTCTAAATCGTAAACAAAAGAAGGCATTATTATTAGTCATTGTTATTTAAAATTGAAAGTTTTATTAAAATAGAAATTATATTAGGTTATACAGGTATTTTCTTATGATTTTCATGTAAAAACTACCTACTGATAGAATGATGAAATGAAAGGTTATGATAAAGATTATGTAAAGCCGGCGAGGGGCAGCACAGTGCAATTCTGTCACTAATTTGGCAAAAAACGTCAACGGATACTCTGGAAGTATGTTTTTTTGTCCACCAATAGCTTACAATAGTTTTCTTACTCATTCCGGACAGTTAAATAGCAATGTTAAATTTGAATGGATTTATTAGTATCCTAAGTTAGGGCTTTTAAACCGATTATTGAATAACCAAAGTTCGGCCGCCTCAAAATGTTAGTTATACTTTTTTAATCTTAATATATATAAATCTCGTGTCACAATGTTTGTCCTCAATGGACTCCTAAACTACTGAACCGATTTTGATCAAACTTCGTAATATCTGTTATTTGATCCAACTTAAAAGATAGGATAGTTTTTATCTCGATATGTCAAGTGCGAGCCGGACTCGGGCACTATAGGTAAAAACCAACTTTCGCCGGGTACAGAGGGACGGCAGCGGAACAACGCTCGCCGGGACAGCTAGTAGACTATAAAAATCACGGCAAAATTAGACTGCTCTAACAACCTAAGCTTGGCAAGCTTCATTTGTTTCCATGAAATACAGTATGTTAAAATACTAAATAACTCTATTCATGTAACTGTGTAGAACAGTGTGTTTATATTTTTTTGCTAAAAACGTAATGCACATTAAAATTAGTTACCGTTGGAAATTTCAACAATTTATTTCATTTTATTTATTATTGGTAAATTTCCAAATAATAAGAAAAACAAGAATACATCTACTTCTATTCTACATCTACAATCTATTTTAAAAGGTATTATAAAAAGTTAAAGTTATGCATGGTTAAGTTTCAACACAAATAAATAATTTCTATTGATATATTGCCCTTTTTACGATTCGAAATTAGGATAGAAGAAGGCCGTAGTTAGGTAAAGGATGGCCGATATTAAGGAAATTTGCCGTACAAAACTTTAAACGCTTATTATTCTTTGTCTCGTAATTTAAGATGTTTATAATCACTATATATACTCAATAACATAAAGTGTAAATGTCAAATAGCCCGACAATGCAAATTCAACGGTGGATAACTTCAAGGTTCAGGTATGGTTAGGACTGAAAGTTGCGTTTAACGTTAATTGGCCGACATTTGGGTATTTTACCCTACTCCATTTCAAAAAATACCTACTACGAATATTGTTTACAAATAACAACCTTTATAGATTATTTTGGTATAATCAATTATCTGTTGTCCACCAATGTTACATTTATGTTACCTTTCATTTCTTTAGTCAATCAGTAGACAGTGTACACGTTTTTTAAAAGTTACAACTTACTACTTAACTTCATCAACAATTTCGTAACGATATTTCGTAACGTACAATTATTTTGGAAAATACTAATTAAGTAGCCTATAAGTACCTATAATATATAAGTATAAATTTAAAAATGGTAAAAGGTAAGTAAATATTTGTACTTACATTTTAACATTATTAACATAATTATGATTTGAAAGTAAATTTTAAAAACGGTAGATAGGTACCGTATGTATGGGTAAGAATGTTACGAGGTACCGAGTTGCCTACCTATTTTATTATCGTCCTTGCTAGTCTCCGTGAAAAGATAAATGAATGTTAGCTTAGAAACCTCCTCTAAATATATAATAAATTAACATAGTTTTATCGCAATCGAATAAACAATTCAGCAGCACATTAAATACTTATTAAATTGAAACATTAATGATGATAATTCATTTATACTTCATTAATGCTCAAAATATAGTATTTTTGGGTGAAAGTCATATCGCTTATCAGAATACTGACGTTCCAGCTATACGACAAAATCATACCAGAATAGGGCGCGCGGCCCGGGGTAAGGGGGTCTCGCGCCCGCGTCGTGTTCGATAGGGACAGCAACATTTTAGCAAAAATGTAAAACGCGCGCGGGCGCCGCGAGATGTATTCTCTTAAATATTTAAGTTAACACAAGATAAAAATTCTTTGAAAAGAAAATAACTCTATCAGTTTGAAGCAATATTTAATTCATTGAAGAAAAATATGCTTCTTTATTTGAAACATTTAGTTTTCTTGGGCGTGTGTTATTGCACGGAAGATATTTCTTCTTCACACAAGAGAATAGTGCTCCTAACTTGACTGCGGCAGCTCTTAAATTAATAACATTATATTTTAGTTTAAAACAAAAAACGTTTCGGTCCAAAATTACATAGTTATTCGTCAAGATTAAATAAAGTTTTTTTAAGAGCCCTACGTCTCCTTTCTTGAGGCTTGGGCCATATAGAGTTAGTCTACCGCACTTAGTTTGTTTTGGCGGACGTTTGTCGAGCTAGTGCCCTACTGCAGAGGCACAGAGCCTCTTTTCTGGAGGCACTGTCTTTTTGGCGGAACGTTTGTCAAGCTTAGTAGCTCTTCTCGCCTTAAACTGATTATACAGCAGATTTATGTTTAATTATAATTGTTGCGACCATTTAACGATCCTTCTTAAACATGGAAGAAAGAAAAGTGTGCTGCTAAGCGGTCACCCATCCAAGTACTGACCGCGGTCGACGTTGCTTAACTTCGCTTATCGTTTCAGATAGACGAATGCGACTGGGACACGAGCTTTTGAAGTCTCAGATAATAATTAACTGTAGGTGTCTTGCATAAACGGATCCTAATTTGACGCATAAAACCTTACAATAAACAATTATTTAAAATTACAATCCAACACGAAATCATATGAAGGACAGTGATGAATTTCATTCAGTTTTAAAAATACAGGTATTTACTTAAACAAAAAGAAAATTAGTTCATAGATAGAGATACTAGCTGATTAATTTCAACGAAAATGTTTAATTTTTTAAAGCAGGTATTTTATTTGTTTCGACTAAAACAAGAATTTCAGCTTAAAATATCAGATTTTGAGTCAAGAATCTAACAAATTCTGTTAAAATTATTATTTTCTCTAATTCAAAACAATATTATCTTAATTGAACATTTCACTGGCTTTGATTTAAGATACAATTATTTCACGAAAGATATAGTTTTTAATAAGTGACGTCGCAGATTTAAGAAAACCATGATTTTGGCGCATAATAAATTATATCAAAGCAAAATTTATTTTTATTACAAACAAAGAAAAATAAAATGTTGCATATGAAAATGTATTTATTTGGTAATCATATAGTATATAAAATGTATCATATAGGTTAATCAATTTAAGTTTGGTTGATCTAAAACGTACATTTATTTGGTTAAAAAAAAAATAGTTTATACGAAAAGAAGTTAAACAATGCCGATCGATGATTGAATGAAATGAATTTTGTTCTGGGAAATCATATTGCCTTCTGTGAACAAAATATTTCCATAATAGTTGGATTTCTTGACTGAATGCAAATTATTTTGGTGGAATAGAACTTGGACACTCTTTTTTTATAAATTAATGTTAACATATACATACATACACTTACATAAACAAAATGTAGCAGATAGAAAAACATTAAATATTACAAGAAGAGGATAAGCTTTAAAAGAAGGGAAACAATACGCTTGAAATTTCCCACGTAGTTAAGCCGTTCAGTTGGTCGGTGAGGAATAAACTGAGTACTGATATTCAAAACGCTCTTAAAATAAAGTCTGTACGAACGATGCGTAATCGTATAGGAAGCCATTTGAGTTGTTTGCGATGTGGTTGTATTTGCGCAATCCAAATATTCATATTTATGCATATGTTAGTGTAACCTAATGCATAGGTTTTGAAGACGGTTTAGTGTGTCAAGCGGTCTTCAGTGGGATTAAGATAGCTGCCGTCGGCATGGTCGAGAATAGGGAGTAGGAGAGATTGTGCAAGTCAAATTTTAGTTTTAGTTGGAAGAAATTCTTTTACCTACGTAAAGAAGCAACTGAGGAGAACATCTTCCAACTAACCTCCTTGATTTGTGCAACCCAGGATAGACTGTTTTTAACAGTGTCACTGTATGGTATCACAACTTTATTAAAATAAACAGTTGCCACTATATCGCAATTTATTACTTTACCAATAATTATAACCTTAGTTTTAGAGGGATTGACTAATAGGCCATAAGACTAACTTTAGTTTGAAACTATCGCTAAATCACCATTCGTAGTTTCTACAGCAGTTTTAAGGTAATTTAGAGTGGAATGTGTGTATATTTGAAGGTCGTCTGCATAAAAATGGTAAAGAAGAAATGCGTTGGGTAAAAGAAATGATATATAAAGCAAAAAGTAAAGGAGACAATATGCCACCTTGCGGTATGCCTAAAGACCAATCCGAGAAAGAATCCTCAATGTTGATGCGCTGTCGGCGCTCATGCAAGTACCTTCGAAACCATTCAACCATTGCTAGAGATATCTTAAGAAAACATAGTATATCCAATAAAATATGAAAGTCAACGTTGTTAAAACCGTTGCTGAAATCAAGCAAAGTGAGTATAGTAAGTTGCTTGTTTTCCATTGCCATACGTATCTCGTCGGTGATTTTGATAAGTGCCGTTGTCTTGCTATGTCCAGAACGGAAAACGGATTGACAAGGATTCAGTAGGTTCTTTCTTGTTAAAAAATACTTAGTTGAGAATGTGAATAATAGAAATAGGTCTGTAAGCAGAAAAACTGGAAGGATTAGTATTCTTAGGTAAAGTAATAATCTGAGCATCCTTCCAAGGTGATGGGATTTGGTTAGTAGAAATAGAATTATTCAGGATTTAAGTAATTATTGGGATGAGGTTATCATAGTAGAAGAAAAAACATTTACTACTGATGCGATCACTGCCAACGGCATTAAAAGTAATGGATAGTATGTTCTTGTTAACGTCACAATCAGTGAATTGTGAGAAGCTAAATCAGGTACAGGCAACAACCGGCCCGCTGTAAGATATGATCCGGCCCGCGAGACATTTTGAAAAAACCCAAAAATTCGCAAGAAGATTGATTTGTGCGTTTGGCAGTACTTATAAATGCGAACAGTTCTTTTCATTGATAAAAGTTAATAAATCAACACATCGTACAAGACTGACTGACGATAATTTGAAAATTCATTACGTCTTGGTATCAGTGGAATTAATCCAAATATCGATGGATTAGTTTCCCAAATTCAAGCTCAAGTGTCTCATTGATTTCGGTGTATTTAACTTTCGTAGTTTGTAACAATTGCAAACTTAACGATTTGATTATAATGTACAATTTTTTAATTTTTTTTTTTTTATTTTAATAAATTGTACTATACTAACATTGTCGTATTATTTCATGTCTAATATCTATCGCAAAAAATATTATCACTACTTTAAAATGCACTAAGTACTACGGCCCGCGAACGTATTTGCACGCTAAAGTTTGGCCCTCAACATGTCAAAGGTTGCCCATACCTGAGCTAAATGATGGGAAGGTGGGTGTAGATGGCGGTAAAAGATTTCTAAGTGTATCATATTTTGAACTGTCATTGTAAGTGACAGTAGAAGCAAAATGTTGGGCTACAGAATTAAGGTTGACATCTTAATCTGGGAAGTTGTATGAATTCGATTTGCCAACTCCAGATTTATGTATGTGACGTCGTTGGGTATCTCTACACAGCCTGTTGCAGCGATTACGTAATATTCTGTAACACTCTTGGTTCCACCAGTTCAGAAAAGTTTGTTGCACTATACTCCCATGACGCACAGTTGCTCTCAGGCTGATAGAATTATGATGTTCAATTCAATTCAATTTTTTTTTGGGTTTCGGGTAGATCTATGGTCTGAAGCGAACGCTTGTAACATCGACTCTTGATAAAAAGTTATTTTCCCCCTTACATTGTTTAAACCAAAATGTACAACTTTAGAAGCTAACAACTGAAAAAATGTTTGGGAACATACATTTAAGAAAAATACTTGAGAAACTGTAACCCATTGTTAGATTTATGCAAGGGGTTGATATAGGTTAATCCAATACCCCACATAAAGCAGTAAATGAAAAAAAAATCATTCCTTATAGTTCACTGGAATTAGAAAAACTGTGAATGAAATGAAACATATCTCAAATTGTAGGTTTTGAGTTGCTGAACATAAAATTTCAATTGCTACCAAAGGGAAGTTGTTATTATTTTTGTTAATACACAAATATATATTTTTTTACGGTTTTCGCATTTTACTCCAAAATTTCTATGCATTTTAGAGAAAAAATACAAGAATTGTAAGACAAATTGTAGCGCTAAAACTTTCCGATCTAAGCAAGTTGTTTTATTCTCTTATATTAACTTACTCTTAATTTAATAAGCAATGCATAACGTGAAGTTAACCTTCAAGAACAGACTGGACTGCGTCAGGTGGCCAAAGATGGTCTCCAACAAGGGCACACTGGGCAGCGAAGAAGCTCTGAAGAGCCTGCGTGAACAGCGGTCCAGCGGCCTGGTAGCTGTTGACCATGGCATTAGTCAGGGCTGAGTCACAAGCCCACATGGTGACAAGTCCAGGTGGGCTGAAAAAATGCGATTATAAATTATTATCAGCATTGATCATTTCATCTTACGTAGCTATGCGTAGTAGTAGTCCACTTTTGGGGACAAATGAGTTCAAGGTGTAGTAGGTCTTTTTTCTGAAAAAACCGGCCAAGTGCGAGTCTGGCTCTGGTTCCGTGCAAACTTATTGTATGTTGTTGTATATTATTAAAAATATTTTTATTATATGATGTAACAAAAAATTTACGGTTTTTGCAATTTTCCCTTTATCTGTAATATAAGACGTCCCAAATGTCAAGATACTGAGTGCACGGGAAGTAGCCTGTAGGTTTTGATTCCCTTGCGAGTTTCGAAAATTTGCGGAAATTTCCGGCATAAACGGCTGTATCTTTTGATTGCGTTGGCTTAGAAGTTTGATTTTTTAACAGCTCCAAGGGACAGTAGACCTGAGTATTTGATATAAATATTTGATTGATACCTCCACGCGTTCCTGAGAAAAAGGGTCTTGACAGACGGACAGACGGACGGACGGATAATAAAGTGATCCTATAAGGCTTCCGTTTTTTCCTTTTGAGATACGGAACCCTAAAAATTGGCTTTAGGTTCAACTGTCAAACATTGTCATACAAAATTAACTTTGCCATAACGGTAGACGGAATATTACGGTTGCAGATTAAAGTCGTGGGTCGTAGTTTATGTTTTGGCACCATCTTTATTATTATAGTAATAAATATTGCTATGTATGTCTGTTTATCACTAGGACTTAATAGGACTTCCTAGATAAACCCCATACTGTATTGTACCTTAGAGAAAATCATGGCACGGAGCTCATTCCACAACCCAAGCTTTTGCGTGAGGAACTTTTTGTAAAACCGCACTGTACGCAACCATTTCGGTCCTAAATTGTGGAAATGAATTCCCTGCCGATGGCGAGCGTAGAAAGTAGTCGTGAGCATCATTTTGAACAATTCCTATTTAAAATTAAAAATTTGATGAGTAAATTTATTGACACATGGTATGACAGTGCTTAAGGGAATTTCCCGTAAATTCATGCACCATGTAGTAATTTTGGCTTTCTGTAATTTCAAATACATACATAATGGACGATGAATAATACAATTTACAAGGGTTTTTTTTAAAACTATATATTTTTCAGCAGCTTTTTTTGTCTCAATCTGGAAAAACGGGTTCAAGTAATTCAACGTTTATGAAATCGGAAAGAAAGGAAATAAATTACAAGTAACCTCCATCTCTTTCCTCCACTATAAGTTGGCCTTTCTTAAGTCGCCTGCGTCTAGGGCTACCAAATAACATTTTTTCTGACATATCTGGGATTAGCCTTCTGTCGGGGAAACAGGGATATTGTCAGGAATTTTTAATAAAAAGAGAAGAAAATATATAAAAAATATAATTGAAATATTTAAAAGTTAATAAATATTAAAAGAATCAAATCTAAACAATTAATTTATTTTATTCATCTGGCCTGGTCTTCACATGATTTTAGACAAACGGAACAAAGAAAAAGCTTTTAAAAAGCGGACAAAATTTACCTTTAGTCGCTAAAAGTCAGGAAAAATTGCAATACCTCATTTTCGGATCTGGTAACTAACTGCGTCCAGTGGGATCCTAGATTGTAACCTTCTGGTAGGAAACTGTCCCACGCTGTGTCATTTACACAATATCCTCATTACGAGAGAACTTATTAAGTACCTATCGATTAATAATAATAATAAATGTTTATTTCAGACCTTGGTCCATAGTGTGTTAGTAACAAATACACTTAAAAAAAACTATGTTAGTTGTACAGATAATATAACAAAATACTAAACAAATAATATTTTTTTTTTATTTTATTATTTTGCGAGAGTGACAAGTGTTCACATACGTCGTCTTATATGAACACCTACACACTCTCGCAAAATGGGGCAATCAAACCTTTTGGAAGCTGCTACCAAGACCCTGTTCGGGCTGCCACGCACACGGCTTAGCAGTGACGCCGTTCTGTTGCGCATGATGGCATAAAAATCGCTCGTGCGAGCTTCAGCAAACATTGCTAATCACAACCAAAGTTTGCTCTAAAACTTAAACAAGTTAAAATAAAAAAAAAACCGTTTACATATTAAATACTTTATCTATTACTTTGCGGGTGAAGGTCAAACTCGGTACGTGTAGAGTGCGAGGACACGCAGCGGCATTCTGAATTACAAAAACATGATAGTTTTCAAGCCACCCATAAGGCCTCTGCCTTGCTTAACGACCACTTCCATTTTATGACAACATCCAGGACCAACGATTTAACGTGCCCCTTGAAGCACGGAGGAGCTCAGAAGAATGTGGCTCTAGGCAGTCGCCCATCCGGGTACTGAGCAAGCTAGTCGTTGCATAACATCGCTTATTATTTCCGATAGACGAACACGCCTTCGCCTACTGTCATATAGTTTTCGTGATATAAGTAACTATGACCAAGTGGCGTAGTGGTAGCGTGCGGCTGCCATGTCAAAGGTCCCGGTAAGTGCCAAGGGCAACCAATATCGTTACATTTGATTAAACGGGGCTATCTTCTGTAAGCAGATTTACTGCCAAATTACGTGTTATAACGCGCAATTGCGTTCGGCAGTGATATAACTTCCGTAACCCCGAGAGAAACTGGCCGAGCGCCACAGAAATTTTGCTTGTTTTTTGATTCCCATAAAATCGGTTCACCCAGTCGAAAGTTCTGAGGTAACAAACATGAAAAAAAAAAGATACAGTCGAATCCTTTTTTGAAGTCGGTTGAAAAGAAATAACAATGTCAACAACACCTGACGATGGAATGTAGATGATTGATTTTATTTAGATACTGCTTACTATTGAAAAAAAATATTGTGCATAGGCTACTTAAATACTTGCTCTGTGGTATTAATAAGTGCGGATTGAAACAATAGAGACGTGTTTCTGCTTGTTTTTTTTTAGATTTAGTCTAGTAGGATTCGACGAGAAATGTCAGCAGATTTTACGAAGATTTGTAAAGAATTATGCATCAAAGATTTGATAACAATAAGCAAATAACAGCGAGCAAAATTGTGAAAATTTTCAGTTAGAGCTCCGACGAACTGATAATTTTTGGCGCCATTATTGGCGTCATAATGTGTTTATCTATGCTAGGCTATATGGATTCAATTTCCTGGATAAATTAAAAAAAAAACGATTTGTGCAGAACTAGTTAAGTAGTATATGTAGAAATATATATATATATATATATATATATATATATATATATATATAGATAGATATATATATATATAGATGAATTTAACAAAACATTACATATTGAAGAAAAGTGGATTTGTTGGTAAGTAAATTTATAGATGTGTACCAATATCAAACAATTACTGACTACTTATTCTATGTTATATTAATTATATAGGGAAAATATGGATTAAGAAAAAATGTTAGAAACGGTATCTATATTTTTGATATTATTTAATAAATATATGTGTTTGAAATATGAATGTTATGTTTGTGTGTGTGTGAGGGTGATTGTGACTGATAAACGGTTTATAATGTCTAAAGCCGAAGTTGCCATCTATATCAATTGTTTCTTTACAACAATTCCAAACATTTTTTTGGCTTTGTTCCTATATAATATACTCTATTTTAATTCTCTTATTTTTTGGCGTTATTATTTTATATTTATATCTAAAAAGGACATTTGAAAACACCTAAAACCAGAAGAACCTCGCCTTAATTGTAATTGAATTCGCCTTAATTAATTGACTCTGGTTTGTGCCCGGTCCGACGATACGCTCACCACCTATCACGTTTGAGGGTTAAAATACCATTGGTGAAATGTGGATATTACTGGCATATATTCTTAACATCTCTGACCATTCTTTCGGGGATAAGTGTTGTGATGGTATTTTTATGATCAAATTAAGAGGTCACGTATGGTGATTCAAGTTGTTTAGGCTTTTTTTATCTCGGCACACAACAACGCCGTTGTGAGTTTGACATTCGGACACTTACACATTTTTTCAACTACAAAGTTAAGTTTGTCCTACTCGAAAAAAACTGCTAAAAGGCTTTGAGACCTGATTTTCACGATGGACGAACTATTTACATACAAATACAAGGTTATACGGAACCCTCGGTCCAAGTCAGACTCGCACTTGTAAAAACGGAAGGCTATCTCGCAATGTTTTTAAAAATAATTAATATTTATATAAAAAAACTGTTATAAATATTATAAAATGATCTAATAAATAAATGACTGATATGTACTTACATTTCCTTTTATCTTCTTTTAATCAATTTTATTGTAATATTGATTAACCCAATGGGTAGGTATAACTTGTTAAATGCAATGCAATAAAATGGTGCTGCAATCAGTATTTTTCACAATGAAAACTACTTGAAATGTTTTTATATTGAATGTAAATATTTAATATAGTACAGTTAAGGTGTGCAACCGTTTGCAAAGTTAAGGTTCAGCGACCGTAATCTACACTCTACGGGAATACACTGCGCTGCAAATATGAAACAACACAAGGCGAGACTGGCGAATTATTAACAGGGCTATCAAGTGAATCTCTCAAGTGTGGCCCCGAGCAAAATAATAAGTACAACCGGCTGTGAAATTTCATTAAAAAGGTAAAAATAAACCCTGCAGCAGGTAACATATAGGGCTTTATACCCTTGAGCTTTGTGGTCTGTTGTTCGATATACTTAAAAACTACATTTATTGGTGCCTTTCTTTCACAGCTGTCTTTTTAACAACAAATACTTTGAACTTGAAATATATTCGCCCCTGGTGTTGCAAGTGTACATAGGCTGTGGTGACCGTTAACTTATTTGCACTTTAGTGATATAAAAAAAAACTAGCACAAAGTTTAAGGTTATTGAAAACAGGGTCTATATCAATTGTTTTATTGAAATCTAGAAGTAAGATCTAATCTTAGAAGAATCTAGAATCTAGAAGTAGTAACCACTACTACGGAAAGTAGACTGTTTTACATAAAAGCTTTGTTTGCGTATCCCAAAACTAATTTTTACATTGATGTTTTTTTTTATACCAACAAGATGGCAAACAAGCTTGCGGTCCGCATGATGTTAAGCGGTCACCGCAGCCTATGGACGCTTACAACACCTGAAGCATCAGTCACACGTTACCGACCCTTCAAAAATCTCATAACTTCTCTTATGAAGAACCCCATACTCATTGTCTTCTTTGGAAGGGGAGCTCATTCCACGACCTACGTTTGTCTGAAACAGCACTGTACGTAAACATTAAGTTTTAAGGTGTGAGAAAGAATTTCCTGCCAATAGCGAGCGGTGCGACGGTAGAAAGTAGCTGTGGGCATGCATGTGGATGGCATCAGTTTGAACAATTCCTCAGAACACATCCCATTATACAAACGGTAAAACAAAGCCAAAGGCAAAGCCTTTCCACAGACTTAAGGGTTCGATACCGCTTGTGAGTTTGGGATTATCAACGATCGTTGAAACGAGTCAAAGGGGCCAAGCTGGTATCCGGGTGCACCTGCCTGGAGATGGAAACATATACAAAAGATAACCATATGACCGTTCTTATCTCTGAAGTTAAACCCGAAAACTTTTAATAAAGAAGACTGATATTTACATTTTATTACAATATATAGTTTCCGAGTTTAAAAAAATATCGACTACTTAAGTTTTATTGCATCAGATTAATTGAAATAACATTTCAACATCGGAGTGATATTCTTGGTGTTTAAGGTCCCATAAAATAATTTCGTCTGTTGTATGTTTATCTTCACGTTTTTGTCCCAGAACGGAGTAATAAGTGGCTGGCAACAGAACTACACCGAGTTTTTGACCTAAATCTGACTAACAACCAGACAACACTGAATCTTCACTTAAAAGAGGGCATTTTTTGCACTTTTCAACTCTCTCTTATTTCTCAGTATGTCACTGTCAGATCGCCAGTTTTACAAAGTTGTCATGTTGCTAACTCTAACCATTAGTCATACCTATAGGTACTTATATATTTCTCTATTATAACTTTTCCTGTTTGTTTTCCTTACTAGGTTCAAAACCCTCTACACGCCTCTTAAGTATGACTTGTACCTAAACCTTTTGTATCCTTGTATAATAATAATTTTAAAATATGTCACTATTCCCACAATAATTCACGAGCTGTTCTTAGCTTTTGGGAAGTATTATAAAATCGTCCAGTTCGTCCGTCCATGGGCGATGGGACATCGTCAAAATGAACTCAATTTATGAACAATATAGAGTGAGGACAAAGGTGCAGATGGCTGGAGACTGGCTATTGAGGAAACCTATTGGGGTTAAGCAGTGGATGTTTACAGGCTGAGACGCAACTATCTATCTATTTGGTTGTAATGATGATGATGATGAAAAGATCTTTATTTCGTGATCAACTCTGAGCGGATAAGTTTGATGAAGAAAAAATAAAATAAAATGGCCCAATGAAGGTATAAGCAGGTGTGAGTAAAGGATGAATAGCATTTTGAGCAGTCATCCGTTAGAATAATATAATTTGTAAGGTTGACATGGAAGTAACATAAACGAAGTTATTTGCACTCAACCCATATGTTTTTTTAATTGTATTAAAAATGATGGAAGAAAGGTTTTAGTTGTGGATTTTCTCCCCACTTCCATATTATTTTCCTTTTATTCCACTTCTCAATTACATTTTTAGCTGTAGGCCACATGTATAGTTATATTATTATCAACACACTTGCTCATTAAGCAGTCTTTACTGCACCGTTTTCAGCTTTTCAATAGTGACCATTGATGACAATTACCGCACAAGTGCCTTTTACTTTACAGATTTTTTTTTAATATTTAGCAAGAAGAAATTATAAGTTATTCCAGTAAATATCAACTTTTTACTTTTATAAGTATTTACGTACCTTTAAGTGTGTTGAAAACAGTCGTATGACACTCGTGAGTTCAAGAGAACTCTACAGAATACAAACAACTAAATCATACCCTCGCCTTCGGCTCGGGCTGCAACACACGGGCCCATATGTAATGAGAAGAATAGCTCATTTGTATCATAATGTACCTATCTATTAAAAGCAATTTAAATTAATGTATTATTTGTTGCAGGTAAAAAATTAAATCCGAAGCTTGCTTGAGGTGCTACACCGTTATGTAAGTGAATTAAAATTCTTCAAGGGAAAAGTAGAAATAACTCAGTAAAAATCGATCGGGTTAGTTAGGGTGACATGAACTTGTACCGAATACCCCGCACCTACTAACTTGCACCGAATATCCAGTACCTACTAACTTGCACCGAATACCCCGTACCTACTAACTTGCACAAATACCCTGTACCTACTAACTTGCACCAAATACCCCGTACAAACTAACTTAAAATATAAATTGAGCTTCTTTGTCATCATCTATTTCATTAAGCCAATAATTCACGATACCTAAGCATGCCAAATGTTAGGTATTGTCATTGACATGCAGACAGACTGACGGACTTTAGGAATTAGATCGCTTTTTTGATATGAAACTAAACGGCAGAAAGTGATATGGATACAACACCGTTATTTAAATAAAATAATTTTATTAAAAAACATACGGAACTTTTAATAATAAAACTTAAACCACCACCTCATATTTCATGCCATCGTAGTACAACCAAACTCTGCACTTTTTATCTCCTGCTGAGATCACTTTACTGGTGTCATAATACACTGGTTTCTGTTCATACGCATTCGTAGAACCAAACTTAGCATAACTATTTGGTTTAAACACATTTCTTGAATTTTGTTTATAACTGCTTCCTTTGTGAGGCCATTTTGTTTTGGTTGGTTTGCGTTTGAAACTTAAATCTAATTTATTTTGTTGAGGTTTGTAGTTATTGACAACTGAATAAGGTGGAATAGGATTTGGGAAATGTTTGATTGGATTAACATTTTGATCTTGTATATATACAGGCCAATATGGATACGGTTGGGGATAATAGGATGGGTATTCATAAAGAGAAACTGGATTGTTATGTGAACTAAATTGCTTAGTCTCAAGTTGATCTTCAGTTTTCACAACTTGTTTATTTGGTGACATATCCTGTTCTTGAATTGATATTAATTCTTTATATTTCCTTTCTTCTTCTAATGTCACTAGCGGTATATTTTTGTCACTTTCTTTAATTGTCTTCTTCGTTTTAGGACTGATATTTCCGTCTAGAGGTAAATTGGTAAACAGAGTAGCAGTTTCGTTAAATACATTTGGCTTTGGGATAGGAATTAAATTGATCTTACTAGGTCCGTCAGTTTCCTTATCTTTTGTGTCCTGCATTTGTCTCCCGTAGTATCCAGGGTTGCAGTATGCTGTTTGGTCATGGGTTTCTGACCAGTCTTCTTTGATCATGTCAGACGCTTTTTCTGCGATCATTATGATGGGGGCATTTGTGTTACCGCTGACTATTGTAGGCATAATGCTGCCGTCTATCACTCGTAGGCTTTTGACTCCGTATACCTGGAAATACGTTTGTAAAAAACGTTACATTGATTAATTTGATTTTACAATGTATCTTTTTATATATATAAACGGAAAAAGGGAACTTATATGATACAGTTTTGTAGGTATTCAAATTGGAAAAAGCATTAAGGGATTTATTTTATCATAAAGTAGAATTATTTTTTTAGTGCACTTTATTAGGTATTGATTATTTTAATGATTCGTTAGATACCTCTTTAAAAACACGTTACAGGTTGTTATGTAAATAACTCTCTTAGCAGGATGCATACTTTGTAAATTATAAGGAGAGTTGCAAATTTGGTATCCTCCCTTTTTCAATTTTTTTTTACTGTGAGCACGGTGAGTTATAAAAATCAAGTTAAAGAGCTTTGTATGAAGCCCGCTGCGAGGCGCCGCGAATTGTATCCTCTTAAGGTAGCGGTGTCCCGTGGTTTCGACATTTAATTTTAGTGGTAAGCAGTGATGATGTAATTTAGTTTTTAACAATTACTAATAAAATATTTAAATGTATTTTCTTTTTATTACACCACAGAACACTTCTTGTTTACCGTGTTTATATAGTTCACTTTTATTTGGAATTTAGTAGATCACAGACACTGACATCACATTTAAATTAAAACCTTCAAGAGGATACAATTTGCAGCATCTCGCAGCGGGATTCATACAAACGAATGTCTCATTTGTTTTTAACATTTACTGATCAAACACTGTGAAATTTCTTAGTTATAATGCCAAGCCGAATACCTAGGTCTGTGGTTTTTCAAAAGCTTATAAAATATTTTTATTAACTAGAAATCTTTTTTTAAACCATTTTTATGAAAAACTAGAATTCTGTATAACTTTGAACTATAAAATTTAACAGAAAACTAACACACTGCAGACCTAGATATTTATTACTACAACATATCTTCAAAATTTCGTGGTATTTTATCAGGAAGCGTCAAAAATCAGTGAAAAATTGATCTGAACTAATATCTGAATTTAGTAACCAATATTATAAAGAGGAAAGGTTTTTATGTTAGTATGTTTGTATTGAATAGGCTCCAAAACTACTGGACCGATTTGAAAAAATCTTTTACAATTAGAAGCCGACATTATCCCTGATAAACATAATAAATAAATTTAGCGCGGGCGAAGCCGCTGGCAGAAGCTAGTACTGGATATTTTAAAGGTTAGATTACCCCTTGTGACGAAAATCTCACATATCGGACCCATTCTGACAAAAATAAAAAACGTTCAGTATGTTAAAAAATATAAAAACTATTTAAGCATAAGTGAATTAAGCTGTTGACTTAAATTTCTTTCTAATAAAACTATCACAAAAAAAATGACCTGTTATTAGTTGGCCGTCTTACAGGATAACCGATTTTGTAACAGATTAAAGATATTTTTCGATATTACTTATAGAATCAATAACATTTTTCAAAGTCAAAACTCAAAGTCAAAATTAATTTATTCAAATTAGAATTTTACAATCACTTTTGAATCGTCAAAGTTATGAAATACTATTTTTAAACACAAATACACTTTGCACAAAAAGAAAATTCAAACTATTAAATGGCGGTGCTAGTTAGGTCTGCCCCTTAATAATACTACGGAAACGTCATGCTCTTGGTTCTTGTATTACGTTTACAACTAGTAAGTGCTAATCATCAGGCGGACCGCTAGCTTGTTTGCCACCAATGTGTGTACTTGTGAGTCTCAAGTGTGCCTGTCCCCAGTACATTGGCTCGCGGTAAAATACAGCGGTGCGTGAGCACAAGATAAATAGCTATAGTGCTGGCCCCGCAGAAGAGAGTCGTTGTTCAAGAGTTCTCTTAGTTTGTATTCTGACTGTACAGTAATATTTTCTCACTTATTGTTAAAGGGCTAAACTCATTTTTAATTTTATTCTATGTATATTTACCCGAAGTCTCGGATCCACAACAGCATTAGGGTTGTCAATGGGTCCCATAGCGCACGTCCCCACCGGGTGATATATGGTCAAAGAGTGATGCCTCGCCTGACATGCCAGGTGCTCTTCCGACATGAGCTCGTGCTCAGCGCAGCCTGGGTTACGATGAGGGTTTGGACGAGCGTTTAGCTGCTGCAGAGCCGGCTGCTGTACCAACTCTTGGACTATGCGAGCACCTTCTACCTGGAAATCACGATTAATATTCTGACTTATAGATTTTACTCAATATTAAAATGTTTACCTGTTCATTGTTTTCAAGCGAGAAAGAAAAACGTATTTTTTTTTTACAAACAAGTTTTCATCAGACCCTGGTTATCATGTAAGACCAGAGTACTTGCCAAGACAAATCAAACAAGCCCAAACTCACATCATGTAAAGTCTTGTTCATGTTTCTTTCATAAAAGTACTAAAGGAACCCTTAATGGTGGTCTATCCGTCTGTCACATTTGTATGTATGTAATTTGGAAGTGACCTACTGTGTAACTTTACAGTCACATCGCTTATTTAATACGCATCCAGATTTTCTTTTTTAGGGTTTCGTAGCCGAATAGCCAAAACAGAACCGTCATTCGTATATAATTCCGTCATAATCAATTCTAAAGAATTTTTACAGGAATGTGTCTTATGTGCGCCGTCACGCATATTTGTAATAAAATTGAAAAAAAGTAGCAAAAGAAAGGGATATTTTTTTTTCGCGGTCCTTTAATTTAATATGTCTTTAAATTGCATTTAGGGTTCCCAAGATTTAGATGTTTTTTGTCGCACTTGGTATTTAGTTACTAACTTAGAAATTCCCAAAGTTAAAAGTTTCATGACCCTTCTACTTTTAAATAACGAGTCCAAACAAATTTTAAAGTTCAGAATTATAGTGTGTAAACATTTTTTTAAAAGAGAATCATTGAACAAGTTCTTCAGATATGATTTTACGGAACCTTATGAGAGTACGATTCGGAGGCCTCTCAGCATGCTTCATACAAACGAATTTCTCACTTCTTTTTGACACTTGCTGACCAAACTTGAAGACATGTTCTAGTAATAAATATCCAAGTCTGCAGTGTGCCAGTTTTATATAAAAGTTTATAGTTCAAAAGTTCTACAGGATTCTAGTTTTTCATACAAATGGTTATAATAAAGATTTCTAGTTATTAAAAACATTTTACAAGATTTTGAAAAACCACAGACATAGGTATAGGTATACCGAAATATTTCGAATATATTACAACTGATGTGCACTATAAAATATAATCTAAATATTTAAATTTTCTGTTTTTTTTTTTTCATTTGAATAGATCCTAATATCATTATCATAAAAAAAAAATGAAAGATTTATTTGTAGAATTAGAATTTTTTACAAGACCCGTGTACAAACACATTGACAACAGAAGGACTGACTATAAGTAGATAAAGGGATATAACGAAGTTATTGGAATACCATGTAGTAGTACGGAACCCGAATAACACTTATACAAGTTGCGGTCAAGTATAAGTTCTTGTAAAGTGCCTATAGATAGATTTTTTTTAGTGATATAGTGACAGACGGATGGACTACCAATAAGGGTTTCTTTAGTTGTTTATTAAAGAAACATGAAGAAAAGACTTTACATGATGTATGTTTATATAGGAGTTTGTTGTTAAGGTGCGGTTAAGAATTTGACTTCTAATTTATAAGTATAGTTCCAAAGTTAAATGGTTTTAATGCTTGCTACTGCTAGTAGATATGAGTGACAGCTCTTTGGATTCGGAGTAACGTCTAAAAAAGCAGCATTTTCAAACCAGCACTAACCAATAACAAAAGTTATTGACTAATTCATGAATTCAACAAAAGTTTACGTTTTTCGCAACTCTATAAATAAATTAAATTTTTCTGGTGTTTTTTTTTGGGAAAAGCGTCACTGTTGTGTTGTTCGTCATGTTTGTAGTCTAGAGTCCTAAGGTTTTAGAAAAAAGAAACATTTGAAAAATTGCCCTGAAAATTGGACAAAATTCACAAAACGATCACAATCTAATTTTCTGATATTTGGTTAGGACAACGTCACCGATAGACGTTAGCTATTAACTACAAGTGCGAATAGAATACATTTGGTGTTCCATATAATTGAAAAGATATATTTTAGTAGCTTTTTCTTTAAAATTAGATACACCAACTTACCATTATTTGTATGTCCTGTGGATCAGAAAAGTAGTTTGGGTATATTCGAGGAGGTGAGAACGGATTCGAGTCTCTTAGCTTTATGTAACCTCGGCTCTTCGGTCTTAAAAGAAGAGGAACAATGGAAAACGAAGAGTCAAACAAGATATCTTCGTACAGCTCTGCATACGTTTCATCGTCTAATCCGTTAGATCGCTTGCCAAATAGTCCTCCATCTAAATTATCTGCTGTCGGAGCTATGAAAAATTGAATATCAGGATAATCTTCTGATGGATCTTGATATTTGGTATTGACGAATGCCATGGCTTCTGCTTCCATCATACTATATAAAATCCCTTCCTTCCTGATAACAAAGTCTATTAAAGCTCCAATAGACATAGTCGACAGCAAATTGAAACAGTATTCGGTCCCGTTTTTGTATGGGTTGTCGAAAAGGAAAGAATGACCTCCCATTGCAACGTGGTCTTGTAAATTTTTCCCAACACCAGGTAGATTTACTATAGGAAATATTCCTACTTCTTTCAGATGCTCAGCGTCTCCTATTCCTGACAGCATGAGCAATTGCGGAGACTGTATTGACCCAGCAGACAAAATAACTTCTTTGCTAGCTTTTATTATACGTATATGACCGAATTTAGTAAATTTTACACCATAAGCTCTCTTATGTTCATCTATAAGAATTTTTTCTACCAGTGAATGAACGCTGACATGAAGATTTTCTCTTTTAGATGCAGTTCTTAGGAAAGCTTTGGCCGTACTACATCTAAGACCATTTCGGACAGTTGCATGGGACCGTGTGAAACCTGTCTGATACTCTCCATTGCAGTCAACAATTTTATAGCCAAGTTCCTGTCCGGCTTCTAATATCTTTCGCGTAATAGGTTGTTCGTATTTGAAATGTTCTATTGTGAGTGGCCCTCCCGTCGCGTGATAGGGATCATTTTGATATTCAGGAATTGCCATATCTTCTGACTTAAGAAAATATGGTAGAACGTCTTTGAACGACCATCCTACATTACCCATGCTAGCCCAATTGTCATAATCACGTCTATTTCCTCTTACATAAAGCATAGCGTTCAGAACACTAGATCCACCGAGTACTTTGCCACGAGGCCACTTGCATCTCTTACCAATCATACTCAAACAATACTGATCACTGGGTTCAGTCACAAATTGCCAATCTATAGAAGAAGTTTGTAGCACAGGGAACAACACAGGAACTTCAGACAAGACGTTCTCATCTTGACCAGCTTCTAGTAGGAGTACTTTCCATTCAGGGTTCTCCGAAAGACGATTCGCTAGCACCGATCCTGCTGATCCTCCACCGACGATGATAAAGTCGTAGCAGTCATAGAGTCGGTCAAATGGATGATCCCTGACTCTGTGTTCGGCATCTTCTAGATCGGGTCTGTAGAGATGTATGGCCATGCGTATGACGATCATAGCCCCTAATCCTGGGAGAAGTCCAAACAAGATTCTTGTGTGGGATAGCAAAGGTTTAAGAGATGCTTCACTGGGGCTGGACATTTTTACAAAATGGCTTTATTCACGTGTGTTTGAATTCACTTTTAATTGTGAAAGATGCAATAAAACGTACAATGGATGCTTGCTGTGCATATTTTGTAAGGTATTATGTGAGTGCATAGTATATTTAGCATAGAGTAACGTAACTTTACGATTTCATATCATTGGTTTTTTTTAAATATTTCGTATGCCGTTTGTATGTTTGATAATATTTCTATATTATCGAACATTTCATATTTCACGCATTCAGAGGGTAGAGGATAGTTCACATTCACACAGTCTCATACTATAAACATGTAATATTCTTGACTAGGGCTTACTGCTAGGACCCTAAAAATCTAAGTAGGTGCTGTATCCTTACTGGGTTGAATTGAGAACGCTCGACAAATTAATTAGATGGAATATTCAGTATCACTAGTAAGTTTCATTTGTAGGCAATGCTATCACATATTCTGAATCAAGTAAAATTCAAATTTTCAAAAAAAAATACTTTTTCCTCTACCCGAAGGTTGCCTGGTAAAGTTGCTCTTTAGCAATAAAGCCTATTTATTAATTCAAAATATGTAGGTATCAGTAATTCATAAGAATAAAAAATGATGAAAAATATTTAATTCATGCGTTTTCTTAAAGATATTTATTGCGTTTCTGCGATTTTGAGGTAAACGGGGAATTTTTAGAGCTCAAAAATTGATGTACTATGGTGTGGTGTATGTATTTTTCAATTCAGTAATTTTAGAACTTCATCCAGTATTATTATTCCTTTGTTTTAAAACTAAATTGTTTTTCTCTCTGTCCTGTTATTACACTGTGCCGAGTATTTAAGCTGAGACATCACACACAGGGCTTGGTGACACACAACATTTTGTTTTCAATGCATATAACTTATACCATGTGTTACGACATTACAAGTTATGCTAATGTATGCACCTATATACATTTTGTTTGAACGGTATATACCACGGATATGCATACCATGTATACGGTTTAGATATAGTACCGTGATATGCACGTCGTCTTCATATCACGAGCAGCAATGTTATGATAGTATTTTATTTTTATATATATTTAATATCCAATATCTTTAGATTTCATTTTTTTAGGGTTCCGTACCCAAAGGGTAAAAAACAGGACCCTATTACTAAGACTCCACTGTCTGTCCGTCCGTCTGTCACCAGGCTGTAGCTCAAGGGCCGTAATAGGTAGACAGTTGAAATATTCACAGAAGATGTATTTCTGTTGCCGCTATAACAACAAATTCTAAAAACCAGAATAAAATAAATATTTAAGGGGGCTCCCATACAACAAACGTGATTTATTTGCCGTTTTTATAGATAATGGTACGGAAACTTTCGTGCGCGAGTCCGATTCGAACTTGGGCGATTTTTTCATATTTACATTGAAATCTTTATCAGTATTGAAAGAGCCTCGGCAAATATCACGTATTTTTTTTTTCTGCCTAATAAACTGAAAAAGTTTGCGAGAAAAGTGTGCTAAATGAAGGACACGTTGCTTCCCTAAAATATGACTAATTCTTACACAATAATATTTATCGCGGCTATGCGAACGCCACAAAATAGCAAATTATGTTTTATAAAAAAAAAAAATTCAAAACAGTTAAGCAAAAATAACGTATTTACACTAAAAATACGCAGTTTGAAAAATCTCACGTGTGATTAGGGGAGGGGGAGGGGGTCGAGCTAAATCCCACGACATCTCACCAAGGGGCGAGGAGGGGAATGAAAAATCGCCGAAATCACTTCATGTAATTAATAGACGCTCCCTAAGAGGGTTTTCTTAGGTATCACCTAGAGCTCCCATACCAAGAAGAAAGTGCTTTGATTATCAAATGCATCCATTTGCTACGGTTACCGTTTATCATCAGGCGGGCCGTAAGCTTGTTGGCCATCTTGGTAGTATAAAGATGATACAGGAATGAAATGAAATATGCTTTTATTTGAAGTGGGCAAATGGTAAAAGCTATTTAATAGGTATATCTATGGTGTCTAAAATGGAACACCAAAACATAGAAATACCAAAAAGTTAGTTCAACATGGTATGTGCCATAAAAACGACTTTGTTTGCTCATTTAAAGCCATATTTTTATTGAATGACCTTGATTTTTGCTATATGTAACTATATGCTAAAATATTAAAAAAATGCACGTATTCTTTACGAATCTGAAGACTTACTGTTTTAAGTAAAATGCGGTTTTTAAAAATAAATTTATTTCTTGTTAACGAATAAATTAACTTATGTACTAAAATATTTACAAAAAAGAATTATATTTACTGCTACTAATATTTTCTTAATCGAATAGTCTTTGATATACATTCTTCGTTTCTACAGCGTATGTACTCTTATGGAACTATATATAGTACAAATATAGCAGCTCACATATCTAATGTCAAGACAAAAAACTAGCAAAGTGCGAGAGCGAGCACAGGTGCAAGTGTGACTGGCGCGCTGCGCGGCAAAAACAAACAATAAAAAAAATACACGTCTGTCGTGACTAAAAGTAGTAAGTAAGTAGTAATAAAAAAAAAATTACAATAGCACATTTTTGGTCTCTCTTAATCCATCCCTGTCGTAAAGTTATTTCTTAGTGAATATCTATGTAACTAGCCGGCTAAACTAAGGTTTATTTACACCTACCTTGAGCCATGACATGAGTTATATACCCCATAAGGAATTAACCTGCCGAAGTTTAGCTGCGTACATTAGTCTAGTTGTTTTGGATTTTTTCAATTGAATTCAGTGAGTGATATTCGCTCTTATTCAGTAACAGTTAGTTTCTTTGTACAAATAAATACCTTGTTTCTTTCTCAAGTATGTAATAATCGCTTATTTCCAAAAATAATACGATATATACTTTGCCTGGCCTTGGTCTTAGAGACGGGTTTGCTGAGCCCGAAAGAATGTCCTGTCCTCTGACTGGTCTCGTGTTCCAGTAACGACACACTAGCACAAGTGGCAACACTACTGAAGGAAAGTGTACTAGACTACAGTAATTTGACATTTGCTACAAACCTAACCACTCCTTAGACTATCATGGCAGTACATTATTTACTTTTGAGATGATGAAAGATTTTCCTCTCATACACCCATAACCAGAATTCGTCACGCTTGAAATGATATTTAAAGCAACTCAGAATAATAATGATTGCCCAGAAAACCAAAAAGACGATAAAATCCACTTAAATGGCACAATTATTTGTCCAACTAAGATTTATCAAAAATCAGTAAATTTATAGCAACCTTGTACAAACATTACACATAATATCTTGACATTCTTCTTTTCAACCAAAACTCTTTTATCATATCGCTGCCCTTTTCCCCTATCATTATGATAGGAGCATTAGTGTTGCCGCTTACTAAATTAGGCATAATACTACCGTCTATAACACGAAGTCCTTTTATCCCGTAAACCTTCAATTCTGGATCCACTACGGCATCTTGGTCCCAATAGGGTCCCATTTTCGCTGTACCAACTGGATGGTAAATGGTAGCGGTGTACTGTCGTATCATGCATTCATAAAAAGCGTCTGAGTATCTCGGAGTATTGCGACATGCTGGAAACAAGTGCTGATTCATAGCAGAGCCATGTCGTTGAAATGCTTTAGTCCTGGATACAGCTACAGCGATCTTCACACCCTCGATCAAAGTTTTTACGTCCATCTCATCTGTGAGATAGTTTGGATAAATATAAGGGTAGTCAAATGGATTTGCGCTGCGTAATTGGATATAACCCCTACTTTTCGGTCGCAGCAGCATTGGGATGATGCTCCATACATCCATATTGTTGATTGGACGGAAAACGGAATTGTAAAATTTTTCCGTTAGTCCATGGACCTTTTGTAACTGTTCCCCTCCATCCGAGTTTGTGGAACCAGATATGAAATGGAACTCTATATCAGGAAAATCGTCCGAAACGTTTGCGTATTTGGTATTTACGAAAGCTAGGCCTTCGACTCCTCCCATAATAGTCAAAGGGCCTTCTCCTAAAACTGCATATTCCATTAAGGCGCTGACGGTATACAGTCTCTGTTGGACGATTGAAATTGGACTGTTAACCATGAATGCCAAGCCTCCCAGTCCTACATGATCTTGAAGATTCCTCCCGACCTTTAGATTCTGTAGTACAGGTATTCGGTGTTTAGTCAGTTCTTCTGCTGGACCTATTCCAGAGAGCATTAACAACTGTGGGGTGTTAATAGTACCAGCAGACAATATAACTTCTTTTCGAGCTCTAATGCGGTAAAGCATTTTTTTGCGAACGAACTCCACGCCAAAGGCTATTTTGGTTCTTGGGTCTATGAGGACCTTGGTGACTTGAGAGTACATAGCTATATGCAAATTTGGACGATTTTTTGCTGTTCGAAGGAAGGCCTTAGCTGTGGAACATCGGCCGCCACGTCGAATAGTACCTTGAGCTACCATGAACCCAGTTTGTTTCTCGCCATTGATATCTCTGTTCATATATCCCAATTCCATACCAGCATCGACAAAGCTCTCAACAAGTGGAGTGTGATACGGAGCTTCAGCAACTGTCAAGTAACCTCCAGTGCCGTGGTAAGGTGTTTGTGCAAGGTAAGGATTTTGATTGTCTTCTGATTTCTTAAAGTAATACAGAACGTCTTTGTATCCCCAACCTTCGTTACCCAAGGACTCCCAGATGTCATAATCCTTCTTGTTTCCTCGTAAGTAAAGCATATAGTTTAGGACGGAACTGCCCCCTAAGACTTTGCCGCGGGGCCAATTGCAGCGACCACCTTCCATTGCTGTAATTAAAGAAAAAAACAAATTCAGAGCATGATAATTAAAACACTGATTTTTTAAAACCGACGTTTTAAGGGTTTTGCATTCAAAGGAGAGGATATTGTTACATCTGATACGCCGATGGCGTAGCTGACAATCTGTCTGTCCGACCGTTAATAGTTCTATCTTTTGAACCGTTATAAGTAAAAAGATTGAATTTTCTTAGAATAATTGTCATTATGTATTATGCAACAATAACTGAACCAATTTGGCATGAAGATTGCTATACCCACACCACATTGGAAAATTCAAAATCTACTTTTAGAACCTCAATAGTCACGTATAGTGCGGTTTCAGAGAAAGCCAAGGTTTTCTCTTAGGACAACAGTATGGAGCTCTTCAAATTGTAAATTGTATAAATGGTGACTAGTGCACAAAAAACTTTAAGTTATTATAGTGTAAATTCTAAAGTTAAGCAACAAATAAAATAATAAAACCGCTCAGATACAAGTCTGTCCGTCCGTATGCTACACGTCATTTATTTGCGTCTTTGTTTCGAGTCTGATTAAATTATACAGTTTAAACATACAGATTTGAAACAAAATTGAGAAAAATCATTTTGAGGACAGATCTTCTTACATAAAACTGAGTGATTTTTTTTTATTTCGCGCACCCAATTGTATGGCATATCGTTGGATAGGACTTTGTTAAAGCATTTGGGCTTTTCAAGTATTTATTTTTGCTCTTAAACGTATATTTTGAGAATTATTGACTTTCAAAGTTTCAATATTATGTTTTTTTAATGCGGTTTTTAAGTTAGAGCGGCAACTTTAAAACCGCAAGTTCGAAAATAGAACTTCATATTTCCAATCAAAATAGTTTTAAAAACAAAAACGGCTTTCAGAAATTCACAATAGTTTTTATTTAACAGAACCTTAACTTAATGCGTGTTCGACACACATTTGGCAGGTCCCGTTTTAGCTTACCAAGGCAGCTAGTTCCCTGTGGTTCACTTTTATACTTCCAATCCAACTTGCTCAGCTGCAAAAAACCAGCAAAAAGTGGTACGTCCGATATTTCAGTTTCATCCCCACCAGCCTCCACCAACAGAATATTCCATTTGTTGACTTCAGATAGCCGGTTGGCGACCACAGCACCTGGAACATATCATATTTTCTTACTTAGACTTTTAGGCTTTTGAATTTCATCAATCACTTGTCCAGTTTTCTGCTATAGCATGGACGCGAAGCACAAAGAATTTCGTAAAATGACCTTTTACTTTTTAGCCGTTGTCAGTTGTCAAAATAGTAGCAATTTCTGATGACAGCGGTCGGTCATCGCATCTGTGCGAGCGCGACGGCAAATAACTATGCGCGTGTAACAGAGACAAATAGTGATCGGTCATTGAACGAAATTCTTCCGGCTTACGTGTAGATTCTAATGCCGAAACCAAGGTATTCACATATAATAACTTGAAATTGTTTAATAAGTGAACAAGTTTCATGACAAGACTTTTTAAAATAAAGAAAATCAACTACTATACAAATTTTAAGTGTATCGATATATCCGATTGCGTTATAGGTAGTATGGAAAGTTTTCCTCATTTGAGACAGAGGCAGATTTGCAGAGCTGACAGTCAACCTCTTATCATAGAGAGGCACTCTCAGAAAGAAGAAGAAAAAAATTTAAGCGTGTTATCAATAAACGGACCGGCCGCTATACAAACTTACTATTTGCGAACGTAAATGTGCGCACCTTACACACTTCAAAAACTGATTATCACGAAAAATAATTTAAAATATTTAATATAAAAATACTAGCTGACCCGGCGAACATTATTTCTCTTTTTAAAACAACTGGCACGCCTCCTATTGAACATGGTTTGTACGAATTCAGAAATCTTCCTCGGCGTGCACAACAATACTGAATAAAAAGATGAGCTAACAATAACACAAATTTTATCTACTGGTAACATAACTGGGGGACTGCTAAACTAAATTGCTAATAGGAGATAAAGTGTTGAGTTATGTGCAGCAAATCAGTTGTTTAATTATAACAAAAGTTTGGTTATTACTAAATAAATTTCGAATAGCTAAACCAGTTATGTTATCCTTTTTTTCAGTGAATTTACAAAAAATTTCAATCCAATCGGTTTTCCCTTAGTTCGCGAGTCCAACTCGCACTTGACCCTATTTTCGTACATATAAAGCTTCCTCTTACTATAATGGTACAACTAAAAAAAAAATTATCAAAATCGGCCCAGCAGTTCTCAAGTTTTTGTGAGAGTAACAAACGTCGATTGATTTTTATATATATATATATATATATATAGATTTCATTACAACCGGTTTACTCTTAGTATGCGAGTCCAACTCACACTTGACCAGTTTTTTTCTCTCTAAAACCTTTCCCGGCGTCTGCACAACAACTTACCAAATTTTCATTACAATCGGTTTAACCCTAGTGTGCGAGTCCGAATCACACTTAACCCTTTTTTTCTTACATATAAAGTTTGCTCTAACAATAAAGAACACAACAAATTTAATCGGTCCAGCCGTTCTCGAGTTTTTGTAAGAATAACAAACGTCAATTGATTTTTATATTATATATATATATAGATTTTGTTGACCAAAAGTCTTTTTCCAAATAGTGTATATTTTTTAAGTTATTTTAGTTTTTATATTATGACTGGATGGTGTTAAATTTGGTTAAATTTAGGTTCCTAAAATATTTTTGAAGAGTTTAATGAATTAATTTTAATTGTCTATTCTATACAAATACTTTAGCGGAACCTCTTCCGTTTCCCCGTTTTATTTTTAATATTTCTGATTTTTTTTGTTAATCCATAATTTCATTTGACAATTTACTCTGACCGTAAAATCTAAAAAAAATAGTCCAAAATAAGCTTTCTTTTTCGATATTGTATGTCATTTTATTTTATACAAATACTAGATATACAGTTACGTTTAATAACTTGAAAAAACCTCAAATTTATGTTTTTAGGGTTCCGTACCCAAAGTGTAATTAGCGGAAATTCGCTGTCCGTTCGTCCGTCTGTCACCAGGCTGTACCTCAGGAAACGTGATAGTTATACAGTTGAAATTTTCACAGAAGATGAATTTCTGTTGCCGATTTAACAACAAATATTAAAAAACAGAATAAAATAAATATTTAAGGGGCTCCCATACAACAAACGTGATTTTTTTGCTCAATTTTGCTCGAAATAACGACAACAGGTAGACGCTTAAAATATACATAGAATATTTAGTTATATTTCACTTATAAAATAAATAAAAAAGTCACTTTAAAAATAAATAATTCAATTAAAATAAAACAAATATTTAAGGGGGCATTTTTCGCCGATTTTATAGATAATGATACGGAACCCTTGGTGCGCGAGTTGCCGCACTTGGCCGATTTTTTTTTACCAATAGCACCCTTAAGTTTGATAAGCCCTTATATAGATTCTCGCTTTAGTAGGTAGCTCTCTCTCGAATAATAAAAATAGCGTTCACCTACCTGCTGATCCAGCTCCAACCACGATGAAGTCATACTCCGGCAGCATCACTTCATCTTCCACGTCTGCTGGCCGACCCTCAGGGTCCGTCTGTTCGAACTGGTAGTATGCTATCGCGGCCACCAACATAGGAATAAACCATCCCACCTGAAATTATAAATAAATATTATATAAGGTGCAATAATTTTACACAGCTTCATTTAACTATTTCTACAATACAAGACACTCTAAATGACTTTTTGTACTTACAATTTTTTTTTTATACACTTAGAAGGACTATTTGTTATCGAGGAGAATAAAATTGACTCTTTTGTTAACTTATTTAATTTTCTAGCTGATTTCTTCCTATATTACCCAGAAAATACTGGACTAATTTTGATAGTGTGACTACTCCTAGCTGGAAGAGGACCAGGTCATTGTCACTGTCAAAAGTTCTCGTGGTAAACGTGAATGTTTTACACCGGCTCTACACTTTTATAATTCAACTAAGCTTACCATTCAAATGTTGGGACTTTAGGACATAAGAAGTGCGTGCCCACAAACTCCCAACGTTTGCACGAGTCTTAGGGCCAACGCTTTGTTTTGATCCAGTCGTTGCGCGTCCAGCACAGCGTTGGGGCCAACGTTGGCACCATGTATGGAAGTATTGCTTTATATCTATCCAGAAATAGTGTAAGTAAGTTACCTGTGAACCCGCCGCAGCTGCGACGATAGCCGACCCCGATATCACGTCGGTCGCCACGTCCACTAAAGCGCTCATCTCGTTCACATTACCTGCAAACATTACACAGAATACTTAATACTTTACGTTGCAAGCGACCATACTCTGCTGTAACCGCTTAAGATCACGCGGGCTGTAAGCTTCTTTGCCACTTCGTTAGTATTAGTAAAATGGTAGATGGTATTGAGATGGCTAGAACGTAGCTTTGATTGCTGTCTTAACGTAAGATTTTCCTAAACGTAAATATGCATTTTTTCTTACTGAGTGAACAAAACATAACAGGGAATAAAACTCACTTTTACTTACTGAGTGAACAAAAACATAACAGGGAATAAAACTCACTTTTACTTACTGAGTGAACAAAAACCCAACAGGGAATAAAACTCACTTTTACTTACTGAGTGAAAAAAACATAACAGGGCATAAAACTTACTTTTACTCACTGAGTGAATAAAAACATTTTGAATATGGAACAATGGTTAAATTGTTTAAATTGTTATTATGGTTGTTTTATGTCATTGTTCTCTTATCACCCAGTAATAATTACATTATTTTGTTAATAAATATATACCAAAATGTGATTATAATACTTTTTATTTTCTCGCAGTCAATGGAAAAGATTAGAGTATACAACACGTGAAAAAAATATTAGAATTAGAATTAAACTCCTTTTTATTTACTTGTTGTATAATCTACTATTCAATTATTAAAATTAAATCGAAATCTTTGACTATACAATGGGGATCGATATCTGACAGATACTATGGCAACATAGGTGTAACATGAACCAGCTTTGTTTGCAAATTCTAAAACATTTTTTTTATGATTTTGTCTGCCATAGTAATAAATCTATGGCCATAAATTTACAAAAAAATCCGTTTATTACGAAATGAGACGGATCTTCAAAATTTTCTCGCTGTTTGTTTTAAATAATGCGCACTGATAGGTACATACATCTTATATCAATAATTTACAGAAAAAAAATTGTTCAATTTTAATAGTTCTTATGTAGTAAGGAATACTAAAAAATATAAGTTTTTAAAGCACTTGACCATTTTGGACTAGAAAAAAACCGATGTTGTATTCTTGGGATGAGGGTTGTTGATACTTATAAAATATTATTTTATAGTGTAAAATAATTGTGATTTTATGAGATTATTTTTAAAAACCAGGGGAAACTATTAGTCAGTTGACAAAAAATAATACGTAATAACGTAAAAGTTCCAGTTTTTATTATACTGACTTTTTAATAGTTTCTTCTGAAGGCTAAATTGAATTCAGTGCGAGTAATTCTTAAAATCTGTACCAAAACACTGCCATTTCACACACACCTTTTTCCACGTTTTTTAGAGTTCCATACCTCAAAAGGAAAACAGGAACCTTTGTAGGATCACTTTGTTGTCCGTCTGTATAGACCCTTTTTATCAGCAACACGTACAGTTATCAAGTTCAAATAAATATCACATACTAAGGTCTACGGTTCCTTAAGGTTGTTAAAAAATTAGACTTCTAAGTAAAGGCAATAAAATAATACGGCTGAAATATGGCCATTTTGTCGCATATTTTGGCATTCACAAATAAATCAAAACCTATGTGGTACTTTCCGTTGTCTTAGAATCATAAAATTTGACATCACAAATATAGGGAAAATAGGTAATTCGTTAATGTGTTGTTGTTTAATGTGTCATACATTAAAAATCATTTTTGTCTGTCTGCCAAGATCCTTTTACACCAGAACGCCTGGAGGTATTAAGTTGAAATTTATATCAAATACTAAAGTCTACGGTCACTTAAAGTTTAAACAAAATCATGATTCTAAGACAATGCAATAAAAAAGGGTTCCAAATACGATAAGTTTTGTCGCATATTGTGACACAAATAAATCAAAACCTATGGGCCATGGCTTGCAAGAGTTCACGCGCAGGGCCAGGATTGAGGACTTCACATTCGACGGACGTATGCAAGTCTCCTAACGATGTTTTCCTTCACCGAAAAGTTAGTGATGTGCACAAACAATGTATTTAAGAAATTAAGAAAAAGACTTATTGGTACGAAGGGCTAAAAACTCCGCCGCTCAAAACGAGGGGGTAAACGCTGAAACTAGGCCGCCACTGAATGATTTTCTCATCTCCTTGCTGCTAATACAATATCTGTCAATAAAATATATCTTCTAGTATTTTACTCCTTGTATCAATATCAGTATCACTTCCTAATTTTGTGTCAAAGAAGATTGGTGCCTTTGTAATTAGTACCGTACGTACGTACGTAGATACGTTCTATGTTTTGAATATTAAATACTTCCGGTGAAAATACCTGTTGCATAATTATAATTGTTATTTAACTATGCGTATGGAGAATTTGTAATCGTTTGACTGGAATCTTAATCAGGACTTAAGAAATATCTGGAACGTCTGTATATTTTGTACCTTCTGTGCTACTTATGATGTGTAGTTAATATTAAACGAGCAATTCTTGTATATATTGTATATACATATATAATCTGAATCTCGGAAACGGTTCCAACGATTTTCATGAAATTTAGTATGCAGGGGGATTCGGGGATGATAAATCGATCTAGCTAGGTTAGGCTGGCGTTGTTTAAAAAAAAAAGAGGAAAGCTCGGTCCTCCAGGTACTTTTGTTAATATTTCATTATAATATTGCTCAATACAAAACTTAGGTCTGATATTAGCAAATTTTTTAATATAAATAATACAACTAGCTTTTTGTAGAAAACCCTTGGGTAAAATTATCCTGACAAGCGACATCATTACTAATTTTTATATCGGCTTAGCCTAAAAACAATTTTAAAAAGTGCTCAACTAAAATTTTGATGAAAGTTTTACCCGCCCTAAATTCGGTTATCGGTGTAGAATTTCAACGGCAACTCCTCAATAATGGAAACAAAACCGATTCACACTTGACGTTTTCAAGTAGCCTATCTCTATGCCAAATTTTATCTTAATCGGTACCGCAGTTTAAGCGTGAAGAGGTAACCGACAGACAGAGTTACTTTCGCATTTATAATATGAGTATTGATTTTTTTCGTAGACATCTTCAGGGAGTCTCAAACAAAGAAGAGTATTTCTCAATTCTATGAAGATTAATGAATTCTACCCAATAAGCGATGGGGCTTCAAAGTGGCCGTCAGAGTTGTCAATTTAAACCTATTTTTACAATACTGAGTAAAATATACTTTAAGCTTACCTTTACAACACTTTCACATTTAACTTGTACAAAAAACACAAAACATATTGTAACACAACATTGGTTGTAATTTTCGCACACTCATCGAATTTCACTTTCAGGATTCCTCAACAGAATGAAACACCACTTTCTATTCGCCTCTTAAATATTTTTTACTAACGCACAAATATTATTTAGACTTAACCTTTTTCAATAGAAAAATATTTGTAGCTTTTAACAGTATTGGATATTGAACCGGTATCATATACTTTCTTCGTCTGACCGTAACTTGACTGTGACGCCGAAGGCCGTTGTACTCAGTAATTGTGTGAAATGGAAGGGAGACTCTATTAGTGTAGTAACCATTTTGTATTGGAAGACGGGATAAATGGGGACAAACTTTAATCAGGGAAGTAACGGAAAATATACCTATTGCCTACTCTAGTAGTTTACTTCCTTAGTATACGGTATACTAAATAACTTATATAAGTTATATACCATATGCCATACGTCTTAACGTCAACTTAATCCGTTAGACTTATTTATTTTTATACTACTAAGATGACTAAAAAGCTGACAGCCCGCCTGATGTAGAGCTTTCCCCGTAGCCTTTGGACGCTTGGAACCCCAGAGACATTCGTAGACGTCGCGGGCAAGACGGCCCTTTATAAATCGTTCGGTCTAAAGTATGTCCTTGTTCTCCGTGGTGTTTCCGCCCTATCCTGTCCTTCTCTATTCGTCTCTTATTGTATTAAGCGGTATACCCAAACCAATTTGCTGTCCCTATCAATCGTTCTTTATTTTCAACGAAAGTCCGTAAATATGTTTATTGATTTTCAGGGTTTGAATTCTAAATAAATATTTGGTCCTGCAAACTTTCGTTCCCTATTATATCCCCTAAGGGGCGAGCTTTTAAATCAATGTTTTTACGTCATTCTTGATTTTCAGGCCACGGGAATGAATTGTGCAATTCTTTCTTTATCATAAAGTACCTGGATTAGCTAAATAATACTGAGTATTATACAAATGATGGTCACTGCACGATTCGCTTGAAAAGGGACAGTTCCGTTTTTGAAACAAGACTTGGTTTTATCTTTAACTGCTTCTTAATAGTCGCGGTATTGTTGAGGTCAGAGGAAGTGTCGTAGATCAGTTATGGTTACCAAGTCAAATTCACTTTTACCACTTCTAATAAAAATGGCGAGGATCCATATAAATTCTATATTAATTTGCCTAATGCCTTACAGTTTAATTAAATGTAAACAATGGATATAGACTTGGCGTTGATAAAAGCACGAAGCTGATTTAATGAAACTTATCTAACAACATATTCACCCTGTTTAACTCTATTCTTCTATTTTTTCCTGTTAAAAATATGCAAAACAACCATTATACAATGTATTAACTACCAATATTTTCTCAAATCCTAAAAATTTCAATTTTTTCTTGTTTTCTTCAAAGGGGGTCAAAATTCCAGACATGTTAGGCATATTCCTGTCGTCTGGTCACCCTACACGTGAACCCAAAATGCATGCAACAAGATCCGACTACAAGAATTTGGTCATAAGTGATTTTTGAGGCAAACGTAGAGACAGACAACCTTTAACAACATTTAAAAACAACATAATTTAATATTGCAAATAACGAGAAAATATTTCAAAATTAACCTCAAAGATGTTACGCAGAAGCTAAGGACAGACAAATAGCGAATTAAGCACAAGCTTTTAACTTAGTTTGAAATATACATCATCGGGGAGGCCACGGATGGAAAGGAAACTATAGGTGTTGAGTGGCTACAATTTGTTTTTGACATTTACTGATCAATTACTGTGAAATTTCTTAGTCTTCCAAGCCAAATACCTATGTCTGTGGTTTTCCAAAATCTTGTAGAATGTTTTTAATAACAAGAAATCTTTTATTAAACCATTTGTATGAAAAACTAGAATCCTGTATAACTTTTGAACTATATATTTAACAGAAAACTTTCACACTGCAGACCTAGATATTTATTACTAGAATATGTTTTTAAAATTTCGTGTTGTTTTATCTGCAAGTGTCAAAAGTAAGTGAAAAATTCGTTTGTATGAAGCACGCTGAGAGGCGCTCCGAATCGTATTCTCTGAATAAAATCTTCATCTGTGTGCGTCGATTTCGCTTTCGCCTGAGGTCCCACTTGTAGTAGCACAAGCAACTTCCTAGAAATGAATAAGGCTTGGCATTCAGGTCGTCGTATAGAACCGTTGTGTTATTGTGTCACCTTTTGTCCTCTAAGCTGTCAGTGCAGTGAATCCTCATCTTTAATCTAAATAACACTTTCAAAAAATAAAAAATATGGCAAGAAATAAAAGAAAAAGAGTTTATTCAGCGGCCGCTCCATCCACATTTAATGTGGACTTTTGCAACATTAGGGGTATTCACGCAAATCTTAACGCAGTCCACCTCCATTTGGAGACTGCGCAGCCGACCATTCTTTTTCTAACGGAGACGCAGATATCCTGCCCGGCCGATACATCATACCTTCATTATCCCGGTTACAAACTTGAGCACAATTTCGTGAGTCGTGCCGGTGTATGTATGTTCGTCCGGGAGGATATCTGCTGTCGCCGCCTTCATAGCCTTGAAGACAGGGACCTGTCGATATTGTGGGTGCGCGTAGATTACGGCGGCCACACTCGTATCTATGCGTGCCTATACAGGTCTCATAGCGGTGACACGGACGTAACTCGACTCTTCACGCACCTGAGTTTGACGACTGACAAAGTTCTAGAGCAATATCCCACAGCAGAACTAGTAATTTTGGGAGACTTTAACGCCCACCATCGCGAGTGGCTCAGTTCTCGAACCAATAACTATGCTGGGATATCTGCTCACGAATTTGCTCTGACCTATGGATTCTCTCAGCTGGTACTTTCTCCAACGAGAATACCAGATATAGAGGAACATAAGAGCTCCTTACTGGACCTTCTGCTGACTACTCGTCCGGACGGGTACTCCGTCTCAGTGGATGCGCCTCTTGGCTCCTCGGACCACTGTCTCGTTCGGACTCAAGTGTCATGCACACAACCCGATCCTTCTGGGCCAACTAATTGGCGTCGTGTGTGGCACTATAAGTCGGCAGACTGGGATGGATTGCGAGAATTTTACGCATCGTACCCGTGGAGGCAGATCTGCTTTAACTCAGAAGATCCTGACGTCTGCGCAGCCGCAGTCACTGAGACAATCCTTGCTGGTATGGAATGCTATATTCCTAACCCGCGAGTAGCTGCCGGCGTCAAAAAACGACCGTGGTTTAATAGGTCTTGCAGAAAAGCTAAAATTCTTAAGCAAAATGCATATGAGGCTTGGACCACGGCTCGTTTTAATAAGGATCCGAATATTTCTGAGTTAAAACGCAAATTAAATGCTGCCTCGAGGTTCAGTAAGAAAGCAACTGCCAGAGCAAAATTCCAATTCATCGGCAAAATAGGTGGGCGACTTGCGAGCTATCCTTCTGGGAGTCGTGCTTTCTGGTCGCTTGCCAAAGCTGCCGAAGGGAACTTCTGCCAGTCGTCGTTACCACCACTGCGAAAGACCGATGGTGACTTGGCCCATAGTGCTAAAGAGAAAGCCGATCTACTGGGCAGTCTCTTTGCCTCGAACTCGAATATGAACGATGAAGGCGCTGTACCACCTACTATACCGTGGTGCGGTAAGACCATGCCGGAAATCTCCATAACGCAGCGGGAGGTCAGGCGGGCGTTGCTCTCTCTAGACGTTCATAAGTCGAGTGGGCCAGACGGTATACCAGCAGTGGTGCTTAAGCAGTGTGCTCCTGAGTTATGTCCTGTACTCACGCGCCTCTTCGCGCTTTCCTACCACACTAGGCAATTTCCGTCTTCATGGAAGACTGCGAATGTGCACCCGGTGCCCAAAAAGGGCGATAGATCAGATCCATCGAATTACAGGCCTATCGCTATTACCTCTCTCCTCTCTAAGGTGATGGAGCGTGTGATCAACACACAGCTTTTGAGATACCTAGAAAAACATGACCTGCTCAGCGACCGCCAATATGGCTTTCGCCACGGTCGCTCGACTGGTGACCTTCTAGTGTATCTCACACACCGATGGGCACTAGCCATTGAGAGTCAGGGGGAGGCATTGGCATGTAGCCTGGACATAGCGAAGGCGTTCGATCGGGTCTGGCACCGCGGTCTTCTATCGAAGTTGCCATCTTACGGAGTGCCCGAGGGTTTGTGCAAATGGGTGGCTAGCTTTTTGTCCGGCAGACGCATACGAGCCGTAGTTGACGGTAGTTGCTCTGATAGCATGGACATTAATGCTGGTGTCCCGCAAGGCTCTGTGCTGTCTCCTACGCTGTTTCTACTGCATATCAATGACATGTTGGACATGAACAACATACATTGCTATGCAGATGACAGTACTGGAGACGCTTTTTACACGGGTCGTGCAAACATCCCTCGTTCCGTTGTGGAGGAAAACCGCGGAGAACTTGTGTCTCAAATCGAGACCACACTGTCCCAGGTCTCTGACTGGGGATGGGTAAACTTGGTCCGATTCAACCCTACAAAGACACAAGTGTGCGCGTTCACCGCTAAGAAAACTCCATTCACTGTAGTCCCACAATTCCAGAACACTTCCCTCTCCATCTCCAAGAGCATTGGGATCCTTGGTGTCGACATCTCCAGCGATGTTCAGTTCCGAGATCATTTATCAGATAAGGTGAAGCTGGCGTCCAAAAAACTTGGTGTACTCAACAGAGCGAAGCAGTGCTTCACGTCGGGGCAAAGGTTGTTACTTTACAAGTCGCAAGTTCGGCCCCATATGGAGTACTGCTGCCATCTCTGGGCAGGTGCACCCGGATACCAGCTTGGCCCTTTTGACTCGGTTCAACGACGGGCTGTGAGAATTGTCGACGATTCCAAACTCACTTGCGGTATCGAGCCCTTAAGTCTGAGGAGAGACTTTGCCTCACTGTGTGTGTTCTACCGCTTGTACAATGGGTTGTGTTCTGAGGAATTGTTCGAAATGATGCCCACGGCTACTTTCTACCATCGCACCGCTCGCCATCGGCAGGGAATCCATTCTCACACTTTAGAACCTAAATGGTCGCGTACAGTGCGGTTTCAGAGAAACTTCCTCCCGCGAACGCTTAAGTTGTGGAATGAGCTCCCTGCCAAGGTATTCTGCAAGGACTACAGTATGGAGTTCTTCAAGAAAGAAGTTATTAGATTTCTGAAGGGTCGGCAACGCGCAAGTGATGCCCCTGGTGTTGCAAGCGTCCATAGGCTACGGTGACCGCTTACCATCAGGCGGGCCGTAAGCTTGTTTGCCACCTTAGTGGTATAAAAAAAAAAAAAAAAAAAAAAAAAAAAAAAAAACTCATTACTGACATAGTACAAATTTATTAGTATAACTATCTTCACCTACGCATACATACTTCTACAGCGATCTCACTGCGATCACATGGGCACTCACTCCGAATGCTGAGCTATTTTGTAACTTCAATGGCAATAATTTTTTTTTTTTTCAATTTTAGACCGTGCTTTTCCATTACCGGGCGCTTATGCATTAGCATTCAATATCTTCTAGCGCGGGTATAGAAGGGCACTCTTTTTGATTGTAGCACAATTCAATTGAAAACGTCAAAAAGCCCCAAGCTCTCGTTTTATATTGACACAATACTTTCAAAACCTAGGTTAGTTGTAATACTTGTTTATTTGTACTATGCTACTGTCCTGGGACACTTTCGTGTTAGTCGTATTCCGTTTCCGTGTCAACGCTTCGCGGACGTGCCATAACGTCCGTACTCAGTTACCGCACCAAATCGTCCGAATAGCGGGTTAGCGGCACTATATTTTACGTGATGATATTAACTTTTTTTTATAACATTTTAAAATGCCGTTTTCCTTTTAGGTTGAGGGAAATAATTATGTTATTTCTCGCAGCAGCTACTAGCTACTAATCAGCAGTTCAAAAAAAAAGACTGCCAATCCTCTCATATTTTTCATGAGTTCTGTCCATTGGACTTTTTGTCCACAGCTTCAAAATATCTATCACTGGATTGCGAAATTAATAAACATATTTTATAGCGCTTAGTGATTTCTAACATCGTGTGAAATGGGCTAATCAGATCATGTCTTCATAATTTACAATAATATCCTTAATATAAAAGCGTTTTGCATCCTGTCCCATCGTGCAAAATCGTTGAATTTGATAAAAACCTTCTGGATACATCACAATCTCGCTGTGAGATCTAAGATTAAATGTCTCAAGTCCACTGATTACGGGTCCAGTTGGTTGATTTGTTAAGGAAATAAGGAATTAAAGTCAATCCCGATAATAGCGCCATGATATACTTTAATCGGAAAAGAACATCTGGGCCATCTCTCCCTAACATAAAGCTTTTTGGTATCAATGTAAGGTTGGGTAAGATCTCCTAAATACCTTTTGGGGACTTTGACCTCCTATCAATACTTAAATGTTTTGCAATCTGCTTCTTTGAATCGGCAGCTTCTTAATTAAATCCGCTTGTTAATGCCTTAGATTACGTCCCTAAGACGTCTATTTACTTGTCGTAAATATAAGAAAAAGCGTAGGCCTAAGTCAATTCTTTGTGACCTTGATCATGATGTCACTGTGGCCAAATAGAAGCTCAGTATGTAACGCCCCCCCTATTTAATTATTAATATAAGTTTATTAAAAATATGATAAAATGTTCTTGGAAACTTAACGCCCACTATCACTCAAACGTGAGAAATCAATCTATATAAATATTGATGTAGATAATTATCTTATTTGGCCAAGCGTGATCGTCAAACGTGGTAGGATCCGAAAACCGTTGAGTTAAATAAGTAGTAAACCCAGTTGTTTTAGAGAGTAATATAGCAAACAATAGTATAGAAAAGCGTGAAAGAAAATAGCCAAGTAAATAAATATAGCTAAACCTATGATCATAATTAATGCCTACTTTTGAGTTTTCACCATTTCTAAAGTCAATATAAAAACTAAACAACGCAAATACTCGAATATTAAAACTAAAGGACACAGGTTCTAAAGACTTATATGATTTTCGGTCCTCCCTACACAAAACAACCCTAATTAAGGCTACTTCCACGTTTGAAAGTAAAATACATACGAATGGTAGCTCCATTATAGAGTCCTAGATTAATATGAACGGTTTGGATAAAACGGCCTAATTATCCTAAACTAATAGAATACTTATATTATGTTCTAAATGTTCGTAAAGTTTTAACAAACCCCGGGTAATTTCAAATAAACTAACACGTCATACCATTATACAGAAAATGTGAAAACCAAGACAACTACCCTTTATTATTGTTAGAATATTTATTGAATGTGGCTATCCTAATGGTTGTTAAACGACTCACTTAGGTAAGTTTTGCGGGTGTTTTCAGTATTATAAAAGTTCTAAGTAACCTAAACTTTCGCGGTTATATACAACATTATAAAACTCCAAATCAGCGCTCGTCTTAAAACTACCACCAATCATATTCGTTCAAACAAACCACTAATCAACTCTTTTTAAACATTCTCCAATCTACTTTAGTTCCAATCAAACACCCAATCATAGTAGGTAAGCTTTAAATCATTCATTCTCGCGCCACAGGTTCAAAATTTTACGCAATTTTATTTTGTCTGAGTCCGAATTCATATATCGGAAGTTAGATTACTTCCTACATTTAACAATTAATTCTGTGACATCAAGTCTATGATTCGTAAGTTCATTACTTAATAATTTAACATTTTAGTCATTTATAGTTATATTTTGATAGCTTTAAACCTTTCATAAAATAAATCATAACTTTTCATCTAATGAATAAAATTACTGAACTTGAATATTTGAACGCGCCATTCTAATTTAAAGATGCATTTTGCTAAAGGTAGTACGTTCATTGAAATTGTTTACTTATGAAAATCTTCGCGCTAAAACTTGAATAAAAACAATCATTGTAATACAAAAATGTTAAGGCATAATTATGGTATCGTCACAAGAACCTGAAAGACCGAGCTTTTCCCCCTTTTTTTATTTTAACAAAGCCATCTATTGTCAAGTAGCTTAGAAGAGCCATATTTTTCAGTTTATAATTGCCTGAAAACACTGATAAAATGAAATTTTTAAAAATAAAACCTAGCTAGATCGATATATCGCCCCCGAAACCCTGTATACTAAATTTCATGAAAACCGTTGGAGACGTTTCCGATATTCAGATTATATATATACATGTATAAAATAATTGCTCGTTTAAAGGTATTGGATTACATAACACAGTCCAAACAATCATTTCATTCAGTCGGCTATTGAAAGTACTACCATATATCGTCACATATGGCTAGTCGAGTGCTGACCAGCCAGTTATCCATTTTGTTGCGGCGGCCGGCGGCATGACGACCACGTTATCAAATTTGTCAAAGGTGATAACTGATTGTATGAATGGAATGAATGTTTTGATTGTGCTGATGCCGTTAAACCAGCAAAGTGGCTTAAGAATGTGCACCTTATACGATTAGTAGGCTTATAATGCTTTTATAAACGTTTTGACACGTGCCGGAGCTGTTATTTCAGTCTAAGCGAGAACTTACTTAGTCATATATATGAATGTATATATGAATATAGAATTATTTTATAAAACTATTATGAGCCACTACTTAGTCATATATATGAATGTATATATGAATATAGAATTATTTTATAAAACTATTATGAGCCACTACTTAGTCATATATATGAATGTATATATGAATATAGAATTATTTTATAAAACTATTATGAGCCACAAGTCTTACAATAAGTACTAAAACTAAACACGCTTAAAAAAATTGTGATCTTACATTTATTTCCTAAAATCATTCGATTTTATAATTGACGTACTAAATATAAATTATAAAATTAATTGTTTTATATTAATATTACGTATAAGCACTTTAAATGCATGGTCTTACAATTTTGTTCAAAACAATTATAAAACCAATGACAAATTATATATTCATATAAGAGTGATGCAAGACAAATATAAAGACAAATATAAAGTATAAGATAATTGTAGGCAGGATTTTCCAATATTGATCTTAGATATACAATTGTAAGACAATGTAGGCAATGCCATAATACCGAGCTTGTACAAATTTTAACTTATATTCAATATCATCAGTAGTCTTTTTTTTAATGCACAAAAATAATATAAAATAAAAATAATAAATAAAAATGCAACGTGAGAAGTTAAAAAAATGATTGGTGCCTAAGGTGAGAATAAAAGTATTAGCTTGAAGAATTAATGTGACATTGCAGAAAAGAAATAATACAAATGATTTACAGTACTGTTACATTCAAATAAATTATTAAACATGATGACAAAATATTCATATTTCACTTGGGCCATTAATTTTTTATTCAAAAACTGGGATCCCTTTACATTAAATAATAATTCCCAATACTAATTCAGTAATATTTAATTCTTAGCATAAACCTAACACGGACAATAAATATTAATATTATTGAATATTGTTTTTTTACTTTAGAACACGTATTTATTACGAAGCACGTTTGGTCTTATGAAAAATCAATATAAGCTTGTTAGTCTTACAACATACTCACGTTTGACCAATATTATCCTTTTCTCTTGTTAAAGTTCTTTGTGTGTAATATATTCACAAAATAAACACAAATTAATGGCATTTGGATTGAAATTTTCACGTAAATTGCAATGCGTACTTCAATAGGTTCAGAAAATTGCTTTGGAAAGTAAATTACCATTGTGGCTCCTAATGTAGCTGTAATATGCCTTTTAGAAAGTACAAAATGATAGAGAAAATATAAGTTTTGTTTGAAAAATCAACACCTAAGATCGTATTAATACGCGTGTATTATCATTATTGAAAAGTAACCGTAATTATTATTTAATTGGGTTCCGTAATCCTGCGGACCACTGGCTTCGCTATCAGATATTTTTTATTTACTGTTCGTAGAAAGCGTATTTTAATGAAACTTTTTAACAAAATAAAAAAAACAACCCTTTAGAAAAAGATGCACTAAAAAGGTAAAAATTATTACTTATTTTCAAAAATCTCATCTAAATTACCGATTGAAGTTAGTGTCTCTGTACCTAACAGACTTCACTTGCATGAAAATGTTTTTTTTTTTTGTTAAAAATTTTTTAGTTTTTACTATTGAGTGACGAATTGCTTTTTCGTACAATAAAAACATCTATAATCGTATCAAAATTTTATACAATCATCAACATAAAAGGCGATTCACCAATTCCAAATTAACAACAATTAATTGAATTTTACTGAATGTTTAAGTTGTAAATTCACTGCCACATGGGACCACCTCGGAATTATACCCTTTTGAATAAAAAAAGAATTTTCCAAATCAGTATCTATATATATGACAGAGTTATGCCCGAACATACATAAAATAAAATATAAACATCTGAATTGAGAACCTCCTCCTTTTTTTTAAAGTCGGTCAAAAATTTGACTAAACGAAATATGAAACTATATTATAGTTATAAGATATTTTCAGAACGTTTTGCATGTTCATTCTAGAAACATTACTAATTGTTCTTAAAATCGCTTATGACTAGTTTTATTTTTCGTTCAATCAAATTTTTGAAATGCGCTTTCTACTGGCAATAAATAAAAAATATCTGATATCTACGCAAGTGGACCGCAGGGCGTTCAGTTAAGAAGTAAGTAAGTGTGCATAGTTCTCAAATGCGTTTAGTTTAATTATGTATCAAAGTAAAAAATGCTGAAAAGGTACTTAGGTTAGAATAGAATAACTATGAAAACATTTGAGATTTTAAAAAAACAGAAAAACTTTACTTTTATCGTCCGTGTAAGTAACTGTCGGGAGTTTTTCTAAGAATCCGTTTGACTTATAAACTTTTAGCAAGTTATATTAAATATACCTACAATAAAATTAAGCGCATATAATGGAATAAAAATTACTACTTAGTACCTAACTCATAACTTCTACGGACGTCAGATTTCTACGGGAACTTTTCCGGAAAAAAACGTAGCCTATTTCCTTATCTGTTCTTAAGTAAGATGAATTAGTTGCTACGTAGCGAACAACAAACAAAAAGTCAAGACATACACACACACACACACACACTCACACACACACTCAAACACATACTTTTTAGTGCTCACATTAGTATTGTTTATACATTATTAGATTACACATCAGTGTCCAACACACCCTCATGAACAGCTAAACCTGCCTTTTCAGACAGTTACTGACTGTTCATAAATGTGTGCATTCCCTTGCATTTCCCGCATTCACTCTTCTTTCAATGTCACTCTAACATTTTCCGTCTCTTGTTAACAAATAATAATGATAATATTTATTATATATAATAAGGTACGGTCTTAGTCCGTAGTCCTTAGTTTACATTAACGTACATTCCATTTTACAATAAGTTACCCAAAAAGGAGAACGTACTCGTTTTTACCTCCATAATATTTATTGGTGATTGATATTTACAGTGAAAGTAAAAGCAGTTGTGGACAGGATCAATGCCCTAAGTCCAAGATCCACCTGCCTCGGAGCGCGTGTCAGTGGTTCGGGAACACAAACTTGTTCCTATCCCATATAAACAGCTTTCTGAACACCTCATAAAACTGCACAGTTTACTTCCCAAATTAGGTAAATTGGAGCACAAAAAGGCTTTCATTTGTGCATGGTGAACTAGCTTTCCCGGCGACTTCTTTTCTTTAGAATTCAATACCGTCACATACAAATACTTACTTAAATACCGGCCAAGTGCATTCGTACAGTTAAGTTAGGGCTCCGTAGAATGAATATTATTGGGTATATTCGAAAACCTTGTAGACTGATTGACTTCGTGCCAAGCAGCAAGCGCCGCCTACTCCAATACGTAATTCAAACGTAATCATTAATATCAATTTAGGAAATATTATTTTTAAGAATATAATGACTTATTTTTTTATAATTTTACATCTATACTATCCTATTCTTCTTAATATTATAAATGTGAAAGTTTGGATGTTTGTTACTCAATCACGCTTCAACCACTGGACAGATCGGGATCAAACGTATATGCACATATAGGCTAGGTTCTGGAATAGGACATAGACTACCTACTTTTTATCCCGAAAAATTCAAAAGTTCCCGCGGAAATAATTAATTATAACTAAGCTGAAACGAACTATAGCTACAGCTATAGCTTGTTATATAACAAACTTCATTAGTATAATTAAGAACGACGATAACCGAATTTAGGACGGGTATATAATATCTAGTAATCTATAAATGCGAAAGTTTGGATAGGTGGATGTTTGCTACTCAATCGCGCCAGAACGGCTAAACGGATCGAGATGAAATTTGGCACAGAGAAAGATTATCTTGAATAGTACATAAGCTATTTTTTATCCTGAAAGTACAAGTGTGTAAGTTTGTTTGTTACTCAATCACGCCGCAACGGAGTATACACTTGAGCTGAAATTTAGCACGGAGATAGTTAAAGCGACGCAGGAGGACATATAGCCTATAAAAAATGGATTCCGGAAAAGGCAAAAGTTTCCGCGGGAATAAATGAATAAATGAACCGAATTCCACTCGAATAAATTATGGCTAGGTATAGCATTATTTTTTAGTATAATCAAGGAGTTGCCGTAAGAATCCAATGCCGCTAATCACATTTAAGGTACCGCGGGACCACCATTTCTGGTTATTTAATTATTAAAGTACTGGCATTTTATGGAAAAATATTATTTTGGCGTCTATAGTCAATATCAATACATTTTAGTAGTTAAATGTTTATAGTTCTTATATAAAGTGTAATGCAGTTTTTGTAGTATTAAAGTTACACAAATAATATTTATCTGGTCTAGGCACTAGTGGGAAAGACGTTTTATCTGACAAGACCTGTAACCGTATATTTATTGTTTTCAGGTGGATGCTGCGGGTCCACGCAGAAGTCGACCATCGTGGGCGGCTGGGCGTGGGCCTGGTGGCTGGTCACAGATGTCCAACGGATCTCCCTAGAGGTAAGTTACCAGTGTATACTATCTTTATATTTTCATACAATTTTGGTGCCAGCGACCATTCTCAAAATTATCTTTTAATTTTTATAAAGTTGGCAAGGGGGGAACATTTTAAGAATTCTTTCATGAAAGAACATAATAAACTATTTATCAAATTTCCGCAAGCCAAGCCTCTTAAATTTTTTTAATGGTTTCTTAAAAAAATAAAAAAAATATACGATAATGATAAAACGTAAGTTGTAAAAAGTATTTATTTCAGAAGGGTTTTTTTAATTATCATTATTTTTATAGTATGTATCTTTAAATTTTTTTTTATTTCATACCTGTGGCGCAGACGAGGTTGCGCGGGTTAGCTAGTATATTATATTTAATTCCTATTTATGCAACATGTGACTTCGTATCTGCCTGTGTGTGAGTGTACTAAGACCGTTTAGGATTTCGCCTTTGCCATGTGGATATGGAACCTTATAAGAACCTAGAATGAAATAGTAGAAAGATAGACGGACAAGAAACCTTAAAGTTAAAAATCTTTAAGTCTATTTAAGTAGGACGCCATAAAAACAAGAAGTACCAAATCTATTCTTTTTAACAGGTTATGACATTGAACCCTATGTGCGAGTACGTGGAGACAGCTCAGGGAGTTCCCCTTACCGTGACCGGAGTGGCACAGTGCAAGATTATGAACGAAGACGAACTCCTTACCACTGCCTGCGAGCAGTTCTTAGGGAAGAGCAGCAAGGAGGTCAAGATGACTGTCCTACAGACCTTGGAGGGACATCTGAGAGCTATACTCGGTAAGAAAACTTTTTGTTTAGCTGCAATTACCTTAGTAGTCTCTGTGCGTCTTCTATCTTTTTTCTTAGATGAAGTTTGTAGCTGATGGCTGGAGTCTCAAACAAAGGAAGAGTATTTCTATAAATGTATATTCATCATATATGTCTTAATTCTATGATGAAATACACCAGTTATTTATAAGATTGATGTACTAGGACTTCATGAGTTCCTAGTAGTTGTGTACTTTATAATCGATAACATTAATAGAGAACCTATGTAGAATTTTACTATTGACAAGGTTGGTATGGCTTGCACGGAAAAAAATTAACTACATTACCAGGGACTTTATTCTCACTTCATCCGAGATAATTTCGAATTAGAGATTATCTAGAAGACACCATCTCTACAGTAAAATCTCTACGTGGACATAATTATAACAAGACATAATATTCTCACTATCAATCGAAACAACCTTCGCACAAAATGTCGTTCGAAGCGGTGAAATGTTGCCATTGTGAACCGGTTACGTTGCAAGGTACGTTCCGTTGCACAGTTTTCGACCGTTTTTAAAAACGCCTACTCTAATATGCCTCTTTTGATATTTCAAAAAAGGTTTCGGTGACTATAAAATGTTTGAAGCAACATTTTATTTGTGTTTCATCATTATTAATAGGAAAATAGTAAGTATAACTAAGTTTGTAAACTAAATCCCTATTCCGAGAAATGGCTATAATCTTTGAACAGAACGTATTTGGACATAAATAAAAGTCTGTTTGGTTTTGTTCAGTGTTTTATTTGTTTACTTGGTTGAGAATTATAAGTTATTCTTGTTTTTTAAATGTGTTTATTAAATTTTTCTTACATGAAATTACCACCTAGAAATTATCAAAATACTACGTAGTACTAAAGATGGCGGCGCCGGGTCTTAAACATTTTTGTCAGTGTATGTGATTTAACCTAGTGTTTTTTATGATGGAAATCAATAGAAATAGAAGAATATTATTGTCATAGGCGACTTTTATAAATGCGAAAATCAATCAATTAAGGAAAGACTAATAATATATTATGAAAGGAATAAAGGTAAAAAAATATCATATTTGCTATTAAATTTTTTTCCGCCCTCTTAATTACTGTGACCTACATTTAAGAACATATAGTTTACGCTAATAGTTGAATTAATGTTCGAGCAGTTCGAGCGGCTTGCGTTCGAGAAATGTGGGACTCGACATTACCAGAAATGCTTAACTACATTTTCGTTTGAGAAAAGTTTAAATTCGTACTCTATTTCGAATTCGTTATCAATTCGATCGCGTGAGAATTGGCTCCCAGATAGTATGGTAAAAGAAAATCTAGTATAAAAAACAGAATTGTGTCATATTCAGCAGACTGACTTGTAGCAACACTAAGTCGTATTAATGAATACCAGAATGTTCTAGAAAATTATTTTTGTTGAACATTACATAAAACTATTTAAATGCACATATTATTATTGTAAAGAAAGAAATACAATTTAAGTACTGTGAAATCGTACACTTGGTAAAGTTTAATTCAAAAATTTGTTTTTGTGGCTAGTGACCAGTATGGCATTTATCTATTAAATATCTTTAACAATAATTTGTAATTTGTGATGTGAATTGTGAATGATTTGTATGATAATTTGTGATATGTTCCTCTATTTTTTTGTGTCACACATGTTTTGTGTCAGGAAAGCTTTATGGGTCTCAACTTTTTAAAGATGGATGTCGTCTCTGCGACTGTATATTTTTCAATACTAATTCAAAATTTCAAGTTTCTGTAGGGGTTAGGCTAGAAAAGAACACAAGACACAACTTCTTATCCTTTCAGGAAGATCCTACCTCTTACTGATTGAAATAAATTACAACTAACCAATATTTTCAGATACTGAAAACATACTGTGGCTGGTTTGGTACCTGCTAGCGCTTTGTGTTGTCAAAAATATTCTCTATTATTATTTGTGTCAGTGTAAACTTTTTGCTGGCGTATAGACATACCCTCAGCTATCTCGCGGTAGGTTTGTAAACTATTTTACTTTCTCGGCCTACCATGTGAGAGCCTCTTCCGTAAACCCTGGTTGAGCATTTCATTGTAACATTCGAATGTTGAAGTCTTTTTAGGCGTTCTTCTTAAATAAAGATACGCGTAAGGTAGGAGAGTAAAAATGCAGTGTGAGTGCAAATTACTGAAATACTAATGGATATACCTATAGAAAACTTTTGTTTTAATTTTTGCTGATAATTTTTTGAGTCGCGCGTCAGCCGTTATACGCCCCACTGCAGGGGCACAGGCTTCTCCTTGAGGAAGGAGGCTTAGGCCAATAATTTCTTCTTTAGATTCTGGATTATTTCTTTTAAGGATGAATTTGCTTGTTTGAGTCTGTTATTTTGTTTTCTTAAATTTCTTACTTCTCGATCTTTGCACTGCAGCTTTTCGTAACATTTTCTAAGTTCTTTTTTATAAAATGATATTTCTGGTGTGTCTAAAACTGAACTTTGTCCTGACAGTGATGATCGTGAATTCTCATCTTGGTTTTGTGTTTTTTCTTGGAATTGTATTTTTACTTCTCCTTGCGTAGCTTCCCTAGTAGATTCCTGGTAATAAAAACAGTATTTTTCTTCGTGTTTATCTTCCGTAGTAGATTCCTGGGTATGAAAGCAGTTTTCTACTTCTTGTTTAACTAACGTAGAAGATTCCTGAATATGAAAGCAGTATTCCTCTTCTTGTTTAACTACCGTAGTAGATTCCTAAAAATAAAAACATAAAAAAATTAAAACAATAAAAGCAAATGGTAGTTATTTAAATACCTATGAATATCACACACCTTTTTATGAGACTGCTGCAGGTCCTCAAACGATACTGACTCTTGACTGGTACATGGATCATATGAACCTCTTTTTCTTGATTGGATCGTTACAGGAATATGATCAATCTAAAATGTTGAATAATAAAATGTGTAGTTCTTTGTGAACTAATATTATAAATCTGGGACAGAATTTGTTTGTTTGTCCTTCCTTTACGTTGCAACTGTGCATCTAATTTAGCTAAAATTTGGCACAGGGATAGTTCATAGAGACTTCTTATCCCGATAAATTCAAAAGTTCCCGCAGGTATAACTATTACTCCACGGGTACGAACTATAGCTATAGCTTGATATAGGAATCCCACGCAGGCGCCGACAACCGAATTTGGTGCGGATGAGCGAAGACGCGAGCAACAGCTAGTTTTAACAAAATTCGACGTCACATTAGAAACAAATTAATGAATATTGCATCATTACAAACCTTAATTTGCGGAACAGCCGACTTTTTTAAGCGCTTATACCCTTTCTCGGTGCAATATTTGTCTGATTCAAGAAAATGATTTGAACAAATAACACTTGATTTATTTGGTTTATAAAATTCTTCACATCGCTCTCTTGCTACGAGCTTGCGCCATTTTTCTCTCATTATCTCGTGCACAGGAAAGCTTAAAGTTTATTTTATATCAAATAAAATGATATATTAAAATGATATGATTTTATACCGCAATTTAAAACTATAATTCTGATAAATAAAGAAGTTGCAAGCGAAAAACTATTTGTAAACAAATAGCAACTCCATATTTTTCTACTCTGACTATGTGCCTGATATGTATATTGAGCGAAGGATAAAATGGCGGAAAAAGGATAAATTTTATAGTGCAGTAGGTACTAGGTAGGTACTTACTAAATGTTTTTAAGACACAATTTCGCTTTTCTCATCTGTAATTTAGGAGGCGTTTAAGCATTATACGTATTCAATGCGCTCAATCCTGTCTAACGCGCACATATGACCGCATTCAACGCATTGGCTGCACATGGTCGGGAGGTAGAGTAGTGGATGCGCTGTCAAATAGTGAACGGCCATATTGTTTGTTTACATTTAGTGAACAGAACGATTTCAATAACTATGCGCTGTCATAGCTCTCAATGCCTTCAATAGAACGCACCTTTAATTTGTTTTAAATGGAGTTCACTTACCGATGATAGGTTACACCATCTTTTTTCAACGATGTTAAAGTATTATTTTTACAACTTTTTAATACACACTTTGGCATCCTCACTGTTTGTTGATTCGTTGACAAGCTACCAAAGAAAATCTTATCACCACGCTGTGCAAGCCACTGTAAGTAAAATTGTGCTTAGATTGAAGGTTAAGCACATTTTGGCCGTTCCGTCATGCGCGAGTGGGGTCCATCTACTCAAAAGGTCATTGTCTGACTGTATTAGCTGGATTTATAAAATAGCGACATCTATCGTGATGTTATCATACTAACAGGCTAGCTTATGGTGCAATCTAGCACTAGTTAGCTATTTAGATATTGTTAAGAACGTTGGATAGATGGCGCTTGTGAATGTAAAGCTTTGTGCGTTTTGCTGACACATTCATGGGCACGGCCGTAGTTATTATATTCCCGTTGACCGCCACCACATGTGGAATGTTTGCTGTTGGCAGATAACAATAAGAAAACAATGAAAAGCAGGCGCATCGACTTCATAATATTATTGGAAAGGCTGAGCCCCAGAAATCAAAGTAACACTGTAAAATATTGGGGACCTTGAGCACCCTCAGTCTTGTATTAAGCTATTATATTAACACTAGAGAAAATGCCAAAGACTAACGTCTTAGATGAAAATTATGTAATACTTAGGTGTAATACTCACCTTCGATTTGCCGACGACATAGTGGTCATGGCAGAATCGCTGAAAGATCTAAATGGATAGGACCTACGATGCTCGGAGACCTTCCCGAGACAGTTTTCCAACAGGTTGGCCTTAAAATTAAAATGGATAGGTAATGTTCAATATTTTTGTTTTTGAGAACGCTATTCTCGAAGTTTTAACTCGGTTGGTCAGCGTTTGGGAAACTACGCAACATCTTTTCATGCAAAATACCTCAGTGACTAAAGACTATAATTAGTGTGTGTTGCCAGTGATGACTTATGGTACAGAAACGTGGTCTCTAACTGTTGGCCTCTTAAATGAACTAATAATCCTTTATAGCACGAGCCATGATCGGTGTTTCTTTGAGCGACAAAATCCGAAACGAGGAAATTCGCCGAAGAACCAAAGTTACCGAAATAGCTCAAACAGTTACATACTGAAGTGGCAATGGGCGGTTTCTCAAGTGGTGACCACGGATGGGAAGACGCAGCGTGTCGTAACAGTCGACGGAAAATATACGACCGTGGCATGGAATGTGAGTGAGTGAGTGAGCGAGTGAGTGGAAAGGTGGTAAAAATCAAAACTACAGTTGCCATATTTAAATGCTGTGATAAGTTCACACCATCGACACTAGCGACCAAACACCGGGTCAGGGAATTTTGTTGCACTGTAGTTAGGTAGTTGATTGTAGTTGTAAAATGACGTATTATGAGAGTTGACAGGTCTGGAGGTCTACTATATATTAATACTTAATTAATACTTAGTTATACTTATGTATAACCGTCTTTCAAGTGATAGGAGGTTATTTTCAGAAATTTTCACACCACATTCACGACCTAAGAACTCGTAATATCTTTACTGTGTTTGCTGAATCAATATGTGTTCTGCAAAACTACAAATTGAATAATTATTATGGGTTCCGTCCGTCCAAATAAAAAAACGGCGGAACCCTTATAAGATTACTCGCGTGTCTGTCTGTCCGCCTGTCACGGACAATTTGCTCCAAATCTACTGGACCGATTTAGTTGAAGTTTGGTGGATTCAGATTTTCGTAACACGTGGGAGGGTCACACATTTTGACCTTTCAAAGCTAATAACTCGAAAAATATGCAAAAATATGAATAAATATATAATTCGAGTGGCGGAATTTATGATTTTTTCTTGTAAGGTATTTCTTACCCTTTTCTGACACAAGTGTCGGCTTTCTTGCATCAGCGCTTTACCGAAAAAGTAATTGCCACACGTGAGTCAGCGTGACTTTGACCCAATTTTTAGTAGCGCAGCACCAACACCGGTTTGGACGTGGTCTTGACTGCGAGCAAGGTGAACCTCGGTCAGTGATCGAACTGACATGGTTTCTGACGTCTCAGTTATAGGTTAGGCTGTCCTAACACTGCGAGAAAGAACTTTAAAAAGAACCTAAACTGATACCTTGATTGTATTTGCTTTAGGCTGTGTGTATACTCACAGTGTAACGGCCAAAATAAAAATACTATACCTCTAAAAATAAAAAAAATAAAAATTTGAAAATGTTATTTTCATTGCTTGCTTCTCTTTTCTCTAAGGTGTGCTTTAAAAGTGCAAAAGGATATCTCAGAATATTTTAGCATTGATGTAAAAAAAAAAATATAATTTGTCTTTGATTTAATTTATAATCATTAAATATCCCCTTCAGTTTTTTATCTGCCGAAATCGTAATACTAAAATGCTCGAATAAACACTGACATGATAGTTAAAATGCTTACAAATATATACTATATATCCTATAATATACACGATCATATAGTAAGATATAAAAGTTTTAGTTTTTGTGTAAAAAGGACAAAAAAAAAACCAACTAACTAACAAACACAAACTATTTATCTTTATTATTCTTTCTTAGTTTAATAAGCACCCAAGGTTTCAAATGTGTTGGAGATATAGGTGCCTATATACCTACTTTAACCCTAATGGGATTTAAATTACCCTTAAATTGCTTAATCACCTCATTTCCTTTTAAGGGTTAAGGTTGCGCTTGATGGGGAGTTTAATGATCCCACATTAGTTCTACTAAAAACTAGTATTCGCTCGCGGCTTCGGTTGTGTAATTTAACTGGAGAATTAGACGATGATTCGATAACGTATTTAAAAATAATTCTGTTCCCAATAAAATTTTATTATTTTAAATGTGTTCTGACCTTTAGTTAAATTTTTCATTGGTGTTTCATGATATTTTTTTACTATGGTTTTTACAACGACTTTGTAAAAAAACAATATCGTGGGAACTATAATAAATATCAACACAGAACTTGCCGTGTAAAATAGTTTCCGTATTCATCATACGTCGCGTATGTATATCTACTACATGTGGAGTGAAACACTTTTGTGCTTCTCAGATACTAAATTGCACAGCTTTTGTCCGCAGTTCCGGCTGTGCTGAATTCTATTTTCGGTATAGAATTCCTTGATAACAGTGACAAGAAGAAAGGAAAGAGACATTAGTAAAAGAAAGGGGCGGATACAAAGCAGAAGAGATTTAGCAAAACCAAAAATTTGTAATTAACTAAATACAAAAAAGGAAACATGAGAGAAATTTTAAAGTAATCTTTAACGATTCACGTTTTTTCATACTCTTTTTTATAAATAATAAATAAATATTATTGGACATTAAACACAGCGCCGTCTGGCCCCAAAGTTGTGTTATGGATACCAGACAACGGATACAATTCCTTTTTTTTTGTAAATACATACATATCATGCATAAATACACCCAGACTCAAGACAAATTGAGATGTTTGTCTAGTGCGGGAATCAAACCCACACCTCTGCACAGCAGCCAGCCACACTACCTACTAGGCTGCGAGGGAGTTTAATAAAAATTTACTTGATGGCTTTATCAATAGATATGTGTGAACAAATTTTCAGTGTTTAAGTTAATAATAACACTATAGGCTATATATATGTATTATCATTTATTTTTATTTCTTGAACCTAATATAGTCAATATACAAAATTCACAAAAACATTGACCTGCAAATTACACTATCTAATATGTAGTTTGCTTCATAAAATGAAAAGTATACTGTGTATTAATGTGGAGAATACCTGTGTTTGTAATTTGGGACCTATACAGTTCGCTGCTTATCATAAAGAACACAGACTATGCGTGTTCATGGCAATATACACTCTGGCAATACGCGGCCCGGGACCTAGCACCACGCCAAATTGTTTTCAAATATTTATTTTCGTATGTATTCGCATTGCTCAGGTAACTCCTCTTAAAGCTGTAACGAAATCGATAAACATTTTATTATTTGTATTTGTTATAAGATTAGGTATAATATGTATGGACTTACAAAAAAAAGTATATGTATTTGTATCAGTTGTCTGTCTTTTCTAAGTCTGGGAGCAGACGGCGCTGTGTGTCAATATTTATTTATTTATATACATTATATATGTATATATCTAAACAGATCATATGCTATATTATCTTTTGTTAGGTAGGTTTACCAGATTATATTGCGAAAGTACTGAGCAACGCACTTAAAATTACAGTGTATGGGCTGCACAAAAATTGAAATGATTAATTTCCAGCATTTTTGTTAGAAACAATCGGTGCTTTATTTGTTGATATGATAACCTATGACTATATGCTTCGGTAGGTATCGCAAAATGAGTTTCAACTTCTTTGGTTTTACCAACACACGCTTATCATATTCGCGCGCGGGTATCTATTTCTTGTGAATCATCATCGTGTCATACCCATGGCACAATTCACTTACTTACCATTCATGGTAGATATGCTAGTGGTGTCTCCTCTTTAAGTTGGTTCTTAAATACTATAGGTAATCATTTTTTTAGACTTAGGGTCGGCTAATACCGAGACGCGACGCAACACGACGTGAAGCGGCTTGAAGATGCGTCCTGTCTCGTTACGTCGCATCTCGGTTAAGCCGACCCTTGCATACATTTTCAAGTTTGCAATGGCAGCATATTCATCAAACTTTGTCAACTTCACCTTCTAGCGACCGCCATACAAGTTCAGTTTTAATTTTTAAAATCGCCACAGAGCTTGTCGCTGTGGTTACACATAGACTTTGAGTTCTGTCCTATGGACTGTGCATTAGCTTCGCAAAATTGACCACGCTTTAGAGAGAGTCATAGCAAACCTGTGGTCTCTTTTCTCTTTCTATCAACGTCAACCATTTTATTTGTTTATGTTTATTAAAACAAGTTAGAAAGAGATACGGGACAACCCAGTTTCGCTTCGTCTCTGTTACACATTTGCGACTTTTTTTTTTACATTTGGCTAGGATATTCGTTGTCCAGTTCTCTATGTATATGGGGTTACAAAACACACATTAAGTTAGTTAGTTAGGAGAAAACTCGTAAAATAAAAGTCACTTTTTAATCCATTTTGTAGACATCCAACGCAATATTGTGAGCGAAATAAAATATCCCTCCGTCAGTTTTATGTAGGTATGCAGAGTGAATCTTTTTTTTTCATCTCAATTTAATAACAAATCTGCATAGCGGTTCACATGAGGTACCTTAGCTACCTAATAATAAGTTAACCATAATCTATAGTAATATGGCAGAAAAATGTACAGTTCGGTTTAAGTTGTGGAATGAGTGCTTTAAAAAGGGATTGCATTTTAAAGGGTTGGCAACTCGCGAATAATTCCCCCGGTCTCCATAGGCTGCTGCGACCACTTCACATAAGGCAGACTTTGCTGGTATAAATTAAACTACGGAACCCTAAAAAGGAGTCGCAAAAAAGCTGTGTGTAATCTGTGAGTCCTGTGAAACGAGGAAACTATACAATGATTCGGTTTTACCATTTGGCTACGAAAACGTTAGGTTTGGAGGAAAAAATACAAATATCTGCATTAAATTTAAATGTACAGTTTCTCAGAAATTAAGAAAGAAATAAACAGTACCTACGTTTTGAATTCTTAAAAACTTATATATATGCAAAAGATTATCTAATTAGGTATCTTAATGCAAAATTTTATTAGATTTGGCAGACGCTCTTCTACCACCCAAGTCGCGAGTCGTACGTTGACAAAGTCACGTAACCACTTTCAACGGAATATTTGGAGGTATCTACACAAAAACAAAGAATCTAAAAAGGTCAAAAGCCACAAATAAATAATAAATAAATAAATATTTTTGGACAATATACACAGCGCCGTCAAGCCCCAAAGTAAGCAAAGCTTGTGTTATGGATACCAGACAACGAATAAAAATACATATACATTACTTTTTGAAGTGAAAACTTCTTTAGCGGCGTTGTGCACTTTTTTTGGTATGGGTAAAAAATGATAAACTCGCGTCAGGTCACGTGTCCTAATCGTGGAAATTCGTAAGACGGAAACCGTAATGCCACGCCTATTATAATTTTTATTTTTAGTATTCGCGATTATGAGTAGTACAGGGAGGTTGGATATGGAATTTTAATTCTATGACAGATTGCGATGTCAAATATACTACGTCAAAAAAGTAAATAAACAAACATTATTATTTCTTGACAATGTCAAAGACATGTCTTGTGACATATTTGAGTGTTAAGCGCGAATCGTGTGTAAAGGTTTTCATTTCTGCCGGCACTCCCGGAGTGCAACTCGTTTTTTTTTTTTTTAAATACATACATATCATACATAAATACACCCAGACTCAAATGTTTATTACATAAATGTTTATCCAGTGCGGGAATCGAACCCACACCCTCTGCGCAGCAGCCAGTCACACTACCAACTAGGCTGCGAGGGAGACAAAGAAAACGTTCTGAGTGAAAGAGTGATGTGAGATCTAAAAATGCAATAATATCTAATACTAAAATAATGGTGCATTTACCATTTTTTTCTCAATGTGCATTACAAAAAAAAGGGGCTGTCTTTCGAAGCATGAGACTTTTAAAGTAGTATTAAACCAGATTAAGTTATAAGTATCTACCTATAGGTATATAAACAATAAGGTTTCCGTTTATACTATTTGGCTAGTTGTCTACGGAACCCTAAAATGATTTACTAAACTACCTAAATCAAACTTAAGTTCCAAAAACCAACTATGTATATATGTATCTATTTTACGAGTAAACAGCTCTAAGAAAGTATTATGTAATTGTCATTCACTGGTTTAAGACGACAATATACACCAATATCCTAAAACGGTCCATAGGAAAAAATAAAGAAGCTAGAGATAGACATAATATAAAAGAAAAAGAAAGTTTAGAAATTAGGAAAATAAATCTTATATATTCACATCGTTATTCACTAATTAATTAATGTAAAGTCAGGGAATCCAATTTTTATAAAATACATTAATTAGGTATTGTTTAGTATTAATAAGCTATAAAACGGCTACAATTTTATTTCAAGCCTAGTTTTTTTAAATAATAAATTAAAAACATTCAAGAAAAAACCAGACAAAAACGTATCGCACTAAGCCAAGTGCATAACACAAAACTAGCTTCCTTTAGACGCGACCGACGACATTGGCGTATATCGCCTCGTCAAGGGCTTTTTGACCGATATCGATAGTAAAATGGGTGCTAATTATTTATTCTGCGTTCAAATTTAGCTTTGTTTTTATTTTAAGCAGGTTTTGTAAGGTATTATCGTAATCCTTTTAATCCTAACCTAATCAAGGATAGGAAGTTTGCTATACAGCAAGCAAAAGTTGTAGCCTCAGTAGCTTATGTTCGTCTACTTTGAATGCGAAACGTTCTTCTGAGGAAACGTTTGAATTTAACAGTAAACAAAGTCCTTACCGTCTCTATAACTATCTCAGTTGCCAAATTTCAGCTTAAATAGATGGAAAAATCTGCCAAGTGCGAGTCGGGCTCGCGCACGAAGGGTTCCATGCCATTATCTATAAAAATGGCAAAATAATCACGTTTGTTGTATGGGAGCCCCAGTTTAATATTTGTTTTATTTTTATTTATTTGCAAAGTTAATTTATATCACTAAATATTCTGTGAATATTTTAAGCGTCTACCTGTTGCCGCTATCAATACCGAGCAAAAACGAGCAAAAGAATCAACTTTATTGTGTGGGAGCCCCTTAAATATTTATTCTATATTGTTTTTTAGTATTTGTTGTAAAAGCGGCAACAGAAATACATCTTCTGTGAAAATTTCTACTGTCTTACTATCACGGTTCATGAGCTACTGCCTGGTGACAGACGGACGGATGGACAGCGGAGTCTAAGTAATAGGGTTCCGGTTTTTACCCTTTGGGTACGGAACCCTTAAAATGGAGTGAAGAAAGGACTAACAAACAAACTTACTTTTGCATTTTACAATATTAACTATAGATAAAAAAATTACGCATATACCATTGAGATTACCCCTTAGTTTATGTGTGTTCATAAAACTCACACACACATAAAATTCATTTGACACACATTCATAAAACTCATTTGAGTCCACAGTCTCAGAAGTAGACGTTTCCTTTCATTGTTTCCCTGGTCTGACTTAATGAACAAACACTTTCCATTGTTGTGTTATGCATTTTTCATTGTTTCACCATTGAATCTTTCGTTCTTGGTTTGTTGTTTATGTTTTAAAAATAAATCTACATCTTTCTCACGGTAATGGTCGATTTTAACGCTAGCATACATAATTAATCCTTATATTCTCGAAGGAAAACCTTAAGGGTTTATGTACCATAAAACAACTGCTGCTGTGTTGCAAGCGTCCATAGGCTGCTGTGACCCCTTTACATTAGGTTAATAGTAAGCTTGATTGCCACCTTGGTGGTATAAAAAAAAAACCTGATAGTATTGGTATAAAACAGTTACATATAACTAATTTGCATTCCTTCTTCTTTTTTGATCGCGCTATTGTCTAGAACTAAAAGTCGGATTTGGAAACTTCTTTTAGCATTTGATAGCCCAATTATTGGGCAAGTTTAAAGAATGTCACCCTTAAGAGCCGAGCAAAAAGAAAAAACGAAGTTATAGTGCGTGTGAGCTTTACCAATGGAAAGGGTTGAACAACGTGTCCCAGGTCAAGTACTAATAAATTATAATTCATTTATTCCAAAACATGTACAATATAATCATTAAAAACAAAGACAGAGTTTAATTATAACTAATAAAAGGCCTTTTACATTAACCAAATTAATTAGTTGGTTTTTTGTAAGTTTCTCATCGAATAATTGTAACTACAGGAAATGAATATTCGTAATTTACAAAGGGAAAAACCAAGCGACGCGACGTTTGAACATCACAAGAAGCATTGTGAGATAAGAAATATTAGCGTTGGTTTCAGGACGAAAACCTGACCGAAAAACAGAGAGACATGATGGGATCGTCACGGGAACAGATTAAGGCATAAGGAACTAGAATGAGAATAAAGAAGAAAGGAAATAAGTTTGTGTAGGCATTCAGGCAAGTGCCACTTTAACAGTCCAACAAACTTTTCTGACCTTCTGACCTTGGGTGTTTAGTCGCTAGTGTCCTTGTAAGTTTACACCATATCAATATGGCGGCTGTTGTTTTGATTTTTGACCATTTATGAAAATATAAAACAATAATTTACACTGAGAAATAAAAAAATAACATAATATTTTTGTAAAATTTATTTATGTATGTCTTAATTTTTTTTAAATTTGAACACCCAGCCTAACCTAACCCAGATGAAAGCACTTACATATGGTATTTAATTTTTTATGTACCAATGTCAAATCTAAACACACTATGTGTAAGAAGTTAGTCAGGATTGGACACGTGGTAAAAATTATTACAAAAAATTATTGGCAACAAATGGGTCCATGATTGAAATCTACAGCGCTGATTTTAGTGTCCGTGCTATCGGAGTCGCTGTAATAGACGAATTAAATCTCATTTGTGTGTTAGTTATAAATTTTAATATTTGGACACAGGAGAGTTTAACTCTTAAAGTTAAATTCTCGAACGTGAAAACACAAAACAATATCTTAATATACTCAAACTAGTTCTTTGTTAACTATAAATATATGCAGAAGCTCCGTTTGACAATTTATAAGATGCCGTCGATAAAATAAACATTGATCTGCAATCAATACATATCTGGACTCATAGTCTTGGTCTGAAAGTAAATGCAAATAAATCACAAGCTATTATAATCGGTAGCCAATATTTTATATCTAGGCTTCAGTCTATACTTTTACCTAATATATCAATGAGCGAAGCCGCGAACTCTTTGCCTCCATGCAAACTCCACTCCACTGAAGCGACTGCAGAACTTCCTACCACTACCCACGAACATTTTGTTGGTTCGTTCCCTCCTTTGCCACTTCTAGATTATGGAAATGCTGTATTCTTTGATATCTCTGCAGAGTTCCTCAGTAAATTAGAAAGTCTACAGAATGTGTTTGGGCTGCGTAAGTACGGTCACATAAATTTAATTTTAGTTAAAGTGGCTGCCGTTGAAACTTCGTCAAAATCTTCATATACTTTCTGTTCTCATAAAAATTCTTTTCCATCCCTCTATGGAATAAATATTTTTGTTATGCTGACTTTGCGTTTATCCAGAAAACTTATTCTTTCAGTACTATTCGTAGTTCGCACTTATATTCAAAGTCCTACATAGTATATGCTGCCTAGTTGTGGAATCAGTTACCAATTAATATTCGGAATCATCAGTTCCAACTAGCTGCACTTACAAAAATGTATTCAACTGAAATAATTCTAAACTAAACAATCATACAATCTTTTTAGGCAACCTTAGGGTACAAATAATAGAAATGGAAGCAAGATAAGTAGGAGGAGAAAAGTTACAAAGAGAAAAAAATACTAAATCTAATACCTTAAAACGAGCAATTCTTGTATATATGTATATATATCTTGTTTTATGTAATCTGAATCTCGAAAACGGCTCCAACGAAATGACATTTAACATGGGGGTTTCGGGGGCGATAGATCAATCTAGCTAGGTTTCATTTTAAGAAAACGTCGTTTAATCTGTGTTTTCAGGCAATGATATACTGAAAAATATTACTCTTGCTGACATCCATTGGCGAGTAGTAACAGTATTATTTTTACCGATACAGCAACACTAAAGCTACTTGACAATAGATGGCGTTGTAAAACGAGCAAAGCTTGGTCTACCAGATACTGAAAAATACATAAACATACATCTGCCATAACTCTACAGAGGTCCTTTCGGAATTGATGAGTGGGTATGAGTATGTTTTTGTCATTTTTCTGTATTCTGTGTATGTAGGTTTAGTGTTGCGGTGAAAGGTGCATCCCCTGTGACGCAGGATTAACCCTGCTGTTGTTGGTGAGGCTTTCCTTCGAAACGAAACATTATGGTGTGGGTGTAAGACCAGACCCTGGTTATCCCTTTCTGAGGATATGAAAGAACCCTCCCGGGGTTAAATATATACAGATGAATATTATTATTCTGTTATGTCATTAACATGTGCATTGATCTATGAGTTTAACACCCATGACAATCTGAGACCAAATTATGTTTAAGTATGTATATACCTAAATCAGGTACGGTATTATCTCTTTGTTTATATGCAATGTGTGTGGTCTACGATAACATAAATTTATACGCCATTATATCCATAACAATATTATATTTTATTGCAAAGTTCGTTATGTTCTTATTTAATAAGCAAAATAAAAATATGAAGCAATAAACGTATTTGTCAACTTTGATAAAATACGTTATAGATTTTTTAATCACAATTGACGTAAAAGTACGTCATTCTCAGTTTATTTATGTAGTCAATAGTCATTGCGATAATAATAAACATATATTATGTGTTCATAATAAGGACCTACTACAATTTTATATGTAGGTAATAGGTACATATGGTGGGTATATTATATGGTTTGTAGTATGAGCAAGGTAAAAATATTTACAGTATATGTCCAGTTTCAGATATATATTTTAACCCCCGACGAAAAAAAAAAGTGTGAGGCATCGTAGTGCAGCGCTCCAACGGAACCGATATTTACCTGAAAGTAGAATTAAGAGTTCTTGAATCGTATTCAAGAAGATCTTTAGCTCTTATCTTTTTGACGAATGGGATATGAGCAATGTGTATTTTTGTTTTTTTTTCTCTCCTACCTCAATAAAAGTTATAATTAGAAAAAAATGTGTAGATGTTATTTTATAAATGGAGAATATGCATAAAATTACATTGATATTGTTGTTTTTTATTTATATAACATGTGCAATGTCTTATTTTTCTGAACGGCACACTTATTAAATTAATCTCATCATCGGCAAAACATGCCTTACGGCGGCACGGGGTCAGTTGTGCCTCGTCGACTTTTATCCACTAATTTGAGTCTCAGCGATAAACTATTAAAACATTGCGGATTATAAGTATTTATAAAAAACTATATTGAGAATACTTCAGTTCATTTTAATAGTTATTGTTAGTAATTTTTCGAAGTCGGCACTTATAATAATTAATAAAATTACGATTTCCAAATAAGATAAAATTTTGGTTGTAAGTACCTTAAATCGCACTACTTAATTATGACCTCTAAGTTTTCTCCATACATTCATACACAGAACGCCCTGTTTGTATGGGTTTCGTCGGATAGGTGTTCAAAATTAAATTAATGGTTTTTAAGCAATGTCCTACTCATTGTTTCTAAGTAACGTTTTATCTCAGATGCCTACTTTACGAATTATTATTAGCTTTCAAAGTTTAAATTTCTATGTCGCGTGTGACCTTCTCTCTTTCTTTACTTACTTTACCCCAAGATCTGAAGATATATAAAAACAACTATTAGTTAAATAGAGTTATATTTGTACTTCCAACGAAATTGGTTCAAAAGCTTTTAAAGGTCCGCTTTAATTCTCATGCAGCTAAACCATAATTTAGTTTTTGACGTTTATCCAGGAGTCGTCCTTCTTAGATTTGCTGAGCTCAACATGCGTGCAGGCAGACATAAACAATTTTCCTAATACCTACCTATTCGCTTATTACATGCTTTGTTTCCCTTAGTCTTTTATAATAAATTACAAATCATATTAATATAAAGACTGGCTGGCTAAAACTGTAATTACTATAGTCGTATTTTTAATTAGGCGAAGCCAACTGACAGAAGCTAGTAATGTTTCATCAAAAACTGACAACAAAATAAACGTCAGTTGATATCGTCTAATTAAAAATACGACTATACAAGAAACAAGCCAAGATTCTCTTATCAAAATGTATAAGAATGTTATTGCCATTGCCAATAGTAATAAAAAACTAGTTTTTTTTTAAACTACGCCTATTGCATCCGTATAACATCACTACAGCGTAATTGGCTTTGAAATAATTATATACATATACCTTATTATGTAGGTATGTGAGATAACGCAAAGATGCAAATAACCCCTGGTAGGTATCTGGTTTCTGGTAGCAACAGAATTGAACTATAAAAACCAATTGCTAAGAAAACTGCGGTCAAAGAGCGGGGGAAATCACAGTTTAGTTAGGTACGTATATTGTAAAATACTGCGCTGCTGTCCAACCACATTTATTCACAATCGGCTGTTACTGCCACACATGTATCGGAATACAGAATTTTACTAGCTACTTTTGTCGCTTTCCGAACGCACCCAACAAAAAAGAAAAAAAAACTTTTGTTCATAAATTTTGGCGGGAGTGTTTAGTCTTTTTTTTCGTTTTTAAGTAAAACGTTGTTATATCTGCTTTTTGTTGAATTGATTCGAACAAAAGGGATGAATGCCTTACTTTTCTGATAAAGTGTTTTGCCCGTGTTAATTTATATCGAAACAATCGTGCAAGTTTGGCTCCAGCCATGTCCCTGTTATGGATGAGTGCCTTTAATCTTGGATTGACTATTGGTGCTACTTGTGCCGTTGTAAGCAGGTAATTTATTCTTTCTACTTCATTATTAAACATTCAATTTAATAGCAAATATTTAAACTGCCAGCGACCTTGTATCAATTTCTAAAATGTTTTACATTACTTGCATGCGACGCGGAAATGCAGAAATAAAGTTTAGGTTTTTTTTTGTATCAAAATTTATTTAAAAAATCTTAATATCTTTGGAAAATCTGTAAAAACACAATCGTAACAGTAAATAAGCATATTTAGGTATAAGGGGATGCATGTTCATCCTTTAAAATTATTTTATATCCATTAATCTAATTTTAACGCAAAAATGGCGTGGTGCAGAAAAGCAACAATTACCCAGGTTTATTCTAAATAATTGAATGTGTATAACAGAGTCGGTGGTGGCCTGGGGGTTTCGGTACGAGCCTGGCGTGTACCAATGACCCTTTTTCTTAATTTCTTAAGTATATTCAATGATTACACCACTGACCTATTAGCGAAGGACAACATCGTTAGGAAACCTGCATACGTGAAAAAGACGCCAAACATGCCACAAAGGTTCACATCACCCCAACAACATAACATAAGGGAAAGGGGAAACATAAGGCTGGTAAGAAGAAGAAATTAATTCTTCCAAAAAATCATAATACAGCTAATATGTAGTCTTTTTTTTTCTCATCTATTGCTGTGCTAAAAACAAGTGGCAAATAATTAAAATCTACTTTTAAAAAAATGAGCACGCTTCTTAGGCATCTCTTTCAGCTACGTTGTTACCTAACGCTCTAGTGACCCTTGCCCTTTGACTGAACTAGGTCAAGAAGGAAGTGCTGGAAAGGCAGACAGTTTTTAGCTTTGTATGTGGTCTTGAAGATTTTTCTTTGTTAAGCTTTTAATTTTTTTTTGGGAAGTATCACAAAAATAACCGCAAGCATTTTTCTCTGTTTTTGAAATTATATATATTTTGAAAATTAACTCGAAATGATACTTAAAAGGCCTATTACCCTGTTGCAACTATTTTGGTAAAATACGTCATTTGAAAAATGCCGGCCAAGTGCGTGTTGTACACGCATAAAATTAGTGTTTTGTAAAAAGGGAATTATTGCAAATATCTGAAAAACCTATAAATTGATTTTGTTAAAACCGATTTTTGTTGAAAGTATTTATAAAGCCGTAATATCACTTATAGTGATTAGAGAGTAAATCATTATTGCGAATGTATGGAGAGCTACGACTTAATTCTTTTTTCTCCATTTTCAAAACAAATCTGACAAAATTTCATTAGAATTAAGGCTAAGTCGGCGGTTTTTTAAAGTGAAAACTTCTTTAGCGGCGTTGTGCACTTTTTTTGGTATGGGTAAAAAATGATAATTAGTATTCGCGATTATGAGTAGTACAGGGAGGTTGGATATGGAATTTTAATTCTATGACAGATTGCGATGTCAAATATACTACGTCAAAAAAGTAAATAAACAAACATTATTATTTCTTGACAATGTCAAAGCCATGTCTTGTGACATATTTGAGTGTTAAGCGCGAATCGTGTGTAAAGGTTTTCACATCTGCCGGCACTCCCAGAGTGTAACTTTTTTTTTTTTATATAAGGTTTTCTGTTTTTGTCATTTGGCTACGGAACCATAAAAAACCAACAACGTGACTTCTTAATAAGAATTCCCTGAGTTAATACCAACTGCTTTAGAACTTATCATATGTACATTTTATTTACGGTAAAACTAACTGGGTGACGTGCAATCAATCCAGTCCAGTATCAGTGTTCCACTTTCAACGGATCTTCTAGAGGAAGTTCCCCATGAGTTAACAAGATCCAAGACAATTATAGTGCATCTCATCTACATAGGTACTACCACATAATAGTCGTCTTCTTTATTTATACGGAACTACTTTTAGCATGCCTTGCAGCTTGCAATCTTATTGATATTATGGATATTGTCTGTTTGTTTATCTGTGTAATATTAATATGTAGTGTTTACCTATGCTGTGATTGTATGTAAATACTGAGAGTAACTTAACCTTTAGGGGCCCATCAGACATTTTCTGGGGTCCACGAGGAATACCTTATCACAAATTTACATGCATATCATCTTTTTACTTACCTATATCGTGTTTGTCAAGTCTATCAGTCAATCACTTTTAAGTATTTTTCTTTTATTTAAAAAAATACCTAGTGACGGCGCTAGTGTGCAGTTTATGTGGCCTGAATAAAACATAATACCTAATTATTGTATTGAAAAATAATTGGGTTCCCTGTATAAATATCATCAAGTAAACTCAATTTAGGCATTTTTTTTGTGAGTATTTAAGATTTTATTTTCATGTTTGTTTTTTTTTTTTATTCTGTTTATTTTTTCTTTTAAATTATGACTTTCCAAAACCTATGTTTTTTTTTTGAATTTGTAGTATGTGTCCCTTCTTTAGTCTAGGACATTTAAGGTAGACCGTTTTGGGATATTAGGCTATAGGTCAACGATGACTTATCTATAGGTATTGTCGACTTAATTATCCTAACTATATTTTAAATGTGAAAGTGAATATGTCTGTGTGTAGATACTATTTTATTATATATACTAATACACTGTACTTAATTAAAATTTCACAAACTTTACATAACAGCTACTTAATGACTGAGTGACCAAGAAACAAAACTCATATTTATGTAAAAGGGGGTCAGTAATAAAAAAAAGGGGTCAGTAATAAAAAAAAGTTTAAGAAATTCTGTACAAACCGCAAGTACATTATTCGCGTTCAGTCTAGATTTGTAACAATACATGCATTGTGTATGTGTGAGATGAGTACACATTATAATTACACAGTACACATATGTTTATTTATACAAGTATAATGTACCTACGTCAGTAGTATAGTATCTTACTATCACGGCTGCGTTTGTACACCTAGTCATAATTATATCGTACTTTCCTTAAAAAACACATATATTGAAATTGTTTTTAACCATAATCGCATAGACATACACATATTCACCGTAAATGTTTGATTAAGATTAAGAATGGGGTTTCATTCCATGCTCGATATAGATATAATCTTGTAGGTAGACCCTGAACTTGACTGTGGTTGGCCGACCTTGGTTTAACAAGTTACTGCTACGACACTAACTGCGTAGTTGGGTAGTTTTATATAAGAGTTGCGACAGATTATCATCAAAACATATAATTAAATTATTATTAGTATCTGTGGACTTAAATAATAAATTGTCGAAATTCTAAAAACGAATATTTTACCAACATAGACAGTCTAAAAGTCCTACTAAAATCCTAAAAAAATTTTAAACTACACGGGCAAAATGACAATTATTGCGGGTGTCTGAAACAATTGTAAAAGTACTGCTTACCTACACAATTTTGGTTAGAAGAGAGGCGGATTATCCCTAAGGCAAACTAGGCCTAGGGCGCGAGGTTTAAATGGGGCGCGCGCGAAATTCTAAAAAAAAAATTATTGCGTCAATAAGTACCTATGCACCAATAAAAATAATACTTACACAATATACCTAAAAAGATTCTATAGAAACGTAGAGCTTCCGAAGTGTGTATTGCCGTTTTGATTATTTCTACAACGTCTGATCTATACATACGTATGTACGAATACCTATACTAAAGTATAAAACAAAGTAGTTTCCCGCATTCTGTCCCTATGTACGCTTAGATCTTCTAAATAAGGTACGCAACGCATTTTGATGCTGTTTTCACTATCATTCAGATAATTAATTCGGTGGTATAGGTGCAATGCATTTTATACACAAAAAAGATAAAATAACTAGCAAAATATTTTTTTTTAAACCTTAAATGCATTTTAAATCTCTATCTTTTTCCTTTTGTAGTTCTACACGTATTTAATGAAAACTTTAAATGCTATTACGGTCAAAAGGGTAAAGTCTTGTGACAGACAGACGAATGACGTATTTCTTAAAAAGTATTTGGGTGCTGTTGGCATCCTTTCCAATTTCAATGCTGACGACTTCGTATCTAACCTATAAATGTAGGTATTTACCACACAGCAACAAAGCACTTACTCTATTATATATTTCAGCGTATTTTATGTGTTGGATCTGGTATTGATTACAAAACATACTACCTATTGTTTTTAATTAAATGTTAATCATTATTACAAAAGTAATAATACTTTGATATAGTTGAAATACAATTATAAATAATGATTGAAATTAATTTGCATTATCCACACTTCTATACTATAATATAAATGCGAAAGTATCTGTTTGTCACCTTTTCGCGAGTAAACCGCTGAACCGATTTCAATGAAATTTGGCAAAATAATAGCTTATGTCTGTGACTTGCACCTTGGACAAGAACATAGGCTACTTAAAAACGTCAGGTGTTAGTCGGTTGTTTTACTGTTATCAAGGTGTTGCCTTAGAATTCCCCTTGCCGATAAGCAAAAAGGACAGGTGGAGTCGCTGGCAAAAGGCAGTTATAATAATTCCTATGTATTAGATAGAAACTTAGCTAATAATTATTTTTAGGTAGACATTTGTAGGTAACGCTTTTAGAAAACTTTTAGTGCACTATCATTATCTTTGAGAAAACTTTAAGTGCACTATCACTATCTATTAAAAAACTTTTGGTAAACTATTACTATCTTCAAAAAAACATTAGTGAACTATCACTATCCTTTAGAAAACTTATGGTGCGCTATCAATATCTTTTAGAAAACTTTAAGTGAACTATTACTATCTTTTAAAAAACTTTTAGTAAACTATCATTATCCTTTAGAAAACTTTTAGTGCACTATCACTATATACAGAGAACTGTTACTAAACTATCACTATCTATTAGTCAATGGTAACACGTGCCCTGTTGTACATAGGCCTCATTCTAGATTTCCATAAAGAAAGTTGGTCAGTCTCTTGTCGCTAGCATCCAACCAGCGACTATTCCCGTGGTCAGTTAGTCAGTGTACCTAGCTAGTCTGAATCCGTTTTAGCCTTTTACGAATCGCTGTTTCCACTATGACTTGTCAGACGCGCCTTCTGTCTTTTTTTTTTCCCCCTTTTTTTTAGATTTTTTTACCTTCTTATAGGATTTACGGTTGTACAAAAAAGTTACTATTTGTGCATTAAAAAAATTACTTAGAACATGTTTTTGCTTCAATGGTGATACGCGCAACTCACACACACACACACACACACAGCTTGTCAGGAAACTTATTGCGAACTGTCTCGAGTACGCCACACTTTGGAATTCAAGAGAAAAATGTATGCAAGTACTTTTACGGATTTCAAAAGGTAATACCTGATTTCATACATTTTTTTTCGAATTACACATTCAAGTGAACTCGAGACTGTTCTATAAGGTTCTAAATTTGGTTTGGTTATCTGCGTGGGATTCTTACGGCAACTCCTTGCAAGCTCTGGCTGCAGCTATAGTTGGTTCAAGTGGAATGCGGTTATAATTATTCCCGAGGGAACTTTTTAACTTTCCGAAATTAAAAGTAGCCTAAGTCCTTTTCAATGTCTAATGTCTAACTATCTCTGTGCAAAATTTCAGCGCAATTAAATGCTCCGTTGCTGCGGGATTTTGTAACAAACGTAATAGTTATTTCCTCAAAAACTTTTACATTTATGGAGATAAAAAGTAGCCCATGTGCCACCCTAAACTATAATCTATCTCTGCGCCAATTTTCATGGAGATCCGATAAGCCGATCTGGCGTGATCGAGTTACAAATATCCATCCTAGTAAACTTTCGCATTTATATAATATAGATTTGTTATGTTCAGGCTACTTTAGGATTTAATAAATACTTTCTTGCTCTTTGGCTTGACGCCGTTGATTATCGCGTTAAGAGAATACGATTCAGAGCGCATCTCACAGTGATTCATACAAACGAAATATTTTCTTATTTATGACACTTGCAGATAGAACACTACGAAATTACGAATTACGAATGTTCTAGTAATAAATATCTAGGTCTGCAGTGTGTCAGTATTCTGTTAAATTTAATAGTTTTAAAGTTATACAGGACTCTAGTTTTTAATACAAATGGTTCCAAAAAAGATTTCTAGTAAATAAAAACATTTTACAAAATTTTCGAAAACCACAGACATCAGCAAATATCAAAAACAAATGGGAAATTCGTTTGTATGAAGCCCGCTGCGAGGCGCCGCGAATCGTATCCTCTTAAAAGGAACTAAAAACAGATTTAGCAAGAACTTATTGCACAACATGATGTTTCATGTGCCTAACAAAATTATGAATGCTTGTTATAAGTTGTAGCTTAATCTGTTTTTAGTTTCTGTTGACGTGATAATTAACGGCATTATCATTTTATTGTGGCCCTACCATTACCTTACAAACGAGACAAAGCCCGACACCACAGAGTAAGGAAGGCCCTACCTATTTTCTGCGTCTTGTAACAGCCTCACTGCCTCCTACACCTTAATTAATTTACTCCACGCGTCTCTCAAGGACGTGCTTTAATGCGTTCTTTATTGGTATGACTCAGTGAACCTAATCCTTAAAATTACTTCTATCATGTCTTTATATGTAATGTATGAGGTACAAGTAGGGTTAACATTTATAACCGACATTTTCCGCATTTAACAGGTATTTTAGCCTCTTACAGCCGGTTTTAGCTAGTCTCAGATTGACAAACGGATGTAATTCCGTTTGTTATCTGTGGTTCATTATACAGTGCAACAAACTTTTCTATCTGACTTTGGATGATTTGTCGCTAGTATCGTTGTAAGTTTACACCATTTCAACTTAAGTTTTGTTTTATTTATACCACTAAGGTGGGAATCAAGCTTACTTCCGCCTGATGACCACGGCAGCAATGGGTCAGAAAAGTTTGTTACACCATAGTGTTTACCTTGAAATATATGCAATTAACTGACGGTCACATTCAATGACGTGCCAACGTACAGCCCAAACGACTTGATCTAGGAACTTGAAACTGTGGGTTCCTTATTTAACGTAGGGCTCCACTAAAAGAGAATTTTACAAAATTCATCTCTTAAAGGGGTGCAATGATGGTTGGAAGTTTGTATTATTAGTATATATTGAAGCTAAGTACATAAAAAATAGTATTTGGCCTTAAGGTTAAAAATTAAGATGACGTTTTTCACCGTTTTTGTAAAATTATACCCTAAAGCGCAAAACAGGGAATGAAAATTTGGATGTGAAATCCGATATTTTGTATCACAGTTAAAAGCTTTATTTTTAAAAGTTCACGCGGGTGAAGTCGCGCAAATAAGCTAGTTAATTATTATAACAAGTAGAATTGGGGCTTAAAACTCTTGTTTCAAAAGTAAGAACTTACTATTAGCAGGTAAAAAATGTGAATTTGACGTTCTTAAGAGAATACGATTCGGAGCGCCTCTCAGCGTGCTTCATACAAACGATTTTTTTACTTATTTTTGGCACTTGCCGATCATATACCACAAAATTTGAAGACATGTTCTAGTAATAAATATCAAGGTCTGCAGAGTGTCAGTTATCTATTAAATTTTATAGTTCAAAAGTTATACAGAATTCTAGTTTTTCATACAAATGGCTTAAAAAAAGATTTCTAGTTAATAAAACTATTTTAACCGATTTTGGAAAACCACAGACTAAGGTATTCAGCTTCGGATCATGACTAATAAATTTCACAGCGATTAATCAGTAAATGTGAAAAACAAATGAGAAATTCGTTTGTATGAGCCCCGCTGCTAGGCGCCGCGAAGTGTATCATCTAAAACTGCAGAAACAACGTACGCTGCTTAGTTATATATAAATTTTACGTACATCGTATTTAAGAGTACCTGTCTATCTAAGTATTATATCTTCAGACGTTGTCCTCATTGTTCTAAGCTCAAGTTGTCTATTAAAATAAATGAAGTGTACGCCACGATCGAGATTTTACGCTCAACCTGGGTGTGGAAACGATACACTTTTTATGTAAGGTAAGGGTAACATTATACATATAGAAAACAAACAATTCTTTAAGCAAGCTCTTGTATTTACTTTATATCTTTTCTAGCTTTATATGTTTTGTTTTTCATACAGACAAAATTTATTTGCAAGGATATGAGCAGTTTTTTACTTCAATTTGAATAATTGTGTTTTTAATTTAAAGTCAGTTTTCTTCGAATTATCGTCCAAATTCAGGACAAAGGGTAAGTTATCACAGATAATCAATATAAACAATATAAAAATCAAATAAAGCCTATTGTGTGCTTTACAATGAAATTTAATGATTTTCGATTAGAATAAAGTCACTTTAACTATATCTAATACGCCAGTAAACTGTTTATTAAACAAGTTTACCAGGCTCCAATAAGTTGTCATCTTTCTGAAGCATCTACTTCAAAATGCATGTTGTCACTAGTTGCAGGTTTTATTAAGATTTATAGATGATCATGAAATATATGTAAAGGTCGGTGGTGGCCTAGGGTATTCGATCTCACCGTGTATCCTAAATGGCGCAGGTTCGAGCCTGGCGTATAACAATGGGTATTATTCCTAATTTCTCAAGTTCATTCATTATTCACACCACTAGCTTCTTGATGCAGGAAAACATCGCGAGAAACCCAAAAAAAGGACGTCTGTGAAGTCCACAATCCGCGCTGGGTTCGCGTGTGGACTATGGCCTAAATCATCCTTGGTGAGGGTGGGCCGTGCCCCAACAAAGGAAGAAGATGAAATTATAAACTAGCTAAGAGAAAGATAGTCGAATTGGTTCTATGGTAGTGCATAATATGTCTGTCTCTTGTTGCCTCTGTCTGTAGCCGTGAAGTTTTTTTACACCAATTAATATCGGATTTAAGTCATTTATTTTGTGATTTTCCTAGATACCTTTTGGGAAAGTTAGGCACGAGAATTTTTATTCGCAGAAGGAAATATACGACATCAAAGCATAAAAAGAGATATTACGAGTGTGTAAATTGATCATTAGGAGTGTGACATATTTGTTCTAAATTTATCCAAAAATATTTCCATATTTCAAAAGCAAACAATAGTCTGTTAGATTTTTTTTTCTTTGCTTTTCATAAAAATAAATAATTCTAATTTTTAACTTTATAAACAAATATCCTCACTTTAGTCCTGCGTGACTAGTAGTAAGCCCATCGCCCCAACACTATATGAGTATCTAGACTGAGGTGACTTTACATATGTCCAATAAGTCAAATATACCAGCATAATAGTAGTAAGCGGTATAATGAAAGACCAGGCACAGAATAATATACCCCTTTGCCAATTTTTTACAAATTATAAGAAGTAAGTTAAGATTATGTGACTAATCACACATTACACCGCCACATCATCGTAATAAAAAACCCCTTTTTCATTAACCACTTTAGTTCTGCATACCACCAGATGAGCCTATTGCCAAAACACTGCTTGGATATAGTGTGTCTGGAGTCTGGACTATGGCGGCTTTATATATGTCCATAAAATCGTTCAATTTAAATTTTTTTTTTTACAAAAAGCATTTTAAACTTGTAAACAATCCGCTATTTTCTAATTGGCTTGTTAACTTTTTCGTTAGTACATTTTTGAAATCCGCAATGTATATAATTAATCAAAGTTTCGAAATGTGTAATCAAATCTGCTTTCTTAATCCAGATTGTTTTATTTAGTGTTAAAACCGTTCTCCACAGCTACGTAGACTTTATAAACCGAACGAAACAAGATATTCAATATATGAGATAACAGTGAAAGACCATATTTCTTTTCTATTATGCCGTAAATTAAGTTTTATCGTGTAATTTATTTCCCGTTTCAGTTTCATCCTTAAAGGATTACTAATTATGTAACGGAAAGATTTTGTTCATTTATAATTAGGGCATGTAATATCGGACATTTTTCAATTCCGATGCTGATTTCCAATATTGGATTTCAATATCGGAATTCCGATATCAATATCGAAAATGGACATTTTTGTAATAAAGTTTAATTGGCTACGAAAAGATTGATGTTTCAAAGCATTTGCTTTTCATAAATTTTAAAATCAGTATAGAATATAAATACATAAAATATAAAATAAAAAAACTCAAAATCAACCTTAATAAAATATTCAACAATTTGAAACAAATGGATCAAGTAAAAGTAAAGATGATAAAGAGAAATACTAACGAGAGGCTATTTAGAAGGCTAAAGCTGAAGGCAGGCTTTAATGACTGGAGTTTGTAATTTCTGTATTGTCTGTGTTGCACATAATGTTTTTCATCACATTTACGAGTAAATAAATTAAAAAAGGACAGAATTGAAATAACGGAAACATAAGTAAAACAACTCTAAAGAATTTATGAATTAAAAAGTTTTGGCTGAAGTTAAAACTTTTAATTGCTCGCTTGGCGCTTAGTTTATATCTTAATAAAGTACGTAGAGCGCGCGCGGTGCGCACAGGACAGGTTTCATATGTCACTACGCCCGTGGGTTCTATGAACGCCCGTTTTGCCTCGAGTCTAAAATTTACAACGAAACAGCCTTTGGAAGTAATTAAGGGCTTAACACCTGCTTTGTCTACATGTAACACTGTTTACAAGTAAGTGTGATGAAAAACAACTTAATAATTTTTTCAGAAAGCGTGCAATTCTCTTCTATAGTGTTTTCTTAAAAACCTATATCTAAAAGATAAATTTGAATCCTGCTCATTGTTAAAAATATTCAAGCATTTCGTGTAAAAGTTAAATTTAAATCCTGCCTTAAAAATATCCCCCTTTAAAAAGAAAACACACTCACTTTCTACATTGAAAACCAATACTGATGTAAGATACGTGTATTACTGTATTCGATAGACTCATTGTTTTCTCTATTTTCGTACATAGGTTTATAAGAAATCCCAAAATATCAAAATGTTAAAATTTCTCCATTTTCTTCTCAAGTTATTGGGAAATGTGTAGTCTACTACAGCACGATAGTAGTAGATATGACGAATCGAGGAAGTCAGTGTAGTACACCTGCTATTAATATAGCATAGCCTATCTGACCACTTGCAAATCACTCTTTTAGTTTTATTTATGTTTGTATGAATGAACCAAATGCAATGTCTGAAATTGCGTATGGTAGCTCTTTAACTGCTTGATAAAGAGTTAATGAGACAACATTACATTGCATGAACAGAGAAGTGAGGGCTGGCAACATTTACGCTTTATTTAAAGCCCATAAAAAAAATGTAGTAATTCCGATATTACGATATTGGACCATCCAGTATCGGAACTATAATATCGGACAAAACGTTCCGAGATTCCGGAGTAACGATATTCCGAGATTCTGATATTCATGCCCTATTTATAATCCTTTTCTGCACAGAACTATATCGATATAGTTCTGTGCTTTTCTGCTTGAATTTTTGTCTCGTGTATTTCTATTTGCTAGATTCCAAAGCCGTAAATTTTCTCCCTCTAACTTTTCTGCCATTTTTAGAGTTCCGTACGTAAGAAGCAAGGTCTTACATCACAAATAGGAAAAAACCGAATTTTGTTAATTTGTAGTTACATACATCTGTCAAAACCCTTTTAACGCGTGAAGGTATCAAGTTAAAATTAATATCAAATAGTAAAGTCTACGGGCACTTAATGTTGTAAAAAAATTAAACTTCTAAGTTAATGTGAAAAAAATGCCCAAAATACGGTCATGTATTATTAATTTTTACCACGATCTTTTAATGTGATTCTTCTTTAATATCCAGGTGAGATCTCCCGTTATTAATTTGTTGATTCGTAATAAACTTGACTTAATATTTTATCTGCCCTCAAAAGGATACGAGGAGTTTCAGGAGGCTGGCTTACCCTTATAACGCGAGTCTGACTCGCACTTGACTCTTTCTGAAAATCAATCACACAAAGAACACACCCTTCAAGTTTCAGGTCTCTACGATCAGCGGTTTAGGCTGGGTTACCCTTATACGGGAGTCTGACTCGCACTTGACCCTTTCTGAAAATCAATCACACAATGAACACACCCTCTAAGTTTCAGGTCCCTACGATCAGCGGTTTAGGCTGTGCGTGGATCCGTCAGTCAGTCGTTCAGGAAAAAGCATTTTTTATGTTTGGGTATATATATATATAAGAAGATTTGATTACAACATTTGCATTAAGCATACAAATTTCTTATTATTTTATTCATCACTATTTTTATCAACATTTCGTGTAGGTATATAATTTTAGGTACATTATATATCTGCATTTTTTTTGTAGTTTGTTATTTTGACGATGTTAATCTTATCAAAGTAAATTATAATAAATTTTTAAATAAATTATAATCAATAAATAATAAAAAAAAACGGTTTCAACCGCAGGAAAAACCTATTCAACCTCTTGAGTTTATGTCAACGCACTATTTGTTCGTCTCCGTTCCTACAGCTAGTTATCTCTGTGCTAAAAATAAAGTCAATTGTTACGACACGTAGCCACGTGAGGAATAGTGGAAGAAATTATTGCGTGGAAACTCTAGATCAAGATCCTTGTCAGCCCCTGCAATTATCTATGCGCAAAAGATTAGGTTACCCCGTTGCTTCTTTGCAACGTGAAAGAGAGCTTTCTTTCTTCCGACTTGATTAACAAACTTTGATATACTAAAAAATACTTGAATCAAATCAAAATTTACCCATGTTACTCAGGGATAGTGTAGCTTTCTATAGGTAAAGTATTTTAACAATCAGTTTATTTGACTCCCCCGCAGCCTAGTTGGTAGTTTGGCCAGCTGCTATGCAGAGGGTGTGGACAAACATTTATGACATAATATAAACATTTGTGTTTGTCTTGAGTCTGTATGTATTTATGTATGATATGTATGTATTTACAAAAAAAATTAATATTTTTTGCTTACTTTGGGGCCAGACGGCGCTGTGTGTGATGTCCAAAAAAATATTTATTAAGTATTATTAGTTACAGAGATCCCTACGTACAAACTAAAAAACTAACAAACACAAAATAAAATAAAAAAAATATCATAGGATGGATCATAGTTTTTTTCTTGTTGGAGATTGATCACAACGTGTTTTCCCTGAGGAAATTCTAGTCCCGCCGCGGCCGTCGCGAGCGGCGGGCACGAGCCGCCATATTGGTTTTTCTAATGGCTTTGCGAATTGGTTTTGTTAATCGATTATGTGCATTGGATGTGTTATTAATTTTATTTTATTAAAAGGTTTTTATTTAATATTATTTTAAGTGCTACGTGTAAATTGTGAAAGTATAGAGATTTGAAAGTAACATTTATATAAGGAAAACTTAAATATTATTCACGAATATTTTAAATTTAATTATAAAACCTCATGTTTTAGTTATGTTAGTGGAAATGTGGATCGCTTTGGTTTCTGCTTTTTTAGATATCTTATAATCAACCATTCTTCTTAAACAAAAAACTTTTAAATTTAAAATTCTATGATAAAACTGTTCCATCATCTATCTTTAGTATAGGTATAGATAGAACAGAAAGATCGTTTTTTTACGAATCAAGTAGTTATTTCTGTTGCGTCAATAAAACCTACAAAATTCGTTGTTTGATCTACAGTTTGCTTTAAAACAACCCCAACAAAATTCTATAACAGCATATTATGAATATATTATAGTACGTACTTATCTATATGAATATTATTATAGTACAACCTTCCTTACCCCTAAAATCAAAAGACTTGGAATACTTTACATCAAGGAGCAGCCGTTGAATTGATATTAATGACTTGATAAGACTCTTGAACTTCTAACAGCCATTGAGGCCAAGTGCCAAGGGCGAACCTACTCATTGATGAGTTCCTCTGGTCCTGTGTCCATTTATAAAATTGTACCGTCATCTTTCCATCTGTATTTGGTACATTGATTCTGCTTAGTTTCGATTGAGCTATGAACACCTTCAGGTTGGGTTTGTAATAGTTTGTAGTATTTCTTGGAAGTTTTCTTACATTTCGATTTTAAAACATGTCTATCTATTGAAAAATAATGCAGAATAAAATTATAAGCACGCTTTTTCAATAACAGTCGGTTATTCCCATGGCAACCCCTGGATAGTAAGGAATTTCTCGATTTCAAGTTATAGTTCGTCCATGTTATTTCTACGGGGAACTTTTGAATTTTCCTTTTCCGTTTTTTCGACTATTTCTGAGTGAGCTTTCAGCTCAATTGAGTGGTCCATTGTGACGTAAAGGAAGGACCAACAAAAATTCTCACTTTAGCATTTGTATCAATAATAATTTATATTTTATTCTATTGGGACTTCTTAAGACCCACCCCGTACCCTGATTTCCAATTTCAGGATTTACCTGCCCACCGCATATGACGTTTTGAAACACAGCTATTTAATATCACGTGCACTTGCTCGAGACAAACGACCACAACGCTTTTCAGTATAAGTCAACGTGAGCGTTAAATCGGATTTTACGTATTTACTTGAAAACTAACTCGAATTTTTAGATTTCAATAGTAACAACCATGGACTATCTAGTTAGCTAGCCCTTAATATGATCTTTAATGTTATACGTTAGCGAATAGTGGTTTAAAACCAAAAAAATAGAAAGTTTACAGATTTTTTTCTATCGAGGCAAATTAATGGTACCTATCGCTTTTTTGGTAGAACAAGCCATTAGGTATATGTTATTCCGTATAGAGTTAAATTTTTAACCTAATTACTGACTACAAGAATTGATTTATTCCATTTAAAAAAGTGTCACTTGGCATTGGTCAGCCTCTGTAATAGAGTATCCATTAACGGATTGTGTAGGAGTTGGATCTAAGTAAAGAGGGTTGAAACAGAAGGGTCGTCCATGTTTCAAGATAACTAACGAAATGTTATAGGATTTGGACGAAAATAAATCGTTCTACGACATGTAATACTTACTTTTTTATGTTAAATATAGTTTTTTTTTTATATCTAATCTAATATAATCTAATAATCTATCTAATCGATTTCAAAAATAATAATGGAAAATAATATTTATATTGAATCTTAAACTTCACTGAACGCAAACCTTTATATTAAAAATAAAAAGTTGATTGCAGATAAAGGAAATACAGTTAATAAAGATTCAAATAACTCCACAAATTGTAAAAATGGTGCATTTTATCTCTCTGTAATAAATTGAGTCCTTGGTCATAAAAGACATTGTTCCATCTTGTTTTATTATCTAAATAAAATTTCGTCTGTGACGTTTTGTAATCATATATCTTTATTTTTTAGATACAGTTTTTACATCTTGAGGGATATATGTATATAAATATTGATATTAATAATAAATAATATATAATAAGGGGACGATAAACGCTAGTGACCTTGCTAGAGAGACCTTGCTAAAACAATTTTAAGTATGCTCTCATAAGATTTGAATTTTGCACATCAGGTTTTACGTTACGTGCAACATATGGAGTACTGCTGCCATCTCTGGGTGGGTGCACCCGGATACCAGCTTGGACCTTTTGACTCGGTTCAACGACGGGCTCACTTGCCGTATCGAACCCTTAAGTCTGAGGAGAGACTTTGCCTCCCTGTGTGTGTTTTACCGCTTGTACAATGCGACATGTTCTGAGAAATTGTTCGAAATGATGCCTGCGGCTACTTTCTACCATCGCACCGCTCGCCATCGGCAGGGAATTCATTCTCACACTTTAGAACCGAAATGGGCTTCAAGCAAACGCTTGGGTTGTGGAATGAGCTCCCTGCTAAGGTTTTCTCTAAGGACTACAGTATGGGGTTCTTCAAGAAAGAAGTTATTGGAGTTTTAAAGGGTCGGCAACGCGTGAGTGATACTTCTGGTGTTGCATTAAGCATCAATAGGCCACGGTGACCGGTAACCATCGGGCGGACCGTGTGCATAACGTTACTGCCTGATTTTTTCCACACTTGGCCGGTTTTTATTTATTTATATTATTTTGACAAGTTTTGTAGTTGGTGTTGCTACCTATAGACCAGTCAAGTTAAAAAAAAAGGTAATTATTTAAATGCTGAAGTTCTTTTTTGCAAAAGTGTAGGTCCTAGTATCACAAACGCGATAACTCGAAAATTGGTGCTTACTATATATGTTATATTTGTATCTTTGTCTAGGTTTTTTTAAACTTGTAATATCTTAAAATATCCACCCCGCACATTCTTGAAAGTGGCAAATAGAAGGTAAAATTTTCATTACAAGTGACAACGAGGGTCTGAAGATGGTGGCGGAAGATTGTCATTGAAACTCCCTTATGAAAACTGCAATAGTAGTCGAGTTTGGGCTCGTTTGTTTTGTAGTCATAAGTATTTTTTACTAAATATGAAAGCTTTTTGTTAAAAAATCATTTTTTGAAGTGAAACCTTCTTTAGCGGCGTTGTGCACTTTTTTTGGTATGGGTAAAAAATGATAAACTCACGCCATAAAAAGACGGAAACCATAATGCCACGCCTATTATAATTTTGAAGTGAAAACGTCTGTAGCGGCGTTGTGCATTTTTTTGTGATGTTATAAAGGTAAAACTCTACAGGACAAATAAAAAGGAAGAGGAAATTGGGTTGATGAAAAGATGAAAGTGCGAATTACACATGTTCAAATGTTATATCCAGGTTGTATGTTTTCACTTCTGCCGGCACTCCCGGAGTGGAATCCGTTTTTTTTGTTTAATTTTACTTGTTAGTAAAAACTACACCGGATGCAAGTGTAACATAAATTTAATAAGCAACTCATCATAACGTCTGATACGATAACTGCCACGCCAACGTTATCGAAATAATGATATCAAACATCTTGTCGCATTCTTATCACATTTATATCATTTGAGACCTACGTAATAACCATGTGTACTAACTACTGGGCTTTCGAAATGTCATTTGAATTTAGCTCTTACGTCGTAGGGTTAGAGATTATGTTGTTGGTACAGGAAAATGACTTTTTAATAGAAATCAGTGAGGGGTGTAAACACGGTAAAAAGGATTGCTGGAGTTATTCTGCAGTGCAATGTCGCAGCTACGTTGTTGATGACGTATGGGCGACTCTACTAGTGCAGTGATTTTTATTTATATTTTTTTTTAAGTGTGGTAAAGTGTTAAGTCCTATTTCGTGTTTAAAAAAGGCGTTGTGTTTTTTTTTTTTTTTTTAATTTTTATCAGTAATATTTTATTTTTACTTGTTGGCGTACTATTTACTATAATTGTGATATTGAAATAATGCAATCGAACTCAGTTATAAATAGAAAACATTTAATTATTGAAAAATAACTTATAATTTTAATTTACCAATAGCATCAAATTGCGCAGTGCAGTTTTAATTAATTAAAGTATTTGTAAAAAAAAAATAACTCTCAATTATTGTGGTAATTATTAATGTTTTTGAACTAGTAACCACTTTAAAAAGTCATTAAAAAATCCGTTTTTAACATTAGGGCAAAAGTTTTTCGTTACTTCAAGAAAATTATAATTATAATAAATGCGACTACAATAAATTATAGCTCTAAAGGTAAACGGGCACTTGTCCGCACCGACCGTACCGATCAAACGGCGGCTTAAATTTTAGAACTTTTTTAAAACATGAACAAGCTAATTTCCTTAAAATTTGGATGGCAAGTTGAATTCGGCAAGGATTGCTGACGCAATCAGATTCGGTCCCCACTCTACAAAACATTTAACGACGCAACCGCTTTCTTTTAGTTACTTTACACGTGGCAAAAAAAACTGCGTACGGTGTCACTTATGATGTACTATGGCCACAAGTCTACCTTTAATATTTATTTATTATTTGTATCTGGTTATTTTGTGCAAATGACAACCCTAATACTACTTTCTGGTCCCTGTTCGGTGCTATCACTTAATTCAGTGCAGATAGGTCCGCGAGAGCGCGAACGTAAAGAATCGGTACGGTAGGCGCGGAGAAATGCGTGACGAGCTTTAAGTTATAATTTTATCAGAATAGTAATAATTATTCTCTACAGATCAAAGTATACACCTGTTTGTGTCTCAAGTAAGGTAAACCGTGTTAAAAATGCGTGCATTTTAAACACGTGATTTTTCCTTTAGCCCACGCAATAAAACCCTAGTATAGTAGTACGTAAATAAAAATTTTCATTACTTTTTTATTTTAATAGACGTTTGTCTTAATATCACACTTTATCTATATTGTTTGTTGTCGTCACTTTAAGTAATTGGATTCTATGTAGGAAGTCTGTTAAGTGCATCCAAGGTGAGGGTTAGATATCTAGAACTCGTTAATCTATTGTGTCCTTGAATCGGTATCAGATGTATATCTAACAATTAGATATCTATTAAAGTTAACATTATATTGTTTTAAAAATTGAATATATAATGTTCGCTTGATATATCTATTGTATGTTTACATGTGTAGGTAGCTGCGATATAAAGTTAGATGGATATAGACACCAAAATCTCATAAGAGTTTCTTTATTAGTGATTTGTTATGGAACCCTAAAAATGGAAATGTTATATGGTTGTCTATTTAGTTAGATGATGCAGTTTGGCCAGTTTTAGTGTATAGGTAGTGTTCATGAAGTGATTAAAATAAGCAACCAAAAAATTTCGCGAGGTCAAGAAGTGTTTTCCTTCGATTCGAAAGTAAAAAAATTGCTAATGGTTCAATAGCACTTAACTGCAAAAAAACGCCAAATTTTTTACTTATTTATTTGGAGTCAGTCTAATTTAATTTTAGATTTTTTTTGGAATTTTGGAATTCTCCATGATTTTGCCAAATAATTTTATAACTAAAAAGTTCTAGTAAATCTAAATATATAATTACAGCAACACAACTAAAAAAAGTCTTCCAGATTAAAATAGTGCATAGAAAGTGCGAAGTGCAACTAGGAATACGTGGTCTCACATAAGTGCATAATGGAATTTCTACGCATTGCGTTAGTGCCAATCACACTAACCGTTGGCCTCACTTGCCTTAATGTTAAAAAGTAAGTTGTCTTTGTCTGGTTGTTTGTTAACTTTGTCCTACTTCAGAAAGCTTTTTTTCATAAAAGTGGCAAACACGCTAGCAGTCCTCCTGTTGGTAAGTGGTCACCGTAGCCAGCGGATGCTTGCAAGACCTAGCTAGGGCATCAATTTCTGTCTTGAAGAACCCTTTATTGCCCCTATGGAAAACCTTGACAGGAAGCTCATTCAACAACCTAATCTTAAATATGCAAATGAGATGGGTTTTACTAAATAAGTTTTGCAGTAAAAAATACCTGTTGCACCTAGTTAGACGCAATACCTTAAAGTAGGTTTTATTAATAGTTGGTTTTTTTTTTATTTCAAGTCGTAAAATTACTTGATATTTGACATATTATAAATTGTTATAAGGCTGTAAATAAACCCTAATATATATAGTTACAGTTATCTTAAGCAACCTACCATCAATCAATTTCTAAATTTATTGTATTTATGACCCAGGCCACCCCTTTGGGAATAACTGTCGCGAGCCTCGATTCTTTGTAGTATAAAGGAATTAATTCACAAATTGAATCGAACCCGAAAACCTGTTTAACATACTTAATCATTGCAAACACATGATTTTTTTTCTGAACGGACTATGCAGTTGGCTGATGCAGCCATTACTGCTCCACCGGGCTTTTGGGGCGAGACTAAAGGAGTCTCAGCCCATATAGCGCCCAACGCTCAAGGGCTCCCCGCGGGGGGAGCCTCGCATTCGCTCTTGGGGTCGTCCCTTCGACCACCGTGAGCATCGAACAAATACTTGATGATAATATGCCAGAGTACCAGAGTACTCTCTTGCAGAGTCACGGAATGTTTTCAGTTGTGTTTGGTACTGTATTTAATTTAATTAACCAATATTTAAGACTAAGGTCATTCCTGGCCTTGTGGAGGTCTGTGGTAGCCTAATGGTTTCAGTATCTGCCTGCGTTCTAGCCAATGTAATTAAATGTAAACCAATAAGTTTTTATTTTAATTTTATAACTATTTTTTTAACCGTTTGTTCATACCACTTTTCGGTGAAGGAAAATATCGTGAGAAAACTGCATACGTCTAAAAGACGGATGTGAAGTCCACAACCCGCACTGGGCCCGCGTGATGGTCAATGACCCAAATAATCGCTCCGGCCGAACCGGCCGGTGATGGTAGGCAAGTTTCTAACTGTGGGGACGTGTAAATGAAGGGGAAAGAATCAGCATTTTGTTTTTGTCCTCAGGAACGCTTACAGTCGAAGAGGTGTACAAAGACAGAGACCAGTTCGCGGGACTTGTCAGGGAAGTGGCAGCGCCGGACGTGGGCCGGATGGGCATCGAGATCCTCTCGTTCACCATCAAGGACGTATACGATGACGTCCAGTACCTAGCCAGCTTGGGCAAGGCGCAGACGGCGGTGGTAAAACGGGATGCGGACATCGGGGTCGCTCAGGCTAATAGGGACGCTGGGATCAGGGTGAGTTACGCTATCATAATCCACCAGGTCTCTCTCTGGATCTGGTGTTAAGTGGGACGAAGGTAGTTCGTATTGCAATTGTACAGTCAGTGTCTCCGCCCACGGCTCAGCCCACTGCCGACGGGCGAAAATTAGGCAAATCTCACCTAAGACTGCCGAAGCGACGAAGACCCTGACTGTACGTAGGTACCCAGTTTACTAGTTGTTGGTTACTGACAATACCGCTAGAGCTCTGTCCTGAAATTCAGGAGGATGGTTTTCAGTGTCTCTTGCACTCTGCTGCGAAAAGTTGGGGCGGTACAAGGGTGTCCTGGACACGAACCTCGGCTTGGGCAACCGCTCTTAAAATCTAAATCTGACTAAATTGAAACAGACAGAGGCGGACAGTGATTTTGTTTCATACTTTAGGGCCCTCTACTACTACTACCATTACCCTGGTAATGAAAAGTACGCAGCTAGATAACGGTAAAAAATATATTCAAACAATACCTCAAGCTCCGAAATTTCCTTCGAAAACGACGGAGCGTGAAGTAGATATTGGAATTATGCAGGAAATTTAGTGTTTATGAGTTCGTTCAGGGACTTTATTATTTTATAGGATAACGTATAAACGGCAGGGCGCAAAAAGAAAATGGCGAAAATGGAATAATGGGATAAGGGTAGGTATATAACTATTGAGGACATAATGTGCTCTTTTTTTACCGAATAAAAGTTATTTAAATTTGTGATCTTTTATACACGCGTCTGTTGTTTTTATTTATATAGATGTAATAAATACTGGAAATAACATTTTATTCGTAATCTTTTTTTAAATTTTATTTTAAAAGTAGGACATAGCATGCTCACTTAATAACTTTGAATTATAATGTCTTAAAATTAATTTACATCACACTTACTAGTAAACAATGTCATTACGTGCAGGCAAAACGGACGCTAAGACTTTGATCAGTCCACGGACTTTTTCTTTGTAAATTCTACAATTGAGAATGATGATGCGTCTATTCTATCAAGTTTGTATAAAAACTGTCTGTTCAAAATATCATGTGGTGGTGGCGTTGTTTTCTCTACTTCTATTCTAGCCATTTAATTGTGATTAGGTGAGTTTATTTATTTATTCACCTTATACTTTACACCTTATTTTTATTTACTCGCAAATGTGGTGAAAAACATTATGTGTAACACGAGTGGTACGGAAATTACAAAATCGAGTCATAAAACCCTTCGGCATTCGGCTTCTTATTACCCTCTCCATAGTAATTTCCACCTTACCACCCTTAATACATAATGTATTAGGTAGATATTTAAACATCAGCCTGTGTGTTTCAGGAGGCTGAGTGCGAGAAAAGTGCAATGGACGTAAAGTATTCCATGGATACAAGAATTGAGGACAACAACCGGATGTACAAACTCCAGAAGGCTCAGTTCGACCAGGAGATTAACACTGCTGTAAGTAATATTTGAAATACAGTTGCTAAAAAAAGTGATATATTACATACTTAAATGTTTTGCGTGCGGGAAATCGACGATTACGCACAAGTGATTTTTTCTGTACCAAATAAAAATATACTGTCAATAGCAGATTGTATTACAAGAAGAAAGCAAAATAATATTTATACCCAGAGAGTGCTATTTTAAACCCGGAGCTCGTGAACGTACACGTACTAATATTAAGTTATATATTACTAGCTTTTGCCCGCGGATCCACCCTCCCTAAATTCAGTTATCGGTGTAGGATTACAAAGGCGACTTCTGAATTTTATTAAAGAAAAGAAACCGAATCACAATTGGCGTTTTGGAATAGCCAAATTTCCCCGCGGTTCTACCCGACCGATTCGGTGACCGGTGTAGGATTTCAACGGCAACTCCTCAATTAAAAAAAAAACCGACTCACACTTGACGTTTTCAAGTAGCCTATATCCTTTCTCGGGACTCAAACTATCGCTATGCCAAATTTCATCTTAATCGGTACAGCGGTTTAAGCATGAAAACGTAACAGACAGAGTTACTTTCCCATTCATAATATTAATATGGATTACCATTCAAAACGCAGTTGGCGCGTTCTCCTTTAATTTTTCTGCATAATTAACATTTTATACAAAACAAACACCTACTACGGTAATTCCAACCATTTATTTAACTTTTGACGGCTCGAGTACTAATCAATTAGTGATGTCTCAATACGTTACTAATTTGATTCCTTATAACATTCGACTTTGTTTATGCAGAAGATTTAATCGATTCAACACACTGATATTTTATTTTTGCTTAATATAACGTACTGTATTGATTTATAAACATACCTAGGTGTTGAAACCACTATATTTCTGGGTATTGGTAAAAAAAAAAAAAGGTGTAAGTAAAAAATTTGCGGTTTTGAGTTATACAAAGAATTTTAATAAATTGAATAGAATTAGACAATTGGTTAATATTTAATAATTATCTGTAAATAATGTATGCAGAACCGATAATTCGGGACTGAAGAGCACGTCGCTTCACTATTGTAAAAAAAATAAAAGTGTCCATTAAGTTTTTTTTTTTTTTTTTTTTTATACTACTAAGGTGGCAAACAAGCGTACGGTCCGCCTTTAAGTATTGCATTTTTTATCTATGGTTGCCATACAGCAACACTGGAGGTTGAAGGTTTATAAATAAATAAATAAATCTTAAGTATCACAAAATATCAGTTATGTATGATATTTGCATGTCAATTAATAAGGAACTTTATAGACGTGCTCATGTTTATAGTAAAATAAATTATTAGAATTAGTTTCAATTTTTAATACAGCATTTTATTACAACTAGATCAATTCTCATTTTCTCTCGCTAAATGAGAAATCATTTAACGTTTTTCGAGTAGATAAAATATTTATTTATTTCATTATTTTGCAACAGTAGTTTAATACACGCTCGGGACTGTTTTTCCTAGTTCCAACTGTCGGAATTAGTAATAAGAGATTCCCTATACTTATAACGAAATTTACTATTGTTTTGATATTATTTATTAATAAGTTAGTTATGAGACTCCGTAGAAAAGAAGTAAATCTCTTACATTTTCACCTTATCGAAAAGCTAAAGTGGCAGCAACGTATCTGCCGGAAAGCGGAGCGTGGGACACCCTCCGCTACCCCCGCTAAATGGATGGAACCCTAAACATAGCAAAGTAAGATGAAGTCTATTTCCAGCAGCGGGTGTTTGTAAGCTGATATGATGATAGTAGTACTAGTTTTTTTAGTACAATACTATTTAAACAATATAGATTCAAATACTATAATATTTGAATCCATTTGAATTAGTTCTGTAGTACTTATAAGTTTTTTATTCTTTAATATTCAAATGTGGGATTCTTTTTAGAATCCCTCGCTACGCTCTGGCTCTACTCTACTCTAAATTCTTTGTCCTTATTTTTGTTATAGAAAGCTGAGGCGTCGCTTGCTTATGAACTACAAGCGGCGAAGATCAAACAGAGAATAAGAAACGAAGAAATCCAGATCGAGGTCGTAGAGAGACGCAAGCAGATCGAGGTATGGATCCTTATCAGCCTCATGGCCATCCCACTATTGGGGTACGGCCTACCCTCACTGAGAGCCATTTGGCCATAGTCTACACGCGGGCCTAGTGGACTTCAAATACGTCTTTTTTTTGACGAATGCAAGTTGCCTAAAGAAGTTTTCCTTCACCGAAAAGCCAGTTTTGTGCATAATTAATGTACTGAAAAAGTCTCATTGGTACACGCCGGACTCGAACCTCCGCTATTCAGGACGCTAAGTGAAATCGAAACCCCTCTGCCACCACTCGTTGGGTATGAATAGTACCTATCTATATATTTTTTTTACTCCCGTACTTCGATTTTCAAATTAAGAAATAGTACGTAGTTGTGCAAAGTGTAAAGGTAATTTTTTAATACTATCATTGAGAAAAAAGCGTGACAAGAGGGAGGTGGTAAGATAAACGAAATTTGTGTGGCGTATTAAATGAATGGGGGCCCCTATTAGGGTATAAGCTACCATTTCAAATTATAGCCAAATTGGTTCCGTAATTGTGTCGTGAAGGAGTGATAAATATACTAAATCACAAACTTTCGCATTTATAATATTAGTAAGAGAAAGAAAGGGTCTTTAGAGAGATAATTTAAAAATGAAGTCACTAGGAATTTGAGAAGCTTAAAGTGTTGGTGTTTGTTTTTTGTAGGTGGAACAGCAAGAAATTCTTCGTCGTGAGGAAGAGCTGATAGCCACGGTACGTCTGCCGGCCGAGGCTGAGGCATATCGTCTACAGGCTATCGCTGAAGGGAAACGGTAAGAACATCGCCATGTCATCTTCATCAACGTCCACTCCCAATTGCAATCAGTTGAAAATGAATCATCAAAATAGGCTCGGAATGATGTTGCTGGAAAAAAATGAAGGGTGTAGGTTCGATCCCCGCTGAAGAAAAAAAAAATTTATGTAATCATCATTGTCTTTGTCTTGAGGCTGGGTGTTAAATACTAAAGAATGATTTTACAAAAAAGAAGTAGTTAAGAGCGGGCATAAAGCCAGACACATTCTGCATAACTGTGACGTAGTATGGGCGAAAAGCATTAAATATTAATAACTCAAATATCATTACTTGTATTGAAAATTTGCTATTTACAGCCCTAGGTTTTGAATTAATCAATGTTATAATGAATTTTCGGATAATATATTCAGATATGTACATACGTACATGTGTACATGACCATGATAAAATTAAATCGAAAATTGATAATTTTTTCGGTAGTTGCAAATCGGTATAAGCTATATTTCGAAAGTTATGTATTGTATCTTGAATATAAATTTGAGTTGTATACAGTAGTTTATACAGCAGCTACGCTCGTATCAACAACTCACAGGTTCTATAAATGTTCTATAAACGACAAATAACGCTTAAAATAGCTTGTCCCTCGTTCTAAATAATTAGTTTAAAACATTTTTCAAATGTACTTTGCACAAAGATTATCTTTTGCCGGGGCTAGTTAGGTAGTTTCTTTTGCCGGGGCTAGTTAGGTAGTTTCTGCTACAATTTTTTTTTAATTTTTAAAAAAGCGAAGTGACAACCCTAACATTCGCTGTTTAGGTTCATGTTCCTTGATCTTTGCCTTAAATTCCATTATAGTACTCATTTCTAAATGCGTTCATACTTTCTGATGATGCTGAGTTAATACCCTTATTCTGTTACACCCTGTATATATCGTAATAATGCATTGAATTAAATTAAGTAGCAACACGTTTTTTTTGGGCTCGAGTTAACAATCAGAGCATAGTGAACATCTTATGATTCGATTCCTTTTGTAATAATATCGTACCAACATTGTAAATGCGAAATTGTGAGTGTTTGGTGTGTCAGTTAGTAATTTTTTCACTCCCTCCTAATCAGCTTCATATGTCTCCACAGTTGGGGCACGGCCTACCCTCAGCGAGGGTGATTTGGGCCTTTGTCCACATGCGGGCCTAGTACGGATTGTGGACTTCACATACGTCTTTTTTTTCGAAGTATGCAGGTTTCCTCACGATGTTTTCGTTTTCTGAAAATCCTGTGGTGTGAATAATCAATGTAGGAGGACTTGAGAAAGTAAGAAAAAGACTCATTGGTACTCGCCGGGTCTCGAACCTCCGCCACTCAGAAAGCAAAGTGAAATCGAAACCCCTCGGCCACAACTGACTATTTATTAGTTTTACTCCCTCACGCCACAACAATTTAATCGATTTGGCTAAAATTTGGAATGGACATAGCTTACACCCTGAATCAATACATTGGCTCAGCGAATAATGACGCCTGCTAAACCGAGGGCCGTGGGTTCGATCCTTGCACAGGACAAACATTTTTGTGTTTGCTTTGAGTCTGGGTGGTTTTTATGTATAATATGTGTGTATTAACAAACAAATAAAGGATATACAAATGTACATGTATTTGTATACGTTGTCTGGTATCCATACTTGTGCTATGGAGAGTTTTGTACCAGATAACGCCGTGTATAATGTCCAGAAATATTTATTTATCACAGAAATACTCAAATGCTTCCACCTATGATATATTCTAAATCAATAAAAAAAAGGAAAATTGCACTAGGGATCCTAGGACTATAACCGAATGTTTAGTGTATTTTTTCCATTTTTGCTGCAGCACACAGACAGTGGAGGCCGCGAAAGCCGATGCGGAGCGCATCAAAGTACTAGGTTTGGCCGAAGCTACGGCCATCGGCGATGTAGGTAAAGCTGACGCCGAAAGAATGCTGGCAAAGGCCAAAGTCTACCGGCAGTACGGAGATGCGGCCCTCATGGCTCTCGTACTTGAAGCACTGCCCAAGGTGAGTTCAATCACTTAACCTTACTCTTAATCAGCCTTATACATCCCCATTGTTGGTTGACGGCCTACCCTCAACAAAGGCGAATTTTGGCCATAGTCCAAACGCGGGCCCAGGGCGGATTGCGGACATACGTACATACATCTTTCGTTGATTTTGACGTATGCGGGATTCCTTACGATGTTTTACTGCACTAAGAAGCCCCACTGGGGTAAATTTAATAACGTAAAAATCAAGAATTAAACTCATTACAAACTGAACTCCGTACACTCCGGGCTCGAACATCGGCCTCTCAAGACGCGAGGAGAAATTGAACCTCTAGGCCAAAGAAGTTATTAGTTTTTTAAGGGTCAGCAATTCACAAGTAATGCCTCTGGTGTTGCAAGCGTCCAAAAGTGACCGCTTAACATCAGGCGACGCATAACTTAGATGCATAAGGACCATGTCTGCTGCAAAGTACAGTGGACGCACGCAGGCCGGTGGTCCTAAATAGGGACCAACGAGATAAGAAAAAAAGTGTCCATTTAGGCATTAGTTTAACGTAGTTTTTGAAAGTAATAACAGGTGGCGCTAGTGTTTTCTATTACAGAAGAGATACAGTCCACCATATCTTTACTAATAACGAATGTCGCCAGTTTCTGCAACCAATAATAAATGTCTACGTTGTTATTTCACAGATCGCTGCGGAAGTTTCAGCTCCTCTCGCGAAGACCGATGAGATACTTCTCGTTGGAGACGGTGGCGCCACCGGGGAGATCGCTCGCCTCGCTGGTGGGATTCCTCCTGCATTGAAGACCTTGACTGGCCTGGATATCTCCCAGGTGTTGAAACGTCTGCATCCCAGTGGTAAGTCGAACTAATTTTCATTATCTCCTTCCTGCGATTCTTCAGGAAGGAACGAACTTTAAGGAAGCATTGCCATAGTCCACTGCGCTAGCCTAGTGAGAATTGACGGAATTTCTTTGTGCTATAGCACAGACGCGAAGCACAAAGAATTTCGTACATTGACCTTTTACGTTTTAGCCTGTATCTGTTGTCAAAATTGTAGTAATTTCTGATGACAGCTATCGGTCATCGCATGTGTGCGAGCGCGACGGCAAATAATTATGCGCGCGCAACAGAGACTAATAGTGACCGGTCATTGAACGAAATTCTTCCTGCTTCGCGTCCGTGCTATAGTCGCCACTCGACTGTCGCGTTTCTAAGCTGCCCGTTAAGCTCCTGACCTGGCTTAAAAGCTGCTCTCGTATGAGAGAAGCCAGTTAAATTTTCAATAAAAGATCACGTACCTACTTAGAACTTAGCCTATTTATTACGGATATGCCCTCGGCAATAAAAAATAAAAAAATAAATTAAAATAGAAAAAACCCGAAAAAAATGTGTTCGATAATAGAAACTCTAGTAAAAAAAACTGTCAGCATTAAGAAAAAAACTGTTAATCTATACTAATATTATAAATGCGAAGGTAAGTTTGTTTGTTGCATCTTCCTTCACTCAATTGATCTCAATTTGGAACTGTGAGAGTTGAAGTGACGAAGAAGGATAAAGGCTACGTATTGTCCCGGAAAATTAAAAATTTCCCGCAGAAATAACTATAACCAAATTCCACATGGGACAAACTTTACCTACAGCTATATTGCTATAGTTGATGGACAATTCCAGCTGAATTCTTTTTCTGGTAACATTGCCCGGGGTGATGTTGTATAGGTTTTGAAGAATGCATACGTGATTGTTGAATAGGAATGAGTGAGTGTTCTTTAATAACATCAATTGTAGTAAGTTATTTAAACCTTTAATTATTAAGGCCGGGTTAACTTAAAAAATAGCTGACGACAGAAATTGCCATCCAATCTTCGATTTTTGGCGACTGATGAACGTCAAAGTTAGTTGGTGCAACCCAGCCTAACATACCTATATACAGGTTGTAACTTTTTTTTTTTTTTTTTATACCACTAAGGTGGCAAACAAGCTTACGGTCCGCCTGATGGTAAGCGGTCACCGTAGCCTATGGACGCTTGCAACACCAGGCGTATCACTTGCGCGTTGCTGACCCTTCAGAAATCTAATAACTTCTTTCTTGAAGAACTCCATACTGTAGTCCTTGCAGAAAACCTTGGCAGGGAGCTCATTTAAGCGTTCGCGGGAGGAAGTTTCTCTGAAACCGCACTGTACGCGACCATTTAGGTTCTAAAGTGTGAGAATGAATTCCCTGCCGATGGCGAGCGGTGCGATGGTAGAAAGTAGCCGTGGGCATCATTTCGAACAATTCCTCAGAACACAACCCATTGTACAAGCGGTAGAACACACACAGGGAGGCAATGTCTCTCCTCAGACTTAAGGGCTCGATACCGCAAGTGAGTTTAGGATCGTCGACAATTCTCACAGCCCGTCGTTGAACCGAGTCAAAAGGGTCAAGCTGGTATCCGGGTGCACCTGCCCAGAGATGGCAGCAGTACTCCATATGGGGCCGAACTTGCGACTTGTAAAGTAACAACCTTTGCCCCGACGTGAAGTACTGCTTCGCTCTGTTGAGTACACCAAGTTTTTTGGACGCCAGCTTCACCTTATCTTGTAAATGATCTCGGAACTGAACATCGCTGGAGATTTCGACACCAAGGATCCCAATGGTCTTGGAGATGGAGAGGGGAGTGTTCTGGAATTGTGGGACTACAGTGAATGGAGTTTACCCGTCCCCAGTCAGAGACCTTGGACAGTGTGGTCTCGATTTGAGACACAAGTTCTCCGCGGTTTTCCTCCACAACGGAACGAGGGATGTTTGCACGACCCGTGTAAAAAGCGTCTCCAGTACTGTCATCTGCATAGCAATGTATGTTGTTGATGTCCAACATGTCATTGATATGCAGTAGAAATAGCGTAGGATACAGCACAGAACCTTGCGGGACACGGTTACGGATCGGGTTGTGAGCATGACATTTGATTGCGAATGAGACAGTGGTCCGAGGAGCCAAGAGGCGCATCAACTGAGACGGAGTATCCGTCCGGACGAGTAGTCAGCAGAAGGTCCAGTAAGGAGCTCGTCTCGTATGTTTCTCTATATCTGGTATTCTCGTTGGAGAAAGTTCCAGCTGAGAGAATCCATAGGTCAGAGCAAATTCATGAGCAGATATCCCAGCATAGTTATTGGTTCGAGAACTGAGCCACTCGCGATGGTGGGCGTTTAAGTCTCCCAAAATAACTAGTTCTGCTGTGGGATATTGCTCTAGAACTTTGTCAGTCGTCAAAGTCAGGTGCGTGAAGAGTCGAGTTACGTCCGTGTCACCGCTATGAGACCTTTATATGCACGCATAGATACGAGTGTGGCCGCCGTAATCTACGCGCACCCACAATATCGACAGGTCCCTGTCTTCAAGGCTATGAAGTCGGCGACAGCAGATATCCTCCCGGACGAACATACATACACCGGCACGATTCATAAAATTATGTTCGAGTTTGTAGCCGGGATGGGATGTGTCGGCCGGGCAGGATATTTGCGTCTCCGTTAGAAAAAGAATGGTCGGCTGCGCAGTCTCGAGATGGTGGATGGTGGTGGTGGTGGACTGCATTAAGATTTGCGTGAATACCCCTGATGTTGCAAAAATCCACATTATATGTAGATGCAGTAGCCGCTGTACGAACTCTTTTCTTTTTCGTTCTCATGGCCATAATATATAAAAAAAGGTACTAAGACTAAGGATGAAGATTCACTGCACAGACAGCTTAGAGGGCAAAAGGTGCGATACTAAGACTGCCGAAGCTCGCCACAGATGATACGGTTGCTGGCACGGCGGGCGGAAGGGCCCCTGATCCCCCTCTGTTGGAGTAGCCGGGTCCACTCCGGTCTCCTTTTTCGGCACGACTACCACTTCAGATACTTTACACAGGCTGGCGGATCAGCCTCCCCAGGCGGAGATTATGATATCCCTGGGTTCGGGACCCCATTCGACCTGCTGTCGGCCAGCGGTCAGCTGTTTCATCAGGTCTCCCTGACCGCCGAACCAGCACGCCGCGTCTAGGCCGAGCATGACAGCAACAAGCACCGCCGGTCCTCCGCTGTCCGCAGCGAATCCTCAAAGAGCTCTGGCAACCTTACTCACCGCCAGGAACACAACACTACTCAATGTTAGTGTTATTATGGCCGCGGTTTTTTGTAACGTGGAGGTACTTCCCCAGTTCGGGCCGCTCATTCGAGCAAGTACTCGCTATGCCCTGCATTTGGTGCAACCCAGTCTAACATACCTATATACAGGTTGTAACTGAATAGTGGTAATAATCCAGCATTACTAGAAAAGAGTATCAGAATTCATATTGTCATAATTAAAAACAATAAAATTACTCTTCCAGGGAATATGACTCCAACAACTGATTTTAGGTTTATTCTGGGTGAATCCGAATTAATTTTTTTTTCCCATACAACCTTCGGGGCACGTAATATTTAAAACTAAAATCATTTTACTGAATCAAATGCCTTATAAACATATATTGCTTTTTTTCTTTGTCGCAAAATGTATATTCGTATATAAAATGCTAATGAATTATAACATGTTGATTTCATATATTTATTTCATTCAATAAAAACTTTTCTTATTGATAATTTACTGGTATTTTATATATATTTTTGAGTTTTGCGACGATAGCAGTTAGCGCTTCATGATGATAACACGTTTTAAGTACCGAAATGTCTGTAGTTAAATATAAGGCTTAACACAGTTTGTATGAAAAAAAGATGTTAAGGAATTAAATTTTTGTATTTTTAAAGTTTTAAATTTAATATTTAGACATAGACATAGAGCACTCGACAGCGCCTTTTTTAACGAGACGAATAGAACCTGTTGTCTTTCGTTTCTTGACTTGTCTCTTTGATGGATGGTCAATTTTGTGAGGCTATTGCGCAGGCCATAGGACAGATTACATACCCATCTCATAACCCTTACGGAGGTCACAGAAGATGCACGCTTAGTACCACTACTTTGTTACACGCTGTATATATATTTAAAAAGACATATTAGTACTTAAAGGTTTACTTTAACGTATACACTGATTGTGTATACGTTACAATTTTATAACGAAGCTATTTTTTTTTATTTGCAGACGAGTCTTCTCTAACAGCCACTACAATGAAGAAAAAGGAAGTAAATGTTTAGAAACAAGACGATTTTCGAATGAAATGTACGCAAAATATTAATTACTTTATAACCGTGTAATCGTAGCCTAAGTAATACTTATTGGTGTCTAGAAGAAGTCACAATTTTTATACATTTTTTTTACTGTAGCTTCTAATTTTGCTTGCTTACTTACTGCAAAATCAAAATTCGGGTGCAAAAATTAAAAAATAAAAGAACCAAAAAAATATACAGTAAAACGAAATTATCTTTATTTAATTTTTAAACTTAATATTGGTGGATTTTTTCATGTTAAAGTCCCATATTTAAAATATGATGGATATTCAAAATTTAAAATTATTTTGATAATTTTATATAGTTTAGTTTGTTCTACCTCTTATTTTAACTGTAATATACCGATAAGGATTATTTGACTGTTGGCCATATTTTAATATGAAATCCATATTTTTAATTTGTCTTTCTTGGATAGCTTTTTTAACACAAGACAACTTGTGTCGCTCTTAAAACACATAAAGCATTTATTTTCAAATTAATAATTATTTATATTTTAAGAAAAAATATTTTGTGTTGATTATATGTCTTCTTAAAGTACAAAACCATAAAGGTAAACTATACCTACATTTTAGGAAATATTTTCTACATAGGTGAAACCAAATAAACTAGTAAAGTTTAATATTAAATTAAATAGTAAATCAATACCACCGAGTATATTTTGTACAATTTTGAATTTTATTAATGTAATTTTTACTAGAACTTTCTTGTATCCAATACAAGAATTAGTTAATCTTGTAAAAAAATCTTTGTATAGTTAAAGTACCTCAATATATAGGTATAATAAATTAAACACTTTAGTGCATGCATGTTTTTACGAAGTATACTCGATTGAGTCTCGAATTTGTAGGTATTGTGTTTTGGATAAGTAGGTATTTTGGTTTTTATCACTGAAATTGAGACCCAAAGATTTATTTTTAAAAATTTATCACTTAGGAAAAGTGCTAGAACTAATAAGAAAATATAAAAAATTTGCAATCGATAAGAAACACTGTAAAAGGTTATTTTAAACAAAAAAATGTTACCGATCTACTTTTACGGCCATATTTTAGGTATTTTTTATTGTTATTTCGTTCTTATATTTTTATAATATTATCACAATAATAATTTTAAGTGTGACATATATGATATCAATTTGATCTGTAATTTTATTTGGTGTGGATTTAGTGGAAATATAATATTTTTGCAATAAAACCTGTATCATTTTAAAAATGTTTAAAACAATTTGATTCGTTCGCTTTATTCTGTGTAAAGAATTAGGTATAGCAACGAGATTGTTTTGATTAGGTATTATAATATTTTATAATCTAATATCTAATTATACAGAGGGTAATAGAAAAGAGTAATATATGACTAATAAAATATTATAGGTGTAAAATTTGTTTGTTAGTTCGTTTATTGTACAAAGGTGGTAGGGGGTCATCTCTGCAACTACTGAACCGTTTTAAAATTAAGTCAAGTTATAATAATAGTTTATTATAATATTTTTGTTTGGTTTACCCGATTTCGAGAGGCAGGGGTACCAATGTCATTGAACTGACTGACTGACAGAAAGATTATAAAGTACACGGACATGAAATAGGGTACGCTACTCTACCCTAAACTAAACCTGCGGCTCGATTCCGTAAAATGACAGCTAACCACTCATACGTCCGGGCGCGACAGCTATATGTGCGCTGAACGTTTGAGTGGCTAACATTTCTCGTTTGAAATCCCTAGAAAATAAGATATACATTGCGCATTTGCAATGACGTATGAAATTCATCGATTGTCGCGAAACCGCAATGTATATCTTATTTCTTTCAAAAAAGGTTAGCAATCTTTTACGGAATCGACCCGCTGGTTTATGAAAGTGACAGGAGACGTAAAATATCAGTAATATTTAAAGAAGTTTGCTTGCGAGGAATCAGCGAATGGGGCGCTGCACGCACACCTTCATGAGCAGTCAGAATTTATGACAAGGCAAGCGTACTGTGCATGAAGGTGTGTTCGTTTAGACACTGATGTATAGAAGTGAATGTTTGGTAAAGCAAACGAAGCATGCAAGTAAAAAAAAGCAGATATAGTGTGGAAGAAACTGTGGTGACAAAGATTAAGTAGCGACATATCTAGATATATAAACTATAATCGAGTCCTTAGGAAAGACGTGATCGATCAGTACTTTAATATTGATATTCGTCATAGAAACATTTTAAATAAGGAATGGTCAAAAAATAATTACACTTATGGAAAGTAAAATATTTTATTGACCTGTAACTGTAACTGTAACAAAAGGTATGCAAAACTCGCTCAAAACACTTTAAATATAAATTAATGACAATGATTTCACATCCATATAAAATATTACACAAAAATGTGAAAACCAGAATAAAAAATATATAAATGTGTACAGGTACATAACAAAATTCATCCACGTTAACACACACAAACATACACGAGTACACTAACTAACATTTATCTATTCGAGAAAGTTTAAAATAATGTAAATTTAGAATTGAATTATTAAAAAACTGTTCCCCACAAATTTTATACTCATAAAAATCAAAAAGGTATATAAAAAATTATATTAAATCACAAAAAGCACCTCAATTATGGCTGGGGTTCGAACCCACAACGAAACCACGCGTTTGAGTGTCACTTTTGAGCTACAACATTAGCGCATGGTTTGATTAGGTACTTACTGACACTATTCACATATCTAGATTTGCAGTCCATTTAATCTATTTGTAACCTCAGCTCGGAGTTTGTGTATATTGTATCTACACAAAACCTTCAGTATTTATTATTATTTTAGCAGGCTTGTTCTTCACACGTGTTACTTGGGTTAATGAGCTCGCCTCGTATGCTTGTTTTCATCAACTGCGAAAAAGAAAAGCGTCACATGCAGTTCTTGTGTGAATGCGTGTAGGTACCCACATGTACGTATAACCAGTTTGATTTGACCACTTACACAGAATTATCTATAGTACCTGGAGGACCGAGCTTCGCTCCTTTTTTTTTCAGCTCCGCCATCTATTGTCAAGTAGCTTTATCGTTGCTGTGTCGGTAAAAATAATAGTATTACTACTCGTCAATAGATGTCAGAAAGAGTCATATTTTTCAGTTTATCGTTGCCTAAAAACACGGATAAAACGGCGTTTTCTGAATATGAAACCTAGCTAGATCGACTTATCGCCCCTAAAACTCCCTACATACTAAGTTTTATGAAAATCGTTGGAGCCGTTTCCGAGATTCATTTTATAATATATATATATATATATATATATATATATATACAAGAATTGCTCGTTTAAAGGTATTAGATTATTGTAACTACACCTTAGACATATACATACCTTCATACTGTAACAAAGGAGTCAAACAGTTGGCTGATGCAGCCATTACTGCTCCACCGGGCTTTTGGGGCGAGACTGTGAAGGAGGCTCAGCCCATATAGCGCCCAACGCTCAAGGGCTCCCCGCGGGGGGAGCCTCGGCTTGGGTTGTCGCTCTTGGGGTCGTCCCTTCGACCAGCGTGAGCCTCGAACCCAAAGGTGAGTCAGCGCCAGGAGGAAAGTTCCCCGTAACGCGGTTGCAATTTCGAGTGAGTAGGGGGAGAAGCGCCCCGGCACTCTTAGATACCTTACGAATGTATAAGATTCTGCTCCTTATACTGAACAACTTGCCCCAAGTCGAAATTTTGAACAACAGTTTCAATGTTTTATACGAGGTGGCGATTTGCTGATCGAACTAAGTTGTGTAGTGCGTGGTAAAGAACAAAAAACTCGTTAATTACTGAAATATTGAACTGGTCGATAATTAAGTGGTGGACAGAGGTCTTGGCCTCTGCCTTGCGTCCTGAAGGGCAGGTGTTCGAATCCCAGAGTGAACTACTCATGTATTCAGTCAAAATTAATTTAAGGTTAACCGGCAGAAAATGCCAAGAAGCATTAAGTTTGCTTTTGCGTAAGTTAAAGTGCAATAAAGAATTTTCTATCTATTTTATAGCGAAAAATGTTCTTCGGATCAGATTAAACGTTCTATAAAAAAAATGTAGGTAGTTAAACTAGTACTTTTGAAAAGACATTGCTTACTTTAATTTTTTCCTCATGTGTCACATCTTTCTTACTCATCACGTAGCATAGCTTGGCGTAGGCAGCCTCCGATGTCATGTCGTATGCTGGTAACACACCACACTTCTGCAGCAGCTGTGATGTGAAACAGGCGATGTATGTCAATTATTGTGAAGTTATTAAAATCTCTACATCTTTAGGTACTTCCTTAAAGGGTATATAGCTGCTAACTTACGCATTTCGAGAATCCAAATGTTGAATAAAACTAGTCAAAAGCAATTTTTAGAACGTTTTCTATAACTCTAAATATATCTGTGTTTTAGTAGGTTTTTTGCTGAAAGTAGGCGTTTTTAGCAGAAATGCCTACTACAATTCACAATTAAAACAAAATGTTCTGAAAATAGACACTGACAAGTTTTATATTTCCGTAATTTGCTTTCTTGGAAGTGAGAATTAGAAATATCTAATGGCGACGCTCTAGTTAGCTGCTATATACCCCTTAAGAAAATCATCGGGAAGAGAATACGATCCGTGGCGCCTCGTAGCGTGCTTCATACAAACGAATTCTGTAATTATTTTCGACATTTATTTAAGTACTAATTAAATACTATAAAATTTTGTGGTTTTCCATAATACTATTTTTGAGATCATTTGTATGAAAAACTTGAATCCGTATAACTTTTAACATATACTTACTATGGCATACCCTAGCAAAATCGTGCCATTTCGACCAGTATACAAAGACATATTACACTATTTGAGCATACAAAGAGACGCAGTTCTACGTACGATAGGCGCTAGCACGTGACCGCACATTGAAAATCTCAATTTGCTCTTTCTTTTTGTCGGTATGAAATTCAAATATTTATTTTAAACTATGAAATTAGCAAATTCACTAGGTCATATTAATATATATTTTATGAAATAAGAATCAAGAAAATATCACTCTTAGTTTTTTAAGCAATTCGAATTAAAGCCTAAAAACAGAGTGTCAGAATATATATTTTTTCTACCTGTTTAAATAATTAAATTATTATAATTTTGGCAAATCCACTTAATTAAGGTTTGAACTATATCATATATTTTTTTCACGTCAAAAAGTGAATTCAGGACTGTTACAAAATTGATCAATTTTTTACAAACTTAACTCGTTTGGGTATGCCACCACCTAAATAAAAAAAACTGGCCCATTGCAGACCTAGATATTATGTATTCTTAAAGTATGTCTACAAAATTAGTGTTCGGTTTGTAAATGTCAAAAATAATTCATTTGTATGAAGCACGTCAAGGCAACGAGTAGGTACAATACAACGAAAACCTAAAGAACATTTTTTTTTATGCAACTGAAGTGGCAAACAAGCTCGCAGTCCACCTGCTGGAAACGGTCACCGCAGCCTATGGACGCTAGCAAAACCTGGGGCATAACTCGCGCGTTGCCGACACTTTAAGCATAAAATAACTATTTTCTTGAAGAACCCCAAACTGTAGTCCTTAGAGAAAACCTTGGCAGGGAGCTCATTTCACTACCTAAGGATTCGCGGAAGGAAATATAGGAAATCTGAATCTGGACTGTACGTGACCATTTAGGTTCTAAGGTGTGAGCATGAATTTCCTGCCAATGACGAGGGGTGCGATGGTAAAAAGTAGCTGTGGACATCATTTCTTCATCAGACTTGATTGCAGATTCTTTGTTATTCATTTGTACTATTTGTAATAATTTCAAAGTGCTGAAATAACCTTCTCTTAATTCATTATCAGCACTTAGGCCATAAGGAGAAAGAATAAATCCAACAGTGAACGTATACCGTCTGATATGATAATAACTTACCAATCCAGCCTCGTACATGGGGTTTCCCAGCACGGTCCCGTTGATGCACTGCGAGACATTAACCACAATTACTTTGTTCCGCACCGCTCGAGCAAATTCTTCGCAGATCTCCTTCTTCCTCATGGGCATGTTCCCGTTGCCGTACGTTTCTAACACTATACCTTGAAGAAACAAACTACGAATTAGTGTGGCTTTTAGGGTACTGTACATCGAAGGAAAACCCGGGTAAGTAACAGTCCGACTTGCGCATGGAGGGTTACGTATAAACTTGTATTTAGATGTTGAAGGAAAAACTTTATTTGTAATCGCAAAAAGCATTGATATATATGACCAGCAGGATGTAGCCGTTCTATAGGTACTGTCGCAACACCGAAATGTGTTTACGTCGAAATAAGCTAGAAGGACTTATTACAAACATTAGTGTGTGCGTGTCTGTATATATTTAAAACTACATTTCAAAGCAAACAAATTACATTACGTAGCAAAATTTCGGTACCGAGAGAAGAGAAAGAAAGAATGACTTAACCTAACTACCCATTGTAAGGTATACCTACCTTCCATATCCTCGCACAATTTTCTGACAATTTCGGGCGACATAGTCGGAACCATCTTGATGATAAGGACCTTTTTGGACAGATGTTCATGTATCCTGCACTCGTTGGGCACTGATCCTGGCGGGTACAGCAGCATCTTCGGGTTTACCTCCATGTTCACTTTGGCTTCCAGAAGAGGAGGGAAGTTGGGGGAGCCAAAAGCGTACATTTTCAAGTTTGAAATTTTCTTTACTCTGTAAAATTAATGGGTAAAGTACAGGTAATATTATATAATCTGTGTCACTGGCGTATTTTTTAATCAACAAGCAGGGAAGGGGTATGCCCCCTTTTGCCTCTACAAATACCAGGTGCCGCTTCCCTCGATGGTACTAGCTTTTCCTGTGGCTCCGCCTGTGCAAAATTCATCTATCGGTTCGGTTAAAAACAATGTGACCACAAAAAACAGTAATAACGTTAATTTCTTTACAAAAAATTCAAGACGTCATTACGGTGTAAATTACTTAAGTACCTAAACACCATATACCTTATGTAGTAATGTGTATGACATTTTGCATTGGTATTTAGTATATTAACATGTAGGTACATCTTTGGTATTGCAGAAATTAGCTTTCTGGCCTATTTCGATTCGACCTCTTAAAGTGTCGTTTTTTCGATTCACCATTATCGCCACTCTTACGCTGCTTTAGGTACGGAAGGAACCATAAAAATCAATAGAAAAATAGTTTCACAACGCCACTTTATCTATAATATACCTATTTTGATTGTCTCGTGAAGTTATCAAAGTTGATTGATAGGTACTTAACAATCTAGGGCAAGGGACTATTATACAGATAACAAAATAGTTTTTTTGCCCTTTTAACCTAACGGATGTGGGACGACGCATTTCATAATACCACTATAAGTAATAAAACTAAGTTTATTAAGAAATACGAGATATGTATTATAATAGTTATTTGTAATATTAGTGCGGTAAGTTGGTTATTACAAACGAGTAGACGAATGTAAGCCAGAGACGAAATCGAGGGCTTATTATAGTCACGAGTTAGTAAACACCAATTCTGCATGAATGTCATTCAACGTTTTCCAACATATTTGCGAGAAAACAGTATAATTTATAGGTAATTAAACAAACTTTTTCATTCTACTGTTTTTAAAAACAAATAAGAAATTATACAGATAGGTCACTAATTTTGTAAATTAATAGTGAAATTTGAGCAATTATTAAAATTCAGTGAAACTTGCTGCTTTGGAAGCATAACTGACTGACATTTCGAATTTCACATGTATTATGTTGAACGGGAGAATGAGGCGTAAATAACTATTTCGTCTCTTTTTCTTTTAGTATTAAAGTGAGTCAAACGTATGGATCAAAAGCGGTTCCATGGAGGTTCGATCGAAATAAAAAAAAAACCGTAAAGGATACGCACGGCGCCATACAACGGAGCATGCGGTAAAACAGGTACTTACGTGAGAATACCTATTTCACCGCACGTGTATGGTACGTAATTTTGAACTTTCGAACAATGTATACGAACTTCGTTCATGCATTTTTTGAGCAGATGTGTTAAAAAGTGTATTTGTACAATTCTAATTAATAGCCTTGTACGTCTATGACAGTTTTAGGAGAGTTCGGAAATTTTGTAAGAAGTGGAAGAGTCTGACACGATAGACTAGGATTATCTATCTTACAGGTATTCTTTATTTATTTATTTTATTATTTATAATTTCTTCAGAAAAAAGCCAGCAAGAATCTCAACTTTTTAAATTAATAATACAATCTGTGTTGAAACAATAATATAAATAATTGCCCTAACAATGAAAAACACAAAAAAAGGAATCGTCTAATTTGGTCCAGTCATTCGGAAGTTATGGCATGGCGTGACCCACGGAAACAGGGATTAATTTTATATAAAATAGATAAGGGTGATAGTCAGAACAAACCTGGTGCCCCTGAAGAGGTAGACTCCAAAGAAGACTGTGACTTCGGGGATGAGTTGCGTGGCCGCTATGATGATTGAACACACCAAGTTATTGTTACCATCACTCCTGGGCTGGAAAATTGGAACCTGCAAAATAATCAATAGGTTCTTAGTGTCAAGAAAGACATTAATAAAGAAAAGCAATATAAAACACTAGATATCCCCTGCGGTTTCACCAGCAGAAAAACTTATTACCCTGGGAACTATCGATCGGTATAAAAGTATATATAAAAAAGACTGGTTGCCTGTAAAGTCGGTATACGGGCGAAAGTTTTACGTGACAACGACTTTGAGTGGTAAAATAATTTTAATTTGTCATAAGGCGGGCTAACTGTGCTCGAGTGGAAGGGACGCGTGCCTTTCACTTTTTATGTCTGTCTCTCTCGCTCTTAGGCGGGCTAACCTCGACGCGTGCCTCTCACTCGCTCTCATTGTGAGCGCATAACGTGAGCGGAGCGTAACGCAGTTTCTTGAAGTGTCACCCGGCAAACCAATTTATAAGACGTTGTCACGTCAAAAAAAAAAGACGTGACTACAACAAAGTCTTAATATCTACCAAATATACAATTTAGTCGTGGGATTTTTACATAAACGCCTGATTAGGGTGTAGAGATATGCTTGTTTCTACACGCATGCGGATGAGTAGCGCCTTTTTTATACTACTCTGAGCGAGCCATCCCGCGTGACTTTGCATGCGAAATGTGTGACAAAGGCACAATGCACCCGCACGCATATCTCTTAAAAACACCCTTATGAAGAGAAAGTATGCTATAGGAAGCTATATCTGTAGCTATAGTTTGTCAACTTTATATTCGGCTATAGTTAGACCTACGGGAACGTTTTAATATTGCAGGATTCAAAATTTGCCTATGCCCTTTTCTAACCCTTGAAAAATCTATGTCAAAAATCTGTTCTGTCAGTTGCTTTACAAAAATGTTAACCAATAACAAAGAAACAGATCGATTATATTCCACAAAAAAATATTATATATTTTAATTTACTCTTTTTTGTGAACTAACCTGTGCGCCGGTAAGCACCACTGTCTTCCCGATGGTTTCCAAGAGGAAGGACAGCATGCAAGCTCCGTATGCCGTCGTGTCTGTCCCGTGCAAGATAACAAATCCGTCATAGTCGTGGTAGAACCTCTGTAAACCCATTTTTTTTTTAACTCATATACATTGTTTACCACTGGAAATAACATAAAAAAACCAACAAATCTAAAATAACATTGAAGTTAAAATTGTCAGTAAAATAAACAGTATTGAGATTGGTCAATTTGATATCTATATATGCCCAGAGGCGGCTTGTCCTAAGGAGCGCTGGTGCGGCGCACTCCCATAAATAATGATAATTCGATTAGGTACCATTTATGTTGACATAGCTTCTCACCAGAAACATTCCGTACATACACAGTTAGTAACACACATTACTAGATTTGGTAGTATGTATCTCATTGCACGGAGTCAGGTGGAGCGTTGGCGATTGCGCTCCTATGAAACCAATTTCAATACAGACGCTTAATGCTAAAATCAACGAGTGTGAAAGAGAAAGTTCGATACAGTTCAACACGTGAAACAGAAGATTTTGTATGACAAATTAGCAAAATGTGGCGCGCCGCTCCTGGGCTAAGTACCTACGTAATAATATCAGCTAGCCATGTTGCGAGCTTGACCCACGCACGCTTCCAGTCTAGCCGGCGCCGGCCACTGTTGTCACTGTTATCACAACTATAGTTTTCTAATAGTTGTATAATAGTTAATACAAAAATAGTTGTATAATATGGCTAAATATACACACCGGCACAATTAGCGGAACACAAAAAAAGGATTTGCACGAATGGCAGCAGGTTCTCTTTACTGATGAGTGCAGAGTTCTTTTAAAACAGATCGATGGGAGACAGCGAATATGGAGACGCAAAGGAGAACGCCACATACAGTCTAATTTTGAACACACAGTGGCTTATGGTGGCGGCTCGATTATGGTTTGGGGAGGGATATGTTTGGAAGCTCGCACGGAGTTAGTGATAGTCACAGGAGAGACCATGACAGCAGATCGATACATCAGAGACATTTTAGAAGAACATTTTATACCATTCGCCCCATTTATTGGTGACGACATTATTCTAATGCAAGATAATGCTCGTGCTCATAGTGCACAATCGGTACAGGCATATCTGAGCCACGTAGGTATACCGGTGATGCAGTGGCGAGCAAATTCCCCCGATATGTCTGGGACTTGCTAAAAAGAAGGGTTAAATCCAGAATGCCACCCCCCAACAATCTGAATGATTTCGTCAAATATATGCGTTATTATCTCATTTTTTCTGTTCCGCTAATCGTGCCGGTGTGTATATAATGTTTTGTTTATCAAACAGAACGAAAAGTCTTTACAAGTTCGGCTTGAATTAAAGGCAAAGTGGCCACCACAGCCCGAACTTGCGTTGTCACAAAAATCAACTTCATCTCTGATTTTCACAAAAAAGTAATTAATATTTTCGCTAGTCAGAAAAACAGGCGAATGGATTTTATTTATAAATAAAATAAGGCTAGTTTATAATTATAGTAAATTTAAGCAATTCCTATTTGGTTTTTTAACTGAACACCTATTTAAAATTGCCACGAGCCGCCTCTATATATACCTACATATAATTTTTATCATTCAGTTATGAATGCTTTGTTATTGTCACTGTAATGGTAAGTTTATTTTAGAAGGTACCTAATGCACCTTATAGGCGTTGAGCCGAATTCGACAATGTTGATGACAAATAGAGTTAATCTTTCTGTTATAAAAATGATTTTTGTTGAGCTAGTGCCTATTGGCCTTTGTCAGTTTTTGAGCCGCCCATAAGGCGTCTGACTTAGCTTAACGACTGCTATCACAATATGGCGATAACCAGGACCGACGGTTTAACATGCCCTCCGAAGCACGGACGAACTCAAAAAACCCGCTAGCTTCTCAACCTCTCTCTCTTACATAAAGCATGTAAATTTTTACTTTGATATCGCGAGCTTGTCTAATCCAGTCGTCGTGATCAAAATCCGAAGAGTCCTTCAGATCCGCGTATTCATGAATTTTGAACAATATTTTCAGATCCGTATCTTTTCCATCTGCAACAAAAATATAACTTATTAATTTTTTCGAAATTAAGGACAAATGTTTATTAAGCTAAACTTAAAACTATTATTAACCTAAACTGTACACACGCCCGCTGCGTGTATATCAAAATGCGGAATAGAATAACTCTAATTCACGCTGCACGCATTTATTTATTTATTTATTATTAATTGCAGTATAACAGTTTATAAACCATATCACTACAATACATTTTAAACACATACATTTCAAAATCAATAAACATATACTTCTAAATCTCACATTCGTCTTTCTAGCATACTCTTGCACTCAGACAACAAATTTGCTATGTCAGACACGAACAGGTCACACTGTGGTGCTACTGCGAGCATGGAGCGGAGCAGAGCGTGCGCTAATGGGACCGGCGACCGTGGTACAGGCTTGTGCGGGATACAGCTTCCCTAAACAAAGGACGTGAGCGAGATCTCACATAGAAATCAGGCGCGAATAACTTTAGTAACTTAACTTATAGATCAACACTATCAATTTAATTTTTTATAATATGTAGGACGAATTTAAACAAAGACAGTGACCTCCTTATTTCTAGAGAATCAAAGCCTAGGTGTCCCTGTAGAAAACGAGTTGGAAATAAAAATGGATAATAGAAAAAAATCTTTTTATATAAAGCTCTAAGGAACTTTTTTTGAACGCGTTCCATCATGAGAATATATTTACTTTCATGAGGACTCCATACCAGTGAATTCGTCTCTAAAATAGTTCGTACTAGAGCTGAGTATAGCGCGCAACAGAAAGAGGCGAAGATTTGCGTATCACAAAACCTAACCGCTGAGACGCTGCTGAAGTAACTTTCTGTACGTGCGTTCGAAAAGTGAGGTGTGAGTCAAAGTAAACACCTAGGTCTCTAACTTCTTCTTCTTTGATGATTGCCTGGCTTCCAATTTTTTACTGAAACTCTATTGAAGTTTTGGATCGCCCGTAAGGCATCTTTTCGCATTTGTTGATATTAACCTCTAACTTGTTTTCTAAGCTCCACTTATACACCGCGTCTAGATACTTTTGCAAGAACTTACAATCGCTAGAGGATTTTATTACTTAAGCCAGTTTTACGTCGTCGGCAAACAACAATACTTGTGAATATTGGGCAACTTCCGGGGGATCGTTGATCAGAACAATAAACAAGAAGTGTCCCAAATTAGACCCGACCCTTGACTTATTCCCAACAGCGTAGAATAATGATAAGATTCGTAAGGCCCATACTTCACAAATTGTTGCCTTTCGCTAGGGTAGCTTGAAAAACTTTTTAAGAACTTTAGGTACAAAAACTATCTTACCTAGTTTTAATAATAGCAGGTCATTGTCTACTCTATCAAAAGCCTTTTTGAAGTCCAAATAAATAACGTCTACACGACTTCCTGCATCGACTTCGACCGACAATAGGTTGACTAGCGTAATCAAATTAGTGGCAACAGATCGTTTAGGTAAAAAAGCATGTTGTGCACCGGTGACGTAAGGCTGACATTGATGTAGTAAGTCAGTATGAAGGACCACATCCCCTGTTATCATACGCAGCTATACCATCAGGCATTTGCCTTTAACTTTAACGACAGTCGGCAGAAGTACTTAAACTGACTCCTTTAGGGTCGAGAGCAGCTTATCGGATAAGAACACAGATTGAAAATAAGCTGCGAAAGCATTGGCTGTCTCGGGGCCTCGGTACTCGTTATCGCCTCGTATTACTAATGGTTCGACGCTGCCGCGACTACGTCAGTTGTTGACATATTGCCAAAACAACGCTGGTTTAGTTCTCAAATTAGCAGAAACATACATAACATATTGTTTATGAGCTTTATGTGTATCGCATTTGATTTTCGAGCGAAGTTGCCTAAATTCAACCAACCAATTGGCATCCCCGGTTTGTTCCACTGACGATGACAGTTTGAATGTCACAGATTATGCTTCTAGTGTAAAATACAGTATAAGTTAGATTACACGATTGCTTCTGTATATTTTTTGGAATGCAATGGTCAAATATAGTATAAAAAAAACTATTAAAACGATTAACAGTGTCATTAACGTTCCTGCACTCATAAATAGACTTCCAATCAGTATAACATACACAGCAGTATAGTGTATAAAAGTATGCGATACGATAGTTCCAATCTTTAGATCTCTCTATATTTGAAGGTTCCAATAATGTTGCATGCTTATAGAAGTTATATTCCACACAAACAGCGAGCCTATCTATAGCGACCAACTCCTCACCATCTTCCACCTGTTGCACACTAACTTGACCACTTAGCTCCATGCTCGTAAGCACCACATCAAGCATTCTCCCATTCAAATTAGACACACAGTTCTACTGTTCAATATTACATACTGACGTTTTGGAAGTAAGCATATAATTTACAGCCGTTACGTAATTTATATTTGTTCTTTCGTTTCTTCGGGCTTGCGAAATGAACCGCGTCATGTTTTAAGGCACACGCTCTCAGGCCATATGTCAGCTGAGATAACGTTATCGTATAAATTTATAGCCACCGCTATTTTAAATAAATAATAGGCGTAAGTGCCTCTCGAATTCAGCTTTCCTACGGTGCATAAGTCGCTATCACTGATACTTTTTAGGTGTTATTTTATGACATCCTCTGTGGTACCTATGTTCACATAGAACAAATGAAGATACTTCCATGTCTGCGCTGCTTAGAGTACTGTAGAACCAGGGGCAGCCACACCCCTTATCAAATTTAGTGGAGGACCGCTATTGTTTTTTCGTCGCGCCTCTGACTTATCCGCCCGCACCGGATGCCCGCATGCAAGCGTATTTCTATCTCGCTGTCGCTATACGGTGCGGGTGGCACGCATCATAAAGTACCTAAAGTTGACGAAACCACACTTGCTTAATACTTGACTTAAAGTGCAGCTTTTATTTAAAAAACAAAGGCTATAGGTATTACTTAGTTTTGATGAATAATATTTTTTGAGTTCGCATGTATTACCTATAATATACTCGTAGAAAAAAAATACGAAATAAATAATATAAATTAGAAATTACCTGGTAATACTAAATAGTCTTTTTTCGCCGTACCATCCAAATGTTCTTTCCAATACTCCTCATCGTGGATTTGTGGTAACTTTCTTAAGTGTTTTTCTATGTCCTTAGATGGTGCTAACGCTGAAAAATAAAAATACATTAAATGAAAGATGAATAAAGGAATCGTACCTACTTCGACTTCAGCTGTCAGGAAACTTATTACACATTTAGATAACTAAAATAATAATGTATTTAAAGTATTCGGAGAGTTTTTAGGTCTGAAAAAGCAAAACCTAGGTAGTTCCATACATTTACAGGAAAATAACAGTTTAGGAATTGCAAAAAAACTAAAGTAGATATTTATACAAAACAGAGCGTTAATTAATAGTAACTTAGAATATTGTTTTAATTACTCAAAACTCTTAAATTTGAAATAATATTTTTTTGTCTGTAAAATATAAATAATTTAATTTAGGCCCACGGTCCACAAGCGCTGCCATTAGATATTTGTTATTTTCTGTTCGTAGAAGAGTATTTCAAATATTTGATTGAACGAAATATGAAACTAGTTTCATAAGATATTTTTAGAATATTTTGTATTGTTTCTATAATATATATCCGAGTTGTATGTAGGTAGCAGATTTGTTAAAAGTGGCCACTTTTAGCAAATATGCTATCTACAACTTGCATATTCATTCTAAAAACATTACAACAGACTATTAACATTGAAATAGGCTTTCTACGAACAGTAAATAACAAATATCCAATGGCGACACTTGTTTGGTAAAGATAAGCGTGTTACGTCATCAAGGGATGGCCTTAAGATTTTTTGGCTACATATTTAGATCCTTCCGAGACCGTTCATTTTTTCCACATATTTAGACAAGTCAAAAACGATGTTTCATTAATTTGTAAAAAACATAGCTTAGGAATGAGCAAACCCAACTCCCCAGTAGCACTTTTACATCTTGACTCTTCATTTACGATAACTTTATATTAATTTAATTTGTAGTACCTACCTACTTGCTGAGAAAAACAAATTTTTGACGTCACCAAGCAACTTCAACCACTTTTACCAACCCACCCTTAACCTTTACCCTATTTTCAGCAATTTAAATTTGTAATAAATAGCAATATTGACAAAGACAAACTAGAATTTGTGGTACCTACTAACCTCCTTGTGCATTCTTGACCATTCCTATAGTACCTCCTGTGTAGATGACGAGAACCCTTTTTTGCAACATTTCTTTATTTTTTCCTGCACCCTAAAAAATATAAGTTTTTTTATAATTTTTTTTTTTAATAAATATTTTTGGACATTACACACAGCGCCGTCTGGCCCCAAAGTAAGCAAAGCTTGTGTTACGGACACCAGACAACGGGTACAGATACATATAAATTACTTTTTTTTTGTAAATACATACATATTATTCATAAATACACCCAGACTCAAGACAAACACAAATGTTTTTTTTTATCACATAAATGTTTGTCCAATGCGGGAATCGAACCCACACCCTCTGCGCAACAGTCGGCCACTAAACCAACTAGGCTGCGAGGGAGTTTAGTTACTATAAGCTAGTTTTATTTGCATGTTTTTAATCTTTGATTTTTCTTCATTCATTATGTACTTTTAACTCGTAGAACCACCTTGCATCGTTATTAAGGGGCCAGTAATAGGTGTAAAAAATATTTAAGGAGTAGAGGCAGGGTAATTATATTTTGCATACGTGTCTCAAATTTCAATGCTGTCGGTGAAGGAGAACATCGTGAGGAAACGTGCATAATTCAAAAAAACCGGCTAAGTGCGAGTTGTACTCGCGCACCGAGGGTTCCGTACGTGCCACCATTTACGTAATTTACAAACACCGCTAAGCGGTCACCCATTCAAGTGGTCAGTAGTGTTTTACCACATACGTTATTTACATACAAAAAAATAATAATAAGCAAGATGGCGCTGTACCGGTAATTTAAAATAGGTCGGTTTTTATTATTTGTTAACAACTTGAGAGTTCACACTATTTTCCACTGCAAGTTTATATAGAACAAACAAACAAAAGAAAATGTGTTTCGTGTAGGTGGGAGAACTCCCCACACAAATTTGTTACTGTGTCTCTTAATACTATTGCTAGATGGCGTTGTACCGGTTATTTAAAATAGCAATGGCTTTGACCCGTCTCACACTTGGCTGATTTTTATTATTTGTTGTTATACTTTAGAATGCACACTATTTTTCACTGCAAGTTTAAAGTTTGTATTAATTACTGTTTTTACAATAGAGCAAAAACTACGAAAATGTGTTTCTTGTATCGCACTTGGCCCGAGGGTAGGCTATGGCTCAAATCGCTTTCGCTGAGGGTAGGCTGTGCCACAACAGTCAGTGGGAACGTATGAGACTGGTAAGGACTTTTAATAGTCATTGAATAACAGATACTATAGGGACTATAAGGAATTTTGTTTGACTAAAGAACCCCATAATGGTCGACTTCATATCTTTTCCTTTTTTTAATTCTATGTAAAATTGTCGTAAGCAAAGATATATCTAATTGATCATATATAATTGTAGGCAATAGGTAGGTATATCATATATGTAAAGAGTCTGGTTAAAACTATTATAAATTAATTTACTACTAAACTCATCAACGTATCTTAACATAATGATTTACGTAAAAGTTATTTATATGTCATTTATTACTCGATTACGCGATAGTTTATTATTTGTGGATAATTCCGCGCTCCAGTGGAAATTTATCTCGATGGATTCTACTGTTATGGTCCATTTAAAGGGTCAACCCCCTGGTGCGTAGGTTCATAGTAAACAAATTATACCGTAAACAAAAACCTCAAGGGAACAGAGCGACGTGACGCAATTACACATGACGTACATTATGGCCTGTCATTTTAAAGCAAGCAATTTCTCGCGGTTGCAAAGCGCAGACTTATAGTTTTTTTTTGGGACACAGACAAATGCAGTCGTAATAAGCTGAAAACCGGCCAAAATCCTGTCTTACACGCCAAGCTAATAACTCGAATAAATTTACTTAAGACCCTCAAATTCATTTAAAAATAATAAAACGGGATTAAACGCGTCATTTGGCAAAATACCTTTTTCCCGACGTTTCGGCTGGGTTACACCAGCCTTAGTCACGGGTAGACTGGCGGTGCGCGGCGTCGTCGCTTCGAGTGGAGGCGTCCTGTTGAACTACCCTCACCTTGTCTTTATAATTGTCAAAATCACTACACACAACACTAACGGTGTCCTCAGGTGCGTTCGTTGATAAAACTCGAGAGCTGTATTTTCCTATGACTGGATTCCATGCAGGCGACAGTTTGTATCCATCCTCACGATTGAAGTTCTTGTGCTTTTTTATTTCAATCGCTTTGCGTACCAATCTAAGGTAATATTGGCGATCGGTGGATAAAACCTTAGGCTGATGGAGCTCAATCCAGTGATTGGAATTTGAGTTAATTAAATGTTCTGCTATAGCTGATTTTGTCGTCTGGCAATTCCTTACAGCAGCAATATGTTCTTCCTGTCCGCAATTGTGCGTTTGGTCTGGCCAATGTAAGAACTGCCGCAGCTACAGTCAATTTTGTAGACACCTGGTGTTTGGTACGGGATTACGTCCTTTGGCGTGCGCACCTGCTATTCAATTAACATATACCGTCTTAATGGAGAATTTATTTTAAAATCGATCCAATTTTATCCGTTACTCCTTTGATATAGGGCATGAACGCTGGCTGTCTGCTCACCTCTGGATTCTTCGTACGTGTGTTACGACCACCTGAACTTCTTCTACTCGTTTTGTACCCATTTTCTTAAGTGCCTCCTGAACGTATGCCAGCTCAGTATCTAAATGTTCAGGGTCACAAAGGTCATGAGCTCGGTTAGTCAAAGACGGCACAACTGATTGTAGGTGACGTGGGTGATGATGCGAGAGGCGTTCAGGTATCTGTCCGTGTGTGTGGGCTTCCGATATACAGTATGCCCTAGAGAGCCATCTTCCCTTAAATTCAATTTAACATCTAAGGTATTTTGCCAAATGACGCGTTTAATCCCGTTTTATTATTTTTAAATTAGTAATGGAACGCGTAAATTCAAAAACTTACCCTCAAATTCATTTTTGAAAATTTGAGTGACGTAAGATGACCTATCCTACATTTTTAAAACTCGCTTTAAAAATCTCATAACTTCTTTCTTGAAGAACCCCATACAGTAGTCCTTAGAGAAAACCTTAGCAAGGAGTTCATTCCAAAACCTAAGTGTTCGCGAGAGGAAGTTCCTCTGAAACTGCGTTGTCCGTGACCATTTAGGGTCTAAGGTGGAGTATGAATTCCCTACCGATGGCGAGCAATGGTAGAAAGCAGCTATGGGCATCATTTTGAACAATTCATTAGAACACAGAGAACAAAGAGAACAAGCGGTGGAACATAATTTACAGACGGTTGGACATGACGAAACGAAAATAAAATAAGGGTTTCGTCTTTACCATAGGCTACGTAACATAGTATAGAAATAGTATCATATTTTACAATTAGTCGTAGACTATTATTACACATTAAACACGTGTAAACATTGCGTCACATTGTTATTCTAGTAAGAGATATGAGCTTTTTAATATCAGAGCACTGCCCCCTGGATTTTGCTGATTCATGTAAAGAAATAAATAATATTATAAAGTCTTAGGTCAGCCAATAAGTTTTATAGTTTTTATTAATGTTTTAATATTTTAAAATTTGGAACAAATTTACAAACGCACGTCACGCGTGCGCATGCTTTCGTGTCACATTTTTGTGACCCTTTGTCTTTATTTCAAGCTGAATTACTAAAATATTTAAGCACTGTTTAATCAAAATAATCACATTTTATTTTGCTATAGTTACTTATTAGACAATAAACAAACTGTTTATGTAGGTTTGCACTTATTATATTTGTTAATAAAAACTCGCGCGCACGAATTAATCATTTGATAAGAGCGGCAACAGCGCGCCGGAGTGGCGCCGCCGTCGGACCAAAAGCGGAGGTCAAGCAGCCAACAGTATTTTTCTTAAATAGCCCAGGAGCGGCGCTCCACATTTTGCTGATTTTTCATACAAAATCTTCTGTTTCACGTATGAGACTGTGTCGAACTTTTTCTTTCACACTCGTTGATTTTAGCTCTAAGTCTCTGTACTAAACTTCGTTTCATAGGAGCGCAATTTATAGCGCTTCACTTAGTGACAGTCACCTCAGTGCAATTCCATACTAAATCTGGATTTAGTTGTGTGTATACAGAATGTTTTTAGTGAAATTCTATTTTAACATAAAGAGTAATCGAAGCATAATAATTATTTATTTTAAGTTATATCTAAAACATATTGTTTATTAAGTAGATCATTATTTATGGGAGTGCGCTGCACCAGCGCTCCTTAGGGCGAGCCGCTTCTGCCCATAACCATATATTTTGATGATGGAAATCGATAGAGTACATCGTCGGCAGCAACGTTTCTTGAAGCACTTTTTTCTGTGACCCCTCTCCAAACCCCAAGGGTTCAAAAATTTTTTCAAAAGGGAGTGTTCCAATAACCTACCGTTTTGATCAAGCAAATCGGTAGAGTGCATGGTCACCAGCAACGTTTGTATGGGGCACTTTTCTCTGTGACCCCTCCCCGGACCGCAGGGGGGTTTCAAATTTTTTTTCAAAAGGGGTGTGGCCCTATGACGGTCCTCACCGATAATGTACTCTATCGATTCATTACATCAAAATATATGGTTTTGGGGAAACCACAATTTTTTCTACAAAATTAAAAAAAAACAAATTTACACCATAACTATTACCAAAACAAGCAAAAACGTGAAAATATTGTAAGTCCATTTTTTTCCCTTGCACCCCCTTTTAGTTACTATTGCCATTTTTTGCACACTCTACATTAAATAGACTTAACACGGCCAAAGTGTCATGTTAAGCCGTCCGGGTAGTTCAAGCATTAGTGTCTGATCACTGTAACAATGTCTGAATGACCACTAATAAGTATCGTATTCGTTACCAGCCTTTAACGTCTCCACTGTCAGGGCACGGTCTACTCTCACCTTGGGCGAGGGCGATTTAATATAGTGTTGCCAGCGCAAATTTTCAGGCGGCAGTGTACTTCGGTAAAAAAGCTGCGTTTATAAGGACAGAGATCAATGGCCGGGTATGTTACTACCCAAAACAGGAAAAAGATTCTTCAAAAGCGTGGTCTTTTTTAATTTTTCAGCCATAACAATTTATAAGTTTAATATTTGGTTCCGATATAAATCTCGAATGTTTTTGGTGAAAGTTCATAAGTCAGTTCAAGAAATCAGTTCAAGTTCATAAGTCCCACCAACAATAAAGTTATAATTGGGAAACTGATACTTAGACCAGTTACAGAATAGAATACCTCCTTCGCCGGTTCTTGCCAATCTGTTAGATTATTAGACGTACTTTCCCTTAGCCCCGGAAACAAACTAAAATATCTTAAAAACCTGAAATTACCTGTACATAGCACAAGTTCGAAGTTTCACCAGTCATACAACGACAATGCATTTTCGGGTTTTGGACTGTTCGCACAATAAGAAAAGAAGAGAGAGCTTTCCAATCACAAACTACAGTAGGAGTAGGACTTGTTGCAAGAGAGTTTATTCCAGTACACTTCTTAAAGACAATTTGAACACTATTTCTCAAATCACAGCCTAAACCAAAAAAATGCGATTGGTGTAGAACATTAAAATTTTGAAAACATGAACACAGTTTTAATAGATCTTTCATGACTTTATTACTGAAATATGTTTAATTTTGATACCATCTTTCCTAAAAAAAATGTCAGCTGTCATGAAGTATTTTGTGTATTTTATAAAAAGTAATATAAAGAGGTTTGATATGAAACATAACCACGGAAAAACACTCTTTACCATTTCCTTCTGTTTGTTGGTTCGTTTATAGTTATACTATCAGTGATTTTATGATTATTTTGATAGGTTTTAATATTACTTCGTACTATTATAAAAACAAATAATATAAAGACACGTTCTGTGTTTAGGGTTCCGTAGTCAACAAGGACCCTTAAAGTTTCGCCGTGTCTGTCCATCTGTCTGTCTTAGTCTGTCCGCGGCTTAGCTCAGAGACCATTATGCATTAGTACTAGAAAGCTGTAATTTAGCATGGGTATACAAATTAATTTGGTTGACAATGTGGTAATTTTTTTTTATTTTATTTTTTATGGTAAGTACCTCCTCTCCTCGTAAAGTGTGGATGAATTTTTTTTTCTCGTCTACCCTATAGTGTGGGGTGTCATTGGATAGCTCGTTTAAAAACCCTTGAGGGTGGGTAAATACATTTTTTTTGGTTCAGCGGTGCGTTTGCGAAATACTAGGCTTTAGAGTTCAAAATGTTAGAGCCCAGTGTCCCCCCCTCCCCCCTACTGCCAGCTAAACTGCTGTTCTTGGGTGTATGAAAAAATCATGGAAATAGCACCTATAACGAAATTAAAAGGAACACTATCATAGCTAAGTAGGCTTTACAACTTAATAAGTAATAGTCGACCAACTTAAAAAATGTAGTCGGAAAAGTAAAAAAATCGTACCGTCTTACAGGAACCACGTTTTATCGCTGAAATATCATTGTTTACGTGCAAAAATTGTCAAAACGATTTAAATTACCAAAATTACGTCTGATTTGATATAAACAAATAGTTTTTCATTAAAAAATTTCTGATTAACCTAAATAAAGTGGGTTTTTTATATCTATATAGGTTTTCTTTAGGATTATTCGGATCAGCAACCAAATCCATTTTTAAAACCCGAATTTCAATAAGGATCAGAATTTGGATTCACTAATTGAGTCCATACAATTGCAGGAAAACTGCGGGTTTTTAAGACATTGTAATAAGTGATTGTACATACTAAGCATAAATGTATTGTATAGGATATCCTTAGATAGGCAGGGCTTTGAATGCAATATACATTTTTAAGTGAGTGTGTGGTTTAAAATTCTATTTACAAAAAAAGACATGTCTAAAGACTAAAGGGTTTAGTTAAAATATAGTGAACTACTTCATGTAAGTTATAAATAAATAGGTATTAGTAACTACTGGATGTTATAAACATTTAAGCAAGTTTTTTTGTAACTTATTTGACACAAAATAATCTATATATACTAGCCGACCGGGCAGACGTTGTCCTACATGATACCGACCAAACACCGCCACTCAAACACATACAAAAAAAATAATTCAAACCGGTCCAGCCGTTTAGGAGGAGTACAGTGACATACATACGTACAGTAGAATTGTATATATAAAGATATAAAAGAGTATGCTGACTGACAGATATATTAAGCCACGGCCTAAACTACTAGGCCTAGAGACTTGAAATTTTGCACAAAGGTTTCTCTTATTACGTAGGCGAGCAATAAGAAAGGATTTTGCAAAAATCCTTCCCCTTTAAACTTAAATGCATAAAACTTGGTATCTTGCAAGTTGAAATGTAAGATTTATGTGTTTTAATGGGGGTTGAAAGTTTGTATGGAAATCCGTCACTTTGGAAGCTGAATGCACAAAACTTGATGCTTTGCCTTAAGATTAAAAAATAAGAATGGCGTATTTCACCGGTCATGGATAATCATCTTATAGAGGGTAAAATAGGGGACGAAATTTTGTAAGAATTTCAATAATTTTTTTTTCTAGACTTACAATTGTGCATCGAGGATCTAGTTTTAACGCAGGCGAGCACTAAGAAAGGATTTCACAAAATCATCCCTTAAAGAAATAAAATGGGGTTGAAAGTTTGTATGGAAATCCGTATTTTTTGAGCTTAATACTAAAAAAATTAGTTATTGAGTTAATTTTAATATAAATATTGACTCATCCCCTAGAGGACGAAATAGGGGATGAAAACTCCAATATCTTTGTGTATAAGGACTTGGACCCAGAGGTTTCTATTACAACGCCAGCGCGTGATGAAAAAGGATTTTACAAAATTCATCCCTTAGGATGGTTAAATAGTGGTTGTGCGTACCAGCCCAAGTAACACAAACTCTGTATAATAGAGAAACCAAAAACCAGTATATGTCTCCAAGTCCAACAAAAGAAACATAACGGCTTCCGGAAAGGAAATATTCTGTTTAAAAGAATTTAATAAACTTAAAAATTATTAGAGTTGTATAGTGCTCTAGATCAATGTATTGCTAAGCAATGAGTTGTAATAAATAATTAATATATATGGCCGTCCATTAATCACGTGAGGTTTTTTTAAGCATTTTTAAACCCCCTTGGTGATACGTAGCGAGGTTTAAGTCTACCCCCCCTCCCCCACCCAAAATCACGTGTATTTTTTAGTACCAACAAATAATCCTAAATTTTTTAAATATTATCTTTAAATACAGGTATAAACTATAATCTAATTTTATTCTAGAAAATTATGGAACATGATAAAAATGTCTAGACAGAAAGATTGCAGGTTATTTTTGACTGGCATAAAAATACTATTAAAGGAATAGTGTAATCATGCGAAAAATATATATTTTAATAGTACATGAACATATTTAATGTACATTGGCCTCGGACCAGGGATTAGCAACACTTTCTTCAACACTAACAACTGGATAAGAATCTTGCAAGTCAATTGTTGGCACTGTGCTTTGATGAAGTTCAACGTCAGTTTCATCAAGCCACACGGCGTCATCATTTTGCACACTATACGCAGATAATCTGTTTCGATCTACCGATCGATCGTTGCGTGAGGATGTGTGAAGTACGAACATTGTGCATCTCTAGACTTTTTTTCACTTTGTAGGAGTCCCAGCCCATATAGCGCCCAACGCTCTAGGGCTTTTCGTGGGCCTCGCGCCTCGGCTTGGGTTGTCGCTCTTGGGGTCGTCTCTTCGACCAGCGTAAGCCTCGAACCTGAAGGTGAATCAGAATTGTTTTTCGACCGTGGTTTTTAAGATATTGGGGAATCGTGTGGAGCCTACATCCCTATGTAGGTCCGTATTCCGGACGTACCAGGAGGCCTAGGAGGCCGCTCTCTGGAAGCAGTTGTGGAAGATCTGGAGTTTATGGAGGTTACGCTGAGATAACGCATAGACGACGCTAGCATATGCAAGGGGCGGATGCAAGTGACGTAAAGAGTCAGCTTATTCCTAAGCGACATCTCACTGTACTTGCCTATCATTGGATATAGACGACCGAGGACAAAAGCGGCTCGGTCTCTAACTATATTGGTATGATCGCGGAAGTTCGAACGCCTATCCCGGATCACACCGAGATATTTGGCCTTTTTTTGCCAAGGAATGGCACGGTCGAAGAGTGAGAGAGAAGATGGTCTCGGAGAGTGGTAAAGAGAACGGCAGAGCTTTTTTCGGGATCGACTTCGATTCTCCATTTCCGAAACCATTCGCCTAGGGCGGTGATTGCGGATTGGAGTCTCTTAGTGATTCGACACACTTGCCTACCGGCGGTGTAAATAGCGATACCTATAGTATTAGGGATATCGTTTGTGTACAGAAGGTACAAGATAGGGGCGAGCACGGACCTTTGCGGGATTTATGCTTGTATTGGACGAGGGAAAGAGAGAGTGCCTTCGACTCTATAGCGACTCTCTAGAGTAGACTATAATTGCTCAGATTAGGTTGCTTGTGACATGAATTTACATGTTCCTTGACTTTCTTCCTTGTACAGAAGTACTATCAACGCCACACGTCCTTTCCACAAGTTGCTGACGATCCTTCTGCAGGTCATAAAGCAATTTGTTAAAGCCCTAATGCGTTGGGGTAATTCCAAGAGACCGACGCTGAAGAATTGTAGCTAACGTCTTTGGAATACATAGGCCACTAGACGACTGCAATATCGGATTAAATCACGTGATATTTTTTAAGCATTTTTTAATGGAATGGAATATAATATTCCTGTGCGCCAACTACTAGCTAAAACTATTAAAAACCTAAGAAATTAATTAAATAACTTTTTTATAACGTATAAATAAAAAATATTTTTGTTTTGCATTAGCCCTAGGTTTTTTTTCCTTTCTTATACTCTGCAAATAGGTCTTTATACAGATCAACTAGTTTAGGCAAATTTTTTTTTAATGCAAAACATACGAGGTAATCAATTGTACGCATGTATTCAGCGCCAAAATAACAGAATAACTTGCGACTGGCAAGCCGATCCCGGCGGTCGTCGCGGCGCGCGGGGACTTCGTTTGACGAAAAAATAAATACACGTGATATCTTACTACCCGGAAAGTGCAAAAAGAATATAAAAATATCACCAGTAACGTAAATAGTCAAGTTTTACTCGCGAGACCTTAATAAGCTGTATAATAGCACGTATTTTATCGCTTATAATGTTTTTAGCATTACTACATACTCTCTTAACGCTGCGATGCAACCTATCCCCTTAAGAAAGTAATTTATACGGCAACAAACGCATGTCGACAACCATTACGTTAACTTTTAACTAATACTGAATAACTTTAGTTGATAATTAAAACAGCGTTAATAATACAAACAACATTTGCAGATGCTAATATTTTACGCTTATAAATAAGTCAGACTGGGTAAGTGCTATACAAAATACATATTTTAGGTATCAGCCTTTATCAAGCACTGACAATTCCGTTATACAACAGTTGTAATGCTACAAAACAGTCACTCTAAAACCAAAGTCTGTATAATTTGGGACCCAAATTGCACTTATAAGAGCTGGCTAAGCGCTTATACAAACTTCTTACAGCCTTTTTATACAGGCTTTTGATGGAGCACATTCTGTTGTAGGTACATCTATTTAACAGCTTCATTGTGTTACTTGTGAAAATTATCGCCGAGACTTCTAAATTAGGGATAAAAATTTGTACGACTATTTTGATATTAATGTAATCGTTAACAGTCAAAAGATGTATTTTTTTTTAAAAAAAAGTTCACACAGACGAAGTCGTGGGCAGAAGCTAGTTATATTTGTATAAAATGATTTTCTATTAAAAAAATATAGGTAGGTATTTAATAACTGCGTCTCTCTGATGACGAATTTTGTGTATTTATTGAAAAAAAATTCACAGCATGACTGAAAACAAGTTGTCTGTTTGCAAATGGTTTTTATTAATAAATAAAACAGTAACAAATGAAACTTGTTAATTAGTTATATAATTGAAAACTGCAGAGAAAGGCAGGTACGTACGTAGTCAACTAGTTCGTTCGTACACTAGTTCTGTTTACCTGTTCGTTGGAATCAATAAAACGCATAAAATCAACGGGTTTGATTAATTAACAAACAAAACGTACTAATAACAACCAGAGGTGGAGCAAGGTAATTAAAAAGTTAACTTCGGTAATCGTTAATTCGTTACTTCAAAAGTTAACTTCTATAATCGTTAAGGCATTAAATATTCCATACTAATATTATAAATGCGAAAGTAACTCTGTCTGTCTGTTCACGCTTAAGCTGCTGTTCCGTTTAATATGAAATTTGGCATGGACATAGCTTGAGTCCCGAGGAAGGGCATAGGCTACTTAAAAACGTCAAGCATGAGTCGGTTTTTTCTATAATTGAGGAGTTACCGTTAAAATCCTACTCCAATAACCGAATTTAGGGTGGGTGGAACCACGGGCAAAAGCAGATAAGTGTAATAACTTTGTGGAAAGTGTTTTTTTATCATCAACCTTTTTTTATAAAAGTTTCTACACAATTTTATTGCACAAATCGTCAATTTTATTCCTTTACGTAGGAGCTCAATTCACGTCGAAGCACAGATTACGTAAAATATGTTGACGGCAAGTACCTGAAAATTCAGGTACTCGGATTGGCTCGTTTCGTGTGCCTGAACACGGAATCCAGACGTATAAGTCATCTTTGATGTTAATATAGGGCACGTTATAAGGTGTTATAAAATTATAGGGTAATATTATAGGTACCTATATCAAAAATGCTTGAAAATTGATTAGTTTACTTGTCGCAGATCTTGATATTTAGTCAGGGAACCCCATTATTTTTTTAATAATTTAAATAGTTATTATTTCATATAAAAACAAAAATCGGCTAGAATTTCTGTATACAGCCTAGTTTATTTTGATAAATTAAAAACATAAAAAAAACAGCCAAAAACACACTTACACTTGAGCAAGATCATTGGCGTCTTTCGTCCCCTTAAGAAATTTACATTACCGTCTGAATGTCAACAGTTTATTTAATTATAATACAATATAATCGTACCTAATTTATTAAATCGGTACATCGACGGTTTATGTCAACAATTAAAAATAAAAACAAAAATATTTTTGTAATTCTATTTATTAGTGGATCACATGAAAATAACTAAACTATTTTTTATGTTTTTTTTATAACATGTCAAAAATGGAAACCTATGACGGTTTTAACGTGATACAGCTGAAAGTTATGTAACTAGACTTTTTAGCGTGTTCGTCTGCAAAAATATGTAAGTTATACAAAGTCGCGGTCCGAAGCATGTTTAATATAAATTTAAAAGTGATTTAAATTTTAATATTAATTAAATTAATATTTCATATAACAGAAATAATCTAAATCTATCTCAAAAAAATCAAAAATTATAATAAAAATGTTTATTTCGTATTGTGGCTACATTATACTATAAGTTTAGGTCGGAATCATCCTAGTTATTATATACAAGTAAATCACGCTCTTCGATAACTTCCTATTATTTTGCAATGGTTTTTAACAGAGACAATTAACTATAACAATGGTAAATAAAACTGGCAAAACAGTATGTATATCTATATACATATAATAAAGATTAACTACTTACACTTGGAGCACAAAATTAATTTTTAAAAAGCACTGCACTAAAACAATCCAACCACGAAAACACTGAACTTAAGATTTTATAATAATACCCCAAAGTTATTGTCACACCGGGAACACAAAGTGCTATGGTGCTAATTGTGACTTAATAGTTAACTTATAGGTATGTAGTACAGTCACTAAATAGAAGATGATATACAGTTGAGTGATAAAAGGCCAATGTAGACAAATGACGACGTATCAATCGAAAAGCTGCATTAGTGACAACGCATCGGTAATTAAACTCAATAATGTAATGGCAAGTGCTTACGACAATAACTCATTAATAAATTGTTATTGTTATAAAATCTTAATATATATAAATCTCGTGTCACAATGTTTGTCCTCAATGGACTCCTAAACTACTGAACCGATTTTGATCAAACTTCGTAAATATCTGTTATTTGATTCAACTTAAAAGATAGGATAGTTTTTATCTCGATATGTCAAGTGCGAGCCAAACTCGATCGAAAGCCTTCTCCATATCGAGGAAGACTCCGACTGTCCGCCTGCCCTTGTTTAGCTCGAAGGCCATGTGATGGAGCACTCGTACAAGCTGAAGAGTGGTACTGTGGCTGTCTCTAAATTGAATAACAGTGTAATCGGTCGGTAATGTTCTGGGCGATGACGATCTTTCCCTGGTTTCGGGAGAACAATAATTTTGCCGATCTTCCACGAAGATGGGAAATGTCCAGTGCGCAGTATCCCATTAAAGATACGAGTGAGTGCCACCAGACCCTTCCTAGGCAGCATAATAATCGCTGTGTTTGGAATCTCGTCGGGACCGGGTGATTTGCGCTTGTTAAGCTTAGAGGCCTCCTTCCGAACCTCTTTAGGCGAGATAAAATAATCACCTCTGAGTGGTGGGGCTGGGGCCGCGAGAAACTGCTCTACGCGTTCTGTAACTCCTTACGTGTGGTCAGGGTCGATAATGGGGTTCGGCTGAAATTGGTCCTCAAAGTGGTCCGCAAAAAGTTCCGCGCGTTTCGCTGCGTGGTAGCGGCGAATACCAGCGGGGTCGATAAGTGGGCAGATAGGGGCAGGTGTTTTTGTAATTTGACGGGCCAGGCGATAGAGAGCCGTGTTGTTCTCGCTTGCTTTAGATATTGCCTGGTCCCATGAATGTTGCCTAAAGTTTGCAATTTCAGCAGATAGTTCCGCGCTAATCTTATTGAGGTCCATCTTTACCACTGGGCAACGGGTGTCGCACCAGAGTTTACGGAGGTCCCTCTTGGTTTTAAGTTTAGCGCGGAGATGCGCCGGTAGCAGCTGCTTACCGGAAGCTGTGGCTGAGATTTTAGTAGACTCCCTTAGAGCCTGTGCAATGGCAGTTGTGAAGGTGTCAACTGCCTCTTCGACTTCTAAGGGAGTAGAAATGCCATCAGCCGGGAGTTCGTAGCTCAGCATGGCTCGGTGAAATATGGCCCAGTCTGTGGTTCTGCGGGGATTGGGGAGAGGTTTACCAGTTGCGGACACTCCAAGGACCAATAACATTGACAGATGCTGAGTGTCAGTGTCGTGGTGGACCTCTAACGACATTGACCAGCCGATCTTATGCGCTAAGGCGATGTCCAGTACGTCCGGTGCGTGATTGTCAGTAGAGGGGTAGTGTGTTGGTGATCCTGGACCGATGACTAAATAGTTTTTGCTCTCAGCATCTGCTTTTAGTTCACGACCCGATTTGGATGAAATTCGTGAACCCCAGTGTTGGTGTTTGGTATTAAGGTCACCTAAAATAAGTGTGGGGGTGGCATCGCAAAAAATATTGTCGATGTCACTTGGATCGAAGGGGGTTGATGGTGTCTTATATGCGGCGAAGACTTTAAGCTCCGCATTGCCGACCTTTAGTTTAACACCTATAGATCGAGTATATGTAAAATGGGGAAGGGGTAGTAATTCGTGAATAAGGTCACGTCTAATTAATACAGCCGTACCCCCTGAAGGCCATATTAGCGGGAGAAATTTCGTCTCGCCTATAGGTGAAGAAATTTGGAATGCGGAGCTCATTCTCACCTCGGAGTTTCGTTTCGCCCAGTAACACAATGTGAACATCGTATTCCTGGACTAACGTTCTGAGGGCGGCTGTCTTTCCAATTATGCCCCCAGGGTTCCAATACACAATTCTTAATTTAAGGCCCCGATGAGGCCCCATTAAATTCCCACGTAAGAATTGTGGTGAGTTGTGCCAAGCCGTTAAAAAGGGCTGGCAGGGGGGTGCATTTTTTAATATATTCAAAGACTACCGGTAGGAGGAGGCACGACTTTTGAGAAAACTATCAAAGTTGGCTTACGGGGCATATAGCAGCTAACTGCGCCCCGCCATTAGAAATCCTCAATTTTCTTTTTCTCAAAAGTTCTTAGCTCTTAGCTTTGTTAGTTTTTCTACGAAAAGAAAATTGAAAATATCTAATGGCGGCGCTAGTGGGCTGTAAGAGGGCCCTTACGGTGAGGAATTGATGAGTATAGCACAGTAAAGTTCAATAATTATCTTAACTGCTTAAGATGCAAGGTTGAAAATTCGTTGCGCACGAAGTTGCCAATAAATGAAAATCACAAGCGAAAAATTGATGTAAATAATTTATTAAAAATTAATGGTTACGAATATCAAAATTTGAAATTTAGGTTTTGCTGTTACGTACATAATTAAGATACTTTACAGGTTTACAAGTTACTTGTAACTTATGACATGTACTTGAGAAGTAAAACCATAAAGTTTTTGTGATTCCTAAGTAAAGATTGCGTTTGAGTAAGTATTGATGGAATTGCCTTAGTATATAGGTAAGCAGCAATCATATGAACCAATGTATGTAGTATCTTCAGGAAGGAACTGATTCGATTTTGAAAGAAACGACAACGCTCGAAACGAAAAAAATTAGAACTCAAGTTAAAATCACGCTTGACAGGTTATGGTCGTATAAATATTTATTGAAATAAAAAAACGTAAGGCCGCGCATCACCCGAATTTTATTGGCCGATCAAAGAATCGGTGAACTACGACTACTGTATAAAGGCAGCACTTCGGCCGATGATGGCCTACGGTCCACCATCACTATTTTGTACAGTTGTAAGCATTGGCGATACAGGCGATTGCTTGCTACATATTTTAAAGGAATTGTGGCTTGCGTGTTTACACAATAGCGCACGGTGGAGCGTGGGCCAATATCGGCTAATGTGCAGGTACTGCTAGCCCGATTTATTTATATGTGCTATATGGGCTGATTACAAGATCGGGCGATCATCTAGAAGGCCATTAGTAAGATCTGTCTCACATTTTTGCTTGGCTTGACTCCTCGAACCATTCCTTGTTCGAAATATAAATAAGCAGCTTAAAGAAGATGAAACCTAGCTTTGCAATAAATTCTTAGTATTCTATAAAAAAAAAGTCTCTATTTTTATATAATTACTATATAAATTTATACAACTTTTCAAAAATTACTACTTTTGTATGTTTTGCGCATTATAATTTAATAAAACGATTCGCTGTAAAAATATTTTTATTCATAAAAAACATACAAAATTTGTAATTGATCACATAATTAGGAATAAAACTGTATGCAGTAGGCAAAAAAGGCAGACAATTTTTTTTTGATGTATTTCGTTCTTAAATAATGTTTTATTTATAAATGTATGATCTATGACTTTGTATTTGTTCATTAAAATTTTAAATACAGAAATACCCCGGACTTACGCGATAGGTGGGAACAAGCGCTGTCTGTGTAAGTCGAATTCGCGTAAGTCGGGTACAATTTTGCATATAAAGTATGTTTAATTGGGACGGAGACTAAATAAAACAATAATTAAGGAAATAAATGTGTAAGTAATTGTAGATAATATGACAAATCTGAATCCGAATAAACACAATCTGAAGTTATTTTTATGTAGAAGGTTTCATAAAATCTAACAAAGTCATCTGACGAGTCAATAATTTATAATAATAATGTTAAGCTTACACTTCAAAGATAATGTTTTTCTTTTCTTGTTTGAACCAAGAGAGTCGGTTTTTGGATGCCATAGTACTTAATACATATCTTACGTCATCGCACGACACACAAAATCGTTATTTTCTTGTACCTACGCGTCGATTCCCCGCTTCACGTCTGAGCCTGAAAAATCGCGTAACTCCGAATTCGCGTATGTCGAGGTAGTGTTAGTCGGGGTATTACTGTACTATTCTGAATCTTTGGTATTTTTAGTCATAAGACTGTTTTCCAGGCAACAGGGTGTTCAAGTAGGATTATTTTGTTGTGAGTCTGTTTGTCTGTCTGTCTGACTATCGAGAAACGCATGAAGGAAATCTAAGGTAACGCAATTAAAAAACGGTCTAAATACGGCAATTTTTGTCACATATTTTGGCATTCACAAATAAATCAAACCTTTGGAATACATCCCGTTGACCTAGGATCATGAAATTTGGCAAGAAACAAGAAGTTTGCATCGCAAATGTAGGAAAAATATTTCTTACACTTTACACTTTATCTCATGATGGAACTATCTACATAAAAAAGTTTGTACGGAACCCTCGGACTCGCGATTGGCCGTTTTTTTAATCATAGCTTCTTATTTTCAGATTCTTTTTCAATTAGAACAATACGATTTGCAGCGCCTTCCAATGTGCAGCATGCTTCATTCAAAGAATTTCCTAAATTATTTTTGACATTTACTAATCGCACAACACAAGACATGTTCTAGGAATAAATATATAATAATAAGTCTGCAGTATGCCAGTTTTATAGATAAGAAGTTATACAAGATTCTTGTTTTAATACAAATGGTTTGAAATAATATTTTAAGATAATAAATACATTTTTCAGGATTTTAAAAAACCATACTCATAGATTCGGCTTGACATGATGTCAAAACTAGTAAATTAGTTTGTATAAAGCACGCTGCGATGCGCCGTGTAATTAAATGAAACAGAAATAAATACAAAGGTTTAGTTAACAAATTTAGTTAGCCAGACATGTTTATTTTAATGGGTATTGTGTAATAAATCATTTTAAAAAAATACAGTTATCTAAGAAAATTCGACAACAGGAATCTAAATCCAATGTGTAGGTGTTTGCAGCTATTAATTCCTTAAAATGTAAGTATTTACCGCAGATGTTATTTCATTTGAAAAGTATCAGCACAACTGAAGTCAGCAAGAAACTGTTTAATAAATGAATAGCAGAAGATCCAGGAACTCCTGGACTAACGTCTGCTTCTACGTCAACAGCTACATCAGCACCATCGTCTGCTGGAACCGGAGGAGATGCTTCCTCACCATCAGGGGCAAAAACTCTTCCCCAAATACCGAAGCTATAGATTTCTGCCTCATTATTGTTTAACGTCATAGTGTTTACTGTTACATTGCCCTGTTCCTCTTCTGTGTAAGAGAACTCTTGAGGTTCTAAAGGCATGATGGAGACTCTTAATGAAACTGGAAAGAAAGCGGAGTCATTGGCGTCCACGGCAGGGTCGATGACGGGCGTTGGGACAGTACCAACTATGGACAGTTCTTCGAATATTGCTGTAGTATTTTCTACGTATTCAGGATACCTAAAGGCAGTAAAAGTTTACATTATGCATTTATTCAAATATTTAAATAACAGCAAATCACATTAAAACTATAAATGTACAACGGTTTGCTCATAGTGAATTAGGAAACGTATTTTAATTACATTTTTTGTAATTGGACTGTAAAAATATATTCTGCAGAATTTAAGACATCCTTAAAAATTCATGCCTACAAACATAAAAATCACTATAAATATTGGTTTTTATAGTGATTTTTTATACACATTGAGGTGCAGGTCACTAACCTTCTAGTGCAGTTATCGATAGAGTCCCCAGAACAGGCAAAAACAGAACAGACCCTGGCGCCGCCTGTCCCCAACCCGCTGAAGGAACGGACCCCACTAAAGGCCGCCGCTCTGTACCTGTAGTTCTATACAGAAAAAAATATCCAACCTAGTAACTGCATTCAAAAAGTAAAAGTGTGCGTAATTTGGAGTTCAGTTGTTTGTCTTTTCACCTTTCTCTGTGCCAAACAATCAGGTCAATTTGTTTGATTATATATTTTATTTTCCGTCCCTCCACCAACTATCTTGGTCCAAAATTTAGATGAATTGTTGTAAATTGATGCTTTATTACGAAATCAGGGGTAACAAACTTTCAGATTTTAATATTTACAATATTGCAGGATATATTATTGCTACATCGAGGACCCGTCACGTTTTTACCAAATTCCAGACTGATTCGCGACAAAGGATTAATACATACATAAATCAATAAAAAACCGACTTCTACCTATTATGGTTCAAACTATAGATCCCTTTAATGGTTGGTTAGACATACAGACAGACAGACAGATGGAAAGCTTAGGTTTAGTAATAGGGCCAGTAACCATTCTTTAGGTACGTAGCCTAAAAAATCTCTAAAAACAATTCTGACAACTAATTCCGGCAAACATGAATTTGTCATGAAATCCTATTTCCTGTCATACATTGGTTATGTCCCGCTAGCTGTCGTATCCAATTCAGAGTAGGTACTCATTTTGTTTAGAATAAAAATCAAGCAAACCTTTAGGTTTTTAGCTTTTAAAAACAAATCACCCAAATTTGTTCAAGTCAGTCAAAAAGCTCTCGTAGCAGCTCTCAGCTGTAAAATGGTAGAAGACTAAACAAAATTACTATATAATTATAAATATTGGCATAAAGGAATGTAACATTACTTGAACATTAAAAAAAAAAGTAAGTAGTTTAAGATATTGTTTTTATAACATTTTTTATTCGAGTATATACGAATTTACAAAAATAATAATAAAATATATAAATGTTATGTCGTGTATATAGCAGTCTTTCCATGTAAATGTAATACCTAAAATAAATGAGTATCTATAATGACTACTTATTATGTATAGCTTCTATTGCGGACTCAGCCACATTAATTTCGCCAGTGTCAGTGGTGAATGACAACGTATAGAAATTTTTAAATTATCCACAAAAGTATTTCGTGATATTCAATTTTCTTAAAATTTCCTTCTTTTTTGATAGTTAATTTATATTTTCTAGACCCAACTGAATAATCTTTTTTTTTTACGCAAATTTTATCAATTCGACTCACTACTTATTTTCAAGGATCCTTTGTACTCCTCATTTTATCACTGGAGAAACATATCTTATATCTATCTTCAGAAGCCTAATAAATCATGTTTAATAAAATCAAACTGTGATAAAATTTGGCATTTTTGTAAATGACTGGTTTTAAATAATTTTCATTTTCTATAAAAAAACTAAGCGTTGCGTATTAAGCATACAGTCAAAACTAATTGTAAACTATTTATTTAGATTTATCATATTAAAAGAAAACCGTGAATTTCTTAATTATTTTTGTCTTGTGTAAATGAAGAAAATATTTGACGTAAAAAAAATTACAAGGATTCTTTGCAACAATTTGTGAACTAAACTATTGAGTTTCATTATAAATGATAGCAAAAAGCACAATTCTAAAACTTCTTAGTCTAGCCTTACAGCATACGTAACTCAGTCCTGCATATTCCACCAAAGTGTAACTATACCGATTCATCAAATCTCTCTCGCAACTTCATTGCTTAATCCAAAAATATTATTTTCGAGTTCTATATATCCTTGAATATCCTTTTCTGTTATATCTTTAGAATGATCCACATCTCGTATGTAAATTCTTCCCCAGATACCAAAAGAAATCAGTTCATTTTGAGGAACATTTATACTATACGACATACGCTTTCGATATTTTTCTTCTATTTCATTTTCTAGCATTGTATTATGTTCGATGTAAGTGACTTTTTTGCGGTCCAATGGAAATTTGTGAATTGTAAATGATTCGGGATAGTAAACAACGTTTTTACATTGAAGAGTTTTGTTGTAATTATTCCGGTAAGTGGTCATTTCGATTTCTAGCTCTGTGATTTCAGCATTACTTTCTGACTTGTTGTATCTGAAAATAAAATAATAAGGAAATGAATTATAAAACTTTTTCTAGACGTTATTTAGACATATTGATTACCTATTAAGTTTTCAGATAACGGATCAGTAATCTGTTAGGGCTTTATAAAATTCTTTTGTTCCCGGTTTAATGTAATATAAGAATGAACTAGCAGGCCAGATATTCATTCTACGTTTGGTTAACATTATACTTGTCACTCACATGAGAGCAATAGTGTGATGTACCCTATAATAACCTATACTAACACGGTCTTTTCAGCTCTAATGAATGTCGACTGTAATTGAAGTTGAAATTTAGCTCACTTTTAAAATTTAGTCCGTTGGTTTATTTTTATATTTGTTTCATTTATATTTTAGTCAGTTACCTTTTTTATTTTATATTTTTAAAAAGGACAAAATCTAATGGTTTGTAAAAACTATTTGTAGCTTTCTTAAAATACCACCAAGGTGGCAGATCAAACGGCCCGCCTATAACAACAAGGCAATTATTCACTTGTTGCTGACCCTTAAAAATATCCCTCCCTTCTTGAAGATACCCATATTGAAGTATGAAGGGAAAACATCGACTTGACCTCATTTCACAACAAGCGTTCATGGTAGGAACCACCGACGCACTTTATGTGACGGCGACACATGTCGGCGACTTCCTTGTCGACGATTTAATCGTCGGGATCAAATCGTTGTATGCTGGAAAAAATTGTCGGAGGTATTTCGGCAGCCTGCGGTACAATATAAGCAAGTTACGCTTGCGTAAGTCACCGACATGTTGACGGGTGACACGCGCGAGCCCATAACCCCGACGATGCGGGCGGCTTTGGTTTGTATTACGCTTTGAAGTTCCAGTATGTGAGGATCTGCTGCAGGCAAGCGGTTAGATAATAGAAAGTAGCTGTGGTAATCATTCGAACGATACGTCAGACATTAAAACTTACCGGAACGGGCACATTTTCACGTCATCGTCTCTACAGGCCACGACAGCACACGCCGCGACACCGACTTCACGTCGCGAATACGTGTTGCTCCCGTCTTGTATAAATGCACGATAATAAGGCACCTGGCAAAATAAACAAACATTTTGATCAATACAATACAATAACAAAATAGAAAAGAGACAAACAAGGTTTTAAAACGATTCACAACCAAACTGTATAGGTGAAGTATACGTTTAAAATCGACAATAATTAATAGAAGTATGAATCATAGTTTATTTTACACGATCAAGGCTCAGAATCAATTTGAAAAAATGATGATTCCTTGGATATTTCAAAAAAATCTTAGAATTTTATTCATAACGACATACAGTTTAATTTATACATCTTAAGGTAAGGTACATCTTGTTTATTATGTATTCCTTTATATAACAATGAATATAATGAAAGAGTACCATTTTTTCGTTTCTCGAATTTAATATGGTAGTGGAAAACAAGGTTACGGGCCTCGAATGTTGAGCGGTTACCGTAACCTATGGGCGTTTGCAATACCAGGAGCATAAACACTTCTTCATTGAAAACTCCATATTGTAGTTCTGAGGGTCAAACTCGATAAAGAGTTTTTCTGCGATGAGCCAGATGAAAACGTTAAACGAGAAACTCTTAAAGCTCCTCGGCCTGTACTGAAGGTTATTATTTACTTTTTTAAACCAAATGATAAACATACAAGTATTCAGATATGAAAGCCAAGGATTTTGTAACCTCTTAACCAAGAAATAACGACTTAAGGGCCCTCTTACACCCCACTAGCGCCATTAGATCCGAATTTGGATTTTAGAAATTCGTTTTCTACGAAGAGAAAATTGAGGATATCTAATGGCGGCGCCAGTTAGCTGCTATATGCGCCTTAATTGTGTTATATTGTTAAACACTGCTATAGCCACCCCAACCATAAGCCATGATAAGCTAATGTACACAACCTCCAACCAACCAAGCAACCACAACCAGTTTTATATTTTGATTATTGTAAAGGTACTTACTCATGCAGTTAGGTTATAAATAATTAATAATATATGCGTTATTTTATTACAGTTCCATACTTAGAAACAACCTAATAAAACGGTTTTAATACCACTTGGTTAGGCTACTTGGGTTGTTTCATTGTTCACATATTTTTTTTAATTTGATGAATATTTTCAAGTAGTAATGAGACAGGTCTATTTTAGAGGTAGAAAAAAAAACCTGAAATATTTCTGTTATTATTCAAAATGGGATTCTAAATAAGAAGATTAAAATTTGAAATAATTTGCTGTACGTAAAAAATTACATAATAATATGATTTTTTTTTCATCCACACTTCTCCTAAAATACGCAAAGGCCTTTCACTATTACTCAATTTTGGGTCTTATTTCATCATGTTTAAAGCCACCAGAAAAAATTACAAGAAAACTTGTGTATTTTCTGATTAGCGTTCTCTTACAATAAAATTTACAAGTATATTAAAGACCCATTAAGTAAACTACTGCACTGTGACTGCATGCGAAACCAAACATGCAGTTAGCACAAAACAAGTCTGATTTTAAAAAACTTATTTTACCTGTATAAAATCAGAAATGTTTAATTTTATTAGTTAGATATGGTCATGCAAACTATAAAAGTTATCTCAGAATAGATTAGATAGGTAACTGGTTATCACGTTATATTTTTGTTAAGATTCACAATTCACAATTAACTTATTATTTTATTTTATTTCATTGTATAAATCTCTTTATTTATTTTTAATTAAATCTCCTAATATTTTTTTTATATCGTTCCACATATCATATAGATGTTATGTGGAATATTATTAAATTATTATTATTGAAACTACATATCCGAGTGCACCCGCCTAGAGATGGCAGAAGTACTCGATATAGGAGCGGACTTGTAAAGCAGAACCCTTTGCCCCGTGGTGTACTGCTTCGCTCTGTTAAGTACTCCTAGTTTTTTTGATACCAGCTTTACCTTGTCTTCCAAAGAATCTAGGAACTGAACATCGCTGGAGATGTCAACACTTGGTCTTGGACACAACATATTTAGGTGTGTGTTCTCGAATTGTGGGACCTCAATGAAATGCACTTATAATACTGCATTGTTGTTATTATGAGACATTATCTCTGAATACTTAAAGTTCATTAAGTTGAATGTCCATTGTAATAATACATTCAAAGATAACCTTTAAAGTTGTCAGTTTAATGTGTAATTTCATTATGTGATAACAAAAATACTAGTATTTTAAAAATAAAGTGTTTTGATAAAGGTATCCTTTATAACTTTTCAGACTACTTTATTATTATTACTTTACTTAAACGTCTAACAAATAATTTCTCACTTAATTCTGTTTGCTCCTAAAAAAGATACTCACGTCATTGTACTGTTTTACTTCTTGTAATTTATTATGTGTGTTGAAATTATGTTTACATAATAAAGAATAATAATAGAGTATACATATATATTTACAACCAGAGTATACACATATATTAAAAAGCAACCGTTAATGACTGACTAACCTATCTACGCGCAGCTCAAACCACTGAACGGATTGCGCTGAAATTTGGCACACACAAATAGCTATTATGGTATAAACGTGCGCTAATAAAGGATTTTCCAAAACGGGGTGAGTTTTTTAAAGGGGTAAAACGGGGGTTCAAGGTTTGTATGAAGCACCAAGATCGCGAAGTTAATCCTTTAACTAAAAAAGCAAATACCACAGAGAAATGCAAAAGTAGCTCCGTATTTCTGTCTGTAATCTCCTGACGCTTAAATTGCTGTACACATTAAGATGTAATTTGTCATGAAGATAGTATGAGTCTCGGGAAAGAAAAACGTTAAGCGGTTTTAGAGAGACAGAGAGAGAGAGAGAGAATTTTTTTTATAGCTATCAGTAAACTCGTGTGATGTGTCAGAGTTGTCACACACTCTTATTTATTTCTATAATTGAGGAGTTGCTGTTGAAATCCTACACCGATAATCGAATTTAGGACGGGTGAAATGGCGGGCGAAAGCTACTTTAATTATATTTGTACTGTTTGAATTTTTTAAAATATGTTTTACATTTTCAAGCTTGTAATATTCAAAAAAATTATTATAGTTTATTTTGGATATAAAAGATAAGCAATATAAGTATGTAAGATTGCGCTGTATCTATGTAATCTTATCCACATTTTATCTTCAAAACTTCAAACATGGTTCAAACCCAAAAAACAGAAGTTATTATCAAAAGTCCTTTTATACCTATGAACTTCTAAAAGTGTTGACTATACCTCCTTGAAAAGACACTTCCTAACCCCCTTGCATAACACTCTAAAATAATTCTGGATACGCCTATGTTAGGAGGTTTTGAAAATGACAAATTGATATAACTACATCTCCAATTCGTTTTCACGACGATTGTAAGCAGCTGTGACGCCTTCGACGATAGATGGCGTGAATTCACTAGCGAATGGAAGTAAATATTTAGTACTTCAAATTTATTTTTAAAAATTAAGTATAATAAGTTGTAAAGGGAAAAATAATATACAGATATTAATAATTTTGTGTTTTTTGTCCGATACTTGATTAAAATAAGCAATGACCAAATTATTAAAATGGCCTGCAGTGCACATATGCAAAACTACGAGTATAAGCCCAACCTGTAATCTGGTTAGGACGGTGACAGACGGTGATTAATTTATTAATTCAACGTGATTAGTACGATTATTTAACAAACCGCAAAAGTACATTAAACCAACTTATATAAATAAATGATATAAATGACCATATACTTACTGTCTCCCCATCTCTATAGTTCATTCGGATCCTGAACCTGCAAGATACATCTTTGTCGACCAGCGTGAACTCTTGGTAGCCCTGGAGAAGTAGCCGGCTGACGTGGGAGGGGAGCGACGGATCACTTATGAGGGTCAGGCCGTCATGTTCTTTGGGATCGTCATATATGGGTCCAGGGTATGTTTCCGTCACCTGAAGTCACAAGAATGCGTTTTTAACGCTTTTTGTGTTAAGTGCTTTTCTAAACAATTCTTGAAATTGCTTAGCTGCGCCAACAGATTTCATAATCAACTGATAGTTTTGTATCTAGAAACAGTATGAACTAGTCTAACTAAAAAATAGTCATAGCTCACCGATTCGTTGATCGACCGATTTAAAATCGTGCGGTGCGCGGCTTGCTTTAAAAATATTGGGAGATCAAAGATATAAAATCACATAGCCTTAATTATGGCAATTACTTTTATCTTGGAAAAATCATGTCCATTTTTGGACACACAACCTAACCCTATGGTTTCTCTTTTAAAAACTTTTAATGTTTATTAAAGCTGCGGAATCTTCAGAAAAATATATCTAATTTTCTATTTAAAGAAAAATTATTTCGAAAATCAAAATGTTAAAGACATAATACTAGTCATAAGCCATCTTTAGAACGTTTTCCATAACTTTAAATATATATGTGAGTTTAAGTAGGCATTTCTGATAAAAGTGGCCGTTTTTAGCAGCAAGGCCTACTACAATTCATTTACAATGATAATATAAATTCTTCAAGAAATAAGTTATTGGATTTTTGAAGGGTCGGCAACGCGCGAATGATACCCCTGGTACAAGCGTCAATAGACCACGGTGACCGTAAATAGTAACTGCAGAACTGACCTGTCCAGGAACCTTGGGTACTCTCGCCACTAGTAGACGAGTGGTTGGAACTCCCGGCATGATGCTGATTAGAGCTCCAGCTTTACCAGAATATATTCCAGAGCCTGAAACATTTAGATTCATTTTGATGGTATTGACAAACTGAGAGAAATAATGACTTTTTTGTTTTTTGGTATATCTATACAAGGATTTATTAACACTTACTGTTTATCTATATTTACCACTTCCTTTATCTTACACAGCCTACTTTTCAACTATCTATACTATTTCCTTTACCTAAAGGTTGCCTGGTAGAGATTACTTTTCAGCAATAAGGCCTATTTTCCCTCTTTTTTGTATTATTTTATGTTCCATTTTCCTTTTGAGGTACGGAACCCTAATCCGAACCATAAAAGAATCAATTTGGCAAGACGCAAGATGCTTCATCACAAAAATAGGAATAAATCCGAAAACTGATAATTAAGGCGTAAAACTGTGAGACTTGATCTAATGATGGAAGAACTATCTACATATAATAAGCTTGTACGGAACCCTCGGTGCGCGAGCCAGACTCGGACTTGGCCGGTTTTTTTTTTTTTGTTAATTGTCTTGTGTACCTACAATAAAGTATATTTATTCATCCATTTGTATTATTGAAAATGTAAGTCCTGGCTTTCCATCTAAGTTTCCTGACCCGTTTTATGTCCCCGTAATGCAGGGGCACAGACAGGCCACCTCATAAACTAAACAGGCTTAGCCACAGTCCACTACGGTTGGCTCAACGTAGATTGTCAGATGTTTTGAGCTGGTGAATTCTCAATTTAAAGTTTTCAAGCCACCCATGCCGGCATGGCCGGACCACTCCAAAACATAGAGGAGCTCAAGAAAATCCTTAAAATACCATTAAAGCGATCATTCATCCAATGACTGACCCTGTACGAAGTTGCTTGGCTATCACAACGGTTTCCATGATAAATTGTAACTGAGGCCACGTACTAGATAAGTAGCATTATGATAATTGTTATTACCTGCACTTCCAACCCTCACGTTGTTAGCCCCTGATGCTATGAAATTGACATTCATGGAGTACGCGTAGGACTCTTGAATCTGCGTTGCTGGAATGGGTGTAAAGTAATCGAATCATAAATTAAAAAGAAAGAAATATTTTTGGACATTACACACAACGCCATCTGGTCCCAAAGTAAGCTAAACTTGTGCTATGCATACCAGATCACGGATACATAGAAAACACCCAGTTTCAAAACAAACAAAAATGTTCATCACATAAATGTTTGTTATATACGGGAATCAAACCCACGCCCGTCGATTTAGAAGTCGGGTCATTACCCACGGAGCCGACAGAATCAACTTTTTAGCTTTTGTTTACAAGTTTTTTAGTAATAGATCAGTATAGGCAATATCACTTCATACAGTAAGTCCACTATCCGCCAGTCTCTAGTGTCGACCTTTCCTCTGTTATAGTGCGCGCCACGTAAGGTGAGACTTGGCGAGTGGTAGAAGTGAGGTGTTTGCGCAGCTGTACAGTCACTCACAAGATTATTAATAATATTAATTGCCTCACCTTAAGAGGATACGATTCGCGTTGCCTCGCAGCATGTTTCATACAAACGAATTTCCCACTTATTCTTGACACCTACTATTTAAATATAACAAAATATTAAATAAGTGTTCTTGGAATAAATATCTAAGTATGCAGCGTGATAGTTTTTTTATTTAATTGTATAGTTTAAAAGTTATAGGATTCTAGTTCTTCATTCAAATGTTCTGAAATAAGATTACAACTTAATGAAAACATTTTTTTTGGGATTTTGGAAAACGACAGACATATATATTCGTCTTGATATCATGTCTACAAAATTTTACAGCGTTTATATAGCGTTAGTAGTCGCGAAAAAGTGTCCAAGTTGTGGTACCAGGAGATATAGATACCCAAAATACCACTTCGATTTTATTTATGCTCTTATCATCATCACCAATTCTGCACACATTACACACTCAGGTTTAAAGTGATATTGATCGTTGAACCGGTTTAAACCTTTTTTTTGCATTAATTCGAATCGTTACGCAAACAGAAAGAAAAATGTTATTGATCCAACAAATACAATCTAGTCGCATGTTATAACTCAATATAGATAATAATAATAATTTACCACGACACTTATCCACTAATGGGTGGTCAGAGATATTGCGAACGTAACCGGTAACATCCACTTTTCACAAATGGTATTCCGTCGTATACTACAAACGTGGTAGGTGGTGAGCCTTTGGCTTTTGACAGATTTAGCAGATTTTGACTAAAATTTCTTACCGCTCAAATACGGCATTTCGGAGAACCACATGGTAGTGAATATAACATCGGTCAAGCCGTGCTTCTGGACAACTTGGACAGATGGGACTTGGAACATGAGGTCGAAGCAGATGAAGTGCCCGAAGGTCACCCCGAAGTCAGTTGTAAAGATACCCAGATCAGGCTGCAGGGCTGGAGTACGGGTAAACTCGCCAAACAAGTTGATTTTCCGAAATCTGAATTAGACATGTAAGTATTTAATTTTATAGATTTAAATGAGAAAAAAATCCTACTGTGATTCCTAGGTTTACCTTACACAACTTATGAACTATATTTTAATACATCTAATTTTTGTTAGAATATTCGAAAGCTCTGATCTGATATTTAGTATCAATTTTTTTGGACAAATTATACAACCCTGTCTAGTTCTAAACTAAACTAGTACCACTGGCACCAGGAAACTGATACAAACTAACTATAAGACTGATTTTCAAATATTTTACATTATTTTGTATATTATACATAGGAAACACCAAACTTAAGACATATGACATGAAAGTTAGTCGTTTGTGAGCGGGAATCGGACCCCTTGGTTTAACACCATCGTAATGGTCTTGTTCCCCTTAGTTTAATGACTGTCCCTCATTATCATCAGCCTAAGTCATCCTTATGACCGATTTTGATGACTCTGCTCATTTACTGCAATAAGTATTACAACAAGTAAGACAAAGTATGGTACTTTACCTATCTATAACAGTCCCATTTCTGTCGAAGACTACATTGGTGTTAAATAAATAGGTTTTCTCTTCTGGGCAGTATTCGCCGGGAGCGTCGGTGCAGTCAAGGATCTCCTGCACGTTTACTACTACGTAGATCTCATGCTGTCTCGACGCATTGGACAGGGCTACCAGCATCTGTAGAAGAACAGTCACTTACTTTTTATTTAAAACAGCTTCAACACTGAATTCGTTAGTAAAAAATATTGCCTTTGGCAAAGACCGATGGTGACTTGGCTTAAAAGATAACTTGAAAAACACGATCTGGTCAGTGACCACCAATACGGCTTTCGATCTGCTAGTGTTTCTTTTTATGCTAGTGTTTAGTGTTCATGGGCATTAGCCATTGGACTTGGGGGGGGTATCGGCATGTAGCCTGGACATGGCAAAGGCGTTCGATCGGTTTGTTATCGTAGTTGCTCTGACAGCATATATGGACATTCTCTGTGTTGTATCCTACTCCAATAATAAAAAAAAAAGATACAAATATTACAAGCATTTTTGCACATGAGAATACTGCGATGAAGTTATTTTTAACATTTGACTAAACGTCTATTTCATGAAGGGATTCATGAGGAACTATGACTGAATGCCACGGGAAAGAACTATATTAAATCTCATGCAAAATGCAGTACATTATATATGCAAATGGCATAAGCTCACTTCATCGTAAAGCTCTGGCTCCAAGGCTGGTACCGGATGGTCCATCAGCAGTCCGTGTATCGGGACCGGGATACTCCGGGTTCCTCGTGTCAGCGTCATCTCGGGAAACACCACTACGTCTGCACCCTGAAGACAGAGAAATAGGTTTTTAAAAATACAGAAAATAAATCAACTGTCTTTGTTATTCTCAAGCGCGATGCAAAAGACACTAAACTACCAGTCCGACAGTCCGATTCGAATTGTTTGTGCTATATTTTGTTTTTTCTTACTTGTAGAAGACTATGATTCTGGCTTAAAAAAAAGGCGAAATGCACAGCAGAAAAAATAGAGAGATTGAACTATATTCTATTTAGTAGTTTTTCTTATTTAAGTTTAAATCCTATATTTTTAAACTGGCTATCCAACGACACCCCACACTAGACTTTATGTGTAAGGGAGGTACTTAACCTAAAACAAATTTTTATTCATATCATTATTTTAAAATTTTATTTTACCACTTTGTCGACCTAATTAATATATATACCTATGCCAAATTACAGCTTTCTAGTACTAATGGTCTCTTAGCTAAGCCGCGGACAGACAGACCGACAGACGGACATGGCGAAACTATAAGGGTTTCTTGTTCACTACGGAACCCTAAAAACGGTGTATAGGAGCTACACAAGAACTGCTGGGATCAGCAAGTACAATAATATACCATCACTTTGTCCTCGAAGGGAACAGAAAGAGATATACTAGAAATCACTATATTGGTGTAAGTATTTCACACTGCTTGATGAGTAATTTTTTGATCTTTTACCTTAAGTAAGTTCAGCCTTATGTTGCTTTATACTTAAACAAAGTCATTGGCGTTTATCGCCCCCTTAACATTAGGAAGGCCGTTTGCAACAGTGCGGTTTCAGGAACTTCCTCCCGTGAACCCTTAGGTTTTCTCTAAGGACTACAGTAAATGGTTCTTCGAAAAATAAGTTATAAGTTTTATAAAGGGTCGGCAACGCACGAGTGATGCTCCAGGTGTTGCATAGTCCAAAGGCTGCGGTAACCACTTGCCATCGGACGGACCGCAAGCTTAGTGGTAAAAAAAAGTGTTTTCCGGACTATGCCAGCCTATGGTTACCAAAATAAATAAAGTGGAGTGACCTGTAGAGCCGCTTCTTGTATGTGCTGGACGTAGTTGTGAAGGTTTGCGTCCATGTCGGTGGAGACTTCGAACTCCACCACGGCAGCCACGTAGCTATCATCTTCAGGTGTTGACTTCTGTAATGTCAGACTAACATTGAACTAATCAACATTGTCATTTCTAAAAAATAGAGAACAAAAATTGTGTTCTGTGATTTCTTTTGTATATATTTTTTTTTATTTCCCCTACACGTGTCTTCCCAGATTCGACCAAAGGTTACAGAATTATAAGGCTGTGACATAAAGACGTACCTACTTACTTAAAAAACGAAACTAGATATGTATCAATTTTGGCTACGGAACCCTGAAAATGGCAAGTGCAAGTCGGAGTCTCGCGACGTTTTTTTTTAATAATTTTTCTTTCCTATGAAATATTTTGATTAAAATATATCTAGCAGCCTTTCATTATTTCAGTGGTTAAAACGAGGACTTGAGTAAGTGATTTTTAACATCAATAGGGTATTAGGTACCAACTTAAGCATAGATTCCTCTGGGACTCCCACGGCAACATTTTAATTACGTTTTTTTTGACATTACACACAGCGCTGTCTGGTCCCAAACTAAGCAGTATCAAGAAAAACACAAATGTTCATCACATAAATGTTTGTCATGTGCGGGAATCGAACTCGATTCAGCAGTCGGGTCACCCACTGAGCCACAGAGCTGAGATTAAAGTTCGTTCGTAACGTTTGGAAGGAAATTTGTTATTTTTAAAAGCTAAATGCATAAAACTGGTATTTAGTCTTTGGTTTGAAAATAAAATTGACGGGTTTCACTGTTTTTGAAAAAACATACCCTAGAGGTCAAATGGAGGTTAAAAGTTTGTATGAGAATTCTGATACTTTTCTAGGTAAACCCGCAACCAGATAATTTATTCTTTTTTAAAAGTCTACGCGGACAAAGTCGCGGGAATAAGCTAGTCATTTATATACCAGCACCTGCATAACCAAACCCTAAAGCCCTCGATGGTCTTCATAAATTTTAATATTAAGACCGTTTTATATGAGAGTACCTATATGCCTTATTTTTACATTTCATATATTAATAAAGTATATTTCCTGTTTTTGTTTACATTATCAACAACACAGTATTTTATACTTACAGTAGGTAAATACACACAAGTAAAACTTTATTTCAAACTATTAAAGTCCAAAGACCGAAATCGAACTTAGATAAATTAAAACAACTGTCTTCGGCTGATACAACAACATTTGGAAAAATAAGTAGTAATTATTAATAATTTTATTAAATAAATTGACTAACCTGCTCTGTATATTTTGTGAAGACCAATAATATGAGCATAAAAGCTATTCGCGTCATATTTACTAATTTCTTTGTTCGTTGTTTTTTGTTTTCACTCCTCAGAATCACTCAATAAGGAATGTGTTGTTCCCTCTACAGTATCACTCACACTGACAAATGTAGCAATCGCCGGTTATAAATAAACGTGAGAGTTGATATAAGTATCCATTTCCAAATACGTCACGTTTACTATACGTAGGCCAAGGTCTGTAAAGCCGGCGATTGACGAAGCGTATTTCGGTGACCGAATAAAATCTATTCATTTTTCACAATCTCTGTCATCTCATCCAATAGACGTCCACTGTTGGTGTTGGACTCCTCTATAAAAAGGTCTACGGAAGGGTTAATTGCCTACGAACATCATAATAGTTACAATTACTTAGGTGAAAATAGGCTGTTATTTACATTATAATGTGGGTGTGTGTCCAGATACTGATTACCCCCATTCTGACGAATAACAACAAAAATATACATATACACACATACAAGCCCAGTGAAAAATTAATTACCTACCTAAATTGACAGCATACATAATGATAAAGAAATAGTGCAATTCTATTTACAAAAACGCAATTTTTCCATCTCAAGAACTGGCAAAGGGGTATATTTTCCTGTATCTAGTCTTTTATTCTAACACTTATTTACTTTAAAGTTGGTATTCACGATAATCAGAACTGAAAATATAAAGCATCAAAAGCAGTGTTGCGGTGAGGAGTCAACATTTGTCACGCGGGACTAAAGTGGCTGTACCCAACATTATCAACATCATCATCGTTATGGTGAAGAACACCGTGTAGATATACACACATATTTACGCTTGATTCTGTACCACTCGTTTTAATGAAAGTAAGCAACCCTACCTAAATGAGTTCGAGGCGGAGACCCCTGCTTTCAATAAATTTAAATTAAGTATGTGATTCTTCAAGAAGAAAGTGATTAGATTTTTAAAGGTTCGGCCACAAGTAAGCAACACCTTGAGTTTTACAACTGCAAGCGTCCATAGGCTACGGTAATCGCTCAACATCATACTGGCCGTATGCTCTTTTGCCACTTTAGTGGTATAAAATTAATAACAACGAGTTCTATGTAGTCCTGGCGACCTTGCTTCGAATAAATAAAAGCAAAATAAAACATTAAACTCGATTGTGACGATTGGGCAGAATTAATTTAAATAATTTAATTAATTTTGAGGTTAATAGTGGAAACGCGCTCGCTTAGTGTAGTGGGAAGTCCCCTCGCGGGTACATTTGCAAGGTTGTAAGAATGAACTAAATAAGGGGTTTGATTCACTTTGTATTGACAAATCTTCTTTTTTTGTTTGGGGGCAGCCACTGGAATTGCTATTTTGTCCCATCCGCAGCCTATGGAACGCTTGTTACACATGGGGTATCATCTGCGCGTTGCCAACCCTTCTCATTTCTCAGGAGTTCATTCCACATCCTAAGCGTTTTTTTTTCTGGAACCGCACTGTAACTGACTGTAAGTGACTATTTATGTTATAAGGTGTGAGGACGAATACCCTGCCGATTGCGAGCGGTGAGATGGTTGAAATTAGCCGTGGGCATCATTTTGAACAATTCCTCAGAACACATTGCATTATACAAGCCAGCAAGCAAGGCAAGAAGTTCTATTTAAATTAATAATACAATACTTGATAATCAGCTAACAACTATACAATATGTATTGAAACACTTAGTAGGTTATTTTTTGTTTATATGTAGATTAGGGACTCGTCAATCGTGTGAAGGAATTCAGACTAGTACTAGTACTAGTATTCAGTACTAGTAGCATTAGCGCTATCACAATTATATTCTGGCACAATCATATGTATACCATATCCATACTATCCATGAATATAATAAATATTATAAACATAGGCTACTTGAAAACGGCAAGCAAATTTTCTGACAGCATAGGTGGCTGAGCTAGGTTTTCGAGCTAAGACAGAAATATGTGAGTGCCACTGCAGTTTAGTATCTAAAGTGATGCCCAAGAAGACTTTTATAGTGCATATAAAAGGCTGTAACTTGTAAGGCTACACTTGCATGTTTTTGACACCAAAAGTTTT